>CM076264.1:38356383-41346383 GCA_038380795.1 Pyrocephalus nanus | reverse complement strand
GCAAAGCATCACCAGCCGGTCAAGGGAGGGGATTGTCCCGCTCTGCTCTGCACTGGGGCGGCCTCACCTTGAATACTGTGTGCAGTTTTGGACACCATCAGAAAGATATTCAGCTATTAGAGAGTGTCCAAAGGAGGGCAACAAAGATGATGAAGGGCTTTGAGGGGAAGTCATGTGAGGAGCAGCTGAGGTCACTTGGTCTGTTCAGCCTGGAGAAGACTGAAGGGAGACATCATCGTGGGGAACTTCCTCACAAGGGGAAGCAGAGTCAGGCATTGATTTCTTTTTTCCAGTGACCAGTGCCAAGACCCAAGGGAACAGCATGAAACTGTGTCAGGGGAAGTTTAGGTTGTATATCAGGAAAAGGTTTCTCACCCAGAGAGTGGCTGGGCACTGGAACAGGCTTCCCAGGGAAGTGGTCACAGCACCAAGCCTGACAGAGTTCAAGAAGCATTTGGACAACACTGATGCACATGGTGTGATTTTGGGGTTGTCCTGCGCAGAGCTGGGAGTTGGATTTTGGTGATCCTTGTGGGTCCCTTCCAACTCAAGATATTCTATGATTCTATGTCTTACCCAGTAATGACTTGTATAACCAAACAGCTCTGTGAAACACATGGTCTTCAGCTCATGCAGGGAACCTCCTGAGACACCAAGTGTTGTAGTTCTTGGGGGTTTCCTAGGGGGGTCCTCCTGTCCTGCCGGCTGCTTGGTGAAGGTTTCCAGGGCTGAGGACACCCCTACCCCCGCCGCCCGTCCCTCGTGGCAGGGACGGGCGGCGTAGGCCCTTAGGCCAGGAGACAGAGACCACACCGCACGCAAGGAGTCCAGCAGCGAAGAGCAGACGAAGAGAGTTTATTCAAATCTCCCACAGCTTATAAAGGCTGCGGGGGAAGGACTGGATTGGCCATTCAGCTAGCCAATCCAAAGAGACAATATAATAACTATGGCAACACAGAAACCAATGAGAGGTGAGTTAGTTCACAACCCCGACAACCAAGTACTTGAAATCAAGAGATTTCAGTTAGCAGAAGTGTCCCAAATGCAGCTCAATCCCAGGCATTAGCAGCAAATTTAATATTTATTTAGTGGCCTCTGGGGTTTTTTAAGGCTCATAAATTTACCCCCTGATTGTTTATAAACTGACTGTGGAGACATTTGGCAACGTTTTCAGTTGTTTAAAACAAACCAGAAGTGTGCTGATCATGTTCATCACTGGTCCAGTACTCGCAAGTTGTATGTGATTTGATCGAATATTTATTGCTATGGTAGTAGTATCTTGGGGTCTAATTCTGCCTGTTTAATGTTGTTATGGACCATTTATGAAGAAAGGCATTATGCAAAGTCAGAAAATATGGCAAAACCTGAAGGGACTACAGGAGTATTTCTGCATCAAAGGAACATGTTGGTGGGTAGCATCACGAAACAGCAATGGCACAGGAAGTCATGCCTGCTTAATTGGAACATGTAACTACTTCACTACTTAAAGTCATTCTTCACAGTTTACAAAGGAACTAAAACAAAACCCCATCACCATATCACATAGTTCATGGATATCAGTACAAATCCTAGTCAGAACAAAAGTATATAATGCTGGATTTCAGGAAAAAGGCTTTGAAGACAAAAGGAGAAAAAAAATCCAGAACACCAGTATCTTCAAGAAATCCACCTATAGTTTTAGAGCTTCTTTCCTGGGCTGATCCTTGCCTCTCCCTTCACCTCTGGCAGCCCTTTAAAAGCTGACATTGGCTTTTTTATGATACCAGGTTTGTCACCACTTCAATGGGATGACCATGACGCTGAGGTTAAAAGTGTGCAAAATAGTGACTTTTGCAGATTGTTTTGATAAGGTTGGAGGGGAGCCAGCTTCAGTGAAGAGAAAGTTATCTTACAGCCAGAATCCCTCACCAAGTCCAATGTGTTTTTACAGACAGATCCTTTATTGCCTCCTGTTGCTTAACTCATTCAATGGCCCTCTGCGCAGGAGGAGGTCAGTGCTGATCCATTATGAGAGGACCATGTGTATTTCAGGACATTAGCCTGCTAGTGTATAGGATAGCCAAAACCCTAAATGCCCACTGCCTTTTTAGGTATATGGTCATCTTAAAACATTGACATTTCTAAGAAATAAACATTCCTTTTTGTTTTCAAGGAAAGCTCTCTGCAAAGTGCAAATCTCTGCAAGATTTGACAGGTTTTAATAGATTTGGTGGTTTTAATAAGCATTTATCAAAAAGTTCAGTCTGAAGATTTTGTTTTATTTTGCTCTCATCCTTCGCCGTCTTAAAGTAATCAGTAGTCTCTCAAGTTACTTCACAGCCATGTTTTTTATAGATGATTTTAGACATAAAGAGCAGGACAGGAGGCACAATGTGATTGAAATTTCTGAGAGAGGCTCAGAGAGACCAGGAGATTCTTAGAAAACAAAAGAGGAATGACAGTATGGCATGATTTCACAAGATATGATGAAGATATCATATGTCATGTACACCTGTTGATGTTATCTTTGTTTGACCTGTCCTGAGATTTCAAAAGAGGAGTTCCCTTTGGTCTTCCCAGCTTTAGCTTTGCTTCTTTTCAGGTTCTGCTCACAGAACCAGCATATTAGTCACACTCCTTCTAAACTTCTACACTTCTCTGAAATCTCAAACAAGTTTCCAGTAGGACCTGACTCATCTATGAGCCTTGTGATGATCTTTTGCTAAATAGCTGGAATATTTCTTTCCTGCTAAAATTATAAGATTGTAAAGGGGTGTTGTTGTGAATCAATTTCACTTAAAAAAAAAAAAAAAAAAAAAGTAAAAAAGGTACTGAAAGCAAGGGCTAGCAAGCAAGAGAGAAAGTTATCTTCAAGTTATTTTTTGCCTTCTGGCCTTGTGACCTTACTATGCAGAGTCACTAATATTTTGACCATTTTATTTACTACTGGAGGAAAAAAACCCAAATCCTTTCATGTTCTTGGAAGGGCTCCAAAACAAGAACACATACACACTGCTGAAGGTGACTTGTTTTAGGGTTTTTTTATCCCTTCTAGATTCTGGTTTGCCATTATTAAAATGCCACAGTGAAGCATTTACTAGCTTTGTCCCTATATTTACAATACCTTTTGACTGAGATGTCTAAGAGCTTTAAACATATGCTTTAAACAGTGGACGGTTGGGGCTGACATTTGTTGCAAATCTTTTCAGAGGGCCGTGTGGAACCGTTCTAATCCGGGAAGAGCCACTGACTCGCTGTGTGATCTGACAGAGTGACATATCACTTGACCTCAGTCACAGCAGCTGTAAAATGGGCTGGAATACAGAGCCTGACAGAAAAGAGGAGGATGCTTTAGGCAGACCTTTCTCTAGCAAATAAGTTTCAAATCCATGGCCTGGCTTCTTCCTTGTTCCTCCAAAAATCTGTGATGAGTTTTAGATCAGAATTAGGTTTTACAACATTTACTCTGAACTTCTTTTTTAAAGTGGCAGGACACGTTGTGTAATCACCTTGAGTACTCGGGGCGGGACGGGACAACGCGGGCTGGGTTGTAGAGACGGGCTGATAAAGGCACCTGGCGGTCCGTCGGTTTTGCAGGGCAAAAGAAACGTTTCAGGGAAAAAAAAAAAAAACAAAACAAAAAAAAAAAAAAAAAAACACCACCAAACCAAAACAAACCCATTCCTCCCTCGCTGCAGCGGCGGCGGCGGGGAGGGACAGCCGGCCACACGGAGAGAGCGGGGCCTGCAGGGGGAGCGGCGGCTCCGCCCGCACCCGCACCCGCACCCTGGGACTGCCCGGGACCCGCACCCCCAAAACCCCCGCGGCCCTGCGCCTCGGGGTGTGAGGAGCGAGAGGAGGATAACTTCTCACTCCTTTGATAGGTTCTTTGTGAAGTCAGAAAGAAACGTTCGAGCTTTTTTCCCCCGAGTGTTTTGGGAGGGAATTCGGCTTTCGTGGGGTTTTTGTGTGTTCGTGGGGGTTATGTCTTATTTGGGCTTTGGGGGTTTTTTGGAGTTGTTTTGGGTTGTGGTGGTTTGGTTTTTTTCTTTTCTTTTGGGTGAGTTGGATTACTGAAGAGCGCTGGAAAAAGGCTGAAGATCCCATCAGACGCAGAGTGCCGTGTTTTCTGTGAGATGGCTGCGGGTGCCTTAAACAGCAGCTGAAACTCGATCCCATTCATCCACCTCCAAGTATGGGAGCTCGGTAGAAGTCCTGCAGTTGGGGCAACATGGTTCTCCCCTCCAAATTTCCTGACGATGACATTACCAGCATTCAGATTTCATCTAGCTCATGTCTGAGAATAACCTTAAACCAGAGTTTATGTCGCTGCCTGTTCAGCATACTTACTTTTAAGCTTAGGTTTCCTGTTATTTATTCATGTCAAACTTCTTCCCCACCTTAGCTGTTCTGTTGTACAGCTGGGTAGATCTTGAATCACTGAACATCTGGAAAGTCACTTGAGTTTGCATATGGATATCCCCCCTCTGCAGACAAATCTTTGGCAGGCAGTGCTTGTGCCGGTGCATCTCTGCACTTCCCAGGAGGAACGGGGCTCTGGTGAGTCTTGTTTTGAAGTGTGACCTAGCAAGGTTGGGAGGTGGAAAAGGAGGAGGGATACCTTTCCAGCTGATAAAACTTTAAAACAGGCTGAGGACTGCTGTATAATATTTTAAACTGAAACTGATTTAAATCTAATCTTAATGGGAGATTAAGGGCAGACGGAAGGGTCCAGACTCCATTCTCAAGTATGTGATATGCTCAGGTGACACGAGCCAAAAAAAAACTGGAAATCAGTGCACAAAAGGAATCTCATTCCAGCCTAAAGATAAGTTATTGTAGCACAGCCTCTGCTAGAATCACCTGGCACAGCCACTGGAGCTGACGTCCTGCTTGAACTATCCTGTCCCATTTGCATTCCCAAGCCATCAACAGCACGTGGATGGGCAGGCAGCAGTCAGCATTGCATACCTAGCAAGTCTGTTACAAAAATAGAAACACAATAGATGTTTCCATTTGCCAGTGTGTCTTCCCAAGTCCTTTTTTACTGTCAGTGAAATGGAGAGGCATGTGAGGTGCTGGGTCCCATCTGGACGTGACTTATGCACATCTGAGGGTGTTCTGATCTAGTTTTAGTCCAGGCAAAAGCAAATAATTTTTATTGGAGTCTGCCCAAAGGTTTGAAGCAGTCATACTGTAAATGGGATGTTGTAACGAGCCTTTTTAATAATTCTTCTCTTGATAATTTGCTTTGTCGTATTCTTGTATAAATCAAACGAAATAAGTTTGCAGGGCTGAAGCAATTACAAACAATGGAATCTTAGCAGAGGCAGCCCATGGGAAGATAAGCCTGCCACCACCCTCAGCCATCTTACTGCTGCTCTCATTGCCATTAGTGACCTGGCACCTGAGGCACAGACAGTCACACTTGGATACCTGACTCTACTAATTTCACCTGCCTCAGCAGCTGGTGTGTGGTAACTAGAATCTCCCTGGGCCAAGAGTATGTAAGGTCATTGCTCCCTTCCGATGGTTGCAACGACTTGTACGGTTTAAAATTCAATCTTCAGGAATTGCCTTAATTTATCTGTGAGTGGTAACAATTGGGTTATTATAAATGGATACTTCTTTAAAATAAAAATAGATTTTCATCAGCAAACTAATTTAATGTGCCATGAACACAGAATTAAATTAGTTAGTTTCTGTTTCTAATTTTCAGACACTTGCACTTGAATTGCAAATAGACCAAGAGCACTTGATGTCTATAAAATATTTTTTTCACTTTTACTTCATAGGTTGTTGTTGCTTTTTTAACGTGTCTCTGAATTATCACTGTGACTTCCTGTGTTTCTGTAAAGAAGGAGAAAGGACTATTCTCCATCTCAGGGATATGTGATGTCATATCTACTGGTTTCTTTTCCTTTATTTTCCTAGATCTCCTAGATTGAATGTCTTATGAAATAAAGAGTAAAAGATTATGACAGTTCTAGGGAAAACTCTTGAATAATTTACTCCAGATTTCTGAATTAGAGAAATCACATTGTTTTACACTTGACTTTTAGTTAACCCTTGGGTGTTTGCAACAACAGCATCTCAGCAGCCAAGGAGACCTTGTGAAGCTGTTTCCCTTCACTTAGTAGCCCACTGTAAGATTTAAAAAAAATTGACTGCAAATTTTTTCATGGTTTTTTTTTCCCCTGGTTTCTTCTAATCAATATCAAATGTGAAAGTGCCCTTTCTTCTGAACAATAGGAAGAGCAGCAGATACTGATCTCTCCTCTGTGGTAACCAGTGACAGGATACAAGGGAACGGCCCTGAAGTTGTGCAGGGAAGGTTTAGACTGACTATTAGAAAAAGGTTCTGCCTCCAGAGGGTGGTTGGGCACTGGAACAGGCTCCCCAGGGAAGCGGTCACAGCATCAAGCCTGACAGAGTTCAAGAAGTATTTGGACAATACTCTGAGGCACAGGGAATGGGAATGGCCCCGTGCAGGGCTAAGGGTTGGATGGGATGATCCTTGTGGGTCCCTTCTAACTCAACATCTTCTGTGATTCTGTTCTATTTGATAGTAAAAAAATGTATTTTCATATGCTTATCCCAGATCAAAGTATAAGAAACAATATATATGTTGTCTCTAGAAGGAGCAGAGTTTCTGAAGGTATAATAGTATTATATAAGGTTAATAATTCTGTAGACTTCTTAAGGGGATCTGTTCTGGTGGTATCCAGCAAAATGATTTGCTTCTGTGACTTCTTTTCCTCCAGATCTTCCCTTTAAAGTAAACCAAACCAAAATTTACTGGACGTCTTCCTTTGGGAGGAAGGCTGTTTGTACCAGTGAAACAGCTTTCTAATTCCCTGTTTCATTTCCTGAAAACACTAAATAGGGCTGAGCTGCTGGGTGTTTGAACTTCTCCCTGCTGTCTTTGTCGTATCTGTTATCTCAGACACTTTTGAGAAGACTATATAAAAGAGCATACAGCAGTTGTGACCAACCACACAGTTATATATTAAAGATTCATCCTTCCTCCCACAAAACATATATAAGTTTGTTTAATATTATAATATTTGAAAGAAGTCTAGAAATAGTGTAATTTTTATGATTAAGCAGAGCAGTGTTTCAAGGAATGGATATGTTGCTGGTTCAGAATGCTCCTGGAGTCTTGGACCCTCTGAGTTTTGATGCTGGGGACTAATGCAGTGCTTCAGTGAGTAGTACTTGCACATTTTGAGTGGTAGGGAAAATACGAAGTGCTCTTGGTAACACTCGTGTGGTAGCAACCATCATCACGGACCAGACTCCAAAAGACAGATTAGCATTTCACTTGCCGCACTGGTCTTTGTCTTGCTGAATGTCTGATCAGCCAAGTCAAAGTTCCTGTTCTCTAAGGAGGATTCTTTGGGTCACTAACTGATGTATTTATTGATGCAAACTATCTGTTCATCTCTGATGGAATTGTTTTAATAACATCTTTCTTAACGTTGTTCTGGTTTTGCACATCTTTTTATGATCTTCTTCATTTTTCCCCCTTTAGCCTTTATGCTGAAAACTTCTATAAAAATAGTTATCATCCATTTAAATGGACTTTGTCTACTTCTTATTAAACCGAAATCTTTGTTTTTCAGTAAAAGCTGTGGATATGTTTGGAAAAGTCTTTTTTCAAGGAGACAAAATTTTCATCTGAAAAGTAGCATTATTTTCTGGTTTGTCTAACTTATTGCTTACCTTTTAATTGCTGTTACTTTTTTTCTCCCTGAAACAGGTGTAAACATCCTGGCACTTAGCTGAACAGAGAAATAGCATGCTAATTTCACAGTGTCTTTACATTTATTTACATACTGAAGGCTGATATTTTTAAAAAATGCAAACATCCTAGTGACGATTAGTCTATAGCTGCTGCACCTTGAACTTGGCAACAGGACTTTCCCAGAAACCTACTTGAACCGTCTCCTTCTGGCTCAGAGAAGAGTCTGGTTTCCCTATGCTACTTCCTGGCTGCTGAAGTTCTACCTTCCTTTTGTATTTTCCTTTTCTGATTTATTTCTAATGTCTGTGGATGTTTAGTTAACTTTACTTAAAAACAGGTATCCCACATGTGACTTCTATTGCCTCTTCTTTGAAGGTTAGTGTGAAATCCAGCTGAGAAAAATCTCTGGTACCATCCTTCAACTTCAGTGTTGTAAAAATGCAAGGGATTCCAACAGCTTGGCTGCCTGAACTGGGAGGGTGCTAAGAAGGTGTAGGCAGGATGGCTCTGTGGGTCCATATCTTAAACCAATAACAGTATTATGATTTTTTTTTTTAAAAAAAGGATGTGATACATCTTAAATACAATAGATGCTCTGGTTCCTGATTTACATACATGAAAACAGAAGCAGATACTGTGCCTGCACACATCCTTCAGTGCCATGAAAAGATGGCACTAGAGTATGGCCTTAGCTTAGCATCCCACGTACTTGTCCACAGTGTCGCTGAAGGGAGAGAGTTCTTTTGACAACAGGACACTGAAACAAACACAAAATGTTAGAGAAGCCAGAATTTAATAACAATAAGCAATATGAGATCTGTACTCTCAGCTCAGTCTTGTACTCCACTTGAAAGGCTATGGAAACCTCTGCTAATTTTATATACTGTAGTTTGCAACCGCATCCAGTAGGACTTGTTAGATAAATTACAAGGGTACTGGCTGATGGTATACTATTCAAGGCTAAGCCTCAGAATCTTGTGGTTCCTGGGAGAATCTTCTTTTGGGGTTGGGTTGTGTAAATTCAGCTCCTTGCCCATTTAGCTGTGCAGAGCTCCAGAAGTAGCAGGATCTCTCTGTCTTAGTTTGCCCATATTTCATTTATTAGCCCTACCAGTCTCTTGTCTTTTTAATCTACTATACTGCTGCTCCATGAAGCAGTCTGGGCTACCGGCTGCCAGCAAACATGAATGGATGCCTGCTGTGCATACAGAGGGCAATTGCATGTGCATAGAGCAAAGGGGAATCCTGGGCATTCCTGGGCAAAGTGTACTGGTGAGTGCTAGCCACCTTTTACCCTTCTCCTCCCTCTGCTCGTGCCTGCAGAAGGTCATATTTCCATTCTTCCTTGAGGCACCTCTTTCCACTTATGTAGGTAGCCAGCCTGTTTCCCCAACAGAAGGAGGACTCATAGCCAGTTTGACTCTTTTGAGTAAAACATCAGTGAGACATTAAGCAAAACATCTTAATTAGCAGCAAAAAAGGAATTTTTATTCTACACAATTTGGGAAGTAAACATGGAAACTGGAAAAATTAGAACATAATACTGAAAGTATTCTACTTTCAATATTAATACTACTAATGGAAATACTAATATTTTATCTAATGACTTTGACACCAAGAGTAGGCAGGTAGCGGTGAAGTTTGCCCATGAGATACAGCTGTGAAACACTGTCAATATAGCTGAAGTCAGAGAGAACATAGAAGGTGAACTGGATAGTCTTGGGGACATGAAATTCAGTCATAAAACTAGTGCATACCGATGAGAAGTATTTCTCTTATGAGCTGGGACTCCTTCCATTTGAAATGATGACCAAGAAGAATCCTGGCCTGTGCTGCTTGTTCCTGAGGTGGCTGAGCTACCAGTGCTGTGTAACTGTGCTTTTGGCTCCTGCCATTTCAAAAGGCACCTTGACAGCCCATGGAGTAAGACCATAGCTCAGCAGGCTCCCTGGTGTGTCACAGCTCTCCCTGGGCTGCAGAAGGTAAGTGGTAGCATATTACTGGCATGCTGGCAGTCATCTTGACTGAATTCATCCTCATGTATTAACATTCAAGAGAGAAATGAGGACTTTATCATTCCAGGGAGGAAGCAGACTTTCTGCATGACCTGTGGGGCTTTTTGGTATGGCTTGAGAAATTGGTTCATTGAACTTTTAATCTGAGATAATGTTTTAAATTTGGTAATAATAGAGATTTTTTTTTCTTTAAAATGCCCTCAATTTTTCTCTTTAGTGTCCCTCTCTCCACAATGAAGGCTGGTTTTGAGAAGAGGGCCTAAGTATGGCCAAGAAGAGGGAAATGCAAAGCAGTAGTTTGACATGGCATTCTGTGTAAACTTGCCTGTTTGGTTTCAAGATGTGTCTCATGGGGCAGTTTTACCATCCCCAGCACAGCTACTAATGCATGTCCTGAAGTAAGATAATTGGTTATGATCTGTTCTGCCCAAATATCTACAACCCCTTTCTGGAGTTAGCAAAAAATCTTCCTTACGAGCCAGCCTTCAAGTGTATCTTCAAGAAGGACTAAAACCCAGCAGGACTCCCTTATCACATGGCATTAACTGACATGGCACTGTCATTTTCGATATGTGTGACTTCTTGCTTCCAAGCCCCATGCTGAGATCTCATGTTCCTTTTTTCCCCAGGGTCATGTTGTACACAGAGTCCCCACTGTGTGTTTGCTCTGCTGGGTCAAGGAAAACATGGGATGACAATTTTATCCTTTCCTATTAATGGTTGAATGTAGGGAAGAAGAAACAAGGTCTTTGTGGATTTCATCTTCAAGACTGAATTTATAAATCAGGGAAAAACGTAAAGATGGACCCTCCCAGGGCTTTTGACCTCCTGTACCTTTAAGAGAGGGGTAGCAGGGTGGCATCTTCCAGGCTCTATAGCTGTCCCAGATTTTAACTGTTTTCTTCTGAATAGCAAGTATTTGATTCAAAGAGTGCCTGGCAAAAGATTCTTGTATTTTTCCAGTGGCAGCATTGGGAAAATTACATATATAAGATCCAGCATCCACATAGGCTGTTGGTGTTTCCTGCAACTTTTTGTAAGTTTGGGGAAAACTTAATAAGTACTGTTTCTCTTTCTTTCTTTAAAAAAGACAAGGAGAGAAAGCCTGCATTTTCTGCCATTTCCCAAGAGGCTTTTTATCTGTTTAAACCAACTAGGGATTTTTCACATATTGACATAAGCATTCATTTGCTAATTTGCTAGACATTAAACTGCACAGCATTCTTGAATGAGACTGGAATACTTGGGTACTTAGTGCTGCTCAGACCCCGCATCATTCCCAGTACACATATGGTTTTCCTCCTCTATCTCCTAGATAAAAGTCACTGTTTGATCGCCTTAAGGAAAAGAATGAGTTAAATGGACCAATATTCTAGCCTTGGCTCTAAAACTGGGCCTTTTCAGAAACTCCTCAGCACCTGCAGCAGCTAGGTCATTTGCACATACATAAATAAATAAATTAACAATGAATAAATAATTTAATCCCACCACACAATGCCACCTTGCAGATCTGATCCTTTGCTCCCAGTGAATTTGTCCATTCCTAATTCTTTTTGATAAAGTCCTCAGATACTTGCTGACTGTCAGTCTAATTTTCTTATTGTTTTCGCTTGATTAGTTCTGTATGACCTAAGGTCGCCCTTAAAATCCACATCTCTCGTGAAGACTCCGAAAGGCCTTCTATTTTCAAAGGGATGGAAAGTGCCTGCCATTTCTCCGGACAAAAGCCTGGAAGGTTTTCAGTTATTAGCCTCCTGAAGCAGCCCTTTCGCTCACCCAAGCGCAAAAAAAACTCATTAGGGGGCACCTTTCTTTCTGGCTTCTTTATCTGACGCATGTAGGGTTTACGTGTTTCGAGATTTGCAGGTCTTGGATGAATTTGGACAGCCTCGCTTTTAACCCTGCCGGACCGCGGTTATGCCCACCACAGACATTTGCTGCAGCTCTGTGCCCTGAACCACCTGGAGATGCTTTGTCTTTTCAAAAGGTGCTTTATACCCTGTTTGTGGTGAGCAGCAGACGCTCCAGCGTGCTGCTGCACTTGGAAGCCGCTCTCACGTGGGGTGTGGGTGGAAGGGCAGGCAAGGCTGCCAACTGATGACAGGCTCCACATTTTATACTTTGTGATTAAAACGTGAAATCAAATTTCTTGTGTCTGCCGTGCAGCCCTTATTACCATTGGAGTGATTTGCAAGACTAAGGCAGTACAGCCCTGAGAGCTGGGCTGCATTATGCCCTGGTGTGCTTATTCTGATGTGCTTATTCTTTTTCAGGTGGCAAGGTAAATACTTGGTAAATACTCTTCTCACATCTGAGGCATGTCAGGTGGGCTGTGGAGAATCCCCAAAGATGCATCCTTACACAAATTATACATGGGCATCTTGCCCTTCAGAGGGCATGTGCCAAGGTGCCAGCTCCTGCATTCACTTGAGCTGACAGAGGTTATAAATCAGGACAGCATCTGATCTGCTGTGCTTAAACAGCGCTGCCCAGCAGTGCCATACCTGTGGTTACCTTTTAAGAAGAAAAATAACCTGAAATTGTACTGGCAGGTATTACGATAAGGAATGTTGCTCACTTATCCAGAGTCTGGTGTTTTGTTAAGGAGAGACCTAATTTGATGGAAAACAGAGTTATGAACAAACCAATTGTTTCTCTGTCAGAAAGGGCTGCCTAGTGTCTTTCATGAGAAAGACAGACTAGAATCTGAGCCTGAAGAGGAGAATGATGTACAGAAATAGAAGGAAAATAAGCAGATCCAAAAAGCCTAGGTGGAAGATATCCTTGGGAGGTGTCTTGCTCCTGCAATACTACTTTTGGTCCTGAAGATCAGCTTGTCTTCCACTGGGGTAGAACTGACTATGATATGTCTGGGTTAAAATATGATAGAAAAGCTCAGGGCTGCAGCTGAGGTCCTACTTCCAAGCATGCAGGGAAGAGTTTTGTGGCCACCAATCTTTGTCCTGTCCATTTTTAGGGATAGTGTTCTTGTTAATGTACCATTATGACCACTATTTTTTTCTGAACTTGCCAGTTCCTCTGAAATCCCTGTGATACCAACACTTCACCTCAATCTATTTTCCCTCTGAAATCTGTCTCCTCTGAAATCTGAGTGAGACAGCACTCAGTGAAGTAAAGGAAGCCATGTGCATAAGGCTGAGCTTACGTGCAAATCCTTGCAGGGTCAACACTGCGAATTGCATTTTTTCTGCTGGCATAAATTTTGAGCAGCAATCACTTGGATTTAGTGTCAAATAATGTAGAAACCATGTGATCTACTCCATAGTACAAATTAAGTTACATTTTGATCTGAAGAATAGCAGAAACAAGAAGAGAGAAATTAGAGGGGAATTTTGAACTACAACCTGGCAGTAATCTAGAATCATAGAATCATGAAATGGTGTGGTTTGGAAGTGACCTCAAAGATCATCTAGTTAATCTTGATTTGGTATCCTCTGTCAGTAGGGTCTTGCTTACTATTACTAATCTGCCAGCTGGGTAGCTGTCAAAATTAGTTCCACTTTGTGTAACCTGGGTGATCCCCTCTTCTGGAAAACTTCAGGACTAGTTGGTCCTGAAACATATCGTTGGGACCACATAGAAATTGTGATATTGTGATATATCAAATCTGTAGAGGCAGCTAAAAGCACCAGGAAACAAATCACAAGGAGAAATTGAATCAGCATGATAACAGGCAGAGTCTTTTTTATAATTTTTTGTATCAATTTATTTCCCTGCCTCAAGCTATATGGGGGAATTTGAAGCTTACTGAATAAACATTAAGCGGTGATAAAGAAGGAGTTTGAAGATTGAGACGAAGAACTCCTAGTGTGTAACTGAGGAGATCATTTATCTTGTGTTGAAGTACTAAGATATAAAAGGTTGTAAACCATGGTAAAAATAAGGCTGATCATGATGGGTGGTGATGTCCTTGGAGATCCACTTATTATCCCTCATTCAGAGGATTTTCTGTCTGAGCAAGCATCATTTTAGCAGTCTGGTGTCTGTTGGCATAAAGCAATGATCCTTAGAAAAATTTCGGAAAACATCAGTGACTTTGCTGGGAGTTTGCTGGTTAAACATACAGTTATTTGGCTAATAATTAGAGTAACTTCCTATTTTTCATACAGTCATTATCTGTTGTTGAGGCTGTCCTGTGCAAGGCCAGGAGTTGGACTTGATGATCCTTGTGGGTCTCTTCAAACTTTGGATATTCTGTGATTCTATAATTTTGTGCCATTATATTTTGTCTTTTAGTGTGTTGAAGGAAGGTTTGACAACCAGTATGTATAGCCTTGGAACTCTGAAAACTTGTGAAACATTAGTTATAAACAAGAACAACACATTTGGGTTTTCAGGATTTTGTGAGACATAGCTATTCCTTGAGGTCTCCATATTTTCCTAATGTGCCAGGTATTGTCCACACTGAAAAGGAGCTGAAAACTTAAGGTTATGTAAAAGCTCAGGTGTGATTCTGACATCCTAGCGGTCAGGTGTGGGCAAATGTAGTTTATTTTGGTGGGAAAAAAATAGTGATTGTGAAGCTGTGTTCTAACATGGTATGCTGTTACAAAAATTGAAGGACACTGGGTGAGTATGTGGTTCACCAAATAGCACCAAAATAGCACCTTGTCTAAGCATAATCTTTCTTTTTAAAATGCATGAAGCACAAGCTTCAGTAGCAAAACTGGATTCTGATGAATTCTAAAAAAAAAACCAAATTCTTTTTCTACAGAAGAGTTTAAACACTGGCTATGCTATAATGTATCTATTTGCTATGAAATGCCAATTCCTAAGTACATCCATGGGAGAGAACACACTGTTACTCTCTTCAATTGTGTTAGCAGCCAGAGCTGGTAAAATTTCTGTGCATGTAATGAAGAGGAAAGCAGAGAGGAAATTATTTCCATTTAAATCAATGGCAAAATTCTTCCCTGGTATGCACGTGTTCAAGAATATAGATTTTTTGATTTTACGTATAAATGTTTTATATATGGAGTTTCTGAAGCCCTTTGCTTCATGTTGGAAAAGGTGACAGGGGAATAACGTGACTGCAATTACACAGACGTCTTGGAGCTAAACCAGTGCCATGGAGAGGCTCAAGCTTCTGAATTTGACATTTTGACAACCAGATTATGGAGGAAGGATGCTGCCTTTCAGTGGATGGCTACCAGTTTTGTCTGAAATGGTGCTTTCTTGGGGGAAATAGAAAAAAACCTCATTCTTCCTAACCCAAAATTCTTTCTACATGTTCTGCAGTATGTGGAACTAGTACATTAAAAGTATTTTTCAACTGGGATTTGTCATCAGCTGTTACAGTTTAGTGGCTGGACTGGCTATACCTTCAGTTTGTGTAACAGTCACCAAAAAATGAGATGATTTTTTTTTTTAAGTAAATGTGATATTATAGCATGGCCTAGCCCCTCTGAAATATCTGAGCACATAAATTAGGCTACTTGCCAGGCAGCAATGCAGGTAGGATTCAGCTGCCCTGATTTTTCTCCTCTTTGTGTATCTGAATCTGACCCATTGATCCTACATTCCCTCCTGATTCAAAAGGGAAGAGAGATATATTCCAAGGAAAATCAGCTCATTTTAAAAGGAGAAAATAAAATCTGTCTTATAAATTGTCCTCTGGAGGTGCCTGTTTATCCCTCTTGACTAGAAAGATTGCTTTGAATGATTAATTCATTGTTAGACCTCTACCTTTGAGACAGCTAACAGTTTTAAGTCAGATGGTCACATATTTCAGTATGTCCTTCTATTATCAGGCCACTGAAAAGATTTTTCTTTTGTGGTATGGTGTTGAATTATGACAAAGTACATGAATTTTTCCAAGTACACGAAGTACAATCTTTCCAAGTATATGAATGAAGAAGTCTTGCTGGTCCTCTCCCATCCTTTTATTTTAATCTGGTAAGGAATGAAACTCGCCAGCATTCTGCTTGTGTGTTTGTGGACCTACAGGCTCTAAAGTATACTATGGCCTGACCTCATGCCCTGGTCAACTGTGATGAGATGCATTTTGTGCCCTACCAAATCATTATCATTTTCCTGCAGTAACTTCTTTGGTTTTTTGTATTTGCAGTTACAGTGCCTGGAAAACTCTTTGAAAGGCCTTTAGGAAGCTGGATGCTGGCAGCAGGGGTTACCTCTCTGTTCCAAAACTCCAGTCCCAAAATTCCTGTAACTTCCTGCTGAAAGAGAATGAAGTTTAGCATTCTCTCTCTAAATTTGATCTTAAACTGAAAAGGCAAATTGATTGCAAATCCTCTTTGGAAGAGGCTCATGAAAAGCTGTCCAAATACAGCCAAAAAACCCTTTTGCAAACCTGCTATAAATTAACATAGCATATTTTCATGACTAGCAGAACAGCACTTATGTTCTCCCAGTTGCCTATCCTTGTAGCTATGTCATACACTTCTCATAGGGATGCACGTCTTTTACCTGCTTGTTGCCTGCCATATCCAGTGGTGTAAGTTGCTTTGTGAAAGGGTGGTAGAAACCCCTTCTGAGAGTATAAAGCAAAGCTGGCTATAGCACAGTTGCTAACTGCGTGTAACACACAACAGACTAAGAAAATCAGTGCCAGGATGCTGCCCCTCTACTCCGCTCTGGTGAGACCCCACCTGGAGTGCTGCATCCAGCTCTGGGATCCCCAGCACAGGTGGGACATCAACCTGCTGGAACAAGTCCAGAGGGGGGCCACCAAGATGATTAGAGGGATGGAGGAGCTCTCCTATGAGAAAAGGCTAAAAGAATTGGGATTGTTCAGCTGGGAGAAGAGAAGGCTTGGGGGTGACCTAATTGCGGCCTTCCAGTACCTGGAGGGAGCCTACTAGAAAGATGGAGGGAGACTTTTCACAAAGGCATATAGTGACAGGACAAGGGGGAATGGCTTCAGACTGAAAGAAAGTAGGGTTAGGTTAGATATTAGATAAAAATTCTTTGCTGTGAGGGTAGTGAGGCACTGGAGCAGGTTACCCAGAGAAGGTGTGAATGCTCCATCCCTGGAAGGGTTCAAGACCAGGCTGGGTGGAGACTGGTCTAGTGAAAGGCGTTCCGGTCCATGGTAGGGGGTTGGAACTAGATGATCATTCCAACCTAAATCTTTCTATGATTCTATGATTAAAGTTGCATCATGGAGAGTTGCAAATAGCTTTTGAGAAGATGTAATATTTGGTGAAGAACAGCATGCCGTGTTGCTGCTTGGAATTTCACCACAGAAAGATCATTTGACTTTACAGAGTTGGATAAGCTCCTGCATAAGCACACAGATGGAGTTTGGCCTTTCATTCAAGTGTAGGTTTTTGTTTGGATTTTTTTCTTGGAGAAATATTTTGTGCACTGAGTACCAGAGGCACTAGGACCTGCTCTGTATATGACTTCACTTTGATGATCAGAGCAATTGTGTGTTTAAAATCAGATTAGGTTATTTGCTTCCCATACATCTTTATAAACATGTGGCTGCATAGTTGAATTAATAAAATGAGAATAAGGAGCCACTGAAACATGTATTGCGTACCTGTTTGGTAAGCTCTCTGTGATGCAGCTTCATTGTGTCTTCTCCTGGAAGTAACTATAGCTTCATGGATGCCCAGGAAGCTTGGCCTACCTGCAGTAGCTAAGGGTATATGCACAATGTGTGCATATGGGTAACAACCATATAGAAGTCTCATTTGCTTTAACATATTGTCTTTTCTGCAAATGGTGACTCGTAACCTGGTTGAAACAGTGACACCTTTAATCATCGTTTAACTACCTTTCCTAGATCTTTGCTGTCTGATAGGTTTTAGCATTATGCAGTAATTTATGTACTCTTGCTCACTTTCTCGTCTTTTCCAGACATCAAAAAGAATTTCCAATACTTTCAGTAATCAAACTCCAAGACTTGTTCTTTTTTCATTTCTTTTAGAGATGAGAAGGTACTGTATGAAAAGAAAAGTTTGGAGCATAGAAAAATTATTATTACATCCTATGATAAAAAGGGATTTTGTTGTGGAATATGAAAGACTCAGGTTATATTGATTCTCTTAGAACATTCCAATATATCGTTGTCTTACATGGGATACATATTTTCTCAGTGTTTCCTGAGGTTCTTGAAGTTTTTTAATCTTTGCAAAGTGAGGGTCAGTGATCCCTGTTACACTTTTCTCATTTTGAAATTGAAGCTATATGGGGTTTGCTGAATAGATTTTGCTGTTTATTGTTCCTTCTACTCATCCCAAAACCCCAGCAGTCAATTTGGTAGTATTATTTCCATCCTACCCTCTTTGGCAGAAAACTCTGTACCCTAACTTTTACTCACAGCTATAGTGTCATCACCTCTTGTAGTAGGTAAGGTTATACAGGTGTATCAAATATCTGTATCAAAAACCCATCTGTATCAAACTATGAGGTTGTCCTAGGATACCTTAAAGGACATTTAGTTTGGGGGAAAAGAAAAAAAAATCCTATATCTTAGTCGTAAAAGACTGACCTTAAAAGGCTCCTCTTTCTGAATTTTCCCCCTGGAATAGCTCTAGCATAGCATGCATGAGAAGATATGAGGATCTAATAAAGCCACATTTAAACAAATAGCTAACCAAACCAGACCAGGAAATACTGAGAAAAACTAAACTGAATCCGGCTGTACTATGGAAGAGGGCCTGTATAAGCTTCTTATGTGTGTAATACATAATGCTATACACATGATAGACAAAGCACATGGTACACAGGCCACTTGTACCTCCAGAGGAGGAGAATGAAGGCAGGTGTGAAAGCCATAGTGTCCACTCCTCCCTAGCATTGAGAGAACACTGAAACTGTGTCACAGCTTTGTGCTCTAAGTTGAATGTCTCCTTCAAGTTGATATCTTGACATCAAACCCTCTCTGGACAGGCTACCATCTAATCTCTCCTTTGAAAGGATGAACCAGGGCACAGTGTTTCCTTCAAAGACAAACTGAAGGAAAAGACAAAGAAATTGCTTTGTAGGGGCAGAATAGTTATGAGAAGGTGCTTCCAAAGTGGGATACAGTTTTTAGCCTTCAACCTTCAGACTTCCTAGAAGAATGTATAAACCTCAGGCTAGGAACTAAGGGCAGGGAGGTGGAGGCACGGGCTACTGAATCACAGTAAAGACATTTTCTGCCATGATCCTGGTCTTAAGGGTTCCAGTTGGACTTTACTCTAAATGTCTGCACCCTTTATGGGACTGAAAGACAAATTTATTGCTGGAATTCACAAGAGACAAAGATGAGCTCAGAGCTCAGGCACTGTCTGGTTTCCACAAAGCTAACAAGAGACTGTGATTCTCTAAATAATGAACCACAAAGTGAGCTGGTGTAAATCCTTCTACATGCTCTGGGTTAAGCTTTCAGCAGGGATAAAACTAACTTCATAATGTTCATCAAAAGCATAAGAACTGAGTCACAGACCCTGTAATGAATTCCCTGTTGCCTTGAAGGACTTGCTTTTTCGAAGGACCTCATTTTTTAATGACACAATCAATACATAGACTAGAACTGCACTGGGAGGTGTTGTGTTCCTACAATATTAAAAATTAAATTAATTACCTTTAACTTTTCAGAGCATACATACTGAAGCTTAGATTTTTTGTTATTAAAAGTGGTTTTTTTCAGCCTAATTAACTGTATTACTGCTGATGAAGCATACTGCATATTTCAATTGCTGTAGCTTGAAGATAAATGTTAAACAATCTATTTCCTAAGTTGAACTGGACTTAATATTCTGTTTGAATTTTCCAAACTACTCCTCTTTCTTCGCATCTGATGTTTATCCAGTCATTCTCAGTGTTGCTTTTTCTCGCCTTTTAAAATGAGTTTTGCTTGTTTTAACATGCCAGTTAAAACTGGATGTATGCAGTATGGTATGTGGGCAGGTATCAGAGCTTTAACATTATATACATATGAAAATGCATTTCTTATATATCTTTCCATAATCACTTGTACTCTTCAAGAGAATTCAGTGTCCTTTTCCTAAAACAGCCTTTATGCACCATGTGGGCAAGTTTTCTAGAAATAGATGTGATGATGTGAGACTCATCCAAGGCAGGAGGCAAATCTGTGAGATCAGATGCTACATCTCAGCAAATATGAAACTGCTGGCAGGAGAGTTTCTTTCCAAAAGTCTGCCTCTGTGAAGGGGTTGCTGGACAAGCCTGCAGCTGCTTCAGCAGCTTGTGTGTAATACGCAAACTGTTCCACAGGCAAACAGCAGGTTTCCTCCTCCTCGTGCTTGAGTCACTTTATAAAGGAAAAACACATGCTTGGGCTTCAAGACACTATTTAACTCTCTCCAAGAATGTGGTAGCATAGTAAGAAGCTGCTCTGGCTGGGGTGATCATTGTACCCTGGCACCTAAGACCCTCTGCTCTTCTAAGCACTTCTGGTATGATCCTGGTCAAATCATGTGGCCTACCCTGTGGTGCCTCAGAGGAACAGCAGCATCCACGGAGCAGTGGGACAGCATGACTTATAAACTGTCAGGATCTTAACCATGGGAAAGGGGTCATATCCATACCACTAGGAAGCCAGCTATTCTGTGCATCAATATTGGAAGAGATCTGTGATTAAGAACTTTCATCGGTGATGTTCCTCTTCCTTTCCTTGGTTGCTTCTTCCCAACCCATGGCTCAGCCACTATAGATGCACTGATGCAACTGTTTGTGGTGCACTGCAAACAGGGTCACTGACCCAAAGTACAATAAAAATACTCTTTTCTAGTCAGTTAGTGACCTGATTGCTAAAAGGCCCCAAAAATTACTGCGTTGGCATGAATTTGGGGACTTTGCTCTGTGACATGGGCTCTGTTTCCAAGGCTGGAAACTCCACAGTGTGGCACTGCCACTAAAGTCCACAGGTCTTTGAATAATGCGTTCAGATTAGTGCAAAACCATGGGAAGAAAGAAGAGTTCTGATCTGTCCTATATGTGCTCAAAGTCCATAAATATTTTTTACTTATTTAAATAGTAAAAGTGGGACAGCAGCATTTCCTTCTAGGCTTTGTCTTTTACTTATTGAAAACATAAAGTTTTAAGATGGAGAGTTTATGAATAGGCTTCTTATGTCTCCTTGATCTAATTGATGATGCTTTACTTAAATGATAGTGCAAACAAATCTTTGTCAATAAAACAATTTTACAAAGATCAACATAAACTCTTCTACTGTCTGAGTAGATGACAAATGAGAGTATCAGATGTAAAACTGTAAACTCACGTTTTGCTGTCCTTTTATTCCAGCATGATTATTTGCCCTCAACACAAAGAAATTACTGAGATGTGACTATGCTGTACAACTGTTTTCTGTGGTAAAAATTGCAGAATTACATGTAGGACATGGAAAGTGTGAGAAAAAGAGAGGAGTTCAGGTGGCAGAGAGAACAAAAGGTGAAAAAGAGGACATAAAAGGCATAGGAAAGGAAGGCAAGGCAAACTGTGGCAAAAGGGTTGTGAAGGTTTAAGAAGGAGAAAGATGCTAGCTGAAGGAAATGAATAGGACATGACAGAGCCATTCACCATTAGGATTTTTAGCCAAGCTGGTGCATAACAGGGAAGTTAGTACTTTAAGGGCTTTGGGAATTAGTTTATTTTCAGGAACAAAATGCTGTGCTAGCTGCTGCCAGACACCAGTAAATGGCACTGCTCTGTCAGATGATGAGCATCATCAGGCCAGACAGGCATTCCACCTGGGACCAGGTACAGCCTTCACAGGCCCAGCACAGGTGACATCCTACCTGCGCCCACCAAAGTTGGCAGATGATACTCATGGCAGAGCTAAAATAAATCCAGGGAAAAAAGGCTAAAAGTGTCTGCCCTACAGACATGGAAATGTAAAATAAAATAAGGACAAATGATATGAACCTCTGTCAAAAGACTGGGGATGCCAGTCCTGAGGGAGCTCTGTGTTCCACTGCCTATGTGGATCCAGCTGTGGGCACAGAGAAAGGCAACAGGTGTGGATCTGAGCTTGGAAGGCAGCTCAGGTCCCGTGCATGGTACAGCCAACTTTAGCAGAGGCAAAAATAATTTTGGGAGGCAAAAGTCAGAGTCAGCATGACTAGGAGGTGAGCTCAGAGCCCTGAAAGGGTGGAGGGAGGGGAGACTTTTATCCTAAAGTAATTCTAAAGTCAAAGAGAGCTTTATCCTCCACAGCTAAATGAAAACGAAAAGAAAAAAGAAAACAAAAAAACGAGGATAGCAACATTGGGGAGACAAAGACTGTCATGGACCACTGCGAGTTTGCAAAATTATATGCAAATGACCCCAGTTTTGACCATGGTGGCCCTCTGCTAATCCCAGACAGAAAATCTACTTAGCAAAGGAAAGTTTTGTTTAATTTGGTTAACAGGGGCCAAAATGCTGAATATATTTATATTTTCAGGGGAAAAAAAAGCTGTATCTTTAATGCTTTAGTACCAAAGCAGAATCACAAGAGCTTATGCTCACAGAATAAAAATCGTGTAGCGTTTTCTCCATATTCTGCACCTAGTGCTGGTAAAAATGAGCATTTAACATGTGCTTTCATAATAGGCACTAGCCTCTCTGTTGCTGTTGAATGTGTTCGGTTGATCCCAAATTGCTCTCTGTTCACTGACCAAGAGAGAGATTCCCTCTGGATTTACCACCCTAAAGGTGTCCCGAGGAAATGCGAGTGTTTTTCCTCCTCCCTGGCTGACTCCTCACGTCATTCTGCCGTGTGACCTTTTCCCCACTAATCTGGGATAGCAGCTTTTCCTGTATTTACAGGTTAAATGGAAGATACACATTACACTTTTTACTCATTGTAATGAAGATCTTTTTGTCTGTCTCCGAATAAAGGCTCGGGTTGGTTTACAAATTGCGGGTCAACCCACTCCATGACCTGGGCAAATAGCCCAGGTCAAATCTCCTCAAAGCCTCCCCACCCAAATGGAATAAGTTAATTTACCCCTCGGCGACTCCAGCCCCGCCGGGCATACCCGGGCTGCCCGGAGGCGGGGGGGGTGGCTGAGGTCCCCCTGCCCTGCTGCCAGAGGCTGCGGAGGCACCCTGGAAGCTTGGTTCAGGCGGGGCCGGAGTTGCCTCACCGGGAGGGAGCCGTGCCGCGGCCTCGGGGAGTGGCTGGAAGGACTCACTCGCAGGAGCTTCCATCGGTTTTAATCTCAGGTCTCCGCATCTCCGCGGCAGCCTCCCCTCCCCGCCCCTTCCCTCTTATTCCTCCTCCTCTGAACAAGCTGCGCCGAGGAGAAATTCGCTGGCAAAGCACACGGAAGATGCCGGTGCCGTTCGGACACGTGCCCCCGGAGCATCCCTCCACGGGCGCGTGGAAGGGCGGGACTCGCGGGGGTGCAGAGCATCCGCCACCTCCGGGGCAGCCCGGGACTCCCTCTCAGCCCCCGGTGACCTGAGAACAAAGGCCAGGCGGCACCGAGATCAGTCCTGCCACGCCGTGCCGCCCTGCCCGCAGTGCCACGGCCGGTGCGTGCAGCGGCCGCCCTGGGCGGACCACGTCTCGCTCTTGGGGATTTTTGCCCTGAGTGGATAAGGAGAGTCCCCGCCACCACCCGAGGAAGCTCCCTCACGGAAACAAGAAGGGGAGCGAGTATAAACGTTTATTCCAAGACATCGCTTGTACAGGCACCGCACCCGCGGGTGGGAAGAGGAGCGGGTGAGGGCAGCTCCAGGCCCCCAGAGAGGATGGGCAGGGGCAGAGCCAGGCCCCCGGAGAGGACGGGCGGGTACTTCTCGCCCTCCGGGATCCCAGCGTATCTCCCTCTGCCCTGGCAGCCTCCCCGTGCGCCCAGGTGTAACCTGCAGTGTCCGCGGTCATAAATAGCGTTTTCTCTGGCGGGATGAGTCTCTATAGCATGGAGGGGTGCTGGCCCGGGGCCAGCCCGAAGGCGTTGGGGTGGGAATGGCCGAGGAGGTTGAGGTAGTGACGGTCCAGCCCCTGCACGGAGGAGAGGAAGGTGCTGCGCTGCTGGCCGGGGCTGGCGAGGGGCACGGCGGCGCTGGGCAGGTGATAGGGCAGGGAGGGGCTGCGGGCAGTGCCGTGCCAGGGAAATGGCCCCCCCGAAGGCGGCTGGAGCACGGCGTCGGCGGGGCTGTGACCGTGCCCGGAACACTCGGGCCCGGGATGCAGCTGGTAGGAAAAGTCCGGTTCCGGCAGGGAGCCCAGAGAAGTAAAAAGGGGCTCAGTGACGAAGCGCGCTTTGGACTGGAGGAAGGCTAGGATGCGGGCGTACTTAGTGTCTTTGGTCTCCATCCTCTCCACTGTAGTCAGGTAGTGCACCAGGTTCTTCATGCACTCGTGGTAGCCGTAGTGGAAGTAATTGGCGAACTCGGAGAGCAGCTCTGCTGGAAAGGAAGAGGTAGGGAGCCAAGCTCCTCAGGGTCTGGCCGCGGGAGAAAGGGGAAAGGCCGCCCCCACGCCCCAAGTGACCCTGCGGGGGCCCCGGGAGGCCGCTCCCGCCCACCTACCCTTCTCTCGGCCGCGGGGGAAGTCTGCGGAGTGCAGGGCCCGCAGGTACTGCACCGTCATCTCCAGGATTTCCGCTTTCTCCAGCTTCCCCGAGCTCTGCAACGGGCAGGGCAGGTGGGCATCACCTCTCTCCTGCGACTGCTCTGCGTTCCGCTGGGCCGCCCCCAGCCCCCGCACTGTCGCAGCGCACCGGGGAGAAGGGCGTAGGGGCTGCTTCCCCTAGCCTACCTGCTTGGCCAGAGCCATGGGCACCGTCTTCCCCAGCTCGGTGAGGCAGCGGTTGATGCGGTCCCTCCTCCGCTTCTCAATCACTTTGTGGGAAACCGGCGTCCTCTGCAAAACATACAGGGCGCATTAGTGGAGAAGGCAGTCGGATCTAACCTCGCCGGGACAGTAGGCCCCGGCCCCGACCCCTTCAGCCACTGCCCATCCCGCTCCGAGCAGCGGTGTCGGGCGCGGCGCAGCCCCGGCAGGGATGATGCTTCGGCGGCGGGTCCTCCCCGCGCCCCCCCGGGGGCTCCCGTCTGTGCGGATGGTCCTGGCAGGACAGGAACCTTTTGGGGGGCGTGGGGTAGGTTGTTTTGGGGTTTTTTTTTGGGGGGAGGGCGTTTCAAAGGGGAAGGCAGTGAGAGGGCCAGGGCCGCCTGGCTGCCCCGCAGAGCCGTGCGCGCAAGACGGGCGACGACTCACCCTCCGCTCCTTAAGCTTGGAGGCCATGGTGGGCACTGCATCCCCGCTCTCTCCGGGCCCCTTATAAAGCCATCACTTCTTGGGGGGAACCCCGGGGGGCCTCCACGGGCCCGCTGATCCCATAGGATTAGGAACGAGCGGCGCCGGGGGAATGTATGCATTAAAGATCAGGGTGGAAGGGGGCGAGGGGATGAGGGGGGATTTTTTCTTCTCTCTTCTTCCTTTCCCCCCCTCCTCCCCCCCGTCCACGCAGCCGGGGGCGGCCCAGCTGTGTCGCCCCACGTGGACCTCGGGGACACACGTGACGATCCCACAATAGCGGCGGAGATGGGGCCGGGGATGCGGCGAACGGGACGCAGGGCGCGATATCGCGCCCTGCGTCCCGTTCGCCGCATCCCCGGCCCCATCGCCTGCCTGCAAATCCCCGGCACCCCGCACCCCTCCCCTTAGCCCCGGCGCTGACTGCATTTTAAAGCCTGTCCAGAGTCATTAAAGTAATTAAGTAAGCCCTTAATAGGCTGTTCCGCCCAGTTCAAGGGAGAACCCTTGGAGACGGAGTGGCCCCGTTTGTTCTCAGGCTTTTCTCACACGACTTGGTGACACGTCCATCTTTATAAGAGATGGCAGCGAGGATTTTTTTGTTTACACCGCTTTATGCGCCGGGGACACCCCGGCAGGTGTGGGACCGGGGGGCTGGCACACGATATCCCCCCATTACCCCTCCTTTTTTTTTTTTTTCCGCCGTCCCGGGGAGGCTCTCGCCAGTCTTTGGCACACGACGCTCCTTTTTTGTGTGGTGTGCGCGTCTGTGCGTTGTTGTTTTACCCCCCCTGCTCCCCCCCTCTCCTTTGGAGAGGCTCAATTTGTAGCCTATTATCGTATAGGAAAATGTCCCATTGAAAAGTATGAATAGTTTCATTGGGCCTAAATTTTAATAATGCGGGTCAAAGAAAAGAGGGGCAAATAAAGAGGGGATCGCAGCTGGTCCGAGAGTGCATTATTCGGTGTCACCTGCGAGCGGGATCGCCGACAGACCCCCATTCATTTGCCTAATTTTGGTCAATTTAACAAACTTCAGGAGAAATTATTGTGGCATTGTTAAGCAGGGTAAAGCTTTCTGATCGAATTAACAGCATGTTTTGATCCGGTAAATGTCATTAAAAAGAAAGAAACAATCGCGTTTAAAGGGGGGCTCCGAGTTAAACGCGCCAAGTGGAGACGCCGGAGCGCAAAGCTCACAAAGGGAGCAAGTAACTGCCACAGGGGAACTTTTGTACGCTCACATTGCTGAGGTTTTTTACACAAAAAGGCATTATTTCATACTTGAATACGTTTAATCCAACAATTGTCTATTTTCTGCAAACATATTTTCACAGCATTGTTAGCTTTCCTCTCCGCGGCCCTCCGCCCGGGCAGCCGCGCTCCTCGCCTGGCGAGCGCACCGAGCCCCCGGCCCGCCCCGCACCGCCCCGCACCGCCCCGCACCGCCCCCGCCGGGGCCGCCCCGCCGCGCCGGGGGGGCCGCCCGCCCTCGCCGCCCACCGCCCCCCCCGACAGCGCGGCGGCGGGCGCGGCCCCCCCGGGGCTCTCCACGGCCGGCGGTGCGCCTCCGAGCCCGGCACCGGTCCGGGGCCGCCCGCCCGTGTCCCCCCCCGGCCCTGCCGGCACCTCCTGCCCCGGCGCTGCCGCGGGGCGCCGCCGCCCCCGAGGGCGAGGGAGGACCCGAGGGCAGCCGGGCTGGCGGCGGGGCCGCCCGGCGCCCGGTTCTGCCCTCCCGGGCGACGCCACCGAGCCCGGGGCAGGGCTGCGGAGACGGCGACATCCCCGCCCTGTGAGCTCGGGGACCTGTTCTTTCACATCTCCTCCCGTGTCCCGCGTTTTCCCACCCGTTCCCCCCCTGCGATTTAAAATGGGAGAATCATCCCCACGGCATCTCTCCGTGTGGGTATGGAGGGCGGCACTGCCGCTCTCGCCCGTTCGCTTCCCCAGAGGCGGCCGGGGGATAGGCGCGGTGCCGGCCCTCACCCCGCACCCTGGGCCGATCCGCAGCCTCCCCGGGCCGGCCAGGAGCACTGAGGGCTCCGCGGGAGGAGGTTCTGCGGTGGTCCCGGGGCGCGTCTCCCCCGGCCAGCGGGGAGGAGCGGGCCGGGCCGGCTGCCCGTCCGGGCACCCCTGCGTGCCGTGCCGCCGGCCGTATTATTCTTCCAGGAGCCTTGTAGGTTTCGGTATATTCATTCTCATACAATGGGATTAAACACTAACCGTTATCATCCAAATTAACTAAACTCTGAATAGCAAATGCTGGGCCTTTTATTTTTTTCCTCCTCTTTTGCTCCACTGGCGGAGATGGAGTTGATCCTCTTACTGTCTGTGTTAACCGCCAGCTGCAGGCACCTGCAAGGCAACTTCTTACACGAGGGAAGTTGTTTATTTTCTAGCTGGCTTCTCCCTCCTTGGTTCCTCTTCGGGCCAGACTGCCCGAGGCAGCAGCGGGCGGGGGGAGCGGGGCGGCCGCGGCATCCCCGCGTGTCCGGTCACCTAACCCTCGGAGAGCAGCGGCGAGGCTGAAGCCAGAGGGAGATCACCCGTCACTACTGCGGTCGGACTGTCAGTCTTGTAGGGAAGCCAGGCGAAGGCGGGCTTGAATACTTTTTAGTTTTAATTCCCCGTGGGCGCCTGTTGGCTCTCCTTGAGGGACACGCGTCCACAGTTCTTTGGCAACGCAAGGCGGACACCCGGGTCCCCATCACCCACCACCCGTTCTCTGTTCCCGCTCAAGTGCCCCGCCGGCGGCAGCCGTCTCCCCGGGAGAGCGGCTAGCCGGGGGCCGGGGCACGGACCCTGCCCCGCTCCGCGCGGAGGGGGATGAGCCCGCTGGCGCCCCGGGGCCGCAGGGCGGGGGGAGGCAGCACAGCCCCGGCCGCCCCTCGCAACCTCCCCGCGGCCGGCCTGGGGGTCCCCGCCCGGAGTGGCTGTGCCCCGGAGGAGCGGCCGGCCCCGGGATGCGCCTATGGGATGCGCACGGCTGTGCGGGACAGGCGGCTGCTCCGGGCACTTCGCCGCGTCGCGGTGACGTTCGGCCCCTGTTCCGTGGACACTGGCGCTGCCGACCTCTGCCAGCCACGGGCTCTGCCGAGGAGGCGGGAGTCATCTGGAGGTGTCAAGCTACTTTGAAATGGTATCTAGGTTTGCTTTTTTTAATGAAAACGTGTTGTCTCCCCACAGTTTCTTTCCCCCTTCTTTTCTTTTTTGACTCCTATATAATAACCTTAGGGTTATACACAATTACTTCACCAAGTAATTGAAGCTGCAGATATTAGGCTTGAAAATCATTATCACTGTGCACACGTTAGAGGCCAGCTATTCAGTGTCCCATGGAAAGTGTTGCCCATGAAACTGGTGAATCGAGTGCAGAAGTAAAATTCCCAGCGTGGCTGGGGCTGGAGTTGGCCCTGCCGGCATGGTTCCATACTCACATACCAGATGTCCTGCTGTGTACTGCGCAGAGACAATCACACTTCTGGATGATCTCATGGTGGATAGGGAATGAGAGAATTCACTGGGTGCAACAGGTCCTATTTGTTGGAGGGCATAGCTTTATTACTTGGCAGTCCTGGGTCTGTGAAGCAGAGATCACAAGAGAAGGCATTTCATTTAGTAGTTTAACCCTCAGCTGTACATGCAGCATTTCATCACACTGTTCTGGCTTTTGCTGTGAGTTTGTTTACTCTTGTACTCTAGGTTAGGCTAGGTTGGGTCAGCAATTTTGGAACAGGAGTTCCCAGACTTTTCACAGCTCCTAATGCTCTCTGACTCTGTGTCTGGGGCTGCTTCTTTGTCATATTATTCCTCAGCTGCAGAGGTACCCCTTACCTCGATGTTACTGTTGTTTCCAGCTGTAGTCTGCCTCTGAGTTTTCCTCCTCTGTCACGGTGGAAGGAACATGCTCCTCTATTTGCTAACCTGCCATGAATGGTAGCATCATCAAGGGTGAGGTGATAACATGATGATATTTGGGACCCCATTCCAAGGTGGTCCTTCACAGAAAAAGCCCTGCTTGTAGCCATGACTCTCTTGTATTGCTGGGTAAATTACAGGGTTCTCTCCTCAAAACCCTAGAGTGCTCTAGGAAGTAATGTTTGTGCTTCAGTAGATGATGTTGTTCTCATGCTGTGAGATGCAGTAATGCCCATAAGCTGAACTTTGATCCTAAAAACTCTAAAACTTTGATCCTTACTATAGGAAGTTGTCCAGTATCTCTTGGTGCTTGTGGTGGCAGATAGGACTTCCAGGTCAATAGCACTCCCAAGTGTTGCTATGTGCTTGTTGTATTCCACCTCGGAGGAGGTACATTGCATTGTAAGTATGTTTTGTTGTGTAATTTCAATGTACTTTGTTCTTTGTGATCTTTCGGGAATATAAAATCTGATTGGTTTGGTTTTGTATTACTCTGTTTTGTATGAACTTTTTGGAGTACAGATTATTGAAAGTCATTCTTTTTCATGTGTTCTTGTACTTTGTAGTGTCGCCTTTGTTGACTGTTTTTCTTTTCCCCAGACATAAAATTTTAAGCTTATATTTAGGCTTGTATGTAGTACAGCTAATGCATACAGAATTACATAGGGTAAAATGCTTCACTGATTAAAACCAGGTGTAGTTATGTCTGTTATAGCCATTTATGAAAGCTGATTTACACTGACAGAAGACCCAGTTTTTTGCCATCAAATGTTTGTGCATATCTAGCAAAACTTGAGAATGTCCTCTGTTTGTTTGTACAAGGTGAGTCCTGCAAGACAATGGAGAGATGTCCACAGTTTTCCTGGTGACAGCTATCTTTTCCTCCATGTCACTGTTGAGACAGGATGCATTGCTCTTTAAATCACAGCCTGTCAAATGAGTGCTAAAATTCTTTTCAGTTGGATTTAGATAGCCGTGAATCACTGGTGAGGTGTACCTTAGATTGCTTGTGACTGAGGTGTTCTAAATAGCTACATAGCTAGACTTAGTGGCTGTCTGGAATGAATAAAGACTGAAAGGTTTGGGAAGTACAAAGGCTTTTTCTGGTGTGTCTGATGCTGATAAAATGTCTAACCTCTCTAGTCTTAGTAAAAACTAAAACCAACCAAACAAAAAGTAAAAACTTTCATTCAGCATGGCTGCACATAGGGGAAGTCATGCTCGATCCACCAAATAATCTATGATGAAGTGACTGGCTTGGTGGTTGAAGAAAGAGCAGTGGATACTCTGGAGAAGGCTTTCAGGATGACTTCATTGCAGCCTTCCAGTAAGTAAAAGGACCCTACCAGAAAGCTGGAGAGGGACTTCTTGGCAGGGCATGTAGTGATAGGACAAAGGGTAATGGCTTTAAACTGAAAGAAAGCAAGTTTACATTAAATATTATGAAGAAATTCTTTACTGTGAAGGTGGCACTGGAACAGGCTGCCGAAAGAAGTTGTGGATGCCTCATCCCTGAAGTGTTCAAGGCCAGGTTGGATGGGGCTCTGATCAGCCTGCTCTAGTGGAAGGTGTCCCTGCACAAGGCAGGAGGGTTGGAACTGGACGATTTTTAAGATCCCTTCCAACCCAAGCTATTCTATGGCTCTGTGATTCTGCAATACCATCTACCTGGCTTTTGACATTGTCTCCTGTAACATCCTTGTAGAGAAGCCAATGATGTGCAGGCTGGATGAGATAGTGAGGTGGATTGAAAACTGATTGAATTGCTAGGCTCAGAGGGGGATGGTCTGTGGCACAAAATTTAGTGTCCAGTAATGTTCAGTAACTGGCAGTATGCCCAGCAGTTCAGTACTTGGTCTAGTGACATTTAACGTCATTGTTAATAAGCTGGATGGTGGGGCAGAACGTACCCTCAACAAGTTTGCAGGTGACACAAAACTTTGAGGAGCAACTGATACACCAGAGAGTCATTCTGCCATCCAGAAAGACCTCAGCAGGCTGGAGAAATGGGCTGTCTGGAATCTCATGAAATTCAGCAAGGAGAAGTGTGAAGTGCTGCACCTGAAAAGAAACAACCCTCTGCACCAGTACATGCTGGGAGGCTGATTGGCTGTAAAGCTGCTCTGTGGAGAAGTAACTGGGGGTCCTGTTGGACACCGAGTTGAACATGAGCCAGCAGTGTGCCCTTGTGGCCAAGAGGGCCAGTGGTATCCTGGGGTGTATTAAGAGGACTGTTGCCAGCAAGTCGTGGGAGGTGATCCTGCCACTCTACTCAGACTGGGAAGTCCACTGGACTCCACTGGAGTTCTGGGTTCAATTCTGGGCTCTTCAGTACAATATAGAGATGGCCATACTGAAGAGACTCCAGCAAAGAGCCACAAGGATGATCAGGGGGCTGGAACACCTCATGTATGAGGAGAAACTGAGGGAGCTGACACTGTTAAGCCTCAAAAAGAGAAGGCTCAGGGGAAGCTTACCGATGTGTAAGGAAGGGTGCAAAGAAGTTGGAGCCAGGCTCTTTTCAGTGGTGCTCAGTCATGAGACCAGAGGCAATGGGCACAAACAGAAATACAGGAGTTTCTATCTAAACATGGAAAAACTTTTCTCCTGTGAGGGTGGTTAATCACTGGAACAAGCTGCCCAGAGAGGTTGTGGTGTCTCCAATCCTTAGAGGTACTCAGAATCTGTTGGGTTGTGGTCTTGGGCAAGTGGCTCTAGGTGGCCATGCTTGAGCAGGGAGGTCAGACCAGACAACCACCAGAGGTGCCTTCCAACCTCAGCCACCTCATAGTTTGTGCACTTCCTGTGTGAACATTTTGTTTTGATGTAATTCGGTCCCAGTTTGGTATAGAATAAATGTCTTTTAATTTTGTCTTAAACTACACAGCAGATTCAGCTCTTTTACTCTGTTCTCAATAGGACAATTCATTTAGATTCAGGGCTTCTACACCTGTGTCAAGCAGAATAAATGGGAGGGAAGCAGTCTTTTTGTTTATTGTGCTTCACCACATGTTGCATTGCAACTTGGCTCATTAAAGACTCTTTAACATCCATTATACTTACCACTGCTTTGTAAACAATGCTAATTCATTAGGACTTCAGAGCTTTATTCCCTCTAGGGTCCTCTGTAACTCCTAGCCATGACATTTTTTCTAGCTGAAATGGAAAAAGGGACCCCTGTGAGAGATTTACGGACTCTGCAAAACCTACTAATTTAGCAATGCCATAGTTCAAGCATCCTATTATTGTGAACCCTCAGTACTGAGCTTATTGTATGGACTAGGAACTTTAGGGACCTCTTTTCAGAAAAAAAATATCTTTTGGGTCAGTCCAGCTTTGCTCTGACTTCCAAGGACCAAGTGGACCAAACACTACTCCCTGTTACATTGCTTCCAGAGAATTAATTGTGACCTTTTTGCTAACTCTGAGAGATTTAGAATGCTGCATTATGCACAGGCTGTGCCACGCTTCCTAGGTTTAAATGTTGGGCTTGTAACACTCATGACACAAATGCAGAAAAAGAGTTGGATAATGGGACCCATACCTCCATTTCTCTTCCTCTTTGGGAACAGTGAAATGATATCGATAGTCCTGCACGTTACACTGGTAGCTGGCTTTAGTGAGGTTTTCCAGTGTCAGCATATGGCAAGAAGCATAAACATAAGATCTCAGAGACTTTGTGAAGGCAGCTGATGTAAGCATTACACTGTGCAATAAAAAAGAGAAAGACACTGATGCCTCGGGGTTCTTGCAGAGTCTGTCATGCCTTCTAGGCAAGGACTGCAGTCCCAACCAGTTGCCTTTTGCAGCTTCATTATCGCTGGATGGGTGGGCGGCCAGCCTTCCTGCTGGCTCTGTTTCCTGGATGCTGAGTGGTTCTTGTTGCTGAAGGCTGAGTCACCACTTGTTTCTCTGAAATCCATAGCAGCTTTGAGTTATCTAGTGTCTGTAGTCAAGGAGAGGAGGGATGGATACAAGCAGAAAGGGAGATCTGGGACACGCAGCAGGGAGGCACTGCTGTTTGATGCTGGAAAAAGGCATCTGACAAGGTATTAGATGGCTTTCCATTGCTATCTGAGTTTTTATTCTGTGAAAGTATTGCCTTTGTGGCTGAGCCCTCTTCTGCTTCTGGAAAGTTTAGGTTGTCCTTTTTCAAATTCTTTGTCTTTGAACACTGCCAGTAGCCCTCTCCTGTTTGTGAACTCACAGCCCAAAGGTAATCCAAAGGTGAAGATCCCACAAATTCCTCAAAAACAGGTTGCTTGCATGTCCTGGCTTTAAAATAGTATTTCCTTGCATATATACACCTTTGGTGGTAGCAAGGTGAGATCTCTTCTGCTACACAGGCAAAACATGACTATTAAATGCAAACATATTATTTAAAAAGGTGTCAAAGTATTTTGGGTAAGCATCACATTCTTTGATTCTCGCCCTGTTCTTTGATTCTTCCTTGGTGCAGCACTATTTAACATCAGAGAGAGGATAACAGAGCTCTGATTCTACTTCGTAAGGCCATTCTTCTTCTGACAAAACTTGGTAGATCTGATGGAGGTATCAGATGGTGACCAATTATTTCTGCAATAAATCTCTCTTTATGGACAAAATTAAGAGTATATTGAAACCCCAGCATTCATAGGTTATGAGCCAAGCCCCCAAACTGTTAAAAGATCAGTTATAAGTCAGGAACTTAAAATTGTCAGCAATAATAAAAAGCCACCAGAAGGTGGGTTATTTCTGTGGTTTTCTGTTGGTGCTTTTTGCTTCTCCAGCTTTTATGGCTCAGGTTCTCAAGTATTCCTTATGACCATTAGAATGGAAAATTATTTTTTATGAAATCCTTGGATCCTTAAGCAAAAGTGTAACTCACCAAATATCAGTGGAATTGCTAAATTAAAACAGAATGGTTTGAGGGACACTAGAAAGAGTGTCTGTGCTAGATATGGTGCCACCTGCTTTTCCTTTCACCTGGCTTATTTTTTAAACTAATTATAGCAGGCTGGGAAGAAGTACCCATGTCCCCTCTGGCTTTATTGCCATGCCATGTCTGTCCCATGGACCACTTGATGTCATGAGTGTGTATAACCATCTTATGTGTGGTCTCAGATTCCATTCTTCCTTTACCCCCTTAATGGCACAGATAGGAGTGGGCTGCCAGCCTGTTGTGGAACTTTAAACATTAGTTACTTCGTTTTCTAATACATTGGGTTTGGGACTGGGATAGGGAAAATAAAGCATGGAAGTGTCAGTGCCAGAAAGGAGAGCTGGGAAGAGTTTGTCAGTGCAAAGCACTGGAATCACTAACTGCATTCAACTGATCTGGCGCTGTTTCACTGAAGATATATATATTTATATGTGTACATATATATATATATGAAAGTATTATATAAATGGCATTGATATAAAAAGCACTAATTTCTGCAGTGTTACCTTATAAGCACATATGAAGATCCATATGAAAATGCAGATTGGAATGTCATCACTGTGCCCCATGGCACATGTGGCTGACAAGCTACGAGGGAGCGGAGAATGTGTCCCACAGGTTGCTCCCAGCACTTGCAAGGTAGAAACGTCCCAAATCTTCTTCCAGGGCCTGCCTGTCTGGGGTGCTAAAGGCAGGCACTGTTAGATAAAGCAGCAAAACATTACTTGTACTACTTGTCACCACGAATTTTAAACAATAGCTTAATGTCGAGGAGTGTTAACACTCGTGGAGAACAGGAAGGCTTTTTTTTTCACCATCCAACACGAACATCGTCACCGGAGAGGCTGGTCAGCCCTTTTTCCCTGTGGAAGCCTTCAAAGCTTTGTGGGAAACTGTGGGGACATTAGGGGTTGGCTACTGCCCTCTAGTGATCTTCACCGTCGCCTGAGGTTTTAACTCGCCTTTTATTTTTCTAATCAAGTTGCTAAAAAATAACTTTGCGTGTAAATAGATGCATGAAATTCAGTATTATGAAACAGTGCCTGAATCACCAGATCTCAGGACTTACAGGAGGTGATGGACTGTACCTAGAGTGGACACCACCTGATACAGCTCTAAAAATACAGTTAATGGAATCCAAGCATGCTGTGTAAGGCATTTATATTATCACCTAAGTTAGTTATTTCCCAATTCTTTAGAAACTGATATATCTTGGTTTGAATAAGTTTATTGATAAACTTCTTCCATAAACAAAACCATTGCTGCATTTTAAATACAGCCTTTTAATAATAAGAAACTCACCCTTTTCTCAAAACAAAACAAAACCCAACAACCAAAACCAAAATAATGACCACGGGAAAAGTTATAGCAGATAAATTATTGAGAAATAGAATATTTGGTTCAAAAATAATGATTTAGCTGGATTTTGAGTAGAACTAGAGATCTTTCTCCTTTTTTTTTTTTTTTTTTTTTTTTTTTTTTTTTTTTTTTTTTTTTTGTCCTCTGTGCTAAAATGAGCAAGTACCTCTGTGCTAAAATGAGTTAAGAAGTAGAACATGTGCTTTTTTGCTCTAGGTATTGATTCAAAATGCTTGATTCCCTGCTTAATTTCTCATCAAGCGTTACCTGATGGAAGTGCTGTTTGAGCAGAATCCTGCTGTTGGCATTAGAGGGCAGCCTTGAGGGTTTATATAATTTTTTTTTTTATTTTTTTTTTTTTTATATCAGTCTGGCTCGGATCTAATTTAAAGCAGCTTAAGGCTATTTTTGCTCTAAAAGCAGTACAGTCAATTAAGAAAAACTGTCTCATTAAGTCTAGTGCCCAGCTGTGTTGCTCATTCATGAACATCAACAACTGTGGGTTGGAGGCAGCCAAGCTGCTCTGCAGGTAGAATGGCTGCAATTACGAGATCCTCAGAGCGACAAGTGTGTTGATTTAATTGGCCTATGTATTAAGCACACGAGACGAGAGAGCCACCTTTACTTTTATCCTGGAAAAATAATTGAGTGAAAAATTGGTTCACAGCTCTGACTTGTTTTCACAACTTAGTGAAATGAATATGCTTAATTTCTCTGCAGAGTCACATAGGCTGCTCCGTGTTTTGGGTCCAGGACGTGATATCATCACACCTATGAACAGTGCAGCTTATCTGCTCTGTCGTGCCTTTTGTGCTCTTGCTTCTAGGCCAATGAACTCTGTTTGCCATCATCTGTAGGTACAATGTCTTTGTATTTCATCACTTATCCTTGAGACTTATGTAGGGCAAAGGTTACAAAAGTTCTTGGCATCTGCCATATGATGTAGGAGGAAACCGGCATCAGCAGAGAGTCTCTTGTGTAATCTACTGATATTTTTGGAGATATGTTTGGGTAACAAAATGTTCACTTCTTATGATCAGACTGTTTCCTATAAAGTAAAGATTGTCTGCTGTAAAAAAATGTTTTTGCGGCAACTTTATAAAATGAAACCTTACAAAGGCATGAGAATAATGAGCAAAGCCCAGATTTATATGACTTACAAGGAAGAGTAGAGCAAACAGAAAGCAAATGATCTTTCATTAACATGGGATTGTCAAATTACAGTGATTCATCATTCAGCTGCAGGCAGGGAAGGTTAAAACAAATGTGGGAAAAATGATGAGCTAGGTGAGAATGTAAACCTAAACCACCTCTCCATAAGACATGCTAATAGCTACTCTGTTTCCTGATGATTATTCCAAATTCAACATCAGTTGTCTTGAAATGATTTTGAATGGTCCTAAAAATATCTTGGTACTGGAGGTATCAATTTTTCTAATTATTTCCCTAATATGTCAGCAGAATTATTGGCTATGAGAAGCAATGCCCTATCCTCATCTGCATGGGAAGATGATGTTTGTCTGCTGCAATACAGGACTTTAAAAAATTTCTATGGTTTTCAGTGTGTCCTAGATACCTTTGAAGATAACCCCATTTATGGCTGACAACTGCAGAGGTAGGAAGGTCTCATGTCCCCTAACCTGATAGTTGGGCCATTCAGAAAGGTGAACAGGGATCTTGCCAGGTGCTGTGCTAAGAGAGCAGATTTTTCCAGGTAATGGGGCAAACCAGGAACTTTAAGGTAACCAGGTTCCCTATCAACTGGCTAGACCTGAGTCAGGCCGTTTTTTCTCCCCTCTTCTCCTAACAACCTCTTTCCCCTGCTTTCCCACTCTTATCAGAGCCATACTGATTCCAGCAAAAGCCAGGAATCTGGAAAAACTTGATTTTCACTAAAATCAGTCCACATCAATGCCTTTTGGTACTAGATACAGAGGAATCTCTTAAGTATCTTTAGGAGTGCAGCATCTGAAATGTGAAAATCTTGGTCACCTTATACAATTAGTTGCTCCAGATGCATCAGTCACCTTGCAGTAAGCATAACCACTCTGAGAGTGACCAAAAAGTCCATAGGACTATCCCAAAGCCTTGGAAACCTAATAAACAGCAGCTCAATGAAGCAACAGACTCTGCTGCTGCCTGAGTACATCCCATGCTGTTGTTTCTGTGGAGGCATTTGCATATGTTTGGCATACGAATTAAGCATACGTGACAACATACTGTACTTCAGCATAGAATCACAGAATATCCTGAGTTGGAAGGGACCCACAAGGATCATCAAGTCCAGCTCCTGATATTGCACTGGACATCCCCAAGAGTCACACCACGTGGCTGAGAGTATTGTCCAAATGGTTCTTGAACTCTCTCAGGATTGTTGCTTTGACCACTTCACTGGGGAGCCTATTCCAGTGCCCAACCACCTTTTTCTAATATCCAACCTAAACCTCCACGAACACAGTTTCATGTCATTCACTTGGGTCCTATCACTGATCACCACAGAGAAACATGAGCGCCTGACCCTGCATTTCCCTCTCATGAGGAAGCTGAGGCCACAGTGAAGTCTCCCTTCAGTCTTCTGCAGGCTAAATAGATGATGTGACTTCAGCCACTCCTCACACAGCTCACCCTCAAGGCTCTTCAACATCTTCACAGCCCTTGATTGGACATATCTGGTATCTTTATATCCTTCTTATGCTGTGGCACCCAAAAATGCACCCAGGACTCAAGGTGAGGCCTCCCCAGTACAGAGCAGAGTGGGGCAATTCCCTCCCTTGACTGGCTGGTGATGCTTTGCCTGATGCCCCCCAGGCCATGGTTGGCCCTCCTGGCTGCCAGGGCACTGCTGACTCATGTTCAATTTGCCAGTGACCAGAAATGACCCCCAGGTCCCTTTCTGTGGCACTGCTTTCCAGCCTCTCGTTCCACAGTCTGTACGTACATCCAGGGTTGCACCATCTCAGGTGCAGAATCCAGCACTTTCCCCTGTTAAACTTCAAATGGTTGGTGATTGCCCAGCCCTCTAATTGGTCAAGGTATCTCTGCAGGGCCTCTCTGCCTTCACACGAGTCTACAGCTCCTCCCAGTTTTGTGTCATTTGCAAACTTAGTCTACCTTTCAGCCCTGTGTTTAAGTTGTTTATGAAGATACTGAAGAGAACTAGTCCTAAAATGGAGCCCTGTGGAACCCCACTAGTGACCGGTCACCAGCCAGAACAGTGCTGTCACCTAAAACCACACAGTGGAAGGAAAGAGTTCATCTCAGGGAACAGCATTTTAGTAGCTTTCTTCAGTGTTATAACTGGCCTTTTCCTCCCTTTGGAGATAGTGGTCTGCAGAGCCCCACGTTTCTTCAGGCTGTCTCTAGATGGTCTTCCCTCTGCCCTGCTCCTGGTTGCCAACATGCACCTCCTGGGAAGACAGAACCTTATAATTATTAACAAGCGATAAAAATTAATTTACTTTAATTCCTGCACCTGAATCGTCACAAGTTATCCTATCCGTCTGGCAATCCCACGTGAAGAAACCGGGTGAGAACAGCGTCCTGTCACTGCAGATCTGACTTACAGGGCTGGGCTGGCTTGCACAAGCTCCCACTTCACCGGAGGGGCCAAGGGGAGCTGCCAGCAGCTCACCCCACTGCTCCAGCTAGCAGGCTCCTCTGCTCAGCTAACTGAATAATGAGGGAGAAGGATGATGAGAGATAAGAATTAAATCTTAGGGAGTGACTGGTGTTCAAACAGTGAAAGTTTTTTCTGGTGTCTGCTGCACAGGGCTGAGTACCAGTAACAGCTGTTTGTATGTAAATGGTGAACTTGCCCATGCTAACTGCTTGCCAGGCTAGCTTAGCACAGAGGCCCAGTCTGAGGAAGCTACTAAAATACTGCAGATCAGCAGGAAGGAAATATTGCATTTTATTAACAAGGCATCCTGGAAAATTTTGACAACAATTTTATACTGAAGGAGTAAATCGTGTTTAGCACCACTCGTGTATAGGATACCCAGTGGCAATTGTATAAGAGGTAGACTGGGAGGGGAAGATCCTCAAGTTTCCCATGAAGACTATTTCCCCAGCATTTTTCTGTTGTCTTCCATTCCCTTTCTGTCCTCTCTTTTGTGCTTTGCAAAGCCTTACTCCAACTTCTTCATTTGCTTACCCGTGGCTAGGATGTACACAATCAGTCTTCTGCATATTGCTATTTCCTCTCACTAGTGTTTTTGTGGAGATGGAAATGGAAAACCTGTAGCAAACATACATTTGCTTGATGATTTGGGATGCAGACTGTTCCAAGGTGATCTCATAGAAACAGGTTATTAATTCAGTATGCACCTTTGCAGGTTGTTTTTACTTATAGTGTGTTATGCTGTATCTGTCTGAGGAGAATTTGGTTTGAAATAATGTTGGGAAAACAAGTGGCTGTCTGCTATGATGGTACTCAAGAGCAAAGGCACAGAGAAGAGCATGGGCAAGCAGCACAGACGGCACTGCGAGAGATGCATTTCAGTGCATTTGCTGTATAAAACAGGGCACTGCTTGTACCTTCAGTCCTGCTTTTAATACCCGTGCATCACTATAAAGTCAACTGCAAATTAGACGGATTTTGACATAAAATCAGAAGGGGGATATGAAATGATGTTGACGTGTTTTACCTTTTTGAGATATTTTTGTGGCATGCATCAGCTGATTGTTCTCATAACACTTCAAACTGCCTTGAAAGCTAAAAGCATTAATGAATCTGCAAGTGAAATTAGGAGAGCTTTTTTTTTTTTTTTTCTCCTTTTGGTACCTCCATCTGTAAAAAAAGTCTTTTTATTTAAAAAAATCATGTTAGCCAGGTGAGATTGCTCTGTTGATGAACAAGTAGACTGATGAACACTAAGGGGCTGTTTTAATATTCATTTTATATTACAACCAAAAAAAAAACCAATGTGCTCTCCTCTTGACCATTATGGCAGAAATGGGGGACAGGAGAAGTTGGTCCAGGATGTACATGAGAGGCTGGAGGGACTCAACTGTGGCTGATGACTCTTGGAAAAGAGTCATGTAATTCTAAATTACAACTGTGCTATTTTTATTAAGCAATGATCTTCATCCACAGTTTAGTAAGTCCCTGCATTATGAGTTCTGTTACTTGGATCCTCACTTAACCTTGGCCTATGATAAACACAAATTGCATCTTTTCATTATGTGTAGACTACATACACCAACCAAGTCATTCTGCTACTGATGTCAGCACTGGAGCCCTTAGGCACAGTTTCTGGTTCTTTATTTATGGTCTTACTCTTTTTGCATAAGCTGACATTGCTACCTCTTGCCTCTCAAACCACTCCCACTCTGTTGCAGAGGTGGTCTTAGGAATCACCCTAGGTCATGGCATTCACTTGAGCCATGTAAATGTGTGTGTGGTATTATTATATTATTACTTTAGACTTTCTCTGTGTGGGGATGTTGCCTGGGTGCCTCTCTACTGTCTGCAGAGGAGTGCTGAGGCTTGGCAGCTGACGCTGCAGGCGCTGGTGCTGCATGGCACAGGGCAATGAGCAGAAGGAGGAAAGGGGCAATGGCTACTGCCACTCTTGGTCCCAGATGTTCTCTTTCAGAGCAACATTACTTTCACAGCCACTGGGCCTTTTAACTCCAAAACAGTTCATGAGAATTTATTGGGGTCATTGCATTAGCACCAGAGAGCATTAAATTATGTCTCTGATGGCACTGAACACCTCTGTTTTCACTTGTTGGCAGTTTCAGCCTATTTAATGTTTTTATTTACACTTTCATGTTCATCTTGATTTTGTAAACATGGAGTTAACACACTGAAATGTCAGTACAAACTTTCTTTGTTGATGATACCACTGAATTTTGCACTGAATATTTATTTCTATAAAAATACAACTTTATTTTTTAAGACCACTACTGTCGGAAGAGGGCTGTGGTTTTTCAGATATGTGAGGAATCAACAGTTCAAAGTCACCTCCACTGTATTGCTTCTGAACTTAGTGAATTTACATAAGGGATAAATCTGAGCAAACATTTTCAGACCATCTGCTCTGGTCTTTAACCTCACTATTACCAAAAACTTTAAAATAGATGTTGGAGATCTGTTCGGTTAAGAGAGAGAGTACATGAAAGACTACTTGAGCTGTAAAAATGTCTTCTAATGCTGATGTTCAAGCACAAGCAATTACCAAAGGGATGCCAGGAGGAGAAAGGTCTGAAAGAAAACAAAAAGCCTGGGAATGTATCCCATGGAGCAGGGCATGGTGAAGGGAGCCCACAGCTAGCACTAGTAAAAGCTATGGGAGTTCAGAAAAGCAAAAAAAGAGGCCTTCCTTCCTAGTTTTTATATAGACTTTACTGGAAGTTGTCATGTTTATCAGACCATGCTACATACCTTTTCTTTCCTTCAAAGGGTTTTTTTCTGTGCTACTGTTGTGTTATCAGGTAGCTGGAGAGGGAGATAAAGAGCAGCCTCAGGCAAAACAGTTAAAGGGAGAAGGAGGAAGACATTAAAACAAAATTTAGGAAGAAAACCAGACTAATTTTCTTGATTTGATCTATTATACTAAGGCATAATTTTCCAAAGAAGCTGCATTAGCAGAGTCATCTTTAAACACCCTGGGCAGAAAGCGCAGGGGAGCATTGTAGGGAATTGTCCAACCCTGGTAAAAGGGAGAAGTAAATTGCTTAATAAGCAATTCTCCATTTGTAATCCTTATTACATTTCACCCTAATCACTGAGCATTAACAGCAGCAGCTGTCATAGCAAAAGTCATAACTTTTTTTTGGATCAGACAGTTCTCCCTCTTTTTCTGAGAACTTCATTTTCTAGTACTATTTTGGGAGTTCGGGGACCTTTATTTAGCAGTGTAAATTTTAGTTTTCAGACCCACAGAAGCATATTTTGTAATAAGCTTGCTGAAGGCAAATTGCTGGTATTCAGTAACTATGAGATGCATCGTCAGAAAGTTTAAGATTTTTAGAAATTTAAAGCACCAGATAAGCTCAGGTACCTGTTTAAGTATTTTGCTAAATAAGATTGCATTTAAGACTGCTTCTTTTCCAGTGGAATTTGTACCCTTCAATCAGTGTGAAAGATTTGTCAGTGGAGTGCTTAACCCAACAAGCAAACAGCCAAATATCTAAATAAGCTCTTACTGAGGTGGTTTTGTTTTCCTGTCGTTCTTGGAAAACAACATGCATGAAAGGTTATACAATTTGACCTCTAAACTGCTGTGAAGATGGATAAAAAATCCAGAGTATGTCCTACAGATTGAGGAAAGCCCTTCCAACAGACATAGGTTTGTTACAGCAATACTAGATTTAGATTAAACAGTGGATTTTAGGTTTTCTACTGTTTGCCCTAATTAGTATTGTCTTTTTGGTAGAAAATAGTGTTTTTGCTATCTGACCTTTTTGGTATTTGTGAGCTGCATTTGGGAATGAGCCTTGAGCCTCACCCCAGGTGTCCCAGTGGAGAAGTGGGCACCTGACCCTTCAGTTAACCACAGAAATGCCCTGCACAATGCTTGAGGTAACCTACATCCCTCAAAGCAGAATCCAGAGTTGAGGCAGTCTGGTGGTTATTCTTGCCAGGCACATAGGAGACAGTGGCTACCTGCCTTTCGTCACCAATGCACGGTGACTGCTTTTCTTTGGGAGGTTTTTCCCGAATTTTTCTTCTTTTTCCCTGTTTTCTTTGGTTTTTTTTTGTTTGCTTTCTAGAGCACCATCAGTGTTGCTTTTCAGATGAGGCATTTAATTGAGGTTTTTTAAGTTCTGCACTGTTGCCATTCATCTTTTCTAATGCATTGTGCTAGGAACTAGCCTGCTAGTGCCTTTAAAGGGAACCTGGTTTAATTTTTAGAGTTCTTCTTTAGATCCATAATAAGGCCCCCAAAATGCTGGCCTCACTGTCCCATGCTAGGAGATTTGAAATCTTTCTTCTGGGTTTGGTCCATCTGACAGCTGCAGTTCACAGTCCATTGAGAGACCAAACAATTTGTATTTGTCTTGGATTGACATGTCAGCTCAGCTCTGGACTTTGCCCTTCATCAGTCTTTCATTCTGCATGTTATACAAGTTTGCAGTCGGAATCACAAGTCATCAATTTGGGGATTAAAAAAGTCAACATTTTTTCAAGGGAGCAGGAGGAGAGAGAGGCCCTTTAAGCAACAGCTTGTTGTGATAAGAGCATAGCAATACTGACATGTTTAAATATCTGGAGACATTTAAAGCCCACATAGACTTGATCCTGTGCAACCTGCTCTAGGTGAACCTGCTTTAGCAGAGGTGTTGGACCAGATGATCTCCAGAGGTCCCTCCTAACCCAACCATTCTGAGATTCTGTGATTAAGTATAGAAAAAGCTTTGGCACTGTCCATCTTTCCAGAGTATTCTCTGACTTCTTGTGGACTTTGGCACAGATCCTCTTGCTATTTCTCCTTTCTTTTTGTGGTTAAAATCATACTGCTTACAGGTCTCAATTTTATGAGGCCTCTTACTCTTCATTCTTTTGTGGAATGTTTCACTGTTGACTCCATCTGCCTTGGTCAGCTGGAAGCTCCTACAAGGTGATTTTGAGCTGCCTTTTACTAGAAGCTAGGCTGATTTCTGATTGTCTTTTTTTTTTTTTTTTTGCTGGGTCTCAGGGCTTGTAGGTAAAACGTAGTCTTCTCCAAGATTATCCTCCTGATTTCTTTTCTTGGGTTCCATAAACACTAAGAATTGTGACTGATGTGGATCTAAGTCTCTTGGTGTCTGAGCTCTACCTGCACAGCACTAGGACTAATTTTGCAGCAGTCTTATAAAGGTCTATTCCTTTCCTCCCTTTGATATTACCTTACCTCTGCACATGAATGTGATGGGCAGATCAGTGAGGAATGGAGAAAAGAAAAGTGGTGTGATGGCTCAAGAGGAAATGATCTATGAAGAAGATTTGGCTGGACTGATGTATTTTGTTTGGTAACACAATGACCAGTCCCTGGAAGACATGGATGGAACTGGTAGATGTTTTCAGTAAGGCAGCCTTTTTTATTCAGAAGGACCTCAAGGTGCAAACCTGGGTTATTTTGACATTTCAGCATTGAAAAATAATATTGATCCACTTACAGTCATACCTCCTTGTACTGTTTCTCTTGTGCCTCGGGTAGTTCTTTTCCCTTTTGAGGGTGCAAAGAGAAAGAATACCAACCCAAAATGTAGTGTAAGTGTAATGCCTTAGGAATTACTTGAGGTGGAATGCCTAGAAGTATTGCCATTTTTTAGTTTTCTGACTGGTGTTTCTTTTGAATTATACCTTTCAGCTAAGAGACTCCTTAGTAAGAAAGGTGTGGTGATCTTCAGACTGCTTTGTTTACTTGATTTGAAAGTAGCTTTTAAACTAGGTACTTAATCCCCTTCTTTTACTCAAGAATCTCTGTCATTGAAATCAGGAGTTTAGGCTGAAGACACATTGCCTGTCTGCGCCTTGCATTTTAGATTAAAAAAAAGCATTTTAAGGTAAAATTTTCACTAGTAAGTCTTTAATGTAGTAAGGTTTAAGAAAATAATGGATGTTTTTAACACCTTAAATGTGTTTAAGAAAGAAGTTGTTTCAAAATGTCATGATACGTTTCTAAAACAGCTGCCTGCATAATGTGTGAATCTGTTTTATATGGAAGGGTAGTGTTGTTTACAGAGCGTTTACAGATTATAAAAGAAAAATAAGCTTTACAAGCAGTAGACCTGTATGATGCATTGCAAAAAGATAATTGAGTTAAAATTGTATAAACTGGCATGACATGCACAGCTTTCCTCAGCAACACATTGAGAACATTTTGTGACTTGGGATAAAGGCTGTTAAAAGGATTTGAGTGGGACCAAGGAGTTACTTTAGCTGCCGGACAGCAGTGCAGGGGCTCCTCCAGTCTTTGAGGAGGGGCTCCTCCAAGCTGTGTAAACCCAGTCTGATCTGGGTTGATGCAAAAATGGGAATACTAATGTGCAAGATCATTAAAATTTTTGGTGTTTCTTCTTCATTAAAAACTGTGCTTATTGTATTCTGGGAGACAGGATTTTTTAGGTTTTATCAATGCAGAATCATTTGATAGGCATACTGTGCAAGACCTACAATTGTTGTGAAAATAAGAGTCACCTTTTGTAACCTCCTGTCTTCCTTATTAGGTTATCTTTTGCCTAGTGATCGCCTCCCCAATGAATTCAAATTCTCTGTACCAAACCCTCAGGGCATCGCAGCATTTGTGAATGGTTAACTCTGATCTCAGATAGCTGGTAGCATTCTTTCGGGAAGCCCAAGCCAGTGACATTATTTTAACCTTTTACCTACTTAACTTTTCCCATAATAACTACAGTTCCCTCTGCTCTATCTACCTGACATGCCCAGCAAAAGGTTGAGGTGTTCACAGCAAATACATAACACATAATACATAAAACATGCAAAGGACATATGATTAGTCCTGCAAAATACTGTCTTTCCCTGCCATATTGTTCTCCAGTCTTTGCTGCTTGAGAAACCGCAGAGATGACCATTTTAAGTACTTTTGCAGCATATGGAATGGTGCATGTTGCTCCAACATGCAGTGTCACAACGGCGTTGGCAAGGACAGCCCGAAAGAGAGCACGGACCCAGATTGCTGCAACAGTCTGATGAAAGGCTGTGGAAAATGCGGTGTTGTAAGTCAGGCAGAGGTGAGCAGCAGGCACAGTGCTGGGAGTTTGGAAAGGACAAGTCCAGACCCCAGGAGACTTAATCTCCTGGAGCCTCAGAAGATGCAAAGGTGCATCCAGTCCGCCTCTAGTGCAGGGAGCCATCTTTTGCCCATGTGTCACCGTGGTGCTGGTGACCCTGAGGAAGGAGCCCAGCTCAGCCTATCTGTGCAGATTTAATGTGATCTACAAGGTCAGGATGCACCTTAAATGTCTTCTACTGCATAGTGTGTTTAAAATACAACTTGTATCCTTATCAAGCTTCATGGACCTGGTCTTGTCTGCTCACAGAAACCCTGTGGTGGCTGATGGATGGTCATGGGAATGGTGCTGGGAATATCTTGGCTGCTGCACACATAGGTGTGTGGCCATAGGGATGCGGCCACAGAGTTTGCAAGGACGTTCCCCAAGCAATCTGCCTGAACAACTTGGTGCAGGAACAGTTCTTGGGCATACAGCCAAAGCCTGTGCTTTGATGGGGCACTGTGTCCTCAAGGTGCGCTTGGATGGGTCTGGGGACTGAAGAGGTAGAGGGACATCAGATGGCACTCAGTAATCTGCAATGGGCTTCCTGTGATGATGGCACCATAGTGTTGGTGGAAAAATAACATTAAAATATCTTTTTTTTTTTTTCAGCACTGGAAACCAAGAGAAGATAATGTACTACCCAGACTAAAGCAGTTGCTTGCTAACTATGGTTTTGCTAATAACTATTTGTGGGTGGTAAGAATAAGAAAAAAATTGGAGAGACACAAGTAATTTGGCTTCCTATTTTCCTTTTTTTTTTATTTTTTTTTTTTTTTTTATTATTTTTTTTTTATTTATTATTGTATTTTATGTTGCCCTGAAACATCCCACAAATCTGCACTGGCTTAGAAATAAAAACCCCCAAACATTCCTTTTTGGTTTTGGTTTATTTTAAAATTAGATTTGGTTTGAGAGAGCAGTTTGAAATGACAGGCTGAACTTCTGTACTGAAAATGTCAAAAGGAAAAAATGCAGTGGTGAGTAAATGGTGAGGTGGATGTCTGAAACTGTTGATATTGATATAAATACATTGATATTGATATAAATTTATGACTATCTTTACTGAGCTGCAGGGAAAACCACAGTGACCTACAGATCATGGTTTTGAAATCTCTGTGTACCAGGACAGGGATTAAAACAATAATTGTTCAGACAAAATTATTTTCAGTATGAAGGCTGTTGCCTTCAAGAAATACTGCCATTCTGCTTATCCATCTTGAGATTTCTGTGCAAGTGTCCTTTTCTCCCACTTTGCCTGAGGTCCAATAAGACAGTTGAGCAAAATAGATACTTAAAAACAAAATAGGAAAGAAATACCTTCTTAAGTGAAGCTGTCAAGCTATGAAATGTTCTACCATAGGTGTCTGAATTGTTGTTATTAATTACTGTAGTGCACAGAAGGTTGCTCTTGGGCTGGGTGCTAACAGTTCTGAGCAAACAAATATTCCCACCCCGAGGAGCTCGGTCTGGGTCAAAGGCTACTCTGCATTTTGGCAGAGTAGGAGGAAACTGAGAAGCTACAGTACAGCCTGCAGATGATGGTCCAGGCAGACCTTTTCTAAAGGTCTTCCTGAAGGTCTTCTTAGCGTAGCAATACTTTAAGAAAGCATTAAGTTGGAAGGCAGGTATGGAAGCACCTAAGGAAGTCAATGGCTACAGAGGCTTTTAGCTCTGCACTGGGAGGGGAGAACGGTAGGTTAGGACCAGGATGAGGGGATGGGAGCAGGTATGAGCTACATCCATCTCTCAGATAGGACAGGGTCACCAGTGCACATGAGGAGTTAGAGAAAAGAGGAGTGTAACACGGAGAAAAGGCTTTTAAGGATTTAGGGGAGCAGCTGGTCCTATGCCAAACAGGTGTTGGGAGTTAGTCCAGGAACATTAAGCCCAGTACAAGAGGAGCACTGGGCCCCAGTACAAGAAGAGTAGGTAGGGTTTGAAGGTCCTCTCAGAACTGCTTGCATGCCCAAAGAAGGACACTGCAGAAGAACTGCTTCTGTAGCTAGTGGTTCCCCTCTGGATTATTTTGAGGGAAGCACTGATGCTTGCTCTGAAAGGATGCTGAGGTATTTTTCTCAGGAATCTGGATGCCCTTTTTCCTCTCTTGTTTATGTAATAAGCTCTAGCTGACAGATTTTGTTTGTCTTGGTTTGGGTTTCTTTTGTTTTATTTGGGGGGGTTGGGTTTTCTTGTTTGTTTGTTTGATTGATTTTTGACAGTGTGGGGGTGGTGTGGTGGGATTATTGGAGGGTGGATGTGGTTTTTTTGTTTGTTTTGTTCTTTTGTAGTAGCTGTAGCATTTGGTGTCCTAGGCTGGAAGCAAGAACAGCCTCTGTGAGCATGAAAAAATTGAAATCTGGTGACATGAGAGGATAAAGTGATGGGAAAATGCAAATGGTCAATTTTTTCCTCAGATTAAATCAGCAACATCTGGTGCAAAGAGAACTGGCGGAAGGGTGTAACATGAGAAGCAGAGGCCAAACTGGGGTGGATGGTGTTTCTGGAAGAGGAGAGAATACTGTTAAGGAAGACCATCCTTCCTACAGGATTTCTCTCAGAGATGATCTGTAGTATCCGTCCAGGTGACAGGTCTTGATGAATTCGTAGGACAAGGTGAGGTGGAGAGAAGTTGTAATGGGAGGGATAGGGAAAGGAATCAAACATAGAAGAGTGTACAGAATGGTGAGAAATAGCACTGAACTAATGGATAAGAGAAGGTGGAGCCAAGAAGAAAGGGCAAAAGCGTAACAATTCCTTGCAAACCACATCTCACAGGCTGGAGTGTCTCAGGAAAAAGCTTAGGTAGCCGGTTGCCAAAGAACAGCTATACATTAGATGAGGAATTGGAGGTGAACTGTTTGCAAAGAACATCTTCATTCGAGGCCCTTCTTTTGAATGGAAGAAAAAAAGGGCTGTGAGCTGGATGAAGTTGTGATGACAGTAAAACATACAACTGAGGGATGGAGTGGTTCCTTGAGCAGAAAATGGAATTGCTGTGGATGATTGATTGTGACAAATTGAGAAGGCAGAGAGGCAGAGGGAGGAAAGTCTTCAATCAGAAGGCTATTGGGAAATAGCTAGTTGAAGTTCAGGTAATAACATGGCAGAGAAGAGACTGCAGGGCTGCATGAGGATAATAGAGATGGTGGAAATTGCAAGCAGCAGCAATATAGCAGAGACTACCCACCTCTTTAAGTCTGTTCTCCTCCCTTTCTTGGGTTTCACTGAGATGAGAATGGTGAGAAAAATTAGATACTGTACTGGATTTTCAGGTCAGGGTATATTTGCCTTTGTAAGTCTAGCTGCAGTGCTTGAAGGTAGAAGCCTTGAGTGTGGTTAAGCATCCCTTTCTTGACTCGTTTCCAAATACAGTGATTGTCTTTCAGCCAAAGTGGGTTGGGTCTTGGCATAGTTTGGGATCACTTTGAACTGCAAACAAAACAATGTGTGGTTTCTATTTTGACCTCACAATTCATAGGATAGTTTTACTCACTCCTAAGTTTATCCTGCTCACTTTTGGATCCTAAACACAACAAATATTTGGTCTTTGTCTCTCTGAAACCATTCTCTTACAATTGTTTGTGGAATAAAATAAGCATCTAGATGCCAGCTGTGAGATAAAACGTATCTGTGGTGACATGTAAGAGAGTCCTAGTGTTGAGAACACATGCACTGTAGGATTATGCAGTGAATTAGAATTTGTTTTGCAAGAATACCCATGTAACCATTCCATAAACAAACTTAACGATGTAAAAAAGATGCAGAGAATGATAATAACCAGCACTACCCTGCCCTTCTCTTTCCCAACTTCTCTTGAGATGAAATCCGATTTAATAAATAGTATCTGTGAATACATAACAGCTCAGCAAGCACTATTCCTCTGCGTGAGTGCTCTGCTGTTGGTGTGTGTGATGCCATCCTAAGTCTTCTTAAACTTTTAATAATATCCATACAGGAAATTTGTACAGATTTATCAAATGAAACTGATTTGAAAACCATTGTGATATAATTTGAGTTTTTTGTGCATGCAGACTTTCAGTTTTCATGCAGTAACATGTCTGTTTGCACCATACTATGTCAAAATGCTCTGAGAGTGGTAAGTACAAACACATGTAAGCATAAAATTAGTGTCACATCACATCAACTACAAAGCCAATCAATAAATCATGGAAAGTGATCCCTTTTGAAGATCAGACTAAATACAAGGTACTTCTGTGGACATTGATACCAGTTTATCAGAGTACCTCAGTCACTATTAGGTAGTACCAGCACAGTGGTCTACATAGGAGAACTTGCTTGTTACTCGATTTTAGAGAAGGGGAAAACTGAGTGTCTTGGTCAGGGGTTCTGAGATAACCCTGGGTCTCAAGATCTTGCCCAAATTTCTGTGTCTTTATAGTATGCTAAACTACCTGGTAGCATCTAAATCTGACATTAGATGCAAGCAAAGTTGACAGTTGCCCAAGGGTAGGCAGACATGACTGGAAAAATGATGTCCTGAAAAAGAAGTTGGGGTGAACACAACACACCAAGTTTTTCACTTCTCTCTTCTCCCCAGGTCAGCAGGACCATATACATGTATTTTGAAGGTGATGGGGAGAGGTGCAAGAATAGTCTGACTACTGTGGGCATTTATGTATGCAAAGAGCTGAACTAGACTGTGACTTCCTGTTCCTGGGATAACGGAGCTCACTTAACTATCGTACCATGAGCTTGTCTGAGGCAGCAGAGTCTGGCAGAGCCCTTCTGCAACTGCTCAGTTGAATTTTGACCCCTCCAAAGGGAGAGCAAAGTGTGCCATTCCACTTCACCCTCAGAGCAACTATAGTTCAACTTTGCCTAGACTGCTGAAAAATGCTGAGCATGCAGGTCTGACCGTGTGTGATTGGTACAACGGGGCGGCCTGAGCAAAGTCAAATCTCTGGCTATATATAACAAGGAAACAGAAATCTTTGGACTTGCAACAGTGGACTTCTCACCATACTTAGGGGTAATAGTTAGACTACAGACATAAGCAGACAGAAAATCAATGACTCAGACAACCTTAGTTAATGGAGCTTAGAAGAAATAACCAATGCTTTGAGGCATTGCATTTGAGAATGCTTGCAATGGCTTATTTTGCGTGTTTTAAAAGAAAGTCAAGGCATTTAAATGGAATATTTGTTTTCTGAGGATATTTGGGGTCAAAAAGAAGTCATGAAGCAGTAAACCATCTTCATAAACAAAAATATTCCTAAGAAGTATGCAATTTAATATAAAAGCAAATCGCCCTGTGTAACATAAAATTATCAGTAACTGACCATCTTCAGAAGGTCTTCTTGAAATAGAATGAATGCCTTTCAGTAGAAACAGACTTCAGAACAATGCAAACTAGTTTCATGATAGCAGTAGATCAAGAATAGAGACAATTTCACCTACTCCTCTCAGAATGTTATAACACGCTGAGGATGCAGAAGTTCATGTCTTTGGAAGTGGTCCATGCCTCATTTTATCTAACATCAGTTGATCACTGCCATCCATTGATAAATCTGTGCCACCCTAATGCAGAGTGGATCTGGACAGCCAGGTATCCCATGGTAGCTGAGCTTTTCTAGACTACAGAGTGGTGTGGCCACCCCACCCTTTTCACTTGCTTTCCTGGATCTGATGGCAGAAGAGTTTGAAAAATCTACACAGCGGATTTGATGACCTGGATGAAGTAGAGTATAGAATGCATGGGCATATGCTGTGTGACTGCTTCAGTATTACTGTACTAGCTGCAAGTGATTCAAGGCACAGCTGGGTAAAACTGTAAATATGAGTTGCTAAGTGCAGACTAGCACAGAACAAAGGCTTCAGAGTAATGCCTAAAGGTCTCTCAGTGGTGCCTAACCTTTGGTGACTAAAACTTACACATTCCCTTCCATATGTGGGTATGACAATTTTCAGTGCCTCCAAGCTTGGAAGAAAAGTAATTTGGAGGAAAAACATATCTCTGTGTTAATTTGGAATTATTTTCTCTAAACCTATTGGTCTAAAAGAGGTACTTTGGTCATGTAAATTACACCAAAAGGTCTTTGAACAAAGTAGATTTTCTAGAACAAGTGGCTAAAACAACACTTGTGGGGAGGTGAGGAAAGAGTGGCTTACTTGAAATTCAGAGTTAAGAAACCTATGTGTCAGATAACAATATGTGATGACTGAAAGGCAACTGCAGATCAAGGCTGCAGTCCAGACAGAGGAAAAAGCAGGCAGAGCCTCTTTGTAATGCCTTTATCTTTAGGAGCCAGGAGATTAGAATCACAAGTAATACTGGCAAATAACTTATTTTAAAGGGCAGCTGTCTCTGTGACCTGCACTATGTGAATGCTTACTCAAATGGCAAATCAGCAGTATAATTTTGAATTAAATATTAAGCAGTTTTATAAAAAATAAAGTCCAAGAGCATGTTAGAGGCGTGGTGAGTAGTGTAGTGTGTGGGGTACACTTGTATGCATGGACATGCCTGTTCTTGGGATGGAGAGGGCAGCGAGGAGCAGGGAGGGGCAGGCTTGATTGGATGTGAATAATGGGCTTGATTTCCAGGCTTTTCATCATGAAGCCTCTTCCAGACTGAAAACTTTCCTGTTCTTCCTGTCTTAAAGCAGATTTCATGGCAAAACAATTCCAAGACTTTGGCTGTCATCCAAACGTACTTGGAACTGTAGTATTTTAGCTGATCAGCAGGCTCCTTTAATTTTTCTGTCATGCAGCCAAGATCTTGCCGTATAAAGATAATCCTCAGTTCAGCTTTACCATCTGAAATTACTTTTCCTTAGGAAACAGCGTTGTAGGAAAAACGGTGTTTGGCCTTAGTGAATCTGGAATATTTCAGTAGACTGTTAATGGATATTACAGAAACATCAGTCTCATTTTTTATGTATATCAGATATGTGTATGTATGACTCTTAATGGGAGTTTAACAAACTGATAATAAGTGCTGCCTGAAAACTGATAATTGCATCTATTTCTGTAGGCAGCAAGTAGAGATGCTCTTCCTTGTATTTTTAAAAATTCTTGTTTATTAAACTGCAGATTATTATATGCGTTCATTGTAGGCAATAAGAATTTTGGAATGGGAAGAAAAGTTATGTGGGAAGAAAAGTTATGTGATGACAAACTATGTGAAGTTAAGTTGCAAACTACTACCACTATTTAACTTTTTGATGTAGACTGCATGAGTCTGGAATTGTTTTCTGTTTAAGGGCAAGATCCTGAAACCCTTATTCATAAAAGTAAACTGACTGCAGGCAACAGGATTGCTCTCCGTAAGCTATATTGTTTGCAAGAGCAGGATGCACATACCCTGAAATTACTACACTGCTCAGAATCTCAGTGAGCTTTATGTGTCTGTTTTGCTCACTGGTTATTTTGCAAGGCTTTGGGCTTTGATTGTCAATGCATGTTGCTTCCAAAAAGTGATCTGCATTTTGACAACTGCTTTGTTGTGTAAGTTCTTATGCAGTGTGTGTCCTTTTCAACAACTGGCTATGGAGACACTGCTTTGCCTTCAACAGGGTGGCTTTGTTTTTTGCAAAGCAATAAAATTGAAATACATCTGTGTCCAAAATTCCTTTGGACTATCTTTGTTTGAATCCTGGGATTATTGTGTGCTTGCACTAATGTTTTCTGATGGATTGTACCAAAATGGCCTTATCAATGACATTCAGAAGGTACATCTTTTTTTTTTTTTTTCCTCCATCCAGCCATAACACGTTCAAAAGAGGACTGCTGGCTTCCAATGACAGCCAGGCTCCCACTGTGCACACTTAACTGCATAAAATTTCAGTGCTTACTTTTAAGCACTGTTGTTACTTTGCAGATTTTTGTAAACCGTGAATGTCAAGTATGTGAGGAACTGCCAACAGTTGCATTCTAGTAACTTGGGGGATTTTTTACCATCTCCTGAAGAATACAGGCTTTCACTTCATGATCTTTTTATTCATAAGGCAGTTTGTATGTTTTTAGAAAAATAATATTTCTGTTCAAATTCTGCTTGTGAGAAAACAAGTTCAGGAAGCATCCATGTGTGTATAAACTGAGTTTACATTTACTTACTTTTCCTTCATATCCTGTGGGTCTGTATTTGGCTTCCTTCCCACTTTCCTGCCCATCCTCCCCCCATATTTTTCAGGTAAATCTCAAATATGACACATTTTTCCCAGGATCCTGTTGTTCCTGTGATAATCTCTGCTGTTCTTACAGTGTGCAGCCTAATAAAGTCTCAGGCCTGTTCCAGCTGTTAAGGAACCCTCAACACAGCAGTTGGGACAATTGTCTAGGGAATGCCACGGAAGGTCTTGAGAACCTCTTATTACACAAGAGATACCCGAGTTTTTACCCAAATCTTGCATATAGGAGTCCTTTCACTGCTGTTTTCACCTGAACTTTTTACAGTCTCCACTACATCTTCTCGCAGCACTGTGTCATTTTTAGTGGGTCATTAAAGGAAAATGATGCTGCTTTATGCTCTGACTCCTTCTATAACTTACTCCCCCTGAAACTCCAGAAAGCCTTCACACTGACAAAGAGGTTCGTCGAAAGTGGATGAGTGTCATATGTAGGCTTTACCCTGAAAAGAGACTAATTTGGACAAATTTCCAACATATCTCAGAGTGTTCAGGTGAGCTTAAATTCATTTAAAAAAACAATCAGCAAAAGTGACACCCCAAAATTCACCATAAAAGTAGTTTATGGAAGGACAAAAATAAATGTCACCACTGGAACTCCAGATTTCTGTTCATTGGTTTGAAGGGAGAATATTTTCTGGACCTCAGTGCTATTATCCATGTGTTTTGTAGTCACAGGGGGTAGCCTGAGTCTGAACTCCAAAACATACATCTCATCACTCAATTTTCATTGCCTCTGGGGAATTTTTATGCCAGTGCATCTGACAGATCCTAACACTAGTTCTTATTTTTGCAACTTCAAGGTCCCCTGATCTTCTCTTCACCACCACTGTGCAAGCAGAAAAAATCCCTCCCCTCTCAGATAAACTTTGACCCAATTCAGGCCAATCTTGGGAAAGGCAACTGCCATCAAGAGCTGCTGGGGAGCTTCAAGAGGAAGAGGACACTGAAGAGCTTCGTGTGACAGTCCAGTGTAACTCAAAGCTTAGTCACGTATTAGCTCAGCACTGATGACACATACCACCCTGCATTCAGCCTTAGCTTCATTCCTTCACATGTTTTATTGTTATGGAGGGTTTTTTAAATGGAGAAAGATATGATAAGACATCAGCTTCAACACATAATTGTGCTTGAAGTAACCAAAAATACCCAGAACATAAATTTTTACCTGAGCATGGATATTGTAGACCTTTTTCTTGATAGTTAGAAAAAAAGAATCTTTTTTTGGTTCCTTTTGTTATGATCATCGTACAGAGGTGAATGAGGACACTTTGTGCTCTGGCTCCAAATATACTGTGGGAATCCTTAAAGGTTACGGAGGGCACAAAGGACCAGGTATCATTTGGAAATGAGGTCTCAATGCTGATGTATTTTCCTACTTACTAAAGTAAGTCATGAACTTAATCCTTGAACTTTCCCTACTTTAGTAAGTAGGGAAAGCTCAAGGATTAAGTTCATGACTTTGAATGTGAGACCTGCTAGCTTTGATGGTGTTGACAGTGTGATTCAACTTGTAGTGTCCCTACGTAATTTCTGAGGATGTCTGCAAGAAAAGAAATTCAGGAGTTTGTCAAACTGTGAGCAACAAGGGGATAAAAAAAGTTAGTGCTGTGGTTGTTGATTCCTATTGTAATCATCTTAGATATCAAATACATTTCATACAATGAAAATGGTCTAAGCTGACAATTACAAAGTAAACTTGAGTACTGATATTATTCTGCTTTGAAAAATGTTTTACCACTTTTCATATTCTTTAAGAAAATACTTGACATTGGGAAGCATGTAAAAGAGAACGTATAGAGATGGGCAGGGGTTTTCTTTTTCTTTATTCTTTAGCTACTACTCAAGAAGTGACTTTAGCACTAAAAGGGAATTACGAAAACAGTAGCTGCAGCAGTCCATCCTGGGTGGAGCAGCACAGCCAAGTCTGGTGAAGGAGTGTTTTGCCAGAGCATTTAATAACCAGTGGAGACATGGCAAGACTCCCTGTTTTTCTGGGTGAAATAAGCCATGCCAGCTCTTTCGAGTGTTGTCATGTTGACGTTGGGGGCCCTTGCCAAGCTGTGTTGATATGGGACTGTATCTTTTGCCACCTTTCCCTAATTTACATCAGGGAAATTTTGCAACTTGTATCTGACCTGTTTAATTCAAAAAAGAATAAGCAGGCATTGGAGTAACAGAGAACAAATACATGCTTTTGTCCCGCCACTTTTCATTGAAGTCTGGCTAGTAGGTGTAGAGGCAGAAGTATTTTGGAGTTTTGCTCTTATTCTTGATGTTCATTTTGTTCTGTGGGCAAATCAGTGCACTTCTCTTTGCCCTTCTTTCTCAATCTGTGAAATGGAGATAATGTTGCTCTGAGATTTGAGATGGCTGGGCAGTGCCATTGCAGGCTAAATCCCACGGCAGTTTCAGAAACCTGAAGAGGTCAGCATCACTGTGACTTAGTTGGGAACAGTCCTGGTTTGGTCTGGGTATGTGTCAGCAGAAAAACTGACCCAGGAGGATAAGACTGAAACTGTGACTTTTCTACTAGTGATGTAATGCTGTGAAATGCAAGGCAAGAGCTGCACTGATCTGCACTAAAGAAGACGTGCTTTTTTGGTGTAATCAAAGATGTACGTGTCTTGTGGCTGGTTCTACAGTAGCTGTAGATCTGGAAGGAAATTAGGAAATGTGGTTGTGAAAGAAAAAAATATGTTGAGCAGAGCATTAGGAGACAATTTCCCTCTTTTCTATAGGAAACCAGGAACTGACTGTTTTCTTTAATTATTGGAAATAAGATATATTCTATTTCAAAGAGACTTCTTGAAAGGCTGGCTCACTTATACCAACCTCTCCTCAATCACACTCCAGCTTGCCCTCTGGGTAGCCCTGTAAACTTGTCAATGGTTTGTTTATAGCCTCACTATCTGCTGTCTAAGGCTCAGAGGATGTGCAGGGAAAATGGCAGGCAAGCAGTACCTGCACTGTGGGAAATTGGTCTTTCTGCCAGGATGGAGGCTCTTAAACTCCTGTACTATTGCTCTTGTTCCTCTCTGCTTTGAAGAGAACAGAAAACTCCAGGTTATATGCAGATTGTATTTTTTTTTTCCAAAACTACCTTAGCAGCAAAAAGAGATCAAACAAAACCTCTGCAGGGGAGATTTAACATACTGCAGGGCTCTTGTCTAATTGACATGTTACCTGAAAAGTAAAATCTCAGAGAGCATTTATTGGAGTGACGGAAGCCTGGTGTCCTCACAAATCCTTATTTCTAGCTCTCCAATCCCCATGCACGCCCTGCTCGGAGTCTGTGCCAGAGCTTTTGCTGCATTGCTGCTGGCTGAGGTAGCTGGTATGCTCTGAGTTTCTCTCTGAATGGTGTTTGGGGTAGGAAGAGGTCATCAGAGAACCAACACATACAAAGAGTAAAATTATAGCTGAAAATGGTCTCCTTTCAGCTTTATGCCATCAGGATTAGCAGGATCCCATTGACCACAGCTGTCTGGCTGCTCAGCTCCCAGGAAGTTTCCTAACAAACCAGAAACTTGCGCTAACACAGAGTGGGTCAGGACTTCCTCTCCTCTCTTCTGTATCACATGTGTAAGAGGTTGATGATCCATTGCACCATGCAATGGAAGCGAGCAGCTCTCCTGGCAGCAGCTGCTGCAGATCTGTCTCCATAAATCAGTCTCAAATATACTCCTGTGTTGCACCTCTGTGCTGATACGAAGTGAGAAGGGAATTAGGGATCTTTTCCTTGGATGTTTCTTTTCCACTCTGTATGTTTGGATGGCTACTTAGAGTAGGGAAAAAAGGGTGATGGCAAGTTTTTGGGTTGCCTTCTTGAAGCTGGGGTGTGTAAACCATTCTGATGCTGTGCTTGTGAGAAGAGCTGGATGTGGGAAGGGAAGCTAGGGTATGAGATGACTGCAGTTTCAGAGGGAGAGCAAGCAAGAAAACTACTGCCAGGAGAGAGGAAGGGTATGCCGTGGGATAAATGATAAGGAAGAGGGAATATTTGCCAATATATTGCAGGGAGTCCTTGGTGTCAAAATTATATTTGTGATCATTGATCCATCATAGCACCTGGGAGTAAATATCTGCAGGCTCCGCAGTCAAGTGGTTTGTGCTCACAGACATGGCGGGGCTGAGGGAAAAGCCAGACTATTTCTCCAGTGCTATCTGACCATTGGCCAGACTATATATTTAAAACAAATAATATTTAAGTCTGTAACAAAGTTTTATATCCTAGATTTGTGCAAGGGCCAGGTACTGCTCCATTTCCCAAATTCCTGACTTCTGCATCAGGTTCTGTTCCTTTTTCAGAACTGTGATCAATACTTTAAGAAACAGAGTCCATGCACTTGTTTTTTGGGTGTGTCCAAAATTTCTGACCTTACTGCAGCGCCTACGTGTCTTTTCCTTTTTACTCTGTTTGTGCTTCTCTCAAGGCTTTGGAAACTTTCTCCCTTCTTCCCCCACTCATGTAAATTAGCTGAGCTTATCAGAGTGCTCGAAGCCTAGGCAGGTCAGTTTGGTCTCAGGATTGCGGCAGCACAACTCAAACCAGTCAAACCTCAGATTCCCCCCACCTTGCAGCACAAGAGCTCTCTGAAGCAAAAGGAGTTCCTCCTTAAAGGCAGCTGCGGTATTAGGATAGCTCTGTATGGCAGAGGACAGCTCAGGACTTCCTGTTTCTTTGACACATCCTTGAACAAACATGCCAATGTGTGTATAAACCTGAACAAATACTGTTTTTCTCGGACTTTCACGGGGAGCATGGATGAATGCGTGGCTTAAGCACTCACTGTTCTGTTGTACAGTAAGTCCCAGCAGCATGACTATAGACCAGCAAAGCTGTAAAACACCACTGCAGAGAGAGGTTGTGAATTCAGAACTCAGCTGCTCCATCCTTTCTGAAGAGGTATTGTCTCTATAAGCAAACCTTTCAGTGCTAAATTCCTCTCTCCAGGAAGGAAAGGGAGGGAATAGCCCACCTGGAAACAAATTGACCCTAAGAACTTTCTCCCTTCTCAATTTATTAGCATATAAAATCCTTGAACTGACCCTAGAGCAGATTTTTATGCAGAAATGAAGGCAGGTACCAAGGGTTTAGTGGACTTTTACCACTATTGTTGAATTAATGTGGAAGATCACCTGTTTTTGATGGCAGTGATCAGCTGTGCAGAAATGGGAAACAGCTGCCTTTGGATGTAGTGGGTTTGGAGTCATGGACTGATAGAGCTCCTACCACAATGTGCTCCTGTGTTAAGGAGAAGGGAAGCAAGAGGTATGTACTCACCAGCCAGTTCCAGTTAAAAACAGAAAATAATTTCCACCTTATCATCTTTAAATTGCTTTGTAAGCCTTGCAGGTTCCCAACTCTGCTGTCTGTAGACACCACAGCTGTGTGGTGTGGATGTGAGTGGGTAACCATACAAATCAAGCACTATCAATCTACACTGAATAAGCTGATAAAGCTAATCCAGGGAAGCAGATGCTACTTGAATACCTTCTTTCAAGATATTATTGTAGCTAACATTTGGTTTGGGTAGTCATGGAGTTTTTCCTCCTAGCTGGGCTAGTCAGAAGGTAAGAGAGAGACCATTATTTTGACTCGCCATGAAAAGGAGGTGCTAAATAACTGTTAAGGTAATTGATGGTTTGCTTAAATGTAACGCTGCTGGAACAACCCTTCCAGTCAGTCAGAAGTACCTGGGGCCATCTGTCTTCAGGTCCAGCTTAGCACTGTATTACCCACTCGTGTCTCACTGAGGGTTTATTACTGATGCTTGTAAAGAGCTCTGATGATAAAAGACCCGATGTTTGAGATATGGATATCAATGCCATACTCAGAATTCATTAGTCACCTATCTGTAGATGCTTTGCACTACTTATTTCCTAATGAAAATGGAAGCTCTTTTCCCGGAAAATGGAAGCATAACTGGTAGGGGAGCAGAAGAGGAATGAGGAAGCTTGCCAGAAAACCTTGTGAGTCTGGGGGTTGTTGAACCTTGTATTGTGTAATGGCAGTAGATGCTGGTTTTGGATGTGCAACTGAATGTGACATTACACAAACAGATGTGACAAACATGAGGTAGCAAAATAAAAATATTTGGATAAGCTACTATTACAGCATTTGCACCAAAATAACACTCAGACACTTGGTCTTTCAACAGGTGATGTGTGCAAGCAGCACAGTGTGCTTGTGCATGTATGAAGTTTCAAAAATTAGGTTGCTGTGTAAGTGAAGCTGGGGAGGGGGCTGGGGAAGAGGACTCTGTTACAGCGAAGGTTCAGTCTGATTTCATATGTCTTTAAAGGCCTGGAGGTGACTAAGCTTTGCTTTGGGCTCAGCTCATTACATAGCGAGGATTGCTGGAAAGGACAACTTTCGATCTTAATTTCTTCCAGAACTTAAAGGTTAAAGGAGAAGTTTAGTCTGTCATCACATAAATGTAGCTTCCAAGCCTTTTAAGAAGAAAATTGTGCCTTTTTGAAGGAATTGTGGAGGAGTCAAATGCACTGACACAGTATTTGGCATTTGACTACTCCTGCGGGCACTGCAAGGTGTGTAATGCTGTAGAGGGTGGACAAAGTTGGAAGAATTCCCTGTACTTGAAGCTACATGTGCTTTTCCCTTACCGCAGAATGATAGGAATGTCACTAACCAACTTCTCATTTTCTAATGGCCACCAATGATATTGAACAGCCTTCTACAGCTGTGCAGTGGCACTGGCTTGGAACTCCAAGTGTTCCTTTTGTTGCTGCTGTTGTTCCCTTGCAGGTGATCCATGCTGAGTTCTGTGCAGCCTGCTATGATGAATCTTGGATCTGTATTGGAGGAGAATCAAACTAAAGCACGGTCTGGGGCACAGGCACTATCTGAAGAGCTGCACCGTGCCATTTTCTGCTGTGGCAAGGAGATGAATGTCCACAGAAGGCTGAGCCTCTCTAGCTCTTAGTGACTGCAGAGAGGGAGCTGCATTTATTGAGCTTCTCAGGTAATGTTTGTTCAATGCAACGATGCCAGATAATCAGCTATTCAAAGCCATTTGGACTCATTTGTCTAAGCAGAGTGTCAGCTCTGGGCTAATCTCGTCAATTATTTAATCATCTTGTACCGCCTGAGAGCACTAGTGTGGAGATGTCTCTGAAGCACTTATTCATTTGGGTTGTTTTATACTCCATTTATACCTATGCTTCCATTATTTTGCTGCACCATGGGAAGATGCACATGGGAAGGCTCGGGAAGGCTTCGCTGCATTGGGGTTTTGTACCCAAGGCATGGGCTGGAGGCTTCATCATGGGAGTGATGACTTTCTCCTAGCTTGAGCAAAGCTTCTTGGTTTTCTTTTCTTTTAATCAGGCTTAACCCAGCAGGTGCTCATGAAGGTTTTAATTCCTGATTTGTCTCTCATGGCTCACAGCCATGCTCCTGAGAGCCAAACTGGGGCTGATTTCCAGTCCAGATGTGACAGTAGCTCCCCAGGGCACCCTGCTGCAGAGAGAGAGGTGGAGTATATGGATGGTTCTAAGTAATGCTGTGATGTTGGTTTCGCTAGTCCTTGCTGGCTTGCTCTTTTTATTTGGCCTAGGATTTGGATTACCCAGCAGTGCGTGTGTCAGCTCAACTGTTACTGGTTACACACTATGGTCCTCTATAGGAACCTCAGATAAATGTTGTTTTGAACACTGCAGCTTTCAACTTGGTCCACAATTTACCAATGTGATAACACAGCCTGTGTAAGACTGTTCATTTCTAAGCCTATAAAATAATTATCGATGAGTGAGCTATTGTCATTGTGTGTGAGACATGGGACAACTGTGCCAGGGTAGCCATGTAGCAGAGGAAAGGGAAAATGCAGTCGGGGTGTAGCACCAGCATGCTGACTATCAGTGCACAGACTCTCACCTGAACAAAAATTTAGCAAGTAATGATTAAGATATTAAAACAAATTTTCATCAAGTAGTGGTTTTACCCTGAGTATGAAAAAAACCAGATAAAGGAAACTGAAAGTCTACAAGGTAGCACCATGTTAAAAATCAATGTTTCATAACCACCCTGAAACACAGTGAATGAGTTCTAGACTTATTTCTAATACTTGCAATCAGGAAAGAGAATTACTAATCCTGACTAATTTACCCCAAGCAAGTGCTTTTCTATGACCTAAAGGACTGAAATAAAATCTTTTTTTTTTTTTTTTTTTTCTGCCTGGAAGGAAGTAGGACAGAAATGTGGCTCCTAGGGAAGAAAGGGGAATTTATCAGTGGTGAAATTCCTCTGGTTCTCCCCACTGATCACAACTTCTCACTCTTGGTCCTCTTCCCATTTAGCACAAACAAACAAACAAAAAAGACTCCTAATACATGATTTTATAAAAATCCCCTCTCACTTTCCGTAACTGAAAAGCTGAAACACTTTCATGCCAGAAAGTTACTGAAAGAAGGAGAAGGTGCACAGTGAGCTGAGCAAGAAAGTCTGAGGAAGAAGAACAAACTCTTTTTCTTCTTCTTTTTTTTTTTTTTTTAATTAGGGATTTCTATCTGAATTTGGAGTTGCTGGTCCAAAGAGGAAACATTAAGCAAATTGGAGATGACCTTCTTTTTACCAGACCTTACCATATGAGAAGCCAGGGGAATCTTGTCCTGGATTTCAGTGGAAGTAGGGCTGAGAGAGTCACACTAACCTGTAAATCCCTCAGCACCAAGAGGTAACTTATTTCTGTTGGACTGGGAGTCATTAGTAAAGAATTTTGATGCACACAAATAATCACAGTCTTAAAACTGGGGGTGTAATCTGAAAGATACAAGTATCTTCCTATAAACTGGAAATTTTTGACCTTTCACTTGGAATTTGTTTCATGTTTTTATTTCTTAAGGATATTTAACTCATTACTTTTATAGTCGTGGTCTCAAATAACTGAAAGCCAAGACGCTCCCTCCAAAAAAACCTACCTAGAGTTCTGCAGTATAAATGTTCAAAACATTTATACTGCATTTTTCCTAACCAGAGGTGCTGTGCAGCTGCAATTTAGTGAGGGGGCCTTTCCATGTTTGCATGTCCTGCAGAGAAGGCCCTGTTTGGTGGGAGGGTGCTGCTGCTCTGCCAACAACACCACATGCTCTCTCAGTGGAAAAGCTCTTAAAGGTCCTTTATTGACAAATACTTTTGCTACACAAAGAGTTTGGATACTTGAAGTTTTTAAGTTTTCAGAGACATTTTGGTCAAACCCCTTTGCTTTGGTACTGGAAAACTCTTCAGGAATCCTTCACGGATTCTGAAGGGAATTTTTTTACTTGCTGGAGAACTTGCATTGTAAGACATACAAATTCTTAAACTATATGTGTCTTTAAAATCTGATCGTACCAAGGGTAAATACAGCTGTGCGAAACCAGTGCCATTTTACTGTAGATAAAAACTCGCTAAGCAGCAGTAGATCTTTTAGGCAGTACACTGCACCCACTGTGTATTATTAATATCCTAATCTAGGTTCTGTTGAAGCTAGGGGAAAGATTGTCATCAGCTCCAGAAGAAGTTGAATGAGGTTATTAGCTGACCCCACTGTTCATGTGCTCACATAATCACATGAAGGACTTCTAAAAATTCAGAGGTGCTTTGTTAGTTACCATGGTGATAAGGAGGAGACCATTACTGTATATGGCCTGTTTGGACTGGTTGAAAAAAAGGCTGAAGATGATCTCTGCATTCCTTCCGCTCCCTTTGTATTTCTATTTCACAATCCTTATTGAATGAACCTGTCAGAAATGTCCCTGTGGTTCATCACCCTATGCTACAGTAGGTGATAACAGATGTCAGGAAACATCTGTTGACGTGCTTCAGTTGGGTAGCTTTTCCTGAAGTTTAGAATTATATAGCTTTCACTGTGTTCTGAATGACTGCACCATGCTGCTGGACACTGACACACTTTCCTGGCATTCCAGGAAAGCTCAAACCACCTTCTCACAGGAGGGAGAAGTCCTTCTGCAAGGGGCAAAGCCATGCCCTCCACTACTTTCTGGTAATATGATAAAGGTCCTTTCATCCCTGTGAGAGCAAGATCTCTGATAACTCAGCATAGTTTGTGACTGTGGCTGCTCCAGGGTTTTGTAGGCTTTGAAGGATTTTTTTCCGTGCTTGGTGGGGTAGATAACAGTTGAAAGAAAGCTGCATTCTACAAGCCTTTGAAGGCAAAAAGAGAATATTGAGTTTACTGAACTTATATTTTTACAAAGATAAAAGCTACTTTTCAGCTTCATCACTTACCACTGATGATTCAAGATGAGCCTATGCTTACTGAAAGGGACATGCTACAGGATGCACCTGGTGTAATGTTGCTTCTTTCCAAAGTGGGTACAGAACACAGGGATCACGTGCCCTGCAGCCTCATAGGCCATGGGCCAGCTGCAGGAAGAGCAGAGCTGTGCCATTAGAGAGGGTAAAGCAGCTGCCAGGAGGGGGAAAATATTATGCCACTTTCTGAAAAGGTTACTAGATCTTAGATTTTTTTTTCCTTTATTTTTTTTAACAGCTAATTTTAAATTTCTAATTCTTCTAATTTGTTACCAGCTAATCTCTAAATTGTTACATAAAGGTTACCTCTGCTTTATATTGCCTGTTAAGGTGTATTAGCCAAAGAGAGCAGAGGGAAGTTTGCATTTGCCCTGGTAAAGAACCTATGCAAGCTGCACATTTGCAATTTTTTTTTTTTTTTTTAATGTCTAAACTTGAAGGGGAAGTGTAGGATACTGAAATTTTTACCACATTTGATATTTGCTCAGGAGTTCTGAAGTTTGTGGTTTCACTCTAAGATGCCATGGGTTTAGTGAGAAGAGAAGCAACTGTATTTAACCTTGTAGGTGTGCAGTTAATAATGTAAGAAAAAAAAACAAACAAGTAAGCAAAAGCTTCCTTGTCTGAGCTTATGGGATAATTTTCAGCTTGTCGTTAAGTCAGACAAGCCAAACTGATGTCTTTTGCATTCTTCAATGATTTGTGCCAAATTATATTTCAACCTTTAGTAATTTCAGCCGAACGTGTATTTTAATCTTACTTTTATTTTTTTATGTACTCAGCGCTCCATACTAAACCCCTGGGTCCTCATTCCCCATGGTCACCTCAAGAAAGAAAAATTAAAAAAACTCCTGCCCTAAATGTGTGCTTTATTAAAATTCTGTCAGCAAATGCTCATATAATGGAAACTTCATGTGTAACTACAGCAGTACCTGGTGCCACACAGGTGGAGCAGGAATGCAAAGGCAGATTTTGTTCCCGGGCAGTTGGAAGCCACAGGCTTCTCCATGACCTTGGAGTGAGCCCTGCCACCTGTTGCCCTTTTTACACAAAAGTAGCCTGTGCCAACCAGCATGAGTGAGGGCTGACCTCTCCAGGGAGAAGCAAGCAGGGCACAGGAGGGCAGTGAAGCAGCCTGGCGGAGCAGTTTGGTTTGGAGCACATGAAGTGCTTGTGACCAGCACAAGAGCCCCAGGCTCCACACGCTGCCAGCGCTGCTCCTGCCTGCTGGCACTGCCAGCACCTGCACCTCATACTGCTGTTACCACGTCTGGGTACACCAGGCAGTGCTGGCTGCTGGTGTTGCAGGGAGCCCAGAATAAAATTGCTCTCCCAAATTGATTGACTGTGTGATTTCTCTTTAAGCATTGTTGCACTATTAATAACTTCAAAACTCGGATAATGAATGGGGGATCAAATAGGAAAAGAAACTGAAAAATGTTTATGCAACTTGAAATAACATAACTGCTTTTAGTTTAGCTAATCTAAACTTAAGTTTGGCTTAATCAACTCAATTTTTATTTAACATTAAACTCTTTTGTATAGACAACTGGATACATGCTCATAATAATAATAATAATAACTTGATTAATGATGGTTCCTTCTAACATAGGCATAGACAAACAAGTTTATTTTCCTCTTATAATCAATGTTTTACCAAGCAGAGGCATATTTAGCCTGGTTTTCATGTCTATTTCCCGTAAACTCAAGTTTGCATAGGCAGCTTTGTTAGTCACAAGCCAGACCTATTTGTTTTCCTGTGCAACACTATGAATTACCCCATCACAGTGGAGGAAGGAGGGTGGAATTGTTTCCACCCATTTCCAGAGACAGGTGATTTATGACGAAGGGCCCTGACAGGTTGTTCAGTTAATCCCTGGATTGGCTTTCATCCCAAATGAAGATGTAGTTTACTGACATACCTTACTGTGGAATATTTTAATGAGCTGTAAGTTAGCCATGCTGATCTTATCCATGTCCTTCAAGCCTTTTATTTAAAGTATTCTCAGGACTCGTCTTTACCGCAACCTTAACTTGTGAGTTGGCTCTAGCTCTCTCCCTATCTAAACACAGGAGAGAGTGGAGGAAGGAGTGTACAACCTCAGATTTGTAGACAAGAAGGAGCATTACCTAAAGCCTGAGCTGCTCCAACTGCCAACCGGAGCTCCCTGCACTTAGTCCCTCTTTCCCACAGAAGCCAAGCACTGGAACAGGGCTTGCCGCATGTGGGAATTGTAAGTCTTGTCCAGAAGCCTGTGCTTTGGCATCTTTTTTTGCTTACATGCATGGCTCCTGTGGATCTTCTCCCTTTGTTTAAGGAGGGCAGTTGATAATTTCCAACACCTGCTCACCCATTGTTTTGGTCTGGCATCTTCAGGCTCGACTTGTTTGGCCTTTGATGGCCTTGGGCAGATGAGATGCAGGGCCAACCTTTCGAAAGCAGAGTTCTGTTTACACACATGGTTCAAGCTGTTGTGACATAAGTGTTATATGAAAATGCAACTAACAGAATTAATGTACGTGTTCAGTCTGCAGATATGTTTTGTAAGAAACAAGGTTTGTAGAAGCTTTTTTGAACGCTAGGCACTAATTTAAAATCAGAGTATCAAAATCACCACACACAAGCTCTTTGGCCTTGGGAAAGAGAGCAAATTCTTTCTGTTTTCCCTTTCTGAGTCCAAATGAACCCTTGCAGTGCTGGAGCATGCTTTTTAGCTGACAGCTTTGGGGAAATGAGCACACTCAACTTGAGATATCCTTGAAAAGCAGATGTTTCTTGCCATGACATCTAGCCTGCTTCTGGGGCTGAACTTGCGCTTGTGCATCAATTCTCATTCGAAATTGTTGCGAGGAGGTGTGGGTATGTGAAGAATGTGAGAACATGCTGTGCATTTAGAGGTCATTGCTGGCAAGGGACATTCAGTATACTGTGGGCTGGCAATACCTGGGGTTCTGCTATTAATTTGTGTGTTAAACATGTACCGGTGAACTGTAAATTCTACCAGATAAAACAACTTACTCCTTTCAGGAGCCAGAAAAGGTTGTGATCAGGATATGTTCCAGCAGTAGAGATAATATTTTATTTTTTGACATGGACACTTTGCTTCTTAGCTGCAGTTTAACCATAATAAATATTTAACTTCTGAGCTTTCTTGCTCTGATTATCTCTGTGTAATATTTTGCCTGATATTCAGTTAAGCAGATGGAACATTATTGTTGGTTCATATATTTCAGTAATATAACTTTACACATTGCAGCTGCTGTTCTCTAGATTTTAGAAGTAAAGAACTTAAACTTTATCTTTTTTTTGTGTGATGCCTTTGACCCTCAAAAAGATGTATATACAGAGGAATGGTGGCTGGGGAAAATACAAGTGAAAAAGCAAACAAGTTATCTTGTTCATATTGTACTGGCAGAAACAACCAGCAGAACATTCTTCTTATATTTGTGGTTTCACTTAAATAATTCTCAAATTTGAAAAGCTTTATGTTGATAATTTTGATTAAGCAAGTAGTAAACTTGCTAGTAAACTTGCCCACATGTACAGCTTAGAGGAGGGAGGAGGCGGAAACGCAGTCTCTGAACCAAAGTTCAGAAAAAGAAGGACTAGTGGCAAATGATCTGACACAATTTGATCTGTTGCTGTTTTAGGCTGACTTTTCCAGTCTTGTGTCATTACATAGGTACCTTATCACATGAGGAAACAACATTTTTGTTAGCCTGACATAAGCAAGCTGAATCAGTTATGGCCAGGTTGTCTTGTTTTTACTGGACAGAATACTATTTCCATAGGTCTCCTCTATCTTCTTCATATCTTCTGGGCTTCAAACTGACACCTCAATGCTGTGAGAAGGGCAGTTTCTGTGTGCTGAGTATGAACTAAACAGAGACTTTGTCAGTTCTTACAGAAGTTCATCAGAAGATCCTAAACCATAAGCTACACATTTATCTTACAGGCGGTAGGGGAGCAGGAGTAGGAGAACTATTTCATAAACAGAGACAGTAACAGAAAGTGGAAGGAATAGAAAGTATAGCCAAAAAATCCTTCCTGTATTTTAAACCCCCACAAAATCATCAAAACACAACAAAGTCATTACATGCTTATAAACATGGAATTGCTATTTAAGTTGGCTTTCTCGTTTTGTTTCTATTTTTTTTTTTAAATCTCTTTAGATATATTTGTTTATGTATATGTGTAGATCTATCTATTTATCATTAGCTCATGTCTCTTTTCTGGTGTGCAATAGAAATTTCACATTTTTTTTTTCTGTGCTTTTGTACAGAAGATTTTGTAAACATTTTATTTTCCTGATTAGGTATCTCAACATTCAGAAGACCTATGTTTCATGGAACTCAATACACTCATGAATTCCTTACTTCTGTCTTTCTAAGCTGAAGGACTATTTAAGGTAACATATGGAGGGTGACTGAAGCATGGTTTAGGCTGGCTCTGTGCAGACCTTTATCCAGAGCGCCCTGCCAGTCCAGCTCATTCATGACCTCAGTATGTTTGAGTTTGTGTTCATCCATGTGTAAGGAAGGCAGATGACTGCAGTCTGCAGGAATCCCCCTGCATATATTTTTCCTCTCTGACCTAGGACAGAGTTTCTTACTTCTGGGTGTCTCTTACCTTTGGATTATTTGCTGCAGTGCCCAATACGATGTGTTGTTTCTTAGAGGAAAATGCACTTCTATAATGACACAGACCTTTGGAAAAAAAATGCATAGAGATAACCAGATTCAGTTGTCCTCAACAAAACAGTTTATCTGTTTCAAGCCTACAATATCTTACTCTAGTATCTTCTTCACAGAGTACCTTTTTGTTCCATTTAGGTTGGAAAAGACCTCTAAGATCAAGTCCAACCATGCTATAACTGTCATATAACTTCAAGAAACGTAGGTCCCTGTGTCACCATTGTCTTTCAGTGGATGGCAGGAATATGTACACTTGTAGCCCAGCAAGCCAACTGCATCCTGGGCTGCATCAAAAGAAGTGTGGCCAGCAAGTCAAGGGAGGTGACATATGTCCTAGCCTTGCCTTCCCTGGTGCTGGCTCCTGCTCTTCTCCACTGGGTCTCCGCATAGCCCCCAGACCTGACTTAACACCTCAAATTACCCAAGGCTGTTGGTCCTGGAGAAGAGCATTGCTTCTACTGGAGTTGTCCTCAGCTCGTTGCTGGTCCCTGCCTATGGAGGTACCCCACTCCCCTTTCCTGCTCCCTGGTGTTTCCTGTCAGGACAGACATTCCCTTTCTCCAAGTGTATGGAAGTTACAAATGCAAAATCAGCATTATTCCATTTCCTACTAGGAAAAGCATTGAAAAGACGTAAGTAACTTCCTGCTCCATGGACTAGTGTAATTGCTTATGTTTTTTAATTGCTGTATATGCTAGACATTTTGAAGTGCTTATTTACATAACATTTCTTTGTTTTTCTTCTCTTGAAATTGAACACAAGTGTTAGCAGATGCAGATACAGAATGGTAGGCTAGACAGTCTGTTTTGTATTAAAATGATACACTTGGGATGGTTCTGAAATGATACAGTTGGGACTGCCATATTCAGTAGAGTCATGTGCGAACCCTGTAAATAAAAATAAAAGGAACACGGCTAAGAGATTTTTTTCTGTCAGATGCTTAATTTATTTTGTCAATGACCACCAGTACATTTATATAAGAACAGTACTTTGATATCAACATTACTGGGAAAAGCAAACAACAGTGCTGAAAATTCTATAATGTCCATTTATTGCTGAAATGGAAATCCTTTGTTTTGGGTAATCTATTTACGGGATAATTGCCCTGTTAACATCATGGTCCTGGAGAGAAGAGGGGTCCAAGAAAGCTGATTGATTTTTTAAGGATCACCTTCTCCAAGCTCAAGAGTAGTCCACTCCCATATGCAGTCAAGCAGATATGATCCTTCCCCTCTGCTCAGCGCTGGGGAGGCCACACCAGGAGCACTGTGTCCACTCTGGGCTCCTCCATACAAAAGAGACATGGACATACTGGAGAGAGCCCATGAATATGGTAAAGGACTGGAGCTTTTGTCGTACAAGGTGAGGCTGAGCAAAATGGGATTATTCAGCCTCAAGAAGGAAAAACTTGGGGCTGGGGGGAGGATCTTGTTGATGTGTGTAAATACCTGGTTTGGGGGCAAAGATGGAGGCAGACCCTTCTCAGTGATACTCAGGGAAAGCACCAGAGGCTATGGACTTAGGCTGGAATACAAGGAATTCCCTTTAAACAAGAAAGTCAGAATCTAATTTTGGATATCTTTATTAACTTACTTGGTTTATCAGACATATTTTATGAGTGGATTTCCCTAATTAAATGGGTTTAGAGTCTGTATGCCATGTACACCAATAAAAAGAGTTGCTTACACCTCAAATATAATTAAAAATGTATACGTAGTTGCTAAAGGGTCCTAGACCCTGCTGGTCCACAAGAACACCAGATTCCTTAGTACCCCTGTGTAAGTCATCCAATATTGTTACTGTAGACCTTGTTTATGTACAACTCCTACTTCCACTTGGTCTATGTATGTTTCTCAACACAGTTTGGTTGAGACTGGGTCCCTATCTTTTCTGCTCAGCTGGAAAAAAGCCAGTCCCAGAGAGTAATGTAGTCCCTGGATGTATAATGTGGTGTCAAGGAGCATCAGAGATGGTACCTGGCATTAGTGAGATAGCTATTTAAATACCGTGTAGCTGAGACTTTTGCAATTTCATGTTGCGGACAGAATTTGTGAAAAGTTATGTATGAGAGAGAGAGAGATATTTTTTAGAAACTCTCTTTCCAGTGAAAGACAAGAGAAAATCAGTTTCTCGGAAAAAGCACTAAAATGTGGTTTATGACCTGTAGAAACCCAGGTGTGGAGAAAGATGTCCTAATGAAGGATTAATTAGCATACTAGCTAACATAATAATAAGTTTTGGTATTTGGCAGATGGAACCTAGATGCATTCAGGACAAAACATGAAATCCCCAGTGCCTGAAATGGTGTATGCATTTCTTCATCGCTTGTTTCCTTCATCCAAAACCCTGGAAAAAAATGCAAAAATCACTTGGCAGAGTCCAGCTGTGTCTACATGAGGACAAAATGTGGTGCAACAGGAGCAAAGCAGCAAATCCTACCCGTGGGAGAGCAGCTGATGTCCATGCTGCCTGTGCTCTGGGGCCTTACTCAACTAGCTTTAGCGTGGTGCTATGGACTCCATGCCCATGAGCAGCTGCAGTCAGTCAGATGCACTCCTGGATCACATTTTTCCACCTCCTTTCCTGAGAAAGGAATTTATTTTGCATTTCTGAGCCACTCCACAGTGTGAACCCAAGTAAAGTTAAGTGGGGCCTATCACTAGCTTCACAAGTGCCCTCCTCCTTTGTGCTAAAAAGTGAACACAGGTTCCTTCTTTTAATAAAACTCTGCTCTGCAGGAAATCTTTTGCCTGGTTTATTCCAGTATAAACTGAAGCATCAGCATCAGTAGTTGCTTTTATGTAAAATAAAAGTACCTCAGGTAATTTATAAAATATTATATATATATATGAAAGTGTACAGCCTTAACCTCCCCCACATTACACTCTTAAAATAACCCAAACAATACCCATGGGACACAGGAAAATTATGACAATGCAGAATGCACAAGATTGTGGGACTTTGGCGTGTAGGTTGGTGATTTACAGGTCTAATAGACTGATGCAGCACATGGCCAAACCAAGACCAGGTGAGGTAACAACTGCCACCTGAAGGCACCTAAACAGAGTTGAGAGGTGGGCCTGTGTGAACCTCAAGGCCAAGTGCAAGCTGGGTTGGGGCAATCCCAAGCATGAATATAAACTGGGCAGGGAATGGATTGAGAGCAGCCCTAGGAAGAAGGATTTGGGGGTGTTGGTGAATGAGAGGCTGGACATGAGCTGGCAATGTGTGCTTGCAGCCCAGAAAGCCAATTGTGTCCTGGGCTGCATCAAAACGAGAGAGGCCAGCAGGTTGAGAGAGGTGATTCTGACCTTCTTCCCCACTCTGGTGAGACCTCACCTGGAGCACTGCATCCAGCTCTAGGGTCCCCAGCATAAGGACATGGACCTCTTCAAGCAGGTCCAGAGGAGGGCCATGAAGATGATCAGGGGGCTGGAGCACCTCTCCTCTGAAGACAAGCTGAGAGAGCTGGGATTGCTTGGCTTAGAGAAGGCTCCGGGAAGCCCTTACAGCAGTCTTCCAATATCTGAAGGGGGTCTCTGCAGGACAGCTGGAGAGAGACGTTTTGGAATAGCATGTAGGGATAGGACAAGGGGTAATGGCTTTAAACTGAAAGACGGTAGGTTTTGATCAGATATGAGGAAGAATTTCTTTACTGTGAGGGTGGTGAGACACTGGAACAGGTTGCCCAGTGAAGTGAATGCCCTGTTCCTGCAAAGGCTCAAGGCTAGGTTGGATTAGGGCTTTGAGCAACCTGATCTAGTGGAAGGTGCCCCTGCCCATATCAGGGGAATTGGAACGAGATGATCTTTAAGGTCCCTTCCAATCCAAACCATTCTATGGTTCTGTGACAACTATCAGTGGCTGCTGACACAGCCCCAGCTGCATCAAGATGCCCCTCAAACCCACAGTTTAGCAGAGATAAGGAGATGACTACCCAAACTGCAACAAGGCCCTTGTCCTCTTCCAACACTTTCATACTGAAACATGCGTCCTTTTACGATATTTATACGAGATGCAGATGTCCTTTTGGAAGCTGTAAGAAAACCGTCCCTTGACAAGCTGTCACCTCAGACCTGTAAGGTGTTAAGCGAGGCACCCTGCAAGTGCCAACGCTCCCCCTGAGCTCCCTGTGCATCCCTGTCATTCGTGCCCGCACAGCACAACACTCCCACAGCCTCCCTGCGGGTTCCTGTGCGCTCCCGTGGGCAGGGGCAGGGGCGGGGGCAAGGACGGGCGGGCGGGCGGTGCGGGGCACGCAGGGCCCCAGCGCCAGCCGGGCGGCGCGGCGGGCGGTGGAGGCGGACTGGGAGGAGGTGGAGGAGGCGGGCTCGGCAACGCACACGGCGCTCCCGCCGTGCTCGGCTTAAATAGGGCGGCGCCGTGGGAAGCCGCGCACAGTCGTGGTCGTCGCCGCTGCCGCCGGGAGGTGAGCGGGGTTCGGGGGCGTCGCTGCCGGCGGGGTCCGGGGCTGCGGACCCGGCCGCACTGAGGGGCCGTGGGCTGTCGGGGCGCGCCGCCGGGAGAGCCGGGCTGGGCCTGCCGGGGCCGCCGCCGCGGGGCCGGGGTGGCCTGCGCGGCCGCTGTCACCCGCGGGGCCGGGCGGTCCTGTCCTGTCCCGCCGCCGATCCCCGCAGGCTGCCGCTTTCCTTCTCGTCCCGCAGTGGGATCAGCGTCCCGTGCAGCCGGCTCGGTGTCCCCTCGCACGAAAGCGTTCAGAAGAGCGCAGCCGGCCGCCTCCGGCCTCCCCCCGGCACTGCGGCAGCTCGGGCTGGCCGGGCATTGTTCGGGCCGGCGCTGCCCCCGCGCCCGGCACGGCCCGGCCCGGCGGGGAACGGCTCGGGCGGGCCGAGCAGCAGGTAGCGGCGCTGACCCGGGGGCTCGGTCTGGTCAGCTGCCGGACCTTGCCTCTAGTGAGGTTCTTCTCCCGGGCACAAATGCAGCATGTACTTGAAGCAGCTTTTTTCTTTTTTTCTTCTTCTTAAGCAGTTTAGGGCGCGTATGGAAACGCAGCGTGAGGCAAACTGGCCTAAAATGGAAGGTTGAGTGGCTTTGACTTTGCAGGCCTCCTCTGCTGTTAGGTAGGACTTGCAGTGCTACAGCGCAGGGATTTAGCCTGGTTACACGACGCTTTTGTTCTAGGATGCATACATTTCTTGTTCCTGTTGAACAGGAATTGCAACACTTGAAGCCTTCTAAATTTCTAAAGGGCATGTCTGTGAGCTCTATGGGGTATTATGGACACGTTCTTGGACTAAGTAATCCATCTAAACATATGCCTCACTTGGGTTAGTGTCTGAGATGTGATGGTCGGGTCCTGTGATAGGAAGGAGTGACTTCTAAAGCAACTGCTACCAATACCCCATGGTTCTCTGTCTGTACCCGGACCACAGAACTGTGCCATGTTAGCAAATTTATTTTTCATCCACGTTGCTTTACAGGGAATCATGCAGTCTCCTAAGCCTGCTCAGGAGTGTTTACATTTGCCCTTCTGCTTTGGAACATGCTCTCAAACTCACAAGCTGAGATTTCTCAGCTCAAGGATTTGGATCAGACTTCTTGGATCAAGAAATTCTGAGTGTAAGAGGGCATCGCGGTTACTGAAAAATACCTTTCTTTTTCTTTTGCAACAATAGCAGTATTAATAATGCAAAAACTGATACACAAAGTTCCTCATGGAACCTTCCTGTTACTCCCTGACTTTTTAAAGTTTAAGGATATGTAGCTTGCTTGTATTGGTATATGGAAATATTTGAAGGATGGCTAATGGTAAAAACCTAAAACTTGTCATTATGAGTAACTGTTGTGTGTAGTGTACTCAATTCAAGGTCTTGAGCAAACGGCCTTAGCCTAGTCTGAGGACTGCAGGATTATAATGAATTTACAAAGGCAGCCTTAAATTTGGTAGATGTTGTTTTACAACTACCAATTGGCCAACGTGAGATTTGAAGTAAGTCTTCCTTCTTGAGAAGAAAACCCCCCAATAGCCTTTTGCTTCAAGGGCAAGTACAAGGTTGGTATCTGTGGAAAAACAGCCAGCAATTTGAAATGGAAGGAAAGACAACTTTGAAATAGTTATCTGGGTAAGTGACTACTCTTCTTTTTCTTGAGCAAACTCTGTGTAGTTGGTCGTCCTATCTCATCACTCCACTAGAAGTGAATACTGCATGGAATTTTCTGGAGGAGACAGAGGTGGGTTATGCCTTCCCTGTCCTGTGTGTGTTGCTCTCCAGTGGGGAAGACTAAACAGTTCATTCTCTCTCTTTCCCCTCTGAGAAAACAACACTTTGACTAATGAGAGCAACACAAGGTAATAGTGGGTTTCTGTACTTCGTTTTGTTTTTCTAGATCTTAGTAATATTTCTGATTGAATTAGGTAGACTCAACTAGACTAATGGCATGAAGTTTTTTGAATGTGCAGCAGGGGGAGAGAGATATTCTGGCCCAAGGAATACATTGTTTGATAAAGTGGGTTTCTGGTGGTATTATTAATAGACTGCCTGCCATATCCTGCTTCTCTGCAGTGCTAAATTACAAGTTCAGATACGTTAAATATCCTAGTCTGGTAAATATGACCAGTGGTAACTCCATAGAAATCGTCACAAGTAAGAGGGACAAGGGTTTGTTCATTGGCAAATGGTTTTGCATGAGAGTTTACAGTGCTGTGTGGCTCAGGGAAACTTTGCTGTACAGCACTGACCTTTACAGGCTATAGAGGGGACCCTGGCTGCAGATAGGGGGCTTGCATTTCTGCAGATCCTCACTGACTCCTGAAACAAGGACACTTGATAATAGCATAAGGCTTCTGGTCTCTTTCTGCCTTTCATGTTGGGGGTTATTCATTTACATAGGGTAAAATATGGTTCCCTGCCCATGGCAGGGAGCTGGGAACTAAATAATCTTTAAGGTCCTTTCCAACCCAAACCATTCTGTGACAGTAAAATTCTTCTTTTTGATTAGGATTTGAATCTTAGTATTACTGGTAGTTTGTTGGCTGAAAACAGCTTGCATGGTTTTATAGAGATGTAGAGGAAAAATGGTCTTTACTTTTGTAGTTGGACCATTTAAGGGTTATAGCAGAACAGTGTAATGTCCTGTTTTCAGCAGAGAACTTCTGTCTTTTTGTATGAATGACTGTTCTTGAACCCAGAACTCTCGAGCTTTAGTTTGATACTGCTCATGCCATGTTTTGAAAACTTGGCCTCTGCAGTTGGACTGCAGTAATAGGCTGGTAAGGTTGAATTGGTTTCCTAGGAAAACTAGAAGAAAATGCTTACTATCATTGACTCAGAGGAAATGCAGGCATACCTTAATACCCGAGGTCAGAAGGTTGCTTGGTTGGTTATATTCCTTGTGCTGCTGGTATTGGGAGGTCACTCAGTGAACCAATTGCTTTTCATAACTTAGTGATCTGTCCAGTCTCATAGAGTTAAGGGATATTTTAAAACAGCCTTCTGAATGTAAACACTATCTAGTGTGATGCAATGGGGCTTAGTGTGCCTGACCCAGGTTGTCTTCTGCAAGACTTCAGGTGTCATAAGTATGAGTAAGAAACTCATTCTCATGAAGTCTCAGGTGAGCACTTGAAGCGTGTGTTAACTTGATGTTGCATACTGGGTTTTCTGAAGTAGTAGCCTTTTCCTGGGAGGAGCAGAATGAATAAGTTGGTATGATCTACTCAAGCTGTTAAGCCACAAGAAAGCTGCTGGCTTGTAGCAATTTGCTTCTGTAGGGTGGTTTTCATCTCTACCGTATTTGGATTGATGTTACATTAACAGAGCAGTACCGTGATGTACTTGCAAATTAGAGTTGTAGGGATGTAATTCTGATGGATAGCAGTTTGGGTTGCAAAATAAGTATTTGTAAGCATCTTCTCTGGTTCTTGAAGGTGAGAAACCAGTAAGACTGCATAGTGGTATTGTGTGTGTGTGGGCATGGATTAAAGTAACTTAAATCAATCATTGTCTGAAAGGTTTTAGTGGCGAGTATTGGTTTTCCTTAATACACAGGGTTACCAAGTGCTGCTGGAGTACTGTAGTTGCACAAAAGGCATTGAGCAGGTTCTTGTCATGTGATTCTGCTCCTGAACTTGAATAAACTCCAGTGACCTCAGTAGTGTGCACTCAGATTACTTGTTGGACATCATTAGGAGGCAAGATTCCAGATGATGTTCCACTTGATTGCAAGATGATTGCAGTCAAATGTCTGAAGACAGGGCTGTGACTTTCCTTGGAGATGTGAACAAAGCATTGAGACATCACTATCAGATGCAGTGCTCCGTAAAGGTTGCAGCAGGAGTCTTAACTTCAGTTGCACCTTATGAAGTAAATCACTGTGGCCAACTGATGGGTCTGAGTCCAGCTTCTAGGGTGTTTCACTGCAGGTCTGCCTTGTACCAAACGCAGAAACAGAAGCTGGCACCTGAACCCCACTGCATGATGCCCTCTGGTTGCTTGGAGCCAGACTGAGGGGGCTGAAGAGGAGTTGCATGACGGGGATGAATAATAAGGACCTGATGATTCTTCTCTGAGCATGGCATGGCATGTGTTCTTTACTAATAACTTTTTAGTTCTTCCCTTTTTACTCCTGCAGGAAAGTAAATTTGTCAGTTACTGCTTTAAAAGGAGGGTTTATAGCTCTGATGGTTGGCTTGGTGAACTTGCTAATTCTGGAGGAGATATTTGATTTTTTTTTTATTATTTTAGTTGGGGACAGGGCAGGGAGCAAGGTATATGTGGACACAGAGGGCAGAGTAGGGGATCAGACAGTTCAACAGTTCTTGGTTTGTTCAGGAAAGTCTTCTGTAGCTGAGGAGAGACTGTCACATCATGCATGATATGAGAGGCTGCAACAGAGGAGGCTTCTTGCTGGCCTATTTGCATTATACAGGACTTAAACTGGGATTTCTCCTTCACATCTCTTAGTGGAGCTCCTTTGCTGTATCTCGAGGGTGATTGTGGTTTGCTTGCTGGCTGCAGTTTGGCAAACAGGTGTTTGCAAGACCTCAGTGAAGTTACTGCCTTGACTGCAGGGCAGAGGCAGAAAATCCTGGGAGGACTTGCATGCAGTGTTTGGGGTTGCATGGCTTAATGTGTGTTATTGCAACAGTCTATCACTTTCCCTGGCTGTGCTGTCATGTTTGCATCTGGGAGCTAATGGTTGTCTGGCCATCAAGACAAGAGTTGATCTAGTTGAGAACTAGCATCACAGCTAATCCAGGAAAACGGTGTTTGCCAGATCAGCTCCCTAGTGATGCAACCAAATGACTGCCTGGCCAGCATGGAGAGGGTTGTGGGAGCATTTATCTAGGACAGGTTGGACTGACTCAAATTTAATCTGATTGTAAATGCACTCTGATATTAGGATTATGTATTCTATTCGGACAAAAGGATTTTTCTAGTTAATAGCCAAAGCTTTTTGTTGTACCCTTTCTGATATGTAATAGAGGAGCTAGAACATGATTGTGCACTTGCTCTTTCAAAGGTTGAGTGGAAAAAGACCTAAGTAGAACAGATCTATGGGAGCTGCACAGCGTAACCTGTAAGAAAACAATAAACTGCAGTGGTAGGTATCCGGCAGGACGCAAAGGTGTATGGGTGGCTGCCTCCTTGTTCCAGCACGTCATAGTAAAAACATCTTATTGCTCCCAATAAGAGGTAGACAAATTGTCTTATAGCTTTCTCCTGCCTGCAAGAGGCTGTAGATATAACACAGCCCCTTCTACACCATGTGGTGGACCTGCCCTTACGGCAGGCAACTGCAGTGCTCTGGGCTGTTCATCTAAATACAAGAATAGAAAGGAAGAGAGGCCATTGGTCCTTGGGGTTGTTTTCTTTGCCATGCAGAAGCTGACGGCTGCTCCTGTTCTCTTCCGTTGCACTCGAACGATGTCTGGCTATGGATAGACAATGGGCAGGCTGCTGCCCACTGTAAATAGACCATTGTACGCCGAGAGTAGGAGCAGCAAAGAACGGCACAGTCCTGCCAACTTGGGTCGTTGCCTTGAGATACTGGCTCTGCTGTAAAGAATGAGTCTTGGGTGCTGCAGGGTGTGCGTGTGTGAGCAGAGAGAGCCGGCATTGTCTGAGTCTTACATATCAATTTGGTTAAGGAGTTCTGTTAGTTCAGAGGGATGCCTTCTTGGGCTGGATTCTGGGAACTGTTTCTGTGGAGGTGGTCAGGACAGGTAGCTATCTCTGAACTATCTCTCCCATATCTGTCTGGTCGTGTTTCTAAGACTAAAGTCTCCTGCTTGCATTGAGAAAAAAGCACTTTTGACATCAAATGTAGTCAATTCTGCAGGGTTTGGTGTTGGTTTTGTTTTGTTATTGTTGTTTTTGTTGTTGTTGTTGGGTTTTTGTTTGTGGTTTTTTTGGTTGGTTGTGGTTTTTTTCCTGGATATAGCAACCTGAGGATCACAGACTGGTACTTTTCATCTGGGATCTTCTTCCTTTGGGTCTCTAGCTGTGTCTCAAACTGCAGTAGAGCTTTTGAGTTCACCTTGTGGTCCAAATCCTGTCTGGTGAGAAGCAATTGCAGGACTTGAATTTGTGAAGAGAGCATGGCTTTTTTGCTTGTCTTGAGTGAGCAAATTTAGCTGTGTCCTTCCTTGAGGACAAAGACTGAAATCCAGATCCAAGTTCCACTGTGATCTTTGTATCTCAGTCTAAAGGCTTTAAACGCACTACCACTCTCCTTGGTCATGGTGAAAACCTAAGATGTCTGATGTGGTTGGAGTATGAGCCAAGTAAACATAGAGATGGCTCAAAGAAGGTTGGGAGGCACTGATGGGCCATATTTGGATGCCCCATTAGGAATAAATTGTGAGTTTATTCTCTCTGTTCCATCCAGCTTTACCTTAAATACAGAAAACAAGAGCTGATGCAATTTAACAGGTAGTGTTAAAGCCAGGAATTGCTTAGTCTTGCAGAAAACTCTGCCCTCACCTTTTTTGTGCTGATTAGGCAGAAGGTATAATAAAATATAATCAGTATAAACATAAGCAGCAAACTGTATTACTACATAACAGATAACCTGTGCTATAACTGCTCAAGAAGAGTTTTTTTGTCACAGGCTGCTCTACAAACAGCTGGTCAAGGAAATGAAAAGCAGTGGTGTGCAGCCCTTGTCTTCACCTAGGCTGAAATCTTAGCAGCTCCTTGACTACAGTGGGACTCTTCCATGAATGAAATATGTTTGCTTCAGTTCTTGTTGGCTGTAATGGCACCACAGCCTTTTTAAGGAGTAATTGGAATTACATTGCATTCCTAAATCGTGTGTGCAGGACACTTCAGGACTAATGCAGATAGGAAAGCAATTTTAAAAGTCCAAGGTGCTCATTGTGGAGCTTGAAGAAGAAGCTATGCTTGCTTTTAGCCCTTACACTCATCAGAGCCCCCTTTTTCGAGTTTCATGACATGGTGTCTAAGATATATGCAAAACTTAACTTGTAAGTGGAGACTTCATTGTTGCTGTGATTTTTTTTTTTAATTCTTTTTTTGTCTTACTGTTCATCTGTGTATATTAAAACTTAAGTAGTTTTCATATGTGCAGTGCTAATAAATGTTATTTGATGCATAAAAAGCAACAGCATGATATTCTAACTATTAAGCCAGTAACTGATTTTTTTTTTTAATAAAAATTTAATGCCAAGGGAAGATGTTGTTAATATGTTCAGGTTTTTTTTCTACCTTCCATCACTACAACCTGATGTGTCGTGAATTTTGAGTATAGTTTGCTGTGTATCACAGTGCAAATAGCTAAAAGGCATTTCTGTAGTGGCCCTGCACTGCATATCTAGGTGATGCAGTCTTGTGCTGTTCAGCTATGCCAGGAAAGAAAAGGAGGTGGGGGGAGGGCAGTGTGTGCAGGCTGGGGAGCACTCCATGGGTCCAGGACTGTTCCAGAGGTGGAACTTGACTCCATCCTGACACTACCCCCATCCATGACCTTACTTCAGCCTGTCGTGTTAACATTGTGAAACCATGAGCCCTTTGAACTAATTTTATGCTTTTCTGCTGTCTCTAGCAAATCCTTGTCCAAATACTGGTTAGACTTTTTGTGAACTAGACTGATTTTCTGTTGCCTGGTTGAATAATTGATTGCAGCAGTAAAGATTTCAAGGTTGGACTGTAAACTAGAGGTTTTCCTGTACAATTATGAAATCTTAACCTGATATGGTTGCTTTTAAAACTAATAAACATATAATTCTGCCTATTTGGATTTCAGAGCCTCCTGTGCTGCCATCCTGAAGCAGTGCGTTGATATACACAGAGTGTCATAGCTGTTTAAACACATCTTCTGACATTCTTTAGGGCCTTTGTTTAATTTTATCGTCCATAGGAAATAGCTAAATTGCCTGAGTAAATACATCTCTGCTCTTCAAGCAAGCAGGGAAGCGCTGCTCGCTGACAGTGGCCATTGCCAGCCATTCGTGGGAGTGAGTGCCCGTGATTCCCGGTGCCAGCCGCGCTGCCCGCGGGGGTGCCCTGCGGCCGGCGGTGGGGTGACAGGCTGCGGCTCCCATTGGCCCCGGGCGGGCCTCCTGCTTACCTCTCACCTAGTGGGCATGGGATGGTGGGTTTGGCATGTGACAAACGTCCCGGGAGACCTTGGCTGTGGAGGAGAGCATCAGCTGAGCTGACTGCAGTCCCTTTTTTTCCCTGCAGCTGGTTCTTGCTGTGGAATATCCGTGTCAGTGAGTGCTGGCGGGGAGCAGCCTCTTGCAGCTCTTCCTTCTGTGTGAACGTGACAAATCAAATGTGCTTCCTGTGCTTGATTATATTGCTGTGTGCTGCTGCCTTGGGCCTCTTTTGACTCTGCTTTAGTCTGCCTCATGACCAGAGATAAATTGCTGGCATGGTGCTGGGAGAAATCGGAAACTTGCTAGTAGCATAGAGGAGCTATGGGAGGATATTGGCTTTGAAGGCAGCTTGCTGTACTGACCTTTCTGTGCGTGACTGAAGGGAGAGTAGGAAAAGAGTTTATTTTACTGGACTTAAATGAGTAAAAATCCTGCAACACTACTCTAGGATTAGGGTGCTCTGTGTTGTATGCAGGCAAGATAACCTGTGTCCCTGTCTTTCTTCTCCCAGACTTCCCTGTTTGACACTTAACTGTTTAAACAATCTTACACTACAACTGCTCTACAAATAACTTTCACATTTGTGAAATGCTCTCCTTTACCATAACTTCTGGGGTTTAATTTTAATGCAGTCTCTGTTAAAAGCAATATTAAAACCCTGAAGAAATTCCCTCCTTTCATACCCACCTGTTTTTCCAGAGTATGAACCAATAATTGCTTGCTTACTTAGTTGCAGCACAGAAGTCTAAAGATACTGCCTGCCCACTTGCAGTTCAAGTTATTTTGGTAGTGGGAAGCCAGTAGGACAAAGTGTTTATTGCACTCCTACAGCAGCAGGGAATCAGAAGGGGATTTCAGAGTTGTTTTTTTTCTGTGCAACTTTCTTTTATACCAACAGATTCCAGCACTGGAACAACTGCACTGAACTGCAATGCAAGCACATGAGTTGTTTAGATACCTTCGAATGCCAGAACTCGGGGACGTCAGACAGTATGTGCGCACCCTGCCGACAAATACGCTGATGGGCTTCGGTGCTTTTGCTGCTCTCACAACCTACTGGTATGCAACAAGACCAAAAGCACTAAAACCACCATGTGATTTAGCAATGCAGTCTGTGGAAGTCGAGGTAAGTGTCACTTGATGGATGCTGTAGTTCACTGAAATTTGAAGCTTAAATGCAGCATTGAGAGAGACCAAACAGTTGATTTGCATAAGTGTTTCTAAACTTACAGTGTGTGGGCAATACATTTCTGAAATATAGCTTGAACTCATTATTTTGCCTTTCTGAATTTAAAAACCAGCTTGAGGGTTGAGGTCATGGTGGCAATAACTAGCATGGGAGAAAAAGACTGTGCTGAGACAAAGCTTCTGATCTGACTGGTGGCAGGGAACTTGTTAATGTTAAAATTAGCACAGTGTAGTTTTCAATTCCTTGCCATGTGTATGTAGGTGATGACCTATTAAATTAGGTCTGGGGGTTATAGTATATGTGCTGGTATATTATTGATTAGGTTAATACTTTACTGTTATTTTTGGCGTATAATAGCTGACACATGAGACTTTATATTGGGTTACAAGCATGAAGAGGGTACTAATTGTCCTCAGATGATCTATGGAAAGAAATATTAGTCTGCCAAGAGATCCCAGCCATAGAGTAAACTGAAATTAAACCAACCACCTGATAAACTCTGCATATGCCAGCTTAGCTTTTGTCTTATGCATTTTAGAGGCAGACAGAGTTACTGTTAGGTGGTGGCTTTTTGAAAGTGAAGTTGAACGTGCAAACAGTCTGACTGGGAGAAGCTTGCTTGAAAAGCAAATATAGAGGACACATTACAAGGCTGAGGTTTCTTTACCAGTGGTTATATTGATTCCCCTTGTTCACTACAGCATCAAGACTACTTACTCTTTCAAGAGTACTTCTGTATTTCTTCAGGATGGACAAAGTGTCTTCTTTTGAAGGAAGGGAGACAGCTTTGAGAGGTTGTGATCTTCAAGGGAGATACTTATAAAATGTACGATTTGAAAGCTGACAGCTTTTTGCAGTAGTCTTTATTGTCAGAAACGATAGATTTTTTTTATATATATATATATATATACTTTCAACTGTAAATTTTTCACCTTTCTACTACTACTTTCAAATGTAGTTTCCCTTTACAGCACATTCTTCTGCATGGATAGACAGCCTCTAGTTGTCCTATATCAAATGCAAATCATGTGACTCTTGTGCTTAGGAGTAGATGTGACTACAAACTGATGTAAACAAATGAGTTGGAGCAGTTTGAAATTTACAGTAGGTCAACTTCAGCAACTTCAGCAAAGCAAACTCCTGTCATAGCCCCAGACTGGGCATTGGTTTTGATGTTCCATGATACTGAGACTGAAGAATAACACATTACTTGGCCCTTCCATTCAGAAGCTTAGTAAGTACCATTTATTTCATAATCTTCTCAGTAAGCATACAGTAAGCTTACTGACACAACAGTCATACTACTATAGCAAGTAATGGTCTGCCTCTAGAAGTACACAAAAATACGCTCTGGCAATGTGATAACTGCCAAAATTCCTCATTTCAAGCAACATATGTAGAGTAAGGATCTAGATGTTAGATCTTACTTCTCTTGGTGAGCTTTTCCCATCCTGACAGCAGCCAATTAGACAGTGGGCCAAATTGTCTTGTAAAGCTCCATGTCTTGGTTGCTGGAATAAACTAGCAGTGAAAAGTTTCCACTAAGCATGGCCTCAGTACTCAGTATAGACCTCAGCAGATTTGGGGGGGCACTGCATTTTAAGATGGGAAAACAGTGGCTCTTAACTGTCCATAAAGCCAGTGACAAATGCTTATTTGTTTGAAACTATTGACATCAGTCTCAGTTCACTGCCTTTATCTCTTCAAGCTAAATCACTTGTCACTGCTGGATTCTGAGATTGAAATGATTGTCTGGTGGTATGAAACTTCACCAAGCTACTTAATGCATCATTGATCCATATTACACTAATTAACATTGGCTCTCTGATCAGAACAAGATAGGTATAACATCATTATTTTTCATTGCCTTTTTAGAAAATAAATTTTAATAGGAAGACTGAGTAGTAATAAAAAAAAAATGTAAAACAGCTGGTGTGCTAGCAGATGATAAGAGTTCAGACTTGGAGAACATGTTGAAATGAGCAAGATCTATCCAGTTTTGTTCACTTTAAGGGCTGCATCTGAAGTATTAATAATTTGTAAACTGTACCAAACTGATCAAATGAGAACATATGTTTCGAAGCAAATTTCAAGTGTCTGTTGGAATTGGTACTTTTATAACAGTAATAAGACTGTAATACAGTGCTTGGTTTCAGTTTCTCCCTACATTTTGCTTATAATTTAACTTCACATATTTCATTTCCTTATGTATATGCTAAGATGTCACTTCCACAGGAAAAAAAAAATAACCAAATCGTCTTAACATCTTTTTTCCTGCCTAAGCAATACAGTGTTAAAAGGTCTGAGGAGTAAAATGTGCTCCAAAAAAGATGTGGCAGAAGGCAATGCCTCTTCTCTACCATTTTAATATTTAATCTACCTGTTCACTAACAATAACAATTTTGAACTAGAAAAAAAACTTCTATGTAATTCTAACTTGTGATTGATGCAAATTGGTGATCTAAGTACCACTTGCTAGTATACCTTCCCTCTCAGGTGAAGAGAAATTCAGTCTCTTCCCTCTGAGGCATGGTGGAGTCCACAGCATGTTTTGACATTACTGCTAATCCTAAACAGTATCATCCGATGTCAATGAGAGGCAAACCTCTGGCTTGAACAAAAGCAGCTATCTTATATGACCTGAGTAGGAGTTGATAGAGTAATATACACCTCTGTTCTAGACTAAATCTGTTTCCTTCAGCTGCTGCTATTCTGAACCAATGCCAAGGTTTTACTTAATGTCCAGCACTTGATGTCTAATGGGTTAATTTCCTGCAACAACCTGAGCTGCTGCAATGGCTGCTCTACACAAGTAACTAGAAACTGCCCTTGCATTAATCAGATTTTATTGCCTTGTCCCTTAAGAACACTTTGTTAAAACTGGCAACCCTTTTGGACAGTTCTCTTAGATCCCATTCAGATAATTGATGTGAAGTCAGCCATGTATTCCAGTCCTGAGGTTCAGATGTTTGGTGGTTGTAACTACCAGTGATTCTTAGGCAAGTTTGCTGCAAACAGGACTTGATATTGCACAAATATTCTGGATAAGGACCATTTGGACAAGCTCTTAAAATAGTAGTTCTTGCTGCTCTCAAGCAAAATGTAGACCAATGTTTTCTAGTAGATGAGTTAATTTAAATCTTGCCTTATGTTCATGGTTTGACCTTCAGCAAATCTGGAAGTATTTTGCTGCATCAGTAACATTGAACTCCTTATGGCCTTCACACAAGGAACTATGTGTTTTTCAGCAAAATTCTAAGACTGTTGAAAATCCAGTTATTTCTATCTTACTATGGAGGGAAAAAGAACAAAGTAAGCAAAACTTTAAAAGGTTATATTTCCCTTTACTGAAAACTCCTAAGAACTGATGGGATCTTTTCAACAGTAGTCTGTTATAGTTTCTCTTTTTCTGGGACAGTGCCATCAGTCCTGTGTCTATGCAATGTGTTGCCTGATAACTCTCATCCTCAAATTTGGTCAGTGACCCAGGACCGGCAAAAACTGCTTTTATGGTGCTGTGTAATAGGGCTTGTAAACAAAACAGTACTAGCTCACATGAAGAGAAAGAAATACTTCTTGACTGTTGGTAAGGAATGGCTTAGGGTATTGTATTTCACCTGATGCGGAAATTACAGCACCTCAAACATGGTACATGTGATACGTTGCACTTGTTGATGTTGCCTGTGGCTGTGGTAACAAACCGCTTTGTGTGATCTTCCTCAGTTTAACTCCAGAGGTGGCAAAACTGGGAAAATCTGACCAAGCTGACCTTGGTTATACCTTACCAGTGCAAAAGTCTTCCTTTTCTTTCCAGGCAGACACATGCACTAGTGATCTGTTAATTTTCTCTAGAGTAGATGTTGGTGTGAGAGCAAGTATACTCTTGGATTTCTAATGTTACAAACTTTTAGAGGTGAGCCGCTCATTAACTTGTTCTGGGTCACGTTCACACGTATGTTTCTGCGCACTGTCAAAGGAGTGGCAAGCACTGCATTACACATACTGTTTTGCTAGAACAAGTTAGACTTGTTTTAGTGAAAAAATATTTCTTTTCCTCTCTCTGTGCCATTAATGTACTAGCTGGTTTCTGTGGACATGGGCAATGTGGTATATCTTCTGCAGATAAAACTGTGTTTATGTAGCTTATACATACAGGTGATGTCTGGCCTTCCAGGATACTTCGAAAACAGGAAAAGAAACCAGTGGCCATGAAGAACCTATGACTGCATATTAAAAGTTTTTTGATGTTGTGGATGATAGGGAATCCAGGCACAGATTTAGTGAGCCCAGGACTTGACTTTATGAAAGGGCCAGCTATTGACTACAACCACTGATAGAGAGTAAAATCTTATGCACTGTTTACTCAAGACCCTCTGTTTAACCAGCTGGGCTATTTTGATAAGAACTTGCTTGTAGGTATCTGTCATCATAACAGGGCTAATAACTGTGGCCCAATAGTAATTGCATAACTGCAATTTGTGAAACTTGATTGCTATAGATTGCTATAAAATGAGATTGTTTAACCAGTCGCTCTAAAAAAGTGTTAAAACTGAACTGTTAAGTTCTTGTGTTGACTTCCAATTATAGCCTATGGAAATGTTCACCTGCTGCAAAATTATGTTAATTCTCAAGGTAGTATTGTCTTGACTGCATTTAAATAGATCAGGAAGAAACCCTTTTTTCAGATTGAACCTAAATTGGATTAAAGGGCTTTATTTTTATCTGGAACAAAGTATTTTACTTATGAGAATGCTTGTTTAGGGTGTTGGTGACCACCCTTAAAATCATTTAGGTTTTGAAACCGCAGATTCAAATGTGATTGTGTTCTATAATCTTAATTGGAAAAGGAGATCGGGATTGCAGCATTAATATTCTGTGTAGAGGACTCTGAGGCTGGAGTGATCTTTAGAAAGCTTGATGAAATTATGCGATATACTGCACTAATAGAGTAAAACATTTCTTAAGAAAAAACTGTCTGACAAAATGCCCTTTGACAGTCTTTAGTATTCTCCTCTGTTCTGTCCTATCATAGGTAGCTGAGGAATAATATTTTTCTTGACAGGTTTTTGGTAATGCAGGGAGCAGGCTGACTCTGGAAACAATGTCCTGGGAAACCTCGTGTATCTCTCAAATTCTCTCAAGAAGAATATGACGAGGCTCATAACGAAACTTAATGAATGAAGTATTTTTATTTCTTGAAGAAATTCCTGTTCACTTACAGACAACAAGTGTGTCTAACCTTTCTAACTGATTTTCTTAGGGTGGTGAACATGCTCGAAGGTCCGCTCTTCTTAACAGTGATGAACTGCTGGTTTACTACTATGATGATGTGAGAACAGCTTATGATATTTTCCAGAGGGGTTTACAAGTATCAAGTAAGTTTAATTTAAAAGATAATATTTTCAATATGTCAGGGACTAGGTATTTGAGCTCTTCTGAAATGCAGTTGGGAATAGGGGATCTCTATCTAGCAATATGAAAAAATGTTTTGGATGTGAGGGATTTTTTTGACAGCAAATTTAACTGACCTCTTGTGAAGAAGAGGTGTGTGAATAAAGGCCATGCTGTGTTCTTAGCCTAAAGGAGCATCTGTGTCTCTGTCCTTTCCCAGTATCCCTCTTTACACCCCTGAAAAAACCTCACCTTTTTTACCTGAAGGTGCCTGCAGATAATGTAGAGGCTTAATACTGAGAGTGGCATCAGGATGGAGGAGTCAGGGTTAAATTTTGAGTAACTTTTATCTTCTTTTTTTCTTTTTTAGGTAATGGTCCCTGTCTAGGTTTTAGAAAACCAAACCAGCCATATGAGTGGATCTCCTATAAAGAGGTAAGTGGTCTCTAACTTGGTGTTAGACCTGCTTTTGCTTGCTGAGACCGCTGATACAACATCCAGTAATGTGATATAACAAATATGAATTATTTATAAATGTTTTAAAGTAGTAGCAGAATATTGAAGAAAGGTTCTAGTTCCTATTACCAGTGTCTTAGAGGAACAACTTCAAATATATGCAAGGGAGAGAAAAGAGCATTTCCTGCACTTATTTTAGTACAGTTTTATTTCAGAATTTTTTGGGTCATCTTGGCAGTCTTAAGCATCTCAATGCTGGATTGTTTAAAACTTGGACTCTGCCTCTGAAGGGTTGCAGCTTTGAAGTAGTGTTCAGAAGCTCAGACTGTTACTACTTTAGGTGCTTGCTTCCAAGAGGCTCACTTTACATTAGAAGTCCTATCTACAGAGGTTGCTTGGGCTTCTTGACAACTTGTCTCCCTAGTGCTGAATGATGGTTGTGTAGAATGTTAACAAACACACTTCTAACTAGCATCATGCTGCTTCACAATCCATGGAAATATCTGTATGTAAATCTAACAGCTGTGCTTTTAGGTTGCTCCAGCTTAATCACTTGGTCTTCAAATTTGCATAAACCTTGCCTATTGCGTACTCTTAAGGTCATTAAACACCTGTATGTAGCAGGCCTCACTTTTTCTCAAGGTGACTTTGCTGGGAACTTGTTAGGTACAACCTCCCTTCTAGTAAAGCTTTGCTCTGTGAGTCATGTGACTTAGCATATGACTTGAGTCCACGTTGCGTGGAAAGAATTTAGAAAATCACCTTCTCAGGCTTTGTTTATAGAACTAACTGGGTTTTGCCTCCTTGCTCTCCTGTATTTTGAAGGGAGAAATGCCATCCCCACAGACACTGAATGAAGCAGAAGGATGGCATACGTAGTGCTTGTCATTTGAGCAGAAATAAAATGTTGAATCATTCCAGGGTCACTTCTTGAGTTTAACACAGATATAACAAAACAGCCTTTTCTGTGTGTGTGAGCTTAACTTTTTAACACTTTCAAGTCTGACTGGATGACCTGTCTCCTCTGCTGCATATTGAGCGCAAGTGTAGTAACTATAATCAGTGCAATGTTTAGGTTGTCAGAGTCACAGAGGACATTCAAAATAGCCTAGAAAACTTCTGTCTCATTCATACCAATTTTTGATCTTTTTTTGCAAGGCATAGTAAAATAATGTTGAGAGCATTTTGCAATTATAAGCTTGCTCTTACCTTTTTTGTCTTCCCTCTCTCTTTTTATTTTTTTTCTTTTTTTTTAACCCCTCAGGTTTCAGACAGAGCTGAGTGTGTGGGCTCTGCATTACTCCACCGAGGCTTCAAACCGTCTCACATTCAGTATATAGGAATCTTTTCACAAAACAGACCTGAGGTAATTTAATTGACAGTGCTTACATTTGTGGTTTAGCTGTTATTGAAATGGCCCGCTCCTGTATCTCTTGACAGTGTACTGAATTTCCCTACTGAGAGCCCCTTTGGTGTTGGAAAAAGGCTAAAGGCTGTCACTGTAGTCCTTCAAGCCATAGGCATGGCATCTTCAGCTAATAACCAAAACTGGTAATTGGCACAACTGTTAATGTCTTATGTTTTTGTGGGTTTTTTTGCTCCTAGAGCTAAATGCAGAAGGCTGGAGAGCAGGAGGAGAAACAGGGAGTCCAGAAGAACTTAATTGATTATCTTCTATTTTCTGGTTATAAAGGAGGCTTGTTTAATAGGAAACAAATGTAGTACTTAATGAATGTAAACACTACTCGCTTTCTCTTAAAAAGCGACATTGGAGTACAAGGTAATTTAAAGTGGTTGGAAATCACGAGATGTGTAAAGCCTTCAAAACATGAAGAAACACTTAGTGATTAAATATTTGGACAAATAGGAGATGGTTAAAGGTGATAATTCTGTCTCTGCCAGAGACTCTGGAAATAAAGATTCTGAAAGAAACAACTGCTAATGAAAGCAAAAATTGAAAATTAATTTAATAAAAAGGGATAGAAAAACTGAAAGTGACATAATTAAAAAAGAAACCCTGAAACAATGTACGGGAATAATCATGATTAGCTACTGACTATCCATTTTAACCTAGAAGTGGTTCTAGATTGCTTTTTTAAAAAAATATTATTAAATATTTAGAAAGTATGTATTCCCTAGAATTGTTTATTAAATCTGTTTAATAGGACTGAATTTCCCTAACCTATGTTTATGTGCTTAATAGCTTGAGTTAGTACTTGCTGTGTTAAGCTAGTTCAATCTAAACCTGTATTAAGACAGGAGACTTGTTCTTCTGTTTTGTCAAAAGGATTCTGTCCCTCTTCATTAAACACTGCCGGCTGGGTGCCATTGTCAAGGGCCATCTACAGTGCTGACAGGGTTAGAAGCTCTGTCAATGTCTTGGTCTCTTGCTGTCATTTAAATACAAGCTGTGTGACAAATGACTTTGGCTTCCTTCTTCCTCTCACAACCTACACCACAAGAAAACCCCTAACTCTAGTCTTGTACGGATGAAAAAAAAAAACCACAACAAAAAACAACAGTTTTCCCAGACTCTTCAGGCTTCAGTAGTTTGCCACTCAGATTTTCCTGCTGGAATTCCGATTCTAACAGCAACCATTTTATTTCAGCGGTCAAAAAGGCTAGAATATATACAAATAGGAAGCTGTTAAATTATGTGGTGTTATAGACATTACAGTTCAGTCTCCAGTGCATATAACATGATTAACTGGAAGTGAAAAAGGGAGATAGATGTTTATGTTGTGCCTGTTTGAACTGTTTCTCTATAGATCTTTGGGTGCAAAGTAACTGGATAACTGGATTTTCTGAAGGAGAGCATGGAGGTGTGGCTTGCTGTTGGACCACAGAGACAAAATGTGCTTGAGTTGCATTGCTTTGAGTTGGGTCAGGAGTGAGCTGAAAAGGCTTGTTTAAACCAGCAATTTTAAAATCTGGGATTTTCCCTTCTGAAAAATACTGGATGAGTGTTGTGACATCCCAAACATAATCACTAAACCAGACAGGAGATTATGTGAAGTTTTTTTTGTGTGAAATGAATCACATTTGTCAGTTCAGGGAACAACTGTTGGGGAAAACCCTGGATAGGGAAAATTCCAGCATCTTAATTGCTTATTCACTGAAAAACAATCCTGGATTTGTAAATAAAAGTATTACTTTCTCTTTGAGTTACTAAAAAAGTAAAGTAAATAAATGATACAAATTGACACTTATTTTATAGAAAACTTGCCCAAACAAGCTCTGTCCTATTAGCTTCCTTGTTAGAATTTAAACATGAATCTGTCATGGAAGTCTGTTATAATAAGCAAAACATAGTGACTTTCATCTCTTCTTTTTGTTTAGTGGGTCATCATTGAACAGGGATGCTATGCATTCTCCATGGTGGTGGTACCACTCTATGATACACTGGGAGCTGAAGCAATTACATACATTGTGAACAAAGGTAGGACACTTTCAGTAGTTCAGCAAGTCAGTATATGATGACAGAGCTGACTGAGGGCAAAACAATAGCTTTCTTCAGAAAAGTCTTCTATTATGATGTACTGAAGTATGTATGAATCTAGTCTAAACTTGTCACATTGATAATGTAGTTCTCTTCCGTCAGCTGACTTGTCATTGGTTTTCTGTGACAAACCTGACAAGGCCAAACTTCTGCTAACCAGTGTGGAAAAGGGAGAAACTCCAATACTCAACACCATTGTTATCATGGAGTCTTTTGGTGCGGATCTTGTGGAACGTGGCAAAAAGTGTGGCGTGGAAATCTTCAGCATGAGAGAAATAGAGGTAAGCATGCTTAACCTCCTTTACTGCTTTCATCCCTTTGTAATGAATTAGTTTCAAAATACTTAGCTATCTCTTGGATTGACATGTACACAGAAATATAAAAAATAATAGAAAACAACTTGGTAATAGTATTTCACAGTGCTTAAAGTAGAAAAGTGGATATGCCAAGATGACAGCTTATTAACCTAGTCCAGACTCAACATTAGATCTGAGTGTTAAGGCTTGCCCATGTGAAGCACAACATGATAATTATATACCATGACTAATACTTCAGAAATAGTTACTTCAGAAAGAGCTTGTGTAGGTTTTGGTCTTGCGAAAAATGACTTTTTCCCTGTACACTTAATCTTCAAGATACTTCCTGGGGGAGAAGGAAAATGTTAGTAAACTTTTACAGAATAAGGTTATAATGTAGGGGAATGAGACTTCCAGGCTTTGGAAGTAGAAACCATTTTGTGTAACCATCTAATGTCCAGGTGTTACTTTTGCTTGTAGTTATTTTGTGTGCATAGATCTTATGCAAGTGTATTTCATAACTTCACTCGTTATTTGGAGAATGCTCTCCCAGGATCAAATTGCATAAATTACATCTTTACTGTGAGATTATGAAACTGAACGTAGTCTGGTTTCAGCTGGAGTTCTGGCTCACTAGTCCTTGAATATCTCCAGATAAGTGTGCTCGTCTTGTTCAGGTGTCAGTAACTCGTGTGAAATGCCTCACTTCACTGAACTTGTTTTTGTAGCAGTTGAGACAGCTATGTTAATAGGGCCACCTTCTGGTAAAGATACAAAAACGTCAGCTTCTAAGAGGTGTTTGATTATATTGTAGCTAAATAGCCTCAGCAAGGCAGCCAGACTGAAACGGGGCTAAAAACATCATGAAGAGTAAGTGACATAGACCTCGCTGGACTAAGGTTTGGGTTAGACTTGGAAATGGATTGGCCTGACTTTAAGTTGTTGCACTAAAATCAGCATCTTTCCTTGAGTGAACTGCAGCTTTTGACATAGGAAGATGCTTTCCACTGGATCTTTTAGCCACATAAAACCAAGACTGGGGATGAATGTTGTTTTCACATTAGAAGTTTTTATGCTAATTAGTGACTTTCAGTAGTGACTTTGTAGCTGCATTAATCCAAAACTTTGTGTTGTTAAGTAACAGGTGCTCCAAGAGCCTTTTGTTTAAATCTCTGAAGATAAGTTAGAGGCAAACTTAAATATTTCTAACAGTGCTTCTCTGAACAGGAATAAGTTTTATCCCTTTTTTTTTTTTTTTTTTTTAAGGGATAGAGACTTGCTTTTTCCAGAAAGGTAACTATGAACTGTTTAGGAGCTTAGGTTGCAATAGAACTACTATTTCTAGCTTGAAGTACTTGCTTTCTGGATTTCTGTCTTGAGCTTATTGCTCAGCTGTTTTTGGGTTTTGTGACCACTTCCTCTGGGTATCCCCCGGATACCATCAGCTTGGGTTTTGATGCCCAATATCTTTATGTATCCTGTGGCTACTTATTGCTGAATAGCTATGAATAAATGGCTCTTTAATAGGGAAGTTCTGTTCTAGGAGATCAAAAGAAATGTCTGGAAATCTTAGCTGTATATTCAGTTAAATACCAGATCTTACTCAAAGCAGGTTGTAGGGAAGTACTGAGCTTACCCTGGTACTTGAAATGCAGATGATGTTTTGAGCAGACAGCTCTGTTGTCATAATGGCAAGTCTTTGCATAATGAACCCTTTCAAAAAGGCAAGTCTGCAGGTATGGGAATGTTAACTGTTTCCAGACATTCCTCTTGTCTTAAACATCTTTGGGTGATCTGAGAGGTACATCACACTAAAGGAAGTCTAGGGCTGGTAAAGGAATGCATAGTACTGTTGTTGTGTATTTGGAATGTAAAGACAATGGTGTAGTTGATGTCTGTCCTCAAAGGGTGCTTTCAAAGCTATACTTACACAAGGTAAAGTGGACCTTTTGTTAAGTCCTGAAGCTAGTATTGTCTGAAACAGGCTTGACAGTAATGTCTTGATTTGAACTGAACTGTCAGCTTGCAAATATTTCTTCATTTGTTGTATCCTTCGATATCTTTGTGTCGTTTCCATCTTGATGTCCTTTCCTCGTAAATGGTCAGGCCTGAGTAAATAAGGAGGGACATGGAAGAGGTTCTGCATGAGAGAGTCCTGTACTTCTACTCCTGTATAAAAGGAGTACAAACCACCAATGAGCCTTTCCATGGGGAAAGTGTCTTCCTTCTCACAAGCAGTGATGGTATGAGGTGCTTACTGAGATCAATCTTGCTTCATCTATTCAACAGTTGTCAGTGGCACATCTTCTACATGAAGTTTAGGATTGTCTTGTCATAACACTGCTAAACCTCGAGCATGCCCTTGAGCATGACCTCTGGTATACTAGCTGGAGAAAAAAACCTCATGAGTTTTAGATAAGTTATCACTTTTGTATTTGTAGAACATAGTAATTATTGCATATGTTTTTAACAAGTCCTTTAAAGTCTTTTTTACTCTTGTAGTAATCGTAGAATGGTTTGGGTTGGAAGGAACCTTAAAGATCATTTAGTTGCAACCCTCTGGCCACGAGCAGGGATGCCACCCATTAGGATCAGGTTGCTAAACAAGTTAAAATGCCATAACAGACAGTCTAAATAGTGAAGTATTAATGGTGTTTGATATATACATGTAACTTTCTTGCTTTAAATATGTCTAAACTCTCTCCCTTTTCTCTCCTTTCTGTAGGAGCTGGGAAGAGCACACAGGCAAAAACCTATGGTAAGTATGAAATTGGTTTGTGACCATCTGAAGCTAGTTGGCATTCTTTAGATCAAAGCAGCAAGTCTCCCTGTCTCCCATAGCTCAAAAATAATAGTAGTATCTTGATGTTTTGTCCAGAAGAATATTTTTCCTTGTTATCTTAAGCATACTAATACTTTCTTTACTCTCATAGCCTCCAAAACCAGAAGATCTAGCAGTCATCTGTTTCACCAGTGGAACAACAGGTACACCTCATTACATTATGCGGAATTTATTGTCCTGTATGTGCAAAATTAATTCAAAAGCCTTCCTAATTTTTTTTTCCCAAGACTTTCCCCTGCTGCTGCATCTTTTTGGCAAGTAGTAGCTGGGGAAGTGTTATGATAACATTCCTGTTGATATATATCCCCCCCCCCCCCATTTATCAATATGGGGTTGCAGTGTTGGGGGTGGAGGCATTCAGTTTTTGGTCTTGGAAATAAATTAAGTACTGAAACCGTATTTGCATAGTAATAAGGTCTCTGCATCAGACTTCAGACGATATATCAATTCTTCCATAGTCTTTCTTGTACCGTATTAGCAAAATTGTTCCATACCTCTAAGCAGCCTTGCTGTGAGACCAAAACAGAAAGACTGTTGTCACTTGGTTGATGTTTGAGTTGATACCCAACATGGGCACAGAGCAAAAGGAAAAAGTACAATGACAGGCTACATTTTTAAATTTCCATGAGAACGGAAATTAGTCTGGGTTTGATAGCAGCATCTTCACAGAACAGTTGGATTTTGAATGAAAAGCTTATCCAAGAAACACAACAATTTCTTAAGGATTTACTCTCCTTGAAAAATTTTAGGCCTTCAGCACAAACTTGCTACTCAACTGTTGCCAGCTGTTGTTGAACGTGTTACTAAGTTTTCAGCCTTTGTTTAGTTGATATATGAGAAATGCATTAATATCAAAGCAAGCTATCAGATTAGTTTTACCACTGCTTAACTTAAAAGCTCTGAATTTCACTGAATCCTGACATCCTTCTTCCTTAGGAAACCCTAAAGGAGCTATGATCACTCATCAAAACATAGTCAGCAATGCTTCAGCTTTTGTGAAAACTACAGAGGTAAACTGCAAAGATAAACACTGTAGACTTGCATAAAGGGAAATAATTTTGTGAGTAAAACAAACATTGAAAAACATTTGATTTTAAGTTTTTAGTAAGAGCCAAATGAAAATGTAGCTTGACAGCTCTCTGTCCCTGCTAGTCAGAAGTCAATGTTTATTGATTTCTTCTGTCACTGTCAAGAAACTGACAGGTTTACAATTTGTTCTGATCTAAGCAAAATGTTATAGAGATCCTGATGTTGGATGTACGTCACATTCTGCCACGGGCACATAATGTTTCTCATTAGTGCAAGCTCTGTTAGAGGGTGTGTGTAGAACCTAACCTCTTTCCCCTGAGGATGGGAGAAGCTATCATGTATTTTAAACCCTCAAAATATTTAAAGCCTTTGCCTAAAGGAGCAAGGAGCATGACTTTGTATTTTTACTTGATACAGTGTAAACTTATAGCTTACAGTAGACAACTAAAGTTCATCTGTAGGCTAGTTAAGAAGATGGTTCTAACACATGCAGATGCAGAATTAAAAATTCAGTTGTACCTTTTTTGCCAAGTACTATGCAAATAGAACTGTCTCTAAATTAAGCAACTGGTCTCACAATTAGCTCAAGTGAAGCCCTCTTGATACCAACCTTAGTGTAAATTGTTCAAGCAAACTTACTGATCTAAGATGAAAGTGCCTTTTTTAACCCCTAAGGCATACTCTTTTAACCATTTTTGTTTCCCCTCCCTCTCAATGTGTGTAATGGAACTTTCTGTGGCTTCTATCAGAATTTATTTCTATTCATAGTCCTTTGAATAGTAAGTCATAATAATCTGGTCACTGTAATAACCAACTCTGAAAGACTGTAATTTCTGCAGTGTGTGCAGACTTATGCTAGAAGTCATTGCTGTAATCTTTTTGATGAAGGAAAGACAAAGCAGCTTCATTACAAACAAAACTGAAGTGAGTGCTGCGCTCTAGAGTTTAAATGCTAGATTTCACTGTTGTGTTTCTTAAGCAAAATAGAGAATCAATGAGAATTAAACTTTTATTAACACTTTCAGAAAACTTTTATGCCTTCCTCTGACGATGTTCTGATATCATTCCTGCCCCTTGCTCATATGTTTGAGAGGATCGTTGAGGTAAGTATCTGTTTGTTGTACTCAGTTACTGAGAAGCTTGCTTGTCTTAGAGAATGCATGTCTTTTGGATCCAGGTCTTGCTTCTTGACTCTTGCATATGTATATGAAAGCTTGAAATAAGGTTCAGGAAAACAGTGTCCCATAAACAGTATCCAGTGAGCACTAGACCATTGGTTTTCATGCTAAAATATAAATATTAACCTTAGAACTAGGGCTAATAAGAAACTGGTTTACTACAACATGACACAATTCTTTAGCACAAGTACACTGCCTAGAAGTTCCTTCCAATATAATCAGTGCACTGTTAAAAATCCATGCCATTCTTTAGTCTGCAAACTTCAAAAATTTGTTTTATAATGTGGCATCCTGTTTGCTGACCCAAAACTATCTTTAAGTTAGTTAAACTTATCATTGCTTCCAAAAAACTTCTGTAAAGTAGAAGGGGATTTGCTTCTGTGAAATTCTATTCCAGGAACAGAAGTGGCTTTTAATGCCACTTCAGTGACAAACTTTGAAGTTCTCTTGGATCACTTGTTTTACTGTACAGAAAAATCTGGGGCTTGATTTTTGAGAATGAGAGGGCTCAGGATGTCTTAATACTGGCAGTCTTGAGGACTTTTGAGCCCATAGTTGAGTGCTATATATTACTGAGAGGATGCAATTCCCTCAAACTACTTACATACTGCAGAGGCACAGGTATGAAATTACTGCACTTACTGAAGTTGAATAAACACCTCCTCCTCAGATGAGATTGCAAAAACGTATGTTCAGGGTTTATATAGGGAAATAACATCTATGCAAATGTGAAAAGGCACATGGAACCAGAAATTGTCCTGTAATTTCCATTAGGAATCCTAAACTTTCTGCCTAGAGTGTGTATGTATACATACAAAAATACATATATGTGTGTGTCGTGTTATGAAGATTGGGAATAGAGCATAACTGAGGTGTACAGGCACTCCTAGGCTTTCAGCACTTTTTCTCCTGGTAACACTGATAGCAGTCATTCTTCAGTGTCTGTTTTACTCCCCTGTCTTGTACCAGAAGGTACAAGCTTTGTAGGTAACAACTCTGCTCTTGATTATGCAGTAGAAACACTATAGGGACTTTAATTCTAAAGGATAAAATGAAAGTGTTTGGATTGCAGAATTCCTCTGCTGTTTGAGGCCTGTACAAAGTAGGTGGTTACTTGTATATTTACATGAGGATGTGAACCAAGAACACTTTTGGTAGAAAGCAGGAAAGATTTGTTACTCTTTGGTGTAAATATGAACACAGAGTCTGTGAGAAGCAATGTTTAGAGTCCTGTTGTAAAGTTGATGTTTGCTGGTTTTTGGCTTCATAAGGAAGTTAGAGGGTCAGTGAACTTGACAAAAATGTTTACACCTAGTAAAGCCAGCTGCCGTTTAGTCCATCTGGACTGATGCATCTGCTGCTTTTAGCAGATGGTGGCAAAACACAGGTGAAGGGAATAAGTGACACTTTAGCATGTCTCGTGCAGAAAATGACAGAAGGGATGGCAGGGAATGAAGGAGTAGGTGTTAAGGAGGAAGTTGGAGCGATAAAAACGGATAGGAATAAACCCAGGGAAACAAGAGATGTTAAAAGAACAAGTTAAAACTAAAAGAAAAAAAAAAGGAGAAAGGAAGTGGGTGGTGGTGAAGCTTCTAGGCTCTTAATAGAGAATATAGAACACAACAGGATTAAGTCTGCCTTCTTCTTTGTGGGTCTGAAGTGATGCAGAAATAAGAGTTGGCTCTGCTAGAATCTTTTAAAGAGTGTCTTGATCACCTAACAAATCCTCTGCTTACATCAGTCCTGTGGCATGAGAAGGAAAGTTGGAGTTCAAGAGAATGGGAATGAAGTAGCACAAGGCAGAAATCCTCACTGGACTAGTAAATAGCTTGTGCTGAGTTTAAATGCAGAATTTCTTAGTATATATCAGGGAACATACAGAAGTCTAGTATTTTTAAATAAGCTTATTAAATATTTAAAATGGAGAAGTTCTGCTTTTCAGTCTTTTGCTATCTCTTGAATCACTGACACTGCCTTATTTGGCCAGCTGCCTTTTTTTTGCACAGGGGCTTTTGTGCTAAGTGTGAAAGTCTTTGTCTTGTCTACACTAGGCATGTCTTGCTACTTTGTCTTTTTAGTCCCATTTTATAGTCTGAGAATGCTGCAGAACTAGTCCAGAAGCTGAGAGGATTTAAGGTGGATTCTGCCCAGGACATGCCATACATACACAGCTAGAACACATTGTATTTCCTGTGTTTTCAGAGTGTTTACTTTTTTCTAATAGTGTGTGGTTCTGTGCCATGGAGCTCGGATAGGATTCTTTCAAGGGGATATCAGACTACTTATGGATGACCTAAAAACACTGCAGCCAACTATATTTCCTGTAGTACCAAGACTGTTGAACAGAATGTTTGACAAGGTAAGTCTGCAGTCATGTGTCTAGACCTGTGCAGGGTTTTTAAGAGACTTCGTAAAGTTTGTGCTGCCAGGGTAGGAGTAACTGTCTGTACTCTGGAATATTAAATGGGGCATGCCAAGAAATGTGTGTTTCTCTTCCTAAAAGAGAGCTGAAAGTGCAGGGAGTAGCACTGGTTGTATTACAACACTTTCAGGCAGCAAATACTAGTGTTCAGAAGTCTGACTAGGGAATTTGGTTCTCTCTGTCTTGATAAATGACTTACTTTGCTCTGAGCAAGTTATTTAAGTCCTGTCTACAACATGAAAATGAGGCTTGGCATCTGCATGCCACACTTTTAGCATCTGACTCATGGAGTGGAATTTGCAAAGCAAGGTCAGGTATTTGCCTGTGTTTGCATGGACACATACAAGTTTCCTACACAGCAGCCAGTGTGTTCTAGCTGGGAGAACTGTAAGCCAGACAGTTAGGAGTGCTGGAGAGAGAAGGTGTGAGTAGTTCCACTCTCCTGCGTGTGCTTCTTGCCTGCTCAGGGTCATCTGAGATGGAAATTTGGAAGCAGATTCTTTCTTGAACCTCAGATTTTAAGTTGTCCTTTTGCATATGGACAACTGACTCGTAGGATACAGCCAGAAGATTTAAAGGATATAAGTCCTGTGACTGCTAAAGAAATGGCAGAGCTGTCTATGTTGTCTTAGCCAGGACATTTCTCTGATCATGAGACTAGAGGAACAGCAAGTAACACGAGGTTCTGTTTGGCCTCGGGAACAAAGATTCATTGGAGGGGAGGAAATCCTGAGACCAGTCTTTAGTGCTGAAAATGCAGTGCCTCGTACTGCACACACATTCCGTACTGGAATTTGAGAAGCAGAGTCAAAGCTTGGGACTTCCTCCTCATGATGTCCTCTTGCTTCTTAAGTCTGGTGCCCTGAGGCTTTCACACTGCTACAGCACTTTCACCTTCACCCAACCTCGCAGTAACCTGGCATATGAAGTGAACAAGTTGGGGAACTTGAGTGGTGGGGGGTCACAATGCTGAAGAGGGGCTGAGTCTTCCTTTTCCAAGTGAATATACTAATGTGTGACTTGCTGTTGAGTCTACTCTGTGGCTTCCTGAGAACAACTACAAGGTGCCTTTGACAATTGATCTAAAGTGCAAGTTTGTAAATGCAAGACAGATCTCCATTTGGTGTTTCTGAAGTTGTCTGCATCTCCTCAGAAGACCACTTGTTACTTTATGTGTTATGATAGGGTGCTTTTCAGAAAGCGCCTCAGCATTGATTGATTGTGCTCAATTTGAATTTTGATGCTAGAAAAGAAAAGTAAGCCATCCATTTTCATTCATACATTTTAGTGAAGAAGTTATACATTGAAACAGCATCACACAGTTTGGGTATCAAGAATTAGTTAATTTCAACTTTTGAACTGAGGTGGAGATCAAAATAAAAATGCACAAGTATTTCTTACTAGAATTAAGATGTGTACCAATAAAGGTTGTTTTAATTTACTTGGTTTTCACTGCTAAAAGTCTCTATGCATGCAACTATAAGAAAAAGGAAATGGCAGGTAGTCTGCCAGGCTTCTAACTGTAGTTCCTCTTTCTTAATAGATTTTTGGACAGGCAGATACTTCATTAAAGAGGTGGCTGCTGGATTTTGCTTCCAAGAGGAAAGAAGCAGAACTCAGAAGTGGTATAGTTAGAAATAACAGTTTCTGGGATAAAGTCATCTTCCGCAAAATACAGGTATGCTTGAAAGCCTCTGAGTTGAAGTTTGCAGTTACTGAATTCCATATGAATGTTTATAATCTGGTATGGCTTTTATCACTGATTAAAGACTACGTGGCTACTCAGAATAAAAATCAGAGCTGTCTTTATTTTCAACCTCATTTTTGCAATTCCCTTAGTTCTCATAGTATCAGCTAACTGTATTAAGGAAGTTACTCTAAAACAGTCTGGTGCTTCTTTCTTGCTACTTTGAAAGCAAACACTGTCTTTCTGAAGGAGGAATGCTTAACATGACACAGTGCCACCTGTAGCCCCTACTGTCTCCTCCCTGTTGGTTACTAGTAAGTTATGCCTGCTGTTATATCTGACACTCACTTGCTATGGCCTTAACCTTGATTACATGCCCCCTGGCTGCTTTTTTTAGCATTCAGGATGTATGAGACGCTGATAGAAGGCAGTTAAAAATAAAGCCATTGCTATAAGGCCATGGCTTAAGCTTTTCAAACTTTTGGCAGAGTCTGCATCACAGTGACACCACAGCATAGTCTTTATAGACACTGTTTGTTTGAGATACCATGTCTTCCAGCCATTAATGAGACTAAAAACACTGCAAGAAAGACAGCTTGCAATAGTAGACTAAACTGTGTTGTCTAACACTTGTGGGTGGCACTGTAGGTGAACAGTGGCTGAGGGTGGAATAGAAGGCAACTCTGGAAAGATCTCTAAAATGCTTTTGGTGTCCACAGTATCTTGTGTCTGTTGTAGGCAAGTTTGGGAGGAAAAGTAAGACTGATGGTTACAGGAGCAGCACCTGTATCTGCAAGTGTACTGACCTTCCTGAGAACAGCTCTTGGTTGTCAGGTGAGTTGCCTGGCCTTAATCCTGAAACAAAGGTTTTTAATACCTGGTTCCAGCTTTGATGTTAGAGCATTTCTAGTAGTTTGATTATATGGATAACTCTCTGGTATTCTTGGAGACTACACAAGTTCATACTCTTTTTCTGAGTTTCTCTCAGTCCCCTGAAATTTCTGCATTCATCCCAAAGTCTTTTAGATAAAGTAACCAGCTGACCTGTCTTAAAGGGAAGATTTTTTTTCTTGTTGTTGTCTGCTGTAAGCAATAAATTATATATCTGGATTAAGTTTCTAGGGTTTGCCTTGCTTATGGAAGTATTTGCAGCTACTTTAGAGAATCTAATAATCCATGTGATGATATTGTTGTTTCTTTGAAGATGAGGTTGGGGTGAATCAGTTTGCACACATTGCATTTATCTTCAAAGTCTCGTCAGAGTATAAATTTTGGAGGTGAAACCTGAGTAACAATGGCACAGAATAGAGCAAATGTGTCGAAATAAATTGCAAGGATAGAAAACAAAAATACTGTACAATATCAGACTTCTGTAACTTCAGGTTTTTCAGTGGTGTAACTGCATTTTGCATAGAAAAGCCTGTCTTGTGTATAATGATCACAGTGCTGTGGTGGGGTGTAGGGGTTCCATTCCTGGCTGTCTTGGACAAACCTGTCTTTAAATGATGTGAATGAAGTCACTGCTAGTGCTGTGGTTGGTTCTTTATTTCTTTTTCTTGCTTCCTTTGGTGCTTTCTGTTTTAATCTAAACAGGTGTCATAAGCTATGTGAAACTGAGAGAAACTTTGAGTAAATATTGGAACTGGAGGTGGAATATAAGCACTTAAAATTTTGTATTGTGATAAAACTAATACAGTACTATTCTGTTTAGAAGATGCTGGGAATTTTGTTACACTCAAATTTAAACAACTAGAAAAAAGAAACAATAATAGTTTCATTTTAATGAATAACCTGTATGTTTAATGGTTTAGATAATATTTTGATTTCACATTCCAGTTCTATGAAGGTTATGGACAGACTGAATGCACAGCTGGATGCTCCCTTTCATTGCCTGGAGACTGGACAGCAGGTATGATGTTAAATAGTCTGTCTTTAAATTTCAGGGTGCTGAAATTTTTCAGAGGTCCCTGGTATTATTACTTAATCTTCAGTAACACCTATCATGAAGGATAACATTGGTTTTTTTCAAATGAAATAAAGTTTTGAAGGGATCCTTTGAAGTTTCTACCTCTAAATAGCTATGAATGTTCTGGAAAATTAATGTGCTGGAAACCTAAATGGCATTTTTTGGTACTGGATTGAAGAGTGCACTTCTGTCAGCTGTTACATCTCTGCCTCCCTAATTGAAATAATATTGATAATTGACACTATAATGGGACTTCTCCTGCTTAAATATGTCTGTAGAGTGAGGATCCTGATTATAAGAAAAAGGAGGCCCGAGTACATGGTTCAGCTTGTAACATTCTGGGGATATCTGGATATTTAATGTTTCAGTGTCAGCAATCTTAAGCCACCAGAAGTCAGTTTTCCATTTTCTTCAGTGTGAAACCAGCTTACTTTTTTTTAAGAATCTGGCTAAAAAGCAGTTCAGACTGTGGAGATGTTACTCTATTTAATAGGTCATGTTGGAGCACCAATGCCATGCAGTATCATCAAGCTTGTTGATGTACAAGAAATGAATTACTTGGCTTCCAAAGGAGAGGGTGAGGTAAGTCATTTCTGAAGGTCAACAGGAGCCTCTTGTGAAATCTTGGAAAATGTTTTTTGTTACTGGAATAACTAAGTTTAGTAAAAGTGCTAAACATGGCCTGTTACCTAAAATCTAAGATGCCTGTGTCCAAGACCAGTTAATGATTCACAGAAGCAAACCAGGAAATAGTATATTGGAGGGAAGAAAAAGCAGCTTACAAAGTAATGTGTTATCCAACAGTAGGTATGGTTTTGTGACCACCATACCATCTTCCAGCTGTGTAGGATAACTGAGAAGGTAGAAGTAGCCATCTCATACTGCATTTATCCTTCAGCAGAATGCTAGCAGAGAACTTCCCTGCCACACTGCTGCCAAGAGCTGGAGAGCAGCTGATGCATGTAGCTGGTTACCTAGCATGTCATGTGTGAGATGAGGTAATTTAAAGTGGCTGCAGCACTTCTAAGAGAAATGGAAAAAAAATGCCATGAAAGCTGCTGATGATTTGTGATGACTGCCTGCACATTTTTCTGCATTTTTTTTATGCAGCCTGCACAAATTGCATGCCCTACAAATTGCACTTTGAGGGCTCAGCTTTGTATGTAGTGCCATAGGCTGTCTTTTAAAATATTTTTCCAAGTAAAATAAATACAGATTAAACTTTGTGTATATACCTTGAACAGATGTCCATGTAGTAATTTACTTTCCCCAAGCTGTGAAAGCAAATTACCTGTGGTGTCTTTCATATGCTTTTAAGAAGCTGTGAGGGCAGCTGGGGAGTGAGAAGTGAATAAAAAGTAGCTTAAGAAATTGACTGCTTTGTGGCTACAAACAATTTATAATCTTTGTTTTGATTGTAGTTTGTATGAGATTAGAGACAGAAATATTCAAGGATTTTGTTGGGCTTGGTGGTGAGAAACTGTTTGCAAGTGGAGAGAAATGTCAGAATTCTCTACTGTCTTGCATATTGCCTCATTTAGACTTCACCAGCAATTTTTACTTCACCTTAGGTATGCTTTTAAAGCCCAGTCTGCTAGAGGAATTGAGTATAAATTCTTATAATAAGAAATAGTTGGGGGTTTTTTTGGTGTTTTTTTTTTTTTTTTAGGTTCTTAAAAATATTTTACTTGCACTTGCTGTAAAAGTTTGCTGCATTAGGAATTACTTTGGACCAGAACAAAAATGGTAGCCCCTTAATATATTAGGTACTGACAAACTTCCTCAGTATGAACTATCCTGAATATAAAAAAGTGTTACAACTTGTTTGACAGAACTTGAAACCCATGGCTATGGAATTGGCTCTCCTTATCCATTTGCCTAAAATAAGTCTTCCAGCTGAAAAGCAAACAATAAGGAAGATTAAATACTCCTAGTATTCCTTTCTAAGAGTAAGCTTTCAGTGTTCTCTGCTCTGTCAGCCTTGATTTCACTTTTGTCAGTTATTCATGTTCAAGAAGGATAAATTTGTGAGTAGTTATATATGATCATATGAAAATGAGGTCTTAGTGCTGGTTAGCAGGATACAGATAAATGGTTTGCTGTCTCTACTGGGCAAAGCTGTCACCTACTGCCTTCCTGTGGTGGTAGGAGCTGTGAAAAATTAAACATTTGACTGGTCAGTTTTTGGACTTGACTGGAACAGTGGTTTGGTTCCAAGTTTGGTACTGTCTCTACAAGGCCATCAGAACCCTCACTAACACTCTGATCTCCCTCCTGTTGACATCTCGTGTTCATTGTATTGCAGTTCACCAGCATGCTGTGATAAGCACTGAAATACTTTAGATGAGTTTTTCAAGAATTGGTTGCTGAACTACATTAGTAATTTCTTCTAGTCTAAGAATCTGTATTAGTGTCTGAAGACTTTTTTAGCCAGTTCCTTGCCCGTTTTACAATTGTACTAATCCCCTATAATAGTTGTCCTAGTATTTTACTGGCCTTTATTGATATTTATTCTACATTTGTGCTTTTTCTATCCCATATCTTCTAGATTTAGTTCTAGAGTTCTGATACTATTGTCCAGACCAGACCCTTCTTACTCTCTCCTGTCATCATGTATGCCAAGTCACTCCCATGCTAGTGTGATGGTTTGAATCCTTTGATGCTTCTGAACACTATTTTATAGAGTTTTTGAGGTTTTTGGACTCCTGATTCCTCAACAGTTGTGTGCAGTGGGCACTTTAAGTTTTGCTTCATTCTTGTTTATCTTGCCTGTCTCTGTGTTCTCATTATTTAGGGAAGATTTTCTATAGTCCCACTGATCCTTAAATAGTAAGAGCTGTATACTTTTCCCCCCCCCTCTCCCCACCAAATAAAACTTACAACCTTGGGCGTTAAACTGCAAAGAAAATCTGGGAGTGTCGCTGGATGCTTCAGGCTCTATTCCATGTTCCTGAAGAGTTGTTTTACTTTTATGTTCTCTTACTGACAGACATTCTATTGTTTTAATTTAGCTTGTAAGGTCTGACCTGATTGTGGCAACCTCTTCACCTATAAACCTTTAATCATGTTGGTCCTTTTCTCGTATTTTATAAGCACATTTTTTGATCCTAACAATTCTCATGCATGCAGTTATATTCAGAGAAGTTGTTCTTGGTTTTCTACTTGGTACACACATACAAACTTCAATTTAATGAAATTGCTGGGTTTCTTTATAGAAAGTCTTGAGTGCTCTAAGTCCTTAGGTGTTAACTGATTTATTTTGGACAACAAATGTGTCATTTGCTTCATACACAGGTTTTTTTGTTTTTTTTCCCTACGAGTTTTAGCAAAAAATGCACAAAACCCTGAAATGAACACATTGCCAGGCTGTATTTCTGGATCCAGCAGAATTTCTTCACATAAATAAAAACACTTTTCTTCCGATAAATTGAAATTATTCAAATAGCGGGTAGGAACACTGCTTCTAGACTGGAAGAGAACAGATGCTTCCCATGACTTCTTAGTATATTTAATAGTAATGGAAAATGTTAGGTCTCCAAAACCCACAAACACATGAACTTCATCTTGTCTTTTTAGCGGGGTTTTCTGAGAACCATCGGAGAAAGCATTTGTTGCAAATAGTGATTGTTAACTTTCCTTTATACATTAACAAAATGCTATTTTCAGGTGTGTGTAAAAGGGCCAATTGTGTTCCGTGGCTATTTGAAAGATCCAGAAAAAACGGCAGAAGCTCTGGACAAAGATGGCTGGCTTCATACAGGAGATATTGGGAAATGGCTACCAGTAAGTTCACTTACATAGCTGAAATGGTACTTCTATAGCTATTAGCAGTAATTTAACAAATAAAATAGAAAACATATGGTAGTGAACAGAGGGAATTAGGTGAAACATGAGTAATTTGAGGAGGAGGATAGTTACTGTTGTAGCTAAATCTGTATGCCTGGGGCTAAAAAAGTATTGGCAGTATCAGTCCTGAGGCTTTCACTAGTTTAGGTTAGATGGATGTGTAACCTGTTCCCTTCTACTATTAGTTTGACAGTATTCTGGCTCTAGCATAGTTTTACTAACCATGCTTAAGCTGTGTAGATTGTTTTTTCACTTGAAGTGCCTCTTCTGAGTGAAAGTTATTTCTGTCAACAGAATGGTACGTTGAAAATCATTGACCGGAAAAAACACATATTTAAACTAGCCCAGGGAGAGTACATAGCACCAGAGAAAATAGAGAATGTGTATCTGAGATGTGAAGCACTTGCACAGGTGTTTGTTCATGGAGAGAGCTTGCAGGTAAGCATTTTTCAGGTAATTTAAAAAATTACTGCAAAAGGAGATGGCAGAAAAGTTTTTCTTTCTCTTCCCCACCCCAAGCTTTGGGACTGAAATCTTAAATTTTTATCTTTTTATCATTACACATTTTGATTCTGAATGGACTCCAGCAGTTATATAGCATGCTTCTGTATTTAGTTTCAGACCAGGTAGGGCAGCTGAATTAGTTTAATTGGGTATGAATGACTGTATATAAATTGCTAACAGTATGTGTGTGTTGGGGGGAACACAACAAAAATACAACCCCCCCCCCCATGCCCCACGAAAACCCCCAAGATATCCAAGTTCTTTCAAGTGTAAATAGATGTGTGGGTCTTAAAACTAATTCTCTTAAGTGCAAGCTTCTGAACTGCAGTCCTGTGTTCAGGTAGCAGAGAGCTGCTACCTGAACAGGATCAGAAACTCTGTCCAAAATCTGACTAGTAAGAAATATGTAGGAACTAAAGTGTTGGCATAAAGAAAAAAGCTTGAAAATACTTCCTTTTTAGGCCTTCTTAGTAGCTATTGTGGTACCTGATCCGGATACTCTGCACAACTGGGCCAAGAAAAAGGGAATTGAAGGCTCCTATCAAGAGCTATGCAAAAACAAGGTGAGACATATTTAACTAAACAACTGTTTTGCATAAACTTTTTCAAATTGATGCTTATACAAGCATGAAGCTATACCACGTATTCCTGTATCCACAGGACGTCAAAAAATACATTCTGGAAGACATGGTGAGAGTTGGGAAAGAATCTGGTTTGAAGTCATTTGAACAGGTAAGACGCTTGTGAGAACCAAACACCTAATTCGCTAAACTTCTCAATACCAATATAATCTCATTCTTCAGAAATTGCTTTTAATTCGCATCTAGAAAGCTTTTAAAGTGATAGGCTTTGTGATATCTAAGCAAGTTTTTAAAAGCCTTTCAAGAAATTGAAATTTCAAGAAATGCAGATTGGCTAGTAACTTTTTATTTTCCAGGTGAAAGACATTGTCCTGCACACTGAAATGTTTTCTATTGAAAATGGCCTGTTGACACCAACACTGAAGGCGAAGAGACCGGAACTGCGAAAATACTTCCAGTCACAGATAAATGAACTCTATGCTAACGCCAAAATGTAACTGCAAATGGAACGAGCAAAGTGGCACACATCTGATGTCTACTGTTGGTCTTCATATCTGTATTTTGACTACAGCAAACATAGGGAAGGAAACTGTGCAATCATTAACTTGTACAAAAATGGGTACTTGCCATAGGAACATTGAAGAAATGGAACACTGCCTTACTGTCAAGTTGTGTTGCATACTGTTTTTATGGTGACCTACAATTTCCAAAAAGAGCCTTAACTATAAATGGCAACTATATGTAAGTTATTTAATATTTCCTTGGCCAAAAATGGGACTTGCCTTCACCAAGGAGCTAAGGTTTTATTGCCAGCATGTTTGCTGTCTGCAGTGTGTTTTGCAGTTGTCAATCCCACAAAGGGTTTGACAGCTATGAAAATGCCTCTAAGTATCTTGCATCTTCAGAAAAATTACTTTAGTCGGTTCAAAAAAAACCCCACCACCCAACCATCAAAAAAACCCAAGCCCTTACAGTTGTATAGCTGGCATCACATCTTTCATTAGTCCTAATATTAACTGGGGCAAGGCATCTGAGTTGTATCTCCCCTCTATATCTGCAGCCAGTTCTGAGATGTACTTTCATAAGGCAGAAGTCAGCACTCCCCACAAAGGAGACTGATGAATAGAAGTTCTTCAGAGTAAGTCTACAGATGTGGTTCTGTACTGAAAGTGTGGATGCGGTTAAATTAGCGAGGGTAGCCTCTGCTACATTATCACGATTCTGGAGTGGTGCCAGCCCTGCAAATGAGCTGATCCTAACTCTGGCAAGAACACTAGAGACTTAAAATCCAAACCATTCAGAGGCTGGGCTATGCTAACAGTCAGGGTAAACACTGCACCTGTACTAGCCACTTGTTTCCCTGTAATGACCTTGTATTTAAAATGCATTTTTAAAAAATGTGCCAGGTCCTCTAAGTGGAAGAGCTTCTGACATAACCTCTGTTTTCCATGCTTTATGTATGAGCCACTGAGTATTCTTCACTGAATAGCAAAATAGGTCAGGTAGAATGTTTTTTGCCTGATGCTTTGCTGCAATTGGAAGTATTTATATGTGCCAACAGAATTGTGTGTTGGCCCAGGGTAGGTATTTGTTCAGGGATAAAAACCTAATTCCCAGATAAATTGCAAAATAAGTAGTTACCTTTTGTTTGAGAAATCAGCAGAAATAAGCCTTATTACAGCATAAGTCTTTTGCTATCCTTAACAGAATTGGTTTTGCATTAGCATTCATTGCTGTTTTTTGAAAACATGGATATATGTAAAATACAAGCACAACAAGGTTTGCACTAAGATTTGTGTGTGATTGTAATGCACTACTCTGTAGCATAATTTCATATGTGTGCAATTAAGGTACACAAATCCAAGTCAACTGTTAGAGCAGTAGTTTGTTACATTGGAATTCAAATGTTTGCTTAGTGTTGGCTATTTCTATGTTTTATAAAACCAAAACAATTTTCAAAACCAATGAAGGAAACCAAAATAAATATTTCTGCATTTCAACTCCTTGATGTGTTTGTTTATCAAAGAAAAATGCTGCTGACTAACAAGCCCAGGTGTAATTTGCTAAATGATGTGCTGTAAAACTCCACTGCTCTAAACACGCTAAATACAGTATAAAGGATGGCTGTTTACACTTTTTGAGAGTAACTTCTTACATTAAAGTTTTTGGCCAATATTTGTAAGAAAGGGATGCTGTTGTATGTAACTTGCTCTTTTGGTATATTCCTAAACAAACAAATCTTCAATTTTTTTATCTGTTTTCAGTATGGTTTCTGGCAGTTGTGTTCTTACCATCATCATAAATTACTTGAATGAAAGCTAGAGTTTTCTTAAAGTCTTATGTAGCTCATGGGTGGTAGTGGCTTTCCTTATTCCTGCCCTTACACTGTGCATCTGGCTTCAGTCAGGGGTATGGTATGAAAGATTTCATGGGCAGAGTTACCACACCAGGGTAGATGAAGCATCGTGATGCACCAGGACACTGCTTAGAGCTCCATGTGAATACACATGTCATTGTGAGATACTAAGCACACTTCTGTTCCTAGCCATGGTAGACTTTGTCCTCTAAGTGATCTTGTATGTTCCTTTATACATTTCTTCCATACTGAGGGAAATATAAACCAAATTTTTGTCACTTATTCAATAATATATTCAAGTATGTGTGTATGCTGCTTGGAAAAACAGAGTGAAGTGTCACCACACCTCTCCTACTGGAGATAGCTGAGAGATGGATGACAGCTAGATCTAAGGTTTAAGTTCATAACACATTCAAAGACACCTTCCTGGAAGAGCCACATATCACTACTGAAATAAAGCTGTGCTGTATTAGCTTTGCGTCAGGGGCTGCTGAATGAGGCTGGATGCTATAGCCATCAGCTTAGAAGTCTTAAGAGACCTTGCCAATTGTTAATCCTGAAGTGATTATTTCACTTTGTTTTAGCTTATTGGGTTGGATAACAATGGGTAGCTCGGCATATTAGTGTGAGCAGCAGATGATCTTTGGGAGAACACTGACCTGTGGATGAAGAGATGTGACATCAAAAGGGGGCCCTCTCAACTAGTGAGACTTTTGATGAATTGCTAAATCTCCTATTAGCAATTTAATTGGTAATTTAAATGGCAGAGATGGAATTAAGTGTTCAAGGTAAAGCCTTTTTTTTTTTTCCCACGCTATTACAGCAAGTACTATTTTTGTGTGGTTTAGATCAATATCTTAGTATAAGTGCTGCAAGTTTTTGATCTTAGGTTTCAGGTTATCTTTAATAGAAGTAACCTCGTCCACTTGTTTTTCCCCGATGCACAGGATCAGTTCAGGGAAGGGGGGCGGGCTGCTTTTTTGTTTGTTTGGGGGTTTTTTTGTCTGTTTGTTTGTTTGTTTTTTTAGTTAGACTAATAGAAAAGCACTCAGCAGAGTGATGGTTGTGTGAATTCTCTGAAACACGGAATGAACGGCACGACTCCTCCCGCGCCTTCCTCGGCCCGGCTGCAGCGGGAGCTGTGCTGTGGCGGCGCTGTCCCGGTTCCTGTTCCGGCGCGGCGGCTCCTCCCTGCGCCTTCCCTTCCTTCCTCCCTCCCTTCCCGGGGGCGGTGCTCCCGGTTCGAACGGCGGCGGGAGGCGGGAGAGCGCCCTGAGGGGTCGGGCCGGGGCCCGCCGGTGTTCGCGGGCAGACGGGGCCGGGTCTGCCCTGGCCGCCTTTGGGTGCTCGGCGGGGCCTCCTGCGTGAGGGGAACCGCAGCGGCCGAGCGAAGGTGCGGTCGCGGTTTATCCCTCTTGTGTGCCCGGCTCGCTGCGAACTGGTGCATGCTATACGTAGATAATTTATAATAACGTCGCTCTAGGCTAATGAAGTGAGTTTTGCTGCTTTTGAAGTGAGCTGAGCGTAATTAAGTTGAAGTAAACAAAGATATCCCGTTCTCTCACAGGTACTGACTCAGAGAGAAAGCTGATCTGTGCCGGGGGCAATTTTTCACTGACTTTCTCCTCAGCATATACTGGATAGCGAAATGTCCTCGAAGAAGAAAGTAAAGAAGACTCATCCAAGCTATAAATTAGAGGTAGGTTTTGCTAAGACAAAGCTCTCACTAGAGTGCAGTATCAAATAGCACAATGTACATGTTTTATACCATTACTTCTCTCAGGGGGAAAAAAAACATATCCTGAGGAAAAAGACATCCTTCCAATACTTTATGCCCTGGCTCAGTAGTTAATATGGTCCCAGTTAAATGTATTTCTAGTCAAATATTCCTGAAATTCACTTTCATATTTAATCTGTTGTACACTCAGAACTTGGATAAACTGGCTGTTAATTTCATATCCACCCAGGAACACAAAGTCAGTTTTCGCTGGAAATCAGTTCTGCTTGAGGAACCAGATGTCTCAAGGATATTGAAGGTAGCAGAAACAAAACACCTGGAGGAGCTTGATGAATCCTTTGGTTAGTATTAACTTGAATGTCATTTAATGTATGATTTTCACAAACAAACCACAAGGGCAAAATACTTCAATGCTTACCTAGGAAGAGATTATTGGTTCTTTGCCAGGGAAAGTAATGGATAGGAGAGAGAGTTTTTTATGTTATTTTCTATAATTTAGGAAGTAACAAGAATAATGCTGTAATATGTGCAAGTTAAAGTTAACAGAAAAATACTGTCTATTCAAGTTTTATAGTCTGAACGATAGAATTTCACACATTATAATTCTGCAGTTATGTAAGAATTTACATTTAAAACTCGAAGTTCAGTATCTTACTTTATTCTCTCTTAAGCTACACAAATTATGAAGTGAAATTTTTGCTGTTGTAAGAATATTCATGGCAGCAAATTTGGACATTCGCGGGGATGTCGTTGTGCCAGTTTCAAATGTTATTTAAAAAAATAACATAAAACCGTACAATTTTTGGTGAAGGATTAAAACCATTTCCAGGCTTTGTATTGGGCCTCTGTAGTGAGGCCTCAGTATACAGGGAGAGAAGCAATTTAGATGAAGTAGGTGCTCCTGAGTGAAGTCCTCTGTTATTGTTATATATAGATAAATAATTGAAAAACTGTGTAATTAGAAGCTGTAGAGAAAATGCTAAGAGCTATTTCTCAACTGTACTTGTTATTACTCTACAAAAATCATAGAAATATACATGTGACTACCAGAAAGAGCATTGAAAATGAGCTATAAAAAATTTAGCAAGAGGATTGTTATAAGGGCAAGGCAGCAAGAAGAAAACCTATTCTTTTCCTCACTTTTGTGCTGTGTATTTAGATTATAAGAAGGTTGCCCACTGACACTAATGTAAACTAAGATAATATTTTTGTTGCAATGTACTTAAAAAAAAAATTTATACTGCAGAAGGCATGCTAAATCCTAAAGTTCCCGAAGTTCTAACCTATTTTGGTAGCTACGTTTACAAATATTCTGTAGCAGCTGTAACTGTCTCCTTATAGCATCCAATAAAGCAGCTTAAAATCTACATTAACAAAAATTAGAAAAGTAGTTGTTTAAATATGTAGAAGGTTTATGTCTGCCATAGCAAAGAGAGACTTTAAAGGCACTGTACAAAATATTTTGCCTGCTATATGCCATATGTACCTGCCCAGCTTTCCTGCACCTTTGTTTTGAGTTTGTAAACAAATAGCAGGTGGATGGGTACATAAAACTTTTCACTACATACTTTTTCCTAATCCTCAAATAATACTTTTAACAAGAACTTCCCTTTTAATAGCTAGCAAACCAGAAATACTCTTAACTAAATGCTTAGTGGCAATCAGTGCTCCTTGCCTGAAGAGATGGGAGCAGTTTTCATGCAGTTTGTTTTCTGTTCTTTATAGATCACCCTTTGCACAGTACTGCTGTGGATGCTTATGGAGAGGAAAATTCACAAAATGAGTCACTTGGTCATGTTTCAGCACTGCAAAGGCAAAATACAGAAAGAAGGTCTGTTGAAAAAAAAAAAAAAAAATTGCCAGCATTTAATTTAATCTTTGGATTTTTAGATTAAATGGGGAAAAATGTTCTATTTGTCAGGTTTCCCTAGCTAGCTGTTTATTAAACAGATGCTTTAACTTCCAAGGTCAGAAACCAAAAGAGTGAGGTTGAAGATTGTAGAAAACAAATGGTAGGATAAATCTGAGTCTGCCTTTTGTAAGCAGTACAGTGATTTAAGTACTTACTGCTATTTTTATATTGAAAGGATTTTAAAATGTCTCTGTGGTGTCTAAAGGTAAAATTGAAAAGTGGGTAGAAGCCACTTAAATTATATGTAACAGAGAAAATTATTTTAAAAATATTTTAAGTCAAAGTTTTGTATATTTATCATTTGTTTAATCAAATTTGGTTTAGATCTGAAATAGTTCTTATTTGAATTAAATAGCAAGACAGTAATAGTGCTTTTATTATGAGAGTATGTTGTAAGAGTATTTGATTTTTCAACCCCACTCCTCCCCAACAAAGCTGTCTCCATTCCTGCTAAAATACCCTCAACAATAATTTTGTCTCTGTTTCCAAGTTTCTGCTCAGTACACCATAGCTATCCCAGTGTCAGTCATGAGGGCTGCTGTTGAGGGATGAAGATTTCATTCCCTTTACGTGCCCATTTGTAACTTTTAGTGTAGTCTACATAGGAAGCACTGAGTGACATAGCTGTACAAAATGTTCCCCAAAACACGAGATTTTGTTGTGTAGATGGTGAAGATCATTCTTTCTCAGTGTATAGCAGTGTATGTTTTTCTTTTCCCAGTAAAAAAAAGCGTCGCTCCAAGACATCTGATGGTGATGGGAAGATACCCAAAATAGCTGATGCTGGAGATGGACCCCTTCAGGAGACTGTGGTACACAAAAAGCTGCATGAGTATCATCAGTCAATTTAATTTTAGCTTACTTCACGCCATGCCTGCATTAGAGAGTGGGATGAAAGGAAGAACTTCCATTTGTTTCTTAGCACTGCCTTAGTACTTAGTTGTATCCAAAATAATCTGTCCTCAGAGTGTTCCTGTGAGATAGCCATGTGAAATGCCTAAAGGTACAGTCATTATGTCAGCACAGAATATAATATAATAGCCAGGTGTTCTGGATCCTGTAGCTTATTTTTTTCATTTGGGAATATGTTCTTTCCTTCTTTCAAATATCTTCTTTGTATCTAGAATACATGAGCTTGAAGAATGGCACACCAGATGGAATATGAATCCTTTGTGCTTTTTCAGTATTGAAGTGAAATAACTTTATGAGAGAAAAAAATACTGATAAAATTAATTTTGAATATGTATTAGAATTAAAAGCCATCCAGTTTTGAATAACTGTTTTTCCACACTTACTCCACAATTAGTGTAAAATGCTCTTGGCCCACTTCCGGACATACAGAGGAAGTTAATCGTCTGCAGGCTCAAAAGTAGATCTGTGATAAAAGAAGCTGTGCAGTAGTTTGTATAAATATATGGTTTTTTACATATTGAAATTTATTGGAATTGTTGAAAATGATGTTGTGAAATTCCGTACAGAGTGTTAGTCTTTCATCGGTAAAATGGAGGTTATGCAGCACTTTTGTAGAAGTGCTGTTGGTGTCACGAAGTAGTCAAAGCATTTGAGAGAAGGAATTGGGACAGACTGTGGGTGAAAAGGAAGGTGATCAGGCAGTGTTGATCAGAGGAATGTTAATACTGGGCAGTGACTGTGCTGAACTGAGGGTCCTTGTGCTCCTTAACATGTGGTCAGTTGGTTGGTGCAGTCAGGCAGCTGCTGCCCTGCAGCAGTGTCGTGGTCACTGTGCTGGGATTCTGCTGAAACAGGCCTGTGTAAATGCTACTGATGTTTCAGTCAGGAAATGCTTTCCTGCATTCTGCCTAATTGCCATCTCTCAGAATTTTAGGTTAATAACAAGGGTTTATTTTGGAAGTTAATCTGCTTTTTGTGTCACAGAAGGGCCTGAATGCTGCTCAGTTCCAGGCGAAAAGGAAGCAGCCTTCAGAGGAGAACACATCAGACCCTTCTGGTAAAGTAGACTTTTCAAAACTCCCATATAGCTTTTTCTCACTCGAGATAAAGGTTTTCCCATGCTTTAATTTCTGGTATCTAGCAACATACTCTTGTAGATAAGGCAAAATAGGAAGGTGTATGCCCAGGGGAAGCAAGGTCAAGTGACACGGGAGGAATTCACAGATGCTGTTTGCCGCTATAGGGAGAAAATTCATGCAGCCAAAGCTCAGCTGGAGTTGAAACTGCCAGAAATGTGGGGGACAATAAAAAGAGTTTTTTCAAATACATTAATGGCAATAGGTAGTATAGAAATATCACCAGCCTGTTACAGGATGGGGATGGTCACCTCACAAACAGGGACAGAGACAAGGTAGGGGTGTTTAATACTTTCTTTGCCTCTGTCTTCAACTCGGATGACAGACCAAGGAGGTCTCAGTGCCCTGAGCTGAAGGACCATGACTTGTATTAATACAGAATTTATACAAATATGAAATAAATGTAATAAAATAAATATAAATAAAATACAAATATAAAAGCTCACGATTCTTTGCCCAAACTCAGACTAACAGTTTTTACAAGACAAAAAATTATGTCTACAGTACAGTATGTAGTTTGTCAGTTAGTTTACTAATGTGTCTCTGGACTTGCTTGTAATTATAAAGATTAAGTTGTATATGATTGATCATCCCAATTTTAAAGGGCTTCTGGATAAATCTATCATAGTTGCTCAGCCAGAGACAGATGAAATAATTAATATATCACTCTTCTCAAATTTAACATTAAAATATTTATAACTTTTAGATGGTTATTTTGATGATGGGAACAATAATTTTTCTATTGCTTTAAAACATGTATCTGAGTTGTGCAAGGCTTATGTTTATTCTGTTGTTTCAGTGGATAGCCCGCAGTCTGTACAGGTTTGGTGTCCCAAAGAGCTGAAGAGATCTTCTAGAGATATTACAGAACTGGATGTTGTTCTGGCTGAAGTTGAGAAGATTGCAGCAATTTACAGGTAAATATTCTGCTTTCCTATAATTGAATATTCAAACTTTAAAAAAGAATTACGTGTGGTTTTGCTAGTGGGCTGTCCTTTAGGGAATGCAGTCTTGCTTGGTTACGTTCTGATGTTATTTTAATGATTGTTTAGTTTCTGTGATACAAATGTTTTTTCATATGTGATCTTGACATGGTCTCCAGGGATTTGATATTTTTTTCAAACATCTCAGCTGACATTTTTCAAGGTAGAAATTAAGCTATTGCTAGTATATGAAAGATTTGCAGCTGCCTAGCTACTTAACACTAGGTTTTATTCGTTACCTAAAGGAATGTTTTTGGATGAGATTTCCCCTTTACTAAACCAAGTGTCTTGTGTTTTGTCCCTCTGACTTCTCCAGACAAAGCGTAGAATCAAACATTTGCAGAAAGGCTATCGATGACTTCTGTTCTGCTTTCAAGGGCCAAATCACCGATCTTGTAAGTCCACCAGAGACAAAATCAGTTTTGTGGTCAGAAATGCCTGTGGTTTTATATTGTCCATTACGCACTTATTTTACAGTACGTAAAATTTTTCCACTCTATTGTCAGTATAAATAACACAAAACCAGAGTCTGTTGTGTGCAGGTTATGATTTGCTGCCCCTGTGCAGGCTTTCATTAGAATTGCCTCTAGACACAACACTGCTGTCATGCAGGTACTTTGCAAAATTGTCAGCTTTTGAGAATAGGGAAGCATCCAATAATCCTGAAGTGTTTGTCGTATCTAAATTATTATGTAGGAAAACTGGAGGGCTGCATAATTTGAATGAGCATAACAGCTGTGTCAAACACTGTTTTAAAACCTCGTGGAATAGAGTTTTAAAAGGTCAATGATTTTACTTTTTATTCTGTGTCTCAGTGACTCTTGTTTAGAGCCCTGAGTAAGTCCTCAAACATAGTCCAGGGAAAATCATCCTTTTTTAGTGAGCAGTTTGAACATAACTGTAAGATGAAATTCAAGAACAGTCTGGACACAGCCCTGTGCAATGTGCTCTGGGATGACACTGCTTGAGCAGGGAGGTTGGACCAGATGTCCCAATGTGGTCCCTTCCACCCTGACCCATTCTGGGATTCTGTAACAAGCTTACAGAAGACTAAGATTTCTTCTCACTAATTGCAACAAGTAAAATGAACTCAGAACTCTGTAGGAGGTGTGATGAGTACAGTGGATAAGTACTAAAACTATAGATCTTTCATGAAAAGGAATAAGTTGGAAAAAGACTAGATTTATACATATATGTAAAGTTATAGAAAAATTAAGCTAGGTAATATTACACTAATTGGTACAAAGAGTATTAGTTTCACTATCTAATTTTGTGCAACAGTCTTTCTCTGGCATGAGCAGAGAGGAAAGACTCGATGCACAAGTGATACACTTGTAATCTCACTTTGAAACAGTTTTAGTTTTTTAAATAGCTCTTTGTGTTACTCCAATGTAATTCCTGCAGCCATGGTTTTAGGAGGATAGTGATGAACTCAAGATCCATAGTCAGTCAATCTGTAATTCTTCTTTTTCTCTGTAGATAGTGGGAGTCCAGGAATTAAAGAATATGAAGAGAAAAAATGCTAAGGTAAATACAGATATATCACTAGATTGCATGTAGTGGGCATTGACATTTCAAGAAGTTGAATAATTGACAAAAAAGTGTACTGTACTACAGAATCAACTGCACAAACAGGGGATAGGGAACCACCAGAGTATTTTTGCAAAAGATCTGAGTAAATATGATGGAATGCAAACTCCATACATATACTGCTCTAGGGTGTAAAAAGAAAGAATGCACATTAGGACGTGTAGATGTCTATGAATGTGAATTACTCTTTTGGTTTTTTGGAGAAGGTGTGTTTTTTTTAAAATGAGTACTTGTGGGGCCTCTGGAGAGCTAATTAATTATGGAGAGCTAACCTTCAGGAAACACAAATTAATATAAAATTCTAGGAGAGCAGCAAAGATGGCGACCTTTAAAGGTAGAATTGGATTTCTCAGGTTAAAGAAGTCTATGGGAACTGCATTCCCTAAATATATGCAGGTTTTTTGTTCAGAAGAAGGCAGTTCCTCTGTTCGTTCAGAGTGAGTAGTAATTTACTGAAAGTGCAGCTGGGGGGTGTTGACAGGAGGAGGAACTAGTGTAAGAGCAGAAAAACATTGCAGTGGTTTTACCAGGGAGAGGTGAATGCCCTAGAGCAGAGAGATTTAAGAGAAGCTTAGGCACTGTCTGGCTTTCTGCCCAGATTAACATCTTCTGCAAACTTTTCAAGGACAAAATAGCTTTCAACAAATAAGGTCAACATGAGGCTTATTCTGGGATGTAGCAATTAATATGCTAAAGTCTTGTTGATTTGAGGTGATATGGCAAGCTACTCAGCATGTAAAATGAAAATTTTAATACACATATTGAATTCACAGTAACTCACATTTATTCATAGCTTGACTTGTATACATTTGTTTAAAATCAGATTTTTAGTTGCTAAATTTAATTTTAGGATCAGTTTTGGGTGTTGCTTTTTTTTGTTTGTTTTTAATTGGATGTTATATTAAGGAAAGCTTAGTTATGGCAATCATACTGAACAAAGATTCATATTAGTTTTCATTTTTAAAACAAAGACCTCCTAGAGTTGGTCACGTTTGTGTTCAAAATGTCACAAACTCTTGCTTGTAAACCCAGTGTTCCTTAAGAGAAATTTTGAATGGAGATAAAAGTTTGACATTTTAAACAGCTTTAAAGTGTTTAAAGCACAAATGTAAAATATGGCAGTTTATAAGGTCTGGTATCTTGGAATCTCCCATGAAAATCAGAAGCATAAAATCCCAGAGAATAAAAGCCAATCAAACATGAGTTGTTTGCCTTTGAAACTACAGAAACTGTTTCAAAGACTTTGCTCACTATTTGTTTCAGGCAGTAACAAGCATGAAAAAGAAAAGGCAGCGACTGGTGCAGTTCCAAGAAGAGCTAATTGGGTATGTTTCCAATGATGCACAATAATAGCCTGAAGAGCTTAAGGAATTTGTGTTTTGTGGCTCAGAATGGAAAGTAACTTTGTTTTTTTTGTTTTATTTGATGAAATTACTGCTGTCTTGCTTTCTGTTTTTACAAAAGCTCGTGATGACCTCTCCTTTATATATATCAGTTGCCTAGATAGTCATTCTTGCAAGCTCAGAGGAAATATGTTCATAGTTATTCGTGCAATAAACATGCAGATACAAGCATCAAAGCCTTGACCTTTTTTCAGAGCTGAACCACAACTGACACAACTACAAAGAGAATATGCTGAGATAAAGGAAAGGAAATCTTCCTTGAGGCAAACAATTGAATTACTTACTGATTTAAAGGAGCTACAGCAAGACTGCTTGAATTATAGAGAAGAAAACCCAAAAGAAAAAGTGGTAGTAAGTACATATTTTGTATGTGTTTCTGAACAGTTCTGGGTCAAAACCCTCCCCCCTCCCCCCAATTTTTCTTTTCTGGACTGTTGGGCACTTTTATTCATGTTTAAGTTATATTAAATAGCAACATTTTGTTAATTTTCTTTGTGGAAGCAACTGGAGAATCGCTGCTGTAACTGTACTGTAGTATCTCACTTTTTTGCTCTCATGTTAAAAGCTAAAGTATTTCAGAGAGGATTCTGCTGCCTTGCTCTCTATGTCCAGGAGTTCAAAGGACATAAAAGCCTAACAGTTGTCCTCAGTTGTAACTTTTTTATAGAAATTGAAGAAAGATTAACACTGAGAAACAAGTAATTAATTTCTTTGGTTGTTATTGTTCAAAGAAAGTGAAAGCTCTGGTACTTCCATGTCTGTTCTGTAAGATATTTAATGCATAGAACAGTGCTTGTATTTCATGGCCAGAGTAACTTCTCATGGAGCCTTAGAACTCCTTCCCATTTTACCAGGACCTGGTGTGGTATTTTCTGTTGGCAAGGCTACATGCCTGCCACGTGTAAGGGAAACCTTCACATTTCAGAAGACAATCTTATTAATTTTGGCTGTTCTTCACTTTTAAAAACCATGTTGCGCCGTTCCAGATAGAGGAAAAATAACTACAGATATGTAAGTGATCTTTCCAAGAGTTAAAAATGTTGCCTTGTAATTTTATTTCCCTATCAACAGTATGGAACTTCCAGCCTCCCTGCTCTTCTGATGGAGTCACGGAGAATTCTAGGAGCAGAAAGACACTTTCAGAATATTAATACGAAACTGGAAGAGGCTCTGGCTGTACAAAGAGAGAGGTTATCAAAGAAAGACTAAGTGTTTTTTAAGACTTTCTGACATTTTTTAAAAACAATTATTAGAATGGTAGTGCTTAAAGCATGATTAATCATTGTTGCTCTATTTTGTTTCAATGTTTAAAAGTGAGTGACTTGATCAAGATTATCCTTCTATTGTCAAATATTCTCAGTGTCAGTGAAATGACTGAAATAGCAATCCCACTTAAAGTAATAAAACTTTTCTGTGCTTGTGAACAATGTTGGGTTTTCATCTTGTGCTATTAAAGTAATGCGATCTTGACAACAACATATACTTTTAAAGAGAACACAGAGACTTTGGCTGATCTATTTACAGACAAATCTTTTTATTAAATTCTTTTTTAAAAATAAATAATTTCATCCCATTTCTGGAACGAAAGAAGCCTGTTTAACTTGGCTTATCAATAAAACTTGGACCTACAACTAGCAAAAAGGAAACTGTACAGCAGAGAGCATTAAAAGTGCTAAGCTTGGAGGAGCATTCACGATGAGTGTTTCAATCCAGCAACTTTTCAGACCCCATATAATCTTCAGTGATCTCCTCGTGCCTGTTCAAGATCATCCAGCTCTTTGCCCTACACCTCTGGAATAGTGCTTTTGAACTACATTGCAGTATCTTTCCAGGGGCACACAGCACATAGCTGTCATTGCTGGCAGTCTGTGTGCTGGCCAAGCACACAAGGGGTTAGCTGCCTTCTTTATTGCAAGAGTCTTCTTTCCTTAAAGCTTCCAAAAGAGCTTCATCTGGGATTTCTTCCATGGCATAATTCAGACTATCATTTGCAGCTTCGGCGAGTTCCACATCTTCGGCAGCTTCCAGGAACCAGGCATCAACGCTTGCATTTTCCCACTCACTGTCTAAGTCTTGAGACAAGCTGTTTGCCAGAGATACTGAGCTTTCTGACAAGTCTGATGCATTAAAATGCGGGTTCCACTTTTCTTCTGTGTTCCCCCTTTCATTCATCGGTGTATACTCTTCTTCCTTCGAGAAACAAGAGTACTGCTTACTCCATATGAAAATGGTCTTCATACCTCTAACTGCTCTGCAAGTTTGAAACTTGTACCGTCACACATAATGGATTCTACAGAAAGCTGGCCAACATATTCCAGTATGTTAATTTATAAACATGTTAACCTCTGGAAGACCATTTCAAGGGGATTAGAAATTTGCTGTTTTTCTAGCAACCTTAGCATATCGACAGGACAAAAACATACCTCTTTGAAAAGAGATAGGAGACGTATCCCAGGTGGTAATGGAAAACCTAAATCAAACACATGGCATTAAAATTAACATTCGAAAAAAGTATTAGGTATAATTGCTTTGAGATCACAGACTACATACTTTGTGATTTGAAGTTTTGTTCCCTGCAGACAGGATCATGACACTTTTGATACCAGACTTCGTTCTTCAGATCTACCAGAATCCTAAGAATGAAATTATTTAGGGTTTTCAGTAACAGTAAGTAAATTAATTCATACATAATGAATTCATAAATGAATTCATAAATGAATTATTACATGTTTTGTCCAATTTCTGATAAACTTCAGGCTTCTTAAGTTAAAAGAAATAAATTTTTAACATCTGGAAGTGAAATTCAGTTAACTTCATTACATTAAGCTTGGAAGACAGTCACTAAAATAAGCTTAGCATATGGGATTTAACTGTAAGATAAGATTTTGTTGGTGCTGCTGTTACAGATAATTTCATTATAAAAAGCCACATAAAATCACTAATTCCTGCCAACTGATTAGACCAGGCTGTAGCGTTTTTTTGAATATCCTTGTTTCTCAAAAACCTACTCCTTATGTTTCAGTGACTTTAAATGTTATATAAAATAATTTTTAAGTTAAAATATTTCTACTAATGATATACTGGAATACTAATGTAATCTAAAAAACCTGATTTTCCATCACTTATTTCGCTAAAACTACATGAAGTCCAACTCCTCGCAGAGTCACTGGCAAAACTCATCTCAACTAAAGCGGCAGCAGGAATTATCCTTCTAAAATGGTAATTCTCAATTATTAAAGTGACTTTGTCATTTTAATATTTTAATAATGACTTTTTCATTTTAATAACATAATAACGTAATTTAAGATGCACTGTAAATTAATTTAAAAGTGATCTGCTTTCTTTTTTTTCTGATTTTTCAGCTTCCTAGCTGGAAAGTATAAATGCACAGTACTGCTTAATAGCTTTAACATACTCTGACTTTTATGTTAGCGTCTTTAGGCACATATTTTAAATACCATGAATACCTACTTTGAAGAACTATTAGAAATACAAGCCCAGTTATCGCAAAGCAAATTTGGGTGAAAAAGTTTAGTTTTGTCTGAGTTTTTTGGGGTTTGGTGTTTTTTTTTTAATCGAAGCATTGTATTCTCACAGAGCAAGACAACAGAAATTGTAATAGGTGATAATTCTATCCATAAGGGATTTTCAGCTTTAGAGAATAACAGTTGAGCAGGAAAATTAAAAAAGCTGTTTAAAAGTGAATAAAAAACACACATTATGTTGTTACTTTTGTGAGCTCTTCCAATATTTTCACACCAGCGGTAACCAGAAATATCATATACAAGTATTTCTTTGAGAGAGAAGTAATTCCACTGCCGTATCCCTGAGGAAAAAAAAAAATAATTCTTTAAATTGCTTAAAACTAGTGATGCAGAACATTCATTTGTGAATAGTCAAGTGGTCTCTTTACCTCCTTGTAGCCCGTCTTTATTAACCAAAGAATGAACAAAATTATCAATTTCTGGATACGGCGAACCCTGATAGCCTTCCATGGAATCTGTTAAAACAAAGGCCACATATACATACTGTTGGTGGCTTTGCCATTGTTAACATAATTATCACACGTTACACATTATATAGACAGAAAATGCACAGGAATCACATCACACCCTCAGCTGTGAAACCGGGGATAAATCCACTGTCACTTTCTTGTAGATCTTTTAAACTGCTACTCCCACCCCCAAGAGGAGGGTAAATGGCACTCAGGTGCTGCAGAGCATCCTTCAGTACAGATGTGCTCTGCCTCCTGCAGAAGGGGAGCTGAAAGAAGAGCCCTCCTAGAGGTTACCAGGTGTACGAGTCATAGTACATCTAATTAAAGAGAACTTTTTTTTTTTCTCTACAGTAAATAAGGTTTGGGGTACCTTGGCTGCTTCTAGTTGTTTTACTGTTTAAAAAAGCAGACATTTTTCTCTCCTCCTCTGAAAAGCCAGACGACAGAACTTTGGTGTCATCACTCACTCTGAAAAAAGGAGAGAACACGAAGGAAAATGTGTGATTCTTACAGCATAACGCAGTACCATGTAAGTTACCACAGTATGGCACAAGGTAACATGACAAAGCCTTGGGACACCGGCTCCAGGGGGCCCAGCTGGAACAAAGGGGTGTCCAGGAGACCTCCAGAGGTCCCTGGCAACCTCAGCCAGCCCGTGATTCAGTGTGCACCATTCCCTATCCCCGGGGCACTCTCTCTTCTCACTTTGGCAGTTTCCCTGACTGGCACCAAGGGCAGGGGTTCCTCCTCCTCAGCAGTAACATTTGGTTCCTGGTGGGAGTCCCAGGACCCGCCATTTAACGACTGCTGGTCCGCACTCCTATAGCATATTTATGTAAATACACCCTTTGAATGGTTTCAATTTCTTTTGTCTCTCTAAAATAAACTACTTTTTTTTTTTTGCCATGTTGCTAGCTGGAAGCCAAGTGATCAAAGAAGTCTAAATTCAACACAGCAGAATTTCTCAGCCATATTTATGACAGACTCAGCTGATGCCTATGATCTGAATACACTACATGATTTATGCTACGGGGTTGCCGGCATCAGTTCAGGATAATGAACATTGCAGGATATAAAACCTGAAGTCAGAACGAATCCATGTTTTGAATAAAAATATTACACCATTTTAACCCTCTTTCTGCTGCAGCAATGATTAGGATCTTCTTAAGACAGAGAGTGCAGGGTATGATATATCAGAGGTTTAGATTAGATACAGAAAAGTTAATTATTGTACATACGAGTACCCAACATAAGGAGGGTGTTTGTACGAAATGGGGAATCTGGTATGCAAGTAAACACATACAGGAATCCTTTTAATTTCTTATCCTACTTTGGAAAATATTCAGACTCTTCATATTTAACCGACTGGAAATCTGTAATTTTTGTTTTCAGAGCCATACAGAATCTGACCAAACTTAATAATGGTTATGTTTTGGCATTTTGAGTGTATACAGAGAACTCAGGAGCTGTGCCACATGTTCTGTGTTCTTTAAACACTTGAAGGTAGGTTCAAAAAAAAAAAACCACAAACCAAAAACCAAGACTCTCAGGAATTTCGTTCTTTTTTTTTTTTTTTTCTCAAAAACAAGAAATTCTACTAGGAACTCCAAAATTACACTGTAACAATGTTAATGGAATAAGTGCTCATTCGAAGTAGTTATTTGTAACTGCTGAAGGAGAATTATCTTTTAAATTATCTTATTTAAAAATATTGTAAATTCCACTGGAATTAAATGATTACCTAATGTTGCAGATTAAAGAGGAAAGAAAATATGCTTCTTCCAAGGAAACATCCTTTTCACAGCTAGGGATAAACTTATTATCCTCTGCTATCTTCAGAATCACATTTTTTCCTGCTTTTGATGATTTATACATCCGGAAGTTTCTATTCTTTGTATAAACTCCTAGAGGAAAACAAGCATTTCATTACATAACAATGCTGGCTAGGATTTAGGGTACTTAGCACTTGTAAATTAAACAATTTTCCTTAGACTCAACTAAGAGTCTCATGAATGGAAAAATACTATTACTGACTTCAGCTCACACCCCATAGCTGAAATGCAACAAAGCAAGTTCATGACACACGCACATTTTTATGTCATAGAAGAACTAAGACAAACACTCAACACCCCTACACAGGCATCTTAATGATTCTGATTTTATAATTGCTGAAAGTTTCACTTCAGTATAAGAAACCCGTGATTTCACATCAATTTTGTGAAATGCAACTGAGGACAAAAAGCTGCAAAATTACCATCAAATTCCTAGAGAGTGACACAGTCAAAAAATATGGTTTTATTTGATTTCCATGTATGAATATGCTTGAAGGAATTTTGAACGGTATGTGAAAGTAGATCAGAATTCTGAGTTAGTAACGGAGAAGCCTACTGTAGGGCCCACTCTGGGATTACGTTTCAGTAGATCAGACGTACTGAGGAGGCCTGTAATAAAAGTGATCCCGAATTCCTCCAGAAGAATCTGAAGGAATGGGAGTTCTTTAGAGAAGTCTGAGAAAAAGAAGACAGTAAAGTCTTGAAGTACATAACACATTGCCGTGCAAAAGAGCGCTGAGCTATTTTCATTTCACTGAGACAAGGCAAAAAGCAGAAAAAACAGATATGGGAATGAAAAAGGGTGGAACTTTCAAACTTTAGTTTGACTGTGGGTGTTGTGCTCCTGAAGATTAGTAACATTTTAATACCATGAACAGGCTAAGCCCAGCTGGGCCATGAAGTGCCCAACCCAAAATTTCTGTTATTCCATCACTGAAACCTAACAGCTGCCATTCCAAACAGGGAAAGAAGGCTCAATACACATAGAACATTCAGAAGGCCACGCCTGTAAGACTTATTCCATAACTAAGCAGCTTCTAATTCAACTGAAATAACAAAAAAAAAATGCAATATATGCTATCCTCTTTTAATTCAAATGGGAGCATTAAGTATTAGGCAAAAAAAAAATAATTAGGGAGTTTTGTCTGGCAAGAATTTCTTCAAATTTCAGACAAAAATAATTACATGTAGTAATATATGAAGTTCTATGGACCAAGAATCTAAGGTTCCTTCAAAGGATAGCACTTATGATCATAGTTTCAGCACATATTGTATTTCATTTAAATTCTGACCATAGGGACAACAGTAAGAACACCACTGTTCTTACTGTCTGTTACAGAAGATTAGGAAACATCTCATTTCTTAACCTTTGTTGCATCCTAAAGAAGTTTAAAAGCACTTATATTTACCTAGATCCACAAAAAGTTGCTTGTTGCCTTCTTTATCATTTACTATTAGAAAGGAAAAATCCAAATTTTCTCCCTGGTGTGACATTTCTGTGTCCTTTGTTTTGTGAGCAGTGGCTGGCCAGCCTTTGCAAGCATCTGCGAGGTTTGTTAGAGAATCATCTAATCCAACTGCTTCTGCAGAAGACTGGAAAACATGTCCTGCTTCTTCTTCTGGAATCACAGCAGCAGCAGCCTTGCTCTCCATTAATCTTATGGCAGGCTGCAAAATGGTTCTCACAAAGTTACCTTAAAAACAAACAGAAAAGGACAAGAGCAGACAATGTCATTTATGAGTCAAGAGAGTTTCTGTGCAAACATTTCTTAAAATAGCCAAGATGGAAGTGGTTGGAGTTTGGAGTCTTTTTTAGCCCTTCTGCATTTTTAAAAAAGCCTTTTGATCAGCACACTGTACAAAATGGTTCTGGCCACTAATGAGAAAATGATGCTTGGCAAGAATTTGTACTAAACTTCTTAAAAAACCCCCAAAGACATGAACAAGCTCAAATTTAGGATTCTGAAAAGCTTCTGATTGTCCCTCTCACTACTGCTTTTCCTAATAGCATTTCCAGAATGATTGAAAATGTTTAGTTGCAGCTTTATAGCGCGTTCACTGATCTAAGAGTTTGATCAAAGCTTACTCAAAGAACAAATTATTTTTACAAAAGTATTTTGTAATGACTTTTCAAACTCCCAGTATTGTAATTCAAATCCATTGTGCCTCCAGGCTCTGCTAGATGGCAACCAAAGACAAACAAATAAAAACCATGGCCATGTTACTTCCAGGCAGAAAGCAGAGCAAAGAATAAATACATATGTGGGAAAAAAACTATGAGGTCAAAGGAATACTGGCAAGGAGAATTCTGCAGTTGTTGGATGAACCTTCAGTGGGGAACATGAAAGAATATGAAATATAAGTCTTCCTATGCTATTAACAGAATGACTCAGCATATCAAGCATCAATGTCATCATTATCCTCATAATTAGTTACAGGACTACTGAGGCACACAGATGAGTCACAGTCACAGACAGCATTTTAACCCTGTGTGTCCAAATACACACAGAGAAAGTCTTAGTTTTAAAACAAGAGTTACTTGGATCTTCGGTTCAGGGAGAAAATGGACCTGTTTCAGAACTGAAGTTTATTTCAATTGCCATAAAAATTAGAGTATCTGTAGAAATCTTGGCTGACTACTTCACTTTTTTGTGTCTGTAGCTGAGTAACAATCACTGGTGTCAGAATAGCGAGGGTTCTGTCAGTGAAAGATTATTTAGTTCTTTATCATTCACACACGCCTTTGTTTTCTCTCTTCCAATGTCTTCTAACTGGTCAGATGTGGGAAACAAAGTCTGCATTTCATACTTTTCATCCTTGACTATGTTTTTTGTATGTGGGATCTGTCATCTGAGTTGAGCAATGCAAATTCATTGATCTCCACAGCTTTCCTGTGGACATACATGACCTCTCTCTTACATGAGCTATGAACTCAGCCCCTGTATTTTAATTCTAGCTAGTAACTAATTCCCAATATTATTATTATATACCAGAAGTTTTAAATCATATTTAATTTTAAGTCCATGCACTTTGTGCATGACTCCTGACATAAAATGCTTATGAAACAATATCATCAAGATGAGATATTTCTTATTCTAGTTTATCCCACACAAATACCATTAACTCAACAAGAATTTTTTGCATGAGGCAGAACACCACAGAGCTGAATATAAGAAAAGCCACCACTTGCATATGTCTGGTAAATATAATAAACCTTTCAAGTTTAATATTAGACAAAATCTTTCCATCACATAAAAAATAATTTTTTTCATATAGATTCTGGGAAATTACTTTATGTAGTTATCTGAATTTTTTGTTATTTACTACAGCAGAGCATTTTGCCCAAAGTACAAAGCTAACACACTTTAGCACAAGTTTGTTACCCAGGTTACTAAAATGCATTATGAAAAGTCTCCAGTATAATATTATTGGCAGCATGCATGAACTTAACACTGGCATTTATATATCTCAGTTATAAAAATTTGATTTCTACTGTGACTTCAATATCTTGCTGTAAAGGCAAAGGCAGAATATGAACACACAAGCTAGAAATTTATTTTTAAGTCTGGCAGTTTGTAAACAGGTCAAATTCACGTCACAGTGGAGACACAGAACATTTAAACCAATGGGCCAGAATAAACAATTCAAGCTTCTACTGAAAGAACTGACTAATGTAATTTAGCTATCAAGATCAGAGGCTAAAATTGCTGTCATACCATATTATTTATCATCCATGTATTACTTAGGTGTTTATACTGGCAGAGGAGATAAAAGGCCATACTTCTGAACTGAAAATTGCAGTACTCTCAGTTAAGTCTTCAGGATTTGTAACTGCTACCACGGTGTCAAGTGAGAAATAACTGCTCTGTGTCACGCTTGGAGCTGGCAGCCAATAGTACAGGCAGTATTCATTTGCTTATAACCAAGACAATCTGCTTGGCTTTCCTCAAGCTACTCTCCTCAAAAGATTTAAGGACACAGACTCCACTACTTCTAAGAATGAGAAATTGGGGTTTTTTAATGTTAAAAAAAGCTGGAAAAAAAAAATCCTCAGTTCTGGAAATACCCTGTCCTCTTTGTGTTAGAGTTAGGCCGTGAATTTTGGCCTGAAGTGGTGCTTAGGCCATGGACCACACGCTTATACTAAAAATACTTGGGAAAAAAATTCATATGTAAGTGCAGGCTTACAATATCCATCCTGTCCTTACAGTCTGCTCTATTCCTCCAGATGTTCATGCTGACAAGACCTTCCATAAATGATTCCTCAGAGCAACACAAAACGTGTCAACCCTATACCACTTCAATCCAGGAGTACGTGTGTTCTCCCCATGAAATAACTAGATAAATTCAAAAGGAAAATAAGATTTTCTCTAATGCTGTACTGGGCTAGACAGAAGCCCAGCACTTTTTCATTAGTAACAGCACTGTTTTGCAGTCATTAAGTACTAAAAACAAAGAGTTCATCTTCCCTGTGCTCTCTATAAGACCCTGCTAGGTCATACCCAGTGCCCAGTAAGAATCCACTTGAAAAACACAGGAGGCATTAAAAATTAAGAAATACAGTATAGACTTTACTCAAGACTGGAATGAAGGAGGGTGCAGAGCTAGAAAAAGAGGTAAGGGTGAGAAAGGGAGGACTGGGCATGAAAACAGACAGATTGTGACAAGCAGACAGCAGAATAAAAGTGGGAAACTGAGTGGGATCAAAATTTTGAACCAAACACCCTGAACTCTTCCTATTCTACTGCTGGGGGAAACCCAGTAACAATACACATAACTTCTTGTAATCCTACAGCTGTTGTCACAGTTCTTCCTGAACACAAACAGTAGAGCTAAATGTCACAAATCTAAATTTCATCCTCTGAGATATTAATCTGTGTAGAACAGCATTTCTGCTTCTTTTCCCTCACCTTTTCTGTTTACTTGAAAAAAACAAAATAAGGAACAAAGGTTACAAAAATAAACACTCAAGATATTACAAAACCAAGGTTGCAGGTACAATGTTAATTAACGCAGAGTTCCGCATTTGTAGGTTGATACAGATTTTAATTCCACCACTGGGCAAGCTGTTTTTCTTGAGTTCCCCCTTCACTCAGACAAAATTTAGGGAATATTCTACTGTGCCCTCATTGGTCAAAGTATATCTATAAGACTGCTTTACTGCACACCACAGAGAATATACATACAAGAAGAAGAAATTATTAATTTCAGCGTTAACTTTTCTTAATGTTCACCGCTAGCACTTCAGTGCTTCACAGGCAGTATTTTAAAAGTATATTCAAAATACTTCTGTTAAGTGAGGAGGTATTATTATACTTATGTTAAAAATGGAGTCAAGAGAACCCTGAACTGACAACTCTTTTTGTTGGGAGTTGCCATATCCCAAGAAATCCCAGCTTAAAATCAACAACTAAAATTGCTTTCAGCTTCCTCTTAATCATGCTTATGCACAGGTGGCTTGAAATCACCTTTGTCCTGCCTTCCTGACCCCGTGCTGAGCACGAATGAGCTGTGTTTAGAGCAAATAACAGCAGCTTGAATTGTTAAGACTGACATTAACTTGCAAATTAAGGAGTCATAGACTTGCCAGTTTCATAGAAGTCAGTCTTGTCCATACTTTCATAAATAAAAGATACATGCTAATTATAGGAAAAGGAAGTAGAAGATGAGAAAAAACGAGGCTTGATGAAACTGATAGTAATTTCTGCTGGGATTACATATTTGTTTCCATATATAATTCCATTAAAATAAATATTCAAATGTGAGAGGGCACTGTACAAAGTCAAAACCTCATCTTTTATTTCTAGGTGTAAGAGAAAAGAATGCACTTACCAACATGAATATTATCCTTAAATACAGTCTTTCGGGGTAGAAATATTAAGTGCCGACTAAATTTTTCATCAGTACTGGAATCTAAATTCAAGACATCTTTAGCTGAACAATTTACATCATAAAGTTCTTTTAATTTTTGGCTGACAAGCTGAAATCATAAACATTAATTATGTTATTTTCTCTAGCATTTTTAGTAGTGGTATCTATACAACCTAACACAAATGCAGATTCTACATTTTTTTCAAGGTTTCTTTTTGGGCTTTTTTTTTTTTCCCATTTTAAGCCTACAATTAAGTTAATTCAGACTAACTCATATCAAGTTTTAACCAAATTTGACACAGACCATATTTACATAAATGTGCAAGTCACTGACTGTACTACCAGTGATAATCTGAGCAGACTTTCAGTCTTTCAGGTCAAAGTCTAATTTAGTGGCTTTATCATCTAGGGTTTTTTCCACCACAAAGCAGTTCACACCCACACTGACAATATCTGTAACTAGGTACAAAAGTAGGTGACAGAAGTCTTACAAAAGATATTCAAATTTAGGTACCGAACTGATAAGTGCAGTCACATGATGTTCTCTGCATCATCATTTAACTCAACTATAATGAAATGTTGTCTAAAGAACCTTACAGTCAGGAGGGATTTATTTAAACCTTGATATACACTCATTTGGCAAAGGGAATGAACTCAGGAATATCTGAATGGAACTTCTATTGGTGCTACTTTAAAGAATACCTAAACATTCCTTCAGTTTTACAGCTTTGAAGTGGCAGAGGACACAAAACAATCTCCAAAAGTAAACTTACCAGTAAACCTACAGAGAATACAAATATTCCAACAGCCATCATTATTTATTTTTTATTTTCACTTAAAGAAGAGAACCTTTGTTCTAATTAAAACAATAATTTTACTTAATTAAAAATAATCAGTAAGTCTACAATTTTTTAATTTTACTATAGCATAATCAAGATTGAGTGTTAAATCCTTTTTTTCATATTAAATCAACAAGAAATTCATATTAATCTGCAACACGACTTTGATCCAGTTTACCTCAATTAGCTTTGCAACCATACTCCTGCCATCTGCACCAGGATTTGCTGGTTTGTAGAACTCCAAATCAAAATAGAGTTTGCAAGCATCTTTTTCAGGAATTACTTCATAGCAATGCATAAGACTTGTTTTGTAGCCTTTGCTAAGGATAAATAAAACCAAAATAAGACCAAATCACAAATAAACATTATACATACTTTTCAGTTGCAAACAAGGATTCCACAAGTCCTAAATTTTTTTTTTAAATTTTTCAACCAACCACCCATATTAAAAAATGTAGCAGCCCTATAATGCCTTGAAAAAAATTGTATCTAATTTCAGCATCAAATATCAACAAAGATTATTTGTCTGGCCTAGAATTTAATTTTGTGAGTATTCTCCTCTCCATGCCCTCCCAAGTCTTACAAAGCATACAGAAAGGCTGTTGAGCATTTAAAGAACTATGAAAACTACAGCAAAAAACTGAAGTTATCACACACGTTTTAAACACGAACAATGAGATTATACAGAGTTTTTTCTAATTAAATTAAAAAATAATCTCATTTTCAAATTGAGAAAAAAAAATCAGGCTTTTCATATAAAAATTGACTCAGATTTCTTTTACTTCATAACCAAATGTCTTATTGTAAAACAGCCAAACGGGGAAAAAAGTTCAGCACATGATCAAGTTGTCAGTACTTGAAACTACATCATTTTTCCCATGGCCAAGATGAAACCTCAGGCAACCCATTACAGGTCTGTTCTAGTCAGAGCAGCAGGAAGCTCCTGGGGATGGCTGTCCAGTCACAGCTCTTACTGGGTAATGGGATATCCAGTGTACTACTTTTAGCAACATACAGGGGTACCTTTTCCCATACTCACGTGTAATAAAACCAAAGCTCTTTATATGATGTCACAAGGTAAAACCTCTGTCCACTCTGTGTGTTCTTTTCCAAAGCAAACACATGAACATCCTTTTAAAATAAAAACATTGAAATTTTTTTGTTTTAATTTTATGCATAGAACCATTTAAACTCTTCCTATTTGACATTAATCAAAGGCTAGTAAAGACTAGAGAACCATAAGCAGATCACTTATCCTTTTTTAAGCTAAGTAGCACCTGGTTTTAATGTAGAACACCATTCTGATATAAGTTACAAAGGTGAAAATGTGAAGCCTTTCTTTGCTGTGCATGAACATAATCTCTGCTTTCTCTGTAAAGTCTTCTTTTGTCTGTTCAGTGGCAAGTGCATCTAACAGGAGGAGGAATAATGTCCTCAAAGGATCAGCCTCATGGACATGATGGCAGCATATGGCTTTATGGCAAATATTTTTCAGATATTATTTTATTCAAATTAAAAAAATAGAAATCTGAGAAGAAACCCCCCAAAAAACTACTGCCAAGCCAGCGAGAGTGCATTTTGGAAAACAAACTGTCAAGATTACCTAAACACCTAAAACAGCGTGGAGAAAAACTCAGTACTTTCTTTAGAAAGACCAATCAATTTGAAAAGTATTAAACTGAAAGCAGAAGATACTTTTGCATAATATTTATTTGGTTCATCACTTCTTATCATCTGAACTTGCTACGCTGATGCCACTGGAGAGTTGTATTGTTTTTATTTTTTCTGTTTCCTGTTTCTCTTTTTCTTCCTCCTCTTTCTTCCTGCTCAGTTCTCACTACCTTCCCTTTCTCCTTCCAACCCTGGCAGCTTGCTTATCTTCAGGAGGAAGAAATCTAGCATTACAATGTTACCAAAAAGCACTTTACTGTTAGATGTTAACATCACATATCAATGTGATAGGTGTATGTTAGAATTAGAACTAGTCCTTAGAGATACCTCTAGTGCAACATGATCTTCTACAAAGACAAAACCCCCAAACTTGCTGTTTCAGGATTGGGAAGAAAAAAACCCAATCTTGCAATCTGATAAAGACTTCCTGTCAAGCAAGATTTTAAGTGATGTTCAGCCTTGAAAGCACATAAAGAGTAGAGACATTCACCTAACACATAATATACCTCTTTGCAGGTTTTTACATAATTAAAAGCTTCAGCCTGTCGAGAAAATATTTTCCAAACAGAGGATGGCTGAAAGGGTTTGGACAGTCTTGGTCTATAAACTGTAGGAAGAGGGTTTCTTTCATAGTAGGATGCTAGTTCCTCCACTTTCTTCAGTCTTTCTTCCCATTTTCTCTTCATTTCTCCTAAAGCAATTACAAATAGTCAAATTAGCATCAATTTCTGTTTGCATGGCAATTTTAATTTTAATCATCGCTGCTTTTGATTCTTGTTTTGTTGAATGTAATTTATCAATTAACTGGGAGTAGCCAATATTCAAATCAACACCCAACCTTGCCATGATACTGATTTTAATTAAATTTATCTACACTGCTTTGGAAGTACAAGAACTTCATATTAATACTATCAAAGATAAACATAATAGAATAATCACAATGAGGGAAGGCTTAGGAAGTTTCCTTTTTGTCTACAGAATGGTGTTACATTCCTCATCAAAAATTATACAAACTCTGCCAACTAGCCACACAACCTCAGTAATGAGTGAAAAAATAGTATTATTTCTGCTCTATGGTTGGGGAGACAAATGAGATCATTAATTTGTATGGGTAGTACAGCACTTGAGTTCCTCAGAAGAATTAAGATTTTAGTGACTCTAGCTCTGAGCTTCATATCTCAAAGTAAAAGAACTGAAATCTAAAATGAGGGCTCCATTCTCCACCTTTGCTACCTATCAGTGATACTTTCACCTACTTTAAAATCTCATGTACTTTCTCTTAGTCTTAAGATAGCAACCTTATCTCTTTTCAAGAAATAGCACCCTACAGTAACACTTGCTTATCTTGTAACCTTTAAACTCCTAGTTCTATAAAGTAATTCAAATGCTACAGAGCAATGTAGTAAAGCACAAACACACATATGTACAAATATCTGTAAGTTGAACACCTGCAAATCAGGACAAAGCATTGCTAAGAAATGGGGAAACAGGGGAAGAGGGGCAAGAAGGAACAAGTATGAAAGGGAATCTTTTTGCTTTGCCCAGCATAATCACTTGGTTCTCATAACAACCTACTGGATGCAATGAAAGACAAAAACGAAACTGATTGGACTCAAAAGTTTTCAAACCTTTAACAAGCTGGATCCACAAAGTAAGTTTAAATATTTAAATATTCTTGTGGGGCCCTGAAGCCCAGATTTTATATCCTCTGAATTCCCCCTCTAAGTTTTCCACAGCAAAAGTTCCTGGACACTTACATGTCTAAATAACAGAATGTTTTTTTCTCCAACAGGGGTCAAACATTATCTCTATAGACCTTGTCAATCTTCTGACCTAGGCACTTTCTCCACTACCTTTTCGTGCAATTACTTTCTTCCTGGGGAATGAAAAGTTAAATTATAGACAGCAATTAGTATTTCTCAGAAGTGCTAGCAAAACCTTCAGTTTCATTTTCATGTTGTTGGCTCTGTTGTAAATTAACTGGGTGCAAAGGACATTCCCTACATCAGCACTTTTCCACAAAGTGACCATTAAAAAAAGGAAAGTGAATTTCTGTAGTTCTGTGACCACTAAAAAAAGGAAAGTGAATTTCTGTAGTTCTCTACTCATCTTAAACTTTCTAGTTATGTCAGGCCATATTTTTGGAGAAACACAGCTGGGAGGATATCTGAACCTGGGAGAAGGTTGATGACCCTTACTTAAAAACTTAAACCTATCACTGTTCTTTGCAAGTCCAAACACTCTCAGGTTCTCAGCAGTCCAACATGTCAGATCTTTTCCAGGTAACTTCAGTTCCTGCATGAACTATATCTAAAACAGCACACCCATTTACAGCATGTACAGATTACACACACAGACTAACCTTCTGAATTCACTGGGGAATTCCCACTTCATCTTCCTCTCTTCTGTCCCATCAGAAGTAAGGGGAGAACTTATTTTTATTTTACTTAACAGAAAGAAATTTTGTAACCAATGGTTGGACTTCAGAGTTATTAACTGAGCAGGATGACTGCATGGAGAGTCTGGGAAAATGTCTCCTGAGAAATGACTTCAAGAACTTGTTATTTCAGTTTCCCTGTTTGATGGAAGACTACTTCTCTGGTTACTGCTGAGCACAGTGGATATCCTGTATTTTTACACCTGTTTATATGGCCAGTTTGAGATATTTTTGGTTTGGTGGTTGTATTTAATTTTTTTTTTACTAAAATGTAGGGACACATATGATGAAATCATGCATCTATGTTTGTCTTTCCCCTGTAGGATGAGGGATTTCTGAAATGGTTTAAAAAATGTTTTAAAAAAACACTCAAAAATCTATAACGATTATGATAAAACACACTATCCACACCTGCTGAGAACTGAAGCTGACACATGCAAATCAGTTGCTACTCAAAATAACGTGATTACAGCTGTTTCCTGGCTAGTGTGTATCATGCAACATAGCTCTGTGGCAAAATTCATGGTCCTTGACACAAATAAATCCATGAGATTTTCCCCCAGCTACTGATTCCAGCCTTAGAAGAACATAATAAATAATGATGCCCCTGTTATTAAATTTCTTAATGTTAGTGAAAATTAGCTGAGTTATCCTTATGTTGAGCTGACCTGTGGCATACTGACAAACACTACTCATCTTCCCTCAACAACAACAAAGGAGCATCAAATTTTCATCTTGCCCTCCTAAGAGAGGAATTGGCCTGTACAATCACAGAATCACAGAATGGGTCAGGCTGGAAAGGACCACAGTGGGTCATCTGGTCCAACCGCCCCACTTAAGAACAGGATGTGTCCAGACGGTTCTTGAATATCTTCGGCGAGGGAGACTCCACAACCTCTCTGGGCAATCCGTTCCAGTGTGCAATCTGTTCTTCAAATTAAGACTTGAGGAATTCCGTGCAAAACTCAGTATATTAGACCAGGTATATAAGACCTCAAAAAGTAGGTTAGTACCTGTTGTGAGAAGCTGGAATTGCAGCTTCCAATGTTATCTTATTCTGACGTCTGCTAGCGAAGGTCACTGCACAAATATGAAACTGACCTGAAAGTTGATGATGAAGCCAAAACCAGCCCTCAGCTTCAGAGAGCTGTTGAACAAGGCAGATCATCAGGCAGGCAGGGACATTCAGACTGTCCCTGTCTGTCGATGTTACCAGCCCAAGGCTCTCCCTGAGCAGGGTGGGCAATAACCTCGCCCCAGGGGCAGGCCCTGCTGCGGTACAGGCCAGCACACCCGTGGGGATCTCGCATGCTGAGGTCTGGAAGGTGGTTGCTTGTTTGGTAATCACCCCCGCAGATTACTTCCTTTACAAACCACCATTCTGTCAGAATCACAGGATATTGAGCTGGAAGGGGTCCATAAGAATCATTCAACCCTTAACCTTGCACAGGACCAGACACAAGAATCACACCACATGACTGAGAGTATCATCTAAATGCTTCCTGAACTCTGTCAGGCTTGGTGCTGTGACTACTTCCCTGGAAAGCATGTTCCAGTGCCCAACCACCCTCTGGGTGAGAAATCATTTCCGGATAATCTAACCTAAACCTCCTCTGACACAAGTTCAGGCCATTCCCTTGGGTCTTTTACTGGTTGTCAGAGAAACGGGATCAGTGCCTGCCCCTCAGCTTCCTCTCACAGGGAAGTTGTAGACTGTGATGAGGCTGAACAGTCCGAGTGCCCTCAGCGCTCCTCACAGGGTTTCCTCTCAAAGGCCCTTCACCATGTTTGTTGCCCTCCTTTGGACGCTCTTTAACAGCGTAATATCTTTCTTACATTGTGGTGCCCAAAACTGCACACAGTATTTAAGATGAGGCCGCACAAAGATACCAGAATGCTACATTTCTCTCAGCTGCCAGAGGAACTGAAACAAGAGACCAAACCTAGCGGGATTTGGGTCACCCCACTCAAAGCGCGGAGCAGCGAGCGCAGCAGTTCCCGGCTCAGCGCTCACACCCCGCAGGGTGCGGTGGCTCAGAGTGCCCCCATGTTCCGGAGCGCACCCGTGGGGCCCGGCCCCGCGGCCCCTCGGCTCAGCCTGGCCTCGCACCGCCTTCCCTCGGCTCCGGGAGCCGCCCCGCACGGCGGAACCGCCTCCCCCAAGCCCCCGAGGCCGCTCCCCGGCGGCACCGACTCACCTCCCCCGCCGCTGGCCGCCGCCATCGGGGCGGGCTGCCCGCCCTGCTTGGGGAGGAGCCAGCGCCGCGCCAGGCGGGCCTATGGCCGCGGGGTTCTGTCTGCACCGAGCCGCGTCCAGCGCAGCCCAGCCGAGCGCAGGGGAAGGCAGGTCGGAGCACAGCGCCGAGAGCGAGCGGGCTGGGCAGAGGCGGTAGGTGCTGGCGGCGGCAGGGATGCGGGCGCGGCGGTGCCGGGGCCAAACAAAGCGGCAGGGGGGGCGGGGTAGACCGGGCTGGGACTCTCCAGCCCCGCGTGTCTGCCCGCATCCCCCCGGCGGAGGTCGGCCAAGGGGGGCAGGAGGGCAGTGGCGTGTGGCCGGGGGCGGGCCTGGCTCCGAGCGCCGCCTCGCCGCTCCCCGGGGCTCCCGGCACGGCACGGCACGGCGGGGCGGGCGGTGCTGCGGGCGGGGGTCCGTCCCGCCCGGGCGGGCGGCGGAGCGGCCGCCGTGCTCTCCCGGCCCCGCCGCTTCACCCTGCCCGGGGGAGGGCGCGGCACCTCGGCTGTGAGTTTTTCAGTAGTTTGAGGTAGACAGTTTGGTCCCTTTCAGACTGTTTTTGTGGAGAAACTGCCGAAACAAACAAACAAACTAAACAGGAGAAAAAGAGAGAGGAAAAAAAAGCGCTTTAGTTCTAAGCTGCTCTCTAGTGTCCCCCTCGGTAGACCATTAACTAACCGGAAACAGGGTCAGAGTCTGCATCTGCATCTACCAAAACAAAGCGGCTTAAACCTCGTGTTACTGACCCTGGCAGTGCTGGAGGAAGTTAGTGTGAGACCCTGACAGACAATGACTAACCTTTTCTAATCTAGTCTTTTACCCTCTGACTCATAGTTCTCGCCTTCAGCTACCTGCCTGTCAGATGGTAGGTTTCGGACTAACACATCGTGCCCTTAATGTTAAGGAGCCCGATAAGGCTATTGCTTATTGCATTGGTGATGTGATTAATTGGTATTGGGTAATTAATAAGCAAGGGTCGCATCTACACTCGGAATAATTTCAGCTCTTGCTAATTTTGCAGCTTAGTGCTGACTAACTAAAAGTCTGTTTGCTTTGATCAGGGTGCTGGCCCAGTGTCAGGGCTTTCCAACTACCACATCCAGACCAGAAGTAATGGGAAGGGTGGTCACAGAATTGGCATGCTTCCATCAGTGGTAGCAGTATTTAGTAGGGGGGATAGTGTCACATGGAAAATATAATGGTATATTGCAAATGCTTTTTGGTTTTTCATGTAGTCAGCTTCTACATTTTCCTTATGTTATTAACCAGATTGGTTAGTATTATACATTGTAGAATGGGAACATTTTAATTTGCTTGTCTGCATGCAAATTATTGCAATATGCCATATATATGTTTATGTACATAAAATATCTTCTTTGAATGCTTGACATTTTCTCTTGCAGTCATGTGAGGTGGAAAACTGCCCTTTTGTAATCATCAAGGACATGTTTTAAATACTGATATCTGTTTTGGAGATGTGTTTTAATACTGCTACAATCATTGCTTTGTAGAAGCAGATATATACTGAGCATGTGTTGTCTTGTCTCTCCTGGTTTGCAATTCAGTTATTTGCTTTTTTCCCTATCTGAGAAGCTTTGGTATTATTTTTATCACTGTATCATTCATTGGTCTTGTTGGTTCTCATTTCAAATAAATATCACTTTAAAAAGAAACCTGATGTTTTGTATGGCAATGGTGATACATGAGGATGTGAATTTATTTTCATTAGGTCCGGGAAGAGTAAGTAAATCCAGGCTGGAAGGGAGTAAAACATTGTTTTATATATAATTTTCCTATCAAAAGAAAAGCATTGTAACAACTGCATTAATAGAAGGAAAAAATATTTCTTCTTTTATTGCTATACAGAGAGACATAGAGAGACATAGGTTTTTTGTTAGCTTTCTAAGCATAGCTTTGGACCCTTTTGAACCACTTTGTATTTTACTACTTAGTAGCTGTAAAGATCATTGCAGCATCATCTTTATAATCATTGTCTGTGTGTCATAGGATTTTAAAAATATTTTTTTAAGATGAAGTATTGGAAAATAAACTTCCTAAAACCTACAGATTATATTCTGCTGGATTACAAAAATGCTGTTGCTCTTTTCAGCTACTTGTTTTTTACATTTCCTTACAGTTGAAAATTCATCTTGCATAAGAGAAAATAATGTCAAGGATAACAATAACATTTTTTCATTAAATTCTTATGTACTGTCGTGATTCCTACTCCCCTCACCCCCTCCTGGACCCCTGCCATCCTTAATAGGATGAGATCATCCTCCATAGGGAAATGTGTATTCTGCTTGAAAGAGCATGGCATCACTGCATTACCTAAACCAAGATGAGGCAATTCTTAGTCTGTTAAAATCAGCATCATCCTCTAGAGAGCACTGCTGTTACCCTGACCGGTGCTTTAGAGCAGAAAACATGCTGCTGGTTAAAACGTGCATTTGACTGCCTAGCAACAAGAGACACCTCCTTGTGGATATCTTTTGTTCTTTAAACAAGTGCAGATGACTTGGTGCCTTAAGGTGCTCAGAAATTGATGGATATTAAAGGTGAGTTACAGATTCTATTATGAAGATAAAGCATGCGAATTTCAATACCTAACGAGTTATAACCAGCCTTTCTAGACAATCTCTCTAGCTTCTGTGAAGTCTCTTAGACAAGCTCCAATTGTGATGAAGTAGAATGCAGTGAGCTCTAATATTTCATTAAACATTTGAAACTGTAGGCTGCAAGCTAGGCTTGCAGAGGTTTCAGTAAGAAATGTTTTTATGATTGGTATTACAATATGTGTTTTACATTTTTCAGAAACAAAGTACTATAGTTTGTTGTAATTGTAGGTTTGGCTAGCTACTTTTTCCAATTTCATTGTTTCTTTGGCATTGGATCAATTACAGCAGTTTTAGTCATAATTTAAGATCACTTAAATGTTGCAGATCTCTCTTAGTGTGTGCAGCATGCTTTAACATTTATGCTGTAGAAGCACTCAGTACTTGCAGCCAGTTAGGTCTCCAGTTTGCTTTCTTAAGTCTGCTGCTGTTCACCAGTGCTATTCTCACCATTACTAAACCAGCTTACTAAAACCAGCCCCTAAAGGGATGCAGCAGTTTGGTTTGAGCACACCTGATGTGAACTCAAGACAGCCTAGTGATCCAATTACCCTACCTAACGATTGCAAGATCTTATCTATTGGCCAGAGTTGTTAGCTTGCCCTGTACTTTGGGTGAGTCTTTCTCCAAGTAGCTCTTGGTAGCCCAGGTTGGCTCACATGATGGAGAGGAGCTGACCACAGCTCATGCAGGCACACACATTTACTCGTTTACACTCTGTGCTTCATGTACTGGCGGTGCTGGTGCTGCAGATCTTCACAGTGTCAAACAGCTGGGATAAACACCTGGGGGTTTAGCAGAAGATTTCTGTGCTGATAGGGCTACACTGCTGTCAGCACACCTGCTGGCAGGTTTCGTACAGGTTTGGTACATGATGTGTGCTTTTTTTATATGGTGTAGTTGTTTATTACTGTTGGTAGACAAAGAACAAATGAGGAAGGGAGTAAACCTTTTCCCCTACTCTCCCATTAATCCATTCACAGTGAAGGGTTTGGGTTGTGCTTTTTCACGTAGTGCTTTTCCAGAAGAAGGAACAGCATTGAGTTGCATCAGAATTGTGGGTCAGTCTGGTGGGATGTTTTCCTGCAATTAAAATGTTGCTCAAAAGTGTCAGGCTGAGACCTCAGGAAAGCTGGAAACCAAAGCCAAGGATGATTGTGGTAGGAAGAGGGTTGAAAAAAGCAGAGAAACTCCTGGAAACTGGGCTGTGCAGGAGCAGGGGAACTCCAGTGTTCTTGTCAATGGAAGCCATTCTTTCTGCTTCCCAGGAATCAGAAGCTCTACTCTTCAGTTAGAGCTGGGTGGACATACCAGTTGTCACTGTAAATTAGATTTTATTGGCAGTGCACAATTATAAGGCATAGGGTTGGATCACTGTCAGGCCACAGGTCATAGGTAACCTTTGGAATTGCTTTTTTCCTCATAGGGAAGTTTTAATAAATTAGACTTTGCAGTTAGGATGAATGAATCCAGATCATGGTGCTAAGCAGGCAAGTTTGTCATTGTTGCTTTAGTTCCTGCCCCGTGATACTGTCTTTAAAGTAAATTTCTAAATTTCTAGAATGTATTGTAGACATTTTATTTCTAAAATACTGAGCTCATTTAATACTTGTGCAATTTGGTTTTCAGGAAATTTCCTGTTTGCTGCATTACATAATACAGTTCTCAAGTTGGGAATAATTTGGTGAGGACGATTTCTTAATTACATCGGTGCTCCAATATACAAAGAAATAGTATTCAGAATAACCCTGAAGGTCTTTTGAAATCACTAAAAATGTAAGTAAATGTCTTGTAAGAAACAAGGAAAGAAAGAAGGTTATACATAACCAGATTAGTGCTTCTGATGCATCAGTAATGGTTGCCACAGAAATGTGGCAAAATGGATGTTTCTGATGTTCTATAGATATGAAGTTGAGACTTAATATAATAATGTTATGATGATGGAAGATGGCAAATATAGTTTGCCACCAAAGAACTTAAGCCTTTAATAAGAATCTTCATCATATCTGACCAGCAAATCTTACTGCTTGTCTGGTTATTTATGCATTTCTATTTACCATAAATATATCTGCTAAGTAGTTTGTTAGGTAGTTTGCTAAATATATCTGCTAAGTAAGTTTGTTAAATTCTTGCCTTGTAATACCTTATTTGTTTCTTGAGGTCTAAGCACTTCTAAGCATTTATCACTTTGTCCTGTCTGGTGATTGAAATTTATGATGGTTAACTATTTTATGAAACTTGAGCTTAAGGTAACTTTTGGAAATGTGTTCCATGAATACACACAGAGTAATTGTGGAGGATGTTTAATGCTTTTACATTGATTTCTGGCTTGGCATCCATCATAATTTACTGTCCTGCATTCTGATAAAAGTAAATAGCAGCCCACAGAATAAGGTTCATTTGAATCAACTCTTTGAAGTTATATTGTTATGGTTTTATGTAATTTATTTTGCAATTGCCTTCACATACACCAACTAGAATGGGATGCAATGATGTTTCATTTCAAACAGAATGCAGAGAAATTACTCATTTCTTAAAATACTATGACCCAAAATCTAATCCTCTATTTTAATTTTTGCACATGTCCAGTAACTTCTACTGCTTGATTTTTGGTTCTCAATTTCTAGTGAATGTAGGAACATTGCAATATTTTAAAGATTGTTTTTAATTTGTTTGTCTTGTAGCCTGCTTTTTGTAGGCCTTTTCAATGATTTGGTCCGACTGTTTTTCCCAGAGTTCTTTTAGAATGCAATAATTTAGAAAAAATACATCATGTTCTTCTTTCAAAGATAAAATATGTAGGAATTACTCAGAGATGCTATTTTTTTTTGTCTGCTAATACTCCTAGGCTAAAGTTATTCTGTGAACTGTCATAACATTTTTATTTTCTTACATTTTCAAGCTGATAATTGAAAGGCACAATGGCAGACATTGGAGATGGACTGCATTCGGGGGGAGATCTGACAGATGCAAAATCTGTTCCAGGTTTCAAAGGGTAAGTGAGGTACTTTTGGTTTAAGTCTTCAATTTAAGTCTTGAAGAATCTTGTGCTGCAACAGAAGGCAAGAGTCATTGAAGAAATAATGCTAAGAAGAAAAGTTTCAATTATGGTAAATTTTAATAATCGTCATAGCTATCATAAACAACTATTAGAGTGTCTAACAGAACAGGCCACACGCATGTACAAGGAACTGAAAAGGAGAGATTCTTCTGTTGAGGCACGAGGTTCAGAAAGGACCTTCTTGCGTTCTAAACTTCTTATCAGAGGGGAGTCTGGGTGTGACTGGATCCAGACTTAGTCCCAGACTTGGTCAACAGCTTATGTCTAAAGGATTATATGTGTACAACCAATCATTTAAATCATTTAGCTAGACTTTTAGTCTAGTTTAGCATGCTATCAGTTACTTACCAAGAATCTGTTGCAGCAAGGAATCTCTCAGCCTCAAGGAGTAATCTTGAGAGGCATCCTTGCTGAAGGGAAGATCCTTGTGTGCAGCCCGTTGCCATGCAGGAGAGCATAGGGGGCCCTGGGCTTTATGCTGTATATGGAGTAAGACAATTGATTTATAATCACATTTGCATACCAGCCATGTTTTGGGATGGTGCATGCTTAGATAGCCCTTAGATATTGAGGAAGACTCGTGGCCCTTAGCTATTGTGTTATCTGTCTCCCCAAAGTCCAGCTTCATCCAGATGCAGCCATCATGACTACTACTGGTGGCTATTGCTTAGGCAGAAAAGGAGCACATATTTGCCACATCTTTCTAGGTTTTGAATGTTTACTTGTGAAAATTCAATGATAATATGGCTTTGGGTTAGAATTCAGAACACATTTGCATTCTAAGTTTTCATATTTTCCTGTGCAGAGGCATTATAATTTTAAACACAGTTCTTCCTTGATTCTAAGTTTTAAGCTTGTTACAAATTGCTCAGGAGGTTACTACAAATAGAGATGACACTTAACTTTTTTATTAAAATTCATTGTGCATGTGCACATTTTAACCAAAGCAAAAGCTTTATTTGGGAGCATAACTGTACAAAGCAGTTTCATTCATTTTAACCTCTGTTCAAGTACAGTCTTCACTTAAATCTACCAACTGGTTTCACAGATGTAACTTAAAGTCATAGGCTGATTTGAGTTGGGAGTGACCTTAAAAATCCTCTAGTTCCAACCTTTCTGGCGTGGGCAGGGACACCTTCCACTAGACCAGGTTGCTTAAAGCTCCATCCAACCTGGCTTTGAACACTTCCAGAGGTAGGGCATGTGCAGCTTCTCTGGGCCACCTATCCCAGTGCCTCACCACCCTCACAATAAAGAATTTTTTCCTAATATCTAATCTAAACCTACTTTCTTTCAGTTTAAAGGCATTCCCCTTTGTTCTGTGACTACCTGTCCTTGACAGAAGCCCCTCCTGTCTTTCCTGTAGGCCCCCTTTAGGTACTGGAAGGCCACTAAAAGGTCTCCCCAGAGCCACCTTCTCTCCAGGCAGAACAACCCTACCTCTCTCAGCCTGTCCTAGGAGAGGTACTCCAGCCCCCCAGTCATCTTCATCATGGATTCCTCTGGATTCACTCCAACAGGTCCATGTCCTTCTTATGCTGGGGACCCCAGAGCTGGATGCAGTGCTCCAGGTGGAGTCTTGCCAGAGCAGAGCAGAGGGGCAGAATCACTTCCCTCGACCTGCTGTCCACTCTCCTTTTGATGCAGCCCATGGTGCAATTTGCTTTCTGGGTTGCAAGTGGACATTGACAGCTCATTCAGTTTTTCTTTCACTAGTACCTCCCAGTTCTCCTCAGGGCTGCTCTCAATCCACTCATTATTCAGTCTGTATCCATGTTTGGGATTGCCCTGATGCAGGTGCAGGTCCCTGCACTTGGCTTTGTTGAGCTTCATGAGGTTGGCACAGGCCCACCTCTCGAGTCTAGTTGACATCCCTTTCCTCTAGAGTATCAACCACACCCACTCATCTTGGTGTCATCAGCAAACTTGCTGAGGGAACTTCTAGAGAGAAAGTTGCAAACTTTACCAATTTCATTGGGTTTGCTAAAATAACCTATTATTGTTGTTGTTGCTATTTTGAAAATAGATCAGAAATTAACACCTAAATTTTGTCTGGTTTCTATGCAGAAGGAACCTACCTGCTAGCAAGTCTATGGACTCTGGAATTCTGCCAGACTACAGTTACAGAATGGATTATCCAGAAATGGGGGAATGTATAATAATAAACAATAAGAACTTCCACAGACATACTGGTACTACTTTCAGGTTTCTAATTTTTTTCCTTAATTCAGATAAATTAGGGCCATGTGTTATTCTTCAAAATTAAATATGCAGGCCAATTTTGACTGCAGTTTAAAATTAGGGCATTTGAATGGGTGTGATTCATTTCGGTGCATTCTTCCAAACGTGCTGAGAGGGAACACATTAGGGTATAGCAGTAACAAGGAGACAAATGGATAGGCAGTACAAGTCTGTCTTACCTTTAAGTCATGAATTCTATTTTGCAAATAAAATTCTTTTTATGTCCTTTCATAGATAGGTAGATATAAAAATAAGATGTAGATAAATCTACATGTGGGAGATGGTATGCCTGTGACAGTACAATGTTTTTTCTGTTAGGGTGGATCTGGAATAATAGAATATTTCAGATTGAAACAGTATAAATGAGAAAAGAATTTGGCTCAATCAGACCATGCCATCTGTATCATATAAAAATATAACACATTTCTTTTATGTATAGGGATGCTACCCCGTTCGGGTACAGATGCAGATGCTGCAAGTGTCAGAGAGGTTTTCATGAAATTGGGATATAAAATAAAGATCAACAATGATCTTTCATGTGACGACATTTTTAAACTATTGAAAAAAGGTAAGTAATAATGTGTTCAGTGTGTGTATTAAATCAGCCGCTGTTTCCACATCTCAAGCCCTCACGTTTCTTCCTCCATGGTTCTTTTAGATGATATTTCACACCTTCCAGTGGTTCATCGCTAGGATGACATGTACATCATAGTTTCTATGTTTATTCATCTTTGCTGTCTCTCCATCTTTTGTGCCATGACTGTTGTCTCCGTATCCTATCTCATCTTCTAAAGAAGGCTGGAAAAAAGGCTGAACCTTAAATACAGACTGATTTATATTCTGACCCTGGGATCACTGAAGATCTGTGAGTTGGAAAGAAACCTGCTTGATTGGGTAGAGGAGATCTGTGCTACATGCTTAGTGGTGTGGCCCTTCTGACTGAGGGACCAGAACTGCAGGTGTGTGGAATGAGTTACTCTTCTAGAGAAACAGCTCAAGTTTTGTCTAACTTGTGAAACAAAACACCCTTCTCCCAAGTGAGAGCTTTATACTACTGTGTTAGTCCTGCTTTGTTTGGACTTGCCTTCATCTAGACACTTAAATTAAATGGTGCCTGGAGGTATTGGTAGCCCTGGAGCACAGCCTATTCTAACTGTTTTTGAAGGTTATTTGCTCTGATTGTGACTCATGCCTACTAGTGCTTTCCCAGACTCTTTCAGGTCTCAGTTCAACAGTAGAAGTCATCCAGTGATTTTTCCCAACAGCCAGTTAGCTTGCAGCAATCCTGGTCTTGGTTTTTTGTTTTTGTTTTGTTTTGTTTTTTAATGAAAGTGTTTGTTAACATAGATTTAGGTTCTTTGGTGCTGGTTAATGTTTATGCCAGACAATGTTCCCAGGCATGGTTAAGTTATTAGTATAGTTGCAGCCAGTCTCTTGACAGGAGCTGAAAGTGTGACTCTTCTAAATGCAGTGCTTGTCCAAAGATTGTAGAAATGCCTGAGTGTGCATCACTTGAGAAAAATATAAGCAGTTCATTTTTTCCTGAATAGAAATTCAGTGTTTTGGTAAGCAGTGAACAGCAAAACTTCAGCTTTACAGACTGTTACATTTTTCATGTACAAACTCTTGCATCTTCTTGCGTTACCACTCAGAGTTTCTTTTGGATCCTTTCTTTTAAACCACATTTGCATTTTTTCATAAATTCAAAAGAATCATCTTGGCCCTCAAGTACAATTCCCACAACGTCAGGCAACAAAAGACACTGGAGAATATCTATGTTATGCTCTTTGTCTATCATAAGATGGAGGGGGAAAAGGAGTATAAATCTACAGACACTTTATATCAAGCTTAAGTGTCTTAATGTTTTACCTGAAGAGGCTTGAAAAATCTTTCTAGACCGTGCTACAAGTCAAAAGTGAGAGGAGAGGGGTATTGCTAGTACCTAGGTCCCTGGAGTAGCAGCAGTTTTCATGCTGCAGTCAATTCCCATGTAATCCAAGTAGTTGGAGCATCTCCAGCCAGGAGAGAGAGGTAGGATTTCTCCATCCTTTCCCAAAATTCAGAGCTTTCCATCAGTCCAATCCCAGATCACAAGACTGATCATTACTGAATGAGAGAGGTTTGTCTTCAAAACACTCTGTTTCCCCGTGGTATTCCTGGCCTAGTTCTGTGACCACGTCTTAGAAGGGGTAGGGTTGGCCTTTAATTTGGGGTTTTCTGTGTCCAACCTCCATAAGTAAAGTAGGCAGACTTATTTTGTTCAGAAGTGAAAACTGGTTGGACATTTCTAAACATGGGAATTAGTTCTTAAAGATTTCTGTCACATAGGAAGGATCAAATGTTCCAAATTTTTAGGGAATGCAGGAAGTTAAGGTAATTCTCTTTTTTTCTTTCAAGTTTCTGAAGAAGATCACAGCAAGCGAAGCAGTTTTGTTTGCGTGTTGCTAAGCCATGGTGATGAAGGACTCATCTATGGTACAGATGGCCCTCTTGAACTGAAAGCACTGACGAGCCTTTTCAGAGGTGACAGGTGCCGAAGTTTAGCAGGAAAACCCAAGCTCTTTTTCATTCAGGTGATGTACAGCTGAACAGTGATCATCAAATCAGTCAGATACTTAGAAAAATACTGCTTCTCACTAATTATTAGTGCATAAAAGTTAATTCTTTCTAAAGTTGATTTAAGTGGAATTACTTTTGGAATAAGATTCTTTTCAGTTCTAAAAGTGGCACAATCTGCCCTATTAGGTAGGCAGTATTTGTAATAGATGAGATTGTGGATTAAGTAAAAACTTAGCCTGTATTTAAAGAGTTTCTGAATATAATTTTAAATTAATGTCTACCTTATCCAAATTGTGTAGTTGATTTAAATAAATGCTAGCTACTTTTCTTCTGAGTCAGTCTAATGGAAATGTGACACACAAATTGTTTTTATTTTTGCAGTTTTTTAATCCAGGTATTGCCATCTTGAAAACATGAAAAAAATCAATATTCCGATCGTGATCCCTTCCTTTATTTTCTTTAATTTTATTTTCCATTCTTCTTTCCACCAAATAGGCTTGTAGAGGGACCGAATTAGATTCTGGTATTGAGACAGACAGTGGATCAGAAGAAACAATGTGTCAAAAAATACCTGTAGAAGCAGACTTCCTGTATGCATATTCTACAGCTCCAGGTGGGAGACTCTGTCTAGATGTGAGCCTCTGTTGGTGCTAAAAATAACAATTTGTAGTTGTATCCAGTCAGTGGGTGGCTTCACTAGTATGGAATATCCTTTTGGTCAGTTTGGGTCAGCTGTACTAGTTGTGTGCTTTCTCAAGATTTTGTCCCCCCCAAGCTTAATGGTGGGGTGGGGGGAAAGGTTGGAGAGACGGTGCTGATGCTGTGCCAGCGCTGTCCAGCAGTAGCCAGAACTGTGTTGTGTTATCAACACCTTTCTAGCTACCAATGCAAAGCACAGCACTGTGGGGAAATGAACTCCAGCTCAGACAGACCCAATACACTCTTTCATGAAAATATGAATTTTCTTCTCTCAATCACTTTTTCTACACTGGTTTGATTTCTTTTTGAGGTAGTTGCTATTCTCAGTTCCTACAAAACCTCCACCAAACCCTGAACATACATCTTTCTCCCTATCAAATCCTCAAATGTTCATCTACTGGAAACTGAGTTAATCAGGGTTGCACAAATAATTTGCAGCAGGAGGAAAAGGTATTGTTCTGAGAAAGCAAAGCAATCAGATATGCAAAATTGGATAAACACAAGTATATTGTTTGCTTATCAACTCTATTTACATTGCATCCTTAAGCAAAACTAGTAGGGGCAGAGCCCCTGAAATCCATTCTGCATCTTGGCTGCATCTACTGTCACCTCTCCTTTGTGTTCATGTACTCTGAGAAGTAGTAAGTGATCAATGGCTAAGATTGTTGCAGCAGAAGATAGTTTTCCTGCCTTTGTATTTTCTACCTACCTAAAGTTTTCTTAGATTATAAAACATGAGAGGATTAGAAAAAGCTTTTGAGTTGGAATTTGAAGAATCTAAATTTTGTTTGTTGGTGGCTTTGAGGTTTTATTTTACAACACTGATTGCTATTGGAAACAATGCATCGTTCCCTGAATTGCTAACCTGTCCTGTATCAAGGGCTGCTACATCTGATCACTCTGACATTGCTCTCTTCCACAGGCTATTACTCCTGGAGGAATTCAGCCGAAGGCTCCTGGTTTATTCAGTCACTGTGTAAAATGCTGAAGGAACATGCAAGGAAACTTGAACTCATGCAGATTCTAACTCGTGTAAATCGCAGAGTGGCAGAGTATGAGTCCTGCTCAACCCGACAAGATTTTAATGCAAAGAAACAGATTCCATGTATTGTCTCCATGCTCACCAAAGAATTTTATTTCCCTTCCTAAAAGAATTTTTCAGTTCCTGTATTTATCTGCAATTTATATGCAGTGTTAGTACAAAACACCACTTTTGATAACTGTTTACTACTGTGTGTGGCACAATGAACTATCTCAAAGTTAGATATGTCCGTTATTAGAAGTATTTCGTAGTATGGCTGTGTTAGAAATGCAAACTTGAGTAACTGAAGCACAGGCAGATTTCAAAGTAGTGCTCTAAGTATCGCAAAAAATTAGGAAGGGGAGCCTGAAGAAAGATCACACCGTTTATCAGAACTACTTGGTGCTACATTTTACTTTGCTGAAGGGGCAGAGAAAAACAGTTCTTGTAAATAGTTTGGTTTCATATCTTACAAAGAAGATTCAGAATGTGATACGTGTATTAGTTATGATTATATGATAGTGTTGTCACACATTTCTTCTTAACTTAAGTTCTTGAAGTTTAGGTTATAAATTAACCTAAACTATTTTTATAATTTTGGGCATAAACTGTGGAAAACAGCCATTTCATTTTTTTTACATACAAGTAGGAAGCATGTTTAGAATACAGTCAGTTTTTCCTGATAATTTTTTAACTTTGTGTATGGAATATTAGATAAAGCAATTACATCAACACAGTAGCTATTTCAAAATAAATTTTGTATTCTGACCTTGAAGCTGAGTGCCTAAGGGGCCAGTCTTCCAAAATCTCTTTTTCTGCAGCTCCCTAAAGGGTGGAGCTGTTGGGGCATATTGGGGACTGTATCAATGCAAAAGGAAATCTGCATTATGAACAGTCTGTTTTCCTCTTTCTTGCCTTAAATAAGAGTGTGTTTGCTCTGTGCTACGTGTTTACCACATTTAATCTGTGTGAAAGCCTAGATTTGTGGCACTGGAGAAATTTAACTTCTTTAATATCAATTTGAGTAAATAACAAAACTTTAGCTAAAATATGTTAACAAATAGTAAATTTCTTGACTCTGAATTTTGTGAAACTTCTACAAAGTTGTAAAACGTTTCTGCTTATGTTTCAGCTTGTAGCAGTCTCTTTTAAGATCAGAGGAAGACAATACTAAACGACTATAGGGTGCTTGCAAAAGAAGACTTGAAACTCTTCAAATTGTGTAGCATAAAAAATGTTAGCAAATTGATGTTCACTTCCGGAGGCATTTGGTACTCTTTTTTAAATTAAATACTGTTTCCTAAATTGTATCATGCTTTTCTATGTATGTTATTTGTTTAGGATCTGATAGCTTTTGCAAATTAATTGTAACTTTAATTGTGTCCTTTTTCCTCCTTTTTCCTGTACCTTTTCTCTCCTTACCACCTGAAGTTGAAAAGAAGCTGCTTTAAAGCATTCTACACCATATAGCCAGGTAATAAGAGTAGAGCAGTGATTTAGACCTGGCTGATGCAGAGGAGGCAAATTTAGACATCCCTGATGACTGCATGCTGGATAGGAGGAATCTTTTCACTCTCTTATAGAAATGTTTTGTGCGAGAGGATTGGTCTATTTTAGCTCAGTTCGTGTAGGTTGTGAATTACAACATCTGCACAGTTATATTTTGTAAATGACTGACAGGACTTCTGTTCATCTGCTTCAAAGTAAGGGAAGGTAAGGATGTTCCTTGAGTTCTTAGTTATTTTGCTGTGAAAAAGTCCTGTCACAGAGTTTGCTCTTCTCTTAGATTTAATAGGTTCTGGTCTTGATTCTTGGACCTTTAAAGGAATATTACTGTACAACTTTTCCAGGAGTCTTTAACATAGAGCAAAACAAAATCAGAGCTAAGCTACGAGTCACCAGTTGTAGGAATGAGGCCTGCAGCCATGAGATAAGTGGTAAAGGGATTTCCATGAGATATGCCATTAGATATGTGGTGGAGGGATTACAATAGGCTTGATGGCCTGTTGATGGGGGTGATGGGTTCCCAGGTAGAGGCCAGATTAACCTTTATCTCTGCAATTGCTCACGTGGAAGAGGAAGTTTCTCCTTTGAGCAAGACCCACAGCCTTTGTAGTCCTCTTTTTTTAACCCCAGATGTTCCTCTTTTACCTACAAAGTGGCTGCTCCACCCCACCATTTATGATGGCAATAACACTTCTCCCAAAAGCCTAAACTGGCATTTGAAATCCTCCATGGCAGAGGATGAGAATACGACCACCATGCAGACCATCAGTGGGCTCGCTCCTCTCTCCTCCCTAAAGCAGGGATGTTTCTTCAGTAAGATTTGCACCTTCACCTGTGCTGTAGCATACCCAGGAACACTTGTACCTAGTGCTACACACTTAGATTTTGTAGGCCTAGTGAACTGATCACTAGCAATCTAACAAGAATCTATAACCTGTTGCTTCAATAAACTGCACTATTGGGGACTCTGTGGTCACAAATGAGAACAGACTTACAGTGTAATGTGCATTTGGGATCTTACTGAACACAACCAAACTGACAGGGCCAAATCGGTTATAGTCAGAATTTTAACCTGGCCACACCCAGCCCCTCTGACCTCTGAGGAGGAGTTGGAAAGCACAGGAGTTTATTTTCTGCCGAATTTCTACACTCTTAACAGCTGTTGTTCAGGAAGACATAGAGATAGGACTTGGGACTTGGGAAAGGAGGTAATATTCCCATCAAGTCCCTTCAGGATAAGAGCTGCATTTTACTCCAAGTCAGTAAATTCCTTCATGGTGCCAAGAAGGCATTGATGTATTTCTAGCTCAAGGCTAATGTTCCAGGTAGAGATGGAGCCTGCTGGAGAAGGCAGAGGGTGAGGTGATAATGTCCTTTTTCCTCATGTCTTGTCTCATTGTCTTGTTCTCCTCATGTCTTTCTTGAACACTTTCTTGAACTCTATTACAATCTTCCATCCCACTGCCTCTTACCCGAATTCAACATTTCAACTAGATCATGTGTTCCCAATTACCATGGGCTTAGCTCACCAGCTCTAGTCAGACCTCCTTGCCAAACAAAGTCACCAGTGGTGGAAGGCTGGTTGAAAACGCTTCTATGGAAGTGTTACACAGTTTTGAATATACTACACTGATTGGAACACACTATCATTTCCCCGGGAGGTGGCCTTCAGGCCAAGTGTGGCTGCAGTTTCCAGACTGAGCTGGAAAGCACAGAGCTCTGTTTTCACCTGCAGATACATATATTTGCATGGCTACCTGGATCATTAGTTAAATCATGTCCAGAAGGCTTTTAAAAGGCTTGACCTTAGTATCTTGCTGATTTGAAAAGCCAACAGAACAACAACCTTTTCAAAAATCAATTATGACATTAACAAAGATGCCATATGAGATGCCTAACAACTTTTATTGTTTCTAGTAAAACTGAAAAAAAAAAAAAATTATTTTTTGTTAGTAAATGCATTAGATGCTAAACAATGGAAGGATGAAAAAGTAGACCTGGGCTGAAATCAAGGAGGCAGTTTATGCTGCCTGGTTTATGCCAGGTCAAGTACTCCCTTTTGGCTAAGCAAATCCTTATGTTGAATGCAGTCTGTGTGTCTTATTCCCACAAAAACCTCTAAGAGTACATATTTGAAATAGGGTTTTATTAAAAAAAAAAAAAAAAAAAAGGCAAGTCAGACACTAATGCTGGTAAGTCCTGTGGAAATAATCTGTCCTTGAGAAAAGAATCCACACTTTGGGTACTCTGCTCCATAACAGAAGAAAACTCAAAATACGAATTTGAGATTGCTCAGGGTGGAGAAGAGAAGGATTCAGGGAAACCTTGTACCAGCCTTTCAGTACCTAAAGGTGGCCTATAAGAAAGAAGGGGACAGAGTTTTTAGCAGGACCTGTTGCGATAGGACAAGGGGTAATGGGTTTAAATAAAAGAGGGCAGATTCAAACTAGATTTGAGGAAGAAGGTTTTTTATGAAAATGATGGTGAAACATGAACAGGGTGCCCAGAGAGGTGGTGGATGCCCCATCCCTGGAAACAAAGTCAGATTGAATGGGGCTCTGAGCAACCTGATCTAGTGGAAGTTGTCCCTCCTTCTTGCACGGAGGTTGGAGCAGATGTCCTGTAAAGGTCCCCTCCTACCCAAAACGTTCTTTGCTTCTATGATGATACAGTTGTTAACAAGTAGTAGATCTCTTTATACATGATGCATACTTCTTGGAAGTCTCTATGGTTTCTCCTTAAATTTTAAACTGGTTTACTATACATTCACATGCAATCTGTATTTTTAACTGTAATTTCAGTTACTTATTTTGTGCTGAAGCCAGGCAGTATGCATATGAAATCAGTAGTAGTGATTAGAAATATTAACAGTACAAATAATAACGGCTAAATTATAAGAGTAACACCAAAAGACTTGCCATCTCATATCCTATAAGGAACCTTATTACCAGGAAAAACTAACTTTCCGCTGTATACTTCCTCCTGCTCTTGACTGCAGGCCAGCAGGACAGTCCCAGCAGAACCCCGGCTTTCTCAGGGAACAGGGGTCATAGATAAACCACTGCTTCATCACCACAGGGTGTCACTGCAGACAGCACAATAACCTCCAAAACTCACATTAATGAGTCGTTAAGACCAAAACCTCCTGAATGAAGCAACCCTTTCTCAGCTCTCAGTGGTTGCTTGCTGTCTGTCAGCTTGCCTGTTTATTACATCCTGGGACTTGCATCCCAAAGTATGTGAGAACATCTCATTGCTGTTTCCCAAAAAACCTTTCCTATCTTATTCCATATCAGAATACACCAGAATCAGCTGATTTTGAGGCAAAAAGGCTTGTCTCTGATGTCCTAAACCTACCCAGAAGAACATTTCCAACTATGCAGCATCTCCCCATGCACATCCCTGTCATGTCACTGATATTTCTGTAATTTTTAATAGAAAAAAATCCACAGCACCTCCCAGAACAGGCTTCTGTCATACCTGTGGTGATGGCCTTTAAATAGAAGAGTGGTGCAATAGCTTGCTTTGCCTGCATCATGACAGTCAATTAGTGGAAAGAGAGTGGAGAACTTGCCTGGCAAGCTCCTAAATTTTATTTTTATGTCTTAAAATCAAATTTTGAAGTTTGGAGTTTCCTGGATAATCACAAACCAAAAAAATTAATACCTGACTTTTCCAAACAAATGAAACAATGTTCTTTTCTTCCTAGAGACCCAAGATGTTCTGTCATGAAGACAATCACATAATTGAAGTGCCTCAAAAGAAAACAAGATGCACAGCAGTCATTTTCCAAAAGTGTTTTTGTTTAATGTTGGCAGGCAAGATTTGGCATTGGATTCAATAGCTCACCACTGCTGCCCCCAGCGTCAGAGGACCAGTGATGCTGCTCTGCCTCTGCCTGCTGTGCACAAGATCAGAGTATTTCTGTCTGGTTGAACATGGTGAGCTTCACAGGGACTTACCCACTGAAATTACATAGGACAGGGTATGTAGAAGACCATGATTTATAGGTCCTCCTGACTTCAAATTGTATAAAAGGGGCCATGCAAAACCCTCTCACTACCTTAGAAAAATGACCAGGTAACAGGTTTTCCTGCATATGCCTAAAGCTATAGTATCTGAGTGGTTTGAGAGCATCTGATGTACAAAGATTTACCTGTGGATGAAGAATACTGCCACAGTACTCCATGACCATAAAGAAAATAATGGTTCTATTTATTTAATCACAAGAACTTTAAAAAAAAGGAGTGGAGACAACCATCACTGTGCAATTTACACTCATCTGCACAAAAACATGATTAATAGTAAACACTATCAGGGTGATTTATATTTGTAAGATCCTTCTTAACAGACACGAGCATTTCCTCTTTCTCTTTCTGTCTACTTCTGGTACTGAACCCAGAACATTTTGTGTTTCCCTTTTATCCCATTCAGCTAAACCCCACTTCCTCAAATGCACAGCCCATACCTCTCCTGCATGATGCAATGCAAAAAGGCTGGCTAAAGGCAGAAGTAACCTTCTCAGCATAGAGTGGTTCTCCTGCAGAGCCCCTTCACCCTTCTTTGCCTCATTGTCCTCAGCTGGTTCTCCATGCTCAGCTCTCCCACCTCACCTCAGCTGAGGCTGTGAGCTTTCTGGGCGAGGGTTGACCTTCAGGTGTTGGGGATGACACTGCTGCTGCAGTAAGGCCTGAGCCTGGACACGCGCTCAGGGGACTGTGGCTTCCCCACCTGACATCTGGTCCTGTTGCCCAGACTGCTGGTAAGACTGGTGGCCCCATGGGTGTAACTTTCTCCATTCAGCCTACCTGTTATTAAGATCTCAGGAAGCCAATAAATAACCCCAAGTGGGCTATGGTCTCTCTGCCCTTCAGGCTTGGCATTTAAAGGAGATGTAGTTTCACATAAGAGTCCATAATCCTTGGTTAAGCTTTTCTTATCCAGGATGGGGCATAATATATGTATGTAAGAATGCATGCACTATGATAAATAAATTGTCTCCTGAGACCTATGGAAGATGGGAGAAGCATCAGAAGGACCCAGCTTTACCAGTCTCTAGCAGCAATGCCAAGAGCTGGTACCACCTCTGCTTTATGCTTTCTGTTTGCAGAAATGCGACTGAGTGAAAACACAGAATCATAGAATGTTATGTGTTGGAAGGGACCTTAAAGATCATCAAGTTCCAACCTCCCTGCCGTGAACAGGGACACCTTCCACTAGACCAGGTTGCTCAAATCCCCAGCCTGGCCTTGAACAGGTCCAGGGATGGTACATCCACGTCTCTGGGCAGGAGAGAATTCCTTCCTAATATCTAATCTAAACCTACTGTCTTTCAGTTTGAAAGGCTTTGTCCTATCACTACATGCCCTTGTAAAAAGTTCCTCTCCACTATTTTTGTAGTCCCCTTTCAGGTACTAAAAGGCCACAGTAAGGTCATCCCAGAGCCTTCCTTTCTCCAGGGCAACCAACCCACATCCAGAGGCAAAAGGAAAACCAGATTCTTCGACCCCTTTCACCAGTCCCCATATTTTATGCCTGCTGTCCTTCCAGGGGCTTCATGCAACGTGTAAATCTCCTTGGCTGGCACCCTGCCCTGGTGGGGCTTCCCACCTCTAAGGGCCAGCACTGTGCAGGGCTCGGTGGCCTGCAGGGCTCAGTGGCCCACTGGACTCCAGGTTTCTGTGGGCAAGTCCAAAGGATGGCACTGGCTTACTTTTTTAAGTAAGTCACAGGAAAAGAGTGGGGATTTGAGTCATGCTGAAATCAGTTCAAAACTGATAGGTGGCTTAGCTGCCCAAAGTGACCTGGCCCTGTGATGGTGGCAGAACAACAGCCACCTCCTGCTGAAACACTGAGTAGCAAGGAGGGACAGCAGCATGGTAAGCATTGTCATCTGTGTCTCTGGTCACCAGCTGGGTGCTGCAAGATCCATATCCCCTCGGGGCCAGACACAGGTTGGGCGAACTGGGGAGACCCTGATGGGGAATATGGCATGCAAGGCTTCACCAGCTGGGGCATGTCAACACAGGCATTTTTTGATCAGCTTTCCCCAAAGGTAGCACTGTGGGAGGCAGTGGGGAGCACAGGGGAAGCAAGAGGGGCAGCAGTGAGGTGGGAGACCTGAGCAGGAGGTCAGAAGGTGGCACCTCTAACTGCAGCCTTTAACTACCAGCCAGCAGCTCTGGAAACCTCTGGCAGAGAGGAGGTTTTGAAGCAGTGTATCAGCTATACTGACTCTTTTAACTTGGTTGTTGACCTTAGGAATGTAATCAGAGAGCTGATTATAAATAGCCTGTGCAGTTGCTGATGAAATTAAAATGTGGTGCAGCAGGCGGTTGGAAGCAGAGGGTTACTCCAGTGTGTGCCCAGGATGCTCTACCCCCGTCACCTTCTGCTGCACAGCGAGTCTGAAAAAGGGAAGTGCTAAAAAAATACTCAAAAAATGGTCCCAGTGAAGGGGGGAAAGAGGAAGCAGCCTGGCTTACAAAACTGGGGGTGAGGAACAAGAGGGAACAGACCAGGGAGCAGAGAAAATTAAGGAGGAGGGAGGACAGTCACTGTGAGAGATTACAGTCCAGGCATGGGGCAGACTCACCTTAGGGCTAAAACACAACAATGACCTGCAATAATAAAGACTAAATCAGTAAAACCCTAAAGCAAGGGAATACCCTAAAGAGCAGAAGTAAAAACCTCTGGGTAAACCATTTTTGCTAATTTGTGTTCAGATGGCAGCATTTGAATGGATGAACGGATCTCCTTGGCAGAAGGAGAATGAAAAGGAGGCGGGGAAGGAGAAGTGCAAGATGTGTGTTGGGGGCACCTGCTACAGCTGAGAGCTGCAACAGCACTGCGAAATGGGCACAAAATGTTCCTAGAAACAGCTGATCGTACCAGCCATGAGTCTGAGCAGGAGTTGCTGCCAGGCCTGTGCTGCCTCAGAGAGTAGAGGACACCTACTGCCACCTGGAAAGCCCCAAATTTTACAACCTCAAAGATTTTGGAGTTGTTCAAGAAACAACTGAACATGGCACTTAGTGCTATGGTCTAGTTGATAAGATGGTGATCTTTCAAGCATTGGACTTGATGATCTTAGAGGTCTTCTCCAACTTAAATAATTCTGTTATTCTCTGACTTCACAAGCAAAGGACAGGGAAAGAAACAGCATGCAGGACTAGTGGGATAAAAGGAGGCAAGGAGATGGTGCTTAGCAGTGTAGAAAGAGGTGGTATCAACCTGCTGTGGATTTTTCTGAAGTTACTATAAAAAAGTTTTAAAGAGTAATTGGAGAGATACCAGGAGCTGTGCATGATTCCACTCTAGAGCATTGTCCAAATGGGGGTGGCAGCTGGGAAGAAAGCAGAGGAGCACTTGCTGGACAGCAAGCAGAACAAGGATGGCTTTGGTGGGCAAGGGGGACCAGGAAAAGCCTTGAAAGCAGACAAGTAGGCTATGTCAGAAAACTATATTTGGAAGAGAAGAGTGAAGCAGCAGAGAGATGCAAAAGCAACAGAGCGATGACAAATGGTGGGCTGGGAAAACCACCAGTACAGCCACCTCCAGGAAACTGTCCGTGGGAAAACCACCTGCGGGAGGCCCCAGCAAAGTATTGGCGGTGGCCAAGATGTGGAGCTCTTGAGCAAGAGTTGTAGCTGTGTGGATGGATACACTGGAAAGGCCGAGTCACGGGATCCTCTGCAGGCTAGTGTGTAGGTGAGGTGAGCTCTGCTGGCGTCAGTCGCAGGCTGCTTCCACTTTTGGAAAGGCGCTGAGGTCTCCCCATGTTGCTTCCCTACCAGGTCACAGTGCAGGCAGACAGACAGAAAGAGAGATTGTTCAGGACAGACTGACCTGGAAGCTTCAGGTTTCTATCTGTCCTGCCTCTGAGTACAGTTTGACAGGAGAATTGTGCTGGAGCAGAGAGTGGATCAGCAGCACAGGGAATGAAATGGGTGTGTGTCTGTGGATGAAGAAATTCCTGAGGAGAGGTGAGTCAGGACAAGAGAAGGAGTCAAGTATGGGGTGCCCCTCATTCACTGCTGAAAGCTGGAGTATTTGGGAGAAAAACTGCTCATCTATGTAACTGATAGATGGGAGAATTTTGCTGAGAGAAGTGTTGTGAAGGGTTAAAAGGAGTGCTCTGACAATTGCTACAAAGCACATTACTTTCTCTCCCTCACTTCAAAACAAAATAGTAGCTACCAGCCTTGTCCTAGGGACTGAAACATATAGGGCAACTGAAGGGTATCTTGTGACTGGCATGTGAGTGCATGCACAGTGTGACAGCAGCAACATTCATAGATGCCAAACTCTACAAACCCATTTAAATAAGCACAGTATTCCCATCGATACTGTCTTCCTGAGTTCTGGCTAGAGCTGTGTGCCTACAGCTGGATTTCAGCATTCCCTGGTGTGAATTTTTAGAGCTAGGTGTTACCAGGTTGTAACACTGTGGGAGGCAGAATGGAATGTAAAGCAATCCATAACCTAAAGGGATAATAATTTCAGTATTTTTCCTACCCAAAGTCTGAGCAGAGTGAGAAAGTGAATGCTTTTTACTGACATAAAACATAGCAATAGAACTAGTAAAAAAAAATAAAAAATACAATGCATCTATGAACAGAGGAACTTCAGTTATTGAATTTCCTGTGGCTTTATGCTTCCTGTTTATGTTCCTTTTGTGCCACATGTATGAAGGGGTGAGCTCTGCTCTGGGTTTTTTGGGTGCCCATGGCTGTGGCAAATGACTCCTGCACACATTTCTTCACCAGGGAGAAGGTGATAGTGCCAGCTGCAGTAGGTGATTTGTCCTTGTACTGATCATCACAGGGGTCTCTAGAACCCCAAGAGATTAGCATAGTGTTGAAACCTATGTGCAGCTGAGCAGCATAAAAGCAGTGAAAAGAAATCATAACCTTCTAGGATTCCTTAATTTTAGTGCCGGAGGTAATTTAAAAAGAAAACCAAATCTACATTTCACAGGACTGATAGGAACCCCACTGAATCTGCTGCTACCTAGCGTTTAGGTTACAAGTACGAGGCATTGGGGAGATTCATTGGGAGCCAGTTCAGTCACTGGTCTTACTCTGGGTTTAAGCTGTGTCCCTTGTAGTCGCACTTGCAGCTGAATAGCAGGGGAATAAAACCATGGTGGTATCACGCTTTAAGTGGGAAACAAGGTTCCAGCATGGACATAGATGCAGATGTGGCACTGAGTAACAAGACATTTTTGTGCAATGGCCCTGCAAAAGATTGGAGCAAAATGCCACAAACTTCTGGAACCCAAAGATAAGAGCGGAAAAAGTGTAAAAATATAGAGTAAGCTTCCTCTGCCTCAGGGTTCTTTCACCTGCATCCTGATCTCTCCGTAACTGCAAGAGATATCTGCCGTGGAGTTCACCATTAGCCTCCTTTCTAAAACAGAGGATAGTTTGCTTTTGCCATCTTGTAAAATGTTGCAAAACACTCCAAACACTGATTGCAGGCCTAAGTCAACAGCACTGCAGGTGCCGCCCATTTCCAGGCTGCTTTAGCTACACATCTCAGAGGCGTATATGGGTGACAGCACAGCCACAGCCAAACCCTGCAACTCAACTTTCTGAGGTCCCATGGGGATTTAATTGGGAAACAGCAAAATTGAAACTCAGATCTAATGAGATAAAGTGAGATCCTGAGCCAGGGGCAGGAGGAGGAAACATCAAGGAGAATTAAGAGAGTTTAGTCCAGGATTTTCAGCACTGTTTTAAGCCACAGACTCTGCCAGCCTCAATGGCATCTTGTTGAGCAGTGAGGAAAGGTCTTACCTGCCTGCCCCTTCTTACTGCCATGCAATGTATCAGGGCTTCCTATATTCCAGAAGTTTAACTTCCAGCAGGCATTAGCTGGCTTTGACCTGTCAAAATCAAGACAGCCATGTTGGGTCATGTGGGCTGCTGGCTGTGCATCCACTGATCCCAGTTATTCATAAACACGGAGTAATAGAAATGGCAGGTGGACAGAAGGAGTCCTGTGATGATGGACATTCAATGAGCCCTCAAGCCACATGGGTTTTGTCTTTTAGGCATTTCCTTCAAGTTAGCAAAATAAAGAGCAGCTTAGTGTGCAAGCAACATCATATGAGTTCTGATACAGAGTGGGAGATGAGGATATTAAGAGCAACCTCTCATCACCGAGCTTATAGAGAGAGGTCATGTCTTTTACCAGAACCACTAATAAAGTGGGAGAAAAGAGCATTTTGAGCAACTTGTCTTTTTTGCTTTGTCATATCCTCAGCTCATCAGGACTACTGCAACTCCTGCATCAAAAGAAGCGTGTCCAGCAGATCAGAGGAGGTGACTCTGCCCCTCTACTTTGCTCTGGTGAGACCTCACCTGGAGTACTGCATCCATCTCTGGGGTCCCCAACACAGGAAGGACATCAAACAGCTGGAGCAAGTCTAGAGGAGGACCACCAGGATGATTAGAGGGATGGAAAGGCTGAGAGAGTTGGGGCTGGGGTAACCCGACTGAGGCCTTTCAGTACCTGAAGGGAGTCTACAAGAAAGATGGAGAGGAACTTTTTACAAGGACATGTAGTGATAGGACAAGAGGGAAAGCCTTTAAACTGAAAGAGAGTAGGTTTAGATTAGATGTAAGGAAAAAATTCTTTACTGTGAGGGTGGTGAAGCACCAGGTTGCCCAGAGAAGTTGCGCATGCCCAATACCTGGAAGCGTTAAAGCCAGGTTGGACGGGACTCTCAGTAACCTGGTCTAGTGAAAGGTGTTCCTGTCCACAGCAGCAGGGGAAGTTGGAACCAGATCATTTTTAAGGTCCCTCCCAACCCAAGCCATTCAACTGATTCTATGAACTCAGTGCCTGTGACTTCAGGAGAAAGCATGTTTTTGAATGATATTATAATTTAGCTATGCTGTCAGGTCAAGGGACAGAAGAGCAACAGTTAAAGTACTTGAAATGAGATGAGGTGACAAGCCATGTAATGAAGCTCTTCTCAGAGCTATCTGCCATGTCTGTTCCCTTTTGCACATAAAACCCCTTAATACAATGGCATTTGGCTCTGGCCAAGGAGGAGAAGCTGTTTGACTGGACAGCCGGTGACTTCTTGACTGGCAAAGTGAAACGTTGGTGCTGAGAGAGCCAGGTGCTAAAAATCACACTGCTTTGAACAAGTGGTCAGGGACCAGCACTAGCAGACAAGCAAGTACTTGCAGATGAGTTGAAATGTTCCTCTTAAGAAGCAAGATTCACCTCCCCCCCACAAGTTGGGAAGAGAGGGGAGATACTACAATGAAAACCTTAAATACACAGTACAGACAGAAAAAAGGGGGGAAGCCTGTGCAACCACCACCAGCAGATCTGGTAACAGCTTTTGGGTAGATGTTCTCTGCAACTATTCCACAAACTATTTACAATGGGTTTATGTGCATTAAGTGTTGGCTTGCCAAGCAATGAAACATTACCCTTTCTTTGAAGCTGACTGGGAACTATTAATACCTGCTTATCAGACTTTTACATATAGCCCAAGGTATAATTTTACAAAGCTTTCCCACACAGAGAACTCTTGACTCTTCATCCAGATCCACTTCACAAGTGAAATGGCAGTGCAGGAGGAAAAGAAATGCAGTGAAATGATACATAATTGCTTTTCCTTCACATCTATTTATACAGGGAGAAGGTGAGTCAGCATTCCCATAGAGCTACTTTACTGTGAAAGGAGGAGCTCTGCCTCAGCCTGGCAGCTGTTTGTTCTTGCCTCTGCTTTTGGTATCTGCATACTAAAACTTTCCTGCGGGGTTGGTTACTGCTTATAAGCACCATAACATGCATACCTGTGGAGTACTCCTTTCATTAGAAGGAAGATTTGCCACCCCACATTAAATTATTGAAAGCAAGGTGCAAATAGGCAAATAGTAACAACAAGCATCTGAGTCGTTTTTCAAAACATTTTCCACTATTGCAATGTACTGCTGAAGTCCAGTTGAGTTCATGGGTCCAGGTGTCATGCCATGACTTACAGAACTAAGGAAGCAAGCCTTCTCCTAGCTTTAAATTGCCTAAATAGTTGCTTCTGGTGGTTGCTGATTTATTTAAGATGTTGAAAACATGAGTAGAAATAAATTATGTTACTGGAGAACCACTGTACAGAGCAATATTATTTCTTGTAGTGTTGTACAAGAAAAGGGTTCCTGAGAAAGTGAGACACATTTGTACCAGGCACTGTAACACTGAGTATGAGGAGGTAGCTGTTATCTCTGGGAACTTAGCATCGGCATGGACATAAAAGACAAACTGAGAGAAATAAGAGTAATGAGGAAACCTCACAGCAGGCAGGTAAGACTAGGAAGGTAACTTAAATTTCCTGAGTCTGAGTTGGCATGACTCCACTAGTATACCTTCAGAGACAGTCCCTCTGAAGATCAAGGTTGATTGATCTCCTGGTTATTTTTTAGCTTGGGCATTTTAGCTCCGCCTATTTAAAACTCTCCTGCACAGCAATAGACTTTCACCTGTCTGCCTCTGCCTGATCTGTGCTTGGGAAGTCAGCAGGTAGAGTGCATCATGGGCCTTGCTTCTGCATTACATGTCACTAATTAAAGAAGCCATTCAAAATAAAACTCCTACTCATGTTCACTATTAATAGCCAACAGCTTTCTTCCCCCCTCCCCTCCCACGACCTCTTTCTTTTAAAGTGATAAAGCAAACCTGTCCAGGGTTTTGAGAGTTTCGAGATGCCTTGCACTCACATACCAACTCAGCATGTCTCCAGCTGCATTACAGCAGTTCTTTGGGGAACTCAAGGCAGTTTCCTCAAAAAATTGCTACACAACACTCCAGTAATCCTAACAAGATCGCAGTACAACAGCAGATTCTGGGAATATATGACTTAAAATTGATGTCAGCTTTTACTATGCCATGAAAGGTTTTCTTGTTCAGCCCCTGACAGCCACTTGGCTCTGAAAGATCTTCTCCCCAGTTACATGGGCTTAGCAAATCTGAGACCAGGGCAACGACTAGAGTGGCAGAAATGACTTGTCAAAAGAGAAATGTAGCAAGATGGGCTGCAGGAGAGATGAGTCATGGGAGAGCTGCACTCCAGAAACAGCTCAGCAGGGCCAGCTGCTGCCTTTCAGGAAATGAAGTTGCTGGACTCGACAGGCTAGTACTGGACCCTCCTCCTGTAGCAGAGGAGCTCAGCTTCAGCTAGTCCAGTGCATTCAGAAGACTCTGTATCTGGTCTTGCTTTGAGCAGATGGTCAGTTGGATGTGTAGAGGCTGTGAAGAAGCTCTCTGGAGATCAGTGTTGCCAGGCCACATACAATAAAGACAGTCAGCAGACAGGACTCATTTGAAAATTACTGTGCTATTAGTAATTAAACACTGATTAGGAAAGGTGAAAGAGACAAAGCTTTAAAGAGGGTGCTGACTTGGAAGTGGATGTGTAACTTGTAGCCACCATCTTAACATCAGGGAGAAGAGCCTTAAGCTGAATGCTTATAATTGCCTTCCTTTTCTTTTTTTTTTTTTTTTTCTTTTTTCTTTTTGGGGTCACATTGGGCTATGTTGCTGTTGTATGAGCTGGGAAATGCACCAAAGAGGAAAGGCTCAAGCTATATTTAAACAGCCCCCCAAACATGTAGCATTGGAGGCTGCTGCAGGGTCAGACAAGCTGGTGGACACACAGAGCACCACCTGTTTTTTCAGCAGGAGACCTCCTGAGGAGGACCCACCCTTGTTGGCACCCCTCTGCCTCCACCACTCATGAGGGGTTGGTGAAGTGTCCATGTCTCAGCACCTCCCTGCCAGTTCCTATTGCCTAGCATGGGAGTGCACTGGCTTGGACCATGAGATGTGGGGATGGGAGGTGGGATGCTGGTTCATCCATATGGGAACATCTGTCAGGGGATGCCCAGGGCAGTCTGGGGAAAGTCCCATGGGTAGGTTGGCTCCTCTGTCCTCCTTAGTTTTTGAGAGGAGGAAAACACCCCTAGCATGGAGTGGGACCTTTCTCCCCTCAAAGTCATGGGCCTTGGCAGGATTTAAGGAAGGGTGTTATCTGCTTCAGACAGTGATTGATGGGAGAATGTGCCTGGTGAGCATTTCTGCAATGAGTATCCCTGGAAAGTTTTCTTTATATGTGACAATGCACTACAAACAGGAAGGTGAAAAGAGAAAAGTCTTCTTCCCCTCAACAAAGAGAACTGACTTGACTTTAACAATAAACAAGTTTTGAATTAATAAATCAAATCATGTGTTTTTACACGATATGAAGCAAAGCACTTCATATCTCATTATTATCCTGAAGAAGAAATATTTGTTCTGCTTTGTCAAGCTAATAGGTGACATATCACTTATCTTTATATTCTACCTCAGTTTCACTGGGAAAATTGCCATAAAAGCTTCCACTTCAGCAGAACACTCTATTAAAGCAGGGCTAAGCGGGATCACTTTCAGGTATGATCTGCTGAAGCAGCCTGGCTCCCACCCACGTTTTCTTTGCCAAACTCCACTCCAGTCCTGAAATGTCAGGATGCTGTCCATGGTTTTAAAGGACCTCTTTCCTCCCTAAATTTTGCTGTGAGGGCCAAGAGACATGAGTAGCCAAAACTGTCTCACCATGCTGGTGTTAAGCAAATTCTTTGGGGTCACTGAAGAAAACAAACTGTACAGAAGTTGACCTGGTAGAGGTATGGGCTGAAGTACTGCAGCCAAATAAAAGCAATGACAAGTAATGTGAATAGGTGCTATAGCCCTCAGTAGTGTTTCTTCTCTGTTGTATATATGTTTTTGGCTCAGGAGACAGGCTCTTCCCACCTACCCATCCTCTTAGGGCACCTGGCTGTGGCCAAGCCAATACGACTGGGAAGGTATAAAAGTTCCTTAGTAGAAGAGACGTTTGTCATGGGTTATTATTTTATCTCCTATCTCTTTCTGATGGAGTTCACTGAGGGCTGGATAAAGCAGTACCTTAATGAGGACATGGCTTTCCTGAACGCGTAAGAGGCTTTGAGTTGCGATGGAAAAGTTTTATTTTGCAGTCTAGAGAAGCTACTGTTCAGAGATCTGGTCTGAGCAAATCGATTTTTCCATCCTGGAACAGTTTTATGTAATTGTTACTTTAATTATTACCAGTAAAAACAAAGCAACCCTCCTACCACCTCATTTCTTAGCAATCAGAAGAACAGCACAGCTGGAATATGAGAGCTGAGTAGTATCTACTAATTTAGACACCCTGTTAAGCCTCTCAAGGGTAGGTGTCCCTGCTGGCGTAGCCCAACCCAAGACAAAGGAATTATCCCACGGGTGGATTTGCTCTGAAAGGCGTTAAGGAAATTCCCTCTTTGTGCTGCCTGAATAGCATTGGGGTGGTGCTGCCAGCACACAGCACTGCCACTGCTGATGAAGCCCTGCTGCAGCTGGCCAGGAGGCCCACAGCCCGTGCTTCTGATCCCTGAGATGACATGGCTGAGCCCCAGCAGGAGGAGGCAGGGGTCCACATCCCATAGGAGCAGCATGAGCAAGCTACACACTCTCCCACAGCCATTAGAGTGGGAAAAAAAAGGGGGAAAAGACCATAAAAAGTTTGAGTTAAGATATCTGGGCAAAATGAAGGCAAAGGGGGAGAGGTGGGAGGCTCTCCCCATACACACTTCTGCATGCATATGGAAATTCAGATGCATGAAAACTCTCCCTGAACTCAAGAGGTATTGCTCATATCCTTGTATTTAAAGGCCTATTTGCTCAATTTGGACTTAAGTGAGTTAATATTTTCCCCCAGACATTGGGTGAGGAAGAAGAGACTCAGCTGTATCTCCAGGGCTCCATCTGCAACAATTTGCAGATGCTTCTTGATGTCCACTGCTCTGCCCATTCCCCTTCCCTTGGCAAGGATGGGGCACAAAAGCGGCAAAAAAGCAACAAGCTTTAGATTCTGTGAATTTTAACATGACCATAAATACTTCTAGAACACTGCAGAAACACCAAAATGCAGACAATCCTTTTATTTACAACACTATAAATACAGAGTAAATGAAAAAAAAACCAACAAACCCTCCAACAAAAAAACTTATTTCAGAGAAGAAATTATTACAAGTTGTTAAAGGGTTGGCCAACACTCTTCCATGATACTTAGTATAATGGAATAATAGTAATGATTATTTGCATTACAGTAATATAAAACTACTTCAAATTTTTAACTATAATCAGAAATCTCATGGGGCTTTTTGGTTTTGTTTTTTTTTTTTTTTAGTAAGAAAGGTATCATTAGTATCTAGTGTCTAAAATGTCAGTGCAGGAGATTACATTAGCATCAGAATGTTTTTGACAGGACCAATTAAAACCATGCATTATGTTTAAAAATGGGTATAGGCACTCAGGATGATGTGGGTAATACTATTAAAGCAAGACTTATAGGACTCTTGCAATTGATTTATTTTCTTGATACTGGCTTGTAAAGCAAATTAGCTTTCCTACTTTAACATACTAGAAAAATAAACTGGTGAGCTGTACATGAGTAGGTAAGCTTGGGGCCCAACTCCATTAGAAAATTCAACTCCAATTGTTTGTGTAAATAGTCACAATGCCTGTGACAGTGGTTTTAAGAACCAAAATGATGGTATAGTCAGCTCCACATAAAGACAGGGTGAAACCACAACAACAGCAGAAAGAAAATGTCTTAAATGTTATTAACCTTTTAAAAAATATTATTAAACTTTAAAATTAAGATGGATGGCTTATTAATTTACCTTCTGGAACTGAAAGGATTTCCAGTTTCAAGGGTTTTTTTTCTCACAGAAATGAAGGCCAGGCCAGAATAGGGACTCTTTTGTGAAGGGAAAGCAGGATGCTAATGCGAACAACTGATTCCAGTAGCTGAATCCCTAAGGAAGGTGAATAAAAGAGTGAGTTCCAAACAAAAGCAATTTTGTAGAGAAAAAGCTGTGGATATATGATGATTCTGGTTTAATTTTCCTGATTTTAAAGCTGTCAGGTCTTACTGAAACAGTCAAGTCACAAGAAGTAGGAGTCTCTTTTTGGAGGGAATGAGTCACTGCTGAAAGTTAAGTTTAGAAAACAAAAGCTGCCCATTCCCCCATTACCTTTCAACACTAAAAAAGGAATCACAACAGAAGATTTAACTTCTGGTATATTCTCTGAACTTGTGACACTAGAAGATGTGGAAGGAAATGCCATTGTTAACGCATAGAATGCAGCCCATCAAGACCCTTGAATGTGCTCCACTGAGATCAGGTAAAGGTTAGGAAGAAATAGGAAGAGTAAGCTGCTAATTCTGCTTAGTGATTTGGCTAGTGTTTCTCAGGGAAGCCAATTGTTTTCTTTGACCAAAACCAATTAATGTCATTCATGGAAGTGCCACTTTGTGAATAAGCAGTCCTCTGAGTGTGATATTAAATTACTTAAATGATGGTGAGCATTTTTCCCACGCAATAACTACTGATACATAAACTCCAGTCTTTCACAGCTAGCTCATTCTACAATCAAATTAGAAGGACATACTGGAAACAACAGTCACTGAGCATTGCAAGAGCCAGCCCCAGACACTCTTCTCTTTGCTCGGAGGGAGGTGTTGGATCAGCACTGGACACCTGCCCTGCCATAAGCCATTTGCAGGCATTTCCACTTCAGGCCTTTTTGAAGGCTATCAAAGAGCTTTTAGCCCCTAGACATTTGTGGCTTTAGGAGCTACTTTAGGCAGTGTCAGTGTCTTTACATTTAATAGACCCCATGGAGTTTTTTCCTTCTGTGAATGTGTACATGTGCTTTTTCTGGATCCCCTGTGAACTACTGGCACCTCAAAGCAGGATGTCCCACTGTTTAATTACCTGCTGCATGATGATCCACCTTCTTCAGTTTGCTTTAAATATGCCACCTACTAATTTCCCTTGATGCTCTCGAGTCCTTATATTTGAAAAGAAAGTGAATAATCCACCCCTATTCCTCTCTTTGCTGTTTCTGTTACACATGGGCCAGTTGTCATTGGGAGGCATACGGCAGCCCTTCCCATTCTGTTCTTGCATTCCGTCCTGGTATGTCCCACCAGCTTTGTGACAGTTTTTGAGTGCTGAACCAAGTCTTCCATGAGTTATTATGACTGCAAGATCTTCTTTCTGAGTGGGAACAAGTTGGCTAGAAATTTCTCAGTTTCAATCACTTTACTGCTGTCTAATTAACCCTGGCATGGTAACTGTCTTCATCCTGTTCAGAGGGCATCAACACCCTACTGTTTTCCTAGTTAGACCCTAAGTCTATAAATATTTGTCTTTAGTTGCTGGAGTTTGCTGATTTTGCTCCTTTTATTGGTACAGAGTGTATAGTCCCCTTCCCTACAGCCTAGCCTGACCCTCCCATACATACTGTGTCCTGTCACTACCATGTTCTGCTGATTATCTCCTTTCCCTGCTCATCTCTTCAGTCAACAACACAATGTGAAGCCAAGTGTCCCGTGTCCCTCTTTCTCATTCCACTGTGGCTTCTCTTCTCTACTCTTCTGGAAGTATCTGGGAGTATCTGCCATATGGACATGACACTTCCTTGCTTCTGCTGCACAGCAGCTCTGGGAACCTATGTCCCTCCACATCAGTGTGGACCTCTCCATGCTGCTGGGAATGTTTCTAGGGAAGCTTTGAAGGAGATGGTTGATTTTACTGCCTCGCCTAGCACCCTACATTTTGCTTCCAAAACCTCTTCCTTGTCTTTTACTTCCCTGGTGCACACATGGACCACAGCCGCCTTCTAGGCCCCAGTGTTTTTTTGGAGGGTGGTAGATTCCTGACATCTATGGGTCTGTTTCAACCTAAATTAGGTTGTGCTTATGTTCTCCTCAGCTCAAGGAGAGCCTTTTCAAAACAGGAGGACTGGTTACCCACCAGGGTGGACTTGCTACCTTGTCGTTAGCTCAGTGGTCCCCTGCACATACAGGGCTGCCACCACAGAGGGTCTTCACAGCCCACAGCACCTGGTCAACACCTCCCACTGCTTTTGCTGTCCAGCTGTAGAGTATACAGCTCCTTAACCACCCCGCTGTGCCACTCCCTGCAAACCCCTCGTGTCCCAGCATTCCTCCTACCACTGATGGTCGTGCATCATGTGGCTGCACATGTGGCTATACCACTGGCTTACCCAAATATATGTATGTATGTGCATATAGCATATGTATAGACATGTGTGCATGTGAGAAACATGCATACACCTCTGTGTCTCCATATATGACCTCTTGTAGTGACTACATTCCATATCTCCTCCAGGGCTCAGGTGCTCGGAGCCTTTTCTTTATAATTTATGGCTAGGGCTAGGAATAGCATATTGCAACCTGTCCTCAGTCAGTTTTATATACCGTAGTTTGAACTGGGATTATCAAAATCTGTGGAACACCCTTGGTCTCTAAACAGACTCCACGACCAACAGCAGTTTACAAAATCTGTTGGAATCCAAGAGCTCTCTCTTGAAGGAACCCAGCTGCTGGAGACTCGCTGGGTTCAAAAGACCTGATCTGAAAATGTCCTCGTTGTGGAACTGACCAAGGGCAAAGACAGCCCCACCACGCGTGTGTACCAGTCCGAGACCACGGCTCCCACCGCAGCAGAGAGGGCAGGGAGGCAGGGAGCGATTCAGCCGGTGCTGGCGGAGCTGCGCGGCAGGGGCTCCTTCCCGGTCTCCGGGAAAGCCTGCTTTGAGCTGGGGGGGTGGGCGTGGGGGTTAATTAGCTTGTGCGTTTCGGAGGAGTGCCCCCCGGTCCCGGCCGCTCGGGGGGCGGCGGCGGCGCCCCGAGGCGGTGCGAGCCCCGCGGCGCTCCGAGCCGAGCCGTGCCCGGCGCGGCCGTGACGGGCGCAGCGCTTCCGCGCCCGCCGCCGCAGCCCTGCCCCCGCCGCCTGCGCGGCCGGCCCGGCCCGGCGGAGAGGCGGGGGGAATTTCCAAGCGCCGGCGGCCTCGCCGCTTCCTCTCCTTGTTTTGCTTTCGATCTGGCCCTCTCTCCGCCCGGGCGGAGGCACTGAACTTTTAGTTTTGCTCCCGCGATTATTCAGCGCCTGTTTTCATTTCCATTTCGCGTCCCCTGGCAACGGCGGTAACCTTGAGGAATTGTATAAGGGCCGCGAAAACGGGCCGTCAAGGTAATTTGGAATTGTTTTCTGATCTTCCTATTTCTTTTTTTTTTTTTTTCTTCCTCGTTTAATTTTTATTTTATTTTTCCGCATTGCCCCCGCTTCCGTGTGTAGGCGGCGGGGGCTCCCGGGCAGATGCGCATCGGTTGTAAAAACAAAAGGTCGGGCTGCAGCGACCGGGGCCGAGCCTGATTCCGCCGCTGCGTTTGGGAAGGGGCTGGGGGGGAAAGGGAGACGCGGCCGCGGCGGGGACGGAGCGGGCGGGGGGCACTCGCCGCTTCCCGAGTGGGGAGGGAGCGGGGGCGCGGAGACAAAGGCGGGGGCGTTGGATCGGGAGGTCTGGGGCGCGGCGCTGGCCGGGCCGGGCCGGGGGTCCCTGCACTTGTTGCGGGGAAGGAGGCAGCCGGCGGCTCGTATGGGGAGAGAGGGGCGCTGGCGGGCGGAGGGGCTGGGGCGGGGGTCGCTGCGCTGCGAGGGGGGGGCGCTGCCCCCGCCAGTGCCGGGGGGGCGGGCAGGGGGCGCGGCCTCACAGCCCCCCCGCCCCGCCCCGCGGAGGGCCCGTTACACAAGCGGCGGGGCGGGGCCGGGCCGCCCCCACGGGCAGGGGGTTACCCTGCGCCCCAGGGGTTGCGGCCCTCGGGGTCGGGGCATCCTGGCATCCCAGGATCTCAGCCTGCGGGGGATGGCGGCGGCAGTGCGGCGGGAGGAGATGAGCGGGGCTGGGGGCGGTCGGGCCGCGGCGGAAGGAGGAAGTGGCGCGGCCGCTCCGTTCCCTGCAGGAACAGGCTCCGCTGCGGGCACGGGCAGCGCGTTCTTGGGGCTGCCCCCGTCCTGCCCTGCGCACGGCCCAGGCCGGGACGTCTGCCCCCAGAGGGAATCTGTGAACCGGCGTTTCTCTTGTGCGCAGCGCCCAAGGCCAAATGCCAAGCGTCTTGCTGTGTCTGGGGTCAAAGTTGCAAGTACTCGAAGAGTTGGATCCCGCCGCCCAGGTTCCCAGAGATCTTTAATTCCCGGTTTGATTAGCGGGAGCACCTAAGCAGCAAATTCGGTGACTTTGTCTTATTTAGGCACAGAGCTCAGATAAAGAAATTTCAGAATGCAGAACTTCCAGTTAGTGTACGGTTATAATTTATAGTCCAGCTTACTGTGCTAAAGCCTTGCAGACAGCAGTCTCTGGGTGGTATGAGTAGTTGTAAACTACAACCTCAGTTTCTGGAGATGAAATACAGCATGTTTAAGTTTGTAGTTATTTTATTTAAGTCTTAGTGGGTTTGCATACAGTAACTTTTGCAGAATGCTTGTGTTAATACCATAAAAAGAGAGTTGAGTGGAGCAGCAGCATTTAAATTCATCTTAATACAGAATCAGTGACATAAAAGTAGCAGAATCTGTGAGGCTGGTGGTTTCAATCTGAATCACAGTCTTTCCATGCCACCAGCCCCTACAGAGACATCAGTGTCCTTCTCTGGGTCCTGTTAGTAACATCCCACTAGGGAGTTACTTCACCTGCCCCCTGTGTGCTGCAGTTTCTGTTTGCTGGTAAAGAGTGGTGGAAGATATGAGTGTGGACTCTTTTGACACAGTATCATTTTGTCATGGTCATGTGCCATACTGCAGTTCTTCAGCAAGCTACAGGCATGGCAAGGTGTGAGTCTGGTGTGAGCCCTGTGTTACCTCTCTGAGGCTTGGGGTCGCAGCAGGTCATCAGACGTATTTGGGCTGATCAGCCATTAAATTTGGCACATATCTTTGCGCTCCTGCCTGGTTACTTGCTGACTACAGAAGGGCCAGGTTACAGAAGATGTTAAGTCAGTCTCTAGAGAAGAGCTGTTCATCACAGGCCACGTTACATGGAAAGGGGTAGCCAAGAGGTATGAGAAATAACATGCAGGCTGTTGGGATCGGGGCTTAAAGGCCCCATTCTCCATTGCGCGGAGGCCTTTGGTATGTGGGACCAAGTGAAGTTCCAGACAGAGTCTTAACAGAGAGTAGAGAAAATGATGGAAAAAAAAAAAAAGGGAGCTAAGATACAAGAAGAAATGGAAATGTTTTTGCAACAGAAAGATTTTACATTAGAAGAATGGACTTTATGTAAATAAATTTGCAGCCAGGCTATGTATGCCTTAAAGTAAAACATTCACTTATATATACTCTGTGTATATTAATATGTGTTTAAAAAACAAACATTAGGGAAAAGCTGATGGGTGAAGAATGTAAAGTTTGCCATGACACATCCTCTTTTGAAGAGGAGTATAATCCTCATGGTATTAAAATGTATACATGGTACAATACTTGGAGTATCAGGAACATTGTGAATGTTCAGATATTGTAGAGACAGACATAGAGAAGACAGGGTAACTTGCACATGCATGAAATGAGATATTTTTGTTGAAGAGGAAATAACTGTTTGGGGAAATAACACAGAGTTTCATGAATTGATGCTGTAGGTCTGTATAAAAAGATAGAGACTAGGGCTGTATGACTGTCTGCCCAACCAAGATGTTGGCAACAACTGTCATATATAGAGAAGCTACAAAAATAGGAAGTACAATTGTTAATGGGAGGTCTCAGTTGTCCCCGCATAGATTATGTAATTTTCCAACATGAAATTTGCTCAGGTGCAAAAAAAGCATACTTGCTAGGTGTACCCTGTACAGATAGTCTGTGGCTAGCAACTCTGGACAAGGTACTGGCCAGCAAGAATTAAGTTCAGAATTTTGCATTCAAAATCCCAGCCAGCTCTGGAGTGACAGTGATCCTAATGTTCTTAAACTCAGTGTTGCTTCAGGAGCAGTAAAGCCAAGAGTTGTGGCAGTATTTAATTTTCCAAAGTAAATCTTCATAAAGCAAAGAAAGAAATTAAGCAAATGGTGAGAGGCAGCAAAAAGTGTAAAATAGTTGCAGGTGGCATGTAATTCTTTGAAGACACTAATAGTAAAGGCTCAGAGCAATTGCATGGCATTATGGTCAGAAATACCAAAAAAGCTGATCATGCTGACAAGCAAAGTAAAGGAGCTCAGTAAAAGTAAAAAGATGTCTTTCAAACGCTGAAGTTTTGTCTTCAGATGGGAAAGGTAGAAAAGAGCATAAAATCTGTATTAAACACGATAAGGTAGGCTAAAAAGAGTCATGGAACAAACTGCTGAAGACATGAAAACAATTAGAAACTGCTCCTTGAAGTGCATCAAAACCAGGAAGCCTGCTGATAAGTGATCTATGTGTAGAAGGAGTGGCCAAGGAAGATAAAGTCATAGCAGGAGAGTGAAACAAATTCTTTGAGCCTTGCTTCACTGAGGAAGAGTTTTAAGGTGATTCCCTTGCAGGAGGCTTTTTCTTTTTCTAAGGAATGAGCATGTTGGAGAATTTTTCCTGAAGTGAAGTGTCTGTAAGAGAGGGTATCAAATAAACCATTGAGAAGGATGAAGTAGAAGGCAGGAGGTGATACTTGTAAAGAGTTTTGGAGAAACTTAAAATAGGAAGTTGCTAGTACATTGCCTGTTGTGTGTAACTCGTTGCGTAGGCCTGCCTTAGTGCTCCAGGAATAGAAGGTGACAAATGAGCTGACAGTTTTTCAAGGTTTCTGGGGAGACTGACAACTCAAGGATGGGCATTTTTGTTTGCTTGTTTGTTTGCCAGGGATTAGTGAATGGGACTAGTGAACATGGGTGTAAATGTGATACATTGAGGAAGACTAGGCGACTAGGCTGGACTTCTGTTGCCAAGGAGTTGTGCGTCACGACTCTTCTAGCGTTCTCTAAAGGAATTGCTGAGCTTTTGTCTGGTTGATATAGTCCTTATTAAAGCAGGGCCAGTTTCAGGGTGGGATCAGTTTGCTCTGAGTTGTACAGTCATGGTCATTTTGCTCAGTGAAAGGAGGTTGCCAGTTGTACCCCCTCCCCCCAAGTCTGCCATTTAAGGGTTGGAAGGGGGAATAGGTGGTAGTGATTTAACAAGTTTGCTGGTTGTATTAATTCCTTCAGAGCATGACAATCCCAAAGGCTGAGCAACAAAGCCTGCAGAAGAATCTTATATTGGAAGTCCAGATGTAAGTATGAAAATGAAGTTCAATACAGGCCAATGTAAGTGTAATGCGCATGGAAGGGAATGCAGTCTTAACTTTCTGTTCACAAGGGTGAAGTGTGAACTGATTTTTTACTCAGGAATCCGGTTAAAAAATTAGCTCTGTGCCAAGATGTGGCTAAGAAAGGAGAGGGCAGGTTAAGAATTACTAGGAAGGAGTAAAAATAGAAATAGAAAACACCACTGTGCCATTACAAGTCCACAGTGCTCCCCTCTCCTGATTCAGGATTTAGTGAAAGTTGCTGAGCTTCAGAGAAGAGTGTCAAAGAGGATCAAGGGTATGAAGGTGCTTTTGTGAAAGAGTAAGTAGCTTGGAAAAGATGTGACTGAAGGGGTTGTGGGGATATTCTTTAAAATCATTAGTGTCATGAAGATAGTGAATTGTTAAGATAAATGAAACCCAAATAAAATGTTGGGACGTAGCTTCAGAACAACAGATACAATACATAAATTGTGGTGCTCATGGCCACTTTGTATATGTCAGGAGTTTACTTGGGTTCACGAGAGATTAGGCAGTCTGTGGGAGAGAAACTTGCTGTGCAACTTTGAAGTCAGAACAGTTCAGTATCAAATTTGGGCAGTGATTGCCCACAGAGAATTACTGCACATGATGATCAAGGATTATTGCTGAAAACTGCTAATGGAAACTTCCACTAAGAAGCATAAACTATGGTCCATCTGCAGATAACACAGAGAAGCAGGACAACCTATTGCCGTTTGCTATGTGAATCTTGTGGTATAAGATCTTACGAAATTTCCAGGAAAAAAAAAAAAATCGACGGTGATACTGTTTTATCTGTGCTTGTTACCCCTGCACTTGGTAATCTGACAGCAGTTACAGTAAAGTACATCCTGTGTGCATTTAATGTTGCATTGGAGTGGTACCCCTGCAAAATTCTTCTGATATTTGCGTATTAGAACCTCAGCTTGTGTTCTGTGTGTTGAAAGTCATGGTCCATTTGTTGGTAAAGCCATAAAAGTAATCACGTGTTACCGTTACTTATCTCTGTGACTCGTTTGTAAAGATTGCTCTTTTGAAACTCGGTTCTTCAAAGGCCTGTAACGATTGTGATATTGCAGGCATAAACCATAAGGCAGTGTTTACAGAAGTTTTATTGTAGCTTATGCTGCTACAAACTGATTAGTGCAAAAGATTTTCTGGTTTGTCCCTTGAGATCTCAAGTGCAAAAGCAAAACACAAATAATTAAGCTGAAGAGATTCTAGGTACAGTGAATGAGAGGATTTGTTAAGATGCATATTCCTTATGTATGAATAACATTATGGAAAAAATCATTCTGTGCAATTAAATAATTTCCCCTTGGGTCCGTTGGTTGTTTTTTCCCCCCCAGAAGTGTTGTTGGAACTGTATGAAGGTTCTTACATGTATTGACTGTGTTTGAACTCTTGTGTTAAGATTAAAATAGATTACCATAGCCACTAAGAAAAACTGAAATTAACAGTTGGCAGTTAGTGGAAGGGAAACCGTGTTAACAGTCTAGAGCTTAATGTTGGCCTATATGTATATAAATACATATATATGCAGATATACATATTGACATATATATAAAAATATAAAATGAAGATGTTTTGTGTATAGCATAAATAATATACTGTACAGCACACACTTTTTATTGATAAACTGTAAAAAGGTTTTAAAACTTGCTCTTCTAGTTCGTGCTAGATATGTTTTCAATTTCTTTGAAGCTGATGAAAAATTACTGTTTCTTTTAAATGAGAAAAGGAGGGAAAAAAGAAAGAAATGGGAAGCAGTACAGTAATATTTACTTTCTTAGTGTGTAGTATACTGCAAGCCCAGCTTTGTGTATATTGGAAATCTTCTGACCCTTTTGTTTGCTTGGGGGCAGATTGCAGTAAATGTACAGTAGTCTTTAGTACAAGGCAAACATTTTATCTTGTTGCAGCTTGGACACAGGCATCCAGGAGCAAAGCTGCCTGCATGTTTTTACACCCCAGGTGCAAAACTAAATTTTAACTCTTAAGGTATTTTAACATTCAGTTGTTGCTATATAGGTTGCTAGCTTTCAAGATAAGCTTGGAAGTAATAATTTCCATATTCCTGGCTATTAAAGAGTAGAGCAGGTTGCGGTTTGATAGTTTTTCAGCTGACCTTTACAGGTTAGCTTGGTTTGTAGCTCCCAGCATGTCTCTGGTGTTAGGAATGGAGTTAAGGTGTGGCAGAAGCAAAGGTATTTATTTAAATTTATCCTTTGTTTTGAACTGCACGTGACAGTGGATGTTGTCTAACCATTTCCCTTCTGGTGTAAAATTATTTTACTCTTTAGAGACTTAGATACAGCACAAAAGAAGGAAGAGATGCTTACGTGTTTGGTTTTAAAAAGTCTGAAGTGTGGTTAAGTTCTGCTTTTTGTCATGAATGGAGGGGTGTATGTGACTTGCAGGGCCTGATGAGTGCACAGAAGACAAAGCCTGTAGTGTAATGTTCCTCCTGTACTGTAATAGTCCTGTTGATATTGAGCATAGCTTGATAGCATTCCATGCAAGCCTCTTACAGATAATGCTGTAGTTGTTTAATAAATTAAGGTAGCAGTAAATTTAGAGCCTTATGTCCATATCATGGGTATATATATATATATATATATGTATGTATAAAAAAACACATTTGGTGCATGATGTGGGCTTTTGTGCATTTAGTGCACTGGCTGCTCTTTTAAGGTGTTTTGTTGAATTATGTAAATGGATATGCAACTGAGATATAAATCAAGTGGAAAATACTGAAGTACTGAATTTATTGGACTAGGCACATAAATTTGTAAAATCAAAACTAAACAACGCCACCCCCAAACACTTTCCAAAATTGTGATAGCATCTTAAAAAGTTTATCTAAATAAAAATAATTCCAAAGCAGGAAAACAGGCAGGATAGGAGATTAATGTTTTTTAATTACTGAAGGCTTGCCTGCAGCATCTGAAATCCCAACAGTGTCACAAGAAAAGATGAAAGCAAAACTTGAGGATAAAATTGAAACCAAATATAAACAAAAGTGAAACTGACTCCACTGGTTTTCATATCCCAGTTGGCAAAAATGAAAGAATAAACACAGAGCAAAGAAGCATGAGAGCTGAACTTGAAAAATTAGTTCAGTTTTACTATTTATTTCATCTTTTGGTAAATTCGACTGCTGCATGGCAGCAAACTACACAATAAATAATAGGAGCTGCACTCCTGTTTTTTCCACGAACCACTTTTTGCAGCCAGAGGTCTGGTCAGCAGCCCTGCGGTATGGGAAGTGGCATCTTCTGCAGTCACGGAAGTACCGTTTTGAAGTGCTGGGGAAAACACGTACAGAAAGTACAATGGAGGTGATGACATCCCATGTGATGAAAGGGAGTCAGTCATTCAGCTGGTAGGGACTCCTGAATTTTATTCATGTTGAGCTTCGAGTTGTTATAGGATCAGGTATAAAATATGTGGTGGCCTTTTTTTTTTTTTGCACCCCACCTTTGGGATCATCCACTTAGATCTGGGGCAGATCAGCAGTAACCAAAAGATCTTACCCTGGTATCAGCTTTACTGATGACATGAAATGACTGCAAATGGTTTCACTCTGTTTTCTCAAATCAGTCAACAGCTAGAAGGCCCTTTTCAACCTTGAGAACTACCCATTTAATCAGTCAAAAGATGGCCAAATGTTGGGTGGCCATGTAATCTCAAATGAACTACTTCTCATATGTAGAGATGTGTTACTGGGCCGTATCTATAAAAAGTTTGGGTGTTGATGAGAAGCTTGGACAATCTCTGCTCTGCTGAAGATATACTGGGGTGAAATAAAAGAGAGTTAAGTTCCAGAAGTCTAATTCTCACACATTTGAACACATTGCATTCAAGCATATAAAAACTAAATGCTTTGGATGCCAGAACCATTCTGGAGATTTGAGATTGATGAGGGAAGCCGAAGAAGACTAGCTTTGTTTAATTTAATAATATTTATCCAGCTTAGATGAGAAATGAAGACGAGCTGAGTTGTCTCACTGTAGCTCAGTAGTATTTTAGGAAACTTCCAAGATAGAAATAGCTGCTGCAGATCACAAATGGAGGCTGTCTAATTGGTGTTGGTCTGTGGTCAACACAGAAACTTTAAATTAAAACCACATTTTGTAACCAATCCTGTTACCTATTCTTATCCTGTATGTCCTGTGGCAGAAGAAAGTAGCATTTTTAGAAAAAGGAGAATTAGATCATACCATTTCAATAAGCACAAGTACAAGCACTTAATACTTGCCACTCTTTAAGTGCAAGCCTTTCAAATGTGCAAACAAGAGGAAGACATTTCTCTCTTGAAATTCTCCAGTGTCAAGCAGTATCTCTGTAATAACTAATTCAATTTATTTTTTTTGCTCAACACATCTGCTTCTTTCATGGTGCTATTTTTGTAACCATAAATACATTCATGTGACAGACATGTTTCCAGCTTGCCATGTGGATGATTCAGAGAATCCCAGCCCCCAAGTCTGTGCCTGCTCTGATCTGTCTGAAAAGAAAGTGTCTTAGTAAGCGTTAGAGTGTTTTCTACAAATCCAAAATAGTGTATACTTTTCTTTAATACTTTCTTTTGAAAGTAAAGGAGAAATTGCTTTCCTGAAAGGGCTGAGTTTGCTGCTCTCTGTGAGGGTAGGCAGAGGTAGTTTATGTCTTTTGCTCTCAGATCTGGGTGCTGTGCTCGCGATTAGAAGTTTGGGTAGCAAAGGTGTAGGTGTGGGTTAGCTATTAACTTCAGTGGTAGAAACTGCCCTTGCCCAGACAATAAAATGAAAGCTTTAAGCAAATATTAAATCGCACTTTAGCGTAGTGTGCAAATAGTTTTTGCTGTGTGTTGCAGAACAGTATGTTATACAAACAAAGGTAGCTGTGAGAAACAAGCCCAATCAGAGCAAGGTGGATTACATCAGGTGCAGGTCATGGCTGGTGAATGTGAAAACTCTTCCTTGAACACATTTCTCTCAGCGTTTGCAATCTGGAATAATTTTTTCTGCCTCTCTGAGTGCTTCTAAAATGTCATTGTCTTTTTGCTATCCTGCCTGAGCCTCACAAGCCATCAGTGTGGGAACACTGCGATTAAGCCATTTTGGTTTATGATGGCTGTTTTTCTATTATATAGCACCCTATAACGTGCTTGCCCTATAAAGCATTTACCCTGTACTTAGGCAGGACTCGGAGATGAAGACTGCCCAGTCTTGCAGGTACTTGCATGCCTGATTTTCCATTGCTTTCAGAAGGACCCATGTAGGAAATGTGCTTGTTAAAAGTTTTGGGAATGTCTCCTGTAAAGCTAGTCATGGGTCTTATAAGAGTGCAGTGGTCCAAAAGAACAATGCTGTTGAGTTGCGTCAGTGAAGCAATCTTGATAATTGTTTGAGCCTTAATAGCCTTGTAGTTTTCACCAGGCTGGAAAATTCTTTACGAATCAAGTGTCAAATGCTGAGTTTTCCTGGCAGTTTTAAAGAACACACAGGGTTTGGCTTCCATGGATTCCAACTGGCATGGCTAAGCATTAGCGCTATTATGTGTGGGTAGTCAGGAGTGGATTCATGTGTGAACTCTTAATTCAGGAATAAAATTGATTATTTGGGAGATAATTGCTCCCTAGTGCAAGGAAATTAATTACTCCCTGAAAACCATGCCAGCAGATTTCTTGTTGTAAACAAACCCTTCCCAAACTTGTCTGAATGAAGTACAGCTCTGCTACTAAAAAGTCACCACCTTTCTTCTAGGCAGCTTTTGGGAGAAAAATACTTAGACATCCTGGATACTGGGGACAAATCATGGTCAGACATTAGATGTAACACAAAGTTTAAGAAGGAAACAAATCAGCTATTGGAGTGATTACTGTAATCCATTTGTGGCTGCTTTTGAGACTCCTGAAAGAAGTGACAGAGGAAGAGTCTTCTGTAGTCAGCGTGCTGATGAGTATCACTTGCACAGATCTGTTGACATCCTAATGCCACCAGAATCTGGCATCTCCCATATTCACTCCCTTGAACACCTGGGAAACAAATAGAAGAAACTCCCAGCAAACAAAATATTCTTTCAAAGCTTAAACTAAAGCAATCACTTTGTATTGTCACCAGACTTGCAGACACTGTGTGCAGATGATCATCATGGCAAGGATACTGCAGAGATGATCTTTAGCAATCTGTTAGAGGCCCTGGGCCAAGTTCCCAGCTGAGGTAAGTTGCTGCCACGCCAGAGAAGTGAATGGGCTCAGCCACAGACATCGTGTTGCTCAAGTGTTATGATAGTGTTCAACATAGGAGCCACTGCAAGGGAAATTTCACTGTCAGTATTGAGAGGTTGAAGTGTTGTTTCAGTATGGCTAAGTCCAGAAGCAAAAAAACCAGCCTTCTGGGTCTACTGTATTAAAATAAGATGGCTTTTCTTCAGTGCACTTCTAGTCTGCAAATCCGAGGGCTACCTTTAATGATGCTTGAGATCACTGCAAAGTAACAACTCGTCTTTGCTGCTGAGGGAGAATAAGCTTTGCAAGGAAACCAAAGGAAAGAGTCTGTTTTGATGTGTAATGTCTGAATCCCAGCCAGGGCATGTTAACACCCTTTGGGTGGAACAGAAATGCTATAGGGCTGATGAAACACACTCTATATACAGTATGAGTTCCCATTGTATGTTTTCCTGGGCATGTTTATCATGCAGTCTGTAATGCTGATTTCAATACACGTTTTAGGTATTTTCTGCCATTGTTTTGTTTGGGATTTTGTTTGTTTTTTTTCTTTAGGGCAAGTCAGGTTAGTTGTTTTTTGCCCTCTGTCCCTTAAGGGTGCAAGGTTTTTTCTCCTTCTACCTTTGTGCATCTTTCTTGGGTAGAGCAGAAAAAATACTGCCATTGCTGCAGTGTGAATCAAGCGTTACAGCCAACACAGGAGCTGGTTCTGTGGAGCAGTCGGCCATAGCATGTACTTTAAGGGAACGCAAGGCAGGAGGTGCTTAGTGAGAAGCAAATCTGCCAGTGATGTTTCCCCCATCCCTGCCTGTTCAATGGGGCATCACTGACAGAGTAACGGTGGGGAGTAAAAGAGGCAATGTTATATGCAATTAAAAGACCAGAAAAGGTAGGTGTTGCGTTCTAACTGTCCATGAATCCAGAAAGTTTCTTACAGGTTTTTATGTGTTTTCCTGCTTCTTATCTGTTTTCTAAACCAAGAGCTTCAGGATTTTATTTTGAACCTGTAACCTTTGATCCTCTGAGAACAATGCCCACTCTTCCTCATTAACTACTCTCTAATTATGTATTTTGCTGTTGGTTCCAAGAAAAGATATGGATATTTGCATAATTTGGGATTATCAGAAAGAAGGCATATTAACTCTGTTTCTGCAGCATCAGTGGTAAGATTCTCCTCTGCCTCCTGGCAGATGGAAAATGCACCAGGCAGAGGTCTTGTCTCCCTGCAGGCTGCAGGCAGGGGGATTTGAAGTGTCTGATGTTGAAGTCACTGAGTAAAATGGACTTGTGTTGTCCTTGTTTCAGTGTCAATCTCACATTTCTGAAGTATTTCTGAGCAGGTGAGGCTAGCAGGTTTTCTTATGTGGGCGAAGGCTCTATCCCTCTGACGAGTTTGACTTCCAAGCAGGGCTTTGCTTGGAGTACATACAATTAAACCTTTGAAAGGGGCATTCTCAATAGAATAGCTGAGAAAAGTGGCCCTATATACAAAACCCCATATGAAGGCAGAGTCCAGTCTGTGATCAAAGGGCAGAATTTTGCTCCAAGTACTGTTCTTTAAAAAAAGATCGTGTTTCCTTGTATCCTAGAACAGTCTTGGCACAGGCACAAATGCAGAACCCAGTTCTCCGAATCCTAAAATTAGCGTATGGTCTCATTTCAGCATATCTCTTTGGTCACAGAGGATGATTGATGCTTTTCTGAACTGCAGCAATGTTAGCAAACAAAGGGAATAGTTTAAAAGATTATCAGCAAAGCACAAGTACAAGATAACTTAAAAAAAATATTGCCAGTTCTGTATTTGCAAAGAAAAGAGAAATAGATACTCTGCAGTGTTCTGCACGTGTCCTCTAGGGAGCAGATGTTTTTTCACAGCTTTGGGAAAAGGCTGTGACGTACTTCACAAATGCACCTCCAAGATTCTTATCCCAGCTGACCTTCTCAGAACCATTAATAAAATTTCCATATACTGACAAACCTTTTAACTGGGTATTTTGTGATGTGGAAAGAATAACTGCTTTTAGAGACTTTTTTTTTTTTTTTTTTTTTTTGGTTCCACAGAAATATATTTTTTAATAAATATCCACAGGCATAGCATAGCTTGGGGTTTTGGGATAACCTTTGTGCTTTTTCAGTTTGCCAGATGCTATCAGAATGAAACTAAAGGGAAGAGAACATCTTGTACTGCTCAGATGTAATGCCTGCCATGCCGTTGCTTTCACTTTCTGTCTACAGCTGCTGCAATTCTAGGGAAGAGCTCTTCGTTCTCAAAGGTTACACTTTCTGTTTGGCAGGATTGTTATCTCCATCATGGAAAAAACAAGTCAGAATTGCTAGAATGTTTTAGCAGAGAATAGGGAGGGCTACAAACAAGTCAGAATTGCTAGAATGTTTTAGCAGAGAATAGGGAGAGCTACAAGCTCTTTATTAAACATTATGGAGTGAAAATATTTAGATGTGTATACAGATCGCAGCCATCGCTTACATATTTTCTGCCATCTCTTTAGAGATGAATAGCTCTTGAAAATAATTAATATTTTTCTGCTGTGTCTTAAAAATAATTGAGCACTGTGAGTTTCCTTCTGAAGAGTCTTGCATAAAAAATCTTAGAAAAATACATCATGAAAAGAATGTGTATGTAGTTGAATTTCAGTATGTGCCTTTAAGAATTCTGTGGTGACAGCTACCTGCTCAATGCCCTTTGTGTAACTAGTCCAAAAAAATGCACTTCCCATCCTTACATCATTAGGACTGTTCTTTCAGCTGTGTCTATCTTAAGAAGCCAGCTTGCATGCTTCACCCCAGGCTGCTGATGTGATTTCCTGGGAGAAACCTCATTTTCAAGTGTGCAGTAGCAGTGCCATTGACTGGCCTCCTCCCAGGCTCTGTGTTCCTAACTGGGCTACACTGGCACCAGCTCCAGTAGATGCTGTGCCTTCTGCCCTCCTCAGCACTCTTCCTCCATGCCTCACCTGCAGGCTTAGGACAGTTTATACCTTGTAGGGTAGCCTCCACCATATTTTTGCATTTTCTACTTGAAAAAAAAGGCTGAACTGACCACAGGACTAGCATGAACAGTGCAGTAAATAAAGCTTTGATGAAGGTCAAAATAATCCCTCCATAAACTGTGGCATCAGCACGTCCATGGGCCATGCACGTCACATGGGAATGTCCCGGTGGCTTGCCCCTCCAAATGTGTTGGAGTTGGTATCTTGCTCGCTTGGCACTTGTTTAGGAATAATTTTATTGATGTCTGAATGTCCATCGATACCTTTAAGCTCCCACCAAAAACGCTAATGCCCCTGACTGAGGACCCCTGTAAGAATGAGACAGGTAATAAAAATGGAGGAAGAAAAGGGAAATTCACCGAGCTATCGGTCTTAAAATATTCGTAAGAGGCATGGTTAAAAATAGTGGTTCTTGAAGACTGGCTGTCTTAAGAATGGCAAGTGTTCATAAAATGATATCCCAGCAGGTAGCCTGACTTGCAGTGTCTAAATGAGCTCCTCTTTTCAGATAGGGCAGAAAAATAGTTTCTTAGGTCCCATAAGCAGTTTTCTTGGCAATTATTCTTCCCTTCCCCCACAATGGGACAGTGATAAACCAGAAGAAAAAACAAACAGGAATTATATTCAACATAATGCCAGAAAGTTTGACTTCTGCCTCCGGTGTCTAGGAGTATTAAGCATTTTCCTATGTTTTCCCCAAAGAAATGCTGGGGTTCAGTACTATCCAAGTTTGAAGCTATGGTCTAAAAGCACAGGAGCTTTATTAGTGGTTTTGGATTAAGGGGTTCCTCCCTGGCCACCCCAGCTGCTCCTTCCCACTCCCATGCTGGAGTGTTGTCTTCTATTGGTTCTTTGTTGTGTCTTTGAGCAGGATGAGAGCCACAGTCCAGGCTCAAACAGATGAAAAAGACCCTACAGAAAGAGGTGTTGCTTGTAAGCCTGCTAAGTTCCTGGCCTTGTTCAGAAAGCTGCCTATGCAAAGAGTAGCATTGAGGGACTGAAGAGTGGCGGAGTGATGGAGTGTCAGGTGCTTCTTTGCCAATGGTGAGCTGGTGCCGCTCCTTCCCTCTGCCGTCCCAGCTGACTCTGCTCCTCTCCCTGGCCACCTCCATCCATGGTCTCTCCAAGATGGAGGAAGATGGTGTCAAGTGACCCATGGCAGACATTAAGCCATTTTTCTCCCAGTTAACCTGAGTGTGAAGGTTCAGGCAGGTACAGATAACCAGGCTTCTAGGCCAGTGGATGGGTACCCACAGCTCAGGACATCATGGTGGTGATGAAGCTAGTGGGAACTGCATGTCTTGGCAGCTCTGAACATACTGTTAGAAGTCAACTTGCCCTGTGGTACAAAAAGTACAGACAGCTGCATGTAGCTTCTTCTAGGTGTGAATGTGCAGGGGAAGTGCTGGTTGACCAGGAATGGGAGATAGGTGCATAGGTGCTTGTGGTTTTACAGCCTGATCCAAATTGTAAATGTTGATGTTCCGTTCTCCTTAAAAGGGTGGATTGTTTCTGCTTTTTTCTTTCAGCTGGGTAAACACTGGAGAGAGGCTGGAGCAAGGAGCTTGGCATGCCTGCTGTTTTTTACGGCTTACCTTGGTTTCTGGCTTTGTAGATTTCTTTTATAATTAATATATTCTGGTGGATGGTGAAGCTGGCTTAGTGTTAGGTAATGGCGCCTGAAATTTTACATGCCTTTGCTGTCTGTTTTGGAGAATTTCAAAGGTCTTTTCAATGTTGAATGATTCTTAATGTCAGGTGATTGGTTCCGTACTCACTGAGGGATGGACTTCAGGTTCTCCCACCTGGAGCCATTGGAATAAGACTTCCAAGTGCACCTATTAACCCTGCTTATTGTAAGGCAGAAGCTACTTTTAAGGCACTGCAGAAGTTGATGTTTCCTTCTGTACAAATAAATCATGCATTTGTCAGCTCTGGAGAGGAGATATGGCACCTTCATTTCCCACAGGCTTGGTAGAGTTGATGTTTTCAAAGGATGTCGTTGATGTGCAACTGCAAAAAACCCCACTAAATTTTAGCACTGTTGTGGTCAGTACTGTCCTGAGGCAGACAGGTCTGGGCGTGTCTTCTGAAGACATCCAGCTTTATTTTCTGCATCATGGGCTCTTAGAGGAGCACTAGGAGGGGTGTTTTGGTGAGCAGAAGCATAATGTGCTTGCCACTCTGTGAAAAACATAGCCCCAGAAGATGCCTACTGTTCCCCCCCCCAACTGAACATCATTGTGGGGTTATTTTTAGCTGGGTTTGAAATTACTTTCAGATAAATAGGTCTTGGGAGCCACTCCTCCCTTTTCATAAGCCAAACTTCTCTTCTGATTACCTTGGTTTAATTTGCCTTAGTGTGGGTGACGGATGTGAAGGTGTGTGCTGACAGTTGCAGGTGCTAGTCCCAGAGGAGTCCCAGGGTGCTGAAAAGGAGATGAGCACCACACCGCCGCATCTGCAGGGGAGCAGCTGGGGAAGCCCCCAGGGACGTGGGAGGGAAGAGACAGACTGGCTCAGCCATGCCGTTTTGGGCAAAACTGGCTTCCTTGTAGTAGCGATTGTTGGCAGCTTTCTCATTTCCTGAAATATATTGCTTTTGCACAAAGGCAGCTTCTGTTGCTCCCATGTTGCCTGTCCCAAGTGGGATTCATTGCTACTGCTTTCAAGATAACTTTTCTGCCTTCTGTCTAATTTGTTTATTTAGATGGGCTTGAAATTTGTCTTAAGGGCTCATTACCCAGAAGACAAGTCAAGTCCGACTGCTAAATGGGAACACTCATATATTGAGTGTTGAATCTGATGCACAGTGTTTCCAGGAATTGTCTCAAAGTGCATGCGTACTTTAACATGCCTTACAAAGAAATGTATCTGTTGCAGATACTTGTTTCTTCGTTGTCAGACAAATGAAAATTTGCTCATGTTTTTAGTACATTTCCATTTGCATTTTTCAGCTTTGACTCAAACTGTAGTAGGGGAAGGTGGTACAAATCTCCTATACACATTCTGCAACCTGGGTGAGGATTGCTGGTGCCAAGGGGAGGGGGCTGCAATGACGCAGCGGGCTGTTTGCCACTGACCTGGGGGCTGAGAAAGCTGTAGCCATGTCACCCTCGCCCAGAAAACAGCTTCCCTCTTGCACAGATAGGGGATTTGCACAAGGGCTCGGCCGCTGTTGGGTTCTGGGGTTTGCTGTTTTTGTGTGTCTGATGTGCACCTGAAAGGGAGCTGAGCAGTTGCAACCATTTCTTGAGGTATTTTAGAAATTCATAGTTAACTGCAACAGGCTGCAGCTGAAGCGCAAGTGACCACTGCCCACTGGAGTAAACAAAATGCCAATATGTTTGCTAAGAGATTAGTGTGAGCGTGGCTGCTGGTAAATTCTCTGAACACATCAAAGAGCCTTATTGTTGCACTCAGGTTTTAATTCCTTATTAGTTTCAGGAAATACACGTCCTCAGAGCAATGAGAGGAAACTTTGAACGTTTTTCTTCCTCTTGTGATGGGTGTGGGCTTGGTACTGCCTAATTGTTAGTTTGTCTGATGCCTGTACTCCCATAGGAAGTGAGAACAAACCCATTTACATTTGTGCCATTGCTGTGTGGTTTCAATTTTTTTTTATTTTTTTTTATTTTAAGATCAAAGGTGACAAGAATAGTGGAGCAGAGAAGTTAAGAATGATGCAGAGAACACAGATGTGAAGAACAGTGGAGAGAGGAAGGAGCTGAGCCCGGTGCAGAGGGGGCAAGGAGAAGCAGCAGCCTAAATGCAAGTACCTGAATGTGGAAATCATGGATTACAGGCTGCTTAGCAGGCATTTAATGCAGTGCCTTAATGTGCATCTAGTGCCAGTTGGCGCTTTCAGAGTGGTGCCTGAGATAGGTTAATGTTTTTAAAATTTTCTGCCTCAGGGTCAAGACTTTGGACTCTTATGTCAATAATTTACAGCCCTGAACAGGGAAGTGGCATCAAGGTCACGTGAGAGAGAGAGAGAGAGAGAATGAGAAAATGAAGTCAGTTGGAGTATTAACTGAATAATGTAAGGTGGTTTGGTACAGCTGAGGGGGCTGTGAAGCACTCACTTCATAGCTGAGTTGCGCTGAAATGTAAAATAATAGCTAAATAAATTAGTGACTGGATTGATCCAAGAAAGCTGAAAGGAGGGGACCAAACTACTCAGCTACAACCAAATGGTCTGATAAATTGCTGTGTTGTAAAATGTGTTTTTCATAATTTTAGTCAAGTTTATGAGACAGAAACAGACATTTGAAAGTACTTTTCTTAGTAGATGCATCATTTTAGCCAGTACAGTGATGCCTCCAACATGTGAATTTTCTTCTTTACATATTTTTTTCTTTGCAAAAAAAGGTCTTGTGCAAATGCCCGTATGTGTGCCAAAAAGAGGTATCCCCAGGAGCATAATTGTTTTTCTTTGTGACCTCTGGTATCCCACCTGTGTCAGCAGACAAACTTTTGCCAATATCATGTGTCTTCTTCAGGTGAAGGTTTTCCTAATCAAGGTGCACCAGAAGAGTGTTTTTTACCATAAAGAAGACTTTATCATCTCAGTTGCTTTTAGGGGAGGCTTGCACACAGATCTAAAAACACAATTATATTTACAGTTGTTCAATGCCAGCAAAGCTTTAGTATGTCTGTACTGTGCAGAGGTGGGGGAACTGCCTGGCAGTTCTGCCTGGAAAACAAGTAATCATGTCCCTTTTTTCCCGCAGCTCCTTCCCAGGTGGGTGACAATGCCTGTCGAAAGGATGCGGATGCGGCCCTGGCTGGAAGAGCAAATCAATTCTAACAGAATACCGGGGCTGAAATGGCTAAATAAGGTAATGGGGGGTGCATGCATGCACTGAAGAGGAACTTAGAGCAGTGGCTGAGGTCTGAATAGGTAAATCAGCTCATTCCTAGTTTTCAAAGGGGTGACGTGGGGAGGAAGGGCAAAGCTGAATGCTTCCTGCTGAACCTGTTCCTCCGGCCTCGCCTGCCAGATCTGAGGCATCTTGCTTTGGTCTGGTGGATTTGTGGCTCCTTTGAAAGCATTTTCCATCTCTTTGTTGTTGGAGTGAGTGTTTTTGGAGACTCTGATAGGTGGTTTTATTTTTTTTTAAGCAGGGAACACATTGTTCACCAAGTAGCATCAGAAGGATGTGAACACAATGCTCTCCTGAGGTGGAAGACCTTATTCTGAGTTAGACTCTGGGTTGAAGCAATGATCTCCTGTTTCAGACTTGTGAGACTTCTTTGATACTTCTAACCTAGGAGAAAATGGAGTAATTTTTACTGTGCCAGACCCAAACCTTAGCTCTTACTAAGCACTCTAGACACTTTGAGAGCACAAGTATGAGCTACAAAATGTCAGTGCCCAGTTTGAATTTATTTTAATTGGTTCAGTAAAACCAAGAAGTGCATTTGAGACTTTGAATAGTGATAAACCCTGGAAATATTGCATGCATTCTGTATTATGCAAGAGAGTAATTACCACACTGAAAAGCATGAAGCTGTTTTGGCTATAGAGGCCACTTTATTATCAGAATGGGTAGAAATGCACAAAATTGTGTGCAGAAACATAGAACTGCCACTCTGGTTAAGGCACTAACCCAGATAGTCTGGTGTCCTCCCTATAGCAGTAGTAATTGGGGTGCTCATTTTTAGAGCTGAAGAATGGCAATTGAAATTACCACTTTTTATTTCAGCTTTCAAAGCTAGAAATGTTCACTACTTCAAAATTATCAGAAGCCCTTTAAATTTCAGCTATGAATCTTGTTTTCTCAGGAACTTCCTGCATCAGTGACTCTCACATGCTGTGGCTGAGTAAATAAATATTGCTTTATCCATTCCCTAGTTAGCTGCCCCGTGAATTTGAGTAGGTCCTTGTTCTTGCATAATGGGGTCACAGCTGAAGAGGAGGAGACCAGTTTTTACTGTTGTGTTTGTAATTTGAGTCCCGTGTTGGGGTCCCTCGCCTTGAATATCTCTACTTCCGTGTCAGGTTTCCTGCTGACAGTCCATATCTGCTGTCCTTTGCTGGGTATCCCTGCCCAATCCTGAAATAATTTCTCTGCAGTTAGTAGGGCACAGTATTTCAGATCTGAGCATATTACTCTTAAATACAGCGTTGTCATCTATAGGTTATGTTCACGTAACCTTTTTTGGTACATCTGAGGAATGGTACTTGCTTCCTTTGCAGTTTAAAAATGCTGTCACTGTGATAAGAACTTTATCCTTCCAAGTTCAGAACACCAGTCCATAAAGGCAGTTTGCAAGGCATGTCATGTTGTTGTTTAATGTTTGCAGCCCTCTGATTGTGTTGTTACAGCAGTTTCTGCCTTGTGCTTCTGGCTTGAACTGTTTGCATGCAAGAGTCAGGAGAAGATTTTGTCCTTAGCTTATTCTGTATAGGCTTGTCTCACAAACAAATTCTTTTGAATTTTTTTATTTTTAAAGAAAGCCCTGACTCCTATAAGAAAAAGGATACCAGGATAAGTGGCCTGCCTTGAGGATTATTAAATTCTGATTCCCCACTTCTACCCTCTGATTTGGCATCAGACTGGATTGCCTTTATTGTGCTCAACAAGCTAATTGCCCTTCTGAGCATTTCTGTTTAAAAATGTTTGAACATTCATTCCAACAATGGATCATTAAACCATAAATATATCTATTTTTACTTTAAATCCTGACCATAAACAAAGCCATGGAATCAATGATACAGTGTCATGTGTATCATAGCCTGTTCTGTGCCCACAGAATCGACTTTGGAAGCTCTAGGATTTTGCAATTTGTATATTTTAATTAGAGTTTGGCAAAGAACAGTTAAGCATTTAGAAAAGAAAGCGGGTCAGATTATCAAAGATAATGAAACTTTAGTGTGCATAGCTTTTAAGGAAATAAAATTTAAATATGAAAGGAATTACTACTATTCTGGGTTTGTCATTGGCTCTTGGGGAATTTTTCCAAACTGAGAAAAGAATTAAACCTCTCTCAGCTAAAAAGGACAAACCAGGTACAGCTAATTTACCTAATTCCGTCCCCTACTGTCCATTGATGACATTATGCCTCCAGAACAACCCCCTTTTTTATAAGGTTTAAAAAATAAATATTTGTGTGCCATCCTGGTGAAAATGTTATCCTGCTGAATGGCATAAGAGAGGAAGGGAATTTCTTTACCTTCCCAGAGAGACAAAACTGGGAGATGTGAAGGAAATTACGTAGTTCAGTAGAGGGCAGAGGTGGTGTGAGAAGGGGGATAATAAGAGGTCAGTGTCCCTCAAGGATCTGGAAAAGGAAATCAGAGTGGAAATATTCCAAGTAGATGTAACAGAAGTCAAGAGGCAAACTGCTGCTTTGATGGATGCTTGGAATACTACCCTCAAGAAGGATGCTGCTATTGAAGATTTGTCCTATGACTTGTAGCTAATATGTGGTCTTGTGCTCATTCACCTGCTTGGGGCAGTTTGCAATGCTGTTTTCTCCTTCATGCCTGTTTCTAGGAATGCCACAACTTTTCCCTTTTGATGTCTCCACTGGAGCTTGGTAGCAATTACTGTTAGGCTGCAAAAGTTTTGTGGGTGGTATTTTTGGCTTTAGGTGAGGCTAATTTTTTTAACACAAACATGAGACTCCTACGCAAATGTCCAGTGCTGTACCAGTCAGCACATGGTTTTCGAGTCTAAGAGAAAGCAGTGAGGAGCCCTTCCCTGTTAAGGTCATTACTAGAAAGCATCGACTGAAAAAGAATATAGGTAGTGTTTGATAATGTGTGAAATAAAGAATTAGTATTTAAATAGAAAGCATCCAGGTAAACTAGAACAGAACACACAACCACGTGCTATTGATGCACCCAGCAGCCTTGTGGGATTTCAGAGAAAGTTAGATACTTGATAGGGGATGAGAAAATCAATAGTTTCTGTATTTATATATATGTATTATAAAATTATAATACATGTGGATTCTATTTTGTTATTTATATTTACTTTGCTATAATACCTGTATTTAAAGACATCTGGGATTGGGAAGAACTTTCTGTAATGAACAGAAGCACTGTAATGACCACTTAAACTGCTGCTGAGTGTCCTAGCACCTTCCTTTGAGGCAGTGAGTACAGCTGATGATGACAGGATGCTATGTCTGGAGTCTTGTTCAGTCTGCTATGTTTTGAATTATCATATGGAATATGAAATCCATGATATAACCTCTCTAGCATTGTGTAGCGTTGTTCAAACCTCTCAAGCATGAGACTTTTTAATCTGTTCAATTCTCAAAGTTCTTGTTGATAGAAATTGTTTTCTATAGAAGTATTATTTTTTTCCCCTATGCTTATTATGGTCTGTGGGAAAGTAAAGGCAGGAAAGTTTATTCTAGCTCTGAATACAGTAGTGCTCTGGACCACAAAACAGTGGGTTTGAGCCTTTCTTTAGACTTCTACTCGGGGAAAGAGGTGAGCATCTCTGTAGGATTATTTAATTATATATAGGGGAAAGAGTAAGGAGGCAAAAGGAGAGAAGTGATAGGACCAGATTAAGAGGAAGAATGAGGGTGTGAGGATTTGAGGAGAATGGGGAACGTGTTAAATCAGTGCTTTCACCAAATTAAAGATGAAGCCATGCGAGAAGGCAAGAATGCAATTCCAGCAGGTGAATGTACATGAGAGAATGGATTAAAGACTAGAGTTGAAGGACAAAATGCAGGCTCAAAAAAAAGAAAAGATCACATGTGAAGGAAGGGAAATAAACCTAACCTTGACATTAGTGAAATATTAACAAGATAGACAAGGAAGAAAAGTGGTTGTTGGGGGAAGGGGAAAGGACAAAGGATTCATCTCGCACAACCACAGACATCTACAATGCAGTCATTTAAAGGAGTGCTGCCTGTCTGGAGTTATTTGTAGTCAGTGTAGAGAAATAGGCTTTTTTAGGGTGCGATTCAGTTGGCATAGCTCAGGTGGCCACTTCAGGAGGAGGGAGCATTTTGCCCTGGAAGTACTTTTCTCTTCCCAGACTGAGAATTGAATCTAAACCTGCAGAGGCAGTTTATAGCGCAAGATGTCTGCATATGGAGCCAGAGGAGATGTATTCCTCCCAACAGGGGAGGAAAGACAAGTGTTGTGTAAACAACTCCTTTTGTATGGCTTTGCAGAAAAGAGTGTGAAGAGTTCTGAAGCAGCCCTGTAGTCAGTACAAAATAATTCATTACCATGTTGTATGACATAAAAGCACATCTGGCCCAGCATCCATTTGGCCCAGTATCCTGTGTGCTAAGTGCTTGTGGAAGGAGTGTAGGAATCCATGCTGTTCAAGCTCTGAAAGCCCTTGGGCTCCCAGAGCTGGAGCTACCTCCCAAAACTATCATCTTTAATAGTCACCAGACTACTGTCTTCCATAATCCTTTGGGAATCAGTTTATATTGCCACCATGTAAGGCATGCCCTTATTTAGCTACATATGTGTTAAAAAAAAATTTCGAAAAAGCCTTTCTTTGGATTGCTTTAAATGCACTTCTCTGTGGCCTAAAGTTTCTGAACTGAAATATATTAAAGTATCTTTAAGGCTACCTTTTCACATGAGTGATGGGTTTTATCCCCACTGGAAAGATGTCTACAGTTGATATATTCATGTTTGTTTGCTTGGCGTATAAATTTATAAGATCTCCTTTCTTCACCGTGCTAGTATTTACTGGCTGAATTCTAAATCCCTTGACTTTGCTCTGTTCCTATAGTTGTTTAGTTTCAGATGTAATTTTACTAATCATAAAAGTGTCTGTGCTGCCAAACTAGCCTTTGTTTGAATGTTTAGAAATGTGTAGTACTGCATGTTTTTTCCATGTGTCAGCTTGGAAAGCTGCCAGGCTCATCTTCCATAAAGTGGCTTCTGAGTATTTCATACACTTGAGCTGTTTTCTGCCTTTGGTGACGCCAGTGGATATTTTCCTGTTGACTTCAGTGAGAGCGACACTGGGTTAGAAGGGAGCAAAACACTTGCAGATGCTGGAACTGTGCTTATAAATGAGTGGCTTAAAGTCATCAGAAGATCCCTCAAGTCTATCAGTGTTGGCATTTCCTGTTTGTTTTCCCTTCCAGGAGATGAAGATTTTTCAGATTCCCTGGATGCATGCAGCAAGACATGGGTGGGATGTTGAAAAAGATGCTCCCTTATTTAGAAACTGGGCAATTCACACAGGTATCGAACTCATTTTCTGCAGGACAGATTTTCACATTGTTTTCCCTTTTAAAGTTACATTTTCCTTCTTCCTTGTCTTTGCTTTTCTAACACAGAGCGAACTTAAGTTTCCAGATTTGTGGGAGGCTAAGTACTTTTTTCAAGGCCTACAATACTCTCCAGCTTTATTGAAGTGCTGTAACTCATTTGCATTGATGAACAAAGTAAAACTTAATTGATTTAAATGTTAACAACATTGGGTTCAAAACTGTTAGGAGTAGAGCACAGTCAGCACTTTGTAGACATAGGCCCTTAGGCTTTTTATGCCTTTCTATGGATTTGAGCCAGACATAATAAAGGTAAATGCTGTGCAAGCTTTTCCATGTTGTTGTGGAGTCACATCTGATCTGCAGCACCCTGGGTCTTTCTTGAGCACAAACTGTTCATCATGTGTTCTAGAAATGTGCATGGAAATGAGATCACAGCACTCTCCTGCAACCTCAGCTGTTGTTTGAATGCTTCTCACGGGAACTAAAGACTGATACCTTGAAGCCAACCTATGCTGTTATTAATTTGCCTTGGATTTTCAATCTCGTGTCATGTGTTCCTAACTTTCTTTTCTTGCTTAGGAAAATACCAATCAGGAGTAGATAAACCCGATCCAAAGACATGGAAGGCAAACTTCCGTTGTGCTATGAACTCCCTGCCTGACATAGAAGAAGTGAAGGACAAAAGTATAAAGAAAGGAAACAATGCCTTCAGGGTGTACCGGATGCTGCCACTATCTGAAAGACCTTCCAAAAAAGGTAGATGGGAGAGCCTGTCAAAATGAAATGCTCTTGGCGACACTGTGTTGAGAAATACACCTAGTGCAGATAAATCAGTATGCAAGCTGCCAGTGCAAGTCTGGCTGCCTGGGAAAGGACTGGAGCACCAGGCAAGGAGCTTGGAATGGGCATCAACCCTTTGCCTAACAAGGGACAGTCAGCTGGCTGGGGATCGGGGCTGGCTAGGGGGGAAAGCAGTCACACAGAGATTCTGCAGGAGCCAGTGAGCAATGGGAAGACCCCAGACCCAAATGTAACTATTGGAATGGGTATATAGACTGTAAGGGTATACAAGTCCAGGGATTCCTTTATTTAGGGTCCCTCCCCAGAGGTACCCAGGCTGAACTATTCCTATTGCTGTACCACTCAGTTATTTAATTAATTTTTTCCCTCCTGAAAATGGATACCTGACACTCTCTTGCAGGAAACCTAGGATAGAGAAATTACTTCAACAGCTATTACTATTTTGGAGCCTACAAAATGTGCCAGTTCCACTTCTTCTGTGAAGCTGGATGTTTTTATCCAGGTGTTCCCCAGAACTTAGGAACAGCTGTATGAAAAATGGGCTACATTCAGTTAAGAGAAGAAGCCGCTTGAAGAGAGGATTAATGAGGTGTGATAGCTCCAAGTTGTTGATGTTTGTCTGCTAAAGCCAATGCAGTTATGTTCAGATTCTAGTCCCAGGTCTGCTTCAGTCAAGGAATAGGAGTGGGGAATATTAAGAGATCAATGCATTTAACTCAGTAGGACTCATTCAGAACATGGTGGCAGACATTTTGGTATCTTTTCTCTAGCAAGAGTAGAATTAAACTGGCCTCTGTCTTGAGCTGGGTGGAAGCAATACACTCTGCTCAGAACGTTAAACCATGAAACAGCATTGTTACTTACAAAGACCACGAAAAACCAGCCCCCAGATCATCATAACAATGAAATAGGAAACTATTTGAATACCCAGATTTAGGGATTAAGTCTCCTGCCTGCCAGGAGAGGACCTAACCACCAGGGCAATCTCATGAGTATTTGGTTTCTTTTGAAGTAGAAACATTGATTTATTTATGGTTCATTGGCTTTCTTATGGCTTCTTTACTGGTATATGGAGTAGAAAAATGGCTTCCTTAGTCCTTTGGTATCCTCTGTTGTCTAGGATTTCAGTTGAAAAGATAACCTGCAAGGCAGATGCAGAATGTTCCTATAAAATCCAATTCAGTTTACCTGTAGCTCAGTTTGCTATTTTCTTAGATTGAGAAGTGAAAGGCACAGCTGCAGTTTAAGGTCAGAGTGACTGGAAATGATGAACCATGGAATTTTTGGGGCAGAATCATACAGTGAAAGGGAGATCAATCTGCAAAAGGTAGAACAATTGCTTTGAAACTGTTTCCAGTCCGTTGTCAATAGAATATTTTGTATGTTTAGACATAGTCCTCTGGACTATAACCTGTCTCTTTGTGGTAAATTCATGTAAGAACTACAAAAGGTCATCTTGAAAGCTGAAATTCTGGAAATGGGTGCTGTAGCAGGAAAAGATTCTGCAGAAAGTCCAGTTACTGTAAAACCGGCCCCATATATTTTTTCGCATGCTCTTCCTTCATGGCATGTGGCTACATTTATGTGTGGGAGCAAAAGAATCTGGCTGCAAACATTTCTAATGTTCAGTGACATCTTGTAGCAGAGATGGGAGAAATTCCTGGGATGTGTCTGTGCCAACATGGGGTAGAGCTGAGCATGCACCAGCAAGTCTGAGCTTCCACATCAGGGTCTCATGAGATCAGAGTAGGGCAGCAACACTGAGGTCTGCCAAGGCCAGTGTTGGTCAGTGAAGGTCACATCTCAAGTCCAGCATGATTGCGTAAACCACTTTTGCAGGAATTGTAGTATGTATTTCCCCACCAGGTTGCAATGATTGATAAAAATATTGGTTGCAGTTTATTGTGATCTCTTTTCACATTAAGTGGGTTAACAATCTCCCTTTTTTTATAGCTGCAGTGAGAGTATCGGAAATGTGATGAGACATAAATTTTGATTTTTTTTTCCATTAAGAATATTTTTCTCCCCCTTCCTTCTTTATTTTTTTAACAGGCCTTGTTGCTTAATTTGTCACTATTCCAAAGTTTTTACTTTGATTTTTTGACTACCGTTGCTTTACTGGGTCCTATAGGGATTCTCTCTTTTAGCGCTTTAAAAAAGAAACACAAAGCCAGAGTGTTTAGGATGAATTTTTGACTGCCCAGACCTTAAAGGAGGGGTAAAGTTAAGCAAAATGTGTTCTCCTTTTACCAGGATGTCCTGACATTTTGAGGCATATTTTGAGACTATTTGTTGGTACATATAGAAAGCGTGAAGGATAATTCATGGCACACGGAACTTTACGAAATCTTCTTTCTGTTGTTGCAGGAAAAAAAACGAAGTCTGAGAAGGATGACAAATTCAAACAAATTAAGGTAAGAAATGGCTGTTTAATAGTGTGAGAGCTTGTGAAAACAGTCTGTTGCTCATATTTTTTAATAGCCCCAACAGTATATTGTGGTGGGTATTTGCAAATGCTTGTGGTGTGATTAAGTCGCTACAGTTACCCAGGATGTTTGGGTTGGTTTTTTTTAAATGTGAAGGCTGTTAGAGCTTGAGTTACATCATCAGTGGGCACAACCCCTGTGTTACAATGCCTGGAGGCTGGAAAACTGGAAGTCTCAGCAACACATGTGCCATTTGCTTTTCTGTGTAAGGAGAAATACAGTAATTATGGAAGGAATGCTTCTGAGCAATAGAGCTACCTTTTGGAGCAATTAATTTCTGTGTGTAAGGCATTTGAAATTAATTTTCAATTCAGCAAGGGGGAGAAGTTCTGTCAGAGGTGCACCTTGTGCCCATGTTTTGTCAGTTAGAAGACCTCAGCTGTAAAGCTCTTCAGTTGCTGCCTGAAATTTTGCTTGTTCAGAGCGTGGACCCCGACTGATGCCGCTTTCCCTGCAAAGCATGGTGCTTCCTAGCTTTCACACCTCTGCCAAGGGCCTCTGTGAGGTGGTCAGTATTACAGACCAGCAGGATTTAGTCCACCTACAATTTTTCAAAAAAAGGCAAATCTCAGAGGTTTCAGACTTTCGGCCTCCCGTAAAATTGGCGTCCTTGGGTTGTATGTAGCAGCTGTGTCTGCAGTGGAAGGGCAGCTTGGTCCCCTGATGCCCGCTTGTGAAGGGCTGTGCACCCATGGGTTCAGGCTCTGCAACCACTGGCCAGGAGATGCTCTGGGCCAGGTGAGTCCAGAAAACTGGGAAGAACTCCTCAGTTGAAATTAGGTTTGGAAGGCAGATGCTACCCCAGCAGTTGTGACATGGAGTTACATGTCAGAGTGCTATGACTTTTAAATTGTCTTAAAGGAACCACTTTTTCACCATCCTGTCTGGATCATGCAGCCACGTGTGCTTATTATAAAGTGACTGATGGTGGCTGGTGTTCAGAGGGAGCCAATAAACTCCTTTGGTCAGGGCAGAGCAGTGTGTGATCCCTTCCAAAGCTGACAGCAGCACTTTTCTATTCGCCTACTTCGTAATCTTTCTTTTAGACAAAATACTAAATGTGTGAAAAGTTGCAGAAGCACTTGAACAATCTCGTGCTCTCCAGTAAGATCCATCTCACAGTCATTGCTGAGGGAATTCCAGTGATACCAGGCAGATTAGTACATGAGGTGTTAGGTTTAGAAGTACATGCCAGTGGGGTGATGCTTGCAGCTTTTGGGAGCACTTTCCTCCAGCGTTATTGCCCTGAACCTCACAAAAGCACAGAAGCACTAGGCCAGGTGACACAGCAGCAGTGAGCTGAGCTGGCTGTGAACATCTATCAGTGATATCTACTGTGAGCATACAGCTCACCAGCCACCAACTGTGGTATGGCCACTTAGTTCTTCTAGGCTTTGAGCAGAGGCTAGATAGGGTTCTTGTCTGTTCTCCCTTGCTCTGACAAATGTGTGCACCAGCTGGCCACCAGGTGTGCCTGCATTTCAAAAGAGATGCTACTTCCATGCTCAACCACTCTTAGGCTATTGAATGCTGAAGGCTGTAATAGTGGAGAAGGTTGGTGGATGAAACAAAGCAAATGCACGTTTCTGAGCACTGAAAGCTGCTTATAATTGCTTTGCTTGATGATGTGACTTCCTGAGATCCAGGTTGCATGTTTTAAATTGAACGCTTTACAGTTACCCTGAAAAAATCTCTCTTTAGTGGAGCTGAGTGGGAGGCTGCTCCACGGTTTGCCTGGTAACTACAGTGGGGTAATAGCAGCAGAGGGAGAAGCTGAGAATGTGAGCACAGATCAGCAAAGGGACTTTAGCATAGTAAGAGCCTTGCAGTGAGCTTCCCGTTGTTGCCACTGCTGGACCCTGCTGTGGGCACCCACAGCAACCCCCTGGTGGGAGTGAAGATACCCTCCCAGACCTTACTGAGCTTGAGCAGGGTGCTCAGGGCACTCACTGCTTGTCCCTGTGGATGTGAAGAGTCCTGGACCTTACCAATTCCCTACTCCACATTAGGAAAGGGGGGCTGTGAGCAGGTCTCCCACCTCTCAAATAGGTCTCCTTCCACTGGGCTTTTGGGCAAACAGAGGCAGTCACTATAATTCATTAAATTAATTAAAAAATGAATTCTCATCAATGGGAAGAAGACAGAAGTGTCAGAGCAGCCCAGGTAAAACTAGTCTCTTTGCTTTGAAACAAAGGACTAAACTGAGGTTTAATTTTTACTTGATTCTAGATGTATCCTTTTGACCGTGCAGCCCCACATTGAGAGACATTTTTCAAATCTTAGCACCACTTCTCCCCATGCATTTAGCTTAGGCTAAATATCTAGATACTGGAAATTTAGATGATTTAACACCAACTGCAGCAATATCCAAATCTCATTGTGGATCTGACACCATCACCTGAGTTCCAAGATGCACATTTGTTTCTGAAGCTTGAAAGGGGTACTAAATAAACTTCTCTGTAACCAAGCCTCAGTAAAGTTGAGCAAGGTGCTGTGTGTGCAGTTTTTCCATTGGGGCTGCTGTGTTTGCTGTGTTGCACAACACCAGATACTCAGGGTGACTGTGCAGCCCTAACATGCCCCTGCAGTCGTTATTCTCATTGGATCAGTAGCAGCTAATTTTATATTTTCCAGTTCTCCAGGTCTTTGACCCGGGGGTCAACACAGCTGGTGCAGCTCATCAGAGACCTAGTTGCCATTAACACTTAACTTTGCGCCTTTCTGATGTGCAGAAGGTTCTTGGGATGTTTACCTTGCTTAATGGCTGTGAAGGTGCTTGTGTCAAAGTGACAGCTCGTTTTGAGTGGATCACAGTCACAGCATGTGACATCCAGGAAAGACTTGTCACAGTGTCCCCAGTTTCTTGTCCCAGAGATAACAATTCATACAGTTAGTATTGTGAAGGGCTTGCACCTCAAGTTCTGGGGCACACCTTTTACCTGCCTTTGATGAAATGCTTTAGAGCAGTGAAAATGAGCACAGCATGGCATCAGATCCATGGATAGCTCTTTACCTCTCTGCTGGTGCTTCTGGCTCAGCAGTGGGCTAGAACTAACCTTGCAGGGCCAGCTCAGAGTAAGAACACACAAGACCTTGGACTTTGTAACCAATAAACATTTAAGGGAGCCAATACCAGACAGGAAGTTGGACCTGTAGATAATCTTTTAGATATGTTTATAGCTTTTTAAAGAAATCCTAAGTTTATGGAATAATTTTTTTGGTGTCTACTCTGAAGGGAGTTTTTTAGATTCCCACTCAAGTGTACCAAGGCCTACAGGAAAGCTCAGTCTGTGTAGAACAGGCGACATTTTCCCAATGCTGTTGCCCTGTGGTAATGTTTATGATGTGATCTAAAAGGCTGTATGTAGTGTAAACACTTTGGTTTGCTTTCAGGCTTGCTGTAGAGAAAAGCTAAGGCTAGAATTTAGTAATTACTGTACAGAAGCTAAGGCTTCCTTTCAGACAGCAGGAAGAGATAGAGCATGTTTGGAAGGGATGAAGATTAAGTATAGTATCGTTTTGAAGTGATGTTTCTTCCTTGTTTGTGTCAAATGATAATCTCTTGTGGAAAATAGCATACTAATTCCTTGCTCTTGGAAGGCTCACTCTAAATCTGAAAATTAAAAATAGCTTTTGTTTTAAAGCACAAGATTTGGAAATGAAGTAGATTCTGTCTTCTCAGAGAACCTAAATATTCGTTCTGAGACAGCGTTCTGCAGAGAGCAGGGGGTTTATGGTAGGCAGAAGAGATGTGATTTATTATTGTCTCAGAACAAAGAGTTGAACTGTCTCCAGGCTCCTAAAATAAAGCAATTCTGACCCAACTGTACTCTTTTCATTCTAGCAAGAGCCAGTTGAATCATCTTTTGGGATTAATGGGCTAAATGATGTCACTTCCGACTATTTCCTGTCCTCCAGTATAAAAAATGAAGTTGACAGTACCGTGAACTTTGTAGGTAAGTACTCCTATGCTTTTCTTACACACTGAGCATACCAGTGACTTCAAAAACCTTTCTGACCTTGCCAAACTCATCTTCCCATCAGCATTTTGCACTTTGGAGAATGCCATGGTTGCAGTCAAGTTGACCCATGTTTCAGTAGCCCAGGCTATGCAAGGTCATGGTTGCAGGTCAGCCCCACCACCTTGCAGAGACAGTGAGCAATAATGTGGCAGTGTGGTGGTTCCCTTGAGAGTAAAGCACTCACAGGCATGCTTAGTGTAGTCCCCAGCTATGAGGAGACTGTAGCCAGTGTCATGTGGGAGTTAAACTGAGTTTGGTGACAGTTTCTCATTGCTTAAAGCACAGGGTTGGACAGGGTGCCATTTTATCAGGGAGTTTAAACCAGCAGGCAGAATGGAGGAACTTAGTTCTTTTTGCGGGCATCTCAGTAGCAAAGATAGTTCTTAACATCACTGAGCTAACAAAAAGGATCAGCAAAGACTGCATTTAGGAATTAGCTGTCATCTCAGCATGTGAATAATTGGTTCTTGGTAGAATAATTGGGCTGGGTTTTGACAGCTCTTTTTTTGGCTGAGGTCGTCACTGCAGCAAGAGCGCCTAGGAATATGACCCATATACTGTTTTGTCTAGAGTTTCACTTTTAAATATGGCAAAAAAGTATTTGAAAGATACGTTAGTCTTCTGCTTGGAGAGATGGCAGAAATCATATGCAGTGACTAATTTTGACCCCCATTTCTTAGGTCACAGGGCTTGGCATAGTCATTCCCCTCAAGTACTTGTGTGGCTGAGAGTTTGTGAGTAGTTTTCCTCTCTTTATGGCTGTTCTTTTAATCAGCTTTGTAAGAATATTAGAACATGATTTTTGCTCCTGCTGTTATAAACTGGAGGAATAGCACTGTGGTGCTGTGCTTCCTGTTCATTCACCGAGGGTTGAGTGGGGAACTGTCATCCAGTGTTGTCTAATTATTGACATGTGAAGTGTGCTGTGTATCCAGACTGCAGAGAGAAGCCCTTATTTAGGATTGCAAAAAGGATTTTAATGTAAACAAGGAGGAAAGGGTAAATTAGATCTGTTCTGCAGAAAGGAGGGAAGTCAGCTGGAGGGGACTAAAGACGAACAGCACTTGCAGTGTTTCTGACATACATGCAGCTCACAGGAAGTTGTGGCATACTGCCCAAGTGAGCAGTAATTTTTGCTGTGCATTTTATCTCTAGGGGTGGGTAAGAATTTGTCGGGTATTGTGGAAAAAGATACAGTGCAGATGACCTGCTCGTACCCTGAAGGTGTTGCACAATATTGGTTTCTCCCAGATAAAAATTACCTCTATGGGTGTGTGCTTTTGCCCTCTTCCCCCCCTCCTCCCCCCCCCAATAAAAAGCTGGTTGTTTCAGAACCAAGAAAGGTGAAATAAAATATCTGGAACAAAATTTAGCAATTGTAGAGATTCAACTTTAAAAAAACAAGTCTATCCAGTATGTATGTAATTTTCTTTATGCTGGCATTGTCTCTTGAAATACACATTTAAATTTGGGAGATTTTCCAGTGCTTACCTGGCACTTCACAAAGCAAAATACATAGCTTTTCACTGGGAAAAATGCCGGCCACTTTTCTTTTTCAAAAACCTATGTCTAAAGATAGATTGTAGGAATGGATTGTGTATATAGACCTGTGCATTCATGTTTATTTATCTCAGTTCATGCAGGAATAGATGCTATCTTTTGCCTTTGTCAAAATTAGTAATTAGTATACTGTTACTTAACAGAAGAATTTCAAGATCTATTGTATTTGACTGCCTACATGTTTTCTAGAAAAAAAATGTACTGTTTGAACAACGCAGTGTTGTGTTTGTACAGAATTTGGCCTTACGTTCCTTTTGAAGCTTTATGTTCAGTGAAAGAATATCTATAGCCTTTCCCTTCCTCTTAGACAATTGGGGATTCAGGTTAGCCATCCCCTGAGATGGCTCCATCCATGTGCTTTCTTCTGATCTAACTAGTAGCTTTCAGTTCTGTGGTAGATTAAAATTAACACATCTGTTGTGTGTTCATACTGCTGGGATCAGAGTTGTACAAGACAGAGGAAATTCTCTCAAGCAGTTCCAGAGAAGTGAGATTCTGACTTTCACCATACTTTTGCTTTGCTCAGTAACTTCTTGATACCTTGGTTTATTCCCCTTTTTCAAAAGGTTGGCGTGTAGAGCAACCAGTGTCTGCAAAGCATTTCAGAACATTTGGGTGCATCCATGGTTGCTTCACTGTGTAGAAATAAATAATGCTCTATTCGTATTAAATTTCATGTGCTCTTTTGGTATTAAATATCAGTGCCTGGGGGAATAGGAAACCCCTCTGTTAATAACTGAGCAGACTGTAGCTTTCTGTCCCAGACCCATGGGGAGTACAGACTACAGGTACAACAGTACCATCAGTGGCACTGCAAAGGTCAATGAGAAAAAGCATCGAATTGGAGGAGAAATTTTTCACAAATTCATGTCATGTATATATCAGAGTCCCACTGTGTTTTGCATGACCCCGTGGCCAGTTTTTTGCATGCCAGTTCTGGTCTTACGTTGCATAATTTACATGAGAGCATTCAGAGGCCATGGGATGTTGGCAGATTGCTGGGTGAGGATCACAGGTTTCCTTTAGAACTCTCACTGAAAGCAGGTGGTGGGCATGGAAGAAGCTGCTGAGAGTACTGAAGACTTACTCAGATACCAAGCAGGATTCAAAGACAGGCTCTTAGAGATTCAGTGGGGCCGAGGTGTTATGAGTAATATTTTTTTATTTCTAACCCCAAGTTGTAGGACAGCCACACTATGATGGCAGCAGCGAGGAGCAGGTGATAGTTGCCAACCCTCCTGATGTTTGTCAGGTAGTAGAGGTGACAACAGAAAGTGATGAACAGCCCCTCAGCATGAGCCAGCTGTACCCTCTACAGATCTCCCCTGTCTCGTCCTATGCAGGTAAGCATCCTGGCATTTCTTTACACTGCTTTTCCTGGAAATGTTTAGAAGACACTGGGGGAAAGGGGGCTCTTCAAGGGTAGCTAACAAAGATCCAGAGATGGCTATTCACCTGCCTTCTGAATTGTTAATGAAACTCAAAAGCTCACAGTCCTCTACTCATTTTACCTTGGGAAACAACTTGGCATATCTGAGACTGGAAATGTAAGCTGCAGATTTTAGCCTGTGACTAATGGAAAAAGAATCTTTTTAGATATAGTGAAGAGAGGTCTCTTCAACTTTTATTAGAGTGGGATTTTCAGTGGTACAAATGATATGCTGTAAGTATAGCAAGTTCCCCTTACCCCCTTACTTACTAAAGTCCTCTATGCTGCATGTTTACTCTGTGTCTAGCACAGTGTGCAGAGTGCTAAGGGCTGCATTAATGGTATATATGCAAATATGGAGCTGAGAGCCCTGAGGGAGTGGTTCTGTCTTGCTGCAGACTGGAACAGCCCTGTTCACTGATAACAAGTGATCTTGCAAGCAGCAGAGCTGTGGACGTCTGGTTTCCAACGTCTGCCTCTCATCTGGATTCTCTGATACCTCAAAAAGGGGTGAGATATCAGGCCTGCCCCTGCCCCCAGTCAGGGTGCTAATAGTTTCTCTTTTCATCTAGCCCCTTATTTTCATACAACTGGTAGGAAGTTAAGAGTCTTTGGCACTCATGTATCCCTTATCCAAGTCTGACAGTGTGTTCAGAAGTTATTAGGGGAGAACGGACACAAATGCACATATGGACATGCTGTATAGAGTCCCCACAATCATATAAGCCTTATTTCTGTAGGAAGCAGGACAAAGCCACATTTGAAAGTACGAAAAGTTTAAGATCTAGCCTATCCTTTCTTTTTTAACATGGTGCTAACTTGCGAGCTTCAGGAGACTGGGTAGAAACACAAATATCGTCTTTCAAAGCAAACTTAAATATTAATTATTCTCCATGCATTTTATTATTTTGCATATGGTTTTGTCTTTGACTCATTAGGCTGAAATTACTTCCAGACATATTTTTATAAAGTGTACATTTAGCAATTTTTTATGTTTGGGTCGCAGTGAATAGTATGATGTTCTTTTGAAAAGTCTCCAATGTTAGTCTCACATGTTGATAAACGATTACGCTTCTCAATGTGTTTAGTCTGCAATGACCAAAGCATTTAGAAGGTCTTTGTATAGCCTAAGGCAGGGGATTATGACGGTGCTTTAATTTATTAGCAGCAGGGAGACAAGGGCTTTTGAAACTTTCCTCCTCTTTCCAAATGTTTCCTGGAAAACTTTTCCATTTATATGAACATGACAGTGATGCTTTCTTTTAACGTCAGCTACAGGATCTAAGTTCTTGGAATACAAACAGAAGTCACTATCTTGGTCTGGAAGTCATGGTGGCTTCTTGGACTGGAACAATAGAGGGGTGGTCTGGTGACCACCCTGAAATGAGCAAATCATGGCCTAGTTACCCTAAGTCATTGCAGACAGCCTGCCTAAGGAAAATGAAGGATAACTGAAGTACTTCTGCTTACGTTGTCTTAGTATCTTGGTGCCCTTCAGCTGTCCTAACTTATACCAGAACCTGCTAAGCCCAAAACTGAGATAACAGGGAATTTCATGCCACTGTCATGCTTTTGAACGCATCTCAAGGCAGCTCTCAATCCTGGTTACGCTAGCTAGAGCCCAGTAAGAAGTGGAGTACTGCAAGGGTCTGTTCTGGGAGAAGTCTCATTTAATATATCAGTGAGCAGAAGATGTGTTAGAGTACACACTGGAACTTTACAGATGACACCAAATGGGGACACCAGTTGATATGCTTGAGGGTAGAGGCATCACTGAGAGTCCTGGAGAGATTACAGGAACAGGTCAGCAAAAACCTTATGAAATTCAGAAAAATCTTATGAAATTCAGTCCTGTGCATGGGAAGAGCACTTTGTAGTGATAGAGGCTGGGGCTGATGGAATGGGAAGCAGCCCTGCAAAAAGCAGGGTAGGCAATGAGCTGAGCGTGAGACAGTAGAGCACCTCAGCCACAGAGAAGGCCGTCAGTTTTCAGGAGCATGGCCAGTAGATCTAGGGAAGTGATTAACCTTCTCTACTAAGCACTAGTTTCACTACTTCTGGAGTACTGCCTCCAGTCTCGAGCTCCCCAGTCCAAAAAAATTACAAACAAATGGGAGCAAGTGTAGAGGAGGGCTAATCAGGGTGATCAAGGGCTGGAGCATTCAGCCTGTGAGGAGATACTGAGGGACTGGGGCTTGTTCAGCCTGGAGAAGAGATGGTTTTCAGGACCTCATGGCAGCTGCCCTTAACCTGCAGGGATGTTGCCAGCAAGGTGGAGCCAAGTTCTTCACAGCATTGTATAGTAAGAGGATAAGAAACAGCAGGCACAGATTGAAACAAGAAAACTCGGTCCAGCTGGATATAAGAAAAAATGTTACCTTTTTCACCATAAGGACAGTCAGGCAGTGGAGCAGGATACTCAGAAGGATTGTGCTGCCTTCATCCTCAGAGGTTTTCAAGACCCAAATGGATAAGATCCCGAGTAACCTGATCTAGTCCTATAGCTGGCCTTGCTTTGAGCAAGAGTTTGGGCTATAGACCTCCTGAGGTCCCTACCAGCCCAGATTGTTCTATGAACTGCTTTTTTTTTTTTTTTAAAGCATGCATTTGCCCATGAGGACAGGGGTCTGTGGATTAGAACCCTGAAACTTCTAGGACACTCTTGTGACTATTTCTGTCTTTGTCTTGCTCCGCACAGATCTGTACAGGAGAACCACAGGAACTCTGTCCCTCTGCTTGTGATTTTGCTCTGTCAGGTGCTACTGCTGAATGGCAGGAAAGAGTATGACCATAACAGCTGTGCAGGAAAAATTAGATTAGCTCTTCTGAAACAACAACCAAAAAATGTAGCCTGAAGTATCAGCTCTCCTACATAAATCTGTCTTATTTCAAAAACACTTCTGGTTCCTTTCTGAGGTTTCTCAGGCAAATGATGTGAGCGGCCTGTGTGAGTTTTCTCGTGTTTACACCAATGTCTATGAAATCCACTGTTTTTTAGTACTGAGGCTGTTGTCAAACTCCTGTTGTGTTTGACAGTGATTCAGATAATCTTCTTGATTGAAATAACCCTCTAACTTTCCATGCCAGAGTGACCAGCTTCCCTGGCTTTGCTAACTATAGTGCCATCTCTTGCTCAGCATTTTGTTATGTATAAACATGAAGGATGGATTCCTTTTCAGCTGCATCACCCTGGTTTTGTTGTGACATGTTTCTTCATGTCAAGGAATATCTGTTTCTTGTCTCTATGGGGATTCCTCCTATTGATTCTATCTTCAGGGCCATTTCACCTTTGCACAGATTAATTTTTGCCTCTCCTTTCCCCACTAGGGCTTAATTACCCAGCTTAATCATGCTAGCACATCTTTCTCTGCCTGGGCCAGTGAATCAAAAGCTCTGCAGAACATTGACTTCACAGGGCATTGCAGTTAGATTTAACATTTTGAACTGTTGCTCCGCTTACTGCACACTGTAGTGAAGACTCTGGCACAGAGGAGGTGCTGGCTTCAGAAGTACCAGTCTGGAGTACCTGGGCTGCCTGCTTCCTTGCTTCAGAAGGACTTGAAGTGCAGTTTAGATTCTGGGGTCTGAAAGAGTGATTCAGCCTGCTGGTTTACATCCCTCTGCCTAAATCTAGTGCTTAGCCAAGCCTTGAGAGAAGGGCAAGATCCTACCAATCTCTCCGAAGATGTGCGGGGGCACAATCCATGAGGCACACTCTGTGCACCCTTAGCACTCGTGCAGAACATGAGGATGCTCCCTGGGAAGGCAGGATCTCAGGGGCTGTGCAAAGCAGTCTGCATGGGCTAAAACGCATAATACAGAGCTGAGGATGGAAGCTGGGGTTTGAGAGCTCTCTTGCCTGCTATAGTAACTCAGTCACATCATTCCTTCAGTCTTGTGATTCCTGTGTTCCTTGGGGATGAGCCCTATCTGCACAGCCCTGCTGGAAGGGTTGGGGAAAGACCTCTTCCAAATGCCACTGGTAGGCTGATAGATGCCTAGGGTTATCCTCCCAGGAAACAGGACACAGTAGTTCAAAACCCTGTGAGCTGAAAGGAACCTGCAGTCCAGCCTCTGTTTTTCTGGGTGAGGGTCTGGGCAGCAGGCGGCTGTGCTGAAGGCAGCAGCCGTCACTGCAGACCAATACTGAAAAGGGGTTTGTGCCCTGTCTAAGATGTATCTGAGGCATGGCAGTCTCAGCCAGCCCATGGACCAGGAGCTTGACCCTCACACAGTAGGACCCCTGTATTCAGACACGTGTAGGTTTGAAAACATAGTAGAAATTCCTGGATTTCAGGCTCATCTGCAAGGGAGGGATGCAGCTGCAGACGGATGGCTGTCCCACTGAAGCTGTTCCCCTGTATTTGTGCTCTGGTTGAAGTGATAAGGGTGAGGGAGGCCATGTGCAGTGTGGGGGACATGATGGGGTTGGAGACTGTAGTATGGCTACTTGCTCAAGTGGTGGGTGAGGGGTTGAGAAATAGGCTGGGGGAGGCTGGGCACTAGTGGCAAAAGCAAAACTATACTAACTGTATCAGAGTATACCAACAGTAATCAAGCCCCAGAAGTCACAACAAGCCTTTGAGATGGCAGGCTGAGATAACAGTTCATGAAACAAAAACACACTTATCTCCTCTGGGGTGAAGTTGTTACTGATTTTGCAGGGACATAAAAATAAGGATTTGGACAGAACTTTGCTCATGTCGTTGTCTGGTGCTGCCAAGAGAGAGCAAGGGAGAGGGGGCATCCCCTGCTTGCTGGAGGCTCAGCGCAAAAAGTGCAAATCTGCTTCTTCTCTTTCTCTTGCTGTCTTTTACAGGATATAGTCATGTTAACTGTGATAACCCCCATTTGTTCAATGCAGCTAGCCCTTGGGTTACTATTGCTGCAGCAGAGGCTTCATGCTTCTCCGTTGTTTTTTGGTTGTTTGGCTTGACTCTGTTTGCTGCCACTAGCTGGAAGTAGATCAGGTCTCTTGAGCTGGAATTTGTTAATGCAGATGGAATAGCATGAGTTTCATTTTTGTTTCTGTTTTGTTTGACAGAAAGTGAAACAACTGACAGCATTCCAAGTGATGAAGAAAATGTAGAGGTAAGCTATTTCTGCATCTTTAGCACTTAGGAGTAAGGTCTCAAGACCAGCGTCACTGAGTATTCTTCCCTTTCTCCGTTTGCAACTGTCTACCAGTGGAGTATTCATTTTAACAGTATTTGGGGGAGAACAGCAACCAGGAAGGTTCAAGGGAGACAGACATTAGGATGATTGTCACAGAATTAATGTCGCTACAAGTTCATTCCTCTTCATCTGTCCAAACTACAAGGAGATTAATTTTAATAATAAGATGTTCTGCAGAGCCATTAACAGTGCGGGCTAGTTTGTTAATATGATACACTGACGTTGCTGGGTAGTGAGTATTTTATCTTGGTTGAAAGCTCACTTTGCTCTCCTTAAATGGCACCTGAACTCATTCAATTGCAGGAAGTGCTTACACATGTGATATAAATGCAACTTGAATGTTTGAGTTATGCATGGCAGAAAGCTTTCCCTAGCCGTCAGCTGGGTATTGCTGAGTGAAAGGAATTCATAGGGAAAATAACCCTCCCCCGAGTGTTTCCTGAGCTGCACATGTACAAAACCACCACTTACCTTTTATTTTGGGGCTGCTGTCAAGCGACCAGACCTGACGATCTCCTTGAGTACTTAGAGGCCAAGGGAAGCTCACTGGAGGCCCTTAGATACCTTGTGCTCCAGCTGCATTCTTGCAGAAGGCCTTTTGCAAATCTGTCTCCTGCTGTGCCCCCCTGAAAGCTCTCTGAATCCTCCTTGGTGGAGAACCACAAGTTGCACAGCTGTGTAATGACACAGCTAACCCATTAGGTTTTGTCTCTTGTGCCTTGGTTGGGGTGGAACCCATATGTAGACTGCCAGTAGTGACTCCCTAAACCTCCTTTGACAGAACATGCCATTGCATGTTCTGTCTGTGGTGGGGAAAGGACTGGACACTCATTTTTCCTTGATGAACCTCTTCCCTGTGATGAGGGATGCACCATAAAGTGACAGTGGTTTTCCCAATAGCCTCATCTGTATCGATAGTTTGGGTAGTGTTGTTCATCTTCTTGGCAGGAGGATGCTCTTTCTGGTAAGAGAGGAGTTGCATTTGGAGTTCTGGATGTTTGGTTGCACTTGCATTTGGAGTTCTGGATATTTGGTCGTCTGTGTCAATTTTTGTCTCTGGCACACTGGTAATAAGGCCTTTATTTTGCATTCAGAAAAATGGGTAGAGCCTCTTGAATGTTCGAAAACCAACAAGGTTTAAGCCCATGACTTCAGAAAGGGAGAAGTGGATGAGTGCAGAAACTTTCTAATCCAGTGGCTTCAGGCTCTTAGGAATGGGGTAATTCCTGTGCAGTTTGTGAATGTTTCTGTCTTCATCTTGTTACTTGGAGTACTTCACAAAGTTGTGTTCTCGCCTTTTCTAGGGACGACTTCATTGGCAGAAGAAAAACATTGAAGGCAAACAGTATCTCAGCAATCTAGGAATGAGGAACACTTCTCATATGCTTCCCAGCATGGCAACTTTTGTAGCCAACAAGCCTGACCTCCAAGTCACCATCAAAGAAGAAAGCTGCCCACTGCCTTACAACAGCTCCTGGCCCCCTTTCCCAGACATCCCTCTGCCACAAGTAGTGTCCACAGCCTCCACAAGCAGCAGCCAGCCAGACCGTGAGACACGGGCCAGTGTCATCAAGAAAACGTCAGATATCGCCCAGTCGAGAGTCAAGAGCTACTAAGCCTTTGACAGTGTGGTTTTTTAGCTTTGTTTTGTTTGGTTTTGTATTTTACGTTTCTCTAAGAGAGGTTCATCCCTTGACGCACACAAGACAAATCTAAGGTAAAGCCTTGGCAATAGAAAACATTGCTGTGTCCGACTCCAGTGCCGGAGTGTTTTTAACTCAGGACTCCAGCCATCAGTATGTACACCTGAACCCAGACAGATTTCCAAGGTTGCTACACAGAAAAACAACCCAAGAACTTTGGCCCACTCACAGGTTCCAGTGTTTCATAAGAGGACCAACCAACCACAAGGGAAGTGGTGCTGCTGCGCTTCTTGCTGTCAAGGCTATGATGGAACTGAAAGCCTCAGAATGGAAGAGAAAATGTGAACTAGCTGGAATATTTTTAAATAAAGAAAAATCTATTGTGAATATTGTACATAGTGCAGTACTAGCAACGTTGCAGTCTGCTTCTGCACCTTATTAAGAAAGCACTTACAAAAGGCCTTTTATTACCTTGCTCTACTTAATGGCACATTGAAGGTCCCTCCCCACCTGTATTCTTTTCCAAGCTATTCTTGCTAAAGTGTCTTTAAAGAATAGAGGAAAGGAAGTTAAAACTTTCCATGTGGATTTCATATGTTCTGAGACTGCTTTTCTCATGTTTGTTTCTAATCTGCTATGCTTGAATGCTATGTGGTACAATAGGAAAAAAAAAAAAAGAAACCTATTACAGAGATATTATGCAAATTCCCAGATTTAAAAAAAAGAAGAAATACTCTAATTCTAACCAGAGCAAGCTTTTTTATTTTTTATACAGGGGAATATTTTATTCAAAGTAAAATTCTAAAGTGAATATAATTTTTTTTAATCTTTTCTACAGCAAATTTATAATTTTAAGATTCAGTCCTTGGTTATCAGCAGTTATTACATTCTTGTGGCACATTTTTTTTTAATTTTGTAAAGGTGAAATAGCTTTTATGAGCTCATGTAGCAATCAGATTATCCTGTGGATTGATAATAAATATGGTATATAGTTAAATTTTTAATAATCCTAGTTTGTCTCTCATTTTTAATCTTTCCAAAGCCCCAGATGGCATGGGTTTGGTAGGTAAATGTGACGTCTCAGAGTGAGCAGTTAGTGTAAGCTGCCTTTACAATTTCTGGAACGCCCATCCAAGAGGATGGGAAGTGCTGTGCTTGAGGCAGCTTGAGGTGGAAAGAGGAACTAGAATTTAAAGGTGACCTACTTGAGTTTGGCCTCAGATGTAAGAGGTTGGGAGTTGGGGCACCTCTTCAGCTGTTACTCCGTGGCTGGGCTTTGAGCAAGTCACCTCATGAAAGGGATCTTCTGAAAGTTCATCCCCCACCCAACACAGGTTCAGCTGTACTTCCCTCATTCCTCATAGATCTCCATGTGGCTTGCTTGCAGTTTCCTTGTCCAGAAAAATGTCTTTTTGCGGTTTCAAGCAATAGCTCCTTATTAGTGGAATGAATCAGAAGTCAAATAAGCATTGCCCAAAGCTTTCAACATTACTACTTGATGGCAAGTTCTGATTCCTGGGAAGTTGTAGCGTATCTAACTAAGGGTGCACAATGGCTTGCAGGGTTGCATGATGGTGGTGGACACACTGTGCCACGGACTATGTGAAGTTACACAGGTTGATTCAGGTATGTAAAATACGAGGACACAGAGTGCCCTTCAGCTGTGATTACCATTCTTATACCAACCCAGCAGAGAGGTGAGCTGAGGGTGGTGTATATTGGGCTGATGAGCCCAATACATGCACAAAAGGTTGTGTCACAGGGAGATGTGCTAGCTGGCTATTGCAAAAGGAAAGTAAACAGTAGGATTTTGCTGTGTTCTTCACCTGATGCTGTAATTCCAAATTTCATTATGAGTCCATGTGAAACTTGCAATTTTGTTTTGCCAACCCACTGCCTGGTGGCCTGGGAAGGCAAGCTTTTGTTAGGGTTGGGAGGAAGAGAAATGCCCAAACAGTGTTTGGAGTGGGGCTGAAAAATCGTAATGGTTAAAATTGTGGTATGTAAACTTTGTAGTCTCTGTCCCTTTCACTTGGTTGTGCATTCCTTTCCAGTGTCTCTTTGGGTCCAGAGACCATAAGATTTGATCTGCCTCAAGGAGGTAATGTCTGCATACATGTGTGTTTATAGGGTTACAGTGAGCCTCTGGCATCCTTAATCCTTTTCCAGCAGGGTTATGAGGCTCATGGCAGGTTTCTTTTTCTTGGTTTTGGAACTCTCTTGGGATTATTTATATATTTTCTTAACGTTGTCTTCTTTGGTTTTCGGAAGTTTTTCCAGCTAAAGTTTGGAAGTTGCTCTGTAGCATCACCTAGACCCTTTTAAGATGGTGAGCTCTTGTTAGGGAGGGACCTCATAGGATCACACACAAGCTGGGGCTAGAAGGGTCCCCTGGGACACTTTGTGTCCAACTTTCTGTCAACAGCATGATCCTAGAATAGATTGTCCAGGGCCCTGTCAAACCCAGTCTTGAATATTTCCAAGGAAATTCTTCTCCAGTCGCCATGAATCCCTGTCTTCCAGCCTTTTTTTTCATGGCAAATTCCCTGCCCTGCAGCTGAGAGCTGCATGTGGAGAGTGGCTGGAAAAGGGCTGTCCAGGGAGACCCAGGGTGAGAAGAGTTGTCATCTGACAGTTTTTGTTGTGGGGAAGGAAGAGTTGGATTAGGTAGAAGAGAAAGCCCAAAGCTGCATTTGTGGTGGGGCTGGGAGGGGAACTGCCAAACCCAGTGGAGACCTCTTGGGAAGGCTTGTGTTTGGAAAAGAAGGACTGCAGTGCTGTGGCTGAGGCTGAGCCTAGGGCAAGGATCGGGGCTGAGGGAAAGAGAAAGCTTAGTCATGTGGAGCTGGAAAGCGTCATGCAATGTAAACGAAGTGCTGGCACTCATCTCGTCCTCTGAAAATTATTTAGTCTGTAGACAGAGAGAGGCTCTCGCCTCTGGCGCAGCCTGGGTTTAACATTAGGGGTTTAGGCCGAGGGAAAGCCCAGAACTAGAACTGTGTGGGGGCTATAAAGCATCTTCTGAAGTAAACAGAGTTGACTCCAGGCTTCTGCTCTTCTGAAAGCAGGGCTGCTTTTTACCTCCGCAATGGCCTTCTCTCTCCTCACCGCTCAGATTGGAGATGTTAAATGCGGGCATGTCTTTGCAGGCCTTCAGGCAAGCGATTGTGTCCCATGCATTACACACTGCAAGAGGCAGAGGGCTTTTCTCTGTAGCAGCAGTTTGAGCTTCCTACCCCTCACCATGGCACTGAGGGAGCATCTCAGAGGCCTTGTGCCATCCTTCAAAGCCCCTCTTAATGTCTGACCTTGCACAAGTGCTCCCTGACCTCTGTCCTGTGTGTCCATATGAGAGAGGGAACACATTTGCCCTTTATGGTGAAACACTTTTACTTTCTCAGTTCCAAAGGCTCATTCAGGAGCCTGACCCTCAACAGGGCTGCAGGAGTGAGGACTGAGCTGCCTTTTCTGTGTGTCCTGCCTGACTTGCCTTCAGCGAGCCCAGCTGGTCACTGGGGTGAGAAAATGGTTGCCCAAGGGCCGCCTGGGTGTTTCTATGCATATAAATGCTTGTCTGCAAAGTAAGATGCCCCTTGCCAGAAGGATTTGCTACTCTTAGCATCATCCATCTGAAACTTCGGAGTAGTCAGCAGGGAAAGGCAGGCACCTCCAGCTTAACCCATGAGTTAACCTTTATGTAGCTGAAGCAAGTTACATGGCCACATCTCGCCTCTGGTCATTCCATGCAAGAGTCAACACCAGCATGCAGATGGCCAGGCACCTTGGCTTGCTCTTCCTTTGATCCTTCCAGGACAGTCGCTGAGCTACAAAACCCCAACCCTCATCCTGCTTCAGTGGCTGTGCAGTAGGAGACACATGCACACAAACCTCTGGGAACTGCGTGCCTGCTCAGTGAATTCCCCTCTTCCTAGGGCTTCTGTGTTTGAAGCTCTTCTAAGAGGTATCCAAGCATGGCAGTTACAGAATGTATCCATAACACTGGTCCATCAAAGAGTGTATTCACCTTGCAAAGGCATTGACGCCTCTGCAACTTGCTCAGACCAAATGCAGTTGGCCAACCATGGGGTGATGTAATGCAGTGGGGGATTTCTTTGGGCTAGGATATCAGGCATTTATTCTGGAATGCAGTGTTTGGTTGTATTTGTTACCTGTGCTTGCAAAACAGTGCAAAGTCACAAGAAAACATTCAGCCTTTAATACCCATAACTGCAGATTTGGTTCTGAAACTGGGTGCCTGTCCATTAGCACTGCAAGCAATACCAAGTTAATCTTGTGTAGTTCTGTGATGTGGTCAGCAGATAAGCCTGCAGGAATCTCCCAGATAGGAGGCTGGAAGGTTGATAAGGGCCATGCTCTCCCTGTGCAGCACCCACATGACTTGTGACCAAGGCACTGCTCATGCTCTGGAGCTCAGGCAGTCCCCTTCAGGGAGCTCAGCGAACAAGGAGCTGTGATATCAAGGTCTCTGGTATCTGATCCTCTCGAAAGGGCTGTTCATCGGGCTCAGGTAGGACAAAAAGTCATTACAGGAGTAGTAGAACTGGAGAAGACAGATTTGCTTGGGATCTGGGCTTTGTTCAGAGGTGTTTTCTAGGGTAGGGAATATTGCTGAAGCTCTCCTGTTGGTTAGGACACTCACACAGCCTCCCTCTCTCTCACCACCTAGTCTCCTTATGAACTTTCCAGTGAAGGGTTACCAGCCTCTTCCTTAGCAAGGCTGTAGTGAGAGCTTTCCTCTCATGAGGGAAACATGAAAAAATTAGATAATGTTTCCAAGCATAAATGTATCCAGGTGTGTTTATGAGTCACATAATGTTACAACCAAGGTTCCTGCTGGTGTCTGCATCTGCCACTCCTGACAGGCTCCTGGAGCCTGGCAATATCCTCACATACAAAGATATTCAAATCCCATTCAAAATGACGCTGGTTGAGTCAGCTCAAAATTCCCCAGGACCAGTCCCTTGCTTTTTTTTCCCCCAGCAGTTAGTGATGATCTTGGTTCCTGTTTGCTTGTAACCACCTGGCTGCTTCACTCCCTCCCTTGCCTGATGCATTAGCATCCAGGCAGGTGGTGAAGTGTGGTTTACATCCTGCTGCACTTTCAACTTTATTGGAAGTTCCTGGGAGGCAGTAATTGCATGTAACCTGCATGTTTCTTTGTCACAGGACTGCAAAATACATTCACTCTGCACTGGGATAAATGGGAGAAAGATGTGTCTGTAGTTAGTGTGAAAACTGTCCGTGCTAGTCCATGCTTTGGCTCTCCTTGGGCTCGGTGGAGTCACCAGGTTTGCTGCAGTGTTTCTGTCTGGGAGAGCAGAAACCAGCTGGGCCTTTAAGTCTTTCCCCTCTCACCAAAGACGCGTCATTTCTCTTCTGTTTCTCTCCCACCCTGCTTACAGCCGGGGCTTCCCCCGAACTGGTAGAACGGGCACTGCCACATTCCCTTTGCTCCAGCCTCTCCCGCCCTGTCATTAGCGTGGGTCAGACACCTGGCAGGAGAGCCAGGAGTTGTCCACGGCATAGAGCTGTGCAGTGGTGGCCTTGGAAAGGTGTGGACAAGGGCCAGGGGCCGGGAACCCTTCTCCCATCCTTAGATGCTTGGGGGAAACACTCCCTGCCCCTGTGCCCCTTATGGCGTCATCCCAGCTGGTAGTGCAGGTGGCAGGCCAGGTTAACTTCATCCCTGCTTCCTTACATCAGCTGCTTTTGCCGTGTCTGTTAATTACTTTTGCTGATTGGATTTATTATTTATATGGTGCAGATTGCCAGCATGTGTGCGGGTGTTTTTCAGGCAGGAGAGGCTGCACTGTCTCCCTGCTGATGCAACGGCAGAAGAAATAGCCCAGTGACCTTTTCAGCGAGTGCCTGGAGGGGGGTTTCCACCTCTGCAGTAAGAACAGCAGGTGCCTGATGTTTCTGTCAACAATAATGAAAATAGTAGTAGGGAGGAAGGAAACCATGGGGACCACAGACTGTGCTTTGCCCAGGACCCCTGGCTTTCTGAGGAAGCAAAGGCACTTGCAGTAACACTTGGGATGCACGAAATCTAGCTACAGGACATTACAGGTCCTCAAATGAGCTTTTATAGGTGTGTGTGTGGTGGCTTTAAATAAATCAGCAAAGGCATAAGAAGACCTATGCAAGTTCAGTGTGTTACTTTTTGATGAGTAGCTGATGATAGATAGCTCCTTTGGGCTACTTCTGCTCTCAGTTTCATGCTCGTGGGCTAAATAATTCAGCAGCAGCTAAGGAGTGTGGTGCCAAGCTTCCTTCCCACTGCTGTGACTCCAAGCACTGCCCAGCCTCCTTGGTGAATTTGTGTTCAGAACTAATTTTGGACTGGTGTCAGGAGGTGAAATGTCACTGGAAATGGATCCTTGTTTTACACAGGCTAATGCTGGTGTAGAGACAGTACAGAGGAATTCAAGTTGCAGTTTTTATTTCAATTTTGTAAAGACCGCCTCTTTCAGACCCCCATGCTGTAGCTCTTCTCAGGAGAATACTTGATAGTGCCTGCTATGATACTGCCTTCATTCCCTCTGCTCATTTGATGTGCTGTTTCTCAGCTGATTTACACACCTCATCCTGCCCTTTAAGCTTACTGCCTTTGCATGTGTTTTTCCAGACTGTTTCTTAGGAGAAGGTAAACTTTGAAGGTGTCCAAACCCAGGTGGCAGGATGTGAATATGCCAGGGTGCTGCATTACTAGCCACTCACAGTTTCTGCCCTGAGACATGGGGGAGCAGCAGGAAGCCATGTAAGTGCTATGTGCCCATTAAAGACGTTATCTCTCACATTCAAAATTGTCGAGTTTCGGTTTTGGTAGTGTTTTTACTCTCAGGTTTGGGTTTTTTTGTTTTGTTTTTTTTTTTTTTTTTTTTTTTTTTTGTTTTTTTGTTTTTTTTGTGTTTTTTTTGTTTTGTTTTTTTTTTTGAACTTCGAAAAAAAATAATGTCACACGGGTCAGTGTAACATTGAGGGAAAGAAAATATGGACACATCAATAGGGGTGCAGGTTTGTTTCTGGTGCAAGCCCCCAAGAGCTGATCACTGTTAAAACCTCTTCTAGTGCCTGTGGTGGTGGGGTCAGTCTCAGTGCCTTTGATGCCGTAACCACCTTTGGGGCAGTATGCTGGGGCCAAAGTCTTGGACTAAATGAACTTAGTGGATATTTTGTGGACACTTTATGGGCATTTTATGGACATTTTGCAGGGGTGGTCCACAGACTAAGGGAATGATATATGTGTCTTTTATCAAAGGTTGGGAAGGGGGGATGTGGTTAGTGAGGATGTTTTGGATAGTGTGACCTATGCATGACATAAGTGGTGTGGAATACGGAGTGGAGAATGTGCTGATTTTGCCTGGGGTAGAGTCGATTTTCTTCACAGTGGCAGTATGAGGCTATGTTTTGGGTTTGGACCAGCATTGCCCATTGTGCTACCTAAGCCTTTTTGCCTCCTGCGAACAGCCATGCAATGGAAGAGGATAAACCAGTTCGCATGGGTTACATAAAATACAGAATGAAGCAGCCCTGAGTCAGCACTGTGGGGCTTTCCCCTTCTCCAGAACACTGCCTTGCTCCTCCTGATGCAATGTGTGAAGCACCATTTGAGGCAGGGTATGCACACACCCACCCACCCACCCGCACAGCCCATGTGCCTTCGTGGGTGCTGCACCTACCCATGGGGTGCTGGGTGTGATACCCCACTCTGCACAGCCACACCACTGCCAGCATGAGGGCAGAGGGTCCCGCAGACACCTGCTGTTCAAGGTGCCTTTCCCTAAAAGCTGCTTCTCTGAAGGTTTCTACTGTCCCAGCACACGTAGTGTGACTCATCCTTGTGTTTGCACTTTTTGCGGCTTCCTTTTGCCTTTACCATACTTTACTGGAGAAAATGAGGTAATTCCTATTTTGCTGGAAGGTCTTACAGTGCATTTTAGGATAATATTGCTACTCTGGTGGCTGCTGTTTAGAGACCCAACTCTCTTGGTAGTACAGAGAGACTTCATGAGCATTTTATATTTAGTCGGTAGGGGAAAATATGGGGAAAATGTAAATGATGAGCACGAGTGAAGCTGATAGAAGACCTCTTCATGAGCATTTCAAAGGGCTGTTCTAAAATTAATCTAAAATCAGTTATATAAAATTAATTATTCAGAACAATAGAATATCCTGACTTGGAAGGGATCCAAAGGATTGTCCGACTCCTAGCCCTGCACAGGACAGCTCCGAGAATCACACCATGTGCCTGAGAGCATTGTTCAAATACTTCTTGAGCTCTGTCAGGCTTGGTGCTGTGACCACTTCTCTGGGGAGCCTGTCCCAGTGCCCAATCACCCTCTGTGTGAAGAAGCTTTTCCTGATGTCTAACCTAAGCCTCCTCTGACTCAGCTTCGTGCTGTTCCCTTTGGTCCTGCCACTGGTCACCAATAGAAGAGAGCAGGGCCTGCCCCTTTGCTTTCCTTCGTGAGGAAATTGTAGACCGTGATGACGTCTCCCCTCAGTCTCCTCTTCTCCAGGCTGAACAGACCAAGTGACCTCAGCAGCTCTTCACACGGCTTCCCCTCAAGGCTCTTCTAAAATTAACTGTATGTAGATGTGGTACTTAGGGACATGGTTTAGTGGTGGACCTGGCAGTGTTAGGTTAATGGTTGGACTTGATGATCGAGGAGTAAATGATTTATGAACAAAATGTCAGTGAAAAGTTCCAGAAAAAAAAATCCCAAGATATCTGTTTAGGATCAATGACCCACTCTGCTATGCCCAGCCCACCATCTCTCCTGGGGGATCTGCCTGGGCACCCACATGCCCAATTCCAGGCTGAGCACATCCTCCTTCAGGGCCTGGGATGCACCCAAACACCCCAGCCAGCTTGTGCTGCAGCTGGAGAGTGTCAGTGTGGTGCTCCCCTCTGGCACAGCAACTGGTAAATGTGAGCTGGGGAATTCATGATGCAAAGCTTCCTTCGCACAGCGGAGTGGCCACCTCTGCTGAAGTTATCCTCACCAGAGCCCATTCTTTTTATGTTTTTACATTGTCAGGTTCAAGATGGGATGGAAGAGAAGCAAAACTGGAGCAGCATGATAGATAGTATGGAATTACATTTACAGCAAGTCCACATTTATTAATGGAAATCTGGTTAACTGGGCTCTAAATAGTTTTACTTAAATCCTTTCAGTTTCCATATGAATAAGGTCTTTAAAAGCAGACAGACGATACTAAATCAAGTTCACTGCAGGCTTAGCTGCAGGAACAAGTTATCCCATCCCTCTGATCCACTCTGACTGTCTGCAGCAAATGCTAATTTGAGGTAACTTAGCCTTGATGAAGGCAAAAAAAGGGAATTAGCTAAAGGAACATCCATCCCAGCGACCCCATCCCATCCCATCAGGATGACGAGACTTTTATTTAGCTACTTTAGTTAACCAAACACCATTTTCTTGTGTAAGCAGCTTCTTGCTTCTCCAGGGGACAGAAAGCAGTCAGGTGCAGGACAGTGGTGTATCCATGATCACTTCATTAGGATTATTACCCCTCTCACTCTCTGTGCACAGAGACATTGTGGGAAACAACAGGAATATATGCAGTGGAAACATCAGTCATAGAGGAGAAACAGACGCAGCACAAAAAAAAAAAATCCGAATTGCGAATTTATTGTTCCGGGCTACCCTATTCTGTGTACCTCTCCTCCCCCCACCAATGCCCACGGTGCCGGCTGTGTGCAGTGCCATCACTGTCCTGCCCCCAGAGCCAGCCCACGTCCCTATCCTAGCCCCATTGGTTGTCCCCCTGCCTCTCCCCGGTTCCTGGGTTCTTACTGGGTGTTAACCTCCCGGTCCCTCTCGTTGGCTGGCCGAGTAGCCGGGCCCCTCCCTTATTTCCAGGATCCTTATGAGCCGCGGGGAATTTGAATAAGCCCTCTTTGCCTCCTGGTTGCCTGCGTTGCTGCGTGCTGCACCGGGACTCCTGGCACAGCAACTCCGTCCCGGCGAGACGGAAAGCAGAGAGGATTTTTTCCCCGCAACTCTGTCAAAACACTACAGTCCAGCCAAGCTGAAACAACATCCCAGCTGAGTCACTTCAGGTGAGGCCAACAGGATGTGCACTGACTTCCTTTCCCTTGGCTGAAGCACAGATATCCCCAGTGCCACTCTGGGAGCTGGTAGCCAGGGCCAGATGCATGCTGTCTGTCAGCGGTAGTGGCTGGCACCCTCTAAACAAGAGGCTTTTTTTTTTTCCCCCCTGTGCTAAATGACATGCAATGCCAGGACGCTTGACTGCCTTACAAAGGAAAGCCTGGCCTCAATAGGGGCACAGCTGCCTGGGTTGTTTTGGTCATCCTTTGGATGTTTCTTCATGTGCTGACTTGAAAGAAGTTGTTACAAAGGTAGGCTTCAGTTTTAAAAGCAGCATGAGGAAAAGTAAGCTGTCTGCCCTAAGCCTGCTGTCCCCAGTGGAAGGGACAAAGGCCATTAGGTACAGGATTGGGCTCCAAAGCCCAGAAATGGATATGAACTCTGCTGGAGACCAAGGACGGAGGAAAGTGTGCTTGAGGGTTTCTAGTCATGGGGTCTAGGAACAGACATTCTACCCAGTACTTCTGCTGCTTTTTCCAATAGCTTTGGCTATTTTCTTGAGAAAAGAACACTGTTTGTCCCTTAGAGCTACAACAGCTCTCATAGTATAATCCCTTAGCCTGTGCTAAGTAACCCCTCAAGCTCCTCATTAGGACAGAGCCAGTTAGCAATGATAACCTCCAGGATATACCCACACCAGCTCAGGTGCTACTGGATAAAAATTTGTGCCCAGATTATGCCCAGAATTTTATCTGCATGATAAAATTTATATGCATTGGTTGTGGCCAAGTCTTCTGGATTTTTGGCAGAGCTCAAGCTGGTGAAGATCTTACTCTTAGGAGTGTCCCTGGCCTTCATCTTGGTTTGAAGGTCTTCTACATGCCCCTTACTGTAGCAGCAGCACCTTTCACGAAGTTCAGAGTCCTTCATTCAGTCAGTAATGTCCCTCAACTGATAATCTGCACACCTTGTTACACATTCAAAAAATGTAGCTGCTTTTGCTGCAGCGCTGCCCTGGAAACGCATACTTGATACTTTCTCCACCAGGAACCCCACACCTTCTATCATCTCTGCTTTCCAGGATCCAGGGCAGAGCCTGTCCACCTTGTTCCCAAGCTGCCCACCTTCATTCTTTCAAATGAAATGGTATAAATACTTTATAAACCTTTTAAAAATCAAATATTATTCCTCTCTCTCCCCATTTCTATTTAAAATCCTGCTAAACCAAGCGCCTCCTGGAAATAAGGGTGCAGTTACTGTCAGATGGGCAGCATTCTCCAAGAGAATCGAGCTCAACTCCATTATTGTCACAACTGGGCAGCAATTTTGGGCAAATCCAACCATATTTTCCACCACAACTGCACTCTCACTCTGCTTTTGTGTAAGTCTGTTAGGTATTTGTGCTCTGCTTGGAGCTAAACTCTTTTTGTCATAGCTTTCCCTGACCGAGTAAATATGTGCTCAGTGCCATGGCATTGTTCTTTGGGTTTGGGCTGTTTCCAGCTGATTAATTATTACAGACGTAAGGTAGTTTTCTAAACAGCAGGACAGGGATGTGCGTCAGATCACTTGCCTGAATGGACCAGTATCCTGTCTTTAAGATTTTGGACAAGTATTTTGGACAAGATTATTGGAGCCAGAGCAAGTTTAGAGTGAATTTGCCCTTGGTAAATCCTCCCAACATCTGCTAATCAGCATTTTGAAGAATTTATGAGCTGGAGGTTGTATCTGAATGATTATTAAATAATCCTGATGGACAGACCTTGCACAAAGAGGCACTCCAACATTCCCTGACAATTAGTTTATTCATCCATCTACATGTTGTGTAAAAAAATACTGCTCTTCAACTGCTTCAGAGCAATTGCCTGATAATTTAACCATAACCATTCTGATTTTTTCAGATATACAGGCTAGGAAAGTGAAGACATGCCCTGTGTGCTCACATTTCCCAGAACCATGGTTGCACATGTAAATCTCAGTTACCAGTACAAACGCATTAGGAAGTGAGAGTCTTCAGTGACACTCCCTGGGCACACATAGCTGGTCCCATCTCTGCAGAAGCCCAGCTCAGACCTGCAGAAACTGGATTTACCAGGTCACTGGGGCAGCAAATGGAGACAAGCAGCTGCCCAAGGGCTGTGGTTCATCTGCAGGTGCTCCCAGGTGAGCGGCAGTGGGGTGGGTGTGCAGGGCCCTGCAGGGCTGTGGGGGCAGCAGCGGCGACTTCCTGGGGCACCAGCCTGAACCAGGACTTCTCAATGTTTAAAGCACCCACAGCACGGACTTCAGCAGCATAACCATACTGAGAGACTAAAACCAGAGGTGAGAGACTAAAACCAGCGGTGAGAGACTAAAACACGCCAAGTGTGTGGGGGTTTGCATGAAAGGTGGGTTGGAGGAAGCACTGACAGTGCCAGGAGACCTGCTGACATTAGTGGTCCTTTCGAATTCAAGCAACTGACCATGAGCGAGAACACCCATCCCTGCTGCTACTGGAAACACTCTGGGGCTGCCTGCCGTCTGCCACCTGCCTGACACCCCCAAAGAGACAGCGAAGAAAAAAGCCCGTTGTGTGCCATGAAGAAACCTATTTTTTAGTGTTTTTCAAAAGCTCTTCCTTCAGACTATTGTCTGGTTTTCACTGAGGAATATTACTTTCTTTTAAAGAGGAAGCACGTGCTTAGAAAAGATTTGTTTTTGCAGTGCAGGGGAACTGCAGGACAGGTGGCCCCAGCTCAGCCCCGTTTTGCCTAGCTCAGAAAACCTCACTCTCAGCGGAGCTGTGTGTGCTGGACATTCATCCCTCCCAAGTCCTGCAGGGTGGTGGGCTGCAGTCGGCATCACCTTCCCATGGCAGCCTGGGGGGCACACATGTTCATGCCTGTGCATACATGTGCCTGCAGACATGACACAGGCTGTCCCCACAGTGCAAAGGGCAGCAGGCTGTCTTCATGTTTTCTATCTGATAAAAAGCAGAAATAAAAGGGAAGTTTCTAAGGAGACAAAACAGAGATGAAAATAAGTGTCACTGTCAGTCAGGGGCCCTGTACCTTTGGGAGTCTGCAAGCTTTAGCCACAAAGTCTAGACTTGACAGGGATGGGAAGGGGGAGGAGAGAAAGGTTTCTCTGTTTCTCTGTCCTTCTCTTTGCCTGCAGACTTCTTCTATCCTTTCTTTCCATCTTGAGTGAAAGTGGCCATTGGGCTGAGAAGATTCTGAGCAGGATTTACGAACTACCATGCCAGCTGCTTCTCCAAAAACCAAGCTGAATCCAATTTTTTTTCTTCTTCTAATTGACAGGGTTTTCAAAGAAATAAACACAGGTAATCAGTTTTGACTAGAGATTTATTTTACCTCGTTGCTTCACCAATACTTTGACCATTTTGTAGCAGTTGTGAATGAAATGCTGTTTCATTACGCAGGAATTACAAACGTGGTGGGAGTTCCCACTGCCCACCCTCACTTCCCTTCTGTGACAGCGGTTTGCACGTGTGCTGACCCAGAGTGACTTTCCTGCACATGGCTGTGGTGCCTGTGCCCAGATGGGTGCTCCGTGTGGTCTTGGGGAGTGGCAGTGAGAAGGAGAACACCAGAAACCAACCAATTCACAGGTTGTCTGCTGACAAGTGACCCTGGGGCAAAGCCAGCACAGGGTCAAGGAGCAGGGGTCAGCTCCCTCCTGACACCCCCTGTCTAGAATTGCTCAACGCAGGGGCCGCCAGGGCATGGCACAGGACAGGGACAGTGGGCTTGCCCTCCCTTCCCTCCAGCGGCACTTTGCACGGGCCCTGCTGAATGGAAGGGAGAAGGGAAAAGAAACAGGAACTTCTTCTTGGAATCTTATCATCCCAAAACTGAGAGAAGAAGCAAAATTTAAATAAAAAGGACTGCTGTTAGTAAAGGGTGTTGAACTTCCTAATCTCACACTGAGCAGTTCCCATCTTACCATCTATGAAGATATGGGTGGATTCAATGCAATAGTTTCAACTCTTTATTTCCAGTCACTAATCCAGCCGCTAATTAATTACCAGCTGGCATTATATGAAACATTCCCCTGGTATCTTCCAATCTGCAGAGAAATCTCAGACTACCTCTGGAGTGAAATGTAGCCAAAGAAAACTGTTTAAGTCTCAGTGGAAACTCGCACCGCTTTGGCATCAACTGTAGTACAAATCTAGCCTGAAATCCTTATTAAGCTCTAGAAAGAGAACATGTTAGCGGGTACTGTGGCCTCACAGGTATCATCAGGCACTCACCAGCTCTGCTCCAGTGGGAAAAGGGCCCTGAGAATTCCTCTAGTTTCACCACTGCATCTCCTAGATACGGTCAAAACCAATTTTGATCACAAGACTGCAAAGGGGAAAAAAAATGGGATAACTGCAAGCATTGTTCTGTAGTGTCTATGACTAATCCATAAAAGGATGCACCGAGTTACAATTTCTTAAGGAAAATAAATGAAAACTATGGCATGCTCTTCCAAAGCTTCCATAAATTAAAACTTCAGTGTGATGCAGAGGTCAGAAAGCAGTGTCTACTCTCGAAGAGACTCAGGATGAAGTGTTTCTTGAAATATTAGTGAAAAGTACTGTACTGGGCATTTGATAAGCTTCCCATCTTCAGGATGATATTTGCATCTGTTGCTCTGGGAATAAGAGAACATTTCAAATTCCTTAGACAAAACTAGGCTAAGATGGAATTATAGCTGAGATTAATAAACTCCAAGTAAAACATATTACAGGACAGTAGCAATTATCTATCAAAACCAAGCATGCTAAAACTCTAGAAAAATAAGACTTGTATGTAAATTTAAATGAAAATGTAAACACATGAGCACAGGGAGAAACAGGCAGCCAGGCATGGCAGGGATGATGGTGCCTCTGCAAGCATAGTGGTAGTCTAGCCCCACAGTTTTGGGGCAGCACACCATGACATACCCCCTGCTTCATCTGCTCTGTGTTGAGGTGAAGGCCCTAGAGTCTTGTTCTTACACAGTTTTCCCCCTCTTTAAATGAAAGTGTAAGGGAAAAATGGTGCTGACTTATTTTCATTAGGTCTAGATATTATCCTGGAGCTCCTCCACCTTAGTTGGTATAGAAACCAGAGTATGTCCATCCAAATCCCCTAATCTGTTATTAGTTCTATAACGAGCAATGTCAACTGCAGCATCTTTATACAGGAATTAAAATCACTTATATGTTTCCTTCAGTTATGTGACCCAATGTGATAAAAGAAACTGAAAAATAGAGAAAAGATTCAAAATTAGCTATTAGATACCACAAGAGGTATCAAGTCATACTACGTAATTGCCAAGCTCCCTATTAAAAAAAAAGTGTATCTATTAAACTAAAGCATTTCATATCCCTCCCACCAAACTTTGTTCCAGTCCACCAAATCACTTCAGCACATCCTCAGTCTAATGGAAATTCTCATGTGTTGAGTTTTAAATACATGCTTTTATGCTTGGTAGCATAGGGGCTTATCAGAACAAGCACTGCTATGGCAAGTGGGCTGGTACTGGTGGCACTGGTGTTACTGAGCGAGAACCTCAGGGCTCAGGGGCAGCTGGATCAGATGAGAATTTCACACCCTGTTCTTTCCTGAAGATGGTTACAAACTTAATTCCTTACCAGGCATTGTATTTTATCATACAATGTAAAAGCTTTCTGTATGACCTGTTCTAAAAGTTTTGAGTTCAACAAGGTTGTACTGTGGCACTCCAGCCTCCATCACAGATTTTTTCTTGTCATAGCACTTATTTGTGATGCCTCAAACTCAGAGCCATGCTCCAGTGTGCAGAGGGTGGAGGCTGACACCCTTTGCAGAGCATGGCTTTCTGAGTGGGGCTAAGATTGATCAGAGAGCCACAGAGAGCTGTGTCTCAGTGTCACCACAGTGCTTTGGCACAGCAAAGCACATGGCAGAAAATAAAACAGAATGCTTCATCCAGTTACAGACGGGACAGGCTGAGGCTGGACAGGAATACCTTGCAATTTTTCTTTCATCCCTTTCAGGCGAGAAACAGCTTCCTTTCCCATGCAGTCCTACCTTCTTCCACCCCATCTGCTTAAAGAGAAACTACAACAAACAACACTCCTCCCCAACCACGCCCCCATCAACAAAAAAAATCAACAAACAAGCACATCCTAAACATAAACAGAATGGGAAGATACTGAGGCAACACAGATGAGAGACACTGGTTTAGCCACCATTGCTAGATTGCTTAGGAAACCTTGTCAGCCAAAATACAGCTCTGTGTGCTGTTAGAGCTCCTCAGCTCACAGCATCAGGCCTCGAAGGCATCAGGCCCTTTGCATCGGTCTCATGCATCTGAAGTCACCTTGGAAGAAGGATGGCTGCTGGAAGAAGGAAATATGCTCCAGAAACCAACAAGGGCACCAACTTAGACCTTTCATTCCCAACCTCCACTCCCTAGGCAAAGGCCAGGGTGGAGACGAGGGCAGCCACTGGCTGCTCCATGGCTGGCCATATCTCCCTTTCCTTGCTCAAACTTTGTAGCCACACACTGACATTTCTCCATAACCTGGCTTTTCTCTGCAAAAAATGCCATTAATATTAGAAATATCTCCAGTTCCTTCTATGTCTTTCTAGTGGTGTCCACACCCACTGTTAGACTGAGTAAGATCTTGCCTGATCCCTTCCCTTAGCTCTCCAAGCATACTGCCTTGTTGACCTTTTATGAATTTATAAAACAGTTCATTTTAAAAAGCAGTCATATCCCTCTGACATTTATGGGAAGATGGACCCTAAATCTCTTATTTTCTGATGTCCAGACCCAGCTTATGGTTGGTTAGATGACATCTAACAGGTTCTTTGATCTAAATGGCTCTTCACCCAAATATTTGCTCTTGCCTGTAGTTACTAACAGTAATCCCACCTAATTCATACCCGAGGAGCCAGAACCATCAGCCATCCCCCTAGCTTCAGTTCTGCCTCCTGACTAAAGAATAACCTCTCCCCCTCACGTAGGGATTTCTTTAAAGCCAAGCCTGTAAATAAACTACTTTGAGGTTGGAGTTTTATGTCATTTTTAGGTCAGACTGAAAAATGCTTCCAGTAGCAATAACCACCCCCCCCCCGACCCACCTTTCATTTCAGCTGAAGTTTAAAAGAGATCTCATCCAAGTTGCTCATGTATAAAACCTCTCACTCCCTCTCTCAAGTGGTTTGGTGGGGTTTTTACACCTCTGTCTGATCTGCAGGGATTTTTTCCAGGCATATACACAGCGTCTGCTGTCCCCAGGGCAGGTTAAGCAGCGTCACTGCTTGGCTGTCGGGCTTCTCTTCAGCTCATTTCTTAGAAAGTACAAGCCATGCAGAAAACCTGGCTGAAAAGTCACTGCATGCCCTAGAAAGTGAAAAACTTGCTCCTGGGCAGGCCCTGAAAGCCTGACTGTTAGCACCACACTGTGAAAGCTCGGAGGCAATGGAGCTTTCCCTGCCGCCCTGGGGAAGCAGTGGGTGGGTGTGGGGGTGGCAGGGCACCCTGATCCCACCCCTCTGGCCTCCTGTGGCTTGACTGTAAGCAGTCAGTAAGCAACCACCATGCAATTTAATCTCATATTATGTTATGCAACAGAGACAGTTTAAAAATAGGCTTCTTGGTTCCAGCCCAAGCTCCCCATCCCCCTGCCATATGTGTCTGAGCCTGGCTGCAATGGACACGCAGGCAAGAGCTTTGCCCAGAAGAACATGAACTGAGCAACTGTTTCTGAACTAGTTTCTGCAGACATTTTGAAGGGTGCCAGTGAAGGTGCTGCTGTGGGTTTCTTTCACCTGTATTCTGGAATTGAAATTTACCTCTTACAGATGGGTATAGGGAAGAAGAAACACAGGGACCTGCACTGGTGCAAGCTCGTTGGCAAAGTGTATTTGGATACAAAGCAGATGTGCCACGGTCTGGACCAGAGGATACACAAATGAGTCGTGTGACACCAATGAGCAGAGAAAGCCACAGCAGCAACAACACTCCTCCAGCAGTTCTCAGATGAGGTGTACAGGAAGAATCAGGTATGGCCGCCCTGAGGTGGGGGTATTTCCTTCTCCCCCTCCACCAAAACATTTTTACCATTTATAAGTTTTCAGGCTGTGCTGCTCAGCTTTTGCAGAAACCAAGTAACTGTCCCATAGCTCAAGTGGGTGTTAAGATCATTCTTGCAATGCATGCCCTCACAGGAAGTTTATTGTTGAGTACTTGTTTTCACCATACAAGTGTGAGACTACCCCATGACCCCTAGCATACACCAAAACCAGTATACAGTTTGGAAAAACTGGAGTTTGCATCTGATGTTGAGTGGAATCGGACAGTTTAACAAGAACAACTCACAGGCACCACCTGTTCTGTGTAGTTTCCATATAACATAAAGGTTTGGACATGGTTTATGAGATGTTACAGTCCATGCCCCGACAGCTGCAAGATATTCAGGTTGTTTATAGAGATTAGAACAAGTTCAGCCCTGACCCCTTCCCCACCTACATGTGAAGCTGTATGTGGAACAAAACATCTAATGTTTGCACTGAACCTTGTCAACCTCACTTCCACTTGCAGAGCTGAAGACAGGAGAAAACAAGAACAGAAGACTGCAGGACCTGAATACAAATGCAGACAGATGTTCACTTGAGGCTTCTTCCGACACCCCACTCTGCAATACAGCTTTAACCTTTTCACTGTTACTCTGATCAATACTTCTTTCTAATGTAATATTACTGGGGAGAAAAGGTGCTTCCTGAGAAGACCTATAGGTGTGCACCCAGAACAGATACACTGAAATATTTATAACCCCAACACGACAAGAAAAAACTTTGCCCTGCCAACACCAACCCTTCTTGGGCTTGTCATCACTTGACAGTTTTTGGTGTTCAGACACACTGCTGACAGCGCTGTGTGAGCTGCTTGAATAGGAGAATCTGTGCTCTGGATAATGCCAGTGAATCATAATCAAAATTTTCTGGGAAAGGGTTTTCACCAAGGTCAGCCAACAGAGCTGTAAAGTCACCTACCTCAGAGAAAAATGTCACATATCAAAGCAGCAGAGGGGAAAGTCTTGGCTAAGGGAGGGAAAGGCTTAAGAATTGACATTACCCTCTAAGGGAAGGTATAACCACCATGTGGGCTTTCATTTGCTGTTATATAAATTAGATGCAGCAAACAATAAATATAATTTACAGAGAATTCTGCCTGGTCCTGCGACAGCTATGAAACCCAAGACTACCAGAGAAGCAAAATCTGGAGCTTCTGCTCAGTGTGTGTCGAAGGGAGTGCTCCAAGCTGCTGTCTCTGATGGGTCAGCCTTTCCCTGCCTCAAGGTGTGATGAAAGCTGACACTGCATTGTGAAAGTTGGTGTGGTTGAGAAGCTTCATCTACAGCCAAGAAGATGACCTAGCTGACTGAAAGAAGAGCAGTGACATCTGAAGGGTCCGCCCAGGAAAGGCTCTTGGGGGATTGTGAGCTTGACAACAGGCTGTGTTGCTCTGAAGAAGGTCCCTCATCACCACGCATTGTGGCAGGCAGAAAGCCTGGGGAGAATTCTCTTCCTTGGATCAAAGGAAAACATGTGATTTCTCCAGTTTCCAGGAATTAATGGTGAATACTAGAATCAGCTATGTTGATTTGGGTGAATGTTATGTTAATACCAATATCTGGGAAGGGCAATATGTGAATGAGGACCCATCAATAGAGTGGTTTGCTCAGGATTTTGTAAGGGGCACAGCTTCTCTTGGGACTCTGAGAACAAAATAAAGATTGGATGTAACAAACCAGGGCCCCAGCTGACTCCAGAACAACTGAAAAATCCACATGGATTTTTTGAACCACAGAGGTCAGAGAATGATTTTAGGACACTTCATGGCTGTAGTCCACATGAAGAAGTGTTAGAATTTAGAGACTGCAAAACACAATGCCACTATCCAAGTAAGTGATCATGCTGCAGAGATCAGAAATGGCATAACAGGCAAGAAGCTAAGGTCTAAAGTTTCGCCTTAGTGGGTTTTCAACTCAAAAAAAGTGCAAGCCCTGGATTCTGGGAAGAGGAGAGGACAGGACAGGATAAGACAGGACAGGAGGAGAGAGAGACAGAAGGGGAGAGGGACAGAAGGGGAGAGGAGAGGGACAGGAGGGGAGGGGAGGAGAGGAGAGCTGACTCATGGAAATCCTGTGTACTTGTAAGTTAAAAGGATAAGAAGAAGGATGTAGTCACTAGAAGCAAAAGATCAGTGCATTAATCTTGATGTTATTTGACTGGGGAGACCCAAAACTTCAATTGCACAAGGCTCCTGTTTTTGTGTCATAGTGGCTACGGCTATGAACCACGAATATTTCGTTCACTTTGGCACTGAACAGATGACAAGAAACTGGAAGTGTTTCAAACAACAGTTGACACGATTTAAGAGACACTGGAAGAACTGGCTTGAGAAACAAGCAAGCAAATGGATGAGAAACGTGCTAGAGCTCATTAGAGAGTATAACACCACTGAGAGGGGAACTATTTAGTTTTATGGAATATAAACAAAATGAATGTACCATGAGTAACCAAGAGTTCTGGAAAATCAATACAGTCTGGTCTCACTGCACTGATTTAAGTTACCAGTCCTTTTTCTTGCACCTCAGCTACAACGGGGACAGCAGCAAGACAGGCAGTGCAGCCTCCCCTCCACTGGCAGCCCACTGCACCATGGATTTAAATCCTCACTTCTCCCAGGCTAGAAGTGCACACCAAACTTGGGTGAGCTCTGCTGGCCAGTGCAGGTCTGCTGCCACTGATCCTGTCCTAATGTCTGTAGCAATGCAGGGACAAACGGGAAACAATCGGTAGCAATTTCCACCGCTACCCCAGCAAGAGCTTCTTGTAGCTATGAGTAACCCCCAGCAGCAGCTTCTCCATAGGGGTCCTCAGTAAATCTGTATGGAGGTGAGAGCAAACATCTTGATCAGTTGGATGCCACACACAGAACCCCTCTTTTCAGTACAGCCAGCTCCAGTATGAACTGTACATGACTTAATTGTTTCTTAGAGCTGCCTGGCTGGAGCTGCTGGACATTGCTTCCCTCTGTAGTTGTAATACTTGCAGTGAGCCAACAGACCAGCTGAGCCGCAGGAACTTCATCTGGTCTTTCCCGCTTCTTCACAAGCCCTGTGCAGGAGAGACGACCAGCAGGAGGAGCTGATTTCCTCTTCAGAGAGGTCCTCTCCTTGAATTGATGGGTGCTGGCTTTTACTTTATCACCTTCATGATTTCCACATGCACAGAGAGCTGGCAGCCTGCGGAGCATCCTTGCAGCTACACCCCCTCCATTTCAAACACTCATCCCCATTTCCCAAGCAGGCATAAAGTTGCAAATATTTATGCTGAGCCCATGCAAAATCTTTCAGGCCATTCACATCAGAGTTTCTCTGTGATGTACAGCTTGCTCATGGCTGGTGGTCGTTTGTGGGGTGTTCATGCCTGCAAGTGAGCCAAGAGGTGCTGGCCCCCCGTGGGATGCCTGCCCACTCACCCATGCACCCGTGCACTTCCACCCCCATGCACTTTAGGCACCCCTGCTCCCACCTACCCATGCATTGTGAATCCGTGTGGCCGGGAAGCTGCAGCAGCTCCTGCCAGCGCTGCAGCAGCGCTGTTTCCTGCCTCCTCTTTTAGTGGCCATGGCAACTGTTGTTGTGTAATGAAGTGTTGCCAAGATCCAGGCCAGGAGCAGAGTTTCGTAAAGGAAATTAAAAATTAAAAAAAAAAAAAAAAAAAAAAATCAAACCCGGGAAAGGCGTGATGTCAAGCCATTGAAATCCAAGTAGCCCTCCTGCCTGGCATCACACGCATTTTTCCACACTGGCTCCCTGAAATCCAGCCTTGTCATAGCTGACCCAAGTCCCAGCCACTGCAGAGTCACCACTTGGAGCAGCACTTGTGGTTGTTTGTGCTGCTATTCTCTTTCTCCCCGTGGTAATCAAGAACAAATTGTTTCCACCACTCATCTAGTTGTTCTTTAAGGAAGTGGTTCAGAAAATGAAACACGTATCACTGAGCAGCTAAGCCAACAGAACAGGCTACCTATTGCAGGATACCAGGCTGGAGCAGCTGAAATACTTGTTCTTTTGACTCAGAGTTGCTCGCATTTGCTTTGCTGAAAATCTTGTCACTGACAGACAGAGGTATTTTTAAAAGTGAAGGTCTCTTTAGGTTTATCTCTCTAAGGGGCAAATTCGTTGAGGAAGCAGGAGGCCTGGATGCAGGAATGCCTGGGCTGTTTCTGTGCCAGCCAGTTCAGATGCAGGAACTGCATCCCAGCCATGGTGAGCCCTTGCCAGGCCAGGGGTGTCCCAGACAAGGGTGCTGGAAATACTCTGCACCCCATGGAGCTGGAACTCGTCTGGGTTTTGCGTGGGTGATTTCTTCATGCCTCTCTTGCATAAAATGACACAAGAAAAGGCAGGAGCTGGACAGGGAAATTCATATATACATTTTTTTTAAAATCAGAAGGCAGAAAAGCAGGAACACAGATGTAGGAATAAGTGTTCACTGCCAACCTTTGATCCCTGGATTCCACAAGGGTATGTCACCTCTGCAGCCTGGAGCCCTTGTCAGACTGGCCTGCCACAGTGGGAGTTTGGGAGAATAAGGGGGAAATGGGGAAGGAGGGCTGTTTTCTAAACAAGCGAAAGGGAAAACGCCTCTATCTCCAGCAAGAGTGGGAATAAGAGGAAATGCTATTTTTTCACTGGGTAATTTCTGTTCTCTCAGAGTTTTCGGTCAACACTAGCATTGGTAACTGGTGTCTGTGAGCTAAACACTCAGGGACAACAATGCTGGGGGGAGAAAAACACAAATGGAGCTTTAAAATACTTGCAAAAAGCACCCTGGTAAGTCCTGTTTCCCTGCCACTGGTTTCACTTTACTGTAAAACTGAAAGCACTTGCTCTGCCACATTGTCTGAGCTCAGGAGAGCCCACAGCTCGTAGCTTCTTCAAGGTTGCACTCATAGCTGCTTTCTCTTTTAATAGCAATAAACCCCTGCCAGCTGCCAGTCTCCCCTGGCAGGGTCCTCCAGGACAGCCTCAGCCTACCCGAAAAGCTGTCTGCGGGGAGCAGGGAAGCTGCTGCCAATGTTAACCCCCTTCCAGCACTTCTGGGACGAGGGCACGAACTTTGGGTGAGAGTTTTCATCCCATAAAATGTCTCCTTTTGGCTTGTATAAATACATGTTTATTATAAAAGAGGCTTTATGCAAAGATGCGAAACCCACCTTTTCTTTTCCCCCTTGCCGTTTCAAAGCAACAACTCCCCTCCCTGCAGGGGTGAAGATTGCCAGCGTAGCCCAAGTCTCACCCAGGCAGCTCCTCCATGGGGCTGCATGAAGCAGAGCAGACGCACTCGCGTGTTTGGGCTGACATCTAGTGTCGACATGGACGGGAAAAACCAGCTGACTCATTTCTCCCAGCGTGTCAACGGTGACCTGAAAGGAAGCAGGAAGAGAACATTTCTTTGTCTTAGGTCTTAGTTCTTCTAATTTGATTAGAGAGATCAAATCAGAGAGATCTGATCCGTAAGTCCACAAGTATCTTCACTCCGTTAACTGGCAAGGAAAATAATAATAGAACACTCAAAGAGAGAATAAATAATCTTAAAGAAATTTCTCTTCCCTTCCTGCAGCAGTCAGGCATTGATTTCAGGACAACAAAATTAAATAACTGAGTAGTACAGCTCAACCTGGGTGGCTCCAGGGAGGGACTCCAGACAAAGGAGTCTTTGGGCTTTTATATCTTTACAGTGTAGCAGTCTATGTACCTGCTCCAATGGTTATTTTGAGGTCTGGGGTCTTCTGTTCACTGGCTGAACAATTGTCACCCGTGTCACCTTTTATCTATGTTTTTCTGGTTTTAACTTAGGTCTGATCTGACCCTTCCACATGGCATAGGCAGAAAAAAGTTGTAACAGACATTTTATGCAAAGCTGCAGAAACAGACTTCAGGCTTATAAATATGTGAAGGAAGAGGAAAATATATTTGTGCTATACTTTCCCCAAAAAACTGAGAGGGACTCTTGTGCAAGCGGGCTCCTTAGGTGCTGTTGGTCCAAGTGTTTGTGTAGGAGCTGGCTTAGCTAAAAGGGCCAGATGGAGTGAGGGAACAGATCTTACCATCCTGACAAAGCAGATATCCTGCTGTTGAAGTTTCCTCAGCAAGTTTCCTGTTGCTGTTTACTCTTTAAATATGTGGTCTTTCTTTTCAGATTTCCCATCAGATGTTTTTTTCAGACAACCAGGGAATTTATGCTTAAGCTCAGATCATGCAGGCTTCTTGTCCAACCAGAAACTATTTTCTGTACACACACTTGAATTCCAGAAAGTACATGGAGATACTTTACATTAAACTTTGAATAATTTGAGGATAAAGTATTCCTTCATTTTGTTTTAGTTGTAGTATATTTTACTTCATACAGAGTTCAAATGTATACGTATATGCAATTATGGCCACTGTTTATGTACAATACAGACCCTCTCTTTTATTTCATGACCACATTGCTGCCATCGCACCACATGCAATCTCCCTCACCAGCATAAACCCAAAATAGCAAAGAGTTGATCTTGGCATGTAGAAACAGACACTGCAAACAAACCTCTGGAGAGTAACAAACCCATCACCAACCCCTGCAACTACTGAAAGCCTCCATTAGTGACAGACCTCCTCCTGGCTCAGCCCCAGTGCTAAGGGGTATGTTCCTATGATGGTTGATCCTCTAGGGACAAAAGGGTCTGACACAGCACAAACAGTATACATCAAGGTTAATAGCAAGGGGTTGGGGTTTCATAACCCACTTCCATTAAACCAAGGCCATCATAGCACTTGAAGATTAAGAGTCTTCCTCCAAAAGCGTTATTCCTAATGCAGCTGCTGCTGCTGGAGGTGCCCACTTGGGCAAATAATGCCTCTGCCATGGCAAATCACAGCAGAACAGGCTGTTCTGAGAGCATGCCTCAACTATAAAATCTGATGTCTTGGCTCAAAAGAAGATGACAAAACCCAATTCTCCGTTACAGTGTATGCTTTTAAAGTGATTGCTGTAAAATATTAGTGGCTTCATATTTCGTAAAGCCATATAATGCTTTTGTTTTGTGGAAAAGTGTAATAGCAGCTGCATAAAAGCAACATAAAACACAACAGCTTTGGATGAGTAATCATGAGTTTCTGCCTAATGGCTATCCAGAATGAAACTTCTTTCAGTAACTGATGCCTCTCTCTTTCAGAAGAGCTTTTCCAAGATCCTCTGATTGGTATCCCATGAATGAAGTCATTCAGTGTTTTGGCTGCTTGGAGATGCTGACTTGCTTCCAGGGCACTTTTAAGTCTTGCCTTTTGGCTGATGGCAGCAACGCTGTTGTGGGAGGGACCCACCCACAGACAGTTTTCTAAGGAAATGGTCTACTCTGGGGTGTGAGTAGCTTTTATCTTTCAGTTTCTCATCTTTCACATCAGGTGTGCCCAAAGGGCCACCACTAGGAAAACATCTAATGCCTCATGCAATGTATATTTAACTGCTATTCATCTAGTATCTTCCTGACAGATGCTCATGTCATAGAATTTGAAATAAAATGTTTGTAAGCAATCTTTAGAAAGCATTGGTTTAATCTGCTGCTTGCAGGTTACTCCTGTGACATATTCCACCGTGGCAGCAATGTGGGCAAGGGCTGACTGAGTAGGGAGTAATACCCAACCCAACAGCACTCCCAAGGGATGTGCCTGACCCCTGTGCAATACTAGTTCCAGGAAGAGAATAGATATTGGAAATCACCTTCCCAACCTGCCATGAAGGCAGAGTCATGAAGGATGCTGGAGATGCTGGACACAAGAAACCACCTGGGGAATGGCACAGTGACCAGCAAGGGGCAGTGTGAGCTGCTGGTGTGTCAGATGAGGGGAAAGCACATCATGGAGAACCAAGCTGGTGTTTACCACAGTGACACTGACTCCTTTCTCCAGGGAAGGGAGTGGATAATTCCAGGGCTATGCATGGAGAGTGTGTGGGCACAGGCAATGCTTCGACAGCAGAAGATCACCTCCTGGATTTGGGCCTCACCCTCAGGTGTGAGGACCTTGATACTTCTCCAGTCCAGCTGGGGTGGAGGCAGTAACAGTTTGAGATTCCCACTTAAAGAACCTTGTAAATCCCTGCCTGCAGTACTGGAATATCTGTTTGCCCCGAGACTCTGTGCAGCCACTTCCAGCATGCGGAGGAAACTGCAGCTGTGGAGAAGTACAACAAAATAAGCCAAACTCCAAACAAGCAGAACAAACAAACTCTTAACCTTATTTCTTGGAAAGGAAAAAAAAAAAAAAAAGAAAAAAAGAAAGAAAAAAAGAAAGAAAAAAAAAAAAGAAAAAAGAGATATCCATTTTCAAATGTTTCTTGCACCTGCTAAATGCATTAGGAGAGGTGTTGTATCCTAAACGAGCAGTCATGATGAAAGAAAAATAAATTCTTTGTGGTGATCTGTTGTGCTTGTGACAACCATTCAGGAGATGATTTACAGCTCTGTGCTGGAAGCTGAACAACTACACTCAGGGCTCACATGGTATAAGGTTGTTCTCCATCATTTCCTATTCCTTGAAAGAGATCAGTACTTTTCTCTTTCAAAAAACCATCTGAACAAGGTTTTGCATGTGTTGGCCATGCCAAGGAAAATAAGTCCTTACTGGGAACTGGAGGCAGTAGGCCATTGGCCCTGGAGGTTATTACAGGGTGTCCAGTTACAGCAGCTGACAGCACTGCAGGAAATCTCAGAGGTTTTTTGCTGCCGTGGAGTGGATTAGCACATCAGCATAATGTTAGGAGGGAAAACATAAAAAATATGAGCCACGTGCTATTAAAACAGATTCAGTGGGGAGCTTTGTTGGTGTCAGGCTGCCCCAGGGACTGGGCTGGAGGAATAGCCCATGCTTTCCACTTCAGGGCCACCAGCTGCCTCTGCTCTACTAATGAGGCCTTGGCCACACTTTTCCACTCCTCTTCATGAGGGATAGCCAGGGACATGCCAAACAGGATGCCGTCCAGAGCCTAGTACTGCAGCCCTGGTCAGCCCTGACCTGTGACAAACAAGAAGCCATTTTTTTCCAATAGATTTGCACTCAAAAAAGTGTTGGGGACCCAACACTTGTGACTACTTGTGATAAAAGCTTCAAAGAAAACCAGAAAACTACCTACACCTTCAACTTCTCAGAAGTCATTCTAGTTAAAGGGAACACTCAGGAGCAGCACAGTGCAATGCCACTGAGGCGAAAGGAGCATCAGCGTACAAGTATGGACGACCTTTACACACGCTCCCGCTTTTCTTGTTTGCCAGCATCCAGATGGGCTGATCTGGGCTAGAGGAGAAGCTGTGCCACCAGAAGATGTGCAAACAGCAGCAGGATCCCCTCAGCTGGAGGCAGTGAGGTCTCTCCGCAGACAGGAGATGGCCCCTCAAGCCCAGAGCCATTCACAGAACAACGGGAAAAGGAGAGTGTGGGCTCTCAAGGTTTCCATCTTCTCTTTTAGCACAAAGTTATCTTTCTAGGAAAGGTGAGATTGGTTGAAAACATTGACTTCAGATGTCCCTACAAAGAGAAGAGCATTTTTACCTAGCACTAAAGAGGAACCTCCATATTGGAGACGTATTTCAGAGAAAAGAAAGGTATGATTTCACTCAAGTGTACAATAAGCTGCTTGAACAGAGAGAAGTGGGATATGAAATGACAGGCTGTCTCCACTACTTGAACTGGAAGATATGATTATAAATCTCAGTACTGTGGAGAAGAGCAGTAATCTCAAGCCTTGAAGTCAAGGTAATTTAGAAATAGGATGCACACGTGGCATACGGAATCTAGAGGAGACCAAAACCACTGAAGTCCTGCTGAAGTCTGCTTTGGGTTACAGTAACAGATAAGGAGGACAGAAATTGAGGTGGTTTGTCTCAGAGAGAGACCTGTGAAATACCCAGATGGAAAAATCAGATCAGGTCCCTCAAGGCTGAGAGCTGTCCTGCCTCCTGTCCTCAGACAAAAGACTCCTGCCACCAGTGAGAGCACTCCAGCCATAAGCAGTATGTTTGGATTTCCCAACCTGAGCATGCAGCAACTGCAAAAAAGTAATGCAGATGCTGATAAGACCCCACCCTCCTGTAGGGAAGGACATCACCAACAGTATTTAGACAGGAATGGGACTTTACCTCTAAGAAAATCTCATGCAGATACGGCTTTGCTTGAGAAGTTGTAGCTTGCTGATGGAGAAACACCCGAAGCTGGTAAACAGGTATCATGTGAATATTTCTCTACCCAAAGCAGGGGTTGGGTTGTAAAACATCTGTCTCTTCTCTGTGGGAGCAAATTCTCCAGAGGTGAGTCAGTAGCCAGTGAGATGGGAACCAGACAGTCATCATTTCTGAACGATGGGCAAAGTTGAGACTTTATTCTGTGTCCTCCAGGTGAGGATTTCAACATCCAGCATAGCCTTACTGATGAACAAGATACAGTAATGAAAATCCAGGACTGCTGAGATAAAAAATATGAAAGCCAAGATGAACAATGTGCAGTGGCACATGAGAAAAAAAGCAAGGGCAACAATAGGCAGCAACTAGGAAACTCTGCAACACAGGGCATGCTCGCTGCAGGCAGCCTGTCAGAGGCCATCTTTTGGCACCTAATTATAAATATTCTCAGGTTAGCATAAATAACTACTGTCAGAATAAAGACCTTTTTCTTTTTTAGGTCATGATGCAAACCCAACTCCCACAGTTCTTAAGCACTGGTGTCAGAAGTTAAAGCTGAACTCTGTATAACCTCCAGGCTATAAAGAATGCCAAATGCCAAATATTTTGGAGTTTTAAAATGGCATTTTATGCTAGCCCTGAATAGTTTACTTTGGATGTTTACTAAGTTCAAGCTAACATTTCAAGTCTCTTTTGTGCTCCATGTAGAAGTCTAGCAGAAAAATCAAACATAGAATATTATTTTATTCTTGAAAAGTAGGCCCATGGGCACTGATTTGCCAGATATTTTAGCCTCTCAAATTACCCCTCAGTTAATGGGAAAATCTGAAATCCAAATACTTTGCTTAAATAGGTTTACATTTGGCTAGCTGTAAGATGTTAGATTGCGTGAGATTTTCAGATTTTAAGCTCCTGCTTTCATCTTTTAAGGCTTATGCTCAAGCAAGGTCATAAACTGGCAGGAACTGCTGTGCAAGGCAACTGTGGACATGCGGAATACCCTATTATTTTCTTGGAGGAGCCCCTGCCTTATGAAGAGATGTTTTGAGTTCAAGTCCTGAGGAACATGTTAGTGTTACAGCACAGCAGGATTAGTAATACCTACTTTATTTGTCTGATTATAGTTTTATTTTTTATATCAAATAAATAATCTAATCTTGATGAACCTACTTAGCTTGTCAAGTTTCCATCCCCACCCACATCATTGCACTTTGACCCCTCTTTATAGAATAGCAATAAAATCCTTCACCACAGTCCCCCACCATAAAAGGAAATGACCATACAGTATGGGTGAAGCAGAAAATGCAGTATCCAGATACTTAAGACTATCTAGGTTAGCTATCTAGCAGCTTTGACTTGGTGGTTTAGACGGAGAAATGCATTGCCCAAGGTTTCCTCAGTGAGGTAAAAACTCCTCCATTACATGACACCAGCATTTAGGAAAGCAAGGTCTAGTGCTAGTTAAGTAATAATGTTCCAGGGACACGAGTTAGTTAGAAATGTTGGGGAAGTACTGATGGTGGCAATGGGTTAACATCCAAGCAAAACTCAAATCCTTTGGAAGGGGTGAAGCCTGGTTTCAATCCAAGATAATGACACCCTTTGAGCCACACTGTCCCGTGCTCAGGCTGGCACACCACAGGGTGAGGGAGGAGGTGGTCTTGTGCAGCTTCAAGGCATCAGCTGGTGCAGGCTTCCCAGTGTTTCTCAGTGGCCTGAGCTCCTACGTATCTTTCAGTGGTTCCTGTCGTAGTGAGTTTAGGCCCACTGGTGACCTGTTTATTTTTTAATTGCCTTCATGACAAGTAGGAAGTAATTCAGAAACCTCGAAGGCTCTACAGGTTTCAGCTTAAAATTGCTGTTTCACACACACTGTAACTATATGAAACATGCTTTTTCTTGGGGGCCTCTTTTGAGAGTTTATTTGATGTGATGTTTGCAGCCTCTTTCCCACCTCAGCTCTGCAGATGTGCAGCCTCTCCTGCTGGGCAGCAGCAGCTGGCTGATATAGGGCAGCACTGACTGTTCAGTCCCACTGGAGATATGTCCCCCTGCTGCTCAACTCTGTCCACTGCAGTAGTTCAGATATCTGTGTGAAGCAAGGGGGAATGAGCTGCAGTAGTGCTCAAGAAAAACCATTAAGAGAAAATGCTCTTGGAGGTCTTGGTAGTGATCCTATAACATCTGAGTTAAGAGAGGTACTAAGCAAAACACTTAAAAGGTTCTTCTACTGAATAAATATTCCTGTTCACCTTCTGTAAGAACAAAAAGTTCTAGGATGGCTGGAGACAGTACTCTTTGTGTTTACCAGCCCTGGGTGCACCTTTTTCCCCGTGAATTTGTCCCACTTACGCTTTTAACAGTCAGGGTCTCCGGGGACAAAGCCTTGCCCACCTGAATGGTGCTATGGTGTGAAGAGCCACCTTCTTTGTTCATTCTAGTTTCATTTAATGAAAGCACAGCCTGTTCCCCACTGTGGACTTTGTCAGGGAGCATTCACAGGCCAGTGCTGACAATGATACACCAAGCCCATGAAGTTTCTTGCAAGGAAACAGGGAGCCATTTAGGGGTCTATAATGGTTCATTAAGTTTCTTCATCTCCAATACATATTCCTCAACTAGAAAAGTTTTAATATGACTCATGACTGTTGCAGTGAAGGATGCAGTAAGAGATTTGGGCAGCTGCTCTCTAAACAACACAATTACTTGAACTGAGACACTTCAAAGAACATTAACCAGCCTCTGGCTCTCAATCAGTGTGGTCACTGTCCCACTTTGATGTACTGATTATCCAGCGTGTGAATGTTTACAGTAAGGCAAGTCTCATACCGGCTGGGTAGGGTAGAGGTAAACTGTGCCTCCAGAAACAGTGAAAGATCACCCTTTTCTCCAAGAAAGCTGCAGTTTCTAGCTTTGAAATGCTTGAAATTCTCTGTAGCTAACAAGCGTGTGACTTTATCGTATACATCTGTTCATGACTGACAGCAAGAGCAACCTATTTCTTTGGCTTGAATTCTTCATGACTGAACTCTTGCGCACCACAGAAATAACTGATTTGGCATAAAATATCATCCAAGAAGATCTGAAGGAGCAGCAGATGCCTTGCCTAGTGCAGACCTCCATGCAGAAGCACTGGTGAGAATACACAGTGCAGGAGCAAAGAAACTGATATTAAATGCCTGCAGCCAACAACTTCTACCAAGGTAAGACGTTCTGTCTGCTCAGAGAGAGGATACCCATATCACCAGAACTTTTCTGTGGAAGTCACCAGAGGGGTTGGCTCCACCCGTGTCTTTTTCATCTTGGGTTTGGTGGGGAGAAGAGGAAGAAGGACCTTAGTCCAGCAGAATTAAAAATTTACACTGGCAGAAATCCTCTTCCTCCTCTTCAAAGAAATGCAAGCAACTCAAGACTTTTATATCTGGAGATGGTCTGCTGCTTTCTTTAATGAGAAGTCAGGCTGCTTTGGCCAAAGTGTTCAACTACTATTGCGTATGAAGGAGAACAAGAACTGAAAAGGAATTACAAATTGACAATGAGTCATGTTATGACTTCTTATCTTTCTCTCATGAGAGAAAGAAGGACAAGTTTCCCTTTTAGCTTTTCTAGTTCACTGGGGTAAAGGGAAACCATGTTTTACTTTTAGCAGCTCTTGTTCTTCCATGTGCTTCTGGACCTAAGGGCACAGATAGAGTTGTGCTGCTGGGAAGGCTGGTACATCTGACAAGCCAAACTGAACTGTCAGTGTGAGCCCAGAGAATTTTCTTTCATTTCTCTTGCTATGCTTGTGAATTCTGTAGGACCAGGGAAAAAAAAAAAAAAAAAAAAAAAGATCCACGGATACTGGAGACAGTTTTTGCTAAGAGGATTTCTTGAGCAATCTAAGTGGTTGAGGATCCTTTCTCAAACAAATTTTGGAAAAATGGGGTGTCTTCTCATGTACAAATTGAACTGAAGGATTTTCTTTCCTTTATGCATGCTTCTTTCTAAAGCCAGTCTAACAACTAACTAGTGAGGACTATTGTCCCTGGACACCAGCTCAAGCTCTGATAGCTTTTGTAAGAGCATTTGTATCAAAATATTGTTGTGCTGGATTCCCCACGGCCATCTGGGGCTTTGTGCAGACAGGGTGCTTACAAATGAATGTGAACCAAAGCAAATCAACATTGCTTGGCAGGGATGAAATATATTGCTAGGGTCTGTCTCTGCCAAGCTAGACTATTTGGCTCCAGTCCCACTCTTCAGGGGGATTGTCTGTCAAAACACAAGTTGGTATTATACAGCGTCACGGTTACTTGGCTCTCTAGTCCTTTAACCCCTCTCAGGCCTTATCCTTCTGTTATTTGTTGAGTGGAAACCTGTGAACCTCCAATTCTTAAAGCAGATCTTGAGCTCTGATACCTTGCACTGATTGTCCCTCATGTCACTGTGTCATTTCAGGTAGAGCTTTCTCTTAGAAGAGAGCTAGAAGATTGCAAATGTTTTGAAAGGAAGGCATTGTTTCTTAATGCCATGAAATGTTAAGAAGACATATATTTTGTACCATCTCATGATGGAAGTCTGAATTCTTGGTCTAACCACCTCAAACAGCTGGTCTCCTTTCAAGGTGGAAGTCCATTTTGGACACTTTATTATCTCTCCTTTTTTATCCCACTCCTTCATGGGCAGTACCTGTTATTTCTGCTGAGCCCTGCTGATTAGCCCAGAAGCCACCCCTTAGAGGACAAGACAGGCTGTCAATGTGAATGTCCTCATGGGTTTGCCAAGAGTTCTACCATAAATGCATTTCTGGACATGTTTCTGAATTCATTCAACATGTGTATGGACATAATAAATTACCACAGTAACTAGACCAAGACATGACATTACAGGTGGCTCCAAGCCCATAACACACATTTTTTGCTTTAGTGAAAATCCACTGTAAGCACTGCTAGAAGTGCTGTCTCTGAGCACAGATTCTGCAGGGCCTTGTCCCATTCTGCAAGTCCAGTGAGGGACAGCAGGAGGAGGACGTGCATATTCCCTCCGGGAGGCGGATGAAGTGGCAGATCCTCAGCTGAGACCCCGTTGAATCTGGAGATAACTGAGCAGAGTGGTGACTCTGCATAGGTGTGACACGCAGCACGTGCCGTCCCTCAGGCAGGCAGCTGCCCACACCACTGCCCAGGCTGTCACGTCGCCCAGCAGCTTGGCGTGCAGCTGCAGCCTCATCCCCTGCGGGCAGGGCAGTAGCAGCCTTGCACAGGCTGGGACGCCCTGGGAACACAGACCGGCTGCCCGGGTCACGCAGCCTTGTGGCTTTCCCTCTCACGGCAGGATTTGTGTGTTTTCCTTCAAAGTTCAGGCTAGAGCATGGCAGTACCACCTGGCTCTCCCAGGCAATGTCTGCTCAAGGGACGGGGACCTGTTATCATCCCAGCAGACTGTGGACCACAGTCCAGACGTCCTTCTGGGCATGGAACTTTACAGATGGCCCCAAGGCTCAGCTGCCTCTGACAATAGGTGCAGCACGGCTGTGTGACCCTCGGTTGGTTTTGCTGAGAAAATTGCTTCTGCATTGTGAGAAAATACATGAACTAAAGCCAAGCAAGATAAGAAAAGTCAAAACATAGAATTAAAGTTGTCAAGTTGATGATAGCTTGCAATGCAAGGCTTCAAAAATAAATGCTATGTGAAGAGGGATAAAGCCCTGAGGGGCTAGTTCCCTATGTTGCTCTAAAGATCCTTGGGCCAGAGCTTAGAAATGCTCCCAGTCCTCGTCTCAGGTGTAACTCTTATGTGAGGGTATGTCCCAAGTGCTGGGCTCCAAGATGGGAGTAGAAAAAAAAAAAAAAAAGGGAAGAAAAAGCATGGCTGGGTGAGTCACAGAGAGGGAGATGTCCATGCAGAATGAATTTAGTTCACTGGTAGAGAGGAAGTGTGAGGAATTTTACTTGAGGAGATTAACTACAAGCAAAGGCAGCTGAAGGGCCTGAGCAGTTCTGCTCTGCTGCAGGCTCACACTCCATCCTTTTCCACATGCCTGGAATGACTCCCTCCTACAGAAAATCCCAGCGCCCCTTCCCTTGGCATGGTGTCTTCTTTTTGGAGCTGGAAGCCTTATGGGAGAAAGGCAGGGACAGCACCTCTCGAGCCATATCCTGGGAGCAGTGACCTGCAGGCAGAAGCTCTGGCTTATGGGCACCAGCACACAGTACAGCACTGTGCAAAAGGCAAGCCAGGACATGAGGGGGTTTGCACTGGGGTGAGTAAGTGTTTGGGGCAAAGGGGGCTGAAAGCCATCTTGCTGAGATTGCATCAGCCTGGTGTTTGCTAAGAGGCAACTGGACATGCTGGATGTGCAACTGGGAGCTTTGGAAGAAGCAAACAGAAGTCCAGACATCCACAGTGGGGTGGTGGCCAGCTATCGCAACCTTCCCCAGGTGTAAACATCTGCAAAGGGCATTTCCCACAGTGAGTGAGACAACTTTATAAATACTATGAAATTCTTTAATTTGAGAAAAACAAAACTCTTAGTGAGATAATATGCAATTATGGTGTGCAACAGGAGCTGGCATTGCATTAGAGGTATAGTTAAGTTCCTGTGAAGGAGAAGAACCTCACAGTGACTTGTGACTTAAATGTGAACGTTTTTTTCATTTTTAATATGAAATTGGGCACCATCCAGCATTTAATATCTAATATCTAATATTAATATAGAGAACTGGATTAGTCCCAGTGCAGCATAGAGGAAGCAGAGAGGACAGGGTCCTTTGCAGGGACTCGTGTCCTTGTGTAGGTGAGCTTGCTCAGCTGGTGTTCTTCGGCACTGCCGTGCCATTGAAACACTGGACCTCAACTCACAAACGGCACTTCCCAACTGGAGAGACGCTTTGCCTTAATCTCAGCCTGAGTTTCTACTGCAAGCCACTGCCGGAGACAGGAGAAGAAAGCGCACCTTCACGTGGCTGGAGATGTAATGCTCTCTCTTAAAGAAAGCAGCCCCTCTCTGTGAGACCTCCGCCAGCCGCAGCCCCGAAGCGGAGCTGTGTGTCGGCCGAGCGGGCTCCGCTCTGTGCCGGCAGCCCTGGCAGGGTGGCCGGGCACCGGGCCCCTCCTCGCCGGGGCCACGGGCAGTGTGCCCTCGCTCGCCTTCCTCGGGTGTGTCAGCCCAGTGTCCCGAGAGCCTCCGGTTGCTTTTGTGCCTGTGTTTTCCCCATCCCTGCGAAGCATTTTTTTTTTTTTCCTGCAGCTGGGAAATATCGAGCTCTTCGCTCAGCTCGAGGTTAATCATCTGCTTGCAATTAACCTGTGACCTCCCACGCCCGCGGCGCGGGGCAGCGCTGTAGCTTTAACGCGGGCGCTGGAAACGGGACAGGGACAGCAGTGCCAGGTCCGGCCCCGGAGCTGCCGCAGATCCCTCTCTGCTGCCTGCCATGGGGAACCACAGCCTCCTCGCCGCCCTCCTGGCCGCTGCCCTCGCCGCTCTCCTGCCGCTTCCCGCCTCCCCCTCGGCTCACCGCAAGCTCCTGGTATTCCTGCTCGACGGCTTTCGCTTCGACTACATCGATGACAGCGAGTTGGAGGGTCTGCCGGGCTTTCGGGACATTGTGAACATGGGGGTGAAGGTGGATTACATGACCCCAGACTTCCCCAGCCTCTCCTACCCAAATTACTACACGCTGATGACAGGTGAGTACTTGCATTTCTGTGCTGTGATGCTCCTCGGAGCTGCTGGCTCCCTGTGCCGAAGTGGAGGGCAGCTCCCTTTGACTTTTTCCTCCAAAGAAGATACAAAAATCACAAAGTCGTGCATTTGGCTGTGAGATTAAAAGCACTGCGGCATTACAGCCCAGTATTGCTTTTCTGAAACCTGCCCCAAACTAGGAAATGCCTCTTGGACCTGATTTTTGAAGTTCCCCTTTGCTAATCCACTGTGTTGCTGGGTCCCTACCTGCTGCCACTGCACTTATATAGCACATAAAAATAAGTGGGAAATGAATGGAAATGAATGCAGAGACAGCTCAGGGACTTTCCACTTAATAAAAATGTATAAACTCAGTGTGCCTACAATAAGAACTGAGTTTCAGTCAGCAGGTCTGTTTTGGGAAGTTCAGCATTACATTTCTGCTTAAACTTAGCAGACTTTGTTTTCACAGGTCCCTGTCTTTGCCTTAAGTCGTCATATCTGTAATAAAAAATCTGAAATACTCAAATAGAAAAACTTTAAAAATTTTTGCTTTTGTTCCCCTGCAGTTTTTCTGAATGCCCAGGGGGGGCTTTCAGAAAATTGAGAGCACAGTTACAGTTTTTATGATGCTGATTTGCTTTTAAGTGGAGAACACATGATTACATGATTACAGTGACACAAGGAAGCTGCACAGAGTACAAGTGGGCCAATTCCATCAGAGACAGACACCCAGGAAAAAACAGTTAAGTGAAAAAAAATAAAACCAGTTTTTTTCCTGGGTTTTTTTGGATTCTACTCTGAAGTTATTTAACAAACAAGAGCTTCTACCTAAAAAGGAGGAGTGAGAAAATCTATCCTCTCCTAAGATATGTGGCATCTTCCACTATCCTTGGAACAATGCAGTGCCCAGTGATCCATATACTGCTTGCTGAGAAAGCAAATAGATGTCATTGTAAGACAGATATCTGACATCAGTTGTGCCCAGCTAGTTTTAAAGATGCTTAACCCCTTCCTCCCCTTCACTCAAGAGGAACGCCTTTCTCTTGCTCATCTCTGAAGAGAAAAGAGTGCAAAACCACCACAAGTGGGTTTTTGTGTGTTTTTTTTTTAATTATTTGTTTTGGTTTTTTAATGACTTGGTGCAAACGTATGAATGCAGAATAAATGTTGTAACTGAAAATAGAGATGTTGTTCCACTCTAGACCGTGTTCTTTAGGCGTACGGAGGCAAACCAGCCTAACACTTCATGGGTGCAAAAAGTCTTTGGATGGAGTTGTCAAAGAGGGAAAGTGAGTGACACATTTCACTCCTTACCACATTTGGTGATCTCTCCTATTAAGGGTGTATGAATAGAGTGAAGTCTCTAATCAGCCTTTTGAGGAGCTTTGAAAACATCCTACTTTGTGCTCAAAAAGGAGTTTTGTTTTAGGTGATAAAATACCATTAGTAGACTTCACATTTTTAAGGTGCCAGAGTTCTACACCCCAGCCTGAAGCAATGAGATAATCTGTGAGACCAGCTTTAACTCTTCTTGCAAGTCTTCCAGACTTTATGATGAGGATATCAATGCAAATATAACTTAATTGCAGATAGCAATTCACCCTCCTAGCATGTGAGCCACAGTAGTATTAAATAGGTCAGGAACCAAGAGAGGACAAAGTTCAGGTAATAAACATGCCAAAAGGAAGGCCCAAGAGTGCCTTTGAGCCTTCAGGGTGCTAGTGGACCCCATAGTTCTGTCCCGGCATGACAGCAGGGCAAGTCCCATGGCTGCACTGTTCTTACCCTTTGGGGCCATGGTGCTGTCTCCACAGAAAGGAGAGGTTGGGTTGGGAGTCTGGGACACGCAGCAGATGTAGTGTTAAGCTGTGTCCAGTCTGTGCACGTTTTATTTGCAAAGTTGGGACAGCTTTTGGAGAAAATGCAGCAAGACAGGCTGACACGAGCATCGCGCCGTAGTGACCTGCTTAGGGCCTGGCAAGCTGCCATCTCCCTGTTGCTGCTGTACGAGCATGGGAAAGCTTGCACTGTGTTACACCAGCTATGTATCTCCTCTGCTGGGGAGAGACACAACTGTAACTGGATTTGTTTCTGTTTGCAACCGGGATGTCTAGAAGTTGAATGCTGCCATAATTTCATCTGGGAAATCAGGGACAGACTATTTTTCATGTCTTGTCCTATATTGCTGCTTCATGAGCTGTTAAGAAAGTCACATTACAACCTCCAAAATGTTGTACTTAACATTTGTGAATGTGGCTTCGAAGTGTATTGGCTTCTTGCAGCTAAATCAGCTTAAGAAACTTCTGACCTCACCAGCGCATTCCAACTCTTGGCCTTTTCATTATATCCCACCTTTCCCCCCCCCCCAGTAAATACTCCTGTTCCTTTTTTCTCTGCTCGTTTGCAGGGCCTTTAAATTAAGGAGCATACATAGCTGCCAGGTCTAGGACATTGCACGCATGAAAATGCTGCACTTGGCATGTCTGTCTTGCCTTTATTCATTCTTGTGAACAAGGCTTCTCCTTTCTACCCACTGCCCTTCACCCTACATCCATGCAACCTTCACGATGCTGGAACAGTTTATACTGAGGGAAGCTCTCCCTCATTTTGATGGCTTTGAAGGAGGACAGTGGACTCTGATCCTCAAATACAATCACTCTTGGGACAGGTCAGTCTCCTCAAACATGAACTCACCTCTTCCTCCTGCCCAGACCTGCAGACAGAGGTTATTGATGACAGCAGTGTCGGCAGATCAGCCCCTCTGCCTCTGAGTGCAGATGCCAAACTCTGCACTTCAGCCCTGCCAGAGCACAGCTTTCCTCTGGAATGGGCAGCTAGCAAGCAATGGCACGCAGCACAGCTGCCCAGTTATCTGCAGGATCTCCCAGTCATTATGCTTTACTTTACCAGTGATTTCAAAAGGGCAGCCTTACTGAATTTAATATTCATGGGAAATGGCAAGTGTACTGAGATTTTCAAAGCTATAACCAAATAGATGCAGCTGTAGCTGTTGACTAAGAGCCTCGTTTCTAAAAGCAAATACCTAATGTATGCTAATGAGAAGCACACCCTGTTTTGCTGAGACAAAGTGCTTGGTGAAGCATCGATGTGGCTGGATGAATGGCACCCAACCTGGGTAAACAACTAGGATAAATTTTGGAAGGGAAGCATGGGAGGGAGGTGACTTGCCTGTGATAATGCAGTGTTGCAGGGCGATGGCAAAGCTCTTCATGGGTCCCTCTCCTACTTATGACTGCTGCTGCTGTTAACCTATGAGAAGATACTTGCTGGAGCTTCCCCAAGTGACACAGAAGGCCTCAGTGCAAAGCCAAGGGCCTGTGTCTGAGGTCTTTTCCTTTTCTCCATACCTACAACAATTGTGAGGAAGAAAACCAGAGCATAGAATTAAGAAAAATGCTAATGGTTTACCCTCTTCATATAAAGTCACTCAGTGATTCTGAGCTTGAGATGAAGCTCCAGTCTTCCTGCAAGTCAGGCACTTGGCATCATAATCTGCTATCTGCTTGAAGAAGTACCAAACAAAAGCTAAGTTAGTGCTGGTACAAAGGGATCTGACTGACATTCAACTGGAGAAGTTGTTTTGTTACAATAATCTAGTGCAGTGTAAGGTAGCCCAGGGATGTGCCGGCTCAAAATCTGACTCTTTGAAAAGCAGTCTTCTCTAACAACTTCATTCATGCCATGTTTCTCAGTCTTGGCTTCCCCAATGGCATAAAGACTTTTTCTTGGGTGGTTGGGTTGCTTTCTGAGCTGCTAGACTGAATCCTACCTGGTGTCCTAGCTCTACATGGTGTAGTTATGATACTGGAGTTGTTGACCTGCAAGACATAAAATGGAGAATTAGGTAAAACGTGTTGCTGATGACATATGAGAGAGCTTTTGCAGGGCTCTTCATGGGCTTGGCAAGGGAGGGAAGAAAGAGTCCAAATACGTGTATCCCAGAAAGCTCCCTTAATCACACCATGTGCTGTTTGTTTTGCAAAGGAAGGAATTAAGACCACAAGCCACCAGGGTTGTTACCCTGTGGAGAGATTTTAATTTTTCTCTTTCCCTGCTGTGGCCTGGCACTGCAGGGAGCTCTCACGCCAAGCTCAGTGGAAAGTCTGAGGTCTCCCCTGCAGCAGCTGCAGGCACGAGTTATTGCTTCAGAGCCCTTCGTGCCGTATGTGTCAAGCAAAACTGCTCACACTGAGGGTTTGAGTCTCCCTCACCTGCCAACTCGCAGGTGTTGGAGGGGTGCTGGAGGACTGCCTGTGCTTCAGCTCTCCTGCAGTCCCCTCCAGCTCAAGGCACACAGGGAGGGCCCCCTCACATTTCCAGCCAGCATAAACACAGGCAGACAGTATCATATCTGAGATGGAAACCCAGAGGGGATTTATTTTCCAAGATCCTAACAAGAAATGAAGTTTTTCTGGCAGGTCCTTCATGGGGATGTGCCAGCTGCCTGGTCAGCTGTGTGGCCCCGCGTCCAAGAGCTGTATTTCACTTGGCCTCCATGAAAAGCAGAGGGAGTCCCTGACTGCAGAGGTGGGTGGAGAACTGCTTGGAAGAGGAGCAAGGAAGGGGCCTCCATATCCCCCTTTGGACAGAACCTGATCTTAACTAAGTGGCAGAGGGGCTGCGAGGTCCCATGAAGCTTGTCGGGTGGGGGAGGAGGTTGAACAGAGGACATTTCAGTCTCCTGCGCAAAAATGAGGCTGTGGCCTCTGCAGGGCTTGCTGTAACACAGTGATGGCATGTTTGGGGCTTCTCTAAAATACAGGGGTGGTGGGTGATGCTTTCTCAGTCACTGCCACTCATTCCTGCATCTGCCATCACCTCCTCCTCTGGGTGGCAGGAGGGAAAGGGTCAACATGGAAGAGGTCTCAGGGATGCATGACATCAAGGTCTGCTCTGCCAGACTGAAGGTTTCACCCATCTTCCATGTTTCAGGTGTCCTTCCTCCACTCCTCACTCTTGATGTTGGCACACTTCACTGCTAAGGGGCTTGGTGGATGAAGCTGAAGGCTAGAAAATAACCAGTCTACTTCTGTTTTCCCCTGAGCACAGCAAATCAACATACACTGCCCTCCATTTATTCCATGTTTTCTGGTAGCAAATATCCTTTGGGCTCCCACCTCTGGAATCCTCTGGAGTCTGGCTGGTTCTAGTGGATGCCCCTTTTCTGCTGCCCAGTTAATGGTATGCAGACTCCAGTCTGGTCCACAGAAAGGTGCTGACAGTTTCTGTTTAGCAGTTAAGTAAGTTCTTTACTACATAAGCACTACCTGCACGCTGTCTGGGGCATAAAAAATGAAAGGATAGGAGTACAACAGGGAAATTTGTTATTGGTATACATGAACTGAAACTATCTCTACTTCATTGTTCAAGCTTAGAAAAAAGCCAGAAGGACACAAAGTGCTTAATGAGTGACAAGGGAATAGGATTTTTTTCCTTTTGCTCCTCTCTAAACAACTACAGATGCCAGCAGCAGCAGGGATTTAGAAGGTTCTGTTCATGACATACAGTTTTGAAACCAAGTGCCTTCTTTTTCTTGGATTCATTAGCTTTCCATTTCAAAAACTGTGTGTTGGGAAGCAAAAGAGCATGAAGAAGTCTGTGGTAATACTATGAATTGGCAGGGAAGGGGTAGGGCAAGGCAGGCAAGGGCAGGCTGGAGAAGATAGTGAGAACCATGGGGATTTTAATTTTCACATTCTTCCTCTCACTTTGTTTCAACACCACTCAACACCTGCAGAAAGGCTGCAATGCCAAGCACCAAGATTTTTCTCTTTCACCTATAGAAAAAAATATTGTAAAAATCTATGTTTGTTTTCTACCAGTTAGAAAAATTCAAACACTTCCAAAGTAGAGCAGTTTTCTCTAACACAAGTTCACATGCTAGGAATTGAAATACGGAGTTTTTTCCTTCTTACTGGTTACAGCCTCACATCTCACAACTAGTGTGCCTACTACCACCTACTAGACGCAGTGAGTGGACATTGACATATCAAGGTATTTCTTTGCCCAGAGCAAAGTTACAGCTGACTGACAGAAAACTGCCAGAGGCTCATACTCTCTCTGATGGTGCAGGCAGAGCTTTGCCTGCTGTTTTGTTCTGGCCTTCTGTAGACTTGGAGCTGTGGTGCCCTCCAGCTGTACCCAGCTGTGTGTGGTCAGGGGTCCCAGAGTGGTTCCTCAGCCCACCACCGTCAGTGGAGGGTTCAGGAGAGGAACTGATGGTTTGGAGCTTCTGCTCTCCAGGGATACAAGACCTGACATCTTGCACAAGAAGGCATCTGCAATACCTCAGCTGGATGCTTTATCAGCAATTTTTGTGCACCCCAGCCCTGGCCCCTTGACGAAAGCACTGAATCAAGAGTTTTATGCTCTTACTAAGTTAATCCCCTTCAGGGAAAAAAAATTAATGCAGTGTATAGCAGAGATTTTTCTGTGCCTTTTGATGTGATCCTACTTGGATTGCAAAGTCTTGCCTGATGCAGGCTAAGGTGTTTGTGCTTTGGCTCTGTCTGGTATTGGAGGTCATAAAACATTGGAAAGTCTTTGCCAGCAAGCTCTTTTAGGAACATGAATTGCCTGTGCTCATCTTGCAAGTACTGTTTTTACTTGGGGATCTGCTGATGGCAGGGCCACTTTGCCCAGGCCATCACTCCCCCTGAACTTCTCATGAGCTCTGGTCTTCTCCAGGCCACATAAGGTTTTGCATGTGGGTTTTGGTTTTTTCCCTGTGGTTTTTCTTTTCAAAGCAGAGCAGATGAGACCTATCAGGGGAACAGAAGAGTAGGGCATATATCAAAGCTCAGTCCTTGGGGGCAGCAACACCATGGTATCTGCTCCAGAACAGGAATATGGTGCTGGTGACTTTAAAGTTGTGCTCTCTTCATCCTTATGGCAGGCAGTCATATGAGCAGAGCATTTCATAGGGCAAGTCATCCACTGTTTGCATGGAGGAATTTAATTCTTCCCCAGCCTGTATAGTCTCATGCTATACATGCCTAAGCTTGCATCTGCCCTCCTGGCTTTTCTCACTGCTCACAGAGCGAGGACATCATGGTGGGACATGAGAGGAAAGGTCTCACCATAGTAGCAAGGTATGTATATAATATCAGAGAGTACATTTAGCTAAATTTAGTACTGATGTCATCATCAGATTGCAGCACCTTTTCTGTATTGGCTAATACACACACCATGAGTTCTCTGATAAATGTCATTTGCTCAGTGCAGAGATAATTTACCTCTATTTTGTTGCCTTATGCACCTAAGTATAGCATTGCACATCTGTCACACACTGCCTCTCTTGTAAAGAAAAGATTGAGTGTCTCAGAAGTACATTTTCTCTTGTAGATTTACACACAGGTGGTCCCTTTATGATGTATCGTGCCTACTTGTAGTCCTGACATGCAGTGAGTGAAAGATCACCAAAGAATGAAGAGGTCATTCCTGTAGCAAATGCTGCAGGAGCACACTCTCTGGTTTCCAGATGTCACATACAGCCAATGTAGGGTGCACAGCGCTCAGGGTTACTGAGCTGCTGATTTGGGAGGCCAAATGGCTGTGTGTTTTGTTGGTATTTTTTTTTTCTTTATTTCATCTTTGTTTTGCAGAGATTCATTTGAATGCTGACAAAAGTGCCTGGAGACATGGGAATGTACTTCAGACAAATGCTGTAAGAAGTGTAGTGTTCAAGTAAGCTGTAGCACGCGGACTTGCAAATGCTTTTGCTGGCTTTCTTCCAGAAGGATACAGCAGTTATCATATTCCTGGGAACTATACCCTCTTTGTTTTCCTATGTTGCTTGAGGAAGGAGTAATTTTTACTACAATTGCAGTGTGTTTTAATAATGACATCTGTATGCTGAAACTGCTGTTTGCCCTGCTTCTGTTTGGAACTCTTAAGATAACGTTTGATTACAGAGGAAAGCTGCTATAATGGAAGAAATGAAAAATTCAGCATTTTATATGACTCTCAAACACCATGTTGCTATTTTGATAATAATCCAAAAGAAGCTCACCAAAGGTAATTTTCTTAGGCTGGAGAAAACAAGATAAAACAGGATGTATAAAGAACTGGGATTGTACAGGTGACCCAAAAGAAACTTGAGAAGTGATCTTAATTCTATATACAGTTATCTTGAGGGAGGGGAGAGAAATGCTGGTTATTGCAGGGCTTTTTAATCTAATGAGCAAGGCTCGGAATAGCCATGGTTGAAGATTAACAAAGGTCAAAAATAAAATTAGAGACCAGGCATACTTTTTGAATAATGTTTACTGATGATACATACCGGGGTGTGCAACTCAAGGAAGAGATCGTTTAATTGATTATGGATGATTATTGACCAAAGAGGTCTGGGGTCTTTTGGGCGGACAGGCCTCAGGTAAGCAGATGTGAATGGCATTAAATGGTCACTTCCTTTGATCTGTCTGCTCACCTGAACTTCTTTTATGGCCCTGTGAACCAGGGATATCTGCGATGAAAATTGATGCCTGATGGTCTTCTATACCTCTTCTTCAATATAAAAAAAAAGGAGTTGTAGTCCATAGAAAATTTAAGTCATCTAATGTGGAGATCAGAACACTGTCCTCTGTATTAGTGCAAACAGTTAATTAGACTTCCCAACAATATTACAAAGAACAACCTCCTATTTCTTCCTTAAAGACATGGGCAAACAGAAAGGAGACCTTAAGTTCTACAGGATCAGTCGCAGCTAGAGTTCACTGATTCTAAATGAAGACTACACTGTAGTCATACAGATACACCTTCAGTACTGAACTACAAGTTTCCCAGGCTGGCACAAGTTGCCAGCCTGCAATTTATCAGGTTGATAGAGGCTTAGGAATGCATCAACTTTAAGAAGCTGAGGTTGCCCTCTAAGTTTAAGGCTGCATTTTTGATGCACTATAGAGACTTCCTTCTATCTCTTTTGGGACTTAGAGCAAAGAGAGCACTTGGCAGCCTAAAGAGGACAGATTACTGCCCATCCAATCTACAAGTTCTCCTATATTAAACCTGTTTAGTTTAATATCATAAATAGTGACTGCCACAAATTGGGACTGCTTTTCTCCTGTGGGAAGGAGGAAATGTTTTGCATAATTGAAATACTTTGTAGTAGAGAAGGAGAGTTCAAAATTCATTTCAGGGTCACATGTACCCAAAGTATACAAAGTCCTCTGCTTGAAATGACGCCTTTTCAAAACAAGCATACCAAGGTTATTTCAGTTCTGATCACCATGCTCAGACTCACAATAATCAAAGCCTGTTATCTGGATGCCTGCAATAACATGACTCACCAGCTAATGATGACAGTGTCTAACACATGCTTCAGTTGTTGCTTTTTAAGATATGGAAATCAGGAACTTCCAGTACAACCTGATCTTCAGTATTTCTTTTCCCATTTCTGTTAATACATCTGCAAAATAATTCTAAAAATATAGTCTGTTCTGACAATGACAAGAAGTGGGAGACATCTCTCGGTTATTATATACTAGTTTCTTGAAACACAAAGTTGCCCAAGGGTCCCTAAGATACAGCAAGAGGGCTGAACATGCCTGATGAAATGATTGTTGTGCCCACAACAGAACAAAACATGATCATTTAAAAAAAAAAAAAAAAAAAAGGGAAAAATGAAAGTAACATATAAAGGTTTTTGCCTAGTTTTTGCTTGTTTGCAGAAAAACAATGTTCCCTATGGATAAAGGAAAGAGAAATGCAAGTTTCCTGAATTTTGTTCAATGTTTTCAGATTGTGTTCTTTTCCTCTCCTGTTCATAGCCTGCTTCCCACAGCCCTCTGTTTCTGAGTGCTGGTGGGTACCTTAAAACTCAGACTTGGTAGGTGCTGCGTGTCGGAGGAGCCAGGTGGCTCCCATGTGGGTTGCTGCTGACATGGTTTGTGTGTTTTGGCTGGGTGCAGGATGGTGAGCAGGCCACAGGGTGTGGGGTTTGTTTCTTCTGGCCTCAGCTGTCTAAAATTTGGCTGCCTGAAACTAAGGAAATGCTGCAATCTTTCTCTACCATTAACAGAGAGTATACACCCCCAGATATCTGAGATGCCTGTCTTGGGATGGCATGATTTGCTTTCTGGGCATGCCTCTTCTTATCCACTGACTGTGAAGGGAACATGGGGGACTGACAAGTTTCAGCAACTAGCTTTTAGGTGGCTGAACTGTGGAATATAGCAAGCGAACTAGAACACCTCAAGAAAAGGTAATAGTCAAGAAAATTGTATGAGCAGTTGCAAGGTAAGAGATCCCTGAGTTCAAGTCCAGGCTTTTCAGCTGATTTGCTGGATGATCCAGTAGTAGCAGTGGTGGTGCTGGTGGCATCCTTCTGCTGGAGAACACCAATCTGATTGTGCTGGTTTTTTTTCTCCACCCCCAAAGGTCGCCACTGTGAGGTCCATCAGATGACTGGAAACTACATGTGGGACCAGAAGGCAAATGTATCTTTTGATATTGGTGTGAATAAAGAAAGCCTGATGCCTCTCTGGTGGAATGGATCTGAGCCTTTGTGGGTCACAATGATGAAAGCTAAAAAGAACGTTTCCATGTACTATTGGCCAGGTAAGTATGTGAAAAATTGCTACCACCTTAACAGTGCATCCCTACATCTGAGCACTCCATATTCTGTAGGAATGGCTCTCTAACACAGTCCTGGAATACAGACAAGAATGTTGAGTGCTTTGCTAACCACTCATAGAAATGAATTATCTTTCCTTAGGTCATGATAATTTGCATATGCTTGCAAAGGAAAGACTGAGGTGTCACTGGAGGCAGCTTTCCACCAAATGTTACCTTCAGGAGGGCACTGGCTCTGCAAGCCAGTGCCCTCCTCTACCAGCTGCTCGTTCCTCTTGCCCACCTGTAGTTTCTACTGAATGGTTGCTCCATGAATGGTTCATGGTCCAATCAAAGTTAAACAGTAACAAACAATGCTTGTTTGGTTTTAATCTGGAAATTAGTAGCTGAGAGCTGAAGATGATCTGCTCTATGGGGACAACAAAATCCAGCTGAAAGCAAAGCATCCTTGTCTTCTTGTCCTCCTTCATTGTTGATTGAGGTCCCAGCTGCTCTCAGTCTGAGCCATTCTTTTGGAGGGACTTGGCCTTTCTGTTCCTCATTTGTTAGATACTGAAAATACTAGAGGTGTATAAAAATTAGTCCTTTTTAACAAAAAGAAGTATCTCCTTAGACGATCAATTTAGGGACTCACATGAAAATAGATGTTCCAGCTCTGCAACAAGACCAAATGCCTTGCAAAGTATGGAGATTCTCAACTTTTTTACCTTTTAACTCTACTACTTACATTAATCAGTATGCAGAAATCCTCATTATGAGTAAGTGCAGGCTAGAGGACCATGGAGCTGTCAGGAGAGCTGGTGTGCCAGATAAAAAGTCCACAGTTCTAAGGAATGGGAAGAAAGAGCAAACCAAGATGGAAAACACTGAAAAGCCATCCAGAGTGTTTCTATAGTAGTGAAGAGCAAAAAGACCTGAGGGTGACAATATTGCCTTATGGACTCAGAGGCAGCCAAACTGACTGACATACATATGATGGTTTGGATCAGCCCTGAAAAAAATGCTGATTCTAACTGAAGATCACCCAAGTGACCTAACAGTAATGCAAATTATAGTTATACAAGAATGTAGGAATTCCTCTAAAAATTTACAAAAGACCTCTTTCTATAGACTATTCATTTTTACCCACTAATATAATTGCTCTCAATAGGTATAATTATGTACAGAATAGATGTAACAGCCTACAGAGAGCTGCTGAAATATAAAACCCAACAGTATCACTTCCCATTAAATGCCTTTGGACTTTACCTAGCTACCACACTTTGAGCAGTGTTTCCCGGGGAGAAGACATATGAGGTGTATACGTATGTATCCTTGTACACACATGTATACACTTCACTCTTCTCTGCCTGCTATTTCCAGTCCAAAATTGCAACGAACAATAGAGCCTCCCTTTTCCCAGTGCTTGCGCTGCCAAGTGTGTGCATTGACTCTTATGACACAGAGGGAGAATTTTTTGTGGATCTGGTATTTTAGCTGTGGACCGTGACGTACATCTGTCTCTCCTTAATTATTTATCTGTGATGACTGACCTTTGGCAAAGCCATCAGTGCCTCAGTTCAGCAAACGCTTAAGCACTTGCTTATTTTGAGGGTATCCGTGGTCTCAAAGGACATATATGCCACATAGGGTCAGGCACAGGGCAGGAAGTGGGGTGAAATGTAGAACTGTTGAACTAAAACACAGGACTGTTGGGCTGCAGTAGGACTCCAGGTATATCTAGGGTAAACAGAAGTCACTCCAATTGCAGCAGTATTTATTCCATTTTCCCTATACAATTTTTTAAACTGTTTTCTAGTTCCATAGTAAGGACAAAATCCTTTATAAAAATTCTAGATCTATCATTTTCAAACCTTAATTCTTAACAAGACATTTGACTTGGAAGCAATACCAAACAAAATGAAAATAATAAAATAAAAAAAGATTTAATAACCAAGGTGAGTAGAGATCCCACAGACATTTGCACTGCATATAATCTGCTGTTAGTGGCTAGCTTTCCACCCTATATACTTCTGCTTAGTAATGAACCTTACAAATATGATAAAGATCTAAACAGGAAAAGTTTCTGAAACTCTTCATAAGAACAGCAGTATAGAGTCAAATTCAACGCACTTTGTTCTGGAAGATGCTATTTTCTCTTTAGCCAGCATTGAAGACAAATGAGATCAATCAACCATAGCAGAAACGCACTGGAAATGCTAGAGAGCTGATTCCCAGGATTAACTAACACCACTGCCATTTCCTCCTCAGGGCCAGTTCCAAGCTTTGCAAAGTCTGAATGCAAAACCTGCTGCTTCATATTCTTCCCTACATTCCTCTCTCATGCGTAGCCAGTGCTTAAAGAAGTAAAATCCAGACCCCAGCAAACAGGAACACAGACCAGGAGGGCTGCGGGATGCACATGACCATCCATCATGGTTTTATCTGTGAACCCAACATAAACCCAGCGAAGACAACTCTGGGCAGAATTCATCTGGGATCTCCTGATGCTAGAAGCATATGAGGCAAAATATCACCATGCCAGGGGTCCCAATCACCAATTCTGACAAAATACAAGACCTTGGCTTGTAGGGACATTTTTCTCCTTTCTTTGCAACCTGCATGGGGTGAAGTTCTCAGCCTCATGCCCAGGTTGCCCGTCTGAAGCACTGCTGCTCCAGCAGATGGAGAATGCCCAGAGGAGTGCAAGAGCATCCCAGCAGTACTGGCAAAGTCAAAGCTTCAAAGTGGTCCTCAGCCCAGTGGACTGTGTCACCACAGGGGCTCAAACGCCTTCATTTTCCAGCTGCCTGTGCTAACCAAGTATGCAGCTGCTTCAGCTGAAGCGCAGTGACATCTTCTCTAAACACTGAAATGAAAGACAGAGAGGAAAAAAGGCTCTGGACTCAACTTTTGCCATTTAAACACGACATTTACCAGACCATACAGCTCATCTGGAAAGTTTTCAAAACCTGTTATGACATGAAGTGTCCAACTCTTAAATAAGTGTTTAGAAATGCAATTTAAAGCTGGCAGAGGTTCAGATCTCCATGTCAGATAGATAAAGAGGAGCCTATATATCACTCTGAAAGAAGTCCTTATTCCTGCTCCAGTAGTTCAGGTTTTTAAACAAAGGTTTTGTGTCATACAAAACTGTGAAAAAAGGTATCTAACATCTTCATAAATATAGCTTAACTATTTGTAGTTTAAACAAGAAAAAAATTAACATTCCCTTTGTCTGGCTCCAAATCTGTTTTTATTTCCTTTCCAATAATATTTAAATGAGAAAATTTACCATCTGTCCTAGGCTCTACCAAAATGAAATCTAAATATGAAAGGGTCTTCATGGCTAGTGTTTTGGAATTGTAACAACCCTTAACATCAAAAATCCAAATTTAAGTTCTGTTCATCATAGAGGCTAAAAAGAAAAAGGAAGCTCTTGATATCTAAGCAGCCTGAATTTTCAGTGGTATTGCCAATGAACTGCAGACTTGAAGACCAATATTTAGTGGCCAAATTTATTTCTAATTGTTGCTACGCCTGCAGTCTTTTATGTCATGCTCATCACTTGACAATCTAGAAATAGCAAAGATATCTCAACAGCTAAAATATCCCAGATCCCCAAGAGGGTAATGCTTCCAGTTAAAATTATCTTGTGAGTAGTTTTGAGGGATGTCATGTGAGAAAATTACCATCTGATGTCAGTATCTGAAGAAGAAAAAAGAGGCAAAGTGGTGGTATTAGTCACTGGCTATGAGCAGTCATACACCTGAACAAAAATACTACGTGTTCCCAACATCTTTCCAAGTGCATCCTTAACTTCTTGCCTGGCTTTAGAGCGCATCTTTTCCCAGACTCAAGAGTCAGACAAGAAATTGGCTCCAAAGTTCCACTTCAGTCCTGAAATACTAGCAAAGCCCACAGAGGACTACTGCATCACTTTTAGCATCTGATTTAGCTGTAAGCCCATGTTTTGCTGCTGGAAGCACCCAAGACATCCTGCAAAAGACCGAAGCTGCATGCGCTCAGGGCAGGGGACTTCCTGGATATGACTTCAGGAAATTCATGGAATACATTTTTTTATGATTTGGTTAGGTGGCAGCTGGGACCTGTCTCTGCTGCACAGCATAATTTCTTGAGGGTGCTGTGTGCAGATGTGTAGAAGTTTTACTGTGGGATGGTCTAGAGGGTCAGTTCTTGTCAAGTAATCTGCAGGCTCTTCAACCAGGTTGCAGATTCATGGTGGATTGTGGTGGAGAGATAAACAATACAGTATCTTCATGTAGAAAGGGGAGGATTGAATCACGTATGTTTGGGGCAACAGGGGAAGAACAAAAAGTGAGTGTCATCATACACAATTTTAATAGAAATAGTCTCACAATTTTAATAGAAATAAAATTTAGATAGAGGTTTAAGATCATGCAGATGTGTTTTTACAGGAAAATAAATTATTTGACTACATTTCATGTTTATTATTGCAAATAATTAATCATAACAGATGGAGTCCCTTAAAACACACAGACTACATGGAGACATGGGAGTTGTTACCACAGGTGAAGAGACTGAATCTCCCACGTATGCTAGGTCTCTACCTTTTGGAAAGGGTAATTTCCATCTGACTTGTCTAGCTTTCTGCAAATCAGTGAAGATTTTTAAAAAAAACATCCTAAGCTTAAATATTTAAAGTTTTTCTAATCTTCCATGGTACTCCTAAACAATCACAATCAGAAGTCTCTTTGCCAGCTTAGCCTGCAAGTGGTGTGCCTTTTCCTTGTGTCCCAGTACTGGACCTTGGCGATGTAAACTCGTGGGCTGAAATGGAAAAATTCTTTTTGTTGAGCATCCCAGTAAGCAAACCGCTGTAAATCATCTCTCATAGTAGTTCTGCTTAATCTAGTGCCCTTTCTGTACTTAAACCTCCTGTGCAAACTTCTCTGACCCCAAGCAATGAGTCAACTTATGATAGTCCTTAATGCCTATTCCTTTCATCCCAAATAAAAGCAGAGGAACCCAGATGTAGAGACATTCAGGCTTTGGTTTAGAGTTGCATTTTTGCCCTGACTGTGTTGCTGTATACAGTGGCCATATTGCAAAAGATCTCTTTTTTTATTTTCTTCCTTGTGCCCAAGGAATACACCAGAAAATGTCTAACAGTGATTGGAGGACTCGTGGGCTCTGGAATAATAATTTACCTGAATCCAGCATTTCTGAAAGCACACTTCTTTTAAATATTAATGTTATTCTGCAGCATAGTAACTGGAGAGCAAAAGGGCAAAGAAACCTCACAAAAAACATGTTTTTCCATGTTCAAGGCCATGTTCTCCAGTAGGATTTGTTGCTGTAAATTTTTAGGCCTCAAAACAGACTGTATTTTGCAAGGAAGGCTGCAAGTTACCAAGAGAGTTAATTGGTTTATGCTGTTTTAATAAGACCTCCTGGGAAACCGATTTAATAGTGGAGTGCCGGTATCACATAATAAAATATGGTTTATAAAGGATATTACAACATAAGATACAGTGTGTCTAACTGGAAAGTATTTGCTGAATTTTCAGGGAACAATGTCTAAATCTATTATGTTGGAAGCCTGGAAATGAGGCTATGTGACCACAGTAGTTAAAATGAAAACAAGCTAGCAGTTTAGATGGAAACAGTCTGCCACAAGGGAATCAAGAGTTTTATTGTGGGAAGGTCACACAGAGACCTTCCTTTTACAGAGGAAAATTAAAGGATCCAATGTACAGTTTGCTACAAGCACTCACCAGACCAGCCTCTCTCCCCTTTTCGCTTCCCAACCACACAGTTTCCTGCAGGGAGGGTGTAAGGTAAGTAATCTCAGAGGGAATTTACAAACCTGAACTGGAACCCCTTGGTATGGTGATCAAGGTGAAACAGCAGAGCTTACCACATTTTTTGCTCATAGGTTGCGAGGTCGAAATCCTTGGAGTCAGACCAAGTTACTGCCGCGAATACTTCAGTGTCCCAACAGACAAAAACTTTGCAGATGCCATCATCGATGCCCTTGAATCCTTGTGGTATGTCAGTAGGTTTTTGCAGTGTGGTGTTTCCTCTCTCAAGGATGAGTATTTGGGCTTACTGTCTGGGATATTTTCAGGATTGGCTCCCAGGTAGGGAGATGGTGCTGAGGCTGCCTTACAGTACTGCTACAGAAACACCACCATCACCACAGAAATAGGTCCTTACCTTAAGATTGGAGGGAAAGATGTGATCTTTTCCTGTTCAGGTTACAGCAAATAGGGGATATCCTGACTTACTACTTTTAGTTTGTTGTTTCAAACAGCTTCAGGCTGAGTCCCTTCACTGACCTGCAAGAGCAGACTGCAAGGCTTGGATTTAGAGAGGGAATTTGGAAATCCTTACATTCAGCTTTGGTCTCTTGTTTACAAGACCAATGCTTTGGCTTCTTCTGCATTTTAGAACATCACAGGCACAATATTTTTGGAGTGGGCATTCATTTTGTGCAAACATGAGGATAGAACAGAGTGGAATAGAATAGTTCAGTTGGATAGGGCCTACAACAACCACCTAGCCCAGCTGATGGGCATGTATATCTCAGACAACTCCTGGGAAAAATGTATGCACCACACCCAGCTTTCAAGTTCCACCATCTCTCATCCAAACATTAACTAGGGACAATCCCACATAGGCTGTAAAACTGCACCACCACACACAAAGCCAATGCTTTACCTTAGCTATAACTAGGCTTCCTCTTTGAAAACCTTGTTGGTTCCATAATTTATCCAATCCTAAGAAACATTTCTATTTTACTGCTTGTGAACTGCCATAGCAATTTGAATCTGAAAAGTTTTGTATTCAGATGCTGAGTGTTGATTGTTTTTGAATTAAAGTCTCCAAAATTATGAGAGTGCTGCTGGAGATGTTGCTCTGAGTTGCACACTGAATCCTGCTACTCAGGACTCACGGTGTCGTTTGCATCATGGGGCTTAGACAGAAACTGTCTGAGATCACATGAGATGTTTTATCATTAAATTATTTGGCTTAAATTTACAGAAAGTTATCTGCATGTGATATGAGGAGGTCATATGTGACATAGGAGGCTTTCTGGAGCTTCTGCAATGCTTTTAATTTAGCAAATAAAAAAGGGAACGGAAAACTGAATACAGACATCAGCTCTGACTTACCCAGAATTACTGTAGAAAGCTTTTTGGGCTGGTATAATTTGGGGATGGGTCAAGATACACTTGACTCTCTGCCTGGTTTCTGTGCAGCACAGTGCATAAGGCTGCTCAGGGTGGTTTGCAGCTCTGTAATTGTGAACACGGTTAAAACAAGGCACAAACTGCTAAAAGATCCAGCCCTTCAAATTGTTCTTTTGGGTAGCTGGTTCCCATTGAAAATGTCTCAATAGCTAATTCACCCTAAGCTACAAGGCTGCCCACTGCTATCTTTGGTGGAAAAGAAGAAAAGGGTAGGGACACAGCAGTGTCGGTGGGACAACTCACAAGAGATGAAAACTCTTCAAGAAAAGAGCAAATCCCTGCCATGATGCCTGCCAGAAATACCAGATAAAGCCTGCTGAAGTGCCCAAAACCTACAGATCACCCCAGAGCTGCATGAGGTTCTGTCTCTCGTGTCCATTTACACACCATCCCTCTTGAATTTCTGTCCAAGTTCCTTTTCTTTTAACTATGTACCTTGTCTCAAGCAAGGCAGGAAAGAGCAAAAACTGATAATCAGCTCTTGGTATAAATAGTGCGGGGACTTAAAATAAGAAGGGAGAATAGAGAATGGACAGACCAAAAATCAGGTAGGTTTCCTTATTCTTTCTTTCTTCCATCTTCTTTGTTTATTCCTTTAAGATTTAGGAAAAAAAGTTCTGTGCTGCTGGGCCAGCCCATAAGAAGTAAAGCCTCTGAAATGCCTTTACCATAGCTAGATTCATTTAGCAGGAATTAGCATGTCTGATAGTAGAGTCCTGAGCTTATCATTTACATCTTTTGCAGGTGCTTTTGACTATTGAAGCTGTTCAAAGGCTGGCAAATCCAGCGTGTTTCCTTTCCACACAGCAGCTAATTGGAAAAGCCCATTAGGCTGAGACTGGCATTAGCAATATGTGGGAAAAGAGCCTGTGGCAAGGGCAGTGTGTTGCCTATGGCAGTGCCTTGCTCAGTTGCCCCGGTAGAGCAGGTATCAGTAGTTAATGAACTGTACTTAGGCTCCCACCATTAGCAAACCTTACAGGAACTCCAGGGTAGAGAGAGTAAGCCCTTTCATGTGACTTGGCAACCTAGGGGTTACCTTGGGTTTGAGCACAGGAGTTCTGACCCATCAACTTCACTGAAGTTGAAAGTTTTATCAATCCCCTCTGTGGGGACAGAAATACCTAATTCATCAGGGAGCCACTGAGCTCCTCTTGCAACCAAAGGAAACTATCCTTCAGGAATATTCTCTAGTCTCTTCAAACAGGTGCTTTAAGACCACTATTGAGATAAAAAATATTCAAAACTAAGTCAAGCATTTGTTTTTGGCAAGTGAAACTAAAACCTCCCTTGTGTCTTTTCCATAGCTATAACTTAAGGGCTGTTGTAATCTACTTACCTTCCTGGACAGGTGTCATGAAGTTTGCACAGTACTGGCAAAGTGTGCTGGTAAAATACAAACCCCTTTTTGGTATTGCCATTGACGCCATCCAACTTTCTTCAGCAAGCTTTTCTTAGTAGTTTACTTGGAAAGTTACTGGTGACAGAAGGAGAGAGGATGAGCACACGGTTAGATTATTTCTCAAGTGCAAGCCATGATCAGAGATGCCTAGTTTTCTTAGAAGAACATGCAAAAATGGAAGCAAAGCCAAACTCGATCTTAGAAGCTCTGAATGTGCTCTACCAAGTCCTGCAAACTCCTAAGCATGCTGCTTAATTGGAGCTTGTCCCATTGAAGTAGCTGAGTATTCTTCCTTACAGCACTGAGCTCTCACTGAGAAATCTCACCATAGACTAAATGAGATCACTTGTTTTATGCAATAAATCTCCTTCTTGGCTTCTATCTGGATCAAAATGATCATTACAGATGAGAAGACATAAAGTAGTCTAAGTAGCTCATTAATACAGGCACTGCAGCAGAAGAAAACTATTTCAGTAGGTTCAGTGAGTGTGTATGCAAAAGAGAAATTACAGGGTTACATTTTAGAAATAATTTATGCCTAATACAGATGGAAAGTAAGCTTAAAATCAAAGTGGGGAGAGGGAAGGGCTGCTTCATTTGAATTATTTTAAATTCTGTAAGGATAAGAAACAATACTATTCTGCAGGGCCAGCAGTGCACAGTAGAGACCTTCAGCTTCTTACAGGACTGCTCCTCTGAGGCCTTCCTCAAACTGAAAAATGCAAATTACAGACCCTAATTCAGTCAGTCAGTCCCTCACCTCTGATCTTTCCTCTTCTCTCTCGCTCATTACACCAGACTACCCAGCTGTCTTTAATCAGAGAAGCTGGACCTGTCAGGACATCACACAAAGTCTTTTTGTAGGGATCTTGGTCTGGATGAGAGCACCTATTATGGATGGCACACTCTGTCGTATATTAAGTACAGGAGAAAAAGACTAGGTTTGAACTTCATGAGCATAGGTTTGGGATTTTATCCACACAACTGTTCTCAGGGAGGTTTGTAGAGAACTGTAAAGTGGTCATGAAAATGTAGTTAAGCACTGATATATGTGCCATCCCCACTAATTAGGCTGAGGGCATTCACTGCAGAAATCTGTGATCAGCTAAACATGTGCAATGCTGAGATTACCTCTGAGATTACCTTTGTTTCCCTTTGGCCATATTCCTGAATAAAACCCCCATCTAAAATTTAATCCCAATTCATAGTGCTCAGTATTTTGCAAGAAAGAGCACATCCTGAGTTGACCTCCGTGGTTTGGAAGACCTCACACAGGAGAAAGCCAGAAGTGCCAAACTTTAATTAAAGTACGTTTGTCTGGTAATTCCCACAATCCTTTTATTAAGGGCACTGAGCACACAAATCAGTATTTCTTTGTCATTAAAGGGAAAGCTGCCTTCTTAATTCAAAGAGGTTAGTGGAGGGCTGCCAGGCCAGCCTGTGTTTGCACATGGCAGTCTCTACTGCCACCTCTGAGAGGAGTCTCAGGCAAACTCAGGAGAATCTGGGTGTGAATAATGAGCCCAGCAGTGCTGCAGTGGGTTGGACAGCACAGGCTGGAAGCAGAAAACGGGGTTTTGTGGTTCTGTGTGCTAGTGAAGACAATAATGCCAGCAGCCAGGAGGTCTCCATGTGTGCCAGCCTCTCACTCCTTGCCCTCCCTCCCACCTCCAGCAACGGCAGTGCGGAAATGGCCGCAGTGTACTACGAGCGCATTGACGTGGAAGGCCACCACTTTGGCCCTTCTTCCCAGCAGAGGAAGGACGCTTTGAAGGAGGTGGACAAAGCCTTGAGCAACATGGTCTCACTCATCAAGGTGAGTGGCATCCAAAACCCCAGCTCCTGGGTGCCCTTTGGAAAGGTTTTTAAAACTGCTCATTGTGGCACTGCCAAGAGCCTACTTAACATCTCTCAGTGAATGCATTGGCTGTAAACTTTTACTTCCTGAGAAACAGGTTGCTGAGATCATGTGGAAGTCAAGGCACCATTCCCCTAATTATTATTTTCATTGATGGCATTATAACCCACCTAGTGGATTTACACCAATAGCCCCAGCAAGCCACAAACCGATACACAGTTTATGACTGGTGTTGCCAGCTGAACTTTATTGCAGGAGAACAAATCAAAACCTTGTACTTCCTAAGGTTTGTGGAATCAGACAATTAACTTATATAGCGGTTTTTATGGCACTATTCAGAACTCTTTACTTTAAACTCAGTTTTGAAAAACCATCATCTAAATGATTTTTCAGCGAGAAAAGGAGGATGCCAGGCTTTTGGGTAAAGGGCAATTCTGTGAATATTTCTGACAATGATAAATGCATGTTGGAGGTTTTCTAAGTGTTTCAGTGAGGAAAGGAATATGGATCTCCAATTTCGCTAAATTATAAAAGCTCTAATGCTAAGTGCTTACACTTTAGAGGGGAAGAGAGAAACACCCCTGCCACAGGTAGTATCGTGGCAAAGTTACTCTTCCCCATCTGTTTTGGCCAATAGATTAAGAACAGTTCAGTAAAATCCTGTCTAAGACCAACTGGGACAACTGATTTGCCAGTCTGGGATGTAGCATCCGGTTATTTAGCGTGGGGGTGGATTTATTTTGGAAAAACTGTCTTTGGTGCTAACCTCTCAGACTCTTCCAGAGCAGCGAGAGTGGGTGTCCACCATTATAGGTGGTGGCAAAGCACATTGCAGGGCATTTGAGGATGTGCTCCTTCTGGCCAACTTCCACTAAATCAGTGGAGGCCAGATGGGAATTTAAATTTTCCAGTGGACACGGAGAGTGCAGAGTTCTTACCAGCCGTAACTGCTGCCGTGCACTTGCTTTACAGAGCAAAGGCCTTCAGAATGAAGTCAATGTCCTCCTCTTCTCTGACCACGGGATGACAGACATCTCCTGGGCAGACAAAGTGATTGAGCTGAACAAATACATCAATATGAGTGATACCATACAAATGAAGGACCGAGGTCCTGTTGTGAGCCTCTGGCCGGTTCCGGAGAAGCATGCGGAGGTAAGTACAGCTTGGTCGTACTAGGCTTTGTGTTTCCTCAGGTTTTTTTGCCAGTTGTGACTTCTGTCTTCTCATAACATCCAAATCTGGCTCTCAGAGATGTGTGTAAAAGTCAGCCTGAGGCTATTATCAGGAATCAGACTTGGATCCTGTGACACTTTTGTGCCGCTGGTTTCCGAATGAAGGTCACACCAGGAAAATTAAAAAACATGAACTTTCATCATTCTGTGGCAAGGACATGTGCTTTTAAACACCACCACTATGTGCTTTTGATAAATAGCTAAAAGATTTTAGCTCAAAATCCATTTTTAGGACTTTACATATATGTTAGTCAATGTATTGACACCCTAGCTATTAGTTTCAAATGATCTGACATTCATACTCCAGTAAACTCCCACAGAGTTTGAGTAATTAACTCCATTACACCAGAATCGCAAAAAAAAAATTTTTTTTACAATACTTTCCTTTGAAGAATTTTTGGTGAAGCATGTTGGGTTGAATTAACCATAGAAGTCCAAGGTTAGAACTGCAGGATTTTGAAGGATGGATCAAAACAATAGAAAAAAAAAATTGGAAATTATTTGAAAAGACTGAAAATACAGTATATGTGACTAACAGACCAGTACATTATAGTCTAACCAGAAACCAATGCATAAGAAGTCATCACTGCTGTCCTCAGAATATAGGAGAATAAAGTACAATGCCTCTACACTATGGTTTTGTTTTCTTCCTTCCTTCTTTTCTAGGACTTCTTACTGGACTACTGCTTTTTAAGTGAGATCAAGTTGGTTTCCAGTTTCCCAATAGCTAAATTCATCTGTTCTTAATTTACTTCAAAGAGCTATGTTCAGGAATTAAGAGTGTATCATAACATACTGATTATCACCTTTAAGAATTATCACATTTTGAAGAAGTACTGGTGAAACACCAGGACCACCCTAGTCCTGGCCATGGGATGGTCTGGCTGGATTGTGCCATCACACCCTGGTGCTGTCCTTATGGTCACTGCATATCAATGCACATCTCTGGCACACACAGGCACACAAGGGTGACTTAACTAAAAGGCTAGTGAAGAACCTTTCATTCTTTGCGGAATTGAGCTAGTTATTCATGAAAATTATTTATATTTAAGCAAAAGAACAATATAGAGTCTGAGGACTCCAATAATGGCCTTTTTTATGGCATACGAATATCTTCTTCAGGCATTTAAAGTACTTTTTCTGAACAATCTGGGGTTTAACAACACTTGTGTGATTATATTCAAGACAGTATGATTAATATTAATAAACCACTTGTATGGCATTGTGCAGATTCAAAGCTGCAGGCATTGGCTAATTAATCTCATGGCATCCTTATGAAGCAGATAACTAAACACTATCAATCCCTTTGTTAGGGATTGACTGGTTAAGTGCAAGAAGCACAGGTGAGGTGATATTAACTCTTCACTCAAGCGCACAAAGAGAGAATGAGTGGCAGAGGATAAAGAAAATATTCCATTTACACACCTTTACTCAATCCACATGGTGCCTTTGAGCATCTTTCACCACTTTGCTTTCACCACTGTCTCCTGTGAAGGTGTGGTTTCTTCTGGTCTGTTTTGGTAGGCTGGTACACTTATATGCACACATCTGTGTGTGTATCATAAATATAAATAATGCATGACTTCATGCAGTCCTATGTGTTTCTGATCCAAGCTTTCAGAATCTCCTAAACCACATAAGTAGGTTTCTTCCAGCCATCATCTTTGGACAGGCAGAGTCCTAGTCTGAATGTGCTGATGGTTAGCCATTAAAGGGGATTAGCCCTTTTGCAAATTCAGGTGTTTCAATGTACCCATTGGTGCATGTATGTTCTTTACAGACATATGATGTCCTAACATTTGTTTTCTTTGCAGATATATCAAAAATTAAAAGCTGTGGAACACATGGATGTTTATAACATACAGGATATTCCAAACAGGTTTTTCTACAAAAAGGGAAAATTTGTATCTCCACTAACTCTCGTGGCTGAGGAAGGATGGTTCATAGTAGAGGTAAAGTATAGAAGCAAAGTACTTTGACGTGAATGTGAAAAGGTGCAAGATATGAAAACAATCAGCAAATTGTACAATTCTATGCTGATTATTAAGTTAAAGTCAATGGGCTGACTGCAGAACTACTGCTTAAAGGGGCTTAAAGGTATTGCAGCTATCCTGAAAGTAGACAGTTAAATAGTCAAGACATTTTTTTTCTCTGTTGTCATAACACAGGAGCAGTTCTTGTATTTCACATTCCAGTTCTGTTGCTTCACTCTTCTTCCCTTGCCATCTACTTTAATTTCAGACACAAAAAGAGTGTTTCCGTTTCAAGTCCTTACTGTCCCTCCATTCAGCAGTACCTGTAGCAACTTTTCATTCTGCCTGGCTTCCCACCCACCAGACTAAAAAAGCCCCATTTCTCCCAAGCCCTCCAGTCTCAAAAGGGTCAGACTGAGGGTTTCCTCCTCAGAGAAGCCCTGTCCACACACCGAAGATCTGAGAACTTCTTAAGCAGAGAATCCACATGTGATGGGATTTTTTTATAGGAACTTATTTTCTTACTATAATTCAATGTTGTTGTTATTTTGTACTTGTATCACTACTGGGCATCTCCACACTGCAAATACTAACTGCAGCTCAGCACTGCTCAGAGGGTGAGGCAAACTATATATCTTCTAAGTAGGTAAACTGAGGAGTGGTTCTGTGTTTAATGTCCCAGCATACTCATTGCCCATTGTTGCCTTGCAGATTACTGGAACTCAGCTAAGCATCTTTCATGACTTTCAGAGCTACTGCTCACCAAACTTTGCTCAGGACATTTCACACCACCACGTTTCTCACTAGCCAAGCTGAATTTAGGATAATAATTTCTACAGATGAATAAAAATGCACCTCTGAAAAAACCCAATGGCATTTGAGTACAGATGGGTGAGCAATGCATTTCTGGTTTAAAAAAAAAAAAAGAAAGCCAGAGTTAAGATTTAGACATGTAGAATAGGAATCTGAAACAATTTTGCCAAAACGGTTTAAAAAAAATTACAACTGAACTCTTTTGTACAAAAGTTCAAAACAGAACATTTTTACATATTCTGTAGAAAATAAAAAAAGCACTTAAAAAAATCATTGAAACTCTGACAAACCTTAATAACAGTGCAGAAAACACTGCTGCTATGGTAATTATTTCTGTCTCTCTGCCCATTCCTTCCCATTGTTTCTGACTTTCAAGAATGTCCTCTCATTAATACAGTCAGATTTGCCTTCTCTTCAGTACATTTTCATTATCCGTGAATGGGATATGAAAATGAAAGTTTCCTGTCATATTTTTAAAGCAATAATTGAGCCTTCTGTTATACTTCCTGCCCAAACCACTGAAGAGAGGATGTTCAGCTCTTCTCTGTCATGCTCAAGGGGTGTTTTAACTCTCTGTTGGTTAGTGGATAGCTATAAGCTGTTTGAAAAGGAGATTTTTTTGTTGTTGTTTTTTGAAAGAGATAAAGAGGATGTATCGGAAAAATTGTTGTTTCCCCTAGCAAGGAGCTGGGGATCTATATCTTTTTGTACCTTCTAGTAGGTAAACTAGAACTAAAGCCCATCCACGTTTCAGTTAAAGCAGGATGAGGAGGGATTTCACACACCTCTGGCTGAGCCTTGTTCCCTCTGCATGAGAGTGGTTCCCATTCTTTGACCAGAATTTCCCCCAGCTACTCTTCTGTGTGCAAAAGTGGTGTTAGCCCTCAGGCCTGTGTGCTCACTCTTGTACCCATCCCAGCCTACTTTCCCAAGATTCAGGGAGCAATTGCAGTACATTTTCTAAACATGCACATGCAGGGTAAAGTCCATTGTCAGCAGCAAAAATGATGGAAATTACTGTGCCTTTGACTGCAGAGTTGTGAGTAGGTATCTCTTGCTACCTGGGCAGGTTATGGAAAGGCACACATACCTCCTGGATTTAACATTCCTGGGGAAGCAATTGAGTCCAGGACATCTGACAGGACCATGGAGGGGTGTAGCTTCATTTATGTTGTTATACTGCCACAGAACCACTGAAAATTGGATGTGGCTTGACTTGTTTGAAGCTGATGCTAGCAAATGCTGTACTGGTCACCTGATGGTGAACAGCACAGGTAGTCCCCAGGAATTACAGTAAACAGAACCACAGCATAAGCAGGTGCTATGGTAGGAAGAGGGGAAGCAGTCTGTTTTTTCCTTGGCTTGCTCTGAGCTCTGTCAGGGAAATAAATGGCCAAAATAGGGACAAGAAAAGAAATTTGTCACATGAAATAGTTTAATTTAATTTGTAACAGATTACCCAGAGAGGTTGTGGAATCTCCCTCATTGGAGATATTCAAGAACTGTCTGCAGACAATTCTGTACAATGTGCTCTAGGATGACCCTGCTTGAGCAGGGAGATAGGACCACAGGACCCACTGTGGTCCCTTCCAACCTGACCCATTCTGGGGTATTCTGCAATTATCTGATACATCTGATGAATACTGCATGTGAAGAAACACAAGGGATGCTCTGGGGATTCCTCTAGAAAGTAGTCGACCTCTTAATCATAGCTACTGCTGTCCTCACTGCACAGTCAGTTTTCTTTCTGGAGGAGGAAGATAAAACTCAGACAAAATAAATGTTTGTGAAAGGAAAGACATCCTTGGGCAATCTGCTTCATCATCTGCAGGGCTTGTGGCACCACTTGCCCAGGGTGGTAATGTGGGAAACTCTTTCGGGGCATCCTCTGTGCTTCTGTGCCTGGGCGTGAAGCCCAGACCTGGCCGCTTTAGGGAACTGTGTAACTCCTTCTCTGCAACAATCAGAGGAACTAATGTCAAGGGTCTGATGAACATCTAAGTAAAATTCCTGCCATAGTTTTGGGGCTATCTGGAATGCCACATCTGCTGCCATCCCTAAGGAGCACGGGATAGGAGAAACTTGTGGACAGGGTTGGTCCAGCATTTTAATCAGCCCCTAGGGACTGCTCCTCTGACAGGTATGACACCACTGTAGCTAGTCTGGTAAGAGCTGTTAATATGAAGCAGGAGAAAGTAAGGAAGGAATTTATAAGTACTACTTAAGTGCAATAAGGGCAAGGAAGAACAAGATTTATAATGACAAATTAATAAAGCATAGATCCACTGCACAAGGAAATAAAAGAGTGGTCTAGGCCAGGGAGAGAGAGACTGTCTTAGGTCAGAGCCAGTGTTCCCTGAAACAAACCTGATTTCTTCAGTACTAAAACAAGTGGGAGAAGAAATACTAATTAGAAAATATATAGTGGTGGTGATATTTGTATTGTTTAGGCTGACTAGTCAAGTGAAGCAAAAATGGCTTATTTTTCTAAGGTGCCAATGGCATATGGGGCAGAACAACACACCAACAAATCCACAGCATTGTGCTGGGTGGGAGAGTGGCACTGCTAACACAAGTGGGGAGAGGGACATCACCTTGCTTACACACATCACATACAGCTGTGGTACTTTGGGCTCATGGCAGAAATTTACATGAGTTGTCCTCCCCTCTCAGCACGAAGATGGCTACTCATGTCGACAGCTGCTCACTGAGGCAGCTGAGCCTCCCTCCTGGGGATGGGCTCCTGTGCAGCCAACAGCACGAGAGGGGTCCTGATGGGGTGGTTCAGCACATGGAGACACAGCATGGCACCCCCCAGCACAGCCTGGTAAGCAGGCACTAACCACACTCTGCTGTTGTCACCCAGAGCAGGGACAAGCTGCCCTTCTGGGAAAATGGGACGGGGAAGAAGGAGGCCTGGCAGAATGGCTGGCATGGCTACGACAACGAGCTCATGGACATGAGAGGCTTCTTCCTCGCATATGGACCAGGTACAATGCCATCATCCCTGCTGTTCCACTTCCCCTGCAGCCCCACAGTCCCTGCCCCTGCAGCCCTGCAGCCCCTGGCGCATCAGGACCCTGATGTGGCACTCTGCGACGCCTAAAAATTACAAATAGATGGCAGGATTTCCTCACTACAGAAGGTTTCTAGCTCTGTTTTATAGCTGGAGAAACAGGGCAGAGAAACGTGAAAGGATTTAGTCAGCCTCTCTCTGATGTCCCAGCACAGTAACTCTATCCCTTTGCTCCTTTTTCCTAAATTTTGGCCTAAATTTTTAATTCCGCTTGAAACACACGAATTCTTCTTTTGATGGTGGATTTGGACTCAATAATGCAGAGCACTTTTTTTGGGAAGGCTGCAGCATGCTTTACCCACCTGTCTGATGAGCAGACGCAAACCCACTGGTTTCCACTTCATCTGGACCTTTAAATGCTGCAAAGAACCAGGGTGCAATCACAGACAGGAGTGTAAACAAAGCAGAATGTGCAATATAATTAGGTTATTTAATCTACCAAGCACAACCAGTAAAGTAACTCCTGTACTTAAAAATTTTTTTTTTTTCGGAATAAAATTGGACTACAAGTAAAAACAATGAACAAAAATGTTTAAAATGTTTTTGCTGAGCTATGTTACTGTATAGCTATAAATTGCATAGTGTGCCACATCCCAGTCAGTTGGGGAAGTCCCAGGGAAGGCACAGGAGCCCTTGCCCTGCAGCGTCCCATATTTCAAGCGCTGAGCCATAAGCTGTATGATGTCAACTCCTCTCTTTTGCCTGCAGATTTCCGATCCAACTACCGAGCACCTCCCATCAGATCCGTGGATGTTTACAACATCATGTGCAGCCTGGCAGGAATACAGCCACTGCCCAACAATGGCTCCTGGTCCAGGGTGGAGTGCATGCTCCGAAACACAGCCCCCTTGGCACCACTCCCCCCGTGCAGCAGCTGTGCCCTGGCACTAGCTGTGCTCTCCCTGTTTGCCAAGCAGATCTCCTTAATGTGATCCCTGAACAATGTCGGTCAGTGTCACCAGCAACTCCATCTTTCTCTGTTTTTTTTTAAAAAGTTCTTCATTTGAATAATAGCTTCATTAATAGAGTGTTGTCCCCTACTCTTCCATTGTGCTCCACCAGGCGTGAATCTGACCCATCCTGCATTTACAGTGGTTGTAACAGAACATGTTCCAAACAACAACATGCTCCAAACACAGCCAGGGAAGTTGGTGTTGTTTCTCTAGATTTACAGCTCTGGCAATGAGAGCAGAATCCTGGCTGGCTATCCACAATATTTTCTGGTGGGTGCTCGTGGGGATCTCTGAGCATCAAGCACATCTCACACAGCGTCTTTCTCTGAGGCGCTCACCCTGGCTCCTGGTACTGCAAAGCTCAGGAGTGGAGACAGACCTCTCTGCACTTAACTGCCTTCTTCCTGCCTTACTTCTTCATCTCCAGCTGCATCACCAGCAGAGCTCCATGTCCTTACAGTGCCAGTCAAGCCCTGTCTATACTGACCCATTCTTCAAAGAGCCAAGAACTTTGCTGAGTTACCATAATGCTTGGCACAAGAGCAGTGAGATCCTACTTCTCAGCCTTTCCTTCTTCATTCTCCCCAGTGTGAGTCCTGGCCCTGCATGTTTCCAGGGCCTGGCTTTCCTCATGGACCACAGCGGTGGGGAGGCTGAGAAAGGGGAGAACAAGAGAAATTCTCCACTTCAAAACCAGTGGGAAAATGAAGAGGCATCTGGACACAAAGGGTCAGGAGAAAGCAGGATGAAGAAGCCTTCAATTTAACAGCTTCTTTGCTTTTCCTGGTGAACACAATATCATCTGCTCAGCTTTTGGTGTTTTGTACTCAATTGTGTTTCTGAAGGTTTTTTGAAACTTACTGTTTTTCTACCAGCTCTTGCTCTCTACACCTCTGCCAGGGGACCAGCACATTCCTCTTTATTCTGATGCAGGGAAAGAGGTCTGCACTGATAGATCTCCCACCCTCCCAGTTAATCCTAGTGATTATTTCCACCACATACTATCAAGCACAGACAAAGTTGTAACAGTAAAGTTAGATTAAGTAGCAGGAGAGGATAGAGCTGTTGCCAGAGGTGCCTTTGTAAGTGCCCAGTGCTTTATCTGATATACCTCTGGACCAGGAACTTTCAGCAACAAACTGCCTTTGGAAGGATTTAGGTCCCTCCCCATGTGAAACAAACCTCTAGGACTTACTACTCTTATGGATCCAGAGTCAGGCATGATCCAGGTATGTGTGGTACAGAACATTTAAGGGTGAATGATTACACCACAGAAAAAAAGAAAAAAACAAACACCAAATTAAACTTCACAAAGACTTCTGTAATAGCTGTAAAGATTTATGTAATGTGTTTTTAAAGCTCAAGTGAACCATCAAATCAATTGGGAAAAAAAAAGGGAGAAAACCAGTCTTTGTTATTAGACTGTTGAGTATAAAAGACAGTTTAGTGCTTTCAAAACATTTGCAGTAGCTGTAAAACAAGCACCTATTGTTCAGAGTTCCCTGTTGCTCTTTAATGGACCATGCTCAATGAAATCACTGGAGCACATTTTTAAAGAAAAAAAAAAATCTATACCAGCATGCAAGATAACCAAATTACCAAGTTTTGTTTGAAAAATCAACAGGATAGATGCCATCAGTGCCTAATTCCTCCATAACCTGCCATTTTAACTCTTCGCAGTGAACAGAACCCAAGACCTTACAGAGAAGGAAAGTTTCTAAAGGTATAAGGGTATATTCAGCTTCTCAGTCATACAAGCAGAAATTGGAAATAACAAATTGGGTCCATTGAGTTGTTCCACAGACGGGCCATGACACATGAAACCAACACTGATCCTTGTGAGTATTTTGTGTAACTCATTTTGGTCAGTGTCCACATGCAAGTACTGAAGAGTAAATCTTCTTTTTGCATGATTGCAATATGATTTGTTTGACCTTAATGCAAGCATTGTGTGTACAGTAAAAGATATTTGGTCTGCAAAAGGGAAATTGATAGTAGACCTTCAAGAAGCTCATTAGCTTCGGGAGAAACACAGCTTGTTATTTTTTGAAAAGTGCATCTTTCTTCCTCAGAAATGTTGTACCTCTGAATCAGTTCCCATTCTCATTCAAAAATCAAGTGTCTTATCTCTCACCTATTTTTCTGTATACTATGCAATGGAAGTGGGTGTATTTTAAAACATATTTCTGAATGATGTTTTTATACAGTGACTGATTGTGAATGAGTGAATAATCCTAAGAATGGTGTTTGGAAAAAAATGCATCTTTTTGTAAATATTGTAAGATTTTTGAAAAAAAACCAACAACCCACCAACAACCCAAAACCTGCCCCATAACATCTTGCCTTTCTTGTCTTTGCTGCATCAAAGTGTGATAAACAGTGTTTGAAACTTGTGCTGATTAATTATCAGAAAGATGAATGTAAACATTGTTTAGAAATGGCAAAGTTGTCAGCATGTAAATTAGGGACAATAAATACATCACATAAGATATTGTAGCTTGTATACGCAGTCCTGTTTTCCAGATCTACTTTAGTGTTTAATCTTTTGAACATCCCTCCAGGGACATGTAGTTCACACTAGCCCATGGACATGACAAAATATGCTAAGAAGAGGGGTGAGCCTTGGATGCTCTCTCCAGGCTCACTTCTCCAAGCCCACTGTGTTACCATCACATCAGCTGCTTGCACAGAAATCAAGTGCATTGTCACTGGTTCAGGCTTTCCAGAGCCCCCAGTTCCCAGGGGGAGATGGTGCAAATGGCAACAAGACCTCGAAAACCAACACTATGGATCTCAAGGACAGGGGACCTACTCACCCTTTAAGCTTCACAAACCAACAATGTTCAGTAAAGAGACTAATAGGTCTCCAGACCTACTCAGTGGAATTTATCTTGTTTTCCTTATGCTAACTGACCACAGGGGCAGGGAGTAGATGCTGAGGAGAATCAGTTTGGGTATGCCAGTAAATCCTTTAATTCACAGCAGGACTCCCTTCAAACCAGCAGCGCTGCCAAAGTCTGCCAGAGATGCTCCCCTCATGTTCCATGAGCGTGGGTCCTGTGAGCTGGAGGGTGCTGAGGGATTGCCTGCACGGAGACAGCGTGGGAATCAGCCTCAGTCAGCTCCCTGTAACAGTGCCAAAAATGGCAATTTCACACCTAAATAAGCTAAGCCTTTCTATCAGTGAGCTTGGTGGCCATGTAAATGGCATAGCTGGCCCAGGTTCAGCAGATGAGCCCTCCAGCATCCCTCAGGATGCAGCCCACATTGTCTGCACAGACTGCAGCCTCATGGAGACTTTCCTGCTGGCCTGGACACTGGCCTGAGCCCTGCATAATTATGGGGACTTCACAACTAAGGGGTGAATGAAAAGATTTTGTGGTGTTGGTTACGTTCTCCTAACAGGTAAGTCAAAACATCTGTCAGATGTTAAACCCCACACCTCAGGGGGAGATGCAGACCAAATGAGCTCTGGACACTAGGAATTGAAAGGCTTTGGAAAAGCCCCTTTTGTAACATTTCCCTGCCTCCTTTTCCCTGTGGGGCTGTGGAGAGAGGGCAGGCGGCAGCAAATCCAACAGGAATTTTAAAAGAAAACATGGCCTAATGAAGGGAAAAATTTTAAACCCTCCATTTTAGCATAAGGAGGCTTTAATGGCTGTTCTGAAAGCCAACTTTTACCTACATGGAAAAACATTTTTTCTTCAGGTATTAAAACACATTTAAGTCAAGGGAAGGTTATTGGGGAGTACCCAAAAATAAGAACATTTCAGAGTTACAGTTGACTGGGCAGTATAATTCTCAATCTTTATAGAGATGTTTACAGCTCTATGGATTATTCTGATAACATTTCAAATACATAGAAGTTGCAGTGGACTTGCAAACCAGCATGAAAGTATCCCAAATCTGGCAGATCTGTATCAATGACACCAGTTCCACTCTGCCAGGCCAATTTCATCTGGAAACTACCATGAGCTGCCAGCAGGCCTATCCTGGTTTCTCCCTACCCCAGCCAGACATCTGCCCGAAGGCTGCCCAGGATGCAGGGAATTCTTTGCTGCAGCCATACCACCACACCAAGGCCACTGCTGCTGCCCTGGCTGGCCAGAACTTGCTACCTGTGGGGTCTGAAGGGTGGAAGGCACCCACCAGCAGCAGCCCTGGAACAGCCGGACGTGCTCCATCGACTTGGTGGGCTGGGGACAGGTGGTAGTGGGCAGGGGGAAAGGCCTGACAGGCCCTGGGAGTGGACATCATGGAGACACAGAGTGGGTCAGGTTGGAAGGGACCACAGTGGGTCATGTGGTCCAACCTCCCCACTCAAGCAGGGTCATCCAAAAGCACGTGGCACAGGATTGTGTCCAGATAGTTCTTGAATATTTCCAGTGAGGGAGACTCCACAACCTCTCTGAGCAGCCTGTTGCAGCCTGTTGGTCACCTGCACAGTAAAGAAGTTCCTCCTCATGTTCAGGTGGAACTTCCTATCAATCAGTTTCTGCCCACTGCCCCCTGACCTATTACCAGACACCACCAAGAAGAGCCTGAATCCATCCTCTTTACATCTTCCTTTCAGATACTTATAGACACTGATGGGGTCTCCTCTTAGTCATCTCTTCTCAAGGCTGAACAGGCTCAGCTCCCTCAGCCTTTCCGTGTAAGAGAGATGCTCCAGTCCCTTGACCAACTTTGTTGCCCTCCACTGGACCTGCTCCCGGAGCTCCATGTCTCTCTCGTACTGAGGATCCCAGAACTGGACACAGATCTCCTCACACGCTGCTTTTACGGCCTCTCTCGCCCTCTACAGGGCGAAGGCTGCGAGGGTGCAGCCCGGTGAGGGCGGCGGGCTGTGCCCGGGCAGGGCGGAGCAGCCCCGGGCGGCCCCACCCGGCAAACAGCAGCTTTGGGATAAAAGGAATCCTTACTTTTAACAATAGGAAGGATCGGGGCTTTTCCTTCATTCTGTGCGTCTCATCGCAGCTTTTCCTCTTTCACCCCTTTGACTCTCTCTGTTGCCCTTTGCTTTAAGGCCAATTCCTCCTCGTGCAGTGCCCCAAACCCACTGTCTCCATATAGCAACCTGAGCAAACCTCCCGCCTGCTCCTGCCCCGGTTTCCACAGCAGGATGAGTAGGCTCAGCAAGACCTACCTGTATACGTGGCCCTTAATCACCCATGAGAGGATCTACCTGGATCTCCCCACTGTCAGGACTTGGGCTGCACCTCGAGCTGCCGATGTTGTCATTAAAGCCTGATCTCACCAGTGGGAAACAAAATATGTACAAAAAAGCGGGGAGTGGATGGCAGCAAGGGTTGAGTGATGTAGGTCTTGCTTCGTTACTCATAATCACTTGCAGCTTGGCACAAGGTTGAACGCAGCATCCTCAGGTCAGGTGTCCCAGCAGTGCCTCAATGAGGACGCTGAGCCTTTGTCAGCACAGGGAACTGAATAAAGCAGTCACAGGCAGCAACGAAAAGGTGAGGACGGATGAGGAGAGTGGGCTGAGATGGGGAAGATGCAGTGCCCACCTTCCACACCAGTACAGATCAGGGCTTAGCTAGGCTTTGGAGAGCTCATTTTGTTCCTCCCTTAGTTGCAGCAAATGAGGCATTTTACTATCAGGATTGTAGCAGTCTTCAGGAGCAAGGGGCATCAGTGCATGCACAGGAGTTGTTCCCGTGTCCCTCACCAAGAAGTTGCAGGCAGCCAGCCCCAAAATGTCAGCATCCTTTGCTGGAACCATGTGGGTATCACCCACATGACCAATTTTCTGCGGCTGCTGGAGTGGGCACTGACAGCTCTTGAGCAGCCTTCTGTTCTCAAGAAATTATTAATACACTAAAACATTACTCAGCACTTAGGTATTGTTTGGTGAATATTAATTACGCCTCAAAATTGGCTGGAGACACTGGAATTGCTTCCTTACCAGATAGAAAAAGGGAGGCTGAGGTGGCACCAGTGATTGCAAAGGCTGCAAAGTGCAGGTAGGGCTCACAGGGGATCATCCACATTCTCTGTAAACACCAAGCCAACCTGCTGCTCACACCAGGCTCCCTCCATGCGAGGGCTCCTGGCCATGTAAATGTATACAACTGATCCACATGTCCATAACAGGCAGTTTTAGCCTTTCTTCAGTGGTCCCACGTGCTGCTCATCCTACATCACTGGAACAACCAGTACATTTGCCTTCACTGTTATGTGCTCCCCTATTCAGGTCAGTTTTACCCCTGCAGGCCAGGACTCAGGAGGACCTGTTTCTGATTTCCGAGAGGTGCCTCCCACCCTCTACATGATCCCTGGGCAGAAGGAGGCTCTGACAAATTCAAAATGAATTTTTTGAAAATGCTAATTTGCCTGACTATGTAACCATCCATCCATCCGTCCGTCTGTAAATCTCACACTCTCCCTTGGTACTCTTTCCATGTTCTCCATACTGGGGGAGCTTTGGGGTGCATGATTTTGTTTCCGTGTTTGCCAGAGTAGGCAGCAAGGTGGTTTTCAGCTTATTAATTGTCCATGAGCATCCAGTGGGTGGCAGCAGGGTAACCCAGGTGGGGTAGGAGAGGCATAACCCCATTGAATACATCCCACACCTCGCACATGTCCCAGCTGAGAAGATGCTGTAAAAGCGAGGAAAAGCACCCCTTGCCCAGCTATGGAGGGCTTTTCCAAGCACAGATAGAACACAGAAATAATTTTGGGCTTAAAACTAAGAGTTTAAAGCAGCATTCCCATAGCAGCCTTGGAGTCCTTCAGTGAGTGGTTCATTTGGAGCCTGTCTGCAGCAGGCATGGGACAGCTCTTCATGAAAGAGAACAAAAAAAACCCAAATCAAACCCTTAATGTTTTTTAAGGTGGAGTTCAAGCAGTTTAAGAACTGGACTGTACAACCTGCTTGCTTACACTGCTACAGGGACTGGGTGGGATGACCTGGAACGTCCTATTCAGCCCTAATCTCAATTGTTTCCTTACATGAACAGTTTTGGGAAAGCAAAATAACTATTTTCCCCCCTCTAAACAGAATAAACTTGAGAGAGCCCTGAGCTTTCTTTTTGTTTCTTACCTTTTTCTTCAAGAACAAATGGGATGAACAAACCCAAGTTCCACTGACAAGACGATATTTAATACCCATGATGTGGGGAGCTTTCCAGCAAAAGACAGACTATGTTTTATGCAGAAATAGCTGAGTGCAGCCTGAAAAGGCCTAGCAATTAATCACGCATTTGAAGAAATACAACACACTCATAGAGGCTGAATTTTAAATGCTCGCTGCTCCAGTTTGGACAGTGACAAATTAAGACACACACAAAAGCAGGTGTGGCTCTTGAAGAAGCCCTCTGAGGGCAATTAAAAATGGGAAACCAGCTGGTAAGTGTGCAGATGGGACAGCTAGAGCAGCTTAGGAAATGAATACACAGTGGGAGGATGGAGGAATTAATGGTGTAAGAGCTGAAGCGACTGAAACACAACCTGCTCTCTGAAGGGGGTTGCTCCATGGCAGGTGAAGTGCCTTGTCATGTGGGATGGGCTAAGCAGTGACAGCCATGTGCCTCCACTGCCCTCAGGAGCTGCCCCATGCCTGCTGCACACAGGCTCCAAATGAACCACTCACTGAAGGACCCCAAAAGCTGCAGAAGCTGCTGCTCCGTGTCTCACACGGCTTCCCATGGTGCCAAGGGCACAGCTGCATTCGGGGATGTCTGGAGCAGATGGCCTGGGCCCCTCTGAAAACGTCTGCAATGCCCTGTGATAGAAAATGCAAGGAGCTGAGATCAAGGGTGGATTTTCCCAAATCAGCTCCAATGACAGCCAGGTCTGCTCCAATCCAGCAGGCAATATCCACTCAGGTGTCACATATAGGACTTCATTGTCCCTGAGCAGTCCACCATCTCCAGTGTTCACATCCCTGAATAAGTTAAGAAAATGGTTATTTTTCCCACTGAAAATAATTCAGACACATGACAAATTATGAGGGATTTGTAATTTGCCATTAGGGTTACCATTTAGGAACTGTGAGCAGATTTAAAAATAGTGCCATGCAAACAAACAAGCCAGAGCTCCTCAACCCATTTGGAAAAGGTTGCCACCATGATTGTCATCACAGTTTCTCAGTGCTGTTCCTCCCACATTTACTCCTACCCTGCCTCTCTCCACACATCCAAGGGGTGTGAGGTATCCCTGGGACAGCCTTTTGTAGAAAACTACCTTCTACCACAGTGCAGACTGGGGGACTGGTCCCATTTGCCTTATCAAAGTCTGTTCTTCCAAAGTTAATTTGCTGATACAAGTCTCTTTCTCTTTGTGAATTGTATGGACTACTTCTCAGAAAAAGCTGTCAGCACAGATTGATCTAGATGACTTTTTTGGGGGGTTTTCCCCCTTGTCCTCAAGGAAAGGATTGTTCCCAATAATGTTAAGCTTTGGCATGCTTCCAGGAAGCTGAGCAGAACAGCATTTCATTTGAGGCTGCTGGTAACACATCAGAGTGGGCAAGGTCTTTACCAGTTTCAACCTCTAATAAAAAGATCTCTAGTGAAGACCTGCTCAGCTGCTTGCCTGTCTCTGTGAAGCTGAGTATTTAAGGCACTCCTTGAAAAAAAGAAATCTTATTTTCATTGGCCCTATTTTTAGCATAGTGTTGGTGAAGCACAGGAAATTTTCTGTGTAAAAGGAGCTCTTTGTGTTCACCCCTTACCACTAGCCTTGCTGCTTGTCACCAGCATGGGTTGTGACAGTGCCATCCTAGCCAGAATCTCAATTAATAAGTCAGACAAGCAACTTCACTGTGGAAAATAGCCATTCACAGTACTTCTGTACCTGAGCACTGGTAGTCATTGCAGCACAAGACCCTCTGTGGCCTAAGAGCTTTCGTATAAAAAAGGCATCCTAGGACTGAATATATTATTTTATAATGAGCTCAGCATCCAGGGTCTCAGCCAGGGAGGAGGGCCCCAGCTGGCCAGTAACAAACCCGCCTCAAAACGCAGTCCTTGCCAAAAATCCTGCAAGGCTGTGAGAAAAGAGGCAACCAGAGAGAGCCACTAACACTGCTGGAGGCTATCCTGATCACACAAACAGGGCTGAGGTGGTCTCTGCCAGTGTTTTTCTTCTGTTTGAATGGACAGGAACAGGCTAATTTGGAACTGGCAGTAGGTAAAAAAAGACAAGACATAAGATGAATCTTACATAATAATCTGAAGCTGTTCTGTGTCTCCCCTCCAGTTCTCCATGACAATCACAGCTAGAAATGAGATGCCTACGAGTGATGTTTAAATGGTTTCATATACTGGTGTGGCAAACAGAGCCAGTACCAAAACTTCCCTGCCTCTGAGAAGTGGCAAGAGAAGTAATTGTTGGTTGACCATCCATCTTCCTTCTGTAATCTGTTCTCTGGAGACTGTTGCCAGTGCAAATATCTGGGATGCATCACAGACCTTCTCCTGCTGGAGAGAGATGTTTTTTAGGATGCAAAATAAACTTCGAAGTGCTCTGCAGCCTTCACAAGGGAACAAACTGCAAGCTATTGTATGAAATCGAGGCAAAAAAAAAAGGGAGAAGCTTTTATTCCAAGACAAATATGTGTGTCTTGAGGATGACCAAAAACTTCAGGAGCAAAAACCTCCTGTGCACACAGAGAAGGGGAAGGCTGATATGTTGAGACAAGCAATTACAACTTGTGTTTTAGGGGGCTGCCTTAGTAAAGGGAAATATCTCCAGGAGTGCCAAGCATCTCACCGGTTTTGCAAGATGTGCCTAGTTCCTATCTAGTGGGTGAAATATGGCAAGCTGTTCTTCAGACCAGGAGTTAACCAGGAGTAAGGAGGGCCATTGCACTTGGGCAGCAGAGAGGAGTATCCCTGTGGCAGCACTGCCAGGTGGCCCTGTTGGGATCTCTCTCCACCCCTTTTTCCATCACCCCACTTTGCCTGTGAATGGGGCACCTCCAGGGAACCCAGCCCCTACAGTGGCTGCACTGCCTCCTGTCTCCTGCCTCCTGGTGGACATTGCTCAGGGACACCACATCCTGAGATGAAGGATGCTCTGAGACGCTCTGAGACTGAAGATGGTGTTCTCAGCTGACTGGACCTGATGACCCACAACTAACCCACACTAACAGTGCCAAAAAGGGCAACTTTGTCCTCAGCAACAACCCAAGAAACTAATTTTAAGAAAGACAAACAGTTCAGAAATCTGCAGTGGTCTAAATATTTCAAGGCAATAGTATATTACTAGCTTCTGGATTAAGGAAAGTCTACTCATCTCCAGGCGAATGTTTTAAACTCAGTGAAAGTTTTTCAAAGCTGTTTGTCATTCTGTAAGGCTTTAGTTTTCTGTGATTTTATTTTCTTATTTCTGTCTGCAAAAATAAGTGGATTTCTCACTTTCTTTTTTCTTTTCCAAACTGTGATTTGGTGAAAATGTTATCTGCTGTCTAACAGCAAAGTATGAGAGATACTGTCTCTCCATACTGGGTTATAGATAATAATAAAACCATAAAGGCAAAGGGTCTATCCTTAAGGAGGTAATAAATATATTGCCTGCCTTAGGTCTGAGGACTCTTGAGTTTCTTCATCATTAATTAATAATAAATCTCTAAGGTCCACTGGTGAGTACTTACAAATAAAACACTGGTTAGAAGATAAAATTACTTTCTTCACCAGCTTGTGTCCCACAGAATCATGTTAAATTGCTGCAGCTGGATGCTAAATAGGACTTCTCTGGCAGGTTCATTTTGGGCCCCAGCCAGAGGCACACACTGAACTGGACAGAGAAGAGCCTCTCCCCCACCATGGCCTCCTCATGCTGGGGGAGAGCAGCAGCAAGGGGCTGGGGCCCCACAGGAAGCAGAGACTCGGGGTTTGGTTCAAGGCTACTGCGGTACGAGGAACAGCAGTGCCGAGGGCAGAGGGGGTCTTGCTGTGGAGGCAGGGGCAGCATTCACCTGCCATAGCCAGAAAGACATAACTATTTCAGTGTACACACAAACATGCTGGTAGATTCATTTACTGTTTGCTTACTTTCACATAGCTGGCAGAACAGGGTTAGGTTTTATGTGCTTATTAGGATGAACGATTAAAAAAAAAAGGATGCTAAAAAAAAAAAAAAATACTTGGGATTTCCCGTTCCCAGTCCCTATTCATCACTTCTGTGACAGCTGGGCTAAAAATACTTTGCTGAACATGAGGACCTAGAAGCATAGCAGGAAGTAGCTTATAAATGCAAGCTCAGCCATCTCCACACAAAAACATGGGCAGCTATTGAAGTCCCAGCATCTTGTACTGCTGCAAAACCCTTCTCCCTTCAAATACCAGGAGAATAAATGTCAAAAAGGACCAGAAGACGAGGGGATTCATTGGAAGAAGGACATTATAGAAAATAAGTTATGAGGAAAACAACAGACAAGAAACAGTTGAGAGGCTGATGAAAGAAAAGTCTGGAAAGAAGATCTTCCAAAAATGTTATCTTATAGAGCAGATACAGAGTGCTCAGTGCTATCAGCAGAAAGGCATGATCTAAAATCAAGAGTACTACTTCTGCCAAGCAATAGCCCTAGACATTTGAAAAATGTTATAGGCCATGTTTCACCAAAAAGATGTCACTTGTTGAAGATATTCAGTTTACCTGTCAGAAGAGTAAGTATAAAGAGAATCCAAGCAGCCTTCCAAGAAAGTTTTAAAGTGCAAAGTGTGATAAAAAGTGAGATGACTTTGGACAACAGTACTTTCTGATCAGCCTAATACAAGCACACCGTGAGGACAGAAACAGATTCAAAGCTCTCTGTGAGGGGAAACAGTGCATGCAAACTTCTCCAGCAATACTGAAAACTGTGAAAGTCTAATTCTGACCAACAGGCAAAACTGACCTTGCCTGTGCAAGGCACTAGGACACTGCTAGCATAAAGCCTTACCCAAACCCTGCCTGGCTTTGGCTTTTTTCCCCCCTTGCAATTCAAAATGCACAGTTTCATGGAGATGGATTACAAAGGAAGCAGATGAAGGGGAACCAGAAAAGACTACAGATAGCATGGTAGTAGTATGTGCCATTAGCAGGTGACAAGATAAGGTGCTTATGACAGCACCTTCCTACAATAGATGCATCTTTGTTTTTTATCTTGTAAATGCTGTAAATACTCACAGCTGACCTTGGCAAATAGCAATTCTTAAAGCACAACTGTGGCAAATCTCCTGAACCCTAAACCTCCTCAAGACCTTCATTCAGGTGGTGATAGAGAGTGGAAAAATGGCACCTGCATGTTACATTGTCCACTTGTGCCTTTCACATCAGCTTTTTTTGAAAAGTAAGAAAAAACCTCCTTGCTAAAGCCCTTTCTCTTGGCTGTGTGCACCAGGTCCTCATTTGGCTCACAAGTATGGAGGGGAGAGGAAAAGAGGGACTTGACACCTGCTGCTCTTGGTAACAATGGATTTCTCATTTCCTGGAGCTCGGGTGCATCTCGACTGTGCACTCATGCATTCAGTGGAGACCACACTCCCCCTGCTCCTGTCACCTTCATGTCCAGTCCAAACCAGCGTGTTTCAAATTGGTGAATTTTCTCCCTTACACTCTTACTTAATGGCCCAGAGAGCTTTTATGAAGTGTAGGGGAACACAGCAAGTTGTTATGACCCTTGGTTTTCTGAGATTTTTGGTTTGTTGTGAAAGGTTTCTAAGTGAAGGAGTGAAATAGCATATTAAATGGAAATGTAAGTATATTCTCAAAAATGAAATGTAAGTATATCCCCTAGAAACACCGATGAGTGCAAAGAATCCACTTAGAACATATAACCAAATGTTATTTAATATCTTAAAAAGTAACACAATCCAAAATGGATATTTCACACAACACTACATAAACAACATGAACACAATATTACCATATGGAGGGACTTTCAAATATAGACTTACAAAAATCCCTGTCCTTTTTTTTCCTTTAAATTATTATACTAAGCATGACAAGTAATCATCATTTACAATATGGTACACTGACACAATAAAAACCATGTTACAAATGTGCTGTTATAAATCAGTAACGTTAGGGAAGACATTTCATGAACTGCAATTATTTCATATGAAATACTATACAATATAAACAGAACATCCATCTTGGATGACCTTTACAGCAACCAGAGACCAAGTAATTTTTTAATTTTTTTTTTCAGTGCAAACACATTTATACAAGGCAGTCTTGGCTGCAAAACTCCCTTCTAACATACAGTAAGTCCCACTTGCATTTATTAACTCATTTAAACCTAATGCAACAGCCACATTCAGTCACTCACAGAAAATTACCTGCAGAATTATGATCCCTTTAAACTTAAATCTCCTCCACATATAAAAGTAACATCTGTGCCAATTACTCCAAGGGCCCTTTCATACTTCTGGGTGGGTATCCTTCGGGTGGCTCTAACCGCTATACAACTGGAGGGCAGTGCACCACATGGGAAATCACCCTTCCGAGGTGGGGAACACGTGGCGGCTGTCACGGCATCCCGGCTGGGTGGCTGTGCGTTTCAGTAGGGATTCAGCCCAGGCTGCCTTTCCAGAGCCAGGTGTGTGCGCGTGGCCTTCTGCTCCTTCTCTGCATTTAGTGTCTTGGGGCGGGGGGGAGGAACACGGAAACCCTCAGCTCAGAACTGAGCTTCAATGGAGTTAACGACCCATTCCCATCTCTCTCAGATCCGCGGGAGATCGGGGGAGTTAAGCCAGGTTTACACTCACGTATCTGAAACCAACGTTTAGAGCGCCGCTATAAAAGAAGTGTGATAGTCCCGTTTTCTTCTAGCACCAGCTTGGCTTTCGGTGGGTCCACTGCATGCCTCTCATGCAGGAACGATGCACTTTACTTATGCTGGGGGGAACATTTTAGATATATACCTTTTTTTTTCTTCTAAAGAATTTTGTAAAAAATAGAACTTTTCTCTCTAATACTGTACAGTTTTCTTCAGAAGAGTAAAGAGAATTGTAAACTGTGGGTCGGACGACGGATTAGGAGTGCTATTTGCTTTCTCAGCACAACAATTTGAACAATTGTGTCGGGAAAAGCACTGCAAAATGTATTTGAAAAACAAATTTTTAATTAACATAACTGTTTCTAAAACCAGTGCTGGCAGTACTCGTATGACTGAAAACTTGGTTTTGGCACTGCTAGTCCAAGAGTGTCTGCAGGGCTGTAAAGCAGTTTCTCTCTTACTTAAGCAAAGTGAATGCATCAAAAGAATAATTTCAGAGTATAAACATGGAACACTCTGGGAACACTTTGGTTAACTATTAAACTTACTCCAGTAACTTTGAGAAAGCAACTGGTTAATGAATTAGTCTGCAGACTCTTAGCCTTAGCTTTTTTCCAATGGGCCTGGACAAAAAGCAGGGTCAGTGAATTGTGCCAAACTCGCAGGCTCACAAGGGTTAGCTGGTACCATGTCAAGTGCTTCGAGGCCCTCAGGCAAAAAGGTGTGATTTAAGTGCAAAGTATTATCTGTGTTTATGATGGCCTCGGAATACTGGTTTGCTTATTCTCTTTTCTTAAAAGGACTACTGCTGGCAAACACTTAGGCCATGGTTTTCATTAAAAATGTTTGTTTTCCAATACATTTTTACTTTTTAAAGTTGAGTGAACATTGTTTCGCATATAACAGTCATTTTTCAGTGGTGCAGGTAGCCAAATGGCTAATGATTTCTTCTAATTTTTAAATGAAATACTTACAATGGCAAAATTAGCTCACCTGATGATTGTACGTTAATTTGCACCAGGATAATGGTACTAGGTTTGCTGAAAGGTGTTCATAAATCGGGATTTGTATATAAATGTGATCTGCTTAGGTTCAACTGCCACTTTCTTCCTTTGGTTTTTGGAAAAATCTTTCTTCCCTCTTGAAAGGTGGCTTGTTGCAGCTGGCTAGTTTTCTAAAGTCAGCTTAATTTTTCTTGGAAACTCGCCCATGTTCTTTGAATAACAGGCACATACCTTGAGTAGGGACCCTAATACTGCTCCCAGCAAAGTCAATTAAAGGCTCTTGGTAATTTCTATAGGAGCAAATGTTTTAGATGCACACAATCTAGAGACCAGAGTGCGTACCATTAAAGGAAGAGCTGATTTAACATCCTTGCCAGTTCAGAAAAACCATGACGTCTAATGTTGACAAAGATGGAGGCAGAGTAGGGCCCAAAGTATCTGAAGGCTGCCAAGAAAATACCCACAGTGTCTTCTGTTAAACCCCAAACTGTCAATCATATTTCACAGACTGTAGATTTTTCTAATTTTCTAAATTACAGATACATTTTCAAGTTCTACCAGGCAGAAATTTAGCAGTAACTGGGGAGAGGATGGAAGGTTGCAGCCTCCCTTTCACTTTTATCCCAATTATGCAGCCTTGTCAAAGTCTTTAAGTGACTCATCTGAAAGCCATCTTTTTAACACTGTAGAAGGAAATTGTGGCAATGGAAACATGATGACTTCATATGCAAGCATTGACACACAAGAGAATGCCATGACCTAATGCTTCGAAGTTTTTAACCTTGCTCTGTACAATACACTTTTCATGTTGCTGCATCTCATCAAATTCATGGAGGTAGTTATATGTGTAAAAAAAATTACCACAAAAGTAACATGTTGTATTATAATAATACATATTAAGTGTGCAAAATGCCGACAGATTTGTGTTGACCCTTTACAGTTGAACACAATACAGATTCAACCTAATCTAACTCTGTAAACCTTTAAATTGATACATTAGAAGAATGATAGATAAGCAACCACATAATACAAGGCTATGATTTCATCAAAGGATTAGGGTGACATAAAGCACTCAAGCTCCACTCTCGTGGTTTTGTTACAAGAACCTCAAGATGGAATTTCCTCATATTCCATTGTTGATTTTAAAAGGAAAAAAAAATCAAGATTAGAACGTTTCTATTTGAAACTTCTGTTTACATTCCATATTCCAAGAGTCACATTAATATTGGTACAATACCATGTCAACATTAATATGACATTTATGTTGTCTGCTGGTCTCTGGGAACTTCAGGAAATAACATACTATACAGTTCATGGGTATGTACTATCGCATTTTGTTGGAATGATGTCTTCTGTACAACCAGCTGCCTGCATGAATTCTGATCAGCTTATGACAAACAATTATTTCCCCAAAGGTGAAATCTGTTTTTGCTCTTCACATTTTAATACTGCTGTTAGTACTTCAGATCATCACTGTAAATTTTATCGTTTCGACATTTTTATTTACTGAATTGATACATACTACTGATGTCAGAGCTCATCTCAGAAACAAAATCACAGTCAGCCACTGCATAGTATATGACAATTCCCCACAGAAACTCTGACTCTACAGTTTGCATGGAATAAGTACGGCTGGAGTTACACACTGAATAATAAGATGCGTCATGCAAAGCATTATATGGTAATTAGAGCACATCTTGGAAGGTATGATAAGGCAGAAGGCTAAAGGCCAAGTGACTCTGATAACCAACCAAAAGCACAATAATTTCCTTTATGTGCACTGAAAGGTCTTATTGCTCCTATGAAATGGAAATTATACACTGAAATAAATGAAAACAGACCTGTGCATTGACTGGGTGTCCTTGACAGAACTGGAAACTGATTGTGTCCAGAGTTAGAAAGCCGTTTTATAAGTAAATGAACTATATCCAATGGTGTAACATAAGGCTGAATCTTCAGTAAAGACTTCTGATGACAACAGAGAACATAAGTGAAGCTCAAATGACTTTGTATACAGAGTAATACATGTCACCAGAACCTGATGAAAATACTGGATTTCAATATGTACAGTTGGGTTTCACACTTGTGTTCTACAAGAGCTAGATAGGGTAAACGTCCCTTTTGTATGAAACAATTTGGGCTGTTGCACATTTTAGTATTTTTGTTATTCCTTCACCAGTTTATTTGTTCTGATAAAAAAGTCAGTTCGTTGCACTACCAGGTTGCATGAGTAACAGAGCAGAATGTGACCCTATACCTAAAAATTACTCTTGGAGTTTAACTATCTGTAGAATTTACTCTGCAGTAATTAGAATAGTACTAATTACGTTGGAGTAACAGTTTAGGGAGAGCAATTAGGATGTACTGTGCCTACAGGACTTAGATTTCTACTGCAAACCAAGTGGACACACTTAATTTCTAGAAACCAGACATGTCCACAAAATGCTAAATTGCAAGTAACATCCACTGAATAAAAAGGCCAGAAGTTTATAATTCTCTAAATTTTGTTCTCTGATAATCACTACACTGTATGCTATTTTTAATAGCCTAATTTAGGCACTCTATTTAATAAGCTACATAAAATAGATTTATGTCCTTCCACTAGAAAGAAATCAATTCTTCAGGCCATACTTGTCATTTATATCATAAAGGATATTTTTGTTCCAAGAAATTAGTTATCCTGATTCTTATATTAATGGCAAGTTGCAATACCAGAAGTGACACAAGAATTAGATTATCTTTTGAAAATATGTGAATTATTCTGAAGACATTTGATATATTTCGTGTCACTCCACATTGTGGCTCCATGACAGTTATATCTTTCCCTTCCCTCCCCACTCCCCCCTCTATGCAAAGGCCCACCTCCTCACTGGTGACTATGGAAGGTCAAGTAGCAAGTCTCACTAAGTAAACATCTCTCATACTTTTGAAACAAAAGAAGAAGCCACCTCCCTTCCCACCCTCAGTACTCAGCAAAAAGCAAATCAAAACAAAACCCAAACCTCCTTTTACTCGCTTAAACAGGTATTTGTAAAATTGCGTCACAAAAATGCACAGTGAAAATGACTGATTAGCATTAATAATTCACAGATAGAGCTGAGGTCATCACTTGTCATGTTTGGCATTGTTTTTCCTCATGGTGATCCTGGCTGGTTACTTTCAGCAGTGGCTCAGTTTTTGAAGTAAAAAATTAACAACTCTGCAGCAGAGTTTAGCTTCTGACCAGGGGCATCACACATCTGTGGCATTTTTTTAAATGAAGTTGGCAACTGCATGGACATTGAAAATGCAGATTACATTTACAGTGTCTAGACTTTCATATATGTGCTCAGTTACAATTAAGTGAAGCAAAAAGTGTACATATTATCCCTACTGCTATTCTGTTGCTACGGAGCCGCAAATGTGAAAAGCAATACCTTGAAATAAAGATTTCTTTGTTGCCCCTAGTCTACATAGCAGCACAGTTTAAGTAAACACTAAAACTGTGTTTGAGATGTTTGTTTTATTTTTCCCCAAAGATGTAAACATCAGTCCCAGTGTCGTAAACTTTGCTGTATAGGACGAGACAGACGATCTGAGGCAGGATGACTATCAGACACTAGTGACAGAAGCTTGCAGGCAGTTAGCAGGTTTCTGCAGTTTCTCAGCTTCACTTGTGGGTGGGTCTGCAGTGGCTCGGAAGTTGAACGTTGGGCCTGCGCCTCCATGTGCAGGGCTCAGAGCGGGGTTCTGACGTCTGTTGCTTTCAACAATACTTGAAGTGTTGGATGCCAGGCTCTCACGAGTACTGGAATGGAAAAGAAATATATATACACACTCATATATGACATGCCTATATATCTATTGACCAGACAGGAAAGGAGAATAGAGTGTTTTGTAATAGGTTTCCTGTGTTTGCATGTAATGTCACGTCAATGAGCCACCTCGTTTTGATGGTACACATGTGTTCCTCCAAAATGCATTCCAGAGGTGCTCAGTGGTCATCATACTGTAACATACAGGTACAGCACTAAGCACAGCTGAAGCTGTCATACAAAGCATAAGCTGAACCAGTATCAAGCATCTGGATTTTTCACCCAAGGAAATAGCTTCCATCTTGCATTTGAACATACTCATTTTCTTTCCTGACTGATGCACTTTTGCACAAAGTAGCTTCATCAAATCAGGTCTGTGACTAAGCAGAGCTAGGACAGCAATCGTAACACAGCATTCTCTGTTGTCTCCTCTTCCACCTCTGTTTTTATAAAAAAAATATTAACTAAAAGTCCTACTTTACATTAAACCCACAATGCTTCTAAACTTAACACTTTGATTTTGCTTTGCAGCTGAGACAATTGCAACTTACCAAGATACTGAGAAATCTTAACTGCCTGGTCTGTGATCATGCCTTGAACAAGCAGTGCTGCTATTTCATCAGAAAATGGACAATGTCTCTTTCATTCTAACATGTCATTTATCCACAGGAGTGACACGACACTTAGCACTTTTAAATATTAAGCCTTTTAATACATCTAATTATGAATGCAGAGGAGCCTGTATTTTAGTCTACACTTTTAGAAAACTAAGCCATGGCATGCTAAGGCTAGTTTTATCACTACTACTCTTTTTGTTCTCTTTACACTCTTTATTAATAAATTTTTGATCTTCAAATAATGGGTTCCTGTGCAGAGAGAGATTTGCTTTCAAATAGCTACTTATGTTCTCTTCACCTGTATCCCTACTTCTTTGTAAAATGACATCACCCCTTGCTATGGAGATGTTTACTGAATATATTAGAGGACTGAATGCAGTTGTTAAATAAGCACTAGAACCAAAGATACTAATGACAAGAGTTTCGTAGTCAGTTTAAAGTCAACCTAAATTTACCTGCTACTGAAAGCTCTTGCCTGCTTTGTGTGGACCTGACCCTGCCACATGTTTATGCTGCTTTCCTGATACTAAGCCTTGCAACCAGCCAGATCAGGGACTGCTCTGTTAAATACTAGCCCTCAGGAAAAAAAAAAAAAATTTAGTGCTAGCATCAGGGGAGGAGGAGTAGGAATGCACAGCTTCAGATGTGGCAGGTCAGAAATGTGTCAGTGCATGGCACAGAGGAAGGAACACCTTGCCTAGATGCAGGGGCATATTTAAATAATCTTAAACTAACTGAATCTGGAAAATCGATGATGTTTTTAGGAAAACTTCCACAGATATTTTAAATTTATCAAAATGGTACTGAATCTTCTGCCAATGAGTGCCTTACTGTCCAAGTTCCAAACAGCTGTGATGGGTGATGTATATAGTACATGATTTCTATGAGCTGCAATGACATATGGTGCACTTCTGTTGCTCATTTTTTGATTCCTCTCCCTCTGCTTTTTAATGAAAAAAGATGCAAACCTCGGTTTTCAGAGATGATTCAGTATTGTATCATTCCTTATGGGACCACTAATTCCAGATCATTTTCAATTCTGATATTACAAAATGACCATTACAACATGTATACACAAAGACTGCAGTGAGAATTTTGCATGCGGAGTAATGCCAAAATTATGACCACCTCTTTCTTTAGATGACAAAGGAGCAACAGTATTATATAAGCTCTAAGAATAAAGGAATAAATTTAATCTTGACAGCTAACATGTACTATATACAACTTGCATAAAAGCAATACACAAAATATTGTGAGGCTTTCTTCCCAGTGGTGATCGGTATGTTCACAAACTTTGAAACAAAATACTTTGGAAGTGAAATGACCAGTGCAAATCTCTTTAACTTCATCTAGTTTGTTTGGTTTTGGTGGTGGGTTTTTTGTTTGGTTTTTTGTTTGTTTTGTTTTGGGGTTTTTGTTTGGTTTTTTTTGTGGTTTTGTTTGTTTTTTGTTTGGGTTTTGTTTGTTTTTTTGTTTTACTGTCCTTTTTCCACTTTGTCACATTTCAAAAATATACTTTTTCTTTCATAGTCTGGAATTGGTAATTTTGATTCCCTAGCATGAAAAGATACCACCCCACCTCAGGAAGCAGAGTCACATCATCAGTGGAGGCAGGAAGTCGAAAGTTATATCATCACTGAACGCCAGAAGAGTATACCTGAGAAACATCACTACGTGCATGTCCTCTTCTAATACTCTTCCCTAGGCATCTGCTAAAGGATGCTGTCAGATCTAGTTGGATTTTACCAGACGGATGCTGGATGGCTATTTTGTATTTCCTGGAAAAGGGCCTTGGAGTACATTTTTTGTTCTAAGGTAGTAAAGTAATAACAGCATGGTAATTATAGCCAAAGGGCTGAATTCACCCTCAGCTCAATTTATTTTTATAGACTTATACCAAGGAGTGACCAAAACTCAGCAAAATCATCAAATTTAATAATTTTGATGCAAAGCTCATGAAAAAGTCTTTGAAATATCCAGACTATATGCTCACATATTCTGTTCTCTAGCTAGGTAAGTTTATGTTAAACAGAAATTTTAGCTTTTGGGTAAATAATTAGGGAAGAAAATGTCTACCTTTGCATTAACCAGAAACACAAGCATACCAAAGTAGTCCAAGAACTGAGTTTTAATCCAGTTGATACCCTATCCTGGAGGTGACTCATACTCTGTGGAGTAAGGCAGGCTGAGCAAGAAGCAAACACCATGACATACTCCACCACAAAACCCAACTGCAAGTATAGCACTTCAACTAAAGGAAGAGCTTACATTTAAAAAAGAACAGTGTAAACAGCTTCATACAACAGTTGTATGTGAGAAAGATGAGAAGCATCTCCAGAACAACCAATAAACACAAACAAATTCAAAACCTTCTCGAGTTTTTTTTTTTTTTAGGGTGAACTCATAAGTGGTACAATTAACTCAAATAATTTTTCATTATTTTACTCAGAAAAATTATACATTTGCTAAAAGCCTGCTCTAGTTGATAATCACTGCATGCTGCATGAGGTGCACTAATTGTTGCCTTATCATTGACATCAAATGGGAGTAGCCATCAAATCCAAAGGAATTTATTTCACAATGACAGAACTTCAGCTGAAAATGAAGTTTAGTCCTGTGTAGAAACATAAAATTTTTCACATGCCTTTCTGGAAGCCTTTGCTATAGATGTAAACATCCACATATTTCTGTGGAATAAGAACACCATTTACAGAGAAAAAAAAAAAGGCAAAACCCAAACCAAAAGGAAAAAAAAAACAAACCCAAAAGAAAGCAACCTTTTCTCACCTAATACAAACCCACTCTTAAAGGTTTTATTTTTAAACATAGGCAATAAATAATTTAAGCTTAAGTAACACACTATAAGACTATAAACTACTATGGTAAATTATTTCTGTGTTCTTACAGTCATTCTTCTGAACTCCGATGGGTTGATATCCAGGCCAAACAAAACTAGTCAAGCTCCATTCCGTCAAGGAACTAGGACTGCCAAAGGTCAGAGAGACAAGGAAAAAGGCTGCAGTAAAGGATTCTGAACCTGGAAATACGCTTGTGAAATCTCCAGGGCAGGGAACATACCAGCAACTCTCTCCTCCCTACACCTGTAAGACTTTTAGCACACTGAGACTTCCATGATGTCTGAAATCCCTGGAATGGAAATTACTAACCAGCACCACCACACGCAAACATCTGGACTCTCTTCCCAAGTATCTTAGGCAAGGCACCTCTCTCTCAGCTGATGCAGCGTAGAGTCACCTCTGAAGTTCAAATATCCTGAGCACTTTAAGCATTGGAGGGAGAGTGGCTGTTCCAGTCTCACCAGTTTGGAATGGCAATTAGATATACTTCCAATATTTGTGAAGAAAGCAAATAAAAAAGACCAAATACAAAACAATATAATTTCCTTTTTTTGTCTGAGCCAAAGATTATGCCACCTAGTCATGCCTAGTCTTCCCATTAGTCTTGTTGATAGTATCTTAGAGGGAAAGGGAGGGGGGGAGTAACATGAGCTCACCCCTTCTATTCTAAATGCAAAACCAAGTTTAATACAGAAAAAAAAATACAGGGAGGTTTTCAGGAAACAGAAAAATGACCTAATACAGAGTTAATGCTGCAAATGGTCATTGCTTTCTTACGGTATGGTGGGAAACCCACACATCTGAATAAAAGATTCCAGAGAAAATGCTGTCTGAAAATGTGTGAAATTGTTTAATACAGCCCTACATTCTGTCACCAATATCACACACATATAACTATAAATGGAACTTCCTAGTCTGTAAAGCTGCAATGAATGTGACAGTCCTACCGTGGAGAGTTGAACCCGCTGTCCACAGTAATGCTGCTGCTGTCCATGCTGTCCAGGCGGGCTGAGTGGGTGGCTCTCTGGTTGTTGCTATTTTCTGTTTCCTTCGGGGTAAGAAGAGTAAGATTCTTCTCAAACTTCCGCTGTAGATCCCTCTCCTTTTCTCTCTCTAGGAGCCACTGCATTGTACCAACGTCATCCCTATTCTTTTCCTCCTCAGCATTTTTGTTGGTTCCTTCCTCTGAGTCATCATCATCAGATACGTTGTAGTAGTCGAAGGAGGCCTCCTGGTTCCCAGCCGTCTCTTGCTGTCTTTGAGAAACGGGCATGACTTGTGAGACTGAGGTTACTATCGCTTGTTCAAGTTTCTCACATCTGACTGGCAATGTGTCAGAGGGGGTCTTTTGATGGGGCTTTAGCAGAGGTGTGTTAGACTTATGATAACTATTCACAGAAAGAGTGTTGTGTAGAGGTTTAAAGAGTGTATCCTTGCTAAATATTTCTTTCCTTTTATCAAGGCTACTTGATTCAGCACTATGGTGTTGAACCAGCCGCCCGTTTGCAATCACCTCTGGAGTTTGTCCGGCAACCGCTGAACCACTGCTTGGGCCCTTTGGGGACTCCTCCTTGTGCACCCCAGGCTCCCTTGCAATATGTTGAGACTGTCTTTCTGCGGGAGTCATTTTTTTGAGCCCATCTGTCCCTGTTAGCGTATCATGATCCTCTTTGTTCTTTCCCAGTGGTGACGGAGCAGTCAGCACAGTCTCACTGGATGTGTTGCACTGAAAATAGTCATCGACTGCAGATTTTGTTGTGCAGGAGTTGAGCTCACTATACGATGGCAAATTCTCTGTAGGCTTGCTTTGTTCCAATAGGCTACAAGAACTGGGGGTTTCTACACTGCCACTAGCTTTTTCAGGGATGCAAGTCTCTTTGTAGCTTGCAGATGAAATCAGAGCCCTTTGATGACTGAGTGACTGAGATGGCCTTAAGGTACTATCATCAATGTAAGTTTGGCTAGTTGTTTGGTCATCTGGGCTACAGCCTTCACCTAGATCTTCAGGTGTTCCCAGTGTTGCTGAGCCCAGAGGTCCCTTGGAGTTATCCATGGATCTAGACCTTTCTTTAGCCTTACTGGACCGCTCATTCCTCGATCTTCTATCCTGTGTATGGCTGTGGCTCCGATGGACCTTGGAGTGGGAGCTTCCCCTGGAAGGTTCAGGGAAAGGCATTTCAGTTCTTCTTTTGGCCAGCTCACCAGACACGTCCCATTCTGGTGTCATGGGAAAGTGAGATTCAATCATATTAGGATTGCTGTGCATTATATAATTATCTCCCTTGTGTTCTATTATAAAACAGCCTTCCCGTGGGGATCGAGTCAAGGGATCATAGAACTCGTACTCCCTTTCCGCAGGTATATCCAAATGAGAGCCATCTGATGGGTCTCCTTTGGACACCCGGGTCTTGCTGTGCGACCTCGATTTCCCATGAGACTTTCTGTGATTCCTGCTCTTTTTACTTCGTCCACTGTGATGAGCTGAAGATCCTGCTTTGCTTCGTTGAGCTTTTTCTTCTTCAAGTTTCTTCATTAGTGCAGTGTGTCTCATGACATTTTCCACAGTCAAGTCTGGGTTAATGCGCCTGATAATCTCCATTTCTACCTCTCTAGGTATAGTGGTAGGGGTGTCCTCGTCCCTTAGTGGCCACTCCTCTGGAGGAAACTGGGCAGAGAAATTTGCCAACTGTTTTGTCTTGTCCTTCTTAAAACTTAATCGGAATAATTTGAGTCCAAATTTCTTAGACTGCTTTTCTACATCCTTAGGCTTTGTGAGTGTCTCTGCTTTATATGAAAAATTGACAGTACTTTTACTTTTCTCAGTAGGTGGGACCTGACATAATGAGGGAGGACAGTACGAGTCTTTACAGTCTTTTGCTGATTTCCTCTGTAGGGTAGATGCATGCATGCTGTGCATGTCTTCTCTGCAACAATGGCAGGAGTCGCAGTGGTTTTTGGGTAGTGTTCGGTCCCTGACGCATCCCGAGGTGGAGGGAGTTATAGTTCCTTGTTGTGGAGAGGTACATTGAGACCTGTCAGGTATCCTCTCATCCAAATGGTACCATTTACTGTTAGTTCTTATGAGAGATGGTGTTATAAAGTAAGTCTGCGGGGTTACAATGAAATAACCATCCGGAGTTGGATATATTTTCCTCTCCCGTACAAGCATATTCAAAGTATGTCGAAGGATTTCTGGACTGGGTGTTGGAACTCCTAGAAATGACAGTAAACACATATCAGGAACTGCATAAAACTGTGAAGAACTCTCTGGTTTCCCCCTCCCCAACAAAAAGCTGTTTTTTCCAACGTACAGGCTGGAATATGCTGAGTAAACAATTCCAGTAAAACATTTTGTTAGGCATTCTTTTCTCTGTTTGTTTCTCCACTCATCTCCTACCCTTCAGACATTTCAATTATTAATTAAATAGAAAGGAGGCCATTAATAAAGTGCTAAAAAAAAAAAAAAAAAAAGAGAGACAACTTAAGAATTTCTAGTCACTTCCATTGTGCAGGTGACCGTAAGGTACAAGATGGAATCACTGAAAATAAAAGTGTCAGGGGAAACATTTCACTTTTATTCTTCTTCCAACTAAATATTTATATCCCAATTCTCCAGAACTGTTCTTAAAATGCCTTGTCACATAAAAAGCAGTGGTTATTTTTTACTTTGGATGCCTAAGTTGTTTTTCCACAGAAGAATACTACAAAGGAAAAAAAAAAGGCATTCCCTCAAACTGCCCCTTCATCACAAACTTGATTGAACTGATTTACTCTCCCATTAAAGCATGTTTCAACTATATCGGCTTCTCCAAAAAAAGACACATCCTGAATGATACAGTTCATCTTACCCAAACACACTTTTCCATTATGCTGGAAGTTACAGATTTAACTCTTTCTATTTATAACTTCTCAGAGTTCCTTGCCTTTCGCGTGAGATGCGAGGGACACCACCTAAGTGCATGTCTTGCACACTGAGAAAGGGACAAATACAACAAGCCTGCACCAATGTGACATGGCAGACTTGGCACTGTGAGCCTGGTCCTCCCACTACCAGTAGGCCTGCTGGGTTCAGAGTGCAGGGCCAAGTCTTCAGTACCTTATCAGATAAAATACTGAGATAGCATTTAGTGTATAGAAGTTCCATCTAGAGCTAAGGAAACAAGAACTTTAGTTCACAGGCTTATTAAAAAAAAATTGTTTATGCTCAATAAAAAATAAAAGTATTTCTAAGTTTTCAGTGGAAAAAGCTATCTTCAATCAATACATTTTGTTGAACTAAAATGCATTTCAATGCTGGGTATTGGTTTAATTTACATTTTTAGAACTAGATAAACATTTTTCAAAAGTTTGTACAGTCTATTTTAAACTAAAAAGGTTAATATTATTTAGTCTGGATCTTGGCTTTCTTTTAAATAAAAGTAATCTAGGGAAAAAAAAAAGGCATCAGAGAGCAACTTAGGTTGGAAGGGAACTCAAGAAGCCATTTGGTCAGCACCCCTATTGATATCCAGGCCAAGTCAGATGGAAAAATCTCAACCACGGGTACCTGTCACAAACACAGGATCTCCAGTAGTACACAGTGTCTGGTCCCCAACTCTTCTCCAACATGTTGGAGCCTGCTAGCTCACTGATCTCCTTTTGTAACCAAACATGAGGATGACAGCAACAGCTCCACCAAAAGATCAGCAACAAGAAAAAGAGAAGCTGTACTAACTCCTTAACTCATCCTCTTTCTTGCAACCGTTGTTGCAGGCAACATAGTAAACATCCTTGTGCTTAACTTTGAATGGTGTTTGAACCTAGTGGCATGACCATACTGTTCATATCTGTAAATAAAATCTTACAAGGAAATGGCAAAGCGTTAGAAATAACATGGACACGAGTGAAAGCAGTTACAGCACAGAAGGCATCAGGGAGTACAGTAAATATATTTCATGCACAGTCCACAGAGCTGAAAGATTAGGGCCGATCCAAACACAGGAAGGAAGAATGGTGAAGATAGGATATAACCTGAAAGCATAAATTAGACTGAAAATTGGAAAAAAATATGGAGAATCGGGAGAGTTTTTGTCTCCTTTTCATGCAGGTGTCCACACTTTATGTAATAATCCTAGAGAGAGTAAAAAATACCCCCAGAACTCCTGGATGAGCTAACATACCAGAAATAGCAACAGATGGGAAAAGCTGAAATCCAGAGAGTTGGGGAAGAAAATTACTACCGCCCCCCAGCCCAGAATTTCAGATCTCTCTGAACTGAAGTAAACAATATGGTGAGCTACCTCTGGATTGTGAGGCAGTGGCAACCTGAGAGCGAGCTGTCACCTGTATGAGCTTTTGGTAACACACAGGAACACAGAGTGATTTCGGTTCCTGCAACACCCAGTGGTCATCTAATCTCTTCTTTCTTGCAGTGGAGCTGCTATGTCCGCTTGGGTAACACCACCCCTTTTCCATTATGCCTTGCATGATGACAAGACATGGATAACTACAAAATTCAAGCTCATTTGTTTCTCCATCCCGTGCTGAAAATGCACTGCAGGGTCCAACCCTGTCCCTGGTGCACTTGCTCTGCAGCGGCCAACCTCTCTTCCTTCCTCTGCATAAACAACCTGCCCGATCCATTGCATTTTCCAGGAGCTTACAAGTAAATACCTCAACACGTACTTACCTTTGTGAGAACTTGGCTCTTCATCCCTATTTTACTTATAAGAATTTTCTTAACATGATATTTCAAAAACATCAGAACAAAAATAAAAGCGATGAAAACATTTCTCTTGGGAGCTTACAGAAAAGTTAGGGAAAGAGACTGAAATGGATGTTCTGAGGTTTTACGTTCATTCAGGCAAAAAGAATAATACAATAATATTAAAATAATAACATAAAAATGTATTTTTCACCCAGTAAACCACAATGGCTTCAATGTGTTCGGTAAGTGGGTCTCTAAACACTGGATGCACAGTAGTTACACTAATTGACTAACTCCTGTCAATGGAGAATGTGCAGATAAACACCAGGGAAAAAAAAATTATTGCGCCTGGACAGTCAATGACACTGTAATGTTAATCGTGTCAGCCTTCTTTCTGGAGTGTAAGACTATCACTTTTATTACTCCCAGGATACTGTACATCTCTTTGGTTCACTAAGCCAGCAGTGATGACAGCAGATGCAGATCTCTGAAGCTCAGCATTGCCAGCTAAGGGTAGATATGGCTTTTGTTCCGAGCTCTTTCAGGTACTTACAAAAGCAGAAAGAGAACCAAACTCAACTTATGGTTTTCTGCACGGCAGACAGGAGCAATGACTTACTCTGGCTCCCATTGTTCCTATTTTAAATACAGATTTAAATACAGCTTTCTCAAAACTTCTCTCTTTACAGCAATCTGCCCACATCATGTCTATACACAACCTACCCCCTTGCATTCAAAAGTCTCCTTATGGTGTCCCTTCCTCCATTAAATAGAAACAAAGGAAAAAGACCCAGTAGCTTAGAGACTCTAGCACATAAAATATTGCATGACAGCAGTGGTGTTATTTAAGATTATGTAGTGGTTTAATAATTCAAAAGCAGAAACTGTCTGGACACTGAATCATCAGACATGTACATTTTCCGTATCTCAAGAGAGTCTACTATGCCATCCACTGAGCTCCCAGACAGAAGATTATGTCTTGTTTGCTGCTCACAAAGAACACTGACCTAGGGTGAACTCAGTTAATGTAAGACACTTCTTTTAAGTGCTGCACATATATTTCACATATTTAGAAAGTGAACAATTATAAAGGTGAATGTCAGAGTAATTTGCCAGCTTTCAGAAAACTGTTTCCTTAAAAAGCAACCTACCTAGTCCAATATACATGTATTTCCTACTTTGACATTTTGAACATCTTAAAATTATTTAAATATGGACAATTAAATGTGGACAAAATTTGGGAGAAGAAAAAAGAAAAATATCCTTATTAAAGGCAGCATAGACTAAGGCTTGATGTTTTCTTCATCCAGATTCATACAGATAAGAGGGTCTGGTTGCCAAACAGAAAACAGAGGTTACATTCTTAGCTCCTTATACTGGATTTCAAAGATTTACATTTAATGTATGGGATTTAAATCATGGTCAATAAATTACAAAGTAAGGCTGTGCAAACATCTCATTGTTTAATTCTAAGTGAGAATAATGGGAGTAGGTGCAGGAGCAGCCCTCCTGCTTTTTTAAAAACCTGACAAATACCAAAACCCACAAATAAGATGTGCATTATCATTACAAACTTTTTGAATAAAACAAATTCATGAAAAATACATCTCATGTAGTATTTAAATGGTGTTAAATCTGCTAAAATGATTTTCTCCTGAGCTGATGCTAAGGCTTAACAAGGGATAAAAGAAATACTCTGATTGGCTCATGAAATACTAGTTAAGGATGTGGAGTGGTTGCTATGTGATGTTATAAATAATTAGCATACCTTATTTCAGATAGAGCCATGGCCCAGATTTACGCCTGCACAATGGCTCAGCAAACTAGAGGGCTAGACTGCAACTGTAAGACCCTGCACTGAGGAAAAAGCTTTATTATTCTTAGGCAGTTTCGAGAATAGCATCTGGGGTCTTAGGAAATTTATCCACACATTGAAACACAGTGAAGCATCTGTTCATTAAAACACAAACAACACAGGCAGACAAGTGCTGCTACATGAAGAGATACAGAGAGGTTATGTGACAATAACAGATACACCTACAGTGGTAATGCTCTCCTCTCCCTCAGAGCATCAGCACCTAATTCAGAAAAATAAATTATCAGAATATGAGAGGACATCAGATATTTTAAAATAGCCACAGAGAATACAAGGGCTCAAAAAGCTACAGCTGATTTATTAGACAGTTTGAGTAGACAAGTGAAAAATATCACTCAGCATAAGAAGTTCTCTTTACTGCAAAGAAGAAATTCTTTGGATAATTGTCATATGCTGAGAGAACATGTATGCTTGCTATGCTAAACATGTCATGGCTGGAAGAGAAAAGCATTTCTCTAGAGAAGGGAAAAAACTGGACAATAATTTGGTGGATTTTTTTTTCCTTCAAATAACTTTCTTTACGTTTTGGGAAGCAAGGCTCTCTTTTTTTATCTCAGACTTGAGAAATTCACATGTCAATGGCTAGCGGAAAAAAAAAAAGGCAGCAAGAGACTATGTGCTAACTTGCCTCAGGCTTCTTCTGATCAGTGTCTAGAAAATAATCCAGCCTGTTGAATTATTTTTCATGTTTGGTTCTGTCTAACAAGAATAGCACAACACACCAAGTCTACTGATAATCATGCTCCCAGGAAACTCAAGGGATGCCACCAATTGAGTATAATTTCCACCATGCAATAAAATTTATACAAAAATATTGATAGAATCATTGAAGGAATACTTGGAATCTTTGGAATTCTTCTAGAACACAGCTTTACAGAAAAGATGACTTGGTAAAAAAAATCGTCGAAATTAATTAAAAGGAATTACAATTGTGAATTTTTACTTACAACTTTTACAAGTATTTTCAAAATTAGCCAAGCATACTGAAAAAAAACCAAACCTACTGATAAACAAAACTAGAAACTGGGAGAGACAGTATTTACAAAACATTCTTACAGTATTTTTTTCCACTGTGCAATTATTAAATGTCAGATAAAACTTCATTCCAAACACAACTCTCAATAAAGAATTTATTTTAAAATCTCAGAACTTAGTACCAGTTATTGCAAAAGCCATGTATCCTTCAAGGCTTTAAGTAACTCTTGCTCTGAAATGTAAGAAAAAAAAAATCCAGACATCGACACATGGCTATGGTTAGGCTGTCTAGATGAGACAGATGCATCAGTAGTTTTCCTGCTGAAGCATTTTTCATTAGTTGCTTTTTGCAACTGTAAAATAGGTACAGGGGAGAAGTTTCTCAATTACTTTAGAGAACTGTTAACTCAGGCACAGAATAGTTAAACACCTTGCCCAGGATCATACAAAGCACAAATGAAGAAGTTGTGCTCTCTTGAGCAGTATACCTCCACCCAATGCTTTTGCATCACAATTAAAATGTCTCTGCAAGACGCATTTTGCATGATTCACCAGCTCCAGATATAGAGGGCCAGTAGCAAAGCAGCATATTCAAGAGTACATTCTTGTCATAGGATTCCTCTTTTTGATGTTACAGTATCTTTAATCCATGATAATTTCTATTTACCATTTCATAAGTTTTATCAAGTGCTTACAAGAATATCTTCTGAACAGTTCACCAGCATTTATCAACACAGCAAGTACATCTATGGCTCCCCAGGCCTTTCAGTTTAGTCGTGAAGAGAGTTGTCAAGTTATCTTTAAACCTTTGGTTTATTATTTTTCAAGCAAGGGCAGTACAGAAGCAAAAGCCAGAACTGTGTCCAAGAAGGATCCAAAAATCCCTGGAAAGGAGGATGACATTGTCCTTTCAGTTTAAATATAACCTCTGCCTGAAGCAGGCGCATCACTGTCACTGGACTCTACAACCTGCATCAGGGCACACACTGAGAGCCTATCCCAGGTGGAAGAAGACATGCAGTATGTGGGAATCCTGCTCCTTAAGAGAGAATTCTCTATAGAGACCTCAATGAGGTTATCTCTATGGAGATTGGACAATTGAATGATGTCAACAGAGCTCTTATGAGTTAGCTACAACTGGCTTGAAAGCCACAAGGTGAAATAAGTCTGCTCTGGCTATGACGCATCATGCTTTTTTTTCCGTAGCTACTAAAGAAGTGCTAAACTTGTTGACTATGATAGAGAAAAATGTGAGAAAAATCACGAATAATAAGCTTATTCTGATACTATCTGAAAAAAGAAACAAGCCAACACCTTGTTGTTTAGTACCTCAAGTAATTTTTATTATTTACATAAAGTCAGGAATTAACCCTGCAAAATGCATCTCACATGAATGGCCTTATCAAAGAGAACTCAATTCTCCGTATGTTAAAGAATAAAGAAAAGGTTCTAAGATTAGAACCCTAATGCCTCCTTTTACTTTTGCTTAGCATGTCAGGATTAGTCAATATCCCCATCCAGAAGGGACTAAGGATTGTTTAACTGCCCTTTTACAGACATGCACTCATCTGACCAATGATTTATTAATGACTGGTTACCTGGGAAGCAGGTGGTTAGGTGCTCCATTAGTGCTTCCTGTGTGACTTGTTTTCGGGCAGAGTTCATTGCTGAGATGGCCAGGCAAAGGATTTCCCCAAGTGGAATAAACTGTGACTGAGTGATAGGAGACATGCTGATGGGTGATACATCACCTGTAAAAAGACAACAGATGAGCAATGAAGCGTTTTTGTTGGTTTTGGTTTTTTTTTTAAATCTGCTCATAGAATAAGGATGTAGAGATACAACTAGCAAGAATTCTCAGAGCTCTCTAGTACTGGGCTGGAGATGAAACTCTTACAACAGAGAACCATCTAACAGCTTATTTCAAAACTTAGACATGGTGAACTTCGGAAAATGGCAGATATATGCTGTGCAGACATAGTTTCTCAAAGGGTACAAAACACAGATTCAGAAAAATGCCAGCAAATTAGTACTCATGCTTGCAAAACCTCATACTTAACATCCTACTAGCTAACCGCACAAACAAAATAGTTGCATGTATTTCTCTGGACATAAAAGCAGACGTTTCACTCCCCTTCAAAGAACAGTGGTATGGATCACCTTTAATTTCCACTTGATAAAATTTTTTTTTATTAATAGTAACAAAGATCAGAAAAAACGTTGCTCAGTTAATGAATAACATCATCATTCAGCTGAAAAAGCACAGAATGCTCTTTAGAGTCCCCAAAACATCAAAACACCTTAAGATTGATACCCTGAATAAACCTTTCCTGGATCTACGTGTCAAATGCCTTTGTATGAACTACATATTTTTAAGAAGAGAAGTTTCAGTGCTTCCAGGATGGCCTGAAAATTACCTTCATTGTAACTTTTCTCATGTTGTCTTTACAAAGAATTCATTTACCTATACTTTAAAAAAAAAAGATTGAAAGATCTTAAAAAAAAAGTTATAGGAGAAATTACAATCTGATAATACTAGCATGACTACACAAATACACATATACAAATGCACTCTAACATACTTTATCCAAATACAAAAATACTTTTTGATTCTGCTCTGTACCTCTTCTTCAAGTGGTAACAGTTCTCCACTGATGTCAAAGAGAGGAAAGCAGCAGGCTAAAACATTTTCCTTGCCAATGGAAAAGGAATAATAAATAGTAACAGACAGAACAAGGGGTGCTTGACTACAAATCCTATTCTGGCCACAGGTCAGTCAATAGTCAGGGATTAAATTTTACCTAAATAGCTTTGAAATTTCAAGAAAATCATCTTATTCCTGCTGTCACAGAGCAATACCTTGTGATCAAATCATGAATCAAATTACTGGAAATTAATTCAAATTGAAACTTTCACCCACAATTAGGATAATCCAATATTTGCCCTATTAATTCTATATTCCTATTGTGTCTACTAAACAAGAGGAACAGCTTCTAAGACTGATTATCAAAGTGCATTTAATCCTGCATTATACTCAGCACTTTGGGGGGAAAAAAGAATTGGTGGGAGTAGCAAATTGCATAACTGTCTCAGTGAGACTTGTGAGCAATATTTTTCAATCACCAGCTGTACAATCTGTTGTACAACAGTGATACACATCACTCAAGACACAACAATGATTTAAAAATACACATTTGTGCTATGCTGTCTCCTGATTGCTTCTGCTTAGTCAGGCCTGACCAGACCAATGCTGCATTCCCAACACAGCAGCATTCTTCCAGCTTCAAGCTTCAACACAGTGCAGTCCAAGATCCTCATTCTTATCAGACCACAGAATTATGACCTTAAAATATAACTTTCTCTGGACATTTTTTATTCATACACACCTGAAAGTTCTTGCCACATGCTTTACAGACAATAGCAAAGAAGATCATGCACAGCTTACAGGGAGACATGAAAGATAACACTTTCACATGACTTGGGAGCAAACACCATTTGATCCTTCATCATTTGATAATGGATAAAGAACATCATAGTTATTATACTCCTATTTACTAATAATTATATCTGCTGTCAGTTTAAATTCGTTCATAGCCAAATCTTTATCATCATCCAGACACATAAGTTTACCAATTCTGATCACCAGGCATCACGCACTTTGTGTAGAGGATCAGTTTCTTTAATGATAATCTTCATGTCTAAGAAGCATCAGAATTATGATAAGAATTATGCAGATTTAGCTAAGCAATTTAAGAAATTATGTGTCATGGGTATTCTTGTGAGCACTACTAAATTGAGTTCAATGCAATGTCAAACAGATTGGCATATACTGGCCTCAGTTGAGGTTTAATCTTATCAGGTTCATTGGGCACTGAAATGGGCTCTCTGGTATGCTGGCTTTGCCTGGAATAGAGTACCTTTAAGGGCATCCAGTACCTTTAAGGGCAGCAGCTTACTCAATTGTTTTATCTGGATCATCACAGACTTTGCAATTTCTTAAACTAAAGCACCCTGGCAGAAGTTTCCCTGTGCCTGCTCCCAGCCATGCACTCACACTGCCACCTACCCAAGTGCCAGGATGGGAGAGTGGAAGGAAAACCTCTTTATTTCCCTTGAATGGGAACGATCCATTCACAGCCAACCACAACAATTCTTAGGATGTAATACCATAATCAGCCTCCTGAAGTGGGAAGGAGACTCAAGGAGTTTTATACATGAAGCTTGGCTATGCAACCTTTCACCTGCCCCCAGAGGGATGCTTGGACAAGAACTCAGAAACCAGTTGCTCTCCTCACTCCCAGGAACAGCCCATCCTTCTCCCCTGACTGCCAAGAGCATGCAGAGATCCACCTCTGGGATCACTTCCAGTTAGAACTTGTTAATGTAAAATTGGCTAAGTACAAGTTAAAAAAGAAATAAAGTTTGCCTGGATTTTAGTTTAGTAACTTTACACAATCATTCCTTTCAAAGCAGGCCTTCAGCATGGAATTGCTTTGTAGGTTAGTGTGCAGAAAACATTCAGTCTGCAGATTTGACCCCCTGCCAACTGGACTCTTGTTACCAAGAGTAAGCCAGGAGTTTCCACTGAAATACTAACTATACTTTACATAACTCATCAATACAAAACATTCAGCATTGGTTCCTTAATGTTAACACAACCTCTAGCAAAGCACACTGCAGTGCATATGGCAGGGTAACACACATCCTGCTTGCAAATATTTGGGAGCTTAACAGCCATTTAATTAACTATAAAGATTACTATAATTGTCCATAAAATCATAATTTAAATGGCTTTAAATGCAGCACAAATGTTCAACAAATATTGGTTTGTGTGAGGGCCTTTCTTTCTGTTTTGTAAGGGACTATAAACAGTTAAGCCATAATCTTTTCCACTCCGTGCTTTTCAACCTACTTCACTTTGACAAGGACACTCTGGTTTCACCTCCATTGTGACAGAATGATCTCCATAGCCTGTTGTTCTGAACTGTCTGGAGACAGTTACTAGCTCTTGTTTAAAAAGGCTAGTGCACATTTTGAGTAGATCTAGTCACAGAAAGCCAAAATCCCCTCACTTGGGGAGGCTCTAATTTGCCAGATTTTATCTTGACTATCCTGTGGCTCTGGGAAACGACATGCAGTCTGTGGTTATATTTAAGTGAACAAACTTCTTTGATGCACAATAATAGCAAATATCTTGCATCTATGAGATAATATATTAGCATCAATTACACACATAAATACTGTTTAGCCTGTTGAACAGAAGGTTTACTAGAACTCCTTTAGGAAAGATCTGCTTAAAAAACAGCAAATAGGCTTTTCCTATTTTTTTTTGAAGACCACATCACTTACATAAAACATCTAGCATATGGCTCCTGTTAGCTCTGACTGATGCTTGTCTCAAGCCGCTTTCTTTTGAAATCAAATTACTAGCCTTGACTTTCATATGTTTATGTTCCCAATTAAATGAAAACCGGAGCTCAGAGAGCAGTTTTCACCAGCTGACTGCATGCTTTGTTTAAATATAAGACATATACATATATACACACATAATTTTAGCTCTGTTTCTGCAGTGTCTCTCCAAACTTTTCTCTAAATAATTAAAAAAAAAAAAAGTTTTCTAGACTTCTTGTTTTAAGTAGCACTTAAAAGTCTACTTTCAAAAGTAGACTTTTAAAAGTAAAGAATGTCTAAGCGCTTAACAAACAGTGAATGGGAATTGTCCTTATTTATGTCCTGGGGATTTGAAGCACTACCCTGGGGGGGAAATTATTTTTATTACTAAGAACAAAAGATTATGTAGCACTTAAAATAAACACTTAGCTCTTACATAGCACTTTTCTTCAGTGGTTTTCAAAACATTCTGAAAAACTGGGAACTATAACTATCCTTAACATACAGATGAGAAAGTGATGGTCTAACATAGCTGGGAATGAAAATTCACAAATCCTGAAATCCATACCAGCCAGAACTTTTCCTGTGCCAGTGTATCTAGTGTGTTTGTTCTCTGAAAGTCTGAGTAGCACTCAGACATTTTTAGGAGAAAATGAGGCAGATTACATTCTGCACCATGTATCAGCAATTCAGCTATCAAGTACATACTGATGACGGAATTTTTATTAGTGATTCTAAAAGAAAGAAGTGACCTGGAAGTCAAACTCTTTGTCTCATGAACTTTGCGCAAGGATTACTCGAAAAATCACCCCTTCTCTCATAAATGGAACCAATTCAGTACAACCATTGCGAAGGAAAACAGCACAAAACCACCATTTATGAGAACTTATACACCCTACTCCCCTGAAACAGGGGAGAGACCCTCTGATTACACTCTGCATCCTGTAAAATACAGGAAGCCAAGGCTCCCCCTTTCCATTCTGACTCTCAACACCTTTTCAACCTTTTGTTTCTTATGGAACAAGATAACCTCTAAATATGATTTTAGCCTGGTTTCCACAGAAAATGAGGTTTGCACAATCACAATCTGTGTGTGTACATGTGCCAGAAAGGCTGAGCCTCACTAGACAACAGTGATTCTAAAACAAGTGTTTGCTGTGCCTGTTCAATCTGTACAGGGCTTTAGGCATAGCCACCTCCCACTAGACAGGAGAGAATCCAGTCAAAAACACTAGTCAAGGGAAATCTAACTTAACTGCCTTTGCTGCTTACAGAACTACATTATTAAATAGAAAACATCAAAACCAGAGTAGAGTAACTTCATGATACCTCATGATTATAGTGGTGGTTGCAACAGGATTCCCCTACAAAAAATTTCTTGCCAGCAGTCTGTCCTGATCAACACATGCTTATGATTTCACGCTGGGAAGAACTACATAAAGGTCATTTTCAAACAAAAGGTAGCTAACAAAACCAAAATGACTTGTAATGGGCAAAAAGAGGGCTCTTCAGCCTAGAATATTATCACTTTTTCTCAAGAATACTGTAAGGAAAAAGTCTCTTCTAGAAAAAGTACCTTTTCAAGGTTACTTCAGAAAGGGACAGATGCTGAAGAAGTTAAGTGTCTGGCCTGGGTTGCCAAAGGTTACCCCTTTTTGCCCCAACCCCCTAGGTGACTGAATTATTCTAATTAAAGAATACTTACACAGATGTAGTAAGCAAAACTACTCTTATGTGAATTCACAACAAGGACATATAATTGCCATTTAAAGCTATATGGTCACATTTGATTGAAGAACAGAAGGGAAAAGGAGGAATATGCAGATTCCTGTGGTATTACCCAGACTACTCTGAAATACCTTGAATCTGCACTAGTATACTAACACAGAAAAGATCACATTTCATTGGCAAAATCTGAAACAAAGAAAATTAGAAGTGTTGCTTGCACTGTTCTCAGACATAGCCTAAATCCTCCTTTTAAGCTACATTTCCTGCAGTATTTTATGAAAAAAGCTGCAGGTTGTGTTTACTAGACAGCTACACATATCAGAGTACTGATAACAATAATAAAACAATACATTAAAGATTCATCCATTTACTACTGTTTAAAGCAGCTTAAACAAAGGCTCAACAAATGCAGCAACACACATTCATTCACTAACCAGCAAGCTCCTTCTACACCTCTGAAATGCATGCACACCGAAACAAAAAATGAACACTTTCAAGAATGTGACCACTCCAAATCTAAACATCCCAAAGAAAACACAGCAAACTTAGTATAACCAGATAACAAACACTTGCCTCTAAACAAATTTCTAGTTCCTTACCAGCTATTAACTTCAACTATGTAAACTGATTTTTTTTATTACTCAGCTAAAATAATGACCTCCAGGTTCACCAAGTGGCACTAACTTTCAGAAACAGGTGCTAATTTGCTCACAGGCAGCAGATTTGTCTTACATGCATCCATTCTGTGTATTTCCTGTGATTTAATTTTCCTTTTCTTGGTTCATGTCCTGTGGCCAGCTGCCTCCTGGTCCAAAGTGATATCCCAGCACATGTTACAACTATGATCATCAAAAGTTTCTGCTGGAGCACGGAACTTTCCCAGAGGATTCAGTCAGTTGAGGAGATTTCTGTAGTGATGCTTATCCTGGGAAGGAAGAGGGTGGGACTGTGTTTTTTTAATATATTGTGTGCTTCAGAATGTGTTTTCCCAAATAATATTTTTCAAATGCATCTTTTAATAAATGTCCGTGTCTATATTCCTGGCACACAATATGTTAAAAAAGGGGGACTTACCTGAACCCCTATGGTCTGGTTCCATGCTCCAGTACAGTATCCAGAGTAGCTGTGATGTAACAACAATGTGCAAATTGGGGCTTTATATCACTGTGGAGGCTGGCTGAATGCAGCATAGCTCAGTGCCACAGGACCTGAAAGAAGAAAAACAAAGCATGCTTTCAGGCATTAATATGCTGAACACCCACCTCTTAAAGCAGGAAATAGGGGCATACTGAAAAAAAAAAATGCAGTTATCTATGCAGGTCCACTGACAGGAACACCATTTCACAGAATTCTCACATAAGCATGAGAAATAAATGGTTAAGAAATTACAGGGGAGGTGGAGGTAGAGAATCTAAAAGGGACTACAAATATAACTCCCACACTGTGTTTTGAAAACATCTCTTTTTGCCCTGTTTCCATGGAATGGCTGGAATCACGTTCTGACACCACCCCCTGTTCCGAAGGCACTCACAGTCTTTGCAAAGCACCTCTCCACTGCAGTGCCTCAGGATTCTGCAGTGTCACTCCTCTTCTCCCTGGCTCTCTGCAAAGTGAAGTCATAGGAATGGATCAGCCAACCTGACTTCTCACTACCCTGCCCAGAATCCTTTGTGAACTGAAATGAGTCATCGCTCTGAAAAAAATCCACAGCGCAATGTTCCAGGTTTCTCCCTGTGTCTGCGCTGGCTTCTTTGTCTTTGAAACGAAGTGCCTATGCTTCTGGAACAGTGCCCAGCTGCATTGTACATGATAACAAGCCAGCCTTCTCATTAAGTGGACAAGAAAGCTATTTACATGCATTAGCAAAGACAAGTAAGTTAAAGCTTTAACCCTCTAGTCAAGACAGAAAAATTATCCCTAACATATCTTCCTGACGTAATACACAACACCCTCAATACACAGAAACACAAACACATAGACATGTGGGTATACACACACACACGCAGCAGTATCTTCTTAAATTATTCACTATTTATCATGACACTTACCAGCTTTGACTCTATTGATTAAAAAGAAAGATTTACTCTCCTTTGTCAGTCCTGAAGAATAAGTGCTGCAGACCTGCATGTAACAAACAGCTCTGCTGTGCACTTGATCAAACTTGTGCTGCTGCAAACTGTTTATCAAAAAAATTAGAAGCAGTGGACAAGTTCTTGCAAGCTCATTTTCCATCATTCCATTCACCATTGGGGCTCACAACAAAGTGAGACCTGAAACCACGCCAGACAGAAAATGCCAAACTGCTCCCAGTGCTGAAGGCCAGCAGAGCTGCTTTAACTTCTTCTGCTACTGACAAAGAAGGTAATGCTCAGAATGAGGTCACTGTGTCAGGATCTCACTCAGTGCTAGGTTTTCCTTTGCTTGGTGAGGACATGCTAAGCTAAAGCGCCAGAAAAACACAGAAGAGGTAGGAATAGTGCATGATGAGAAACATGCTGCAGTTTTTAAGAAACATTTTTAGTTGTTTGGAGATTTTCTTTTAAAATAGGGAAACATTCAAAACTGCCTTTACTGCAAAAGAACTATTTCTAATCATGATCTAGTCACCAAAATGAGTGAAACACAGCACTTTAGGACTCATCTGTGCTGTGCTGGAATAAGCAGTTCTCCTAGGTACTCCCCTAAATGAACATACCAGGGGTTTAGGACCAAATGAAATACAGAAGTCACCACCTTCCTATACTGCAAGCCCTGGCCCCTAAAACAACCCTGGCAGCGAGAGTCCAACCAAGACTAAAATAGGTCTTTGCAAGTGTTTCAAGATGACAAGTAAATAGCTGGGTTACACAACTGCTGGGTTACACGCTTTTGGCTGCAGGTCTATGGCAACTGTTATGCAGTAAAGCCATACTATAAGTGGGCTAATTTACCTGTGTAAGGTAAACCAGGTGCTTTGCTACACCTGCAGTTACACAGCAGTCATGACCTCAGCATGAAAAGCTGGGGCTTTGGTATACACACATCAATTTCTGTGTTCCTGAAAGGCCTCATTCCAGGAAATTTGCCTTCAACTTTACAGGAGTTTTGCCTTCCCTGGGGCTGAAGGATCAGCCTGAACGCCTCTAATGAATCCAACTTGGCATTTGCAATGTTTGGGTCCCCCGGGATCATCCTGCAGAAACTCTGGTTGGTTGGTTGCTGAGTACACACCCACTTTACAGCAACAAAACTCATTCCATGAAGAAAAAATTCTGTGGGCTTAAAAGTGAATTACAACAAGCACCTACTGAAAGAAAAAAACAAGAGCTCCAATGTGCTTTCCCTTTGCACCAGACAACATTCACGCAAAGCTAAATAGCAGGGTTTGTGCACACTGCGCTGTTTTCACACACACACACTGGTTCTTGCAGCAGTCCTGCTACTATCCCCAAAACTAAAATACTGGAGGAAGAAAGATAAAGGTAATACTGCAGCCAGAATATCTTTTCTCTCCAACAAATTTCTCTAGCAATTGAACACAAATTATATGCTTGGGACCAGTCTGACTATTCTGAACAGACTGATACAACTGCAAGCTCTTTCAGTGACAAAATTCCTCTTGCACATGTGATGCCTAGAAATACCCGAAAGGCAAGTGTGCCCATGTACCTATGGTGCACAGACATCTCACACACACAGGCACCTAGGCATGCCTTTACTCAAATTCATCAGCCTACAGCCCTTTAATCAGTATCTAATCAGTGCCCTGAGCTGGAGGACCATGACTGTGAGAATGATCAACTCCCAGTCAACTCTGAAATTGTGCAAGATCTGCTGCTCCAGCTGGCGCCCTACAAATCTATGGGGCCTGATGGGATTCATCCCATAATACTCAAAGAGCTGGCTGATGTCATTGCAAAACCTCTCTCGATGATTTTTGAGTGGTCTTGGGAATCCAGAGAGGTCCCAGCTGACTGGAAGCTAGGAAATGTTGTCCCAGTTTTCAAGAATGGCAAAAAGGACCCTGGAAATTACAGGTCTGTCAGTCTAACTTCAGTGCCTGGTCCAGTTATGGAAAAGATTATTCTGGGAGGTACTGAATAACATCTGAAAGACTACACAGTCATTGGTCACAGCCAGAACGCCTTCATGAGAGCAAAGTCCTGCTTATCCAACCTGATTTCCTTTCATGACAGGGTAACCCATCCAGTTGATCAAGGGAAGACAGTTGATGTAATTTTTCTGGATTTCAGTAAAGCTTTGATACTGTCTCTCACTGGACCGTTTTGGACAAAATGTCCAGCCCACAGCTGGATAAACATATCATGAGATGGGTGAGCAATTGGCTCATGGGTGGAGCACAGAGGGTAAAATTGAATGTGGCAACATCAGACTGGTGACCTGTCACAGTGGGGTTCCGCAGGGCTCCATCGTGGGCCCTGTGCTATTCAACATCTCCATAAATGACTTGGATGCCGGACTGGAAGGGATACTAAGCAAGTTTGCAGATAAAACTGGAAGGAGATGTTAACTCCCTGGAAGGCAGGGAGGCCCTGCAGGGAGACCTTGACAAATCAGAGGGCTGGGCAATCACAAATTACATGAAGTTCAACAAGGGAAGTGCCGGATTTTGCACCTGGGATGGTGCAACCCCAGGTATTCGTACAGACTAGGGAATGAGATGCTGGAAAGCAGTGCCACAGAAAGGGACCTGGGGGTCCTGGTCACTGGCAAGTTGAATCTGAGTCAGCAGTGCCCTGGCAGCCAGGAGGGCCAACCCTGTCCTGGGGGGCATCAGGCAAAGCATCACCAGCGAGTCCAGGGAGGGGATTGTCCTGCTCTGCTCTGCACTGGGGTGGCCTTACCTTGAATAGTGTGCAGTTTTGGGCACCACAATATTAGAAAGATATTCAGCTATTAGAAAGTGTCCAAAGGAGGACAACAAAGATGGTGAAGGGCCTTGAGGGGAAGTCGTATGAGGTGCAGCTGAGGTCACTTGGTCTGTTCAGCCTGGAGAAGAAAAGGCTGAGGGGAGACCTCATCACAGTGTACAACTTCCTCCTGAGGGGAAGAGGAGGTGTGGTGACCGGTGACAGAACCTGAGGGAATGGCCTGAAGTTGTGTCAGGGGAGGTTTAGGTTGGGTATTAGGAAAAGGTTCTCCACCCAGAGGGTAGTTGGGCACTGGAACAGGCTCTCCAGGGAAGTGGTCACAGCACCAAGCCTGACAGAGCTCAAGAAGCGTTTGGACGATACTCTGGGGTGCATGGTGTGACTCTTGGGGATGGTCCTGTGCAGGGCTTCGAGTTGGACTCTGTTGTGGTTTTGCCCACCAGCCAGCCCTTGGGGCTGAGGATGGTTTTGTCCAGGTAGATTTCCAGAGAAAAAGCCAACCAAAAATTACAGTAACACCTTTGCTAATTACATATTTAAGAAAACGGAAAAGAAGCTTGATCCTTGTGGGCCCTTTCTAACTCAGCATATTCTGTGATTCTGTGATTAAGAGCAGCAAGAAGTGCCTGATACCTCACTCCTGGAAGAGAGTAAAAGGGAAAGAAGAGACTATCAGTGGGAAAATGTAAATGAGAATTTTTAGAAGTGCTGAAGCTAATGCATAAACCAGTGCTGCCATCATCAGTGATGCTACTGCAGCGTGGCCTTACAGGAGGAAAGGCCTGGCCAAAATACCATATGCACTCCCCAGTCAAGGCAGCTATTCCATTCCTCCACCCCACATCTCCCCCTCTGCCCCAAGCACATGACAGAGGTTAGTACTGAAACAAAAGCTGTCTTATTGACAGTGTACAGTACAAATACACCATATACTTCTCTCTCTGTAACTCCATGCAAGCATGTGCATCCAAACTGACCAGTAAAAAATACAATATAGCCCGAGACTGATCTCCATCCTACAGTGAGGAAACAGATGATCTAAAGATCCCAACCTGTTCCTTTGCGCACACTGTGCTGAACACAGACTCCTTTGTCAAACTCAACATTAGCTTGCATACATCCTTGAGTCCTCCTGAGTCAGGGCCTGGGATTCCCTTCCTTTGCCACAGCCCTTTCACCATCAGTAGGGGGAAACTCAAGATGCGGAAAGGAATATGCTCAAAGGGGGACATACACACACATCATGCTCATCACACACAACAACACACAACAGAGAACAAAAAGGTTAAAAGAGAACATGGTCAAAAAAGGCCAAGAAGGTTACTAAGAGGGTAATTCAGACTAGCCTGTACCAGTTACCATGGTTCCCAAATTTCGGAGGCTAAAATCAGCCATCAGCACTCAGCAATCAAAGTCTGTAGCTGCAGAGACTACAGTCATCTACTATTATGATTACTTCTACAAGAACCAATTTCACAAAGCAGAAAGCATCCAGTCACTACACTAAGAACACAACCCACGAACTCTGTGGCTCCAGAAGACATCAGACTTACATTTCTTTAGGAAATCTCTTAATACTAGAAATTGTGACATATTAGTGCTCCACTAATAATAACTTACTTGTAATATGTTAATAAGTTCCACTTGACTTACCTGAACAAATCTCCCAATTCTTTAAGAATTCACTTAAGAAAACACAAGAGGAAACATGATCAGGATATTAAGCTCAGTAATATCCCAACAAGTAATGCCCATCTGTTTTTGTGCTAATATTGTCTAGGAGCTTAAATACCCTTTCTTTTTTTAATTTTTTTACTCCTTCTGCTTACACCCTGATGAGTTAGCAGAGAACACACCTACCCTCCTTTAGATCTCATTCAACTGGCTTTTAAAAAAGCACACTCTTTTAGCGCTCTTTCACACATCTGCTCCTCCTGTCCCTTTAATCCTTCTAGAGGACTCCTCTATATTTTCTCTAACTTACATAACTTTCCTTTAAAAGCAAGAACCAGAATTCTGCGCCATAATCTAGCGCTCCAGCTAATCTCTCACCTGCATCAGGTACCAGAAAATTGAAATTTCTTCACTTTTAGTGGAAATACCCCACACTATACCCTGTTTTTTCCCCCACAGATGTACTATATCGGTGTCTCACTGTCAGTCACCTTGTAACTGAATAAGCAGTTCCAGTTACCCATTTTTAAGCATCTCCACTTATTCTAAAGTTTGAAATTCTAAAAAAGAATCTCAAAACCTAAAATGAAAAACAAGCTACACGTTAAATGTTACTTAATGCAGGACATTAAACCAGTACCACACTTCCTAATACAACAACCCAGCAAACACCATTTGAATGAACCCATCAAGTCTTAACAGGAAAAACAAAGCAACCAACAAAACTCCTTCCCTCAAAAGCCTAGTAGGTAAAGCAACTGTCTTCTTAGAATTCAACTACTAAAAGAGGCTTCTTTAAATTATAGTTCACTGGAAAGTATGTGATATTTTAAACCACACAGAAGAATTTTCTAACAGATTTTGTCACTAGGACCACAAGACGGGAAGGAAGGAAGGTTTGGGCTTGTTTTTTTCATAGAAACCTGCTACTATCAAATTAATTTGAATAATGTTAACTCTACATTGTTATCAACCACACCAACACCCCACCCCCTCAAAAACAAAGCCTGCCTATTCTCTGGCAGCAAACAGTAAATGCGAAGAAAGATAGAAGCATTAAAAAAATCTGACACTAGAGGAGATTTGGCAAGAGAGAGTGAGCACATGAGAAACAAAAGAAACAAAACCCAACAAACAATTATAAACCTACATGTTTTCTTTTAGGGTGGAAATTTAAAAAAGATACAAAAAATACTCCTTTTCAAACAGTTCTATGTCTTAGTCACATGTTCTTCACTATCCTCTTCAGCTTACCCAGAACACATTCGCAGTGTGCCTAGAGATGCTGCAGCAAATATTCAGCAAGAATCTAGTCAGCAGCTAGAATTCTTGAAAAGTAAAGTGATAATTAGCAACACAACCCAGTGGCATAGTGCACTCTCTCTCATTTATATTGACTGCTGCAACCATTAAAAGATTTTAATCCCAAAGACAGTACTGCAGTGGTTACAGCTTTTCAAACCAACAGTGATGACTGGCAGATAACTTCAGGTTAAAATAAGAACCTGCAACACTGAACACAAGTCCCATGGTACTGCAGCAGCCTTTAACAGCCCAGTTTTTCCTGGCTAGGAGAGAGAACCGATGAAAAGGCCAGGCATGGAATCAATTAAATTAGTGCCAAAGTGGTTTTAAAAAGAAAAGGTTAGATGCTCCAAAGACTTAGCAGTTGAGAGTTTACTGGGTCATTTTTTTCCCTGTGGTGGAAACAGGGTTTTCACTGTGACTGGAGTACCTTTAAGAAGATGAACTTTAATGCTTGTGAAATTGAAATATTTTACACCCCAATACATGAAGAAGCTATACTACTATATTCTGCCCCTAAGATCTTCCTGTGTGGGGTAGAAGCAGTGACCTCTGTTACCTACAGTGGCTCAAACTACTTGCAAATTCTGTCCTTTGGTCTCGCCTGTGTGGGGATCAGCTGTGAGAATGGGAACACAGGAAATGCCATGGCATGAGAGTTCAGCAACTCACCAAATCTGCTGCCTCCCTCATGCTGGTCAAGCATCTTAGAGGAAGCATTAGAAACCAACTGCACACATTGCCACCAATGTACACTGCACCTTAAAGGGAAATGTCCTTGTTATAGACAGAAACCATTCTTTTGAGATCCTCGAGAACTGGCAGAGTTTCATTTTTTTCCCTCAACGAGTATGACTATCAGCAAATGTAGCAATCAAAACCTACCTCCCCAAACAAATGACAGTACCTGGAACCAGGGAGTCCCACAACTGAACAGCTCTCTAGATTAAATGTTTCCTCCTGTCCATTTCACGTTTTCTTGCTTTTGAATTTTACTGAGCACTCATTTTAATACAGCAAGCAGCAAACCAAAACGTACAAGACACTTTGCTACTATTCCAACAGTAACACCTCCCTACCTACTGCTCTTTTATTTTTAAATGAAATTTCAGGAATCTGAAAATCTCCCTGTACATGAGCCATAAAACCAAACATGGTATCCAAAAGGATGAAATTACCAATTTCACAGAGACCTCTCTTGCACGACTTCTTACGTCTCCTCATTTACAGTCTCTTAAGTTTAGACTTTTAATTACTACTCCTGACTCATCTAATGCATCCACCACCGACTCCAGCAACATGTAGACTATGCTCCTAAAAAAGCACTAAACTTAACATATTTAAGACCTATTCTGTCAGTGTTCACTGCACTGCCTTACACCACATTGCTTATGTCACTATTCTACAGAATTGCTCAGCTGTTTCACTCAGCTGTCGCTAGTGCCTTCTGAAATCCTCCTCAGCAGTTTTAATGAACCTGAACAACTGTGATCTGATAGATAGGGTTACCACTTCACTGTCCATTCCATCCTTCACATTTTCAATACAGCTATTAAACTCCAAACATTTTATATTGATCCCTGCTGCACAAAACACTGTTAACTATTTCCAAAGACCAGAAGTGTCCATTCTTCTTTTTTTTTCCTCTGTATACTAAACTGAGCTTGACAAGACTTTTGTTTTGGACTTTCACCAAGCATTTATAAAGCACTAGAGCGTGGAAGAGTTCTTATGCTCCCGGAGTGTCGCTATGACCCAGTTTTCTGAAAGATGAGAGCGCATAAAAATAGTTGTGTCTTTGCCTTCTTATTCAGTATAAAGACCTAAACCAGGATATCAAGGCTAGATTCCTGACATGATCTCAGGAGCTGATGATGATCTCAGTTTTAACTGAACTAAACCAAAAGGCTAGCAAAAGGAGAATTAAGATAATTTCTTTAACAGATTTCATAAGTAACCACTGGACACAAAGGGAAAAATCATACATAAAAAATTCTAAGTTCAAAGCCTAAGGGATATATAAAACCAAACTTCAAATGACTACATTTTATGCCATAGCAATACAGTATTTTCCTAACACACATTAAAACAACAACAACAAAAGTCATTCCTTATCTTGTCACCATGTTGTAATTCCTTACTCTTGACCATAAAAAAAAAAGGACTTATGGTTACCATCATATTCTTTCAATGAGCTACCCCCACAGGCAGCACTTTAACTCACCCAGACCTTACGGGCCTGAGGGCATCTCCCACTTAGAAGGGTAAAAAGTGTCAGAGCCAGAGCTTGACAAGGCTCTCTGCTTCAAAAGCATTTCTGATCATCAGTAAACACTGCACTGCACATGGTGAAGGGGATGGTACATGCCCCTCTCCTCACCTGGCTACCCCCTTTGAGAGGCTGGAACTGCTGCACAGACTAGACCTCAGACACACACACAAGGGATTCAAGTAACCCTGAAAGCATCTTTTGAAACCTCTGCTGATTTTCCTGCCTGTTTGCTAACTACAAGTTTTAATCTTAAAGAGCTGATGTAGAGTACCTAAAAAAAAAAAACCTAGGCTATAAAGATTGAATTAGCAGCAGCAGAAGACTGGAGAGGAAAACAAGAAACAATATAAGTAAGAAAGAACACAGGAAAGGTTAAAAGGAAATGTAAGGAAAGAGCTGATTTTTGTTTGATTCCTAAAACAGACGATGCAGCATCTGAGATGTTACTGATGAAAGAAAACTTGTTAAAAGAATCCAAATGCTTAGCGGGGCTAAATGGAAGTAGAAACAATAACCACATGGTAAGAAATAAAATTAGTACCTCCAGCCGTAGGAAGGCTGGGGAAAAAATAAGAGTCTACAGAATTGCTGGAATAAGCATGGTAGGAATGGCTGCACGTATCCGTGAAGAAAGAAGTGAACAATGGACAGTTGTTTTGTGACAGCTGATTTGCATGTGCTCTGCATCCACTTGGTGCTTGCCTTTGTTTTGTTTTCTAGGCTGGCCTTCACCCCGTGCCACACAAAGGATTCACTGAAAGCCTCCGTTCAAAGTCTCAGTTAAAAGCCTGAAAGAACAAAGGTATCTTGCGCTGCAGCCCCAAGCCTGAGCCCAGTGCCAATGACCCAGCAGAGGGAGCATCCCCGTCACAGCGCGGAGCTCTGGAACCTGCAACCTACACCGCCTTGGAACGAGCCCTTCTCCCTTCCCAGCATCTGGAACAGGCAAAATAGCTAAAAAGAAACGTTTAGCTTGATCTCCAAAGGGTTGCTTCTAAGCTTTCATGATGAAAGATCAAAGCTAGGGAAAGGGTGTGACCTTACAGGACAGTAAAGAAAATTGAGAGTAAATTAGTAGTGTGCATACTAATAAGACACATATGAAACGTCACTAAGGGAGCATGTTAATGGTTTGGGCAGTTTGAACGAAAACACGTGAAAGCAGTTAAGCATGTCACCACCAATACTGTCTTTAGAAGTGTTCTGCTGTTTTATGAGAAGCTCTTCAAAACCCACATGCACATGCAGTTTCATAGAAAGAAGGTGTAATCCACAAGAACTTGAAAATGTGAGGCTGCCTAAGGAACATCCTGCATGTCCTCCACCGTCTGCAAAGCCTGTGCATAAGGCTTGTGATTTTTTTCTTTAAACTGTGGTATTTTGTTTCTGGTACTACCTTTAATTGAGTTATTCTAAAACAGATTTGTTATGCAGCATCCATCCAGTTTTGTACACTCTCTGAACACAATTTGGGGAACATTTGTGTAACAGGGATAACATGAAAACTGTCCTCAGCACTTTGGTCTAAAAGACTACGTTACTGCCAGAATTATCTTGGTGTAATTATACCTATGTAAATACCCATTTATTCCGGAATAAGAGTGTTTTGTTTAACCTGATTTAGCTTATACAACTTCCAAAAGTTTTATCAATGGAGTTAGTTATACATGCATAATCCTGCTAACTCCCTCTGCGTGACCTTTAAGATCATGCATAAAAAGGTGAGTTAAAAATAGAATAATCAATAGTAAAAATAAAATACTAATTTTATTAGAGGCAACCATGTGTCTTCCTGTTGTTCAATCATATGCTCCCTAGTGCATTCAAAAAGTAAATGTTTAAACAAAGGAATTAACCTTCTACTAATTTTTTTTCTGGGTTCCAACAGCTTAAATCTTCAAGAGCATATAACTGCTGACATTTAGAGTTGCAAGTACTATTTCTCAAAAAACTTCCTATTATAGTAAAAGGCAGAACTATTAGAGGAGACAAATGTGGCTTCTATTGCCATATGTTGTTTCCAATAGTCACAGCTTGAGTTTCAAAACTGATGGTAGATTTTCACTTCCGTTTATCTCCATTGAGTGCTGCTGTACTCCTGGAACTTCCTAAAATCGGGACTTACTGAGAAGCCTAATTTTAGGCAGCCATTTCTGGAACGTAAAAAGAATCCATGCATGTAAGCTCTCTGGAAATACCTGAAAGTCTTGGGTGCATCTCCTTCATATTTCCATTTTCAAACAAGAGCCTAAAAGTCTACTTCAGGACACAGAGGTTTGAAAATGATTTACATGTCTTTTGCCTTGCCCCTGACAAACATTTTTCAATGGAAGTTCTGATGTAATTAGAGTTTCCAAGAAAAGTTTGGGGGTTGCAAAACCGATTAAGAAGTTCTTGGGTTTAGAGAATATAATTCTGGTAATTGCTCATGATATCTTTAGAGACTGAGGGTGCAAAAGCCTAGTGTAATTTCCCAGTGACATTTTCCTCCTGTTAAGATAACTTCTTTCAAGGGCAGAAAGTACCTTGTAGAACATAGTCACCATGTATTTTCCCCTCCAATGAACACTTCCTTGCCCCTCAAGGAATGACTGAGGTTTCCACTCAACTATCCAAAGCACAAGTTTGTTTTCAGCTTTTGTAGGGAGTTGTTGTCTGTTGGAGTAAGGGGGAATGAAAAGAAGGATGATACCGCATGACAACAGACTTACTACATTACTCACAGAAATCCTATGCCCCATGCATGCTTGCACATGCAAAGACTTTTCCCACATTTTTGAAGTAATTTCCCACTTTTCCAGAGGCCTGACAACTCAGGCTGCCTGATGTCTGGAAACTAGCTACTACATGCATATAATTTCATCGCACATGTACAGCAGGTCCAACACATCAGGTGTACTATGCATGCATAATTTATCTATCAGAGACTGTCCCAGATTTTAAGATTAAGATCTAAAATTCCTAAAACAGCCTGGCTTGTAATTTTCAATCTGAGCTGTGATACAGCCAGTACAAGCTGTTGTACAGTGTGAGAGTACCTTCACAGAAGAAGCCACTAGAAATAGCAAATGACAGAATATTCTGAGTTGGAAGGGACCCACAAGGATCATCAAGTCCAACTCTTAAATGAACAGCCTATGAAGGGATTGAACCCATTATGTTAGCATTCTTAGCACCATGCTCTAACCTACTGAGCTAAAAGCATATCACTTGCAATTTTAGGAAGATTTTTGATTCAGGGCCTGCTTGCAGCTTACTGCAGCTAGAAGGAGATACTTCCAGCATCATGAGCATAAGCACTAATACCACTTTTCATTCCAGAACTGGAAAAAATATTGGACAGCTCTGCAGTAGCTGATCAAGACTTCACCTGGAGTCTTACCCACCAGTTTGGAAAATTTTGATCTCTTATTTTGCAGCACGACTATTAAAAAAGTGAGGAAATAACACAGACGGACTGCCGAAACGTTTCACAGTGCTTTAAATATGCTTTGAAATTTTGTAACCTATTTAAAACGTCGCTTCTTTTGCCCTCCGGCACTAGCAATGAAGAACCTCAAAGGAAGTGCTTAGATAGACCAGATTTACTCGCTTTGCCACTGAGCTCTGCAGCTTCCTGTGGCTGTCAGTCGCGGCCGGGTTCAGCCGTGAGACACGGACCACGGCTCTCAGCCGAGCCCTGTGCTACCGAGGCCGCCTTCGTACACCCCAAACAACGGGGGGACGGACACGCTCAGCCTTCCCCAGCACGGTCCTTTCCTAGCGGGCCGCCTCACCACGGGGCGCGTCCCGCCGACAGCACAGCCCGCGCTCACGCCGAGCACCGCGGGCAAGGCGCGACCCGCGCCTCCCGGGGTAAGGGCTGCCCCGCCGGCACATCAACGCGCCACGCTGCTCATGAATCTTTTATGGTGCAGCAAAGCGGGCAAACGAGCCGGACGGGGAAGAACGCCCGGCCCGGCCCGGCCCGTCCCACGCCGCCCCAGGGCCCCGCCGGCAGCGCCGAGGCGCGGGCACGGCGGCCCGCCCGCCGCCATGGCAACGCGTGCGGGGCGCGGCCCGACAGCTCCCTTCCAGAGTCCTCCAAGGAAACATGGCAACCTTCCAGGGCGCCCGAAACAGGAAGGAAAAGCGGTATTCGCCTAGTCGGAAGATGCGATGTTACCTCGTGCCTTTTCACTACACATTTTCAACCAAAAGCCGTCGTGGTGTTCTCCCCCAGCAAAGGGCCACCTGCTCCCCTGCCATTTTGGATGCAGGAGCAATTCCCATAGGACATACGCTTCTGTGTGCTGCTGCGGCCTCAGGAACAGCCAAAATCCCAGCCACGGGGAGATCAGAAATGAAAATAAAATAAGGGGGTTTTATTGATTGGTTTCTTTGGCCTTGAGGTCATGGAGCTTTGTGTATTTCTTTGAGGTTGGTGATTTTACGTGATGGTAAAGTAGATTTCCATCCCATTCCTTTATGAGCACTCTGTCCTCATGGGAAATCCTCCCACCTTGTGTGAGGGCACAGTGGGGGCTTGGTACTCCAAAAAAGCAGTAAAGGCATGAAAACCCCTGTGACTCCCTAAGGGCAGCGGCGTGATGGGACATGTGCTGCTGATGCCAGAAGTAAATCTGAACAGCCACTGCAGCCAAATACACCCCCCTCTTCAAAAGCACTTCAACATACTCTTCAAGTATTTTATGCAACTTTTAAAGTCAACATTGCTTCAAGATTGAGCCAAAGTTTTTGTTCTTTCATTTTTAGAGTTTAAGAGGGTTAAAAAAAAAAGGACCAACAACAAAGTATTCCCCCTCTGGCTGCTACTGAGGTAGCACCTGAACTTATGCAAAAACTTTGGCCAATTTACCACCTAGATTTAAGAGGAAGTTATTATCTAAAAAGACAACCGTAAAGGAAATGGTTTTGCACAAGGGTAGAAAGACCCGCTGCCTCCATCTTGAATAGATATAGAAGGTTCTATGACCTAACCACAGTTTGTAAGAACAATGATCAGCACACATGCTGAAAACCAAAGCTGTAGAGCAAATCAGAGCAAATCAGAAAGCTAAACCAAACCACATTGCCCATATCGCTTAATTTCATCAAAAGCAAGCAGGATAATTAGTTTATAAAGGCAAATCACAGAGTAACAATAGGTGCCTTGTGTGGATCCTGAGGATGAATTTGAACTTTGCTCTGAACCTGGACTGAAGGCCTTCTTCCTGAGTGTAAATGAGCATCTTGTGTTTTAGGGCTGGTGTCTCTCATGGTCCACAGGCATCAGCCACATGTACAACCTAACCAGACCAAGCTGATGGATGTTCAGCAGAAAGCTAAAGCAATATTCTTGTCACAGTAACTCTGTGTTTGGGACACAGCTGATGCAAGCAGTGGTAAGACATAGGAGGTCTGCAGTGTGCTGTGGTCAAGAATCAGCACCATGACCTCATCCTCTTCAAGCGCTCAGGCGTGAGGGAAGCAGAGATTGGACTAGCAGCCAATTAACCACTGATTCAGCCTGAATTTCAATATTCTTCTCTTTATGAGCTCACTCATCATTTTAATTACTTAAGGAAGCTGCACAAATGCATTTATTCCACACTTTGACACGCAATCCATTACTGGAAATAAGTTGAACAAAATGGAAACTTCTGGCTTGAAGAATGGGAAGAAAAGATCAAGAAGATAACACATCGGAGTAATACCAATTTTGAAAGACAACTGCCACCCCTCTAAGGAAGACTGAGAACTGCTAGCACAAGTACTAGGATCTCCCTTACTCTGCAGCTACACACTGGAAATCCACACACAATCCACAAAGCCACTGGCACTGCCCTTTCATAATAAACAGCTGAGTGGGAAACAAACAAACAAACAAACAAAAAGCAACCCAACAAAAAACCTCCTCCATAAATCAAATTTCCCCCAAAACAGGCAGTATAAAGAGCAACAGTCGGTGATTCCTATGATCACACAGCTTCTGGCATACAGGAAATCCCAAGAGAATCTATTCTCTTCAGCATAGAAGCTACAAGCCAAGACAGTGCAAAGTTTTTTTAAAAAGCCATACCACCATACTGTGTCTGAAGCATTTTCTTGTCTATACATCAATTTCCCATACTAATGCTTTGGCTTCTCTGTTGCCATTAATCTCCAAGACCTTTACATGCTGGCAACTGTATTTCCTTCACTAATGCCACTGACACTCATCATTTTCTCTAAAAGTCAAATATGAGAAAATGGTTCTTTGGTGGGTGACATCAGCTGTGTCTGGCATTTTACAAGATCTGGAAGACCAGCACTGCCCCAAGGAGTTCACAGCCTAGTTCAGGCAGAGCCAACATGTTTCAGATGCAATCGTATCTGTGAGGCCATGGGAGCATGAGATCACTTCCTCCTTGTGATCTTCAGCTTTACATACTCACCAATTATTTCTATCTTTCTATATTAAAAGTTCCTTTGGAAAAAGGAAAAAAAATGCTCATAATGATTTTATCAATTTTGGTGTTTTACTTTGGGACCATCCAATACCTTCAGTTATTAAACATTCATGATTCCATTTTTCCTCAAGTACAGGAAGAAGAAGTTGGCAATCAACCAGTGAGGACAAGCTGACTGACAATAGCTTACAGCTAAACTAGCAACTGCTCAACCAAATTGCACAATCCATAGAAGATGTGCCATGACTGTTAGCTTGAGGATGATAAGCCTATAATCAAAAGCCATAATTTCTATTGGCATCTCTTGTTTGTATTTAAAGAAAGTAACAAAAAATCTGGTGCTCACATATTACTGTAGTATCTGAAAGCTAAGGATTCCTTAGCTTTCTACACATAGTTTCTGTTAACAGAAAGCCTGGAATCTTCTAATTACTACCTCCATATATAGGATTTGCCAAGATACTAAAATTCTGAAGCTGGAATCTTACAGATGTTTTTGTTCTTTTCTCCTTCGTAGCTAAATAGGAAAGATTATGGTAAAGATTAGGCTAGACTAGGCCAGCTTCTCATCTCTCTCAGATGCAGGTTTAAAAATCGCAACTAGAACTGAATGTACAGATGATCGTCGAGCAAATTAGTTACAGCAAGAACTAAATTTGAGACCATGCACTCACCAGTAGGAACTTCAGCACACCTGGATTCTTCCAGCCACCAGGACAGATCCAGGACACCTAAATCCTGCAGACTAATCATCAAGTTTCCCTAAATGGCACCAGGAAAACAGCTTTGATTCAAAAGCAAGGAGTGGTAAGGATGTTGGAAAGCTACTTGAGAAACCTGTGGTACAATCAGGGCTGTGACGGTTCCTGACAGAAATGTGCCTGGGTCAGCTTCACACTGCCCATATGGGGAAACCCACTCACCATTCACATAGTTTTTGTAGCCTGTGTGGAACACTGTGGAGCAGCAGTTACATGGCTTCTGTTAACAGAGCTGCCAGGCCAGAGTGAGCTCTGGACTGCCTATACAACCCCTAGTACTTGCCATATCCTAGATACATGTTTGGCCCTCTTAGATTTTTTTTTTGTTTGTTTATTTTGAAATTTAAGCATCTGGAAAACCTTACTGAATAGTCTATGCAAAATGGTCTTATTCCCATGCCAGAAGTCTTCCATTTATAACAGAGAGATAGGGTTAAACATGCAATAAAAAGACTACAGATACCCATACTGCCCTTGAAAACACTCACATCAGATGCATATGACAGAAATTATGTACTCACCTGTGCTAATACCTTACTAGGAAATATGGTGATCTTATTAGGCAAAGCATCTGAGTTTGCAGAGGAACCAGAATGAAACTCCCTCGAACAGCTCTGGAGAAACCAAAGCTGAGCTACGTGCTCAAAATCAGCTCACAGCATTTAACCCTTGTTCAGCTGCACTACCAACCGGTATGTTGGGTAAGCCTCAAACAGACCAAGCCATCCCAGTCTGGCCTACAGTGGAAAACAAAGCCAATGCTAACAACTATTTTCAGGCAGATCCTCTGGATTAACACTGAAAATGCTGTTGGATGTCATCATGGCTACTTCGGATGGCATGAGGAATCCGTCCCCATGCTGGTGGTTTTCTGGACTATTTATCCTTTGTTCACAGGAAAATGAAAGTCCTGGCACAGACAAGTTGTTATGTGCCAAAGCATTCATCATAGATGCCTAACTGTATAATGGAGCTAGCCAACTTAAATGCTATCCATTGCTCTCCTCACTTATTCCAGGACAGCCCACATTTATGCTCGATCCCCTCCCATGAGTTAGTTTAGTGAGCTAACCTAGCAGAAGGCTAGTCCTGCAAAAAAAAACAACAACAAAAAAGGATATTTTATGCCAAACCCTGACTGCATGACAGAGGCAGTATGCCACAGGCAATGGAGAAGCAGGACCTCCTGCACTAGGAGCCACCAGTTATAGGTAAGAATTGTTCAGTTATCATGAAATTAGATGGTAATATTGCCACTCATCACAAAAATGACTGACAAAGTCACTAGTCTGACAGCAAGTCCATGTGACAGCTGAAATTTTCAAAGGGCTTTAAAAAGGCTTACTAATTTCCATCTGTTTTCACGCCATCTGGGTTCAGGTCTATCAGTGCTGGGCTTAACTACAAGGGCAAGTTTTTGCAAAAGCAAGCTTAGTTTGTTGTATCCGACAGACCATCACGACTTGAACAAAGTAAGGACACCTTGCTGGAATAAACAAGGATATAAGTAGCAAGCCCACATTACAAGAATGTGCTTAAAAATAGTGCTGTTCTGACAGAGACAGCACGTACCCATTTTCATCAGTAGTACCAAAGGTCTGTTAAAAACCATCACCAGCAATAACTGAGTTTCCCAAGGAATATATGGTCTATTAGACATCAGATACTGACCACTGCAGTGGAAAATAACATGCACGAGAAGACAGGCAGAATCCTGCATTTCTCCACCCACTGCTGGAGTTTCTCCCCAAAACACAGATGACACACAGTCACAAAGAGTGGCAGAAATCCTACTGGGTATAATACAATTCCACTGATATTAAAATGTATCAGAAAACCATACTGATATTGTGAAATATTAATTTTAGAAAGAGGGAGAAATATTTTGACAAATGTCAGAACTTCCTGTTACTGCATTCCTACATGAAGTGTTTCTTTTTCTCCCTTCAAATTAGTTTCTTCTGAAAGGCTGCATTAGGTAGAGCAACAATTTAAAACATTTAAACAGTCAAATTTGAAACAAAACAGTCTGATCCTGCTGGAATTAGGTATTTCATATGATCTAAAAATATTGTGTTTAGGATTTTCTTCCACATGAAATCTGACTACTTCGGAGCTCTGTTTCAAATCAGAAAAAAATTTCCTCAGAATCCCAAAACCTCTACAAAATAGAGCCTCTGTCTACTAGTCAACTGTACGTAAGCCTCAAATTTTACAACACAAGTTTCAACATATGTCCTTTCAGGAATATCCAGCATTATGTATTTCCTCAAGTGAAACTTGAGAATCTTAACACATTAGTTTCTAATGAAAGCTTTCATTCAGTCTGAGCAGGATTTGAATTTTTTGCTTTGTTCTGCATCTCAATTTCTGTTTTATTAATTTATCTTGCAAACTCAATTCTTGATTGATTTGCATGTGTTTATAAATATGTATGTACAACTCAGAGTGGGAAAGCAGCAATGCCATTACATCAGCCTCAACACCTGCACTGTGTTGACTAAAGCAGAGAAGACTGTCTATTGTTTCTCTTTCTTATTAACGTCTACCTTCCCAGCCTTACAAACTCCTTACTTCTCTGCCAATAACATAAATCATGCTGATTCTATTTGACTTGTAATTTCCACTGTGACTGGAGAGGCAGGTCTGGAAAGAAAAAACAAACAACAAAAACCACTGAAAATATCTAACAAATATTCTTATGATTTTTATAATGACATTTGCCCCAAGTGCCCATTTGTGTGGAAAATGTTTAAATTGCTCCATTTAAAAAAGTCTACAGACCTAAGGGAGCTTTTAGAGTTATATACAAAAGATTTTCATGCAGATGGAGGGCATTAAGCACTTCATGCATGCAAGAAAAAAAAAAAGAGCTTGAAGAAATGTTTCAAAAAGAAAGCAGGAATATTTTAAGTCTGAGACAGAGATCTTGTCCATCACACTCAGACAAAAAACAAACTGCAAAGAAACCAAAAGGAGACAGCTGATACACTACAGAACAGATTCCATCCAAAAACTTAGTATCTAATGTGACTGTCACAAGAATTCTTATAATCTAAAACATAAACCTTAAAAAACACTTAATTTTGCACCATAGAAGTTTATCACTTTACTAAAGCTATGCATTCAGGCAGAACAAACAGTACAAACTGAAGTCTGCCAGCACTAGGGAGACACTCACCATGCATCACCCAAAAACGGTACTGTTTCAGTAAACAGAAAATTCAGACTGGAACTGAGACTCGCTAGCTATGATAGCAGTGAGTAACTGTACAGTCTTCTTAGAGAAACAATGGGGACAAAATGTGGGTTTAAAATGGATCTAGAGTCATTTATGAAAAGGTTTAACAGTCACCTGCAGCAGTAGCAAGAGGTAGGACTCAAAGACCCCAACTGCATCTGTCTTCGGAATCAGGCCCCTACCAGAAGGCAGCTGTGGGAAGGATGTTAGCTGGAGAAGCATCTGAATACTTGGAAGACAGGCTACAAAGCAGTAGGAATTAAGACAAACCCCTGCGGGGCTGCAGGACTGCTTTGAAAATGTTTATTTTTAATTTTAAGTCTTGATTCTGAAGTGATAAAGTCACGCCCCAAGCATAGGAACCAGAATGGTGATGCTGTCTAAAGCATGATTTCATTCTTCCCACCTTGTGAGTTGCTTATCAGCTCAGAAGGACACTGTCAAGCTTAGCAGCCCAGGCTTGCTGCAGGAAGAATGTGGAGCTAGCAGGGTTTTTCAGGTCAGGCTGGGACCTGGTACAATGCTGCAGATTAAGCAACTTCAGTGAATGAGGTGAGAGTCTCAGGAGCAGACAATTTGATCCTGTGAATAAGATTTGGAGTGCCCAACCAAGCATTTATGTAGGAAGGGACTGCCAGCCCTCAGTTTGTTCCTACTTTGATGTTCAAGGGATCAGAGAGGATAACTTTCTGTAAGTGAACAAATTATACTAAGAAAGCATTCTGTGTCACCCATTCCTAACGCATACGAAAATATTCTGGAAAAACGAGTTTTGGTTGCTCCATGGCAAAAGCTCCAAGACTGTTTAAAGATCTGTTTGAGGTTTTGCCTTAAAGCTCATCAACGCTCAAAGCTCGTGAAAAGCTGTCATTTTCTCACTGCTAGTGAACATATCCAATAGCAATAACAAACAAGCACTGTGAAAAGAGGATCCAACTGGAAGACAGGTTCTTGAACCCTGGACACAACATTCAGGCATTTCTCTGTCATCTCCATGATCTTATGACTGAACTCTGTCATCAACGATACAGATTATCCGCAACTCTTTCTACTTTCTCTTATCAGAGCTCAGATTCTTAATAGCATCATTTAACATTCACTATCTATTACCAAGATGTAAAAGAGAAAGTCCTGTGACATTATTGCTGTCTCTCACAAAGACGAGCACACAACACCAGCTGTTTTAAATGTCAATTTAATGATGGATATTGTCTCACAAAACAAGGTAGACATACCACTGGAAATGTCCCCATGCCTCTCTTGTATTGGATGCATCATTCTTGTAACCTTGCAACAGTCAGGGCTATTCATTAACCAGCTATTAGCTGAAAAAAATAAAATGTCCATTAAAAAGTAGCACCAACTTTTTGAAAGTATAGTAAACTAAGACACAGCTAAACTTTCAGAGACAGAAAAGGATTTCAGGTAGAAACTTCATCCTGAATTTCTGCTTTATCTAACTGGATTTCGAACTTTTGTAGAGAGCTGCCACAAAAATCCATGTAAATTCTCAGCATGTGAAAAAGAAAAAAAAAAAAGAAAATTATAATCTTTCAGGAATACCACAGATGACACCACTCTCTTAGAGAATTCCTCACCTTGGGAGTTAATTTTGTACCACCCTCTATTACAAACCCAAAGGATGCACACAAAACTAGTATGGGTGAAAGGGATTTAAAATGTGCTTCTAATAATGCTTGAATGAGGAGCTGCTTGTAGACTTATTCACACAAACTATTTCTGTTTGTTAAAGCCATTATCCTGATTCTCTGACTAATCCCCCTGCACCCCCTTAAAAAGAGGGAGAAAAACATCCCAAAGCCCAACAAAACCAAAAAGACAGAGAACAATTTAAGTGTTTTGATGTGACAAATGGCAGTCTCCAAAACACATAAATGCGCTCGAACAATGCACTTGAAACTCTCATACCTTACATCTTCAAATAAACATCCTGAGCTCATTCAAAATGCAAGCACTTTAAATGTATAATCATGGAAAGAACTTTCTAGCTCTTGTATAGAAGATAATGAATCACAAAGTTAACTTTTTACTTTCAAGATGACTCTCAATCATTGCTTCAGTGATTTTGCTTTCAGCCTCACCCTGTTCCGATCCTGGCATGTTCTGCTCCAGAACACACAAAGAGATCAGAAAGGCTTTGCTTAAGATTTAGAAAGAAGATAAAAAGTATGAGTGATTAGAAGTGTGCTCTATCCTGCCTGAAAGAATGGGGGGGAGGGCTGATAGTGATGGGAGAGAGCAAAAGAGCACACATGATATAATGACAAAGGGGAAATGCTCTTCCAGAATGAGACAGAAAATGAAGGAAGTGGGAGTGGAGGAGGGGGAAGGGATCTAAACAGTTGTGAAGAAAAAAAAGAGAAAGTTTTTAAATTACTGAGAGAAAAAATATCTACAGTAATCAGGAAACAGATGTAGTTTCTTCATATTTAAGCTAAACAAACAAACAAACAAAAGATTTAAAGCAAAAAGTGCGAGAGAAACACCTGTCCTGAGGGGGTTCCCAATAGATGCTGACACCATCCATTATGAAGCCCTGGCTTTTAAAGGGGAAGGGGTCTGGAAAATGCTTCCTCCAAAGCAAAACTGGACAAGTCTATGACCAGGGCAGACCAACAAGCAAGCATCAGCATGGTGGTCCCTTGGCTACTCAGACCAAAGAGACAAAAATAACAAGCTCTTCACTTGACCATGGGGAATGAAGGGATGGCCCTCTGGGGATGGCACGTGAAAACCACCACTAAATAGACTAAGCATCCTGAACACAATTTCCAATCATCTGTTTGGATACAGGCTTCATCTGCTGGCCTGGAAGATGGCAGGACTGGAAGCAGGGTGGAACACACAGCCTCCAAATGCTTCTTAGCACTTCTAGTCACAGAACAACCTGGTGGTGAGAGAGAAAGAATTCCTACCCAGTTTACTGCAGAAGTCAAATTCCTTCCAGGCAGCAGCACCCTCACTTCATTCCCACAACCTGTTATCCAAAATTGATTCCCAAGAACTCTTTTTTGGGTTGGAGGTTTGGTTGTTTTGGGCCTTTTGTTTGGGGGAGGGGGGGGTTGTAGTACTGTAGGGTTGTTTTTTTATATTTTATTTTTCCTTCTTGGTCCAGTCTCCATTCTCAGGATATAATTAAGGTTCAAAGGCAAGAAAGAAGGAGAACCAACTCTGTGTCAGCGATTAGCTCAAAATCCTGTTAATATCTACCCATAATATCTCCCAGTCTAGGCATGCATCACCTCAGAACTCTTCATTAAGAAGCAGCTAAAGACAGTTTATGAGACCCCAGGTAGATAATTTTCCAGTGGTTGCCTCCATGGGTTACCAATCTCTATTTCTTGTTATACATTTAGTTACACAGGCAACAGATAATGTCTCCTGAGAATACACAACCAGGTATTACACTTTACCTCTGTGAACCCCATCCTCCTCATACCAGTGCTTGTACCTCCCACACAATGAATATAAGCTTAGTTAGAAATGAGAAACCCGATTTCCCATGCACTAGGACATCCTTTATTTTACATATTTAAAGGCAAACACAACTAAATAAAAAAAGCTAGAACAAACTCAAAAGGTTGGGGGTTTTTTTGTTCCGATTTTTTTTTTTTACTTGTTAACAAATCAGCTTAGTTTCACAAGGTATAGGTGTCAGTGCTAAGGAAAAAAAAAAAAAAGATCAGCAAGTTATAGTCACAGCTTTTAACAAGTTCTCAGAGTTCCATAATACCCCATAAAACAAATATCACTTGTCTCCATCACGTGGCACAGTGCTCCCTACTGAATGTGTGCCACAACAGCATATGCACAGCATTTCCCTTGCAGTACTCCTCCATCAAGTCAAGCTGACAAGAGAGAATATGGTACCCCACATTTCCATTTTCTCCCCTTTTCTCATCCACAGTGATGACAAGTAGCAGGTCTGTAACCCAGCTCTGTCTTGAACAACCCGCAGGCAGTCTGGCCTTGCAGACATTCACTAGCCACTGTGGTAAGACAGTTATGGCTATTGTAGTAGCTACAGTGATTCGGAAGCAGACAGGAAATTCCCACTGCTCTCCCCATGTCTTGGGAAAACAGAGATTAACATCAAACCACTAGAAAGAAGTGACCCAAATGCTAAACAACATACTACATCCTTGGTGCAGACAGGACTATTCATTTCAGAATGGATGGGCTCTATTTTACCAAGTTTCCTCCATTTATATACATACTTCCTTACACGCACAGGTTCTCATCATCAGACAACGACTGAATGACAGAATCTTAAGAGTCACTCCTATCTATTTTTTCCTTGATGATATTTTTAAACAAAAATCAATTAAATTTTTGCATCATTCACAGAAGTTGTTTTTAAATCAGCTTTTCTATACAAAACTACAAGGATAGGGAAGGTAATGGTTCTGCTGCACAAAGAGGGAATAAAAGCTCCCAACCTCCCAAAGGATGATTTACTCCACACTCCCCAGATTCCAAAATGAGGTTTCTCTTGCAAACAGTAGTTAATAATCTGGATTCTTCTATGCTGCACAATTATTTCACTGACAGAATTTGCTGGCAGTATAAAATCTAGGAGAATATTTCATTCTGCATATATTTTGCACCTCTTTCACTACACAGAGTTTAAGGCTTTGCAGCATTTACAATCCTTTATCTTATGTGCCCAATACAATAGGTACCTAATTGCAATAAAAATAAATAATTACAATAAGAATAGAAAGGCATTTTCTCTTCATCTGCACACCAGGCACTTGCATTTAGGTGAAGTCTGTGCTTGTAGAGTCAAGACTTGAATTTCTGGTTGTGGAGATGTTATTGACAATACAAAGGGAGAGCAGTGTTGTGTTGGGATAGAGAGGAAGAGCCAAGTCCAAGACTTACCCAGCAGAGGTCAGGCTAAACCAAAACTTCACCATCATTTTGGGTCCTAAGAAATTATCCCTTAGGTCCTCCCCACTGTTTCCCCTCAGAATCAAACACCAAGTATTTTCACAATGTGACAGATACCTAAGAATTACTCCGAGAAGCAGTTTAAACCAGCAAAGACTCAATTTTGTTGGCCAAAATACTTTTGAAAAAGACTAAGACAAAAGCATATGACACCAAGAGTACTCACCAGAGTACTTTAAGTGAATTTTGCTCAGAGATATAAAGCATAGTAAATTGTGAAAATATAGATTCATACGAGTATTCAAAATGACAAAGAAAATCATGAAGGGTCTTGAGTTTGGGAGTCACCTGTCCACAAAATTAAAATAAAAGCATCATGTATGTGATTTAACCCATAGCACAAAATGCAAAAGACAGACAGAAAACACTTAAAACAAGACTCATGGAGATAGAATAAAGTAAGTCTGCATTATGTGCTCATATGTGTGGCAAAGAATCTACATAAACCCTCACAGCTTTCAATTAAAAAGGTAAAAACACTACAAAAGATGTGTGTTTAGTATCACAGTAAGGTGCATTGAAATAAACTAAACAGTACAGAACAAACAAACAAAAAAGACACAGCAAAGTCAAAAAGTGCAGGAACAAATATGTCTGTATATTTGTAATATGTATACATACATGCAAACATGCGTTACTTGTTGAATAAATTTTTCTTCCACAGTCAACATAAATGTGGGGGGGGAGTTTCAGAGCAGGTGAGAAAGATTTAAGCACAGGTAAGATGCTTTGTAACACTTCTTATGATAGTTAATATTAGAGTATTGCAGACTAAGATAATTTTAACTGAACACTGTTTAAATCAAGGGGTTTGATACATCAGTCAACACAAAGTATGGCAAGCTGCAGCACTGCTCTTTACAGGGGAAGACATCAGAGCTGTTCTGTGGTCACTACCTTAGGTACCTAAGGAAGTAAAATGTTTTGACTTAGGCAGAGTTGGTGGGCAGTGGATTATGTTTAAAATGTATAAATTTACAATCCAGGGCACCTTTCTTGTTGCAGCACAGACATCCAGCACATTAGGTTATGCTCCGGTCTCCTCTTGTTGCTGCCTAACGGAGAATGTCAAGATCAGTAAAGGCAACTTTGGATCCTCTCTGGGCTTCTCCCCTTGCCCTGCTCTGGGCTCTCAGGAAGGTTTGATTACCACTGTCTCCCTGAAGCTCAACCATGCAGAAGTCTTATCCTGGAATATACCTTCTTTTTTCTGAATAGTCACCCTACTTAATGGTTGTGCACTGTCCTCTAAAGGCATTCCTAAAATTGCTTTATGGTCTCTGCACTGATGGCAGTTTTCTCCAGGCAGATTAATGGCTTAAAGAGCTACACCTCTATTCCTCTTGCTCCACATTAAGGGGACAGATGCAGTCTAAATGTTTTCAATGACTTTATTTAAAGCAGAAGTAGAATTGGTTTGCAACCTACCTGTATTGATATTTAGACTTTGATTGAGGGCTGCTTTCGAGTCTTGGCTGTGCAGAAAGTTGAATAGAAAACTGCTCCTCTCAAGGGAAATGTATAACACAATACAGAGTTCCCAAATCACTGCTGCATTACTAGAGGGCACATGGTTTTATCAGTATACCCCATGCACAAAGCTTTTACCTTTGATTAAGAAAGAAAAACATAGTCATGTAAAAGATACTGCAGGGATGCCAGAAATGGGTCTTTTCTAAATGGAATCCGCATCATACACAGTTTCTTTAGCATGCGACTTCTGCAAAGATGGAAGTGACTACACATGATATCCCAGAGAAGTGACTTATGAAGTGTTATATTTATTAGGTCAGCAACAGTTTCAAATGACAATAAAAGGAAACAGAAAATGTGCTGTGAAATGACTAGCAAATACTACTGTTACCCTTTAAATACCTTTTCTGCAAAGCCAGAATCAATTACAGTGATTGCAAAAGATGGAGTCTCCCTCATGACCTGAAAACTGTCTACTAGAACTTGAGATGAAGTCAAAAGGGAAAAAAAATACATGTCATGAAAATGAGACAGACACCACCACTGCTCCTCCAGACATGGCCCATTCATCTGGGCATCTCACAAACAATTTTTCTTCTGTCTGCTATGCTAGCCACCTTTGTTCCATCTCCCAGCTAGTGATTAATTACACTTCAGTGCAGCCATTCATCGAAGACATACCTTTAAGACAGAAAGACAGTGTGGGAATCTTATGCTTTGCTTTTTAAGTGCTTTCCTCTACCAGTGAAACTGAAAGTAGTAAAGCCGCGTGGTATCAAAAGATAGTATTTCTGACTGCTGAAAGACATCCAAGACCTTGCAGCAGGGAGAAAAAACCCCAACCTCTTATGCATCTTCATACTAACTGCTTAACTGTCACTGAATATTTATCACACCATATATATAGTTCAATGGAAGTTTCTTCGATGGAAGAGAAATGCTTTTCAAATCCAAACCTGTAACACACATTATAAAAGCAACGCCGTTCTGCAACAGTGTGTGCCGATATTCCAGCATAGTCCTGGGTGCACTTTGCCAACCATGGAGCTTTCTCCTTGTATTCTGCATTTCCGGTCCAGAATTCCTTGTACTGCTGCTGTCACCACTTTGTCGTCTTCCTCCATGCTCTTTTTGACAGCTCTTGTTAAAAACAACCAAAATGTGAGCCTGGTTTAGACAGGCAAATTTCCTCACTCGTACAAAGGCAATCTTCAAGCCCGCCTTAGCAAATGAAACTTACGATAATAAGAAAATAATGAGAACCATTCTTACGGGCACATCTGAAATCTGGTGCTAGGTATGAGATGCAGCCCTAACTAACTCCAGCACAGATCCATCTTGGGAGGCAAAATATACAGGATTTGAGAACAGGGTTTTCCCCCCCCCCCTTCTGCTTCATTTAGTCTTGCCACTACATACTTTCTTGGGTTATGCCACCAACCAGTCACAAAACTGCATAAAAAAATGAGAACAAAGACACACAAGTATTATATAATAAACAAAATCAGTATTTTTGTAATTAAATCAATAAATGGCTAGATTAACAAAATAACAAAAAAATTACCTAAGTAAGGTCATTATTGACAGAATGGGTAGTCCTTGTATTAGGACTGCAGTTTATTTTAGCATGCACTTCAAGCTTTTGCTTAAAGCCAGAGTGATCTGCATGTACTATTCCACAATTAAATTAAGACAATTTACTTTGATTTAAAAAGTACTGTTTGTGCACAAAGTTTCAACTCCATTTGAGAGGAATGATATGTATTCACAAGGAAGAGGCTGGACTAGAACCACCTGGCATCCTTTCCAATCTGAATTTTTCCTATGATCTTGATGCTCAAGGTGTTCAGTCAGATGCCAATTCGTACAGGCTATTGGGATGACAGGGGGCAGGGTCTGGAATTCAAGATCTGCACACTCCTATTGGAAATACACGAGTTCTCCCGCCAAACTTCTTATGCGTGTCATGCAACAGTCAACAGCGATCAGTATCAGGTCTCAAATTTGCCAGCTCTGATATACCTGTATCCTGTGACTCATACCATCACCTTGGATGTGTTAGTAACAGCCATTCAATTAACAAAAGTGCAAAACATGGCCTTAATGCCATCAACTTACGTATATTTTGACTAGAATATTTATAACGAAAGAATCAAAAGCCAAATCTAAGTTGAGTTCTTGTTATCTTTCCTAATGCATCTTTAGGTTTTGCTAGTGATGCTCTGGGGTTTGTGCATGTTTCAGATTTTCTCCTTTGTTTTGTTGGCAGGACCAGGGAATTCCCAGGGCTGAGACTGGTGGAGAAGCTGTGTTCCCAAGGACTGTACAATGGAGCAGTGTTTCCTAAAGTAGGTTATGTGAAGGATGAGCAGAAAGACATCAGAGGGAGGGGTGACTGTGGAAAATATGGATGATGTCACCCTCAGGATAAGCAGATCTTCAAAAATATATGGCAGTAATTTATTTTCCTAGTAGGAATTATGCTTCCAAAAGTTGGAAAAGTACAGACGTATCGCAGTGTTTCCCTGTTTAATTGAATCCTTTTAACCAACTAGTTCTGAAAACGTGGACAACTTGGTTATAAATGGCCACGTGCTTAGCCTTTGTCTTAAGCCCATGCCCAGATGACCCATTTTGCACATTTCAACCAAGAATAAAGTGACCTCATTTTCAAAAGTGCTGAGCACCAGCTGTTCCTATTGTGCTCACAAACTGCACTATAGGTTCCTATTTTCAAATTCTTGACCTCAAAAGAATTTTGAGGCAGCCGAGTGACTACATGTTCTTCCACTTGCCATATGCCTATTTATTTAAGTTCAAACATAAAAGTCTAACTAAACTACTTTAAAATCTTGAATGCACCAAATTAGAACAAGTACTCTTGCCACTGGAACTTAAATGCAACAGAAGTGAGCCACGTGACATAAAAAAAGTAATACTTTTTTTGCCCAGAAGAATGACTAGATTGAAAGTCAGAGTATTTCGACCTTTAACTCTTAGTTTCTTTTTTCTTTTCCTTCTTTTTAATGAATGGCTTAAAAATGTGGGAATGGTAGCATCCAGATCATCAGAATTCATCAGAATTTGTATTTCTGGGATTAATCTTCTTTGCTATCTGCTACATCATGTTAGGTCAACAAATTCAAGATAATTTTACTACAGATTTTGGTTAGTGACTTTTACACAACAGACATGTATTTGTCTTTAAATAGTTTTAAACTGTTACTTGAACATACCACTGTCATCTCCAGAAAAAATATCACATTGCTTGTGCAAACAATAAATACAATTGCCTTATCTCTCCCCCAAAACCCTAAGGCTTCAAATCACCAAAACCAAGAAAAAAAACTTACCCACAAATAACAAAATGATTCACGTTAATGATCAGTGCACAACATTGGTTTTGATTTTTAAAATAAGCTGCTGTTTAATAAAAAGGTAGCAAGAAAGACTCAAAGTATATCAAACTTGCTATGACTTCTTGTTGCATCTTTACTGAGAAGACACTGATTTGCATTAAGCTGGGCCTGAGTGCACTGTACAGATCCCAGTAAAATGTCCTGACTACATGTGAGGGAAATACCACTACTTTTGGGCACAAGCAAATGCATCCATAAAGAGACAACACGTATATGCACACCACCTAGTAATAAAAACCCCCATAAATATTCTCTCTCCAATTACAGTATTTTAATATTCACAATAAGTAAGCTAAAGAGCAATTCCTTGTACACCCAAATCCAACAGGTCTTGATACCTTGCCTATGTTGATTTGTCAGAGTTCTGTTTTGATTCCATTGTAAAAACAAACTCTGCAGTTCAAGCTCTGCTTATGTTTTACGACAGCAGAAAGCAAAGTTGTGGGAAGGGAGCTTTCCTGAAAGCAGGGTCATCAGTTGCGGGCAGAGCACCCAAAAGAGGTGAGGGTGAGATAAAGGCAGGAGGGTTCAAGGTAAAGGCCAGGAGTGAAAATGTCCTGCTGCTGCACAGATGGATTTTCAACTGTGAGAACTGAGAGCCAGAGATAAAGCAAAAATACTAGTAGCTCAAAATTAGTGGTTTAATCTGGTTTTCTGAAATTCTCTCCATACATGCTGACATTTTACAGATAAAACTGCCTAGAAATATCACAGGAAACTATCTGAAAGTTGCTGGTAAAGTACATATGAAGAGGTAAAAGTTTTATTTTGGAAATAATTTCAGAACAGAGCCACTCACTGTTGGATCACCCACAATCCTGAGATGTATGAAGGTGCTTTAGAGAACATCATTAATATATCAGTAATGCCAACAAATCAAAATGGTCTCTTTCTCTTGGTGACACAAATCTTTAAAATACAATTTGCTTCCTTGGTGTGAGGAGGGTTTGTCACTGACATTTTGACAAAAAACGGCTATAAATCCTGCAAAAAAAACAACTTATAAGTCACTTCCCAAAACAGTACTTTTGGCTTCAGAGTTCCTGAACTGTTTCTCCATGTACATTTGTCTGGCTGCTCTTCTAAGTAGCACAACTCAGCTCCTTCCAGGCAGACTCAATTCCTCTTTGAAAAACCGATGCTAAGCTTTTTGTCTCAAGAGTCAGGGGCATGACCAAAATTTCTAAAATGTCGTACTGGACATGAGGTCCATTTGACCAAAGCCTGGCAAAGCACTGCTAAACACAGAAGGCAGCATCAAGAAGCTACAAATCAGCACTAAATACCACCAAGTTGCTGGATTTCCTGTATCAGGCTACAAAGAAATACCTACTTCTTTAGCTTCACTGGTCCCAATATGGAGGAATTTTAGGAATTTTTAAGAATTCTGACACTGTACTTATTCCCAATTGCAATGTGGGAAGTGAAAGGGAAGAGTAAAGAGAGTGAGAAGTAAGGGAAGTGGGAAAAATAGTTAACCTTTGACTAGTCAAGATGAGAAGCGTAGGAACTTCAGGAGTGCTAGACTTGAAATAGAAAAGAAACCATTTAAAAGCGCATATGCTTACCATCAAGACCATAAAAACCACGCCTCCACACCTTGTTCCATACTGCTGATGCTTTGAGAACCCCCAGAAAGCACATCCCACCTTTGACCTCCAAAGCCAGACTGCAGTTATTTCCATGATTTTCACTAGTGGCAAGGCACGGAGTATTTGCTAATGTCCCAAGAAGAGCTGGCTGGTCTTGTTTGATGAACTATCCTAAGAAAAGCTATAAATGCAATATGCATTTGTTCCCCACTGCTATTCCTCCACGTAAAATATAGCTCCAATCACAATGGAGACATCTTCTATATCCATGAATGTGAGGACAAGCGATATAAGATTCCAACTTTTGTGGTTCACACATTAAAAAAAAAAAAACCTCTACTACTTTAAACTATACAGCAAACATGAATTTGCCATCTGAACACAAGCTACAAAAGCAGGTTATGCCTTTTGCTTTTCAAATAACAAAAGCAATACAACAAACTCATCCATACCAAGAAATACCTGAGCATAAATATGATTTCTAGATCTCTATGAAAAAGCCATGCCTTGATTTACACCCACTGCTGCTCTGAACTGGTTTCAGGCAGCTTTTACAATTATTCAACACAGCAGCAGCCATGAGACATTCAACAAAGTGACTTGCACTACTCCCATCCTCTTACAGATGCTTGGTCAGACAGGCTTGGTGGCAAGCCATCAGCTCCTTGTGCAAGGCACCACAGAGTCCCACCACCCTGCTCCTGACCATGGGAAAAGGAAACTCATTGTCATCCAAGCCCTTACTTGCTGTGACAAGAGGGGGCACAGGATTTACACTCATATAATGTAAGTATTTCTCTACAAAAGACTTACAAAAATGGCCAAAATGAAGTGCAAATGCTAAAGAGAACATTTAAGTGCAACTACCAATATCTTGCGATTAAACTCCTTAGACTTTGGCCTTTTCCTTCTGTGTCTTCAGAAGGGCATTGTGTCATTTTTGTGTCTTCAAAGATAAAAGTAGTCAGGAAAAAAAAAACCACAAAAATGCTTACACACAAAACCCAGCTGCTTAGCGTATTTCATCACCACACTGACTTCAAAAACACTGAGCAATTTAAACCTGCGAGCCACTTGGCTTTAGCTAGAGATAAGTGCCTGAGATAAGAGAGGTATAATTGTTCAGTGTAATACTGTAGCAGGTTTTATATAAACATTTGCTAACACTGCATTTAATATATTTCATTTCAGCGTTGTGAAGTGCTGCTGAATGTTCCAACTTTATTTGTGGCCCGGTCCGTTAATATTTACACATCCAAGGTTCCCCTTGATGCCAAATTAAATATACCATCCAAGCTTCAAAGTAGAAAGGGGAACTTATGATTTGCAACAGATAGCAAGAGAGCGGACTACAGGTTTCTAGCAGTTACCCAGCTCATTCCTCTCCCCTGCTGACAGAGACGGGGGAAAATCTGAAAGAAATTTGGCAATCTATTAGTGAAGAGAACAGGAAATTAGGATACCTTTTGCACTTAATAAAATGCTTCGTGTTTAACTGCAATTTTTCTATAACCTAACTATACAGTAAATTAAAAGCTATGGAAATTGGGTTCTCACATAGGAGACATGTTTGTAGACTTTTTGGAGGGTCTGGTTTCATGATGGAATGTGTGGTGTGACACTGCTGTCTCTTTCAGCCCTGCACTCTCAGTTCTTCCACATAGTTACTCTTGGACAAGTTCAAGCAAACTTCACAGAGAGGAAGGAGTCTCCAAGGTCTTATATTCCCACAAGTTTTGGTGATCCATCACAAGCTGTATTGAAGAAAGCCCTGACATAAAGAGAGACATCAGAGTATCCACAAGAGAGAAATCATCTATAAGAGAAAGTGATGGAAAACACAGATCACAAAGACTTCATGGCTTTTTTTTGCTTTAATAGCTAGTTGTGACTAACTACTGGGGAAAGCCCTGTAGCCTCCACCCTGAGAACTCTCCCTTTGAACACTTTGCTTTTCTGCCAGCTTTTCTGCTGTAAAATCAAAGGGAAGCGACTACCATACTGCAACGACAGCAAGGTGCAGCTCAGAATCACAGGAGGGAAAGATAAACTCTGTGATGTCACATCACTCCATATCTTGGCAAGGTATGACATCGCACCAGAAAACCTGGCACCTTACTCTGATTTTAAGATAGTCTGCAAGTAATACTAAACAACAGCCACTTTACACTCCAGTTCTTCCTCTTCCCTCACTTACATGCTTCAGACGTAAGTGCCTCCACCTGAGCACCAAGAGGGGTAGGTCCCTTTCGCCAACGTGCAAGGAGGGGATCACCATCCCATGCACACGTGAGACCAGACTGAGACCATCACTGCCACAGCAGGGCACCCTTCGCTTCAGTGACAGCTGCTGCCAAGACAGGTATGGCATTACTCCATGTCAGCGTGACTATCTTCCTTTAAATCAGACAATTAGGAATTCATAGACACCACTAACAAATGTGGTTGGACTAAAGCATGCTGATTTTCATACTGCAAATGATCCTTGGTCTCCCCTGACCATCATCAAGTTGCCTGGCTCTGTCTAGAGAAACTGTTGTACTGTTGCCAGCGATGGACTCAAAGGCCTTGCTTTTGCTCTCATGCTACAAAAAACTAGCAAGAACTCAGTTAAAAATCAATGGAATTGTACTGGTATACAAAGAAGAATCTGACCCCGTGGTCTATTAGGTCATTTTTAATGACCCTACAATTAGAGAAACCAAATTAAACATTTAACATTTGACCTTCGCTGTTGCTTCTAGCTTAGCTAATACAGATTAAAACCACATATGTTTTTTCAAGAGTTCACAAAATAAAGTTTTAAAATCCTGTAAGGGATATTTGATATGTTCTTATTGTGCACTAGAATTTAAAATGCTATTTTTTTTAATTATGGAATAGCAACTTTGGACTCTCATGTACTTTGGAGGTATGCTGATTAAGGACCCACTAGTGCTTAATCTAAAATTAGATTAGATCATGGACTGGAGTGGACAAAAGTCAATCTCCTGTAAGAATCTCAGTGATATAATAGTGGTTAACAACACTTGTGCAGATGAAACTAGAAGTGACAAATGCAAAGACTGCTGAGAGTGAATACTTAATACTTTTTTTTAAAATTGAAGTCTATTACTAAAATTTCAACACTTTTTTTATAATTTGTACTGTTTTCCATCCCAAATTTTCTACCATTTGCATGTTTTTCCAATGTTTATATTTTATTCTTGCTAGGAAACACATCTGCAAAATCAATTACAATTACTAACAGCATGCACAACTAAATTAAACACCTGCAGATGTACACAAAGCATAAACAAAATACACTCACGTTGATATACAACATAGTGTCCTCAAATAAAATATATTAAATGGATGTGCTCCAATGTTACATTAACAAATAATATATAAAACCTACAGCAGAAGGGTGGAGATTAAAGAGAGCAGTCTTAAAAAGAACATAAGTATGATATATAACCAATAGGAAAATATTATGCCACTCAGCACATGCAGTAAAGTTATTTTGTACATAAACATCAGAAAGATGATTCCCATGAGCATCACTGAATATGCATAGAGGATCCCTTGGGAGGGCTGGACCACGTGCAGTTCATGCACAGACCATCCCTGGGAGAACTGCCACGACGTTGTCTCCATCCACATCTACCCAACGCACCTGAAATCTGTTTCAGAAAACATTCCTATAATGCTGGTCTATGAATTGACAGGGCTTGGGAACATAATTTTCACGGATACTTTGGCAGCTCTGCAGAGAGCTAGTGGTGCCTGGACTCAGCTCTATGTTCCACCACTGTTTTCAAAAGCGGACATTTTGCTGAAAATATGGATGGGGTCAGTTCAGGCCCATATAAAAATCCAGGTGTGTGGATTTTTAAACCTGCCCAGTCCAATTTATCAGCCTCCAGAGATGCTGAACATTTGGTTCCTGCGAAAACCAGCACTTTCAGTGGGACACCCAGTGTGTCACAAGCTCAGGAAGCCATGCTGGAAAGTTATGGCCTTTAGCTATTAGCTGTATTAGCTGAACCAAGATTAATCTTGTGAGCCAGCCAGTGCCTCCAAAAAAAAAAAAAAAAAAAAAGAAAGGGGATACCTTGAAGGCATGAAACATTAGGATCCACTTCTGCAGCATTTTCTCAGGTCAACTCTTGTCTTGAAACAGCAGTTCTGACTTACTAATAAGCAGTAGACTTGGAAACAACTAATGCCTTGGCACCAGATCCTGCTTGCAATTTGAATCAGGAGTTGACATTTTTGGAATGTCAAGCGTTGATATAACAAGAAACTCCTGCTTAATGCAAGCCTTTCATCTAGGTATGTGTCACCTTCAAGATGAGACAGCTCATGAGGCCCAGAATTCAGAGGGAAAAGAAAGGAAGGAACTAAGGGAAGAAAACTAAAGGAAAGGAAAAATAAACTGAATTACAGAAATAATTAACAAATGCTTCTTTCATGACTTCAGAAGAGAATGTGTGATGACATGAATCCTATTAATATCCCAGTCACAGGAATCTGGAATGTGTATGTTGTGTTTGGAGAGATGGGATTAATGTCGCTTCTTGACCCAACAGCTTATCTGCTCTTCCACCACCAAAAATACCAAGAACCTCAAAACCTTCTTCACATATATGCATATTCCTCATTAGCAAAAAAAAGCCGCAAAACAGGACAGGATGAGACCTAATGCAAGTTTAGTACTGAAAATGCACACAAGGTGAGCAGTTGTCACTCCCCAAACACTGTCTGATGTCACACAGTACACCTGCAAGTGAACCACGATGAGACCTGTTAAACAAACTGAGCCAGCTGGAGGTGGGAAGCATGCTGGGGGGAAACACCACGCACATAGCAGAGTGGGCAAGACAGACCTGGATCTTAACTGGCACAGCCACTCTTAGGTTCTTACTTGTGGGGAAAAAAAAAAAAAAAAAAAAAAAAAAAAAAAAAGAAAAAAGGAAAAATTTTCTACAGTGGTTCTAAGTGGTTCTAGCTCTTGCTGGAAAAACATCATCCAAAACTGTCAAGTATCATCCAAAATGGCAATGTATTCCAGAGCAAGTTTTAGATTTTTGTTTTGCTTCCTGCTGGCCCACCATAACGAAATAGCCCTCCCAACATTATGCACAGCAATCACATACATGCATCCCTTCAGGAACACAAAACACAGGTTAAATGCTCTGATCTGAAAAGCTGAGTTTGGTATTTTGCTATTAGAGATAAAACAACACTTCCCAAGGGCAGCTGTGCCATCAGACAATTATGATATACCTAGGATTGACAAAGCTTGGTTTGACACCAACCCGTGAGTAAAACTCCATACTGACACCATTTTGTGTCCTTTATTATTGCTTGATACACACCATCCTGTTCAACCGCCACGTGAATGAATTACAGTGAGACAGTCAGGTAGAGCTTTTTACCTCAACTCTTTTAACTTTCCTTTTCATGATGTAACTCTAAATGCAAGCTACAGTGAAACGCTTAGTTTTACTTAAATACATTGTTTGTGGGTGTGAAAAAGCGATCACTGTGAGCATAAGAAAGGATAACCATGAAAAGCCAAGTGTGCTGTACTGCTACATGGCTATTGCTGTATTTGGAATAATCAGCACTGGGATGAAAACTGAATGAGATTATCATCTGGTAGGCAGAAAAAGAGCTGAATCAATTATTAGCCTCGGAAATGAGCTCAGAGACATGCAAGTGAAGGAGTGATGGTCCTGATTAAATGCAGCCAGTTAAATGACTAAAATTGAAATCTGAGGGTGAGCTGGGGAAGGTGAAGCATAATTCTTGCAGCCAGGACACAAGAACACAAGCCCGCTCTGGCAGAATAGCAACTTTGTCCACAACTCCTCTTTTTGTTCTCTGCCATTACACCCATTCTTATTTCTGGTAAGCCTGCCCCAGTTTCTCCAGCTGTCCAATTTATGGCCTTTCTTCAAAGGCAGACCTCAATTAAAAGGGAGCATTACTCAGCAGTTACAGCTAAGTCCTCCTCAGCCTTTCCAATTCTCCTATGTAGGCAAACAATACGTGCAAGAGAGATGGGTACGGGCATCGTTTGTGGGAGCAGCACTGCTGGGTATTAAGGCTTCCCATCTGAACAGTCAATCAAAACGTTGTGCACTTTTCCCACTAGAGCAGAATCAGGCCCTTGGGCACTCAGTGTGCATTCTCACATAGAAACATTAGCACACTCACATAGAGCACAGACTTGTAACATATCAAATTAAATAAACTTACACAATGTTTTACTGTGCTGCACAATGGGCAATATGGCAGACCACACATCTGATGAACAGTTACTGCATGTGGCTCTAAAAAAGCCAATACCTCACATAGCTACTTCAACCTCTTGTGAAAAGAGGTAGTTAAGAATATGGTATTTGAAGTGAGGGTTCTAAAAAATGCCTCAATTTTATCCTCATGGTTCCTGAAGAATAATTCTGCAGTTAAAATAATTATACAGACTAAATTAAGACTGACTCAGGGGAAAATGCCTCGTGATTTTAGAAAAAAACAAAAACTGAAAAATGTTTCATTTAGAGATAGCTATATATATATCCAAATTTTAAAAGTTGTTCAGAAACTGAGGCTTGACTAGAGCTGGATGGAAAAAAATGCAGAAAACATTTTTTTGCATCTGTGCTCCATGAAAACATTTCAACCAGATCTATTCTTAAGCAGATAGTGCATGCCAATACCATTTCAAGATATCTGTCCTCCGAAGAGATGTGCTGCAGACATGTCTAATTTACAGGTGGGAGTTGTAGCTGTTCCAAATTTTTGTTAGAGCAAATAAACTTCTCCTCTGAAGTTTTTGTCCCCTCTACTCTCCCAGCCAGCAATGCAGTAATTACACTTAAAAGGACACAAATCTTAAGAAAACCTTGTAAAAAAAATTTCCGTTTCACTCTGTTTAAAAAAATATTTAGTTTAAGGCTTATGTGTAGTGAAGCAGGTCACTGTACGGTCCAAGAACGTAAATTCTCAAGAGAGCAGAATTTAGAACATCCTATGAAAATGAAGAATGGTACTTCACTCTAAAATGCTGTGAAAATGTAAGAGGCAAAGTTAAGTACCACAATGAAATTTAGTACATCATCTTTACTGGCTTACAGGATAAACAGTCCAATTTATGGCATTTACAATGTTATCACATATGGTCAGAAGTTCATCTTCTGAAACTAGGTCACAGGTCATCAACAGGAAATTCATAGGAAATTATGGAGGAAATTAAAAAAACACAAATGGGCAGGCAAACTAGTTTATATAATCTAGGTTATCCCAGCACAGCTTCCTGTGTTATGATGAACTTAGCTCGCATACTGAGCTTTCCAGGCCACATTAAGAAAGTATTTCTGAATTGTCTATTATACTCTTTGAGCCTCAAAACATTGAGCTCAAATTCACTACAAAGAGCCATTCATTATTTTTTTTCTTTAAATAATATAGCTGAGAAAGATAATTGTAACTAGAAAAGGTGTTTTGAGATTATTAAATGCAGATTTCTACACGCTACTGGCACCTCAAGACACGTATACTACCCGAGAACAGTACTCAAACACAAGACGACATTCTCATATTCCTTCAGTTCCAGCATCCCAGCCAAACTGCAGCTGCATTCTCGATCACGTCTGGGAAGGTGACAATTAGTGTCTGGGAACCTGTTCTACTCTAATGTGAGACATAACTTTTCAAAATAAACACCCTGGCCAGGGAGGGATAGGAGGAGAAAGGGCTACAGTTCATCCAGGCTCTCTGGACTTCTGAAAAACCGGTTAAACAGAAGCAGTTACTGCTTACATTGAGCTGAAAGCTGAATGTAATGTACTGCATATACCGCTAATGTATCACAGAGAAACAAAAGTTAAGTGTAACTTTACAAGACAGATACAAAATTAAAGACTTGCAAGACGCCTCTGCTGTCTCTCTTCTTACTATCATTAAATAAAAAGACCTAATAAAAAATACGATCAACTTCTCATGCATTCTTTTTCACAACACCCAAATACCTACATAAAGTCCACAAAATATAAGCAGTTCCTCAAACACTGTTCATTCTTCCTCTACTGCTTTCACACCTTATCACATCCAATAAAACCACTGAGATGTGTTTTTTCAGTACAACTTGAAATTTCTAATAAATTGTGCATTTGTAGCTATCTGCTGCAGATAGCATTTCCCACTGAAGTAACAACAAACACTCCTATACTTTAAAAATTATAGGAATTTCATCATCTGCAATTTGCTGAAAAACAGGACTATCTTTGGGTTGTGAGGCTGACAAGGTAGAAGTGATAACAGTACTGAATAACAATCATTCCACATCATTTACTGCTGGTATTATAAACAAGCTCTCTTCTTCATCTTGCAGGAAGGCGAGAAGGAAAATTCTTAAGAAGACAGTGGCATCCAAATGTTGATCTGAATACAGGATTTCACTTGCAGAATGAGGACTGCTTTGTTCACACTGAATGCACTTATTTTTGGATGTCTGTTCTTACCCGCGGTTACCAATTCAAGGCCTGGATTGAGAAAGGATCTTTTTTGTGATTGGCAATATTACAGTATAAAACAAATGAGACAGTTCTCCTACTGAGCAGATTACAATCTAAGTGTAGAGAACTGCAAAAACAGTTAAAAGTGCCCAGGAAAACAAAGTCGATGACTGACACAATTGGGAATACCTCCCTCACCTCCTAACTTTCAAACCCAGTGATTTTAATCTCCCTTTGAGGGAAGGAAAAGGGAAGTCGCTATCCTCTTTATAATTAATTCAACCCTGTTGAAAATCAAGTTTTCTTGTTTCAGTTACCTTTTACAGACTGTTTAAAAGCTGCCAATACAGCCCAGGGTTCTGTCTAGACTGCTCTACCCAACTACATCATGCTGTGTGCCCAAATAGACTTCCTGTAAAGCCAGGTCTTCCTTTTTTTGTTCCCCGCCACCCTCCTCTTCTCCACAGTCTATTTGAGCAAGATAATTCCAGCACCTATATGTCATCCAAGAGTGAGATACAAAACAGCCTCGGTAGAGCAGCCAACTTGATAAAGTTACTGAAAAAAGCAAGCCAGCAGCTACAAACAACTTTCATACCCCTCATAACTACAGTCAGTCACCTGGGAGCAGCAAATACTGGTTTGGGAAAGTTCTGAAACTTCAATATTCAAGCACTTTCCCTGTGACTACTCTGGTTGCCACTGGCCTTGATACCAAAAATTCTGCAGAAACAAGTAAAGAAACACACTTTCATGAGGCTTTTAGAAAAGCTTTTAACCCTCATTTCCGCTTTCTGTCCCATCTGATTCACACAGAAAAAAAATACCTATAACTGAAAGTGTTCACTTAAAGTTCAGGCACTCAGGTCTCAGTTTCAATGGTCACTATTCCTTTTCCCTCTTCTGGTGAAAATCAAACCCAATGGTTAGACAGAATTGCATGAAGTATTCATTAGACACTTCTTACAATGGGCAACCTATATTTCTAGGTTGATATTCACATCTACACCACCAAAATCATCAGATATCCAGTTTAATAGTAGTTTCATCATTTAAAATACTGTAAAGTATCATGACTTTGAAGGAAAAGAACCCAAACACCATTAATATTGTATTATTTAGCAACTCTCACACAAGCTCTAAATTAGCTCACAATTTTTAATCATGGCTCTAATGTTGTCTGGTCTCTTCTAACCACGTAAAAGCATGCTCAGGAGGATCCAAGAGTATCTGAAATTTTTTTTTCAGCACTGCTTTACTTGTGTTATGTCGCAGAATTTGGATGTTGATTCTGTTTTAATGCTATTCACAGAGATATTCTACAACCTGCTGCGGACTATGAAACAGTGTCATGCTAAAGAAGTGCCCAGAACACTGAAAAGAAACTCCCAATTTTTGGAGGATTTCTACAATGTGCTTAGCAAAATATCATCTTTCTAGTCTTCACACCTGATTATACTTATACCTCTTTAAACTGTGCAAAGACTGTTACAAAGATGGGAATTTACTCTGGGATGAACTCTCCAGCATACAAATTAAGGCCTATTGTTGCTCACCACTGAGCAGGTCACTGGGCTAACCCAAGGTGATCTGAAAAATCCTCACATTTCAGCTCCCTCCAACAAGTAATGCATTTTGCAAAGACGTGGCTGCTATTCAATTCCAAAATGGCAAGATATTCAACACCCTTCAGGTTTATCAAATGTTGCCAACAGAGTATAACTTCTACACTTGTGAAAGACTGGGAGCTATCTGTGATGAATCAGTCCTGTGTTTGTTCTCAACCCTTGTCTATTCTTGAAAACGGAGCTTCCTGTATCTTCAGTAGCTATCATGATGCCTAGTGTGCATACAGAAAAATTACTTGGTCACAGGACTACTGGAAAACACACCCTAGAAATGTACTCAGACTGACACCCCTGTACAAACGCCAATGCCACCCTTTGGTGACCTGATCCTGGAGCACCTCTGTGCACCCCAACCTGGCCGTTGGTCCAAGCAAAGCAGCAGAGACAACATGGGGACTTTGAATGCAAGCAGCAGCAAGAGGCTGGGGAGGAAAAATCACCTGAAACAGCCCTGCAGCGATGAGTGCCCTGAACTGAGACAGAAACCTGAACAGGTCTAGGTAAGACAGGTACACACACACAGACTTCTGTTTCTTTCTTACATTCATTCCTTTTTGATTTTACTTCTAATGTCATGAAGAAAAAAAGACACTCTGGATCCCCTTGCTCATAGGTCACAACAGCCAGGGAGAACAACAGGTATCCAAACGCAGTTTGGTCAGCTGACTGCACAAGCAGTGCTCAGGACACTGCCCACAGCTTGGGCTAAAACTGAAGCCATGGATACGCAAAAAATGTCTTGGTATCTGGCGGGCAAGGACCAGGCAGACGTGTGGCATAACACACTGACAAGAGCACGGCATCGTGAGTTCACACTGCACGTGCAACCACAAGAATGAAACCCATTCTACAGAATGGGGTTCTACAGAAGGAGAGAGAAGCTTGTCTTCTGCTCTCTTTTAGGCAAGAAACCGGGGGGGTTGGGGGGTGGGAGGAAGAACAAAATGAACTAGAAACTGTGCAAAAATGTTCATGAACTTGCACCAAGTCTGTGGTCTGAAGACAGTGCACACTTACACCCTCCCACCAGATGAGGATGCAGTAAAAGTTCCTTATTCTCTGTCAAGTTAAGTGGATGCCGCAGAAGCCAAAAGGGACTGGAAGACACAGTGAGCTCAGGAGCAACTTTCCAAGCAATAAAGTAAGCATAGCCCCTCAAGCAGCTGAACAGAATGACCCACTTGGGGTTCTCCACTTTGGCACAGACTAAAGCAAAGGAGACAGAGCAGGAGCCAAGAGGCCTGCTAGCCATTGACACCGGCACATTCTCAGTTTTTACTGTCCTAGAAATGGGTCTGGCCTAAGATAACCTAAAACTACTCAGAATTCAGGGAGGCAAAGAGATCACATTACTGTTCAGAAGACGAAAGAGAAGGTGTTTCTTAACACCACACTGAGAGAAAAAGAAGGTGATGCAATACTGATTATTCCATTAAATATTAATTACAATACAGCTGCTTTCAAGCATAGATAACTGAATTAAGGGACAGAAGAATTGAACTAGCTTCAAGGCCTTGCATGTATCTGTCATTTCTCAATTACATTAAACTGAGTTCTTCAGATCATGCATAGTTATCTCCAAATAATAACTTTTAGAGTTAGAGATTCAAGCTTTAAAAAAAATTATTCAGGACCCTTGAATTTGTTCAAATGGCTCCCAAGAGTCTTCTTACTGTTCAAGGAGCTTGAAGGGGCTGTCCTAGACCTTTCATCAAATATCCTTGAAAGAGAGAATGAGGATATCTTTTCCTCCCACAAATTTTAATTTGCACATAGATACCATCAGTTGGATAGCAGTGTTACATACTTCTCTCCTTTCCTTTCTGCTTTAACTTGGTAATCAAACTTCAGTAACAGCCGGCAACACATAGACTGAATTTTACCTTTCAACTTTGGAGGACTGAAACCTCTGCAAGGAAACTGTATGCAAAGAGCAATAAAGTAACTGCATACTTTTAGGAAGGTAACCTTCAAATGAGCATGCTCTGGAGTTAGTTTCTACCGTCGTAGAAAGCTCTTTAGATGTTCCTTTATGCTGTGTGTGCTAGGCTGTTACCCTACACCACCTCCATCTCAAACTGGCACAATACCTCCAACACCAAAATCCCCAATTGAAGTAGCTCAAGAAAGGCTGCAGAAAAAGTTATTTCTTTCAAGAGTGCTACTCAGTTCTCATAACATTTAATGGCTGGGTCAATCACAGAGTGCAGTTCCTCTCTCTGCTAAAACAAAATCCAGGATTTGCCTTTGTTATATAGAAGGGGGGGGGGGAAGGAAAAAAGAGAAAGAAGCTTCCAACATTTCAAGAGCTATACGTATTATTTCATGTGATGTTTGGAGCCCTCCTAAGTTTCATTAAGTTTTATCCTGCTTAGCAGTTGTATATGATTTCTGTATTTCCCCTTGAATTATGCAGCAATCTATCAAAAATGTCAAGTGTATTTTCCCTTTTTCAGTAACATGCATGAATTTTATTGGACTCAAACTTTTCAATGTCTCTTTTCACGCAAGGTCAAAGCTCTACATTGTTGTAATTTTCTTTTTCAGTGTTTTTTCTCCAAGACAGTCCTCCACTGGGAAATTAATATTCTGCATGAACAATGAACTCCTTGCATGGCCTTTGAACCTAGTGGTTGCTAGGAGGCCTAAAGAAACCCTGGAGTACAGCCTATTTAATAGCACGTATCAAGAGATTATTCAGCAGCAAAAATGTGTGATTTTCTAAATTGTCTGCTTTTTTCCCTCCTTACTTCCATCTCCATTCATCTGTCAAACAATCTTTATATTTCATATGAATTGCATCTGCATCAATTTTCTATAATTATGGGCAGTTTGTTCCCTGAGTACAGAAAATGTGACTGGCCAGCCACCAATGCTGCTTCAAATCAAGCAAATATCAAAGTGGTCCTTACTCAGTTTTACTGAAAAGGCTGCTTAAAATCAGGTATGCTTCACCACTCTACCATGAGGTTTGCACTTCCATTATAAATGTGTTCTGCTTAGAGACTGTATTCTTCTCAATAAAACACCATGGCAATAACTGCAACACCATTACTCAGTATTTCTCTGTGCTGAAAGAAATATATAGATGCTTCTCCATGCTCCATGGAGGCACACTTGTACATTAACTTTCAAGCTTCTCAGCATCTTACTGAGCGTTGTTTGATTGTCTACTTTTCCATATTTCCCTAAGCACAGTAATTGAGGCAAAACCTCAAGGTTTCTTTCCCACCCTCCACCCCCATCCCAAACAATGAGGCATTTAATTAAAAGAGAACCACAACAATGCTAATGGTGATGAGGTTAAATGGTTGGATAAACAGAATGCAGCCTTCTGAAAAGCCCATGTGTTTCAGGACACTTTCTCCCCTACAACATTCTGGGTGACAAAGAAAGTATTTGTATTCCTGATCCCCACAATTTTTACACCAGAGGACTTCCTAGAGATTTCCTGCAAGGAAGAGAGTTTCCTTCAAATAGTCAGAAGCATTTAGATACAGCAGCTATTCCTCCCAAAACTAATATTTGAAAAGGCAGTGGATAAGGATCCTTTAAAACTAAATGAATGTGGAGACTATCCATCAGGAGAGAACAACTGCATTTCCAGATAAAAGCCTATTAAGTTGTTGGGGTTAAAAAAAAAAAACAACAAACAACAACAAAACCTCAGCAAAAACAAAAAACATTTGCTGATTTCAATTTTCAATGTGTTTTCCATTCAACAAATTTAGCAAATTAGTAAAACCAAACATGACATTTGTCCTTCTTCTTCAGTTGTTGCAATTGAAATCAATGAACTCTATATTCATAAACAAGTATTCTGAAGGTCTGGAGATTACTTCAAAACATTTGTAAAGATTAAAATTCTGTGCCCCTTCCCACCTCCCAAGGACAGTTAGGTATCTGCTAAAAAATTCAGGGTGACACATCTGATTCTGCAGATTGCTGGTGTTTGTCTGATTGGATTGTACCAATTTTGCCAAGATAAAGCTTTCACAGAGCCAGACTGCTTCCCTGAAGAATTGAAAACAAGCAAAAACCACGCAGCTTGGCACAAAACGCTCACGTGAGCTCCTTCTCTTTTCAATACAGGCTTCCACGCTGAAAGAAAGGCCTAAAAGTATCTACTTCAACAGAACTGACACAGTGAATCTTACAGTGGGAATATCAGGACATTCACAGAGAACAACAAAAATCCTCACAGTGTGGACAGATTCAGCTTTCCAGCCCCTTTCAGGTCCTGCAGCACCAACAACCCAAATCAATCCCTCCACCATCACAATCATTCAGTTGCTCAAGCATAAACTATCCTTGTAATTTCCTCTCAATATGTGACTTCCCAGGAAAGGGAAAAAATCAGAGCACCTATTGCCAAAACAGCACAATATTCTTATCCAGGCAAAATTTTCAACAAAATGCATGTTATCTTCCTTATGCACAGGCATTAAAGAAATAACAGTCAGGAGACATTTTTAAAACATGAGAAACCAATCCTGACTAAAGAGACACATTTATTAGGGCCAGAGACAGGAAAGTGAGCGTATAACTGACAACCACAGTCTTTGGCTCAACCTTTGCAGCAGAAATGGGGAGGGGAGAACAGGGTACAGGGCTGGAGACGTTTTCAGTAATGCATAATAAACACCTTTCTCCTTTAAAGAAATCTGCCTACTCAACCTAAATTGAACCTCAGAGGGAAAAACGTGCCTTCGTGATAAATTGGCATTTGCCATCATAATAATGAAACGTTATGTCCTATCATCACAACAAGCAGGCAGCAGAACAACAAAGGAGGTTTCCAGGATTTTCTGCCCTGGTCCCCTCCCAATCAGCATATTCCCAAGTCTTCTTTTGGGTGTTTATGAAATGTCTTAATTCCAAGGCCATTAAGATGCATTTCAGGATGAAGCATATTCCACGAACAGTACCGAGGCTTTCTGAAATCTCACCAGCACTCTCCATCGGAGGCCAAGCCTCTCCCTGATGACTGCCTTTCCCTGAGCTGTTTTTTGTTTTGTTTGCTCTTTCTCTTTGCCATGCACAAACATGTTGGTCCATTATTTCCCAACGGCCTTCCTTGAAAGCAACTGACAAATGAATATACATGCACGTGTGTGTTCCGCCACATACACAGGTCTAGTCTCCTTCTACACCTCAAAAAACAAATGCAAATGTGTTTACAGTCATTTTCACCAATGCATGCTTTGCCATTGCAGAAACGTGCAGCCAAAACCCAGAGAGCCTGTAACAAGGCAAGAGCATTTGCAATCACAGGTGACCCTTTTCCTTTCCAAAATGGAAAAACACGAAAGCCCGATGAGTCAACTAGAGTTAACTGCATTTAAAGAGGAATGTGTGGGGCAGCAGTAAATATCCAGCACATGCTTTTACACACAAAAGGAGCAAAGGGCTCCATGCTCTGCACAGACGGTCATTTTTATCTGCCCTTCCACGATAGAAAGATGCAACCATCTATCTCGTTATATTTATTTCGCTTGACTAATAGATTTTAAACACCATATTGCGAGGACCCTGCTGTGAATCTTGCAGAGGTACAAAATGGTGGATGTATGCTATTTTTTTTTTTTTTTTTGTGCATTATTCATAACAACTCAGCCTCCCGATCGCAGGCTCCCCTCCGTACCCACCAACCCAGCCTTCCCGGCCAGACACACATCCCGCAGCAGCCTCGCAATAAAGCTCCCTCGCATACACAAATTATGTTACAAACCTGATGTCATGTAGCCCCGTGATGCCTGGGAAATAAAAGCTGGGGGGAAGTGCTTGTGCAGTCGGTAGTCCTTCTCGCTGCGGGACCTCATGCGGTCTGAGGCCCGGTCGGAGAAGTCGGAGCTAGGCCAGGCCCGCCGCAAGGTCGTACTCCGCGTCTTCTTCATGCTGAGGATGCCCGAGCCTGTTCCTCCCGCCGCAGCATGGGTCAGGGGTGCGCGCCGCCGGGCATCAGCCTAGCGCGGCCACCGCCGGGGCGCAACCTGCGCGCATCTCGCCGCTCCCTCTTCTAGGGCGCCAGCCGCAGGTCCCTTCCTTTTTTTTTTTTTTCCCCCTCGAATGATCCAATTTTACACACGTCCCACAATGCATTACACTTCATTTGCAATCGGTCCGGCTTACGGCTCCCAGATTTGCGTGGAGGAAAGGCACGTTATGTGGCTTCTCAGGCAAAAAAAGGGGGGAGGGGGGAAGGGGGGGAAGGCTGAAGGGGGGGCTGGGGGCGAGAGATGTGCGGCGTGGGAGCTCGGGGGTCCCGAACAATGGCCCGATTCAGCCCGGCCGTGCTTAGCCAACTGTGAGCCGCGACACAAAAGGCCCAAACAAACGAGGAAAACCCGGTGGCCGCCGACTGCGACCCCGACCGCGGCGCACCCGGCGCTGGGGAGGCGGCAGCAGCTCCCGGCGCGGCGGGAGGAGCAGCGGGAGGAGGAGGAGGAGGGAGCGGAGGAGGAGGAGAAGAGGGAGGGCCCGCAGGCGCCTCTCTCGGCCGTGGGACCAGCGGATACCGCCGCGACCCCCCCGCGCCGCCGTCGCCGCCGCCGCCCTCCTCAGGCCCGCGGCGCCCGGGCGGCCGACAGCGGCCCGCGGCCTCCGGCAGCGCCGCGCCTCGCCATGGCCGGCGCCCACTCCCGCCCGCTCGTCCCCGGGGCTGCACCGCCGCCGGCTCCGCGCTAGGGGCGGCCGGCGCGGGGGGCGAGGCCACCGGAGAAGCCGCCGGCCGCTCCGCCCGCCTGCCCGGCCCGCCCGCCGCCCGCCCTCCGCCCCGCTGCGCCGAGAGCAGCCGCTGCCGGAGCGCCGGGCGCCGCGCCGCCGCCCAGGCTCATGCTAGTCCCGCCGGGCTCCGCGCTGCCCCGGGCGGCTCCGGCTCGCAGCCGCCCGTGTACAAAGCACCGTGCACCGCGGGGACCCAGCCCCTTCCCGCCCGCTCCCGCTCCGCCTCCTTTCCGTCCTTCCTTCCTTCCTTCCTGGCAGTGGCTGTGGAGCGCCGGGCCGGGTGCGCAGCGCCGGGCACCTCGCATCGGCGGGCTTCGGGCAGGGGCAGGGCGGCCGTGGGGGCCCTGCGGGCACCGCTCCCGGCCCGGGCCAGCCGCAGGACACAGCCGAGGGAAGGGGGCCGGGAGACAGCTGCATACTCAGGGCACCCCTGCGTGGAACCAGCGGGGTTCACCCGGTGATCTTTGGCCGCCTTTCCCCCTCGGCGCCTGGAGAACACCGCTTCCCGGCTCTTCCCAGCAGGGCCTGGTCAGTCACACCACCACATTAAAAAAATGCCACAATCCACAAGGATATCCAGGACACCCGGGATGCCCAGCTCGCTGGTGGCAAGCGGGCTGCCCGCCCTGCCATCCCAGTGGCGCCCACATCTGCACCCAGGGCATCATATTGGATGAGGCCAGGCCACTTGGGCGTTTTATGAACTCTGGTTAACCAAAACTGTGAGAGAGGACTCAATTTTTCCTCCCCCGCGGGCCAACTCCTGAGCACACTTTGTGTCAGGTGCTGCCAGCATTACCAGTAGGGACAACTGCAATGCAGGGATGTGAAAATGTTGCAAATAAATTACTTACATATTTAGATTTTTACAATTAATCAGACTGTGTCACATTTCTAAGAACATGGAAAAACAGCTATGATTTTGTAATTGGAAATTTTCAGTAGTGGTGAATCAGTAAAAGGATGACCATCAGTGAACGAACTGAGCATCAGAGCCAATGGACCCTGAGACGTTATCCAGTAGCTGCCTTGCTACATGGCTATGGGTTAGTCACTTCAGCACCCACCTCAGCCTACTCGGCTATGCTACTGTACACACACACACCCCAAAGTATCATTCAGGATTTCATTTACAGCAGTCCCTTTCATGTGAGTAGAAACTTCATTACTGAAAATCAGGAAAGAAAAAATTAAATGAGATGGGGTCCTTTCTCATTCAGGCTCATCTTTTTCCAACTTCATGAAAAGCCAATAGGAATGACGTGTCTTTTGATGCTTTGTATACTGGTAGCAACAGGAAAAAGTTAAGATGAGAAAAAAGATGGCCTAGAGCTCCTCTAATAAAAATACAAGGTTTTTCATCATGCAACTTACTCATCTAGCAATTTACTCAACAACCTACGCAAAGCTTATAATAGAACATGTTTTCACCCTCAGACCAGAAAAACCATAAGGATAACTTTTAGAACTGTTCAACTTTTCTCACTGAAGGCTGAGGTTGGGATAGATTGGGTAGCACTGCCTAGTTAAGTCAAACCCAAAAAACATACCTATTTTACCAGATGTAAAAGCAAGTTAAATTCTAGCCAGGAGCATACATTCTCATGGCTTTGCCTTTCCAGCAGTCAAGAAGTGGTTGAATATAACTGGCCAGTTAACTTCAACTTACAGCTGAACTAAACTCAACCTTTCTCCTAGTCTAGACACAGCCCTAGATATCAATCTGTTCCATTAAAAAAAGACATGAGACAAGAGACAAATAGGAATCAGCAATGAGGAGGAAAAATGAGGTCAAGAAGTAGAAAGACAGAACAAAGCAGGACACACACACATGCATGCGTGTGCACAGCAACAAACAAGACCACAGTGATCTTTACACTGGCTTTCTATATAATTATTCCCAACTAAAATATTCTAACACATATTTAAAAAAAAAAACAAAAAACCAGGGGATGGCTCTGTAACTGTCAGATAAAGCACATATGTCCCAATTCTTTTCAAGGAATTTGCTGTGCACTAATGAACCGGTGACAGTGTACAGAAGTCTTTCAAGTAGCTTTAATTGACTTAATTTGTACACTTCCATGAATTGTCATGAGAGTAATACAGTACATACAATTAACACATGGTATCTTCTACTTATCAGTTGTAGGAATTAGACTGGTTTGTAGTTTTGGGCACAGAGAACAATGTGTTTTCATTGTGTGGTAATTTTAAACGAATAATAATTTGCTCCTACAACTATGAAAAAGAAGAAGAAATGAGAGGAATAATTAATCCATCTAGCAAAGTTGATTTTCCCTTCCCAAATGTGGGGATATCTGTTCAAAATCAGTTTTGGAGGTCTTCTCTCAGTACTGAGACATTATTCCCGTGGTCAGCTAGAGTTCCTTGTATTCAGTCTTCTCTCAGTTATCTCATTTGGTTTCAGCCTAAAGTTTTCTGACAGTATCTGAAAGAGTTCTCTTCTTTGAAGAGAGGAATTCCGAGCAAGTTTCCTCCTGCTCTTTCATTGTTTGAAGTCAAGTTTTGTCACTGGGATGAATCAAATATATAATTAAAGACCAAGTTTAAGTTTTGGCTGTTTTCTTTGGAACAAGAGCTAGAACTGTGCATGTAATTGATTTTTTGCCTCAGTGGCCAAACTGAAATAAAACAATTTTCTTCATGTGATCTGAAAGCTAAAATTTGAGGGCTTTAAAAAAAAAAAAAAAAAAAAAAGAAAACCAAAACCACAAAACCAACAAACCAACTCACAACAATTTATTCTTCGACATTTAAAATTACATTTTTTTTAATAAAAGGAAATAAATTTCTGGCTTCATACACCTATGTCAGAACAGGGTAAGAAAAGAAGAGTTCTTAGATACCAATGGCTATCCTGCTTGGTGAACAATGGTACAGTACCCTTATAAGCACAGTTTGAAATAAATAAAAATATGCTGTTTAATCCAACAGTTCCAACAGGGTCAGGGCAGGCCAATTTTCTTTGGCTGAAACCACTGAGAAATTCTGCTTTAGTTTACAAATATTTCTGCCTACCTGTTACACACTGGTAAAGTTTTGCCTAATTGTAAAAAAGAAGAATGGAAATAGTCTGATGGAGCTTGCTAGGAGTAAGGCAAAATACTTCCAGGCAGGAATTGAAGTGATGGGAAAATAAAAAGGAGATGGTTTCAAAGCTTTTTGCTTGCACTTTTTTGTTTGTTTTGTTGGGGGGGTTTTGGTTTTTTTTTTTTTTGTGTGGTGGTTTGTTTGTTTGTTTGTTTGTGGTTTTGTTTTTTTTTTTTTTTAATTCATCTGCAGTTGTTTGGGGTTAATTTGTTTTTTAGTCGTTTTTTTAATAAGGGAAGGATTCAATTCAGAAGCTTTTTGCTGAGATTCAGATAAAGCATTCATTTTTATCATTTGGTATTTAAAGTCCAATGGGTACCATCTCTTTCTTGAATTACTAGAGGGAGAGGTGAGGCTTGGATAAATAGACCATAGAGATCTTGGGAGAAAGGTCTGAACTAAACCAAAAATACGCATCTTGCCTCCTTCATAACCTAACAATTCCTTATCAGGAATTGGCAACATAATAGTAGCCATTTCAAAGGCACTGATTTAACACTATGAATTTCAAAAAAGCTTAGGTACATATAAGACATTACAAAGGATTCTTATATGTTGAAGCTTTGAATCACAGCCCTGCTTCAGTCCACATTCATAAGGAGCCTGAAGGCTTTTGGAGAAGCAATTCAAAATCTCTGCTTCTGAAAATCTTGTGTTATCTTTTAAAAAGTGAGAAAGCAAATATCACTAAGGATATCTATTGCATTTGATCTTCATAAAGACTTAAAGACTCATTTATTAGTTGATAAGCAGGTTGTTCCCATTTTGTAGATGGAAAATGTAAAAAAGGAAAAGGGCATAACTGGCCCAGAATACTGTAATAAATCAGTGGCATATGCACTTTTAAAACTTCAGGGTCCCAGCTTCCATTGCATAGGCTTCCTTTTCCTCAATGGAAAAATAATAATTATGTAGCAGAGTACAATATGGTGAGCTATATATGTATATTTCTCTATATGTGTATGTGCATGTGTGCTTGTGCATATATGATAATTACTCCCATGTAATGCAGTATTTCAAGTTTCAATCGGGAGTACTTCTATTTTCCTCCCTATCACAAGCAAGTTTCCACAGGAAGAGCAGCAGGCTTCAGCAGCAGGGTGGGCTGGTGTTTCTGCCTCAGCTAGACTGGCTTTGGGGACTGACTGCCTGAGGTTTTCAAATGAAATAAGCACACAAGCCAAATACTAAAATAAAAATGGCAAAATAATAGGACATGCAAGGAGGAAAGCAATCCCCCTCTTTGCTAAGACAAGCTACATCTCTAAAATCACTGTCTCTCAAACTATGTACTCCAAGCCTGGGTTCTCCCTTACTCAGTCACGACCTTGCCTGTTGCACATAGCCCACTGGCTGCCTCACAGGAGAAAATTAGAAGGACTTCGCTTTATTACTGTCAGCTGAGCTGGTGTCTGACAAGCACCCAACACCTCCTGAGGAACCAACACGGACAAGACGCCAAGTGCCACACAAGGCCTTGTGGCTTCACCCTCTGCAAGTCTATGAGAAGGATGGCTTCCTGGTGTCAGCTTCAGAAACAAAGACCAGGAATAATGGTGGTAATACTGGGACACATGGGAGACTTTGCACTAAGGAAGGCCACAGTCACTGGCAGCCAGGTAAAAGAGAGGAGCAGGGGGGTCATTTTGTGGCCTATGAAAACAAAACCATCAAATTCTGTTACTTTTTAAAAGATGGTGAGGATGCTGCAAGGTTCTGGGAAGGAAATGCAGGGCCTATGAGAGAGGGCGAGCAGAAGAAATAAACGGAAAATAAAGAGGGGGAGAAGGGGGAAAAAGCCTGGAGTATAGGCAGTTAAAAAGCAGAGGAGGAGGAGGGGGGAAAACAGAGTGTCAGAAGAGGTGGGGAAAAATGTAATTGAGAACTCAGGAAAGACACCAAGCTCAGGTATATAACATCACATGCATTAGTAATCTATGGGTTTTTTAGATTTACAGCTCTGCATAATAGTCTTCCTGATTACCAGCATTTCTAATATTGATAAATCCATGAAGGGGAAAGTTGTCCACTGCATAAACTCAGAGTTTCCATGCGTGGATTCTTGTGGCTCTGTATTAACAAAGGTGCAGAACTCAGACTCTAAAAGACATGTTTTTAAGCAATCCCTTACTGGTTAAGGAGGTCTGGCAACAGGCTGCAACTGTCTTTGGCTGTAAGAAGCACTAGTTTTCCTTTCCAGATATTTGTAATCAGACATACTAGCAAGAACAAACCATAAAACTCAGAATGCAGCACACCCTTTCACAGCAGCCCTTAGACTTCTGACACTAACATTATTAATTTACCTCTTACTAGTACTTGTTACTCAAATATGCAAGAGAAGCCAAGTACTTGTAATATATGCTTGTGGTCTAGGTCACAAAGTGGAGCAGTACTTTCTTGATGGATTTAATGGCAAGGGAAAGGTTTGGTTTGCTCAGACAACTCTCTCCTTGGAGAGAGCATTCGAGAAACTCCACCGGAAAGGGAACAAAAAAATCCCAAGGGCAAAGATGTAAGCGCAAAAATTTCCAAATATGAAAAAAGGAAAATGTTTCAGAATTTATCACAAGCAAGTCTTCGGTCTTGCTATCAGGTTGTTGTTATACCATGGTAGTAATCCTGGCTTAGTTACAGCACCTCTTAAACCAGTTTCAGATCATATTTCTCCCAGTGTTATGCTTTGGGAATGTGTGATGACAGGAATGCAGCGCTGCTGCTGCACACATGCTGCAGTTCCCCGATTCATTTTTCTGTGTGCTGCCTTATGTGCTGTAGTATTTATTTTAACTTGCATGACTTTTAAGAAAAACTTGTTTCCATTATGAGAAGAAAGGCTCCCCTGTTTTGTTGGGTTTTTTTTCATGCCAGACCTTCTGATTGCATTTGTGCTTCCTCTGCACAGATGACAATTGATGCAGAAGGGTTTTCAATCTGGGTACCCAAATCTACCTAAAAACATACCAGTGTACCAGCAGGAATAGAGGCTATAGGATACAGCTTTTGCTTCTCCTCTCCTATTATCAGTGACTCAAAGCTGGTTAGTTAAAATGGATATAAACTGGGCTTGTAATTCCTCAATGAACAAAACTAACTAGAGAGAGAGACAAGCTGTGAATTCTGCAGAGATTTCCCCAGAGTCAAGCATTTATTAAACCTCTCTCATATAACAGAACTCAAAAACTTGGAGAAGTGGACTTCCAGCAACTCAAATCACAACTCAATTCATTCACTGGCTGTTCTTCCAAAAGATGTAGTAGCAAAAGATATGCCAAAAATGTTGGCCTCAACGTTTTTGTTTTCCACTGGTGTCATGTGTCATTAGTATCCTGGTATTTCAGTAACACACTGATATATGGGGGCCAGCTGTACTGTAAGTTAGAAAGACAGCCTAACCTTCTGCTTTGGAAGTGGAAAAAAAATGGGAGAGCAAGAAGTGAGTAGCTAACGTAGATCCCACCAGAAGTAAAGGCCATTACAGACTATCTTTCTAAAGACTAACTCACACATTTCTGTGTCTATTCCCCTTCCTCCACAGAGCCTATGTTGCAAAGACGGCACCAAGCACGTGCAGACCTTGGGCTCTAGTGAAGTTTCTGATGCTACATCAACACAAACAACGAGCAGATTCTCTGTGTCAGGTAATCATGTACAAAGGAAAAATTCATCAAGAAAAGGTGGCCCTTGACAGTAGCAGGTGGGCACTGTTACATGGTTATTATTTATCAGAATATTAGTTTTAAACTCTAAATTCTTGTTGAGAAGAATTACTTGCCATACACAAGACTGAGCAAAGCACCACAGGCAAAAAGGGCAGTGAACATATTTGCAGTCCTAAAAACAGCATACCAAGGGAACTAAATCCCAGCAGCTGCTGTTAACACCACAGAGCATTTGCTGAATAACCCAGTAGTAAGCTCCCTCTCAAAATTCGTGCTTATACAGCTGTGCAATATAGTGAGTATATTTTATAGTTGTATATATATATAGCATGAACAAGAGGCAGAGATCTTAAAAACCTCAGAAAAGTTGGGAGGCCTGAAAATAGACTACTCCACCCTTTGTAAACAACCTCTTGTCATGAATTTACTTCCATATGTGCGTGAAGTTCTGCCTATATTAAATAGGCTTCCAAAATAGTGGTTTAGTACTGAAAATATATGGTTCCCACACATGAATTTGAAAAGAATGCAAGCAAGAAACAAACCTAAGAGTGCAAAAGCACCGATTCATCACTTCACAGAAAAATAGTTCCATTGCTTTTGGGATATTTTATTATAGTCTTAGATTCAGAGGCTGTCTCATTGGCACAGAGCAGTATTTGGGCATGAAAAAACTCTAGAGAGGAATCATAAACACAGACAGAAATTAGATAACTCAACACATGCCCAACTCAAAGGCTTCTGGAAAATCAATGCAAAACTATCAGTCTGCATGCTCTCTGGACCAGACTTAAGTGCAGCAGTAGGTTCATTCCTGTGAAGGTGGTACTCTTCAGTCATTGGTTTTCAGTGAGACCCTGGAGCTTCTCTGTTCTCTCTGATTTGGCAGTAGCACCCTCAGAAGGAAGATTCCACTCCTGGGACACCTGCCCTGTCTACTCCTGGTTACCACAGCTTGTTGCCACCCTCCACTTGGCTTTTGAAGCTCTAATATTACCCACCTGTGTGCAACCAGAGACAATTTCCCATTGCCCTGTTCAGATGAAGCTTTATGTAGGCACCACTTGGACTTGCCTCTCTGTAGAAGCTGTTCTTAGCATTTCTCCTGAGTGCAGAGATTTTTGTATTCTAGTAGAGGAACAAGAAAAAAAAGGGTTTATAGCACTGGGTGTCAACCTTCTCCCATTACCTGGTAAGAAAGTTAAATTCTTCAGCTGGAGACTAGTCCAATGAAAAAATTTTTGTCTTACTAAATGACACCCTAAATAACTGTGCAATCTGTTAAAGCAAACGTATCAACCACAGGGAGCTCTGCTACTTTTTTTTTTCTATATATCCTTCTATATTACTGTATGGCTGTCAGTTGCTTTGTTATTAATTAATTTGCTTTTAAATACAAAGACGGACTTAAATCCATCAGAGCACTGTTACCTCCCAGATTTCTGGAGAGCAGTGCAGGATCTATGACTCCTCTGTGGAGCTGAGCAGAAGGGAGCAGCACCCAAAGCCTCGCCTCAGCAAAATTTTTCATACACAGAACTGAAGTGTCATACTGGATACAAGGGCAATCTCTGGTGTGAATTTTTCAACCTACAACTTTCTAACCAGAGTCAAGGACAAGAACAAGGGTGAGAACAAGTGAAACATGTAAAAGTTATGAAGAACAAAAATCCCTTATTACAAAGGAATATCATTGCAATAGTCAAAATAAAATTGTGAAATTAATAAAAGTAAACTAAAATAAAATTAGAAAAATAAAGAAAAAATTCCTTTCTAATTCTGCAAAGCATACTCCTCACTCCCATCACAAAAGGGTACTTACATCCTTTAAGGCATATGAATGGCAGTGGCAAAGGATAAGATTTCATTCAGAATGTTTTATGTATTATAATAAATTTTTGGTAAGGCACAGAAAACCACTTATAGTTAATATTTCCAGAAATCTAAAAATATCTTTCTGAAAAGAAACAAACATCTTAAGTGAGACCATGTACATGAAAGTAAAATTTCCTGGCATTAGAATTCTATTTGAAAGAATTCATACACAAAATTAAGAGCTACAGGGTCTTTAGTCTTCATTAAAACTGATCACTATTGAGATGAACTCAATACCTTCACAAGCCAACTGTGGTAAATCTTATTAGTTATGGTGTTCATCTCAGAAACTCTAGCAAGGAGTCACCATGTTCCCATACATACAAAACTTTCAAGTGCTTTGTACCCCTAGGTATTCCAGGAATCAACAAATACTCAGGACAAATGTTTCTTAGGGTCTAACAGAAAGTAAAAGAAACTCCACATGCAAGTGCTCAGTGACTTGCCTTTGATCATCTTCTTAATGGGGGAGATGTTTAGTAACCTTTCCATCTCTCAGGCAGTGTAAAGTAGATCAGACAATCTGCCTTCACAACTGGTAAATTTCAGATTTGTCAGAGCATGATGCTAGTGTCAAATTGTTTTTGTCTTCCTTCCTCTCCAAAGATGGATCATACTATTATCCCAGGTGATGGAACCAAGACAAAATAAACACAGACATCAGGACTGAAACAATGATAGACTATCTGAAAAGGCATATAAGTCCCCTCAGTCGTCCAAAGAGTAAAAAGTTATAAAAACAAATACTTCTTTTTATTGCCTACATCCCCACGTCATTGCTATAGTACTTAAGAAAACCACAAACCCTACGGATTTCTACCCACTGCATAGTAATTACTGAAATAACAAAGAATTGGGGAAAAAAGTATTTCCAAAGCCTGATGCTATTACTGAGCTGCCAGTGAAAAAATTCTCACTAACACCCCTTAAGTCTATCCTCCTGCACTCCCTAATCTGAACACAAAAGGTTGGGTTTAAACACCCACCCCCCCTACCCTGGTATTAAAACCGCCTGCAGTTTTCAGCTTCGGGCCAGCAGTGACAATACTTTAAATCCTTGGCTACTGGCTTCATGAAGACACAGCCTACAGACAGACCCCCAAAGTTCTTTGAAATGCTAAATCCAAAGCAGGAGGAGGTCATAAAGGAAATATTCCTTATAAAAGGAATGGATATCATATGCAGGCTTTTCAAATACATTTCTTTGCTTTCAGCCACCATATTCTCAATCTTGCATTGTCTGAAGCTTTTGAAATAAAATTCAGGAATTAAACGAAGGACACAAATGAGTGTTGTAAACAGCTGCCAATATAAGCATGTGTTACCTTTTAGCTCTCATAAATCTCTCCCATGTATACTGTATCTTACCTCTTATCTGGAAAGACTTATTATTCACCTAACAAATGGTCCTACAGCAATTATAAAAAGCCTAGCTACTTAGAAGTAACATATAGGTTTTATTGCATCATCTTCTGTAGCATCTGCCCAATTACTGCAGTAGAAGCCAGTGTGGTTCCCTGCTGCACAGAAATCCAGCTATCTTTCTGCCAAGAGCCTTCAAGTGCACACAAAAGGAACAAGGATTGAGAAACCTGTTTTATCCCCTCTTATCCCATAAACTAACAAGCCTTTCTTCCACTGCAGCTTTTCTCAACAAACAAAGATAATTACGCAGGATGGAATTTTCAAAGTAGGGAGAAGAAAAAAAAGGCAATCAGTTTAGCATTCCAGCTTTGCCAAGTACTGTCACCTTAAACTCTGAGAGTTGCTTGCAGGGTTGGGGAGCAGACACAATGGTGCCCTGCCACTGACATAGGGTCCAGCTGTAGGCAATGAGCTTTGTGGTTCTAAACTGTTGGTAGGTGGTCACATTTTCCTGTCTGCTTCCATTACCCTGGAGGTAAACAGGGTGGTAGGAGATTTATTTCTGTCCTGCACCTCTTCTTTCTCATTTGAGTATCTTAAAATCAATGAAAAAGCGAGGTTTAAGTTAATTTTTAAAAACTTGTGTTTGGTTCGCTCTTCTCATAAAGTCTCATGAGCCTGTCTGTGCTAGCTTCTGGCATGATGCTCCACCAGACATCCATAAAAGCACCCCTGTCCAAATTTACAGATTGTGTAGGTGAGGAGGAACGTAAGTGGTTGTCATAGTGATGTCCACAGTCAGAGGAGCCTTTGGACTTCAGTGTCATGACAGTTACTAGGAGCTGAAAACCCCTTTAACTAGATGAAGTGGTTAATGGAAGCAAGCACTCCAGACAGCAGCAAATACATGCTTAAATCTCTGGTGAAAAAGCAGCCTGAAGAACCAGGTTGCTGCAGTTTGGAATTATTTAAGGTGTTGACTGTTTGGTTATTTGCAAATTAGTGTAGCCCAGCCCACAGAAACTGCCATTGCTGTGACTACATGCATGTTTGACAAGCTGCTGTCCTCTACTTCTAGATATCAGTAAATTATTTGGGTACCTTCACAGGAGGGAAAGCCTGTTCATGGAAATGTTCCAGCTACAGAAAAAGACTGAAAGGTTATAGCAAGCTCAGGAACATCACATGCTTTTGGCAAGGTGAGATGGAGGAGGATGAAAGGCAAAAGAGGGTAAGCAGAAGAATTATTGTTCCTGAATGATTAAACAAGCCCAGAAACTTATGATTACAGATCACAGACATCTTTTATAACATGCCAAACTAGCTCACAGAGAAACGTGACTCAATAATTCAGTCACACAGGCAGTATTGGCTCTCCATAGTCTGAAAGAAGACAGGGGTCTTCTGAAACAGGGACTCTAGGGGTCTTCTGAAACAGGGACTCTGCCCTGACTCCCTGCTTTAGGCTATTGAAGAGGCACAAAGCCTTTGGAATATGCTGGAGAACAGGCACTGCTGGATACAGCCCTAGCAGCCAAAAATGCTCCTCATTCTTCATGGCAGGAATCAACTCAAGATACAGTGATCTCTGGCTGTCTCTTGGACTCCTTAACCCCATAAAACAAGAAGGAGCAAGCTCCAGGCAGTTGTAACCTCACCTAGACTTCTGCGAAGTATACATCTAAAAAAAGTATCGCTAAAGAAACCCTAGTAGGTAGGTAATTTATTGTTGGGAGAAATCAGGCCCATAGAATTTCTTAGGAGTGAGAAGCAATGATTCACAGATATGGTTCAGGCTTGCTTTGACTCACACTGCTTGTGATATCAACTACAGTCAGTCAGCCTGGTTTATCCAAGAGAAAAAAGACAGTATTTCAGTATGAAAGTACTAGTACTCTCTGTCCTCAACTAACGTAACCAACCACTCATCAATTGCAAAAGCATGTAGATGATTCAACAGTAATATCTTTTTTTAAATCACATATTTCTGATGAGACTTCTTGACAATCTTGAGACCTATACCACTAACATTATAAAAATAAGATTTTTTTTTCTTAAGTGTATGCTATCAAAAACTCACTTGAATATTTAGTTCTACCTCTTTTTTCAATATAACCAGTTAGAGAAGTTTCCAACACATTTTACTTTTTCCCTATTTAAGGGCAAAAAAACAAGCACACCAAACCAAACAAAAACACTGATCTATGAGCACGTGATTAAAATAACATGGATTCCTCTCTTAGCAAATTGAGGTGTTGAGCAGCCCACTTCAAAAGTGGCAAAGTCATTGTTCAGAAGGTGTCTGAACATATTCCTGTTTATCTGTACCACTTCAGAAAACTGCATTCTCCCTGGTTGCTACCCCTTGAAAATCAGTGCAAAGCTTGGTGATTTCAGAACAAACAAATCAAGAGAAGACATGGCTAGAAAAAAAAAAATGTTATCATATCCATATTCTAATAATATTCCAATCCCCAGAAAAATTAGGTGAGAAATTCAAACCTTCTAACTCCTGTAATAATGTTTAAGAGACTTGAGCATACCAACTGGGAGTAAATTCAGCGGTCAAAAACAAGAACAAATTCAGAAAACATTTGGACAATCTTTGCCTTCTTTCAGAAAAAAAAAAAAAAGTGACACTATGCACCTTTAATAGCAAGAAGTGCCCAATCCCTTTCCAAAACTGGATGCATATCTTTAGAGTCAGTTATAGAGACCTATGCAGCAATGTAAATACCAATTACAAACAAGTACTACAAGCAGGAACATCTCCCAAGTGATGGAGGCAAGTTGTCAGGTACTTAATGCTCCTATTAATTATGTTTACCCAAGTTTCAACCTATTTCTGCACAAGGTAGGGTTTCACATTCACCAAAAAGGGGAAATACTCATTCTGGATGAAAATTAAATAACTCCAGAAACAAAATAGTTATTCTGACAAACTGGATAAAATCATGTTCCTAATTCGTGTATGAGTTCATGTTTTGCTTGGCATTTTTGGAAGTCAGTTTTTTTCTTGGAAATCATGATTTTCACAGTCAGAAACAAAACATAATCACCCATCATTCCCAAGAATGACTGCAACAACTGAATTATCCGAAGACGGCAAGATGAAGCTCCTGTGATACATTTCTATATCCAAAAAGCAGGCAACAAAAACAAAGTCGCAGAGAGAAGCAGATGGCCAGTGAGTTATCACTCTTGGTCTGATGACTTATGTGGGCTCAACTTGTTTATTTACTCACATACTTGCAAAAAAAAAGTAACTTATGCCAGCAGCAACTATATTATGTATTAAGTCTATATTATATACACAGTACATACCACTACCTACACACAACATTAAGGGATCAAGTATATATGCTCTAAGTATGGGTTCTGCTGCAATGACAAAGGTCAGAATTGACGGAGTTAAATGACTGGTATGTTTAACATCACAGCTCAAGAAAGGGTTAAAAGGAGATCAGTGTTACAGCTGCTCTGCTCACTGGCTTGGAGATAGGACAGAAGTGCTCAGGTCCTCCAGGGCAGGGAAGTGAGTCTGCAATTACTGGCTATACCCTTTACACTATCCAGGAACCTCTGTCTGTTCACAACTCCCTGTTGATGCAGCCCCCACGCTAACCCTGCATGATGTACAACAAAGTCCTGAACCAAAAGGCACCACTGTAAGTGAGCTCTGTCGTATGAACCCTCCTTGAAAATACAGATTCTTCTTGGATCATCTCACCCCTTGTTTAAGACTGATCTCATTATCTTCTCTTTAATTGTTCTTATTATCATCTGGGCATAGAAAAAATAATGCAGCCTTTCTAAGGACATAAAATCCAATTATGTAAAAATACAGTGCTGTGAAAAGAATTAAAATATTTTAGCCATCAAATTAGCTGCTGAAAATCAGGAAAGGTCAGTATGTGACCATTTAACCCCCTGAAAATCACCAGGAAGTATTTTCTATCTGCAATTATATTAATGCTACTGCCCTCAGCTATGGTTAACCACCAGTCTTAATATTGTAAAGGCTACTGATAACCACCTTCTACTGCACATTTTCCAAACAACGAGCTTTTGCATTATTTTCCCACCAGCAAAAGGTTCCTGTACTGCAGTGAAAGTGAGTAAAGGACTAAAAGTAGTCAGTGTAATTTTACATACTGGCAAGAGCCCTGAAAGTAGAGCAAGACATTTATTGGGAGATTATCTGAATTGCCAGGATGTAAATGTGATGCAGGATGTGTTTATAGGTGCCCTCACAGATCAGTATGTGCTGAAAAGATTGGCACAGGATAGTATGAGAGTCTGAAATGGTTTATGGCTTAAACATTGCTAAGATCACTGAAAGACCTTTGTCTACTTTAGAAAACTGTACATAGAAGCAACTGGTAACGGAAGCCCACCCCTTCCTGAATATGCCAGTATACTAATTTGGACTGCAATGGGAACTTGAGATAAGATAAAGGTGGTACTATTATCTCAGGAGAAAAATGTATCCACAAGTCTGAGTGAGCAGAATGCTGATGGCTCAGACAATCAAAGTGCAAGGTGACTTGGGACCATGCACACCCACCACCTCAGGCTACAAGCTGGGTGTTGAAGAAGAGAAGGAGAAAGGCAAATCCTTCGAGGTGAGGTAGTATTTCTTTGTTCATATACAAATGACTCAGTTGTGATAATTCCCCTCTGGGAAGCACCCAGACAACTCACACATAGCCTGATGATACTCATCTTTGCTGATGGGCCATAATGGACTCAACTTTGATGACATAACAGGCAGCTGTAAGGGATGAAATGTCCCGTGATCCAGTATTACATCCTCCACTGTAAAACTCCCCAGCCCAGAGGAGGTACCAGGGGCGTTCACACCTAGCATGAGACTAAAAAAAGCCAGACAGACTTCTCTCAACTCACAGGACTTCTCTTACCACCACAGACTTCACTCAACACACGGGCTTCTTTCATTACCACCCTGGGCTTCCCTCAATGGATCCAGACTGCAACCATCACTTTGACAAGATTGGGACTCTCACCACTGAGAAGACCAGAAAAGGAGGGCCAACTGGACACTGTCAGAATTCACGCTGCAGTGACATTCTTTTTACTTACTCTGTCTCTACCCACCCTCCCCCCCCCCCCATTTCTTTGTTTCCTATTTCCTTCTATTTCTCTACCTCATATTTACTGTTAAATAACAATCCGTACTATTGACTTTGGCATATGATCTTGTTTGCACCTTACTTCAGGCAGAGGCATCTCTCTAATAATTTTAAAGAACCTGATCATAGTGATGGCTGCATTGATCAGTTGGTTAAGGATCAGATCCTCTTCACATTTCCACATCCGTAGGTACATTACCACAGAGATGGACAGGGGAGTGTCTCTGAATAAACTACTGAACTCCAAACAACTTCTCCTTAAACAAGTACCCCTGCAGTCCAGGACTTGAGTGGTACTATGGGAGCAGCAGATCCCACAGTCCAGAGACTGAAGCCTGAAAGAGGGAAGTGGGTACAGTGCAGGAAAGCTGGGCTCCAAGCAGGATGCTCCCATCCAACCCACCAACATGTGGTGCAAGACAGCCTGGTGCTCTATCTGGTGCAGCATCTGAGCCTTTGAGACAGAGAAGTAGAGAAGTCTACTCCCATCTTTCCACCCACTTCATGGTGTAGGAAGTGTTACACAGACAGACTCATGAACACCATCTGCTTAACTGCGGCATTTGACTCCCTTCCTCCAGCATGTACAGCATGTAATAGTCTGAGATGGTCTAAGTGCACTAATACAATCCTACATTTTACACTTCTGTACATCATGGAAAAAAAAACAAAGTGAAAACATACTTTTCATCTCCCACAACGTTGCCCGTATTTTTCTAACTGAATTTGCTTGCACTGTTTCTTTAAAAAAAAAAAAAAAAGGAAAAAGAAACTCTGTGGGAGCATGAAACCCTTATTTCAAGAAAAATTAACAGACATAAATTCATACAATACTTACATCTGTACAGGAATGTAAAATCTACAGAGGAAACAACCTTTTTTTTTTTTTTCCCCCATGGCATCTTTATTCATTCTACTACAAAAAAGAACACTAAGTTTCATACATTAATGCAGATACAATAAAAACTTCAGATCAGGGAAAAAACCCTTTTTTTAAAATATGTGAAATTACTAACCATCTTTTTCCTATTCACATCTGCATTTTAAAATGAAAAGGAAAGAAAATAATTTCCAAGTACTTGGGTTGTCATGTCAGCGTGGTTTATTAATCGCAAACAACCATGTGGTCTATTAATTACAGAATAGATACATATTACCTATTGCATTTCTGTAGCTTGGAATGAATGCAAGTAACTGAAATAGCCTTCCAGTGCTCTGGGAGATATGACAGCTAGTAAGACAGAGGCACACAACATCACACTCCCTGTTTTTAAAAGCTGTTCAGTGATTTACATCATCTTTCACAGTGAAAAGGATGATGTTTTTAAATTTTCACAGAAGTCCAAAGTCCCACAACTACAAATGTGGCCACTTGGCTCTCACCGGGCTTCAGTATCCCAGGTGTAAAACAAGGAGAAAATCAGTTCCCAGCAGGCTCCAACTGAGAGTCCTAAAGGGGAACACCCCAGTGTGCTGCTTGCTCTCCAGAGCATCCCAGGGAACTCATCCAGCACCATGCAGAGAAGAGAGTTAGAAATAGTCCTCACATCTTCTAGTGCCAACTCTGCATCTTAACAAGAGATCAGAAAGCTGTTCCTCATGCATATATTATCTGTGGGCTATCTGTCAGCTTTCCCTAAACTGACAAGCATAGATAGAAGGACAAGGTAGCTTTTGACACACAGATAAAAATGATCCCAAACATTCATTTATCTTTAATGCTAAACTATCTGTACAATGCCCCTTGAAAACAAATTAATAAAAAGCTTTTAATTTTTTTGCCCAACTTTATCATAAAAGTTTTGTTTGACATGGGGAAGAATGGCATAGGAAAAAAAGGAACATACTTTCAAAGCAGCAGTGATTTAAGGCAGGAGGAAGAATGAAGACTGTTCACAGGGCTTATTACCACACAGAAACCCCTCAGTCAGAGGGGTTTTTGGGTTAGAGGAAGCCCCACCAGCCCCAGGCTCAAGCTGCAACCAGCTTACATCTGAAAACTGGTTCTGCCCCACTTCAGTCCCATTCCCAGTGAGCATGCCTGTGTGCCTCTAGACCATCCCACCACAGGCACCTTCTGCTCAGGGCTAGAAAGAAGGGTAAAGCAGAAAGATTTGAGATACTGATGCTTATCTAAAATTGTATACTCGCATAAACAAAAGGGCCAACTCCAAGCAAAAGGGTTGTTTCTGGTTCTCATAAGACATGGGAGTTGCCAAACTAGGAAAAATACAAAACTGTTAAATGAAACACAAAATGATGGCACAGTTTGACACTAGGTATTTGCATGTGGACAGGACTGGCTTGTTTGGGATGATTAAAGCAATGCAGATCAAACACTGAGCATGTACTTCTGAGCACCCTCCCAAGCCCAGGCAGGCCAGCCAGCCACAGAAAAACCCAGCCAAGGGAAAAGTTGTTCCTCCAGAGGTTGGCAAAAATATGGCCCACACCACCCATCAGAAGCTAGTGCCTGCTTGCTCCGGGCATCCACAGCATTTTAGTACCCCCTGGCATTTCCACACCCTTCTCTGTGCCTGGCACATCCTGGCAGACACGGGGAGATGAGTCCTGCTTGGGCAGGTGAACATCCCACCAGCAGGCTGGTTCACCTTGTATTCTTGTGCAAACCCCTGCATGAGCCACAGCTGCGATAAGATGGGCCTCCCCCCCGCTCAGTAAAACCCACGGGTGCAGGGTTAGGAAGATTACACTGCCACCAAGAGAAAGACTCCCTTCAAAGATGCCAAGCCACGCCTTCGATAGCAGCAATACTCAGCTGGACAGAGATGCAGCGAGTGCAGGACATGTAGCTGTAATTCCCTGCCAGGACTGACTGCCTTTCTGCTAGAAGACTGGACTTACTACTTTGGCCACATGAATCCTGCAATGAACGCACATTAATTTAGTCCAGAATTTTATTTTTTGGTCATTTGAATAGCAGAGAGTATTTGTAACCAGCTCAAATATCATGACTCTCAGGATAAGGCATTAAAGAAAGCAACTATTCACCTTACTAATCTAACATTCTGCAAACTGAGATCTATTAGTGGAACCAACAGAGTATGTAGATCAGGGATGAAATATTAATAGTGCAACTATTCAGTTCAGACCACTTTAGCAAGCTATTAAAAAAAATACAAGAAGGTAGTATTTGAAAACATTTTGAGAAAAACATTTTCAAGTGAGGCCTGAAAACCATCTGAATAAATACAGCTTATAACTATGATTTATAGTCTGATAGCCAAGCAATGAATGTAGTCTGTCATACACCTGAAACTGTTTCACATTTGTGATTCATTTGCACAAGAACTGCTTTCAACAGTTGTGGGTTTTTAAAATTTTGAATTAAAGACCATTAAAATGGAAGAAAGACTCTAGCAATCCCAAATACAGATCTAGCCCAATATTTAACCTCCTAGAGGCCAGCAGTGTGCAGCAGGGAAGAATAAAGTGGTGCTCATGTCTCCTCCTAATAATGTGTCTCCCCCCATTTTCAGCTCAAAGGATATGCCATGCCTGCTCTGATTCTTCTATCAAGTAGTCTTTGTGAGACCTCTCTGCCAGAGGGTTGCCCAGGCTTTCCCATCAGCCTGTGTAAACTTTCTGCACCCACAGCATCACTGGATAGAAGCCCTGCAGGCTACTCCTTTTGGCATGAAGAATCACCTCCTTTTCCTTTTGAATTCGTCTCCCTTCAGTTTTATTTTCTCCCAAATAATTTTAACTGAAGAAACAGTTACATAATTTTAAATGAAGAACGACTCATCTCTTACCATCAAGAATGTTTTCATCCCTGACATTTTGTTTTAAATGCAATGAACTCTTGCCTTATTTTATTTATTTTTTAACCAAGCAAGTTGAATGTACTCAAGAGACGGTAGGGATATAAACTACATTTTAGTGTAGGGTTATGAAACTTGTAATGAACCATCACACACACTTTTTATATCAGATAGCTTCCAGAAAAGTCGTTTTAGATTATTTTTATACTGCGAAAAGTGGTTATATCATTGTGCAAAGTATCCTTGCTATAGATATCATAAAATACTTCGAGCTCCAATCTTTCAGTGGTTGCTCAAGGTTGGCAAATTCTTCAAACTCTAACCCTGGTTTTCTAGTAGTTCACCTACATCATCATGGCAGGATGAGAGATCTCTCTGGGTCTTCCCCAGTTTCACCATGATTATGCCTGCAAACTTATGAGGATGATGCTTTTAAATTTATTTTTCACAGAATTGACAACGATGACTGCAGATTGACTCAGAAAATGAATGTAACATTTGATTTTTTTTTTTTCCAAAACATAAAACTGCTGACAGACTGCCCTTGGATGGGCCGTCTCCCTAGATTTCATGAAGACACAATGGAAGGAATGTGACAAAGGTGCACAAGAAAAGTGGCAGTCAGTAACTGAGACACACAAGAAGTACTCTTAAGACAGCAAATGTGGGTAATGAAGAAAACAAATGCAGAATTTTCCTGTACTTTAAAAGCTAAGCACCACTTAGTGCCCTCTACTGCACACAGAGGTAATAGGCAAAGCGCCACTGAACAATGACATCATCTGACACTAAACAACACGGTAAATTGTATGTATGACAAATATTTATTTCCTTAATTACACTTGTTTTCTAAAAATACTAATAAATTATGCAAATATCTTCAGTACCAGCTTAGAGCAGATGTTTTTTTACACTCTCTCTTCCCATCTAGTATCCTGTGTTCTGCCTGCAAGCAAGCTGTCACCTCTCCTCCCACATCTACACAGTGGGAAATTCATGCTGAGTGAGTCGAGCTGCTGGGTGGCTGGGTGGGGGAGCGTACAGCACCCTCAGCATGAGATTCAATCATGAGATGCTCATGATGGCTAAACAGCTCAGTGAGACCTGCTCTACTCTAGAGAGCAGGAAGTGCCCACCTCTCCCTACTTTTAGCTAAAAGAAACAAAACTAAGACAAACAAACACAAAGAAAGGTCAAAGCCTTGATGTAATTTTCAACTTCCAAATAAATGTGCATTAACAGTCTATAAAAGGTCCTTCACACACAACATGAAAGGAGTAAATGCAGACTGGAGGAACCACGGCCCTGAAGAGGATTAATTGATTGTCAGACAGGACCAAGGAGGTCTCCTAATGTGGAATACAAATATTTAATCTGATTGTGAAATCTTATCTCCTGCCTCTAAGAAGATTAATGGAAATTCTTTTCCAGCAGACTATTAATTCTGATCCATTTAATGAACTCAGAATATTTCCCAGAAGCAAAAATTGTGCATTTTAACTAGTTTATAAGCATTCTACTTAAAGTCAATCTGAACAAAGTTGATCAAGATTAAAACCTGTTCAAGGAAGTTAGGTCATAAAAAAAATGCTATGTGCATGCATTCACATTGCATGAAACAGGCCTGTCACATGCATGCACAGACACTAAAACATAAGGCATCTTTTTTAATGTGAACCATGAAACATCCAAGGTCTCTACACTGTACTTGAACCAAAAGTGGCATGAAGATGTCATGGCAGTAAAGTTCTTTCTAAAAAAAAATGTTTTTTCCAAATTAATAATCCCCACTCTAGCCTGGGATGAAGGGAGATATTCCAGAGAAGAAGGAAGAACACATTCAAGTATCCTTTTTTCTGTCATACACAGAGTACAGACAGACAGCTAATATCATTGCTGAGTACAGACAGACAGCTAATATCAGCTACAAGGAAAGGGAAGTACAGCCAGCTGGCTTGCTTTGTCCAGCTTCCTTCCCCCTTGAGGAAAGTGAGGGAGCCGTCCTTCCCATTTCTTTCATTTCTGCCCATAAGCTAAGCTGGCAATGAGCCAGATGCCCTAGACTTAATTTTTCTGTATGGTTTTTCCTAGAAGTCTGGGGGGTCTAGCAGGGTTTCTTTGAAGCAAGAAAAGCATGGCAAACACTACTGTGGAGAAAGGGAAAGATCTCTGCCATCTCTCTCTCCTCCTCCAAGTCCTGCAGACAATCCAAAATGAAATGAGATGCTTGGTCTCTGCTCCATGGTCACGAGCCACTCCATCCGGCTCATCCTGCAGCCCTGCTAAATGCAGGCATCTGTGCTGGGTGATGGGAACAGAGCGACAGTGATGCCACATATCTATTTAAATCAGGGCTGAGAAGCATCACACATCAGGCAACCCTCAAGCATTTGGCAGGTCTGCTTTAGATCTGTGTTGGCTGGTCAAATTCAGCCTATTCCTGTTTAAAACAAGCTAACCTGCATTTCATTGCTAAGTAAGGCTTCATCTGGGAGTGATGAAACCAATCCATCAGAATATATAGAACACTCCTGCTTTTTTCTCAATACTCAATTCATAATGAAGCTACCAGGAACCAGCTGAACATTATCACTGCACTCTTAGTCCCAAGGCTCTTACCTGAGATGCCAGTAATTCAAATAACCGTACATTTGTCATGAGCAAAGAGTATGCATAGAGTTGAAGCACCTCACATAACTTGGTTTGAGCCTTTAATCTAGACAAGACCTTGATCCAGGGGCAACTCAAAAGAGTCCCCAAGTACAGTGCTGCATGGGCTTCTGCTTGCTACCTGAGAAGGTAATGTAATGCACCACTTGTACACACGGATGCCTGCATCCTTCCTGTAGTCAAGGAAACATTTTAATTATATCTTCATTATTAAAAAGTCCAAAGGACATTGCTCTTTTAAAGGTCCTTATTAATTCTTTATATTATCTAAAGCAGAACAGTACAGGATCACAAAGACATGGGCCCATTGCCTCCTGAGTCCACAGGAACCCTGCACACCAAAACCATCCACTTCAGCAGGACCCAATGAGTAGTTCACAACCATTATTTTTGCACATAATAACCGCAGTCATGAAGTGAGTCTCCCCTACAGCAAAAAGAAAGCATTTAATAAGGATCTTTGCATAGTTTCAGGTAAAGCATGTTAGTTTCCAGTTCTCCCTGTATATTACGAAAATATCCTGTTGGTGAGAAAATTTATGAACCCCTTAGGTAATGCAGTAATGCCACAAGTGCATTGCCATAGGATACCCTTCCTAGAACAACAGCCCAAATTCAAGTGGCTCTCACTGTATTTTCCCTTATATACCTATTATGTTGGTAGTATGAAACAGAAGTCCTGAGGAAAAACATAGTATATAACTTCATTCTCTCATGCTCTCAACTGTAAAATGGTAACAGTAACACATCCTTCCGTAAAGGGCTTCTGTGACCACAGGGACAGAAAACTGTCATATGTGTTCTGGTACAGAGACAGCAAGGTTCATATATATACCACAAAAGAGGTTTTGTTCATCATAACCCACAGCCAGGAGAGCATCAAAACTTTACACTGTACCAGAAATTAAATATCTGTCATTTCTTACGTTGAAAGCAGTTGCCTTCAGAGCTTTTAACTTTAGGTTTCAGGACATAAATTCTCAAGGTATCTTAAGGAAAACAGAAAGACTGTTAATTCTGTGCATATGCACACCCCACACTATATGCACACAACCCTAAATATCTGCTTTCTTACATCGTGGAAAGCCATTATCCCAGAACATACTGCCCTGACGGGCCTCATGTTGCTTCTACCACTGTTCCCACCAAGAGTACTTTATGCCAAGTTTACAGACTTTAAAAGTTATTCTTTATTCTCTTCCCCATCTTAAGCCAAAACACTAATTTTCTGTGCAATATAGTCAGAATACCAGTTGGCACCAGCAATTACTACATGACACTCATATAAAACCTAAAGTATGCAAAAACAAAATCTTCAGATTAGACAGGTTACATTGGACATTGACCATGAAACTTGATCCTGAACTTCAGCATGTGTGTTCTTATCTTGATCAACTCTCCCTATCATGAGATGATAGGGGAAAGTTGTGGTTACTCTGTGAGAAAGTAGGAACAAGGTATAGCTGCCTCCCCAGCACTGAAGGCAGGGCCTGGAGGGTGCTCCTGGGCACCTCCCAGCTGGAAAAGACTCCTTTATCACCTGGTGCCCCGCAGCAAGGTACTCAGGATATACGCTGGGTGCTGGGAAGCTCTCCTTCATCTTGCAATTTCTTAGGCAATCCCACAGCCTTTCTATTTTCTACTGTTGATTTAAAGGCTGTGGGGTTGGACAAAGTACAGATTTTCTGGCAGAACTAAAATTTCTCAAGGAATGTAGGCCATGGTAAGAAAATTTTCATTTTCTATCTCTCTCTTGATAAAAGCAGAACTTCTCAAGTCAAAGAAAAGACACTCCCTTAAGCCAAAGGCAAGTTATATGCTACTGCAAACAAACCCAGTTTTAGAGTTCCTCTCTCCCACCTCCTGCTTCCCCTAAAAAAAGTAAAAACCCCAAATGTTCATAATGCAGTGCATTTGGTGGCCTAAATATGGGTGTTACCAGATTCCCCACTGACATAAAGAGGTCAGAATTTGAGAAGCTGAGAAAATGACTTAAGCTTTCATAAGAAAACTTGACCTAGAACAATTAACCTGAGAACAGCACCAGAACAATGTCCCAGAAAGCTCATTTCCAAGACAAGTTTGTGCTGGGAAAAGTTTAGTATTTCAGGACTACTGAGAGTAAGTTCTCACATTTACACCTGACACAATGAAATTTCATTTGGAAATGCAAGACTCTCAGAACCCATGTGAGAAAACAACTTTTTTGCTATACTGTTTCCTAATCTCCTTACAAAAATCCTAGGAGTAACACGCTACCATATTCAGTACTTTTGGCATCTGCCTACAACATCAAGGAAAACTTTGTTATGCAGCTGCAAAACCATTAAGCTCCTTTGAGAAACAGCCTTGTGTTCCAGGATGCTTCTTGCCCTGATACCTAATTACCACAGATCGCTCCTGATCATCTTTACAAGTTTTGATACACCTAAAAATACTTTCTTCAACTATAATCAGTGTTTTTAACACATTTTTCCTCAAATGTAAAAAATAAAACACCATACCATGTTCTGTCCTTAAATAAATTTACCTACACAGTTAGTTTTGATCTGTGAGTGCTTCTTCTCCCTCCCAATTTTCTCTGTTAACCACCCCCTACAAGACACACTTAGATTATTTGATTGGGGTTTTTTATCAGCCTTCTGCTGTGCAGATAAAGGCATGAGAAAGTTACAAACCAAAGAAAGAGAGGCAGATAAATGCGTTTTCACTAACCTTTTGCCAGGGTGGGGAAGCTGAAATGGTCTGTGAAGGCCCAGCCAAAGGGGACTAAGCCAGGCAGCAATTTTGCTCCTGTTGGCCGGTGAGCAAGTGAACAAGCAGGGAGAGCTGGTAGCTGGGAGGGAAGGAGGAGCACACCAGGGCAGATGAGTAGTTCCCTACTAAATTAGAGAATAATCAGCTTGGAATTGCAAATAACTGTGTGCAGTCTGGGAAGTGGAGAGGAAGAAAGACTTTCTGCCAAACTGCCCCAAACTGTCAAACATTTGCATTTTTTACTTTCCAGGGTCTCTGCTCCACCTCCTCTACCAGTCTTCCCTGTGTGCCAGCAGAAGACTTCTCCCCAGCACCTGCAGACCATGGATTTTCACTGGGAACACCAGCTTGGTTAGCAGAAAAGTGCAGGGAGCTGGCATGTGTGCACACACCTGGGAAGGAGCACTGAAGAGCCGCAATCGCTTCTGGGCATTGTTCATTCCTGCAAACCTTCCACTGCGGGAATTGCTCATTCCTGCAAACCTTCCACTGCGGGAATTGCTCTCTGCACCAGTTTCAAGTCTTTTTATGGTCAGGGTAGTTGCAGTGTTGCCAAAATGCTGAGACTGCTGAAGCTGCTTTGATGGCCTAAGAAGGTCTCCAAAAGCCTTAAGCAAGGGACATGTGATTTCCAAATACTCTGTTAAGGAAAAGTCAACAAATAAAAAGTAACAAATAAAAAAACAAACCACAACCTCTGACCTACACCTTTGCTACCCAGTCTTCTGTTAGAACATACCTCTGTTGATTGTAAAAACCTAAAACTTGTAATTATGAAGCTGAACACTTTTTCATTATGGATGGATGGTTATGGGTAAAGTAACTTTTAAGATGAAAATAACTAGAGACCTTTCACACCCAGAATCTCATATGTCATTTGAAAAGCAAGGGGATTCAGATTCAAACCTGATCAAGATTGTGCTGAAGCCAAAACAGCAAAGACCTTAATTTTCCAATCAACAGGAGAAGAGATCGGATGTTTGCCAGTGGGGTCAACAAACTCATCATAGTACTCAAAACACGGCTAGTTTAATGTAATCAAAATATTTGAGAATAATCAGATATTATTTACAGATTATTATGTATATTAATTTAATGTTTTAATTGTATTTTATTTATAAGTGATTTTTTTTTCTCCCAAAACCTTGCAGGATGTGCTCACAAAATTTCAGTGTCACTGAAGCAAATTAATAGGGGTTTAACCCCCAGGCCACATGAAAATACTACCTTGTCACACCACCTCTGAGTAAAATAGCCTTAAAGCACCCCATCCTATTTTGGCTGGTCTTCCTGTTCACATTTCCACTCATAGAAGAAATACTTAACCTGTCTTTTTAAGCAGACTGTTTCTGCTTTGTTTTCTGTAATCATCAGTTGCCTCAAAATGTATGACAAGGGAACAGGTCATAGCACCACCATGCTTCACTGCCTTCTTCAGCAGCATCCTCTGCCCTGTGTTGTACATGAATCCTTGCTTAGTGGTTAGCATTAAGCTTTCATGTTAGTGACTAACCTATAGTTCTGAGACCTTTGGTGTCTTGCCAAGGTTTAGCAAATAATTACTCCTTTATAGTTTCTGCTTTAGTTGATCCTAAGACTTCTTTTCTCCTACCAGCAGAAATGCTAATACATACTGAAGTAAACCACGTCTTTTCTATTTCAGTTTCTAGTTGTACAATCTTCTACCAGTTGGTTCCACTTCCTTCTGTTTCTTGGGCTCTTTGTAGCTGACATTTCTCCTTAGACATCTACAGTTCTATAGCACAGGAACACCAAATTTATTTCTCTACCCCTCTCAGACCACTTTTTGATGACAGAAATGTTACAAACAGTCTGCAGCACATCTATTCTGTAAATATTAAGGGAGACTTTGCTTTCCAATCCAGCCAAACCAACACATTTAAATGAGTAAAGGGAAGGAAAAAAAAAAAAAAAAAAGGAATACTTCTATAACATAATTGCATACTTATAAATAGCATGCTTTCCATGTGTGTCAGATATCAAATAGCTTAATGACAACTGATAACTGGCTGATTTCTGCAATCTGCCATCAGCTGCTATTTTCAAGAGAACATGAGCTATTCCTAATGCTGCAGTACAACTCCTCTTAGTTGTGTAGGAAGCTTACATTTTTCAACCAGATGGCAGGTATATACTATTTTAACCAAGATCCTGTTTTAAGAACAGCGGTCAATATAATGACAGCACTGACAAGCCAAGAGGCATGCAAAAGTAGATAGCTACATAATACCATTTAGTATTGGCCTTTAGAAAAATAACATACTTATGAACAGCAACAGATGGGTCAGGCAATCAGGCTGCATGACCTCATTTACTGGGAAAAACAAGGTGTTTTGTTTGGTTTTTAAAATTAAATTCCGGCTTTTATTTCCAAAATATACTTGTAAAACTTGAATGTGTTTTTTCTCATGAGTGTATCAAGCCAGAAAGCCTATGCTCCCTGAGTCAAGCAGGGACAAGAGCTGTTTGGCTTCCTTATGGTGTGATTAATCCACACAACTGCTTTAACACCCAACAGAGGGGAAAAGCCCCCCCTAGAACACAGGGTTTGATATGATACAAATAACTTGTTAAATATCTCTGTCATTAGAGCAATGTCTACTAATTAGCAAATAAATTATTTACATTGGCATTTCTATTGCAGCAGAAGACATTATCCTGTTCTTTTTCACCGGCATCTCCTAAATAGCAATAGCAAATAGTAGCTGTGAAATCTCACAGAAGCAAAGTAACTCCACATTTTTCAGAATTGCCTTAGCCTGAACATTTTTTTTTTTCCCATCTCAGTAACAAACATCAGTCCTTTTTGGGACCTGACCCACTGCAGTCTTATACTGCTGCCCCTAACACAGGACATGTACTTACATTATGTGTGGGATCCTCTCTTCAAACATAAATGGAGAATCAACAGGAGAAGTAGAGTTTGGGTGACTGAGCAGAACACTGAAACACCCCAGGTGATCCCTGTGGCTTCTCCTCTCTTCTGTGTCAGAGACTTCCCTTGTATTCAAAACTCATTTGATTGGAGAAGATCCGATGCCCCACCAGTCAAACACTCTGAGCCTCTGGATCCTCTAAAGCCCTAACAAAGCATTTTGCAGTAGATGTCTGTATATTTACTGTTCTCTTTTTCTGGATGCATGCCTATGCAAGAAGGAAGCAAACTCTCTTTATATTTCACACCCATTCACACTACATTTTTTTCAGGGTGTTGCTAAAAGAAAAAAAAAATTCCCAAGCTAGCTCAGCTCCAAATGGCCAACCACACAACCATTTATTTTCCTCTGGTTATACTGACTGAGTTATTTTCCCACACGTTCCTGATGTGGTGAATGACTTGTCTGAGCAAGCAAGATAATGCTTTAGGCAGCAGATTAGAAAACGCAAATGCACAGGCAGTCCAATAGGCACCTCCTGGGCTGCGTCCTGCCGGCGAGGCTTGGCTTCCTATCCCCAGCTGAAGCTGCGGGAGATGCTCATCTCTCTGAAGGCTTACACTGCAGATCTCAGGCCCTGAGTGAGGTGCTACAGTGTCCCCATGTCCCAGTCCTGTTTCCGGATGCACACAGTGAGAATTAATTCTGACAATGGCAGGCACCAAGGCTCAGCCCTGCTATTAACCGCGGTGACAGCTACCAGGTTGCCAGTCCAGGGCAGGCTATTTCAGCCAGGACAGATGTACAGCTTACTGGGGAGAAATGAGGACAGACTATGAGCACCACAGTTTCCACTCCATCACTTCCACGTGGCTGGGGAAAAAAAGGTCAAGAAAAACCAAGGATAGGAGGGGTTGAATTGGTTCTCAACCCCCTGGATTGGCAGGATGGCTTTGCTTGCCCCACATCTACCCCCAAAAGAAGACAAAGCAGGTCCTCATCCCTTGCACCCACCTCTTCATGGTAGGGAGCACCATGTAGAAGTGTCCCAGGCTTGTGCGGTCATTGCTTACCCTGCTTCCTAAACAAAAAGCCTCAGGAACATCTTCTACAGAGAGAATGGTGGCACATATTTACCTCTGACCTCTCTAAGTGCCACATGGTAACAAACATCAAATTTTCAAGAGTTTCTTGGAAGAGGTCTCCACATCCCTGGAGACTTTCCAGTTTGACCTGACTGGATCAAGCCCTGAACAACCTGGTCTGATCTCACAGCTGGCACTGCCCTGAGCAGGAGGTTGAACCAGAGACCTCCTCAGGTCCCTTCCTACCTGACTTCTCCTGCAATCTTCTTCTGTTTGACCTTGTCACTCAATCCAACACCTGCTGCCCATTTACTATCCAGGTCAGCAAGTCCTCACAAACCCGGCACCCTTGCAAGAATTTGGGGGCCAGTGAATTACAAAAGCACAATGAGGTGCCAGGAAGATCTCCAGACCAGGGTTCTGCTAATGGCTAATGGCCCTCACTGAAGAGCTCCTAACACATTCAGGACTTGGGAGTCAAGAAGTGCAGAGATAAATAATGACTCAGGTAAAAAGGATTTTCTAGATTTTTTTTTTTTTACTTCTACTACTTTCTCTGTAAGCTTTTACTTCAGTTTACTTTTTGTTTGTTTGGTTGGGTTGGGTTTTTTTGGGTTTGCATTCGAAGAAAATCTGTATGGAACTAGCGAGAAGAAAGACATCAGATTTTTAGTATTTAGAAAAACTGAAAATTTATGTCACATTAAAACCTTAACTGGAATCGGGAGTGAATTTTACAAGTGGCAACAGTGAAACAATGCTGAGTAGGAGCACCCTGAAACCTCTTTTCACAGGCTCTTCACTTGAAATTGCAATTACAGTGTTTTGGGTATGAAGACAATTGTGACATTAAAAAAAAAAAATTGTAATAAAAGAAAACGCTGTTTTCAGTTTGCAGGGAGATCCTGAATCACAGGTATGGCTGAGCCACGGAGCACACGCTGGCTGGCTGCCTGGGCCTGTCAGCCGCACCGCACGGTCCTTCCCAGGCTACTGGCTCAGACAGTTCTCAAGAGCAGGCCTAGGCGCCCAGGGCCACAACCCACCGCTCAGCCGTGCAGAGGGAGGGGCATAACATTGTCTCCTGGACAGGAGCATAGTTAGGGGCAATGGCGAGGCAGGAACAAAACCTGTTCGTGACGCAAAGACATCCCAAGAGTTGCAGCATCTCACAACGCCAAGTCAGTCTGGCTCCCTTCCATCTGACTCATGCCCATGTACCAACACAGCTGGCACATGGCTGTGCAGGGAGGGAGGCCACGTTCCTCCTCTGAGGGAAAGCCTGATTCATGGCAAAAGGTATACCAGTCCGGAGCTCAGGAGGGATATCCGCTCATTCTCCCTGACATCAGGGTTATTTAGCTCACTCCCTGGGCACAACCTCAGCAGCCTGGGCATATCACACCTAAGCAGCAGTGGTCCCAGGAGAGGCAGAAGGGTTTATGGACTGAGTGATGTACTTCAAATATTCAGACTGCCCAGATTCCATTTAGAGTTTCACAGCAAGAGAGGAAAGGGAGAAAAAGAACACGAAAAAATAAATTAAAACAAAAGAAAAAATAGATGTGTCCGCAGAAACATGAAACACAGACAGAAGTAGCCCTGTTATCATTGCTCCAGCTGGTATAAAGACAGTACTTTTCCACACCACATCACATTTCCAGTTTCTTCGCAGACCCACCTGGAGGGACTGAATAATTTGCATCTATCTTTTTCACATATTATTTGCACATTCCACATATTATTTGCATTTATCGTGAAAGGGTGGAGAATAATAGTGCTTAGTGCAAGAAATAAATACCTTTAAAAAACAAATCAGTCAGTGCTGCCAGTCAGACAGATGCAAAAGTTGACAAAATACAGCCTTTCATTATTTTTTCATTCCAGCCAATGCACAAAATACATGAAATATAAAAGAGTGCCTCGCATAGATTTTTTCCAGCTGAATGGAGCTTTGACAGTCAAGAACACTGCATTTTTCACATAATAAAATGTGATTTTCCATCAATTTTACCAGTAATGAAAATGTAGCATACAGCACAATCACTTGAAAGCCAAGAAGTTGAAGCCAAGGGTGAGGTTGAAAGTTGCAAAACTGGGAGCCTCAAGAGAAAAGAAGCGGTGGATAGATGAGAACTGGTCCTCTGCCACTCATCTACTTTTCTACTAATGCCCCCCACCCCCACCTCCACCCGCCAAAAGGGCTCCCCCTCCTCCTGTTCCTGGTGTTCAGTGGGAGGGGCAGCCAGAGCAAAACCATCCATCTGGTTCCCATCACGGGAAGGACTGCCTAGGTTAGCCCCTGCCAAAGCCTGTCATTAGCAATCAGCATAAGAGAGACCATGAGAAAACACAGCACAGCTAAGACAACAAACCTAATACTTTTAATACGCTAATCATAACAACAGTACTCAATTTCGTTCTTTATAAAAAGATGGAGTCAGATGGGCCATCCCGGTAGCCTCATTTTATCAGGGAAATTAATTTAACAGGCAACACAAATGTTATTTTCTTATGCCACAGTAGATCCTTCAGCACCTATTAGATGCATCTACAGGAGTAAAATATGGCAAGGAAGGGTAATTTCATAAGCAGATGCGAAACCTTGCTACCTTTTAATACACTTTGTCTCCTTTTAGCTACAGGATAATAGACATGGCATTTAAATCCCAACAAAGCCGTTATAATCCAAGATTTTAGTGTTTTATAAAAGCTAGGAGAGATGATCATCAAACTGCCCATGTTCTCTTGCCATGGAAGTTCAGCACACACCTTCCTACCTCCCCTAGCCTTGCTAGCCAGACAGGTAGAGAGAGCAATGCTGGTATTTCCACAATTTCCACAAACTGCCCTTCTTGCATACCATCCTTTAAAATCTGTTTTATCACTCTTTCATTTTAGATGACCGGGGGGAAAAAAAAAGCCAAACCCACAACCAAGCAGTCTATAGCAATACCTCCTGCAGCTGCTGCCATGGGGACTGAAGACCTACAGGGATGTTAGAACCTTGTACTGCTGGGTGCTGCACACAGATGAAAGCAGAGCTGCCAGCTGGACTTCACAGCCACAACTTTCCCCCCACCTCAGCAATATAATCACACACTCCCCTAATTACTGAATAAGAGTGGCTGTTAATTCCCTAACTGAAGTAATTAAATCTGACTTGGGTCAAAAGTGATCCAACAGAAGGGAACAGAGAGAGGTAGTGAGCTCTAATCCTTTGCTGTTCTCCTAACCTGCCTCAAGTCTCAAACCAGACCCCTGAGGAGCTTGTTCTCCTCCCCACAGGCCACACACTCCTTGTTCAGAGCATTTGTCCAGTCTCAGAGAGCCACATTTCCCCCATTACTTTGACAAGGGCTGCTCCTGCTCCACTTGCAAACCTGCTATCCTGGAAGAGCACACAGGAGCAGATGAACACTTTGAGATCTCACCTGAGATCAGCTCTGCATCACTATGTCTCCCCTGAGTTCCTTGCACCTGAATAACAGCAACACCACAACTAACACACACAGCAGTAATCAAAGCTGATGAGTTTGTAAACACCCCCCTCCCTACAGTTCCCCTGGAAAAAGGGGACCGAGGTGGGAATAAGGGAAGAAGCCTCCTTCAGGAAGAATTAGCGTGTCTCTGCCTAAGGATGGCACGGCTCAAACTCCCTCAGGACTGTCCCATGCAAATCACTGTCACCTGGCTTGCCTCTCTCAAGCTCCCTCCTTTTGTTAGGCTGTTCCCACGCACATCTAAGAATATCCTGATGAGTGAATAACAGCTCCTTCTTCCCCCTTTCAGGAAACTATTTCCCCGTTTGTTTCTCTCCTCTCCCTGCTTCGGTATTTAGCTCTAAAGGTAATGATCCATTTAAAAAGAGGAAAGCATCTTCTAGGAATGACTTGCCCCGGGCTATTCCATGGGCTGCTCAGAAGTAAATCCCATAATTTATACCCTCTTTGGTCAAAGAAGAACATTCCCAGGACCAAAGAAAAGCACAGCTAGACACAGAGATGGAAAGGACAGGGAGATTGTCCTGTTCCCTCTTGCACATTTTGCCATGTTCCTTATCCTAGAACTTTAGAAAGTAAAAATCACTGGGATATCAAGGCTGAGCCACAGCTCAAGTCTGCTCTGACTTAATGCTAGATAACCAATGACAAACTTGCCAAAATGTCTTCTTTTTTCCCCTTTGTGCAACAAAGGGGCGTTTATGTCTCAGCCCACTACACTGAAACCCACACAAGCCTCCAAAGGGTCACACTGGCATCAGTGCCACAGCCCAGGGTGGGACCACAGGTGAGGGCAAGAAGGCAGCACTGGTGCAGGAACCTGGCCAAAGACCTGGCTGTCTCCATCACAACTCCTGCCCTTCACTCCTGCTGTCTTGGCTGGACACTTCACGCTCACCTCCACATTGGTAAAAGGCTGCACGCTGGCTTGACTCCTTCCGATTGTTCACAGATCCCGGTGACCATTCCCCCTCCCAGGAACAAGGTGTACAACCATGGGATACAAGTAGGAACCAGCCACAGTGCACTGCATGTCCAAGACAGCTGCAGAGCAGGACAAGGTGGAGAATGAGGACAGACAGCTCTGAATAGCATCTTTGAAGGAAGAGAGATGGTGGAAACAAAAGCTGACCCCTAAAAAAGGAAAAAGACCAAAGGCGGCTATGGAAGGGCAACCCATCTGCTGAATAGCAAGCAGCTGGGATGGAGAAAGACACAACAAGGCTACTGATGATGTATTAATGGATGAGCACTTAAATTTCTCTCCTAGATCTCCCATCATAAGAAGATGGGAAATGGTGTGTCAAAACTCTCAGGAGCCAGAGCTAACAGAAATATATCTTTCATTTATTCCTTAAAAGTCATGGATCAAATAGGCTTTTCCTCCCTTTCACCACTCTTCTCATGTCTGAAATGTCTTCCCCCACCTTTCTACTCAGTGAATTTATACTTTAAAATAGCAGAAGATACTGTGCATAAGCAATCAATCTGTTGTTTAGATATTGTAAAACCTAAGGAAGAGGAAAAAAAGCAGAAGGAAAGACACAGGTAGATGGTGGTGAGCTGTGCAGATAGATACTGCATCCTGAATGTTATTGTGATGTGCTGAAGCACTGATTGTCAGAAATTCTAACTCTCTAGTTTTTACAAGCTTAAAAATGAAAATATGAAGTCTGACCGAGAGGCAGAAAGTTAGGAGCTCAAGACTACATTCCTAGCACTGTTGTACTTAAGATTATAAAAATAATGCATCTATATTGAAAAATCTGTTTTGGTGTGCCCCTAAACTAAAAAAAAAAAAAAAAAAAAAACAAACAAACAAACAAAAAAAAATTTAAAACTAATATCATATATCATTTGGAGAGAAAGGAAAGTACAGTATAAAATGTTTTTTAAGAGATTACATATATATAATTTTCACAGAAGTGTTTGCCCAAAATTCAATAAAGCTCCTGAATGTGCAGGAGTACCTTAATACTGATGGATTACCCTACATTTGAAAAACACCTTTGGACAGATTTTAAATGCATTATGCTTGCTATTATATAGACACTATACTTAACAGGATAGCACCCAAAGCTGTAAAAATCTATCCAGGGGTATTCATGTAAGAGAAAAAAAATTTTTCCTTCCCTTTCACTTGAAATTACTTCAAGTCCCACTGGGGCAGGCTGCAAGGAGAGGGCAACCACCCAGTGACACCTTGACTGAGCAAGCCAAGCATGCAGGTTCCACTCTCTGCACCCTTCCCAGAGCTTCTCTGCAATCCCTGAGTCTCCAACTATGTCAGGGCAGCAGAGCTGTGATGAACTATCCTCATTAACAGTGAACTTCTTTGTTTTGATGAGGTAAATGAATAATTACGTTTGTGCCCTAAGAGGACTATAAATCACCATGGCATTTAGCCACTTAGCTTAGTGCTGTCAAACATACTTTGCAATGGCCAAACACAATCCATATGATAAATTTATGCAGCTGAAGTTTTCAGACCACCAGTAATTTCTGTCTTAAAACCCTCCTGACTGAGAAGAGAGACAGGACAAGAAATAAAACAGGTAATAATTAAGTACCAGTGACCTAAAGTGGCACAGATTTCCCAGAGAATGTGACAAACTGAGGCAGAAGAAAATAATCCAGAGCTGAAAAGGCAGAGGTAATACTTTCACCTTTGCACTTCTGAGATCTCACATTGTGTATCAGCAGAAAGATCGATGCTTGCAGAAATTAGTACAAAACATGGGATCTGTTGAGGCTGAGATAGATCAAATTTGGAAAGGAATCTGCTTTGGTCCACTGCTGGGGAGGCATGCACCATTGCTGCTGTTTCAGCTCAGCTCAACTCCTGTGGGGTTTATCTGAGGATCCGCTGAGAGGACTGGTGCCAAAGATCCCACAAAAAGAGAGAGACACAATGCATTGCCTCCCTTTTCACAGATCATAGACTGGTTTGGGTTGGAAGGGACCTTTAGAGGTCACCTAGTCCAAGCCCCTGTTATGACCAGGGACATCTTCAACTAGATCAGGTTACTCAGAGCACCATCTAGCCTGACCTTGAACGTTCTCAGGAATGGGACACCTACTACCTCTCTGGGTAACCTGTTCCAGTGCCTTATCACCCTCACCACTGCTAAAAATTTCTTCCTTTTATCCAGTCTGAATCTACCTTTCTTTAGTTAAAAACCATTACCCCTTACCCTATCACAACAGGTTCTGCTACATAGTCTGTCCCCATCTTTCTTAGGTTAGATAGTAGGGAAATGCTCTTCATCCAGAGGGTGGCTGGGCACTGGAACAGGCTCTCCAGGGCAGTGGTCACAGCACCAAGCCTGACAGAGTTCAAGAAGTGTCTGGCACTGTGGTGTGACTGTCAGGCACACGATGTGAGTCTTGGGGATGGTTCTGTGCAGGGCTGAGAGTTGGACTTGATGACCCTTACGGGTACCTTCCAACTCAGCATATTCTATGATTCTTGTAGGCCCCCTTTAGACACTGGAAGGCTGCTCAAAGGTCTCCCCAGAGCCTTCTCTCCTCCGGACCGAACAATCCCAACTCTCAGCCTGTAGTCACAGGAGAGGTGCTCCAGCCCCCCTCCCATCATTTTTATGGCCCTCCTCTGGACCTGCTCCAACACGTCCACGGCTTTACCGTGCTGCCGACCCCAGAGCTGGCCCCAGCACTACAGGTGGGATCTCACCGGAGCGGAGTAGTGGGGCAGAATCACCTCACTTCTTCCCTTCTCTTGAGAGGATTTCAATCTTTAAAGAAGTAGGATTCGACTGCGGGGGCCCTTCCTCCCCCACCCGCCCAGCAAGCGGAACCCGCGGGGCCCGGGGAAGGCGGGGTGGCCGCGCCATCGCCGCGCCTGGAGGGGCCTCTAGCGGCTCCCGCCGGCCGGCCCCGAACCACGCACCTGCTCCGTGCTCACCCGCTCGGCGGACGCGTTCGCTGAGCCCCCCTCCCACCCGCGCAACCCGCAGGCTTCGCTTCCCAGAACCGGCTGCCAGAAGTGGGTGAAAACGCCACCGCAAAACCAGTCGGCGCTGGCGAGGATGCTGAGCGACCCGCGGCTGCCACCCGCGCCCCACGCCCACCAAAACCTGCTTGCCAAGGGCTTGCCATCCCCCTTCATGGATGGCTCAGCCCCTGACTTCTGGAAGAGGCACCCCAACAACTGAAGGACCAGCACGCTTGGGGTGAGCAGGCTACAGAAAGCATAGAAAACTTTTATTTTTCTTCCAGTTTCCTGCGATGAAACCTGAATTTGCAACGTGATTTGAGTCAACCCATAAAGACAAATCTGTCAATGCTCACATATCAATTTGGAAAAAGGGGATGGGTAACAGCAAGGCTGAAGGCTTGGATGACTTCAGGGCTGTATTTGATGCATCACAGACAAATGCTCCAGTCGCCCTGCCAATGTTCCCCCATGGAGATGCAATTAGGCAGGCAGCAGTCAATCCATTATGGAAACATTTGCTGTGATAGAATTTCCCACTAGAACCAAGTTTAGCACAATCCCAGTGGACTTTGTTTTTTACCTGTAAAGGGAAGCTCAAGCCACACTGCATGTCACTCACCTCCAAGGCCCATATTTATGGGTAATGTCACTAAATAAGACTATTTAGCTGAAAGGGACCTTGGGAAGCCTGCAGCTTCCTGCTCAAAGCAGGGACAGCAATTTATCAATGTGTAATTTTCCTCATGAAGATTTTCTTCTTTTAATATTTTCTCAGAAAATCCCATTCCAGTTTGCAATTTTTGTACCCTGGAGCCTGGCTCCATCTTTTCGTTAACTTCCCCATAATAGGGGCAGGCTGCAGTAAGGTCTCCCCTAAAGCCATCTTCTCTCCAGGCTGAACAAACCCCTGTCCTCAAGCCTATTCTTCCACAGCATGTGCTTCACATACTCCAATCCCCTGCCCAACAAAAATGCAGCAATATGACTGCTTCACACAACGTGCCACTCATATTTTATAAAAAGTAACAAAAACACTTAAGATACATGCATGAAGCCACAGATTAAAGTTTCAATAGTTCAACAAAATAGCAACAAAACTACCAGCTATGCATTTATTTAAAGGAAAGGCAGACAGTAGAGATCAACTATGGTTTGGAAAAAAAAAAAAAAAAAAAGGGACAACCCTCCTTCAAGGCAGCAGAGGGAACCTACTTACCATTTTTCACAAGCCTTCCTATGAAATACACATGAACATACTTAACTCTGTGAAAACTTAATTCCTTCAATATGAGTCATGCCCGAAATGCTAGCATACTTTATACCAACATACCAACAGGAATATAATGATCATTACATGCAGGTAAATTATTTGCAGGAAGACATACGTCATATTAGAAAAATACACACTGCACTCCCAGAGACTGTGCTTGGTGCCCAGCACTTGGGGAACACTAGAATAATGATTTGCACCTTCATATACGTTGATGGGAACAGCAATAATTGAATATCACGAGCTCTCAATAAAACTCCCAGGTGAAGGAAGCACAGGAGGCATATCTGGTCAGCCTGGTAGGTTACTCTAGCAGCAGCCCTCCTCTTCTGCTACGGCCACAAGCCACATCCTTGGCCAGAGCTGCCAGGAAGTGCCTGTTAGGGTAAGCACTGTGCCCAAGCACAGCTCATGTACGTGTTCAAGTGCCCTGGCAAGTCACTGCTGCATAAGTAGGAAATTCAGCCTCTATGTAAAATGACATTTGCACACCCAGTGAGCTGACACTGTCAAGAGCTCCACCCTGGCTCAGAGACACCAAATAAAACAGATTCAGTTGCCTTTTTGCAATTCGAGAAGATGACACCAAAACCACCCAGCCAGATCGGCTAGCTGGCTATTCCACTCCTCTGCATTGGAATCAGGATTTCCACCTTCCTCCCCAAGCGAGCTGGAAAGATGAGTTGTCACCATGACAGAGCTGCACTGAGATTATGATGAAATCACCAGCAAGGCTCCCACTGACCTCAGGTAAACTCTAACACACACAACACGAGAGGCTCCAGAGGAACTTGACAAAGAGAGAATACTACTACTCTTTTGGATGCAAAAAAAGACCTATTTTTTGTTCTTTTCCTTTACATTTTTGGGGAAATCACTTGGAAGCTTATCTCCAACTAGTAGCTAATCACTTATTTTTTTTCCCACTTGTTACCTTTCAAAGGTAAAACCATCACACTGATTTGGAACAAGGAGGTATCAGAATGGTCAGTGAGCTGTGTAGACTCCCTGTGAGCTACAATTGATCTGGAGGACACATCTTTATTGTTTCAGCTGCAATTTTTCAAACTAACCAAGACAGTAGAAAAAAATCTCCATTACCACTCAGCATGCCAAAGCATACTCGAAGTGCTCCGACACGTTACGCTGGAATTAAAACAAAGAGTTATTTCAGGTTTGTTTTAATTCATTGCTAATGTGGTGATTGTTTCAGAATCCTTTGCCAAGAGCAGCTACCCTTTGCTGAGAGCTAATGAAGTTAACATCAAAAGCAGCTGTGTCCTGGACCAGACCAGTACCAGGGACCAGGCAGAACTACAGGGCTGGGCAGTACAGCGCACTGTCCCCAGCACAGACGTGATGTTTAAAGCATGGACAGGATACTTTAGGTTCTGTACTAACCAAAAGTGAATTAAAAATTCGGGTGTTTGCTTACTGAACAAGATCAACTTCCCCAGGTTTGCTACTTTCTGCTTGGCTGGCCAGGGGGTTGTATAGAGATCAACAGCTGTACCTATTGGCAGCAGGTCACTGCTAAACCAGTGTTAACCACTACCTCTATATCTCTGTTCCTGAGACCATTATGGGAGAAGTCAGCTAAGCATAAAGTATGGTTATAAACAGGGAGCATGTGAGTTGGATGCTGATGCCGTGTCCTGGGACTGCGAGGGTGAGCTGCAGTGCTGGGGAGCAGGTGAGAGCCCTCCTCCCTCTCCCTCTGGATATCTCTACAGCCCAACGTTGCACAGGTTGGACAGCAAATACAGCTTGCTGATCCTCTGTCACCACTGCAGCTCTGCACATCTTGGGGTACTTAAAGAAGATGGTTGTGAGGCACTGATGCCCTGACAGCCTTGGAGGTAACAACCAAGAGGTAACAAATTCAGTCTCAAGGACAGCAGCAGGGCTGGGGTGAGCAAAGATGAATGTGCAAGAGGCTACTAAAGGCTTAGAGAACAACCCAGTGCACCATGGCAGGGAGACAGTCTGGACATGAATGCAGCAGATTGACAGAAACTCTCGCCTGCACAAGCACGTTCACAGCACGAGAGGCACTGCAGCACTCAGCCAGAGCTGGGACCTGGCTACAAAGGGCTGGCAACCAGGGTGCTAATTCATAATGCATCTGTAAACACCTTTATTTTTCTGGAGCTACATCAAGGTCTGGAAGCAGAAAAAACAGTTACTCCAAACCAAAACTTGGCACAGTAGCTCCGCTTGTGATCATTTAAGAGCCAACACATTCCCAGGACAGTTAAGAGCTCCGTGCTCTGCTTAGAAAGGAGGGCTCCACAGAAGCAAAAGTAGAATAAACAGAAAGGCAGCAGAATCACCAAAGCACCAAAGTTAGATTTAGAGAGGATTGCAAACAGGTCAGGTGTCAATGACACAGCTTCTGCAAAGAGCACTAGACCAGGGACTTTACAGGGTATCACAGGCAGGGCTCAAGAGGCAGCTATTTCTCTCTGCTTGTCAGCTGTGAGGCTTCATATGGAGACCTTGCCAGTCTGGGAAACAACCCTTTCAAAAAAAGGCAGGCACATTTGGCACAGAGTCCAAGAAGTAAGCAACAAGAGCCAAAAGACATTTGGAAACATGATTATAGGGAAAACCTCAGATGTTTAAGAGGTTACAGAGGTGGTAAATACATCCTGAGAATACACAGTCCTGAGACCAGATAACTGTTCAAAAAGGATGGTCATCAGTTGTTCAAAATAATAATTTTTTAGGGTACTACGAAAAATCTTTTTGACTATAGAGACAGTAAAGGCATAGCACAGGATTTGCTGATGGGTTGTGAAATCACCCTCATCAGAGGTTTTGAAGATAAACATCTATCCTTCTTGGGGGCAAGGAGATGAATTAGAAGATATCCTGAAGTTGCTTCTGGCCCTGAATTTTTAAAGACTACTCCAGTTCCACTGGTATGTCCTTTCTTGTCAGTAGGCTTTGATTATTAGCCTTAAGAGAAAATAAAAATCTTGTCCTTCATTTAGTTGTGGGATGCCAATTCTCATTTTCTTCCTTCTTTTTAAAAATATTTGAGTCAGCAAACTTCAGCAAACAGAACTTCTTGTGCTCATACATATTATGAACATGATGGATAGAGAAAATATCAGTCCTGCCGGCTTGAAAACAAAATGCATTGATTTACTCCATAGCAGCACATCCCTGAGTCTTGAGCAATACCCCCAGATACTGGCTTATCAAAAATAGAGAATTTTGCTGAGCAGAGGAAAGGAAGTCATAGGTGAGGGGCAGCAGTGGATAACTGAAAGATTTAAAACAAATATGTAATAGTCAGATCTGCTTCCTGTTTCCAGAAGTAAAGGAATTTCCTGTTTCCAAAACTGGCTATTTAAAGAAAATCCTTACAACAGAGGGTTTGGGGTTGGGTCTTTTTCCTCATAATGCCAAATAAAATAAATTAATAGGGTCAGTGTTCCTGAGCTCATTCTTTGGAGAGGAGTGGCCTCTCATTTACAAGCCACAAAGATCACTACACTGCCCAGTGCCTCAGTGGCTGGGCTTAGCCACAGCACCCAGAGATGGAGGAGGAAGAGGAGGAAGATTAGGTAATGGTGGTGGAAGGCCCACAAGCACCCACAGCCTCTGCATGAGGGCTCTACCAGCAGCCTCTTCCTTCAGCCCATGCCATAAATACTGAGGTCAATCCAGACTGACTAGCAGGAACATAGGAACAGCAAGGGGCCCTACAGCCAGCTCCAAATCTCAGCTGCTGCAATTACTTAGTGAAATACCCAAAGACTTCTTTTCTCCAAGCATGAAGTTGGATGCTTTTCATTCCAGCTGTTTTTACAGATTAGTCAGTCAAGAAAGGGGAAAGAAAAAAAAAAAAAAAAAAGAAATCCCAAATTGTTCACTAGTGGAGTATTTCTGTCATGCTGTTATTTTAGTGGTTATCTCTGCTCCAGGGCAGTTCAAACAGCTAAAAAAAGGGGCAAAAAAAGTGGGGGGGCATGTGTGGGTGAATCTTCAGTTCACAACAGTTGAATGTATGCAAACTGCTTTAGTGTATAGCATTTAGCAAGGCAGTACAGAGAGAGAACCCTTTGCTCAGTGCCAAAGCAAGTTAAAGGCACAGCCCTGCTGGTAACTGCAAGAATGGCTCTGACCTCCTCACTACAAAAAAGGTTTGACACTGGAAGTACACCTGTGTTATACACTATGAATTCTGAAAATCTGAATGTTTCACAGACTTTACGTAGCTAAAATTTCTTCCTTTTTTCTCTTTTTTTTTTTTTTTTTTTTTTTTTTTGGTGTTTTTTTTTGTTTTGTTTTTTTTTTTTTGTTTTGTTTTTTTTTTTGTTTTGGTTTTTTTTTTGTTTGTTTTTTGTTTTTTGTTTTTTGTTTTTTGTTTTTTTTTAAGAAAAGTTCCATTTGCAGATTTTCAGCACTTACAAAGTAAAGTTCTGCCCAGGTCTGGTCTTGAGGAAAAAGAAGCTGTGCAGCCATTTGTACTGGATTGCTGCAGAATTTCACAGTGATTTCTGAATGAAAACCCAAATGACTGGGTTGCAGAGGGGCTAGCTGGGCCCAGGACGTTTACACAGGAGATCATGAAGGTAGAGGGAAGCTGATGCTACTTGTGACAGAGTCAGGTGGTGTGACACCCAGGGGCTCACTTCATTCTTCCATAGCTAAAATAGCACAGGACTCAGAGCTGCACACTCCTGGTCTTCATCTTGATCAAGGAGCGAAAATGTTAGTGCTCTGAAATTGTCCTGATCGAGAAGTAGAGAGCAGAACCTGAGAAGTTCCACCAGTCTTTGTAACACAGGAGTTTTCTGATGCTCCTCTTATTCCTGACTCCACGGGAACACACAGACTTGCCCATCTGCCAGTTATGAAAAGCATGTTTAAGCAGGCACAAATTTAGGGGAGGGAAAGGGAGTTGGACAGGACTGACACTAACTTCCCTTCAACTCCATTGCATCACTCCAGTGGATTAAGGGAACTGGAAAGATTTGTTATGGAGAAACATGAGGGATGTCCAAACCCAAACAAGGGAGCAGGAGACAAAGACAAGTGGGTAGAGGAGAAGGGATAATGCTTTCTCTAGCTAGCAATTCACATGATGCAGGGCTACACCTAGTGCTGGTTTAACAAGGGTCATTCTGGATGGGAGAAATATTTTAAAAAAATGTTGCTTCAGATTTTTGCAACACTGAAATTAAACATTATTTTTTATTGATATTATCTCAGCTGTGAAATATTTTGGTCATTTGAGTAAATGCACAGACAGGTGTCAAAGGGATTGAAAAACCAGATTTCCTGCTATTTTTCACAGAGAAACAGATGCTGAATGGAAACAGGCCTGTTCACCCCACCTGCCAAAACCCAAACTGCCTATTGCAAAAGCCTGGCCCATTTTTCCTTGACACTTTTTCCACCTGTTTCCTGGTAGGTTATGATATCCAGCAGCAGCGAAACAGCAGTGTTTAAGGGGCATGGTCATAGAACTACCCTCATGAATTGGTGTCAAGTTTGTATTCTGGTGTACTCCACATCCATTCCCATGGCAGATGCTTCTTTTACCCCATCACTTTCCCAAGTTTGGATTTCTATGGACCAACAAAACCTGTCCTCACCACGGGTGATCTGCCAGGGATGGCCTTCCCACAGCTGACACCAAGGAGGGCTCACATGAAAATCTGCAAAATGGCACTGTGACAACACCAGCTTGCTGAGCCTGCTCAGAGGTGGGGCCATCCATGTGGTGGCCTACGGAGATCCTTTCTGGATTTGCCCTGGGCAGCCCCAAACATGGAGCCTCCTGGGTCAACCCTCTTTAAAAAGAAGAGTGAAGCCCTCCTTCTAACATTCTCAATGGCTCAGTGCTTTTTTCTAGGCTGGAATTTCAGGGTAGGCCAGGCACAACCAGGCTAAGGAAACCCAGGAAGGTTTACAAGAGATTTTCACAGTGGCAGTTGATTTTCTTTCTGCAAGTTATGAGATCTTCTTGCAGCCAGCAGCTGTCACAGGTCTTGGCCAGAGTTGTAAAGACATTGTGTCCATCTGATCATGCAGAAGCTACAAACATTATTACATGCATTTCACTGTGGTGCTTGCCATGACGCTGTAAGACTCCCAGTGTGCAACCACAACAGCATTCCCAGGATCTCAGGACTTCACAGAATCATAGAATCAACTGGGTTGGAAAAGACCTCTGAGATCACCAAGTCCAACCCTTGACTTGAAAAGGCAGAGGGCCTGGGATGTGTTCAATCAGCTCCAAACCATTACAGATGATAAAAGGCAAATTCTTACCTCCTCACTCCTTCTCCTTGTAGAGGAATACCAAGCTGACCCCATCAACCCCCTGACAGAATCATCAAGAGCCATTTTCTACTGGATAAGGACCAAAACTGCCCCCTGAATGAGTGTCCCTCAGAAACAGAGCAGACATTGAAACGAGCCTGTAGAACCATGACCAAAAGTCAGGATAATACATCACAAGTAGCAGAAAGTTATTCAGTAATCTAAAGCATCAAACTTCCAAGACCTGCAGTCATTCAGGAAGTCTGGAAAAGGGCATAATTAGCTCCGATTTCAAAAGCAGCAGAGCAAGTGCAAGCTTGACAGCAAGCATTCTGCAGCTCCCGACCTTTGGAAAATAATGGAAAAGGTAATAAGCAAGGGAAAAAGAAAAAAATAGAACATGCCTAGACTGCCTCTACCCTACCATTTTACAACTTCCCAACATACCTCTCCCGTGAGGTGGAGGTGGCTGGCAGGGCCAAGAAAGGAGGGCTCCTGAGGCGAGCAGTTATGACCTAAGTGACATGACTAATGAGAGCAGGAATAAGTAAGCCTTGCTTACACACTCACCTTCATCACTGCTAACACCAGTGGGAAGCATCTACAAAGAAAAATCTGGTCTAGACCACAGCAGAGCTGCCCCTACCAGCTGGGGAATGCAGTGACTGATGCTTTCAGTTCCATTTCCCACTCACTGCAGCAGATTATGACACCTTGTTTCATTGGGAGAAACGTTGCAAAGGAACCAGAAATTATATTTTCTTTTCAATGTCAAAATCATAGACAAGAGCAAGTTTCTCCACTTTTTGGCATATAAACTGTGTCCTACATAACACAAAAGAGGACATCACGTATTAAACTGAGGGCTTGCTGAATAGGAAGTTTTAAGTGTGGGATGCTGCAGGGTTTTGCTCCCTCACCATGTACAACTAATGGGCTGGATCTTGAATGTTTCTGGCTTTTTACACTGTGATTTAATGCTACAGTGACTACAGTCAGAATTAGTAAGACAGCTTGCACACCAAGAAAATAATTAGCTGGTATTTGAAAAAAAAGTTCTGGGTTTGGATTTTAAGCATAACTAGGGGGAAAAAAATCACATTGTGTAGGCTAGGTAACTGAAAAAGTTAGTGTGAGATGTTCTAACACCATTCCTGCAAAAAGTTTGTGATCATGTTGAACCACTTGATGCACAAATAGTTCTCAAAACCTATGTATCTGCAGAGCACACGCAGAATCTAGATCAAAGTTATTCAGGCCATTCAAATAAAAAAGCAATTGCTTATGGCATCAAACCCAAATACAGGGCCACTTGCCCCTTTTTCTTTTACAGGTAAACCAATTTCATTATAGGTACTTACATTTTTAATTGCTGTTGAGATACCATTTATATTTAAAAACTTCCATTTCACATAAAAGCTCTGGCCATCACTGGAAGAGACAACAGCAGTGATAAGGAGCAGGAGAAGGGAAGAAGGCAGCTTACACATGCAGAGAAGAAGATATCATCAGCATTGTCTCCACACAGCAGGACAGCAAAACAGCAATGAAACTTGAAAAGGGAAAAAGCAGAGGGGAAAAGCAAATAATATGACATGTAGGTCACACTACATAGGAAAATGGCTAGGCTGAAACTAGCTCTGGAAGACACCTGAAATGCTCTGACACTGAGACTTTTTTCAGACCACATCAACAAATTTATGTTTCACCTGCTTAAAAGAGAAATCAGTGTTCTCCCTTTTATCTAGAGGACATAATTTTGTTACTGGAAGATACCACTATTGGCATAAACTGGATAAGAACTATGAAATCAAATATTTATTTGCTTGTAAATTCAGGGGCACTATGAACTATTTATACTTAATATTCATTTTACCTAACTGCATGCTTCTATTTATACCTGTGCAAAACTTTTGGACCACTGTCACCTACCCAAAGTTTTCATGGAGTAACCACAATCAGGTTTTTCCTTGAAAACATTATAAAAATTACGTGACTTTGAAGATCAGCTCCAACAGCCCTTAAAGTGACCTCACTGATCACCTGCCGCTTTCAGGCCAAGCAGCCTTAGAGCCAGGAGACAGAGGAACCACTAATGACAACAGGTTTTGCGTCTTGAAACTGTCTCCTCCTACATGTGGTTTCTACAGTGAGACCAGGACACACTAGATACTCCTTAAATCCAAAGCATAAGCCTTTGCCTATAGGCTTGGTGCAGTTGAAGAAATCCTATGGTACAATACAATTTTGTGTACAATCACTCCATATTACACATTTTTCTAAACCACTGGTTTATTTGCAGGGTTTAAACATTTACTTTGAAATGGGAATATTTAAAATAGACATTTATCTAATACACCTATAATATCTATACCTGTCCTCAGAAGGTCACGACACATCTGAATAGTGCACACATTGCTATCTGCCCTCCAGGGGCTGGTTTAGCCTTCCTCCAAATTTCAAAGTCTATTCCAAAGCAGATTCTCCCTGGGCTAAGTTTAATCCTGTAAAAAGTAGTAAAACCATGCTATCTGCATTCACAGAGTGTGTCTCTGGACCCCAAATATGAAAAGTCATTCATCAGCGATTTCTTAAGGAAAGAGAAATTAGCATTTCCACACCCTGTGACCGTGCTTCCAAATATCACTCAGGGAAACAGGGGCACCAATATGCCTTGACCCAGCTCCACACAGCAACTGCTCAGAGCTGATGGATGTGGATTTCACCACATACCTATGACAACAGTTTACATGGATTAGCTAGGTTTGACTCACTTCTCTTTTGAAATATTAATACAGCTTGAAATCACCTAGGAAGCAGTACTGTGTACTGTATTCAGGCTTCCTGGTCAGAAGAGAAAAAGGCTGCTTCATTTAGGTTTTAAGCGTGCTTTCTCCCTTGCAAGTTTTCCCTCCCTTCTCACCATCACCCTCTGAAGTGGCCAGCTGGTTAATGCCAGCTGTATTAGCCATGCTGCAGGTCCTGGTCCAACTGGGCAGGCTGGCAGCACTGCCCAGATGCTGCTCAGATAGACACAGGAAGTCCAGGTTTCCCAGTCACGTGTGTTCCCCAGACAAGTTGAGTACAAGCAATAGGCCCAGTAATTAAACAGCAAGCTCATATTTTGTGCTTTTCATCTGTACACTCCAAACACATTAAAAGAAAAGCAGTGTATTATTATTATTATTATTGCTGTTTGCAGTACGGGGAAACTGAGGCATGGAGAGATGAATTTCCCTACTAGGTTCACATAGTGGGTTGAAACAAAACTTGGGAGGGGACCTGTTAGCACAAGCTTGAACCTAAATAGCAAAGAAAATGAAGCTATTATCTGCATTCCATCGACTGCTGTACCATGTGTTTAGACGTGGGCACAAGTCCAAGTGAAGCACCCAAAAGACTCCTTCAGCTCTAATGCAACAAACAAAACCCCAAACTCACATCCCCATACTAATCAGTGTAATCCCCGAAGCTTTGCCTACGTTTCTGCTGACACTATGTTATGAGGATCTATGCTGAAAACTTAATGGAGGATAAACCCAGCAGATGAGCACTGCCTGTAACACTACACATACCTGACCCCGTCTTTCCAAACCTCTCAGCTTCTGAAAGGAGGGTTTTTTATATGACTTCAGGTTTTTTCCATTCCTAGTAAGATGGTATTTTAAATAAAGTGTACTTTAACAAAGCATTTGCTAAGAGCACCTTGGTTCCTGATTACATCTCCAGTACCTGTCGGGAAGATACTACACACACTAATTACTCTTTAGCCAAATCAGAGGTTCTGAGATTTAATAATTCAGAGTACGAGAATGAGCAAGTCTTTTCTTAATAAATATTGTGCAGTTAACCAAATAGAAGAAAAAGGAAATGAAAACCAGATATAAGTAGTCTTTATTTCCTTTGAACATTGCTTTTTTCTGCTGCCCCACTTTTTGAAGTATATGATCTCATGTACACCAAGAAATGGGGAAAATGAACCAAGGGAAAAGGACAGGAGAGGGAAGCCTTCACCTTGGTGCCGATGGGCTGGATAGGCAGAGATTTTTTATATATTTAAAACTACATTTCCTTGGGTTTCTGCTCTCAAATCTTCAATCAAACAATCCTGGATTGCAAGTTCTGCCCTTGAAGACCTGCCAGAGGGCCTCCAAGGAGAAGAAGGGAGAAGACAAAGGGATACATCATGATTGCTCCAATAAGTCTGAAATCAGGCAAGCATGCCCAAGCCAGAGTGAATCCAGCAACACTTCTTCATGTCTCACGAGACAGGGCCTTCTTCTCCTCTGTTTTAATGTTTCAGTCATTTAACCCAAGAAACAGCAGTGACAATGTTCACAGTGCACCTAGGGGCAGACAAAGCAGGTGCATTGACAGAAGGCTGTGTTTCCAAGAAAACATTTTGGTTTTTTGCTTGCTTGTTTGTTTGTTTTTATGCTTTCCAGAAATTCACAGACACCCAGCAAATAATTTCTGAAGTTGGTTTTGGTTTTTTGGTGGTTTTTTTTTGGTTTTGTTTTGGTTCTTTTTTTTTTTTTTACAGAGGCCAGCATAAGAATTTAACCTCACTGAAAGGCAATGTCACAGCCGGGATGAGTTCACCAGAGCTGTTAAAAAATATTTTAGTGCCAAATTAGGATGCTGTTCACTTCCTAGGACAGACTGAAATGTGGAAGACCCCTTACCTAGAAAGGTGCCCATCTGTCTTAGACCAGGAGCGCAAGACAAGGAGAACATTAAGGCAACAACAAAAACAGAGCAGTCGCGTCACGGCTGGGCACTGCCAGAGGGTTGGACAGGCTAAAGAAAAGGCATCTCCGTACAAGGATAAGAAGGTATCCAGTAGAGCTAAAACACCAAGGGTATTTGAATATAGGAAAAGTGAGGCCCAGCCAACTCACAAAGACATTGCAGATACACTTAAGCAAGCCCTTCCTCAACAGCTTGATGGGGAAGGGTAACGCAGGGGACAATACCTGGCTCAGCAGACAGGAAGAGAACTAGGTAGAGCCTGAAGCAGCTGAAAGAGTTGTGCCAAGGGGCAGCGACAACAAGTATCCAGCGCGGGTGATCCAGCGGTCACACAGGCTAAAGACCTGGGGGAAATAGGGACGCGCTATATGTATGTGTGTGTGCACGCACGCCTGCGTCAGGTAAGCCAGCAAGAAGGAGGTCTCAGGGATGACAGCAAGAGGTAATTATAGACTGCAAAAGGTTTGAGCTCATAAAAATGGAATTAGATTTCCTCGAAAGTTTGTAGCCGGGGATCGTGTGCGTAATCTGGACGCACGGGATGAGCAAGAGGCAGCAAATGAATAACTTCTCACTATGTCCAAATGGGATAGGACAAGCAAAAATTGTGAATGGATTAAGTGGGTATTTGGGAGAGAGGGTAAGGAGACGGTTCATGACACCGGAAAGCTCCACCAAGAGGAGTGTCACAAGAAAGACAACAAAAGGCTAAGTGGGAAAAGATGAACGAAGTAGAGCAAGCGAGCAATATGGGAAGGGCAGCCAAAACTATGAAGCAGACTAGGATACAGCAGGCAAGGGGTCAGACTAATGAGAGAGAGCCAACAGGAATGTGTGGAACAGCCCAGAAAGAGGCAGTGAGAACTGAACAAAGGAGGTGCCAGCAGGACAGCAAGAGAAGTCAATGAGGATCAGGGGATAAGGGAGGGTTGAAAGCAAAGCACCTAAACACAGGTGTAAGGTACTGACCTGACCAAGAAAGGGTGTTGAGACAGACAAGATGTGAAGATACATCAAAGTTCAAGGAGAAAATTTCCTCATGCACAGCAGAAAGACTATAGGGAAGATAGAGGAAAAAACCCCAAGAATTTTATATAGCATTAATACCAGAACTCCAAATAGATGTAGGCCACAGGCACAAGTCAGAAGTTTATATAGGTGTTTTGCCTTCTGCCTCACCCTGAAACACTTCTGAACAAACCTACACATTTTGCAGGGTACATTTAAACTCTGCTCTCCTTCCCATCTCTCTGCAGAGGAAACGAAAGCCTGCCAAAATCCCTTTTACTTTGTGATTTCCTTTCTCACTGCACCACGAGACTAAACTGGCACAGTGATGAGATTCAGAGAGATACGTGTTTATTTCCGTTCACTGTGTAGGACGCAGTCCAGCCAGAACGACGACGACAATTATTTCCTACAATTATTACCACATTTCACACCCTTTCCTGTGGGTTACAAGAAGCAGCACCCCTTCCTTGACAACACCTACAGCCAGTTTCCTTCCTCACCAGAGACCTGCGAATATTCAGTGTCTTTCTGGCTTTGTCGCTCTGTCCCAGCCCACCCCCCCCCCACTCCCTAAAGAAACAGGGTTTCATTTTGTACCAGAAATTCCTCCGTCCACAATTTCACCTGAAGAAAGAATTCACTTGGCACTTGTTAAAATAATTTATAAAAACATTTTGAAGATCTCATTTACACTGTTATTGCCCCATTTAGAAGCAAAATTGGGTTCTTCTCTAAATTGTCACTAATTTCTGGCAAAAGGCCACATCTGGCCCATCACGGGTAGGCTGTTGCCCATCAAGCTTGGCTGTTTTGCTGCAGAGCAAAGGGAACTGTTCTGCATGCTTTCTGCAAGGACAACTTTGGATTATCTTCCTCATCACTTCAGGATGCTACAGCACTTAACCACTACCTTGATGATACTACCAATTACTTTTAAAAGTGTGGTCATTTTACCCCTACAAATAAACTTCCATCACTTCCAATGCACTAATTTAGACAGAAGAGATTTCTCAATCTCTTGATGGAATTCTGAACTGGCTTAGTGTCCTTTATCCATAGATCTTCCAGGGATGTATAAACAGTGAGCCAGAGAGCACCAGCCATTTTCAAGAGCTCTCCATCAACATCCCTGTCAAATTCACTCCAAGGGAATGCCATAACAATAGAAAGACATGCAAGATCTTCAACTTTACTTTCATTTTGTAGATGAAGCATGGTTTGTTTCCCTGAGGCCTGAAGAGTCAGTCACAACTCACAAGGAAAAACGTGGTCTGTATGAGATCCTAACACAAAATACTTCAAAACCAAGCAGCCATGCTTTGCAGGTCACATTTAAACTCTATGCATCTTCTTACCTCCTGTAGGGGAAAATAAATAGCTTTATAGGAGGAAAACGCTTTATCTCAGTTTGACCAAAACACCCTATCCATTGATGGGGGTGATTTGAGGAGAGTTATGCAAAACTTTGCACCAAGTGGCATAAAACCTCTTCAAATAACTATGTAAATTGGATGTTTTGGAAGTAGAAATCTCCTTTTCCAGTATAAAGGTAGTCTGATAGCTAGAAGACACTTACAGGCACCATCTTTGCAAGACACTTCCCATCCACAAGCCCAAACACATCCCATCTTGGATTCAGCTCCAGCTTTAGCTTCCTGACCCACCTCCTCTCCCTCCTTTCCTCGTAACACTGTTTTAATTATTACTGAGATAAAATAGCTAAATGGCCACTAGCAGGCTAATAAGCACAACACACCTACCCAACTAATTTTGGAAGATTACATCAAGCATTCCTTGTGGAGCTGAAACTGCTCACAGGACTGGGGGGGGGGGGAAGATAGTTGCAAGCTCAGCATTTAACCAAAATATGTACTTCTCAGGAGAGAAAAAGGAGGAGGAGGAAGATCCTGTATCACCTCTAAACAAGGTCATGGAAGAAGAATATGACAATTTCTTAGCCTTCTTTACCTGCCAGATAGGTCTAAAACGCAGCCCAGCTTAATAGAAGCATTTAACCATCCTGCATTCTTCACCAAGATAAATACATCCCTAATAGCTCAGCCTCTGTTCTGCTCTGTGTTACCTTTCGTAACATAAACTCAAGAAATGGCTTAGAGCAATATAAGTTAGGCTTTACCAATCATCCAGTAAGACACACATATCTTCACTTCCACAAGGCGATTAATAAGCTGGACAAAAACAACTCCATTACAGACTAACAGAATCAATTAATTTGTAAAAAAAGGGCCCTGAGATCATCAAGTCCAACATCAAAAGTGAGAGAGGGCAAAACCAGTAGGTTTCTGTAGATCAATGCAAGTAAAGATGCATGTTGCTGGACTGCTGCTCTGTAATAAAAAAGCTTACCCAAAGCAAAGATAAAGGGCTGATTTTACTAAGTTCAACCACTATTTTAGAAGTGGAGAGTGAGTACCCATAATGCCAACACAGCCCCACAGGGATAAATCCTCCAAAATACTCATCAAAGCAACCCTACACAATGGTAAGAAAAGCCACTGGATTCCACACCACTATATCTTACCTCATCTGACGTTTTCAATGGGGAAAGAAAAGTTTGGAAGGAAAGAAGACTGGGAATCCAAAATAAAGTGGTAATACCTGGGTCCTCAAGAAGCCCCTCCTTGCCTAGTCTATTTAGGTTTTGATCAATAAATACACTGTACTGGATATCACATTAAGCTTACAGATTTTTCCAAGTCTTTTAGACAGAGAATCTTTTCGACACTCTGCTTACACAAAGCACTGAAACCCCAGCCACATAGGGACATACTGCCGCCACCACAGCACAATATACACACGTACATGTACAAGACTCACAGGATGTCTTACACTGGCTTTCCTCTCCAAATAAATGCATATCCCAACTGTTCTCTTCACTTTCACTATTTCAGTCCAATTCCTTTCTTTCCATTCTCTGTTCCCTCTGCTCTCTATAACACTGAGTTAACACTAGATATATCCCATGCAGTGATGATGTCTCTCTGCCACCAATCTGGCTGGCTGGGCCAGCCAGGTCACACAAAGACTAAACTCTGAAATTGGGATTTGCTTCTGAAAGTTTTAGGTTTTTTAAGCTTGAAGACCTGATTCCCTTGCATACAGTTACATCATATATCCACCTTAATATACAATCTTTCTTAGCATTTGCAGGTATCAGTGCAATAAATGATCTGTCAAAAAATCTGTTTTGTGCACTACCCAGCAAACTGAAGCATAAGGGAGTGGTTATTCCAAAGCACCCCTAGGATGCAGCATTTCATAAGGTGCATTGCCACTGTAGGACATGCTCTGGCTGAGCCACACTGACAGATAAAAGTAAGGAAACAAGGGTGTGATTTTCAGAACAATATTCAATCATGCTGAAGGCACCACAGCAAGGAAAAACTACTGCAGAGAATAAATATTCCAAAATTTCCCCTTTCTCCTCAGTCTGCCACACCAACATCTGCAAGCCTTGTTCCTAAAGTTGTCATCAATCTGTCTTGCACACAAGCACAGCAGCCAAGGGTACAGTCTCTAGCATGCTCAGCTTCCCCTCTCACTACCCCAATAAATTGCCAATACCCTACACAGGCTGGATCTTACACCCCAACAAGTGAGCCCTTCCTCTGTCTCCACCACTCCTAGCATTTTTGCCACATTAAGGATATGCTGTTTGTTTTCTCTAGGGCTGGCAAAGCAATTCTTGGGGACACTCGTGTCAACACAAGTCCTCGGATCACGCTGATGAGCTCTTCCTTAGCTCATCACATCTCATGAAACCAGCCCTTGAGCAGATTTGGGCAGAGAAAGATTTCCAAGTAACTGCTTCTCAAACCACCACATTGAGATGGTATAAGAAAGGCGTCTCTCAAGTGAGCATCTTGCTTCTTGGGAATACATTACTTGCAGAGGGCCCAGCTACTGCTGTCCTTCCCATTACCTGTTGCATACAGACCTATACAGCAAGCCAAAACTGGGAAGTCATTCTTACTGGCGGACCCAACCTTAAAAAATAATGCCAATAGAAAAAAAGCTCATGATGACCGTTTCATGCTGTGTGATTTGCCATGCTGAATTATTGCAGCAGGAAAAATAAAAAACAAAAACCAAAAACTCCCTAAGCAACAATCAGAAATGAGAAGAAATCTTAAATAAGACCCTGTGTGAGACCCTCTGTTCCACAAAAGTTAAGCAAGTATATTTTTAATTGTCAAATAGTTTCACATTACGCAGGTAGTGATTTTTTTTCTTTTATTGCAGGTATTAATGAATTGTTATCTTTTTTCTGCTTATGCTATTCAAGAGATGTGACAAAAGAATTCTCCTCACCTTTCTAGATTACAAGTTATCCCAAATGTTTGTACTTCACAGTCACGCTATGGAAAATATGCACGAGTAACCACACCAAAGTCATTACAGCTACTCCTATGAAGAAACATTTAATCTCCTCTTCTGGCATTTGCAGAGATCAGGACCCAAACCTCACAAATATGCTGCACTTAGTTTGTTCCAAGCTCAGCATCTTTAAATAAAACAGCCCATTTTGAAACGAATACTGTAGCAACTATCTGCTTTTGTGATGAGCCCCTGACACCAAGGTCCTTTCAACTCTGTAATAAGCTCCTGGGAGGTCCTCAGGTTTTTCTTTCAGCAATGGGGGCAAATTCCTCAGACTCACTTTTCTGGTCCTTGAAGCAAATTATCAGATGAAGAAAATGATGCGTCTGTAAAAGTAGAAGGAAGATTGTATAATAGGCGGCATACCAGTGCACTGACCCCCTTCAACCCACGATGGGGAACTCAAACCAGCATTTCCAGGCTGGGATCTGCTCAATGCACCCTGTGCTCTGGTTTTTATCGAAAAGGGGCCCCTGTCTCCAGAGCCTACTGCCTACCTCTCAGACAAGTCAAACTCTCACAGCTCTGAAACCACAGGCCAGGTACCTACCCTGGCCCTAGAGACTTAGCGACCACTGGGCTACACAGAACAGAACAGGGAGCATCTCCACACACAGTTCCTCCTGTGAACTGTGCTGGGAGCCACCTGTGGCTACAAAAAACAGCTCTGAATTAGTCACAGGGGGAGCCAGGCATGGTCTGGCAGCACACAAAGAAGTTCTTGTGTATGCCAAATTTTTCTTCTGTGAATGCGTCTATTTATTTTCAAAGAGAAAAACTTTCAGGTTTTTTGGGGAAAAGGCTGTTCTGTTGGTTTGTTGTTTTTATGAGAAATATTTCATACAAGATACGGAGAATACAAAAATCCTAAAACATTACATTTTTGCTGTTTTATTATGTTTTCTGAAAATATAGCTGTTTTGTTTCAGGCTTACCTTCTAATACTTTATTTTATCCACTCAAATTCCTACCTCAGAAAAAAAGCCAGAAAAACATCATTGCTCTACTCTTCCACAATACAGTTCCTACATGCAAAAATAATGCTCCAAACCTCAAGAATACATGTCCTTGCATTTTTTCTGTCTTTTTCACTTTGGTATTCTACCATCTGATTTATTTCCTATTTCTTAAACCATCAATTTACAGGAAAAAAAACCAAACATACATTAAGTTCAAATCAAACTGGCAAAACACTAGAAGTTTCAAAAAAATCAAAGAGGATGCTTAAGTTCCTGTCTTTGTTTCTATTTATTTCTTTTCTATTTACCTTTCTGTTATCAACTTGAGTAGGTTCTCAAATATTTTTCTATCCTTTCGACATAAAATATCCAAGTACTTGGCTGCTGCATAAAGAAAGCTGAATAAACCCTTTGGTTCAGTTGTCAGCCAGAATAAATGCACAAGAACTGTTCTAATGGAAAAGCTGTGACCTTCAAAGAAATAAACAAACTCAAGTGTAGTTATGAAGGTGATTCACACCTTGCCTTTAAATATACCTAACAAACATGTTCTTAAAAGAAACAAAGACATTTTAATTGTGTTTGTTGTGCATCTGCATTCTCAGCATTGTCCAGTCCTGGTCATGAGTGCCAGGAGCGTGGGGATGACCAGGCCACCACCACAAACAACAATAGGCACCTTGACCACCAGCACAAACATGGGATGGGGAAAGAAGAGATTCAAATGAGTGGCAAGTGGACTGAAAGAAGGAAATACAAACTGCACCAACCATAATCCCTTTAATGTTATGTTATTTTTTCCCTCCCTGTTTACGATGCACAGTAATAAATTTTGCAAACCTTCAAAGAAACACTTTTACTTTCAAGGAGTCAGGTGCTAAGGTGTGAGATAGCTTGCCCAGACACTGCTAGTCAGAAACAAAACAAAACAAACAAACACCAAAGAAACCCCCCAAACAAACAAAAAACCAAACCAAACAAAAAAGCCATCTAATAAAGCCAAATAATAGACTCCTATCTAATAAAGCAGAAGAGACTCCTTGCTAATAAAGTCAGGCATGCCATTACCAATGTATTAGTCAGACAGGCAGCTCTGGATTCTACACTTAAAAATGTAGAAAATCTTGTATATATTTGCCTGGGCTTGCAAATGCCACTCTATCATATTTCTAGTGATGCTTTTGGGCAGCATATTTTGTTTGAGTTATACCATCAGAAAAGGTATATAATCTGGCTCAGTTTGCAGCAAACTGTGCTTACACAAATAAACTTCTCAACTGTTTAAAAGCAAAACAGAGTAACTGGAACACATGAGCAGACAATTGCTTGATTTTATTCCACAGTACCTTCTACATTTCACTGAAAACAGCCACTTACAACACTACAAAGAAAGCTACAGTTTGTCCAGAAGAGAATAGAAAAAATGTATTTACCCTTGCTAGCAACTGCATAACATGAATATTCAAATTTACCAGCAGCCTTCCTAGTTACCCTGGAATAACAGTAAAAAGTGTGACCTACCCTCTTCACTGAGTCCAGGGTGAGTTTGGCTCCAGCACTTACAGAACAGTTTTACCAAACTGTCATCATTCATGTTATCTTCACAATGATGCTGAAACCTGCAAATTGTTTCTGAAAGAGCACTCTCATTTCTGGAGACTGAGAAAGTATTTCCTGGCTGGACCCTCAGAAGCTGATCTGTTAATAATTCAACAGCAAAATACCTCTTTTTGGGTAAAAAGCAGAGAAATGGCTATTAGAAGAAAGAATAAGACAAAGCACAAAGTATATGTTTCATATATTCTTTTTCTCCTGTATTCCTCTTAGCTTAAGGCATCTCTGTTTCTCATTTCACTAGAAACACCATCCAACTCCTACTGCCTCTGGAAAATTTCCACTGATAGAAATAAAAGTTGGATCTTTTATGTAAGATGGGATAGGAAGCTCTATAGTTACCAAGCCTGCCTACTGCAGTAATCCACCAGGTTTTAGGTAACAGCTCATAAAAGCACGAGGGTCATCCACCTACTTTGCCTTCCTTCTTTAGCCAGTCCCTTTCCAGATCCACTGTGGTGCAGATGCCCAAATCTGCTGACCAGGCATGCTGAACACAACCAATCCTACCCTGCATCAGGAACAGATTAACAGATCCGTTGAATTAGAAATCGTAGCAGATGGGCCAAAGTGCCACCAACTTTGTATGTCTTCTGCGTTTTTGCTGATATTACTGTGCAAAAATACATCATTCTTTCTTTCTTTCCTTCTTATCATTTATTCAGAAGATGAATTCTCTGCAAGCCAATGAACCACATTCTATCAGAGCCCAGAGAGTATCCGTCAGACTGCAGAAACACTGAAAATAAAGTGTAGATGGTCAGTGTCTCCTCCCCTCTATTCTGAGACCAACTTCAAGACCTGTAACATCCATTAAGAGCTTTCTGCCAAAGAGCTAAGGTAAGAATAAAAGGAAGGAGGTAAGAAGGAAATGCTCTCTAAGAGCAGTTTGAGGGTCTAAACCCAGATTAAAACATTATTTAAAGAGCTGAGTAAAAAGACTGATCACACAAGGAGCAGGTCAATTGCAGACAGAAAAGTCACAAAAGAAGTGGGAAAATGAGATTATGAGAGAAAGAAAGAGCAGTTTGTGTATTTGTTTTCCATAACTTACATTCAGCAAATCATTACAACCTAATTTCTCAGAATTTAAAATTAAAGAAAGGGCAGGCTTAGTGGCCATTTCAAAAGGTCTATCAGGATTACCTAAAGCAGCTCTTGCTGGGGGTTTAAAAAAAAAAAATTTAAACGATAGATTAAGTGGTTAATAGAAAAATAAAAGTCTTCCCCAAGACAACCAGCAAGATAAAAGCTACTATAAAAAGCTGCTGGCAACTATGGCTCTGTCAGTCACCTTAAGGATCTGTCAAAACACAGAAATACATCTGAGGCAGGCCAACATTTAGGGGGGGAGTTATACTTCTATTTTTTTTTTAAAGAACAAACACATTGCAACCAAAGGCACCAACTGCCTAATCTTGTTCACAGCTGAGCATCCAAAAAGGTATCCCATCAAGCCAGTGTCCAAACACTGTGGGTGGAAGAGACAACCAAATGACACTGGGTGCTCTCAGGTCTTCCATTACACAGAGCAACTGAAGGCAGGAGGACCAGGGGAACCTCTTATGCAGGAGCCAAAATTCCAAAAGGACCTGTCCAGAGCAATACATGCAGGAGTTGTAGAAATCATCCATGAGATCCATCAGAACTGCTGTCTTCAACAGGATGTTACAGGTTAGATGATGGGAACAACATGGCCTAATGTCATGGGTGTAAAGCGGGAGGTCAGACCAGAGCCCTCTGAAGGTTCCTTCCTACACACATTACTTTATGATCCCATATGTATTTGTTTGCAGACTGTAATGAAGAGAAGATAAAGTGACACATCCACAGTAATTTATCCTGAACTCTCTTTTCCTCTCTCCTCATTCCAGGTTAGATTCCTTCCTCTGAGATGGCCCACTGTGGGCTCCCGTGTCAAAGCAAAAGGGACGGCAAAGGCTGTGAGACCCACACCAGCTCAAACCACTGTGCCAGTGCAGATACAGAGTAAAGTTCATTCCTCCTAGGAATAAGGAGGGGCTATAGTCCTGCAGTCAAACATCTGAAAATGGACATGTGCCTTCCTCAAGGAAGTGAAAGCAGAGAGAAAAAAGGCAAGTTAGGGGCAACAATGGTACAGATTGACTCAAACACTTTCCATATCTACCCCAGTAGATCCCAGTGGTTGGTTTCTCAACCCCATTTTCCCCATGCTGTTTGACATCATGCGTTGCCTTAACCATCTCAAGTTTTTAAGGATCAAAAATATGCCCTTCACAAAGCACACAGTCTGACTCCACAGCAAAACAGCACCATATCCATTCCAAGATATGCTTTGAAGGCTCAGCCCCAGCTAGCATTAAATGCAGCCAATGGAATTTCTGGAGCCATCAGGAGAGAGAAGATGTCTCCGAAAAAAGGTGGATATTGCAGAAGCAGCTAGAGCAGAGCCAACAGACGAATGACGATGCTGCAAGCAGCAGGGTGGGTAGGCTGAGAAGGAACAAGATGTTATGGGCACTCTATCAGGCTGGTGTGATCCTGGCACAAAGCCACTGGTGGAAAAGATGACAAGAACTTACATGCTGGCACAATCTTTTAAGCAGAGAGATAGCACTGAGGAAAGGTCAGTCATGGATAAAGGTAAAAGCCACATTTTCTCAGTTCACAGGAAAAGACACTCAAAAGGCAGGAAGCAAAAAGCTCAGAGGAATTCACTGTAACAGCTCAGTTTGTAAAGGAGGATTACAGTATCCCAGTGCTGCAGTGTAGTCTAGATAAGCGTGAGCCTAGATAAGCGTGAGCCAGCTTTAATCTAGGGATTGAAGACACCTGCAGCAGCTCATCACAGGCTGCCTGAGTGGCAAGGGGAGTTAGACACAGCTGAAAAACATAATTATTGCTGGAGCTGAAGAATGCAAACCACACCTGAGCTGGCTAGCTCAAAATTAGCTCAGATACATTTATGTTCAGCTCAAACACAAGCAAGAAAAATCAAAGAGCCCACTGCTGAAAGAAAGAGTCATCCTGCAGAAGCACTGAGACCTATGGTTTCAGGAAGGGAAAAGAAAGATACTCCACAAGATACCTTTCCACCTCTGTTTCCCCTGATGTACTTCTGGGCACTGCCACAGAGAGAAGAAAACCTACTGACAAACTCGAAAAGGACACCATACTGGCAAACATGCTTAAGCAGAAGACTAGGAAATAAAAGCCTGCAAGAAGTCACAGACAGTACTAAAACCTATAGGTAATGTCACACAAGAATCACTATTTGAAGTTTATTGAAAGAAACACCATATAAACCATTACAGGCTTCAGTTCCCTTCTGTGCAACCACAGTTAGTGTTTACATGGCATACTCTAAGAGTGCAAGACCAAGGCTGGGACAGGATAACATGTCTCCTCTTGTGACTACTGACCCAGTGTGCCATTTTCTTAGTTCACAACCAGGGCAAATAAAGTAAGGATAGCCATTTAGGACGTATTACCTGTTTATGGCTCCAGATTCAAGCCAAGCACCACATATCTCAGTATCTGTGATTGCGAACTCACCATAGTTCTAGCAAAGCTTTCAAAAGACTTATGCACGCAACTCATTCATGAAGCAGGCTGAGGGCTGCCACAAGAAGTAATTACTACAGCCCAAGCGGTGAGAAAACAGGTAAAGCAAATCCAGGCAGGTTTTGAGCAAGAATTCTTTGCCTGGTTGCCTATTTACAGATTACCTCTCATTCACAAGTAACCTCATAAGTGTGTATAATTATTTAAAGTTTTGCACTGAGAGAGCACCCATGGACTCCAGCCCCGGCTCTGCACTACGGTGCCCAGCACACCACTCTGACAGAGCCACCAAGTTCTCTGCTCCAAAAAGACTTGTGCCCTCAAACACAAGAAGCAATGCTTGGATCAAGCTTTCCAGCCTGCAGCCCTCGAAGGGCCAGCCATTCCTGCTGCTCCAAAAATTACCACCACAGGTGTCCTTGAAGCAAAGAGGAGAAAGGGAAAAGTTGCAGAGCAGTCACTGAGGTTCAGAGTAGCTGTCAGATGACAAATTTGGAACTATTTGAAGGGAAGGTTTGATAAGTCTGCAGCACACTGGTAGGGGAGCACAGGCTTCAGCTGTGCAGGTTGGCGAGGTCAGGGCTTTTCAACTTGGGGTCTGCAGGTCCCCAAGTGATCTGTGAACTCCTTTCCAAATGGTCTATAGAAAGATAAAAGGGAAAATCACCACTTATATTTGCTGTATTTCCACTGGAAACACAGCAATCTGCAAACTAAAGAAAGCTGAGGATCATCACACTAGTGGATTGTTACTCACCGGGACAGGAGGCAGTGTAAATGATTCAAAGCAATGGAAAATCCTCAGGAATTAGAAATAGGGGCACAAGACACCGAGCAAAAATGTTCACAGTGTGAAAAGAAAATAAAAGTGGAAGTAGCACATTCCAGTTGTTAAACATTGTCCTAACTAGTGGGAAAAGTTCTGTCAAAATTATTTCCTTTTTTACCCCAGTCACTCATCACAAAAATCAACACTGAAGTCTGTAACTCACTTTTCTCCCATCTCACCAGATGACTGGTGTCTAGTGGCTCCCAAAAGACAGGATATGTTTGGCCTTTCTCTCAACACAAACATTGAAGAGACTGGGAAAACAGCACTGGGATTAATTTAAGTCTGAAACCTGAAGCCCAACAATTATCTGAGTAGAAAAATTGAAAAGACTCATGTGCTGGCACACAGATAAATCTGCTTTCCCCTTTTAAGATCAAAAATGTCACTGAATGAGCCTAGTTATTGACAGAGAAAAGCAGAACAATGATAGACATAGTGATTCTGACACTAAAATATTTTATAGCCATACTGCCTGCACTTGAAAGGCAGCCAAGAAGCAAGTCCCTACAGACCTTCCAACAGCTATTTGGCATCAGCTTCACTGAGAAGTTCTAGCTGCACACCTCTAGCAAAGACAAACTAACGATCAAAAAATACCTTGGAAACAAAACAAAAGACCTTGAATTAATAAGCAATCTAGAAACTAAAGGCTACAAGCTACTGCCATAAATAAAAAATGGCAAGATGATAGCCACTAATTCCTACCCAAGGAAAGAAATCGGAATGATTGTAGCTCAGGTTGCCTGCTTTTCATGACTTCATCCCTATTGACAAAGTATTAATTAAAACTTCCTCTTCATACTTTTCCTGAAAGCAACTACAGAACCTGGGTGAACTCTTCTGCTGTTTATTTCTCAGACTACTGTACACATCAAAATAAAAATAAAGAATACTAGTCCTGATTTTGCAAGCTGAATTCTCAAAGCTTAATTCCCGGCTTAGACACAGTTGACCCACTCTCTAATTAATCAGGAATAGGTTCCTCTGGCGAATCTCCTAAAAACAGTCAGGCAAATACAAGAACATACAACATGCTTATATTCAAAAATGTGAGTTCCCTCACCAAACTCAGACTTGCTATAAGCACATATATGTGCCTTGTTGAATAAAGACCGCTCAAAGTAATGGAAAACCTCTGCTCATACAGCACTTAAGACATTATATACACATTCACACACTTATCTATACAAAGGAACGCAGCTGAAAATCAACCTAAGCATCTACCATGGAATGCTGAAGCAAAATTTCTTTGAGAAACACTTCAAAGCTTCACGGCCCTATGAGCTCTGTATTCTTCCATCCCCACTTTGCAGACACCTCCCACTTTGCTGATACGTGGAGATGACAGCATGTAACTAGACCCCCTAAGAAAATGCATTAGGTCCTAATAAAATCTCCAGTTCTTATAAAAACAGAGCAGACTTCACACCTATCAGCCTTGCTTCCCTACCACATGAAGCACTACATCCAAGACTAGCTGTTCACATCACTAAAAACCCGGCTGGCCGGCTGGCTTCCCTTCTTTTTTAGTCTCTCACTCTTTCCAGATGTTCATATTCATAAAGGAGGATTCTCCACAGAGCTGGCATCTGGTGTTAAGATACTTGTTAGAAAACTAAACTTTTTTTTCTAGAGCATCTAAAATTGTAGAGAGTTGAAGTTATTCTTTTTCTTCTCCCTGCTTTTACCCACTGCTTACCCCTCTTGTGACTGTCCTTTGCAGCTTCTCACAAAACTATCAATTTTCTCTCTAGCTGCATAGGATTTTTCAGTCAGTAACACAAATAAGATATTTTTCTTTATTCAGTAGGATAATTGAGACGAATAAGAAATGACAGCAGTAAAGTTTAGTGTCCTCACAGCTTTTTCCCTCCTCACTTCAGATACAGTGGGTGAATGTCCCCACTTTAAATTCTCTTTTCTATTATTAAACTAGGAAGAAAACCCTCCCCCTTTATTTTTAATAACCCCTTCTGCTAATAATGTCTACTATGTTACATACTGCTTTAAAACAGACCTTAAAATCCTGTTTTTCAACTGGTTAAACCAGCTTGTGAACACGCGACTAATTAGGACATTCCTACAGTCCAGGCGAGTTGCTGACTTCCCACAGCCGGACCACGGCCACTCATGTGACATCAAGCACCTGTGAAGATCTGTTCAGGATCATCCAGCTGTCCACAACTTGCTCCTCCTTTGACTTAAATAGGCATGTGAACACTAAGTATGGGACAGTCCACCAGGACCTCCTTCCTCTACTCTCATTGCCAGTGCTGGGGATGTTTCACTCTCTTCTTTGGGCCCTCAAGATTGTCCCCATCAGCCTGTACTGCCCCACTGGACAGGGACCATTTGCAAAGCCTTATCGGGAGGCTCCCACGAGTAGGCACAAGGAATGGACAGAAATCTTCACATGGGTGCTGACCTACTTCTAGCTTCAGAAGCCAGGGCATCTCAACAGCACCCTCAGATTTAGCAAGGTGTACAGGTTTCCCTGAGCAGAGACAGTGGAGACAAAGGAGGCCCTTCAGGGGAACCCAGTGAAAACATTCGGCTTTCTCTTAATGCCAGCTATTGTTATTTCATCTGTCAATGAAAAGAGAACTTGTTTGGGCACTAACCTTGCAATGTACACAAGCACAAGAGCAAACATTTAGTGCCAGTCTGCTGGAGTGGGAGTCAAGGGCACAGTCCATTTCCACACAGACTGAAGAGTGGCTGGAAGGCTCAACAGCAGGCTGAGGACTACTGTCACCCAAAAAACATGCCACGCATCCTTTGACTAAAAGAATACCCTTATAAGAAAAGCATAAAAAAAAAACAAACCCAACCCAATCCCCCCCAAAAAACTAAACCCCATCCCCAAAAGTACAAAAAGCCCCTACCAAACTTATAGAAGTTCACTGCAGCATCACATGGAGCTTACAGGACTTCAGTTACCCCTAGAATTCAAACAATAAATTAACAGGCAGAGAAATCCCATTCATGTCAGTTTGATCTCTTTGTGAAGGGACATAAATAATGAACTGTATGCATTGCTATTGGCACAGTAGCAGGACTCTGTTAGGTCATGGATCCAAGGATATTATTAAGACAAGGTAAGTAGATACGATATATTTATTAGGCAATTAGTCTTCCTCCCAACAACCTGGAGAAAGGTTGCTGCATCCAGAAACCTATCTATTTTTTCCATATTTTTTGTAAGATATCCATGGATATTATGATCAAAGTGGAAAATATAACTACAGTCCAAAAGAGTGAATATTAATTTGTCTTTCTTCTTTATCTAAAAGTTTTGCTAGACTTGTGAAACTTCTTAAAAAAAAAAAAAAAACAAAAAAAAACCAAAAACCAAAACAAAACACAAACAGAAAGCCCCCAGTTTTAAAAAAGAAATACTTGTTTTATAGCCCTTCAATAATACCTAAGACTCTGTTACCAAATCTAACACACTGGCAGCACCAAGCTTCTTCTAATGCTAAAAATACATCACAAGTTTTACAGCTCCAGTGAAAATACAATCCTTGCAGTTTCACTCCTTCCAGAGAGCCTCTGAACATGCAGTGAGAGCATCTTCAAGGCAGCAGACAAGCAGGAGCTGCTGGAGCTGGTGAGTTACTGGTGAGGATGGACACAGCAAGGCAACTGCCCTGCTACCAATGCAGGGACTGAGACACTTGCTCAGCCACAATCCAAGCCCCGTGTCTTCCCCTCCCAAAACACACCTTTACTCCCCTTCTGCTGGCACCAGAAGGAGGAATCAGCATGCCCCATGGTCAGCCCAGTCCTGCTGCCCATTGCAATTTAGGCCATGTTATTGTGAAAGCCACTGGGTCATCGTCCAAGAGCCCCATCCTGCTCTTTCAGTGGGATTCCCCATATCAGGGCCAGCAATGGGCCTTTAAGCATTCTTGTTCTCCTCCGAAGGCATGCATGAGGTAGCATATGTACCCCCTGAAGTACTAGTTAGCAAAAATTGCTTTAAAACTAAAGCTTCTGGAAGGTACTCAAACCATGCTCTTCAGACTGAAACATTTTCACAGCCACAGTATACAGATTTTGTAAAGAACCACATTTGGAGTTGTTTTCTAGAGTTTAAGTGAATTGGTTTTCATTTCTAAAAGAGCAATCTTTGATACACCTGCATATCCCTTTGCTAATTATCTGATAGTGGAATTCAAGGTTAAGCTAAAAGGCTGCTGTATTTTACTCCAGTTTCTGCTGTTTGGTGCCCCTTCCTGTCCCCCTGTGGAAAAACAACATCAAAGTCTCACATTGCATGGATTAGAAGTATATCCAGCTCCAGAAAACACACTACAGAAGTCATTATTCTGCATTAATTCAGAGCACAGTATAGTAATTTTCTTTCATAAGAAAACCAAAAATAGGCTTAATATTACACCATTTTCTTTCTGTTATGGACAAAAAAGCAACTAGAAGAACCACTGTTCAGATTCCCTGGATAGTTACCAACATTGGAATGTGTCCTTAATTGCTATTGTGGCTCAGAACAGGAGCCTGATTAAAAAAGGAGCTGTGAAGTCCTGCTCAAATGTCAACAGGAAAGCACTTTGTTTCATCAAAATATAAGTGTTTGTACATTCTTTACATTCAGACATCTCTCAGGTGAAATCCCAGGTCAGAAATGGAAGGATCAAGTACAGCGATCTCTGAAGATCTCAGAAGCAAGCATGTTTACATACTAGGTGAAGGGATTTTATTTAAAGAATGATATATCCTTAAAGGCCTTTCCAGATCTGGCCCACCCAGGGAGCACTTACAATAGTGGAAACTGGGGACTGCAATAACATTCCCAGCAGTCAACATCATTAGAAAATAATCAAAACATGTATGTGTTTGTATTTAAAATTAAGAAACAAAGTATGGAGAGAGCCTGAATTTTCAGAACTCTGGTAAATTTCTGTTACTGCACAAAACTATTAGGAAGTTCCTTTCATCTTCACATTTCAAAGCCACAGTTTCTTCAAGGGAAACCACCATCTGGATGTGCTTTTTATTTCCTCTGAACACTTCAGCCTCTCCTTGACTATTAAGAAAAAAGAAGTCTGATTATCACACGTTGGCCAAAGCCAAGGAAAGGACTAATGTTGCTCAGAAGGCAGCTTTGGATGCCAAGAGTTTCAGAGAACACAAAATCCACCTGGGTTGCACCTTTTCTGGTACCCTCTCCAAAAGGATGTCTCAAAAGCAGACAAGAATGTGGTAATGCTTTGACCTGCCCTGCTGGGGGACAAGCTGTGATTCTCCTGGCCTGCAGAAAGGAGGACAGCTTACCATCCAAAATAATGGCCTGAGGAAACAGCACTAGAAGAGCTGGGAGACAGCACCAACTTTGTTACTGTTCCCTTTACAAAACAGCTGAAACAAAAACCTGCCACTCAAGCTCAGGGACAGCAGTGCTTTCATACACAGCTGACCTTTCCTTGAGCTTCTCTGCACTAAACACACCCTGCAAAACCTCTCTCAATGATTTTTGAGCAGTCTTGGGAATCCGGAGAGGTCCCAGCTGACTGGAAGCTGGTGAATGTTGTCCTGATTTTCAAGAAGGTCAAAAAGGAGGACCCCAGAAACAACAGACCTGTCAGTCTCACTTCAGTGCCTGTAAAGTTAGGGAGAAGATTATTGTGGGAAGTATTGAAAAACACCTGAAAGACAACACTGTCACTGGTCACAGCCAGCACAGCTTCATGAGAAGAAAGTCCTGCTTGTCAAACCCACCTAGTTGATCAAGGGAAGCCAGTTGATGTAATCCTTTTGAATTTTAGTAAAGCTTTCAATACTGTCTCTCACTGGACCCTTCTGGACAAAATGTCCAGCACATACCTGGATAAACACATCATGTGGTGGGTGAGCAATTGGCTCATGGATGGAGCACAGGGTAACAGTGAATGAGGGAACATCAGACTGGTGACCTGTCACAGTGGGGTTCCACAGGACTCCATCTTGGGGCTTGTGCTCTTCAACATCTCCATAAATGACTTGGACACAGGACTGGAAGGGATACTAAGCAAGTTTGCAGCTGGCACAAAACTGAGAGAAGCTGTTAAGTCCTTGGAAGGCAGGGAGGCCCTGCAGAGAGACCTTGACAAATGAGAGGGCTGGGCAATCACCAATCATATGAAGTTCAACGAGGGAAAGTGCTGGATTCTGCACCTGGGATGGGGCAACACCTGGATGTACATACAGACTGGGAAATGAGATGCTGGAAAGCAGTGCCACAGGTCACTGGCAAGTTGAATATGAGTCAGCAGTGCCCTGGCAGCCAGGAAGGCCAACTGTGTCCTGCAGGGATTCAGGCAAAGCATCGTCAGCAGGTCGAGGGAGGTGACTGTCCTGCTCTGCACTGGGGCAGCCTCACTTTGAATATTGTGTGCAGTTTTGGACCACAATATGAGAAAGATATTCAGCTATTAGAGAGTGTCCAAAGGAGGGCAACAAAGATGGTGAAGGGCCTTGAGGGGAAGCCATATCAGGAGCAGCTGAGGTCACTTGGTTTGTTCAGCCTGGAGAAGACTGAGAGGAGACCTCATCACAGTGTACAACTTCCTCCTGAGGGGAAGGAGGGGCAGGCATTGACCTCTGGTGTGTGGTGACCAATGACAGAACCTGAGGGAATGGCCTGAAGTTGTGTCAGGGGAGGTTTAGGCTGGATATTAGAAAGAGCTTCTTCACCCAGAGGGTGGTTGGGCACTGGAACAGGCTCTTCAGGGAAGTGGTCACATCACCAAGCCTGACAAAGCTCAAGAAGCATCCGGACAATGCTCTCAGGCACATGGTGTGACTCTGGGGGATGGTCCTGTGCAAGGCTGAGAGTTGGACTCCATGAACCTTGTGTGTCACTTCCAACTCGGCATATTCTTTGATTCTCCACAATCGGGGCTGGAGCACCTGTCCCATGGAGACAGACTGAGAAGGCTAAGGGGAGACCTAGCCCTTTTCAGTTCCTAAAGGAGGCCTGCAAGAGAGCTGGAAAGAGACGCTTCACAAGAGCATGTAGTGATAGAACAAAGGGGAATGGCCTTAAACTGAGAGTAGGTTTAGAGTAGGTACTAGGACAGAATTCTTTACTGTGAGGTTGCTGAGGCACTGGAACAACTTAGCAAGAGAATTTGTGGATGCCTCGTTCCTGGAAGTGCTTAAGACCAGGTTTGATGGAGCTCTGAGCAACTTGGTCTAGTGGAAGCTTCCCTGCCCAGGGCATGCGGTTTGGAACGAGACTGTTTATGGTCCCTTCCAACCCAACACTATCTATGAATCAAAATCCATTTCAAGGGAAATTTTAAACTATGGCAACACATACAGAAGGTCTGAACTTAGTCAACAAAAATCATGACAGTTTGATGAGTGAAATATTAACTTGCCTCTTATTAGCAAATTAAAAAGACAGGACAAAAGGACAAATACAATTGAGTTTTCATGCCACAAAATGGTGAAGAGGACTAGGCAGGACAGCCCCTGCACACTTCATCCACCTCAGTCTTTTTAAAATAAAAAATTATTATGTTAAAAAGAAGAGCAGGACAGATGGAAAGGTGATTTAGTGAGTGGTCTGGTGGCACATGATGCTGGCAGCCCAGGAGCCATTTAAGCACTGGGAATAACATCTGACAAGGGGCTTCATTCAGTCCACACTCACTGTGCTGCTCCCTGGCAAAGACAAGGGCCCTTTGAGGAGGGGAATGAGGAATACTTAAAGACCAGATGCTCATGCACAGAAAAAATAGATGGAGAAAGAAATTTTGCTTCATTAAAGCCCCATGGCTGAGGGCTGCTCTCAGCCACCATGGTGCCCTTACAGCATTGATTTTTACACAGAGCATACACTTAACTTGCAAAGCTGGATGACTTATTTGCTACCAGAAAAGATGTTTTCTCATACAATGGTGCCCTTTGTGGGGAGGAAGGAGGTGGGAAGACAGTACTAGTTGGCCATTAATCTTATAAATCCTTCCCTTGAGTTGCACAATGAATATCATGGATCTGTGTATTTGACTTTGCTTGTTCAAGAGAAGTTGCTTTGAGTGAAAAAATTAAATTTAATAGGCTGTATCTTTTTTTCCTTTGTGGTTTTTTTTATTTTCACAATACATTTTATACAGCTAGCACCAGTCTTGCAGGCCATCCACACTTTTCTTTACAGAGCACAAAGCAATTCTGACTCCAAAACCTCACTCACACAAATACAAGCACAAACCACATACTGAGAAATCAGGCACTTGATACGCAGTCCATTCTCATTTAGCTCTTGTGCCTGTCTCCCAGTCCCCAAAGTACATTAAAGGCCCAACCCAACACTTGTGAGCAGTGAAGTTCTTTACACAAATTTGGGAGTAAATTCATAAGCACCTCAGCCTGGCCATAAGCTTAAGTTTACTTTTTTTCCCCCCCAGGCTGCAATAACCACCTCACAGATATAAAAAGTGCTTAGTGAATCTTTAACTGGCTCTAAGTTGGAGTGGGAGAGGAGAAAAAAACTGTAGTTTAAATCCACTGAGGTTCCCATGGTAATACCACAAGGCATACAAAAGGTATAGCTGAGTGTGTGGCAAAGTCATCGGAGGTTTTATTACTATGAAACCTAATGCTTCCCTACTGAAAAGAAATTTCCATTATATAAAGAAGATAATTGGGAGGAAAAAAAGACAATTCATGTTTTATGACTGGCTATAAATGAATAATGTTTAATGTCCAACACTTCACCATAATCATCCACTAATGACTGAAAAACTTATTGTGAAAATTGCCAAACCTAAACTGGTGGGGTGTTAATTTAATTTTTTTTTGGTGGCAAGAGAAGGGAGAGAAAAGAAAGGGAGCACTTAGCTCCAGCTCCCAATGCGGCAAAAAAAAGTTTGCCCCCCTACGCCTGGCCAAGCAGGAACAATGCACAACAGCCTAGCCCTCACGACTTCACTGAATTATAACTCCTGCTAGTTAGTTTAATTATTGCACATACATTTCTTGAAAACTTCATCTGAACATCAGCTTCTAATTGGAGAAATTGCTCTCAGCGTGACCAAAGGCTTATTATAAAGTTTGGTCACTTCTTTTCAAGCAGTCTTTACAAAAGGTCATGGCCCTTCTGCGAAGCGTATGAAAACCTCTCAAAGATGCCCATTGTCCATGGCACAAGAAGCAAGTGCAAGAGGTACAGAAGGAAGTCTCAGTTGGGAACACAAAAGGCAATGAAGACACGAAAACAAGGTGGAACATCCTGCTACACCTTGCACAAAAGAGTTGAAAGAGGGGGGAGGAGGGGGAGAAATCAGCTTCTGGGATGACAAAAAATATTAGTGAGTGCAAATGGAAGGTGTGTCAAAGAAAGAAATCTTATTAAAATACTAATGCTCATTAAAGACTTAAGTTGCAAAAGCCTTGCAAAGTTACAAGAAAGCTTCCGAGGACAATGAATTTCATCACGGGACCTGTAGGTTTGCATAAGGTTTCCATGACCCCCTAAATCAGCATATTAAGCACGTGCTACTTTGGGGATTTTGTTTATTCAAAGACTGCTTATTTTTCCCAAAGTTTCTCTTCAGCCAACTTAAAAACCCAGACATATTGACCAATTTCCCAATATCCAAATAATTCTGATCACTGCGAAACTCGATGCTGAGCAAGGTTTTACGGCGTAACCATTTAGTTTAAGAAAACTACCAGAGGAGTAAGTTTGGAAGTCACACATGAAACACTTCATTTCCTGTATCCTCCAGCCCTAAGCTGTCAGTGCTGCATGCAAGTTTCTCACGTGCTTCATATTTAGGCTGTATTTCATTGTAAAGTCTAATTTTATAATTCAAAAGTCAAATCTTCGGAAACCAAAATCTCATGTGGAGTTTAATCCATTTACTTTGTGGCTCAGGTACACATGCACTGAACATACTAGGACTGTTCAGTCCCTGTTAACTACAGATTACACTTTCATGAATTTTTCATTATCAAGCCAGGGTGACTTAAATATGGAGAGACTATTCAGCGATGAAGTCTCCTGGTTTAGATTTTACAATCCCAGCAGGAGAAACCATGCTGTTCATACTACAGGTTTAGAATTCCCTCTTCCTCACCAGTTAATTTTTTCTCCAGTTATTGTCTCCACAGCCATCACAACACACGACTCATCAGACCAGCCAAGGCCCTGGACCACAATGAACAAGAAACATCAGCAACAGAGGTTTGAAAGTCAGGTTGCAGTTGTGATTTCTGGGTCACATTAGCACTTAAAAATACAGGTGAAAGGAAGTACTGTCCAAGGCTCTCTGGTACCTGTGCATGGAGGTCATGCAGCTTAGAGCAGGAGGCCTTTCTGTCACTTTCTCTGTGCCAGGCAGCAGCAGGAGGTTGGGATGCTCCCCCTACACCACTCTGGGGCAGGCAGCTGGTTCCCCAGCTACCCCATCCCAGCTGGGCTCCAGGGGCAGGTGAGGGAGAAAGCTGCCCCCCACCCTTCTGCAAGTGGCCAGCCACCCAAGAGATTAAGGCAAGAACCAACCCAAGGGCCTAACGCAGCATTGTCCAGGGATCTGGGTGAGCCCCTCATGCACCCCCCACTGCTATGCCCAGCCATGCTATGCCACAGCCCGGAGACTACTGGCTGGACCAGAGCAACAAAAAACAGCAGCTTCACCTTCATCAAAAATATCATGCCACTTTTCCCCATTGACCCCTTGAGTTATTTATTAACAGGAGTAAAATATTACCATTCTGCACCTCCCAACAGGCAGGTTTTCCTACCTGCCTAAGGCATCGACCACTTTTAAAAAAAAAAAACTGAAATGCATAGGGACTTTTTTTGTCTGTGTGTTGTTCGCTGCCTTAATGCAACAAAATAGACACTGAAGTGCGAGAGCGCTTTGAAACAAGTCACAGCCATTTACACATTAGGCACCTAATTGTGTCGAAAATACAATTGCATGTAAGCAGATGCTTATGCCCACAGGCAAAGCCCATTGCTTCGACAGTTCTTTAACTACCTAACTTTACAGTAAGTGCAAGTTGAATCTACTTAGATACAAGACCTGAATAATCAGTCTGGGAGTGGAAAAAATAAATAAAAAAAAAATAAAAAAGCAAGCAGTTCCTCCCATTATATTTAGTGCAGCACTACACAACAGGCAAGACTTCAGCAGGTCCCTGCTCTTCTTTCATAGCCTTTAATCAAATACTGAGAAGCATTTGCTATTTTTTAAAGTCAAATGAAAACCTTTGGCTTCAGTCTTTTGTAAGTTTGCAGCAAAGATAACCCCCCAAGGAATGCATATTATTTAGACACCAGTGAGCTTACTTATTAACACGAACTTGTAGCAAAAGTTTTGTTTCAGTATTTTAAAACGGGCCACAAAGACCTGTTTACATTCCTTGTCTGGCTCTAGTAATCAGGGTTGGAGCACACCCTTCCACAGCACTCCTGGGCAGAGTGCTGAGGAATGTCACCCAGTGGGCAAGGTCCAAGAACACCCCAAAAATCAAACTATGACCCTTACACTCTGTGAGGTGATGGAGTCAATTCAAAAGCTAATGGAGCACACAGAACTTTTCTATCACCAAATAGGATTAACCACCTGTTCACCAACACTGTTTTGTCACTTGATGTTCAGAAGAAATTCAGCTATAATGAAGGAAAAAAGGTGCATCAGCTCATTTTTAAAAGGGCAGTTTTTCTTAAGCTTCCCTGTCAGGACACGAAAAATTATAATATTCAAGTAAATCTGATGGGGAAACAGTGACAGACAAGTGTCTGACTACTCTGCAAGACACAAAACTGCCAATAAATAGAAGTGATAAGAGTCTGCACTATTTGTTCCAGAAGGACAGAGGCAGCTAAAAATATTCAAAACCAAGATTGACAACAGGAAACTGGGAAACTCCAAATATTCATGTTCCATTCTTTGCAGGAACCTTACTCAGCTAATTAAAAAAAAAAAAACCACACAAACAAACAAACAAAAAAACCAAAACAAAAAACAAAACAAAACAAAAAAAAAAAAAAAAAAAAAACCACAAAAAAAACACATGGATGCACCCTGTTTTAAAGGTCTGAAACTCCCAGCACAGAGAGAGCACCTCTAGCTCTGTGACCTGTTCCCAGTGCCTGCTGCATAGGACACAGATGATACAAGTTGTACATAAGGAAAAGATAGTTTGTCTCCCCATCACCACTGCAGCAGCTGGGGGGGGAACAACAAGGCCTTCACACCAATTAAACAAATCCTCACAATCTGCCTTCACTCCATAAGGGAAGCTGCGTTTCAAGCTGTGAAGGCTGCAAGTTACCCTAACTCCTAAGGAAAACTTCAGCTCTGTTGCTTTTCACAGCTCCCCAGCAAGCATGACAAACAGCCACAGCTCTTTTTCTTAGTTGTTTGGTTTTGGTGTTGTTTTTTTGTTTTTTTTTTTTTTTTTGGGGGGGGGGGCGGGTTTCATGTCAAAATAAGTGCTGCAAACGTTTTTGCTCTCCATGCTAGGATTTTTTTCTTCAAGAAAACTCAGGATGAGGTGTGTTTCATCCTAGGCCACACCGCACACTGGTGGGATTCCCTTGGGGAATCACAGTGTAACTTGAACCTTCAGCCCACCACGGCACGACAGACTTACCGTGTGCAGTTCCCAAAAGCCACCTGCCTCGCACCACAAAGAGATATATGTTACTCACTTCCTACTACTGCTTCTCGCTACGTAAGACACCTTCATAGCAACACTGTGACACAAGTTTGATCTAGCAAGTAGATCCGTGAAACATAAAGTGAAATATTCTTTTAGCAAACCCAGAAATACCAAAACGAGCTTTTAAAGTGAAATATTCTTTTAGCAAGTGAACATAAAGTGAAATATTCTTTTAGCAAACCCAGAAATACCAAAACGAGCTTTTAACTCCCGAGCCAAGCAGCCCCTGGAGCACGGCGCGGGCGCAGGCAGGCCGGCCGGAGACCAGCGGGCATTTCACCCTGCTGGGGGTATATTCCAACACTTCCACTTTGTGTTTTTAACCTCCCCCGCTGAAGGAAACGGGGGGACGCACCTAACCGACCCTACAGCCACGGCCCGCAGCTCTCCCGGAGAATCTCACTCACCCGCAGCGCATCCCTGTAAACGCCACCGCTGCCGTCCCGTCTCACCCCTCTCGTGCACACACCCACTTTTGGGGGCTAAAATCCCGCTGCCGGGAGGGCCCGTCTTTCCGTTCCCCGCTCCCCGATCCCGCCGGGCACCTGTGGCGGGTGCTCCGGGGCTGCTCCCCCGGCCCGGCCCGGCCCGGCTCAGCCCGGCGGCACCTACCCAGGCACTTGATGTGGAAGCCGCTGGGGGGCTTGAGGGAGCGGCGCGCCCAGCCCTGCCGCAGCACCTCCAGGTGCTCCTCCTTGCCCTGCACCAGCAGCACCTGCTCGTCGATCCAGCCCAGGAAGAAGGTCTCGGCCACCGCCGCCGTGGCCCGCCGGTCCCAGAAGTGCTGCATGTTCTCCCGCTTGAAGTCCGCGAAGATCTCGTAGCCGATGCGGTGGCGGCCCAGCTCCGCCGCCGGCCCCGCACCGGCCCCGGCCCCGCCGCCGCCCCCCGGCCGCCCCCCGGCCGCGGCGTCCAGGACGATGGCCAGGGAGTGCGGGGCGATCTGCAGGCACCGCTCCGCCCTGCGCGGCATGGCCGCTCACCGCCCGCCGCCGGGCACCGGCACGGGCACAGGCACACACAGGGACGGGGACAGGGACAGGGACACGGACAGGGACAGGGACACGGACATGCCTCCCGCGGCCGCGCTGCCTTCCGCAGCCGGCTGGCCGCGCTCCGCCCCCGCGGGCCCGTCCTGTCCCGCTCCGCCCCCGGCACACCCCCGGCGCGGCGCGGTCCTGCCGCGGGCGAGGCGCGGATGGGATCCCGGTGCCGCCGCTGGCCCCGCGGCGGGCAGGGACCGCGGTCTGCCGGTCGGGAGGTCCGCACCCCTCGCAGCCCCTCGCCGCACGCCTCCCCGTCCCAGCATGGGAGCACCGTTCCCAGAAGCGAAACTATTCCGCTGCGTGTCCCGGCCGGTGGTGTAGGCTTCCCGGCACCACCACCCCTCCCCGCTTTTGGGAGACCCTCCCCGTTCCCTGCCCCCCGTGAAACACAGGGGCATCCCTCAGCCACATCCAGATTACCCCAGCAAGCCTCGTAATTCCTTATGGTTTTGCTTCCTCCAGTGGTTACACATCTGTAGGTAACATACCCAGTGAGCAGCATTGACCCTGCCGTATCCAAACGCCTTTCTATTCACCCGCTGTAATCCTGTGTTGCTTTGTGTGTTAGTGGTTCTGAAATCTGATGGTGATGGAGCAAGCGTTAGGTTCACTTCTAACTTCTGTGGTTTTTTTCCAGGAACTTCGATACTGTCTTCTATAGGAACCCTCAAACCCGTGGCAAAACTGAGTCTCAATTCTGAAAGCAGGGCTTGAGTTCCTGAATGGTCTGTAGCTGCTGGACATCTTGGTGGTGTGTGAACTGTCTGGGTGGCCTCAGCAACACCCTCGCCTTGCCCCAGGGAGCAGGGCATCATGGCACTTGGGACATTGGCACTGAAGCAGGGAATGCACCAGAAAGGTAAAGTACACATAGAGGAAAACTGCTGTAGAGCAGTGGGGTAGAAGTGGAGGCAGAGGAGAGGTGAGTGAGAGGAGGGAGCCAGGCAGCAGTATGAGAGCTGCTACAGCCACCGCACCCCATGCTGTGCACAAACTACAGTGCGCAAACTACCTGTTGCTCCAGAGTTCACTCACATCAACATCCCTTAACATATTTTACCTCCTTAAATCATCACCCATTTGGTTCCAACCTCATTCAAATCCTGTGCCACTCTCCAGCTGGCTTCATACAATTCCTTCTCTGGGGCACTGTATAAGAATCAGACTTCTCTGACATCCCAGCTCCCTACTTTTGGGTTTCATCCAGAGCTGTCTAGGCACCATAACAAGAAAGGTCAAATTTATCAGCATCCCAAAGAGTCTCACAAGGAAAAAAGTTGTATGAAACTCACGTTTCCAAAAGAAAAATAAGAGGTAAAACAAATTGTCCAGAAATCCTGTGAGCCATTTTGAGCTAGGAGCAGAGCGTGTTAACACTCAGTTTGCAAGTCTCTAACCCCTTCCCAAGTATCCAGCACAGCAAGACCTCAAGAGGCCCTTCACCTCAGCTAGCAATAGTTTTGATGGTGCTGCTGTCAGGATTTCAAAGAAGCTCTTCCACATCACCATTCAGCATTAAACTTTGCAAGAGGACCCCAAGCACCCTCTTTGTCCTCCAAACTTCTTCCCAAAGCAAAGCTGAGCCATTTGTTGCCTGTTAAAAGAGCCTAGTCTTAGTGTGTTGAAACTACTGTCACGATCTTGTCATACTCATGTTATTCTTACCTTGTGCCTTCTTCCTCTCTGCATTGTATCAGCCTTTTATCTTGCCCATCATACTTGCATTTCAATTCTCCTGGGCAGGGCTCACCTTTGTGTTGCCTTTATGTGGAGCACAACACATTGACATCTCAGCTGCTGATCAGAGTCACCAGGTAACTTCAGGTAACTTGGATGAGTTTTCAGGTTTTATTCCTATCTGCAAGAACAAAGGAGCTAAAATTAAGCCTTTTGGTTTTTAGGTTTTTTGTACCAGATACACACTGAACAGTTAGATGGGGGGCCCCACATTTTGCCTACATCCTCCAAATCCCAAGGGCTAGCCAAATCTGTGATTCCTCTGCTGCCTCTGGCAGAGAGACATGTTCAGGGTAGCATGCCTGGCAGCCTTTGGTCATCTGTTGCCCTCTCCATTAGCTAACCTCCTTTTACCCTTCAGTACTAATTTCTGAAGCAACTGGTGTGGCGAAACACTCCACATAGTCATTTTCCTCCTCCTTGCAGTAACATTTGTGGCCTGTCAACATCTTCCCTACCCCTGGCTCGCTCTCCTGTAAAGGCTAGTCCTCAACCTGCAAATCTTCTCCTACCCTGCTTTCATCACCTCTTCCCTCACACTGCTTCAGGCCTCTGTGCCTGCAGGCTGGCCCTCACTCCCTGCCCTTTTCAGCACACTGCCCCTCTCTGCAGCTTGTGCACATGTAGTGCCACACACAGGTGTAAAGACAAGGCAATGAAAGAGAGTATGCAATGATTTGTCCAAATCTTGACAGAGAAAATACAGCGATTGTGGCACAAATCAAAATACACCAGGTACTCATACAAGCAGTGCTAGGATTGCCTGAGCGAGATCTTGAGGGCCTGGTTCAGAAATTCACCTTGTTTCAAGGGACAGGGTATAGGCTGTGGACAACATGTATGTACTGACTAAACTGCTCATCATTAATTATTCCCCTTTTTTTCCCCATTTCCTTACTGATTCAAATATTTTTTTGTCCTCAGAATTTGGGGGGGATATTTTGTTTCTTGTCAATTTTGGGTTGAATAGCATCTCCTTCCTTGTCATTCACTCTCACTTCAAGGGACTTCTTTCAAGAAATCAACATATGTAGCCATATTAAAGCCAATCTGATATCTCCCAACAGAAATACAAGCGAGAAGACTGCCTACAGTCTTCTTATGGCCAAGTAATGAAAGCAAGTGAAGTGGAACTCCTAAGTGCCTCTGAAGTGTTTGGAAAGGCAGAAGCTTATGTTGCTAGTGGGATGAAACCCCTGAAAATTTAGACACATCTCTTTGAAATGCATCAGTGGTGGCAGGAGGTCTCCAGCAAATGGCATTGTTCATTCTGGGTAGGAGCAGAAAGCCAAACAAACCTGACAGAGCTGTATTCTCTGGATGTCTGTTTTGATCCATAGCTCAGGTGTGGCATCTCTGTCTGCTGCAAACATTGCCTCATTAAAAACTCCCCGGGAGAAGAATATCCCCCCAGAATTCATCCAAGGCCACAGAACGGAAAAGAAAGGCTGAGGTGAAATATATATGTTTAATGGTGGTTGTGCATCCCTGATTTGTACATAGTAAGGCAAGTTACACAATTTCTCAGCCTACATAGTATGTCAGCAAGTGATCTGCTTCAAATAAGATATTCAGGCAGTTGAGTTAGCAAGTACATTCCAGGAGAGGTTTTGAAGGACTATTTCATATCAGAGAACTAATTTTTAATCTCTTTAGTTGCTTTATACAAGAAGAAATTATACCTCCTCCTCCTGCCCCATTCAAGACTTACATGAGCCCGGCTAGACTTTCTTGGACACAGAGTCAATGTAAACTGGGTCTGGCTTTGCTGTTGCAAGTGTGCAGGAAAAGGGCCAGGAGCAGGCCTGATGCTGCTCTTCTTGTCATACTGTGAGAAAAACCAGGTACAATCTCAGAAGAGTGAATGCTGTAAAACAATGGAGGTCATGAACAGTGATGCCGACTTGCACTTAAGGAAAGCAAGATAGAAGGGGCGTGCTAGCAGTTGTTCCTTAAAACTCTTCCCAGAAGTGTGGCATACTTTGTATCTCTACATTTGCCTAGTTTGCATCACATTATGACACTTCTTTGCCACCAAGAATTCCTAAAACACCACCTTGTCTAACTTTACCTTTTTGTTTTGGTAACCAGTTTTTATAATACAGAGATAATAATACGTCTCACATTTGCAAAGTCCCCTGAGACCTGCTGTTAAAAATCAGGAATGGCTGTTTTTCAATCTCTGCTCTGGTAGGAGCCAAGGACTTTTGCACTCAGTCCTGTCCTGCCATCCCCCATCAAGAAGCCCCGCTCACAAGTCCTTGCTCAGACAGAGTTCCCAGTGAAGTCAATGGGAGTTTCCTGCGTGAAGAGTGATGAGCTGGGTCCAAACTAAACACCCAACTAATAAGCAGAGTAGGAAACAGCTGACTGCATCATTTTTAAGCTCTGTGCTTTTACCTGACTCAGACTTGCTGGCATCAAGAAGGATCCTGGAGGCAGGATGCAATCTGGGGGAGGAGAGGAGATCCCAGGTTATGGGCAGGCGTGCCCATCTTCCTCTTCAGGAAAATCTTTGGCATTGGTATTTAATCTTCGCAATGAGGTGAGTGCTGCTTGGACAGGTGAGCTGGTAGGTAGACAATTACCTATTGTCTGCTTAACAATAGCCTATATATACTGGGGAAGTTACACTGACCAGGAGGAAAATCACCTCCCAGCAGACATGGAAAACAAGTTCACACTTTACTCATAGGACATGTATAATACAGGGTACAGATCTCTCACATTCAAACTCAGGTGCCTATGTTAAGACAGGTAAATAACACAGCATTAAAACACCTGGATTGGAAAGCCCTTTAATTTTATTTATTGATGAAGTTGCAAAGAGGGAAACAAGACTTACAGGTGTTTTGAAGCCAAAAAGCTCATCATAGCAGTGCAGGTAAAAGGGGCCAGAATATATTCCCTGCACAGAAAACTCTTGACTGTAAAATAATACAGAGGAAAGAGAAGGGCATGTTTATAGCGTGAGCTTCTAAATATATTTTCTAGAAGTTTTTGTATATGCCTTCCAACCTATAATTTTCTCTTATCTGCTATGATATTGATGGTTGCTTTTTGGCCAGATTACAGTCAGACACTGTATTTGACATAGACAGGATTTTATTTCAAAAATAAACTCTGCAGTTGTACTCTACTGAAGCCATAAAGGACTCGATACTTGCCGGCAATGTACAATTTTAATTATGGAAATGGCCCACCAGTTTGCCTAAAATATCTGCTTGTCACATTGCCTTGCAAGAACCACTGAAAACACACTGAGGCAGCTCAAGTGCTGACATGCCAAAAGAACCAGGGTTTGTTTTTATGGTTCCCCTACCAGTAATAGAAAGAAACTGTGAATGAAATGGTCATTAATTTTCATGGGCGCTCTGGAAGAAAGAGCAATAAATTCTATTTCTCTACCCTTTTTCACATTTCCTTTCACAGCCCATGGCCTGAAGCGTGGGGGCTCTGCTGACTCCTGACCCAGCCTAGCAAAGGCATGTGGCTGATCCCTGCCAGACCTCACATTGCTGAATTTATGAGTCCAAAGTCAGACCAAGGAGATCAGAAGGTCTCCACCAGCCTTGGCATTTTAATCTGAAATTTCTCTGCTTTGAATAGATGTGTTTTCCTCCTACTGGCCCTTTTCATGTAGTGCAAGGCAAGTCCTTTCAGTTCCGGGGGCAGTGCAAAGCTGTGCTCAGGAGAACAAAATTGCAGTGAAATACATATACCCCTAAGAGTACACAAATGTCAATGGCAAACATAGGCAAAGCAAGGTAAGGGAAAATCTTTGTTCATGTAACATGCACAGCCAAAAGCTCCAACTTGTATTGGCTTGATTTTCCTGCAGGGACTCCATTAGACTGGGGGTCAAAATGAGAGAATGAGGACCTGTGATCCCACACTTTCATTTGGGAAGTATATTTTGTGCCTAAGCAAGAAGGTAAGGTAGGCAGAGCTGACCATTTCTAAATGAACAATTAAATGAACTCTTCCACCTTACAGAAGAAGAATTTAATCTGGGGCTGCTATTACAATGTCCACCTGGGGAAAAAAAAAATAATATGAGGATTCTGCACCATAAGGCAATCTGCTGATAAAGTGATCAGCATGCAGAAGGAGAGAACCAGAGATGGGCACGGGCTTTGTAAGCAGCCTTGGCTTTGCCTTGACAACAGAGCTGTGGGTGACAAGTAGGCATCAGTCTGAACTGAACAGCTCTGATGTGGGCTTGAAAAGGGTAAGAATACCACTTCTCTAACTGAAGCTGTAGAAAACTGCATTGGTGGGAACCACACAGTCCATCTCTGCAGGTAGAGGTGAGGTAGTTTCAGTGGTGCCCCCCGGCATGGGGGGAGCTGGCATGGGTAGCTGGAAGGACAAGTTGATGCACATTGGCTTCTCTGAGACCCCCTTGGTGGCAGAGATCTGGGGAGGCTTTCCTAGATCACAGGATGGGGAAACTCCCTGGTCTATGAGCTTGCCAGTTTTTGGATGACAGCTCCTCTTTTCTGACTAGGGAAACAGAAAGTGACCGGTGTTGCTGGTTTTGGGTAAAAGCCCTTTGAGATTTTTCCTTGCCTTTCAGGCGTACAGATATGCAGCACAGGGATACAGTATATCAAGATACAAGAAGGCTCCACCCGTGCCAGAACATTCTTGCACTTTCTGCTGGAAAGCACAGGCTGGATGGTGGGCTTGCTCTCTGTAACTGGCTGGTGACATCTTTCCATTTTCTGTGCACTGATCCACTGACCATGACTCAGTTCAGAAAATGTGAGCTGGGCTTACAGCCTTCCTCTGGGTTCCTCTAAACCAAGGACATGTCTTTCCAACCCCCAAAAGATTTCTGCACTCAAGCACGGGAAAATGCCTGTGGGAAGGGGGACTAACCATGCAGTAAAGGATGCTGGATAACATGCCCACCTTGGGTTTTAATTCACTGCTCCTGCTTGCAGCTTCTCCAGCCACTGACATCCTACTAGCATGCTTTTAACACATCTCCACCTTTTCGTGATCAGGATACCGATTTCTGGTGTTTCTTTGCTTGATGCTTCTGGAAAAGAACAAAATATCCCTGAGAAAGAAATTACCATAATGGGATTTTTATTTCTCCTTTTCCTTTTTACAGAAATTTCTTACTAATAACCTTCTCTCTTTTCATTTCACTTAAAGCCTTAAGTTGCTTTCCCTTCATGAGCTAGTTCAGTCTGAGCCATGCTTGGTTTACAAATATGAAAATAACAGGCACCTTACAGCTGCCTACAATAACTATTACTTTCAGAAACAAACCTATTACACTGTGGTGTGAAACATCCCCTTTTGCTCTTTTAACTGGTGAGGGGCAGTGGAGTAGCCCAGTGAATGCTCACATGCACAGGGAGGGAGGTAAGAGCTGTCTTCTCCAAGAGGACTGGCTGTGGCTCTTCCAGCACTGGTTTTGTACCGGTTGGGTGTGCCAAGAACTGGCGCGCATTCAGATTACGGTGTCTGCCAGCCATCGGCTAAGCTTCTTTGCTCCTCCATCATTCTCATTTCGCTCAGAGCCAAGAGACAAATAAGGCTGATGGGCTAGAGGCTCACTTTCAGCTCCCCTTTGGCAACAAGGAGCTGGTGAAAGGGGTGGTGGGGTGGATGTGAGAGAATGTATTCCCGGTTTAATAGCCCTTCATTATAGCTAAGCCTTTTGCCTAAATGGTAATTTGGCTCCCATCTCCTGAATGCTGCTCCCTTGCATTAGACTTTTTATACAAGCTGTAATTATAGTTGCAAGCTCTGCTTTTATTTTATGGGAGCTGAGGTAAACCTGTCCGATGTCACAAATGTTGATCCTCAAGTACAGCCACATCTGTGAGGCAATGTCCCTGAACAGCGGGATCTGATGGATGAGTCACAGCGAAGGCCTGCCGGTTTCCTCATTAGCCTTGCCTACTCTCAGGACTGATCTCTCTCATAGGTAATTTTAAGCAGCCATCCTGCTGCTCCCCTGCCTCTTCCCTTTGCCTCGGCTTGTCAGGATTAGACAGTTTAACCAGTGACCCCAGTTGTCATCAATCTCAATATTGAACGCACCGAGATAATGCAGGCAATTCTCCGCTCTGTGAAGACAGGCATTTATGAAGTATTTGTGAAGCCATTTTAGCTAAAGAAGACAGACAGCTCTATTTCATGCCTAATATTGCCTGACAGGTGTGGACACACCCTGGGATAACTCTCTTGTCATCCCGACTAGAAGGTCAAGAGTCTACATTTGACAGAGAGAATTGCCTTTGGCACTCTGACACAAAACTGAAAACACAGCAGCATGCAGAAAAAAAAAAAAAAAAAACCAAAAAAAACCACCCCAAACCCCTTTGTAAACCAGATGTGCCAGATTTAAGACTTCCCAGAGCTTAATTCCTTTTAAATTTTGTAGCTCCTCTTTGAAGATTATCCATGGACCCAACACCAGGCTAAACCAGAAAGTTTAGCTTTTGTTATTCTATTAGCCATTATCAGCTTACTGTTTTAAACATCTCAGGCATGGTGGGCAGTGGCTCTCTCTCCACTACGCTCCTCTTTTCTCCTTTCCTCTCCATCCAGCAACACCCATCTCCTCTTCTCTCCTCTACTCTCCTTCCTTCATTTTCATGCTTTCCCTACAGATTCCCTAGGGATCTGTATGGAATATCACCCTGTGCTTCCCTGCCATGCCCAGAATGTATTGGAATTCCACTGTGGAAGAAGAGAGCAGGGGCTGGCCTCTATCACAGCAGCAGCACTGCTCTGACACCTTTGTGGCTTTGGGAGGAGATCTCAGTCCCACCAGGTTAAGAAGGGTGGGCTCCAACAGAAAGTTCACCAAAAGCTCAAGAGCTCAGTCGTGGGGCTGTAAGACATATCAGGAAATAGTCTAAGCTCTAGGGCAGTGCACATTTCAGCAGCTAAATCTGAGCCCACTCCATTGGCACGTGTCAGACCCAGGAGGAAACATAATTTCCTCCTGAGGTAGTAAAAATGATTCTTATATACAAATTTTTCTTTATTTTAATGCAAACAAGGTTTTATATTTGTTAATAAAAAGTAGACACATCGTTGCTTCAGATTTGTGCAGAAGAGAGTTACATGTTAATAGCCAAGAATCAGACAATTTCTTCGCAAGGAAGAAGTGAGAATGAGTAGTCTTTACCATGGGGTTTATGAGAAGAGCTTTGCCAGTGTATGCAGTCGATTTAGAAAAAAACTACTTGGGCTTTTCCTTCTCTTCTCCGTAGCAAATGCTGCAAGTTACAGAACCCAACAGCCAGCTTTTGTACTACTGCTTCCATACTGAAAGGGCACATTCAGAGATGCTGCAGCAATCAACCATGGCCAGCCCATACTTGTGGCCCCTTTTTGAGGCCAACCTACTGCTGCTTTCAAAGGTTGAATGGTTTCCAGGAGGTTCACACCAACCCAGGCAGTGTAAGGGGGAAAGAGGGAGGAAACCTCAGTGTTTCCTTGCTTTCATTTAAGTTCATGCTGCCTTGTCATATGAAACACTTGAGGTGGTGTAACTGGAAAGACCCCTGTGGAGAACAGAGCTGGAGGTAACCCTGCTCCGACTGGTTTGTGGCTGTGGAAATCCAGCTTCAGCAGGTGCCACTGGATGGTGCTGTATGGAAGGTTGCTGGAGCAGTTGGGTTTGCTGCTAATCTGAGGCTCAACAGCTTTTGTTTTCAAACTCATGATCTTTCCTTTAGCCATGCATACCAATGTGCATGGAGTCTGTGGGCATCTGCAGGGCTCTGGCAGTAAGTCCTATGTCTCGCCCCACATTCCTAGCTGTGGGCAGCCGTGGAGGAAACCTGAAAGCACAGAAGAGTACAGCTGGCAGCAGAGCACAAACAGGCACACCCAGCACTCACTGAAAACCAGGGATGGAAGAAGTTTGTTTGACAATGACCTGGCAGACCCGCTATTCCACCAATGCTGCTTAACGTAGTCCTTGCAGTTTGCTCTCCATTCCAATAACTTCCTCTTCTCCAGGGCCAAAGAATAAGAACTGAAGGAAAGAGGTGTCACACAGGCCCGGGTAAAGAGGGAATGGCTGGATCACCCCAAGCCCCTCAAAGCCCCAAGCAAGACATCTCCAGGCTCCAAAGTGGGCAGCAGTACTTCACAGCTGGGGGTCCTCACACATCCTTATCCTCAGGGTACCTTGCCCAGTCCACTTTGCATGGCCTGTCAGGATTTTATTTCACACTGTTTAACCATTACAGGCCCCAACATTCAGTTGTTCCCATAGTGCTGCATTAATCTTTCAACAGATCTGGTCCTTTATTCACTATTTAAGATTTGTGAACATTTTACTGCTCGTACTCTACAAAAACATCCCTCTTTGTTCTGAGGTGAGATTATTTGCCCTGGATCCCTGTGCACTTCTGAGAGAGAGATGTAGATTTCTGCCTGGGAGCACAGCAAATTCCCTCCAGGTTCAATTGGCAACATGCCTATCAGTCGAGGAGCGGCAGTACTTTATACGATGGGCATTCTCCACCTTGTGTCCACCTATGAGTTGTACTGTGGCCATGGCTGTGTGTCTTGGCAGCACAGGTGTATTCCTGATGTGTGTGAAGCGTTGCTAAGGACAGGCAGGACAGAGTCTCTTGCCCACAGGCAATCTTGATGGCAAGAGAGATATGTAAGTTAAGTCCTGCAGAGCTGGTCCTTAGCGGCACCTGGTTCACCCCTTCATCAGTCAGCCCTTCTCAGCAGCACTCCAGGCCGTAGCTGTTGCATTCAGACCCCATCATAGCTTAGGCTGAGAAGGAGCTGGGGTTCATCCCTGCAAGGGGTCTGGGAAAGCAAGATTTATGTAAGTTTTGAGGGCTTTTCTTTCTAGAAATAGCTATACAAAATCAATCACTGGAGTGCATATACCCTTAGGATACTTCATAACAGCAACATCCCTGCAATGTTCCCCCTCCTTGCAACAACAGTGGAAACTGTGACTCCAGGACATAGCAAGCACAGAACATAGCTCACCATGAAGGACCTGTTTGCTGTTTGCCACATGACCAGATCGTGCTCTTGGTGCTAGCTGCCTTTCCAAGACAAGGGCAATGAAAGTACACAGCTGATTTTGAGATACCATGTGGTCACTAAAATGCAATTTCATTATTTTTTGAATTATTAGTAGATCAGGTGAGGGCCAGTACAACACCAGAGCAGTTGCACAGGGCGGGGAGGGCGTGTCTTGGCTCTGCCAGCTGCAGGTTGGTATGACTTCCAACACCAACCCAGAGAGCAGACCAAGTGCATTGATGTTATTGTGAGAAAGACAGTCTACAAACAAGAAAAGAAAAATTTAACCAAGGATTTACCAAGTGTCATTAACTCATTGCCAAAGTTGTTTCTCTGAGGCTTAGTGGAGTCCAACTGGAAAAGCCCATCCTTTTGTAAATCACCACACTTAATAACCTGTGGCCTGGGTTGTGGCTACCCTGGGAACATGTGCTTGGAGAGCACCTGGCAGCTTGCTCCTGAGGAAGCAGGAATATAGTTTTCCTTCCAGCCTGTGGGTACAGGGTAGGAGAAACTCCAGGAGATCCCATTCCTGGTTTGCAGGAGACAGCCGTCAGTTTTACAACTTAAGAAGGCAGGTTACTTGCAGTAAAGCCATGCAGCAGAGTTCAAACAGACAGCGTTTTTAGATCTCCTCATGTGGATAAATTAATAAAACATCAAATTAATTTAGCTAGAAATAGGACAGCAATCACAAGCTAAAGTTTACCACAATGATTTGCATTACAGTAACAAACATGAAGCTTAATCATAGCTGTACATCTCTATTTCCCCACAAAAAATGCTATGCCCTTTTCTCATCATGGATAGCTCATAACTGATTGTGCTTGTAAATAATACTGGTTTTCCTCTAGTAATGATATCCCTGCTAAATCCCACATGCTCTACTCAGCAGTGCACATTTCATCCCATGGGGTAACCCTGGCACAAAGAACATTGTGCCAGATTCCCCCAGGTGCAAATGGGCACAGCTCCTTTCCAGTCAGTGGAGTAACCAGCCTGATGTTGCTCACATGATGTTTGCTGACTACAAAGAGCTCAGCCTCTTAGGGATGTGTGACTGACTCAGGAATCAGAAAAACTTTTCTGTTAAAATTAGCTGGTGTACTTAGTAGCATCTGGCTGAGGGGGATAAGAGCATTCCTTTCTCACTACATAAAAACTTCTTCACTGAATGCATTAATCATTCTTATCAGCATCCCTTTTGTTCCTGGGCTACAAGACTATTTGAACTAAAAGCTTCTCAAGTCCAAATCCATTCCAAGCGATGAGTATCTTCAAGGTCATAAATTAACGCAAGCAATTGCTACATTATCTACATGAAAGTCTTCAGTGGAGGAGAGGTGACCCTGAGAGAGAGAATAACATTTATCTGACCTCTCTGCAACCTCCTAGGTAGATAAAGATCTTATAAACAGGCAATTTTGTAGCAGATAGAGAAAAATTAGCATTTTCCTTTTTATAAAGAAGGTGATGGTTGAAAACTGGACTAAAGTATCTTTGCTTTCTAGCTTGCTAATGTTGGCCCACAGAGAAACCATTGTACAGAAAACCACCTAGTGACTATTCTGATATCTTCAAGTGCATTTCTAATTTCCTTTATCTGTGATTATCACATACATTTGATATTTACTGCAGCTGTTTGCTTTGTCATTTGTGGACTATTTTGAGAGAGCAACCCATTACTGAGCACATATGCCCAAGCACCAAGCTTCCAGGATAGGCTGAGGTGGGACTCATTGATGTTAGATCTGAAACAGAGGATATGAATTATTATACACACATGTATGTATGTGTACACGTGTGCTCATGCCAGGCTTACAGCTGGTGACTCTGGAGGGATGGGGTACTGGCTGCTGTGAAGAAGCTACATGGTTTTACTTACATTTTAGGGGTAAAACAGGCACTTGGAATGCCTCTGGCTGAGGTGCAAGGCAGCCACCCTTACCTCTACTGCTGGCAAAAACATTTCCATGATGGCATCACGAAATCAAACCGTGAAGAAAAATCAGGCTAAGTTCATCCCATGCTACAGGCTAATGGAGTATCTTCAGAGCAGGACAGAAAACTGAAATATAAGGGGTTTTATCCTCATTTAGGTATTCACTGTTTTACTGCAATTTATTTATTTCACTGGTATACATAGGTGTGTGTACAAACACATGTATGCATATATAAAAGCTAGATAAAGAGAACCACCTGGATTCAATACATTTCATATAATTGCTTATTAAAATACTTTGGGAAATGGATAATTTAAATACTGGTTGGCAAAAAAAAAAGATAAGAAAAACAGAAATATTTTTACAAGTTCAAGCTTTCCATTACCTACTTTAATATATTAAAAGCCCACAGTAATTGCTAAGGAGTGCAGATAAGACAGAAAAGCTGAACTTCTGTATGCAAAATGGTTTACATGGAGAAAGCATGTGCATGCTCTGAAGTAAAAACACTGTTAGACTTTTAGAAAGATTAATTGAAACTTCAGCCTCAAGGTCAGCTTTGAATACCCCAATGGAATCAGATACTTCTTATCAACTCCTAAATGCAGGCAAACAAATGTCAGCTACTTGTTTTAATTTACTTTCCAGGGATAAATATCCGACTCACAGATCTTCCCGCTGGCAAGTTCAGACGATGGTAACCAGCATGCATACTTGACATAGTTTTGCATTAATACAACACATCCTATAAGCATAGCCATGCAAACTTTCTCACCTTTGCACACTATCATGTTACCCAGCAAATCACGTAGAGATCTGGCAAGGAAATTTGACATAATTTTCTTGAAAAAAACTAGAATAAAATATTTCCACTCTTTTCAGGTGAGGGAATTTATACTATCTTGAATAAATCTTTGGGCTGTTTTAAAGTTCTATTTAAGTACATAAATACCTGGGTTTACTTATCCAACACTTGCCATCTCTTTGGCAGAAAAATCGCAACACTGAGACATGTAGAGTTTTATTCTTATAAAATCTTGTTAATTCCTATTAGTACTTGCAATATATATTCCTTACTCACCTCCCCCCACATTAAAACTGTTTCTCTAAGGTTCACAAAGGCTGCTGTCCCCACATCTAGTCCTGCTGCTCCACCCAGCCACAGTGCCCACCAGTTTCTGCAGGATAAACAAAGTCAAGTCACAGAGCTGGGTAAGGATTGGAAACTCTGAGTCCTACACCATACCTAGGTATTTCCACAGCAAGAGGGTGCATATGCATGCTCCCATGTGGGGCAATGCCAAGAAGTATTCCCTCCTAGTCTGAGGCTAAGGGAATTATCTCAGAGCAGGCTTTAATCATGGAAATCCATGGGCACAATCTCATAGGAGGTCCCAACACAATCTGCTGCAGAAACAAACTAAGGATTTTCCCAGGAGTGCTTTGTCCTGAGCAAACAGAAAGCTAAGGCATGGCTGGCATCCCAGGTCCCAGTGACGTTTCAGCCATAGAGTTCTGGAGCCCAGGGCAGGCAGCAGACCAGTTAGTTCCCTGACTAATTGCAGAAGGTGGAGTTCATTCTAGAGGAAGCCTGCAGAACTTTTTGAGAAAAAAATTTATCAAGAAACACAATAACATAAGGAGATCAAACAGAAGGTCATGGTTACTCGTGGAAGCCAGTACCTATTTGCACAGGCAAATGAGCAAGCAGGAAGGTCACTGTCTGAGTGAGAATCACAGAATATGCCGAGTTGGAAGGGACCCTCAAGGATCATTGAGTCTAACCCTTAGCCCTGCATGGCCTTAAATTTAGCAGGATTAAACAGTTCCTAGGTGGCATCTAACACAGCCATGAGGTTTGTTCATCCCTAGGCTTTACTCTAGCAGAAACCTCAAAGCAGATGAAACTATTTTCCCTTTTATCTAATTTATCATATTGCAGTACCCAGAACCATCCCTGCAGAGAGCTCTAAAGAACCTATTCTCCAAAATTATCTTACATTGCATAAACTTATTTTCTGAACCATCTTTAAGCACTATGATTAATTGGGATATACACTTTATTGACAACACAACTCACTTTACAGCTACTCAACAACCACATTCCTTGTGAGGTAATTAAGTGCTACAATCAGGAACTATTTTACAACCCAGTGTGGTGAGGCAATGGGATAAACCTACAAGGTGAGTAGGAGCTGCCTCAGTAGCCCATCAAGCCAAATGTCCGGTCAGGGCACTCCTGATACACTGAAAGCTGAGAGATGCAAAGCACTCTGCAAAGTCATCGTGAATTTGAGAAAGCTTAAAACACTTAGTCGCAAGTCCTGCACAGTTCTCAATCCCACACTTCGGTTAACCCCATAACATGCCTCATCCTTGAAATAAAGCAGAGATTGCTACTCAGCCCTACTTCCCTACTGGGAAGGTCATGTGGGGTAAGATACCCAAGTACACCATTGCTGCCCTGAGCCCAACTTCTTCACTGAAATGACATACAGGAGCTCATCGTTTTTAGAAGATGAAGCACCAGAGGAAGTTTAAGTAATAAGGTGCTTTTGATATGTTTTTTTCCTTCTTCCTATTCTACATACAGTAACCTCAAACCTGAAGAGGGGTCCTAACTGAAGTGTTCTTACCCAGGAATTGCCAGTCCCCCAGGTAAAGGTAGAGAAAACGTGAAGTAAAACAACTAGTTCATTAGGACATGATAAAAGGAAGCTGGTAGAACCTATAAAGCCCCTGTGTAAATCAACACTCTGAGGATACTCCATGCAAGACACTAAAAATGAATATCTTTTAATCCTTCACTTTTCCTTAACTACTTCTAGTTTAGTGGTTGGAAGCTAAACTATGTTATTCTTCTATGAAGAAGGAATAGAGTACTTTCTTTACTCCAGATCTTGCTGTTGGCCAGATCAGAGATGAGGGGAAACGTCCCATCTCAGTGCATGAGAGGGGAAGCACATGTTCTTCCCCTCTCACGGGCCAAGTAGCATAAAAAGGGGCTAAGTCTCCAGCTCAGTAGCAGTCTGGACATGTTGATCTCAATCTTTTTTTCCCTAAGAGCTATTTTTAAACTAGTCTCTAAGTAGCTTCTCTTTTCTTTGATACTTAATTAGTTCCAATTAAAATAGACTACATTTAAGTAGTATACATTGAAGTTTGATGAGCAACATTCAAAATACAGTAAATAATAAAAAAGAATTGCACTTATACTGAAATATATGTGCCCTTTTTATCTCCTTAAGACTTCCAAAGGGATTTGGGTTATGAATCACAAACGTTCCCCTCAGCACTAGGGTTTTATGAGTCAGAAAGATAGTCATCATTAATCACTTCTCTAGCATTTTTAACAAGGTGGTTCCTGCTTGTTGCATGTTTTCATTCACATCACTCATTTACATAGCATAAAAGGTGTGCCTAGCACTTTAGAGACAACTAAGACAAAAATCTTTGCTTTGTAGTGTTTATGGCTATTGTAAGATCACACAGAACAAGAAAAGATTCCCTTTGTGAATGAAAAAAACAAATTGTAACCATAACTATGGTAAAGTATTTTTTTTTCATGCCGTGAGATAAGTTTGCATTTCTGTATTTCCATATCATTTTTATATAGTTCCTACCTTTACTACTCACCATTTTAAGCAGGCAGATATTTACACGCTTCACTTAAGTTGTGCTCTCCCCCCTCTCAAAGGAACACAAATCACTGTTTCAGTGTTAGGCTGTTTTGGGGGTGGGGGAAGGCAGTTCTCCACCGAACACTTTACTTGCATCAGCATGTCTTTTAAGAAGCAGTAACGGAGGTGCCAAAGTTGCTGTAACCTGACTGGCTACTTAAGAGAAAAAAATACCTGGAAATGAAATACATTTTCCACTCTTAAAAAAAAAAAAAAAAAAAAAAAAAAGAGAGATAAGATACCTATTCCATGACTGCCACTTAGTTCAGTATATTTAAGCAAAGAATAAGGAAGGTTTCATTTGTTTTTCCTAGCACAGTTTAATCAGTCATCTTCTTACCCTCCTCTATACACTGAAAAAGACCATCATAATATAACTACATCTACACTCCATGAAAAAACTGTATATGCTCACATGTTTTTTCAGTACTTCACTCATGCTTTCCTCTGAGTATCACAGCTGTTATTTTGGACTTCAGTGCCACAGATGAATGAATCAGCCCACAAGAGAGACCAGAGTTATGAAACAACTGTGAAAACAATGCAATTAAGGACACAGTTTCAGCAGTACTCTGTCACAAGCTGTTTATTAGAACTTCACTTTGACAATAAATAAGGTATTTCCCAAGCAATCAAAATGTAATTATTTAGAAAGTTAAACAACGCAAGTTTTCACAATGCAATTTTTTATATATACATAATTTACTGTATTTTCAACACCAGTTTATCAGGAGCTGTACAACAGTAGGATGTCTGTTTTTTAAATTCACACAGCAGGAGACTACCAAGACACGTCTTTCTTCTGGAAGCTGTGTGTGTAAAAACAATCGCAAACCATATCGGCTTCAGGTTGGACAGACCAACGGTTAAGAACAAATCCCTCTGTCCATTAGACCAGCTGCTGAATTCCAATTCGGATGTATGGCTTACCCAGGAGAAATAGGGGCTTTTTAGAGTTACAGTTTTAAGGGACGAGTAAGCTGCTCAATTCCAACAGTATGACGTAAACATTTGTAGCTCACGGTGCTACTGCACAACCTGTTCTGCTCTCAAGATTAGTGGCACAGGGCAAACTTCTGTAAAGAATGATCATTTTCACTGTCGTGTATCTCTAATAGTTAAGTACAAACTTTGCACTTAAACGTACTGTTAACCACGAAAACATCTTTCAGTTTTGGTCAAGTGAATTAGCATTTCTTCACTTAAATACTCAAGACATTTAATATGCCTCAATAATGCTTTTAAGGGTTTGACATTCAAAATTAACTTCAAAAGAATGTTCCTGTTAAATAAAGCACCAAAATTTCCCCATATGTTTATTCCTTAAAGAAAGTCTGTGAAATATTAGCTTTTTTTTTTTACACATTAGTTCTGTTAAGCGTTGTAATTTTAAAATAAAATTTAATTCTTATGGTTTGATCAAAGCCACGTTTCCAAAGTAAGCTTTACATATTCTGTGCAACATCCCATTTTCTTTAAGTGCAGAGGTACAGGTCTCAAAGTTATGCAGCTGCAATCGAGTTATCATCTGCTTGGCGACCCTGAGGCTTTAAGAAAATAAAACCAGAGAATTAAAAAAAAACTAGACCACTGAAACTACCCCCTGAAAAAAAAAACCAAACCAAACAACCAAAACCAAAAAACAAACACCCACAAAAAACAAACCCAAAGAAACAAACAACAACAACCAGAAAAGGTTAAGGCTACTAGCAAACTAGTGCAATACACTGTGTTATCAATGTAGCTCTGGTACACAACTGTAGCATTAAGCTTATCCTTACTTCTAAACGTTTCCAATAGCAGCACAAACACAGAGGACATCCAGCTGAAATTTCAATTTGGCCCAATGAGTACTTGGTGAAGGCCTCAGCTCCTTAACTGCCCTGTTAAATACCTTCTCCATACACATCTGGACAGCTTAGCACAAGGCCTGGCTGATCAGAGTTCTGAGTTTTACTGCAGTACAGAAAGCTGAAAATTATCAACGCCTAAAACAGGAATGAGAGTGACAGTTTCTTGAAGGAATTTTAAGCAACATCACTAGAGATGGGAGAGAGCAAGGAGGAAGTTTTAAAGAAGAAAAGGCATCCTTACAATAAAGTTTTCTGAAGTCTTGACAACTCCAAAGTAAAATCAAAAAATTCTGAAGCCTGAGAGAGTCCACAGGAGTGTTCTGAACACCACACTTTTGAGGGTAAATGCCTTTTCTATTTACTTAGGGGGACACCTTGACAACCAATCTGGAAGAGCTACTGATGGGCAGCATGTGCAAAAAGTAAGTTCTGCCTATCTGTTTTGGTTAAAACAAAATTGAAAGAATGCCAGGCCCGTTTCCTAGAAACACGATTAATGATGTCTGGACAAGTCCATCTCAAATCATACAAACAAACTCTTCAGGCTCCTTCATTGTTAAGAGTCTGAATAAAAAGTGAACCAAATATTCTGGAGACAGCAGCAGTGGAATGAGACAGCATTGTTTTAGGCAACTGGATTTAAATGATTCTTAAAAAGTCAGAAGACCACCATGATCTGTTTTTCATGGCATGACTGAACTGTCGTCAGAGTTGTATCACTTATGAAAAATCTAGACTGAGTGATTCAATGACAGAATGCGTTTTTAGAAGTTATTTAGGGAGGTGTGGGATGCTGCAGTGTCTCTGAACCTAGTCACATGGGTTGCTCAAACACTTCTTTTTTCAGAAGTGCTACAAATTATGGTATTAAAAGTATTTCGTTATATTTAGCTCACTCCATTATGCTTAACATAGAGGCAACTTTAAAACTCATTTAACAGAGCAAGAAATGGAACAAAACAACAGGAACAGGACAAGCACATTCAGCTCATTCACCTAGTGGTGACTGAGTACGTGTTGCACTGAAACAGATTTCCTAAAGATTTTGGTTGACACCATCAAGGCACAACACGAGATTTTCCAAAGCAAGTAACTCTGTTACAAGATGGCTGTTTTAGTTTGCCTAGAAACACTCAGCTTGAACAGAGCTGGAGTGGTTGTGCCGAAAACCTGAGGAGACCCAAGGAGAACCTTTAAACACGGGTCACTTCCCACAGCCTTACCTTTACAAAAATGTGTGTCGGGATGAATCGTCTGAGCAACTGATTGGTGAAGTTTGGGAATCGTATCAAGTTAACGTGAAGAGAAGGTAACTGCTGATATCCAGCCATCAGAGGATAGAAGTTATATAACATTTCCTGCTGCGTGCCAGGAAGGATTCTTAATCGGATCTTAAAAAAAAAAAAAAAAAAAAAAGAAAGCCACAAACATGGGTGTTCTGTGTCCAAAAGCAGTCCCCTGGTTACTGTCTACTTATGCAATGGTTACTTTCGGAAGCTGGACAGAATGTAAATAATTGCCTATTCTAATTTAAACTATTGCTTCTACACAGAAACACCGCATTACCCATAAGCAACATGACTAACAGCTCCTAGTCAGTCTTCCATTTAGCCCTTTTTCAAAGGGAGTCTGCATCCCCGTATTCTTCCAGACAGAATTTACCATACTTAAAACACCTAAAAAACAATGAGTTTGTCCTCTCTGCACATCAGCGGAAATCTAATCAATTTATTCTTCACTACCAGATAAGCCCAGCAGGATCAGTAGATGTGACAGCTTTGTACCTGTTTAAGGCCAGAGAACATGAAGGCGTCACTGGGTTCCACAGACACCTCCACATCCTGGACTAAGTTGGTTTTATTGCGCAGGTGATACCTGACAGGTAAGGATTCTCGGACTCGACCAAATGACGGCAGATCTTTGGAAAGAAAGTAAGGAATCTCAAATATAAAGTGCATTTCAAGTTCCACTAAAAAAAAAGTCTATTGCAAAAAGCAGTGAAACGTTTGAAGAAAAAAGATACAATAACTAGGCATATAAAGCATTTCTGACAAGTTTTTTTAGAAACAGGTTAAAGAACAGAACACAACTTCATTACAATTTTCCAGTAACACTTCAACATCTAGTTACAAACCTCCTAACTGCTAACACTGCCCAAGAATAACCAGGAAGTCACTTTGGCTGCTGCTGGTTATTTTCAGCTTACCAAAATCTAATCAGATACTGTCAGGAAGCTTCTTTAAAATATAACAGGATAGGATGGTGGAAGAACCTCAGTAAAAATGAAACCAAACCAAGGAAAGCATCAGAATTATGTGTGTTCAGTGAGCATTTCAGTCCCCCTCTGTTCTTGTGCAGGTGAAATGCTAGAAGACAAACAGTTCACCTGCCCACAAGTTTCTTCAACTCTCTAGGCTGTTTCTTTCCTGGGATGCAGCCAAGGTGAGCATGGATGGAACAACTGTTGCCATAGGCATCTAGAGAAACGTACTGGGAAGGCAGCATCAGCAGAGGTAAGTCCAGCCTCTGTGCTGCCATGTAATACAGGTCAATCCATTGGCAGCTTTTAGGAGAAAACATTCATGTAACTAGCTTCTTGCTCTTCCCTTCAAGGGGGAAAAGAAGGGTAAAGCTTGAAGCATCATCTAAGTGATGATATGGTTTATTTCACTAGCCCCACAATATCCAGCACCAGTTTTCTGTCTTTTGCTAAAGTCAGTGCAAGTTCTGGGTCCTGCAAAAAATTCTGGCAGTCCTAAAAATTCTAACTGGGACATGTATGTTGCCAAATTAACATTACCTGCATTAACATGGAGGGGAATGCTCTCTACAATCACATGTGGTAGAGTGATGACTGTGCTAACAACAGGTACACTTTCCACAGGTGAACTTCTGCAGGAAAAAGTCAAATGCAGACCATGTTGAATATTATACAGCATAAAGTATCAAATAAGTACACCAAAAGAACATCATTATATTTGACTAAATTAATATTTTAGTAGCTTCAAATAAATTAGTAGCTTCAGTGGTGGGAAGAAAAAACAGAAATACACAAGTATTTCATGACTGGAGAAGACAGGAAGTAGAAGGTGACAAAATAGCTTTGTAACTGATCTAAGATCTTCCATGAAACTTTCTTCTTTGTAATGTTACAACCACAATCCTATATTTATCTCAAGTGAAATATGGATTTATCAAAAGTCTAACTAACTAAGCAGTAATTAGTATGGTCCAAAACTTTTTTTTTTGCTCTTTTGCATTTCCCACCTGCCCCCCTGCCCACAAAAGAAAAGCCAAACCAACAACTCACTATCATCCCTGAAAACAAATTAGCTTACTTCCTCTCCCCATCAGGGCCAAGAGATGCTTACCTCCTCCAGGAAATTATATAACACCCAGTTGCCACTCCAGTAGCATTAGTAACTGGAGGACAGCGAAGGCAGAAGCACTCACTGGCACTCTCACCTGTCTGTAAAACAACTATCAGCAAGATTTTGTTTAAAATCAAAGCACAATTTTTGCAGAAGCCACCAAATCTAAAAATCCAGTATGACACAAGCATTCAGCCAGAAAGGCCTTTGAAGTGCTCTGCAAACTATACTTACATAATGTATAAATTCAATAGATTGCAAAGTATTTCAACACGAGAGAGTGACATGAGCAAGCATATGACAGTTTACTTTCTGATCAGCATTATGAGGTCTTTTATGTACACATAAAATGAGTCATTTGAAATTTAGAGTTTATAAACACACACAAAAAGCAAAATAATGCCAATTCAAATTCTACGCCTCTGCTATAGCAAATTCCAAGACATCAGCATAAGATGTCTCTGATGCTTGGATGATGAATAAGGATACATTCCCTCTCCCACCCAAATGGACAAGAGGTAGGGAGCAGAAGGAACACAAGAAAAATCTACTGGCTTTGAGTTTTTTCCTTTTTTTTTTTTTCCCAATCAAATGAACTAAAAAAAGAAGTACGTTTTCATTTAGAGAGTGATTTTTAAAAAGTACTAACAAAATAGGTTTTAGTCTTTCAAAATTAATCATTAATCTTTCAAAAAAACTCAAAAAACAACCAAAATATGGACAGCTATGGTTGGTGCCTGTGCGGTTCATATGTCCTGGCACTTTGCTCTTTAGAAGTAACCAATCAAGCCATGAAGCACAATGTGCCAGAGCTGAAGATGAGATATCATAGTCTGAAGAGTAAAGGATGTGGGAAATAATTGCTTTTTGCCAGGCAAGCCTCGAATCTACAGAGGAACTAGAGTATTGCAAGTCCTTTATTGCATGGGTGGACAGTTGCCCCACAGTCAGGCAGCCACCCAGACTACCTCATTTGATCTGAAGTTTTGACAGAATACATATTTTCACATCTCTGACCCTGCAAATGCAAAGAATGTTTTGTTGGAAGATTTTGGATTGGCTGAATTGTTAAGTAATCCATTTATTTAACTTTAACATACTGTAGTTTTAATGGGTAAAAGCTGCAAAATAATTTTTTTTACATTTAAGTAATAAGTCAGTAAATTGTGGAAATATTAAAAAGAAATAAAAAGATGCTTCCTACTCATTGTTCTTTATAATCTACCCTTTCTAGCTTCATGTTTTTCAATTTTGTGACTGCAATCATGAACACTGATCACTGGTCTTTGGATGTTGCCTCTATCACGTGGTAAAGTGTTCACATTCCAGAAAGTATCCATAGCCCATAAAAACTGGAAACATTGAGTATCTTTTCATATGGATATCTAAGAAGTTACATTTCAGAAGTACTTTCAGGTGCTTTCCTTACATCCGTTGTATTTAGAATTTTGTTTACCATCCATCATTCAAGTCTATATACTTGATCTAGTGAAGCAGAACTATATTTTGAAGCATACTGCTGTCCAAGTTGCATTCTGGCAAGCAAGTAGAGTATTAAGCAGCTTTCTTCTATTCACAGTTTGATAAACAAACATTTAAAATGTCCCCTTTTATTACTCCTAATTTATGCAAAAAGTATCCTCCTGCTAGAGAGCATACTCTAAGAAAAACTTACCATTCTCCACATAAGATTCCAGTTGATCTACCGGGGTCATGGAAGCTGACAGCTGTAGCTGGCTAGTTACAATAGTGAGAGGCCAAGGAGAGGCACTCAGGATGTCCGTCATCAGTAAAAATGGTATATCTGCAAATACTTTGTCCAAGTGCTCCAACTGTCAAAGACAGACACAAGCTCTGACTATTTCTGACCAAATAGGGTGCAACTACCCAAAGTGGTGTGATTCCAAAACATCAATAACTTTTCAAACACGTACCTTTGTGGAAACAAATTTGACAGCAACATCAAAGGGAAATACTGTGTCTATAGTTACAGTTTCATCCTGTATAGGCAACAAAAGGGGTAAAAGAAGAGTTTCAGACCTGGCTGTTAATGACAAAAATTACTAATGTAAAATTACTTTTAATCATCATTTTAACCAAGTCCTTCCCAGGGAAAAACATATCTTTAAAGATATTTAAGAATAAACATGGAAAACTTCTGCTTATAGTTATGGAATGGCTCACCCTAGAAAGGGCTACCATTATGCTGATTTATATGCTGATTATAGCAAATGCTGATTTAGCATTTCTTCTATCCACAAGAAAGTTTCTAAGACACTTGAAATTACAGCTTTTAGAATATTTCTTGCATTTCATGAATGTATCTGCAATGTATCCAGCAACTGGTGCATCTTTAAAACCTACCCGGTGACATTTGCACAGGATTTCTTTCCCCTCGACAACAGTGTTGATTAAGTAAGAAATGTAAAACAGAAACATTCTGGCACCAACAGTTCCACAACGAATGTATATTGGTTTTTCCAGCTGCAAAATAAAGGAGACACTGTGAGTCAAGCCATACCTAAATTACATTAATTAGGCCTAGAGCTGTTCAAAATGCATTAATCATCTTACTTGGTCCAAGAGGGCAATAGTAGAATGGGTATTATTTTGATCATAAGAAATCTCCTTCGATCTTAATCATGCAGTGAGTTTTAATCAGAGCGGCACAGTTCCAGCTGCTTTGCTACTGATGCTCACTTGTTACTTAACAGTTCAAGGAAAGAAGCACAACTGTGTAATATGTGATATACCCGACTTCTAATTTACTGGTCACAGCTTCAGTTTGGTGCAAAATCTGCATATTTGATCCTCTACCACACTGAATCACACTTGCTGACTATTATCTACAGTCCATTAGGCAGTGCATTTAATTAACAGTTGAGATTAGACTCATTTCTTATCTCCCTGCTGTATCATCAATCCCAGAACACACCTTATTCCTAAATTTAGTCCAAAAGGGAATCTAGTTAAAGGAATACTAAACTACACATAAACAGTAGGTTAAATATGCCATAAGTATTTAATTTATCAGTTCATACATCTGAAAGTAAACTTCAGTCCTTCCACGCGAGTTTATTAGTTAGTTCCTATTTTCTTAAGTGTGATACAGAAGTAAGGTTTTAAGCCTTCACCTTTTCCCCTGGTTGCAAGTCTCCTACAGGGATATCAGGAAGCAGTGCAGGAAAAGAGTCATCACATGCATCTGTTCCATGAAGAGTCACCTGAGTTTTCTGAGTCAGGTTAGCATCTTGCCCTAGGATTAAAAAGTGTCTTCATATCCACACAGGCTTACATCACTAAAGCATGAAAACAATAACTAAAAATAATGCAATATTAGTCTCAAAAAAGCAATGCATAAGGAATTAACATTGTTCATTTAGTTGAGGGAATCTTTCAAAAGTACCAGCAGAGGCTAGATTTGACACCACCTTTTTTAACTTGAAGGGTTCACATCCCTGCAAGTTTGTTTCAGCTATTTAGGCCAGGGAAAAAGTATCTCAAAAATCAGAAATCATACCCTACCATATATGTAACACAACATGATTATGTGATCCAAGTTTTTTTGATATTCTATAATTACTCTATAAGTAAAAATGAAGTTTCACTGTTCTGTGATTCTTTTGGTTTCAAGAGCATGGTTTAATGATTTCAAGCATTTTTAAAAGTGTTCTTCCAAATTGGTATTGACAATACATAAAAACAAATGTATAGATGTTAAATGACACCATTCTTTGGTCACTGCTTATCTAGAATAATGGTACTCCTGCAATTATGTGGGATAATTTTCAAAGCAAAACAAGCCACATCTTGCCAGAGTTGCAACTGTGGAAAATACATCACCTTCCCTATAAATGAGATGTCACATTTCAATTGTTCTTTTAATGCAACCACCAAGCCCACACTGACCTTGCATATCACATGTTAAAGGAAAAAAGCCCAAGAAAAACAAAGACCGTCTATTAAACGCTGCTTCAGGAGCCAAGCTCAAATATCCAATTAAACAAGTTTTGAGAACACTCCACTGACTTTAATGAACCATACAACTGCATAGGATATGTGGTTCTGTTTCAAATACACAGAACACATGGCACCCTATATGCCTGTGGCTCAAAAATATTTTTGCCTTTTAGGATAATTGCTACTAACAGGAGTACCAAGAGTAACATTTGGACTTGACATATCAGCAATATCTACATACAGCTAATTAGGGCTTACACATACAATGTTTGCATTTTGAACTTTTCATTCAAAGAGATATTGCCTCAGTTCTCCATTGTTCCCCAAATTTGAAGCTGTTTAAAACCAAATCATGTAGTCCAGAGCAGGAAAAAAGCACAGAGTGGGTGTAGGAGAAAACTCAACAAGGAGAACATGTATCTAGTGCTGTCTAATGCTTTCATTTCAGCAAGAAGAAGATATCTCTTTGGGGGAAAGAAAAAGTTGTGAGCAAATTAAATAAAAAGCTAGAAAGGAATACAAAAGCTACCATGTTTTCTTTCAAGCTGGTAAAAACTTACGTTCTGAAAATACCCATGTAAACACCACAGACAAGCCATGGTCAAAATAATCATAACTGAGTGAGTCTGTTAGCTCTTGTTCTTACCACTGGTATTTCATCATTCCCAATTTTTATTTTGCTTTGGCTCTTAATTACTGCGGGAAAGCCATTTACTATATTTCCCTGCATTGCATCAAGAACAAGGAGTCAATTATGAGACTGCTGGTTTAAAAGAAAATAACCACAAATACCTGGCTTTAAACCTGCTGTAAGCTTAACATCTTTGGCCACTGTCTCCTCATGTGACTGGACTGTCACAATCAAACAATACATTTCATTAGTCAGGGCAGGAGGTTCATGACGGAGCTGAACAGAAATGTTCGGGACTCTAGAAATGATCCTTTAAGAGAAGAGACTCAGTTATTGTATGTTTCTTGAATAACATGTTTTAAGCCTAGCTTAAAGGAGACTAAACCACCCTAATGTTTCAGAGAGTTCTGACAACTGGTGGCCTATTAAATTAAGAGATGTGAGGCTCCTGAAAAGCAATATGATGGAAAAAAAAAAAAAAAAAAATCGATAAAAACACTTTGGACCCCAGTAATAAGCATTAATGGTTCAGATGTTTTGTCAGAAAAGAAAAAAGCACTCACACCAACTGCAATCAAATTTAATTATTTTTGTTACTAATAATAGGGGGTTTTTTAGGGATATATAATGCATTTTTTTAGGGATTCTTTGTGGCTTTCATAAGAGAGCAGTAACACCTCCCAGTTTTCATAAAAATTTGGGAAAAATCTGCCTAGCAAAGTTAGGTGAAGGGGAGAATTAAAGTGTTCTCGGTAGACTCAGAGATCATTGCAAGCTTCTTCGGTGCTCCCAGCTATCTGGAGCCTCAAGAGTCCTGAAGAATTGGATAGTATCTATCTTATCCCCAGTTAAGCAAAGACATACTAAAAAGCTTGTATTGAAGAAGTCCAAACAAGCCTTTTATATCTTCTTAAACAGCATGATCAGGACTTCACAGGAGACTCACAATTATTTATATATATATTCTCAAGTTTTTACTCACATAGTGCTTGCCTGAATAGTCAAACTGTCCCAGTGCACTTCATTGTCTGGAAGCTTAGGTCTTCTCTTGAAAGAGCGTGCTGCCTGCAATGCTTCCTGAGAGGAGGCAGCATCTCCCCCTCCTCCTCGCCAGTTCAGAATCACACACCGGCCAGATTCACTTCCCAGGATCAAATCCACAGAAGTGATCTGATAGACACAAAGTTAAACCTGTATTGGTAACTTCGTCTTCTGATCACCTACTGTAAGAATATAGTTTTTCAGCATACACTGGCACAATAAGTACATGGATCATCAAAAAGCTTCTGGAAGCTTTGCAGATTGAGCACCTCACCACCCTAGGACTTCACTTAATTAAACAGTGGTGAGGAAAGTATCCATGCTCATGTGTGTACAGTGTAGTAGGCTGCAGTTTCCTACCCCCTCATGGTACTATACCACCTCTCATGTTTTGTTTTTGTTTGTTTGTTTTTTTAATGTATTGCACATATCTAAAAAAAAACCCCAAACAACTTAAAACCCCCCAAAATCTTGGCGCAATACTTAAGTTTTTGTAATTTTTGTTTTGTTTTGGCACTGTCAAGAATTTTACTCTCAGTATTGATACTCAGTTTCAAGAATTCAAACATTTGGAACAGCAGTGACTTAACTGGTGCCAGATCAGAGGCACACTGTAGTCTGAGTTCATTGCGTGTAACAGTAAGAGAGCTGCAACACAAGTTGACAAACCTCAATCTTCTTTCCTACATCTTCAGTTTTTGCAACAAATTTGAAGGAGAACTTTCTCGTTTTGCCAGGCACTAAGCACATTGTTCCTTGCGATGACTGTTCTAGAACATCACTTTTTTGATAGGCTTCTTCTACGACACAGTACTGGTTGTAATCCTACAATGAGGGAGAAGGGAAAAAAGACGATAAATTCAGACTGAAGACACCTCTAGAGAGTAACAGTAGTATGGCAAATATTAAAGCTCTGTGTAACTCAATCAAACTCTATGGGTTCTTCCTACTTTTCACATTGTCAAAGTTACACTTAGCAAGTAATTACAATGCGATTCTTTGACGCAAGATATCCATTATATTAATGCAAATTCATGCATTACAAGAACTGAGACACCAAAATGATCCTTCTGAAACTACAGAGAGCTTCATAGAAAAAAAAAAAGAGATATGATAGATGAACTAATCAAACTGCATTTTGGAGCTCTATCCCAGTATCAATATACTTGTCAAAAGTGATAGATAATGGAAAAGAAACCACAAAAACGTGTTTCAGCTTAAGTATTCACTTAATTTTTGCAAAAAAGCTTTTAATTTTTTTATGTTTAAAACCACTAATTGATATTATTCCATTCTGATCATAAGCTTCCATCACTAGCTCAGAGATACAAAGAACATAGTTACCTGATTATTGAAACTGATGCAAAGCTTAGAAAACCTGATAGGATGAGGACAATCAGCTCTCAAGTATACATCAAACTGCACAGGAACATCAACATGAAAACTAGGAGCAAGAAACTTTGCTTTGCACTGGACTGGAATTAGAAAAAAAAAAAAAGAAACAAAAAGTAGGTGTTAAATATAAACTACAACATTAAATTCCAGAAGCACTCTTGAAATAATTGTGGTAAGGATTTTTCTGTGTATACTCCTACAACTTTGATTTGTAAGTGGGACAAATTTGGCTACTAACACTGTCACAGAAAGCCACTTTGGCCAAAACCTTTGCAGAGGAGAAGAGATGCAGATGCCCTGCAGAAAACAGATAGTCCTGTATGCTTGCATGCAATTTCTTTGTAACAGTCACTCATTCCCCCTTTGAATGGGGAGTATTACTCTGCACACATTTTGCCCTCTTTCCTCAGAATCCTACTTCAAAGCACACCAGAGTGGCAGAAGTCTTCCAAAAAGCAGGAATTCTTCTTTAGTAATTCATATCAGGGCTAACAGATCACTGAATTCTCTCATTATTTCTCATCCTGCTGATTTAGACAAACATAGCAATGCTGGAATGTTTTTTTCTCACTTTAAGACACACTTCATATTATTTTTTTCTAATCAGTTATTTTCAAGATATAACTATATCAAAATTTATAGTTTGTCATTAATTTGCTTTCTTACTTACCAAATGGTATAAAATCTTGGACTTCTATTGTAAAAATATTACTGCCTGCCAAGGAAACACGGTCAGCCCACAATTTTTGTGATGCTTTCACAGCAGCAGCGTCACAATCAGGTTCAGGATCAGGGCTTTCATTCTAAACACAGGTAAAAGATTACAAACAACAGAAAAGAAGGCTACCAGACACTGACCACTCTTAGAATTATCTAAAAGGGCAATAGGAGTTCTGCCACTTACCATTAGAACTTTTATCAGATTCTTTTCTATTCGAGATTTCTGATCTTCTTTGAGAGTAGATGCTAATAAACAGAACAAAACAAAGGTTACAAGACAGAAGCAAATGTTCCTACTTTCTTTTTTTTTTTTTTTTTAACTTAAAGATAAACCTTTCTTTTAGATTGCATCTTTCAAATAACACATTCTGGGGAAAAAAAATTCTAACATGCATCTACCAGTAATGAGGGATTCATTCAGTTTTCAGAACTTTTCCTGTTTTAAATGTTTCCTCTTACTTTCACTGGAACCACATAAAATATTTTTTGGTTAGACAAGCATTTTGTAATTTATTGGAGCAAAATCCCAGAAGAATAATATTTATGCCTTTCTGGTTTTTACGTTTAAAAACAATAAAGCATAGAAAAGTCTGGAACATGCAAAGTAGCAAGTTCAGGTAACGTTCGAAAAAACAGCTACAGAAGGTAACAGGAAGAAAAAAGGACTATTTAAAATACACATTCTTCTCTTGAAGAGAGGTGGGTTTGCATTGTTTGCTATTCTTTAATACAACGCAGAGTGGCCTGGCTAGCTAAAAGGAGATGAAAACACATTTTAGCCACACCTACCCTAAAAGTGGTGTTAGCAGTTTAGGGCCCAAAAGATTATTTCTGCAACGTCAAGTAAGAGACATTACATGGACCAGAGTGCTTGCATTGTTACTGTGCAGCCACCCTGTGCCACATTTTTTTCTTAAAACATACCACATCCATATTTCATCAGCCGAGTTCTAGTGAAAGGTCTAAGAGAAGCATATTTGGGATTTTAAAGTCCAGAAAAATCATGTTAGCTTTGTTATTAGGAAAAATGCTTTTCCTATCCCTAAGCTCAGGAAGTTCCTGTTACATTATTTCAATTGTCTCAAATGAAGCTCTGTGCCTCAGATATTCCTGATACAGTCTATTTGAATGGAATTAATTTTATAATAGAAGAGCAAGAAAATTCAAATTCCATCATACCACAAAGGTAGTAAAGGTACACAACTATTTCGTAGTCAAATGATGTGAAGTACTGTAAGCACTGTATCTGACAGTGATTTGTCATACTTCAAAATACGTGTACTTAAATTTTTCTGTATAGGCTGAGTGGATTTCTTAAAAGAATACCTACCTCTACCCAGTAGCTCTAAAGAGTATGTTATATAATCTTTTAGCTGGGCCATCAGATATGAACATTTGAGTGCTGTCGTCAGTATGGAAGTGAGAAGGGTCCACCATCCTTCGCTGCGATACTCACACATGACATAATCCAACAGCCTGCAACACAGTCAAATTGAGAGAAAACAAATTATACTCACCAACAGTTTTTAGAAGCTTGCCTTTGTTTGGCATCATTAATACAAAGTTCATCTTCACTAGTACAAATGTTAAAGTCAAGTCTACTGTTTATATGTGGCAATGATTTATTGAAAACAGCATGAAATTGTTATAAAGAAATACATTTATTCCATGAATTTTCTATTTCAAACTTAAAAAATTTTCACAAGAGAACAACAAGAAAACTCACTTGTCTTCACATAAAGAACTAGCAAAACAGCAACTGGATTGAAGGGTCTCAGTCCAGCATTGCATTAAAAATATGCCTTACTGTTGAATACACAGTAAGTATTAAAAAAAACAACTGAAAGCCCTGCAATAAAGTCCCCTTCCAAACTGAAGAGTTGTAATGTTCCTTAAGCCAAGAAGCTTTCTTTCCTACCCCTCCTACTCCCTGCTCTCTTCAAGGGATTTGAAGGTCTACAACACATGAATCAATCTTTATGAAGAAAAACCACACACCTTAATAGGTTCCTAATACTGGCCAATGTTTGTTATTACTAACAAAGCAGAGAAGCAATTTTTTTAAACTCTGCTCAACTGTTTAAGACAAGAATTTCTGCCTACTTCAGAAAAATCTACCTAACAAAAATAAAGTGCTTCTTCGTAGAACAATCAAGTTTGATAAAAATTATCTGCTTAAAGAAGCCTATCTTCTCTATTTAAATTCCAGTCAATTAATAACAACAGTAAATACACGTCTGTCTTCAAACAAGAGACAGATAGACAGCACTCAATCAGTGAGCTAGAAATATATAATATTTGCCCAGTAAGGCAAACTCCCACCAGAGCTCAGAGCAAGAAGTTTTTCTGCTCTAATAACTGACTCATCGTATCTGTTTTGCTTTCTTTAATAAAAGTGGAGTTTGTAGACTCAATAGCTTGTGGCTTGATGAGATTCAGGCACAAGGAGCATCTTATACAAGCTGCCAACATTATTTCACAGCAATATGATATGGGGTCTTGGCAAGAATATAGTATGTACAAGAAGCAAATCATGAATGATACTCACTTCAAAGCCTTGGCATAATCTTTAGCATAGTAATATTCTTCTCCCATTTGAACCACTGATTAAAAAAAAAAAAAGTTCCAGATCAATATTGAAAGTATTTGCAAAATACATTTAAAAAACACATCTGACTATCTATACTCACTCAAATGACTTTTCATTCTTGGACATTTGTATTTCTTGAACTGCGCGACAGCGTTACTCAACAGAGTGATTATCAGCTCCTATCAGACAAAACCATTACTGATATCATTATATATGCAATCATTTGTGTTGTGCTAAAAACAGATTTTTTTTTCTGTAGAATAAAACTTACAGAGTGAAGGACGTTTTTCTCTTTTAACTGTAAAGATAAAATCCCCATCTTCTCCTTTTCAGGATCAGAAAGATCAAAGCCTGCATAAGACAATGAAAAAAATCTATGAAACTGGAATTCTGTCCAGACTCAAAGGGAACTATTTATGCTGTGAGCAATACGCAATGCAAGCTTCGACTCAAACAGTCGCACATTCTTTTACCTCACAGACAGTAATATCTCTCTAGAAGGGAAATTCTAGAAAACAAATATCTTTCCCCTTGTTTAAAAGAAATTATCTCAAGCTACACAAAATTAGCAAGTTACAGTAAAACCACCTAGTCTTTATATTGCATCTATTAACATTTAAAGTATGTATGTTAAGACAAATTTGTAGGCTTTTTCCAATCTGATCTCAAATAAGGATACAAGCTTATGTTTCTGTAGCACAGAGTTTGCCATCACATGAACTGCATAGGGCTTTAAAAGACTATAAACCCTTGCTGGAACAAAAACCCCACAACTTTAATATATTAACAGGTAAAGTTTCTCTTAATCTTAAACTGTTTATTCTCAGAAGTAGATTCTAAATAATTTTAAAACAGTAGGACTGCAAGATAAAAGAGGTTAGACAGTACCGTATTTACAGTAAATGGAATAAAGTCTTAAAGAGGGCAGTGATAAAGCAGTAAAGCCCAAGGTATATGCAGAAAATATAGGAGATCAAATGGGAAGGGAGAAAGGGAAGTAAAACCACAGACAATGATGAAGATCTCAGAACTGCATGTATACTCATATATAGCTCAAAGCTGTTATACAGTGCAGAGTCAGAAATTCTGAGAAAAACATCCTCCTTAACAGGAAAATCACAAATTCCTTTCTTAGATAAAAATCTAGTCATTGCATACTCTCAATCCATTCCAAAATAAAAAAAACTTTTTCAGGAAAAAAAAAAAAAAAAAAAAAAAAAAGTCCTGAGCTCCTGTCTGCAGTTGACGAGACACAGTACGGATGGCAGGATGAACTTATAACGATCACTTCCACAGACATCATTACTTTTGCTGTATCTAGTTCTCCAACTTCTCTTCCCAGGATCACGTTTCACTGCAGTCAGGATTCCTGCAGCACAGTGATTACAGGTAGCTTGGGCAGCAACAGAAACAAAGCAGCAGCAGAGCTTCAATATGGCCTATGCAACTTTGCTGAAGACCTGATCCTGCACAAATCTGAGTTTCCTTTTCCTGATTGTTATAGAGGTCAAGCACACATCCTGTGCTGCCAACTGACGCCTGCTCAAGTCATACAACCAACTAACAAGAGAGTGAGGTCTCAGCCTTGTGTCCATCTCAGTGGAAAAGGGAGTACATGCTGATGACCACTAAGTTAGATGGCAGGATCAGCAGCTAAAAAAGTTTGTCCAAACTCCACAGATACAAGACACAGAAACGTACTCAATATTCCTTGCCGCCATGGTCTTTGCCCATAGAAGTCAAGCACTCCAGTTTGTGTTTCCAGGGGATCCGGATTGGGATACATCACAGAGGACTGTAAATTCAGCAAAAACAGTAACAAAAAAGGGTTCATGTTTCATTTTCTGCCAGGTAAGCACCAGAAAAACCCTAAAACAATACCCTCCCCCATATACTAATACTAATGCTCTTGTTTGTCGGCTTCCCATAAGTCAACAGATATAGTGTACATATAGAAAAATATACTGGAAAAACAAACCAGTAAGTTTTCAAGTATCTAGAGATGTAGAAAGTATATTAAAAAAAAACCAAAAAAACACATTAAGAACATGTCAGAATTATTTGTAATAAAATAAATACTAATGCATTTTCTCTGGAGTAACTTCTCCCATCCAAAACAAATACATGTAATGTTGGTAAGCATCAGAACACATACATCCCTTCTCTGGATTCCATTTATGCATATTAAAGGTTGTTCCACTTCCATTTAAGATTACAATATTAGCTAATTTACTATCTGCTAACTTGCAAAACGTTTTCTCCCCTCCCAACTTACATCATGGTTACAAAGCATACTTGCTAGTTGTTTTCGTTCCTGTGCATAGTAAGCTGCCTGCTGGTAATAGAAACCTGGATTCTGAGTTTGAATTGCTGTCAATCCCAGCTTAATCGCTTCATCAAACAAGTCACCAAAAGCCTGAAACCTGTTACAAAAAATTTGTAACCAAGATTATGTACAGAACAGCAATTTGAACTGAAAGGTACTCTACAATTAAAAGTTCTGGTTAGTGTTAAGGCAGATTACATTTCTCTAAATGTTTGCATCTAAATTCTATGGCTGCATTTGTCATACTCTGTTCATTCAAAGAGAAAATTGGTCAAAACAGAACAACAGGGTACAGTTTATATGTTCAAATGTATCTTTATCTTAGATAAATTACTCAAAATTTGTATCTTGTCTAGACAAGTAAAACAGTGAACTTCATAGGGTTACATAAAACTAAGCCAGAAACACTACTAAACAAAAACATACTGTTTAGACATCCAAGCAGCATGCTCAAAAGCCAGTTCTGCACTTCCTATTTTTTTCTTGCATAGGTCAATATGCTTCCTGAACTGTGCAATTGCATCCAGTGGAGTATTATGCTGAAAACAAAGGCGACAGATCTAGAAAACATCAAAATAAGAGGAAAAACCACTGTGTTAGGCTGCTGAGAATCAGCACTCAAAACCACCTCAAACTAATTTTACATATTTCTGGAGAGCAAAAATTGCATAAAAAACACAGGGAGAAAAATAGATGTAAACCATAATGCACTACACCTGAAACCATATGGTCTTCTATTTCATCTAATGCTACTTTTCTTCCCCTTCTCCCCAGGACAGCAATGGAAGGGTGCATAACTCACTGCCAAATGTAACACAGAACTGCAGAGCCACTACAAATATCATTATCTTTGAAGACTGCAGTGTGCAAGTGGAATTTGATAGAATCCAACTCCAAGATTGTTGTAAATGGTGGGATAGTTTTGTTTAACCTAAAACCCTCTAAAACACAACAGAAGTATGGTCTGATTCTTAAGTAGTTGCTTTCCTCCTCCTAACAAGCAGTATGTGAACTATACTGGCCTAAGTTTTTCAAGAAGACAAAAATATTCAAGCAGCCCTTGCGTTCGTTCTCCCTGCACAGGGGGAGTGTTAAAGAGTGTCCAGTCTTTCAGATAATTGCATCTCAAATTAACTCAAATCCTTCAAAATAATCCCAAACTTCAGCTAAGGATCTTTCTTTCATATGGAATTCAGAAGTCTCTGCAAGTCTGAGTGTAACTGGTATTCCACTCTCTCTAATCCATCTCTGTAAAATCAATATAAAATCAACTTTTTACACATTAAAGATGCATTGAGTTCTTTTTTAGGTAAAGGCTGTCAAAGATTAGAAGTACAGTTGTTACCTTGTAATTTATAAATCCTGCCATGGTCTTGATTTCCAGCATGTTTGTTTCATGAGCTCTCAATTCATGCACAAGATTATATGCAGTTCTGTAATTCCTAAGCACGAATACTTTAATTAGAGTTAAATCATACAAGATAATAAAATTCAAGACGAGGATTCCCAACAGCAAAAAACAGCCTTTCAATCAGAGTGTTCTTCCCAGTGAAGAACTTGCCCCTTACATTCGTGTTTAAATAATTTTGCGTTCAGGAAAATATTTATCAAACTCTATGGCTTAGAAGGCCGGGGAAAAGTATATGAGTCTTACTTGAGAGCATTCTGTGTATCCTGTTTCAGCTCACTGAAGAACGCTATTTTGAACTGGTGTCTAACAAATAAAAGCTGCAAAACACAAACAGTGTACATCTTTCATAAACATTCCAACATACCAGTTACCTACAAAGCAGATACAGGTGGTAACTTCAGAAATTTACATAATATAGGACTAGACTTGAAAAACTGACTATGTAGCTGTTTCCTAACAGTTCTCTCTGCCACCATGACGCAGCAGGGATCTTTCAACAGATTCAATCTATCCAACGCCTTTTATCCCAGAACAAGGGAGAGGCTTTGTAACACCCCAAAGTCTCTACAACAGAGCTGATTGTGGTTTGAAACTCATCACTTGGATTCCAGATTTCAAGAGAGGGAAGCTGGCAATCTCAACAGAACATAGTGTGTCTGAGTGGATTTGAAAAGCAAAAGTTTAAAAGCCAAATCAAGTGCAACTTTGAGTACAAAATGTCTAAGGAAAGCACATTCCACAACTTGTTAAGATACTACACTCAAATAGGTTAAACCAATAGAGATAATTAAGAAGTTTTTCTTTTTTTAATCTGAGAGCTTGATTTTTGGGCTGCAGCTCTTCTAAGGCAGATGTGAGGAAGACGAATGTAAGAACAAATCCAAACAAAATAAAAGCTTAAATTGCATAAAATAAAACCTAATTTACTTTCTGTACTGAGAGAGGACATCTCAAGTTGGAAGGGAGTAATAAAAACATTTAAGTGTTTAATAAACAACTCTTATTTTCATGTTTTAACATGCAATATAATTTTGTACAGTACTTCAAAAACAGGGTAACATTACCTGATGAGTGGTTTTGTTCAAGAACTCCTTGTGAGATTTCACTCTTCGTATTTCTGTGTAGTAATAAGTCTGTGCATGCTCATAGAAAGCATTTTCCAACCTGCAACAAAGTTGCTCATAAGTTTCACAAAGTTTCTCCCACATGCAAAGAAGTTTTGAAGTTCTTCCAAATAAGTTACTTTTAATCCTGCTTATTTGAGTGTTGGCAAAGTAGCTTGAGGTATTACTAAACTCTTCTTTAAGTTACAACACAGATAAGAGTCTGCAGACAAAAAAACCTCTTCACATAGGGATAGCGAGAAGTTGAACAAGCAAGTTTGAGAGCTTTATATACTGACTTCTCATACAACAATCTCTGGTATTTAATTTAAGAAAGTCTGAGGGTAAGCTGTTCTGAGTTTGCAAGGTAATAGAAAGTGGAGAGATGTCCCTAAATAAAAGCAAGCAAACCTTGCTGAGGCTCCCAGAAAATGTTGGAACAAGTCAAGATCTTATTTGCTGGACTGAGAGGGAAGAAGTGGAAAGGAAAAAATATCAGTAAACAAAATTATGAGGGCACAGTCTAGGTTTCATTATTCTGTCTAAATGGCAACAGCTACCTGGTAATTTGCAGAGGTAACAGTGGGATTTGTGTTTGCAAGATACATAGCCCAAGACAAGTTACAGGGGAAGAAAAGAAAGACAAAGAACACCAAATGCAGTATGAGGCTGAGGATGATCCAAAAACTATATGCTGTACGATCAAACTATAAGGAGTAAAATCAACTAGAACAAGACCAGAATCCAGGAGAGGAATACTTGCAATAGCACTGACACATGCAGGAACTAAAGGCTGAAGTACCAATTCTGTGATTTGGCCAAGAAGGGATCACTGCAGATCTTGACTAAGGCAGATTACAACTTGTGTTCTGCCTGCTATGCAGCTGAGAGGATGGCAAAGGAAACTGTGGGACAGACCACTGGACAGTAATTGTTAACTATGAATTCAGTCATAATGGGGAGACAAGACAAATGAAGTTAACCTAGTATTATACTGTGGCCATATAAGAGAACATTAGCCAGTCTGAGGGGTGAAAAAAAAAAAAAAAAAAAGGAATCTTTTATTACTGTGAAATCTCAATTAAAAATGTCAAAATTAAAAGATTTATACCAAACCTTCTGACATGATTATATGCACAAACAGCTGTTGGGGTTTTTTTGTCCACCAACTTGGAGACTGTTGCAAATCTCGTAATAAATCTCAAAATGCAACTAGATGCAGTTTGCAAAGACTTACACTAGTTAACACACAGTAAACATTCCCACTTAAGCACTGAGTAAAATATGAAAAGCTAGAAGTAATCGTTACCCTATTTTGATGAATTCCAGTGGCAGTTTGTGAGCAGTGTGGATACACTACCAGCAGTAATTTATGTTGAGAATTAGACCATTTATATATAAATACAAAGGTGAGAGAAGAATTAGCCTCTCAGACCATGACTCCTTCTCTCCCTAAGCATATACTGGAAAATTAAAACTAATTTTATTAAGCTATGATTTGCTTTAGTTTGAGCCCTTCCTTTTAGATCTACACAAGTCTGTCTACCTTTCCCTAATCTGTTTTTGAAAAGTCTTCCTAATTTATTTGATGTTGCGTTCCCTGTAAATATTAAAACAGAACGCACAAGAAATTTATAAAATGACAAAGACATAATATTTGCAACCAGATAGATGCTACTTAGCATTAACAGAAAGTGAGAGCTATACAGCCAGGAAGGGGGGCAGGGGAGAAACAAAATCTGCCAAGAGTTAAACTTAACAACAACACATTTGTAGGGAAAATCATTTAGAACCAGCAAGGCCAAAACCACTGCAGAAGTAGAAAAGTCCACTTTGCCTCTATCTCACTTGAGGAAGGGAACACCTTGGGATATTTAATAATATTTCTTTAAAAGCAACATCTCTGACTGTCATTACTGAAATTCACAAAGTGGTGTGGAATTCATGAGGCCCCAATACCGAGCCCTGGGGAACACCACTTGTGACCAGCTGCCAGCTGGATGTGACACCATTCACCAACACTCCTTGGGCCTGGCCACCCAGACAGTTCTTAGCCCAGTGGTGAGTGCACCTGTCCAAGAATATGGGCTTTCAGCTTCTCCAGGAGAATGCTGTGGGAGGCAGTGTCAAAGGCTTTATTGCAGTCCAGGTAGACAATAACCACAACTTGTCCCTCAACCACTAAGCATGTCACCTGGTCACACAAGGAGATCAGGCTGGTCAAGCAGAACCTGTCTGACTGGGCCTGAATCCCTAGTTCTGACAGCACTCAAGATGATCTCCTCCAAAACTTTCCCTGACATCGAGGTCAGGTTGACAGGCTTGTAAGTTCCCTGGATCCTCTTTCCAGTCCCCTAGGGCACCACAGTGGGCAATGTCCAGTCAACCGGGACCTCCCTGGTTGACCAGGGCTGCTGGTAAATGACTGAAAGTGGCTCACTGAGCACTTCTGACAGCTCCCTTAGTACCCCTGGGCAGATCCCATCCGGCCCCACAGACTTGTGCATGTCTCAGTGGTGTAGCAGGCCACTGACCATTTCCCCTTGGATTATGGGGGCTTCATTCTGCTCCCCATCTCTGTCTTCCAATTCAGGGGGCTGGGCACCTTGAGGACAACTGGTCCCGTTACTAAAGACTGAGGCAAAGGAGGCATTAAGTACCTCTGCCTTTTCCTCTTCTTTTGTTACTATGTTTTGCCTCACATGCAATAAAAAGATGGAGATTCTCCTCAGCCCTCTTTCTATTGCTAATGTATTTATAGAGACACTTTATTGTTTTTTTGTTTTGTTTTATGGCAGTGGCCAGATTAAGTTTTATTTGGGCTTTAGCCCTTCTTTTTTCCCCTACATAACCTCATGAAATCCTTGTAGTCCTCCTGAGTTGCCTGCCCCTTCTTCCAAAGGACATAAACTCTCTTTTTCCCCAGGTTCCAGTCAAGCTCTCTGTTCAGGCCAGAACAGTCTTCTTCCTCACTATCTTATCTTTCAGTACAGGGGACAGCCTGCTCCTGCACCTTTAATATTTCCTTATTGAAGAACGTCCAGCCTTCCTGGACTCCCTCCCAAGGGACTCTGTCAACCAGTCTCCTAAACTGGACAAACTCTGCCCCCTAGAAATCCAAAGTAGCAGGACATTGACACCCCTTCCTTACTTCTCCAAGAATCTAAAACTCTACCATTCCATGATTGCTGTGTCCAAGACAGCCTCCAACCCACAAGTCCTTCTCTATTCACAAAGAGCAGATCCAGTAGGCACCTTCCCTAGTTGGCTTACTGACCAGCTGTGTCAGGAAGTTCTCTTCCACACACTCTAGAAACCTCCTAGGCTCTTTCTGTTCTGCTGTGTTGTATTTCCAGCAGATATCTGGTAAGCTCGGGTCTCCCATGAGAACAAGGGCTAGTAATTATGAGGCTTCTCTCAGCTGTTTACAGAATATTTCATCTGCATCTTCATCCTGGTTGGGCGGTCTGTAAGAGACTCCCAGCAGGATACCTGCCTTGTTGGCTTTCCCCCGATTCTTTCCCATAAACATTCAACCCTATCATCACCATCATTAAGCTCTAGACAATCGAAACACTCCCAGTCAAAACACTCCCTAACATACGGGGCTACCCCACTGCCCCTCCTTCCTTGTTTTTCCCTTCTGAAGAGTTTATAGTCACCCACTGCAATACTTCACTTGTGCAAATCATCCCACCATATTTCCATGATGGCAACCAGATCACAGTTTTCCAGCTGTACCAGAGCTTCCAGGTTCCTCCTGTTTATTGTCTACACTCTGTGCAGTGGTTTAGATGCGCCTCAACCGGGCTTTTTGGGGGGAGAAGCCCTAATTCCTACGTGACCATTCTCAGGCACTTCCACAGTTTCTAACACAGCAGTAACCCTTGTGTCTTTGCTGCCACATGGATTTCCATCCCCTACTTCCAATGAGCCAGCAGAATGAAGGTCCTCACTAGCACACCAGTACACCGGCATGCTTACCTGGTTTTAACCCTTTCCCCCTTTAGTCTGGTTCAAAGCCCTTTTAATGAGCTCTGCTAACTCCTTCCCCCATCTGAGACAAGTGTACACCAGCTGTCGCCAGCAGGCCTGGTGTTGTGTAAACCTACCCACAATCAGCAAACAGAGGAAAACAGTGCTTACCTTATGATATAGCCAACAAGATGATCAGTGTGTGGAAGTACAAAGAGTGATTTTCCAGAAAGGTCACAAGCATTACATAAAGCTGCTGCCCTCTCTGATGCAATAACATCTTCCCCTAGAGAAGTCAAGGAAAGCACAAGTAAGTGGTATGGGGTGCTGCAATATCAAACTAGCTCTAAAAGCTTAAGAGTCATGTTATGAACCTTAGGTAGACCTAAAGCTCTAAAAGATATGGGAAAATCTACTAAAGTTAAACCAAGATCACATTTTTTTCTTACTTCTTTCAGAATGCTACACACTTCATCCAGTAGAGCACACTGCAGAAACTTTCTAGATGTTTCTAGCAAGTATGAAATATGTTTTTCATCTCTCACAAAATTATTCTAAAAAAATACTCCGTATCTTGAGAAATACCATAGCATCCAGAAAAGGCAAACATATACAGCAGGTAGAGAAAAAACAATCTGCCAGACACTCAGAAGTGTACAGCTACAGCTGAAGCAGCAGCTGAATATAAGGTTAATGTAAGGTTAAAGTGTATCACATTTCACAGCTCCACCTGGCTCCAAATTTTATTGATTGAAATAGAGTTAAATGAAAGACCTTTATAGGTACCAAATACCCTTCCTCTAAGTTCTCAATGCTTTTACTGCTTTTCTTGATCTTAAGCAAAGTTTAAAATGCAACTTGCTTACAAAAAGGCACAACACGAGTATTATACTAGTAAGCCAACTTTGATACTGCATACCAAAAATCACTTGGATTTAAGTGGAAGAAGATAAGGAGAGAAGTATCAAATGTTTAGGGTAAACCGCCCTGAGTGCTTTTTATCCTTACACTTTCCTGCAGTCACATTTAATGTACGTGGATGACATTATATGAAGAACTGCAGATAACGTGACAAACAACAGTCAGCTCATTCCTTTGGGCCTTCTGAAAAACGACAACTCCACAACTGTGCAGTTTTCAAGTACCTGGAGGCAACGGTGTTTTTTTCTGAATCAAAACCACAGCGACTTTCGTATTTCTTCCCTGCAAACTTTGCCTAAAATAAAGACAACAGGGTACAGTGTCAAGGTTTCACTTCTTATTTCTCAATAATCAGAAGAAAATGAGATTTCAGTTTAGATGGAAGCAAAGGAAGAATGTTACATAGGAGAAAAAGCAAAATACAACAATATACTCCATCATTCACAGAATGCTGTGTTCCCTTTTTTGGGACAGGATAATTGTGCGGAGTTTAGCAGGCAAAATTTCAGGGGCTGTTTTCACTTAAGTAACTTTTACAAATAAACCATTAAAAAAAGGGGTTTTATTGTCAGTTGTATGTTAAAAAGCAAAGCTCAAGTTCCCTTTAATTTGTGCCTAAGAAAAGAAAAAATATGTTTTCTATTCTGCAATTCACACTTACTTCAGCTTTTAGTACATTATGAACCAAGTGAAAAAAGTCTACCTGACAATTTCAACTCGAGTAGCACACTCCAGCTGCTTTTCCTTCCACTGTGGCTCATCCCAGTCTAGTTCATAGAATACCACCACAAGTGCTGGAACCAAATTCAGGTGTTTGTTCATCCAACCAGTCTTCAGGATTCCTTTTGGAATATACCATTCATAGGATGTCCTCTGAAAATATTGAGGATATTAAAGTAAGCTACCAAATCCACTTACAAACATTTTCAGCAGGAGAAAAGGAATTGCCTCTACATTCTTGTCACTTGAGAATATGTTTGTCATGTTTCCTTTAACATTCCCCCCCTTGAGCCTTCGCTCCCTATTAGGACATATCCTTTGATACCTGGCATCAAGGCTTTATGTCTGAGATATCAGCAGCAAAGAACAACATGTTCCAGGTAGACTGGAGAAAAGGGACAAGTTCAGGATGCAGCATGTTTGACATACTACCATGGAACATTAGGCTCAGTTTAAAACAGGGCTCTCAAACAGAGAGACACCTCAGTTTAGATTGTTTGCCTTCACCAGCATCATGGAATTATGTAATTTTCTAAGGCTTTGACATTGCTTCTTAACTTGCCTTCTGCTGTGTTTCACTTAGCTAAAGGCTTCACGCTTTTTTCAGAACACACTAATTCCAAGTATCTAATTTCTCCAGAGTTAAACTTGAGGCTTCACTGAAGCTCAAATTTTACAAGATGCCTTAGTGCTGAGTCGAAGAACAGCAAGTACTTCAAAAAGCAAACCATACTATCTACTTCTGGCTCGTGAGCTAGGGCACCCCGGTCTCCTAAGCACCCACAGCGCTCCCTCACAACACCCTTGGCCTCCCCTTTGCCCTCACGGTGCTCGGCCGCCTGCAGACCAGCCCGCAGCCCTTCCCGCAGGGAGACACCAGCTCCCGCGTCCCCGCTCCCGGGGCCGTGCCGCGGGGACAGCGGGCCGGAGCCCCGCAGGGCGGGGGAGGCTCGGTACCTTCGTCCTGCACTTGGGGTACTCGTGGTCGCCAGGCAGCACTTTGAAGGAGATGGGGACGCGGTCGGCCCTGCGGTTGGCGCAGAAGGCGTCCCACACGGCGCGGTGCACGGCGTTGTACACCACGTCCAGGCCGGTGAGCGTGACGAACGCCATGGGCCGGCAGCACAGCTCCACCGGGAAGTCCCAGTGCGTCGGCGGGGTCATCCTGCGCCCGGCACGGCGGCCCGCGGGCCGGCGGGACAGCGGCGGCAGAAGGGCTGCTCGGGCCGACCGCAGGGGCGCCCCGTTGTCCCGGGTCCGCCCTCCCCGAAACGCCGCTCAGCGCGGCGGGACAGAGCCGGGAAGCGCCAGCTGGGAGCGGCCGCGGGTCACGGGAGGCAGCGCGGGCGGGCCCCGCCCCAGGAAGCGAGCGCCGGCTGGCGTCGGAAGGGCAGCGCGAGCGGCCAATGGGCACCTCGGCCGCTCCGCCCGGGCCGGCCAGGAGTGACGTCACTGGCCGAGGAGCCAGTGAGCAGAGGGAGGAAGCGCGGGCGGGCGCGCACCGAGCCAATGGGAGAGCAGGGGGCGGTGCCCCGGTGAGGGCGCGTCCGTGCGCGGGCGGCGGGGCCGCGCAGCCAGGCCCGCCCAGCCCCGGCGGGAACGGGAGCGGGCCGGGCTAGGGGAGTGAGGCTGCGGCCATGGCGGCCAACGAGGACCAGGAGGTGAGGCTCAGGCCCTGCTCCCTGCGGGAGGGCGAGCCCGGGACAGGAGGGAGGGAGGGAGGGATGGAGCCATGGAGCCATGGTGGAGCCGCCGTGTGGGAAGGGGGAGCGGCCCGGCGGGCGGAGGGAGGTAGCGGGCGCTGGAGCGGTGAGGGGCGGGAGGCGGGAGCCGGGGGCGGCGGCGCCGGGCGGGTGCGAGCGCCGTGCGGGGCCGCGGTCGGTAACCCCTGCTCTGCCCTGGCTGCAGATGGAGCTGGAGGCGCTGCGCTCCATCTACGAGGGAGACCTGTGCTTCAGGGAGCTCAGCCCCGTGTCCTTCCAGTACAGGGTAAGGCGGAGTTGCACCCTGAAGTTACTTTGCTGCCTTGTAGTTGCCCTATCAGGGGTTTCTAAGCCGAAGAGGTGTCCGATGTTCAAATGAAGGGTGGATCCGTAGGCCACTGTTTCAGAATTTTTGGTACAGTGATTCTTCATAATTCATGTTTAGGAACCTGCTCCCAGTGTGGGTTTATCACAGAATGGGTCAGATTGGAAGGCACCACAGAGGGTCATGTGGTCCAACCTCCCTGCTCAAGCAGGGTCATCCTAGAAAACATTGCACAGGATTGTATCCAGATGATTCTTGAATATCTCCAGTGAGGGAGACTCCACAACCACTCTGGGCAATCTGTTCTAGTGCTTGGTCATCTACACAGTAAAGAAGTCCTTCCTCATATTCAGGTGGAAGTTCCAGTGCATCACTGTCTGCTCCTTACCTCTCATCCTATTGCTTGGCACCACAAGGCAGTTATCCCTTAGCCTTGCATCTCTGTGCCCAGTGTAGCCAGAATTGTGAAACCCTCTGAAGGAGCCAGCCTGCTGAGTAATACGTCCCCTGGCTGGTCAGAAATGTAGAGACTTACAGAGATGTTTGCATGTAAAACTTTGAACCTTCATTGCTGCTCAGTTACGAGGTTTCAGTCTCTCGTTCAGAGGCAGTTGGAGATGCTCTGTCTGCCTGCTAAAGAGAAAATCCAGGAAATACTTTATGCACATGCACTGATACAGTTCTGCTCAGGAGAGACATACAAGTAGTGTCAAGCTTAAGACATGCAGCTAGATTATGGCATGAAATTCTCTCCAGCTTTCTCAGATTTAAAGACCTGTAAGTTCTTCTGAGCATGGACTGAAGCAGATCTTTGGATGGCCAGAGAACTTTACTGACGAAAACTTAGACATCCATGGGAGAGAAGGGAGACTTCTGAAAATGCCATATGCCTGTGCTGGGGAGAAGGCATCCAGAATCACCTTTTTGTGACTTCTCAAATAACTTGTGATTAGTATCAGTAATTGTAACGAGATACGGGTCAATTTAATAATTAGCTCTGGAGTCCCATCCATGTAAATGTAGTCTTTCTTCACTCACAGGATCATTCTTAGTAAATTTAATTTCCTCAGAAGAGGAAACTCCTACAAGTCTACAGTGTATTGTTTTACGTTTCACCAGCTGTGGTCATTTTTTATTTTTATTAGACAAAAAATAATTGCCAAAAGTTAGGATAACTCAATTTAACTGCAGTAAAACATAGTGTCAAACAAAGACAACAATACACCTTTCCCCCAAAGAATGATTTGTATTACAAGAAAGCATAATGCAGGTAAGTGAGAAAAAAAATCGCACACCATCTTTCAGACCGTTGCATCTTGCACCTCTCTCATATACAGGGCACAGCTGTTTTGTAATCAGTGTGCTTCAAAATGCTTTTTCTAAATAACAGCTTTGTTTTCTAACTGATAACTTTATGAAAATAGTTGTCTCGAGATTTGGTTGGTCTAAGAGAAATAAAAGACTTCTGTATTGACATCGTAATTCTTAGTAGGTGACTGGAAACTGTTGATTTATAAAGTTTTTCTTTTCCCTTCAGATAGGTGAAAGTGGTGATCCCAAAGCTTTTCTAATAGAAGTTTCTTGGCCAGAAACATATCCACAAACAGCACCAGTCATATCAATGGATGCTTTCTTCAACAACACAATGTAAGTATTTATGACAGCTTCACTCCTTGGCCTTGTACATGGGGGCTTTTTGTTTGGTAAACTTTCCTTTATCTGTGTAGTTGATAGTTTATTTTAATGGTTTCTTTTAGATCTGCAGCTATTAAGCGAAGTATACTGGAGAAGTTAATGGTAGAAGTTGAAGCGAATCTTGGAACTGCTATGACATACACACTTTTTGAATATGCCAAAGACAATAAAGATGTGTTCATGGAAAATCAGCCTGTTAACACTGTGGTAAGTAGATAAATTCAGATTTTACTTTTGTGCTTTTAAAACTGAAAAAAAATGGTTATTATTTCTCTGAATACTTCATACCTCTCTCTTTAGGTTGTAAGTCAGTTCATTGGGTATACACATTAGAGGCTAAGATTGTCACACAGAGTATGGTGCCATGGTGCTCTGTGGTCATAGTTGTTATATTTGATTGTTACTTTGCTGTTATACCAAAATGTTTGTGGGCTGTTGTTCTGTCCCACAGGGTAACATAAAAATGGAGACTTGGAGAAGAAGCAAAACTAAAGGAAGCTGAAACAGAGATTTAAGGTGTCTGCTGAGGGCTGGAAGGGTGGCAATTTACTGCAGCCTTCCTGGAGTGCAGTGGATTGCATAAGTCCACCTCCAGGGTCTTAAGGAGTCAAGCTGAGTCAATTTGTGGTTTCTGTGTTGTGTAAGGATGTTATTTGCCATCACAGTGCTGTGGATTTGCTTTGAGGAAGAAGAAATGGTTTCCATGTTTGGGTAGTCTGAATCCCTTCACTAAAATGTAAATCGCACTCCATGATTAAATTTGAAGAGTGTAAGAGGTGCCTTTTCCAACTGTAAAAGAAAATAATTCTAGTCCCCAACACATGTTTTTCAAAACTACAGTCCTGATTGTATGTTGATTAAGAGCTGCAGGCTGCTGACAGCATTGTTTCTTTCTGACAGTCAAGATATTTCAGTATGTCGAGTTTGGTAACCACATCACATCACACAAGGGTATTCGTGGAACTAATATGCAAATATTTACAACCACTTTTATCTTTCTCAGACTTCAGTAAGCAATAGCATTGCAATTGGAACTCCTGATGTGCCTGCAAGTAAGAAAAAAGAGAAAAAGGAGCAGTTATCCAAAACCCAGAAGCGAAAGCTAGCTGATAAAACAGGTTTGTTTACGATAATATTCTTTTTTTGGTCAGTATGAAAATCCAAACTTCATAATAATGACATCTTGCTGGAGTCAGAGTCAGTAGTTTGTTTATAAGATTAACTACTTTAAGTCTCTGGTCTCTGTTTTACTTGTTCTACAGGAATTATTCTTGCCTAAGATGTTAGTTCTGGTCAAAGCAACTTTCTACAGAGTAGGGATTGCACAATGTCATTGGTTTTTAGGTTTTTTTAAATTCAATTTGTGACAAAAGTGAAATTTTCAATACTCATTGGAGGAGAGGATTTGGGATCTCTATTGACAAAAGATGAGGGTTTTTTTTGATGGGCCCTCATAAATCATTCACAATATTAAAAATGTAATTTTTAAATGAAAGTATTTGTTTTGGAACCCAAAATAAAACATCTGATTTAGTTTGTATTTTAGAAATATAGGTGTTTCTGCAGATATTTAATGCCTTCAATGAAATAGTAGTGTTTTGATTGAAATCTGTTGATTGTTTCAGTTAATTCTGCTAATGACTCGTGTTCAGCCTCAGCTTTTAATAATGATCTGGACAATGCAATCCTATTGCAGCAATAAGTTGTACCCTGTGTTAGAGGTTTCTGCATATATTCTCCCTAACCTAATGTATAGTTGGTAGGCTTAATGTAAAGTGTATAAAGGAAAAGCTGCATAAAATTTTGTTCTTTGACAGAATTTATCATTGCTAGTCAGCCCAGCTCAGGTTGGAGTTACCTTCTAAGTTAAATTTCAAGTGGACTGAGGTGTTTTTATTCAAACAGAATTACTTTGAATCACGTACTCACAGAATCATCAAGGTTGGAAGAGACCCTCAAGTTCATCCAGTTCAAGTTCATCCGGTTCAATCATCAACCCAGCACCACCATTGTCATCCCTAAACTGTATACCCAAGGGCCACATCCAGATGTCTCTTGAACACTTCCACAGATGGTGACTCCACCACCTCTCTGGGCAACTTATTCTAATACCTAACCACTCTGTCAGTGAAAAATGTTTTTGTAATATCTAATCTGAGCCTCTCCTGCCACAGCTTAAGGCCATTTCATCTCATGCATTCACTTGGGGTTGGTTGAAGAAGAAACTGTGTTTAAGACATTAAAATCTGGGTTTGTCCTCGGGGCTTCATTGTGGAGAAATTGAGGAGTTTGGATATTTAGAATTTTGTGTGTTGAAAATGAAACCTTCTTATTCTGCAGATAACAAAGGGGAGCTTCCGCGAGGATGGAACTGGGTGGACGTAATTAAGGTAACATGACTGTGTTATATGCAGTATTATGAAACTACTGTATATGTATATTAAAAATTATTTGCACTTATATCTGAAGAAAACTGATCTATTTTTTTCTTGCTTTTCCTCCAACTATGTTTGGATTTGACTATGGTGTCTGATTAATTTCTATATGTGTCCAGCATGTAAGTATTTTCAAGTTATCTTTTTTTACTGTAAGCAAAGAAAGAGTAAGAACAGTTGCTTATTTTGGGTTCTAAGTTAAGTATTTCTCAAATGCTTTGAGCAACTTTGGTTACTCTTTGACCTTGATTGTTTTAGTATTTATTTATTGAGCAGCTAAATTTTAGTTTTATGATGAGAGGGCTTTGCTGACCAAATGTACTGAAAGTATTCTGTCTTCATGTAACAACACGATTGAAAACAAAATTAGTGCTGCTGTTAGATTCTGGAGAGCAGTGGATAAGTAAGCAGAAAAAGGGAGCTGTGTCAAGTGGGAGCAACTTACTGTCTCCTACAAGCCTGAGTCTCTATTACAACTACTCCAGTGGATAATTACTTTCTATTTGCTCCCTCAGCATTGAATTTTTCCACCCTCTTGTATTTGCTGATTCAGTGAAAATCACTGCTTGACAATTTTGAAAGCAAACTCTTTTATTTTACACAACTCAGTAATTTTCAGTGTAATTTTCAGTTCTAGTTGTTAAATAAGAGCAAGTAAATGATGAGGGTGGTTTTAGGCAGTCCTTCTGAGTTTTGAGTGGCTATATGTAGTGGATATTTTGTATTCTAGATAGATTTCATAACAGGTGTCCTACATTTAGTAATTATGAATTTAGCTTTAAAAAGTGAGAAATATGAAGTTAATGTCCATTTCTATATTGTTTAAATTTCTATATGGGAATTCTCTCAGAGACGTGTACAAATAATGTTCCATTACTTTATCTTTTATTTTGGAGAGCTGGATGGAGCCTTCAAATTAAATAGAAACAGTACCCTGAGGTTTTTGGGGGTTTGTTGCTGGTTTTTTTTAAATTTAACTTTCATGTTCGGGAAGTAAGTTCATTTAGTGTTTAAATTTAAGAATTAATTTTGATGCTTTTCAGTCTCTTGGTACAGTAGCACAGTCTGTATTATTAATTAAGTATACATGTGTTCAATGTGAGATGGAGAAATGTTGTTCTTGTTTCCTAATAAATGGAATGGCAGTCTAAACTTTGAATACTTTCTTTTTGTGTCTCTTTTATAGTTAAGCAAAACTGGTTCTAAAGATGATGAATAAAGGACTTTGGTACAAGGAAACTCCACCTTTTAATACAGTGCAATTTTGGGTCACCATCTCTCTCTTAATAATTTTTTGTATTTGCTGAAGTAAACATTTTATAAAGCTCAATTTCCTAACTTGTAAATCTAGTCACACAAGTTTATCTAGAGACTATGTGGTCTTCTTTGGAAAACAAAAACAACAAACAACAAACTTGCCTTAAATGAAGGTTAGATTGTGACCAAGGATATAGAGAGCCAGTGTGGTGAAGTGAATAGTGCTGCAGTGTTTTTTAATTTATATTTTAGTCTGTAGTAAAATCCTGTTATAGTGAACCCAATGATACTGTTAATGTTTCCTAATGTTCTTATTCCAACTGAAGAAAAAAGCACTATAACAGTGATTGGTCACTTGACAGCTTAATTCATCAAAATAAATTATTCCATGGAAATAAGACCTTTGTCATTTTTTTATCTAATATGAACATAGAAGGAGAACATAAAAAGTGTTGCATTGCCAAACAAACTAGAGCTTGTGGTCCCATTTCACTAGCTAAAATTGCAAATACTAGTGAAAGCAAGGCCAGATATTCTAGTCTGCTCAAAAATGAGTGGTTATAGCAGAAGTGTGTCTTATTTACTCTCCCAATATCCCGTCTGTTGGTCTTTCTCCAGAGTGCATCTTTACAGACGGCTGGATGTCTGAGGGGCAGGAAAAGAACTTTCTTGCAGTGTCTCAATAAGTGTTGGGATTTTGTAGCTATTTCACTAGAGAAATGGGCATTCTTTAGAGGGGTTTGCTGACTGAGTGGTGGGACAGTGGAAGTCAGCAATTTGTCAGACATATCAGGAGAACTCTTATTTGGGCGAGCTCTTTTTTTATTTTTTTTTCCCCTAATCTGCCTCACTTGTATGAGAAAGAGAAGTCATCTTTACTATGTAAACTGTTACTGAATACAAGATGCCTTAATGTCCTTTATTATTTTTGTTTGTTTTGAGATGAACTTTAATAAATGCCTATTTATCTGCTGTGGTATGTGTTTTGTTTTTTTTTTTTTTTTTTTAATTGTGTGTTGCCTACTGTGCTGTGCAAGTTTGGGCTTGCAAAAGCTTTCTTTTACAAAGAAAGCATTCTTAAAAATTGGTGGAAGAATTCTGCCTTCCCTCTTGTGGTATGTGTTTATATGATACTCAGGGTAGGTGTGTTACTAGTATGAGGGTCGGTCACCTCACCGAGAGTTGTAGGGACAGTATCCATTGTGTTCAGTACACACAGCAAGTCCAGCATGCCTTTGAAAGAGTGCACCAAACGGTGTGCAGCACTCTTCTTCTCAGAGAGTCGTGGTTTCTTTTTTAACTCGGCTCTCATGTAGTAAAAGGTTGTAAGGTATGCATGGAAGGACCTTCTCCAAACAATGAAGTCTTGCCTTTGACATAAACGAGAGGCTCATGGCTGTACCCTGAGCGAGAGTGTCTGGTGGGGAGTACCACTGCAGGGAGAATTTGTCTGGCAGTATGTGGTGAATCTGTGACAGGGAGGGGCATTTAGCTTTAGTCTCTGCCCAGTGTCAGAATGAGCAGGACTCTCTATTCACCAGTATCCCAAGGGGAATTGACTTGCTTTGCTGGTATCCTTGGTGTATAAATCAAGTTGCCATGACAATTTATCTGATTAAAGATTAAGAGGGTGGTGGAAGGACAAATAAGAACCACATCTCTTGCTTTTTATAGTGGTACTGGGTGTAACTTGTTAACCTCATCGTAAGGCACTGTAAAATGCCTCATTTTTCAGCTCCTAGTCTCTGTGTAAATCACGTGCTCTCCTGAAGATAGCTGAGTCTCCTCTGGTTCTGTTAGTAAATGTACCTGCTTTGTGTGCCCACCATGTCGTGCTCACCCTTGTGGTCAGCCTGGCAAAGATACAATGAAATCAAGGCTGATAATTTTCTGCAGTCCTGCTTCAATGGGTTGTAGGTGGGGTGGACAGATAAAGTGTCCCCCAACTGATGAGCAATTAGATTTTGGTGAGTAAAAGACCAGTAGGAAAAAAGCCAGCATTTCTCCATAGAGGACCTTTGGTAAAGGGCAAATGTAGAGAGACTGACTAACCTCATTTCACCTGAGGCATACAAATGATTTTGGGTTATACCATGAACTCTGTGCTGTGAAAATCCTTGAACTGGTCTGAACCAGAAATAGTTCCCCTTTGGAAATTGTTTCCTTCAACAGGGTGGCACCCTGAGCACTTGCAGTTAACAGCAGAATGGAGAGGGGAGGAAATGTTCATTCAACAGAAAATACCAGAAGCATGAGAATTCTGGGTGGATTGGAGAAGGAAGTGGACAGGGAAGAACATGCTTCTATACAAAACTAAAAGAGTACAGGGGATGAATTTTCGCTGTGCAGTACAATACAACAAAACAAAAGCTAAGCCTGTTGTTGCACAGCTGTAAATTCTGTCATGAGTTTGAGCTATGGTAAAGGACAAGAGGATTGTGGATTTTCTTTCTGTCACTCTGGTTTCTTTCACCAACATGGACTTGGCTTCATCTCAGAATGGGTCTGCTTTGTGCTTATGAGAAGATATTTCTGTTTGACTAATTTATGCTTTCTGTTATTCTCTTTCTGAGCCCATGGAAGCAACCTCTGAAAGCCTGATGTAAGTTAAGACAATGCATATTGACAAGGCATTGGAAAATATTTTATGTAGGTAAAAGAAAGAATTAATTGCTGCTTCTCTCTCTCTCCTTCTTTCAGAGCAAAGTGAGGAGTTAGCCCAAATGGCTGAATTACATAAGACATGAGAATCTATACCCAGGGACTGGTGTACTGTGTCAGCCTGAAAGTGTTACATAGCTATACCTTGCTACTGTGTCTGAGCATTCATGCCTGTGGTTCCTACAGATGTTTGTATTGATGCTAAGAATAGGCAGAAATTTGAAAACTCTTAGTGTGATTGCCTACTGCAAGCTGTTTATGTTGTAAGGTAAGGTTGTAGCAATGAGAGAGAAAGCCAAGCTATAACTGCATAGCCTTGTTGGAGGGGAGTGGTGGTGTGGGGGTGTCTCTGAGGGCATAGTTTCTTGTGCTGTATCTTTATGATCAGAAAGGAGAAGTCAGCCTAGTATGAGTTTGGAAGATAACATTCAAGAAACTATATGGAAGGATAAAAGCTATCCTTTCTCAAGGAATTATCTGCTATAGTGCCACTGAGAGGCAATAAACACAGTCTTGTATAGAGCCACTCTTCAGAGCAGGATCTTACTTTAAATCAAGTAGGAGTCTATGTCAGTTAATGCATTTTATGATTTCCTGCAGGAAAAACAAATGTGAAGAGAGCATTAGTATGTAAAGAGCTGCTGTCTCCACTGTAGGGAACCATTTGATCTGTACTTTGAGTGAAAACTATGATTCAATTGACCTTGAAGAGATATTTTATAATAGTACAGGGAAAATGTAGCAGCCCATTGAAAAAAAGTGCATAGCCTTTATAGATGATTAACAAATTCTGTACAGCATTATCAGTTTTATAATTTTCTGTGAAGATCAGTGCTAGAATATTACCAGGTTTCAGTTGACTGATATATAGCATGGTTATGATTTTCATTTCCCCCCTTCATGCCATATGTCTTTAGATGATAAAAGTACAGGATGTAGTATAGAAATTTCTTTCCAAAATCAAAGTAGTGCTACAGTTACAAATCCACTCAAAGGAAATAATTGTACTCAGAAGTAAGGATGTGCTGAAATTAAAGCTGCCTGTATGATGTTTATATGAGAAGGAATTCAAAAGAAGATTTTCTTTCTCTGACTACATGTTCTTCAAGTTTTGTTTGGGGGGTTTTTTTTCCCCTCGTAGTGTCAAGCAGATGGTTACTTCTTTTCTTCCTAGTGTCCCTCTCAGTAGGGAAGTTGTACAAAAAATGAGTTTTGGTATGCTCCTAAGCTGGAAAAGAGCAAAGTTTTCACTTCGTGAAAGTAAGTAAAGCAATAGAACTGTCCCTGGAACAAAGTGGACATTTGAAACAGGATGACCAGGTATAGAGGCAAATTAATTTGCTTTAGTAGACTGAACGGATCTGGGTGGCTTTAGTCTGCTTCAGAGTTTATCTCCATGCAGTGGATCTGTGACCTCTAAATGCTTATGGATAAATTTAGGCTGGCTGTATGGCTGCAGTCTATGTGATTAAACACTTCTTTCAATAAATTTGTGTTACAGAAATCTGTGCAGATTCTATTGTATTGGTAATGACCTCTAGTTCCATCCCTTTGCATTTGATGGAAGGAGAGGAGATACACTGTTACTGCTCTGGGATGAAAGAATTCCGCATGCATGCTGTCAACAAAGGCTGCCTGGACTTGGTTAGCAGGCACTACAGTCAGTCTGACAGCATTAAAAAGGTGAAGTTCTACAAGATAATTTAGTAGCCTTATCTTAATGTGGATCCAGGTGTTTTTTTGTTTTGTTTTTTTTTTTTTGTTTTGTTTTTGGGTTTTTTTGTTTGTTTGGTTTTGTTTTTGTTTTTGTTTTTGTTTTGGTTTTGGTTTTGTTTTTTTTGTTTGGTTTGGTTTGGTTTGGTTTTTTTAACTTGCTTATGATGTTTAAAATGCTCTAAATACAAGCAGATACACTGGCTTATTAGCTAGTGTATGTATGTGTCAAGTGACTAACTGTTCAGTCAGATGAGTTCAAGAGCAGTTGCTCTGTGTTTCCTGATTTCAGGGCATGGTGAGAGTTCTCTAACTCTTTTCACAGTGCATTCCTACAGGTAATCATCCTCCTCGTTTTTCTTCCCATCATAGGCAAAAAAAAAGAGACTGAGCATCACTCCCACTTGTTTTATTTCCTCCTGTTTTAAATGTATATATTTGAGGCCTCTACTACAAGCTCCGACTGGTAAAGATTGGGGCGAATCTCTTTGTGATCATCACAGTGATCTGTGTTTCAAAGACACCAGCCCTACTGTGTTAGATGCTGCATTGATGAACGCAAAGAAAGCAGAGGTGGTCACTGTCTTGCAGGATCAGGAAATGGGGGAGAAATGTATGTATTACATACACATGCATGGTGAATCACATTTTAACCCTTCTGCTCACAAGACACATGAGGAGACACGCTGAATGTGAAAAGCAAACAGCTTCCTTGGATATCTGCTCAGAGAGAGAAGATGACGGAAGTACTGAAGAGAGGAAAGAGGAAGGAACATCTTGAGTCTGGAGTCTTAAGAACATGGTTGGTTACTCTTCTGAAAAATACGGTTGATAAACATACGTTGTTTCTCTCTATGTTAAAATATCTCTAACGTATTTTAGAAGATGATAAAATATTTTTAAAGGTCTTGATGATAAACCATTGAGGGGAGGAAAGAATGTTACCAGAAGAGAGTTATACACAGGAACAAATCTAGAAATTCTGATTTGGAGCTGTGGGAGTCTTGTATACCAAGCAAAAGCAATTGCCATTACTTAAGAAGTGGAGATAATTCTAAAGCCTAACTTCATCTTTCCAGTGAAATTCTGAGTAGTTTAATATTTTGAGTATTGCAAGCTCAGAGTTTCATCTGCTGCAAGGAAGGGTAGTGCACAAAATTTGGATTTAGATGTGTATTTTGCAACTGCACATTCAGCTCATCAGTATTTAAAGTGTGTCTTGTGAGCAGAATGGTTAAAATGGGATGTGCTACGCAGGTGCATGTAAGTGCAGTCCTGGTAAGGTGCATCATTGCATCATATAACTTAAGGTTTGAATGGACAAAGTATATCCCCAGTAAATATCTGTTTTATTGGAGAAATATTTATCCTATGACTCATTTGAAGCTTTTGCCATCAAATGCAGCAAAATAATCTGTACAGCAGCAAGCAGCATCTCTGAATTCTTCTCATGTCACCTGACCTTGCTTCCACTGGGCATACACCTTCCTTTTTTGCCTAATTTCCAAGAGAAGATCCCTGTTCAGCCAAGCCTGCCTTCTGCCTCGCCTGCTTGACTTCCGACCTTTAGGAATTGCCTGCTCTTGTGCCCTTAGGAGGTCATGTTTAAAAAATAAGCAGCACTGGTGGACCTCAGCATCTGAAAAAAAACATTTTCCCAGGGAACCTTACTAGTTTCCTGAGCAGCCTGAAGTCTGCTTTCTTCATGTCCGTTTTGTTTCAAGCAGCCTACCAGGTCAGTGCTACTTCTGTTCAGAAGGGATTCAGTAAAGGAATAAATGTGGGTTTTCTTCCAATCTGTTAAGGACATGAATTTATACTTCATTAATCTGAAAGTGGCTCACTTCTTTAATCATCAGAAGTTTTATTTCTAAGTACTTGGATGGTAGATGTACTAAGTGTAAAGAATTTCCTTACACGTTATATAGTGCAAATGAATAGTATCTTTACTTAAATGAACAGCAGTGCTTTTCTTATTATACCAAGAAGTGAAGCATTGGAAGCTATCTGAAGGAAAATATTCATGGATCTTTATTAATGATGCTGGTAACACTGTCATCAAACAGGCATGTGACATTTTATCCCTGTCTTAGGGATGGTGTAACTGAGGCCCAGTTGAGATATATACTTGCTAAAACAGAGGTAATAAGTCTCAAACCTGTATCTGTCCATTTGCCAAACTGCGCAGCAATTTGGTAGGCTAGAGCTGCACCTACCCGAAGTAATGTTGTTCTTTAATCACCTTTTATGATTAAAGCAACTTATTCGTTTTCCAGTATGTTCTCACAGCTTCTCTTTTAGTTATCTTCATAACACGTTTTACAGGGATATTTCCAGCAAGGATCTGTGCACAGGCAGCAAGCTAGGAGGAAATGGCTGAGCTTTTTCCAGAAACTACGTAACATATTTCAAGAGTATGCTCTGCTTGCTCTCATAGAGGAAGCATCCGCTGAGCTTCTTGAGACAGGTGAAAACTAGAAACCCAAAATTAAGAGAAGGGCACTCAGCCAGAATAATCAGCAATACATTATTTCCTAAAAGAGGGAAACAGATTAGTTCTACTAATAAAATAAATTAAAGACATCACAGGTTTTGGCATTCATCAGAATTTTGTGGGAAGACAAGCGATACTTCAGTGAGTGTGTTACCACTGTAATAAAGATGTAAAATAGACTTTACTTCTCAATAACCCTAAATGCCTTTTTTTTTTGCAATGAACTGTTTAATTCAATTTAAATATATGTAGCTCTTTCTATAATCTGCAGGCAACTCTTTAGGCTGTACTAGAGGATCAGAAAGCCTGGAGTTTGGCCAAACAAAATAAAACACATGCTGTGAAATTCTATTTAACTGCAGCGAATAAAATGACTACTGCAGAATAATCTTAATTAGTGCAATAATAATTTAAAAGCAAAGCTACCCATTTCATTAGTTTTCTTACAAACAGATCATTTCTGGTTTTCACATGAAGAATAAAGGAAAATCAAATGTTTTCTTTGAGATTCAAAGTGGCTGTGCATCAGAGCTAACAAAGTACTTAGTGCTTCTTTCTTAGCACAGAACTGAGTGTTGTAAGCAGGTTCATACACATCCATTGTGTTCCCAGTCCATGATACACAAGCAGGAGGATTCATAAATTTAAAAATTAGTTAGCCAGCAGAAACCACATGGAGGATTCAGTCCTACATATCTACAAACAAGTCAGTCTCTAGTGTATATGACTTGCATGTATGCCACTCATCTCATAAAACTCTTATGTTACTTAATATGAGTGCAAACATATGAAGCAGCATAAGAGGATAGGAACTAATTAAAATATTTCTGGGAGAAGTTTCTGGGATATTTCATCCATTGCTTAGAATTCCAATTAAAATTATATATCTAGTGAAGAACTTCTGGTACCAGGTTCTTATTTGTATCTGAAAGTGGGGTGGCTTCCTTTTTAAAAGGAGAAAAATATTAATTTGAAAAAAAAAAAGGTTTTTATAAGTTCTACAATTTTCTTTCGGAATGCAAGTTGTGATGCAATATACATGCCTGCAGCTTAGTTATCACAGAATCATGGAATGGTTGGAAGGGACATGTAAAGGTTGTCTATTCCAACTCCCCTACAGTGAGCCGGGACATCTTCAACAGAGCCCTGTCCAATCTTACCTTGAATGTTTCTGGGTATGAGGCGTCTGTCACCTCTCTGGGCAAGCCGTTCCTGTGTTTCACCACCCCCATCGTAAAAAACTTCTTCCTTACATTTAGTGTGAGTCTAGCCTCTTTTGGTTTAAAGCCATTACCCCTTGTCCTATGACAACAGGCCCTGCTAAAGCCTTCTAATAAGCCCTGCTTATTAGAAGCCCCACTAAGTAGTGAAAGGCAACAATCAGGTCTCCGCAGAGCTTTCTCTTCTCCAGGTTGAACAATCCCACCTCTTTCAGTCTTTCATCATAAGAGGTGCTCCATCCCTCTGAGCATTTTTGTGGCCCTTCTCTGGACTTGCTCCAGTAGGTCTTTGTCTTCTTTGTGTTGAGGACCCCAGAGCTGGATGCAGCACTCTGGGTGGGGTCTCTCCAGAACGGAATAGAGTGGCAGAACCACCTCCCTCGACCTGCTGGCCACACTGTTTTTGATGCAACTCAGGACATGGTTGGCTTTCTGAGCTGCAAACACACATTGATGGCTCATAGCCAGTTTTTCATCCACTGAGTTGTCTTTAAGCATAATGTAACTCCATAAGCAATTAAATGAGTAGACCATACAGTTGCTTAAGTTGGTTCTAAGACTAAACAGTATGGGCTTGGTCCACCAAAGAACATGAACTCATGTGACCAAATGTTTTCACACTCAATTACAGTTTTCTGATGGGAACACTGTGGTTTGTTTGTTTTTTTTTTTTTTCCAAAACATCTGTCAGTATGTGATTCAGACCAACAAGTAAGCTTCTGAATGAAAAAAAACAAACACAGGGAGGCAAGAGTTAGTTTGGTTTATTGGTGCCACTTATAAGAGCAGAAAAGTATGACTAATTTTAAGCCTCTGCAAACACCAGATTGCTGCTATTTGCAAAATTTCCATGCATTTTGCAAAGGTAATAAAAATATAAGTATTGTTTGTATAGTGCAGAGATTACTGATGTTTATTTTAATATAAGAATTATCACAAATTGCCATTATCATAACCCCTGCATTTGGCATATTGCAATACAGTGTGCCCATTGTTCTTGTGGAAGGACCTAGATTTGTGCCCAAGAATATAAATTATATAATATGCTGATAAATGTGTGGGCATGCTTATTTTGTAAGTAAGAATTCACAGATTTTAAACTCCTTTTAACAAATAAAGAATCTTTAGGGTGTGAGATTCTTGAAATAATGAATATTTTATGAATCCCACCAACAAAATATCTTTCAGGAAAGGCATCAGGCTTTAGGCCTCTGCCATGGTTTAACCCCAGCCAACAACTAAGTAAGTATGATACAGATGCTTGCTCACTCCACCCAGTCCTTGTGGTAGGAAGAAGAATCACAAAACACTCCCAAAACTTGTGGATTGAGATAAGTAAGAACTGTTTATTAATTGAAATATAATATAATACTACTACTAAAAATAATTGTAATGCATGATACGGTTGCTCACCACCTGCTGACCACTGCCGAGCCTGATCCTGAGCAGCCATCGACAGCTCCCATCCAACTCCTCTCCAGTTCAGATATTGAGCATGGCATTCTGTGGCAGGGAACATCCCTCTGGCCAGTTCAGATCAGCTGTCCTGGCCATGCTCCCTCAAATCTTCTTGTGCACTTCCTTGCTGGCAGAGCATGGGACACTGAAAAGTCCTTGTCTTGGGCTAAGTACTACTTAGCAACAACCAAACATCAGTGTGTTATCAACATTATTCACATACTGAATCCAAAACACAGCACCATACCAGCTACTAGGAAACACCTCTATTACAGCTGAAACCAGGACAGCCCAAAATACCAGTCAGGAACACAGACCCAAGTGAATATTGTCATTGAAATAAAAAAAAAAGAAGAGTGTTAAACTACTTCAATTTATTTTACTCAATATTAGGTGGTGAAGGTCAACTTCCATCTGGACTGAAACACTGGTCTCTTTTCTCCCCTGAATTTGAAGGGAGTTCAATTTTGGCAAGAACCTTGCATCTTCCACTTTTCAGCACAAATGTGTTAAGTTGCAGCTTTAACTCTGATCTCAGTTGTAATCATTACTCAGCGGGTGTATTTATGTGTATTTTAAGCAAAACATAACAACTTGCATGGTTTTTTTTGTTTTGTGGTGGTTACCTTTGGCAGTAGTTGTGGTCCCTGGAGTGTGCATTACCCACCAGAGGGAGCTCAAGCCAAGAACCGTCTGATTTTCATAGAATCATGCAATCATTTAAGTTGGAAAAGACTAGTATGGTCATTGAGTCCAACCAGTAACATAACACTGCCAAGTGCACCTCTAAACCATGTCCCAGAGTGCCACATCTACAGTCTTTTAAATACCACTAGGGATGGTGACTCAACTACTTCCCTGGGCAGCCTGTTCCAATGCTTGACAACCCTTTTGGTGAAAAAATTTTTGCTAAAATCCAACCTACCTTCTTCTGGAGCAACTTGAGTTGTCCTTTCAATTCCCAGGAGGTTACTGGTGGAAATCCTCTCTTAAACTTCACAGGGCTTTGGATTTTGGCATGTGTCCTCAAGTTAGCTTAGGAGCAGATGGCAACCAGGTAAAGAAATAAATGCACCTCCCTAAGCTCCCTCTTTTGGGAATTGTCACATCAGTGTCAAAGCAAGCAAAGCAAAATCCTGTGGTGTATATGTCATCATTCTTTGAGTTTTATGTATACTGTTCTTCGTAACAGGAACAAGGCCACCAAAATTGTACAAAATAGAAATATCTTTGAGAGTAAAGTAGTATTTCCTGAGAAAATTAGGCCAGGTAGAAGCAACTGTGAATAGGTTATGTGTGTCTCTAAAAGGAAATCTCTCAAAATTCCTGACTGCAAACAGTAGTCATTAATCATCTAGACTATTATCTCATGGCATTAAAATGTATTACAGACATTAATACTACTGAGATAATACTCTGGAATGTGAAGACCACAGGCATATGGTTAAGTTACTTTCAGTTCATCTTGGAGGTGAGTGGTTTCATTTCTGTTTCCATTTCTTAAATAAAGGAGAATTTTTTCTTTGAATTTGAATAATTTCTGAAAGGATCATGCAAATGGAAATCTCAAACTATTGATATTGTCATTCCATATTCTATTCCTATAATCTCTTCTGCTTTACCAGGGTATATTGTTTAATTTCTTACTGTCTCACATAAAGATCTGTAACAAGGTTGCAATGAAAAATAGTGTGCCATGTGGTTAAAAAAATTAATGACCTGAGTGCTGTGAAATACATCATGTGACAAAGGAAATGGGCTTAAGTAGTGAATAAGTCTATTCATATTTGTGAAAATACAAGAAATGTGAATCAAATTCCCTGTGAATTTTGTGGAATTTTAAGGGAATTTAAATTAAGTTCCAAATGTTATGTTTGCTCCTTATCACTGAAATGTACTTTGTATACTTTGTGTTTTTACCAAAAAGGTGGCAAAATCCAGATAGACCATTCAAGCAACTTCACAAGATAGTCCTAGGAAAATAACCACAGACACAAGTGTTAACTGCAGAATATCCTATTCCTGTGTTACAAATGCTTTCCCCCCCCCCCCAGTTTAAATAGGTAGGTGTTTCTCCTGAACTTCTTTGGTTGCCCTTTTGTAGGTGAGAGAGCTACCTTCAAATGGAACTTGGCTGCAAAGATCAATAACCAGTAATTGGCTGTTACTACAAACAAGGCAAAAAATACAACTGTTATTTGAGACACTGTGGTTATACAGAATTGTTCCAGGCACATTCAACATATACAGGTATTTGATGTTTAAACATTGCCTTCCTTTAAGTTTAGGGCAGGTAGCTGACAAGACAAGATGAAAAGCACAATGTTGCCTTTGAAAAACGTGACTGAAACCTTCAACAGGTGATTTGGCCAAAAAGAACACACAAAATGTACTACTTTCTGTAATTTGGGGGCTGGATTCAGAACTAACATAATGAACACAATGCTGAGCATTGCTCAAAACTAAGTTGAACATAAAGAGTTAGCCAAAGGACTCATCTTTGACACATCTTGATGTGCAGACTTTTTTAGACCATGTCTCAGCCAAATTATAGCAAAAAAAAGAGGATTTTTTTTAATAGCTATTAATTATGAGAACTCAGAAGTCCAAAAGTGAACTTCCAATTTCCACTGGTTTCAGTGAGGCCAGGATTTCAGCTCTGTGTTGCAACTGGATACATATATATATGTGCTGGGAAATTGGAAATGACTGTCACAGAATTATTCAAAAGAATCATAAACCGAGCCACTTCAAACATTAAAACACAACAGAGACAACTATGTAAGCAGAATAATTACTAGTCATAAATTGTGAGTGGTTTGGGGTTTTTTGTCTTGGAGATGTCATATGCAAGAATCTCAGTGTGCTGGAGTGTTTACAGTGTGAAACAGTAAAATCAGAATGCTATGCTGTTAGATTGGAAAGGGTAGAAATCATTGAAATTGAGCTGATGAAGGATACAGAACTGTTTGTATTTACAAACAAAGGATTTTCCTCTCTTCTGGATTCTCTAACACTCATTTTTCATGTACTAAATACAAATTTACTTATAAAATAAATTTGGGAGGTTGTGCATGTTTATGGATTTTTTTTTAACATTTCTGTGAAACCTAATTAAACAGGATATTTACTTAGATAATTAATTACACAAAGCAGGCAAGGCATTTCTTAAATATGTTTTTACTAGACTCTGTTAACTTATGACCTTTTGAAAAAAGTTTGTGAAGAAACAGTAAGGTCATTATATCGTTCACTGCCAAAGTAAAGAGTACAGGATTCTTGAGGAATTCTACTGCTTGGCCTCTGAGATTAGGTAAGAGTTTGTCTCTGGCACTGACTTCATCATCCACAAAGTTTTATGTATAGAAAAAAATCATATGTTTATGCTCCATAAAACTAACTGGTAAATACTTTTAATTAGAATGATTGTTCATTCAACCATCTTGATTTCTTTTACTTTCTTGAGTCAGTAGTTGTTAGCATCAAGGTCATTCTCTTAAGATCCATCAGATACTTGTGGAAGTCTCTAAATAAAGTTAAAATCTGAAAATAAGCAACTGTTTACAGTATATTGTGTGTCTGAGTGGAAACTTTAAATCTGGGTAAGGTCAGCTTTACTTCTTAGTTTCAAAGCTACTGTTGGACCCAAACTGTGAGCTAAGGCCCTGCTTTCCAGAAATGGAGGGAGACAAAAGAAGTTGCTTTCTGTGGATAAAACTCTCTAACAGTAATAAAGACCTCACTGGAGCAGAAAGATGCAACTCGTTCTTCCCTGTGCCTGTTGGACTGCGTTGGTTTTCCCTAGCATTTGTGAGGTCTGTGAGAAATGTTTGGATAAGATCTTTTGGTGCTGTTCCCAGAACATGGTTCATGTGATATCAAAGAATCCTGATGTTTTGCCAGGGAACTTTTTGTCGTTGGGAATTTGGAGGCTGGGTCTGTAAAGGATTGGATGAGCTGCAATACAGAAGAAACTCTTGAGCAACCTATTCTGGCAGGCCATCTTCTGTCAAACGCCACCAGGGACCTGTACCAGTGGACTCTGCCCCAAAAAAGAATGAGCAAAGGAGAGATAGGTGACAACTTTTAACTTCTGTAGCACTGCAGAGCTGAATCTGAAACATCAATTGTCCAGGCCATGGATTTGCACTGAAATGTGAGTTGCTGGAATAAAGAAAGGAGGTCACTGTGAACTTCCTTAAAGCCAGAGTGACCTTTTCTTGAAGCGGGCAGATCAAGGAGATGAAGACCAGACCGATGTGCCATCATTATATTCCTTCAACTGCAAAAGTTAGTGACCCTAGCTGCCTGAAAAGTGGGAAAGAGGAGTTGTGACTGTCCTCACTTAAATACTGTTTCAGTAGCCTTACCCTCTCTCTGCACATCAGTCTAAATCAGTGGTTCCCAATCTTTTTTTCCACCAGTCACCCCTAAGTTTTGTTCACTGACAGGACAGTCCTGGGTGAACAGAAGGTAGCCATACTGACTATTTTCCTCACTACTTCCATTCACCTCTTGAAGTCTGGAGTTGCAGACAGCATGTTTTGACTTCCGAGTAAATGCAAGGAATTTATTGTACCATTGCTGTTCACAGTAGTTACTTAAGATGCAATCTGCCACCACCTGCTTACAATATGCAAAAGATGAGAAAGAAGCAGGTTTTCCAGAAGCCTTAAATTTGTAGTATCACCTATAAGGTATATTGTGCACTCTTTGGGCTTCGTGAAGATGAAAAGGTGAGAATCCTAGTGTATCAAGTTTATATGGTTTTAGCTTACTAAATATTATTCTACTTACTAATGCCTATGTTATGTAAGAATTATTAGAAAACTGAGAAACTATTTTGTTCAACTTTGTATTCCTTTTTATTATTATTATGTCACTTATTTCTGTCTTAGTTTCTCTCCATAGTTTCCATTATGATCTGCTATGAGGAAGGTCTCAAACAGGTAAGTGTTCTGTGGTTGTGACTGTAATTAAGTCCACCTTTTGATTTCTAAACTGACACTGATGATTAAATTTCTAATCAGGAAATCTATAATTTTTCTTCCTAAAGATCAAGTTTTAAATTGTAATAAGAATTTTAGCATTTCATTGTGTTGTAACCAGAATTTCCCCTCTTTTTTCCCCCCCCACAACTTTGCAACGTTCATTAATAATCTTTGGTATTTACTGTAACCTGCATATATGAAGTATCAGTGGGGGGCTGTGTTTGGCTCTACTGTTAACAGTTTCCCATCTGACATACTGTAGATAGCCCTGTGTTCATTTGAGATGACTTTGATTTTTCTCAGTCATCACTGCTTTGGGTCAACAGACAGATCAGCTGGAGAAGTTATGACAAGTGCATATGTGTACATATACAATAATTTATATGACTATATGAGGGGACTTATGCCTAGAGGTCCATTTGATTTTATGTTTCAATGACCACCACCAGTGCCACTTAACTACTTACATAAATAAACATGCAAAGATTGAGAGAAGGGTACGTATTTTTAATTAGATATAGATGAGGTAAAAAGAAAAGTGCTGACATAAATCTGTAGAAAAATTCTTGAGCTTGTGATTTGCGACATGATCTGCTGCTCCTTAGGCCACAGTGGGTTCATACCACATGCACTGTGGTACTTATGTACAACACCTAGAATCTTGTCCCTGGGTAGTTGTGTTTTGCAGCTGCTGCCTGAATTGACAGGTATCATTAGAAGCTTGCTCTGCCTGATCCAAGTCTTGATGAATCTGGGAAATTGCACCATTCCTCACATCCTATGCCTTTCAGTGTTCTTCAGTTGTGGATCCGGATTTCACTAGGAAGAGAAAGGTCAGCCTTCCCCATGCACTTTGTGCCACTAGGGTAGCATAAACTTCAACACAGTTCAGCTCACTCTCACCGGGGGAGTGCAGTGAACATGCAACAAGTGCCTCTCCAGGTGGCCACTGCAGATGCTCAAAATGTGCCCCTAGGCAGGGCAAATCTGATGGCTCTGCACCCCTCCTGTCCTGAGAGCAAATACAACATTCTTGAAATGATTTTCAGAGGGAACGTTTAGGGGAATGGGTAGGAAGGAGAAATATAAGATTAAATTCTCCTGGAGTCTGGGCCTCCAAGGGTATGTCAGAGTCTTCCCACAGCTCAAGAACTCCTGATCCAATCCATTTCCCTTGGCCAAAGGCAGGATCAGTTACAATTAAACTGATACCAACATGATTGTAGCCTGTCTTGTAGCATCTTTGTCACTGGAGGTCTTTACTTTCCGAAGTAATATATTCCAGTGCTTCACTGTCACTATGGTTTTTTTTTTTTGTTTTATTTTCTCCCTAGTGTCTTATTTAGACTTTCAGTGCTCCATCCAAAGGACATTAATTATTGTCCTTTTCATTTACGCAGATTTTCACATTGCTGGGGATTAATGAATTCAGCCCTCTTCTTTCTAGGCTCTGCTCTGTCATTAGAAGTTATTATCTTCTACACCTCTTCTCTCTGTTGTTGCTTATTTGAACTCTCTCCACCTTGAAGACTGGTTTCCTAAACTGAATAACATATAATTACTCAACAAATCTTAAAACAGAATTCCTATTTATTCATCTCACAGGATTTGGTTGGGATTTTTTCTCAGTTGTGCAAAATTGATGTTGATCTTAACTCTCTTCAAATCCTAGGGGGTTTTGTCATTAATTATTATATTATATTAAATAATATTAAAGGTGCTATTCCTTAAGACTAATATCAAATTAATATTAGATGTGTTTATCTGACAGGCACTTAAAATTACAGTTTTTCTAAATTTTAGGTTTAAAAATTATTGAAAAACGAGCCAGATTTGTACTGCTAACAGTTATGTATGATGGCAGAAGAACTGGGTTTGGAGTCATGATGGAAAATGAGTAAAGTCCCGAATGTGTTCCTCTTTTGTTATTACATGAATGGCACACTCCACAGTCCTCAAGTCCTTCTACTGAATCTCTTGCTCAGAAAGTTAAAATGAGGAAGCTGGCTAATGCTGATAAGGTAACTTCATGAAATGCAACGAATAAGCTAACAGATTTTGTGCTTCTGCTGATAAGTCAAGGATTTGTAATGTTTCTAAAAATTACTTTGAGTTATCTTTTTAAACAAAATGAGTCTCACATAATTTTCTCCTACTCATTTGCATCTTTTCACTGTGGTAAAACTGTGGCTGGTCATCTTGCCAGGTTTGTGCTACTTTAAGGGATGACACAAATATATTAGTTTCTGCTTGTATGTTCTGGAAATAAGAAGGAATGTTGGGCACTCAATAGAATGGCATGATTTGTTTGGAATTTGGCTTTGTCATGTTCCATCTTTAGTAAACAGTGCTCTCTTTACATGGGAATCAGGTTTTAAGTATGACTATTTGTGAATATGCCCCTCCTTTTCCCAGCTGAAGTAGATGATGATCATTCCACTCTGGAGTTAAAAAAAAAAAAATCTCATCACAGGGACACACACACACGAAGACTCTGGACTGAAGAAGGTACAAACATCAAACAAAATAAAGGGATCTAGTGAAAAATAAGACTTAGAAGAAATGTAGTATTTTTAAGGCATGAACAGTAGTAATGAGAGACAACTGAGAGAAGTTATGTGTGCCATTTATTTAGAGTTATTGGAAGTCCAGTCAGCTGCTTTATGATCTTTCCAAGCTTAACAGCTCACGTGGTCATGTCTAATGGGTTTTATTTAAGATTTAAAAAAAGAACTGCTTGAAATGATACACTGAAATAAAACCATGACAAAGCTATTATAGTCTGTTTTAATGGAGTTGTTTATATCAGCAGCACCTTCAACTAAAACTCATAACACTCCATTAAATATCTGCCTACGTGGTTCAAAAGCATAGCAGAAATAGCAATACCACCATTACTGCTTCAGTTATTTCCCATGGAGTGATCCAGATACCTAATGGTATCTATCAGCATGTTTTAGAGCCTTGAGTTAAATGACTTCAACTCAGATATCTTACTTAGTTGCTTTTGGTTGATGCAATTAATCCTTCAGTAGGAACTTGGCCATTTTGCTGAAAACACAAGCAGTATCTTAGATGAATGAGCTTACTGCCCTCTCACTACTCAGTATTCTCCATACCTGGCTTTGGTTCAGGAGCTTGTACCCAGTGCCTCTCCTCATTTTTGCTATTCAAGGCAAAAATAAACAGTTTCTACATCATTATGCACTCATAGTTTTTAATTTTTTTTTTTTTAGTAGAGCCAGTCTTTAAACAGAGCTGCTATGTGCAGATTCCGTATTTTGCCAAGGCTACAATTTAAAATTGCACCTCAGTCTTACCAGTTATTCAGGCCATTGAATAGGAGATGAAGCACCTGATAAAGAGCACATCTGCACAGAACCTTTGGAGAAATGGGCTGAGTGGAAAGACACAAGCTGTTAGGAAAGAATATCAGTTTATATCAGTAAAGTGTTTGAAAATAAAGTGTTTGAAAGCACAGTCAGCTAAGTAATTAGCTTCAGCTATAAAGAATTCAGTGGAATTATACTATTTTTATATTCATCAAGTAATTCCGTTTAAAAGCTGTGCCTAATTCAGTAAGAAGGAAAACTAGGACTGTAATCTGGGCACATTTTATGTATCTTTATATGCAGATTTACATTGGCCATGAAGCTCAAGAAGGAGCCTTATCAAATGATCTGCTGGTCTGGCAAGCAGAAAACATGACCTTAACTTATTGACAACTTTTTCCTACTGGTTTTTTTTGAATAAACTTTTGTCTAGAAGCAAGAGCTATTTCAAAATAGGAGTTTTTTGGGTTTTTTTAATCCTTCATTCAGCAACAGAAGAGAGGCAGGAGTGTTTTTGGTTACTGTCAGGACATTCCCCCTCTGCGGAATCCGTGAGGATTTGAATTAGTAAAAGAAGTTTTAAATTTCCTTTCAGTTACTTTAATTCCTATAAGTATTACAGCCTTTTACAGTTAACAGTTACTGAAGCTGCAGTTCAGTTATTCTGGCACACTCCACAAAGTGCCTTTTAAATCTGCGTATGCTTTCTTCTCTTCTGTTGTACCCCATACCAGCAAGTAGGGATGACAAGTCATTAAATACAAGACAAAGAAGTGTGAGCAAAAAAAATTTTATTAAATATGAGACTTATGTCTGACCTGCTTCCCCCAAACCAATTTTGTCTCCGTGGCAACAGCCACAAGTGTGTGACAAAACATTAGGGATTTCTCTAAAGAAAAATTTAAATACTTAAAATGTCACTTATCAAGAAAGCATCATCTTTTATCCTTAAGCAGGTTTCACAAGTGCAAAGCGTATTTACAGGAAGACAAGCCTTATGGCTGTAAAGCTTCATCAGCTTTACAGGGCATTAAGTACCATCCCCACAGCAAGCAGGGGGGCCAAATGTTGCACAGGTGTAAGAATGGACAGACTCTGTTAACTTACCTTGTCTGCAAGTGCTTTGGGAACGGGGAAGTATGTCTTCTGAAGTCGAGTTTAGAATAGCTCTGGTATGATAATCACAAATTTTATTGCATGTTCTTTACATAAAGTCATCCAGAAGTACCTTTTCAGCTTGCTACAAGTATTTTAATAGTGTAAGAGGGGACAGACTCAAAATTGTTCTTACCTTTTATTGCTAAATAAAGTATAGTCATAATGTAGATGAATTTGCCATGCTGGTGTATATTATCATTAGATTGCAGAGTACTGCATGGAAAATCATAGCCAAAGTATGCACCCTTATTTACAAAATACTCAGAGGTCTGTTTCTGTATGACTTCAACTATTATTCAGCATTTCCAAGTTTTATGAAATTATTATGCAGAGTTCTTTACCAATGCAGAAATTCTGTGAATCCAACTGATACTCAGAAATACAAATCAATTACTACTTTTTAAACTTCTTTAAAGCTTTCCCAAAAGCCATGTAACAGTGAGATTATCTTGTATCCCATGCCGCAGGTCTACCTGTTACCTTACACAACTCACTGGGTTCAACTAACACTTGTTTGTTACTTCAATAGTATGCCTTTGGGGAAAAAACGTTTACTTTTTTTCTTACAGACTTTACTATTTGTATATGAGTATGGTTTTGTTATCTGTTCACAGGATAAAAGCTTGCAATCGATTTGAACACCACCATACAAATATTCCAGGTTATGAAGGAGTACATTATACTGTGATCATCAAACTCCAGCTGCTGCAGGAAAGGATAAAAGCAATCCTACTTGCAGGTCTATAGAACTATTATACTGGTACTGCTTCTATTTCTCATCTTTCTCCAGTAATAGATGGCATGTTGGTATTAAACATTTAAAAGGCAAAATTTCTAAGTAGGCAATAACATAGGAATGTGATGGGCTGCAACTCTAGTTCAGTTTTTATATTATCTTGGTTTTGAGAAACGATGGGTACTTTCTCCTTTTAAATAGAATATTAAGGGCTTTAACTTTGCTATCTGATAAGGTCAAAAGGAGCCTTAGAATAATTCTGTGTCTGCCCAGCAGCAGCTGATGGACTAGGGAGCATGCAGCCCCCCCCCCCAAATTTCCTTGTTTGCACTAGGGAGCAGGATCAATGACCCTGGTTACCAGTCCCTCCCTGTCTCAGCCACCAGGCTATCCAAGCTATTTAAATGGCCCCAATAAAGTATTCCTCAGACAATTAAAGGCATTCTTCAAGGCCTGAAAAGCACATGGTCCAGAGAGGACAAGGTCAAAAATAGTCAAAGACCAAGAAAACAGAACTAAGTAAGTAAGAGTACTAGATAATCCTCATGCAAATAGCAGAAAATTGGGAGGTTTTATTGTTGCTTATCACAGGTCCCTTTTTTCTCTAGACTTTTAATGTCCATTTATATTCATTTCCAAATCATAACCTATGAATTGTTAAGCTCAAACAGCAACAAAGCAGTATCTCCATACAAGGGGAGGGGCTTATATAAAGGGACTCATAGCTTCTCTGGCACAACTATGGATGCTGGGACACCTGTGGGCAAATGAATTGCACAACTGCCATGCGCTTCCCTCCCCTCTACATTAAAACAAACAAACAAACAAAAAAACAAACCCACCCAACCCTCCCAAAAAATTACAACAAAACAACCAAAATAAATCCCCCTAAACCAACCAACCCAAATCCCCCTAAACCAACCAACCCAATACTGTTCCTCCATTGTTAGGAAATGCAACTACTGTGATAACCACACATTATACCTGTCTGGGCTGCTGTGTTCTAGTTGAACCTTGCCGTATTCCTCCCTGGAAGATTACAGTTACAAGTAAATTGCAGTGTTTTCCACAGGAGTATGAAACAAGTTTATGCACCTAAAACTTGTCAGATTTTTAAATTCATCCTGTATATAGTTACATAGCATTCCATTTGTCTCCCATAAAAACCTCTACCTCACTGATGCCATGCAGGAACAAAAAGTTTGGGGTGACATCTATAAGCCTATCATTTTACAGCCTGACTGGTGACCTAAATAAAACTTTTCAGTATTAGTTTTTTCCAAGATGTAATTTATACTATGGCTGTCAGGAGTTAAGATAGTAGTTGCCATGGAGCTTTAATCTTTTTTTAGGCTTTAGTCAAAGGAAGCTGGAAATCAGTATGCTGGTAGAACCCTGCTGAACAGAATTTTATTCAAATTGGGACAGGATTTTATCCTAATTTCTCTACTGAATGTTATTCTCAAATGTTCTAGAATTCATTTTATTTTCTTCTCTTTCTCAACAGGAGATGAAAGTTTCCTTTTAGGCTTCTGAAATCACACTACATTTAACCCAGAAAGTACCCAAGTTGCTTCCCCCCATCTCCTCCAACTATAAGCTATAACTTTCTTCTAGTCTTACTGTGCACAGCTAATCGCTGTAGTGAAATTCATTCACCAGCTTTTCCATTTTGAGTGGAGGCACTCCGTAAGTTTGCAGAGGCAAAGCTTTAGGGAGGATCTTCTTTTTCTGTGTGCTCACTGGGCGCTAATCTCTACAATAAAAAACAGGCCTTCAGAACAGAAGTTAGTTTGGATCTGTGTATACGCTACTTATAACCTCCTTGATGTATATATAAGAAAAAAATAGAAGCATGCAATGCATGAAGTGCACCTCTGAGAAGTACAAATTTGGCCACCCTACAGTCAGTAATGTTCTGCTAGAACACAGGGGCAACAGACGAGATGCAGTTCAGTCTGCATATATACCTGAATTTAAAACATTGCTGGCTGACTTAAAGCTCAGGTAAACCAAAAGAATGCAGACATAGGTGGAAAAAACACAGAACCTGTCAAAATAAGCTTTTAGAACTCTTATACTACCCCAACCAGAAATTAAAAAAGATTCAGATATAGTATTAGCTTGATCTTAAGAGAAGTGGATTCAAAGGCAAATGACAGCTTCACTTAATGAAGAATTTCCCAAGATTTTCACCAAATACAACTTCTACTGGCCAGCTCTAGTGGAAATCCATAATCCTCAAGCTATTCCAAAGACTACAGAGTAATCGGAAAATTGGCACCAGAGATTACTTCAAACTCTTTTCAGCTCTTTCATGGCACGCTAATAGTAAAAAATCCAAACATTTTTCCTTCTAGGATATACAAGTCTGTGGGACTTGAACAGTTGCACAGTAACATCTGGTTTTCCCACTGACAGCAAAACGTCTTACCTAACTAGCACTGGACAGAAAAACAATTCTTGTGAATTTGAGTGACAGCCCTGCTCATCAGCTTCGGAGTATCAAATACAAAAACCTGCAGTATTTTTTTCAGTCTGAGGTGTCAAAGACTTGCAGAGCTACTGGAGATGAGACCTCTGAAACAAATAAGTACGTATGCAGTTAAGAGGAAGAACTGTAAGCCCTTAACTTGCTGGTGTGACACTTGTTAGAGTTTTGTCCCAACAGAGCAGCTAAGCCTAAAGAATAAAAACCCAGATCAGGACTTTCAAGAATCACATCTGTTGCAGTCAGAAACGGCACAAGCCACAGAAGTGCCAAACTGCTCATGTCAAGTATGAATTCAGACAACCTTCAAGCTAAAGTGAGAGGCTTTTAAATGAAGTCTTCAAAGTTATGAAATGCCATCTTCTTTACAAAGGCTCACTTCAGCTCCAAAAGAATACCTAAAACAAAATTTTAAGATAAATTCAAGGAAGAAAGGGGCATTTCACCACCATTCTGTACTAGTTTAGAGACTTGTCAGTACCATATTACTATTTCTGGATGTGTAGATTAGTTACAGTTTGGCAGGGAAATACAGTTAAAACTAGTTTAAATATAGAGGTATTATCACTGTGCTGCAGATATCAAGATGGCCTTACAATATAAATGGCAAATATGGAATCGTTCATTTTGCTTTCAAAACAGTAAACTTTCTAGTACGTGTATTTGTGTTTTGCTTGAAAGCTTGGTTTGATTAAATGATTATTTTGTCAAGATTAATCAAACTAGTCCATGGGACAGTGATCAAGACACACTCTCGCTCTGATACCATTTTTTTCAATAGTTTATGGGCACCTTTTGCTGCTGCTGCTGAACTTGCATTACTTCAAAACTGAAAGGCAAAAAGCAAGAACTCAGAAGTGCACCATATTTTCATAAGCTTCAAGAAACAAAATATAACCTAGGCTGAATTAGGATACAGCAATTATTTTCAAAAGAGGAAGTGGTTTCCTGCTTAGTCACATACACTTCTATCATCTTCCAAAGTTTGTGTTGCCCAGATTTTTTTTTTTTTGCAAAAAGCGAAAAACTTACGTCATGACAATCAGTATATATCTTGAAGATGAACTGGTTTAGCAGTGTTTACTTTTTGTTTCCACTTCACTGGTGAGGTTCATCCCTTTAAGAAAAGGAACTCAACATTAAGAAGCAACATAAGAGTTCTCTACTTACCTTTCTGATTTCATACTAGCATCTTAATGTGAGTCTTCAGCAATTACCATCGATCTTCTATGAAAATGGATGCAAACCCACAAAACTTGTGTTTTGTTAAAACAAAAAAAAAGTGGTGAAATGCTGAATGCCAGATAACATCAAATCTTCTCATGTATGTCTTCACAACAAGTTAGCCAGAGCATTTAAAAGAAGCAATTTCAGAAGCACTGATATATATTTGAGGCATGCTGCTAATCTGCAATATAAACTGAATTATTGCTACATTTGAGCAATTTCATGTATTAGGCAAGCAAGTGCTATTTCCCCAGCAGTATCTTCATTGGAAACCTTAAGAATTCATATTCCCTACTAGAAGGTCCATTAGCATAAAAGAAGCTATCTCTGCATTAGAGATATTTATCTGGACCACTTTCAAAATCTAAAGTTTTCTTTCTGTAACAAACACCCAACATACACTTCCTACTTTAGCAATTATTTCAGATGAACAATTATATAAGGCTCCCTGCTTTCTCCTCTGCATTGGAAAAAAGTATTCTTGATTTACCCAGTGCAAATTCAAGCAACATTTTTCAAGATAAATTAGTAATATTAATAGTTACAAATTCACTTGTACTTCATTCTGCAACTTGAGTGTTTACTTAAGTGATGTTTGTTTTTTAATACCATGGAGCATGGCCATTTTAGGTCAATATTAATCTTCATACAATCTTCATACATACAACCTTGAGCCCTAGGCTTCCAATCAATTTTCCCAAGAAGGAAATTTGAGAATAATTAAGCCATAACAAATTAAAAAAGGAGTAAAATGCACAGAGAACAACTTATGCCACTTATCTCCAACAGTGGGCCTGATCATTCTCCATCAGTGGGCCTGATCATTCTCCATCAGTAGCCATGATCCAGTCCCCTCAAGAAGACTGTCACCGCAATCTCACATCATCCCCTAGGCCTAGGAAAGCATGGCAGAGATAAGGCTTACCCTCTCTCCTACCCTCCTGATGTTCACAGCCCTTAGTAGTTTCCTGCAGGAGCTGCTTACTTACTGTGGCACAGGAGCATTAGTCCACTTAATAAACCTACAATTCTAGAGCAAAAATTGAGAATGCTGCCTTTAAAGTCCCCTGACATATAATTACTATTACTTGCAAGTGTTAAATCCTGTTAAGTAATCAGATCCTAAGTGAGGAAATGGGCTCATATCCTATAACATGGAATGGCCTGCACGTTGGCTTGTGCCATCTGGCCTGACAGCATCAAGGCTTTCTTTGTGTTTATGCCACGCACCCACAGCACATCCTGCTCTCCAGCCCCGGCCAGCACAGCCCTCTAGTGGGGATGCAGAAAGGAGTTTTGATGGCATTCATCCATCCCAGCCTGCCTTTGCTCATCTGCCTTCTGGGCTGCTCTCAACTCAGCACAACTGCTTTCCAATCAGGCTTGGCCAGAGATGGTGTCACTTCTCATTCTGCGCTGTCAAGGGAAACCTCAGCAGCAAAGCATAGAGACCCACAGGGACTTCTGAGCACTTGCCACCCACCAATAGATAACCCCCACACCCAGCCCTGCAGAGCTGCCATTGTCAAGCCCTCCAGAACTCCAGTATCAAGAAGAGATTATTGAGCAGGAACCCTAAGTGCCAGCCTTGGTACCCCACTCACTTCTCCATTAGCATCTCCTATTGTAAAGAAGCAAAACACCCATTTTCATCTTTTTTCCCCCTTCTCTAAGGCATGGAGGTGAGGATATTCACTTTTAACTGCCACCCAAGTAGTGTTCAGATACTACCAGCATATGTCTGGACAACACTCTTACACAGCCTGTCAGAAACCTGCTGGGATTTGTCTATTGGCTCTGTGCCAGGCACGCTTATGCCTTTTTTTATTTATTATCTATAAGAACTTTTATTGAAAGCTTTTACCTTCAGGCTTTTTAGACAGTTGCCCAAGTCCGAGAAATGTGGTGCTATGCCTAAACCGAGGTGTGGCCACACGCAGACACAAATACCACTTAAGGTATGAAAGTTTACAGCCCAGAGAACACCAGTCATATTTCAGCTCTCAAGAGATCAATTATGATGAAGATTCTGTCATATTTGCAATTTCTGTTCTCTGAAAAGTTAACATCCCCTCCTCCTTAGGGATCCTTCTATCACTTCAAGCTTTACATAAGCAGTGGCAAAATATAAACAATCAAGGAAATAGTTATGGCAACGGAAAGATCATCTCCAACAATATCGTGATGCTTGACAAAACTCAAACAAAACCTACTAAGAATATCCAAAATTGAATATACACCATAATTATATCATACCCAAAAACTGACTCCCAAGTATAAAGTCACAAAGACAAGAGTTTAATATTGACCAAAAAAAAAAAAAAAAAAAGGCAGCTTAAGTTAGTGGTATTTTCTTCCTTGAAATAACATACTGGTCATATGAAAGTCACTGAAGAGGTCTGCTTTTAGCTCGGAAGACTTTTACAGTTACAGCTGAATTCAAAAGCCCTAACTCCAAATGTGTGATGTTAACACAAAAACTGAAAACATAAAACCTGGGATAAAGAACAAACTCGGTTGTTAAGATGCTAGCAGTTACGTGAGGCCTTTCAATGCCTTTACCATAACACTAAGTTCTTCAGTATCTTTCCCACCACCATTAGTTCAAAATTCACAAGGTTCTTTAAAATACTAATGGTTAAACTGAAACCAAGCTCCATATGCTTGTAATGTCTTCTGTGAAAGGTCTGAAGCCACCCTGTTTTAATTATTTGGTTATTCAGTGCAGAAAGTTAAAGATCACAGAAGGTATAACAGCTTTTAATACTCCATTAATAGTATAGATTAAAAATTATTGCATAGTCTTATACATTCCCTAAAACAGCGTTCTCGGGAAATGAAACATTTTAATATAAAAGGAGCAACTCTTTAAAACATAAATTGCTTTCACTACCTCGATCTTCTATCCTTTTTTGATTTGTCAGTACATTTGTCCATTGTTTTCTCATTGTCTCCTCTGCACTTGGGGCAATACCATTTCCCCTTCGGTTTGTAGGTGAGTCCAACACAGGAGAAGTGGAACCACTCGATGGGGCACTGTTCATTGTCACATCCTATCATTTCGCCGTAAGACACTTGGTTACATAAGCAGTAAGTTGGTTCATTGGGATCAATTGCAAACTCTACAGGAGAAACCTCCCTCTCCTGTTTGGCTTTGGAGCGTTTTTTCTTCTTGGAAGATTTTGACCTCTTTTCCTTAGGTGGCTGATCGTCACAGTCGTCAATACCATTGGCTATGTGGCACAGGTCGCGGCTCTCGCTGGTTCGCTGGCGACGGGGCCTGCGGGAAGATCTCTCTGGCTGGCACGACTCCATCTTGGCCTTTTCCAGGGGCTTTTCGTTCTCAGACAGATCTTGAAAACACTGAGAGTGTGTTTCCATTTGACGGGCTCTATTCTCTACCAGTTCTAGCATCTGAGTAACTATCTGAATTTTTTCATCTCCAAGTTCTTGGCTGTTGATTAATGCACGCTGAAGATGCTGCTGCAAGCGTTTTTTCTGAACTGGGTCATTTTCCGACTTGTATTTTTCATAGACATCATCTATTTCTTTTAACGCTTCTATAAAATAAAGATAATAATAGGAATAATTACACAGGGTGGAACATGCTCAAGAAAATAAAGTATTTCTAACTGATGAGAAATAGTACAAATTTCAATTACAGTATTCCCTAGTGGTTTAGATAGGATATATTATTCAAGTTACAGTGGTCATCAAATCGGTGTTAAGGTCACAATCTGTTGCAAGAAAAAAAATTCTCAAGTTCTAAGAAAGAGCAAACTTATTTTAGCCATTGGAAAAAGAAAGGATAACTCAAGAAATGGGACACCATAGTTGTTGATGCATGGATAATCCAGATCCTCCCTTCATCTGAAAAAGAAGGAATTTCTATTAAAAGTCCCTATCACAGTAATTCCAAACCCCCTGGCCTAAATACCAAGGCAATAGCTTATTTTATCACAGGAAGAAACCTTAAATTCATAGAATCATTGTGCATCATGATATATAACACTCCAGAATTAGGATACCCGGGTCCTCTGCCTTCCTCTTCTTATTCATCTAAAGGTTTGGTATTACAGTTTCAGTGTAGTTATAAAAGGAGTATGACAACTGAAGTTACATAACAGCAAATTTACAATCAGGATGAAGATTAACTTACACCACTCGAAATGCTTTTCCTATTACCAAAACAGTTTACAGCAAGTTGCATTTTAAATCAAGGCTGAACTTTTCAGAATAGGTGACCCTCTCTTTAGAGCATCAAAGGACATTTTTAAGCAACTAGTAAATGAGTGGCTTATAGCTTGACTACCAAGCTTGCTTTCTTGCTAGTCATGCAAAATAACGACATGAGTTACTGTGAATTTCTTATTAAATTTGGTTCTCAGAAGCAAGTTTAATGAACCCAAATATGAGACCAACAAATGCCTTATACATCAGTCTTAGTCTATACTCTGCTGTTCTACATTGCTGGATTTTAAAATAGTATTTTCTAAGCCAAAAGTTACACTAGATCTACACATAAAAAACAGGAAATATTTTAGAAAAACTGACAGTGCAACTTGATGCACAGTGTTAGATACAGTACTGGTGCCCTCAGGGAAAGAGAACTAATAAATGGTACTGAACTATTTATTTCTAAAGCAAGAAGATACGCAGCACAGTCTATCTCTTCCCAAAGATCTGCATTTCACAAACTGACTTTAATTTTTAAAGAATTTGTCTGCATTATACAGTAGTGAAATGATTCAAGCCTGTGCTAAATAGAAGCCATAGCTATTATCTCAACATCATTCCCAGCAATTTTTTTCCTGCTGACATCTTGAAACAGTAGCTTAAGTATGGACAGCTGCTCTTTACTTTAAATTCTGAAACCTGTATGACAACAGCAGCCAAATGCATTTTGTTCTGTTCCAAACTTTCACTAGGGGAAAATTCCTCTTGTCCGGTAACTCAATGAACCTGTATTTTTTGAATATCAGCATTCCAGCTACCATTAAAAACATTAGTTTTGTTTCCCTATATCTTCAGTTGCATCACTTGGCCGTTGCCCTGAAAAGGGGAAAAAGAAACTAGAAAAATCTTAATCTCTGCTTCTGAAAAGCATGGAGTAAGGTACTTAGTATGCTTTTGAATGAGAAAGGCAGAGCCAGAGTACAATAATCTCTAGCCACATTATTTCCTACATGAACTTCTTTGGAGGGGGGCTGGAAAGTGTAGGTATAGTTACACAGATTTCCCGTATTTGAAATGCTCTACCTAGAAGAACCCAAAAACAATAACTGTTTGCTTTTTCACACTGTGACAGAGAAAAACATTCACCCCACATCTGTATTCCATAGATGCAGCCTGTAAAGATTTTAATGGATCAGCATCACTAAAGAGAGGAAACAACGTTATGACTGATAGAGATGGAAGTTTACCAAATGCTCTGAGTCCCCTACATTGTAATAAACAGCTCTTAAATCCCTGTTAAAGGAAAATGAAAAACAAACCCAAAAAAACCTCAACCCAACACAAACCAGGGCCAAGTGTTCATTACAGATAATCTGATTAAGTTTGGTGGAGCTAATGAAAACTGAAAGGATTTGTTTTTTAAGCACATGAGTGACTTTTTTCCATCTCTACAGACTATCACTACCTTTCAAATTCGCTGAAATAACAGAGCATTGCTTTTACATCTTAAAACCTGGGCCTAAAATATTTTTATCTATCTTTTAGGGTCTTGGAGATTTTTTGTTGCTGTTTTTTAAAACAGTTGAAGGCTTTAGTTAAAACTAGCAACAAACTTCCGCTATGGCCCGGTATTGTATTAGCGGCTGGATGATATCTATAGGAGATACAGCCTAAATAAAAGAATCTGTTCAAAGCAGATGAGGAGCGCTGGATAGTCACCACTGATCAGGACGTAAAGAGCCTGCTAGGCATTCCGGGCTTGACGAGGAATTCCAAGTGCTGCAGGCAAGTCTGTGCCCTTTAAACCCCCAGGAAACTTACAAAAGCCTGTCCTTATGTATCCTTCCGGGTAATTAGAAAGATAATTGGAAGAATCCCTTCCCGACAGCTGCCTCCTGAGGTGGGCATGCAGCGTCTGAGAGGCCTTGGCGATCCCCTCGGTCCCCTCCTGACCACGCCGAAGGAGGGAGATGCGGCTCCAGGGCCGACTCCGGGGGACCAAATTCCTGTCTCATGGCAGGGCAGGCCGGCAGCTGCCGGGCACTGCTGCGCGCCGCGAACTCCGCGAGATGGGAGGGCTTTCACGGGCACTGAGCCTCTCTGCCGAAGGAGCCGAGCCTCCGGAGAAGTTCAGGGCAACTTCTCGCTCCGCGGACCCGCTCCACGACCCCGGGGAGCGCGGCTGGCGCTTGTGCATCCCCTGTCGCCCCGTGCCGTGTACTCGGGACGGGGGCAGGGCCCCGCCGGGACCGGCGCCCCCGCCCGCCGGGCGGAGCTGCGGGAAGACCGATTCCCGCGCCCCCACCCCCAGCGGCACCGCCGGCGGGGCGGAGCGGGAGCGGCCCCGCACGGCGGAGCCGGGGCCTAGCGCTGGGCAGCGCCGCCCCCGGAGCGGGGCCGCCTCGCCGGCAGGAACCGGGAGCCCCGCGGCCCCCGGCACCGCCCCGGGCTCAGCCCCGCAGGGCCCGACAGGGTTCCCCCGCGGCCCCGGCCCCTCCGCTCCAGGCGCATGTGCGGCGGGCGGGCTGGGCGGGCGGCTGTCCCCGTTCCCCGCTGCCCCTTCCCCGCCCGGTGCCCCGCGGGCGCCCACCTTGGCACTGCGTGTCCATCTCCCGCAGCAGCGAGGCGTTGCGCTGGATGTCCAGCGGCAGCGACTCCACGCACTCCAGGTAGTCCTGCACGTAGAGCGAGAGCAGCCGGGCCCGCTCTCCACCCGGCGCCGCCGGCCCGGCCACCAGCTGCGGCCCCGCCAGCATCATCCCCCCACGCCAGCAGCACATCCGCCGGCACCGCGCCGCCCGCACCGGGCGCGGGGTCCCTGCGGCGGCCCCGCTCCCACCTCCTCCTTCTCCTCTTCCCGCCGCCGCCCCTGTGCCCGCGGGCGGGCGGCCGCGGTGCGCGGTAAGCGGCGGTAGGTGAGCGCTCCCCGGCCCGGCCCCCCCCGCGGCCCCCGCGCCCCTTCCCGCGGTGCCGCCGCCGGAGCGAAACCCCCGCTCAGCGCCCCCGCCCCTGCCCGCCGCACGCATGCGCGAGGCCCTGCCCTTATAAGGCGCGGCTGGCGGCGCCGCCAGGGGTTCGCATTCTCCCGCCTTGCCCTCGCGCGCGCTCCCATTGGCTCGGCCCGCCGCGAGGGGTGGGAGCGCGCGCGGGGCGGGGCCGCCCTTAAAGGGGCAGGGCCCTCCGCCTCAGGAGTCGCCACCTGAGCCGGGGATCCCGCGGCGCCCCGGGCGGGAGTTTGGACTGTCCCTGCCCAGAAGAAAAAAGCTGCCCGATTTAGCTTTACAGAAAAGCGATGGTGGTTTGTGATATAGTGTGACCTAGGGAAGCTGAGTCACAATTCGTCCTAATTCGAGGAATCACTTCAAGCGGGTTTTTTTGCCTACCAGCAAATCTCCAGAATTTGACAGAATAGCTTGTCTTTTCCAAGGCTGTTGAATTGTATCAAATGTTTGCCACAGTCATTATAGTAGGAAACTGTAGTAGAAAAATACTTTCTAGCTATATACTTTTTAGCTACATAGTTTTTCCTACCGGAAGAATGATATAAAGGGGTTAGAACTACTAAAAAGTTGCAATTTGATTGCCACTTCTCTTTCAGACATTTTTTAGATCTTAACTGCATGAATAATAATTGGTAGGCAAAAAAAATCGATCTTGTGGACTCTTGAAACCTCATGAGAAGTCCTGTATGTTTTGCAGTATGTTGCATTTATATTTAAGGAACCTGAACAAAAATGGGGAAAATGCATCTGGCAAACTTAAAAAAAAAATAAATAAATAAAAAGCATCAGAGATGACTGAATTCAAGGATCAAAAAATCCAAACACCAAAGCCCCTTCTGTCTTACATTCCTACCTTTGGTAAGTGGCCAGCACTAAAAAAGTACCTGTACTAGTCCTGTAGACAACATTTCAGGATGGCATGATCTAGAGCAGTGGTCAAACAGTAGGAGAGGTTGCTCAGAGGGGTTGTATAGTCTTCTTTCTCGGATATTTTTGGAGCCTAGTTGGATGAGGCCTGACAGGACCTGATCCGGCTGTGAAGCTGGCTCTGCTTTGATGGCCTCCAGAGAATCCTTCCAGGCTCCTTTCTTCCTCTGATTCTGTCACCGTGTGATCTGTGCCAGATGGCTCTATGGCGAGTCCTACAGCAATATTTGCAGACATGATGGCAGTCTGCAAGTGTTATTTTCTAAAGACCCCAGTTCACAGAGGTATTTAAACACATTCCTAACTTCCAAGTCATGCAGCTGCTAAGAGGGTATTCTATATGGCAGTGATTTCCATATATCTGTATCTAAGCTGTTGAGTAATTGTAGCTGCAGACAGACAGCTTTGCCCAAGCCAGTAATGTGCTGGCAAGTTAATAAAAATGAATGGAAACAAAGTTGTACGCAGTACTTTTGAAACACTCTTTATTACACTGATGTCACTCTGGCCAAAAAACCAGGAAGTCTGTAATTCTGTGCATTCATGTTCTTAAGAGAGCACCCTCATCTAAAAATCTGTAACACCTGTAAAAACAGCTGCTTCTTTTTTTGTTGTTGGTTTTTTTGTTTGTTTATTTGTTTGGTTTGGTTTGGTTTTTGGGGTTTTTTTGTGTGTGTGCGTTGTTACAGCTCAGGTTAATGAAGATAAGCCTCAGATCATTTTATGCTACTTGTCTCATTTTTGCACAAATAGATTTAGAAAGTGGCAATAACCTAGTTACCTTCACTTCCATCTGCAGTATCCCACTGAAACTTTATTGTGTAGCATTCACTGCTGTCACTTCTGAGTAACTGAAGTAACTGAGTAACTGAACATTGAATTCTTTGATATAATATTAACAGATGACACTTACTGTACAGGCAAAAACCACTACCTGTGCACCAGCGTAAAAGGACCTGAATTAGTATAAGTAATACAATGTTCTTGAGAAAGATGTAGGCTGTTTTGAGGGGTTGTGTTTCTGCTTACAGTCTGTTTGAATGGCTCTATCATTCTGTATGATTCATGAGGAAATAAAGCTGAGATATAGGAGATTTCCCATACAGAGCAGAAAAAAATAAAGGAAAAATGTTCATTCAAAATTAACATATTATTTAAAATTAAACATTAATTATGATTAAATGTTAATTTAAAACAAACATTTTGGCGTAACTTTTTTTTCTCTATTGGTAAAGAAATAGCCAAGACAGTATTTTTAGAATAATTCATAACATTTGTTATAGGTAGTTTCTGTGCTAAAAACTTGCTGTTTGTCACTATGTGGGAAGCAGTATCTAAGGTACAGCAGAGATGTATGATGATACCTGAATGTAAGTGTTGTTGCTGCTTTCAAACATTGAAATAAAGACTAATATTTTGAGTAGCTTTAAGAATGCAGTAGCAATATTAGACTAGATGTCCCTAGGAAAAGGAAGCCTTAGCTTGCTGCCTGTTTGAAGCCTCAGAGGAAAGGAATGCAGGAGTAACAGGCTGAATTCTATGTGTTGCCCATGTCTCAAAATGGGAGAATTTTGCTGTATTTGACTCAAGTTTGCAGGCTGATACCTCTAAGACTCAGCCATGTCCCTCCTCTCACTGACTGCACATGAATATAATGTCACTGTAAGAGGAGACAAGGTAGAGGTGGAGAGGCCGAGCAACCATACATTTCCACTAACACCTTGTGCTAAGTGGACAATTGTCAGCAAAGGCTGACATACATGGTGATACCAGGGATGTGATATTGGGGTGTATTGCATAAGACCCATCTCAATGATTGTTATTCCAAGAGTAAATAATACACAGAAGTCCTATATCCAATTTATTTAGATTTATTTATATGTCTCTAAACTAACCCCAGATTTCATGGAGAATAGATCCTAACAGAAGCCCCAGTCAGAGTATCCCCCTTCTTTTTGTGAAAGATTATCTCATTGAATTATAGATTTTACTGTGATAAATATTTCCAGAGATTTAATACAAATCTTATTTTCCCATTTGTGGCTTTGCTTCTCACCTTTCACAACCCTGTTTTTACATCCTCAGATGACATCTGATTCCTGCCCTATTTCACCTAATAGTACACAAGTTGGTTAGATTTTTTTTTTTTTGGCTTTTCATTGATAGTCCAGGAAGTGTTCCAGCCTGTGGAAAAAAAAACCCAAAACCGAAACTAAGCAATCAAAAAACCAAACCAAACCAAAAAACCACACACACACACACAAGCCCAAACAAAACAAACAACAACAACAACAACAAAGTAGAATTATTGATGGGGACACGTCCATAAGGGACTGTAATTATGAAAGGCCTATTTATGTAGCATTTAGTAAAAATGCTCAGATGATGATAACAGGATGCTTCTTTTAAGCAAAAGAACTGATTTTTGATGATATATATTTCTTGGCAGAAATGCTTCTCTGACTTCCATGGTATGAAGAGGATGAAGAATTATCTAAGACACCAGGAAAATAAACCCAAAGAAAAGAAAGAATGAGTACAAGCTAGATGGACTCTTTACAGAGTCAGCTGAAGGAAGCTATAGGCCATAGCTGACCTTTGTATAGATGATATTCCAGGAAGAGGCTATCCTCGCCAGAGCTGCAGAGGTACTAGTGCCTTTGTCCAGGTAAGCTGTTCTCAAAAGCTTCTCTATTTGTCCAGGTAAGCCGTTCTCAAAAGCTTCTCTAACATCAGGACATCCAAAATAGATAATTCCCTGTAATGCCAGGCATTGCTTTTGGTTTTCCTTAAATATTAGGCTTGATTTATCTAGTGGAATACAAATCATATGAACACAAACATTATTATTTTTTTATTTCATTTACATAAGTGCAGAACACCTAAAAATAAGACATGGGCTAACATCAGATCATTTCAATATGATGATAAACTAAACAGTGCATTTCCTAAAAACACTGGCATGTGCTTTTTTCCCTGTTAGCTTCATCCTTAGCTGTACCAAAGAGCTTTCTAGTACTAAGTAATAAACATCCTGCACTGCTCTTCCTCATCTAAATGCAAACAACTCTTCAAAAACTGGAGAAGTTCCTATTTTCTGCCAGTGTGCTCTAAGAGAAAATCTCTTCCCAACCCTGAATTATTAATCAGTATTAACATGGGGGAAAGGCAGTTACAATATCCTGTTCAACTTTTTTCTTTAAATGAATGGGTTCTGCTTATCTCACCAGGAGCAGACTGAAGAATGGAATAAAGTGTGCAAACTAAGTTTACTCTGTTCTTTGTTTTGTAATAACTATTTATCTGTTTTTTACAGTTCTTTCTATTCAGTTTCCATACTTTAATGCCACGGCTGTATCCAAGATATTTCAAGAAGCTGATAGGCCCAAGGCAGAACACGTTAAGGAATTGACTTTTATATGACATTATTGCTTCCATGAGAGCACAGTGACCTGTTGTCACTTTGTTTCGAGCAGAACCTGCTTCTGAGAGTATAAGCTGTGTTTGTAACACCCTCTGGAAATCATCAGGGGCTAGACAGCACCAGCTTCTCACAGGTCCTATGGAGCAAGTTTGGCTGGCATAGGAACTCCAGCTCCTTAGAGGAGGGAGACTCAGCTGACCAGCTGAGGAGCAGCATCTGGTCACAGTGATGACAGAGCCACATGGATCATTTCCTGTCATTTACAAAATAAATCTGTCCCCTTGTGTCTCAGGTAATACTTCCCTGTCTTCCTCTGCAGGAAACTGCTTTCATACAGTTCCTCTTCTTCCTCACTTCGTTTTAAAGCATAAAGGATCATTGAATTTGCTTTCCAGCTCCAGAGCCAATCACCACACCAAAGAACACAGGAAGTGTGCAGATGACATTTAGGTAAGCCAGATGAGGAATGATAACACGCTAATCTTATGCAAATATGTACTAACCACCTTTCTTGTCTTAGCTCAGCCCTAAAACTTGATCCTCTTTCATTCAAGTAAATGGAAGAATCCATATGACTTTAATGAGAAAGAACTGAGTTCCTTTTGCCCAAAGTAAACAAAAGATCTTTTGTGTGCTCCTACCTGAGCTACACACTTAAGGTACACGCTGTGTTTCCATGGCTCTGCTGCTCAGCACAGGTCATGTGAAAAACACACGCTTATTTCTTCCTCTTGTGAGGAACAAGCACACATAACTGCACCTTTGTAATCAAGATTATGAAATGACGACAGGCAGTGCACCTGCAGGAAGTTTCAGTAGTTGACAGTTTAAGACATTCATAATACTCTCCCATATGTGGATGTTAATTTTTCTTTCCAGTTCAGGACATAAAGGTGGGAGTTACCCAGCTAAATATGTTGAATGAGACAGAATCTTAGTATAAATAGGTCTTGCTCTAAAAATGTCTCCATTGACTGTAAGGGGAGCCCAGGTCTGCTGTCACAGATGTCAGTGAAATGAATTCCACTTCGTTTGCAAAACTGGGGTAATCACATGCCTATAGGTACCATTTATGAATTTCAGAGTTCCCCTGAAAACCTGAAGAGAGTTTTGGTGTACATCATTAGAACTCCCCAACAAACAGGAGGAAGCCTCATTTCATTTCATTTCCCTCATACTGTGGATTTTTTTTTCCCTTTGGCATTTTCTTATCCAAACCTCGTACAAATAATTAATCTCTAATGCAACTGAAAAGTCACTGCAAAGCACCAGCGAGTATTTCATGTCTTTAAAATAACTCTGTAGCACCTCAGTCACCCACATTATGTGTTTCCTAGGAGTGCTGCTGCTATGCAAACTTTTCAGTGCCACCTCTTACTGCAAGTTACCAGAAAGCACTACTACTAGGATATGATCAATGCATACTTTTTCCCCCCAGGAACTGACAGCATTTACATTTGCTTTATTATTCAGTTGTAATTGTGAGAAAAATTAATGGTTAAACAAGATTAATAGGTCCTTAGCCTCTCAAACATCCTCTTCCTCAAAATAATAAAGAGAAATGTGGTATTTATTCCAAACTAAAGAAGAATTTGAGGTGAAAAGTTGTTGTCAAATATTTTGTCTCAAATTGCAGCTAAAAGCACAGAATCACAGAATGGGTGAGGTTGGAAGGGACCACAGTGGGTCATCTGGGTCCAACCTCCCTGCTCAGGCAGGGTCGCCTAGAGCACATTAGTATTGTGTTTGGACAGCTTTTGAAAATCCCCAGATATGGAGGCTTCACAACCTCTCTGGGCAATCTGTTCCAGTGCACAGTCACCCACACAGTAATGAGGTTCTTCCTTATATTCAGGTGGAACTTCCTTTGCATCAGTTTCTGCCCACTGTCTCTCATCCTATTGTTTGGCACCACCAAGAAGAACTTGGCTCCAGCCCCTTGACAACCTCCTTTTGGATACTTGTAGACATTGATAAAATTGTCAATCAGAGGATTTGGAAAATTAGGGAAAACGGTGGTTAGATCATCTTTCTTGCAAGTGACAAAGTATCTTTTGCCCAATGTGATTAATCTCTGACACTCATATTTAAAAGAAGGCTCCTTTTGCAGCCCACTTGGGCCTAACAATTAATGTTACTTGACTAGCAATGACAATTCAAACTTTAAAGGGATGGAGGCCCAGATGGGAGAGCTGTATGATGCTTTCTTAGTTGTAGAAATGTCACTGGAGGAAGAAAAATGCCTATCTGGTAGCCACTGGAACTCAGTCTTCCATTGCCTTAGGAATAGGCAGTTGTGCTCAGAAATTATCATGCACTGTTTTCAAAATTAGCCTGTAACATATTTGAAACTGTTACCAAGTATCAACATAAAACCTGTTTTCCTAAATGCCCGTCTGTGAGTGTGTGTTAATTAATCACAGACTAAAACCTGATACTTCCTGACAGCAGATTTAAGGACAGCATTTTCTTAAAGACACCTAAACTAGCTAATGGCAATACCTTCGCTGTGGCAGTGTCAACTAACAGAACCATCTAGAAGGCACACAAATACAAGTTAATTGTTGTTTCCTGGACACAGAGTGTGGCATATTATACATTATGCAAAAACATTGCAAAAATGCACATTTTAGCTGAAAGGAAAGCTTAAAAAATATTCTGCAAAGCAGATACTGTTTTTATTTTCTCTGCACTTTGCAACTTACAAATATGGGGGATTTACCTGCCCAGTGAAAGAGAGACAGCATCAAAACTCTTTCATTATATGCTTTTTCCCCTCAGCCTCTGGGCCACTAGACTATGTCATGTCAGCTTAGTGTCATCTGTAGGGAAGTTTAATGTATTCTCTCCTGCTCCCTGTGTATTCTCTCCTGCTCTGTGTATAATGCTTGATGTATTCTCTCCTGTAACAAGTCTGACAACCAACATTTTCCATAAACTACAAATGCAAGCATTTTGTTCACACACACACACACAGAGAACCGGCCTAAATCATTAAGGTGCTATAGTGCACCTTAGAAAAACAAGCACATGTCAAGTCACTGCACAAGCTTCAGCTTGTCTACACAAGCTTGACTGTGGTCTTCAGCCTGTACAGCAGGTGCTACCAGCACTACAGACAGATGACAACTCATGAAATGTTAGCTTCATAGAGCCTTAGAGATATCTTTTTTAACAGATGAAACTAGGGCACCGGGATATCATTACAGCTTCTCAACCCGAAAAACAAAACTTCATAGAGTTGTGCCCTAGTTTAGTTGTTTTTTTGGGCATGGGTTCTTTGATAGCTTTTTAACTGGAAATCTCTCTTTTCCCATGCACATATAGCTGATCACATGAAGCAAAATGGGAGAAAAGAAAGATACTCAAGTAGCTCAAGTGGCCGAGACAGCAATCAAAGTAACAGCTCAAGCCAGGTGGTTTCTCAGCCCCTTTTGCACCCTTTGCTGGCTCTTGTGTGAGGCAGTCAGAGCTGCCATCACTATTTCTGCAGAGGTACTCCCTGCTCTGCATACTGGTCTCCTCTGCCTCATGCAGGCTCTGACACGGCTGGAAAGAGGTCACTGTGAGGATATTGCTGGAAGAGGAACAACAGGTGTAGGAAACAAGCGGGGTTTGCAAACTGTACTGTGCCTATGTGTAGGCCACATGCCTGAGGCCCAACTAAAAAGAAAGACACTGCTAGTTTAGCAGACCTGGGCTCATCAAAGGAGCTCCATAAATATGAGGACAGCATGGACCAGAAGGAAGCATTGGCTCCGGGCTGCTTGGGAGTGTTTTACGTATGGCAATAAAGCTAATTTGGGTAAGGTTATAAATCATCTATTTGGGGTATGAGGTGCCCAAACTTGATGTTATTTTGGGGATCTCTACCAGTGCTCTTCTATCCTGTTTCATACCCAGACTTGACTATGGGGCAGTAGAGGTTGAGCATTGTGGTGTGCTGTCTGTTTGACATACTAGAGGCAAGAACAGCATTGTCTGTGAAATTAATTCAGTTTATCAGCAGGGCAGCAGCATCTTGTGTAGTACCTGGGAGAGTAAGCATGTGAACTTGCTTAGAGTAGGCAGGTATCACTGGTGGCACGCGCTGGCCTTCTCTGAGGAGGTCCAGGTGAGCAGGGGAACTGCACAGCACAGGGCGAGTGGCTGCTGCGCTGGAGCAGCATGGTTTGTTGTCAGTGCTGTGCCAGTGTTTGTGCCGTCGCTTGGATACTCGCTGGGCCCTCCTGTGTTTGGTGGTTAACTTTTGTGTGGTGCAAGTGCCTGTGGCAGGGTACTTCCATCTGGGCTCTTGCTACATCCTGGAGCAGGGAAGGATGGAAAGCCTTTTCAGGCAGGGGTAAAGTGCTCCAACCAGTGAGTGCCTCCCAGCCTGAGTGTGCTTAGGTTGGACATCAGGAGGAATTTCTTCACAGAAAGGGTTGTCAAGCATTGGAATGGGCTGCCCTGGGAGGTGGTGGAGTCACTGTCTCTGGAGGCGTTTGAGGAAAGACTGGATGTGGCACTTAGTGCCATAGTGTGGTTGACATGGTGGTGTTCAGTCAAAGGTTGGGCTCGAGGATCTCAGAGCCTAATTGACTCTGTGACTGCACTCCAGGAGGCATCTGAAGCAGATCTGAGCAGCGGGGGGCTGCGGGACCGCGTCTCCTGCCCGCCGCTGCCGCCTGTCCTGCCCCAGGGCTGTGCTGCGCCGGAAGGGTAGCACGGAGCCATGGGAGCTGTCCCGGCAAAAGAGGATGGCCTGAGAGTGAGCCCCGTTCTGTTAGCGCGTCCCCGCGCGCTACCTGCGTATCTGTGGCCGTGACGAGAGCCCGCCCCGCGCGCACCCGCTCGGCCCGGGGGCGTCTCGGCGGAGGTTCCGTGGGGCGGGGCGGGCGGGGGCGCCGTAGCGCCCGGCACTCTCTGCCGGCGGTCCGGGGACTTTCCCCTAGGCGGGCGCGGGGCCCGTGAGGAACTGACGTCCTCCGTGCTTGGCCTAGCGAGCAGGTCTTCAGAACATCCCGGCACCCGATTGCTCCGAGCACTCAGTTTTAAAGGTCGGCAGCCGGCTAAACCTAAGAGACAGGGCGAGGAGTGGATAACGCTCTATTTGTCTGCGCGCTACTCTCCGCAGGCCATGCACAGCAGACAGACCACTCAGCCGCCCCTGGAGGGGCGCCACGACTCGGGGCTGCTCCCGAAAGCTCCCCCCTGGAAGGCCGGAGCGGCGCCAGGAACGCGTTATGCAAATAGCGCGCGAGGCCCCGCCCTGTGGCCGCCGCTGGGACCGCCCCGCGCCGCTCCCGCGACCCCCGGGCGGGATCTGGGAGCTGCGGGAGACAGCCCCCGAACCACTGCGCGCCTCCGAGCCTGCCAACAGCCACCTGCGGGGCGGCGGGCCGCAGGGAGACAGCGGCAGTGCTTGCATGTTCTACCACACCCCAGAAGAGACGGGAGTCACTCCTGATGCCTGCGATTTCCTGTACTTCTACAGGCAAAACAGGCTCAGTTTCTCTTTCGGTTGGTTGGTTTCCTTTGTCCCACCGAGGCGACTCTGCACACCTACAGCGTTAGTGCAGTTGTTTCCGCCGGTCCTTGTCATCAGGGTCTGAAAGTTAAAGACCAGCATCCCCATCCCTAGAGACCAGGACAGTACCTGGAAGGGAGACCAAAAGGTTTTAGAACTGACAGGACTGCACAAACACTGCTTGCCACAGCCAGTTCTTTGGAATTCTTTCTTCCTTTGGGTGTAATGAAATGTTAATAAATTCTCATTCAAATACTCAAATAATCCTTATTCACTTGTATGTTAGAATGTGCGTTTTGAGTTGCTTTCCACGCAAAATGTGAAATAAAAGTAACACACTTCAACCTTCAGTTTCTATTAAGAGTAGCTACAGACTCGTTCTTTAATGATTCACAACCAAACATCAAAGAGGAATAACATTCAAAATTTTTAAAAAAGCCTAAGTCAAGTCTTTAAAAAAAAAGGCATCTAGCACCTCAGCCTTTTAACACAGTTGCCCTAACAGCCCCTTGAGGTCAGTGAATACTGTGAGCTTTGCTTTCCAGACAAGAAACACAGGTTTTCCCACTGCAACACACACTGCAGTTCTGAACCAGAGATCTGGAGATGCCCAAACGAACAACAGGAAAAGCTGTACTCCAGACAGCACAGGATGCAACTCCTGCCCCTGCAAACCCCATTGTTCTGTATCTCTACCTGAACAGGGTGGGGACTTGAAAATAGATCTCATGCTTCCCATCATGAATACCACAGCTCCTAAGCCCAGCACGAAGCTTGTCCTGCGCTTTAACCAAGCACCAGCTGTCATGCTAAGATGCAATTTACCGCGTTACGTTCTAAACATCAGGTTGTGCTCCAGAAACGCCGAGGGGAAACTCCTGAGAAACCTAACCAGGGCAAAGGGTGACCAAGGGCACAGAAGCACAGGGGTCAAGTGGAGGAAGTTCTCAACCAGCCGTTGGGAAGCACGAGTGCCTTGCAGGCTTATGGTGCCATAGACCGGACAGCCACTGATGTTTAAAATCATGTAGGGTATAACGTAACAACACGGCTGTAGTTCAGTCCCAAAAATCACAAAAGAACTTGAAGTGGACGTATGTACTGCTGGGATCCCAGAACTTCCTACTCACTCCTGTAGTACTTGATCAATGGATCTGTCAGTGAAGCATAAGGTCACCACTAAATGATGCTAACTACTGTAATCAGACAAGATTAATTCAAAATAGCACTGAAGACATTATGTTTTTACAATTACATGTCATTATCCAATATACCAAAACATGCAGTTTGTGCAGGTATTTCAGTAACATTGAAAAAAAAAAGGTAATATAATTTCTTTGCTTCAAATCATTCTGTACAGGGTGTAAAAATGTAGCAAAGGAAGGGCTCAATTAGCACGAATGCTTTACAATACACTCACTGTCTCCAGCAGACAGCAGCATCTTCATTTTGCTTATCTTGGCATTTCAAAAGTAGAAATTTATATTCTATAAGTCCACTCTATCAGTTTTACAGTATTTCAGCTACATGTCTAAAGAAACCAACTCATCCTTGTGGGGTTACACCTTGAAGCTGAAGTAAAGCTTTTTTGAAGGTGCTGCAAAGTTATTGAAACGGCTGGAATATTTAGTAGCCAAACCCAAAGTACTATAAAAGCTTATCCCAGAGGTTCTATTGTTTGACTAGCAGTCAAAATATACTTAGTATGGAAATCCATGTTTGAAAAAAAACTCCCAGAACTGTGACCGATACTTCACAATATAAATTAAATCTGCTTAGTTTTGGTGGCTGAAATAGCTGTGACTTGACTAATTGCTAAATCATCAGTGTGACGCTGTGGCTCTAACCTGCTAGTGTGTTAAATGGGATCAGTGTCACATATATTGCAAGTGTTATGAAAACATCCCATAAAAACAGTCAACCAACTACTTTCTCTCCTAGTATGATCAACAGTGAACATTATGAGCAACAAGCCTGAAACAGACGATTCAACTTTTTGATTGAAACTTTTAAATAACCTTCAATCATTCAAGTATTATGGTCCCTATGTACACACTTCTACGTGGCTAGAAAAGACATGGTAGACAATTGAGCACACTGCCATCAAATTGTAAGAATTACAAAAACATCAGGTTTTAAACAGCAAATTGTACCTTAATAGTTTAATTAAAAATAGAAGAGTTAGGTAGACTATTTTGCAAATACAACAGCACACTAGTGTGCTGTATATTAAGGCAATACCTTTAAATGCACACTTGTCATCTCTAACAAGTTTTATACAATTGCTACTGAGTGAAAGAACTATCATTGTCTTGCAAAACTGAGAAAGAAATACAAAATATCTGGAAGCCTACATTTTCAAAGTACAAAATTAACCTTCAGTCCTTGTGTTGAAATACTATACACAGTAGAAACAGTGATTCTCCCCTATAAGATCTCACGAGGATTTCTTAAAGCTGGAGGCAAATTTGAAGGCTTTGACTCCTCATCCAGAAGCACCAAATCTTCAATTTCACTACCTTTGTATTTTCTTTTACATATCTTAACAATAACTTTCTTTTTGAGGAATAATTTCAAAGCTTCTCTCGAAGCCACTGCTTTGGCATTTTCCATACTTTTACCACAGCCAGTACCCAAGTACACAGACTTGCACCTCAGTTCACAAACTATATTTTCTAGAGAGCTTTTATTTTGAGGCAGGTCTGCAAGTTCCTTCAGGGGAACAAAAGCAACATCTAATGTAGCTTTTACGGACTGAATAGATGAGTTTAGAAGTTCTGCATGATTTACATTAGGACTGAAGCCTCCAACAGCAACCAGTTTCCAGGCTACAGCTTTGTAGAGTCTGTTAAAAAAAGGCTGTCTTTCCTTTGCATCTTCACTGGTTAAGGGTTTGCACAAAGCCTTAGCAGGGCTTTCACCTGCCTGTGAGCCACTCTTGGAAGCCAGCAGGGAAGCACCTGCCTGAGCTCCACCCCGGGAGGAGGGACCTTGCTGAGCTCCACTCCGGGCAGCCAGCAGCGAGGCAGCCACCTGAGCACTGCTCTTGGAAGCGAGCAGTGAGGATCCCGGCTGCGCGCCGCTCCGAGCGGCCAGCAACGAGGCGGCCACCTCGGCACTGCTCTTGGAGGCCAGAAGCGAGGAGCCCACCTTAGCAGGGCCCTTGGGGGCCAGCAGCAGCGAGGTGCCCACCTGAGTGCCGCTCTTGGGGGCCAGAAGCAGCGAGCTGCCCACCTGACCGGCACTCTTGGACACTGGTGCTGGGGTACTCGCTTGGTTTTTGGAAGACAGCAGCGCAGCATTTGTCTGGGGGGTGCTCTTGGTGGTTGGTGGCACCGCTGCCACCTGTGGGGTGCTCTTGGTGGTCAGTGGCATGGCTGCTGCCACCACCGCTGCCTGTGGGGTGCTCTTGGAAGCTGGTGGTACTGTTGCTGCCACCACTGCTGCCTGTGGGGTACTCTTAGAAGTTGGTGGCACTGCTGCTGCCACCACTGCTACCTGTGGGGTGCTCTTGGTGGTTGGTGGTACTGCTGCTGCCACTGCTGCAGCCTGTGGGGTGCCCTTGGCAGTCAGTGGTACCGCTGCTGCCTGTGGGGTGCTCTTGGAAGTTGATGGCACTGCCGCTGCCACCACTGCTGCCTGTGGGGTGCTCCTGGCAGCCGGTGGCACTGCTGCCACCACCGCCTCTGGCTGCAGGGCGCTTTGGGCAGCCAATGGCGCTACACTTACTGTAGTTTTCTTTTCAGGTGATGGCACATTTTCACACTTGCTTTCTTCAGATGGGCTTGAGCAAGGCTTCTTTCCTGGCTCTTTTTCAGATGAAGATGGCTTTTGCTCAGCAGCCTTTTCAGCATTAGCAGGTTTCCCTTCTGTTTCTATGTCTGATGCTATGACCATTTCTTGATCTGAGCTGCAAGTTGACTGGGAACTTTCTGGATCTTTGCTAGTACCTTTTTCCTGCTTTTTTGGCAATGTGCTCTCTGTTTCCTTCAGGGCTTCTGCCTTGATTATTTTCACATCCTTTCCAGCATCCTTAGAGTCTTTGCTTTTCTCAACAGCTTGCTTCTTGGAGGGGTGCTCTAGCCCTTCTGCAAAACAAGTAAAATATGTTATCCTCTCTGATCTCTGAATTATAAAATATCCATGTAGAGAGAAATCATCTAAAACATTCTAGCAATAATCTCTGTGAATTTAAAAGGTATATATTAGGAATACACCTTGAAGTGTGATTTCAAGTATTAACACACTATTTCAGAATATTTTAGTACTTTTTTGACAAAAACCTGAAAATACTCAGGTGCAAGATTTCAGATGTTGGTTTGTGACCCATAGGCAACTATATATTTCTATTCCTGAAGTTCAAACCAAAAGCGACTAACATAGATTAGATGAACTATCTGACTTTAAAAAGTGTATTTTGTCTACTAATATCATAAAAGTTTCTTTAAGAAACTCAGTTTCTCACACAGCAGCAGTGTCTGACTGGCAGCAAAGGCAAAGCAACAAGAACGCATTTAAGCTGGAGTACAGCGGTAAATTGCAACGCACAAATAATCAGCTTAAAAGTACGTCAGTTGTAGAAATTCAAGACGACAGCTCTACACTACCAAAGGATTATGTGTACATTACATTCATTTTAGAAATACTGTATTAGGAAAAAAACAGCACAGAGAGAGAAAACGAAAAGTAGGAGTTTTTAAAGTAAATTATTTTGACTACTTTCTAAGCCCGAGGCAAACCGAGAACATTCAGAAACAAGCATTTTCTAGACTCCTATGTATTGTCACAGCTATGATCTGCTAACCATTGCTACTTGATATGCCTCTTTTCTTCACCTTGGCAACCAGTTCGTCTCTCGTGGTGCGGACAGGCGCGCCGGTCACTTGGATGCCTTCGGCCATTTCCAGCGCCTTCTCCATGACCTGCGGCGGGTACCTGGAGGGGCGACAAGGGGAAAGGAGGGAAGGGGCGTCATCAGGCGGTCGCGTCCCGCCTTCCGCCCGCCCCAGCGGGTCCCGCTGAACTCACCGGCATCCCAGGAAGACGTGGTTGGCCCACACCATGGAGAGGGACACCAGGCGCTGCAGCTGAGCGCTGCCCGCCGCCGGCGGCTCCCCCACGTTGCGCAGCAGGAACTCCCGGCGGTACCGCCAGTGGTGCTCGGGCTCGCAGGCCCCGCGCAGCGTCTCCGCCCAGGCCGCCTCCTCCGCCGTCCGCCCCAGGGGCTCGGCCGCAGCCGCCGCCTTCCCCGCCATCGCCGCCGCCGCGGAAACACCCGATCCGCTCCTTCCGGAGGGCGCGGCCTGAGCTCACATCCGCCAGGCCGGCCGGCGGGGCGGGCACCGCGGCCTGGCCGCCTCAGCCTGTGGAGCGGGCAGAGCCGCCCGTGTCCCGGCGCCTCCGCGGGTTCCGGGGTAAGGGACCGTGTCTGGGCGCGGTTCTGTGCCCTGTGTTCTGCCTGCGAAAAGCGTGACTACAATTTATGCTTTACGGCTTGATTTTTCTAGGCTTGCTGAGGTCGGAGTTCACGGTCATCAGCTGGTGTTTTTACCTCAGAATAACAGTCAGTTAGGTTAGATAAGACCTCTGAGATCATCGAGTCCAACCTATGACCAAACAGCAGCTTGCCACCTAGACCGTGACACTAAGTGCCTCGTCCAGTTTTTAAACACCTCCGGAGACAGTGACTCCACCACCCCAGGCAGCCCATTCCGGTGTGTTATCACCCTTTGTGTAAAGAAACTCTTCCCAGTGTCCAGCCTGACCTTCCGCTGGTGCAGCTTGAGGCTATTTCGTCTCTCATCCTGGTGTTAGTTGCCTGGGAGAAGAAGCTGACTCCCACCTGGCTACGACCTCCTTTCAGGGAGTTCCGTAGAGCGGTAAGGTCTCCCCTGAGCCTCCTCCAGGCTGAACAACCCCAGCTCCCTCAGCTGCTCCTCATAAGACTTACTCTCTGGACCCATCGCAAACTTCACTGCCCTTCTCTGGAGACCCTCCAATGCCTCAATGTCCTTCCAGAATTGAGGGGCCCAAAACTGGACACAGTTTTTGAGGTGTGGCCTCACCTGCTGTAGTCCTGCTGGCCACACTATTTCTGATACATGCCATTGGATGCCATTGGCCTTCTTGCCCCACTGGGCACACTGCTGGCTCATGTTTGACCAGCTCTCAACCAGCACCCTCAGGTCCTTTTCTGATGGTGAATGGAAAAGGAACCCTAAAGTCCTTTTCCCCTTCCTCCTCGTAGTTGTCCACAAAATTGGATTTGCTACCTGGTATGCAATAGGCCAGAAATTGCACACCCGAGAGACAGAGGTTTGATTATTTATTTCAGAGTTGCGCAAGCCTGGGTACTTGGTGGTATTCCACAAATCAAGCACACCTCTCCATATTTTCTGTGCCATTATTTATACATAGAAGTTCAGAGTTAGTAACTTTCCAAGCACAGCCCCTCTATTATGATAAATTAGTAATTTCCATGCAAGTTATGTAACCCCAGCTAGCTTCTATGCATGCTCAGGGGAAGGGTCTTTACCTGTGCAGGAATCTTTTTGACCTATAGGCATGATTTTTAGTATTATAATATAGGTTCTGTTGTCTTTAACATCTTCATAAACGACTTGGACACAAAACTGGAAGGGATACTAAGCAAGTTTGCAGATGACACAAAACTGGGAGAAGCTGTTGACTCCCTTGAAGGCAGGGAGGCCCTGCAGAGAGACCTCGACAAATTAGCGGACTGGGCAATCACCAACCTTGTGAGGTTCAACAAGGGAAAGTGCTGAATTCTGCACCTGTGATGGGTGTACGTACAGACTGGGAATGAGATGCTGGAAAGCAGTGCCACAGAAAGGGACCTGGGGGTCCTGGTCACTGGCAAATTGAATATGAGTCAGCAGTGCCCTGGCAGCCAGGAGGGCCAACTGTGTCCTGCAGGGATTCAGGCAAAGCATCGTCAGCAGGTTGAGGGAGGTGACTGTCCTGCTCTGCTCTGCACTGGGGCGGCCTCACCTTGAATATCCTGTGTGGTTTTGAGCAATACAATATAAGAAAGATATTCAGCTATTAGAGAGTGTCCAAATGAGGGCAACAAAGATGGTGAAGAGCCTCAAGGGAAAGCTGTATGAGGAGCGGCTGAGGGCACTTGGTCTGTTCAGCCTGGAGAAGAGAAGACTGAGGGGAGGCCTCATTGCAGTTACAACTTCCTCATGAGGGGAAGAGAAGGGACAGGCACTGATCTCTGGTCTGCGGTGACCAGTGACGGGGCCTAAGGGAATGGCCTGAAGCTGTGGTAGTGGAAGTTTAGTTTAGGTTGCGTATTAGAAAAAAGGTTCTTCACCCAGAGGGTGGTTGGGCACTGGAACAGGCTCCCGAGGAAAGTGGCCACACCACCAAGCCTGACAGAGCTCAAGAAGCGTTTAGATGATACTCTCAGTGTGACGCTTGGGGATGGTCCTGTGCAGGGCTGAGAGTTGGACTCGATGATCCTTGTGGGTCCTTTCTAACTCAGCATATCCTGTGATTCTGTGATAGTTCACCTATAGGATATTTGAACCTTGAGTATTTTGCCAAGTTAACAGTGTATATATAGATACACATTGACATCTTGATTTACTATATCCTTTAAGCTTGTTAGTTCCCGGTTGTCCTTGACAAAGGGATGCTAGCTGCTGCCTGTTCCACTGATTAGGTCTCCTTACTTGCTGATTAGGCTTGCATCAAAGACCATCCTGACTTAAAATGATCTTGACATATTCCACATTTTGCAGCATCGTCGTGTGACAGGAAGGTAGTGGCAAGGACATGGGTTGTTGTAGTGTTTTGGAGGAAGCATTAAATGAGGACTGCTGGCTACAAAAGGTTCATCTAATTGCTCTTGCAGCTCTATAGGCTGCCTTTAATTTGCAAAAGATTACCCCAGAATTTAATTCAAAACTGTTTGGAAAACTGTGGAAAATGTAGTAGGCACACTGTGAAAATATTACAAGCTTCAGTTTGCCAAGATGGTGCATGCTAAATCAGTGCAACAGAGGAATAAATTTTGATTTCTAAAGAGCTGTCCCTGGAGAGCTGTATTGATTTTTCTCTCTGAATTAAAAGTCTGGGTTTGCTTAAGTTTTCAGTTTTTAACACCTACATGTCATCATGAAGCGAACTACAAGATAGATTGCATTTAAGGAAGGAGTGTTTCTCCTTAAGTGACTTAAATGCCTTATTTTGTGGAAATTGTTGTGTAGTAGCTTAAATTAGACTACCTCTGTGGAGCAAAAACTAAGCGATTAAGGAAACCAAGCCAGAAAAATATAGTCCAATGCACTTTTGCTCTTTATCCATTGTTAGAGTGGAAGTACTTTTCCTTCACTTTCCTGGTTAGCCCACACAGTGTTATGTTCTGCATTGGCAAGAGTAATTCATTGACACAGAGCAAGCAAACAGTGATAAGTGGGATGGAGCTGACAGACTCCATATTGTTTTATATTTGCATGTAGGGGAAGAAAAGGGCAGAAAGTTTGTACCCTCTCTAGTGTGGGTGTCTTAGAGCAATGGGTTTGTTAAGAAACCATTTCAGAAGGTTTAGAAACAGCACTGTGATACTGATATTTGTGTCCGGGCATTAGTTGTATCAGTGTGGTTTTCAGGTAATATAGGCTCAAATATATGAAGAACATAATTTGTCACATTTGGGTTTTCATTAAGTGAGGTAGGCCTGTCTTGTAGACCTCTGATTCTGTGATACCACAGTTCTTGACTTCATGGTTCATACAGACCCTAGAATGGAAGGGTAAATGGAATCCCTGGAAACATAGGTTTGAGTTTGCACTGCAGCCAGGATTGTCCATGCTGCCAACCTGTTTGTTCACACTCTTCAATGAACCAGTTTACTTTTAATGAAGCTGGCTGGGACTTGGTCCAGGCTTGAGATCTGACCCTCAGAGACAGCAGGAATTCAACAAGGCCTGCTCTATGTTACGTGCTCTTAATACCAGAGCAGGAATTCAACAGACAATTCAGGATTGTCTGTACTCTTGCAGAAGCAGCAGGGCAAATAGCACAGATGAGAATGCCCTGTCCTCCTCCACAAGCATCTGAGTTATCAAGTGAAGTGAATAAGGACCAGTCCATGTTGACCTGCTCATATATCAGTCACGAGTGGGAGCTGGGGAGGGTTAGGAGAGTGGTAGGGGCATTCATCCACTCAGAGATCCCCAGAAGTCATATACTGATGTTACTGAGCTAATGACAGCCAAAGATCAGAGGTAAGACTCCACACCTCAGAGCTTTGTGTCTGCTCCTGATCACCCCACGTGCATAAGATTATATGGTCTCACCTGTGAGACCCAGGCTCCTACAAAAGCATTGTTCTGGGGAATGTTGGAGACTCAGCACAGCTACAGAGCTGAGTATATTATATGGTCCTAGAGTGGCTCAAGGACTGATAAAAGCAACTTTTTCTTGCCCAGTTTTAGAGCTGTTCCATCTCTTTGCCCACTGACCATATGTGTGAACATAAACAGAGCTGACAGCTACAGAAAAGTCAGAGGACAGTCCTGAACACATCTGGAACAGCTCACAACAGTTTTGTTGTAGCAAACAACTTCTATGATCAGTTTTATGTTTTAATTTTCGCTTTTTAAATTTTCTCTGATGCTCCTGCTGCAATAATGTATTGGTGGTGTTGGTACAAAGATGACTTTAAAAAAATGGAACCTTTTGTCTTCCCTTCTACCTGTTTTTCCAGTCACAGTCTTTCTACTTTAATGTTGTGTGCTTGAATCATACTTGGAAACGGGATAAATCCTAGCCCTGGAGTATGGGATGTCATGCACAATTAAACATAGGTGTACACCTGCAGTGCTCTCTGAGCACTAGAGAAATAGTATGTATTAGGTTGATTAAACAAGTGTGTGTATTAGAAATGAGAGAAAAACACTGCTGTTAATTTAAAAAAAAAAAAAAAAAAAAGAAACAAGTAGTGTTTTCATTCTCACCAGGAAAGGCAATTTTGAAGTTAAACACCTTGCTGATCATGCTATTGCTGTGCATTTAATTTTCAACACTGGAAGAAAAGAGATGGTTTTGTTCCCACTAGGGGAACAAAAGGGAAGGAACTTCTAAATGTCACACCAATAGTAGTGTTGTTAGAATCATTTGGGTCTTGATAATACCTGCTTTTGGCAGGATATAACTAAAATCTCAAGGTGAATCATACCAGTGTCTATAATCACAGTATTGCACCTGCACTTCCTGCATAATAAGTTTATTTCTGCCTTTATAAACCAGTGAATTATTATTTCTTCAAAGTCAAGTCCCACTGAAACACAGAGGGCAGTAGCTCCCACTGAGTTATTTTCTGTGCAGTTAAGGTTAATATATAGTGACATTCTTTATTCAGCTTAATATGAGAAGTGTGCCCTTAATATCATGACAATGCAAAGAGAGCTCAGAGTTATTTCCACAGAGAGCCAATAACAGTGAGATCTTACTGGCCTGGCACAATAAATCCCCTGAGCACCATCTGTAGGTTGGTCCCTGCTATAAGTAAACACTGGAGAGCTCTGGCTGAAGTTCATTAGAAATGCATCTGGAAGAAGGATGGGGAAAAGACTGTTTGCTGTTACCCAAGATAATGTTATGCATTCTGCTGGAGCAGATCACTGAAGGTCTCCTAGCCAGGCAAGGGACAGGGACAGCACTGCCAGGGAGACATGTCTGCATGTGCCAAGGTAGCCAGTTGTTACTGTTCAGGAAACTAACCCTTGGAATAAAAGAGATAACTTGCTAGAAGAGCATTAATTACTATATAGGCTTGTCAATGGAAGTGAGGTTAGAGTAATTCTGTGTTTTTGTTTCACCACAGTTACGCAAGTGTTGTTAGGCTACCATAAACAGATCTGGATTACAAAATCATTCACTCTTCTGAGATTGCTCAGCTGAGGAAAATGCATTGAGTAATTACAGAGTATAAAACAAAAGCTGAAAATGAAGAGGTAAATTGCTAATTTTCCTTTATGCATATGTGTTCCTATTACTAGTTTAAATATTATTTTGCATTTAGTAAATTGTTATACTTCAAAGATATAACAATGCCTAGAATAGGGTTGTTGTCCTTTAAATTAGTTTGTTAAACTTTAACTACAGCTAAAGGTAGCATATCACTTGTAGATTTTGCTTGCTAAATTATGCTTTAGGTAACATACCACTTGCTAAATGTCCATGGTTTGGCATACAATTTTCCATCCTGAGGATGGAAGTGTACTTTACTGCTGCCAAGCATGATCTAAAAAATAGGGGCTCTGTCTAGAGTAAAGTATTGTGAAAATCTTATATTTGAGGTTCTTAAATGCCTTTATGCTCTAGAGCAAACTTGGAATTTGTCAGGAAAAACTGATTTGGGAGGGGGGTGTATTGTTTTCCAACTACACATATCATATTTTATGAGCCTTGAGGAAATTAATTTTCCCCATTCCTGAATTAGCATGTGTCCCTACCATCCTTGCCACTATTGCAGTCAAGTGTCCCCCCAGTTGTGGGCCCGAAAGAGACCTGTTTGCCACTATAAACTGGGGTGGGTCTGTGGACTGAGAGTTACCATGCCCTGTGCTCTCAAAACGTTGCTGTTTTCTCTTCTTCACAGGTGCTTGAGTGTGTCTTACTGGAATGGAGAGGGAACAAGGACCAGACTGAGGGGAAGGAAACTAAGTGTGGAGGCAGGGGATATGGCAAGACTGAAACTACTGGGCGTGAAAACCTTAACATTAGAGCAATAGGGAGAGGGTACTGGGATTAGGTGAGGAAGAAAATTAAATTCTCAAGGAGAAATGAAGGAGAATGAGTTCAAGGCAAAGGAACAACTTAATACAGATGAGGAATCGGTAGGGGACTGTACGCCAGGAGCCTAGGACTAAGAGACATGAGAGAGGATAGGCAGTGAGGAAACCAGAAGAATGAGAGCACGTTGGTAGAGCAGACAAAATCAAACAGAATCGAGTCTTGACTCTGAGGAAAGGGACAAGCTGTGATGGGAAGTGGAGCATTGACAGAGAAACCACTGGGATTTGAAGAGAGACTTAGAGAAAGGAAAGTTAAAACTCAGAAGCACAAAGACATTAGCATTTCAATGGGTTTGTTTTTTTCCATTGCAGTAGACATCTGCTAGGGTAAGTAAGACCAAGAAAATATTCTGACTTTTTAATATAGTAAAAGATTTTTTTCTTGTCTTTTCTGTATGCTATAAAGGAACAAAAGAGGTAGAAATCCACTTGTTTGCAGAAATCCATCTTGCAAGCCACCTGTAAAGAGTTTTTAGATAGAAAGCCTTAGGCCTTTAGCAGACAGCTCTATCCTGGGGTTAGAAAAAGCAAGAAAACGGCCTTAGGAATCTTAATGCAAATATTGGCATGGGTTCATTGTAACTTGAGAGGATTCAGGAAAGTACTAAAAGGGAAAGAAGGTTTTATATGAAAAAAGAATCTATTGTGAGTCTATAACATATCTGCATTTTATTTGTAGGTGTGCATATATACGTATACAGCACATATGCATGTCTGCATATACACATATGTAATGCAATATAGATGTGTGTGAATATGTTTTAAAAATACTTGTATTATTTATAATATAAGCACCTATAAATCTAGATATCCCTGCTCTTTTAGTCAAGCTATTTGTGCCTCAGAGGAGAAGCAGAATTACAACTAATATTTTATTGGCTTGAGTTGTGGATAGGTGCATTACATAAATGGATGCTGTTAAATCTTTATGCTGTGCTGTACCAGTATGAATTTTGTATGTCCTACATATTTTGCAGACACAAATAACTATTTTAGAAATTATATAAGTAGCTTTCCTGAAACTACAAGCAATAATGTCAGATCTAATTTGAATTATAGCTATTGGAAATCATGGTTCTGTTTTTCATTACTGTTATACCAATATCCCTGACAACCTGCAACTTACCTGGTACGAACAGCACCTCCTGAAAATATAAAGCTGTTTTGTGTGCTGTTGGATTTTTGTATAAACTCCCTGTGCATAAGAGTGATATTTCATGTTAATTCCACTGGGTGGCACTAAAGGAGACAAGATTGCATGGAAATACCTCCAGAAGTTGAGTATAACTCCAAAAATCGAGAGTGGCTTACTTTTTCATTCCATTACTGAAATAGACAAATGTGGGCTCATTTTCCATCCTGATGTAACAATTTGTCATCAAAATCAGCTCTTAAACACTCGTAGCTGTAGTTCTAGGTTTTGACAGTAGCAAAATTACAGTGGAGGCAGAGTCAAGGCTTCTGAATCTGAATATCCTTCGTTCCCCCACAAAGGCTGAGAGAAGCGTCTTTAGCCCATTCTGGATTCTTATGTGAAAGTTTACAAAGCATTTGAAAAATTTTTTACCCCTGTCCTCCATGGCAATGCTGTTGATCCCGGTCACTTCTACCATTATGAGCAAGTGCAAGTGTGTTAGCATTTAAGCTCATTTGAAAAAACTGCATAGGAAGGCATTCAGGATTAAAGGCTTCCACCTGTAGAGGAAATATGGTATAATGTTTCAGAGAACCTCTTGACTTGAAATTCCATCTGCAGACTCCAGGTAGGGACTTTGCAATCCTGCCTGGAAGATACACAATTACTCTCTGTCAATCAGACCTCTAGGAGTCATTGGAGTCATCTTTGACTCCACTCTTTTTTTGGCCTGTTTATCTTGATGTACATGAATTTTATTTCCTTTTCTTCTCTAAAGCCTCTTCTTATCTCTGTCCACATCACAGATATGCTTTTTTAGGCTTTTGTTATCTCTGGTCCTGCTTATGACAGCTTTTTTCCCTATGCCTGACCTGACATGTCAAAAAGGTCCCTTGAAACACTATTCTTGCACTTACCTCCCTGACCTATTTCTGTGGTTCCTTTTTGTACTTACCTCTTTAGTGTATCTCCATAGATTTCCCTGTCTCTGCAAGCCCTCTAGCCCTCTGAGAGTGCAGTCTGACAATTTTTTTGGCAGCTGTGCTGGCCTAAGACAGTTTTTGCTCCCAGCCATCCGCGCCTGTCTCTTTGATATGCCCGCTGTTTTGCTGGCACAGTTGTTTTGCTCAGCTGTGTGGTAAACCAGATTAGGAACCCGATTTGGCTGAAAAATAGCATGGGGGAGGGAGGAGAGGAGCCATTTTCAAGCAGCTTATTTCTCGGATGGAGTCTGTCAGGCAGTTGGGTGTGGGGTAGGGACAAGTGGTGAGAGATGCGGGGTTGCAGAGCAGCGATGGCTTACGCTGGTTTATGTAGCGCTGTTGGTAGGTGTTAAGCTGCAAGCGGATTTTGATGATAGAGCTAAGCCAAGCTAATAGACAGCTGCTGCCGAGAGGGTAGTGTTGTGCCTCTTTCCTCACCCCTCCTCGTAGGTTGGTTCCTGGCCCTTCCCTTATGCCAACACTGGTGCTTATCTCACCCAAGGGACTCACTTGTGGGAGCTAACCCCGTACAGAAGCATTCTTGTCCTAAGGGCTTGCCTGGCTGTTCGGTCGAGAGCCGGTGGACCCCACCCACTCAGCAGCAGCTGGGTGCTCTGTCAGCTCAGCTGTGTCCTCAGTTGCACCACAGCACTTCACAACGTTGCCTTTTCCTGTCATTCCCTGTCCTCTCTCAGTCTCCATATCTACTCCATCTGCCTTTCTCGTGGATGTGTTAATGAGGTCTTTTTGGTCACCCTCAACATATGGAATACCCTTCCTGGAGCAATTGCTGCATCCTTCAAATCTCTCAAGGTTTCCTCTACCATGACACATATGGTAAACTGCCAGCTGATAATGCCCAGTTTAGTTGCTTATAGAAATTTTGGATTTCATTACTATAGTTAATGTGTCCATGTGTTAGCTTGAAACAGGCATGCTCTATCAGTTTATTTGAGAAGCTAAAAGGCATTAAGCTGTCACAGAATATTTTTTTATTTTTAAAAACCAAAAATTCCCAAAGCTATACCCTGAAGGAGATGCACTTCCCTAAGCTCATATATAAATACAAGAGGCTTATTTTCTGTTGCTTCACACCTTGGATCATCGTTCATGCTTGTGCAAATGGACATAGCATGGCTACTAAGCAGTTTACAGGAACATCTTACAGAATTGTAAATTAGTGCCCCAGAGACATGAGAGCAGAGTCAGCACTTACATGAGCAGCTGAGCATAGAGACTTAGGGATTTCTTTTCACCTAGCTCTTTGGGTTCTTTTTAGACACGTGGAAGCTTATCCTAAACATATTTTATCCTAATATCTTGGTGTGCTAGGCATTTTTTTCCTAGTCAGTTAAATAGAAATTGTGTAGAAAACCAGCAGTAAGTGAAGCTGCATATTGACTTGAAAGCAATAAAATAAAATTATCTGTGTTTGCTATCTAAAACAAACCAAACCAACACAAATATGACAGAGGGCACCTCTACACCATGAAACAGAGCGCAGGACTTAACGTAGCACATATTCATTGAATTACTTGTGGAATAGGAGACAGACTTGCTGTAGACTTGCATATGACTGCTGTTGCACCCAAAGTACTTAACCCTGTGGTAGGTGGTGCTAATTAGGTCGGACATGGTGCTAATTAGGTTAGATACAACACTGTGGTCATGCAAATACACAGTGCCCGTGACTCCGGCTCAGACCCGGCTGAAGGATTCTGCACATAACTGCTGCATCAAGCCATATGTGCACATCCAGAGAGAGAAATCATGAGCCCGTGGCCTCTTGTTCATTACCCCTGTAGGCTTTAGCTGAAGTAACAGATGTCTTTGCCACATACAGGTGTCAGATGTGGCTTTGTGCCAGGGATTACCTCCCTCTCTATTAAAACTCTTTTAGGTGTGTATTGCAGGCTCTGAGTTGTTGCTGAGGTACAGTAATAGGCATCCAACATAGCTGCTTCTTAAAACTCTTCTGTTTTACTTCTTAATTAAGACTGTAAGTACTGAGAGGAGCAGGAGAGAAGGGGATGGTAATTTTTTCAGGCACCATAACTTTACAGAAATTGTGAATCTGCTGCAAGGTCATGGAGGCAGACAGCAGTATGGCAAAGAGCAAAGCACATTCTCCTCCAGTACATTTATCAGGAGACCTGCCTTCCCCCTTCAGTGAGACAAAGCAATGTTTCAGGTTAGAGACATGATCATGGCTACAACATAAATTCTGTGTCTGTGTAACTGGATGGCAAGTATATCCCCAAAGCGCTGACTGCAGAGTTGCTGTCTTTTTAAATAACCAATTAATGTATTTGTAAACATAGCATTCTTTCAAAAATAATTTGAATATTCAAGTTGATGTTTGTAAAAAGACTGGTGATTGTTAGTAAGCACAAAGTAAAATGAAGAAGAAAAACAAAAACGTTGTACAAGAGGCAGTGTTCAGAATGATGTTTGGGGAAGAGGGTACTGGAACATCTTTCTCCTTTTTTTATTTTTTTAAAGGATCTCAGGGAGTCATTCTGGCAAGTTCTCTCTGGTATTTCATTTCCATTTGACAGACAGATGAGAGAGAAGTTTTTTTAGAAGGTAGTGAGCCACCAATAATAAATAGAAAAGATTAGGCAAAATGCAGGTCCTCTCTGGAAGGAAATGAGGGACCTGGTTACTCAGGATATGGAGAAGGCTGAGGTACTAAACAGGTTTTTTGCCACTCTCTTCACTGGCAAGTGCTCCAGCCACAGCTCCCAAGCTGTAGAATGGACTGGGAGGGTGAAGAACTGCCTACTGCAGGAGAAGAGCAGATTCTGAGAACCTGAAGGTGCACGAATTCATGGGACCTGATGAAATACATCCACACATCCTGAGGGAAGGGGCAGAGAAAGTGGACCCTATCTGTTGTATTTGAGATGTCATGGCACTTTGGTGAAGTTTTCTCTGACAGGAAAAGGGGAAATGTAACCCCCATTTTTAAAAATGGGAAAAAGCAAAACATGGAGAACTACAGGGCAATCAGTCTCACCTTTGTATCCGGCAGGATCATGAAGCAGATCCTCCTGGAAACCGTACTATGACACCTGAAAATAAGGAAGTGATTGGTGACAGCCAGCATGACTTCACTAAGAGTACAAATGCCTGCCAAATTTGTTGACCTTCTACAATGAGATTACAGCGTTGATGGATAAGGAAAAAGCAACTGACATTATCTACCTGGACTTGTGCAAAGCATTTGACACTGTCCTGCACACCATCCTTGTTTGTAAACTAGAGAGACACGGATTTGATGGATGGACCACTTGGCAGATAAGGAATTGGCCGGATAGTCACACTCGAAAGAGTAGCGGTCAGTGCCCAATGTCCAAATGGAAGAATGGCAAGTGGCATTCCTCAGGGGTCGCTGTTGGGACTGGTGCTGTTTAACACCTTTGCAGGTGACATGGACAGTGGCATTGAGTGCACCCTCAGCAAGTTTGCCCACAGTATCAAGCTGCGTGATGTGGTCAACACACTGGATGGAAGATGTGCCACCAGAGGGAACTGGGCAGGCTTGAGATGTGAGTCTGTGAACCTCATGAAGTTCAGCAATGCCAAGTGCAAGGTTCTACAGCTGGGTTGAGGCAATCCCAAGCATGAATACAGGCTGGGCAGGGAATGGATTGTGCCCCTCTATACCACACTCATGAGACTCTACCTGGAACACTGCATTCAGCTCTTTGGGATCTCCAGCACAGGAAGGACATTGACCTGTGAGTCCAGAGGAGGGCCACAAAGATGATCAGGGGACACCTCTGCTATGAAGACAGGCTGAGAGAGTTGGGGTTTTTCAGCTTGGAGAAGAGAAGGCTCTGAGAAGACCTGATTGTGGCCTTTCACTACTTAGAGAAGACCTGCAAGAGAGCTGGAGAGAGACTTTTCACAGGGGCATGTATAGATAGCACAAGGCAAAATGGTTTTAAACTAAATGAGGTTAGGTTTAGATTAGATATTAGGAAGAAATTCTTTACTATGAGGGTGGTGAGGCACTGGCACAGGCTGTCCAGAGAAGCTGTGGATGTCCCGTCCAAGAAAGTGTTGAACAGGCTTTGAGCAACCTGGTCTAGTGGAAGGTGTCCCTGCCCATGGCAGGGGGGTTGGAACTAGATGATCTTCAAGGTCCCTTCCAACCCAAACAGTGCTATGATCTATGATAACTGACCCGTGGAAAATCACCAAGGAACTATGATGCATAATACACTTGGACATAATGGATTAAAATATGACATCTGTGAAATTAATAAAATTATGAGAATAAATAGCTTCTTGATATTGGTATGGTTGTTCCTGTTGTTTTGTAAATTGTTTAATGTCACAGGGAGAGATTCAGTTCCCTGAAGATCTGAGCAATCCTTGTAAACTTTATAATGTCATCAACTTTTTTTTTTTTTTTTTTGTCCCAGGTATGGCAGTGATACTGAGCACTCAGTAACAGCACATAGATTTTAAAAAATATTGCTTAGCAAAGGCACACACAGAGTAAGTAATCAAGAAAACAAGGTTGAGTATTTTTCATTTTTTTTAAAATTCTTTTTGATGCTATCTTCAATTAGGTTTTTTTCTCACTGTATCTGCCACGAAAATTTACGCATGCACAGCATAAAGTCATGGCATTTAGCAAAAGGCTTTTTGAGAGAGTCACACAAAACCCAACATTATCCATGAAAACTATGTAAATATTTATAGGCAGTATAGGTTTGATTTCTGTTCTTTAAAAAAATTATTTATTTATTTTAAAAATCCATCTGCTGCTAGCAGATGATAAATATTTAAATCAAATTTGTGCCTGGGATACAAGGGCACTAATTCTTCCAGAAGGGACATTATAAATTTGATACTGTAGGCTCAGCCTCAGATCCCCAGCTCAAACAGCATAGCAGGCACTCTGTTGGGGTGCATTCATAGACTTGTATGAAAAAGCTTCCTGTCTGGAAGGCTACAAACAAGTGATCATTTTGCCTAATCTCCTTCAGGAGTTTTCCTAGAGGCTGGGCTGGAATATGACTCCTGGAAAAATACCTGATTTTGCCTTAAAGACTCCAAACAATGGTGACTCTACCAGCTCCCCAGGTAACTTGTTCCAATGTCTAGTTACCCCCCTATAATCCAATCATTATTCTTCTCTGACAGATTTAATAGATTTCTTAACATTTATACACTAGATATTATTTTTCAACCTCTGGATCGTTTTTTCTGCCCTCTATCTGATTTTTTTTTCTGGGGCTTATGTATTCTTCCTGAATCATGGGTGCTGGTTTTTCTGATGCTGGGTGTAGAGCAAGGTCACATCCTAATAGTTACTTCTCTTTTCATACAGCTGATAATCAATTATTATGTATTACAGCTGGCATGTGCTGGATACATTGCATGTATTGATAGATTGGTAGATGAAGTCCCTAGAACTTTTAGGGACACTTACATTCTAAATATGTGTTTGTATTATCTAACGTGTGCTGTGAATTGAAGGAACAACGTCTGCTAGATCTTCTGTCATACAGTGCCCCATTTTGCTACTTAGATGATCAATAAATCCTGCTAATACATATAAATTGTAATTCCCCATTTTCTAAATGAAGAAGGAAAGGCTATGTTGTAAAGAGTGAATTTTGTTCTTCCAATAGGAGAGTTCCTACATTAGGAAGAGAACTATTCTATTGCTGTGCTCGAAGTGGAAGAGAGAAAGCACAGTGCCAGTCCTCTGAGAAAACTCTGAGTGACTGCTTTCCTGGGCAGCAGGAGAGCAGAAATAGCACCCAATTAGGAGTTTTACTGAAGAAAAGCTGAAATTTAGCAGAGCTGGCTGGCTTGAATGTGGCCACATGAAAAACTGGTAAGAGAAACATTGTCATTTAATAGCTTGTGCGGGTTTGAAATACACTTATTAGTATAGCTCATTTAACTCATATACAAAAACTGTTTTGACTACTTGTGTATGACTTCTAATTCCTGTGGTAGAGAATTACAAAATCTCAAAAATGTTTGGGAAGGATGTCTACAAGTCGTGTAGTCCAGCTCTGTGTTTAACACAGGCTATTGCCAACACTCACTCAGGAAGGGACCTCCTTGGAAAACCTGAAAATTTTGTCTGCATCTCATCCAACTACTTATCTTCTACACTTATCCACGTTTTCTTGTTCTGCTATCACACAGGCAAATCTTGTTTGGCTCTTAACATGAACTCAATCAGGGAATAATTCTGTCAGGAGAAAAAAAAAGATACTTTTTCTTCTCCAGACTTCTTGAGTTTAATTAATCATTGATCCTGTTTAGCACAGGCTGTATGACTATGGATGCTGGCACACAAATGGTACAGGAGCAGGTAGGAGCATTCAAAGGGAACCACTTATGCACCACAGCTTTGTGATGCAACCACACAACTCTAGCAGTTTGCCAGTGCAAAAAAAGTGAGGTCATTCTGTTCCCCCCCCTCCTCCTTGGCTACACATTTCTACTTTTCTGGTGGCCATGGTGAGCTGAACTAGAGGGAAACAAACCTCACCAGAAAAAGTAATTATTGAATGGTTTATTGAATAGCAATGCCAGTTGGGGCAGACTTGTATTGAACTGCTCCTTTCAGTGGCAGATAGCCATTTGGTTGGCTTTGCTGCAATGAGAAATTTTATCCCTGGAGTACAGTTCCATAGGAGTTTATCCTGATCGAAGTCAGAGCTATCATGGTCTGTCCTGGTTTTTTTGCAGCTGAGCAGTAGGTTGGTTCAGGGAACTTTGCAGCCAAGAACTAAGCTTGCCAAAAGAAAAAAAAAAAAAAAAGATCTGCTCGTTCTCAACTGATTTCAGGGAGTTGTTGTGGCTGAAAATGAATGACTATTTTATACATTGAGTTTTCAGCTAGACTTGCAACCTGACTTGATGCAGTGTGCTGGTACATGTGGTGAGAAGGGGAAAGGAGAAAGGCTGGAATGTGAATCTGTGTCCTCCGACACGAACAGTGTCCACAATTTCACTTGTTATTTTCCCAAAGCACATTATTGATGTGACTTTTCCTGTTCACAGTAGTTCTTAAGATTATTGTAAGATGTTGAAAGAGGCCTGTTGTGTATGGAGACATGCAGCATCAATATTCTGTGGATCATTCTGGACTCACTGATTATTGAATGACAACTTGTGTTTGCAGGGACTGACTCAGTGACCCAGATGGTCTCTTCCAGTCTTACGTTTTTAGCAGTATCCTTCATAAGAGTGCCCTACCGTTAAAACTCTTGAGAGCTAATTTTTTCTTTTTTGTGATGTTATTTTAGCCTCTCTAATTTGTTGCATTTGGTACTATTCAATTCTTCACTGCTGTATTATTTTAACAGCAGAGAGAAAGAGTGTGCTTTTGCTCTTAACTGTGCTAAAAATTTTCCCCAAATGCAGCCATTAGAGACCAGCTGCAGACAAAAGGCAAAGGCATTTGATTTCTCAGCAATGTTAGATTTTGAGCTTCTGTCTGCAGTAATTAATTAGCATCACTGCTGAGCCGACTCCCTGCGGGACTGCATGATCATTAGTGCCAAAGCCAGGAAGGGAGCACGAACTCCCAAACCCCTGAGAAGGCTACTGCAGCAACTGTTGTCATCTATAGAGCATTTCAAGAACATTTCAAGTGACACTGGTAGAAAAGATTCACTTTCTTATCTGTATGAGGGGCTTGCCCAGAATCAGTTAGGCTGCTGGCTGGGATCGGGCAAATCTACTTCCTGGGCAAGATTTTGTCAAAGGCTATCTAAACCCCAAAGGGTTGCTTTCAGCTAGTTCATCTTAATTTTGCTGATATGCAGAGAGAACTATAGAAGACTTGAGAGACATCATGGTACAAATCAACGATGATGTACAGTACTGGGGCTGCTGTGCCAAAAGCTAGCCCAAAACCAAATATCTGTCAGCTAAAAATCAAACTTAAGCCAGCAGAGACACAAATGAATCTAAACATGCCAAAATGAAAGTGCTGGCATGAAATTACACAACTTCCTTCAGGTGCAGAAAACCAGCAGACATTGAGAGTATTTATAATTTGCTTTTATGGAATACTTTTTGTAGGCTTGGGATGCAGTGTAATATGGTTTAATCTCTTCTCTCATCCCCCATGCTCGTTTCAGAAGAGAACAAGAAATTTAATCCAAACAAAGGATTACGAAATTTCAATAACTGGACTACTGCCATTATCCAAACAATGTGCCAGCTCTTTAAATGCTTATTCTTGATTGAATTGAAGTCAATGACTACATCAGAGGGAGCAGAATTGAAATGCAGTAAAGAGGAAATGAAAAGTCTAGAAGAGCTACACAATTATTTTACCTATTACATGCTTCTAGCAATGCATCCCATAAACAAAGCGGCTCTGAGAAAGGATCTCTCCTCACTGGAGAATAAGGTTAGGGACAACTTTTGAGAGATGGACAGAGGAAAGAGAAATGAGATTTAATATAGATAAGTGTAAGGTAATACACCTGGGAAGCAATAACAGTCATCATATATACAAAATCAGGAGCTGCTGTTTAGAAAACAGTAAGAGAGAGGAAGGCCTCTCTCTATATATAATAGAGAGAGGGAGCAATGGTTTATAATTAATTACTGCAGACAGGAACTCAAAATCTAACACTGGGGCAAAAATCAAATACTTTCTTATTCTGGGCCAGCACCTGAGGTTTGTTTCTATAGTGAGTGCATGGACATCATTTGTAAAAGCAAGAGGGAGCAACAACACAAGCAAAATGTTAAACTTATCGCCACCATGTTATTAATTTTATTTATAAGCTAGAGCCTTGACTGCTGATACCATGAGTACAAGCTTGTGGTTTTCTAATTGCTGAATACAGTAAAACAATAAAATACCTCCAAGATGCAAGCTCCTGCTTAGTTTGTAGAGGGGTACTTTTTCTTTTTTTGTCCTCGTATTGAAATGCAGAACAGTGGCTTAAAAGTGATCAGATATAACCCAGCCAAGACTGAGGAAACAAACCCCCTTTCGTAAAGAAAAACATTACAGCTGAAAACAGTATAGATAGAATTAGGACAACAACTATTCCATAACTCAGTAAGAGGGAATCTGTTGGTAAGAAATTAAGGCCAAATGCTTTTATTTAGGTAAGAAATGTTGCTCAGTAAGTGCATTTAGCAGATAGTGAACCAAGATATCACAACTATCTGTGTTCCAGCAAAGACCAGATGAAACATTACTATGCTGAGAAGCCAGTGTCATGTGAAAGCCTGCCAGACAACCCAGACGGAGTGCCATAAAGAGCTGTCTAATTGCAGGACCTGATGGCTATGTATTTAGAAGTTCATAGACTTGTAGATCAGAATGAAACAGAAATTGATTCTAGTCCTAGAAAAGGAAAGGAGGAAAACCCTATCAAGGTACAATATGCACAATATTAAAGATTTACAGGACTATTTCCTCTTACTAGTGTTGTGAGCTAGTATCGCAGGGTAATCCTGTCTTTGATTCCTTACAGACCATGCCAGAAAGGTGTCACATCTCCCCACTGTAAGGCAGCCTTGAGGTGGCTGCCATTTCTCCCCAGGCTGGATACAGCCTGTGCTCAAACCACCAGGCTGTATGCAAGCACAGAAAGAGGCTTTGACTATCCCAAGAGCAATTTTTTCTCCTTCTGGGAAAAGAATGAAGGATCATTTCTTAGAACCCTGTATGTCAAAAAGCATTTGTTTTGATAAGTGCAAAACTAAGTATTTTTTAAAAGCTGCTAAAAATATGGCAATATAAAATTGAGATTTCATCTTCCATCTGAGAAGGCAGATAAAGCTATGTAATTAGTCAGGGAAGGGTCAGTATCTTTCTCCCCACATCCTCCAGAGGATAAACTCCAGATAAGCTTTTCAGAGACTGCAGAGTTTCAACTGTAGAGGGTTTTAGTCTGTGAAAGAGGTTTGGAGCACACAATAATTAGCAGCTTGCAGCTGAATTTTGCTAGCTGTCACAGTATTTGTTGCTATCACTGCATGAAAGTCCTCCTGCAGGTCTCCTGAGTCTTCCTAAATGTGTGCTGTAGTCTGATTTGTCCACATGCGACTTTTTAATAAAATTTTTTTTCAGTGTGCAACACTTAAAGGCTTACAGCAAATCCCTTTTCCGTGGCAGAACACCACCTGGACAGAATGAGAAAATAAGGGCTTTTTTCAGGACAAAGCAGGAACTGCTTTACTCTTTATACTATATTCAGGCCCTAACAATCCAGGGGAATTCACTATGCTGGGAGAATCGATGGGTAGCCTGATAATCCAAATCCACATCTTCTTTGTGTCCCCCCATCCGAGCTCAAGAGTTCTGGTAGAAGACAGGCCTTTTCTTAAGACTCATCCTTCCTCTCTGCTTGCTCAGAGTTTTAAGGTCCCAGTGAGAAAACTATAGAGGCACTGGGAAAAAGACAGTAAATATAATGCAATTGCTTTAAACTTAATTGAGGTTCACCTCTGTCTTAAGAAAGCAAATATCAACAACTGTCCAGGTTTCCTGAAATTCAGTGTGTCCTTGAGGACACTGTTTCTGAGGTAGACTTCATTACTGCTGCTTTCCAGACTACAGTCTTAGATTTGTATAAATTTCTTACAAATACTTCTTGACTTCTAGCCTGTAATTATAGGATACTTGATAGGATGCCCATGTGCTGGCTCTTTTCTCATCTAAAATGGCTATTCACGTTGTTCGTCTGTGGGCTCTGGTTTGTTTACAGCAGTTGATGTCTGTCCTGTTCCTGCTTTTTATCTTTTCCAGCTGTGCTTTGCTTACCTTCTCAGCTCCTATGGCCTCCTGCCTCCCTGCCTGCCCAGAACAACCTGCTGCTGGGAGCTATGTGCATAACATATATGCACTTAACAGAGCTTTCATTGTCTTTCAATCCAATTGCAAAGGTCATTTTCTTGGCTCATTGTCCCAGTTCTGTCCCTCCTCTTTTTTTGCACAATGCTATTGGCTCCCTTTTATTCCCTGTGTGTAATACAAAATGACTTCTCTTTACTTTTCAAGCCATGTCTAATCTACATCACCAAGAAGTATCTCTCACTGCCATTTTATAAACAATCCTCATATTTTAAAGCTCTCTTGTACATTCACTTTTATGCTTTCACCCGTACTGCTGATTATGCATAGCACAAAATCTGTGTAAATACTCCTAAGCCCTTATTCCTCTGATTTTCCAAGCTTCCCATCTCTGCCTCAAGGTTTGTCAGAGTCTGAGCATAGCTACATAACTGTTTTGCTAGATACACTTTCTCATGTGAACCTGTATCACCTCTTCTTCCTGCTCATCTTCTCTCTGTAAGCTTAGTAATAAATAGTAGTCACTTCAGAGTCAAAACAGCCTGTTGTTTTTATGGCTGTACAATGCAAGCTACAGTGAGGGTGGGTTTAGGTTTAATTTTAAAAGCAGTATTAGTGGAAAAAAACACAGTAAATCAAACTTGCTTTGTTTTTAAGTATGTCACATACTTTCAGGAAGTAGCTCCAGCACAGGCTATTTAATTTGCAATAACAAAGTTGCTTAAATCTGTGGATTCCAGGAACAAACTTGCCACAGGGGCCAAGAGGGAAAGAGGGAAACTGGAATGGTACCTTTTCTGACAGATGACTATTACTGGCTTACTAGTATTAGCAGACTGCACCCTGAGGGGTTGTAGTCACTCTGATTCACTCAGTGAGAACCATGCTCAGCATGGTGTCATGGGGGCATGGTGGTGTTTTCTACAGATCCCTTACCAGTATCACAGTCAAATTCACCCCCAGTGCTGACTGGACAAACACGTGGCCACATCTCTTTTAAAATGGAGCTCCATGTGGTTCTGCACAATTCTATTTTATGGAGATCTAATATAAAAGGGCATTTTTTCCCCCATTCTGTTCCTTTTGGAAATTCTGTTATTTTATCATCTCATGTGTAGGTAGGGCGAAGTGAGTATTCTGTTCCAAGTTATACCTTCCAAAAACCACTTGAAAGGATTGAGGCTGGAGCAGAATTTAGGCTAACAGCCGGGGTATGCAATTTAAGATTCTTAGAGACTTAGGACATCACTGAGAGGTGGACAGAAAGCTAGAGAACTGAGATCTACATGTTTTCAGTATTTAGCAGTAGAAGATCACATTTTTATTCATGACCACAGAGCATCTGTTTTATTCAGGAAAAATGGGTCCTGTCAAATAGCTTTGATACTGTTCTCTGGGAGCATTACAAGTACATTTGATAAAGATGGCTCTATTGACATAATACACTAGAGTGTATGTAGGGCATTTGTTTTATTCTGTATGGCAGCTTATATAAAACAGATGTATGGAAAGCAAACAAATTAAATCTGTTTTTCTGTATGGTTGTTTGCTATGTCACAGGTCCCTGCAATATACCTGCCTTCTTTCTGTATTCTCCATTACTTTATTACCTTATAATGCCTCTAGTTGAAAGATGTCCAGTCTTTGCATAACTTCTACCATCTTGAAGTATTCAGAATACAAATAATGGGCACAGGAACCAAAGCAGTTTGTCAAAGATCTGTCTTTTTCTAGTTGCACCTCAGAACTCCAAGGTAGACATGTCTTCTCTGCTTTATAAAATAAGTATTATCAGTTTCCTAATTGAATGAATCAGTGATGCAGTCATGGAATAAAGCTCATGAACTCTGATTTAAAATGAGCCCAGTGCGTGACTCAGTCCAGTGCACAGTGGATAAATATACCTTTAAAAATGTCCAGCTATTATTTGGATGCTGTTGGACTAACCTCAAGAGAATCTATGGATTGAATAGTGAAATGGTGAAAACTATTCTCAAAGTGCCCAGTAAGACTGGAGCCCCAGTAGTGTGGGTTGATAGGAGTTGCCAGTTGATAGGAGAGACCTTCAGTCCCTGTGGGGTTATGATGAATCCCTCATGCCATTCACTGATACTAAGTTATACAAAGAGTTATACAAAGTTTTATCTCAGTTATTTCAGTATAATTCTCAGTAGATTTCTTAAAATTTCTGCATGCAGGCAATGAAAGACAAAACCAGGTTGTTTTTTTTTTAGCACTTAGGAACAAAAAGCACTGATAATAAAATGTCTCTTTAATTGTCTAGTAGTTTGGCTAATTAAGGTGACAGGCGATGAAGTTTCAGAATACTTATGCTTTTAAAAGCTGGAGTATACACCAAATACATACTGCTAGATAGCTGAATATAGTATTCAGAAAGACTTGATTCCCAAGCTACAAACCCTATTAATTGTCTGGATGTTAAGTATTGATTCCAGCAGGTACATGGTAAAAAGGCCTTTGACTTCAGTCATTCAAATAATATACACACTCACAGAGATGAAATCTCTGACTACAGGTGAGGAAGGGTCCCTCCTTCTTTACCTGAAAAAGTCTCAGAGGCTACATGTTATCGTCTTTTTACTCATGAATGTGTAGAGAGCTGGGGCTCTGAATATTTGGTGAGTGTGGGAAACAAGGCACTAGAGAAATTGCTTTTTATAAAATCTGTTCAATTGACAGCAGTTAAAACCTTTAATTTTCTTCAAAAGTATATTTTGATTGGGACAATACTGTAAGAAAACAGGCATTGTGTATTTAACTTTATTTACTTTGAGTGAGACAAAATTACATATAATTTTTAGTGACTTAGTACTCATCTGATATCTCCTAAAGTAAAGAAGTGCAACCTATATATCTTAGGGAAGTTTCTCAGGATTATGAATATGTCTTAACAAGTGACTAGATTATCAACAGAGCTTTTAAGTGAAGGCTTCACTGTTATAGACTTGTCTGACTTGGATAACAAACTCTTTTAGTATTTCAGCTCATAAATCCGGAAGAGAAAGATACTATTCTCTTGGGTCACTGACAAACTAAAAGAGAATCTTTGTTTGCAGAGGTCCCCAGAGTTAACACAGTAACTAGTTAATGATTTCACCATGGTAATTACTTTCTATGATCTGTCAGTCAGGCAACTTTAATATATACAGAATGGGCTGCATCAGTTTTGTGCAATACTACTATTTTACCTGCTTTCATGCTCTTTGTCTGTCAACCTGTCCATGACAAGTTTTGAATCTATGGGCCAATTTTTCTTAGAATCATAGAATCACAGAATGTTTTGGGTTGGAAAGGACATTAAAGATCATCTAGTTCCAACCTCCCTGCCATGGGAAGGGACACCTTCCACCAGACAAGGTTGCTTAAAGCCTCAGCCAACCTGATCTTGAACACTTCCATGCATAGGGCATCCACAGCTGCTCTAGGCAACCTGTGCCAGTGCCTCACCACCCTCACAGTAAAGAATTTCTTCCTAATATCTAACCTAAACCTAACCTCATTCAGTTTAAAGCCATACCCCCTTGTCCTTTTACTACATGCCCTTGTGAAAAGTCTCTGGTTTGCTTCTAGGCCCTCTCCAGGTACTGAAAGGCTGCAATCAGGTCTCCTCAGTCTTCTCTTCTCCAGGCTGAACAATCCAAATTCTCTTAGCCTTTTCTCACAGGAGAGGTGCTCCATCCCTCTAATCATCTTGGTGGCCTTCCTCTGGACTTGCTCCAGTAGGTTTATGCCCTTCCTGTGCTGGGACAGAACTCCAGATGGGGTCTCACCAGAGCAGAGTAGAGGGGCAGAATCACCTCTCTTGACCTGCTGGCCATGCTGCTTTTAATGCAGCCCAGGATGTGGGGCTGTAAGTGCACATTGCTGGGTCGTGTCCAGCCTCTTGTCCGCCAGCACCCCCACGTCCTTCTCGGCAGGGCTGCTCTTGGTCTATGGGCCCACTTCTCAAGCTTGTCCAGGTCCCTCTGGATGGCATCCTGTCCTTCAGGTGTGTCAACAGCACCACTCAACTTGGTGTCATCTGCAAATTTTCTGAGGGTGCACTCGATCCGTTTGTCTATGTTATTAGTGAAGATATTAAATATCACTGTTCCCACTGTGGACCCCTGAGGGACAACACTTGTCACTATGTCCATTGGGACTGAGTCATTGGCCAGTGCCCTCTGGATGTGACCCATCGTCCAACCAATTTCTTATCCACCTAACAGTCCGTCCATCAAATCCCTCTCTTTCCAATTTAGAGAGAAGGATGTTGTGAGGGACTATGTACAGAATTCCAGATAAATGGCATCTGTAGTATGTAGTCCATATGTAGTCCACTGATGTAGTCACTCCATCATAGAAGGCCACTACACTGGTCAGGCAGGACCTGCCCTTGGAGAAGCCGTGCTGGCTGTCTCAAATCACCTCCCTGTCCTCCTTGTGCCTTTAGCACAACTTCTAGGAGAATCTGTTCCATGACCTTTCCAGGCACAGAGGTGAGGCTGACAGGTCTGTAGCTCCAAGGGTCCTCCTTTCTACCCTTTTTAAAGATGGGCAGTATGTTTCCCTTCTTCCAATCACCATGAACTTTACCTGACTGCCATGACTTTTCAAATATCATGGAGACTGACTTGGCAACTATATCAGCCAGTTCGCTCAGGACTCTCTGATGTATCTCATCGTTCCCATAGACTTATGTACATTCAGATTCCTCAGGTGGTCATGAACCTGATCTTAACTTACAGTGGGAGGGAATTTGCACCCGGGGTCTCCATCCTGCTGTCTATCCACTCATGAGATGTAGGAAGAGAGTTTGCCATTGAAAACTGAGGCAAAAAGTTGTTGAGTACCTCAGCCTTTTCCTCATCCGTTGTTACCAGTTTTATATGCCAAGTTTGAGAAGAAAATTGTTTTTAAATATCAAAACCAGTTGGAATCATGCAAGTTATGTCAGTTTGGTGAGGTGAGTAGAGAGAAACTCACGTGGGGGCTCCCATGGTGCAAAGGTTTGGGACAGGGCTCAGCTATTACCATTTCCCTAAGGTACACTAACTGCTCTATGTCTAATTCAGAAATTGCACATCATGTGCTATGTCTTGTCAAGCTCACAGATAGGGGACAAGGTGGACTAAAATGTACATGCAGATGATAGCTGTGTGTTTTTAAAGGTGCATTTATTCACAATTAACTCAACAGAACCATGATTTTTTCCTGCCCTGCACTAAATTCTGAATTCATGAGCCTTAAACTACAGTTTCATCACAGATTCATATGTGCTTTATTCAAACAAAGGCACCTAATAATACCTCTTTTATAAAATTAGGAGAAGGCAGGTGTAATCTTAGATTTTGAGGTGTAATCAGAAAGAGACAGATCCTTGATAACATTCTTTTGTTCCCATACGTATTGTTTTGGCATTTGGAATACCACAAGACGTTAGAAATTATGCAAATATTGGACTTTTTTTGAACATGAGTTCATTGAGTATGCTTGCCAATGTTTATAAAGGACTGGCACTCAGTTGGAGTGCTGACATTGGTTTCAATTAGTGTGTGATGAGTCCCTTTGTCGTTGAAAGCATCATGTTTAAAGGTATAAATAGGCAAAGCAACTGGCTAATAAAATGTAAAGTGAAAAAAAAATCAGTTTTAATATGTTTGCAGGAGCTAGGTCATGACTTTTTTCAGCACAACAGTTGGAGTCACAGCTTGGAGAAACTTGAGAACATCTGTTATTTCTGTTGAAAAATACAAGTACATTGAGTAACTCACACCTTTGAAATTCCTTTGTGGGGGTGGAAGACAGCTCCTCTCTAACACAAAGCTGATTTACTCAGGATTTGGAGAACATTTGACTGATTCATCCTTCAGGTCTCTCATAATTCAGACACAAATGTTCTTTGGAAGGAAGCTTGGAAAAGGTTTTTTCCTCTGAGGTTAGTTGATTCCAGAAGGAAAGGCTAAACTGTCTTACAAATTTGGAATACGTAGCAGTTGATTTTGCATATAAGCTTATTTAGTTTGTAAAATTCATGAAGTTGCTGTCTTAAAAAGACACCCAAACAATAAAAAACCAGAGGAAATGTACTTACAACTGATCTGTGATCCAATACTTATTTTCTTTTGTACATCTTAAATGCAACTATCTCACTATATTTTTTGTAATAGATTTTTGGAAATCTATTTTCTTTCATAGTAAGTCATAGGAAAAAATCAGCAAAAAAGCCTCACCCCTATAAATATCTGTCCTTTGTGTCATCACACACCAAGGACTCCATGTTTTGCAAACACACTCACATATTCCATCGACCCTTTAACTAGCATCAGCTAAGAGGCTTTTGTTTTGTGGGCTCATGAAAAGGGTCTTGAGTGACAGCCATTTGAGAATGAAGATTCCTGGAGAGGCCGATGTGCCCGAAATACCAAGGAGAGCATATTACCTTTCATAGCAGACATAGTGGGCTTCCTAGCAGACAGTGTCTAATAAGTAAAGGAGGGCGCGGAATGAAGGTGACAGAAATGTGGGAAGAGATGTAGTAGTGGTAAGAGCATGGAGTGTAGAAGAAATATCTTTGGGTGTGAAAGGCAGTGAGTGTAGGATGCAAATAATAAGTATGACTGGGAAGGGAGATTTCTATGAAAGAAACTGTTCTGTGCCTTCTTCCCTTTTCATCTCTAGAGTAGGTGTCTGTTTAGGTGATGCCTCCTGTGACATACTGGTTTTCCTGCAAGTAGTGTATAATGTAACAGTTTTGGCAAATAGGAAGCTGCAATCCCCCTTGGGAAAGTTAATCCATTGAACAGAATGTGGTAGTTGAACAGTAACTCCCCAGAAACCCTGCAACAATTCACACAGGAAAAGTTAAGTTACAAATTAACCCCAGATGAGGGGGTTTGATTGCTTAGGCAAACTTAACATCAATTCAGTATGACTGAGAATAACATATTTTGTTCTACTTTTCCTAATATAATAGAAACATTTCAGGAAAATTTTGATTTGGACACTTCATTTTCCAGGGGGAAAAAAAAACCCCAAAACATTTTGTAGAACTTTCCTGACTTCCTCTAAATCAAACAATAGTGTGTATCATTTAGATTAGGTCTAGGACAAATGAAAAAATGACAGATAACTTGGGGTTTTCTTTCTTTTTCATGTTGGTTTTAGCTCCTGTTCTAGCTCCTGTTTCTTTAAGTGTAGCTTAGTGAGTTTTCCTGGTGATTTTAGTTTCTTCTGCATGTGCAACATCTTGTTATCTGTCTCAGGCAACAACCCACATTTCCCTCTCATGTCTTCTTTATGTCTCTTCTTATCAGTCTCCCTCATTTCTATACATCTTTTTATTCTCTTCATTCATTTTTTCTCTTTCTTTTTCACCAAATTGACCAAAAGCAGTATCTCGTGGTTTTCTAGTGGTATTTTAAACTGCAATTCCAGCCTGCCACTAAGTTCTCATTCTCTCCCTCAGAGTTTTCTCTCACATTATTAGAAAGCAGGTCCTTCAGTCTCCTTCCCTCTTCACTCCACTCAGCCATAATTTTATTTTTCTAGATCAAGAGTTCTGTGGGTTTTTTTCCTCAGTTATTTTTCTTCCAACTTCAACTTTTCCCCTAGGAGGTAGAACGAGATAGTAAGTTTTGCCCCTTGGATGGCATTCCTTTCTGTTCTTGATGGTGTTTAGTCATTAACAGAGACAGTTTGCTTTGCAAATATTTGTCAATAATTTAGTTAAATAGTAACGAAAAGTAAAATGTTTGATTGCAAATCTAAAATTCCTTCTCCTGTAGTGGTTCAAGTGGTTTAGGTCATATATAAAAGGGAATTTCAGGTTACAGAGTAAAATATTTTAAAAAGTGCTTTTTAGTATGAACATGTGTATAGGCTGCAGGAACAATTACAAAAATATTCCTATTAGAAAGTACATTAACAACCAGAAAATAAAAGTTACAAGTTTCCTTATTAATACTTCAAAATATATTAAAACTAACTGAAAGAATACACACATTAGACTTTAGACAATACAAAGCTTATTTTTCCCCTGAGAAAAAGAAATCATGGCCAGAGTACATTAGTAGAGATAATTAGAGATTTGTTTCTTTTCTACCTCCCAAGGTAAGGCTTAATCCTACAGTAATCTCTTTATTGAGAGCCAAGTGTTAGTCAAGGAGCCTGCTGCACAGATTTGAAACTAGGATTTAGCCCATATTTTCATCAGTATTCTGGAAAGGAGCTATCCTACGAATTTATAGTCTGCATTGCTTTCTATTTTATCCTGCACTGTAATGCCCTGGTATGGATTCATAATGCATTTGCTAGCTTATATCATGATATAGAGTGCGGCTTTCCATTCATGACCAGTAAACCTCCAGAGCTCTTCTGTCCTTTAGCACAGAAGGGGGTTTGTACTGGGCACACAATGAATGGCACAGTCTGTGAATGAGAATAAACCGATTATCCCGGAACAATTCTGCCTTTGAGCATTTCAGCATCATGTTGCCCCATTGTCAACTGTGCTTTAAGGATAAAAGCCAAGCAAATTTGGGGTTCATTTCAGTGGGGCAGATATCAAGCAAATTGGTCTTCTGTCTTTCTTATTTCCAAACTGTGGTTTGCAGCCTTGTTGTAAACTGGCTGACTCTTTTAATTCCCAGGCTAGATGGGAAAGAGAAATGTAGCAAAGAGAGAAAACTACACACTGAGGTTGAGTTTTGAAGTATTTTTTTTAAAGGCCTAAAGGTTAGATTCACAAATTTATTTAAGTGGTATTTGTGTGTGTGATGTTAAACTTGCACTCAGGTGAGATTTTGTACTGAAGGATCGGTAACCTGCAGGTGCAGGCTTCTCTGATAATAAAGTTCCCACATAGCATGTGCCCAGGGGTGTCTCAGACTTGCTGGTGCTGGAGAGCTCTGGGTCTCTCTCATCTATGTAGCTCTCAATGAGATTCACAGATGAGGTAACTCCTTCATAACTGGAAATTAATCCAGTCACCCTTAAGGGGCTATTGAACACAGGGCCCATGCAAAATACAGCTAGCTCAGAAACAGGTAGTGGTACTTTTCAGGAGAAGAAATATGGAGCAAGGGATACTCTGTAGACCTGGGAGAACAGCTTAATAATAATAATACTTACTAAACCAACCTGTGGATGCTTGATTCATACTTAACTGTGTCATTTTGATACCAGTCCAGAAGGAGAAAGTGGATGGTCTAAAGATGAGTGTCTCTGGAAGGGAATGATATTCAGTGGATGTGGGTATCCAAGTGACCCCATGTGACAGAGGCCTGTTCCCACATGATGGTCTGAAGAATAATGTAGAGAAAGGGTAGAGAAAATGTTTTGCTACTTGCTGGGTTGACTTGCTACGGATATTTTTTTTGTGTGTTTAAAATGAAGTTGGCACAGAAAAGTTTTATTTATTATGTTATGCTGGTAAAAAGGCAAGAATGGCCTATAACCTGTCTTTGTTTATCCAACGGCTTAATAATTAGAGCATTAATACAGACAGTAGGTACACAAAGTCCATTTAATTTACTGCTTGAAGGAATTCAAACTGCAATGCCCTTATTGCCAGGCTATAAATTGTTCTAGTATTCTGCTTACTGAATTTCCTTTAGTGAAGTTTTACTTGAAATGATTAAATATGCTTTGGATCAGAAAGAGTGAGTGTGTCACTTGCTGGTGAGAGTTCTCCCAAAGAAAAGGGAAGGTTGGGGAGCCTTGTTCTTATGAAAAGTTGATGCAGGATAGTTGCCAAAAGAAGGACTTAAATCCATGTGTCCTCCCTTGTGCAGATATCTAACCACCAGGCTGTAGAGGTTACTCTCTTTAAATGCAAAAAGTAAAAACTGGGCCATTCAATTGCATATTTTCACAGTGGGTGGAGGAGCAGCCCCTCAGTGCTGCTCCTGAACTTGGTGACGTGTGGTAGTGAGAGTATTTTTTGTGGAGTTTTGCAGCATTTAAGGCAAAAATCTCCATGTTTGGCTGGGGAGGGAAGTGGTTTGTTTGCTTATAGGAAGTGCTACTATGGTAACTCAGCAGTTTCCACAAGAACATACCTGTTCACCAAGAACTTCTCCAGTGTAAATGGCATTCCTAGTCAAAAGCGGGTACATGCCACGTGTGTAAGCATACCCAACAACTGGGACACTCATTCAAAATCTAATGGACAGAGGTCAAAATTAGTTTGAATAGAGTCTATTTGATCTCAGCTGAACACCCAAAACTGTTTACTCTTCTGGAATAAGCAGGTCTATCTCATTTTATTCCTGTAGGTTTTTTAAAGCATACGAGTCCATCTCAAAGCAAAACAAACTATTTTTCTGAAACCACTGCAAATCTTTGTAATAGCAGAAAGCAGTTTGTTTCCTGCCTTCTGAGTAAAAAGCACCCTAAAAGCTCCTGAATGTCTTTTGTACCCATCAAGGGTGTTCAAGGCCCTCTTTTCACCATAGGGATAGGAAGTTGTTGTGGGATTGGCTCACTGCAGAGGTATAACCCTGCATTAGCAGGAAGGAGGCTTAATGGAACCTGAGTACCTAGTTATCCCTCAGCTGTGCCTGGAGGTATGAGGAACTTGTGGTAGCAGCTGGGGAGGTGGGTAGGAAAGACCTGTGAGAGGAGAAAAACCTCACTGTAGTGACAAGAACTGTAGAACTGCAGGAACCTAACTGGGAGCAGGAATTTTATGATTGGTGCTTTGAGTGAGGAAAGGCTGGGATCAATTAGGAGTTCTGCAGAGAAGTGTGCCATGAGAGAGGCAGACCTACTTGATTTGCAGTGGTGTGAATTTGCAAGAGGTATGAAAGTTGAGAGGGCTGTGCTCCTCTGTGAGAAGTGTTGCAGCAAGGCTTTGGTGAGTACCCTGAAGGAAGCTCACTCTTTTTTTGTGGTGCTTGCACTTATATCTTGACTGGAGCTCCAGTTTGCACAGGATTTGCAGGATTTCCATGGCAGCACTGGTGTGGAAAGCTGTTGTTTGCAGATAGAGATTAGCTTGAACAAAGGGATAAGTTGAGTGGTTTCTTGGAAAGAGGCCGATACCTTTGATGACTTGCCCCACAGATTAACCTTTTTTCTTTCCTAAAAAAAGATACAGCAAGGTCTATGCACGTCTGTAGCAGGGCAGTAGGTGCTGCATAGCTTTGGTACTCATGTTTCTGAGACAGTGCTTTTTCCAGTTGTTTCCTGACATTCATAAACAGTGTCCCTGCCCAGGACATATTATATATTGAGTGATGTATATTAAATGACTGCTTATGGATTTCTTTCTCATGCCTGAGAAGGAACCTTCTGAAATTTGCTTTTTAGAAGAGATACAGGCAGCAACGGCTAACAGACTGGTCACTACCACTGGGAATTTTTTACTATAGGACTTGCTTGCTCCATAGGCCTACCTGAACCTGGAATTTGTGACTTAAAAGGGCTGTTGGTATATCCCCTATATACCCCATCAGTCAGTGCAAGCAAGGGAGCTTGGTTTTTTTGTCTCTATAGTTCTAAGTAGCTTCAACTCTGAAAAAGACACAAAATTTTATGATGCAAGATTTTCTGTTCTAAGCTAATTAGTTGTATCTATAATAGCATTGTGAGGAAGTCAGTTGGTTACCTAAGGCCTTTTTGTAGCCATGGAGTTTATTGCTGATGATGCAGAGCATGTCTTCATCATATTGGTGTGGTGTAAAAGCTGAATCTTGTCACAAAACTCTTGCACAGGATAGGTCTAAATTGAGGAAATCTAGGTAATCTCAGTGGCTACTGTTTGAGCTTACACGTTATCAGGCAGAGCTTTGCTAGATTGTTCTGGTTCAATTCAGAAATAATTTAAAAAGGAAGCATTTAATTTATTTAGAGAAGATCTATCCCACTTTTGTCTAGAACAGTTTCCTCTTTTTCAGAAAAAAAAATGGTCTCCCTGTAGCTAGGATACATATTTTATCTTACCATATAAGGGTTCTCAGCTACTTTTCCCCTACTAACTTTTAAACGGGAATTTTCTTTCTTCACCCTTAAAGATTCAAGGGACACATATTAGAAATTGTGTTTGTTTTCTCTCAGAAACCAGGGCTGAACAAAGAATCATTGCTGTTTATCTTCTAATCATTCAGAGCTTTTGTCTTCTACTGTATGATATTGAAATGTTAGCTTCTACTAATTGGCAGAACTGAGGTATTCTAATAAGAAATTCAACCAGAACTGTTCATTACATCTATTCTTGTTAAATATTAACTTTAAATTACATGCTGGAAACAATTGTATTAGAAGCACTTCTATGATTAAGAAGTTATTAAGAGTCACTAAAATCCTCTTTATGCATACTTATGTCTTATACTTTTATCTGTGTGTCTTAAAGCTCTAATGGCACTAGAAATAATTTTTGACAATGCAGCTCTCCATAATTCCCACTGGTATGCTGAAAGATAGCATTAAGAACATCATTAAGAGCATAGTCTCTCTATGTTCCTATAACCTCTCTGTTAATTTGCATGTAGCTGTCTAAACTACAGCAAAGTTAATATTTACACCAAGTTAATACATCGCTAATAGAAATGTGAAGCACACTTATTCCTCCTGGTTATTAATATTAGTGGCTGGGCACAGATGTGTTTTCATAGGATTTGCTTGCTTGCTAGATATGTGCTAATGACAAGTGCACTCAGAATCTTGCTGGACACACTCAGTTCATAAGAGCACTCTGTCTTAGAACCTTGATTACATATCAAGATGGGAAACCCTTTCGTGTTTCCAAATGTCCCTGTAGAGTGGTGTTGGGAGCAATAGCTGGCAGGCTTTACTCTGACAGCTCCTCTAGATAATGTATGGATTGTAGAGCAACAGTGTTGGCTGAGCCCATGGGGTTTGTACAGCTCCTCAGGGAGACAGGGATGTTCCATGGGTCTAGCAGTGGGCCATGAGGGTGCAACCCACGCACAGTGAAGAAGTGATTTCTGTTTGCCAGAGCAGTCGAATTAGGCTTTCTGTACATTCAGGAGTGCATTGCTATGTTTGATGATCAAAAACTGGAAGCATAGATTTAGATGAAATTGCAAGACTTGATAAGCTGGTACTCAAGGCGTGATTCTATTCTGCCTGTCCTACCAGGCTGCTACTTTTTATTTGCTAGTAAGGTAAGGAGCTATGCTATAGTCTTTCCAGATGTGATGAAACACATATTTTGTTGGAATAGAACATATTTGCGTGTATTTGCTACAGTCTTGAAGAGACGTGTTAGCTTCCATCAGATGGCAAGGTGGTAAATTTCATTGATTTAACTTGTTTCTCACTGCCAGCAGCCTTCTGTGCCTTACAGATCTGTTTTTACTGAGACCATTTCTAATGCTCAAAAGTTGGAAGCGGTTTTAAGTTGTTTGTTTAAAAGCTGTCAGAGAGCTCAGGAGAATGAATGTTTTCTTAAAGTAGCCTCAGGCTTCCCATCTGATCCTGGGCTGTGCTACTGCTAAGAATGGGGACCCAACTTAAGAGCAGAGAAAGAAAATGTTGTTACTTAGCACAGCATCTAGTTTTATTGTACACTGGTTGGAGTCCCAATGAACTTTTGCAATAATATTAAATGTGGCTTTTTCATCAGACCCTCAGGGAAACTGTTACAGAAGGTTTAAATCTTTTCTTTTTGACTTAAAGTCCTTCAGGACCAGGCACTAACACTTTGTATGCTGTCATAGCATGTCTTGAAGCACTGCTCCATGTGTGCCTGGGATCACTGAATAGTTGTATAATGCAAGGGAAGACAAATGGTGAATGACTCTCAATTGCTTTTGGTTGTGCTAACTGCACTAAGGTATTTGTTTAAGTGAAAGCTTTTAGCATAAATAGCTACGCATACAGAAACCAATTCAAGTTTTGAGAATTCTACCTAAAATTTCTGTGTGCTTCCACAACAGCTGTAAGGATGAAATAAACAGAATAGTCTGACAGGAACCATATGCCCTTTCTCGTGTTAGAGCTATAACCATCAACTTGTTGTACATTATTGCACTCACAATAAAATGTTTGTAAGCTACGTTATAAGGGCATTTAGCAGTTAGTCTCTCAGATGCTGAAGAACTCAAGCTGCATTTAATAGAAAATCTTTCAAACAGTCAGCTTGGGTCATAAGAGAAATTGTAATGTAAGAAAGGTAAGAATAATGCTAATCAGTACTCTATTGTAACTTTCTCTGAGGTATGTAACCATTTTGGTTTGGTTTATGAATACATATAAACTGTGTCTGGAAATAACCCCCCTAAATGTCTCTTATTTAAGTGGAAACTTACTTGTGGGGAAACTGCCTGGAACGGTTGTTAATTGCTTTACTACTATTTGATCATGATCTTGCAGAAATGCACTTTTACACTTTGCTTATTTAAATACATAGCAACAGAAAATATTGTGTATGTGAACGACTTTTTATGTGATTTCTTTAAAAGAACAAGTCCTGCTTGAAAAGAAGGAAATCTGGCAAGTCAGGGCTAGGTTGTGGTACAGTAATGATTCTAGCTTTTTGAAAATGAATACCTAGAGATAATAGCAGCATTAGAATAACCCCCCTATTCTACCATTATAATGAGCTTAAAAATGCTACCACAGCCCTTTACAACACGCACCTTCTTAGTGTTGAGCTTCTAATGTAATTTAGATGATTGTCAGATCTGACTTTTAAGAAATTAAGTAGTGGCAAGTATAGCAAATTCTAACTTCCATTGCCATATATGTAAATCCACATCTCAGCTTGATGATCTGTTACAAAATCTGAGAAGTTTTACATTTGAATACTTACAGGATATCAGTAAAGGAGCAAAGTTCTACTACAGCTTTCCAAAACTGAGAGAAATAGAATAGAAACTTAAGGGGAGGTGGTTTAGTTCTGCTTCACTTGCATTTAGTTCTTGAGGGTTATGTTTCCTATTTCTTTTGGCTTTCCAGTTATGCCTGACATTGTAGCATAAGGAAGGTTTATACAATTCTCAGAGCTTGTTCCTAAGTAATCTTTTAGAGACATGGATCTTTTAATTGATTTTTTTTCACAATCCTGTTAGGATAATAAAATGAAGGCAGCTATTCTTTACCTGAAGACATATCAGCCTTGTGACATTTGCCTTCAGATTAAGAATATAAAGCACCAGGAGATTGATTAAAGCAAAATCTTGTTTCCTTGCAAATGTTACCACTGTCATGTCATTCTAAGTTCTGGTTTGTGTTGTTATTGACCTTGGGTGCTTCAGTGGTACTTGAGCTAGAAAGAAAGATGGCTATTATTATTATTATTAATCAATACCTACAGAGGACATCTGGGACAAATTCTGATGTATTCTAAAGGGACAACCAGGACTATCTGGAACAGAATGGATATTGGCAATATTAGTTCATGGGAAGGAAGGAAGGAAACAAAGAGTGCCCCTGAAGTCAAGATTTTGTTGTTTGTTGTTGGTTGTTGTTTTTTTTTCCTTCTACCTGGATGTCTCTTTTAGAGAAAGTGGTGTTACATGGCAGGGTTACAGCTGAAGTTGATAAAAGGTATCATTCAGTTCAGAATTGCTTATTTTGGCACAAAAATAAAATAAAAATAGCTAATGCAATTTTAGAAAATCTTTTGGATTCAGAGATAGGGGATAGGTAGCAATGACTGTGATTATGACTTTTGAGATTTATAGCTCACTTGTTATTTACCCTCTAGGATGCTAATGGGATCCCAGAGCTATGTATTATTGGAATTTATGGGCAAATGGCAATGTAGCAACACGCTGAGTTGTTGGAAATTTCCATGTTTGCTGTATTTTGACGGAAGAGTCTGTGGAGATTAATTTCCTAATTTGGTTTGGCTTCCTTGATGCTAGCAGACTCCTTGTAAGGTTATGAAAAATAATTTTGTAGCTCCTGCTAGAATATGCAGAATGTGAGAATGTAAGAAATTAGTATTTTTCATCTTCTGTATGTGAGACTAAATATAGGCAACTTGAAGGGGAAATGAGGTGTCCGTGGAGGTGCATCCACCAGAGATTCTGGAAATCCAATCCTGTTGTGCCACATGTTCTTTTTGAGACTTAGAAGCACTAAGGCAATGTATGTTTCTATGAAGTAAAGGTAAATACCCTTTTTGGGATGAATCCTGTTGAATCCTGTTCTTGGAATGAGTGCACAACAGAGTTTTGATTCATTAATAAGCATTGGAGTCCCTATCTGACCTGACAGTGCTTGGTCAGGGATGAGAGGGGAGGATATAAGGAACAAAACACATACATATTGTTTCTTCTTTTTATATTTGCCTCACCTTGAATCCTGAAAAAAATTAGGTATGTATAGGTGATCAAAAAGCTAGACCGTTCATTGTCTGTTAATGAAAATATTGGAGCTGTGTGTAGTTTTTATCTGTCTCTTCTCACAGGATGAGGGAGTTACAGAAGGGTCACTGTTTAGATCCAAGACTCCACGCTGGTTTATACCCCAGATAACTTAATTTGGTAAAGTAGTGAATTATATGCTGCCTAAATTACAGATACACCCTATCCTTGTGTAGATTTGGTTTTTATTCATTATTGGATTGTATTCATGGCATGTTCTTACCCTTTCCTGATTTATAATGGATCCCTTTATTGAATTATTGAGCAAAACTTTTAAATAAAACATCAAAGAATTTTCGTCTACTATCAGTTCTCCTATAGTCATAAGATGTATCAACCCTTAGGACCACTTTCCTCATCAGAATACTGACACTGCTAGACTTATTCCTAAATGTGCTGTACAGTAAAATGTTCATCTAATATAGCCTTTTTTCGTTTGAAAGTGAAATGATTTGCCTTATAAAATGCAGAATTAGATTGCTTCTTGTACAAATATCTTCCACAGTAACTGTTTTGTTCTTTCTGGCCACCTTAGATGTGCAAGAGTTTTATAGGTGAAGAAAACCAAGGTACTAGCAAAAAATGCAGTTAAATTGCTTCTTAAAAGTACATCCATTACCAGAGAAAAAGACTGGTGCTTGACTTCCAGCCCTTGATCATCTTCATTTTTCTGCCTGTTGCATACTGCTTTGCTTGGCTGAGAGAGCCACTAAATCCAGACTATGGAACTCTGAATTGTGATTTTTTTTCTTTTTTCCCAGCAATCCAATCAGAACTTGAGCTCAAGTCTTTTCATGGTCACTTGTGAAAACTCTGTGTTAATTGGTTTTTTTGTGTTTGTTTGTTTAATTTATCTGCTTATTTGAATGCATTAAAACTGACTGTATGGTTCTGGTTTCTGTAATACAATAACTTTATACTACTTTGAGCTTCTTGTCACGTCCGTAGAACCAGTAAGTCTGTTTTTTTGCCTGGAGGGGACTAGCGTTTAGTTTGCACATAACAAAACAAAGAGAAGGCATAAAGCACTGCTCAGTTATTCCAGAACCCCTAGATATAGTTTGTGGTGGAAGTATTATGCTTCAAGGATAGATGAGATGAGGCTAGTGGGAACAGCATTCAATTTTTGAAAGTAAAATATATGATTCACAGAAAATGAAATTTGGAACAGCTTGGCTTTTTTTTCTTTAATAAGTGAAATACCAAAAGGAATATGCATATTTATATTTGAATGTTTAATTTCCGTGGGCGCTATTTAAATATATGTTTTTGTCATCTGGCTATTTTCTTAAAGTCTGGAATAGTCTTGCTAGGATATCTGAACCAGAAAACCCTTTTAGTATGTCTTGTTGTCTCATATTTTACTCCCTCAAAAGGAAATCAGCTGTACAAGCACAAAAACTTAATAGGTGCTGATTTTATAAAAGGGGGAAGGGACCAACTTTCACCACAAGCTAACACTTCTACTCTAACACTTCTACTGGCAAGAGTTTTTTGTAGGCTTGGCCTGAAATGAGAGGGTTTTTTTGTAGCTAAACATGATTTCAGTAAGTGCTTAGACAAAATTAAGAACAAATGTAGGTCTATTGAATGCAAAGACACTGCCTCTAGACTTAGGAAGCCCCTGACATGCATTCAGGTGGAAGCAGGAAATGTGTTGAGGGTATGATATAATGTTATCTCCTTGTCCTGTTCTTCTGCTCTTCCCTGGAATCTCCTACCAGTCCCTGACAGAAATAGGATACTGGCTAAGCAGTGCTTTGGTGTCTGGCTGTAATCTGTGCTCTTAGTGCACCTTCTTGGATTTGGCCCCACCTGTTTGTGTCTGGGCAACAGCAGACCTTTCTTACTGCTTGGGGTTGTCAGTATGTTTTCAGCTAAAACTCTTTGAACTATTGTAAATAACTGATTTTCCAACACCCTGCCCCCATCCTCACTCCCCCTTTAATACAAAAATAAAGCAAGGGAGTCAAAGGCAGTTCAAGATGTATTTACATACAAACTGCCTTTGAATCCTGTGACAGCCTACTTCCCTGACTGCTTCTCATACCAAATTCTAACAACAGGGTTTCTTTGCTTTATGATCTAAATTGTTTTATTTTTTTGCCTTCAGGGCCCTAGATATGTCTTTATAAATTAGGTTTTTTATCTGTATCAGATGCTCCTGGCATTGCAGAGTCTCAAGTTTTCTATATTAATTATCTAATATTTCACATATGTAGCATTTCAAAGATCTTCTTTATGCTTTAGTTTGCAGCATTTCTGTGAGGCACACTCCCAAAGACAGCTTCTTCTCCCAGTTTGCCCAGCTGACTGTAAATCTTTCTTCACTGATGAAATGTTAGTAAGCTGCTCTTGGGCACCTCTTAGCTTTCTATCAGTTACCGCTTCTTCCCTGAGCTGTCGGAAACTCCCAAATTACACATCCGTAGCTCCTGCTTAATTTGCATGAGCCATTAATTTCTGCCTTTAATTCCTATTCCAACTGGCAGTGGGGACTGTGGCAGTCCCAGGCTGTGCTGCAGTACTTGACAGTGCAGATCCTTCTACTGAAACTTGAGTGCCTTCAATCACAGTCAAAGCTCTTTTCATCTGTTATTGGTTGTTTAGGTCACTTACTAGGCTCCATCAGTGTGCTGTTCTCTGATACAGAGCTAAATCATACCCAAGACAAATGGGACAGGGGTTTTGTTATCTTTTTGCCGTGGGATCTCCCAAACTTTGCCCAGACCCACTTCTCCTGCTCTTGCGCAAATAATGTAGCTCTGTAGTTAACAGTGGGTCAGAAGATTCTGTTACATTGTGGTTCAACGCTGTGATGCAACACTGTTGTATGCTGATAAAAGCTGTTCCCCGCTCTGACCAATTTCATCACAGCTGGGCTTCTGAGCTCCATGAGGACTGCTGGCTTTGCAGCTTGAGCTACCCCAGATCAGCTGGAGGTAGAACCATGTTTTCCTGTGTAAGTCTGAGGAACCAGTTTATTTGCTACATTTTGTGGAACACCATCTGACCATAAGAAAGGTAATGTTCTGTGTGGTAGCTGTGAGACGATTTGAGAACAGTAATGCTTTCTGTACCCTAGAAATGAATCCAAGAGATGTGACTGCTCTCTAATTAAGCAGGAGAAGGTGCCACAGCTACATACTGACTCGCTTTTTCTTCTCACGTGCACTGTGTCCCATGCAGGCACAGTATTTAGGAACTGAGCTCCAGATCTTTAATAAGATGTTCCGAAGCTAAATCCTTTCCTTACGCTTTCCTCGAGCCACCTTGCTTCCACCCATTCACAATCTGGACGTAGTTTGAGTCTGATTCAGAAATCAGTGAAAGACTGCCTCTCTCTTGTATCTGTGGAGATGAAATAAGAGTTCAGCAGGCAGCTCAGTGATCAAACATTTCTAAAAGCAAACCACTTGCAGAGGTGAGAGACAAAGGTGCTTCTGTCAGGGCTACATGGAGGGATGCCAGCAGGCAGAAGAGGAAGGGGAATGCTTGTCAGCCCCCATCTTTTTCCATACATGTGGTAGGAGCTGGGAAAGCTCCTTGTTTTCTCAACATCATCAGAAGTCAGAAAGTGTGTGTGTGTGCGTGCACTGCAAGGAATGCAAATACGATACCAGAGTTAAAAATTATAGCAAATCATAAACTGAATGTGATTTAATGATGATGACAACAACAAAAACCTATGTCCTTTTAGGTACTGCAATGAGAGGAAAGTTGTTTTTAAGAGAGCAGACAGAGCCCATCTCTGTGACACATGGTGTTATTCTTGGGGTGTGCGCTCTGTGCAGAGCCAAGAGCTGGAGTCGATGATCCTTGTAGGTCTTTTCCAACTCAGGATATTCAAGGATACTCTAGGGTATTTACCTCTAGGTGCTATTGCTTAAGAAAGGAGAACAAAAGGGGAGAACATGAACATGGCCCTAGGAAGTATGATGTGTATTCCAGTGCTTCATTAGAACAGGTTGTGTACTACGTTTATTCTGCCAGCAGAGATTTTTTTTTTTAAAGAAAACTGTCTATTAGTTGTTGTTTGTTAGTGTGTATTTTGTCTTGTAAGAGAAAGATGGATAAAAAAGACTTTTAATGATTCTTCAAATTTACATGGAAACTAGATGTGATTTTATTCCACCTTTTGTGTGGAAACCCCCCAGGATAAAAATACTTCTGCACCCTGCTGTCATTGGTGTTCCTGTGGGTTGTGATCTGTGTAACTGGACACGTAGATCAGATAGAGAAGTTCATTTGCACTCTTAGAGGGATATAATGCCCCATTTTCCCCTCTACCACAATAGCAGATAATTGTGATCATTGTCCTGCAGAGAAATGATAATTAGGTAAAGAGAACCATGATAATATATTGTAGCACAGAGGGGTTTTACATGAGTACAGATGTATTGCTTCCAACCACTGAACCTATACTTTATGAAAATCATCATGCACTTGGTGCAAGGAGCACCTTCCTCATCTTGTGCCCTCTGTGCACGTGGCAGAATATTGCACAAAACTCACTTGCACATCCACTTGGGAGTGTATCCTTCCTATTAAAAAAAATCTGAGTTTAGATCACATCTTGCAGTAGAAGATATTAGATTTCAAGGAGACTACTGCTGAAATAATTCACTTTTTTTCATTGTATTTCTTGGGCTAGAGTTCTTGTTCTGCCAAAGTGCAGACACCAAGATACCAATATACCAACAAGATGGTGTTCACAATATTTTCAATTTCAGCAAAGATTTTAACAAATCTTTTTGTCCTAAAGTGCATGGTGAACATGAACATACCTATGAAAGTCATATTGGTAGTGGTATGAAAGAAGAGAGGTTTATTTTCCCACATCAGTTGTCTTATGGAATGGTAGTGTGCACACTGTATTGATCCCTGACAGCGGGAAGGTAGAATCACCACAAGAGAGATCACCACTCTTTCATCTTCTTAGAGGTAATTGTATATATAATAAGCTAGGATCTTTTAGCATAAACAAGACTTCTGCATAAGGATATTAAAGAGGTATATACCAAAAAGTGTGCTAATTTTGGCTGCAATAATTTTGTTCACAGTAGCTGGTATGGGGCTGTGATTTGGATTTGTGCTGAAAACAGTGTTGATAGCAGAGGGATGTTTGCATTGTCACTGAGCAGCACTTACACAAAGTCAAGGACTTTTCTTCTCCTCATCCCATCCCTACAGTGAGGAGGCTGGAGGTGCACATAGAGTTGTGAGGGGACACAACAGCTGACTCCAGCTGACCAAAGGGATATTCCATACCATATGATGTCATGCTCCACATATACAGTAGAGGAAGAAGGAAGGGGGCAGATGTTTGGCATTTGTCTTCCCCAGTCACTGTTACGTGTGATGGAGCCCTGCTAACCTGGGGATGGCTGAACACCTGCCTGCCCATAGGAAGGGCTGAATGAATTCTTTGTTTTGCCTTCCTCTTCCTTTTGTGTGTGGCTTTTGCTTTGCCTATGAATCTGTCTTTATCTTAACCCATGACTTTTCTCACTTTTACCGTTCCAATTCTCTTCCCAATCCTGGGGGTGCAGAATGAGCAAGTGGCTGCCTAGGGCTTGGCTACTGGCTGGGCTTAAACCATGACAGAAGAATAATGAACATCCCGTAAGAACTAAGAACTAGTAGGTAAAATTATCTAGCAGTGAGTTTATAACTACAGGGGATAAAATAATGCAAGGCAAAATTAAACTGTGGAGGTTATTGCTGTAAGGTGCTTTGGGTGCATCAAGCATGTGGGTCAGGGGAAAATTCATAGGAGAAGGGGGTCCTTCAGAGGCTACTAAACACAATGATGTAGATTTAAAGTCCAGCCTCAGAGATTTTAACACTGTAGCATGGAGACAATAGCAATCTATCCTTACCATGTGGTTATATTCTTTTCCTGCTGGGCTAGATGAACTTTTGGCTTGTCCTGGCATAGTACTGCCATTCTTGTATTAGTGAATGTGGCTTTGCAAATATATGCCAGGCTCACTAACATATCTGTTTTTATACATTCCCCTAAATAATATGTTTGTTACCTTTTGTCTTCATGGAGTTCTGTTCAAAATAATACAAAGACTTGAGTCTATTGCAGAATAGTTACTTTCCCAGTATCTCTTCCTGGGTACTAAGTAAATTAAAAGTAGGCTCTTTTGGTAGACCAAAGAACTGAAAGCAAATGTCTCATCAAGTGAACACAGGTTATCTTCATATTGGGGAATAACCATTTTAATCACCTTCACAATTTTTTTCTTGCACTCATAGCCTAAGATTCTTCACTGTCTTTGATTTAGGATGAAGTATTCTCTGTTTAAATATTTGAATTCATGGCACAAAGGTAACCTTCACCTCTGTGCAGACGTGTTTGGAAAATGTGCAGTGCTTCGCAGAAGACTTAGTACTTTTCCAATATACGGTCATCATTGATTAGTTAAACCAGAAACAACTATCACATAACTATTGCAGAGGCATCATGTTAGAAGTCTCCAGCAGTTACCTCTCTCTGGGTTGATATTGAACATGGGCAGGCATCATCTCAATCTACTGATGCAGCATTAACTGAAACTCCTGCAATCTCACTTCTCTCAGCTATACTGTGTTTTGCGCTATGTGAGGCATTCATGTGATAATGGATTCTGTGCATCATCCCTTTCACCTCTGCAGGCAGTATTTGACATCTGAGGGTGCTGCTGGGTGGCTGCAATTGGTGGGAAGGCAGGAGAAATGAAGGGAGGAAACTGCTGTCCCCCTTCCCTCTCTGCATCCGTTCCTTCCTCTGGAGTAGCCATGAGCATCTTTACTTGATTCCCTCCTCACTGCCCCCCTGAGGGAACCTGATTTGACAGAGGCCTTTTAGCTTTTGTTGATGTAAAGTAGGGAAGGTGAGAGGGAGCAGAGAGAGGGAGTGGAGATGAATATGGCAGAAGACAACAGTAAGGTGTAAATTTAGGTATATAAGAACACAACAGTAAGGTGTATACTGAAAATGTTAATGCTTTAATTTGTTAGTGACAGGATGTCATGAACTCTTTAACCTACAGGTTTGCTGAGATTTCATTGAGAGGGGGATACTTAAATCCTGATTAAATCCTGTAATACTGTGAGGGAAGAAAACCTTTTTTTTTTTTTTTTCCCAGCCAAAAAGATATGCAATCTGAGAGAGAACAGTTGCTTGCTTGCTTGTTAGGAAAGGGCTTCACTTTCTGCATTTCTTAACTCTCTGCACCTTAAAAGCTAAAGAGCAAAATCAGCTTAACCCACTAGAATCTAAGGAACAATCGTATTTCAAACAATTACCATGAATTTTTTAAGCTTCTTTCCTCCCTTCCAACAAATCTCAATATGGCAGATGACCAAAATGCCACAGGTGCCCCACACTTCCTTCACTTGTCAAAAATTCTTGTGACTCATTTCCCATTCTGGCTAGATTGCTGTTAGAAGGTGTGTGCAGTCTTCTAATTTATGGTTAACAAGTCTGTATTATCTTTCTAATTACAATTGTCACAAATAACAATTCCAGATGTCAGTTCAGATGAGTACTACAAAAAAATTCTCATAAGTTTACCGACATTACGAAACATATCTTAAGGAATGAGAGAAAGCTTATTACAATAATTGTTTGCAGGTGTTAAATGAAAAGCATTATAGAAATATATATAACAGTCTATTAAAACAGAGTCTCATAATAAGGGATGCATAGTGATAAAGAAGCCTACATATTCCATAACTCAGAAATTAATTTCTTAGACTTCCATCATTCAAGGAAATCACATTCCAGTCACTCAAGTGACATGAATTTCCATACTTACAGTAATCTCCTGTATGGACAGTATATCAAAAATAGTTCCCTGAAGAATAAGGCTAATTTTCTAACCCAGTCAACCCTCACTTTGAAGTCTGGATTGGGATGGTGATGGAAAAGTTTCTGCAAAGGTTGAAGTACTGAGCCTTAAAGCATTCTTTATTCTTCCAGTATAATGATGGCAAATCTACCCTCTCTCATTTCAACCTTTGAATAAGTCCCTAAAGCAGAAATCGTTTCACCTTGCTGTGCTTGACTCTTTCAGTGCCTTTCTCTTCTAGATCTTGTGCAACTGCCATTAATTCTACATGACATCCTATTTTAAGCTTTTGATTAATCTTACAGAAGTGAAACTGTTATCAAGGTCTTTCAATCACAAAAGTACATTTCTTTTGCATATGTAACAGGGTCTTGTTAAAGTTGCTTAATGAATTATATCCAGGGTTTGAAGAGGGAAGGTATGCAGGTTTGGGCAGTCCCTGCAATACTGAAAAGCTGGGAATATTCTCTTTGGTGGAAGGAGGTCCTATTCAGAAGGCCAGAGATGGCTGTCCCTTTTTCTCTTGTGAGAGGGTTCTGCAGCCCTTTCCTGGTTCATATGAAGGAGCTGATTACCTCCTACTGCTCAGCCAAGCTTTGCCTTGCTGTGCCAGCCCTGGTGCTCCAGTGCTGTGAAACCATCTGCAGTGGCTGCACTGATGGGGTGTCCTCACTGCCTGCGCTGGGGAGGGGGCGATCAGAAGAGGTGATTTGGCCCTTGTGTGAAGCCTTAGGCTCTACCAATACAAATAATACTTTTTTGTCAAAGTACACTTAAGTGCAGACTAGAGTAAGTCAGTATGGGTAGCAGCAGTTCGGGTTGTGTTCTTTTCCTGGTGTTTCAATGGTTTCACTCAAGAGCACATTAGACATGCAAACTCTAAAGAAGCTCCAGCACACAGAGAAATGTGTTCTTAGTTAGGTAAGAAAACTCTAACTCGTATAACTTCCAATACAAGCAATAATGTGGAAAGCAAAAGATTGAATGAATTAACTCACTTGTATTAAGATGCTGAAGACACTACCTTGCCAGCTTCTGACAGCAGCTAAGTTTCACCGGCTGTATTTAAGATTGTCATAGAAAATCCATACACTAGCTCCTATTTCCATCTTTTTCATATGTATCTATAAAATGGGAATCTAAAATTGAGAGACCTGTGAATGACTCATGACAGTACTTGTCAATTAAATGAGCAAAAGAAAGTATTTAGGGAACTCCATGACTGCCTTCAGATTAGAGAAAATAATGGTAGTATCTGGGGGATGCTATTGGAGATCATTGTACTTCACAGATGAGCACGCTTTTGGAGCACTGAAGGAGAATAAACAAGCCCACAAAATGAACATGATTATGCTTTATGAAGGAACTGAAAATATAGGAAAGAGCCAGTCTCATAATACTGCTTTTGTGGTATTAAATTACCTAATCAGAACCCAAAGTACTGCACCTGATATTTTTTCCTCTTATGCTGACCACAAAACATTGGGATAATTGTGTGGGCTGCAGAGCTGTGTAAAGACAACAATTCCCTACTACTCTTTCCAGCCCCTAAAGTATTAGTGTATCCATCTCTCACCACAGATGTTCCCAGAAGAGTTAGTGTAGCTTTTGAGGGACTATGAATACTTGTAATGAGATTCACAATCCTTGTATTCAACCTGAAATGGTTTTATGGGGAGTAAAAATTTAAAGCACTTTACTGCATAAAATGATATGCGTGCTGACCACCCCTATTCCCCTTTAGCGTAGTGAAAATCAATTTGCAAAATGATGCTTGGAGCTAGTTTGAATGAATTATGTGATCTCCAGTGCTTTAAAAAGTACTCCTGAGCCTCTGGGAACCTGAGCGTGCCCTGTGCTATATTCTTCACAGTCATTGCCTGTAACATGAGGTAGGAAACCTCAGTGTCTCACAGAGCTGGCTGCTGAAACAGTCATATGGCAACAGGAGCGAGCGCAAGGATGTACCACTCTGTGGGTCTGCGACAAGTGCCTGGCTTCAGGGGGGCTGATGCTCTGGAGAATCTTTGCTGGCCTGCATGAGGCAGGCACTAAAGTGACCAGAAGGCCGGCTCTCTTCTCTGCACCTCAGTTCCTACAGGCTCAGACTGTTTTAGCTGCATAAGCCTCTGTAGGGCGGTATTGCTGTATGTTACATACATCAGGCTTTAAAGTCCATAGGAAAAAAGAATAGGAAAATATTTGCTCTAAACCCACTCAAACCCTCCTCTAAGATTCATTCTCACCTTCCTTGCCTGAAAGCACACTGGTCAGTGACAGCTGCACCTGCTCTTCCTTTTCTCCTTGACAAGCTTGCGTTGGACAAGCACAGTCCGTGCTGCAGAGGCCGGCAAGGCGAGCAGGGAGAGGAGAAGGGACAGAGCTGTCCTGGGGCAGCTCGCTTGTCCGTGGGCCCCTGGCTCTGGCTGCGAAGGTCCCTGCTTGTCCCACCAGCCTGGGGGCATCTTTCAGTGGCCATCTCCACTGAAACCCCTTGAGATGATCTGTTGATTCGGGCTGTGCAGATGTCGGCAGGCGTTTCTTCTCATGGCGAACCTTGGGCTTGTGTTTCAAATTACCCTGAGCAGCAGGGCAGGAACTGATGGGAGCCCAATTCTAGCCCCTAGGTTTCATAGCAACTCTGACATATCACTGTCTCTGTAGGCACAAGTCTACCAAAATAAAATTATTCTGAGAATGAGATATTTTCAGATGAGAGAGAAAAGAAGAAATAACAGCAGGTAGGAAAAATGTGAAAAAAGGACAAGGGAGATCGGACTAAGGCAGTGACTGACCCCAGAGTGTACATATCCCAGTTCAGCTGAGATAGTGTCATAAGATCAGTAAGTTTCAAGCAAAGGCATTTCAGACCCTTGTTGTTATCCTGGTGACAAGGGAAGTCTTCAGCTCCCCATATATCATATATAATCACATTATATATAGTCTTATCCAGGATAGTGTAAGGAAGCTTTGTTGCCCTAAGTTAATGCATGGTTAATAGTAAGTTGCAGAACTTAATTGGCAGATCTTACTCATGTAGCAGTCCCAATGCTTCTGATGTCTAAAATTTAAAGGCTGGCATATTGTTCCAGGTGCAATCAACATTTGAAAAATGAATGGACTGCACATGCCTGATCCTGTGCTCTCAGACTATATTGAGCATTGGAATTAAGAGCAGAGAAGAAAATATTAAATGTTCACAGTCAAGAGAAATGCAACAGGCTTCCAGTAACAGTCTGTTGGTAACTGTGATTTTTAAAGTGAGATAAACACACATTCTGCTCCCTGAAGGAGCAGAACCACTCCTGGAGTGTGGTTGTTTATCTCAAAAATTATTCAAATGGCGTTATGGAGATTCTTATTGAAAGCGATGATGATTTCCAGAACTAGCATTCTAGCAGAGAAGGGAGAGAGAAACAACACTGCCAAATCTGAAAATACAATCTGGAGTTTGAATGAAGGAATGAACGTGGGATTGGTCTGTCTTCTTTTCCTAGAGCAGGGCTTGCGTCAGTTTGTTCCCAGTGTTGTCAGTTATATCCTTGGTGATTCCTGCTCTTGTGCATGGTAATTTTTTGACCAAGTAAAAGCCATTGGACTGGAATGGTACACAAGATAAAGGGAAATAGATCATCTTTCCCTGTGTTCGTTCTTCACAGCTTGTGACAGGGAAAAAACAAGGGTTAGAAATTACTTCTTCTTACAGAAATGGGGAAGAAGAGATCTTCTCACAGTGACATTTCTTAATGATAATCCCCTTCAGGATTTTGGAAACCTTCAAAAGCAGTTTTATGTTCTCCTATCACATAATCCATTTTATGCAACTGATAATGAAAATATACAGATATGTACATTATCACATCTAGAAAATGAGATCAAGAAAGACTGGAAAACACCTTTGGGTAATACACATGTGTATGTGTTCACCCTGCTCAGCTCCCGCTCCCTCCCATAAAGGCTGTGCTCTTACATGTGGGGAGGGGAACAGCAAACAGATGACCTTGCTGACCCTGTAGGCATGCACAAGTGTAGCTGACATGAGAGCAGGAAAAAGCTGGGTTTCCTAATGGGATAATGGCATAATGGTATCTTGCTTTGATCAGAAGGGTGTACTAGGCATTCCTGGCCCTGGGAGCATTGAGTGCCAAATGTTGTTGATATAGATACGAAGTGTATACACTGTGTGCCATCTGGGACATGGGCTTTAGGAAAGGGGACACCGAGCTGTTGTAAATTGCTACCACAGTGTTGCTGAAGTCCTGGGGCAGGTAAAGTTTATGCTGGCTGATGATCTGCCCAGGTTCATTATGGTGGAGGGTTGTCTAGGATTTCATTTTCTATGGTACTTTCACCATACCTGTCTCCTTTTCCCCTTAAAAGTCTGTCAAAACAAAGCCCATTTTAAAAGAAATGAATGTAGAAAATGTGAAACATAAGGATCTTTTACAAAGTGTCTTTTACAGTGCTCGGGACATAGAACAGGGCAGTGGAAGATAAGCCATTATGTATGTTGAGGAAGTCTAAGAATAAAGATTATAGGCAAACAGTCTACCTTTCTTTACAAGGCCTTGATTTACATCCCTGAAATCTCAAATTTAGCTATTACAATGAAGTCCTGTTGCACACAGAGCTGCTTTTTTATCACCACTTAAAATCTAATTAATCCGTATTGAAGCACAAAGATTTCTGTTGTGTTTTAGGGTGAGGGGTCATAGAGCCCTCTTTGTTCATCCTCAGGCTTGTAATCATCAGGCATTGGGATATAATTTTACCAAGCAAATTGGAAGGTAACAGATCAAATCCTTATCGGAAAGCCTAACTCATGGTTTAGTGAAGCCCTTCGTCCTTTATGTGAAACTTTATATTCATGAAGAACAAAAAAGTGTTTCAGAGCTTGCAAAGGGTTAATATCAAGGGCTTATATTTGGGGAAGCAGAAAACTAAAACCATCATAGCTTCCACCATCACTCAAGGTAGCAGCTGGTACAGAACTGCTGGGGAGACCTTCCTTCCTCCTCAAGCTTTCAGGACTCTGCTTTTTATAATGGCCTTGGTCTATCAACCAATGATGCAATTAAGTGGCATACTCTTCTCTCTGTTGGGATGGGTCCTGTCCTGTCTCACCACCTATCTACCCCAGTGGAAAAACCTTAACTTGGAACTGAATGAGCTGGAGATCTGGACCATGGGACTCTGGCAAGCTTGTGTTGTGCAGGAAGAAGGGGGAATGCAATGCAAGGACTTCGATTCTTTCCTAGCTTTGCCTCCAGAGCTCAGGATTTCTAGGATTTTGATGTTTTTTTCCAATGGATCAGGGCTTCTGGGCCTCTTGCTCTCGGGATTTGGGTTGGACTGTTTGAAAATTGGTGAAAGGCAACAGGAACAAAAGAAACGGTTGTTGCTGTTCGGAGGAATGCTCGTCTGGATATCGGGGATTACAGCTATTGTCCCAGTTTCTTGGGTTGCCCATTCCACAGTCCAGGAATTTTGGGATGAGAATATACCAGATATTGTTCCCAGGTGGGATTTTGGGGAAGCATTGTTTGTTGGCTGGCTTGCTGGATTTTGTCTTATATTAGGAGGATCCCTACTTAATTGCACAATCTGTTCCACTGAAGTCCATCCGTCTTCAGTCCATTACACAGTAGCAGAACAGCAGGATCAGTGTCAACGCTTGGAAACTGAAACTAGGCCTTAAAATGGAAGGTTTTAAGCAGTACAGAAATACCGTCCTATCTTTTCCAAACCCTAGTGCAAGCCAGAAGCTTGTTCCAGTAGTAATTCAAAGGACTCTTTGTTACCGAGCTGATTTCCTAAATTTATGTCTGTTTTCTCCATGAACTGGTATCAGTGTGTTTTCTCACCTGGGGAACTGCTTAAAACTGTGTTTCACGGAAGAATGCTGAATTTTTGTAGACTCTGGCGGAGAGGTGCTTTTGCTTTCTCAACTGCACTGTAAAATCCTGAAAATGAATATGCATGTTCTCTTACAGCTTGGGTTTTAAACAAAACGTGCTTCCTTTTTTATGTAACCAATGAAATGAGACTCAAAGCTTGACTCGCTATTTCAATTTTCCACTTGCCTAATGCAGTGATGTACAAACTAGAGGAGATTTCCTATCCTATACACTCTATAAATACCTGCATTGCATCAAATGGTTTTTCTATGTGCTTGGAAATAGTAGTTTTCTGAAATTGTAGCGAGCTTAGCAGCTTGCTTTTTGTGCATGGGGTGTGATGGTGTGGGTGCCTCATACCCAGCAAGTCATGTTTTCCCGGTTTACCACATTAAACTGCCCATACAAGTTATTCTAGGCATTTCTGGCACCTGCATACTTTATGCACAAAAAATAGCCTGAGAAATGCTAATTTAAAAAATAGTTACACCATCTTCTTCAGATACAGTCTTGAGGCATTATGCATCCTATCCACAGCTCCTTAAGCTCCATTCACTCATGTTTGGAATATGTTGCTGTGCAGTCTTTGACTTGAAATACACAACATTTAACTTGCCACACAGCAGACAGCATCATTTTCTCTAAGTGCATCAATGTAGTATTAGAATTTAATATGAAAACAAACTGTGAGATGCCAAAACTAGCAGAACTGCTGTAATGTTTTAGCAGATTGATGGAAAGCCAAGTATATGCTTTTCTTAAAAAAAAACCAACAAAACACAACAAAAAAACCAAACCCAAAACTAAAGAAGGGTGAACCAGCTGTGGCCACACACTTCTACTACTGGTTTACCAACCGGGCTAACAAAGCAGGAGGGAGAGGGAGAAGTATTTCATGCTTCATAAAGCATTGTTTTAACTTTTGCTACAGTATGACAAAGAACTGAACGGAACAGTGCCTGGAAAAGCCAGGAGTTTGGAGCTTCTGTGACTGCAAAAACTGACCTTGGCATCCAGTCACAGGCTACAGTTTGCTGGATTTCTGTTGTCTGTGCTAGGATGGATTTTAACTAGAACCTGTAACTATTTACCAGGCTGGAAAAAACTCAGCTTAGACTTAAACTTACTGGAGCTTGGACCATCGGACTCCTGCAAACCTGTGTAGTCCAAGGTGTAGGAAGAACAGTGTAAAGATTTTGATTCTTTCCTAGCTTTGCCTCTAAAATTCAAAATTTCCAGGATTTTAGTGTCTACATCAAATGGACTAGGATTTCTGAGTGTTGTGATCTCCAGTCTTGGTCTGGACTGTCTAAAGACAGAGGATACAGAGTAGAAGCCAAAGAAACAGCTGTTACTACTTGGAGGAATATACTCTTGTGGATGTCTGCAGACCCTGTGTCTTAGGCTGCCTACACTACAAGCCAGGATTTTTGGAGACTGTGCCCAGATGGGAAATTGGGAATGCACTGTTCAGTGGCTGGTTTGGTGGATTTTTTATAATTCTGGGAGGCTCTCTACTCCTCTCCACAACCTGCTTACCATCTGACTGCCAATTACCAGAGCAGTATGCAATGGCAGATATACAAGATGCCCAGCAACATCTGGAAACTGGAAATGGAAGACTTAAAAAAAGGCAAATATCAGGTTTTGTGCTTTATTAGTCTTGCGTTACAGTAAGAAAGATCTGCTGAACAGGCAGGTCACTGTTTACAAGATTGGGGGAGGGGTTCTTTCTTACTAAGTAGTACCCACCGCTGAATTTCTCCCAAATGTGATCAACTGCAGATTTTGCTTTTGTAGTATGGCTTGATGTTTTTTTTAGAATAAGTGACTATAAAATTTTTAATCTCTAGGCCTGCATGGAGACTTGACCATATCTTAAATAGCAGAACTCCTACTGGGGCTGCTTTAAACAAAATACTTTTCACAAAAATAATATTAGTTTAATTCTGAAAGAGTTTGTAGTGCCAGCTGACAAAAGCCTAATGCAGTACAACCTTGAATGAAGTTCTCTGGGCGGTATCATTTACAGTAAACTAAATGTTCTCAGACATAATGTCATGTAATACAAAATTCTCCATCATGACTCTGAGAGACTGAGAGAGATAATATGACCACCTGTATCCCTGCCCAGTCTCTCTCTCTCCCTTTCTAAGGAAAGCCAGTATTTCTGAATAATCATGAGATGCTGTCCAGTAGAGTTGACTGTGGTCATTGCCGTTGCAGTTTTTACTTCATGAATGTAAAGAACTAACTTCAAGTTTATGAATCAGTTTCTATATAACTTACCCTAAGAGCTGTCAGTGATTGATGTGAACTTTCTATAAATTGCCATGATTTTACATTGACAAAGCTGTAGCAGCCATCTGTTTCTGCAAAGTCTATATAAAGGTATAGAACAGCAATAAAAGAATTAAATAAAACACTGGTCTGGAAAAGAGCTTTGTTAAAAAAATGTATTTTCCAATCACTGAAACACATGAAAAGTGCAGAGACAAGTTAATCTATGTGATGTACTTGCATACTCTTACAGACAAAATTAGAACAGAAACACATTCAGAATATAACCTGATTAAATATTTAGTTCAGTCCTGAGCATTTTATATTTAATATAGTATAAACATAACAATAGTAAAAAGAAAAATAATCTTAAAATTATTTGATTTGTGTTCTATTACAATTTCTGCTAAACTTTGCTCATTTGGCTAAATATTCTTGTACCAGTAATATTTAATTTTGATATATATGCAACTGCAGTGACATTGGTACCTGGCAATAGAACTAATTACATTCATTATACCCTGCTGTGCAGAGTAAATTCCACTTTAACAGTAATATTTATAACTTTAAACTGATGGGAGCTTATTTGTATGTAGTATTTTAGCTTATTCAATTGAGTATTTCAAATGTGAATAAGCTGAATTAGTAAAAAAAAACAAACCAAAACCAACAAAACCAAAAAGCCAGAATTGTTAAAAGCTGCCTATAAATATGCACAACTTTACCAATCTGGAAAATTAAGAGCATGAATATGTATAAGTCTCTCATTTTCAAATGAGTTTTGAAGCTGAAGCCAGCAATACTTAAGTTTTGACCTCACCTCATGCTTACAAATCAGACAATAATACTTTTTTTTGGAAATTCTTCAACATGTGAGGAAAACCAGCTAATCTGGCAAGAATTTAGACAGCTCTAAGTATTTTTCACAATAGCATTCTTAATGTCAAATATTTTTATGACCAGAACTGAACTATATTAAACAGAACATAAATAAGACTGTAAATAAATAAAAGAAAAATCATAAAGTACACCTCTAAATATCATTCTACAAACAACTTATATAATCAAGTTGAGAAGTTGAAACTGTCAACCATCATTTCACCTCTACATTAAATAATTCCAGATTTTTTTTTTTTAAATTGACCTTTCAAACGTGAATGTTATCTCAAACCCAAGACACAAAAAACAAATGGGGCATTCATAAAGGATGTTCAATCAGTCATCTTGCCCAAAATAGCATGTTTGGCTATACTTTTCATTGAACTGATGTATTTGTGCATAAGAAAACCCTTGGGTGTTACACAGACCTCTCATCACAGAATTGTCACTTTGAATTTAAGACAGCTGCTACCATATTGTGGTTATATTTGCTTCCATTTTCTCACCAAGTAATTATAGCATTTCTGAAAGATGAAGTCCATGCAGTGTGGCTTGTTGCCTGGGGAAGAAAACTAGCCAGTGAATGAAATACATCTGAATTCAATATATTAAGCAGAAAATGAAATAATTCTGTTCTCTGCAATGTCCACCTACTTACACAGTACCTACAGAAGATAAGAACCCAACTGCTTCACCAAGACAGGACTGCTTAAAAACCTACCTACATCTAATGTTCTGGACTTCTAAGAGAAGGCATCCAAGTTGCCTTCTGATGAAGCAGCCTGCTAGGGGAAGCATGTCAGACAAATTTGAAACAAATCATTCACATCAATTCATTAAACCTGTGCACCCTCACCTGAATACAGGGTCAATTGTGTATTTGAAAAAATGTTATTTATTGTACCGAAATATGTGCAGACTTAGAGTTTGGAGCTTTTCTTTTTCAAAAAGGGTTTATCTTACCAACAGGACTTCTGATAACTGAGTTAGCATGTGACAGATTTTTCTCCTGGTACAAATGCTTTAATGAAACCTCTTCATATTTGTAAACCTTAGGACAAAAGGTGAACAGACGGAAACTCATTTTTAACCATACAGTGGATACAACTATTTTGATATCAGTGTTGGTATTATGAATTTGATTCATCCCATTCAGAAAGCAGCTGCCCCTTTTGGTAGTCTCATAATAAGTTTTTAGGGTTACTTGTCTGCCTTTCCTTTCTCGCTCTCCTGCAGATGCAAGAAACCTTTTAGTGCAGGTTAAAGTACTGTACATTCACAAAACTAAACTCTGAACTCCATCTCTTCCTACAAAATACTAAAAAACAAAAACAGAAGAAAATTGTTTTCAGAAACAAAATTCCAATGTGGGTGATGAATGCAGTTAGCAGCTGTTGTGAGGCAGCCTGGATGTTCTGGAAAGGAGCTTACACTTGTGGCTAACTTTAAACTATAAAAGTCACACTTGTACAAAAATATCGTATGGCAAAACAGCCATCTTCACAGTCTGCTCACATGAAAATAGTGAAAACATAAACAATTGTCTGTTGAACACAATTTTTCTCAACACAGTGCAGTTCAACAGGATACTTGCTTTGTACTGCCTTAGTTCATTTGTTCCATCTTTACAAAATAAAAACACATGTGATACATACAAACTGTACAAAATCAGCATCAGTATACCAAAATTAATCTACTTTGGTTTTCTGGTTGTTGGGGATTTTTACCATTTTTTAAGATTACAACAATTCAATTCACTATATTTTACAAATAAACATATCAATAGTGAATGCAAAATAGAAGATCTTCAAAAGCACATCACTGTAACTACAAAGCTCATCTGAAAAGAGATGAACAAATGGAAAAAACACTTCAATGAAAAAGCATAATTATACATCATCAGCTGGAAGGGCTGGTATACTGATCTTTGCTCTTGTAAAGTATGCTATCTTCTCCCTGAAATTAGAATAGAAAACAAGGGATTATTTTACCATTTATGGCACAACTCCAATGTCATCTGCTGTAGAGTTGCTAATGTTACAGCATAGTTCTGTAAAGTAGAGGTTCGGAAAATGCACAGTGAATTTATGTACAAAAAATGTGTCACATTCATGTGACATAAGTCCCTTCTTAGGCAGATTTATGTAAAAAAAGCAGCTCCATTTTTGAAAGAGAAAAAATATCAATATTTCATTAATAACTGCAATGGCAAGACTGAAATATTGATTCAGTCACTGAATTTCCTATGATGATATTTTCAGCAGGGGCATGAAAAGGTAAAAGAAATCATTTTATCCTGACATGGGAAAAGGGCAGAGTGGGAATTGCTGTGTCTGGGCAAGAGTTAGAGAAGCAGAATTGTCAACTCATTCTCCAGTTGCTTCCCCTGTGCTGTTACCATTTCTGTCTCCTTTGAACTAAGAAATTACTGAAGCATAACAAGTTTACACAGGCTTGCTTAGCAGCAGGCTAGAAAGCAGAAGGTAAGTATTAGGGGCTTAAAAATTAAAGCTCAGAAGAGTCATTCTTCTTGAGAGCTTCAAAAATGCCTCTCTGTGATTAGTCTGAGGCCACAGCACTGTAACAAGTCTAGTTAGTAGGGCACATACAATTTAGCCTCAGTAGATATTTGTCCAAAAGACAACTGTTTTCCACTGGTGAGGCTTGAGTTCCCATTAAAAATAGTAGCTCAGAGCAAAATCAGCCCCCTAAACTGGATTCCTCCTCCTAGTTGTGTGGTGACTAGAAGATAAAGCACAATGGAGCGTTTCAATACCCTTCTTGCGGGGGAATGATGTGTTGAGCACTATTACATGTTCCTGTAGATTTAGGCAGCAGTCTGTCTGTGATAACTGTTGTAAGAGGAGCACTGACCAAAACTCTTTCTTAAGACTTGCAATAAGGTGAAAACTGTTTGCAGATGCTCTGAGTTTCACACTAAAGATAAATAACTCAGGTGTTCTTTGCTGAGGGACCCCCTTCCTTTCTCTCATTTCGATTCTGCATCACTTACAGCTGTGATTTGCAATACATGTCACTTCACAGGTCCTTACTTGTTTATGTATTTCTCCAACTGCTCAGAAAAGATGGTTAGAAAAGGAAAAAAAATCTCATATTTATTAGTAGCTGACTTAAATTTCCTATAAAGGAATCAAAATTCAAACTTTAAAAACGTGTTACTGACAAAACAGATCAAACTAACTTGCAGTATTATTTCTATGTTCAAGAGCAAGCACTGTATTTTTCAATCAAAAGATTCGTATTTATTTTTATATATAAGTGTGGCTTTCAGGCCACTTATTGGCCAGCCTTTTAGGAATTTAGACTGGTTAAAATTAATCTCAAATTAAGGTTTGAGATAGAAAGTATTCATTCTGGCTTATGCTAAGCAAGAACACTTCATTAATTGCTTCAAGTAATTGGTTGCTGTTCCCACAACCCAAAAGGAGAAGGGAGAGAAAAAGGAGGAGGGATTCAAGATATTTCTTTAACAGTAAGTCTTGGGCAAGGCACAAGTAGTGGTTAAACAGTTTCCTGATGAGATGTATCCTGTTCTACTTCTCCTCGAGGGGTGATTTGCTTCAGGCACCTGCCATCACTGGAAGAGATCCCAAGACTTAAAGCCCACTGTCAACCTACTGTGGGTGAGGGGAGCCATGGCAACAGTCACACACAGGCCTTGCCTACAGCAGACGTCACACAGAGGTCTGAAATTCCCCTCGGCTTCCTCACCACCAGAGCTCAGATGACACACTGCCACCTCTGACACGAGCAGTTATCAAGGCCTGGTCCTTTGAAACTCCAACTTAGAGCTGTGTTAGAAATGTGCGAGGCTTCTGGCAATTCAACTGTGTGTGGACTTTTGACTAATGTTACAGGGCATGTCTGATTATATCTAGAAATAATTCATGTTACTTCACTACATTAAAAAAAGCATGAAAAGCAGAACAGGCCGTACCTGAATGACTGCACCTGCAGTGGCACTTTCTGGCTCTGCTCCCGTAGCCGGCACACATCCTTAGAAGCTTTCCTCATCAATTTCTCAGCACTTAAACCTCGTTTCTGCTCTTCTTTTGACTGTTCAGCCTGTAACAAGAAAAATAACTATTTTGCTGATAACAAACAATTACCCATTTCACAGAAATGAAAGATTCTTCTGTGCCAAGGAAAACATCTGGCAGTGTTAGGTTTAGTGTTGGACTCAATGACATTATAGGTATTTTCTAATCTAAATTAATCCAAGACAATATCTATATAAAGAGTCAGCGAGATAGAAGACTGACATTGCCAGCCTAAGCCATGGGCACAAAATAAGAAACAGGTTTTTTCAAAAAAAAAAAAAAAATAGAATAAATCCCATGCCATCACAGGTCGCTACTAGGTTTTATAAATTTTGATATTTTTTAATGCTATAGTTAGACAATACCTAAATTTGTATGAATAGATGTTGTCTATCCAAGTATCTTTTTAGAACTGGGAGACACTGATTCCCTTTCATGTAAGATACTTTTATTTTCTAATGCAACTCTCAGGAAAGTTACTTATAACTACTCTAAAATGACAGAAAAACCACGGAAGGTGTGCTCTCAAAACATGCTTTCGTTTTGTTGACTTTGTTAGCAAGGAACATGAACTTTTGTGTTTTTATTGATGACATGGCACGTATTTTGCACGAGACTCACTTTTTTCATTTGCTTCTAGAGGTGTAAAAGCCAAGGTAAGTGAACAGAACATCAGAGGTAACAATAGATCAGATGTTGCTTGTGAACATGGTTGAGCAGCCACATTTTCCCCTGGAAGTTACTGTATTTCTGTACCTCAGTATTCCTGGCTCTGTGTCTTTACCAAGCAGCGCTTCATCAACAGGACAATCACAGCTGTGCCATCCACCCTTTTCGGCAGGACTGCTGTTAACTGTTGCACTTGGGTTTTTAAAAAGCTTAACCAAGGGTTACTGAACACTCAGTAATTTGAACAGCAGCACGTTTTAGGTCACCTGGACTTCTAAGACAAATAGCCACTGGCAAGTCCCCTAACACATGCATTATCACCCCCATAATGTGTGGGGTTCATGGCATGGGCAGTGCCACCTTGAGTGTGCACTTAGTTTTCATTTCTAGACTGCAGGCACAACCAGACAAATGTTATTTATTGCAGTTTGAATTTTGTCAGCCATCAAAATACAATAGAAGCAGTTCACATTCTTAAACCACTATAAAGTTCTAAACAGCTTAATTTTTCGTTCTTAACTTTAGACATTTGAAAATGCTGTTCTGTTATCTGAAATTAAAACACACATGTAAGCCAGAAATGGTGATCTTCAAAGGTGGTTTGTAACTTAGGAGTTCACATCCCCAGTTCTGAATTCAACCTGGTAGACTCCTAAACAACAAAACCAACTAATTCAAAAGAGCTAGTCCATACTATCCGTTTCATACTGGGTAGTTACAAGAAAGCTGTTCACAGCAGGATAGTGGTACCCTCTGTCTGTTGGAACGCACTCTGGTGTTTCATATGAAAGTGTTTTACATGAAAGAGCACCATCCTTTCAAAAACTTGTGCAAAATCCTGTCAGCTTGTACTGCTGTTAACTTCTTTAGTCCCCAACTCCAAAATAGCTATGATTTTAAAATGAAATTACCCTATAAATAGTTTTCTTTATTAGATAATGAGCATAAATTTGCAATCTACAACTAGTAATGTCTTAATTAATTTTACGTGTGTCACTGGCCATATGCTTTACCAGCTCCCCTAGTTAATATTTATCGTCAAAGCACTAAACACACAATATTTCAAAATTTTCTAATTTTATCCTTTCCCTAACTATACATGAGATTCTTGTGACTACTGCGTTTTAGGTTAACAGCACAGATGACTTCTTTGTTTTCATACTCTATTAGCATGTATTCTTTTTTCATTTTTGAATCCATTTATTTTTTCAGCATGCTCTCAGAGAAACTCGGATTTCAGCCCAATGCCTCTAGGAGTATGCGTATGAGAAGGTATGTACATGACTGGGTTTGCATTTGCATCATGTTTCTTGAGCAATCTATACAAAATACAGAAAAGCACACTAATAAAATGGCCATACATTAAATCAATCCCCAAAATCTGGCCCTTATCTACCAGAAATAAGTGCAAGACTGGAATCCTTTATCTGGGCTTAGTTTAAGCTTAAATTAGTTTAAGATGACAAAGAAGAAACACTATCAAAATTAAAGCTGAAACACTATCTCCTGTCTTGTTCTTTCATGGTTTTTGTATAGAAGAAACTGAATCTAAGGAAAAATTGTAACTGTGCTAAACACCAAAACACTGGAACAAGAATATACTTGTGGTATTAATGACAATTACAGATTACCTCTACACAGAAGAGGTACTGAAAAGAAATAAAGAAGATACATACAGAGCTTTACAGGAATCTTTTTGGATATAAACTAAGAAGTCCTTCAGAGGACAGTAGGTATCTGAAAACTTACTTGTATGAGGAGTTAAGACTCAAACTTTGAAACACTGCCTGATTTCTCACAAAAATCCAATCTAAACAAGAGAAAATGATTCTGGTGCACAGAATTACCTACTGTTTTCTGATCTGCAGGTATTAGTGGGCTTTACATACTTGCTGTACTTAGGAAGGTGTGGTAGGGAAGGGGAGGGAAGGTATGGAGTCTCTGTATTTGGCTTCAAGCAGAGTAACTGAGTGCTAGCAAGCAGTCACTGATTTTCAACATCCCCCACATCTGCGGTTTCATTTTCCACTTGAGAGTCTCTCAATTTCTCTGGCGTTTCCAGCTGCTGCATTAGTCTGTGTCATTATAATGCCTGCAGGATCTAAAAAATAATCTATGACAATGTTCTCCAGGCTGCTGTGTTTTGCTAACCCAAGAGGAAACACTGACAGCAGAGTACAGCGTTCTCAGGCTTGTTTTGCTCCACAGGGGAAGGCAACAATTTTAAGGCTAGAAATATTTCTAGAAACTTTGTAAGCACTCTTCAAAGGGGTGGAGTGACTGTGATCACTGTTCTCACTTCTACCTTGGAAAGGAGGACTTTAATGCAGCGCTACAGCCTCTACGTATTTTAGGATTGTACATTACTGCCCTTATTCCTCACTGCAGTGTGTAATGGTGTTGATCACTGACACCAGCAATATAAAATGTGACAAACTTATCTGCTACCTTGAAAAAGCCAGTTGAAATAAACCACAAATCCAAAGGATTCATAATATGAAATGTTGCAGAGGCATACTATGTTCTAGTGGGAATAGCTTTAGAGTGGGAGTAGTTTTAAATTAAACAATCAGAAATTATAATTTCTATCCTGCATCCAGCATTAGACATAAACTCTGAACTTCTGATTAGATTTAGCTATACTTCTTTTCGATGAGCTAGTATTTTTATGGATTAAAATGTAGATCAAATTCATACAGTGAATTCACATGGTAAAAAACATAACAGTAACATTGTGTGATGTTTAAACATCGCACTCTACCTCATTCTGCCTGAGGGTTTTTCTGACATTTGTCAGTGTCAGCCTAAACTCTACTAGTGCTTTATAGTCATTTTAGACCTCCAGTAACTATAGCAAACAGCAGATGCCAAAAGAGACAGGAAGACAGAACAGGGCATAAACATCAAGTTGGAAGAACATACTGGGAAAAAGTTTTGTTTCCTAAGCTGTTAGACATTTGAGGGTTTCTTGAAATATATGGTAACATTACAGTTAATGACCTCTGATGGATTTTTCATCCATGAATTTATTGAATTTATAAAATCATAAACTTTTGAACCTATGCAAATTTGCAGCACTCAATGTTCTGTTGAAAACATTTTTACAGTTTCTGAATGTTGTGCTATATTTGCTTGCATTTAAGCTGCCACCTCTTGAGTTCTCTACTTCCTGTAGAATAAAAGACAATGATTAATTGCTTTCGTCCACCTTGCTCATGACTGTACACACTTCAGTTGTAGCTGCTTAGCCACTCCTAACATGAAAGCTGTTTCCTCCTTTGACCATCCTTGTTGACCCTCTGTAGTTTTAATTTTTCGCTTTGAGAAGGGGAGCAAGAAAAGAACAAAGTTACAGGCATAACACTATTTAGATCATAAAACAATGATTTGTTTTGTTCTAAGTTCTTTTTTTACTAATTCCTTTCTTATTTGCTTTTAGATATCTGCTGATTGCTGTGATGTTTTTGCTGATGTTTTTGTTCCTGATATCCAGAGTCTTGCATTCCTAACATCTAATCCAGAGCTCAGCTTTGTACATGTAAACATTAGGATCACCAAGCTCCAGCTCAGAGTAGGTGATGCTAGAGCTGGGTGCTCAGGGTCTTGTCCAGTTAGGTCCTCAATACCTCCAACTGTGCAGGCTGGGTGGAGTTTTCTTTCCTTGGTTGGGTTTTTTCTTCCTCTAACAACCTCTCTAGGCCCCTATTCTGGTCTATGATCTCTCTAATGATTTAAAAAACCAAACAACCTTCCAAAAGCATAACAAAAACCCCACAACATCTTTTTGATGTATCTTGTTGGAATTTTCCACGTCCCAACTTCTTATCATTGCCTCTCATTCTTCTATCCTGTTTCTTCTCTTCTATTCACATGAGGGCATCTTACTACCTTATGGCAGTGCATGTATATACTTACATTGCTTTAGAGACCATCCCATTGAGAACAGAATTTGGCTTTGCTTTGCCAAAACTAGAACAAGTATGTCCTGAATGAAGAAATAAGCCACAGTGGAAGTAATTCCTTTTCCCCAGGCCCTTACCACTCTATGTAATGGGCATTGCCTCTCTCTACCTATTACAAGCATCTTTTGAATACAAGTTCTGTGCAGACTGAAAATCAAACAATGCTGAAGGATGGAGAGCACACATAAGTCTGTAGAAGTACGGCTGGAATGTAAGAATTTTAAATTAACTTCTAAGTAAATGCTATTTTACTACAACAACCACAACTATTACTCCAAATAATAGAACTGCTACTCTGAATTACTAAAATATTTAGAGGGCACTAGAAAAATACTAGCTAAAATTATAGGTTTAAATGCTGTAGTATTGACCAATAAAGAAACAGTTTACATTATGTAAATTCAGAGGTGTAATTAGTCAAATATCAGCTTCTGTAAAAATCTTTTAACATGACTGGCCAAATTCCTTAGCACATCTGTAGAAAAGTTAGGGGCATATATGCCTATTTATTCACACATGTCTGAATCTGCTCATACCTGTTTTTCAGCTTGTTTCAAGAGTTTCTGGAAACGTTCGTCCTCCAGCACACACAGGGGAAGTTCTGCCTCTCCTCTGCCTTTCATTTCCTCAAGTTTTTGTTTAAGGTCTCGCAAGGCCTGAAGCTCATCATTCAGACGATTCTGCCTTGTGCGTGATGCCTGGAGGTCCAGCTCCAAGTCGAGGGAAGTGCGCACGGGGCACTCTTGCGTAGCTCTTCGCATGATCGGCTGGCAAACAGGCTGGATCATTTGGGAAACAGAACAAAAATTAACATATAGAGAGGCTAGAGTAGGGTTTGACATAATACAGTCAGAAAAGCTCAATTTTTTTGGATGTTTTCCTTTAGCAGTATTTTTTTCTTTTAAGTACAAAAATTCACATATCCTGGAGTTTTCCTTCAGTCACTAGCTAAAAATAAATGCAAACGTTTCTCCAACCAGGTGCACAATTTATAGGTTATAACCAAGAAAACAGTCCGATCCCCAGGATGACACACTGCCAGGAGACCCAACACTATACATATTTCCCCATGGATTTCAATGACATTATTTGTTTTTATAATCATTTGCATTTTCAAGGCCTAACCAAACACACAGTGTTACGAACTCTGTAAACATGCATTTCTTCAGTGTATTTCACATTATTTACTGTCCTTTCACAGTGACTTTTCATATGAGTAAGTCAGGTGGGAGAAGCCATCTCAGACTATTCAGTCTTTCTTTTTTATGCAAAATGTAATCCCACTATCTGGTAACATGCCTTCCAGAGGACTATTTTTTCTAGTTACAATTAAGATTAAAATATAACTCTCTCAATTTATGTAAGAATTAATTTCATGCAAGAGAAACAGGATCTTACTCTCTTGTCTTTCAATCCTTTTGCTACTTGAACACTTGGAGAAAAGTAAATCCTTTTAAAAAGACATCTAAATCCTTGAACTTTCCACCAAAATTTGCCTCAGATGTACGTTACTAGCAATGACTTCTGTGCAGCACAAGCCTTGCTGCGTGACTTTGTAATACTCAGGTTCTTTTACCCAGATCCCTTTGGCAGTAACTCTCAACAACAAATGCCATGATGCTGAGCAGCAGTGTCTGCCTGCTGGCTTCAGCCACAACTAAAACAGCACAGGCTTTGTTGGAGGGCGAAGATGTAGGACTGGGACCACTGTGTTGAGATTTCAATGTGAAACTACAGGACTCCACGTGGTGCTTGCATTGCTTTTGCTGAAAAACTTTTAATAAAGCGTATCCTTAAATCATTTGGTATTCCTTCTCTCCCCGTACTTTGTCCTAAACCGTGTCCAGTTAACAAAGCACATACCCGTTTAACTCTTAGGCTCCGCCGTTCTGTGGCATTTCTTACAAAGAGAGACTTTTTGGCTAGTGTTGAGCTGTCACTGTCACTTCGATTCAACTGTGAAAACATACACAACAAAGACAGAAATAAAGGACATTCATATACAAATATATCTGTGTCGATATACCCAGTCAAGAGAACCTCAGTGTTGATATACATGTAGGTCATATTCTTAGTATAAATTAAAAAATCTGCAACTAGAATTGGCACCTACTCTAAAATTCTAAACCTACACCAAGACAACCATTGATCTTACTGAATGAAGAGTAAGTGAAGACTAGGTAGACTCTTCAGGAATGCAAGGAAGGTAACTATGGTATTAGGTACTGACAGAATCAAACTATGGATCTCACTTACGTGGGGCAGGCTTTTAAAACATTTACTACGGGGAAGGTAAATTACTATAGACATGCATCTGTACAACAAGCAGTATTTTTGTATTATTATTTGTAACAAGTAGAGGTGTGCCTACAGCTTCCTTCAGAAGCACTTCCTGCTTCTCAAAATTATGCACCCCAGCTCAGCAGTAGCTTCTTCTTAACTTTAGCATTAGTTTCATATCCATCAGTCCGGAGTGATCATTAGATGCATCAGCATCTAACAGGTGGTAACCTCCAGGGAAAAGAGAAGCATCTCTCTGCAGGAAATGTATTTCTCCTCTTCAGAAAAGGACAGACAGAAAGAATCATTCCACTACCATTTCAGTAAGTGAAGCCAGAGTCCTAAAGCATGCTTACACAGGACTGGCTGAGTTAGGGGTGAGAAATGCAACCTTTTGCAATACAGGCACACCTCTCAAGAGACAAATCTGTCTTTTCACTGCAAGCCACTACTGGGAGTTCACCCCTGGATACAGAGAGGCAGCTATCATCATTGATGTTCTTTAAGCACTTTCAAGGGATATTTTTTAAAGGCCCCAACAGATTTTGGTTCTGCTCTTTAAGCCTCCAAAATCTCTGTGTTTTCTGAACATCATATGAGAGTAGGTGCTCTCTTAAAGCCAGACTATCTCTTCTGAATCGAGAGCAGCTTGGCAGCTCACCAGAGTGTATCCAACAGGTGATTTCCTCCTGTACAGCACCAAAAAGCAAGGCTGGATATGCTTGTGGTGCAAACTGGGGTCTGGAACTGGAAAGACCCACACTGTTCAGCCCTCCCTGTGAATTTGGATGCAGCTATAGTGCCCACTCTGGAGCCCCAACAGAGGACAAGTATTTCTGAAACGGCAAAAGATTCATCTGTGCAAAGGTGATATTTTCCCAGGGCACTTTGCTTCCAGGCAATACCATACACAATGAGAAAATAAATTGTTTATTTAAGGTAAGGTTTTTTTTTTAATTCTGGCTTCTGGCAGCAGGTGTGTAGCAATGTTCAAAGATACAAAAGCCCAACACTTTTGCAGATGCAAAACTACCAGAGCAACTAGTTTTTCTTCCTGTTGAAGACCTATATAGGGTGTAAGCTAAGGTTATGTTTTTTGTCAATACTAATAATTTCCATTTAGGAATTAAGTTCCAGTACAGGAATTAAGATGAAGGCTTAGTTTTGAATTCAGCCAATAATGCAAATATGCAAATTATGTGAAGATTGTTAGAAAACAATCTGCTGTGTTTCATTCTGGAGGGTATATGGAATAGTTATTTAAGTATGTAGGTATTGACTATAGATCTATTTTTTTTTAGGCCAATAAGAATCACAAAGAAGTGATCAACTTTAATGTTCCCAAATGATTAAGATAATTGCCTCTAACTGAACTGGAGAATTAAAGCATAAGTATTATTAAAAAAAAACCGCAAACCTGTCATACTTGTATGAGCAACCTGTAGAAACTAAAGATCAAAATAAACTGCCTTTTCTAGGCTGTCTGTAATTAAAATCTATAGAACTGGTAATCCATGTTTAAATCTTTAAACACACGAGTTTTACAGTTAGTTTAACAGCAACAAGGCTGACAATTTAAATCTCTTTTTTCCACACTAGCATAGATCTAGAGAGACTGGGAACTTACTGCCAAAGCCATGTTTAAAACCCAGCCCTGAGGCAGCACTTGCACATCTTTCAAAGATGCAATTACAGCAGGATTTGGGCTGCATAGATTTAAAACCAGTTGAGATACAAAGCGAGATTTAAAACTGATGACTGAGCTCTTTCCACACTGTTACCCTTAAATGGCTGCATTACTAAAATATGGTAATGCGATGGCATTTTACAGTGAATTCTATTCCATGTTTTAAGAAATTATTTTGCTATGAGTGTTGTAGTTGCTGATGTGCAGGGAAACACACTTTTTGAAGAGAGCCAGCACAGGCATCTGTGTTACTTCTCTCTAATAGGATGTATTTTTTTTCCTAGTAGAGATGTTTTGCAAGAGAGCGTGCAACTCTGCTAAAAGTCAATTCTACTATGCATTGGGTCAGTTAGGGAAAGAGACTCTAGAGAAAGCACAGGGTCTGCTTCTTGCAGGGAAAATTGGTACATGACTCACTGTCATTAATGCTTCATTCCCAAGAAGTTAAATGACTCTTTGGTTAATAGCTCTTCATTCTAAGTGTTTTTCCTCTTACCCTACAGATGTATTGGTTCCGCTCTCCTGGAGAGAAGGTTTGCGAGCGCACTATCATGCTGTTCCTGACAAAGGGACGCTGTCTTGAGCTCCAGCTGGCTCTGTCCTTGGGTCGGACTGGTGTGTTCTCGTTAACCGATTCCTCAGTGTTGGTCTCTTTATCAACCTGTGATAAGAAATTTAGTTTATAAGACCTACTATATCCACATATATGTCACTACGTAGTTTTTGTGCCTTTGGATTTTACAGGCATTCTAGCTACCTCGCAGTAAATGGAAAAAGGCCAGCAGCAAAAAGATCTTGCATTTACAGAGAAGCTATACTATGTAAAGAAACACAAAATTCCCAAAAGGCTTAACAGTGAGTGGAGAGACTTTGAAGGTACTTTGTATCCAATAAAACCAAAGGTTTTGCAAAAAGCCCTCTGCTGCCTGAAAGATGGTCTGATGCAACCATAGTGCAACAAATGTTTTACTTTGCTGTTTGCAGACATTATTATTGTGCATTTATATTTATTTTGTTTTGTATTTTGCAGAAGACCAAGGTTCTACCATGTTAGAGATGGTGATTGTGCACACTGAAAGGGGGAAGCTGGGAAAGTTATATTGCCATGGTTCTTCCAGACATACTGTCACACATTCCCAAACCTCAGCAGTGGGGCTGCTTTATGGCAATCTGCAGAGCTTCACCAGCCTTGCGAACCCAGGGAAAAGACCCTGCTGGCTGCTGTCCCTCAGCACGGCCTGCTGCCTACTGCAGTTGCCACCCATATGTGCCACAGGGAGCCTCAGGTACTCCCATCCCTGTAGGTGGCATGGCCTGTGCTTGCTTACATGCTGCAATTATCTTGACTGCCAGGCTAGACCATGTTCTGCAGCAGCTGGAACATCCAATGTCACTGATGTGCACTGGGGCTATTTCTTCAACTTGGGTAATTTAATGAGGTTCATGGTTTTCAAAGTGCACATGATAGATACAGTGACCTAAATAGCACAACTGCAACCCCAAGAGGATCTGGCACACAAAGATCTGTACTGTGCAATGGTGTCTGCTATGTCTTTCACTCACTGTTCAGGTCCACCCAGCCTGGGCTCAGCAAAGTACTTGGTGTGCATGCCTAACCTTCACATGCTGTCCTTGATGTCTCCCCTTGCCAAGTTAGGGCTTTGATCTATATTTGCTTGCTACCCAGCAGACTGTCAGTCCTTTAATACCGTGGCCTTAGCTCATTTGGCATCTTGCCACATTAATTGCAAGTTAATTACAATTTCCAGCAATCCCACTGAGGTGCTGAACTTTTGTATTGTCACCAAGTTGAAGGAACAAGATGTCGCTCTTTGCCTTTTTACCTCTGCTATTTTACAGACCCTGTGGGTTTAACACTTGCAACAGTGTTTTTATTAAGGTGCCGAAAGGTTCTAAAAATTTTATTTCTGAGTGTGTGCTACCACATCAGGGATGCTAAATTTGCTAAAAGTGCTTCCAGGAAAGTGGGATATAATTTAAAGACAACAATTACCAAGAACACGGAATTAGAATTTGTTTTGTGCAGTCTGTGGGCAGTTCCATAGTACACAGTTAAAGCACATTTTTGAATTTTCTGTTCATTAATTTTCCGTCCTTTTCTCTGCTGGTTTTTGTATTTCACACCCTAAAATAGAAGGAAGAAATAAAGAAATCCCTGCACTGGTGTAAAGATCTTGACCCCTGTCTGTGTTTCCCACTGTTTATCAGATGAATCAGAAAAAAAAAGGAAACAATGACACAGATGTGCAGAAATATTTTAACTGTGTACAAGTTGAAGCTACTGAACTGCACTTGTATTTTGAATATTCTCCCTATGTAACAAAAAAGTGAAGATAGAGTTTTGGTTAATTGTTTTGGACTTAGAAGTTCTGCCTAGCATGTCTGTTAAATGCCCTCTTTGTAGTTCAGAAGTGACCACACCGATTTCATTACAAGTACATGCTGACAACTGCTCCAGCAAAGGCCACATCAAATTGTAAATGCTCAGATACAGCAGACTTCTATATTAACTGCTCAGAAATAGACTTTCAGACACAGCAAGATAATGGAGGAATGTAAATTTTAAGATATTCACCAGTGTTAGCATTACAGCAGCTTGCTGGCCTTTATGGGCCTCATCAGTGTTCTCTCTGTCCTTGTCTTCATCTGTTTCTCGTGCATCGATGAATAACCCCATGTCATCAGTAGAGCTGCTTTCTACTGCCAGCTTAATGCCATCTTCCTCTTCATCCCCAGTTTCATCAGAGGCTTCTGTGAGCATCTCTAGCCTGTGTGAACAGAAGTAGCCCAGGCTTATTCTCAAGCTGAAAAAGTTCACCAGAGAAGGATATCAGAAAGCCTAGACCTGCACACATAAAGTATGCATTTTCCTGACAGGGAAAACAACTGTCATCCAAATGCTTCCACTAACTCCACGTGAAGGCACATTTCATTGCAGCCTCCAGCAAAACTCAGGAAGTGCTACTACAGATCATCCTCACGATCATTGTGAAAAACACTGAACTACGTTCAATGGCTGTAATGTTGATAACATTGAGGGAATTTCATTATAATAAATTCATAAAACAAACAAGTGGGTCTCTCCTTCCCCTATAATAAAGCATGTATTTTTTCTACACAGCAGCTAAGAAATTGCACAGTAAGAAAACTCAAATAGCAATTTAGCAAGAAATCTGTTTCTTGGGAAAGCTCATAGTTTCTCCAAAACCAAGACCAATAAAAGCACACCCACACTGACTCTGTCAGACAGCAGCTCTCTTTTCAAATCCTATTAGTTGCCTATAACACTTAATGCAACTATAACATGAGACATTTTGCTATACCTCCAGTGGCTTAGACTATCCAAGTGGTTTCAAGGAAGATGTACATGGAATGGAGGAGCATTGGCAGTACAAGGTAATAGAGCAGCAAAGACACTGTAAACCTAAATGAACATGAATGAAATGACCACACAAGAGAATGAGGCTTGACTCCAATTCCAGTGGTGGTGAGGCACTAGAACACACTGTCCAAAGACGCTGTGGATGTCCTGTCCTTGGGAATGTTCAGGGCCATGTTGGATGCAGCGTTGAGCAATCTGGTGAAGTGGAAGGTGTCCCTGGCAGTGGCAAGGGGGTTAGACTGGATGATCTTAAAGGATCCCTTCCAACCCAAACCATTCTACAAGCCTATAATCTCCAAAAGTACAGCCCTTTTGTTAGTCTAAGAATAGGAAGAATGAAACGAATTGTTCAGGCATGAACGATGAGGGAGGAAAAGTGGCTTTACCAGTCTTCCTCAGAGCCCCTTTGCTCCTGTTCCTCCTCCTCATCTTCAGCCAGCTCTTGTTCTACTGCTTCCAGCTCAGCAGATGTCCTCTCCAGCAGAGCTGACACAGCATCCTGCTCACAAGGAAAAAAGATAAAACCAGAATTGAGTGATACATAACAGGTAAAAAACCAACAACTCTTTCAAGAGCTGCATTACTGTGATTTCAGCAGAAACAGTGACTCAGTTCACAAGTAAAGTGTTTGAATTGTCAGTGTATAGCACATTAAATTATTGTTTGTATACAGAGTAAATATCAACAAAAATAGAGTGTTTTTAAAACAATAATGCAATCAAATATGCTCCTTTCATCCGTCAATGCATTTTCTCTTCTTCCCTCTCGTAATATCCTGAGGTGAAATAGGGGTGCTCTTCAAAGTTACATTTTTAATGCAGTTCTCTTAAGAAGGTATTAAAGCAGAAAAGCTTCTTTAACCAGTAGAACTAGTATGTGTTTTGCATTTTAAGTGCAATGGTTTTAAATATGCAGATTCACATAGTTAATGAACGACATATTTATGTGGGCATATGAAAATAAATGGTAAACTGTAGGATGCTCTTCAATAACACTCTTTATAAAAAGAAACACAGCTGAAGTGTTTCAAATTGGAGTGCAATTTTGTATCCCATTAAAAAGCATCTGCCCTATCCCCCCTCGCTAAGGTGTCTGACACCTCACATAGGAACTACTCACACACAGTCACTCTAGACAAAACTGCCCACAAAACAGGGCCTTGGACCTTCAGGGGAGGATGTATTTGAATTCACACATTCAAATAACTGCAATGCAATGGCACAACAGGAGTCTCTGGATTTTTTCTTGCTGCTGCAGTAATAGCCAACCTATTGCTCACCAAGTCCAGTGAGTGCAGTGACTGCTTGCTTAACAGAAACATGCATTCATCATTTTGTTCCTTGGGTTTTTTTCCAGGAGTTTGCTTGCAAGGCAACAGGTTGTACCACAGAGTACAGGTCTCAACAGAAAATGATAAATCTGCCAGGCTGATCTGAGTCCCTGCCTGCACAAAATAAGAAAGGGGAAGAAAATTGTTTTATTTTTTCTGTTTTCTACAAAACAGCTGAAAATAAATTCTACAGTACTTACCATGTAAAATAGCACAAATTTGACATGAAGCTTAATTCCCTTTTTAACTGTACAATTTTCCATTTCCCTCCACTTCCAGTTAAAATAAACAAATATAAGTTCATGGAAAAGTCCTTCATATTGTCTATTCTGCCATCCTTTATTTCAGTCTGCAGAATTTCTCCCCACATGCACACATACCCCTTTCTATCACTGTAATGCACACACCTGCTTTCTGCTGCAGTCAATAATGAAAGCCTATGCCAATGAAGCCTGTAGCACCAACTCATGGGGAAACAATTTTTAGTTGTCCCACCACAAAAATCATCCATGTGGCAAATAATGGATGACCTTGTTTGCTCTAACCAGTGAAGGAGGAGATTAAAAGACAGTAAAAGATTAAGAAACGCTTTGATGTGGACAAGCACTGACATCTACTGAGTTGGTACTCTGGGAAAACTTCTGAAGTACTCATGTTTGGGCTGTGCCTTGGAGATTAAAATCCTCTATTCTTTGGCAAATTATCTCCACAGCTACTGGGCTGCATATACAGCTCTTGCCAAGATTCTGGTCATGTTGCCCAGGGCTTTCTGCTGGGGATGGTACTCTCAACTCTTTCATTTGATCCATTAACCCTTGCCTTCTGTGTTTTGTTGTTGTGTTTTTTCTTCATCTTTGTATCCTGCATTCTGTTGCACTTTTGTTCTACTGCCCTTTCCTGAGGGGAAACCTCTTACATAATGAAAAAGGCCAACATATCCCCAGGAATTAAGTTCTATATTTCTGAAAGTGAGAGGCTGTTCCCAGTCGGAGCTGATGAACCCCAGCAGGTTCCAGCATCTCTTCAGTATGTTGTAACTCTCACTGTGCTACTAAAATCACTCTTATGGTGAAAAACTAAACTGAGTTGTACCAGACCATGCAAAAGCAATTTGAAAGTCAATGGAGCATCACTGATTAGGTGATGACCACAATTAACAACAAAATTTAAAACATGACAGTTCCCAATGGGCTGATCCATGAATGTCATACCTTTTTATTATTTCCACAGATCATAAAAACCAAAAAGGTGTTCATCATATAATTTAAAATAACATGCAAAAACGTAATTTAGTTTGTTCTTTGTGATAAGTTTGTGATAATGAGGGTTTGCTTCACCCCCCCTCTTCCCGGCCCTGTGGCTCTTTTTCAGTTTTTGCTTTAAAATCTAGCATTAAGGTAATGTTGCACTGAAATTTATGGAGGTTTTACACATAAAATGGCTATTACAGACTATCAATCTGTAATTAAAAGGGTTAAGGTAATGCAGTGTTAGAATTATTGAAACATCTGCTAGAACTTCCATCCAGGATTAGACTTTGCATCAGGAATTTCAGGGAAAGGCAGTATTTTAAGTACTATAGCAACAGCTAAGTTATGCGTCAGAGTTTGTCTCCAAGTACTGAGGAATTTTAGCAGCCTTGACCATCAAAATAAGAGGGAACACTATAAACAAATGCATGCCAAAAAAAGCCAGAAATAAAACTGCATACCAAGCATTCTTCCCGATGACTTCTACCAACAGCACAAACATCTACTCTCAGTGTCTTCTGCAGGAGTGTTACTTGGGAAATGGCTACTCTGAATATCTCGTTGAATAGAACTGTTTCCATGGCAGGATGGACTTTGGTGCGGAACAGACAGCTGATGTCAGTCGAGGATGGAAGTACTGCTACTCTGACATACCTGCCAGAAACAAAATCTTACATTTAATTTAGACTGGCACTTGCTGGTGACGTGATAGAACTTGGCCCCATCAACTAAAGGACTTCACAGCAAGAAAATGGAACAGCAACAAATCAGAGGTGGAATGGAAACGAGGTGAAAAAGATGAGTGAGAAACTCCTCTTGCCCCTTGCAGAAACATTTCCCAAAAAGGAATTTCTGTGCCTGGTAAGGTAGTAGCAAGAGAGGTAGCTAATTTCTGTCTCTATCCAAATTTATCCTCTAGTATAGTACTGTAAACACTGAAGATCATGTCACAGATGGGAGGAAACACAATCTTAACATTAATTAAAAAATGAGAAACATTGGGGTGGATATAAAAATTAAACTCTTAAAACAATGCAAGCAGCACTGAAAAGTAGTGACACCTTTTAATCTAAAAAAACATACAAAACAAAGCCTCCAAAGGAAAAAAAACACAACTAAGGAAATCAAGGGAGACAATAGCTAGGGGCCATTGCTGCTCAAAATCAATTCATAATATATTAAGTGCAACTTAGAAGAATGTATCTTGCAAACCTTAATTTAAGCAGAGAGAGTAACTTGAAATTGTTACATGGCTTTTTATGTAACAAATATGGATAGATATTATGTGGATAAAAGTTGTATTAGCTAACTTGCAAGTCTCACTTTAGCAGCAGCTTAACAGAGTAAAGACATTTATAATGCAATTTATATGTGTTATTTACCTATTGCATTCATACACATGAATGAGCATAGTAATTGTTTTATATCTTTTCTGTGCCCATGCAATAGTCTGTTTCTGGTACTGGCTTTATATATAATTGACATTCATTGTAGAATAGAATGCAGTGAAGCTAACTAAAGCAAGAAGAAAAAGTGGGACAAGGAAAACAATTCTGGCAAAAACTTTTTCTCCCAAAATTTACAGCACTACCACTATACTTTTTCACTTCATGCATAGTGTTGTTAATATTACTAAAAACTTGGTTTTACATTAATTAAACCAAAAGAAATCACATCTGTGAGAAAATTGATTTTTTACTTGAGTTTGACCATAGTTTTATTCCCCAGTTATGCCAAACTTCTTAGGATAAACAGCAAGATCTAAATTTTTAGGTTTGCATCTATAGCCTGGATAGAAGGTACCCAGCATTATGACAAGACAATCCTAAGGTGAAGTCATAGCATAATGTGATTCCAGCAATGCTGCTGCTGTATTCATATAAATGTAGATAAGCAATTTGCATGGTCTACTGAAAACAGCCATTTTAATAGACCAAGCAATTAAAAACTTTGTTTTACAGGAGTGGTTACGTTCCTTTTAATTTAAAAAGTTAAAGAGTCAACCAATGCCTCAGATTTTGCTGTGACAAACCTACAACTCCTCAACTGATGAAAAAGTGTTCCTAACACAGTAACTCTTTAGGTACGCTCTACCTACGCTAAAAGTGAACAGCTTTTACAGACAGTGTGGAAACAGGTATCAGTAACACCTCATGTAAAATCTATTCCTCCACGTGTAAAGGTTCAGTGAAGTACTACTCCATCCAATTTGGTGTTCTAAGAAATGCAGCTATAACATAGCATCATTTTCCAGACCAATTTTTATTATTGTATGTATCTGTACAGGTTGCATATACTTGCACACAGTGGTAAGTGACAGAAAAAAATTGCTATTTGCAAGGGCCTGCCTTTACCCTATCCTTTCTTCCTCCTTGTTTGTGTAGCTTTAATTTCATTAAATCTCTTTTAACAGCAGCAGGTCTAGACTTCTTGACTACTAATTACAACTTCACAGTTTAATTCCTAAAAAGATGCCAGCTCTGACCTAACTTTACCTTACTGAACATCTTTTTGACAGTTTACATTATCTACTTTTCCTCTCAGCTGTGTCAATTTATTCTTCTATAGTTTTTCTATATTCTTGTGCTAAATGTCAGTGGACCTGGAAGACCAGCAGAGGAAAAATGCAGGTCACAGAAGGAAGGATGATAGTAGACAAGCATTTGTTATTTACAAAAACAAACAGAAAAATCCAGCAAGCACCCCGGCTGGTATCATTAATATAACCTTTCCATAGTCAGTGGCTTCCTATTTATCTGCCAATCAAATTCAAGGCAATGGGGGACAAAGGGAAAGGAACCAGAAAGAAAAGCAAATTTTCCAAGATTGATTATATTCTATTCCAATCTTTTCAACAGTTTAAGAGAGTCTTAAAGTCTGTCAAAAAAATTCACTCAAGTACAAGTGTCCCCAAGGAAAGCTGCACTTATTATACAGATGAGAATTTTGGATTAGAATCTCAGTGGTAACATATTCAGGCACTTTTGTTCATTTTCTACATGGGATTTCCACTGTAATTTACTTGTAGACTTTTCGTGTTGGTCCAATTTGACACAAGAACTGATTCTTAACAGCCATCCAAGCTCCAGTTGTTCGGGATGATGTATCTCAATGTGACTGTGCACGTCCACTCGCAATTTACTAAACTACCCCTTACCTTTAAAAGCTTGCTTAGAAGACACATACTACTTTAAACATCACTTTACATCAAAATGTCACTTAAATGTAAAAAGACAACATTCTGAGCTGAAAGGATGGCAAAGTATCAAAAGAATGTTTTTAGTAACTACGGAATAGCTGTTTTGTACCCACAAAGCTACAGAATGTTTAGAAGCACTAGACAGAACACCATTTAAAAATCCTTTTTATTCCACTTTAGTGGGAAGCGCAAATTTCCCGATAACTTCTTTTGCTTGCAGCGTTGCTACAATATGTAAAAGCTAAATACTTCTACAGCTTGAAAAGTTTTATATATATTTCAGTGCTGGTAAGCAGTAAATTAACTGATTCTTTTGGAGAACTTTTACAATTTCTTATTATACTCTCATATTTCAACACTACTGCTCAGAGATTGTTTGACTTACACCTTAGAGCCAAGGGGGACAGAAAACGCTGGAAGATTTCTGAGTTGTATTATGATTATCACAAAACTTGAGTTGTCGTGGTCATATCTGTTAAAGAAAGGACATCATGAGGGAAGTTTACTATTCACGTTTACGTATGAACAGAAATATTCCCTTTGCTGATCACTTACCTGAGTCCTATTTGTACCTGAGCAGCCTCTAGAATTGTTGCATCATCTTCACTATAGACAAGATCCTCAGTTTCATTTGTTCTAGGAAAACCAGGCAAATAGTCAAATTGTGGAAAATTATAGTTAGCTTTCAGCAATAACTAAGGCATGCATACCCAGAACAACATACACACATTCTCCTAAACAGGCTGATTCCATGGCAGCAGGCACTCCAAATGAGAATTGCAGAGCCCACACAACAGCAATGCCTGTTTTGGGGACAGTTGCTGCTGGAACCATTCAACAACTGCAGTAATGATTCAGAAAGGCTTTAGGCTGATTACTGAAGCAGGCCAGACCAAAAGTCAAGAGAAAATTGTTTTTTCTTATACATACTTAGTACTTCTTTATCTCACTGAATACAAAATTGGAAATTAAAGTATGTAGTAAATCACAGGCCACAAGTAAACTAGATATGAAATACTGCTTTGGAGAATACTGAGCTTCAGAGCTCTGTAAAATACAAAGGTTTCTGTGCAAATAACAAGCATCTTTCCTCTGAGCCTGTTTTCAGAAGCATTCAAAGAACCAAAGGCACACAAGCCTTGCTGCTGAAGAACAAATCTAGTGTTGAAAGTAATTACAGAGAAGCCATGTGGCAAAGTAATTCCAGTCATTTTCTGGGAGGTTTGAGTGAGGACATGGTATTAATGTGTTTCATTGATTTTTAAAACTAGACTGCTGGGATCAATAAACAAGATCAAGATAGAAAATACCAAGATAGGAAATGTGGAGAATGACAGAGACAACATCTCACAAGACATGACAGCATTATTTTAAGACTCTGCATTTAGAGGTTTTCTTTTTACCACACATTTCCTCGCTGATGGCTAATTTCATAGGGTGAACATATTTCCTTCCCTGCCTTAAATTACTCAGCACAACGGACTGGTCTATACAGCAGAAATCACTGCACTGTAACGTCAGGAGCACACTGACAAATTGTAAGTCATTCCATGCACAGTACTCATAAAGACACTTCTACTAAACATAAGCAGCTCGCACATGGGCACTCATTGCCTCTTCACTGCTTCCTAATCAGTAATAATTAAGAGTATCCACACCTGGAGCTGTCATGGAATAGCCAGTATGTAAATTTTAGCTTGCACAAATGTCAATAGTGTCCTTTTGTACACAGGTTTAGGGCATGCAATTGTCTTCTTTCCCTTTTTTCTGAGTAGCAACAGCAATTTGTTGTGTTTTCCACCTATCCTACCACTCACAGTCACTGGAGAGGACAAAACATCCAAAGCTTGTAGTCCAATCTCTGCTCATTTCTTACACTGGACTTGTAACTGGGGCAGATAGTAAATTTTGATCACAAGAGCTCAGAATTGAAACAAAATGGAATGACAATAGTGGTTATTGAACCAAAATACACAGTCTCAGCCACTTAGTCAAGGGGAGGCTGAAATTTTAATAGATGGGAGTTATTTCAGCCTAAGAAGTTGCATTAGGTCTAACTGAAGACATGGAGCAAACCAATACTAGGATTCAGGGTGAAATATGGGTCCATGACCCAAGGTGAGACTGAATGGGCTTTCTGATACTTCAGAAAAAAGCCCTTTTGTATTTGAGCATTTTTGTTTGCTCTCATCCATTTTTTATTACATTTTAATTTGTGAAAGATTTGACAAGTAATTTTATAAGATACCAGTAAAAGCCATTTATGATATCATAATGCACCTTTAACTGTCCTAACAGAAAAGCATTTAACCTGGCAAGAGAAGACACATCTATGTCTTTGCAACCATCCTGCTAAAACATGTCTCCCTGAATATTCTAAAGGACATAAAATTCTTAATGTCAACAACTTGCTAAAACTGAGGTGAAAAATAAAGATTTTTGTTTCTCTCATAGTTAACAGACCTTCTGTTATACAGTCAGAAGTTCATTGTTCTCACTGTCAGAAAACAGATGATACTATATAAACTAGTATAAAGAATCCTGTAGAAGTTGCCAACAAATACGTTTCTTATATCCTGTTCATCATGGCAAACATTAAACCCCAGTCTGGATTATTTTAATACCAATATTACAGCTGAGGATTTCTTATCTTCTCTATAGCCTCTTTTTAAAAAAAGAAACATCCAAACAAATTGCAATGCAATCTTAAGATTTTATCCAAACAAAACAAGAAGTTAAAACAGTAATTTTGAGTAGTGTCACTACAGCCACATGGCAGAACCTGCCTAGTTTAAATCCATATTTTCTCTTGAGAACACTTCTAGCAAGAAAAAAATCCCCAATATTATAAGGAAGTATATTAATGCTACTTAACCAAGTTATACAGCCCAAAAAATAACCCAAATCACCAAATCAAACTTCATTGTTTGGCAAATATGCCTTCTTTTCTGTCTGAAAGTACAAAATATTTCTGAAAAGGCAAGACCAATTAATGACTTTTGCTGTACTATGTAACTGCTCATTTAACTTCCTGGTGGAAAGACTTGCATGATTTCTCAAACCTACTGTTTCATAGAAGCTTCATATACACCACTATCTCCAGCTACAGACTCATCAGACACAGCAGCAGATACACAAGCTGTTTTCTCCTCAAGCAGGTGACTGGCTGTTCTCCTTGGTAAGTTAACACCTACAAAAAGGAAAACGAATTAATATTAGTGAAAGAGATTAATAGTCACAAAGAGAGAAGAGCACAGCTTAGAAAGTTGTCAAGTTGAAAGCGGTGACCCCTAACTGAGAGTAGTTTTGTTTCACATCATTAAACATTCTGAGACTGTACTGCTGTTACCACATATTCTGGCTACAGACAAAACCAGACTGATGAACTTGAAAATGTACTATTATTTATTCCCAGAGAAACACGGTCCTATCATCACCCTTTTCTGTTGAGCTAGTTATTATCCTTCATTATCCTCCCTATTAACCCTCATTATCCTGATCTTTTAAACCTGTATTTGCCATGTTCATGTTCAGCACTGCAGTAACACTTCAGCTACATGCCAAGTGCTTGCGTAATGTTTATTAAATATTCAGAAGTCAGACAGACACCCTCTCCCCAGTGATATGACTGCAAGAAATAAAAAATCCCATCTGGTTTACTATCATCAAAAACTTTTTATGCTACAGTCTCTTTACTATCAACAACTACTTAGCTTTAATCTTCAACTCGCATTCATATGCTGGTGTCATGCAGTGAAGCCACATTCTGCAGCACAGTAAGTTGAGGGCCTATGAAGTCCTTTTATCTGCCAAGGAGTGAGGATATTGGTATGCATTATCATTCCTGTCTGAATCATGACTTTACATCCTGTTAAGATGTTTAAAATTTAAGGCTCCGGATTAGATGATTGATTGCTGCATTTGTGCTTTTATTTATGGCAGTAGGAATGCTTTTTCCTTGATGATGAAGTGCTCTTTCCTTTCCGCCCCACCATGCGAGGGGTGAAGGTGATGACATGATTTATTGATTACCCTTAGGAGTTACTACAGCAGCTTGAATTGACTTTGACAATGACAGAGACTGACTGTGGAATAACTATATGGTATTCCAACTTGGTTTCTGACAGCAGGGACACTTGCAGAGGAGCAATTGTCTGTAGGGTTCACCTGTACAGAAAAGTCAGAGACAGACAGAAGCAGGTGAACACTGCATCTAGAGAGCCAATGCAGATTACATGAAAATATGAGCTATACTGTCTTCAAGGCTGTTTGTCTATGTCCAAGTTAAGAGTAAGCAATATTCAGATTTGTTGTCTTGTCAGACTTCAATGTGAGGGTTGAAATTTTCCGTGCAGGTTTAAATGCCTCCAGCTGAGTTTGTTCCAAACCTTCCCATTCACCATCACAGCAGCTTCAAGAATGAAACTGGAGTAGAAACACTCAACCAACCCCAGGTCTATGTCTCACTGTTAATGTACAGAAGGCCCATTTTAATGTACAGAGGCCCATTTTACTGTGGAAACTGGAGGTATTGAAGCAGAATTAATTAGTATCCAGCTTTTCAAACTCGGAATGCTTGTTTTGGGCAGCCTTAACACAGATTTAAAGATAACTTATATTATGTATATGACCCTACTTGAAGTATCAGTATGAAGAATCACAGGATGAATTTACAATTTAAAACAGTACCTACTTACATAGACTTAAAAGACAACCTGAAAATATGCAGAATAATAGGTCCTCAAGAAGATAAAAAATGTTAGACAACCACACAATGCCTGTGGAAATATAGAAATAAACTAAAAAAAATAACTCTGATTTCACATAGCCCTATGTGTTCCCAAATTCCAAGCCATCTTGAAGCCAATTCTCAGACTAGATGAGTTGCAGCCAGATCGCAAAAATAAAACAAAAGATGTTGTTAATTTGGAAAAGATAGGCTGGAAATACAGGCAGGAAAATTAATTATTATTTCAATTATTTATAATACAGCTCTTAAGTAAAATGACTACTGTATTACATTATCCTGAAAAGACAAATGACAAAATGACCCTCTGCCCCCAAATTCCTCTTCCATGTTTTTTCACTTTGCATTTCACAGGTTCAGAGCATCCATCAGTCAATTTCTTGTTTTCTTTCTGCACAGTGGAATAGAGAGGGGACTCAAATTTACTAAGCACACCACGCCTTTCTTTTCTGGGTGCCACATTGCTCTGGCCATCAGTGAAATTATTGCAGTTCTGCAGTAAGGTAATCTAATTAGCCAATGGATGTTACAATTCCCTGAGAGAATTTAAAAAAACAAAATAAAATTTCTCATTAAAATATATAACTGTATCGATATGCCCAGGTACTTTTATTAAATACTAGCAGATGCCAAGCACAAGGGTTCAAAGTTGACAACAAATCCGGACAATGCAGTCTCAAGAGCTTGGCTGTATTTATTCTAAGACACCCAGACTCCTCAGTTAGCTGCTTTCCTATCAACTTAGGCCCAGAAATGCAGAGCTGGGAATGCTAGGTGCTGACTAGGTTTCATCTAGGGTTGCCAGTGCTCAGCGCTGCTGGAAATCTGTCTCCCTCAGTTCTTCCTTGGGAAAAAGGAGCCACTATGTAACATAAACCATGTCCTGGGGTACATCAGGCAAAGCATCACCAGCTGGTCAAGGGAGGGCATTGTCCCACTCTGCTCTGCACTGGGGCGGCCTCACCTTGAATACTGTGTGCAGTTTTGGGCAGCAAAGTATAGGAAAGATATTAAGTTCTTGGAGACTATCCAAAGAAGGGCAACAAAGATGGTGAAGGGCCTCGAGGGGAAGCCATCTGAGGAATGGCTGAGGTCACTTGGTCTGTTCAGCCTGGAGGAGACTGAGGGCAGACCTCATTGCAGTCTACAACTTACTCATGAGGGGAAGAGGAGGGGCAGGCACTGAACTCTGCTCTTTGGTGACCAGTGACAGGACTCGATGAAATGGCCTAAAGTTGTGTCAGGAGAGGTTTAGGTTGGATATTAGAAAAGGGTTCTTCACCCAGAGAGTGGTTGGGCACTGGAACAGGCTCCCAAAGGAAGTGGTCACAGCATCAAGCCTGACAGAGTTCAAGAAGTATTTGGATGACACTCTCAGGCACATGGTGTGACTCTTGAGGATGGTCTGTGTGGGGCTAAGGGTTGGACTCGATGATCTTTGTGGGTCCCTTCCAACTCAGCATATTCTGCAATTCTGTATACACGAAGGGTTTGCAACATACTTGAAGACAATGACACAGAATTACACTAGAAAAGACTAGACACGCAGGGAGAGCATAACATACTGTCAACCCTAACAAAAGGCAGCAAAGTGAGCACTCTAAGACTGAGCACAAGCCATCAATTCTTAACAGTCAGCATTTTTGAAGTTCTGGCTCTGCCAAAGGTTTTGAAAATATGAGACTATTAAGTACGATGGATGGCTTTTACTTCAGACCAGAAGCAGAATTCACCACACCTAATTCAGACACCTCAAAGTTAAAGGTAACTAGTTACACTAAGGATGTCTTAACTCATCATTCATCCCACAATCATTCATCCCATATTCCTTAAAAGGGAAGTATGCTCTAGGATAAGGTGTCTCATTCTTTTGGAAGTTACTCACAGGCTACAGGGAGGAGCCTAGACTAGCTTAGAAGCTCTGATCTAACTTGGATAAAAAGATAAAAGGTATGAAATCCTTGTTAAAATTGGGAAGAGTTTCACTGTAACTTACACAGTATGTGGACACCCATCTTCCTCAATTCACAATGAACTGCAGATCTTTCAGTGACAGCAAGTTCAAATAACTAGATACACATACACACGTATCTCTGAGTCCAGAAATCTCTTTTACTGAGGATGTCAGTTTGTATGTAACTTATTCTTCAGTGAGAAACAAAGTGTATGATTTCAAGTTATCAAAAAACAGCAAGAGGCTATTTTGTTCTATATCTGTATATCCTGACAGTACCTAGGAACACCATGCATCCTCCATGCCTTCAGGATCCACCTCCAATGTTTTTTCATGACACAGATTGCAATTCATGAACTTTCTTTCTGGGATAGCTATTGAAAAATGTAGATGGAATCAGGGTGATTGCAGCTCTGTGCAGAAAAACTGGAAGTTAGGTAACTCAGGACTACTGACTGCCCACCCTGGCAAATGTGTGCTGATGGAGATACTCTTCAGATACACAAGGTACCTCCTCATTCAGGAGCCAGCTGTTAGTTTTCATGTTACATATACATTTGACGTTAGACATTTTTTAATTACCTGGACTTCCTTCGTGTAGAGAAGGCAGAGGCTGCCTAACACCTTCATTAAGATTTTTATCACCCGTAGGAATCTGAGATCCTGCTCTGGCTTCAGAGTCCAATAATATTTGGTTCTCACAGAGGCTGATGCCTGCAAAATCACCTGAAAGGTCAGAGTCTTCAAAGTCCGTAGTGAGGTGATACAGAGGGGAATTTTGAGCTGACACTGAAAATGCAGCTTCTAAAACCAAAGGGGAGCCTGGAGGGGACAGGGAAGAGAGTGAGGATCTGGAAGACAGTGATGTCACAGATTTGGGAGGTTCAGTCAACTTGGGATGGTCTGCAGCGGAAGGAGAGTCACTGTAACCCAGTCTCCCCTGGGAACTGATCACTTCATTTTCATGAATAGTAGTGATAGGCCCTGAAGGAATGTAACCACTTTTTTCTTGCAACATGAAATCAAGTTTGTACTGATAGTCCAAATCTGTTATTTGATCGCCTTGGTTATAGTAGAGATCCGTGGAGCTGAGCGAGTTTAGCGACCCTCTGCTTGACGTGTTCAGAGATCCCCGGCTGGATGCCAGGGATCCCAAACTGCTCCCTGAAGACACAGATAATGTACTAGCTGAGAGGCTGCAAAGAAAGCACAAACACATATACTGATGTTACTAAACTACACCAGCACAAAACAGAACAAGGAGAGCGAAGCTTGACTGCAACTGCACTATAGCAGTTTACAACTGAAAGCTGTTGGGACATCGTGTTCTTTTAAGGACTCACACCTGGTTTAGATCAGTGTATCCAACCTGCACATCCCCAGGGAAATTTACCCAGCTTATGGCCAGCTGCCTAAGCCCCTTCTCTACTGGAGAAGGCTGCAGATTTGACAAACTGGTCTGGCAATAATGGCAGCCTTCTCAGATGCTATATTGCCTCAAAGACCTGCTCCACTCTGATGTGGGTGCTCATGGGGTCAATGTGACAGGAAAGGGATCCCCAGGATGGAGCTTATGACAGCAGAGGAGTGCTGCCACCCCTAAATCAATGTATGCAGCCTACCAAACACCTGGGAAAGAAGCTGGGAAAGAAGACAACTTATAGCAGGACTGCTTCACATCTGTAAGACAACACACACTCTACATGCACAGTAAATCCAAATATATAAAGTATGGCAAGGGCCATAACATGCGATCTTGTCCTGCTAATAACAGGAGAAAAGGAGTCCTGCCAGGCCAGAGAAACTGCCTTGGCTCTGAAGGGCTGTTGGGAAATAACGCAAGCAGGCCCTTCTAAACACTTCAAAGTTGTTTACTGAACAACAACAGAACTATCAAATGGAAAAATTTTTCCACTGGACTCGAAAGCTTCTTTTAACAAGACAAAGAGAGTTCCCAAAGTCTACACACGAATATAAAATAGCTTCAAAAATTATTTAAAATAGTCTTTCCCTAACTAATCACCAATCAAGATGACATTTATGGGATCTGGCTGAGATGTTTGAAATAGCTAAACCAGCCTAGATCCAATGAAGAGGTTGTATGACATCGTGAGAGGAACTTCACAGAACACTTAAAAACATTCTTCCTCTTAAAGCCCTATTTTGATTTCTAAGGGAACAGGTAAACATTACAGTGGCTGATTGGTGTATCCCAGTGGGATGTGCACAAAAATTCAGGATTTTCTAAATAAATATAACGGACACATGGTTTGGTAGCCCAGGGTAACAGTCCAGAAGCGAGAGAAACTCTTCCCTAATACCAGTTACGTATATCATGAATCCCTGCGGGACAGGGCCCTGGGCACCCTGGTATAGTTGAAGGCGTCCCTGTCCACGTCAAGGGCATTGGAACTAGATGATCTTTAAGGTCCCTTTCAACCCAAATCATTCTATGATTCTATAATAATTAAATATTAGAATTCCCATCAGAGCAATGAGTTTGAGTTTACAGTTGTTATAACTGATTACTCTTTTGTTATGACTATGAACTTCATAAACCCAGAGTCAAATTTTGATTCAGTGAATGTCAGGAAAAAAATACCCAGCTGAGGACACATGTCTGTCTACAGATAGTGTAAGTCAGTGTTGAAGAATCACACCAGAATCAACTATTCACTAAATACTCACATGCATACATGTATTCTTTAAGCCTCTACAGTTATTTCATAGAATGAAGGCTACAGTCCTAGTAACTCATTTTTAGACAGAAATCTGAAAACCTGTTTCATCTCCACAATGACAGGATTTTGAAGATATAGCCAATTAGAGGACTTGTGATGTGTTTATTTACTTATGCAGAAGCAAAATAAAGTCTTCCTGTTTAACTATGGAAGCTGTGCAAAAACCATTCAATCCTGTCTTGAGTGCTTACTGAAATTATAAAAGTAGACCAGGTTTGCATGGTGACAAAATGCTTGAAACTATTACACTTGCATATTCTTACTTATACTTACAACCAATTTTGTTGAGCTAAGAGAAAAACCTAAGAATGAAGTTGAGACATCCAAGTCCAGTAGCAAACAGGTTTTATATTATGCAGTACTGTCTCACCTCCTGAGTTGTGAATGCAAATAAGTAGTTAACTTCGTAGTTTCTTCAAGTTTCTGCACCAACTCTTTTCTTCTCTCCTCCAATTTTAATCTGCAAAGAGATGTACATGTTACTTCAGGAAAGCATTAGAGAATAGTCTGTAGGCTAAAATACTTTATAGGTAAAAAAGAAACAAAGTGAAGATCCCTCATATTTTTATCAGGTTGACAGCTACTAAAATCCAAAATACTGTGTTAGCTCTTGGTCCTGTTGTAAAATCTGAACTGCTTCAGCAGAGTGACTTTACCTGTGGAATTCCAAGCGCTGTAACAGACCTGCTGAGTGCACAAGCTAGTAGAGTGTTGGAACATTCACACAGTACCAAGGGACACATGCACCCAATTAAAGACTAACAGATGAGCAATGGGAAAATAGATGAGCGATGGGAAAATAGCTGCAACTTCAGTAATATCAGATCTGCCCTAATACAGTTTTTAAAAGCTGTGCTGCAGACTGGCTCCTCAATACAGTTCCAGGGGAAAAAAAACCCAAACCAAAAAAAACACCAAAAAAACCAAACCAGACAAAAACCCAAACAAAACCACTACAAAAACAAACAAAAACCAAAAACAAACAAGCAAAACCCAAAACCACTAACACACAAAAAAAACCCCCAAAACCAAACCCAAAGAACACTAATACCAGTATTAGTTTTATATTTCAAAGTTTAAAATCGAAGCACTCCCTTAATTTCAGAATCTTCATATAGAGACAAAGCACAGCAAGTCAAAGCAGAAGCAGCATTCAGTGAAAGGTTGTGAGATGACAGACAATATTTAGGAGTCCTTGGTAAAGATTTCTACATCCCTAACAGCTTTGTCATCACCTCAGAGCCACAGAGCATTGTAATGCTTAAGGTTCACCCTTATGAAAAAGCAAGATTTATTGCCTGCTGTTTCGTTATCTAGCATAGCTCTAAAGCTACAAAAGGTGGAACTCTCCTAATTCCTCTTGGCGGGCTGCTAGCAGAAATGATTCACTAATCTTTACAGCGATTTTTTTTCCCTTTTATAATTCCCTTTATCACTCCATTTACAACACTACATAAATTACTTTCCCTCAGTGGATTCAGCAAAAATCCTTCTGCAGTTGTGGATTACTATGTTGTCCTCTAGCCCTTGCTCAGTCAACTGATACATGTCACAAGTTCTCAAGCAACTAATTGAGAAACGAGAAATTAACTCCCCTCCTTTAACAGATTAAAAAAAAAAAAAAAAAAAGTTAATGGTTCATTCTCAGAAATGATTCCTTTAGCCCTTCTGTCATCTCAAGGATGTATAAATTAAAATCCAAATGCAAGAGAACAGTTCAAAGAAAAAAAAAAATTAACCATTACTTTCTTAAACGAAGTGAATTAAACACAGGAGAGTTCCCAGAATTCACTCCTTTTGAGCGTCAGATACCAGTAAAAAGTCCCTGATTCAGCAAAGCATGAAAACCACTTGCTTACACTCATGCTTATTCAGCGAGCAAATCTGGGTTATGCAAAGGTGAATAAGTTACCCTGAGGTCAGCCAGGGTGTGAACTTCCACTCGACTGCCCACACCGCGTGTGCTCTTACACTGCATTGATGGGTTCAGCTGCCAGCACCTGCCACGGCTGCTAAAAGCATACACGGTGTTTCATTCTTTGCCCAGGAAGACATACACACGGGTTTCCAAACCAGAGTTATGCCCATCTATACTATCAGACACTCTTTCCTATCATTTTACTACTTATTGATGACCTTCTGTCTTCTTTTAAAGCCTTATCTATCCTGCTTTTCCCAAGCAAGAGTGCTCTTCACTAGCTTTTCTGTGGCATTTCAATAGGGAACCACCATTATTTTCCTCAAGGAAGAGGCATAGAAATTGCTCTGTATGTTCAACTACTAATAGCAGAAGGCAAGAAAGGAAATAAAAGCTTAGGATTTTCTCTAGCTGAAGTCCTCTAAAGAGACACCTATAGTTGTTCCACTGAATTTGTACTATTGAACTAAAAGGTTTGGTTTTTGCCTCAACAAAGCACAATCAACAGTTTCTTTTAGTATGTTACAGAGGTTGATAAAATATAATTCATCTCATATAATTTAGTACCTGAAAAAAATTAATTCCTGGATGTAATTTGATGTACTAGTAATTAAAGTACAAATATTAATACCTGCAGAAATATGTTAGTCACAAGTCACAAACATAAGCTGCATGATGAAAATAATTTTACTGTCTCACAACAAATTGAGATTCAAAGGATGTATTTCCATTCTACATTAGGATGAATGGAAAAAAAAACAAACCTTCTAAAACTTTCAGGCAATTAACCTTCCCTTTTTATAGCATAAGTAGGAACTTTAATATCAAAAAACCCCATGTAAACACCTAAACAACCACAGTGTTATCTATTCTGACATGGGCCTCTCTCAGTCTCTCCTGTTTAAATTAACCTCTTATTTAAATTAACCTATTACTCATTTCAGGAGGGACTTCAGTTTTAGTAAGATGTCTTTCTCCAGTTTTGATCTTAAACTGTAACATTGCTGAGAAGGGCATAAAATCTTAAAAGAAGATACATTAAAAAGTTAAAGTGCACATGCCTCACCTTTCGGTGCAAACTTATTTGGATGTGTTTGTTTATGTGCAGGCACAAGAGCAGGTGCCAGTTTTACAGGCAATGTCACAATTAAGCAGTTAAATCATGCAACTGTTTAAATGCCTGTGATCACTTGGGAGATTTTTCCAAGGATTAAAGCAGTAATGGAATCTCTCTGACACCAACACAGAGGCAAGAAAGTAGTAAGTAGCTCAACAGTTCCCCAATCCAGTTATTTCTACTCAATTGCTGGAAGGCTTCTTAAAGCAGTCAGAGTATGCCCTGTCTCTGCCTTTTTGAAGTTGATATGTTATGCAAAACATATCAACATTACATTACATTACATGCATTAACATTCTGTAAATTGAATCCACATACATCTACTAGTAGCAATTTCAGCATCCTACTCCAAAATAACCCAGGGCTATGCTGTAATGTTTTTGTTTTAAGTCAGAGCACGTCTTCTGTTTCTTTCCACTTTAGAAATAAAGAAAAGAAACAAACCACCAACCCAGTGAAAAACCCCCATAATATTAAACTCTGGCACAATCCACAACTTCTTACACTGTTGCTTCATTATCAGTACCTGTGAAAACATTGCAAACTAAAGGCATTCACAAAACTTCGGGGAAGAAAATAATAATAATGCAACAATAGTACAACATTTCCAAGATGGTTCCTCCACTGGTAACGGAGAGGAGAATCTTCCTCATCTCCAAGAAACAAAATGCTGATGGTTTATCTGACACAATTAAATCCATTTTTTTCAAATTAAATTTCAGAAAAAGTTGCACCATCTGAATCCTTCTACAAAATGAACAGTTTCTTTATGTTTATAGAAGACAAATGAGAAACAATCCTCAAAATAGCCTGGTGTGAAACAATTTACATTCTCTGAAGTCAACAAGGGAGAAAGTTTTAATATCATAAACAGTTGAAGGTAGAAATTCACTGGAGATTCACTGGAATAAGAAAAAAGCAAGCCAAAAGCTACCATAAGTGCTACCTCAATCAGCAGTGTACAACACGATGTCTTACAGTAATCTCAGAGAAAAAATAAAAAAAAATCAAAAAAACCCATGTTTTCAGGATTAAAAATCAGAAGGAGAAAAATTTGAGGAAAACAGGTGAAAAAAGTAACCTCTAACAACTCATTGTGTCACTACATATGGAAAATTCTAGCACAGACAGGTAGCTTCTCCTGTAAAAATATAGTTCCAGTAGCACATAACCTAAATATGTTCTAAAGAAGGGTTATCAATATAATGCAGTTTCAACTACTATGAAGTGTACAAAAACAATCATGTACATGTTAAAAACTCATGCCTAATACACACTTATGTACTTTGTAAACAAAAAACCCATTCTTGCTACTCAGCTACACCTGAGGATCCAGCTTCTAATGCTACTAATAGGAATTTCATCATTCAATGAAACTGGAGCAACACCAAGTCTTTCTTAGAGGAAAGTAAGAAAGCCACTCAATGCTAATTCTATTATATCAGTAAGGCATACTACACCGGTAACACACAATGACATTTTCTGTTTATTGCATTTTATGTGTGCTAGAGGTGCCCATAAATTTATTTCCACTTACAGCTGATGACAGTCAGCTTTGATTTTCTCAAACTCTGAATCTGGGTAAAACAATTTATTGTGCTACTCCAGTTACCAGGTAGGTAACAGCAAGTTAGAAAAGTTTTGCAGCAATTACACTTCTATCTGAACTTTTGGGCATTTTTTTCCCCTTTTGGTTGCGTTTTTGTATGTGATAAAACTCACAATGAAAGGCTTCAGATGTTGCAACAATCAAGATAATCTTTGTAACCCAAGTTCAAACAGTTTACAGCTATTATCAGAAACGAGTGAATGATGTATTGCCTTCCTGCTGGTATGCTGACATTCCTCAGTTATTTAACATCTGTCACGAGCATTTTCATTCTGGTTACAAACGCAGAGCAACTGATATTGCAGAGCACATACACTTTCTCTCACAGAAGAGAGAAAATGTTTCTTTGTGTTTCTGCCCATAGGGCTAATAACAAATTTAATTAAGATCTTCATAGAAAGGCATAGTTACCAAAGGCATAGTTCATGTTCTGTAATGAGTACAAAGGTTAGATTGCAGAAAACAGCATTCAATATTAGCAAAAGACAAGCCCTCACCTTTCAGTAAGTGCTTGACTAGGTGTGCTTTTTACAGACACCAGCTCTTCTTCAAGCCTCTTCCTTTCTGCTTCTAGCTGCTTTAGCTCATCTTGAGTACGTTTGCGTGGTGTAATAAACTGGAGCTCCTTTAAAAGCTCTTCTTTTTCATTGATTAACAGCAGTTTTTCCTTTTCCACATCCAGTGCTCCAGGCCAGGTTTCACTATCCAGCTTAGAGAGTTCAATCTTCAAATTAGCCATGCTAAAACAAAACAAAACAGATTTGCCCGAGCCCAGCAGAGCACACAAAACCCAGGAAAGAGAAAACCAATACAGTATTTTGAAAGGTATCAGGACATAAGGACATTTTATACTCAAAGCCCTATTTTTAATTAGTTTTGTTTCACAAGAACACAGATTATGGTAGAGAACAGGCCACCTATCCAGGCCAATAGCAATATGTGTATACATTAAAAATTAGTTGATCCTGTTCCTACGCCGAATTCAAGCAGAAGTCAAAACATTAATAAAAGCTTTATGGAAAGTGATCTGTCTGGTAACATAGTAGTGACACTATGCTTTACTCCTTCAGGAGTATGATGGATTTCTCTTAAGCTGTTGGAGACTGACTGCTCCTCAGAAATGGCAATGACCACCGTGAAAGAATGTGTACCACAGCAAGGTGCTCACTTCAGTACCGCACATGCATGCAAATCCCAAGACAAAACCGTTGCTCTTCTATGAAATTAAAATGAAAGATAATGGGGCAATGGCTTCCGAAACACAAAAGAGATTATTAACTCAACAGTTTGCACAACTGTTGTTCCCATTGCAGATGTCAAGTCACAGAGTTAAGACAGCCAAGTGTTGGTTATCCACACCTGTTGCACAGATACACCTCTATAATGGAAGCAGGAACTAATCTACATTATCATTGTACTGCAGCTTTGTCCTGATCAAAACAGGTTATTTTCAGTCTTCAGTCTCCATAATCATTCTCTATGGGCTCAACAGCATAGCTTAAAAAGTGCAGTCCTTGCAATAAGGACTCACTGTCCAACTGTCCACTGGGAAAGCCTAAAAATTCCCTTTATAGGTGCTCTATATCTAGTAAGATGAGAACTTTCAGTCACTTCCAGGTTTAGTCATACCTGAACCAGCTGCATAGCTCAAGAATATGGAAGCTTTGAAATATGTTCAGCCTTGTGCATCTCTTTCTCATAGGATGGAGAGAAGGCAGAGAAAGGACATTCAAAACAGAAGTTCCCATACAATCTAGAGTGAGAGAAACTACTTTGCTGCTTTTACTTACTCATAACTGTCATACTTAAGTGTATCTAAGTCAGCTCAACAAATGATACCAGCCTGTGCAAGTTCAATGTTACCAGGCACTGTCTAAAGGTAATGACCGATGCCACACTTCAAAAATACACAGAGATAATTTGGTATGTATAATGTTTGTGTAGTTCTGACAGATTTCTGGGAAAGCATTTTTCTTCTTTCCAGTTTGTTTTCAGTGATTAACAAAACTAATAATATCACACTTATTTTGCATCTCCAGTATTAATTTTACAGTACATTAAGGCATTTATTTATGGTCAAATTTAAGAAGAGTTCATGTTGAATCTAACTATCCCATTGCTCATACTAGAAGCTTAAAAGGAACCACCCCTCTTTTTCCATAGGTAGTATTTCCTTCTCACCTGCACCTCAGTGAAAAAAAACCAGCTTCAAAAATGCAAACAACCCATACCTCCACCAAACCCTCACAAGAACAAGTTTGACTCAGGGTCTTTTCACAAAAAAACCAATATCAAGTAAACAGAAATAATATCAGCAGTGCCACCATAACCAAATGGTAGGATGAAATAACATGAATATTTTCAACATATTTTGCAGCTGTTACATATACCTTTTATATTCAGTAGTCCCTTAGAGGAGCAGTACTTAGATGGAAAACAACCAAATAATTTCAGATGGATAATGAAATGTCAAAACTTTCATCTCCAGGTCACTGGTTCTACCTAACCTTATTCTGAAAGTAGCTGCTGCTGATGGCTGTTTGATGACTTATGGGATGGGATGACGGTCTCCAAGCTGGTATTTTGCTCCCTGTGCTATAAGACAACTCCCTGTAAACTGACACTCTTTTCATCTGCCTTATCAGACAGACAAAGGACTACATGGATGTGAAAACTGAACTGGTCTCACACTTTTGAGGAAGTCCTTGCTCAACAAGTGTAGAAGCCCAGAAGAGAAGGGCTAATGTGTATGCTTCAGACACCGACAGCTGGACAGCTGTGGAGCCAACCAAGGACTGTTGGGAAGAACATGCTGTGAGGAAGAGCAGGTTGTGAGTGGATAATGGGGGCACACAAGGGCAGGGCAACACTTTTCTGGGTCAAACATCCTTGTTCTGGCTCTGGAGAGAAGCACAACACAGTCCAGAGCAAGCACAGGAATGAGAGAGAGAAGTGGGCATGGACTGTCCACCAAAGGCTGACACAGTAGGGGGGGATCAAGAGCACTGAAAACCCTTGAAGCCCTCAACCAATTTCCAGATAGGTTTAGAAGAATGGACTATACACAACTAATTTGCCTAGAAAGAAAGAAACTTATCTCCAAGGTGGGGAAAAAGGTACCCCCACAAAGCCTGGGCGGCATCCCCAGAACGCTGGACATCCTGTCAGCTACACTGACAATGGAGCCAAGACAGGTGATGTTTGTTTCTTTGTTTCCTTCCTTCTTCTCTCCCTCTCTTAGACCTCTCTGTCCTCCCTACCCCTTATTCAAAATCCAAAGTGTGTGGATTTAACATACCAGTTTCCATGCTGTGTGTATAATTTACTAATAAAATTCTGTAGGTTTTTACAGACCCCCTGACTTTTTGTCATTCCTTTACGACCACAGGCATCTACAAATCTTGGGTACTCCCTTCCCCTTAAGGGTGGGAGGCCACAACAGGCCAAGAAGGGATATTTACCAGATCTCCATCACATCGGGATAGGATTGTCAGCATGTTGACATCAGATCCCTTTGAATTACAACTGCAACTGAATTTAGCATAGTTATGAACATTCCACCTCTTCAAGACATTCTGCTGGCTAAGCAACAGAAAATCTGCAATGTACAAAATTACCTGATGATTTTCAAGTAGAGAAGTTCACTTCCTAGATCCTCTCTTTCTCTTAGTTATTTTATTTAAAAAAATTGAGAATTTGCACATTTAATATCTCAGAAAAGATGGTCAACCCTTATTAAATTACAGTGATGATTACAGTGGCCCAAATAACTGGGGAAATGGTGTAATTAGGTACTGAACTTCATGTGCAAACTGGTATATATCTTCATTATTCCAAGTTACAAACACTGAAGTGTTCTTGGCTAACTAATTTGTGAGAAAGAAAGATCCTGTGCTGCAGTACTCCATACTCTGAGCACTGTACTGTTCTTCTTTTTTGCTCTCTTTTTTCCCCCCCCACTCCAAGGTAAAAGTGGTAAACTGACTTACTGGCAAGTTTTTTGTTCCTACAAAGGAAAGATAAAACACAATGCCAGGACTTCTTGGTATCAAGACACAATCAGAAGAGAGGATGATCTGGTTTTGGATGAATTATGCCTGAGAAAAAATGCCATCTACCTGCATCTAAAACACCACCTGACAATTATGTACATGAGGATTCTTAGCCAAAATCACACATGTTCAATACTGAACAAACACAATAGCCTTTGCGGTCTTCAACGAATGCATTGATTATATAATAAAGTTTTATGATCCATACTGAGGATATAAAGGATTACTGTTGTTACTGGCAAGGATGGTAGCTACTACACTCTACGAAGGGAGTATGCGTTTGAAATTAGGCAAAACAATAGTTGTGCAGCCTCCTGTCTTTAGACCTAAAAAACTATGCTTTTAATTGGTACTTACAAGTTGCAAATTTATCTTTGTAGTTTTCTAACTGACCATGCCACAGCATTCCAAGTGAAATAATACTTAAATCTCAGATTAAATGGTATTTTAAGCACAGTTTTCATCTGGGGAAAAGCGTTGGTTTTTATTTTGTTGCCTAATTTAGTTCTTTACAGTAAAAAAAAGGAACTTTGAGTGTGGGATAGTTTTTAGATTCCTATTTCCCTTATATTATGAAGAACCTCCATAACAAAACCAATAAGGTTTCTGAATAGCTGACAATTAATTTCTTGAGAAATATTAGAAAATAATAAAATACAAGATCGCTATCTCAATAGTAAATCTTCCCCCAGCACTATGTAGCACTTTTGGTACCCCAGAAGACATGTCATTTGAACCCAGAATGTTCTGCTTTTTGATGCCCATTTTTCAGTGCTGTGGCAATTCATCAAAATGGCACTGCTTTCATTGAGCAGCCACCGCAGAACTTTATTTGAAAGGCATTCCACATTCATCAGTGCAGCAGTTTCTGATTCCTTTTCTCCTCAGGTTAAACTCATTAAAAAAACCAATCCCATAGTAACAACAAGTATTTAAATTATCCCAAGTCCCAGGAAAAAAAGAAGTAATTAAGCCTACTAAATCTGCACTGGAAATATGAAGCAACACTGAAACTGAAGAGCCTTCAGTGGTACAGTAAAGTGAAATGATGATCCCAAAGAAGGATGTAATGGACATAAATAACCTAGCAGCTCCTTTCAGCACAAAGTCAGCTCACTCTATTCCCTTAATCCTGGACTTGCCAGTAATTTGTCACTGTCTTAATTTTCTTTCTTAACACATCCAACTTAGCACTGAACGACAAACATACTGTTCCAGAGCCCCGGCTGCCCCTGGAAGCTGCTTGCGTTGGGAAGGGAAGGGAACACGGCAGGAGCGCCGTCCGCTGGGTGTCGCTGCGAGCACAGGGATAGTGCCGCAGGGATCGGGAACCTTCCCGGCTCCAGGCTGCGACCGAACACAGCAACCGGCCCCGTTACCTTCTCTTGGCCTCTTCATACTGCAGACTTAGTCTGACCTTCTCTGCTAAATTTGATCTACTTCTTGCTCCAATCTGTTGAGGGAAGAAAAAAAAAAAAAAAGTAGCCTTCTCACCGTGCAAAGCTGTTAAATGAATCAACAAAACCGAGGTGGAGGATAGAAAAATTACAACTTTAAATCAAAACTACATTCCCTGCCCCCTCTGCAGCCAGCACCACACTTGCTTTCAAGTGCCTAGTTAAGATCTCATCTACTCTGATGCACAAAACAGCACTATTTTCTTCTGAGCCAGTTCGTCTATTTTTAACTACTGTACTACCGACTGTCCATATTCCATCACAGTAAAGCCAGAGTATTTTCAAAGAGGTCTTGCAGTGATTGTACCCAAAATTTTGATCTTCTGCTTTGAACCCTGCTGAACTCCTAATTTAGAATTAAGTCAGTGCATATCAGAGTTAGACTTGAGTAAATTTGCTGCAAATCATAGAAAAGCTTAGCTCTTTGTTTGGAAAACCTTGTGCACTCACTTCTTTACAAACTTAGTTCACAGAACTTCAAAGAAACAATCAAAATTAAGCACAGCTTTCTGTGTATATAAAATATGCCATCAGTGAAACAGAGGTTTTACCAAATCACTGAACAAGTAGTTCCACTAACAGTTTTTCAGCTCTGTGAAATGAAATTGCACATTTAAATTCTGTGATCTTGTTTCTGAAAATTTAAAAGAAACCTTCACAGGAAATTAGGTCTGTAAGGTTAAACATATCCTAGACACAGATCAATCTTTACTGTACTGGAACTATTTGACCAAATTAGACTGTCAAAGGCTTCACGCTAAATGTATAAAGTTCATCTGAAACTTGATTTAAAATTCAAGGGAAAAAAAACCCAGATAACTGATTCAAAGTAATTTTCTGAAGCAAATATATAAATATATATATATATATATATGCCCATCAGCAATAGTGAACAGCCAATTGATTCTAATACCATTATCTGTAGCATTCTGTTTCAATTTCTCTTTACATTGGACAAAATGGAAAAAAGCTCACCTCACCAGAAATGTCAGTCTGAGACCCTGTATCCAGAGTTTGTCTAGGAAAAGACATCTGGGAGTTTACAGAACTGGAACTTAAGTCTGGTTCAGATGTTTCAATGGTTTGGTCCAGACTGAATTTCTCTCTCAGCTTTGCAAGACTCTGCCCAGGAAACAGAGAAAGAAGTGGTGTTAAAATTCCTTTGCACTTTTACCATGTTTATACCAATTTATCTCCAAAAGATATTTACATAAAAGACTCCAGTATAAAAATTCTGTGTTTATTTCATATAAAGCAAACTATCTTTTTAATCAAGCCATTGGTAGGTGATTGTGATTTAGAGGTAACATACATATTGTACCTTACATACATGTTCAAAAAATCTATATTCTCTAACAGAGTGGCTTTTAGATCTAGGAACATCAGAGGCTTCAGTTTCTGCATCTGAAAACTGATTATAATATTAGTTTGACTCAAAGAATTTTGAGAATCCCTTAAAAATATAAAATGCAAACTATTTATTACCCAGGGAGTCATGTTAAAACAAATCCACACAAAACTTGCACCGAGAATTCAAAATACCTTAATTAAATCTTGTTTTTCTCTCTCGCCTGAACTTATTGCCTTTCTGATGGACTTCAATTCCCTTAGGATGGCTTTGGCCTCACACAGTTCATAGCCACTCTGGCCTCCAGACATTTTTTGGTCAATTCTGTGGAAACAAAGAATATTACTACTAGATACAGAAAACAATACTAACATCTCTCTGTTCTGCTTCAGGCAGAGGCATACTTAGAGAACAGAAAGGAAGGAGATGAGATACCATTTCCTGTAACAGACATGCAAAAAAGGAAAAATTACACTGAAGTCTCCATTCAAATACTACTTTATCCTGGGCAAAAATGTCAAAGCTATGTAGCACACAAACAGTGTCCAGAGAAGAGCTTACCAAAAGACTTCCATTCATTCTACCACAAGTACCGAGTTATCGCTGACAACACCGCCAAAATTCCCATCCCCACCATAACTCTGCAGCACAGTAGCAGCTTTTGGGTACACCTTTCACAAAATAAAATGTTTGTGATTCTTACAGAAGCAGAATTTATTACTAGTAGTATTCTTCTACCCAGACCCACACTGGGACACGGGCAGACAGGCAAGCTTCTTGGTACTAATCAACCTTTCCAAGCAGAAACGTAACCAGCACCATTCTTGTCTCAGCTTCCCTCTAGTTCACCCTAATCCTTGGCATTAACCATCTGGTACAGCTGTTGTGCTCAGCCAGTCACCAGGCTCTCTTTATTCACAAAATCTCTGGATAATTAACACCATATGTCATAGATTGGACAATTCATTAAATTTCTGAACTATCAGGATTTTGAAAATAATTGAAAATTGAATTAATTAAACTGAAAATAATTTTTAAAAACCCTCCTAGAGATAATATGATTCATTTTAGTATTTCAACATTTCCTTCAAGAACTATAGTTTGCAAGCATATTTCTCTCATCTCTAGTTTAATTGAATATTTCATAGCATCATGGAAATGATTGCAGCTGTGCTTCACAAAATTAAAACCAACAGCCACCTTGACAAAAATCAATCATTGAGTAGAGAATACATTCTTCTCTAATGCAATTGGTTTTCTGGGTTTTATTATCATCCATCATCTTTGCTGGAAGTCATTCATCTTGTGAGTGAGGAATGAACAAACATTTTAATGATCAGAAGTGATCTTAAGCATCCCCTGTAAGAACAGCAACTTGCACAAAACACCTGTAACTGTATTTTATTTTTCTTCCAGTGTTGGCCACAAAGATATCAAACTTCTGATGTAGTCTTTAAAGTTGTGAACATGCCTGTTCTCCTTTCTCCACATTTCAGTTTTTGTACAAACTAAAGCTGCATTTATGTAAGAAAATTACCTGTGTGACTCTGCAATCATTTCTATTCAAGGATGTATTTGTTTCAGCTTGAAAGTTCCTCAAACTCTTTCTAGACAAGTACTTACTGTCTGACAACACTCAATTTTTGGTAACTTATCAGGTTGCTAAGGTCAAATAGATACAGGATACGCCAGTAACTGGGATCATGAATGAACAGTTGGGTAATACACCACATGCTGTCTAGAACATGACGTGCCACATTCAAATTGCAACTGCTTTATTCTGTATATAATTAAGATAGACAAGAAGGATCTCTGACATAGAAGATATTCCATCATCCTGTTTTAAATTAATGGGATTAGTACTGTTTGAAAGTGGCTGACTGAATTTTAAAAACAAACGTCCATTGTGTTTCTGTGGAATGCTGTTGACAGTTTCTGAAACATGCTTTGGATTCCTATCAAAATAGCTTGTGAGCAAGCTGCTTTAAAACAATACTTCATTGTTGAATTAATATAATAAAACCAGCATGATTGGCTAACCTTTAATCCTGGGACAGCAGCATGAGTTTTTATTACCTTAAGCTTTAGAATCAATACGTCTTTCTTCTTCCAAATTTGACTACAAATGAGATCTGATTTATGGTTAAATTCAATAATCTATCTTTGCTGGTCTTTATATATTTAAATAACAGACAAACCTTACATTTCTCTTTAGGTCAAAATGAAGGAGGATCCTCCTAAGGTGCTGAGAGTTTTCAGTCCCAAATTGACTCCAAACTCTTCATAAAAGAAACCCACATTTTTCATCCATTTTGATATGTCTCTTACTATGACTGGTCACTTCCTACACCATATTTTCTTTCTCACAGTTTAAAAAATGCCTGTTTTTCAGAAGTGATCTATTAAAATACACAGGCAATAGCTTACAAGATGTTTTGATTAAAAGTGGGACTTGAACTCTAATCTCTCAGCTCCAAACACAGATGCTCTGTCATCCTTTGCAAATCACTTCTCCGCATTTTAGGCCTCTATCTGGAATATGGAAACACTTTTCCTTTTTCCACCTTTTGTCCCTTTTCTGTATATATTTTGCAAGCTTGCCAGGACAGAGATTATCTGACAGCATCCTGCCAAACACAGGAGGTCCTGAGCAAAAGGGTAAATGATTCCAGACAATATTACACTAATGCTGCAACACTGTGTTTGCTACTGGAACTAGTGTACTAAGAGCAAACAGCTCAGCATTTTACTGTAAATGTATCCTTAATGCATGGGTGCATACCACAATACAGAAAACAACTAGCATTAATAAATTTCTTTTCACATTAGTCAAGAAAACACACTTGTTAGCAAGGTTTCCTCTACAGCAAGTTCTTTGTGGTGACAGTTCCAGTAATGTTTAATATTTTAGGGCCCAATTTCGTAAGCCAGGAGCAGCAGGGATTGCTCAGACTGAAAAAAATTCATTCCCTAATAATCCAACTGGTTAAACACACAGAAAGCTCATCCGGTTCAGCATCAGCCCTTTGGACACCAAGCATTCCAGCAACTGGAACAAAGAAAGTCAGGTCTCTAATCCTCAAATTGTGACTCATTTAAAACCCTGCACAGTTGTGTACCATTCATACCTCCAAGAACAGCACCCTTCTCCCTCTTTTGAGCTTAAGGGTGAGGAAGGAGGAAAGACAGACCTAATTACTTTTTCAAAATAAATAATAAAAAAAAAATGTGGGCACACAGAGCAGCTAATTTCATCCTCCTTATTTTCAACCACCTTTTTTTCTGTCTCTCTGCAACACAAGCTACGTCATGAAAAAAAAATAAGAGGGGAGATAGATTTCTCATGTTAATACTTGCACAAAAAGTTTGCCATTTCTACAGATTTCCTGCTTCTTAACTACAACAAAAAGAGTTATTAGGTTCCCCTTTTCCCCCACAATAATTCTCTCAGATAAAATGGATTCAATTCCATGCAAAAAAAAAAAAGAAATCAGGTGACTGAATTAAGTCAGTTTCTACTATTTTCTTTTACTCACTGTTGCAGTGTTTCAAAGCCCTGTTCCTTGTACAGCAGCTCTTGCTTCATCTGAGAGAGTTCCCTCTTCAGCTTCTTAACCTTGTGTGTTAAATCAAAGCAAGAGTTAGAAAATTCCTCTTGTTAAATGGTGTAACACATGGCTTTGAACAATTAATGTATGCTCCATATCAGATGAGAGAAAAAGAGTAAATTGCTCTACTGACACACATTAAAAAAAAAAAGAATCTGTTCTCTTCCTGATGTCTATGGGCAACATGCTTTAGTATTAAAGGGACACAAGCAGATTAAATCACATTCCTTATTTGTATTGATACCACACTGTGTTATTAAACCTGAGAGAACTTTAACAAGTAATTTACTTCTCACTTGTTAAGCATGCATTCCAACTGTCCTACAGGGACATGCCTGTTTACTTTTAGGCTTATTATATTTTCACTTTTTCATTCCTGGAAGCTCCCAAGTAATTTGCACTGTAACAGACAAAATGGACTCTTCCCCCCCTCCCCCCCCATGAACCATGCTTCCTTATACAGCTTTCCAGACACTGGATCCCTAAATATATAATTTACACTCATTGAGTTCAAAGACAACAATCACAAAACGTATATGGATCACAAATATACATGTCTATTTAACAGAAATGTCCTTGGAAAAACATTCTTTACTTTCCCTAAATTTGTATGGTCAATTGCTTCTTAATCTTAATATTGCTTCTTAATCTTAATATTGCTATTTCAGATGTCAGCAGATACGAGTACATTACAAAATATTTATGAATCAAGATTGAATAAAAAATCCTCCATTTAATTTTTAATGTCATATTTTCCAAACGTTTGAAACAAAATTTCCAGAGTACCCAAAAATTAATGCACTTAAACACAAATGAATTATCAGCATAAACATAGAGACAAATGTCTCCTTGAAGTGTGGAGTCCCAGATTTTGGTTTTCGTACATCTATACCTGGCTTGTTTGTACCACACATGCTAGCCAGATATTGTTACGCTTTCTAATTTTCCAATCACTAGGGTGAGAAAAGGAAAAGCTGAAAGATCCCTGCTGTCACCTACCACTGAGAAATTCTTGCTTGTTTTCATAAGGTCTCCAGACATCCAACTCTTTTGAAAAATTTATTATATTAAGAATTTAGACCACTTTAACCAAAATTAATTTCAAAATGTGTCTCCAAGATGTTTTGTATCCAAATCCCGATAGAATTCCTACTTGCTGATATTATTCAAATTAAAAGAAGAAAAAATAAGTAAGATTCCCAACATGCCATGCAACTAAAAGTACTGAGCATCAGAAGCTGCCGAAGCTTTCCAAGATACTTAAAATTCTTTAAATTTGTAAAATAACTAGTGATTTGCACAGCCTTCGTATGGGTTTATGAATGATACTTAGGCATTGAAGTCCGTAGTTTCTGGCTAATGAATTTTCTGTGACAGAAATAGAATGTTTTTAACCTCCATTTTCTCCAAAGCAAAATCTGTTCTCTGGATGAGGGGTAAAGTTCAGGCTTTTGGAAACAAACATACAAGTTTGCTTTACTTGACAGGAAACTGTTTTTATTTTGACTATACTGAATAGTTAGCATGATAAATAAACAATGTCTCTAAGTGTACATTCAGTGCTGCTTAACTATTCCTTCCTTGACTAGAACGAAAATCCTAAGAAAATCTCTGAAGCGTTCTGATCAAGGTAAAGGAAAATGTTCCAGGTAAAGTGATGTGTAAAATATGAAACAACTCTGAATTTTTCTGAAAAATACAGAAAACTTATTTCTTTTAAAATCAGAAATGTGAATGTATAGTAATAGCAGAGGGCACACTTGATTTCAATTTAGAGGACTGGATCTCTCAGAAACCCTTATATTTTCCTCAAGAACATCTTCTGAGAGTTCTCTGCTGCACTTCATCATCATTTCATTATCAAGAAATGTGAGTTGGGCACATTATCCTAGAAGGATGTGACCTACATCATAATATAGAATGTGTTTACTGCATCATACCTGCATTAAACTATTCTTAGGCTCATTGTTTTCACCTTCAAAACTTTCGTATAATTCCTGTTTCTTCAAAACTCTTCACTTGTTTTAACATTCATCCCCTTCCTACCGCTTCTGCACATCATCTTCTGTCACCTGACAGGTCTCTCGCTTCCTCCTCCTACCTGCATCTTCAGGAGGGCTCCTGTGCTAAGCCTCTTCTATTCCCAGCACTCGAGTACTAATGGAACAACATGACCACCCTGCCCCCGCCACCCCTTGTTATTTTATAAAGGTGCATTCCCTACTTGCTTGCTGCTTATGCATAAAACTTACTGTAATCACACATGCTTTGTGCTGTTTGGGTTATCTTACTGATTACTAATTAAGACCCCAAACGGCCCAAAGTCCACTGTAGGATCAGATCCTTCAATTTCAATCTGGTGAGAAAGATCTTTCTTCTCTTTATTTCATTTACCAGCTATATTATTTCTGTCATATTTTCTCCGCTAACCTATTTCACAATAGGCAATTCATGTATCCAGAAGGCTCCATATTGTGCACAGGCATATTATGCACAGATAACAAGGAAAAGGCCAAAGGCCAACTCAGAACTTCCTTGAATGCTGAGTTTCCCCCCTCCAGCCACCACTAACCTGATGATACCAGTAAGCCTCAGATACTGTGAGAGAGGGAAACAGGTTTGGTACAACTGACCTAATAGTTCACTAAACAATGTGCAAATTCTGGCTAGCAGCTTACTAATGACTAACTTCGTTTCTCATTAAGTTCACGCATGCATATACTGCAAAATGCCCAAAGCTGGCATATTAGCAAGCATCCTCAAACATTCAAATAAGGGTAAACTATGATAACAGCCATACCTCTCTTGCCATCTTCCATGAAAACCACTTTCCAGCCCTAGCATCACAGGGCTCCACTTTTTCTTATTTCAGTTTTCATATCCAGTGGCTTTGGATGGATGACAACACACTTTACGCTGATACAGATATTCTCGGACTGCACCCTTCTAAACTCTGCAGACAAGATTCAGGTCACCTATTTTAGCCCCATATGCAGGACTTTGCAATGCCAATAAATCAGGCATTGGGAACCAGCAGAGTATTAGGCTCCTTGACTCCAAGAAACAAGGAAGAGAGGAAAGCACCTCCAAAAACATATTCCTGTGATTAACACATCTGACTCTCTCCTTGGTGAGCAAATTGTAGATCTGCAGTCAATGGTAATGGGAAAAAGTGAGCACAGGACCATGCCTGAGTTTTCCACTCTGACCTGTAGGTAACTATATTTAATTTGGTCATGTGTTTTGTTCTTCAACAACATTGTTAATTTCCCAAATATACTGTTGATCGCCTTGCCAAAGGGAACATCTGTTACTGTTACACTCATTTTAGAAATAAGCTATCACCTTGTCTCTTCTTTCTTGTTCCTTACTGCTGCTGATTCTCCCTGCTAAGCTTACAAAATCGTTCCTCCCACCTCCTCCAGCATTAAAATAACTTCCCTCAGTAGCCACTGTCCCATCTCCTTAGAGGATAAGGGTCTACAAATTGAGTTTGTTAAGGATGAACAGGTGTTCAGTAGGCAGGAGGGCAACATCCAGACACCAGTTTTAGAGTACATTCCATCCCTGATTTATACTGGGTTTTAAAATGTTAATGAAATATTTCACAGCTCCTTTTAAACATTAATTGTTTAGATTCCTAATCAAAACTCTTATTCTAGGTGAAGGAGGATGTTACTCTCTGAGGCTTCCATGAGTGCTGCTCTGTGCAGAAACCGGGAGGGGGCAATAGAAGAGCTGAGTAAATGCTGCCGCTTGTGCTGCTTCTGCTCCCTCAGTCTGTATTCCAGGACACATAGAAGAGATAGCTGTGAGGTGCTGTCTTTTTTACTTGGTTTGATTTAATGGTTTTTAAATGGTTTGATTTAATTTTTTTCATTATTAACTACAGAAAGTCTAGGATATCCATAAAGCATTATATGCTGCAGCTGAAATAAATGAACTCCCTACATATATATTTTAAGTGTCTTCCACATCATTTCCTCCTTATTCAAGATAAATTCACTAGAGACTAAACTGTGAATGAAAGTTCTTTATACAGAATCTGTTAGTGACCATATTGGACACAGCTGACCAAATAATGGGTTTGTGTTCATTAGCAATTTCAACACGCAGACAAAACTTTCATCCTTGATCTGAATTGTAACATTTGGACAAAACAGAGAGAGGTTCCACACTATTATTGAAAAAAGTGTTTTTCTAACCAACAGAAACTTCTGAGGCAGTTCCTGTAGCTCATGAGGCATTTCTAACAGAAGAAAGATTGTGTAAAAAGTCATCTAGCTGCAGCTCACCTGGGCCTATTATGTTTCTATTTTTACTATTTCTTTTAAAAACAAAAGCTTACAACTGAAAATAGTTATCAAATTTCTTTAAACCTACATCTAATCGGAATATCTGTCAAAGTTTCCCCCAAATGTGTTACCTGAAAGTACCAGGAACAGGTTTAAAAATTAATTTAAAACCTCTGAATGGTATCTAATTAGAATATTAGGAAGTTTCAGTACCAGGGTACAAGATACAACTGCTAGTTCAAGTTATGCTTATTTTATAGTCATAAACTTTGCAGACAGAATCCAAATGAATACGAGTTAAGTACTCTCACCCTTAATCTTGTAGTGGAGATTTCAGCCTTCAGAATGTCAGGGTCATACTTTGTGCTTGATGAGGAGCCCGAAAACACTTTTTTTAAAAAGAGAGAAAAAAAAAAAGACAAATATTTAAGTATTTTTAAATCACTGATAAGTCCCTTCCTCGACAAATCAACATTGATCAAAAACTACAATATGCAGAAAAACATATAATACTTTTTTTAAAAAAACCTTTATAGAGTAGTCAGCATTGCAGCATGGCAATAATTAATGAACAATCAAAATTTTCCTCTTCCTTCCCCTACTCCTGTATGGCCTTTCTTCTCATTTATTTATCCCGGGATCCTAAAGTAGCATCTCGTTCTCCCTGGTTTTCTATCGAGTGTGCCATCTTGTGATCACTTCCTTCCTGAAAGTTGTAATTTCTAAGGAGATCTCTGCAAAGCAGATTTATTCAGAAGCCTGGCACTCAGTTCTTCTGCAGATGTACATGCTACTCTTATCATACTATCTACTTCTAAGAGAGGTGTTTGGCCAATAAGAGGCCTCTGACAGTGCTTTACTGTGTGCTGATCCCTTGCCCAACACCGTAATGTCTATCTCTGCTTCACCCCCGGTCACAGCACACAGTCTACAAAATTATTGTCTGCTCTTCTTATAAATCAGTAACAAATTCCCTTTTTGGTCTATCACAGACACCTGTCAACACAGTAGGATCATTTCACTATGCAGACATGAAGGCGAGAGATCCTATTTACTTTGAACTCAGATCTGGCAGAATTTTGTCCTGACAAACTGCATGACAAAACAGATTTCAGAGCCAACTGTTCTAAATCATGGCTCAAAGGAGTTCATTTGTACCAGAGAGAAGAGGGTTCTCACCAGCAGAATATCTTTATATTAAATAAATTAATAATGTAGGGGTGCTATCTCTAAAAAAGCCAGAGTACGAGGTGTTCATAGCAGACCTTTAAAGCTCATCCTAAAGAGAAACAGGATCCCCTGCAAGGCACAGATCAAAGAAGTTACATTGTATTCTAAACTGTACTTACAGCTTGTACGAGAGCTTGATTTTTCTTTGTAGGCACCATTCAACCGTACATACTCATCCAGTGCAAGTGCTAGTCTCTGTTCTTTCACCTGGTACAGTTCCTTCTGAGTACTGAGAGCATCCTGGGCTATCGTAAGATAATCTTTTAACATTCTCTCTTGTTCTTGCCGCCATTGTTTCCTGGGATCTTCTATTTGTGTTGTTTCTTTATAGGAGAAAAATAAAGGATTTAAAGAGACCTCTGCTGAAACCCACTGACAACTAAAATTGTTTCTTTGCCGTAATCCACAGTTAGAGTTTGGTTACTAAGCAGGTGCTTCACTTCGTCTGCCACAATTAGAATTTGCACAATAGGCAAATGCTTATGTAGATCATTTCCATGTCTTCAATTTTGAATTACCAACATCTTAAAACTCAAATATTTTTTTGCATCAGAGTATTTGGAAATAATGGGATCAACAAAGTCTTTCAACGACATTTTAAAATTTAATGCATTTCTATACAAAAATTAAAATCAATCTTAGCTATTACAGTTTTTCAATCCCCTTTCTCCCCACTTCATTAATTTTTACAGCCATATGTTATGCATGATTTTAGTGGCTATCTCTCTCCTTTCACTTTATAAAAACAATTTTATTTTCCTCCCCTGTAAATGAACCAACTGATCATTAACTCTCCAGATCATCTCACCTAACTCTATTCCTATTCCTTCTAGACTTCTGATCCAATACACGACTTCCTTTTATGGGCTATAGAGAAGAGAGGGCTGCCCTCAGAGGGTACTTCACTCCATCAGACAGGTATCCAAGATATTTGGGACCAAACTGTTTTTTTGAGGTGTCTCCTTTTCACTGACTACTCAGGTAAAGTAAATGAGTAGGCTGGAACAGGCCTTTAATTCATGACAGGTTTCAGGTTAAGCATTTTAACTCCAGCAGCCACACAGAAGACAGACTTGCATAGGATATGTAGACAAGAGGATCAGACATAACATAGTGGTATATATTAAAAAGGTATATGATAAGATCAATCTAATTGCAGGTTTTAAGATTTTATTTTTAATGTAAACATACAGAGAGGATGAATGATGGTTGAATGTTCAACCTTATCAGTATCTCCTGACTTAGTTCAGCATTTTTTGAAGTTGTACAAGGAATATACTTCCATTAAAGCTGTACTAAGTACAAAAACATTCTCATAGGACATACCCATGAAAAGTTTGAAATCTAAATGTAAACGTGCACCAAACTTCCTAAGTCACATATTATAAATCTGCAGAGATCTACAGAGATAAAAAGTAACATTCAGTACCAAAGTATTTAAGTGCATAATATTTACTTCAGAATTTTTCTGCAAAAAGTAGGAGGGATGTTTATCCTCTGGATTAGATTTCTACCGCTTTAGTCCTCCGAGTTGCTTTACTGTGAAAACCAATGCTGGGGAGGAGGTGGTTGGGAATGGGGACAAGTGGCTGAACACATGGAGAGGAAAAAGAACTGCAGCAGAGCCAATGTGATTGCTCCAAACTGTAGCTGAAGTGCACTCTTGGGAGAAAGCACTCTTTCAACTCCATATACGAGAACAGATTTTGTAACAGCAAAAGCTGATAAGGGCAGGTTCTGGTTAATAACAATTTCCAATACTAACTACTAGTTTTTCAAAAGCCTTTTCTCTTGATAATATCACACAAACAAAAAGACATGTAAAGAAAAGCAGCATTCTGTAAAACTAACCCTGTAGAATTCTAAACTGACAACCTCTATGGAACTACAGATGCTTTTAAAACACAAAAACACCCTCCCTCTACCATTTACAAATGTGACTTATCTACCTGGGAAAGGCATTTCTTAGATGTGCACAATGGATGCATAGAGAGTATAAACCACATAAACCCAAGTGTGGTGCATAAAAGATTAAAGAAGAGAAGCTTTATACACAGTTGGTTTTTCAATAACCCTAACAGGAACACTCTCTATAAAAAAACTAACTATAGCTACAGACACACATACACATAGATCCATGTTTACAGCCACCTGCTCTTTTATACAAAGATATTGGGCACACAAAGAAGCAAATCGATACCTTTTCTCTCCTCAATGAGCAACACATGTTCCTATCTGTGCCCACTTATTGTTGTTGTGCTTTAACACACTCCACATTCACAGTTATTTACACAAGATAAGAAGTGCTGGTTTCCAGAGATGTCCTTTTTTGTGAAGCAGGATGAAGAGCATGAAGCAGGATTCTCATGGGTCAATGATCAAATACGATAAACGCAGTTATGGTGGTTTTTCAGAAGAATGTAATGATGTGATTGTGTTTTAAGAGTGCAACCAGCAGCCACCAAATAATCTTACAAGATTGGAAGGTCTCATCTTCGAGAATGTTGTAGGTAATTGCTTTGTAGGTTTTAAGTGAGGATTGCTCAACATGCAGCCCAAAGACCAAATGTAGCCTGCAGAGTTCTAAAATGTGGCCTACAGATGCCCTGCCCTTGCGACTGCAAGAGAAGGACAAAGCTGATCAACAACAGATTATTTTGTATTGCTGACAAATACAATCCAACACTTTCTTTTTGCCTCTCCAAGCTGCAAGCACAAAACAATACTATGATTATATATGAGCTAACAACTTTTATACTGATAGTCATAAATGAGTTAAAGATGACCCTGCATTTTAAAAATTGCGCACTGTAACTTCAGCATACCAAGGTTTGGGTATTTGCCTGTATTGACTGGTCAAATTACTCTCAGATGATTCTATCTACATATTTTATTCTGGAAGAAATGTTCAGTTGTGAAAATGCACCATCATGGAAAAAGCAAAGCAGTGTGTAATGACTATCCCAGAATTGTTAGTCAACCTTTACCAAACAGAGAAGACTGAGTATTTTTAACTGTACTCTTCTTTAATATTATGAAGCGGAAACCCCAAAAAAGCATATCACTTGTTTGGCAAGTTGTTCATGTATATACACACACACACACACATATTTATATGTAAAAATGTGTCCCCGTGTAGCAACTCCATATGCTCGTTCATCTATACTTCTCAATCATCTCCATTTTAATCAGTAGGTTTACCCCACAGAGCAAAAAAAACCCCAAAGACAGAACTATGGATAATATTTCTGCTACTGTAGCGCTGCATTTTGAAAAGTATGTTCGTTTGAGCACATGGACCTTCCAAGAGCCAATAATTTTTTTTTAAAAGTAGAGTTCTTTCAAAACCAAATATTTATACTTCTCAGAGGAAAGCCTCAGAAAGATAAGGGTTTTTTTGCCTTGGAAAAGAATGTTTAAAGCACTTGCTGTTAAGGTCAAACTTGTACACATAAGAATATTATTGGGATAGTTAACATGCAAGTCATTGAGGGAGCAGCTTGCTGAACATTTAAAAATAAGTTGTGAAGCGCTTCATGCTTAAACCAAAGTGAGATTTAAATCACAAAGAACATCCAAACTTTTTCCTACCCTTATTATTCAACAGTTGATGTAAAATAAACTAGAGAGATCTCATTCCTTTTATAAGGCAGATAAATATTTCCACTGCTGACTGCAACAGGATGCCTTAGAACATCGTCTGTGGCACATACGAATCATGCAGCAGATTGCTAGCTACATGGATGGGAAGATGTTATTTCTGCACATCAGGTGAGGAGTAAGCATTGGTAATGAACAGCAGACAGAGCTGTAGAGTTGCATCTGTTCTAGAAAATGTAAACTGGACTTCAATCATTAGCAGTGGAGAATGACAAACCATCCCCTTTGGCAGGGCCAAAACTTTCTGCAGAAACACAGGTATGAACTAAAGGAATCTACTTCAAATAGATTTTTAAACAACTAAGAGTTGTACACCAGGCTCTATGAAGACAAGCACTTAGATTAAAAAAATAATTGTATAAAACAACTTCCTCTGTCCAATCACAATGCAAAAATAATGATCCATAGTAACAGAATGAGAGGGTGCTGGTGAGCATAATATTCAGGTTACACATTCCTAATTTGCATTGGTTTTAGCATCATTTGGCAAAGCCACTTGCAAAGCAAAATTACTCAATTCTATTAAGAGATCTTAGTTTAAAACCAATTAATTTAACTTGAAACAAATTACTGCAAGTACATAGTTAATAAATTTATGAAAAAAAATTATAAACAAGCAATTTATTTCCTCCTGTTTTTAAAGAACTGAGTGACTACCCAGATTGAGGGGGAAATTCTGTGGTCTCGCCCAGCGGAACTGCACAAATGGCAGGATGGCAACGCTCCACCCAAGGACGTTATTGTGTACTGAAATGATCACAGCCCTGTAACACAGAAGAGGAAGCTGTGCTGGCTTTAATCAAACTGCTATTCATGAAATGCACTCTTCTTGAGTCACTGCCAGATAGGTTTCATGCACTTAAACCTGGCCCAAACAATAATTCAAAATCAAAATGCCAGGACTGACTTTCCGCCTTGAAAGTTTTGTTTATTCTTTTGGCTGGAATGTGCTTCAAGGGCAGCAATGTTATGCATGCTCTGTGTAATTATACACAGGGTGTATATTATACATGGAATACAGGCGATAGTAAAGCATGTCAATGTTTTTAAATGAGATATTTTCATACGTTATGTTCCTGTCTACTATCAAGCAGATCTGCCAAAATTTTACAGTCTACTTGAACAGAAGGAAACTATTACCTTATCAGCAGTAGATCTTATTTCCATGAAATACACGAAATTAAAATCCCACTAGAAAATCCCATAGGGAAGGGAATGGCTCCTTGGCACCCTACCGTGAGACATGAGAGAAATGGACATTTTACTACAGGATTAACAATATGTGGAAGCAATAGTTTTCCAACATCTCCCCTTGCCAAAAAAAAAATAATAGCACTGACTGGGTCTAGAACAACCCACATGTAAATTATGTTCAATCAGACACATTGCATTTAGGCAACACAGTTAGAGAACAAGTACTCTCAAGCAGTCCCACCAGAAAAAAAAAGCCAGATAAGCTTGAGCTTGTGTCCTTGAGGAGGACACAGCAAGAGGAGACAAAAATCATTACATACTTTTCATTCTGAAGAAAGAACTCTCATCCGTTTAAACACATGCCCATATTATTCCAGTTTGTAAATGCTGCAGAACAACCATCTCCAAAGAGAATTTCTTCCAGGGGAAACTAGCTAACCTGGCAAGAAACGAGGACCTAAGATCTGTAGAAAGGAGAGCAGAGGGGAGTTGCACGCCACAGCTGGAGCTGCGAAATAGATATTTTTTTGTAGTGATAGTTTCCACCACATCACCTCAAATCCACACTCCCCAACATTACACATTCACAAGTTCTCTTTTACGCAGTCGCTGGCACTTACTCAATCCAGTACAAAATGTATTTTATGTACTAAACCCACCCAAACACTAACTGGCTTCAGAAGATAACAAAATAGATGCATCACATACTGCCAGGTTAGGCGAGTTGTGATATGCTACCAAAGGCCCAATGAACCAGTATAAATGAGGAAGAACTACACACCTGGGGCAAGGATTTTTTTTTTTTTTTTTTTTTTTTGGCAGCAGTAAGCTTACTTACAGATCCACTGGATTCCTAAATATGGATCTACTCATCAGTACCGTGCACTTTCTCCCTCATATACTAGAAAATTTCACTTATAGGAAAATTTCCAAACCTGGAAACCAGAACCACCAGACAAGAGGCAGCAAAACTGCAGTGGCCAAGTCCTGAAAAGAGGGTAGTTCTAACTGATGCAGAACTACTGCGTGTCACAGCTGAGCTAGATACTCTGTGTCAAGGTGGCAATTTCTCTGCCTGAAACAGTAACTGATGAAAAGATAGCTCTGCTACTCCTGACATCTCTGGTTACCTTGCATATTAAATGGCAGAACTAATCCTTCCAACCAAACAGAACCCACCTTCAAGAGAGTAACACAGGCCTCAAAACCCTAAACCCAACAACTGACTACACTCAGGATCCCTCATCACTGGAGCCTCTCCTGAACACAGTAGCTGAAGAAAGTACACAAGCTAAATCCACACTGGTTTTTCAACAGCACCCGATACCTCTGCTGTACATTCTACTCCACAGAGATGGTTTGAGAAGGAAGAGATACCTGGAAATCAGCTTACTGCATGCTGAGAGCAAGCCCCTGGAAAAAGGCTTCAGGCCAGCCAAACTAGGGCCAGGCACAGCAAAGGAAAATCAGGATTTCAATGGTATCTTGCACAAAAATGTCTCCAGATGGCACAAAAACCCCAAACCCAACTCTTTGCCATATTACATCAGAAGAGGAAAAATGGTGCCTGATACTATCACAGGATAATAGGACTTAGCTTAGGGGTGGGTGGTGAAAGCAGTTTTATCAACAACATTAAATAATCACTGCGGATATGTTTATTCTACAGGTATATCCCACACTGTTTGATAAACAAACTGGCTTTCAAATCTCCAGTACTGTTGCAAGCAAACCAAAACTACACTTAGGGAAAAAAAGCGCACATATTACTACATTGTACTTCAACTGGCATAACAAATATTGCAGGCAATTGAGATACAAGTCTTAATGTTTAGCAAACGAGCAAATGCACTAGCAGTATTTTCAGGGAGAATAACCAAGTGTTACTAGACTGCCTTAAGGAATGCATTTTATTGTTTACATAGCAAATGCTTTCTGAATGCTTTTTTTTTCTTATTCCTTTTTTCCCCCCCACTTTTAAAAATACTTAAAAAAGTAAAGAGAGACATGGATGAAAATTAGGTTATTTAGAGTATGTTCAAAATTAATCTCTCTACAGTTTGTTTCCTGCATCAAACTTTCACCCCCAAAAAAGAAATCCTCTCTTCCAGATACATTCTTCACTTCTTCATAAAATAATTCTGTTCTTGAATTTGAGCAAAGAGAGAAAATGAGAACTTTTCCCAGCTATACTGTGCAAGTATGAGCAGATTTGCAAGAAAGATTTAATCAAAGACTTTGACTATCAGATTCCTTTAGACAACAGGTAGCACATGCTTATATATTTCAGAGTAAAATGCAGTAGAAACTCTGAGCATCTTTTTCTACATTATCAAGAAAGTAGGTAATGTTCTACTGCTAAGGTTAGCAGAACTAAGACATAAGAAAAAGATGCAAGTATGATCTTTACATAAATGCCAGCAGGTAAAATCATCTTTAATCCAGAGCCTTCATTGCTTGAGCCCCCCTTCTGTAGCCAGCATGCACCAGATTACTCTAATCCCTTCTTATAGCCAGGGCACAGAGAAGACACTTACCTACAAATAAGATTCAAGATAAGATATACTGCACTTGGGTTTCCACCATGTGTGTTTGCTGACAGTAAAGAGTCTTCATAATTGTTTGCATGTCACCTCTTGCTCAGGAGATGGTGGTAGGTCGTGGGAACAAACAGTGCACAATGATGATCGTGATACACCATTTGACTCCCTTAAGCTACTGGTAATTGCAGACTCATGGTGGGATTTTCAGATTTCTTCCTTTTCTGAAAAAACAGTCTGGCATACTTTCGTAGATGCACATGTATTAGAGTCCCAGGTTGGAGCAGAGAAGAGTCCGTCTATCCATAAAAACGCCTTGTGTCAGATAAACCAATTGCACAGGTATAAATTAGCATGAAAGCCTTCAAGATTACAACAAGAAATAGAACACCTGTAGTTAAAATATTGTGCTGTAAGTATCTAACAGTGTAGGTAAATACTAAGGCTTTGAAATTTTAAGAAGAAAGGACACCAAGTGAGCAAAGAGGAGCCTTTGATTAATTCTATTCTTGAGCTAAGCAGATACAAACCCCTACACCCTTTTTTTTTTTTTTTTTTTAAACATCTCTGACTGAGTTTTCTTTTTGTCTGTGGATGAAACAGTGATGGAAAACTGTTTCTGGAAAGGTACATTCATGCTTCCAAAGGGGACAATTAAAACTTAGAAGGGAGGAGCGGCAGAAGTAGAGAAGGGAGTTGTCCAACTCTGTTTTGAATAAAAGTGCTGGGGTGGAAGCCATGGAGAAAAACCATCATATCGAATACAAAGTACAGAATGGCAAAAAGAAAGCACTGGGATGGCCTGAAATTGTATAGGCTGAGAAGAGCTATTCCTTCCTATCATTATCTTTCAAATACCATCAATCATTTTCTTTCTGCTATCAAACATTACTAACAGGAGAGAACTAGGTTAACTAGATCAACGTAATGCAGAAAACAACCGCTTGCCTTGTTATTCCTGAGACTGAGGGTAGGAACTGAAAATAAAGAGGGTAAGTTATTTAGGAATACAGAGGGTGCTGAAGGCAAGGCAGAATCTGTCCCAGTCCAGGATTCCCTTAGACTATTCATGTCAAGCCAGAAGTAGAAGTTTATGTTTCTTGCTCCCATTACCTCTACAGCTCTTCATCTAAACACATATCATGCAATGATCCAGATCAGAAAACCTGAGCAGCTAGGGGAAGGAAGAAAAGGTGGAAACCAACTTGAACCTCAGGAAGCAGAGCACTTCCCCGTTATCCATGTTTACTACATATCCTCACGCTGACACAATGTGAGGGCAGGAACCAGAGCAAGCAATGACTGCTATTCAGCTGCCACCATCAACCGAGAATTGCACCTGGAAATCACGGCTTCAGAGTCAAAACTGCTTCCTGAAAAGTCTGCACAGAGCACAGAACAGATAAAAGTTCAAGGATGTAATTTCAAAGAACCTGTAACCACTGCTACTACGAAAAGCTGCTGTCCTCCATCTCTTCCACCTGATTGTTCTTTCATATCCCCAGGTCACCTTCCCTTTCTTGCTTGCATAAATAGAGGTGTGGAAAGGATAACAAATAGCAACTTTTATTTTTCCATATCAGATTAGTTTCAATGCGAATCAGCTCCCTGATCTGATTCACTGTCTGGCCATGCAAATGTTCATGCCAGTATAAGCAAAAACATTGCAGGGACAGAACAAAAGGCCAGAGGTAGCAATAGAGCAGGACCAATTCTTTCAAAGATTATACCAGCTTAAAGGTTTTTGCAAATCCAAGCTCTTAGAGCACAAATGTTTGCATCTCAGACACTTAATGCTTGATGTTGAAAACCCTGCAGAAAAATTGGAAAAAATTTGAAAGTGATCACTTCACCTGCAGATATACAAAATAAAGTGGAGTAACAGTTATGTGTTATTTTTAGTATTGCTTTGAGTTCCTAACCACGTTGTTAGCTAAATTAGTAAATATCAGCAAATTAGCTGAAGTAGATGAACACATTTGAGAACATATATACAAGAGCGAATAGCTTAAGTTATAAAATCTTCGGACTCTGACACATCACAGTAATAAGGATCCTGCACAGGAGGAACTCCTTGGGCCCCGGCCACCAAATAATATCTCTTCAGTCATCCTCTAACAAAGGGCACTACTGAACCACAGGGTAAGCATTTAAGTTCTTACAGTATTAGCTATCCACATCATATGCATGTTCTGCCTTGCCAGATGGCCTGTAATCTGGTCTCCCTTGAAGCTGAAAGCATCACATTAAAACTCCTAATTGGGGTAATATATTCATAAAGTAGTGACCTCAGTCAGTGTTTCTCAAAGTGGGTTACATCATCCAAAAGGATCATGAGAAAGCTCTAAGGCAATCAGTACGAGCTAGAAAAAAAGCCACTAAACTGTATTTCAGGGAAAAAAAATAATTAAAATATATAGAAGTACAGAAAATGTGAGATAATAATAAAACTAAATTATACTTAAACATTTTGACACCAAAAGAATCTGAAGGATTGTTCTACAATTTCAGACTGCTCACAGACAACTCTTAACCCTCTCCGGAAGAGTCTGCACTGGCCCTTAAGGAAAGTAAGCTTTTCTCAGGTTTATGTGAAAGAAGGGAAGGTAAAGGACTAAGACAAATAATTACACAGATAGGGAAAATATTTAGTTACCATGAAAGAATAAATATATACATTGATTTACATAATTTTTGAAGAACTGACATCATAGAAATATAGTAGACTGCTTAGAACTTTGCAAGGTCCAGCCTAGTATTGCTTTCTCAAAATCAGTGGGAGTTTTTGCCAATATCCACCCTTTCAGAGGAGTGCATACTTATCTGACCACTAATGGAAATTCTTAACATTTTCAGCCTTGAACGTTTAACAGAATTTTAACAGAAAAGGAGAAAAAAACATGAGTAAGACCTTCTGAATTTACAGTCTATTGCCCCAAGTTCTAGCCTGATCCTCATAGCTCACTGGGTTGGTTTGAGAGATTTAACAATATCAGAGTTGTTGTAGTAAAAGGGGTGCAAGTCCCATGAACAACCTGAAACTTCAAAATTGGATCAAATGTAGCTTTTTACAGACGTATACAGTAGGAACAACACTAGAAAAGCAAATGAGAAAAAGGACAGATAATAGAGAAACTATTCAGAATAATTATTTATGGGATGCAAGAGGAAAGAATCACTGTGCCTTTCCTCAAACATTTTGCTGAAATAAATCCAGCCAGAAGGCAGTGAACGTGAAATGTCATTACTTACCTCTCCCTATGTGCAACACATGGGAGCAGATTTCTTACCAAGGTTCCATCCCCTCAAGATGCCAATTATGAGTCCTGAAATTCTGCTTTATCCAACCTGTTTTTCAGGCATCTATCCATTTGTTCCTCCTCCTAGCAGTAGCTACAGGTTTTCTTCCTCATAGGGCTTCTTTGTCCAGCAACAGAGACAACTAACAAAACTACCTCTGAAAGAGTAGTCTTCCTCCTTCTAATATAGTCATTGTCCCAACAGGGAATTTTAACAGTTCAAATCCAAAAAGCATATCCAATCCATCAGAATTATTATAAAGTTAATAAAGCAGGAAGTAGGCACAAAAACTGTTTTCTAGAAAGGCTTTGCCCCCCCTGATTCCAAGTGACCTCGATACTAGAGATTTCAATGACATCAAAACTACACACACATCCCCAGTCAGATGAAGCAGAAGTTATAATCTCCACATTTGGCACACCAGACAAATGACCTACTTGTAAGATTATTAGGCAGTTTACCTCCCAACAACAAAAAAGTACTCTCACCAAAACACTGTGCAAAATACAGCGTACAAAACTAAAATATACTACTTTATAAGTTTCACTAAAATTGCTACAAAGAAATATAAACATTAATATAAGAGGAATCAAATACACTACTGAGCAAGGGATGGAAATTACTGTAAGTATACCAACATCCAAAGCACACTGCTTTGATATCCATCTTGCACATTAACATGACATGGCAAAACCCATGATCACATTTGTCCCAGCCACAGAAGGTGCATGTACAGATGGATATACACAACTCTCCTCTATTAAATGAAAGCATTAGTGTTTGCAGTACACTTACAATCTTCAAGAGAATTCTGAGACAATGTTGTCCAAGTCTCAACATCTTACATGCATGTGAAGCAGAATTTCAATCCATGAGTAGCTCATAATAATACAGAAAGTATTTAAAATCTTTCTTAAAAAAAACCAAAACAACCAAGCTACAAGAGATTTTTTAGAACTGATTAAATATTTTGAGCACACATGAAATAAAAAGAGTATGATTATCAAGCAGTGATCTGAAAGCACTTCCAAAACATCCAGAAATGCAAATTGCCTCTCAAAATTTTACAGCTTTATGTTCTATAGTTTTGGCCAAAGCAGAAGTTAGAGACAACGTTAATCTAGCTTTTAGATTCAGAAGTAAATCTTACTTTCTTCACCTTTTGAATTCAATCAAGAACATCCCTATTTTTAAAAGTTCCTGAATATCTAGTACCATATGCAAGATCAAAGGACTCTTGTTGCTATTCCAATAAAGCAAGGCTATAAGAGCACAAATGAGGTTACTGGATGGGATTCAGCTCAAGACTAGCTGTCTACCTTTAGGTGCTCAGTAAGCACAGCTGATATCTAATATCACATTCTAGTTATCAGAGCAGTAGTCCAATCCAACCAAAGGAAATTAAATCATCTCATCTCCAAAGCAGGCAACCAGTCAGCTCCAGCACACTTTACATTACACTGACTGTAGTGACTATAGAGCTATCGACTATAAAAGGAGCTTAGACACTGCAGGGCTGATTCATTTGCCCACACATTTGAGATGCCACGTGTAGCAAGCCTTGTCTCCAGTTTTTGTTCCAGAAGGCCACTGGTCTCTTACTGTCCATGACATACCTACTGCGCAGTTGGCTCTGCTAACTTAAAGCATCTGAAATGGCTGTAGACACCTTGCTATCTTTAAAGTAAGCATATAGCAGTGTGAGTGCAGGTACCTAGATTCAGGTGTTACTCTCAAATAGAATCTCTGCTACTGTGCTGTCAGACTATTTCTGAGAAAATAGGAAAAGATATCAATTAATATGGAGTAATGCATACAGAGAAAATAGAAATGCTTTCAGAATTATATTCATTACAGTAACTCCAAATAGCATTGTATTCCAATTTTGCTAGTTTTGTATGGTTTAGACATAATTACCATGCAATTAAAAAGATACGTAGAAACAGATGTAGCCATTTTGCACCAGCAGATTTTCTTGTAAGCCTTTTAAAGCCAATAATGTTATACCAAAGGACAAATCTTCCCCAGCATTTTGATGCTAATCAAGAATTCTGAGTCTAACCAAGATGAACCTTCTTTTATAATCAATATGGCAAACTGAAAACCACTTACGGTTTATGTGATCGATATAGTACACGCCAATCTGAGGATCGTAGGCAGCTTCCCATCCCCATGGCAATTCATCCCCAACACAGTCCGCGAATGACAAGGGCTTTGTTAACCTAAAACAAAGAAACAATTTAATGGCACAGCTTCCACACATATGTTTGTTATTCATATTAATTTCTATTATGACAGAAACTAAAGAAAGATGGCAGGGAGAAAGGAAAGCAAGTTGTTTTCTCCCCCTTAAAGTTTTGGCTCTTTATTGTTTTTTCCCCTATTCCATCCTTCTGAATTTATTACCTCCAACAACGTATCACTGCGAACGTTTTTCAGTCCAGGAACTCAAGTGAGAAATTCAATGCAACATCTTTCATATTTGACAGTTTAAAATTAAACAACAACCAATAGCTCGTAAAAAAAAAAATAAAAAATTATCTACATTCCTATTTGTCACCAGGAGAACTGGACCCTTCAACCTTGAGTCAGCAAAGGGAGCACAAGATTTCAAGATCATTTTCTCTAACGACCACAGACAAGGAAGCCAGAAAAGTGAATACAACCACCTAAGATGCAGTTCGCAGCACTCATCAATCCATGCACTCGAATAAAACAAACAGCAGTGTGCACAGAGTAGACCTGAGTAACATTTAATGGGCCTTAGATGTTCACATGGTGCTTTTGTAGGAAGACAGACTAATAAAGTTTTTCATTTTAATAATAGAGCACCTATTTCTTATATTAAATAGACTGATAAAAATAATACATGGGCTCTTTTCCAGTGGAGGCTGAGCAAAGCTTTACACGATCATCTTTTTGTCCGTTTTTTAAGAAAGAAATCAGTATTGAGTTTCCTGTTGATAAATCCACAGATAAATGCCATCTCTGGTATACTGATTTATTTAACAGGAAGAACAAGAGAGTTAAGGTTTTATTGTCACCATAGTGACAATATTTTTTGTCAAAACTTTATTGTCACCATAGTGACAATAAGATTAGTAGATATCCAGAGTTTTAAAAAAAAAAGAATCCTCAGAGTAAGATTATCAAGAGCAGTTTGTGGGATTCCACAAACTGTGTGTTTGCAGCACTCCTTCACTCCCTGCTGATTATTTCTATCACTTAAGACAGTTTTTTCATCTCACCATTAAAATTCTGTATAAATAAAAAGCTTACAGTTTAATTCACACATGCTTTTCTGTGTTTCTGTTTATTTTTCTTTAATTACTTCCTGAACAAAAGAAACTGATTTATTGACAAGAGAAAGAGAAAAGAATATTACATTTTATCTTCTGCAAACTGAATTGGATTTTGTGTAGAAAACACCAGATAGAAAGTACCTTGCAAAACTATTGAATTCTTCATACAGTTGAACAAACAGAAATTTGAGCACAAGTTTGATTTAGAAATCATTGCCCCATTATTACCTTTATTATCATCATCATCATGGTATGTGATCTACCAATTCTTTCAGTAGGACACAGTATTCCTCCAAAATAAGGTTGAAGAAATTACAAAGAACAAAGCTCTTAGGATTCAAAACATTTTGTACAGTGATTTTTTCCCCAATTTATGTTTTTTAAATTGCAAGCATGAAACCGCTTCCTGATATTTCTCCAGAGTTTACAACATAATCCTATGAAGGTTACTAATGCTTAATTTGAGGTTCTGAAAAAATTTGCAGGTGTAAGACCAATTGGCCTATTTATTGCCACTTACAAACTGCTGTGCAAAACCACTAAGCACATTGAAAACTATTACAAAATACAGGTGAGATTACCAATGTGGAATTACATGTAGACATAAAAATGTGGATTATAAGCAGCACAAGCAAGCTGTCAACTCTCCAGCGATTTCCAGGGAAAGAGAAAGTCTGTAGTAAGCCAAGCCTATCTATTCTAACCCCTGACACTACTGACATTAAAAATACATTTTTAAATCCAGGCACTGGTGCAGCTCTGAGTGAGGCTGCTCCAAGAAGCTCTCCAGAAACTCCAGCTCTGACCTGCCACCCTGCTCCTGACCCCTCCTCCTCCTCCTCCTCTCAGGGCAGCAGAAGCTATGCAGCTCAGCAGGTTAACAGCTGCCTGGCACTGCCACATCAAACACACCTGCCCAAATGCTGTCTACTCATAATTACCAGCATCACTTCAAAGATTACTGTTCTGTTGCAAACAGTAACAGCTGGAAAGAAAGGGATGGCTCTTAGGAAAGTAGGAAAAGCCTTTTAAAGCCAGGGTAAACAGAATCACAGCTTCAGACAGGCAGCATGCAGCAGACTGAACACAGGGTATACACCCAAGTCAGAGAATTCCCAGGCCACTGCTGCTCAGAGGAAACATCAATCATGTAAAAGCAACAGTCCTTTGGTGAGTCTGGTTAGTCACGTGAACAAGATGTGCCAACTACAAGGGCACATCTTACTGTGAAGAGAGTCCTGTCTCAAATTTGATTACACATGTAGATTTTCATGAAACATCTTAAACTGAATAAAAGTTCAACATTATCCTTAGCCTTAACATTATAACATTAACTCATTAGTTCAAGGAGAAAAAATATTTTAAATACCATATAACAACATAAGAATCATAACAAACTCATATAAACATGGCCAGATGCTCTCTAATAAATTAAGTTAGAACTCTGCATAAGCATTTAATACTTTCACTGAAGATACACACCACAGCTAACAACACTCACAACATATGATTTTTAAAAGATCACCTCTACAGGAAGCATATAAACCCAGTACTATCCTGTTTTTAATTCTGTTCTCCACACCAATTTTATTTTTAATCAAATATTGACTTCTTCCTATAATAGCACTTTCTGTATGTTAGACTGCAGTCGACTCTGATCATGCAAATGCTCTGTCCACGTGTTATCACTTCTCCGAAATCAGATACCGTGGGAATGAATAGCAGCCATTCTTTCATCCCCAACACTTCACACATTAAAGCGACTCTAAAAAACAGTGGAAAAGTACTTGAGTGACCCACTCTGGATCTTAAACAAAATGAGAAGAAGAGGGAGACAGAGGTCCAAAAATACAGGCAGTACTGGATAAATTGTTCTCTGAATTCTGCTCTGCTGGATCATGCTTGCACATCACATCCTTAAGATCTGAACTGTGCCAGAGAAAGTGCTCCCAGGTAGATTTAAGCAGATTTTTAAAACGTGAGAAAGTTTGCACATAGTAAGATCGTAACTACTTAAAAGTGTAACATTCCCACAACTCTCTTTTTCATTCCAGTCTTTTAATAGCACAAGAGTTTAGAGTCCAGTGTGTACTTCTACATTTGAACAACAATCAGCACAGGGTGATAGCTGATTGCTTAAGGCCCTCGGAATTATATCAACATAAACAGTATTTACTCTCAAAATACTTATGGCAAATGGATGAGATTAACATGACATGAAGCAAGAGAAAATTTGCAAGACAAAAGGTGAAAGCAGAGAGTTACAAGATGTAATTGGAAAGGAAATAATATCTAAGAACAAAGACTGAAGGAATCTTATCTGTGTGAAGATCATTATCTGTGACATAACCTATGATAGACAGACTACCATTATATTCATTAACTGTGACCCAAGAAAAATGAGGTTTATTGCACCACAATAGAGGATTAAGTGCTGCATCTCTAGGGCACTGATATTCTGAGGTAGTTCATAATACTGTTTCAGTTTGTAGCCATCAATTTACACGTTCTTAAAAGAATTACAATACTCTAAAAAGTATGACTTAAAAGTCCACATTTACTATCCAGTGAAGTTCAATTAGTTAACAAAAGGCTTAGGGTTTTTTAATGCTTATCATTAAGCTCAAGTATGCTCACCCAGGGCCACTTTTCTTTTTACCCTTAGCAAACAAGAAGCAGGTGTGTGTAATGAGAAGGGGCTATTTTTAGGAAAACCAGGAAGCATTCTGTAATTCCATTATATAAACAATGTATAATTATGCTATTGCCAATCACTTCACAGATGCCCTGGGAAACCTAGGAGACAAACGCAGTTTATAAACTGAAAAGCTGTATTATCATATCAAATCCACTTTTTTCAATAAAGTTTTCAAAATACAGAGGTAGCTAAGGTCTTAAAATGTAGTTTCTGTGATGATATATGTGTTATTGTTAACACCTACAGCCATAACTTTAAGATAAGTCTGCATATGCATCTAAAGTTAACAATGAATCAAGGAACCACGGAATATTCTGAGTTGGAAGGGACCCACAAGGATCATCGATTCCAACCCTTAAAGTGAATGGCCCATATGGGGATCAGTGCTGCAACCACGGCATTATTAGCCCCATGCTCTAAAAAAAATGAGGCTGATGATACTGTAAAATGGAACCGTAACTACAGACTGATGGGTTGTCAGTGCAGAAATGCTGTTCTGTTTGGACAACTCTTTGTTTGATGTAGATCATGTTTTGTGGTCCCTGGATCCCAAAAATACATAGAAGATAGGTTCATTTCTAACGTCAAGGTCCACAAAACATGAGAAATTTACTACATATACTAGTAAAACTTACTCTTTCTGTGAAGATATAAACAGCCCATGATATTTCCCATTTCTGTGATCTGAGAGTACAAAGGTGCCTGTTCTTAAATATGTATATGCATATGTATTTGTACACATACACAAACTATTTTGAACACATTGTTCTATGCAAGAGAAATGCTGCATTCTGCTGCATTCCTTCTCTGACCACCTTTTTTCTCCAAAATCCATTGAGGATTAAATCAATTTTAACACTGAGCCATAAGTTAACCATATTATGATTAGGACTCTACTTTATCAATAGCAAACTCCAGACTCTGGTCTTCATCCTCTTCTAAACTCAGTTGATACCAACATCACTGATCTCCTTAGCCTACTACCAAGACCTGATTTTATCCATACTCTGAATTACTGTGTGAGTTCAGCTACTGATACGATTTGCTTATATAGAACAACTTGAATCAATTTCATCAATGATTTACTGTGATTTATAACACATGTGGTGGAGGGTGTGGGGAAGAGAGAAGGTTAAAGTAGGCAGATCTCAGAAAACGGTGGGGTGGGGAGGAGGGAGAAAGAGACACAGACACCAAAAAACCCCCACCACACCCAAACCTGAGATGACTTTTCCTGAATTAGAAAGGAAGAAAATACAGGTTGGTAAGAGGTACACAAATACCTGAGAAATACAAACACATTCATCTTAATCTCTTTCAAAATTACTCTCAAGAATACCTCCTTTGCTGTGTGGTGCTTCACCTACAGTCAACACTTGAAGTTTGGAATTCAATTATAACTAGGCTCAATGCTCAACTCCTATAGCAACTTCAACATACATTTCAACACTTTCTCCAGATACCCAAAATGAACTCCTGTACTTTTCCATGTAGCAAGATCTCACGTGACACTTATGTTGTATGGATTAAGTGTCACACTTACTCATTTTCATATATAATGATGTATATTACATCACTTATTTTCTCTTACAATGCAGTACTCACTAGAACCTTTTCTAGAGAGAAATTGCTCTGAAAACTATATCTCTTCTACACAATCTAGGCGCTGAGAAGACAAAACAAAAGTTACAATTCAGGTGTGCAGGAATGAGCACAATATAAAACAGAAGAAACCAATGATGGAGGAACTACACGCACGCTTACCTGGAACCTGGCTCCTTTAACTACATGCACCTTACAGAAGGGTATACAGATGATTTACCTATAACACAACACAACAGTCATACAAAAAGTTTACTCTGAGTGCTTTCAGTTAGCACAGTGATATAGAATAGGAACATATGATCAGGATCAATTAATTTCTTATTTTGAAAAAAGATGAAAGTATTTTACTCTTATTTTGATCCATAGCTTGAGACAAGCAAAGGTAAAAATTTAAATCAACTCATCAAGGAATGTACAAACAGAAGAAGAAAAATGTTCTAAATTCTTCCTCAGACCTCCTGAATTTAGTGCTGAAGTTGGAACTCAAAATCAATTCAATTCTTACCTAACTTTCCAATGCTATAGGCATTATGACTTTGAAGGGCGTATAACCATGTATTCTAAGAGAACCCCAAGTATCCTTACAAACATGGAATTTACTCACTTCAAGCACCCAACATGAATTTTTTGTATAAAACTCAGGGGTGCAGGTAATGTCATTAACTTCAAAAGTCAGTCATCTAACCTGAATTACTGCTTTAGGTTCCCCAGAGAGGCAGATTCAGCACATGAAGATTTTCCTCTTTTCCTAGGAACTACTGGATTCTGAATGCAACACTCCTTAGCCTACACAAGAGTAACTAAATTCAAGTGGGATGAATACTATAGCAGATATCAGAGTGCATACAGAACAGTGAAAGAGTCCCAGCTGTTGCTCCACGTTGCAGGTCAGAGTTAATGAAAGGCATTGCCGATCCCAATGGCTAAGGTCATTAACAGCATGAAAATTACACTGCATAGGGAATACAGTTTTCTCTTCTACAAATTACAGTGGCTGAAGCTGTAACAAAATGCATTTCCTTTGTATTAATTATATTGCTATCACTTTCCTAACTTTGAGAAGTGGTAACTGCGCTGTTTACCAGTAGGAAGGGGCAGAATTTGCCCCCAAAACACCCTTTTGCCACATTCTTTGTTCATTCAATTCTATAAACTAGCAAATCCCACACAAAACCTCTCTCTTAAAAAAGCACTCAAGAGTCTCTCGACAGGATTTCTTCTTCTAAACACCACGTTCTTAACACAGTAGTGCCTCCCATTCAGGTATCAGGCCAAGACATTATGTACAAACTTTGAATTGCTCAGGTATGTTCTCCTTTAATAACGGTATTATTAAGATATACTGCCACTTTATTACAGGTATTATTTTGAAAGAGTAACTAAGTGGACATCAGTACCACGTTAGAACAGATCAAACAAGAAGCAGCACAGTCACAGAGCCTGTGTGGGAATAGTGGTTTAAAATAAATACATATGGTAAGGTCGTGCATGTTTACCTTGTTCACAAGATGTGTGCAACCAAACGTTAACAAATGTCTATGCTTAAAAGGCAGTAAACAAGATGCCAATACAGAATTGCTTTTCCGTGCCAATACAGAATTACTAATAGCTCAAACTAAACTTTCTTCAGTTGTGAAAAATTCTCAATAATATTAAATTATGCTTCTTAACGGCATTAAATGTATGCCTATAGCCAGTAGCATGTGCACCACTAATGTGTTTGTTTTATATCATGCACACGTGCACACCCACAGTACACATTTACAATCAAATGTTCCCAGCCATGCTCCTGCCTAGCGTGACAGTACTGCACCTTCACCTTTTTGCACCACAAGTGGATACTCCAAAACTAATTGCAGAGACTGAAGTCACAGTGGAGTTATACACTTCTAGGAGACAGAGATATATTAACTCCACCAGCAAGCATTTCCTGGATACATTTAATGAGTCTTCGCTTGTTTTCCAGATAATTTTGCTCCTGGTAATACAAAGATGGGTAAAACAGTCAAATCTATATAAAAGAATGTAAACTTGAAATACATGGGCACTGATTCTAGTTTTCTAAAATAAGATAGAGGTATACATTTTTAATAGTTTGCAATCTCTATCCTGTGATTCTTTTATGGTCTTGAATGCTTATGAAAGTTACCAAGACTTAAAGAAATATATGTCTTGGTTTTACTAGGTTTCCTTGGTAAAGAAAAATGCACAAATATGCAGATGGAGAATTGAACTAAGAGACATACGTAAGTTTGCTAACTTAAGCAACACAGAATGGTGGGACATTATTATCCCCAAACTCTATAAGCTTTATGCAATACAGAGAAGATAAGGACGGTAATCTTCAGGTCCTCCAAAGATCTTGCCCGTTTCCTCTATAGAAAAAACCTCTCCACGAAATGGGCAGCTGATGTCCTTCTCACTCAAAAGGAAGAAAGCAGAGAGGACACAACTTTAGCTTTGAGTCCAGGAGGCAGCAGACAGGGGGAGATGAGTGCAGAGGGATTGTGCTGCCCTCCAGCTCGCCATAAGATGCTATGTGTGTGTTAATGGCTGCCACAAAAACACGTTTTAAGAGCAAGGAAGCAGAGCATAGCTGCCTCCTCCCACTAAGCTGGCATTAGCTCAATGTCAGCTCACTCTGTCCCTTCACAGGTGCTTCTGAAAAGGCACAAGAACTGAATAGCTGAGACTCAGAAGAGGAAGAATGCTTTTGGGAAGGAAGGGACCCACACCCACTGGTTGCAGGACCAGGTCAAACCGCCTGCTGGCATGGTTTTTTGTTTCCTTTGCCTTTTGATTATGATAAACTGTTTTGGCTTTCCATTTAACAATCACCATCAGTGAAAACAAAACCCCCACGCTGAACACAGCTATACATTTTGCTACATCATTTCATAACTGAAGGTACTGAAAGAAACCAAGCCTGTGAGTGAAAAGGAGAAGCATTATTCTCCAATTCAGCATACTATTGATAAGTTTTTGTAGGAAAATCCCCCAACCAAATCACTATTTATAACTAATTTATCTCTTTAACATTGCCCAGTACAATGCAAAGATGACATTTTCAAAGATTAGGGGAAAAGGAGGCCACAAAGAAGTGGAAATCGGTAACACCGTGAATGTTTTCTCCCGCGTTTTTCTTTGCCGCAGCAGTTGGTCCTGCACTGGCATGTAAGCACTATAGTATTAGACACCTGGAATGTGAGGAATGTCTGATAGCCATACCCTAGCACAGGGATAATTCCACAGCCATAAACCAATGATATGACCTTTGAGCCTGTCCCCGGAAAGCTCAAACGCAGTGACATTATGAAAAGGCTATTATGTGCAGCGTTGCTATAGGTTACTTACATACACATGACTGTACACTGCTGATAAAAGGACACCGTGTTGTCATCGATTGGGAAGATTGTTATGAAACTTAGCTATTAGTCTTAAGTCCATATATACCATGTAATTTTTCCAGTAATTTTAAGTGTTCCCTTTTCCAGTAATTTTAAATGTTTCCAATCCTACAATTTCTGCCAAAAAACTTGACTTGGAAATGTTTCCTTTACCTGTCTTGTATCACTCTGCTTCTCATTTCATACATTTATTATTCAACTTCTACAGTATGCAGACGGACTCCTTGGAAATATACAAGGTAAAAAAAAAGGAAAATGAAAGCCAAATAACAAAAAACCCACCCAAACCCTAAAAAAACCCACCATAAACCCCCAACAAATGGAGTCAATCATTGGCTTTTGAAACTCAAATTAAGGCACATACTGCACGAATTTCCATATGCAAACAGGAGCAACATCTGTCTCCAAAAGCTTACTCTTTAATGAAGTATGACAAAACAAACAATGGAGGGAAAATGTCTTTAAATTGGAATACTTTATTAGAATAAATCAAAACAGGATACACTTACAAGAAAGGATTAAAACATTTATTCTGTTAATCTGAATGACTTGTCAGCTTGGCTGTCAGTCACAAAGTACCAAAAGTAGGCTTCATGACAGATAGTTAACTACTAAAGGGTTAAATATAGGACATTTTTGTAGTGTGATAGCTAAATAAGGGAAAGACAAATGCATTTCAAAGAAAGAACACAGTCAAAACCAGAAAACAATCACATAATGTCAGCATCAAAAGATCTTCCCTACCTCTAATCTTTCCCCTTCCTCCTCTCTGTAATTTCATACACTCACTAGTTCAAATCACCTCACTACTCACCTCATCAGCTACAGAAAATTATTTTGAAAATTTCGTATTGTGAACTCCACTTCTCCTGCAAACAAACACTTACTTGCATTGCAAGGCACCTTTGGATTTATAGACAGGATATTTAAAGACTCTCCTTGCCTAACTCTGCTCCCACTGAAGTCAGCAGGAGTGTTACAAATTTCAGTAGCAGGAAACTTAAAGTCTGTGAGAAGCACTTTCGAAAAGTACTATCCATCTGAACATCTCAGATAACCTCACGAACATTCAACTTCATCACTGTGAAGCACTTCAGTCAAGTATACCAATCATTCCAGAAGAAGGGAAGAGCAAACCCGAGTGAAGTCCAAGGTCATTGTAATTTGGTTATAGACCTACAAACCAAACCCAACAGGAGACAACACCCCACTGTTATTTGCAGTACTAAATTCTTCAATGTCTCAATTCCAGCTTCTCATCCAACCACTTGTTTTGGAACAATTTTTAATGCGTATTTCATTAAATCATTATGTGTATGCGTTTTGCAGTACAGTGCAGCTCCTGTTGCGAAAAGACTGAGTTAGATCAGAGCTCAAATGGTACACAACCACTTGGCCCATCTCTGGCCAATGGTAAACCCTGTACCCAGATGCTACAGGAGAAACCCTTAAAATGTATTAACATTTTTTTAAGTGGAAAAAGAAACTCAACACTGATTATATAAAACTGTAAGCAGCACAACACTGAAAAGAAAAAGGATAATATATTTGTATTATATTAATAGGAGACCAGAAAAATGTCTGCTAACCCTTGATACAAATGGTTCAGAAAGGTCATTTAAATAATTTCAGCTATGTTTTCATTGAAAACAGACTCTAGAAAAATCTTTATATTCTTGAGAGCAGAGTGATGGAAGTCACAGACTGAGTTATTATATTATATACTAGTAAAATTGCACAAAACTGAAGTAATGAGTAAGGGCTGTAGCAAATGTTTGCTTCATACAAATCTAATGTTGAAATTAAAAGTGCAAGATGATCAAGTGTCAGGCTACTGTAAAATTACAGTAGCATAAAACTATGATTATAAGAAGATTTCAGATATATGTTCTGGCCTACATTTAATCCCCTCCCACTAATTTAATATGAAAAACTCTAGTTTGCAATGCTTCTATTGAAGTGTTTTTCTTTGTATATTCCAAGAAAATAGTTATTATATTAAACAAAATCAATGTAGAATTTCTTCACCATCTCTACTGTTTTTACATTTCTTTATTCACAATATTAATTGACTTCAAGTTTTAGATCAAATTTATTCCCAGTGGCTGTAACATTTGAGGAATGGGAAATATGCAACAATTATCCAACAGGAAACATCTAAGTTTGCCGTGACTTCCTTCCCACACACCCACTCCTAGAAACTGCCTGAAAAAAACCACCTCAAAACTTGTAATGAAGGCAGCAAATTTTCTAGTAGTTCCTAGGAGGAATACAGCACATACTCAGTTTATTGAAGCTTGGCCTTCTATTGGAAATAAAAAAAAAAAAGGAAAAAAAAAGAAGAATCAGCTTCTGCCTCTCATGTTAGACTGAGTAAATGCCTTTCAGGTCAGCTATCCTTTTTGTTTCCCTTTCCCTAAACCCTTATAAGCCTTTCCTCTACCCCCAGCATACAATTGCTTGTCACACACCCCTCTTTACCAAGTATGTTTGGCACAAAGTTGTTCAGAGCAAATACTTCCAAGGCAGTAATTTGCAAAGATTGCTGAGGAATTCTCTGAGCTACTGTAAAAGGGAACCTGGAATTTCCAGATGAGCTAATGCTGGAATAAAGCTGCCTACCTTTACGAAACATGAAAATGCACTTCCTTCAGGTTTATTAGCAGTTTGTATTGCTGATTTAAACAGATTACTCTAATTCAGGTTAAAGAATTACTTCAGAGAACATAGTACATACTCATACCTAGTCCCTGGTTGTGGTTGCTAATAGCATAGAGTAAATTATCATTTCTTCAAATAAGCATACTAACATCAAAACAATATACAAAATACTCTCATGAGTAGCTAAAAGCAATATTTTATCAGTCCTGTCTTTCAAGGTGAAAGACAAGGGGAAAGAAGATGAGAACATCAGAATGAAGTTATTCTGCACATTTTCAAATTCAATTACTTAAGCTAACACTTAAATTAAAATTAAAAAAAGCCAAAATGCCAAAAAGTTTACTTATAAGTTACAAGGAAAGAAATATAAAACAGAACAGAAAATACCACCATACAATTTTTTAAAGCTGTTATATGTTTACTTTTTAATGTTCCTTTCAGCTCTGATAGCCCTGTACTTCTGCACCACCACATCTTAAAAGTAAAACCACAAACCAAGATGCAGAAAAAAGCGAGCAATGGCAATCAGGGTATAGAATGTAACGTAACTGAACAGGTTAATATCATTCATCTTAGTAGTCTCTTATAGAGTGGAAGTATTGTGCACATGAAAGGAACAGGCAGCACTTATTCTGTTTCTCACACTACAAGAAAGCACATGAAGAAAATACAGAAGAGAAGGCTCAAAACAAAGTTCTATACAATGCACAATCATAGCTGGACCCCACTGCCAACTGCATTTTGTTGAGGTCAAAATCATAACTGCTTTCAAAAACCGATTTGACAAAAAATACAAAGAAAGTATTCATAGTGACAGTAAATGTGATACTCCAGATACAACTGTCTTCCTATTGGAGTTGCTGTTCTAAATTCACTTGTCTCCCAGCACATGCAGGAAGATTAATTAAAGCTGCCACTCCCTTCTTTCCCAAGGCTGTTAAGACCGGAAATTGGAATTCCAAAGATAGAAATTGTGTCAGACACAGTACCTTGTCTTAAAGTAAATTTAAAGAAAAGGCTCTGGCTGTATAGAATCTACTGACCTTGACATCGAGGATTGAAAAGACAACAAAACCAACCAACCAACCAAGGCAGGTGAAACTTTTCGTGATAGCTACTATTATAGCAGCATTATTCTTTGGCAACAGAAAGGAACATATAATACACAAATTCTAAGAGTTAACATACAAAGATGAAAATGAAGAAAATATTTCCCAGTGGGAAAAAAAGAAAAAGAAGAAAAATACTTTGGTCTTGTACACATCAAACTGGACCTTGTTAGAAAATGTTTTAAAACCATTTAGTTATTGAACACTTTTATAATGAATCACTGGAGTCTCTCTCCTTTTTTTTTTTTTTTTTTTCTTCTGTTGAGTTATAGTCACAAAGGATTTTTTTTTTTTTAAAAACAGAGTATCACAAAGCTGACATTTCTTAGACTTATATTAATCCCATTTCTGGCAAATAGTATTAAATTTTAGGAACAATAGAAAGCTAACCTAGATAAGGGGCAACAAGTTTGAGTTCCATCTTGAGATGAACAAAAGAAATCATAGCTAATCTCTGCTTTTGACTAAAAACATAGTACCAATTCTCTTCATCTGCCCTAGTTTTGTAACAGCAACCTGCAAACCACACTTGCCTTCCTTTGGACTAGTGGTCAACAAGTTGTATTCTACCTGGAAAATCATGAAATGTGGACTATTGGAGGGACCAGTCCTGTTTAACATCTGTATCGATGATTTGGAAAAGGTATCAGACTGCACTCTCATCAGACTTGCATATGACACCATACTGGGGGGGAACAGTCAACACTATCAAGGACATGACCACCGTTCAGAAGACTTAGGCTATGGGTATAGGCCAGCAGGAACCTTCAGAAATTCAGCAACACAAATGCTAAGTCCTGCATCCAGGAAGAAAATGCCCCTTACTACAATACAGGCTAGGACTGATCAGCTGTGGAGTAGCTTGGGGGTCCTGGTGGGCAGTGAGCCGGCAGTGATCCAGTGCCCTGGCTGCAAAGAAGGCCAATAGCCTCCTCTATCAACAAGCATGTGGCCAGTAGATCAAGAATAGTGACTACCTTCTTTACTCTACACTCGTTAAACTGTATCTCAAATACTGCACTCAATTTTGATCTTCCAAGGCAAAAAAACCACCCCCAAACCTAACTGCAGCAAGCCCAGGGGAAAGCCACCAGGATGTCTGGGAGCTGAAGCACCTGCCCTGTGAAGACACCGAGAGACTGGGGTTTGCCCAGCCTGGAGAAGAGGCAGCTTCAGAGGGATGCAACAGCAGCCTGCCTCTAGCTACAAGGAAGTCTTCGAGATAAGCTCAGGCTCTCTTTAGGGGTGGGCACAGTGGAGCGATGAGGGAAAACAGGCATAAGCTGAAACAACAAGTTTAGTCTGGATATTAAAAAAAAAAAAAAAAAAAAATTACCATGAGGACAGGTGTGTGCTGGGACAGGCTTAACTAGAGGGAAGCTGTACGTGAGTAACTCTGACCTCATGGCTGACCATGCTTTTGGTATATAATTTTTAAATCTTTGCTATTACCACACTTCCAAATGCAAACGCACATATATACATTGATGTGTACTCACTCCTGCCTTGCCTTTGTTCCTTGGAGCTTAAACTCCATTATGGTGTATCTTGAGTAGAGAAAAATAATTTTTGTCACTTGACTATACAACACCAAATACTGTGGTTCTGTAACAACTTCAGTGGGTCTAACATGGCTGTCACAATTCTGCTTTTCCTCCATGCTACACGATCATGCCTCTTCTCTTTTACTTGTGCTGGTGCTCATGTGACTCCATAGTTAGTCAGTTCTAAGAAATAAACTAGTGGTGAAAGTTGGGAGGCTGATTTTGGTAGGCTGAGGGTTTTTTTGACTAACAATGAACTGGTTGCAGAGCCCTATTTCTGAGAAAAGGGAAGAAATTACAGAGAACGGTGTTTAATTCCTGTTGGATTACAAAATGGAAATGTTTGGGCAATTAGGAAAATTTCTATTTATTCTAATACCTCGATCTACTGGCTACTTGAATTTCAAATTAGAATAATGTAAATCAGTGAACTGCCCAATCCTGCAATGGATACACAACTTCATAGAACCAGCCAAGGAAATTTCTGCACCAAAGTCAAAGGCAGCCTTGCCTTCAACGAGGCTAGAAGCAACCTTTGTATGTAATTAGTAGTTTAGTTACCTGATGTTTGTCATGTTTGCAAAACAAAATCTAGAAAATATTTTGTCCTCCCCTGAGAGGCTTTACTTTAGACATTTTGACTTTTATTTTTCAATCAAAACTAGTTCCTTAATGAGGCTCTAGCAAGGAGAGAGTTTAAAAACAATTGCTAACGACACAGAAAATGGCAACACTGTCTCAGATACTGAGCAGAGGCACTTTCATAGAAAAACAACACCTAAGCATAAACAATTGATTAAACGGTAATCTCCCATGCTGTACATATCTTTTGTACTGGAAAAGGCAAATTGCCATATAAGCAATGTTTCAATAAATTCAGCTGACTAGGAAGCTGCAATTTCACAGACTTCTGGAATTTCTTAGACACAGTATTTTTAAATGAATACTTCATAAAAATAATTTTCAGTATTTTGTTAGATGTAAAGTTTTTATAAAGTTTGAGTAATGAAAAACCTCAGCATTAGCTCATACAGTGGAAATACAGTCATTCCTTGCCAGGATAACCACTACATCTCCATTTGCCATTTATTATTCTTTTAAACTGAATAGAGAAGATTGCTCTTAAGAGATAGTCCAGATACAAATCTCTACTATCCAATTACTTATGTACTCTCTTTCAATTTCTCAATGGATGGCTCTTACTATCTCTCATAAATCAATCTACATCAGTTGCTTTTGTGAAAAATCTTTAACATAAATATTAATACTTTGAGCTACTATTTTCCCTCCACTTTTAGAGAGTATCCTTAGTTTCCTTTAGGAAATTAATTCATGTATCATTCAAGCTTTTAAAATAAAACATATCTACTTGAAGGCTAGGCTTCTGACTCTCATCCTATAAACATCAGTCATCTAAAACAATTTCCAGAAGTACTGGAAAGTTTAAAAGTAGGCACACTGTAATTAAATAAAGTCAAACTTCTAATCTGTTGAAAATGCCACTGGGTGTCTGCATGTATTCCAGTGCTCTACAACATACTATGTAAAGAAAACAAATACAAGGAAAATTAACATTCAGTCAGAATGTGTATGAGCATGGATCTTGACCAAACAAGCAAACACACTTCCAAGCTTGTGACAGTCCATGCAATTCTTTTTTAGCTTATCTGCAGGCACTCAACATGGCTAAAGTTCTAATTTAGAAAGTATGTGAAAAGGTTAGGGAAGAAAGAGAGGATCATGATTATTCGCAGTCCAGCAAAAATCTGTTTTCTGAGTTTTAGACTCTGGGGATTCCATAGTAAATTTAAGAGAAGAAGCTGGAATTTCCTGATCTGGCAGATATAACCTAGGGTGGGGGAAGGATAATTCTCAAAAGAGCTTTCAAAGGTGGGTTTAGAATTTTGCCAGACAGAACAATGATTGATTTAAATCCTCCAAAAAAGAGATCTGATCCTCTGACAAGTCTTTGAAATGGTAGAAGCTAATAGGAATCATTAGCACTGCATGCTTGCTTAATGAAAAATCCATTCTTTTACATTTAGTTCTAAACATTTTTAACACACTTGTGAGCTGATCATCTCATGCTTGCAGTTGTCAGTATAGCAAGCAACTCTTTCTTTGCCATGCCATGAAGAGCTGAACTTTTATAGGCATAAACAGTAAGGGAGAAAGGTAGGGTTTTTCAATAAAATAAAGCGTGCATTCCTTCTTGAACGTGATCTGCATAGCTCCTCACTTTTCAGTACATGGTAGTTTCAATCCTCTCCCAATCGAATTTCTATGTTTCATCCATTTCAACAGTTTTAACCCTGAACAAATAGTGTGAAAGCTCTGCTCTTTACTAGAAGTTCAGGTGAAAGGGTCCAAGTTTGGTCTTTTCTGCTGCTGCACTGTTTCATGCCAAAGACATATATTTCTTCCTATTTCCTCTCCATCATATTGCTTTCTCTATGTTAAATTCATTGTACTTCTATAATTTGTATTTATAATAAAAAGATTGTAACAAGGTCTCTGGTTTGGTTTACATAAACTTACTTAAATAACAGCAAGAACTACAGACCTCCACCAAATGGTATCAGAGCAGCCTCTAGGTACTAATGAAGAAAGAGTATTGTTCACTTCTTAACATTACAGTATTTCAATCATTATTAGCATTTCTGCATCTACACATAGAAGACATTCTGTCTAGAAATGATTTCTGCTTTCCAAAATCTAATCATAACAGCAGACATCTTTTATTTGTAATCCGAATAAGCACAGAAAACCACTACCCAATATCAAACACCACCACATGTAATTTCTGATAATGACACCTGGCTTCATTTTACAAGAGCCTGCAGAAAGAAATGCATGGCCTTGTGGAACAGAGATGAATAGAGTTTGTAAAGCATCTAAAATTGTTATCTCCTTGTTTTCCCGTGCCCAGATTGTTCTTCCTGTTGTCCCTCTACAGCTAGCAGCCAGCTGCTGGGAGATACACAAGGAAGCAGCAGTGCTTGGTGACCCTCACTGGCAGCCAAAGAATTAGTCTGGTCGATGGAGCATGGCAATCCACTGTGCCAGCTGAAAAAAGCAGGCTAGGGCATTTTTTAATTCTTTCACTGGGCTTTGGGAAGACAAAATCTCTTCCTTTCGCAAACCTGACTAGAAAGCCTAATTGATGTCCAAAGGGCCTTTACTGTACTGACATTTGCTATGCTTAAGCTCTAACCCAAGTCCCTTATGAATGGCCCAAATACTTATGAATGGCTGTAACCTAGAGTGTGCTGCAATATGGATGACTGCAGGGACAGTAGGGACACAGGCAAGAAGATTCATGTGGCGTGATGCTCCTGTGATACCCACATTAGCAGAAAGACTGCCAAGTCTGTCAGAAGAGCAAAGTGGGACTGAGTATTTCTTGCAGAGAATGATTTGCAGTCACTCAGTGCAGAATGAGGTAGAGAGGGGTCAGAGAAATCCCTCAGCTGAGGTTAGAGGGGATGTCTGCAGCCTGAAAACTCCCCACTAAGATAATACAAGGACTTAAACACCTCAACCCTGACCTTCAAGTCTTTGTTTCCTTCTGTTTTGCTGTTGTGGCCCAAAAAGCAGAACTAACAAGAACTGTACAGTGCAAATCACAACCCTTCTGCCAGTCACTAACAATCCTAGTTGTGTTGATAAGCTGACAGCAAGCTAAAATGTATTATAGACTTCAGAGCATTGAAAAACGCTTCATTCTCCTGCTGCCATCACCCTTACCTACCTTTATTTATTCCATACTATTCACATAGATGGAGTGATGTATTTGAACAGGCTAAGACCCAATCTTTTCAACACACTCCTACCTTTTGCTTATTCACCGGAGTTTTTGCTGAACCTAAAGAGAAAAGATCAAATACTAAGAACAGAGGGCACACAGGACATGGCACCTGAAGCTGGGAACTGCTTTCGATAAAAATCTGAGAGGAATTTTTGGAGATAACAGACAGTCTTTTATTGGTTAAATGTTTCTAGCGACAGGCACACCTCTCAATTCTATCCATAGGACAATGATTACATTCCACAGGAATTTCTACATCACTGTTTCTATCACCTTTAAATTTTTCAAAATGGTCCATTTCCAAAACTGAAACCTAGATTTTTCTGTTGCCTTGGGTTATGGTAGTTCAGGAAACAGAACTGGGATGTTCAGGTACCTCTTCCATCTCAGTCGTTCAGGGAAGATGGTTTTTCAATAGCACCAAGTCATTCCAAGGCAGGAAAGGGATTGGAATCTGACTCTTTCACATTTCAGACAACTACTCTGACTAACAAACAATAAAATCTTCCCAGTCTTTTACATTCCCAAAAGAGCCCCAACACAAATTTTTCATCAAAACCGAATGGAATGTAGACTTACGAACACTGTATTTATTTTAATACATCAAGCAACTTCAATTATCACTTTGTCTTTTGACATTCCTTTTCTCCCTTTTCTTCTGCCTGGCTTATTCGTGACAGTCCAGTGAAATGTCCACATAGCACACCATTAATGATATTTTCAACAGACTATTAAAGCAGTTTTGCTTTTGTACACCACTGTTATGGATGTCTTGGACCTATCCCTATGACAAATGTATCTCTTAGTTTTCAGTCCATCAGCAACTATTAGTATAATAATTATTCATTACATAATTTATGGCTTCCAGTGGAAGAATAAAGCAAAATAAACAGCAACTATCATTTGCTAAAGAATCATCTCTGTATCTCTTAGCTTGAAATGACATGTTTTTTTAAAACAAAAAATAAAGATAGAATTACTATTCTTTCTAAAATTGCAAGAATTTAAGAAACAAAACAAACCATGTAGTACAAAGAAGATTAGAAAATGCTAGAATCATCAAGAACCCCATGTAATTTAAAGGCGACTTCAAGATAGCCCTCAATCAAACCAAACATAGCCAGCAGGCCAATTCTTTCAAGTATTCATCCACAGGTAGTAATTTAAAAAACAATCACAGTGGTGAATAAAAGCTGTTATGATCCACGAAGTACAGCAAAGTGCCATTCAGGAGAGTTGTTTTCAATCATCCACCTCTGAAAGTGCCTTCTGGAACAAACTTTAAAATACTGTCCCCTCCAAAGTCACATTTGAAGGAACAGAAAACAAACCCAACTGTAATGAGATCCTTCTAGTACATTTAGTAGTAAGTTTAATATTGCACTGCAAATAACATAGCCCACACAGAGGTATCTTTAATAAACCAGTCACTAGATGTAATACACATTTTCCTCACCAAATTCTAAAATTCAAATTATTAGAAGTACATGATAACTCCAGGGTGTTGGAGATCTACATTGATATCAAATTGAGTTGCTCTTCAAAGTGATAAAGAAATTTAATTTCTACATTTTTGCTTGTAGAATTGATAGCTAGAGCAAATTGAAGCTTTAAATCTTTTTACAGACACTACTAAAGTGAAGAGTGGTTGAGTTACTGCCATTATGCTGCTAAACAGCACTTATAACCTCCAACTACCCTCATAATTCCCATTCCAATATAGCACATTTTAGTCTCCTTGTCCCACAGCTATTTGATCATCTGATTTTTCCATTAAGGGCACAGGTGTTTGGGATTAAGGACTTCATGTCAGGTATGATAATAAGTAATTCCCTGCATTTAAACAGATTATGTCAAGACTTTACTTTGCTGAAACTAGTATCTTTTCTCAAAATATGATGCTCAGTTAATTTGATGACCTAACACTGATAAAGCCACATTTACCCATATATACCCGGTAAATAATGAAGGGAAGGAACCTCTGGAGGACATCCGGTCCAACATTTGCACAATGCAGGACACGTCTGAAATCAGACCAGGTTGCTTTGAGTCATGCCCACAACTATTCAAGGCAACCTCTTCTAGTGTTTGACCACAAATCCCAGGCTACACTGCCAATTTCTTTGGATGTAGTAAATTACTGCAATTCCATTTGCAATTATTTTCAAAGTTCTTCCGGGATACAGATTATATATTGGCCCATCAGTATCAATATAACGAACAGTATTAATCCCATCTCCATGTTAAAACTCTGTGGCTTCTTTCACATACTTTAACATTCGTGTGGAAGACCAGTCAGTATTCATGTGGTACACATTCTATACCTATTCTATATATATAATTTACCCTTAGCCTCCACACCATCCAGAGATTGTGCTGTCACAATGTGAAGTCTTCAGTACCAAAGCTAGTGTAAGGAGGATGATTCATCTTTCCAAAATAACAATTTTTTTAAAAGAGGTAAAATGACCTTTCTCTGACGCAGAAGTACTATAAGCTTATGTTGTGATATGACCTTTATTGTCATCTGTTTTCATTTTTGCTCTTACTGCTTTTAAGCCTCTCTACTGTGATTCACAGCAAAGTTGCACAAACAGATGTGTAGTACAGTTGAATGGGGGGTGTCAAAAAGAACAAAAAGTGGAAAGGGAAAAACCTTCAGCCCTTACAAGCACAAAATATTATTCACAAAATCAAAACTTCAGTGTCTACTAGTCTCATTTCTCTTTCATAAATTCATCTATGCATCAGTCCACTCAAATTCAAAAGTGTCAGTCAAATACTGCCCCAATCATTTTATATCATGAACTGTTCTATTCTCTGAAAGAAACTGAGAGATATTTTCACATGAAAATCAAATATATCTCAACCAAACAGGTTGAACTGAAATACAGTAATGCACTAAAATGTTTCTCTGAAACAGAACAAACATGGATTTTACAAAATCTGTGCTTGCTCCTTTTTATGTAAAAAAAAATAATTAAAAATTATTTATTTATTTATTTATTATACAGACTCTCTGCCCACTTTCCTCCCTTATGACTTAATATCTGATTTCTATTACCTCGTATATTCTTAGGACATTTCTACAGCAGATCCAAAGGTCTTAACACTGGAGATAAAAAATTTGTCCCTAAACAGCCTCACTTGGACCTTAATGAATTTGTCTGCAGCAGCAGGAAGTTTATTTACACTCCTTGATTAGCTCAAAATTCTATGACTTCAGTGTAGATATTACTGAAAAGACAACAGAGCACACAGTATAGGAATGGCTGCCTTGAAAGATTTTGCCATCCCAATATTCTTTTTTATCTTCATCATCAAGCGATGTCAGGCTGATTGACAGACAAAGGAGTTATCCCCAGGAGAAACAGAAAGATAACAGTCTTTGGCTACATCTTAACTGGGAAAAGTGGAGTTTGGGAGTGCTTTTAATCTCCTGAGTTACCAGACACTATAGAGAAGTGAAACTTGTCTAAGTACTGATCCCATCTCTCAATGCTGACTTCTGGATCAGTTGGGCCAAAAGAGACCTATGACCTATTATGGTAAGGACTACAGTTCAGGTGACCACGGGATTAGGTTGCCAGGCTATGTGCTCATACACATATTTCTGTTTAGATGCAACCATTCTTAAGTTAGGATCGAACCTGACCTTTGCATTAAAAGCCACCATAGGAATCAGAAGCTGCAGAAAAGATCTCCCTATCTCTCTAAGTCTCTTATCAAGAGGATAAAAACAGCTAGTTCAACTTTTGCTAGACATCAGAGTATTGACATGACATGAAAGGGGGAATGACAGAGCCCAAGAAAGAAGTTTATAAGCATTCTGTAGTGGAATACCTCCAAACATAGCTTGCAATCTGGCAAAAAGAATACATTTTCAGGAAAAAAATATATATCAGTTTTCACAACTTCCTTGTCTTTTGATACAGCTGCTTTTTACAATATGTCTGCTTTTAATAAGGCATCTGCATAAGTGACTGCCTGCAGAGAGACAAATTCCATGTATTAGTCTAAAGGGCTAAGAAGTACTGTCTTCCTTTAAGATTCTTGTTCTTCAAAATTTTTGCAAGTATTCAATCATCTTACATATAAAATTAAGACCTAAGTTCTTATGTAATCAGAATACCCATCAGGACATCACCGTCATCAAGGCCACATGAAAGCTTTCATGGTATCTGGATGTTACTCTGTTCATCATCACATCAGCTTTGAACATCACTGCAAGTCTTAAACAGATGGGTACTAGTCACACTTAAGTACACGAGGGCATTCAGACAAAGTTCTAATACTGGCCATTTTAAAAAACTTTTCAAATACAGTATTACAAAATAGCTGTTTATGAGAGTTCATTCCCAAAAGATGTGTAACAAACCTACTACCTCAATAAGTACTGCCACAAGAAGGTATTTCAGTAAGTACTGTCACTGCTCAACACCAGACACCTGCAGTGATAACATTTCAAGAACTTCAGGCAGCTGGATGAAGCTGCTTAAATGACTAGGATACCTGCCAAATTCAGAATAAAATCAAAAATGAAGTGTTGATTGTGGGAAGGTTATTTCAGGGGGTTTGTTTGTTTGTTTAAATACTCTTCATACATTTTTTAAAATAGTAACCACATCAGGCAAACCCTGACTGAAAAAAAAAAAACAAAAAGGACATGAAATATCAAGCCTAGGAGGTTCTAAAGGTTCATTTTCTTGCCAAAATCTTGCCTAGAAAAACAAAGTTTTGATGGCTTTCATGTATTCTGAGCAAACAGGCCAGCCAGGTTCTGAATGCAAATCAGCAACCTGCCACAGCAACCTATGGCTCATTTTATATCCTTGTGAGCCATGCTAGCAAGTGAGGCAGAACAACCACACAAGCAAATGAAAACATGAGAACCAAGACCCCAAATCTATATCACCATAATAACACCTTCTGCAATTCACCTTCTAGACCATAGCATCATTAACATCTCTTAACAGCAGCCCAACCAATTAACAATGCCTTAGCAAACCTCAAACTTCAGTCCACAACAATCTTTGTCTCAAAGAGCAGATATAAAAAGAGAGCCCAGGGATTACCAATAACAGGAAAAAACAAAACAAAAACCAAATCCAACAAACAAAACCCTACAGAAAAGCAAATAAAAACGAAAACAAACAGAAAAGAATATGGAAAGTTCAGAAACTTTCAGAACAAATCATCTGTTTACTGTGTATTAAATAATACTGCATATTAAGCCTTACTTGCTGCAGTAGTAAAACACTGACCTTGCTAGCTTGACTATGGTGTTTGCATACTTTCCTGCATCCCATAATATCCCTAGTCATTTAAACACTATTTCAGGAATGTCCTGTAGAGGTCTCAAATGATTATTCACATCCATAGCATTCTACTATTCACCAAAATGACTGTAAATGTGTTAACAGTTCATTTCAAACATTGCAATACTGACAGCATGACAGAAAGAGGTCTTTATTCCTTGTCAAATTGCTGCCTTGAATTGCATTCTCTTATGTATAACCATTTACTAATCAATGCTTAAGCCAAATATATTTTAAATATTTTATACTTTCATTCCAAAGGATCCTCCTTCATGATGTAACCCACTAAAACACCCCCTCAGCCTGCCACTTCTGTGTTAAACACAACTGGAAACTACAAAACAGAATGTGAAAAACTTCGGCAAAATTCCTTCTATTCAGGAACATTAATACACTGATACACAGAAGGAAAGGCCTTGATTTCTGGTGTTTCTCTATAGGTCTACATTCCAAACCAACTGATTAATTTATCCATAAATTAAAGGGAATGCTGTTACTTCAGACGGGTGAAATTCAAGTTAGACCCTCAGAGATCACATCTGAGCAATATCCTGCTTTCTTGGTCTTACTCCATCCCCATGGACATTCCAATGCTGGTTTTGTCGGTTTGTCACTGTTCAACCTGGAATTTAGTACTAAATAGTTTTGTACCTTAGACTCATACCATAACTTAATTCTCTTTCTGAGAGAAGTCCATAGCCCTTCAAACTGAATTGCTCTCAATTCCATCCAAACTAAAAAGGGAGGCTACTTGCAAATCTTTGAACTTTGCACTACAAGTCTCAAGAAGCAAAAACCCCAAAATACCATTTGAGTCAAATCCTGCAGAACAATAAAACATTCCATTACTGGGAATGTAACTAAAATAAATGCAGTATCCCAGAAAAAATAAAAACATAAATAACTTTTGCAAGGGTCATAATTTAAAATTTATCACAAATTACCATACAAGATGATGATATGTTAAGACAGCACTAGCAGAATTAACTGAAAAGGACCTGATTTTTCTTTTTTATGATATGTGATTACACTGACTATACATTGTAAAGGTCTTGGGAATATGGGATTCATATTTGGATGGGCAGTGAGCTTAGGTACACTTGGGAGTACATCCCCAAGAGTACACAAAAAGCATAATTAAGTACCCTTAGGTAGAACCATGACCTGACTTCTGTCACAGTTTTAACAATAAATTAAGAACACAAGTAATGTGTTAATACATTAATACATTCCTACCAAGACAACACTTCCTTTATAAAATAGTAGCTCCTAAACTTCCGAAGTCTTAGGAGTTTCTCACAGGATATTTGCCATATCTCTTAAAAATAATTAAAAAATAAAAGTACCTTATTTGGTGCTGTACCAAGAATCAATGCATACAGAGATACCTCAAGCTGGGTATTCACAGTGCAACTCAGGATAGCTAAAATGTTTCAAAATTTAAATCACGTCCTCAGTAACAACACACATATGGCAACAGAAGTACAACTAGACTTGAGTGGTGGATAATTTATGGAATATGGACAAAATGTCACTTAGCTCACAAGGAAATTTTGTGTCACAAGCATCTCTTACAAACCCACCAAAGAATAAACAAAGGTCAAAGAAGCTTCATAAGCAATAGCAACCACAGACTGTTTCACAGAAGCAAAATCTATTAGATGCCGATACATGTCCTACTTTTCCCATTGCCTTTCCAAAAGCAAGAAACACATCCAAATGGTCCCTGTCTAGGTCCTCTCCCAGCTATTTCAGCCTCACTGCACTATAAACCGTTTTCCATTGACAACTGCTCTCTGCTGTGTCTTCATGAAACAGAAGACAAAACTAGCACCCTGTTGGTCAGACTCTGCACCAGTCAGGATGGCTCATGAACATGAACCAAACCACAGGATGAGACTGTAATCATTTGCTAAGTAACAGCATATAAAACATACAGCTAATTTGCTAATAATAGCATTTTAAAAGTCTAGCACATAAATCTGAATCACATCTTGTTCTCTGATGCACATTAACTTTTTTTTTTAAACAACAAATTTTGCACAAGGTTACTTCTAAGAAGAATTACGAGTTTTAATAGAGACATTTTGGTAATATTTGCGAAGAGGTAGAAAGTTCTAAGTCTACACAGACATTTTTTGCATAATCAAAAAGAAAGTGTATTAAGAATGAAGAGACTAGTCTTTCAATAAGAGTACTTGTTCTCTATCAGATCATCACCACCTCTCATGAGACAGGCATTTCTAGGCTAGACTGCAGTTTAACTACTGACAGTGCTAAACAAAGGATTTCATTATTTCTCCATCGAAAACGAATAAATGTATTTCCCTAATAATTTTCTGCAGTCAGCTGAAGGGGGTCATACCTTGTCTTCTAGAAGTATTAAGAGAACCACATAGTAAATCACCCTGCCCAGAAGTGTCCTAGAGACTGACAAGCAGAAGAGACCAGAATTGTTCCTCCACAGTGTGATCCAAATAAAGACAGTGCCATGCAGTGATACGACAGGGGACACCTGTGCTTCGGTCAAACCCATCTTGACAAGATGCTACTAAGACATACGGCTGCCACAAAGCTAAAAGGCAGGCACTATTCATCATGCATTGGGCATATTTTCTGCCATATGGCATGATGTGCTTGAACACAATTTGCAGGCTTTATCAAAAGTTCATCTGCCACATGATTAAAACCAGATGCGCCTTCGTCAGACATTCCAAACTCCATGAGGGAGGTAAGCTCTTAAGAGGGAAGGGCCAGGCATTGAATTAAAGTAAGAATTCTTCACAGGTCAGATCTATAAGCCATAAGATAAGCTTATCTGGACAAGACTATAGTTTAGCACTTGAAAGTACTTTAAAAAGAAAAACCAGGTGTGCAAAGTACTATTCCTTCATTAACAACACAAGGAAGTTGTTAATATACAAAGAGCCTCCTTGCAGGGTTTGGTTAAAATACAAATTCTTCTAGATCTTTTCCTCTATACCAAAAGTGAAAAAATATTTGTATTTCTGGACACTGAAAGCCTGATTACCAGAACAAACAGCATATTATGGAAGGCATCCCACTATGGTTGTTCTTTTTGTTTTTTAAATAAAGATTAAAGTTTTACTTCATGGATTGAGAAAAATAGCACAGACATATCAAAGCAGGTCCAACATGAAGTATTATGTAGCACACAGCAAAAGTATGCAGAAATTCAAGTTTGTTGTCCCTACGTCTTTACATACCCAAACAATTACTTTGAATACAATATGTATTCAGAGTTGATAAGATAAAGTTGCCTTTCTTCAAGTACAAACAGTATCCAACTTCAAAGGACAGCATCCGATCTTGTTCTATTAGATGCAAATGATTGTTTCAGTTGACAAAATACACTGACAGACTGCCTCTAGCCCAGAAGTCCTAACCAACAAAAAAATTCTAAAAGCAAATTAGCTCTTAAAAAGTACATGTAAACAAAGGGGGAAAGCAATCTCTCCTCCAGGAAGCTCTTTTAAAAACAAGAGCCAGAGACTGACTTCACCAGTAGAAACTTCGCCATAATTAATGGTTTTCCACAGAAGAAGTCACTGTGAAGAGCAATAGCATTCAGCAACACCCAATGTGTGCTATTTAAAAAGACCCAAACCCTACTCCCACAAAGCAAAACCCTACAAATTACTCAAGAAACACAAAAGGAAAACCATAACTACTGTATAACTGCCCTTTTCAGACACTAGCTGCTCCTTCCAAACGAAGGCCAAGTCAGTTTATCCATCCACAGATGACAACCTCAAATGCATGAACACAAATGGCTCCAGTTTGTTTCACTTAGTAAAACATTCACAATCTTACGTCACACTATTATTCTCATGAGACACTTTGCAGCAGAGCATACAACACATCTTAAGAATAATTAGGAACAAAATGGACCAAAGTCAAATAATTTCGTATGTACTTTCATGCACAGTATAAATTAGCTTTTCATAAACACATTGTCAATAGCAGCACATTCCCAAAAAACACATTCTAATTCTGCAACCATGCAATGACCAAATTTCTCTTCAACAAAAGCTTCACAATAACATACATTTAAAGAGTCAGTAAAAAAGTCTATAACATCATAAAGGTTTATTGGTGACAGAAAACATATTTAGGATCAAGATATCTGTGACAGTTGTAGAACCGGTTCACAGCAAAGATGAGCACAAAGACATGCACAAGAAAGCAATGGAGACACCCAAAGAAAGAAATGGACACCTAAGACAACAGTTCCATGGCAACTAGGATTGATCTGCATCTTGGTTTCTACAGTACCATTTTCCCATTTTGCTCCCGGCTCTGGACTTGCCTCCAGCCTCACACTAGCAGTAGTACCCATTCAGTGACACAATGAGCTGATTCTGCTGGAAAACAACCCTAACAACAAGGGGTTTCATTTTAGTCAAATCACCTCCTGGGGTCAGTTTTGCTGGCAGAAGAAGGACACATAAACAGAACCATGACATTCTGGACTCAGTGGGCTGAATTGCCCCTCTGCAGCCCTTTTCCACTTCCCTTCCAGGTTTCTGTAAATTCATACACCACAGCATTCTTACACACCACAGCAGAACAGTTGTGGAATCTTAGCATTGTTTCTATTTATGCCTCCCTGAAAGTGTATCATTATGGAAATATTACTGTATGTAAATAGGTTTGTCCATTTTCAATCTTTTCCATTACTTCCATGAGCATATGCCAGTTTTCAGTCACCTGTGTGACACAAAAACTGTTACATCTCAAATACCCAAAGGTTTTTTTAGGCTAAAAGGAAAAAAGTAGCAAGACAAGCAAAACAAAACCCACTTCACACAATTCAACTTGTCTCTGGACGTTACAAACATTAGTGAGTGGAAGTAGAGAATCCTCTTACCTTATTCTAATAACCTCAATTTCATGTTCAAAGCACAGAATTTAAACCAAAGAGTTGAAGATAAGCTATTTAACTGGAAAAAACCCTCAAGAACTGCTAATGTCATCCATTCAGATCTCTGAAGTTGTAAATATTTTTCCCTATTTGATCTATATATTGATCCTTGCCTGTAAAAAGGAAAACTTAACTCTCAGTCATTACTCCAAAGTAAAGTCAGTTACTCCTCTCTGAAAACAGAATTCTGAAGTATTATTTCATTTAACCCTAATGTGGTAAGACAACATATCTAGCAAACAACTCAGCTCCATTCATTAGAGAAAAGGTCTATTTTCCTTCACATGTACAACTTCTCATTAAGGCTTATGCTGGGCAAGACAACTACTGTAACACTATATTGTAAGTCAAGATAGGTTTTAATTGAAGTAGCTCTAGTAGGCAAGTACTTCAGACATGGGTCTGGATAAACCACAGTCTAGACCACTTGCCCCACTTTACATACCAGGTCACAGTCCTTGGCTGTAACCAGCAGTACATACTTTGCACACATAAGCAAATACTCTGCAGCATTTCCTGACTTGTGAACTTCACATGCTCTGAGATGAAAGATACAGTGCAGCCCTATCAATCTCAGAGAAGTAGAGAATAAAAGCGTCATCTCAGTCACCACAGCCATTTTCAGTAATGCTAAAAATCAACAACACACAGGCCCATGCAAATGACAGACTGGTAAAAAAAAAAACATATACACAATCACTATGTATTTTAACAGTGTCTGATGCTATCCCAGCTATATTACCACTGCAATATTAGAATTCTACTTTACACTGGATAAACAAATGAAGGTGTCAGATCTTCAGACACAGCTAGCCTCTCACTGCATGTTCAGTACTTGCATCACAGGTTATTTTGAATAAATACACATCAATTAAGTAAAAGCAGTCCCCAACACGTCACTGAACCAGAATGAGATACCAGACAGTTTCACAGGGCACGCACATTCCTGAGCAGACAAGGGGACAGGAACAAATTACGTGGAATTAGGATAAAAACCAGCAAATGATACTACAGGCTGAAATCAAGAAAAAGACATTTGGGGAGTAAAATTCTTGTTCTGCCTCACTACAGGATTATTGCAAGCTTTACACCTTGGAGTGCTATGACTGGAAGTCTTCTACCACACACCCCTAAACTACAGTAGTGTTTAGGAAAGAGATAGGATTAAAGTCCCTCTTGTCAAATAACTTCAATTTCAGTATTTTCACTCTTCACAGTCTCTGCTGTTCACAGGACAAGAGAAAGCAAGTTCCAATGAGAAGATACGGAACAAAGTGCCCTTCTTTTCTAAGGGAAAAGGGCAACAACACTTAAATGTTCTAAAATTCAGACAAATCCAACCTTGCACAAGTTAGAGAATCCCATACTAAAAACTGTAATGTTTCCACCTCCCCACAAGACAAAAGCAGCAATGGAAACTGCATTCCCTATTCACACAAAAAACTCTTTCACTACCTCTTAACTCATAAAGTTCTCTGATTTCTGCACATCCAATGTTCTCAAGCACTTTCTTAGTTACATAGTTAGTGAGTACTCTACAAACATTCTAGCAAAACTATACTATGAACATCTCAAATGCACAGATATATTTTAAACAGATTTTTCTCCTCAGTGGAAAGCAAAGTGAGGACAGAAAGCACAGTTTTGTTGTCGCACTCATCACTGACAGCAGTGGGACAGGAGTGAAGATAAATATTTAATAAAGATCACTTGTAGCTTCAGAATTTGCGATGCTGAACTCATTTTAGGCAAGCTATTAAAAAAAAAAATCTAGTTTGAGTCAGTTGTGATCAGTAGTGTGCACAGGATTATTTACGATGTAGAAACCAAGATATGAGAAGGTCTGCATTCATGGTAAGAAAACCAAGCTGAACCAACCAAGAAAACTGCTGAAAACTTCAGAGTATTGAGATTCCTTCTTCCTATTTCACTCCTCATTAGTACTTCATTCTACTGGTTCCTCTACGGAATATAATAAACATAGGGCCTACTTACAATGTATTGAATGATGGAAAAAATAGATATTTTCCTTTTCAAATTTCTGTCCCACCCCAACTGCCTCTCAACTGTCTATCAGAAAAAGAAAAGAAACAAAACCACAACAATACCTTGCCAAATCTTAGTATCCCAAGAAACTTGAAAGAGTTTCAAGGGAACTTCAAAAAAAAGCATGAATTCCTTTAGCCCTTTTCATCTGGCTTGTCCTCTTCTGTCCACAATTGTATTTTTATAATTTTTATCAAGGATACAATTGATATTTTGGGCTATTTCCCATCTTACAATAAAGCAGTTTCAGAAGAACCATCAAGACCAGTAAGTGCTCAGTTTGCTGTAGTGTGAAGGAGTCATAAACAAAGAAATCACAACCATATATTTAGTGAGTGAAAATGTTACTACAACTCTCACATTCTTGCCTTTATGTTTCTCTTTCTCATATTCCATAAAGTGCCCTCTCTTTTGGGCCTCCAGTCTTCAAAACAAATCAGAACAGTACCCCAAGTGTTTGGAGAGAAAAATTGCTGTTGAATAGTGCAAAACATTAAAACCCCCTGACCTTCCACAACACTCCTAAAACACAAGCCAAGTCATTCCTGCCCTTGAAAGAGTGAGATTCTCTAACGTCAGTGAGAGTACTCAGACAAATGATGCGGACAAAACTGGAAACTGAGCTTGAAGCTGATGTGAGGGTTTTTATCAGAGCTGTACAACAAGGCTCTAATTATATTAACAGACCTGCACCATCTAAGCACTAACAAATACATACAGTATCAGAACAGTCCAGAAAAGAACATGAGAAAAAGTGTCACTATATTAAGAAAAACCCAACAACCACAAACACAGAATTTTCCAAGAAGCTTTGAAATATGGCATTTTCAACTGTCAACTTATTTCTAAATATGATTACTTTAAACCATTCCTAACTGTGCTCAAATACCCACAACCATATGGCTAATGTCTCCCAGCACTAGTCTTTGGTATTTGTATCTTCCAAATCTAAGAGGATAAGAATTATTTAAAAACATTAGGCATGACTTTTCTATGTAATCATCCAGGGAATGCAGTGTAACAACATCAGAAGGAATATTGTCCATAAAAACTTATTTATTCTACAGTTGCTTTACCAATGAAAGATTTCAGGAGCCCATATAAAATGACATTCCACAAGTACATCATGAAAACTTGTATCATCTCCATCAGAGAAAATAGCCAGAAAGTCCTAAAGTATCATCAGACAAGGGAATGTGTTTTCAGTCCTTTTGTGGAGTCCACTACTTTCATTTTGACAATTTAAAATACGTTTTTGAAACAGTACAAATCCAGATTTTATTGTACTGACAAACTTGGAAAATCACTTCTCAATTTTTTTGACAGCAAGCTCTAATCACATCCTGTATGGTTTCCAAATGTATATTCCCAAATACCTGGAAGCTAAAGTGGAATCTAGAGCAAAGCCATCACAGGGATTTCATGCATTTCTTATTAATTTTTCCAAAACAAGTCACCAATATAAATATTGACTGGAAACAGGGATATTGTAAATACAAACACTGCGAGTTGCACATGAAATGGGTTTGTCAGTCTCTCTTCTGTGCAGGCAATTCAGCTTCACAGTTGAGCCATGTACACTTAAAGCATGGATTCTCTTGAGCACCTAGGGCAAAATTCCTCTTTTTGTTTGTTTTGCATGACTGACACAGGTTAACAATTATTTCAAACACTACTCTTCTGAAAAAGGTCTTTATAATCTGTAATGAGAACTAAGGAAGTAAAGTCTCAGGACTTGATTTCTCTTTCACCTTTAAGATATTAACAAAACAATATTTGCTCTGTCTCTATAGGATGGCAAACACAAGTGTTACTCACTTTGCTGTCTACTCTGTTAATGAGAGTTAAGATTCAAACTGTACCATCCAGCATGAATACTCTTGAATTTTTCAGGACTACAGGATGTGTTAAAAATTAAATTAGTAGTATACTCATGAGGCAGTATTATAACAAGTGCACTCCAGTGCCACAATTTTGCTTTACCTCAATCATACTATCTTCTATTCTGCTTTGAAAACACAAATTAAAGGTTTAAAACTAAAAAAACCTTCATAATCACTATTTCTAGAGACAGTAAAGCCAGAAGTTTTATACTGCCTGCATTAAAAAAAATAAAAAAAAAAAATTACCTGAGAAGGCCAGGTGTAACAAATAACATTGTTCTGTAATACCTTACCACCTCACTAATATTTACAAGGTAACTGACGTGTTTTGAAGTACAGAGGAATTTAAGTATTAAGTTTGCCACTACTGGAATTTGCTGTTATAGCAAGCAGGACAGAGCAGTAGGCCTTACACAGCACATGATGCTTGTCAAAACTTCCCTATGCAACTTACAGCCAGCAAGCTTTGTCACAACTACCTTTTCTAATTTCACCTGAGAAACATAAACCAAGACCTTCATTTATAATTCAGTGCAGCTTGTTCCGTAAATTAATAATGTCTTTTAAAACTTTTTTTATAATTAGACTGGACTGTTTCCAGCAGCAACATCGTACTTCATAATATGCACCAACTTTTGGTTTCTAATTACTTTTCAGCACCGCTTTGGACAAAATATACATTTTACAATAGGTATCTTGTGCGCCTGAGATCCCGCTATTAAAAACAGCACGGAAGCCGATCCAAAGAGTCACCAGCATCCCGCACCAACTGGCAGACGAGCCCTGGGCACTCCGGGGCTAGCAGCCTTCGCGCTGTGTCCTTCGCTCGCTGAAGCACTTCCACAGGTTTACAGAGCTCAGACCCGGGAAGGGCAACAAACACCCTGGGCTCCGGCTGGCGGGCAGTGAGCGGATTTTGGCTCGCAGAGGCCTAGCGAGCGCACGAGGCCTCCGCCAGCCCCGGTCCTTCCCCGCTAGCCCCGCACGGCGCTCCGGGCGGGCCGAGGGTCGGGGGAGCGGGAGCACGGGATGCTCCGCCAGCCGGGAGGGAGGGAGGCGGCCCCTTTCCGCGGAGCCCCGGGGGAGAGGGAGGGCGAGGAGCCAGCACCTCAGCTTTGGGAGGGACTGGCAAACTTTGGTACCTGTTGGGAACTCCACAAACGCCAGCAAACCCCGGCCACTCCGGGAAGAGCTCTACGGGCTTCCCCCCCCCCCAGTCCCAACACGAACTCACGCAACGGGCTTAGGCATAGGCTATACCCACGCAGGCAGGGGTTTTCTCCTGCCCCCGTCCCTCCGCTCCCTGCCCCGAGAGGGGACCCCCTGGCGCACCTCCAGTCCCGAGGGCACCCTCGGGGGCGCTCCCCCCCGCCCTGGAGCTGCCCCGGCGGTGCCGCTCCGAGCCCACCCCCAGCCCGGGCCTCTTCGCCGCCCTGCCTTCGCGCCCACCTGTCCCGGGGGTCGATCCAGCTGGTCTGCTTGGTGTTGTGATCGATGTAGAACACTTTGCCGTCGTAATCCCTTGCCTCCTCCCAGCCATCGGGTAAGGGGAGCTGCCCATTCCCCGCTTTCCTAGGCATGGTCGGGCGGCGGGAGTAGCTGCTCCATAGGGACAGAAAGAAAGACGGGAAGCGGGAAAAGCCACGACCCGGGCCGGGGAAAGGGGCCAGGAGCGGGGGCTCGCGGGAGCCCAGGGAAGCCTTGTGCCGCGGCCGGCTCTCAGTCCACCATGCCCGGGCTGCCGCCTCGCCCGCGCCGCGCCGGCCGGGTCAGCGCTGCCGGCGGAGCCCAGCTGCCGTCTGGGCGCGGGGAGCCCGGCTGAGCCCCGGGCGGCCGCGGCCGCCGCTCATTAGCATGAGATTAGCATCCATCTCATCTACATGCACATTCCTCCCGCCGCATTCCTCAGGGTTAACCCTGCCCGCGCTGCCCGCCGGGACGGGCAGGCCCTGGCCGCGGAATTCGGCACGGGAAGCGTCCGGCGGGGCAGCGCGTAGGGAAGGACGGCGGGGCAGAGGTTGCCAGAGGGGACCCTCCTGCTTCCATCGGGCTCTGCCCCGGGGGCTCGGCCGGCGTGAAGGCAGGACACAACCCCCTGCGGGAGACGAGCGCTCCGGCCGCGTCCCCGCAGCCTGTCGGGACACTGGGGAGGCCCGGGAGCCCCGCAAGCACGGCCGCCCCGCGGGGACAGCAGCGCCACGGCACGACGGACACCGGCGCGTCCCGTCCTTTGTCTGCCAGCTTGCCGCGGCCCCGCACCGGGCAGCGCAGGCGACTGTATCGCGGGGGACGTCCTGGACCTGAGGGCTCAGGGAACGCGCCCAGGGTAGAAAGGCAGATTTGCCAGTGCCTCCGTACCCTGAGTCGTGGCGGTGTCGAGTTCCCCCTCTCAGCCCTTCAAGTCGCGCTATCCTCACTTCACATCTTGTGAACTCTAGCTAAAAACTCCAGTAAGGCTTAAGAGTTCCCAGAAAGAACCTTCACATTTAAAATACTTGAGTTCAAAATTTAAATTAAAAAAGTGAACTCTTCTTTAACCTTGGAAGTACCTAGACTTTGTGTCTTTATTTCTGGTTTTATATGTTTATTGGTTGGTTGTGGGTTTGTTTGTTTGTTTGTTTGTACAGAAGCACCGGTGGAGAATACATGTACACCATGTGTGCCCTGAACCCTTGCGGCCTGAAAAGCAGGCAGCTAAGTCGCATTAAGTATAGAAACCAGGTGTGAGTTACTGTGTGTTTATCTCGCATTTGCCACAGGAGAAGAGTATCCCAGGCTGGTTACCATGGTTCAGCAGATAGAAGGTAACTTAATGAGCTCTATTAATTTGCATGTGTATCTGATTCCCAAGATCTGGCACCAGAAGCAGAGCATCTATGGGGGAATATGACTCTTCAGTTTAGCGGCTAAGACTCCGAGGTAACCCAAGTCCCTGTCCCCTAGAATGTTTTATTTCTTTTAATTTAAAGTTACTGGGTTTAAGTAACAAAATTTTCCTGGAAGAGGAAACATGTGACCCAGAGTACTCTTTTCTTTTTTCTTCTTGTTAAGTCTGTTTATTTACTCCATTATAGCTGTCTAACATTCAGCTCTACAAATTCTTCTTCAGAGACAATTTACACTTATTAAGTACTGGACATGTTCAGAGCATAACAAGTTTTTGGATTCTGCTTCAGAGACCACATATCTGACAGGCATTGAAGTAACTAATTTACAACTCTTTAAGTCCTACTCTTGGATCTGCTCCCAAATAGAAAAAACTACCAGCAAGATATGATTTTAATTTAGCTAATTGTCAATCTGATACAGCTAAGATCTTTCTTATTTTTACATTCTATTTATTTTACTCTGTAACACTGTCTCCACATGGCTCAAATGCCTTCTTCCAGACTGAAACTTCATACATGAAGAAAGGCCCTGGTAGTTAACTATGGAGAAAACCTGAGCTGTCCTAACTTCTGGATATCCATAAGAGTTCATCCACTTAGGGAATGCAACAGGATCATTGCCTATTAAAATGACAGATGCATTTATTTTCATTGAGAATATTAAGTTTCAGTGAGCTGATTGGTTTATAAAGACCAGACTTGTTTTCCATCAGTGTAAAAAAACCCCCACTTTTACTAAGCATTTACATTTGTGTCCTTTTAAATAATTTACTCAATTTTATAAACTTGTGACATCCTATGGTGAGAAAGTACATGTGGAAGTTATGGGACAAGATAACTGGATTTCTTTTTCCCATTTAAAGTTCAGATTGTGTTATCAATAAGACATTTCATTATATAAGTTGATAAAAAGCTATGGAGGATATACTTTTCTTCCTGAAACCAGTTTTACAGCTATGTCACCACCAAGGCAGCCAGACCTACATCTTTGATTACTGGTCAGATGAGATCCACATGGATGTGGATCTGATTTATAAACACTTCTCATAAGGAAACATCAATATTTTAATTTGCACAATGGATGGAAAGTGCTGTTCTTAAATTTTTGAAAATAAATGCACTAAGATCATTGCATAATTGTCTAACTTTTATGTATATGCTTGAGTTCCTATAGACAGATGTGTTTATCCTTAAACTATTGCATGATGTTAGCTCTCTTTATCCTCCCTCTAATTTCCACTGTTTGAGTACTTCATTGTGTTTGAATCTACAGTTAGAGTCTACAGTGCAGAATGCCATTTTAGGACTACTGAGAAATTACAGTATTTGAAGTCAAACAGACAAAATTAGGTATTATTTTTGTAAACAGACCTTTAAGATTACCACAGAGAACATACAGCTTTTTGAAGGACTGCCATTGTACAAAATGGGATCCAATTATCCTCTTGGTTTTTTGTTCTTTTGCAATTTGAACTGATAGAAAATAATTTCTTCTGCTAATTTCTTCGTTAATATTTTTTAAATAAATCTAGTAAAGGAAGGCAGAACAGAGTTCATAATGATTCTTTTTAGCCTAAAATATGCTATAAATTCTAACTAGAAGTTTTTCAAGTATACCTCCTACATCTCAATTGATAACCTGCCTAGCATGTTGTGCTGACATTGTTAGCTGACAGCATACCACAGATTGTTTGTCTTAATTGCGTAAAACAGCATAGTTCAGAAGATGTAAACATGCTTTATTCAAAACACAGAAGGGTGCATAGGAAGGAGGTGCCCAAAAGCACAGAACAGTGTAGCTATGGCATGAACTTAAGTATCTACCAGTAAATATGATAAATAACAAAATGCAATCGACAAAAAGGAGCTATCGTTCTGCTCTTTTTCTTTGCATATGTACGTTTAACCAGCTTGAAGAAAGTCCTGTTTTAAATAGTACATAATTAAAAGATTGAGCTAAAGGGGATTAGAATAATACCTATTTTGTGACAGCTAGAAGAAGAAAAAAATGTCTATGTGAAAATTCACAACACAGGGGTGGAAGTGGCTGGATCCAGAAATGGGGTCTCCAAAGGCATATACTTGTATCCTGTCACATAACATACCCTACTCCAGCCTTTACTAATGTAGTTAATCTCCTGATACTCTCTGCTCAGCTTCTTCTTTCACAGTAAATTTCTTCCTGGGACTGACTGTACACAAATGTGTTTGTACCTTGTCCTTCCCTAATAAGAGACTCCCTTAACTTGATGATCCACTAGAGTGGTGTCCCTGATGAAACTTACAGCTATTAGAGCTCTAACCTGTGCTGTCCACAAATGGCTCTGAAGCAGGAGCTGCAGGTGTCTCCCTGAAAATCTGCATGGTTTTGTCTCCGCTGCTTTCACACAGAATTTCAGTGCAGAATGAACTATGAAGTATGATGACAGAATTAATTTCTTGACACATCCGACAAAAATGTTTAAAAAAGCCCAACGTAACCAATACATATTTTCAAATACTTAAACCAAGTATGGACAGTGAGCCTGATTTCTGTCACATGTAGCTACTGTAGAACTCTCAAAAAATAATTAATATTTTCAGCATTTTAAATATTTGTTTAACAACAGTGAATTTTATCTGACAGCTATGTTTTCAAATAAAACAAAACCCCACACCAATAAATATGACTCTGTGATGCAGTGAGATTTTTCAGTTTTAAAAAGGGTTTAAAAAATCCTGTAAAGAAAAACAGTGTACATGCATGGTGGAGGAAAGGAGGAGGACTGCTACTTTTACTGTTATCACCTTCTAATGCATGTATACATCTGAGAGTAGAAGATCCTGGAATTATATTGTTTATGGTTGAATTTATGATGAAGTTCTGCAGAACTGATGGAGCCAGATAATGTTTATGCTTACTCAGCTTTTCTTGTTATTTCAAAGCTTGCTCTCCTCACTTAAATTCAGTTGGACAGCTTGCTGCTTAGACTGTTCTACAAAGACTTCCCTGAGTATCAGCAAAAAAAGACCATACCAGGTTAGGCTTCAAATGAATATATATACTAGCTTTTTTTTTTTTTTTTTCCCCCAAATTTTGGCCTTTTTTTTTGCTTTCAAGAATGTATAGGAGAAAGTAATGAGCAACTGCATGTTTTGAGTCCTTGCAGACGTAACTCAAATCCTATAAGTCTCCTAGTAAGTGCACAGAACAATTTTAACTGATTCTTAGTCTGATTAAAAGTTTAGAGTAGGAAATGGAAAGTTTAGAATGGAAATGATGTCGTATGAGATTTGCCTCAAACCTAGCTATGGAAATGTGAGTAACATTTTCATGATAAAGTCTTCTCAAGCTCGCCCCAAACCACTCATTAAACTGACTTGTCATTGAGTTCTGTTAATTCTCATTCATACTGCTGAAATGCCTGTGGACAAAATAAAAAGGAGATGGAGAATTTTGGTTGTTCCAAAACCCCTATGACTGATGAGGCCCAAATTAGTCTCTGACTCATATTCCCCAAAAAACTCTTGATCCAGTCTTGGTATTACATCTTCCACAGAAAGAGTCTCACTCTATTTTTTGTGTATTTCTGATACTTGTACACACATTTAAGTTTCCTATGTTTCATCATGTCCATGGAATTATAGTGTCTACTCACTGCTGTCTAATGGCTTTGGAAAAGTGCAAAGCATGCCTGGTCAGCCAAGAAGGTTCTCAAGAGCCTCGTCTTCCCTTTTGGCCCCATGTAAGAAAGAAGCAGGCCAGCAATACAGGGTTTCTGCTCATTGGCAGGGAGGGAAGAATGGAGGAGTTTCTCAGTAACATCTCCTTTGGCAGTGAACAGCAATTAATTTCTTCACGTATCCATCAAGTAGTATCCAAGTTCACAGGTTTACTCAGAGCTAATGCTTTTAACAGTCCCTCTCTACTGGTGCAAGGATTAAGTGCTCCCACCACAGCCAGAAGAAAGCACTTAGTCTGTGTCTGCTGTGTTGCACCTAAGTGGGTGCAACAGATCAAACACAAAAAGTGAAGTTTTAGCAACAACATTCTGAAGTACATTTTTCTCTCTGTCATCCATGTGCTTTCAGAAACACTGTGCAGTGAATGAAGTAGGCTGGAGTAACAGAGTATTTAGCGCCTGCATTACAAAAGAAAAAAAGATCCTCTGATTGATGGAGAGGCTTAGGGAACCTTTCTTCTAACAAATAAAAAATCTTATTTCAAATGCAAAAAAAGTACAAACTTGCCAAACTATAATATGAAATAAATTCTTTTCTCCTTTACCCACTTTTCATCTCCTCTTTGCCCTCAAAAAAATACTGTTTCTTTGCATGAATACAAAGTACTTTGATGTTTGGCCTGGCCAACAACAAAGTAACCTCAATCCTATCTTATTGCTAAGTTGAGCTAAAAACTGTGCTGCAATAATAAAATTTGAATCTGTGCAAATTTATAGCAAAAATGGGACTGATGCATTAATACCAAGATTTAGCACTTCTAGACTGCTAGAGGTATCGCTGAATTGTATGAATCATTCCATGGCAATTTTAATTCTAGTCTGGTTATCAAAAACAGAGAATCACAATGTTTGCACTTTTGGGAGGATTGAAACTATTTGAAGAACACAGCTTGATACTATTATGTCCACTTTGTAGTGGACATTGGAAAAAGAATTGTGTCAAGTGACATGATGGAATAAAAAAATACCTAAATGAAATAGGATAGGGATTAGGATGTAGGGTGCTTTCAGCTCCTGAGCTGAAGCTATTGAACTGAATTGTGTCATTTTTATTATTTCAATATGTGGTCTCAGGAATACTTTGGATAAGCTTTCTTACCACAAGAAAAAGATCATAATTCACACAGAACTTATCTTTTTTTGGTATCCCATTCCCAGGTAAAATATGCATAAAAGTTATCAATTCCATATGGTCAAGCATGTGTTATGAAATGGTTGCATCCAAACATGACAATCCTTTGAATTTCTCAGTGGAAAAACAAAACAAAAGCATAAATTGTAATTAGCTGTACTTGTGTGGTCACAAATGAAATACACTAATAAAGAAACAACCCCCAACAGCATAAAAGGGTTACATTGAATAATAATTAAAAAAAATTTTGAATCTAAGCAGTCTGCAAAATTTAAGTATTCAATAATGATTAATCCTCAGAGTATGAAATGTCAGAGCTGTTGCTCATAACCAGCTGTTCTGTAAAGGTGTACAAGTAAAGCAAAAGGATACATAGTTGTTGCTTATACCAAAGGAATCACAGAATCATGGGATGATTGAGGTTGGAATGGTGTTGCCTGGAGGTCATCTTGTTCAGCTCCCCTGCTTACACAGGGTCACCTAGAGATGATTGCCCAATCACCTGGGACCATGTCCAGCTATTTTTTTTAGTATTTCCAAGGATGGAGATTCACAGAATCGCAGAATGTGCCGAGTTGGAATGGACCCACAAGTCCAACTCCTGGTCCTGCGGGTAACCCTCACAGGTAAAAGGTGTTCCCTGATGTTCAAAGGGAACCTCCTTGTCTCAGTTCGTGCCCATTGCCTCTGAGCCTGTGACTGGGCACCACTGAAAAGAGCCTGGTTCCATTGTTTTTGCATTCTCCCTTCAGATATTTATATACATTCATGAGATAAAACTGAGCCTTCTCTTCTCTAGACTCAACAGTCCCACCTCTCTCAGCCTTTACCCATATGTGAGGTGCTCCAGTCCCTTAATCATCCTTGTGTGGCCCTTTGCCGGTCTCTTGTATGGGGATGTCCACAAATGGACCTTGCATACCAGGTATGTCCTCACCAGTGCTGAGTAGAGAACAAGGATCACCTCCCTCAATCACCTTGTATCACCAAGGATCAACTGGGCCTGGAGCGTGTACTGGTGTGTGAGGTTTTATCCCTCCCCAGGAGCAGGATGTTGCATTCTCTTTGTAGAATTCCATGACATTCCTGTTTGCCCACTTCTCCGCATCTTTAAAGGGCACAAAAGCTTGCCAAATAATTCAAACACACCAAACCAGAGAAACTGCTACACTGCAAACTGGCTTCTTAAACCATAGGCCAGAGGTTCCCCTGCAAGCAAGCAGCTGGGTGTTTGGAATCAGTGCTGCTTTCCCTTTGGTCTCACTTGGCAATCAGAACAAGAGATAAACTGCCTCAATATTGCAGTCTCTGCAGCTGTCTGTGGTATTGTGGATGTCATCACTCATAGAAGACCTTGGTTCTTCTATGGAAGCACTAATACATGACTGTACAACTCAATATACCACCTTCAGCAATTGAAACAAATAAAAATAGGGGGTTTTAATATAAAGAAAAATGGTGGTTTCAAACACTCATTCAGGAACTCTGATCACTTCACATCCATACCTTTTTCCCCAAACGTAAATGGGAAAGAAGTACAATACTCTTATGCAGCAGTTTCACTCCAGGAATGCAGAAAAAGTAAGTTTTAGGCATTTTTTCTTAGGTTGCAGCATTAGGCCTTGCACACCAAGGAAATAAAGTGGTGTCTATCTTCAAAATGTAGTGGAACAAGGGCTGGTTGTTCTGCAGCTTCCATCTAGTTTCACTCCATATACTTCAACCAAAATTCACAGTAATTTTTTATATATCACTGAGCACTGCACTTCTCAGTTTTTTACTGTCATACCTCTATCAACCCTGCTGCTCCCTTCTCTGGAGTACCCCACATCCCACTTTCCTGGAACCGTTTTGAAACTGATTGTAGCCTCTCTGTACCTGTTGCTGTGAACTGTGGGCAAAGAACCACGCTGCCGACAGTGACACCTGCTGTTAGAGTCAGTGGCTGGGGTTACTATCCAAACCATCCCACTTCTGTGAGTCAGAAAAAAAAAGGGGTCAAAGCCAAAACAGGAGTGATAAGCCTGGATTCTGCCTGGGAGGGGCTGTGAGTGAAGGGGAATATGCTGCACATCCTTCAGTGGCTTCAGCGCCAACAGCCACACTAGCAACTCCATCTGGTGAGAGCTGGAAGAAGATTCTATGGTTCCATAGAGTTCAAGAAGTTTTTGGACAACGTGTTCAGACACATAGTACAATTCTTGGGGTTGCCCTGCACAGGGCCAGGAGCTGGACTCAGTGATTGCTATGGGTCCCTTCCAACACAGGATATTCTATGACTCCGAGAAGCAGCAGCTGGAGGTTGCAGGCTGCTGACACCTCTGCAATGGGTGTGCCTTCCACGCTATTTTCAGGGAGCAAGCCATTCTCAAGTTACATGTAACATCACTAATCACCGGTGCTGAGATACTGTTTAGAGAAAGCAAAGATCTGTCCAGTTAAATACAGCTTTTTAAGGTTTTAGATGGATTTCACAGATCATGAGCAAGCTAATACAAGCTCTTGTTTTGTTTTGGGAAGAGGGGGCAAAGAAATACCCCGGGACACGGAAGAAGATAATGAGTTGTTTATGGAAAGAAATTTTCTTGAATGAAATAAATACTTGACGGAAATCATGTTTCAGAAAAAAAAAATCACAAAAAGAACATTTTAAAAAAAAATCTCCAAAGCACATATATGCACACTGTGTGTCCATAATACCACATGAAAGAGTAATGCTTTTCTGTCTTTACTTTAAAGAGATTTTTATTTATGTATCAACATTAATGAAGAAAAGCTAAAAATAGATACAACTTTCCTGCTGTAGTAAACTTGTAGTGCTACTCCTGCCCTTTATCCTGAAAGGTAAGAAAGAAAAAGTAGCGGTACACTGCATCTTAATACAGCAGAGTTTAATCTCCCTTCACAGTATTCCACATCTGTGGGATATACTTTTCCAGCAGTCTCATTTTAATAATATATTCTAATCCATTAAACTCACTCTGGTGAACTTGCAGCGAACCATGACATTTCCAAATCAAGGTAAAAAAAACCCCAGCAAACCAGAATGCAGACCTAAAATTCTTTTTCAAAACTTTTCCTTTTATTTACAGAGGATTCATGTGTTTAAACATACCAAACCATCATGACAGAATAATTATGTCTTGTCATGTCATATTTTTTGAAACTATGTCAAATACTGAACTGAAGGACCTGCAGAAAGCTGAGAAATAGCAAAAGAAAACCCCAACCAACCTATCAACCAAAAAAAAAAAAAAAATCCAAAACCAAAGGCAAACTATGATGGATGAAAGGCAAAGCATAATGAACACATCAAAACTTTGTTTTCTCTGCTGCTGTACCCAACAGTTGATACTTTTGCAGCACCACATAAAGTCCTGTTAGTGCAGTGATTTAAATTCTTAATCTGATCCCATATTCCAAATGGCATCCAGCCCCTTTACAGGGCAAACTGTCAATTCCAGGGTATGACAGAGCTTCCTAATCCCTGCAAAGTCTTGTTTTTCCTGACCAACACTGGGATATAATCTAAACAGATAGTTACACATGATTTCTGAAATGTGAGACTGTCTCAGTTGCAGTTTAGGCTTATTCATTGTTTTAACATGTACCTGTATAAGCAAATTGTTCTGGGACAAGTCACAGGAGCAGACTTTCTTGAAAGCAAATGCATAGCAAGTAGGAAGAAAACTACATTGCTAAACTAAGGAAAGATAATGGAATATCAAAGCAAATAGAAAAATTTTAGGGTTGCCTTCAAATTACTCCAGGAAACCCGAAGAACTGCTTGTTTAGTAACTGCTGAATTTTTAATTGAAGCAAGCAAATCCAGCAGGGGATTTTTGCATCCTCTTCAGATACTAGATTTTAATTTTAGTACTTTATATATAGCAGAATAAAGCGTAGCCATAGCATTTCCATGTCAGAATTCTTCACTCTTATATTTTATCAGATGTGTTTAAATCTCATCTTGAACATGTGGAAATGACTGTTTCTGTTTTGTAACTGTACATAATATGATCAAATAACTTCTTAATCTCCTCTTTGGTAAATTTTCACTGCAACGCTCACTTCCTAGTCACTTATCACTTATAATTTCTCTCCTCTGACTCCACTCCAAGTAAAGGATATCTTTCTTCTGCTTGAAATACCAGTAAGAACACTAACGCCCCATCAGCAGTCACACTAATGCCAAATATAGTGATACGTAGCATCTATCCATCTCTGCTACAGTTTCCACATTACTTCTGCCATAGATTGGATTAACTCCTGTTACAGCACCTCACTGGGACTTGTGTCCAAGGATTGCTACTGTGACTGAAGCTCTTCTTCTGAGACAGATTCCCAGGACTAAGGCCACCCTTCTCTTACATACTTGTTTCCCAGATAACATGATTTTTTATTTTTCCTCTTGAAACCCATATCGTTTACTTTTAGCATCACATTCCAAAGCTCTAATTCCCATCCCAGTGCCATCACCTGTTCTTTCACAACTTACTGTCAGAACAGGAAGTATTTTATTAGCATCACTTATTAACACTTAATGTGCCTTTTCCCCAGCTACAAGAGAGAAGTATTTCTTGAAATGTCTGATTTTTTTCTGCATTATGTCTAATTCTGTTGGCCATCCATTTTACCATTTGTGATATCAGAATGTGAAAAGCTAAACTACACAAAGTCAAAACACAGGATTCAAAGTAGACCAGTCTTTTTGAGCTCTGATATCATCAGAATTATTTTGTGGAAGCTGACATACATTTTAAGGTTTTTCAAACAAGGATTTGTTTATACTTCTATTTGAGCAGAATTCATTGTGATTTAATTAATGTAGCATGAAAAAAATTTAAAAAAAGGATTATTTTTCTTTTTTCACAAATTTTTAGTATAATCTTAACATCATCCATTAATCTTAAAATCCATAAACTTTCTCCAGAAAGGCCACACAACTCCCTATAACTTTAAAAAAATAAGGGCTAATAGTTATAAGGATGACAACAAAAGTGTCATTAACACTTTACTTCAGCCCTACTGTTCTTGCTTTATGTCACTGACACCTTATTTCACAAAGTGTGTTTTTTGACCAACCACAAAATTATTTGGACTGTTTATTAGTTAGCCTAGATTTATTTTGTAAAGATATAATAATTTTGCTTTTATAAAGTGAATTTACAACCCCAGAAAACACATTCAAAAACCCCTTGGCTTAGAGAAATTCAGTACTCTTGAGTTTCTTTTGCTAAGGGCTCCTTTAACATTTTGACAAGTCACCTGAACACTTTTCATTTCCCATCTATTCCTAGACAGTCCTTCATGTTCCCAGCCCTGAACTCTGCCTCCCTTCCAAAAAATCTTGGTCATCTTTCCTTCAGGGACAGCTTGACAAATCAATGCAGTGATAAAGCTTTAGCACTCCTGCTGCTGCTCTGACCCCCCATCTGCCTGGAAGAGCTACAGTAAGAGTGTAGAAATGGACATAACCCTTTACTGTAGCACATTCTGGACATTTTTCTGCCACGTGAAGTTGTGATTTATGGCTCAAATTAATGAACACATGCTACTGCCTCCCCTCAGGGCTGTTTGGGAGGGACCTTTTGGAGCCACCCAGCTGTGACAATGGAAAGCGGCAGATCCCTTCGGTTTCTGTAGGAGCAACACCTGGACCTCTCCATCCTGCTGGGAGCACTAGAGATAGCAGGAGGTATTTTATTTCATGGGACATGGAGACAGGCAGCTTCTGGCTCAGCAGCCAGACTGCATTGCTTCACTGAGCAGGCCTGGCTGACTGCATCCTCATCCTCCTACCATCAGCCTGGTTTTTAGTAGGGAGGATGCTGGGATGCTTCTCCTCTGTCAGCAGAGCAGACTAATCGGACTTCTTCCTGTAGCTTGAGCTTTCTTCAAAGTTTTCTACAGTCACAGACAGACATTACAAAAGGTATTAAACATACCATGATCTACTTTAAAACTTCTTTTTAAACCGATAGCCTAGGGACTTGAGAAATACTGATTACCATCTGACACTTTTGAAATACTAATACTAATATTACTACTACTAATAGTAATAATAATTATACTTTGGAAGGCTCTAAAAGGAAGTTTATGTCTAAAATGCACGTAGGAAGGGGATGAGTCAGAATCAATTATGTTAATACAATAATTATTATACTCAATAAATCAATGTGTTCTTATTATTATACCCAGGTTTATATTATTACATCCAGAGGGGAAACAAATGTCACAAACAGGTGAACAAAAGGTTTCTTCTGGTGGGATCAAACTATGTGAAGCTAGAGATCTGCAGTGTTTCAGAAGGCTTGAGGCACTTTCAGAATTCAGTCTTTCTGACTGCCTAACTGCCTACACATAAAAGTTTCAAATCTGTTTGCATGCTTAGATTTTAAGATGACATGTAGATAACAGGTCACATAAATGCAGGTACAGTGCAGCGTTTGGAAGATGTGAGCCCTGTAAATCAGCAGAAGCTTGGGAAGTAAGCAAAATGTGATTTTAAGTTAAATAGCAAAAATATGATAAAGTATATATGTCTAATTTGACAATACATTAGGTTTTGCTATTCTCTGCTAAGAATGATACCTTTAATCTCTTGCTGCATCTAAACATTTATTTGACAAAGATAAGCACAATTTTTTCATCAATATTACAAAAATTGTGCCGAAAACAAAAATATTGTTGCCATGGGACAAAACTTTAGATAATTTATGCAGAAGTTACAGTAGCATACAGAAGTTAATATTTTGTAGCCATTTTCATTAGGGAAAAATCTGTATTAACATTTAGCATTTTTTTCCTCAGCCAAGTGCTTTCAAAACATTTGTTAATTAAAACCTTTATATCTTTTAGACAGTAGAAGTGCTTTTTCCAACATGCATCAGCTATGTAACTTATTTTATTAGTGGCTTAGTAATAAAGTCAAATAAAACTTTGATTTAGTAATTAGCATTTATGGAATGCTTTCTGCCTTTGAAGCACTATGCAAACATTAACTAATTAGTTCTTGCAACTAACTCCCCTGTAATTTGGGGAAGCAAGTATAATCTTACACATTTGCCTGTGGTTTAAGGAAGAAAGTATTATCTCAGACATGTTATGAAACAGAGAATTAAGACATTTAAAATAGTTATTCACGTAAGTCCACAAAGATGGAAGCATTGTCAAAGTAAATAACTAAATTATTGTAATGGTTTATCCTGGCAGGCAGCTGAACACTGCACAGCTGTTTGCTCACTGTCCCCCTGCCACTGGGATGGGAGAGTGAACTGGGAAAAAAAAAAAAAAAAAGGAAAATTCATGGTTTGAGATAAAAGACAGTTTAATAGGACAGAAAAGAAAGGAATAATAACAGTAATAAAAGAAGAATAAGGAGATTTGGAATATACAAAACAAGTGATGTACAATGCAATTGCTCATCACCTACTGACCAATGCCCAGCCAGTTCCCAAGCAGTGGCACCTGGCCAGTTTTCCCCCTAGTTTATACACTGAGCACTCTTGCAACTCATGTACCTGTCCCTCTAGGGTTGAGCTTGATTTTTCATCTCTCTTCCTCATGTCCTCTCCATGTTCACGCAGATAAAACCACAGGGTGACCTATGGTGTGTACCCACTACATCCTCTCTCTTTAGCAGCGGAGTGCTTAGTCCTAATAGCTGAGATACTGGTCTGTACAGGTGGGGAGTAGAACATATCCTCTCTGAATTGCTGGAACTCCCATGTCAGTTTCTCAGACAGTTTCTCCACAGTTGAGACATAGGCCCACAATGAGGCAGAGATATTTGTTTCATATTGCTGGAGTTGACCATCCAGTTCACCCTCTGTTTGTCCCTCTCTGTCTTTCTAGGTCACTACTGAGAATGAGTCGGCAGGCCATCATGTTGTGCTCCATATGAGCTTCCTCTATACAGATCACGTGCACTTGACTTCATCTGTATCTCTGGATAACTGCTCATTGTTCAGGTCATTATGAATCATCTCCATCATGGCAAATGCCCTCAGGTACCAAGTACCTTTTCTCCATTTGCCTAGGTGACATATAACATCTTCTTTGAAGGGATACTTTGCCCTAAGGCCTGAGAGGTGTCTCCTCCAGAGGTGGAGGACTTATGCCCATTTCCCTATTGCATTGTCAGTGCCCTCTTCCCTAGAAAAGGATCCCAGCTGTTTGGGTTTCCTACCCTCGAATTCTAGGCTACTGGCCCCATTCTCCCAGCAGCAGAACTGTCAGGTGACAATGTGCTCACCTGGATGATGGCTAAAATCTTTTTTGATGATGTTCATATCTCGTATCTCACTCAGGGATGAGTTATCATCTCCTCTGTGAGTTCTGCCTTTTCTTTCTCCTGCTCTCCTGATGGCCCTGCAATATCTGTCACTTTCTCATCAGATCCAGACACTTTCTTTTCCCTCTGAGGGTGCTGGGTAGTGTTGAACAGGGCTTGGTTGGCCATTGGAGGTTCCCACTGTCCTGGGTACTTGCTCATACTGTCCCCCACACCCTACCACTCATAACTATCCAGCCTTGGGGTAGATCTCTGCATGGTATTCTTAAATAATTGTTTAAACAAGACCTAAAACACATTCAGTAGTAGGAAACGTATCAACAGGAATATGCTGGTTTGAACATCCCAAGGATATTAACAATTTTCAGGAGCTGTTGTAACTAGCCTGGAGGAGAAGGGGAAGGTGAAAGAGAAAGGAAAGGTGGAGAAGCAGAGGATAGCGTCCTCGCCTGTGTCCCACACAGATGGGCTCTCTGAGGAGAAAAGGTAAAGAGCATAATTATTAATAATAGTTTCTGAGAGAGGGGTTCCAAAATACTGAGATGACAGCAATGCTGAGTACAAATACCAGATCAGTCTCATGACCAGTAATTTTATCATATCATAAGCCAGTGGGACAAACAACAAAATGATGCCCTTAATCCAGCCCCCAGAGGTCATAAACAGCACAGCAGGGAACATACACAGCCAACAATGTGTTATGCAACACAACCCTAAGAACAAGCACAACAGCTCTGAAAGCAAATAATCAACATTGTGAACAGAAACTATTAAACAATTTTATGAATGCTTATAACAAATTTGTTTTAACACGCTTTGGGCAGATCTGTCATTATCTCAACCCTTCGTGCCACATGTTGGGCAAAACCAAAAAAGAGTGTCATGGTTTAACCCAGCAGGCAGCCAACCACCACACAGATGCTCACTCACAAACCCCCTGGGATGGGAGAGAGAACTGGGGAAGAAAAAAAAAAGTAAAATTCATGGGTTGAGATAAGGACAGTTTAATAGGACAGTAAAGGGAGGGAAAATAATAACAATGATGATGATAATAATAGTATACAAGTGATGAACAGTGCAATTGTTCACCTCATGCTGATGGACGTGCAGCCAGTTCTTGAGCAGTGGCCCCTCTTCAGCTTTTCCCCTAGTTTATATACTGAGCTTGATGCCATATCCCTTTGGCTAGTTTTGAGTCTGCTGTCCTAGCTGTGTCTCCTCCCTGCTTCCTGTGCCACCCAACCTGCTCACTGGTGGGGTGGGATGAGAAGCTGAAAAGTCCATGACCTCACAACAACTAAAACATCAATGTGCTATCAATGTTATTTTCATCCTAAATCCAAACTACAGTACCCTACCAGATACTAGGAAGAAAATTAACTCTATTGCAGCTGAAACTAGGACAATTATTCCCTTCGTCCTCTTCTGTACTCCAGTCACTCAGCTCTTTTTACTGATTTTCTCTGGCAGGGTTCAGCCAGGTCTGCCAAAACAAAGGAAAGGAAAGCAAGGCAAAGTAAGACAAAGGAAAGCAAAGCAAGCTTTGGATACTAAGCAGGCCCCTTCATCTTCTCTTAACCCAGCATCTCAGGCCACTTGCTTGTGGTACGTGCATACCTCAGGAACACTGTTTACACAACAGGTTTGCCCATGTCTTCTGGCCACAAGTGTGGCACTATCAGACAAGGAGGGGACCACAGCAAAGGGTTGCAGTGGGAAATCTCCCTGGGGCTCCCAGCCCCTGCACCTCACAGAATTGGTCACATCTGACAAAGCAGGCATGTGAGGCTGAGAGCAGGGAACGGGTGACATGCAGGATCCTCAGTGTCAGGGTGCAGCAGGGTACCCAAGTGTTAGACTTTACAGTTTTATCTACGTAGCAGTGCTCCTCTGGGATCTCTGACCTCATGAATAAACTCTGCCCACTCTGATCTACCACCCTCACCACAATACAAAGACAAAATTTAAATAAAAGCAGTGTTCTCCTCTGACAGCTTGCTTTATCTCTGCGTTGCGTGCAACCTGCTACAAGTATTTATTAGGGTAAAAGAGGAACATTGTTTGTTCCCTTTCTTTCCTAAGGCTTTAATGATTTGTGGCCTGCAATATAGCTTTCTTGATTACTGCAACCCATCTAACACTATGTTATACAGCATTTTAGCCATATGATAGATATGTAGCTCTGTATACATTGCAGGTGGCAGGCAGAGAGTACAAGCCACAAGAAGGCTGTGCCACGGCCGTGATGGTATCAGAGGGCAATCAGGAGTCATTTGTAGGTTTATGACTGCAAAAGGCAAGTAAGCTCTCTTGATTTACAGGCTTTAGGAACTTTCCTGAAATTAAAATACTTTTTTTAGAGCAAATAAAGGCCATTAATAATATTCCAACTGAATGGCTTGTTTTCAGTGAAATTACAGTTTCCATAATGTACAAAGTTCCAATTGTTTATAATTTTTTGTTTTTGCTAAATGTTTGGAATTACTATTACTTTGTTAGTTTTTGTAAGTGTACTTTTGTTTGGGTGATGAAATCATAAACGAGAAATCGATTGTATTACTGCTGTGTATCGGTTTCTCTTCAACAAACATTTAAAAAATCCAAGAAACTTCAGGACATTTTTAATAGCTCAACCAAACAAAGTTTTCATATATCATGCAGTCTTCTTCAAGCAAGAGTGAAACAGCAACAGAGAGACATCTGCTAATGCACACTCCATCATTACATTCAGATAAACAATAAAATTAAATAATGTAGGAGGTTTGTAAAGGTTAGAGAATTAGGGACTAAGCACACCTTGGTGATCAGCTATTTGTTAAATATTGAAGAGTAACTTGTTGTGATTTTGTTTCTGTAAGCTGAACCTGTCAAGTGGAGACTACTAGAAAACAGAGCAGTGCTGCATTTTGTATTTGTTGTGCCAAGCACTATTTCTCTATGGAAATGAACAGATTTTTTTTTTTTAATTTGCTATTTTATTGTATTTGTAATTAGCTGTCTGAAAAAAAAAGTTCCATCTTTTAGCATCTGCAGTGATGCATTGATTCTCTCATTACAGCAAATACACATGACCCCCGGTGTTCAACTGTAAACAATAATAGTTACTGGCTTCATTAGGAAGCTAGCAGATGGCTTATAAGTTCTCATGGTAGCATTTATCCATTTGAGGCTTGCAGTGTGCAAATGTTTGTCTTTTAAACAGGATAAAACAATGTAAAAGGGACTCTGTGCTTTGTTTTTATTAGTAGCAATTCATTTGTTTTGCAGATTTGAATCTGAGTATATGATGCACTGTCAATATTTCCTGGCCTCAGGTAAAATACTCTCTGGGCTTTCCCTCTGCCTCTGAGGCATTTTCTGTAGCAGAAGAAAGGAGGTCAAACGCTATTTCTGGAGCTTTGACAGAGCTGTATTTTTCTTAGTAGGACTCATGAAGCCAAACTCCCTCCCCGCCCCTTCCTTCCCTTCCCTTCCCGTGATGCCCCCTTTCATCAGAGAGACAGTACTGCCTATAGTTTCCTCTACACAAACTGGGGATCTGGCCGTGGCAATCATTAGTGCCCTTCTGTCATTCCAAAACATTTACACAGCCAAACTTTTGCGCACAGTTTTGGAATAACAGCTCGTTTACTGTCATCACCAGTCTGGTGCCCAGAGCGTGAGGAGCTTCAGGATGCTTCCCAGATAGGCTGTAGGCAGTTGCAATGATTGTCAAACATAACATAACTTATGATTGTCAGTCATAACATTGATTATCTCAATAGGCAGAGCTATCCGAAAATGAGTTAATATTCAGTAAAATTTGGTAGAGCATAAGAGCACTTTTAAAACAGAGCAGTCTGTGAGTCTCTGATGGTTTTTCCCATACTCTGAATACAGCTCAGGCTCTCATTACTATTTTCACATACTTGGCTTTGTTGGTAGCTGAAATCAAGCTACGTTATGAGGAAATAGACCCAGGGTTCTTCTACTAAATATGGTGTTTAATACCTCCAGTTTTCCTTGAAAGCACAGACACATGGTGGTGCAAATTCCCTTAAAACTGCATTACAGTGGATCGGCACATGGTAAAAGCCAATAATTAGTTCATAGTTCATGCTCATTCTATATTGGCTTCTCATGGTTTCTTCACATAAGCATTTGACTTACAGTTTTTACTGTATGAAGGGTGCTCTTAAGCCATTTGAAATCAGCCATTTATTTCAGAAAGGACTGCCAAAAATTAGAAACCTTTGTATAGGGAAAGTCTTATTTTGAGGGTTTAAATGAACCTGACTGCCTGGGACTTGTGTTTCCTTCTTGTACAGTAAGTGCATGAGTATCAAATTAGGGTAATTGGAGTAAACAATGATCTAGTAAGTATTTAGTGTTTCATATTGTATTTTCAAGTTCAATATTTAGTTTTTAAATTCAAAATTACTTTTTTTTTTTGAGGAATATTATATATGCTGGAAGAGAAATTGGAATTTTGCTTTCAGAGCATGTATTTTCACTTTTTATCTTCTTCCGTTTTATTAAAAATAGTATTTGCATAAAAAAATTTCTTTCTTCCAAGCACATCTGCTCTTGATTCTACCTCACCCTAAGATCTAACCCTTTGCATGTGATATCTTCAATGAAGAATGAGCAGCAGGAGCTGATGAGCTTTCAAGAAATAAAGATCTTATTTTTATGCAAATGTACTAGTAATTAAAATCGATGGGAAAAAAGAAAAAGGCAACTCAATATGCAACACCTTCAAATGTAATGTGAAGTATAATAGTTTTAAACTTTTCCATAAGAACACCCAGATTATTTAAGTGGTTTCATTTTGAGAACAGTAATAATTGTCATTCAGATTAATGGGTTAGTTTTTCTTATCAAAAGACACCTTTAAAATAAGTTTAGGGGTAATAGAAGTTTTAAAGGTTGGATTTTTTTCCTGTAGTTTGAAATAATGTTGGTGAAATTCTTAACTAAACTGAACTTCAATTCAAGCCTGTGGGTGAAGTACAGCTGTGCTTAAACAGCCAGTCTAAGGCCTACTACATGCCCAACACGACTTCCATTACAGAAAGTATGCCAAGCTGTGTCTTCAGCATGTACTGTTGCATCATCAAACAACTTGATTTCCTGAAGGAAGCATTTTACACAAAAAAATGCTCTGTTTTTATTTTTACCATTTCTTATTAATCACTTCAAATCTTCTCCTCTTTCCCTCCCCTCCCCTTTCCTTTCCTCTCCTCTCATTTTAGATCTTGAGGATTCTCTATTCTCATGTCACATGAGCACAATTCACGATAAAACAAAAACCATGTCTAAACACTGAACCCGGTTCTGTTCACACACAGCTGTTTTGCAGCTGTAAGGCTGCAAAGTTGGAATGCATAAAGAACTTCTGCCACTTTATCCTATGCTGTTTAACTATTATCCTATTATGATAGGTGCATCTCTATTGATTAGAAATAAGTTTATTTTGGACGGTTTGGAGGGTCTGGGCATTATATACATTTATATATATATTTTTATATATATACACACACATAGATATATACAGCTATATAGATATATATACACATATATATGCTAGAAAACTGCATAATTTATTTCCCACAGAATAAAGAAGTGAGGTATTGATGATTTATTGATTACCGTTTAAATTTAGATGATGTGATACAGGAGCTAATAAATAATATAAGACCACCATACAGACCATAACTGATGACCATTTAGTTATAAATGAGCTACCAATAAGTACATTTAATATAATAATTGTTTAAAATATAATAACATAAAGGAAGCAACTCACCATAAGTCCTTTCTTTTATAGTACAGTAGTAAGATTCCTTCCATTTCTGCTTCTATCCTCATTTCATTTTCATAGCTTCATTCACTACATGCCTATTAAATATATTATTATATTTCTTCCAAGCTATTAGAATGACTTATAGAAAATTTCTGGATGTCTTGAAAGCTTCATAAAAGAAACAATTAAATGGAAAATTGTCCAGAACAGGATCACGAGAAACTATTCTCAAATGCATTAGGTCTATTTGTATTCATCATTGTACTCACCAAGAGTAGGAATAATACCACTGATGCCAGACATGCTAACAGCAGATTGCTCTATTTTGCATATCCTACCAAAAATGGTTATTAGTATTGCAAAACTGAGCATTCAAAAGTTAGAAGCTGACAATATTATGAAAAGAAGCATTAGGAGATTGCTTTGAGGAGGGAGAGTAGGGATAATTTGCATCTTAATGTGTGGATACAAAATCTAGAAATCTACCAAAGGTGAGTATCTGAATGTCTTTGAGGAAAAATTCTTTACAAAAATATTAGATATGAAATATGGATCTAAGATTCATCAGAGAGTTTGACAGCACCTTTAAATTACCATCAGCCAGTAAGATAATGAAAATATCTAAGATACATTAAGAATTAAGCAAGAACAGCCACAGGCTAATTCAAGAGAATCATAAAGAAAAACCACGAACAATCTCCATACTGACTTAGAAATGTTTAATAACATAAAGGAACTACAAAGACCAACACTAAACTCATCAGCAGAGATTAGTTCATCCTCTTGCTGTGAGAAGGATTCAGATGGGACAAGGAGAAGGCTTATTTTCTTCTCAGTACCTTGAACTCCAGCACAAAAACCTCTCAGGGAGGATACCCCACAATCACTGCTTTCAGTTTTATTTTCTGCATAGGCATCTGGCATCAGTAGGAAGACAGCTGTATTGCTCCATGTAGTGAAGGTTAGAAATCACTGTGGAAAAAACCCGTGACTCATCTATTCTATCCACTTTCTTATGCCGCACTTAGTATCCTAGTATTAGAATTCCTTCCAATAATGTGATACAATGACTATCCTCATTTAACCTTGGCCCTAAAAACACTGGGGAAACATATATGTGTCATTTTGTTTTGCTTCATTGAGGAGGGGTCTGTTTTATTGTTTAGCTGGTCTTGCATATGAAACAGAAGGTAGTGACCCTGTGCGATTGTTTTTTCTTTCTGTAAGAACTAATTCTATTTTTTCTTTACCCCCTACCCTCAGTCCCTCCAGAATTTTGTCTCTCATACAGGTCATGGTATTCTGACACAGGTTGGCAGTGGAGCAACTCTGCCAAAATCCCATTCTTCACCCTCTAGATTTCAGTTAGCTTGGCTTGAGGCTGCAGAATACTGAGATCTCTTCAGACTTCACATCAATGAAAAATAAATATGAAGAGTGCAGAATGAATTTTATGTGTCCAAAATTGACTCCAATTTTCAGAAGATGAGAATTAGGCTTTAGCACCTGGAGAGCTGCAGGTTTTACTCTGCCCTGCTATAATATAGGTAACTGAAGTAAGAATAACAAAACGAGATAATTATCTAATGCAGTTCAACAAAAACTACTGCCTGAGAGGGAGCATTAGCCTTAAAGGCAGAGATGTAAGAATCCACAAACAGTCCAAAATTAAGGACTGAGCTGGCCACTTACTGCTTTCTATTTTCAGAGCTCTTCTATTTTGTATGAGCTCTTCAAGTAGCACCTCTTATTTCTTTGCTTCAGCTTCAGCTAAGTGTTCCTTTGTGAGCTGTTGTTGACAAAAGAATAAGCTATCTTGATGCTAATGAGTATGGTCATATGCAAAGTGTAGCTTACACTTGCTGTTGCCTTAATCTTCACAGAATCACAGAATCCTTAGGGTTGGAAGGGACCTCTGGATCCAGTCCAACCTGCCAAGGCAGGGTCACCTAGAGCTGGTTATGCAGGAATGTGTTCAGGTGGGTTTTGAATGTCTCCAGAGAGGGAGATTCCACAACTTCCCTGGGCAGCCTGTCCCAGTGCTCTGCCACCCTCAATGCAATGATGTTATTCTTCACGCTGAGGTGGAACTTCTTGTGTTTTACTTTATGGCCATCTTGCCTAACTCATTCTCCTTGTCTAACTGAAAAAGACAGCTGGGAAATAAAGCCCATTCATTTCAACTATTTCAACCAGTGACAACCAGTGATAGGGCAAGAGGACAGAGTCTTAAGCTGTGCCAGGGGAGATTTAGGTTGGACATTAGGAAGAAGCTCTTCACAGAAGGAGTGATTGGGCATTGGAATGGGCTGCCAAGGAAGGTGGTGGAGTCACCGTCCCTGGAGGTCTTTAAGAAGAGACTGAATGTGGCACTTAGTGCCACGGTCTAGCTGACAGGGTGGTGTTTGGTCACAGATTGGACTCGATGTTCTCAGAGGTTTTTTCCATCCTAGTTGATTCTGTTATTCTGTATCTGCTGGAATAATTATCAGTTCACTGCACAGACAGACAAACAAGTAAAATGATGGAAAGAAGTGTTAATCTTTGTCCTCCTGAGACAAATTCAAACTATTTTAAGACTACAAAAAACCCTAGAAAATATTCCAGTTTTCAGTTCTTTCCACACTCTGGTTATTATGCGTCTGGATTTAGCATTCTCCACCTTCTGCACATCATTTTTGTCCTTTGTGGCTGCCGCCAGATATTGAATGTCTAATGGAATTTTATGTTTTTACCAAACAGTTTGAACATAATTTAATGTAATCACTTAACCAATTACCCGATGCTTTAAACTTTGTATTGAACAATGCTAGGTCTTTGACATGCTCAGTACAGCCCATAATTTAGAGCATAATCTCTGTTATTTTTTTAACTTCCTTTTGCTTGCTTTTATACATTTTATATCTTCACTTCTATGGCATACACATATTCACTCTTTTTTCCCCTCCTTTAATTTGAACTATATTTTCTTCTTTTCTTTTCATGATCAGCTGTTACCTGTGTTCCTCACACATCAAACTGCACACCTTGAAGCTCTATCAGTTATCCATTAATATGGTAAAAATGAGAGTCTAATGCTAAGATTTCTGCATTTATCATCTTCCTTTCACACTTGTGGCCATTCCTCGACTTTGTAAGCAAGCCAGCTTGCTGTCCAGTTGAGTATTACTTCTGTACTTTTTTACCCTACTCATTAATAATGTAGTTGGTACTGGATTAAAAACTTCCTCGGAATCCAAGTGAATAATATATGCTTCTTTACTTTTGTCCGCTTTAATTATTATTTCCTCAAAGAAATAAAGCTTGTCTTTTATATGTGATTTCCATTTTGGTAATATTCACACTGAAATATTAAAAATTCTATTTGCATGGAAGATCTGGGCATTTTACCAAAATAGAAATGTTCCTCTTGTATTTTTAGATACCTGTCATAATGCCATAAGCAATATTTAACATTTTACTGACAGTGCATAAAGCAGTGTATTTGGTACTGTACGAAATGCAAAAATATGTTTTCACATAACAGAAATGAACTACAGCCTAATAACAAAGTAGATTCCATCAAGAAATACTTTAAATGTTGTGAAACATATATTTTATGCACAAAAATCTGCCAGTCAAGTTTTTACATCAGTTACAGTTTCATGAAATACCCTGGGGTGCGACTCTGTAGCAATGCGAAGACAACAAAGGAAATATGAACCTGAAAAAATGTCACAAATATATGAAACCTAAAATGTACCCATTAAATTTGATGGAAGAAGAATTACAAATCCAACATATTAGGCTGTTATATATTTAAAACTGGAAATCCTTTAAAAAGTCTTGCCACCAAAACTCCTATGAATTCCACAGGGATTTGTGGTGGAAATGAGTCTGATTTGAGACTTTAATCACATCCTGGTTTTTTACTTCTCTGAAAATTTTGTGGCAATTAAGGGCAATACAGACTTTTGTTAGCAATAGGGGTTTCTTTCCTTGCATAATTCATATTTCTTTGTGCTTTATTAATTAATACGGATTTTAAATAATGACAAAAACAAACAGGAAAACGTGATCATCATCTCTATTTGCTTCATGAAATCAGAACAAAGTCTGGGTTTGTGACTCTCCATGCAGAGAGAAGATAGTGTTCCATATGCATAGCATGGTCCCATAAACTTGACCACTGCAGCCAACTTCCCAAGTTGGTAGTCAGCCTCAGACTACCTCAGAGGACTAGTTCTCCAGCCATTCATGTGACTTAATGCTTTTGCCACACTGACTGATGTGTCCTAACATTGTTTCTTGAGGGTTCCTGGCCCCTGGGGATTGTCCATTGTGACAACTGATCTTGCGGACCATGCAAGCCCTAAGCCCCCTTGTCGTGGTTTTGTAATTAGCAAAGGCGTCACTGAACTTTTGATTGGCCTTTTTGTCCAGAAATTACCTGGACAAAACCATCCTCAGCCCCAGGGATGGGCTGGTGGACAAAACCACGACACCCCTGAACCACACCAGAGAGAGATGTAACTGGGAGACAAACAGTGAAGTGACAGCTGACATCTCCCTCTACATAATCTTGGATCAGCAGGTATCCTTCCTGGCATATTCTCTTTCATTTCTTTCAAAGAGGAGATACAGCTTGTATTGTATGTTTAGGGACTTCACTGGTCTCTGAGACTGCAGCAGTTCTTCACAACAAACCTTTGTCCCACTATCAATTTTATGGCGTTGCCAACACACACTGACATGTCATTATTGGCTCCCATTTTAAAGTAATGTACTGGAAAACATCTCAGGCAGATCTCTGCGAATCTCCACTTGTGATCTCCTTCACAATGAAAAATGACTATTTACTCTGATGTTCTCTTTCTATCTTTTAACCAACTATTTATCCATGCAGGAAGCCTCCATTTTTAAGCTGTCATTGTTTAGATAGATTCAGGGTCCCCTAGCCTAATGTTGTCCCTAAGGCCTGCCCTCTACTCCCATGGAGTTCCAGTTCTTACCCTCAGTCCCACCATCCCTGTCAGGATTGTATTGAAACAAACCCTAATTGTTGCCTAGCCAGAGGTCAGGTTCAAATGCACCAGGTTCAAATGGTGGACTTGGCAGTGCTAGGTTTATAGTTGTACTCGATGATCTCAAAGGTCTTTTCTGACCTAAATGATTCAATGATTCTACAAATCTAGAAAGAGCAATATAGCAGTCATAGCTTGTGAGATACATACATATGTCACAGCTCACGATAGGTCTTTTCTGCTTTTTTAGACTGTTTCTTTCACATTCTTTTCAACCACCTTTTCAGAACTTTGTCAAAGGCTAACATTAAGTTTAGACTAACACCTCCTAGCATGCTTAAGGCACCTTGTATACTGTTCTCCCTGGAAATCTCCTGGACACCTGTCCTGCATTCCTTTTCTACCATCAGTCTCATCACCCCCTGTAAGCTTTCTGATTTTTCAAACCCTAACCTTAGCCATTGAGACAAACCCTAGCCTGAGGCTGGATTCATGTTACTTTCAAATTCTGTTATGGGCTAAAGGCATCATGCCTTAAAAGAGAAGGTAAGAATGTAGCATTGGTCCTGTTAATGTTTTAATAATCTAATGGTACAATTTACTCCATTAATGCAGAAAAAATACTCTAACAATACACTTAAAATCTACAGTTAAAATTGTATATAAACTTCATTGTTCCTTCTCAGTTTCTCTGGTGCTGTGCTCACCTGCTGTATGTCCCACTGGGTGCTAAGGTCAACAACTTCCATCTTCCATAAAAAGTGTGTGTCAGAAATGGAGGTGTTATGAGTCATTGGCCTCCCGTTTCTTTTGATGGAAAAAGTTTAATGTTCACAGTAGGAGTCTCTTTCCCCTCTGATTTGGGATCTGCGTGGGTTTTCTTAATATAGTTGGCATTCTTCTTCTCATTGCTAAAGTCTGAAATTTGCCCCACAGCCTCCTACAGCTTCCTTCAACATAAAAAGACACTGATACAATAGGGTAGTTAGGCTTTTACCATATAAAGTGTACACAGACCACGCTCAACCCAGTCAGGCAACACCCACTTGATCACTAAATGATTTTCATGCACACACACACACACACACACAAAAACCCCGAAACAAAATCAGGTCATGTCAAGACAAGCCTAGACAGCTCCTGAGACCCTGCACTGTCAAGTCACAATGGAGTTTCTGGCCTTTTACTTGTATTGGCAAAATCCTATTTACTGAGCTACGTCTGAATGCACTGAAAAAACCAATACAGTGAATAGTGTCTCACTTTACAAGGTCTTTGTTCTTCTGTGCCTTATCCTTCATTTGGGAATGAGAGTCACACCTTTTGGAATAATTTTCCTTAGTCATGCCCCAAGGCTTATGTCAGACCAGGCTGGACGTGCTCTCGATCCCCTCACATAATGTGCTCCCTATAAGCCACTCCTGAAGTTCTGCCTTGGTGGTCTTTTTTTCTACCTTTAGTCTTACCATCTCTGTAGACATTTGTATTTAGCAAACCCTAATTCTAACCTGAACTCAAGTCTTTTGGAAATCAAAGTGGACTGTATTGACATCATCATCATCCCCATATTAGCCCAACCCTTTACAGCTCCTTTGAAAAACCTTTTATCAGAATTGTAAAGCCATATTTTCCTCAACAGAATGTGACTCTTCCCAAATAAATCAGAACTACCCAGATGTCCCCTAATTTTGTTTCTTATCACAGTTTCTAGTAATTTGCCCAACACACATCAGACTTAGATTCCTACTATTTCCCAGATTTTCCCTGGAACCTTTTTAAAGAATTGATGTCACATCTGCCGCCTTCCAGAAGCAAGGCAATTTTAAGCAATAGGTTACACCCTGCAGTGAGTAATTCAGCTCTTTTGTCCTTGAGTTCCTTTAGAAATTTGGAGTGAATACTATACAGTCCTGGTGATTTTCACTTTATCTATTTATTCCATAATCTCTTCTACAGTAATTTCAATTTCAGACTGCTCTTCAGACAAGTCCCCCACCAAGAAGGGTTCTGGTTTTGGAATCTTTCCAGTTCCTTCCACAGCGAACACCAATGCAAAGGGTTCACTTAACTTCTCTGCAATGACCTTGTTTCTCTGAGTACTCTTTCATGACCTGAAAATGAACTGGTTGTACAGTTGCAAAATTCCTGCCTCTGATGTGTTTCATAGCAAAAAGGATTACTAGTTTTGATTCCTTTGTTAGCGATTATTCAGATGCTTTTTTGGTCTGCCTTATTATGTTTTCACATGTAACCTCACAGCATTTGTACCTCCTTCTTCTTGTGTCATTGGAACATGACTTCAGCATTTTCAAAGATGGCTTTTTGCTTGTAACAACCTTACTTACCCTGCTGGTTAATTACACCAGCTTCCTTTTGCCCTTTCTGAAGTCTTTCTTAAGAGAAAGTATGTATTCCTACTACATTATTCATAAATAGGTTCTTTGGTGCCCGTACAGAGTTGAGACTCTGAGCTGCCCTTCATTTCCTTGTAACAAAATTTGTCTTTCTTACTTCATTACTCTTTTCTGAATTAAAACAAAGCTGTAGAGAAGAAGTGCCTGGATGTAAGCCCCTTGCTGTTCATTGACCATGATCTTATCTAGATGTTGTTGAAGGAGATTCCTGGCAGGGTTCCCTTCCTCAGAGCTGGGTCTAGAGAGAACAGAGAAATAAAAATATGGGGAAATGTGTGCATGTGCTGTTCGAGGACTCTGTGTTCTTACCCGCCCTTGTTTTTTTTCCCCCTAGTCCTATGGATAATTAATTCACACAGTTCCCTGTGCTTCCCTCCCTCATAGCACTATTGGTTTCAGTGAACAGTTGTCCCCATTTAAATTTTTGTGGCACTCCTACTGACATCATCTCTGGAATGACAATGGTGATCAGAGTGATGCTCTGCACAGTAAGGCTACAGATGTATGTATGCCTCGGGCGTCCCTGCCTGAAGCACCAGGGACAACTCTTCATGATATCTGCTCAGTGACCCAGCTGTGTCGTGAGTCTGGCACACACAGGGTCAGCAGGACCAAGGGGAGTGGCTCAGTCCCGAGGCTTCCATGCAGAAGTCAGTTGTGAACACTGCAGTGAATGATTAAGGGATTGAGCAAAAAGGAGGTGTAGGGTTCTTCTCTAATCAGCCTCTCATAAGAGACCTTGCATGCCTTGGGTAACTCAGATGCCAGTCAGGCTCATAAGAAGATACATTTCTCAGGGCGATGACCTGCTTGTCTGAATCATACTATACCCTTGGGTACAGGGGAAATGACTGTCTGGTCTGGGAAATCTGTACCACATCTAACACAGTTCAATTACAGCATTAAAAATCAATGACTTTTCAAAATAATCAAGTGTAAAAATAGTAACAGGTTGGGGTTCTTCTCACTTCCTTTTCAGGGTACTTTTTAACAGCTTTCATTCTAAGATTTTTTAGTACTCATATTTCTCTGCAAACTAATTCAGAAACCTTTTGAAGAAGAGCTGGGTAAAAGTTGAAAATACTGCAGCCAAAAAAGGTGAAATTCAAAAGTTACAACATTTGTCTGTGCCACGGCACTTTCCAACTGATGGAAAACAGTGAGAAAATTGAAAGCTAGGGTCCTGCCTACTATTTTAATTTTAAAAATATTGTTGAATGTGAAAAAAAACCATGTAGGATTAACCCATTCTGGCATATTCTAAATTTGGGATCAAAGAGATAAGCTTGTCACAGTGGGGTCCCACAGAAGTTGGGAAGATAAAATTCCTGAGCCTTTGATCAGCTTTGGCTGATCCTGAGCTGTCATTCAATCGTTTATATCCCTGGAATATATAGTCATGGTTACAGTATGTTCCTCCTTTAGATATCTGCTCTGCAGAAGGTAAAGTATTTTAAGCTCTTTTGTAAGATCACAAATAAAGATTAAGATCTTGCATAGCATAAATACTGGCCTTTATTTATTTGTTCTCTAGCAGTGAGGCACCACTATTATGGTGGGATTTCTCCTTTATCAGTACACTTCCTATATCCCATTTCCAGCACTATCCATTTGAGCCATAGCTATCTTACTTATTTTTGTTCTGTGCATTAGTATTTGCCAGCGGGTGGCCATGAGTACAAGAGAAATTCTGTGCAAGCAGTCAGTACTTCTGACAAGGTTTTCTTGGTTCTACTGCTGTTGAATTACCAGGAGAATAGAGCAGAAAAACATTTTTAGAAAGCTGTGTTTGATGCCAAGTGGAAACAATGACTACCTCCATCAAAAACCCTTTCTTTACTGGGTACCTGATGCACTACAACTAGCTAAATATAAATGATTTTATTAATATTTTTACAGCTTCAGGCTTTGAGAATAAAAGCATTAGCTCTTATGGGCCGTAGTAGTTCTTATACAATCTGCAGCTCATTTCAGCAGCTATCATCTTTCATTTGTCAGCTCAGAAAAATTGACAAACACAATCCAATGGCTGTTATTGACTGCAAAAGCTGCTATTTTCCTGGTAATTATCTTAGTTCATGCCACAAGTCTGAATTTAAATGCATAATTCAAATTCTTTTGAAGTTATATGAGTCTTCACTGTTTTGTTCCTTTGCGTTATGCTTGACAAATTCAGGTGCTATTTAATATTTGTAATTTTTTAAAATATACAAGGAAATTATTCTTGTCAAGCTATTCTGTAAAAACATAGTTTTGGAGTAAGAATTTACTCATGGAAGCATATTGTTATCTTTGCATAAGCAGAAATTCTGAGTCAGCTCCCTTTTCCAACAGGTTAAGATTTGACTTTATTTGTCTTGTTATTTTAGGGGCTTTCCAATTCACTTAGTTCACTTTAAACAGTACTTAAAATTCACTTTTAATCCACAAAATCTAAAAAAAAAATAATATTTTTCTATAAATAATAATTCACACTTTCACACTAATATTTATTAGTTCAACCTTTAAGAAAACCATCAACTATCAGAAGATTGGGAATAAAATAATCAGAATTGGTAATTATGAAAGCATCGTGGAAAGAAGAGCTTTGATAAACAAACAGTATGATAGTAACTGAGGGGACAGTGGAAATTAATGTTTGATAACAATAAGGGAAGTGGTCACAGCAGCAAGCCTGACAGAGTTGAAGAAGCTTTTGGACAATGCCCTTAGGCACACAGTGTGACTCTTGGGGATGGTCCTGTGCAGGCCTGAGAGATGGACTTGAGGACCCTTGTGGGTCCCTTTCAACTCAGCAGATTCTGTGATTCTGTATATCTGGAGTTGCATTTCTTTGCGAAATTGAGGGCAAAATTATTTCTTTACAAACATTTCTGATTCTATAATTTGGAGTCAGAGAGGCTGCTCTGTCATTAAAAGAGAGTGCTTTTTTTATTACAAAAAATCTAAAAATACAGTGTTCTAAACATGGTAAATGGTATACACTTAATTAGGTGAACTTTATTTGGATAAAAATTGAATTTTAAATTATCTTGAAATGTAGGCTTGTAAAATGTAGAAGTGTTCAAACATTCCTGAAAATGAGTAAGGTAAATGACATGATGACAAGATGAAAAACAACGGAAAGGCCAGCTCAGACTAGGACAGATTAGAGTAATATAAAAAAATGTTTTAATATAGTGTATATATGTTAGCATAATATATGTAGTGTGTCATAGTCAATTTTAAGCTAGTGATAGCTAATATTATTTTTATATATTTTTTAAAAGATTTGAAAAGACAGGATAATTTTTACTTTGCCTCTGTAGTTGGCACATGATTGTGATTGTAATTTTAAATACCTGGGTATCAATATTGCTCTCTTGACATATAAAAGGTTAAACAATGTAAAGAGCAATAAGATGGAATGGGGTCAGAGTTCTAGACAATTTTTTGCAGCTAATTTCTGCAAATGCGTCAATAAGGAAATTTTCTTGGAAGCATAAGAAATACCACAGACTACACAAATCTGAGACTCAAGCATTCTACTGCCTGCTCCCTGAAGTACGTGCAAACATTCTATGGGATACAGTAATGAAATAAAACATCTGTGGGTATATTTTCTTCCCATGCTTTAGGTAATTTATGTTTGTTTTATAACTTGAATCATGAGAGTTTATATCCCTCATACATTTTAATACTATCTAAAATAACCCTTGCTATTCTTGTTATTCACGTAACAGCATAATCTTTTATTTAAGCCCTGTTTAGCTCTTGTCTCTAAGATGTCTTTCAGACATGAGTTTACAGGTTAATTATGTATCAAGAAAATATTTCTTTTTATCACTACTTTGTGTGACATTTTTTTGTTTCTCAGTGTCTTGTATGGTGAAAAAAGGTTAATAAAGACATGTGTTTTACTTAGTCATAAACTTTATATATGTCTACTATGGCAGGATGTCATCTTACCTCCATTTTCCTCCTAACATGGAAGCATCTAATTTCCTTTGCTGCCTTCCATTCCACTGTTTCAGCTTCTGTTGTATTCTTTCAAATCCTGGTAACAAGAATACTGAACACAGTAGTTAAGAGATGCTGATGGAAATGTGTCATCTTGCAGTGTTTCAGAATAGCAGATATTTTCAGAATAGCAAAGATATTTTATATCAATTTCTCCATGTCGTGGCCAACAAATCTAATTCTTGGGACTCTTCTCAGGACTGGGTTTATGTGCAGTTGTCCACTAGAGTGCAGGCTGAGACCAAAAAACTCATTTTGTTCCTGTCACAAACCGACTTTGAACCCAGGTGTCTTAATGTAAATTATTAGTACATTAAAGAACTGCACCTTCTAGCTTCAGCTGTGAGTATATATACCGATATCAAACTTGATGGAAATAGCTTGTGAAGCTTAGTGACCTAAGGTGGTAATAATAAAGTATTCTGGAACCTGGATAACATTTTATTCTGTCACTATGGTTTTCTTGCTCTAGTGGCATCAACTAATTTGTACTGCGTTATAGAAAATCTCTGTATCTGGCTTTTCAGCTAGTCTCCATTTCCTCACACTGCTCTTACCCTTCTCTGTCAGACTGAATTTCTTTCAGAGACAAAATATTGTTCTGTATTGATTCCACTGTGCTAGCTAATTTCAGGTTTTCATACTGCAGACCAGCTGAAGTGCTGTTCAAAATATTGAAAAATTTTCTAACACAAAATGCACAGATAAATTGACCCATATAATATCTCCAAACAAGAATCCCCCGTTCTCTAATCCTTTAAAAGACCATTAAAGTCAATTTAACAGACTCTGCATGGAAACATTTTTATTCTAAAAAGTTGTACTGACAAGACTAGCCAGTTTTCACAAAACCCATAAAATTCTTACAACTTTTGGCCTGTTTCTTATTTTGCTTGTGTAAGACATTGATCTTCTGTGGAAAAATTCTCACCCCAGAAGACATATATACCAGCAGAGAGATTCGGAGTTCTCCTTGTTACTGTCCCTGTAGAACCTACTGCATTTTTTGCAGAAGTAAAAGGCAGTTTTTTAGTTTACTTTCCTGTAAATGAATACTGTATTTCATTTTCCTTTTCCTTTCTCAAGTTTGAAAAAAGTAAAGCACATCTGTTATTTATTTCTTTATCTCCCTAGGCTGCTGTGAAGACTGGCCTCAAAAGACAGTCCTTCTTCAGTACTTTGAACCCTAAAAACATTCTGTTGTATTCTGAGAAAAAGGAATTGGATATATCTAACTAATGCCCCTCTCCCCTTTCCACCGTCTATAGCTCACCCATCTTTGAATTACTTAATGACTCCTGCTTCAAAAATCACATGCCGATATTTGCTTTCTTTACCTAATTGTCTCTTTTCTATAGCACAAAGCTCCTCATTTACCATATAGTGTCTTTGCCATCTGAGTCAATGCCTTCCTAAAGTGAATGTGTTTTTATTTATAACGGTTTTAAAGTTACAAGAGCATTAAAAAAATATGGATACAAACTGAAAGATAAAAAAATAACCTTGGTTGAAGCAAGTGCTCAGCTTAGGTTATTTCAGTCTGAACAAATCATCTTTGTCTGATGTAGACAACTAAAAGCAGAATCTCATAATAGGAAAGTGCCAGGAAATATTGAAAAGGAATCATGCTGTCAACTCTGCTTATGAAATAAATTAGGTTTACTAATGGTTATATTTCCCCTCATATCTACAGAGGGAGCACAGAGTTCCCGTTCTTCCAAGTTAGGATGTCAAATGTATTTCCTGACAGCTCCAGCTCACTTTTCATTATTGATAAGTTAGAGCAGTGTGGCTGTTAGCTGCTCTTCTGTAATTACTTCAGTGGGTTTAGGAAGCAGCTGGAACTTAAAAGAGGTGAAAAGTACTCACATATAATATGATAGTGAAAGTGGCACCTGATCTCCCTCTGCCCTGATGCCAAGCTAACACTCAGAATGTTACAAAATGAAGGCACCGTGCCCCCTGTCTCATAGTTCTCTTAGTGCTATGTCCTAGGGATGGAGCAGTTATTACTGAGGAAGGGGGCCTTTGATGGCCTTTCAATTAGCCTTTGATGCTAATTTGGGGAACTGGGAGTATTGGCAAACTTGAAAGGCAAGTAGGTCAAAGGGATCTCATTGTGCCGAAGTGAGATACAGGACAAACCCAGGGTGAGTGCAGAAGTTCTTTTTATTTCTTGTAACTTAGTTTAATTTAGCTAGCTACAGCAGTGTATCTGAGAATCCTGAGATATTGTCTTTCCCCCCTGTCCCAATCCACAGGTTAGCTGAAAGGGTAATTTATCTCTTATCACAGAATGGATTTAGCACATTTTCTTAAAACCTTCCATGCTAAATCCCAAATAAAGATGTAAGAAAATGATTCTGCATAGCAGCTCTTGTATGAAGATTTAAGTATTATCACACTGCAATAATGAAATCTAAAGATACAGTTAAGATAAATGACAAGAAATTATACTTAAAAAAAAAAAAAAAGGAAATTTCTCTACAGATGAAATCTAAAGCTTATCATAAATGAAAAAGAATTTGAGAGGAACAAGAACAAACCAGGACAGAAATTTCGCTGAGGTTATAGAAGACAAACATATATGGAATTTGTATTGGGAGAAGAAATGGAAAGACTACTAACAGCAAACTAGTTGTCCAGATGGGAAGGGATATGTGTATTCAATATCATTTGTATGGAAGAGTAAAGGTTTCTGTCTTCAGAATGTGTCTGATGTAGTGATTACAGGTAATCCTATTGTCCAGTTGGAGTTTTTGCAAGCTAACTCACTGCAACAGATTTTGGGACTTGAGGAGAGTTCACGCAGGTAAGTCTGAAAAGCTACATCATCATGATAGGAAAATCATGCCAAATCAGAAGGGATGGAAATAGAAAATAATCTTCTTAGATATTAAAAATAGCCTTGAAAAATAAGGGGAAGGTAACAGAAGAAATAGAAAGCTGTGAAGTACGTAGGCAGGTGCTGAGTACAGAAGCAGCATGCCAAGTGAAATTTTTCACTGAGAGCAGAAAATTAATTTCTCACTTCTAATTAGGAAATATCTGTGATCATGACTAGTACGGGTGGGCAAAGAAGGTAATTCATATTTTGAAAGAAAACACTATGATTGCCAGAGGATTTGCAGTCTGAGACTTTCTGTCTCAGTTTACTTTCCCAAGGACAGCTTAGCAAGATTATCTGGGATTTCCAGTTTTGGATGGAGATAGGAAAAAATATCATGTGCAATATCTTCTAGTTTTTCTAGCACCCATTTTTATCCTATTATCCTGGTTTCAGCTGGGCTAAAGTTAATTTTTTTCTTAGTAGCTGGTACAGTGCAGTGTTTTGGATTCCATATGAGAATTTTACAAGCTTACATAAAACCGGGAATTTGGATGCAAGGGCAGATATGAATGGAACAAGGAGTTTCAAAAGTAGAGAGGATTGGTCAGAGACTTAGATACAAACATTAAAGAAATGTAAACAGAGAAAACATCAGCAAAGAGCATACAGAAAGAACAAATCTAGGTGGAGAATATACTCATACCAGAGAAACAACGATGTGATCAAGGTACTGCGAAGACAATGTTTGCCTCTAACTAGAACCATCAGTATGAATAAAAAAGACAGATGTAAAAATTAGGAAAGCACCGTGTGTCTATAAAAATTTTAGGTGAGATGAAAAATAGCTGTAATGTTAAAAATGGATCAGAAGACTGTTTAAAGAGTATTATTTATATATTCATTGTTACCCCAGTCAGAATAAAGTGCAAAATTCTAGATTTAGGGAATTTTGAGTCTCAAAGACTGAGAATGTAATACTCAAAATAGTATCTCACTTGGACAGGAAGGAAGAAAGCTTAAATTTAGCACTAGATTCTATTTTTCAAGGAACAGATGCTATAGAAAGGTAAGATAATACACAAGCCATCAAAATTTAAGAATAGAGAAAAGATTTCCATTAGGACATGAAAAGCATAGAGATATCTTAAGCTTGATTCTCTCAGAGATACTCATCATGCACAAGAATTTCTGGCATTCAATGCTTACAAATCTGTAAAAAAGTAAGCATCTAAACACAAATTACAATGTCCTGAATTTTGGTACCTGAGTTTGAAAATACCAGATTTTTAACAGCCTTCCATCTGCCCCTAAATTACCTGGATACCATCCAATTTGGTTTTGATCAAAGCCTGGCAATAAGTCACACTTTCTTACCATCTTTATTAATAAGTAGTTACAAAATTATGTAGTATAAAGTTAAAAATTCTGTAGCGATTCTGAAATGCTTACGGTCCCTGTACAAAATGCTACAATATGAGAATCTAGCAGTTTATTGCAGTTCTGTTAATGGGCTGGTTTACTAACAAGATGCTGCAAGCTAACCCTGTTTATGTCTTCCACCACTGAGGTTCTAAAATAGTATTTTGTTCACAGTACAAAGCCTGACATTGCAACAAATGTTTTTTGAACAGTGAGGAAGCCACAACTTCATATTCTTGATTAAATTAACTATAGAAATTGAGAACTGCAGCATATACCAGCAGCTGCATTTGTATTTAATGTGTTTTTTGTCTGTAAGCAAGTATAGAAGAAAAAGTTTAACTCAGGTAGAAATTCCTATTTGGAAAAACACTTAGAAGATGAGACTTGCCTAAAAAATAATGTTCTTTAACTATGAAATTTATTCTGTCAGTGACCAGTTACTTGTCTGAAAGACAGGTAAGAACCAGATGTTAAGATATAAAGACATGCTGTCATATTTATTTATCTGTATTTCTGCCCACACCTAGTAATTAGTTACTGAAAAATTCATTCTATTACAGAAAAAGAAAACAGCTCATTAGCAATTTCTTTTTACTTTCCCCTTAAGTTTTGAGAGTGGTCTACCAAACTGCATGCTCCATAACCTGGCAAATAGCAAACATTACTCTCTGAGCCATGACTTATACATATGGTACATTTGGGGAGAGATCTTGCTTGCCAGCAAATTTAAAAGAGTCTGTTGGCAAGCAGTAAGAAAAAGAAGAGGGGGTCTGAAACCTGGGGGTTCCCAAAACTCAACTTAGTTTGCTTTTATAAAAATTGACAAAAGGTAGATGTGAACATTTCACAAGCAGGAAGCTAAAAATATAAACACCTTGACAGATGGTTATATATTTAGCATGCCTTTCAAATTTATATTGCTCTTCATTAATAAGAGCATCTAAAGTATTTGTAATCAGCTCAGATTGTTTATTGATGTCTATACAACAAGGTCATGATAATCCATGCTCGAAACCATGTTAGGAAATGAGACACAAAAAAGATAACTTATAAAGACTGTCTGAGGTATCCCAGTTTTCTTGAAACACATCCTTCTTCTGTGGAACAAGACAGTGTTAGATACAAAATTAAAAGAAATTCAGTCTATTTGAGTGCATGTCTGTCTTAACAGGGGCTTTGAGTAAGAGCCATCTAGTTCTGTCAAACAGGTCTGAATGGTTCTGAGACAGATGAAGGGTGCAAATAAGCTTCTAGATTGCAGAGTTAATGGAGAGGAGGATTCAGAAAGCAGATCCAGAATAGCTGCTGCTTTTGCAAAGCAGGCAGCTGCCAGAGAAGTCTTAGGGAACCTGCCAGGCAGCATGACTGCCCCACACCTGTACCAAGGTAAACTACCTACCCTCAGCACAACCCAGTGTGTAGACCACTGGATCCTGGCCTAAATTTTACCTAATCTAGGTGTAACCAACTTCCCAAATGTGCTTGAAGAAAGAGGCTGTCATGTCAGGTATGTAGCATATTGTTAGAAGAACAGTCACAACTTGGCCACAAGAGAAGTTTGTAGTACAATTCTTTGAAAAAACATAAGGAAAATTCAAAAGGTAGCAAGGTTTCCAGAAGATGTGTCATTTAGCAACCCTATAGGAGGCGTCTACTAAAATTCCACCAAAAGTTTTCCTCCTCAGGCCATATATCAATGTTGTATTATAAGAAATGCTAAATGCTGTTAACCACGTTTTTGGGGTTTGAGAAAGGACAAGACAGAATAGTCAATAATGTTTGGGAAAAAAAAAAAAAGTTGAATTAACAGATTGAGATATAATCATAGAATCAACCAGGTTGGAAAAGAGCTCCGAGATCATCCCTTGATCCAACACCAACCTGGTTACTAGACCATGGCACTAAGTGCCCCATCCACCCTCATCCTAAAAACCTCCAGGGACAGAGAATCCACCACCTCCCTAGGCAGCCCATTCCAATGTCTGATTACCTTCTCTGTAAAAAATTTCTTCCTAATACCCAACCTAAACCTCCCCTGGCACAGCTTAAGACCATGCCCTCTTGTCTTACTGATAGTTGCCTGAGAGAAGAGACCGACTCTCACCTGGCTACAACCTCCTTTCAGGGAGTTGTACAGAGTGATGAGGTCTCCCCTGAGCCTTCTCTTCTCCAGACTAAACAATCCCAGCTCCCTCAGCCTCTCCTCATAGGGCTTGTGCTCAAGTCCCTTCATCAGCCTGGTTGCTCTTCTCTGGACCTGCTCTAACACTTCAATGTCCTTCCTGAACTGAGGGGCCCAGAACTGGGCACAGCACTCCAGGTGTGGCCTCACCAGCGCTGAGTACAGTGGCAGAATCACTTCCCTGCTCCTGCTGGCCACACTGTTCCTGATACAAGCCAGGATGCTATTGGTCTTCTTGGCCACCTGGGCACACTGCTGGCTCATGTTCAGCTTCCTGTCAATCAGCACCCCCAGATCCCTTTCTGCCTGGCTGCTCTCCAGCCACTCTGTCCCCAGCCTGTAGCACTGCAGGGGTTGTTGTGGCCAAAGTGCAGGACCCGGCAGTTGGCCTTGTTGAACTTCATCCCATTGGAATCAGCCCAACTCTCCAGTCTGTCCAGGTCCCTCTGCAGAGCCCTCCTGCCTTCCAGCAGATCAACACTCTCCCCTACCTTGGTGTCATCTGCAAATTTGCTAATGGTACACTTACAATGCCCTCATCCAGATCATCAATAAAGATATTACACAGGACTGGGCCCAACTCTGATCCCTGGGGGACAGCACTAGTGACTGGCTGCCAACAGTACTTTCAAATTATTGTGGAAGCTTATTTGCTAAGCATGACGAAAACATCTAAGTTTTGCATTTCAAAAAATATATCATTCTTACCTAATTTTATAGAAAGTTGAAAACTCCACTCTGAAATTTAAAACCTCATTGCTTAGTAATATAAGCAGTTACTTTTCAGTGTATATTTTTTTCTTGTATAATGGGAAAGAGAAGGGAGCAAGAATCTTTATTTTTTGAGAAACAGGAATGGTATTATCTTAAATTTGGTTCTGGCTTGTTTATAGGTGTTAGCTGGAAAATACGATAAGTTCGGAGGAAGGGAATAGTTTGTAAGAACTCCAGTGTTCATAGAACAGAAAATCATTCACTATGTATGATCAGCACAAAAGCACTGAATTGTTATGGTCTGTCCTCAGAATCCTAATTATGAAAAATAACAAATTTGGCATGGGTAATTGCAACACTATCTATTAGAATTCATATTTCAAGAGTGCAGAAACAGATATATAGAGAGTAGAAAACTTTTTGAATTGAATTATGCTATTTTTTTCTTCAGATTAATTAAATGAGTGTTTCATAACTCTCTTCATGATCAGCCATAGTCAGGTCTTTCATTTTACGTCCAGGCTTATGCTTTCCTGAGTGATGCTACTTTCATTAAATTTGTTTTCTTTTTCTTGCATTTAAACAGTTCCTTTTCATTCATTAACAAACTGTACATGAACATGTGTTGTCCATATGAAATTGTGATAATAAGAGTCTTGCAAATGGAAATAGCTATATGTTTTCCCACTCAGAGGGCTGAAAAACTTGTCAGTTGAAATATAACAGGCTGCTTTTGCCAAGTTTTTTTGTTACAAATAAGAATATCTGTGAAATTAAGTAACATTTTCATATTTGATGGTTTGTCAGTTGATTCAAAAAAAGAAAAAGATAGCTATCTGATACGGCAATGTAAATATGAAAACATATTAGCAGTGTGTTCCTCTGTTTTGATCACTACAGGATCTCTCTATTTTGGCATAGCTTCAAAAATAACTCTGAGAATAGCAGGCTCCTTGATTTAGCTGTCTTCTTGCACACATGTTGGTGTAGTAAGGTGTACCCACTCGTGCAATTTGCTGTGCACAGGGTCAATGAGGGGGAACTTTAAAAGACAGCTTCCAGTACAGGACTGCTATGTGCTCAGCTTCCAAAAAAAGTCCTGTTACCAACCTGAAGCATCTTCCTGGATGAAGAGGAGGATTTTTGACCAGGCTGCAGGAAACCACTCTCTCAGCCATGTCTGCTGACCACATTCAGATCAATGGTGCAGCTCACACGCAGTGCAAACCCACGGCTTGTGCGCACAAACCCCTCTCGGGGATGCTCTCAAAGGCAAGTGTTTTCCTTTTGTCCATCACTGAGTTTGCTGCACCTGTCACCGCCTCCAGTGGGAACCAAATTGGTCACGTACGGCTGGGTTTGGGCAGTTTTCACTTGATGCCTTGCAGCCCCATGGAGCAAACATGTGTACTGTGCTCCCATTTGAGTGCTTCCATAAAGGCAGGCCCCTGTGGCAGCCAGCCAGCCAGGGTAGGGAGCTCTCACAGAAGGAAGACAAACACACCACACTGACATTTTATATTTATTATTATACTGCTTATTTTGCACTGTAAATGGACAATATACATGTTCAACTACCTGTGCATCCTGGGAGACTTCTAAAACCTGGCAGCAGCTGGAGGTATTAATAAACCATAACTCACATTACACATCAATTTCATATTCAAAGAAAAAAAAACACACCGATTTTTAGACATCTTAATATGTTAATGTCAAACTTTAATGAATAGTATTTACCTCAAGAGCGTGAGCCGGGCGAAAACCCTCGTGCTTGTGTCAAAGCATAAGGTTAGGAACAGCGTCTGCCAGGAAACTGAAAACCCCACAGACAGATATTCGAGTAACCCGTTCACACGTGGCGGAGGCTCTCACAGCAGCCCGAGGGTGCCCGTGGCCTCCCCTTGGCCTGCAGGACCGGCTCTCGGGCGCTGCGGGCGCACCCAAACCAGCGCCCACCGGGATCCCCGGGGCCCCTCCCGTCGGGACCGGGGCCGGGGCACTCCCGGGCCCGCCCCTTTCCCCGCCCGCCTCCGCTGTGGCGCCAAGCGGCGAAAGGAGAGGGATCACGGCAGCGGCGGAATGAGCTGCCCTCAGCCCGGCCAGAGCCAGAACGGGTACGCGGGCGGAGGAGGCCGAGGGGGATGGGGGGGCCCGCGGGACCCTTTTCCAAGCTCTTCCCGCCCGTCATTCCTCTTCCACCGGCACCGTGCTCTCCTCCCGCTGCTGCCGGATAAAGTTTCTGCACCCCGGGCCGGGCCGGGCCGGGCCGGGCCGGGCCGGGCCTCTGCGGTGAAGCCCGCTGCGCCGTGCGGCCGTCCCGGCGGCTGAGGGCGGCAGGGAGGGAAGCCGGTGTCCTCCGGGCCAGGGAAGAAGAAGAGAGAGGGAAGGTGGTGTCCTAGGAGGGAAGAAGAGGCAGGGAGAGGAGGGTTCCGCGGAGCCGGGGGCGCTCCCGGGCCGCGGCCGAGCCCGGGGAAACCCGTCCCGGCAGGGAGGCGTGTGTTGGAGCCTCCGAAGGCCCCGTCTGTTTTCCTTGGGCTTTGTAATCGCTGGGGTGGGAAACAGAGCAGGCAGGGTGTTTCGTGTTCATTATTGCCGGAAATGGAGACCGGCGTGAGCAACATGCAATTAAAGACAAAAGTGACTGTAAAAGCGAAGTACGTTCAGTGAAGAGAAACGTTCTTGTACTGCTCAATTGGGGCACAGTATTTCTATACAGTGTTTATGTTTGCAGGTTTGGTGGGTTATCTCCCAAGAAAATTTTTAATATAGTTAATGTTCAATGCGCTGAGTATCGTTTTTCTCTAAGAAAGCTTGTTTTTTCTCTCTCAAAACCTTCCCTCCTAGTAAGGAATAGGTAATGACCATATCTCAGTACCTAAATGAGGGGAAAGGCAAAAAGGCCTCAAGTGAAGGAAATACCACATTCGTTTGATCTAATAGGGATCATAAAATATGAGACTTAAAGAAGAAAGTTGCCTTTAAAGTCATCAAGAGCCTGTTTTGCTTTTGGGGAACAAGAGCATTGCTGAAGATGTTTATTTCTTATTTTTAATACGCACTTTATTTTTTAACTCAATTTCTGTGATTCGAATGACAAAGTATTGATAGTTGGTCTTTGGGAGTATACTTGATACTGGGGAAAAATACTTGTAAAATACATACTTGTAACATAATAAACATGACATCAAAGATAAGAAAGCAGAGGAAAAACTTAAGAAAGGGGTGGGTAGTCTGATACTCACCAGTTCTCTGGTTGTACTATATTGTTGTATAGCTGACCATCATAATTGTTGTATGAAAAGATTTGAGGTGATATATTCTGTTTTAGGATTCTCAATGAATTTTTCCGTTATGGTAGGCCTTTTTTTTTTTTTAAAGTAGCTGAATGACATTTGTTCCTTTTTCAGATGGTGTTACAGCTTACTTGAAGCCTAGATGAATGAAAAAGAAGTGAAAAGGGAGGCAGTGTTCTCTACAGATTTTTTTTCTCTATTTTCATTTGAAATACTGTTCTACACAAACTTTTCTATAGACTACTAATTTTTTAAAAATTTAAGTGTTTTTTCCCTCATGTTCTTCTTCAACAGTGTGTTTTGTCATGGCTTTCAGTTCCCATTATTTTTGTTCATAAGTTCTTATGGGTTATCGTAAGGGTAAGCCTTAATTGCCTCTTTTACAGCTAGCTGTGGTATTTTCTAGAGTAGCTTTCATTCATGCAATTATAGAACTTGCAAATGAGCATAAAGAAGATGATCAGCTGCACCAAATCCATAAACTTAATTTTCCTCTGTGTGCTTGACTGCTAGCCAAGGCCTTGGCTTCTGCTCAATCAGAAATTAAGTGGTTTATACCCACTTCACACTCCTGCATTCCTGTGCACTGAGTTGAGGGAATTATCTCGCCAAACACGGTGATATTAAGTAGAAGTAATTGAGTAAGGGCTTTGGGGTTTTTTTCTGTTGCCTTTGATGTAAGCCTTCTCCTCATTTTTTAGATATGCTTCTCTCCCTCTGAGGTTGGTACTCTGAGGGACCTCTGCTTACATACAGTTCTGTATTTATTAGAAAAGTAAACACTAGCTTTTGTTGTGTTTTGGATAAATAGGGTTTCTGGGGAATAATTTAACAAAGGGAGAACTCACGACTTCTTAGTTCAGAGTACCACTGTCTTTCTGGAGCCCTTTCCCCAGCATGTTTTATTCACTGTAGTTCTGCACTGTGTTTCATCTCTCTCCAAAGACGTCACTGTGAATGTCATGTAGTTAGGAACATATTAAACTGACCATAAAGTCCAATGGTGTTTTAGATTTTATAAATCTGTTTTTGTGAGGTATTTTAAATGATCGGTTAGCTCAAAAAACTCTCCTGACGTTTCAGATGGCCTGTCAAAGTTCCGCTTGGCATGAAGAGGTGTGAGGGAACGTCTTTAATCATTCCTTTCTGCTGTGAGCTTCTTGCTCTGCGAACACTTTTTCCTTCTTGGTAGGATATAGCCCCAACCCTTTAGTTATAGTGACTCAAGCCAATTTGTGCTTTTTCAGAATCACATACTTGATTCATGTGTTTGTTTTGACAGTTGACAGTTCTGGGCACTATTGACACTGTTGTCAAATTATGAGAGAGGTGTTTGGGTTACACCAAGAGTGTGTGTTTCTCCTTCCTTACAATGAGACAGTAGCCTTAAGGATGATCCTCATTCATTCCAAGAACAAGCCAAAATTGCTAACTTGTAACGTGCCACATACGAACTATTCAAAACCAGCAATTTATCTTTGGTAAATAGCACCCTGTAGGTTTCTAAAGTACAGTTTTATCATGTGCTGGCATTGTCTTCACTCAAATAGTGTAACCTCTTTATGACAAGCTAACTGCAACCCTCTAATACAGGTTTCTGGTTATAAAAATAATGATTAAACACTTGCCTTCAAACATTTGTCTTCTGAAAGGGCTGGTGCTAGTGTTGCTAGGAGATGTCTTGCTGCTTGCAAGATGTACCTGTGATGTATTTTTCTGCGTGGCTGTACCTCGCTGGACAGGTGTCTCAGCCTTAAGCTGTAGTCCTTGGTAAGAGGAGCCCAAGAAGAGACATACTGTGCCCCTTGTATTTTCATAGGCTAGTCATTACGCTTGGGATGTTCCATTGGTTTGGTTTTCAAGTTGTAGCAATAATAGGTGAGAGAGTTTGGGGAAATGTCTTTGAATTTGATCTTTTCCTTGAAATTTTCGAAGCTTAGATATATGTGGGGAGAGGTATATCTGCCTTTCTTCTCTTCAAGCTGAAAAGCACAGAAATTCCCCTGCTGTGTCTTACACAGGCCGAGCACACAAGAGGAAATGATGCATCACCTTTCTTTCCTTCCTCCTTCCCCCAAATATACCCTTCAGTGCATGGAAAAAAGCAACCTATTGTGATGCGTTTATACATTACATCTAAAGGCAAAGATTTTGAGCCCGTCTCCTTTCAGTGTTAAAAGGCTTTCATACGACATAATCTCAAGGGAAACTTAGCAGGGGACTATTGGAATGGCCTTAGATTTCTGGTGGTAAATATTGTAACAAGAGGCAAACATTATGGTGATAACTATACGGTCAGAAATGAATGACTGGAGAGGAAGCCACAAAATAGAAATCTAGCAAGCACTTGTCGGAGGCAGAAATACAAAATAACTTAGATTAGAGGCTTGCAGTTATCACAGCCATCACAAAAGAGGTTATGTTGTTTGGGTGAGAAGAATGCCAGTACATGATATACATGACTCTTAGGAATATGCAAGGTGTTATCTATAAAGGATAAATTGCTCTGTCTTGGAAAAGCTCAGTGACTCTGAATACCTCAACTTTCTTATCTGAAACTGAAACTTGTAACCTTGCTTGGATGCTTTTTCCCCCGAAAGAAAATGTTGCATATATAAGTTCCTAGAAGGCACGTAACAGTGATAGTTTTACTATTAAAATATTAGTGCATGTGTGGTCTTAACCACATTCTGATCCTGATTACTGTAAATTTTTGCACATTAAAAGAATAAAATTTGGAGTAGCTCTAGGTCTGTGTTGCTTGCTGATGGCTGTTTTTTTCTATAAACTATAGTTTCAGCAATGAAGCCTCCTGCAAAAAACGAGAAGATTATTTGGAATGGCCTGAATATTTTATGGCAGTAGCTTTTTTGTCAGCACAAAGAAGCAAGGATCCAAGCTCTCAGGTAAGAAAGCAACATATAATAATAACATAACCTAATCTATATTGCACATTGCATCAGATGCACATGTAGCACTTCCAGGGATTTCTTAATAAAAGTTATTTTAGTGTATAGCTATTCAGTTTTTAACGTAGTCAGCACCTTTTGTTACAGAAATTCTCTTATTGGGGCTGACCTCGTGTATAATTCTGTGTGTACATTTGCGGCTTGGAGTTTTGTGAATCATCTTTTCATCTAGAAGTTAAAATAACACTTGCATTTTCTCTCCTTTTTCCAGTAAATGTAGTCACTTTCAGAGAAGGATAAAACTGCTGAAAGTTTTAAATTGTAATTTTTTTAAGACAAAGCATTTTACAAGTTCCTTTTCCTTACCTGTATGAGCATTTGTTTGTTCTTGGGTTGACAGGAGTTTTCTTCTAGTTGGTTCCTCCCTTGGGATCCCCTTTTTCCCTCTGCTTCACTGTCTGTTCCCATTTTTTGCATCTTTCATGTGCCTCTGTTCAATCTTGTTCAATATTGATTTGAGGCAATTGATACATCAGAAACATGATGTTCTGCGGGATCCAGTTGTCCTGTTAGTCTTCCTTTGTGTGAAAAAATTCAGGAAACAGATCCCAGAAAAACAATCTGTTCAATTACTCGCTGCCTTCTGTACGTTACGGCACTTGGCTCACTGAAGGGTATTCATTTGGGGCTAAATTTTAGTTACCAAGAGCTGGTTGATAAAGAGGTTGTGTGAATTAAAATCAGTACTGTTGCCATTTCAGTAAATAATATGGGGTGAAAAGATAAAAATTGGACACTTTATCATTCCATAAGAAGAGTCTGTATAGACTTGGATTGAAGCAATGAAAGGTGGGAGTTAAAAGGTCTGGTATTTTAGAGCATGTTTGTGTAAACAAGCCACAAAGGCTTGTGAGGCCTGCATAAGCCAACAATACTATATTTCTGTTCCATCTTTCATACCTTTTCTTTTCCTGCTGCTGCTGGAAAAACTAGTTTGGGGAGTTGAACTGACAAGTTTATTCAGGTTAGATCAGTGCTGTTCCCTGAACTAGGTTCGCTTCATAATCAGACAAGGAAGTGCTGGCAGGCTGGGGTGGGAATGGCATGACCAGAGGGGTAGCTGGGCTGCCTCTGCCGTGATTTATGTTAAAGCCACACCAATTAGGTACAATTATAGCCTTGCTCACTAGATGGTGTGGCTTAATATATTAAGTGAAATTTTTATCACTTAAATGAAAATTGTAGGACTAACTATTATCGCCTAATCTTTGCTGTTGATTTGTTGTTTTTCATGCTGTTGGTACTATATAAATCTGATTTTATTTAGGTTGGTGCCTGCATTGTAAATTCAGAAAACAAGATTGTTGGAATTGGCTACAATGGGATGCCTAATGGTTGCAGTGATGACGTACTACCCTGGACAAGAACAGCAGCAAATAGACTAGACACAAAATATCCTTATGGTAAGGCTTCTTGTGGTTGACAGGTTAGACTTGTGATATCTGTAACTGTGAAAGTTCAGCTGGTAAAGTATTGATCAGTTTTGCTTCCACTCACTTGATTTTGTTAACGTGCCTACATGTGGTACAGCAGGATAAAAATCAGTCTTTATGAGAAGCTGACTTCCTGGTAAAATACGTTCGCAAATATTAGCTATTTTGAATTGAATAGTGAAAGCTTGTAAATATAAAGCAGCTCATTAGCACACAGTTGCAGTGTATGCAGATGATTGCTGCTTCTGTGTGTTCGTCTCCACAGAAATTACAGAGAGCATGTATATGCAAAACAAATAATTGGGTCTAAAATGCAGGTATTAAAATTGTAAACTCCAGTGGCTGTGAGAAATTTCCATGTCAGGTGTCGGCGGCATAGGTAATACCTATTATGAAGAAACTGAATTTTGTTTGTCTTGATGTGTGTGATTGCATTCCATGCCACTTTTGCCTCGTGGTGTGCAGTGGATCTACCCGTCCATGGGTGGGGTGACCTTTGTTGGTTATTTCAGCCTCTGATTCGATTCACATGTACTAAACGGGCAAACAGAATGAAGAGCAAGGATGGTTTTGTGGTGAACGTGGTTGAGTGCTGCTTTGGATCCTGTTTTTGTCTTTGCAGTATGCACAGTTTGGCCTTCTGTAAGTGTCTTTTGAAGGGTCCTCTGAATCTTGAAGCATCTGTCAGCAGGGCTCTACAGTTCCTCCTCTGAGCCTGGTGTGATTTGCAGGAACCAGGGAGACTGGGCTGCCTCAGGCTTCATGCCATGCTTGCTGTCTTCTGGGCATGGAAGTGGAGTTGAGCTGCCTTGTGCCCTGCAACAGCCGATGTTGGGAAGAAACCTTCATTAGGGCTGATAAGAGACCGTACAGTCCCTGTGCTTCCTTAAGTCCTCCTTCATCTTTCTGTACCCACTCCAGCTCCTGCTGCATCTCTGTGGGTGAGGCCGATGCAGCAGAAGACATGGGCACAGGAAAGCAGGCATTAGGAACTCCTTCACCCTGTGCTGCAGCTCAGCCATCCTGGGCTCAGGAATGGCAGGGGGAAGAATAACAAAACAGAGCAAGAGCCTTGAAAAATTTTTCCTTCTCCCTGCATGGGTGGGGGGACGTAAGCACCAGAGTTCACCTTCTGCAAAGAAACACTGGCTCTTTTCCAGTGTACAGTATTTATCCCTGCCTACTAATTCTGTTTCTCACTTGTAACTTTAACAATTGGTCTGATGATAGAGAAATTAAACTTGCATGAGTTTTGACATTGCCTGAGTTCACCCAGAGCTCTCTCTAAAAACCAGCATTACATTTTCTGCTTTCCTATGGCATTGAAGTGGAAGATGATATGCAGTGGCTCAGCACATAATTCATCAGTTTGATATTTTTGAGTTCTTAAAACCCCAGTACTTTGTCCTTGTTCACTTTACCAATTTATTATAAAACCTCCAATGTTAACTCTTAAGCTCAAGACCATTTCGTATTATTTTTCATAAGAGATGTACTCACAGTACTAGGGCCAAATTTGAAGTCTGCTCTAAACCACTATTTTTTACATATAATGCAGTGACCATATGTGATAGTTTGGACTTTGGCTCCCTGCCAAATGCCCAAACTTCTAGTTAGCGGGCCCCCCTCCCCTTCCTCCTTCCTTCTTCCCTTAGGGTAAAGAAAGTAAAGAAAAAAAAAACTATAAAAATTAAAGAACTCAAAGTCAAGCTGCTTATATAAATATATATATATTTACGTAGATCACAGTTATATACAGTTAAGATGCTATATACACAGTAAAAGGGAATCAACCCCCCCGAAGGGATAGGGAAAGGGGAGAAAGGGACAAGAGGGAACAAAAAGGGACACCGAATAGATATGCACAATCAAACCCGAGAATTAGTAAAATAACTAGTAAAACAAATCTCACCACGTCCCTTAAACCAGCAGGGTTGGCAGACACGGCCAGCACTTTCCAAACCTCCACGTGGCAGGACAGTGGACTCTGCAGGCCTCAGCCTTAGATAAGCGAGACCAGCGCAGGGACCCACTGTTCCCAAACCTCGCCGGAAGAAAAGAGAGCGAGACCTCTAATTTCCAACTCATTTATACTCCGGTTTACGTAAAAATCGTATGGAATACTGGGTACTTGGCCACTTCCTTGGTTACAAACTGGTCACCAGGAAGGCCTAGACCAAAACCATCACACCATAATGGTACAACTTGGTATGACTGCTCTTTATTTATATAGGATGAGGAAACAAGTGTTACCCAATTGATTAAATATAAAGCACTGAAAACGGAATATTGATTTTGGTTGAACCTTTATGTTGCTGTAAGATCTCAGTTCTGAACTAAGATGGGTGTGGGTGGTCTCTGGCACCTGAGCATGTTGCAGGCACTTTAAGCTGACCAATTTAAACTAAAAGTGCTGTGAAAAATCTTTGTACAGGATGACCTGAGAATTTTACTTTTTTGGTTAACTCTGCCTCCAAAAGATGTGGAGCATGTGATGTTTAAAAAATTCACTGACCAGTAACAGCTTGGAGAGACAAGTTGATTTCTGGGAATTGGTCTCACTACTGCCTTTTCTCCTCAGAATCCTAATCTTCACCTCATTAAAAAAAAATCACAACTTTGTAACACAAAGTGTCTGCTGTGATGAATAAACAACCTATTTTGTAATTCACAGATCATTTAAACTCTAGCAGTTTCTTATTAATCTTGATAGCATGGTTGACAGACCAGACAAGTATATATAAAAAAAAAATCTTCTTGTTTAAAAAATTTTGAGACACGTAGAATTGCTGCTAAAATCTCATTAAACTGTCATGTTTTCCTTTCTGCTTTTACTAATCACATCATTTGTGTAAATTGAACTTTTTATTCTTGCATTTTCCTGACTGGCTTGTTCAGGGATGGTACAGCCTTCCTGTGTGCTCCATGAGCTAACCGTGGGAACGGTGGCACTTTCATCCCTAGAGCTGCAGTGTAGCTTATTAGATAAAGCTGATGGTAATTGTGCATGTACCACCACACTAAGTTGGAAGGTGTTTTCTAGAGCTACTTCATGCATCTGCAGTGCTTCAGAAGAGGGCTGGGGGAGAATCTGAATGCTGACCTCCTAGTCTTCTGTAGTGTTGTAGGTGAGGCATAGACATTAGCTCACTTCCCAACTGTTTTGGACCATTCTGACTAGCTCTTCCTAGAATAAAGCCTGAGTATTGCCCTTCCAGTGATGCTCCCAAAGGCAAGGTGGAAGAAAGGCTGCAAGAAAACAGTCCTTCCTTTATAGGTCTATAATGCAAAGCCTGCTGAGATGGTATGCTTAACCCTCCTCCTTCCCTCAGGCCATACTGGGGGATATGCAACTCATACTCTGTTTCATGCTCTGAAAATACCTCTCTGGTGGGCTGCAAAAAAGTTATCTCACTTCTTTATGCACTTTGAACCGAGACATACAAAATAAGTCTGTGGTGTCGTGGGACTCTTGAGATGTGGAGCCTTGAGGAGACCCTGGGCCAAGTGCCGTGTAATGCTGATGGAGCCCTGGGTGACACGAACACGAGCCAGTCTGTGCCAGTTGGCCTCAGGGCCAAGGGTCAGTCTCTGGCCCTGTCTGTTTAGCAGCAGAGAGACATAGTAGGGGATTGGACCCAGAGGCTATCTCTGCAGAGGTGTGTTAGATGATCCTATAATAAATTTACTGAGCTCCAGCAAAACTGATGGATGCATTGACCCCACATCTCTGATCAGATTCACTGTTTTGTGGCTGGAAAACTTCCAATTTCCACCCTAAATTTATCTGTGGATAGTTTATAAGTTCTTGTTTTTGCCGGAATTGTTCTTCTAGCTTTTCTTACTTGCTATGATTAACCCTTCCTCCTTTCCTCCACATTTACTGACAACTGTTACCTTTTGAACTTCTGTTGTAAGGTTAAATCAGTCCTGTTGTTCTTGAATTTTGCTGTATATTTAAACTTGTTGGTTTGAAATTCACCAGTGTCTGTGTTATCTCTGTCTGCTGCAATACACTGTACATATCTATCCCACCCCCTTTAAGTGTGGGTTCTGCTCAGGTCACTGTTAGGGACAGGGTTGTGCTTGATTAAGAAATCTAGATGTAACCTGAGCTTCTACCAAAAGAAGGCATTAAAATGTGGTAGGTATTGCTCACTTTACCTTAGAGGATGCAAATGTTTGGAAGGCATTTGGATATTACAGGAATAGTGACTTTGGATCACCTCTATTGATGCTATGCATTCCTTATGAGAGCCTTGAAGCGGATTAAAACTCTTCCTTCTAGTTGTAGTGTATATTTGAACAGTTAAGCAGTATAGCCTTGTTATGTCAGAAAGCACAGGGTATTTTTGCAGAATGCCATTTTTCACAGCACAAAATCAGGATTTCCTTGTTATGTTGGAAATGGCTGTTTCCAGGCTGCCACTCAGTGACAGCAGTGGGGATGTGTCTGTGCACATGAGAGAAATGGAAGGCCAGTTTTGAATACCTGCTTTACTAAGATGTTGTTAAAAGCTCTTCCTGAAGCATTGTGTTCAGTACTGTGAGCAGAAGCTTCTTAATAATTAGGCAGAATTCTGGCTTTTAGAGTCAAAAGTGTGCCCTCTGTTTCTGTTAGATGAATCCAAGGATTTGATGATGCTCAGTTTCCTCTCACCAATCATTTAAAATACTACATTTTTCTCCTATTAACGCAAATATTCCCACTAATGTTAGTTGCTGTGCTCTTGTTATGCCCTCTGTCTCCACTGTAATCTAAGAACATCCATTTGACAACCAGTCTCTAATTAAGAGTTTTAAATTGACTGGCAAATTTATAAGCCTCTGAGCAATACAGAAAATACTGAGTAAATATGCTTACAAATATTTATACAGGTTCAGATATGACAAAATATGTGCTGTGGCAAAAAGTATGCTCTAATTGAACAGTACCTGCTGTGTAAAATGAAACAAACTGTTATCAACATTTCCTCATGTTAGGATTATGAGCTTTTTGTTAATTTTTCAGAGGAATGAACGCTCAATATTCAGGCAAATGTTAGTTTTATAGAAGCTGTTATTTTGACAGCACGAAATTTGATAAGGCGCTATGAAGAGGTGTGATGCTCTCTCTCCAGTTGGCAGTGCAGAGCTGAGACTTCATCTGGAAAGGCGATCTACAGAAGATAGTCTCCACTTACTCACTCTCGTCCCGCATGGATTTGTGATGTTCACAAATGGGCTGAGCGGTTCCTGTCTTCACTTTCCAGTTCTCCTTATTCATAGAAGAAAGCAGTGAGGCTGGGCTGTTCCCATTATCTTAGTGCAGTCTGAAGAGGCTAGGACTCCAACAGAATCTGGTGGTGTTATCCTTGCCTCTGTGCCCTGGCTACAGCTACTGCTCTTACCCAGCAAGAAAGAGCCCAGCATCGGTGTCCTGCCTGCCCTTAACACAGTGACCAGCAACCATCCCTACACTTTCACAAAGGTTTAAAAAAAAAAAAAAAAGTTGTTCTACAAATTCCAGAGTCATCAACCACTGTTGCCAGTGGTTGTCATTCCAGACTCTGTTAATTAATATTTTGATACCTCTCATGATTTTTGCTGTATTCAGTGTCAGAGATCCAGCAAGGGAAGGATAAATGGTAGGTGGAGCTTGCACAAAGATGGAGTGGACAAGGGATGAACATGAAAAGGTGAAGATTTTACCAAGAGACTGAATAGAAGTGGGCCAAATTACAGAGCTCCCTGTATCCATTCCTGTGCCAGGTTTATGTTGAAGGATGCTGTGCTATTACCATGTGCCTCTACTGGGAACCCATAGTATTTGTCAGGTGGGTTGATATGACAGGGTAAAGGCTTACATTAATAAATAGTCAAAACTTGCGGTGGGACAATCTATATGAATTGAAATGTATTCTTTTCAAATGTAACATCATATTTAGTGCATATTTTTTCTCAGAATTCCTAGTCTGGCTTAGTAATTAATAACATTAAAAAGTCATTCCCTCTAGCCCTTCTTCTGACTGCTTCTTTAAAGGTTTTTTAAAGTTATAGTGGTCCCTACCATGTTTTTCATCAAGCATGTAACCCTTTAAGCAGTATTAAGAAACACTTTGACTAGTCCTGTGGTTCTTATAAAATTTCTAGTCAGAACACTTTTAGTAGGTGGAAAGAGTGCTTCTGACTTTGCAACCCACTGAGAACATGTTCATGTTAAGTGTTCAATCCCAAAAAATTGCCATTTATAAGGCAAGTAGGGGTCTCTTAGGGGGTCTCTTAAAACCCCTCTTCAGTAGGGGTTTAAAGATGAGTACTACCTCATATATACAACACAAACCAGTATGCAATGAGAAGAGATAGAAACACTTGCAATTAATACTACCAGTAATGAAGCAGTCATTCATCTGCTTTTTTCTTTTTTTTTTTTCTTTTTTTTTTTTTCCCCTCTTATGAATATAGTAGCAGGTGGTGGGAATCTCAGAGCACACACTTAACTTCTCATTGCATGGTTATTTCTTCAGCTAATGAAGCCTTTTGAGAATACTTTTCAAGCCATTTTTCCAGAATGGAAACCAGTGTTGCAGACTTATTATGTTGGCTATACGTGAATATTATTAAAAAAAACCAACCAAACCCCCTAAACTCTGGAGCCCCTCATAGGGTATTATAAAAATTCTTAGTTTTACTAGTCTGCTTAAATGTACATTTTTCAGAGTTCTGAATACTGTGTACCTGTGAAAGGTTATTTTATCTTTTTTATCTGAGAAAGCTATTTGTAACTATTAGTAGGAGCTCTTAAGAGATTAGAAAACTTGGTAACACCCCAAATGCAAACTAGTTAGTCACTAACAAGAGAGATTTTTGGAGTCCTGGATTTGTTTTCTGTCTCCTAACAAAGCTTGGCAGGTCTATAAGAAAAATCTGGGGATAATAGACTATCTCACCTTATCAATGCCTTTCAGTCAGAGAGAGGTGAAGAGGAGTAAGAAGGAATTAAGAGTGATGGGACAAAGCCTAAAAATATTTTTCTGATGCCTAAACCTTCTTAATGACTATCTACCATAATATCCCTTGCAGGGGCGATAGGCCCCTGTAGTCTGGGGAAGCGTATAAAACAAAGACATGTTATATATAATGATAGTTCCCCAGAATATTCTTGCAAGTCACAGCAACTGAGCCAAATGGCTTGGTATTTAATTGCCCAGTAGACCGAAAAAAAGTAATACTGAATGGAAAAAGATGACTTCTGGCATTGGTGCAAAGTTCTAGTCCCATACTATTTTCTGCAGTAAGTTCAGTAAGAAATACTTGGTTAGGCTACTGCATGCTTGAAAAACCTACCTCCTTTTCTATTTGAAACAGAAGCCTGCTGGATCTGTTGGAGCCCTGACTAGTTTTTGCCCTGGAATGATTAGTCTGTTTCTTGTTGCTGGCTCTGTGTCAACTGTTCACATTGGAGAGTTGTAATTGTTCTTAACTTCAGATTGTGCTAGATGATCAAGAAGCAAGATTTCTCTTTTTCCCTTGCTCCAGCTGATTATCTTCCATAAATTATTTTTGGCCTGATCTTGTTTTTGCTTGGGAAGAGGTTGTTGAAAGTTTGTAGAAGTCTGCCAGAAGAACCTTTCGCTCCAGTGCAGGAAGGAAACTTGTTGCAGTACTAATAATGAAACTTGTCTAGTTTTATGGCTGAAAATTTGAGTTTTAATGATGGAAAAATATTTACTAGGGGAATTTGTTTTAGTTTTTTTTAGTTCTGTGAGCCTTTGAAAACATCCTTTCTGGGGGCCTTCAACATTTTAGACTGCTGCCTAGAACATAAGTATAGTGTTCAGAGAAACTTAAAAATGATGTTTCTGTCCTGTTGACATAACCTAGTTCCAGCTGTGGAAATAATGACGCTCATTTTCACTCAATACTCTGCAACCCCAGAAAAATAATTCTCTGACTATTTATTGTGAAGACTACATAAGATTGTTGCAACTTAGTAATATATATGGAGTTCGGCATATTTTCCAGATTTTCTGAATATATAGGCTCATGTAACACTTAATGGCGTATATTTAAAATATGGTGTGACCTGATAACAGCTGCAATAGAAACAATAATAATAGTAAAAGAAACCTTAATGTGGTGGTGCTTGGCTTTTGGGCTGTTTTTTTTTTTAATTTCCTATTTTTTGTGTGAGTTTCTGGCTTTACTGGTTATGAGAAGGTATGTGGACAGCATACCATGGGCATGGTAGAAGCCAGTACTGAGCTTTCTTTTTCAAGTGTTTGGTCCTTTGTGACTTGTCTGCATGGGAAAGTTTGTGTGCTGTAAGTTAGGCTGTAAATTTGTAGTGCATTAGCTGTTACATAAAAAATTCCAGGTAGACACTCAGCACATACGGAAAACATTTTCATTCAGCAAGGATTCCTGTGTGTTGAAGGTACTGCACTCAGTTATTTGTGTGGTGAGATCATTCACATAGAGGTCAGCATACAGTATCAAGTTTACTGTGAAGCTGTGCTATGAAACTGTGTCTCTTTTAATCTTTGTATGGACGCAAGGGAGAGGAAAACTACTTTTTAAAAAATCTGTTCTTCAAAACGAGCAGTGGAAAAACTTTTAATGTTGTCTCTAAATAAGCTCAAACCCACACCACACTTCAGCATCTGTTTATAAAGTCAGGGCAGAAGGCAGTTTCTTAGTAGGTAGGTATATAAATTATGCAACTTGCTCTTATTCCTAGGAGTAAACAGGAAGTTCTTGTGGAGATCGTAATGTTTTTTTTCAGAGGTTCGTTGTGGATGACACAGAAACTGTGCTCTTCTCACCTGTGTTAGTAACACATTAGATAATCTGCTGATGTGTACCCTATAAACACTTAAACCCTAAGGTGCTGTCTGTCCAGAAAGAACTGTTTGTGTTATGGTGAAATAAGGCAGGCTGGTCTGTTGCTACCTGGCCTATCTCAAATCCACGGAGAAACACAGGACTTTGTTTTCGTGCTTGGGAAGTCTGGCACCTTTTAATGAGCAGTAAAGTCAGTTTAATATTAAAGCTGGGACGTTTTTATGGTTGAGTGTGTCTTGTGTATTCTGGGGGTGAGAGAATCATGTAGCAGCGCTGAGCCGTTCTGAGACCCAGAGGACCGAGCTGCTCAGTTTTACTTCACGATTCTCCTGCCTTTAAGAGCGCACAGTGCACTCTTACAACCATAAGACTGTTCCTATCTGTGCATGTAAACACATAAATGAGCTGTTTTATACTGGCAATTAGATACTCCAGAGAGTTGTGAAGCTGTGAGATATTGCTTCACTTAGGGTGGTTGCAACTACTTGGCCCACAGCCTGCAGCTTTGTTGCCTGCAATAGGTGTTGGCAAATGGCAACGCTAATGCACTTAATGATATCATTACTAATCGGCAGCCTGGTCAGAACAATTGACCTTCATTGATCTTGGTGTTTCTGCTCTTATTTCTTCCTCTGCCCTCTATGACAAGCTGTGCACGCTATTTGCCTTTGAAAAGATATAAGCAGCTATACTGTAACACCTTAGTTTTAGTTTGACAGATTTATTTTAATTATGACCAGTATTATGAATTGTTTCCTTTCCTGTTTAATCAGTGTGCCACGCCGAACTGAATGCCATCATGAACAAAAACTCAGCTGATGTGAAAGGCTGCAGCATGTATGTTGCCTTATTTCCATGTAATGAATGTGCAAAGCTCATCATCCAGGCAGGTAAGCAGGAGTGCCTGATTTTTCAGGGTTGCAGGGCTGCCAGCTCATTGGTATCTTATCATAGATGTATTTGATGTTGAATTGCTGATCTTAGATCTAAATTAATTGCACTGTCGACTTCATAAGATGCTACTTGTGGGGTTTTTTGCATCTGAATGGTGCCAAATTCTTCCAGTGCTAATTGCATCTTCTGTGATTCTAATCGTACTTCTAATTTAGGTTTGTAACTTCTTAGACCAGGAGCTGCCAAAGAACAACACAGACTTTGCATATAATTACTGTCAATTTTACTGTGCTCTGACACAATGAATAGAGTAGGGGCAGAAAGAAATAAACTTCTGCATGAGAAAAGGTCTGGTGGGAGTATATACATGAAATTTTAATTTGAATGTGATGCATGGTAGATATTTGAAGATTTTAAAATATCTTTGCTCATAAATGTCATAAGACTTCTATGATCCTACTTTAATTATGTCTTTCATTACAATTGTTATAAATCTGTGCCACTGCAGCAAGTGTGCTGGCCTAAATGTGTCTCCTTTTTTCACATTAGGCAGTATCTGCAGCAGGCTTCAGTTCCGTAAAAATCTCTGCTTAAAGTAGCGTATATTTTGCTCATGGAGTGAAGCCATGCTATCCCAGCATGGATCACTTTCGGGGAAGTTTCACTACCGATGGCCACAGGAATCTAGGAAGAAAGTAGTAAACAGAACGCTTCTTTATTTTGGTTCAGTAACATTTGAAATCGAGAGGTGAAGAGGGAAAGATGATGGTATTCTGCATTTGTGTTGCAAGTCCCTTATTTATAGAATCAAAATCAAATGGTATTCAAGGTAGATTGGCTCCTTGTTCTCAGTGTAGTCACTCATCCTTTTCCTTATGTACTTAGATCAACACTACATTACAATGTATTGATATTCATGTTGTCTGGCAAACATAGGAAGATGTTGATAGGCTCTGAAACCTTGTGAATTCTTTTTTGAAGCTTTTATGCTTCTCCTCTGCCTAAGTAATTGAGGCATAGATCATTCAGCAATTTGAGACAGCATAAAACTATAAATAGAGGTGTACCAAGGAGTTCTAGAGCATGTGGGTGAATGCTGCCTTTCCTGATTTTGTGCTCCAGACACAACTATTTTTTTTCCGGTGTAATTCTAACATCTTTTCTCTATGACTTGTTTAGGCATAAAGGAAGTTATTTTTATGTCTGACAAGTATCATGACACTATAGAAATGACAGCTGCACGGCGGATGTTTGATTTGGCAGGTATTATATACAGGTGAGAGAACTTTGAATTAACTTTATTTTTACTTTGGAAAGGGGGAAAAAGTGCTGTGTGAAAGAGACCAACTTTAGGAGAAAAGTTTTTCTTCTTTTCATTGTGCAGCATTTTATTCTTTTGTAGTGTTTTTAGATGCTTTCTTTTGTAAAAGACACTGGATGGACAGACTGTTGCATCATTCTTTTGCTTTCTGTATGGCTAAATTTCAATTTCATAATTGTAGGAGAAAATTGCTTGTTTTGTTCTAGAATGCGAGTGAAATTGCAAACGTGATGGTTGCTACATTGTACTCAGGAGAGTCATCAGTGACCCTGCTTTGAGCAGGAGGTTAGACTAGATGATTTCCCCAGTCTCTTACAACTTGAATTATCCTATGATCCTATGAGTTGGACTGAAATGACCAGCTGATTTTTTTTTTTTTTTGTGCATGTGTTTGAATGACCTAATCCTTATTGAAACTTTAGTATCTTTTTATTGCAGCTGATTTGGGCAGGTGTCAAAACTAGCCAGCCAAAATTAATTCATGGTGCCTATAGCTGTCCATGTTCTTTGGTCATCTTTTTTTTTTGTGAGAAAAGCATAAAACCTGAAATATTTGCCTTAAAGTAATAAGAATCTGAAGAATGTTTGAAGAGTGGGGTTTTTTTAGACACTGACAGAGATACCTAAAGACAATCTGTTCAACAGTGAGTTTGATTGGAGTAACATGCTGTGGGTGAGGCTAATTATGCAGTCAGGGAGGCTTTGCAACTCTAAAAAGTTTTACAGTATTAATATGAAGACTTTGAAAAATTTGCAAACATAACAATTCTGACAGATAAAATTTTAGGATGAAAGATACCTACTGGGCTAAGAAACATCCATGGAAAAACACAGCAGTACTTGAAATTCAGTTTTAGTCCTTCAGTGTATTTCCTGTCTACTAAGACTATTTGACTAAGAAGCATAAATCATTCTCTTGCAAGTCAAATCTTATAACTTCTCCAGGATGAGAAATGTTTTTTCGCATTTCAGATTGCTATTCTGGACAAAGCATTCAAGAGTTTCTGTGGTCAGCAGCATGTGGTTTTCTGTGTTGACTGTTACTTATCCTTGTATTGATTGCTAAGGATGTAGGTGGTACTTAATGAATCTCTTGAACTGAACTGCAGAGCTTAATTAGGCTCTAAATCCACACTATTTGCATAATCTTTTGTTTACTGATAGATTGGAAAATATATTCTGGGTCCCCAAATACCTTCCTTGCTAATTGCTGTAGCAGATGCTCTAATGATAATAAAAGGAAACATTTTGTGGCAGTATTAATTTTACAGTTCTGAAGTTAAAATTTTTAAATGATTCCCTCTTAACTAGTTTGGTTTGTACCCAGTATGATGCATAATGTGATCTATTCCCCTAGCACAAAAAATATTTTAATATACTGACACAAACTTGGAAAGCGTTTTTGAAAACTTGGCAGGAAAAAATTAATCAAAATAACAATATTATCAAAATATATTCCAAATATCTTTTACATATATGCATACAGTATATTTAAATATTTTTCTGTATATCTGTATGTGTACTCATATCTGTAAATATGTATTAAAAATATTTGAAATATTCATATATATTAGCAAAAATCCCAGCCATAGTAACATGATACCACCACCTGCAGCTAAGCTGTTAAAAGTCCTTTGACTCCTGGGTAATTTATAAACTCCAATAGCTGAAGAATGTACAGGCTAACCCACCCCTTGTGTCTTTTTGTCTTAGTCTTTCTTGTCCAGCTTTCTCTCAGTATGGTGCACTATAATTGGCTCCCATAGAGAAGAAAACTATGTGAGTCCAAGGATGTGTGTTTCGGTGGTTTTTTTTTTTTTATTCCTTCAAAAATTTAGCCTGAACTAAAGTAAGCAAAGTGTTTTAACTACTCACTAACTAATATCTGTATTTTTCTTTTTTTAAGGGAATTCAAGCCAAAGTGTAACAAGATCATCATCGACTTTGATTCAATTAACAGTAGACCAAGTCAAAAGCTTCTGTGAATTATGTCTCATTAAATCTTTAGAAGAGTATGATTATCCTTTTCTAAAAAGCTGCTAATGCCTTTCATCTTGAAGTTGCTTGCAACTTTTTAATGGCTTCTGTAGCTAAAATAGACTTATAAGAAATCCAAGGCGTAAAATGTCCCACTCACTTCATCTTGTCATGTGGAATCTAAATCTACTCAAAAAATTTTCATGCCTTTATCAAAACAGTTTAAAAAGTGGAGACTCGTAGATGAGACAATATATTTGAAGAAAACTGCTCTGATTCTTCTCGTATTCATCACCACATGCTCTGATGGGCTGTCAGCATTGATTTAGGCTCAGTTTAACAGTAGTACGCACCAGCAGTAAATTGGAATATGCTAATATATGTTGAGCTCTCTGTTGGACATGTGGATCTAAACAGTTGATCCTAATAAGGGACAAAAAATGTTATCCATGCAAATGTTAATCTTCCAGCTAGCTTAACACTAATATTTAAAAGGTTTTACAGCTTTAAGAATGTATGGCATCCTGCATGTCTTATCCAACAAATGAAATAGTTATTTTTCTTTTAATTGCTGTCTAACACTGCTATACTTGGGGAGGGGTGACAGAGGAAGCTGTTCTGAGATTTGTCTATGCCTGATGGAGCTTTACAGGTGCTTTCAAGTGCTTGTTTTCCCCAAGACTCCAGAACTGGAGGAGGTTGAGGGAGTAAATAATTTGACTCTTTACCTTTGGGACTTTTACTTGGAGCTTGTTTCCATGCGTAGAAGGAAATAATTTTATTGGTCTGAATGGTTTCTAGATAATCCAGCATAGCTCAGTCTTAACTCAACCTGTAAGGTAACTGAATCATATTTTGTCCTTTGAGGGAAACTGGAGATAGTCAATCCATATCCAAATCTGTGCCAAAAGAGGTAATTATGGTGTTAGCTTGTTTCCCAGTGCTGACATAGTACCTCCATTTTCATAAGTGTTGCCTAAAATAATATCCTTTTTAATTTTATCTTGAGATCTGGGAATAGATTTGAGTTCCTTTTCTCTAATTTGAGTTTTAAAAATTAAATATGCCTAATGGCTTTGTTTAGATAACATTGGTGGTTGTTTGTTTTGTTGGTGGTTTTGGGTTTTTTATGTGGTTATATTTCAATGAGCTTCTATTTTCTCTGTAAAAGCCTTGTTTCATATTTTGGGACATTATGTAATTTGGCTTCATACCAGTATTATTAAAGTCTTATTAAAATCCACTACATTGAAGTAGACTCATTATTATAATATTAAGTCATGCGCTTGGCTCCAGAGCGCTGCTGTTTTTCAGTCATATGGAAAGCATATTTTGTGCATTTGTGATATTACATAAAGTATAATGTTCAGGAACCATTTGACTACTAAAGGGACCACTGTAATGTATTATGTGTCCATTTATAAAATAATTTGAGTTTCTCTCTTTTTCCTACAACTGTTTTCCACCTCAAAATTGGTCTGTGGCTTAGTGCCAGGAGAAATTTGCACATATGTGTAGGGGGAGGGTGAAGCCTGAAAAATGACTTTAATAAAATGTCACTAAACCAGCTTATGCACATCTTTTTCTTTGGCCTGAATTAGTAAGTAGAAACATTTTGAGCTATACATGTCTGACATTGGGACAGAGGGGAGAGAAGCAGAATTTTTGGTTTTGGCAGAAAAATTGCTGTTTCCTTCATAGATAATTGCTTATCTAAGATCAGACTTCAAAGATACATGCATTGTGATTCTAGTTACTAAAAGTGTTTTTATGTCAGGCCTTGCATACTGTGAATACATAATGTGCATGAAAACTCAGGAGTTTTTTGAAGTGGTGTCCAGGTGTTTTTAGGAAAGCACTTTTTTTTAATGATTGCTTTTTTTGTTTGTTTCCTAAGTATTGTCCTGTTTGTGTAACAAAAAAGTAATACTGGAGAACAGGATAGGATTTTAAATTTCTCCTGATCAGTTTTTGATCTGGTAGCAGTACATATATAAGATAACAGAGTAATTCTCAGTTGACTCAGTCTAGTAAGTGGACTCCCTGATTTCCAGGGCACCTTTATGGAAAGGGAAAGCACGTGCACAACTCTCGAGACAGCACATGCTTAGTTTGAGGTTAATGTTTTAAAGCAAATGTTTTGATCCTTAGTTTGTACATGTCTAAAGCACTGTACGCTTCTCCCTTTTTCTTGGTTTTAATAGTTGAGGATAGTGCTTTGATTTCCAAATAAAGAATAATTACTAGAGGAAACAAAGAAAATAGGTAAACATAATAAACCATGTTTCTGCTCCTGAAGTTCAAAATTAATAAAACCATTTGGACTGGATCTCTAGAGGGTATTTAGTCTTACCCCTGGTTGACTTAGGAGTCAGTTCCAGTTGCTCAGGCCTTGTCCAGGCGAGTTGTCTGCAAGATCAGAGATTCCGCATACTTTCTGGTCATCCATTCCCATAGCTGGTATTCACTGACACGCCTCCTCAGCAGCAAGGGCACTTGAACACAATCCATCCAGTGGACAGAAGGGTCCACGTAGATCCTCTTCTATCAAGGTGCCTTCCATCCACTGTGCACCCAGCCAGCAGGTGGTTGTTCTGTTCCTGGTGCAGGACTCCATCATGTTTCCATCAGCTCATTGCCCCAGCCATTAATTTAGCTGGACTTTGACCCTTTTGCTCTTTGAGCCTGGTGGTTCACTGAAGTGAAACTTTACAGGGCCCTTTTGTGGCCACCACCACCGCCCCCATTGTAAACCTCACCTCCACGCTGCTGGGGAAGGGGGAGGTGGCTGCAAGCTGAGGCTTCATTAGGGAGTACTTGAAAAGCCTGGTACAGAAACCTTTAAGGAGACTCTGGGAAGCACTTCTGTAGTTGCCTCAGGAGCATTAATTGGAGGAAGAAATCACATTTAATAAAATGGTGAGATCCTATCCAGTTCAATTATAAGTCTGTCTTAACAGTTAAATCTAAATCCTGCCATCATCTAGATTTTCCTTATAATATTATTCCATTCCCCTGTCAGAGAACCCAAGGAACTGGCAATCTTACATAAATTTAATTTAAGAAAGGATGGTTTCACAGGCTGGCATACCTGGTAAAAGTGTAATCTCCATCTTTGAAGCTTTGATCACAGACTGAGTATTTTATTACATTGTATATTAGAAATATTTTCACAAAGATAACAAAAGGTGTGCTGTGACCAGTACGATTGTTCTGATTTCCAAAATAGCCTATGATAACCTTGGCAATAAAAGCTCTTCTAGTGCGTCGCTTAGCCTGAAAGCTCTAACTGCAGAAGCTGTAGTAGTTCATCAGCTAACAAAATGAATCTTGCAGGGATTTAAAAGCTGTTGAGAATGAGCAAAATAACCGAAAATTCTGACTTGCCACCCTTGACTTTCCTTTCTAAATATGGGTGGATGAGAGTCTTTATGCAAGTGAGGTGGTTCAAAGCAGAGAGGCCTCACCTGATCACCCTGAAGCACCAATTGCAGGGGGCTGGGGTTAGTTCTCACCCCGGGGCCTGGGATAAGTTTATGAGGTGCAGCTGGGGCTGTGGGAAGCTGCTGTGAAGCAGCATGAGACTCATAAAGGAACAGAAAGCAGCGCTCTACTAATCCAGCAAGGTTGGTTTGGTTTGCTGCTACACTGGGAGCACTTAAGGATAAAGTACAGGAGTGACCACAGCTGAAAGGCCCCATATTTGCAGATGTTTCTTCTCAGTTGTAGGCAACAAAAGGATTTATATAATAGAGGGCTGAAAGTATGAGATACCAACTCTTTCTCTCCTTAGTGGTGAGGGCTCAAAGGGTTTTGCACCACTAAAGCCTCTTTTAGCAGATTTCTCTCCCTTCCCTTTAAAATCCACATTTATCTATCGTACAACTCTCTGATTTGAGAACAGAGGGGTAAAACTTGTTTCAAGTGCTTAGTCTGCATCTGTCCTGTGTTCTTAGCCTTGGGAGCTACTGAAAGGAACAGTGCAAAAGCACTGAACTGAGCTGACTAAGAAACCTTATATGAGACCTGTAAATCCACATTCCCTTCCTTTTACGCTTTACTCACCTGTTTACTTTCTTTGGCTTGAAGGAAATGAGGGGAAGGGGGAAGGAGAGAGGGGGAAAAAGAATCATGACCTGTCTCAGCCTCATTCAAAAAACCCACTGTCTTCCTGGCAATTACAGCTCAGTTAAAGAGCAGTGAAAGCTTTAATGAAGCGTGTGGTTAATCAAGCTATGGAAGAGTGCAGCATTTCTTTTTTTTTTTTTTTTTTTTTTGCTGGAATAAGAGCTTAATCGCAGCAGCTCGCTTCCTAACATTGCTCATCTTCAGGAGCAGTGGATTTATGTCGTCTGAATGCTTCAAAGGCACTGATGCGGCTGAGCTTTGAACCCCCTCCCTGCTGAGGAGGTATCCCAGGAGGAAGGTATCTTGGGCAGCTTCATGCCTGGAAGGCACCACCAGATAATTGTGGCGGGAGGGCTGCTGCCTGTCACTCCGAAAAACGAACTAGAAGGGCACCATCTTTCTGTGAGCTGTGCAGCAGAAGGGCAGCACTTAAAAGAGAGATGTACGTGACAGGGTACATGAATTACAGTCATTTGTTTTGTGCCTCAACCTGATTTATTTTTTTTGCTTTTAGAAGGAATTAAGGAGTAGGGGTTGGAATGAGAAACTGCTACTTCTATCTTGTATACTTCAAGATTTGTGCTGGAAAATCTAGTCTCTGCCAGGGCAGCCCCCCCTGCCAAATATGAGGCAAAAGAAAAAAAAAATCAAACTCGTTGTGCTGCATTTTTAGTTGTTGACATTATTTACTGTGCTCTTAACAAACCCTGCCCTGAGGAGAATGAGAATAATGTGCTCCAGCAGCAAAATATGCATAATAAAGAAGCAATTGCCTACGGTTTCCTGGGATTTCTTACTCCATTCTCTACCTCCCTCTTCCTCCATTGTTTCAAGCTAATGTGTACTTCAGTTCTGCCATGCAAATATTCAGAAAGGCTCCGTGCACCAAAGGAGAGGAAACAAAATATATTCAAATCACTTCTTCAGTGGCATAAGTTGTGTCTTGGTTTGCCAGAGACTTGAGTACATTCTTTAGCTGGCTGTGTAACTCTGCTGTTGCTGCTTGTTGACTCGTGCTGAAGTCTTTTATGTGGCATATTTTGTTGTGGGAGGATTTTCTTCCCTCCACTGTTCTATCAACTCTGACTGCTAATCAGAGTGTTGCTGGATAAACAGAACTGATTGAAATTAAAATTTTAATTTTGTGTTGTAAACAATATGGCACCTTAATTTTTCTACTGTTATGAAAGATACTAATAATAATGCATCTAGTGTTTTTGGTACAGTTTTCATATTTATTTCTTGAAGCAATTACAAGTTTTGCCAAAGAGTTTCACATTCAGATGCCAGGATTTTGTATTCCATGCATTCTCTTTTTCAGAGGTGACTGTACTTAACTACATTGGTTATGGATATCCTTTTTTTTTCTTTTTTTTTTAATATTATGGGGAAGAAATGTGTCTGTGACAACTAGGGACATCATTCTGTATCAAATAGCCATATCATGAATGGCTTAGTCTATATGAATCTACTCATTACTATAACATTGCTTATCTACCTTCCAGAGGAGAAAACCCAGAGGCTAGTTAGGTGTGGAAACAGTGTAAAAGAGTGTTGGGTGATACTTGGAGACTTGCCCTGAGGGGAAGGAGAGTGAGACCAGAAAGTCCTTGAACAGCACAACAAATTTGTGATGGGAATATTGAAGTCTGGGAATGAAAGGAAGAGAAAGAAGGGAAGTGCGTGGTTGTGTAAGAGGTCTGTTACCTATCAAGCTCTTCAAGGCCAAATAAAGGTGTCAACAAATGGGGGAAAAGAATTTGGAGAAAATGTGATTTGGAGAAAAATAACTGGTATAAGAAGGAGGGTGGAGAGCCTGAGCATGTCAGACAACCCTGTTTTGAACTGAAGGAACTTTTCGAAGTGTCTAGGGGATATATTTGCCAAAAAATCTTGGGTTTTCTCATCCTAACTAGAGTAACTTTCTTATGAATCTGACAGGCTTTCCATTGGCCTTCTTGGCTACCTGGGCACACTGCTGGCTCACATTCAGCCAGCTGTCAGATGGCACCACCAGGTCCTTTTCTGCTGAGCAAAATGCCTGGGATGGTCTTGCTGTGAGGCATAATAAAATGGTGCTTTCATACATTTGGTTTGAACAAAAACCTTAACAGACTGATTCCATTGTTCTCTCCTGGCCAGTTCCTTCTCTATTGATCATAGCTTAGAGTGCAAGAAAAGCTGTACCCATCCTTTGCAGTGAGCTAGGTAGCCTGCATAAGTGACTGTGTATATTCCCCTTGCAGCTAAGATGAATATAGTACTACATATTTCCTGTTCATGACAGAATGTAAAATATGTGCTTAACTATCCTTTAAGTCAGTGGGGCTAAAGCTGATGATGTGCTTACATCCTTTCCTGACCCAGGGTCTATAAAGAGATGGAGTCTGATGTCCCTGCTGGCATTCAAATATCTCCTTTCTGACAAAGTCTGCAAAAACACAGCTTTACAGCTCAGTAATAAATATTCTGATTTGAGATTCTGCCCTCAAGTGGGGCTACACATTACCTGGATTGATTTTAAATGCACTTCTAGCTTAAACTGAAGTAACTAAGGTGTTCTTTTACATATCCCTAGTGGACTTGGGAATGGACTGGGCAAGAGCAAAGGAGAGCACTTTCAGATCACAGTTTTCTCTAATGGGTAACTCCCTATAAAAGGTGAAATAACTGTGTGGAATTGGAGCTTCATTTTTGTTTTATTTTGACTGCTTTTTAAAGTTAAGGCATAACTACCACTATCAGGCACGCAGAACTGACTGACTTCACCTCAGGCAGAGAAGGAATATCTAGTTAGATGAATGATGTTTCTGAGAATTTGGCATTCAAGAGAGAACAGGTCATGCATTCACACACCCAAATGTATTTTCTTTCTAAAGAAAAGGCCTCTCCAAAAGAGAGGGCAGATTCTAGTAACACTGAGGAGGGGGTGCTGTCTTTTCTTGTTTTCCTTTTATTTATTTATTTTTTTTTTATCCCACAGATTTCTGGTCTTGGTGCTTAAAACTCTGTGGCAGTAATGTTTAGGGGTTTCCTCACCCATGTCATTTTTACTGACTTCTGAAAAACAATCCTTTCCAAGGTTTATGCCAATACATTTGTAGCAGACACCTCTCGTCCCCAGTCTCCTCTGCTGTGCTGCCCAGGAATGTCAGCAAATTGGGTAGTAACATTCAGATGTGAGCAGTGAGCACTGCAAAAAGCATGTCAGCCTACATGGGTTGTCTGTTCTGATTTGAAAAAAATCTGTTGAAGGGTGCAGCAGGGGAGACAGGCTGTAGAGAGGAGCTTAGGAGACCAAGATCTATAAAGGGAAGCCTCTCAAAAGAGCCAGGAGTTGAGTTTAAGGAAGGCAGATTGATCTCCTTGATGTCAAGCAATGTAACTTGACAGATGAGCAAAGTTTAAAAAAAAAAAAGTTTATCTCTAACCTAGAGATAATATTAAGGCTACTGAGAAGTAGAGAATGAACAGAAATTGCATACTTCGAGCCTTGCCCCTATGTGTTGCCCAATTTGCATACCTTGAGTTTCAGTTTCTGGGAGGACACTACAAAATTTCAGGACACTGCCTGCCCCAGGGTCTGTGCAGCTGGCAGCCTCAATCGCCCCAGGCTGGTATTTACACTGAACCTTCCCTGGCAGAAGGGAGAAAGCTCTCTCTCTGTGCGGAGCGTTAACATCCATTTCTTCTCAGCTAGTGAATGGGCTTGCTAGGCAGGAGCCTGCGAGCTACAGGGAGGCTTTTTGTGGCTTCCCCTCAGCGTGTTGTCTGAGCCTGGGATAAATAAAACCAAAATTAGCAGGGAGACTGAGGGGTCAGTGACTCTTAGCTGCTGGCAGAGAGGTTTGATTTTCTTTGCATAGTGTAACTACCGAGTGACTTGAGAGATGCTGGGGGAGATCTTATCAGGAAAAATATGTTGAGTGAGACATTTCCAGTGCTCCTTCCTGGCTGCCATGCTCTGAACACCCTTGAACCAGGACTGTCCCTCGATGGTTAGTGCTCTCAGGTGGGACTTCTCTCTGTAGCTCTGTTCCAAACCCTGCCTTTGACTCCAGCCAAGTTTCTTGATCTCATTGTGTATATGTGTTTCCTTCACTGTGAAATGTCTCCTTTCCTTTGAGATATTGGGAAGAGGCATCATAGATAATGATGAAGGCTTTATGGTTGTGACTGTCTTCCTGCATCTGTATAGGTCACACATGGTACCACTACATCAAAATATTGCAAGGACTTGTCTGTGAGTCACATCAGGGTTCCATGGATGAATGGAGACTACGGTTCTCTCTGCCTACTCTGCTGTACTTTGCTTCTGGATATTTCTCTTCTGAGCTAAATTGAAATCCCAGGGTCATAGTCTGATCAAGCTCGTCTGAAAAATATTTTTTGTATAGTTACAAAATGAGAAAACTTGTTCATCCAAAACTTGTTATTACAAATGGCTTTAAACAAAAGATAACATATTCTTCCAATGATTTTTAAAAAGACACAGGCATCAAAATCCACATCAGACTGTGAAGCAGCAGAGTCTTCTGTAGCTGTTCAGGCACATTGCATTAAATTGCCAAACTTACTGATGAAACAAATACATTTTGAAACTTGCTGTTGTCTTTTGTTATTTCTGCCCTCTTTATTAGATAGATTTTTACTGTAACTGTAATTCTTTGTTACTAGTCATTTTACTGAAAACAGTATGTTACTGAGATTTTTTTTGTAATGGAGAAATGTAGCACTTAAATTTCTAAATTAGCAAGTTTTAAAGCTTAGTTTAGAAGAATGCAAATTAAAATTACTTTTTTTTTTTTTTTTTAAATCTGTCACCTTCTAAAGTCCTGAGTTTTGTTCCTATTCAGTAGCAGATAATATTTGAGAGACTGAACACACTTAAATAAGGGGGGACATTTTTGCCAAGAGGGCTTGGAAAGGAAAGGGACTGAGTGGGTTACTTGTGTGGGTGATGAGTCAATTAGATAAAGCTTTAGGTTTTGTTTATGGAGTTACTGAAAAGCTACTTAAGAGTAAAACAATAAAGCAGTTGATTTCTCTCTTCCTTATTCCTTATCCTTTAGTTGCATGCTTGCAACATCACATACAATCAGTATCCATGGAAATTATATCATATCAGGAGCAGCTGACGAACTCTTGGGAAATAAAGATCCCATTTTCATGCAAATATTCTAAATAGCAAAGAGGTGAGGAAGAAAAATGATTGATAAATAGAATTATTTCTGTCTTAGAATATATTTCAGTATTTTCCTTGAGGCAGCAGTAGCTTTTTGAAACTGTGTTCTTACTGAACACAAACTTTCATAGATCAGTGTGTGTTTGTATGCAAGTTATGAGGAAGAAAGCAAAATATAAAACAATGCACATTGATTTTGTGTTGAAATATTCTAGATACTCCTTGTGTAATTTAACTTTATTGTCAGAATACAATCCAATAACTTCAGAAAGAGCAGGCACCTTTCATTTAAAAGCTGAATTGCTGTAGAGATGAATTGCTTGCTAGGGGCTGGACCTTGGTGATTAGTGTAGTCTTCTGTGTCACATGAAAGCTGGGTCTCAGTCCCCCCTCAATAACTCACTAAAATCTGGTCTTTCTCTCTGCTTTTAAATGAGAGCAGTAGAGTACTCAAAACACTGCACTTTCTACTGTAATTTTATTCCAAATTGTAGATTTATCTGCACTGATAAGAACGTTTGCTTTCTGTCCTGCTGCCTGCACATTTTAATGCAAGCTCCTGAAAGGGGATGGTGTTTCAGTCTGTGTTTCTCCACAACAAGGGCGTAGATTAATTTCTTATGTTTGGCTTCCTGAATCCTATCCATGTTGAAAACTGTGGATGGAAACTCCAGTGAAGTAAAGGTTATTTTAACACCTAAGACAAATAGCAATAGTGGAAAACCTGCCATAAAGAAATGCTGTTTCCTGATAAAGAATCCTTGTAATATTCTTTGGACAGTGTGGTGGGTAGACCCTGGCTGGACACCATCAAAGTTGCTCTATCACTCCCATCCCCAGCTGAACAGGGGAGAAAAAAACAGAACAAAGGGCTCCTGGGTCAAGATAAGGGCAGGGAGGGATCATTCACCAGTTATTGTCACAAGCAAAACAGTCTCAACTTGGAAAAATCAATAAGAAAATGAGAAAGAAAAACAAATCTTAAAAACAACTTACCCCCACTCATCCCTTCTTCCCAGGCTTAACTTTACTCCTGAATTCTCCACCTCCTTCCTGCCAGTAGCGCAGGGACTCAGGGAATGAGACCTGTGGTCAGTTCATCACATGTTGCCTTTGCTGCTCCTTTCTCCTCAGTGGGAGGATTCCTTACACTCTTCCCCTGCTCCAGCATGGGGTCATGGCAGTCTTCATGAACTTCTCCAACATGAGTCGTTCCCAAAGGCTGCAGGTCTTCATGAACTGCTCCAGTGTGGGTCCCTTTCCACAGGCTGCAGTATTTCAGGAACAGCCTGCTCCAGCGTGAGTCCCTCACGGGGCCACAAGTCCTGACAGTAAACCTGCTCCAGCATGGCCTTCTCTCTCTATTGATCCACCATGGACCACCATGTGCTGTAGGGGCACAGCTGCCTCACCATGGTTTTCTACCCCAGGCTGCAGGGGAATCTCAGCTGTGGTACCTCCTCCCTCCCCCTCCATCTGCACTGACCTTGGTGTCTGCAGAGCTGTTGCTTTCTCATATTCTTCCTCCTCTCTCTAGCTGATATTTGCCATTTTGTTCCCCCCCACCTTCTTAATTCTGTTATCCTAGAGGCACTACCACCATTGCTTATGAGCTCAGCCTTGACCAGTGGTAGGTCCATCTTGGAGCCAGCTGGCATTGTTTCCATTGGATGTAGGGGAGGCTTCTGGCAGCTTTTCACAGAAGCCACTTCTGTAGCCCCCCTCCTACTACCAAAACCTCACCATGCAAACCTAATAGAGTCACATGCATAAAGCACCCTTCCTTAATTTTTTTGTTTTAGTAATCGTGAACCTCAAATCACTTTCTCTGCCACTTTCTAAGAATGCATATAGAACAAAAACATGCACCAGTTGTGTGAGCTAGCTCTCCTTTTACATCTTTCCTCTTAAGATCTCTTAAGCAAGACCTTAATAAAGTGTTATGGTAGTCACATCAACCATCTCTGAACTAAAAAAAATGATAGAGCTAATTTCTTGCCTTTTGCGTAACTCTGTACTTGCCTCTGTACTGTGGTCATTAGAACCTGAGTTACTAACATGGAAAGCACCATGAGACTCTTGCTGAAAACAAAGGGAGGGAGGGATTGATGCCAAACATTAGAGCTGATGGGGCTTTGATCCCTTTGTTAGGCATAACCTTCATAAGGGACTTGTCAGGACCATCAGAACTGTCTGCAATCAAATCAAATACACTTATGGTACATTTAGCCAGATACTTTAATGGGAATCCGAATTGTATGCTTGAAATCAGTTAAACCCACCCCTGATTTGATGAACAAATATATACAGCATGTTACTGGGATTGTGTTCCTGTAAACCAAACAGTAATTGCCTGAGTTTATATTCTGCATCACGGTTGGTTGACTCAAGATTTTGGTTTGATGTGGTCTGCCTTAGTCACCTGAAGGTAAATACCAGAGTAAAGATATTCACAGCCAAACCTTAGTAGGAAAAGGAGACAGGGAAGGAAAGAGGGTTAAGTCTCACTGACTTTTCCCCTCTTTTTCTTAGACTGTGGACAAATTAAGGTCAAACATTTACTTACCAAGGTCATACACGAGATTAATGTGTCTGAAGCGTGAAAGTTTCTTTTATCAGTTGTGTCTGAGGAAAGTATCACATTCAACTGTGTTAGACTTCCCAGCATGAATGAGGAGTTAGTTGGGCTGATTGGGCTCCAGGCAATTACACAGGTAATTGCCCTCAAGTCTGTGTTCACTGCAAGTGAACATAAGTCTCCATAACCACTTTTCTGCCACTCTCCACCTTGATACAAGAGAGAAAAGAAAATTACTGCATCTGGGAAAAAAAATCTGAAACACAGAAAGTCCCTGAGAGGGAGAAATATTGGAAAAACTTTACACTATTAAGTAGTGTAAGAGTTAGTCAATAGAACATAACAGATGAGTTTGCAATGGGATATAGTAGATCAAAAAACAAGTGTGACTTCTGGACAATGTCATGGAGAAGAGAGAAGTTATCCTCTCTCACAGGCCACTTTTGCAAGGTGTTCTGCACACCGGTAGGTGCTGAGGTCCTGTCTAGGGCAGTTTCTGCTGTAGGTGATACACACAGGGTGTAACAATGATTATGAACCCAGGGATGAGGGGAAAACTCAAAATGGATAACCTCTTTAAATGATGCCTAAATGGCACTAAGGTGTTTCCAAATATTTAAAGTTATAGAGAGGGACTACTTGGCTCAAAAGACTGTAACTAGGGACTGTTATGGGACTAAGTATGTTAAAATAAAGAAAGGGGGAAAATTAAATATTTACAGGAATTTTATTCTGAGAGAGTCACTGCAACCTGTAACAGCAAAACAGCTTTGGGGACCAAATCATTGTTGCACAAAAATCTCTGCAGCTTAATTTGTGTTCCAAACCAATAGATACTTGAAGATTTGGGGATTTTTCTTTTTGTATTCCTTTTCCTGCAATCATTCCATGGAGTGATGAATATACCTATAACATGTATTAGGCATGGGCTGATACAACAGAAAATGTTGGCATGAGCGCTTGCTTAGGAGGATTTTTTTTTTTTTTTTTTTTACATCCTATTGACTTGTCCCTGCTACGGTGAACATGCTACCAGGGTTTCCACTGCAATCCATATTTTCAGGCATCTCCAATTCGTTGCAATAAAACTTTCAGCCTGAAATTTCTCTCCTGTTGTTTGAGCCCATGTAGAGCAGTTTTATATTTAAAATACTTATTTTAAATGCTTTCTAAGCTAAACTACCCCAGTTGCCCCAATTGCTCTGATAATATAGTGACTGCTGAGCCTGCCAAGTAAATAATTAATTTCCAGTATGTATTTGACTCTTGTGGCTGGCAGCCACCTTTGCAACTGATTGGCACTAATAGGCTAAGGCAGAAGCCTTTAAACTGAGAATAACAAGCACATTAACTTTTAGCACATAAATAATCTGCATTCTTTAAAAGATCGTGTGTATGTTTTACAAAACAAAATACCATAGTATGTCCTTCTAGGCCTTCCTCACTAGTCTTTTGTGTACCAAGACCACCAAGAGCTCTCTGCAACCAGTGTCTGTAGTTGTAGCCTATCTCCCCATTGTTTTTAAGAGTTGATATGATGGCTTTCTATTGCTTCCAGAGAACAGTCATGCTCAGTTGCTGGGCAATAGTCAGTGCACCCCAACTGGGAGATTTTTCTTCTCTTAGAGAGGTAGAAGTGAAAGGTTGACATCTGGGGGGTTCTTCTCCTCTACAGCTTTAGCTATGAAGAGAGAAGGTCCAGCACAGCTAACATAAGCAAGGAAGGAAATATGTGTTGTTTTGGGGGTTTAGTCCCTTTCCTGTAAACTGAAATAGTACCAATTCTACTCACTTGTGTTATGGGCTGTTTTGGTCAGTCTTATCCTCCTTTTAATTCCCAAACTCTTATACATTGGTATTTATATATGTATATATATATATATATATATTTATGCACATTAGTGTGTAGGATCCCTGCCATCATTGTCAAATAGGGCACTGATTAAAAAAAACCCAGTAGCAAAAACAACCCCCACCTCCCAGACTCTGGGATCTGCTGTTCTCTTTTCTTTACTCCGCCCCTCACATGCCTGCAGATTAACAGCACGAAGGCAAAGGGGAAGAAACCAAGGACTCAATAATGTCCGCCTTGTCTTTGACTCTCTCCACGCTCTGTCACAACCTTAGTGTAATTTAAGATGCCTAAGAGGTATTCATGGATACATTGGCTGGTGCTCAGAATCTTAGGGAGCCTTTTAAAAAATTTATGAATTTGTAATACAAAACAGGTAGTTGTGTGAGTCAGCTAAAGCCATGCTTACTTTATAATGGAAAAGTGGCAATGAATGCAGTATAGCTTGCAATATCCAACAGGGATATATACTCACCTGTGATTAACCTTCCTTGGCCATTAAATGTCACGCTTGGTGCATGCACATGGAGCAGAAAGAATACATATTTGTCAGTAAAAAGGGGACTGAATGAAAGAAGTAGTGAAATGACATTTTTCAGTAGGTTTGTCATAGCTGGAGCATGGAGGAAAATTGCTTTCTGTAAATCTTGGCCCAACAGAACAAAACACATTTCTTTACAGTTGGGAAGCCATACTCATTGACATAATGAAAGCATTGTGAGCTCTGACTTTTGCAAACTCTGATAGAAACCAATCTGCAATCTTGACAGATATGATCTTTTGCAGGATGCACTGTTCATTTACAGAAGCTAGAGACCTCAATTAATTTATGAACCAGGACAGCAGGCTGTGAACTCCCCTGTTCTGCCTAGGTGGAGATGTCCCTGTCTGAATTTATGTTCTGGTAATTTAAAAAGATTTATACAAAGCTTTTCTTTCATTTTCAGAGTAGATTAAAATTCTAATGGAAACCATTTGTATGCATTTTTTGAATTGAATAATATTTATTGCTATATGAAAAGGGGACAGAAATAAAGAAAGTAATGCTGAAAAACTTTGCTATCAATAAAGTTAGTGAGGCAGGAATAAATACGTACAGAGGCAGAAAGAACCCAAACCAGAAAGTAATACTTAGTAGAGCCTGTAGAAAACCCACTGTTTTATAAAAGCATAATGAAAGCAATTTGCACCTGTTTCTGAAAAACTAGAAAATAGGATGCTACCCTACCAAGTGTGCATGGTCTCTCAGTTCTTCACTTAATCTAGGCAGATACTGCTTGAAGAAAGTACAGCTTCATCACAGACATATTGATTTCAGCTCAAAACATGTACTTTCACTCTGGGTAGGGTTGTGACTTTTTATGGGGGGATGTGATGGTCACACAACATATTCATTTATTCCTCAAAAAACTTTCTGAAAGCTCATAAATTACTTTAGAGTAGAAATCCCATTGAAGGGAAAGATACTCTTACAACTTATGCTCCTGAAGCCCATTAATTCATAACCTTTGTTCCAATATGACCATTTTGGTTGGGGTCAAGTTTTGGGATTTTCTTTTGAAGGAATAGTTTACAAGCACCACAGAGGGACATGTGCTGGCACAACATGACTGTATACAGGAGGAGGAATAAACTAGAAGAATGCCAGATCAAGAATTACTATAATTTTGCTTGACAGTTGTCTTGTCTGTGCTGTGATCAGTAGAGTCAACCTGTGAGAATTTTGCATGAAAAGGAGCAAATAAATATTTGAGCTGTTTCTGAAAAGACTTCTTGGTGAAAGAAAGGTACTTACATTAGCTGACTTGGTAAAGAGAATGCAGGTTCTCCTAAAGCTGTCAACAGTGCACAGATGCAAAAGTATTCTCCCTCAATGACTCAGAGCTGGGATCCTGTTTCCACACCTCAGTGTAGAAGTCCAGGCAAACTGCTGGCATTGCACAGATACAGTAACATAGATAAGCTAAAATAAATGCTGGTAAGGACTGCAACGAGCTCAGCTAACGTGCCAGGTGCACCAGAATAAAGGAAGGGGTGTCAGAAGTGAAAGTAATGCCGAGGAAAGGGACAACTCTTGGTGAGATGGGCTGTGGCAGTCAAAAATACGCTGATAAACTGGTAAGATTTAAAAACATTCATTCTATATGGTTTTAAATTAGTTTTTATGATGCATATTCTCCTGAAATGCTCAAACATTTCTGGGAAAGCCAATATCAACTAATTGTTTTTCTTTGGACATTCCTTAGGCCAAATCCATGAATTTAATTCCATGTGTTTTAAGAAAAAGTGATCCTTGATGATAAATATCTGGACATAAATTAAGAACTAGTGCAGGATATAGACATCCTAAACCGATGAGGGTTAGTTGGGATAGCACTGATGTGTTTTAAAGGCTGGACAAATTAAACTTAGGACTAATTTATGACATTTTTATTCACATTAAATAGTATCTTGTTTTATCTGTAACTCCACTGATGATCTGTTAATTTCTAGTAAGAATTTCATCCATGAAAATGAGAGTTCACAGAGCATAGAAGAATAGGAATCTCATTAATATCAATAATATTTTCATTAATTTCTAAAAAACATCAGCCAAAAAGATGAAGTGCTATCCTTTAGAGTGTATCCATATTTTGATAAACTTAAAAAAAGTAAAAGTTTGGCTCATTTTTCCCAGTAGTTGAGCATCTAAGACAGGTTTTTCAGAAGAGAAAAGTGGCTCAGGTGCAGACTCAGCTTGATTCCTGTGCCCTAACTCAGTACATCTTAATGTCATTACTTGAGCATCTGCTAATTTTGAACAGGATAGAGGAACTGAGTACTTGATAAATTACCAGCCAACCAAGCTATCTAACAGCACTTCTTGTCTGGGCTATCTGGTGGCAAAAGCACACATAAATTACTATCCCTTTATTTTATGCCCACCTGGAATGTAAATCTTTTCCTTCTACCTTTTATCTTAACTTATGTTTCATTGAGTGATAAAGTGTTTTGTTGTTTTTTTTTTTTTAAGGGGTAGTGAATTAATACAATGCATTTTCCTTCCACACTCATTCTTTATTGCCTTAGGGATTTCATTTGACAAAGGCCTTGCTAATGGAAATGCAAATTTTCTACCTGTCATAGAGTACTTGTGACTCTGCTGCTTGTCAGATCAACACATCCCTCAAAAGCATGGCTATTTTGACTTCTCAGAAGCCAGGGAATTGTGTCTGCACCCGCTAGGACTCTGTCCTAGCAGACAGTGAAGAACACTTTTATGTAAATCTGAATGAGAAATATTAGCCTCTTCAGTTCTCTGCTATAAATAAAAACCCACAGAGATTGAAAGCCTTGTTAAGCTTTGATTTATTGTAGCCACTCACCCATTTCCTGTTTAGTAGTTTTGTTGCACCTTATTAGACAACAAGTTCCTCTTTCGTTTTCTGGGGATGCATTAGTGATCCTAGTTCTGATAGTATTTCACCTAACCTAACCTTATCTTTTGAAGGTTCGTTATAGAAAACTACCTGAATAACAGTGTAGAGACCCTTGGGCTACATGATTTAGCAGATTAGAAAATGTCCTTTGTCTTGACTGTTCTACTCTAATTAGATCAGACAGCCTTGCCAAACTTTTAGTGGTATAATTGTGCAACACAAGTATATACACTTTTAAGGCAGGGAATAGTGAAATGAGCCTCATATATGAGTGTTGTCATACTTGTGTAAGAACTGAAAAGACAATGTTTTCTATCCTCAGGAAGAGAAAACCTTTTCCTTCACTTTTTTGAGAATTTGCACTTTCATTACTATCTAAATTTCAGTGACCACAAAGGGACGTGTTTAGGGCAAAACAGTAAGTGAAATCCTCATGCTTTTCAAGTAGCCTGTAAAATTCCCAGTGACTAGGGAGATCCAGGAATTTGTGTGCCATATGTTCCTCCAGATGAACAATACCACAGTATATTTTTACATAGCTGACATCCATGTTTGACAGCCTTCCCTAGTGTACTTTCTAGCCTCAGCAATACATTTTCTAACTCTTCTCCCCCTGAAACCAATTCCTTTGAGTAATCACACTTTTTTTTTCAATCCTGACTTCTGTTTTCTCTCTTAATTTTGTCTAATTCTTTTCTTTCCTGGAGGGTTCTACTCATTCCTGGGAAATTGTAGTATTTCTTCACCTCCACCGTCCTTGAGTCTTTCTTCTTTTCCTGATCAACTCATCCTTCACTAGTGCCCTTTGCAAAGCCTCTCTCACCATTTGTGCTTTGTCTCAAAGAGAAAGGAAGGAACTTTCCTTCTCTGTTCAGTTTGACCCTTGAATTTAAGAAGAACTATGGAAACTCGTGGTTAGTGCTAACACCTCACCTCAGTAACTTCTGCAGTTCATATTCTCTGTGTTAAACCAGGGTCCTGTAGCACCATTTAAAGATGAAATGCCATAGTGTCATTCCTGCCTGAACAGGCAGGTACTTCTTGTTGGCATTGACTTGGTTCTAGTTCCAAATTTTGTTTCAATGATTGAAGAAGAGAGGAAAGGAGCTAAATGCCTGACATGTATGGATGTGAGCTCTGGCTTGAACAGGTCTTACAGAACAACAGACAGAAAAAAAGATCACTCGACTACAGTTCTCTCATGATGATGATCTTCAGAAACATAGATTCTCCCCTCTGCACAGACCAGAGGAGACCAGCAGCATCCAGGGTTGCTCTTTGTGAGGGCAAGCAGTGGTTTTAAAATGCCTCTTTCTGCGAAGAGATCATTCCACTGGAATGGAGAGTGCTTTCCAAGGCTGGAGTTGCAACAAAGTATTTACCTAGCTGTAGAGATCATAATGTTCCATGGTTTATTTGAATTATTAAAATGCAATACTGCACAATAGTCATTACTGCAGAGCTGCAAAACACTTACTGACAATGCGGTCTTGGCAGAGTAGGTACTAGTCTTTTTAATGGATAGTTGTTGCAACAGAGAAAAACAAAACCTGTGTCTCATACTAAGCTTGCTTTCCAAAGGGACAGAAGGCATTGATTGTAGTATTGATTCCATACAGATTTTTGTTGCTTTATAATTTAAAAATACCCCCCCATCCTCTCTCAGCAGATCAGATGTCACTTCACTTTTCTCTTGAAATAACACTGGAAGCAGACTGTTGACAGCTTCATGCTTGTGCACAGTCAGCATTATAAGAGAACAGTATAGACATGAGCAAAAGTCAAATGGTCTCCAAGGAGCTCCAACCCATTAAAACAATTGCTAAGGGCACAAGAGCACAATAAACATCTGTGGTTTGTCTCCCCAGCATACCACATGCCTTTCAGTTTGCCTCTGCATGGAAATGGGCTTGAGCAGCCTGATTGGACCCAGATGTGAACTTGCAGAGTTCAAGGCTTTTCAGAGCTTGGACTTTGGTTCCAGGCTGAGGCTAGGAGTCATTGTAAAGTTAGGTTCCAGATCAACACGTCCTCGGATTTGACAATGCTTTAACAGTACTTATCATTGACTCTGCTCTGCTCTTTGCAAGCATCCTGATTTACTGGACAGTCCTCACTGGAACTAAATACTTCAATGAAGAAAGTAAGCACCTTCCTAAGGTTCCCAGTGCAGGCTGCCTTCCTCATGAGTCAGTCACTGCTTTTAGCTAAATTGGTATTAAAAACATATGCCTTGCTACATTATAATGAAGTTGCTGCTACAGAACATTTTACCTTGATTTTGTGACAAAATACATATTCATGTTTTACTTTAAAGACGTACTTTGGCACTCTAAATGATACCAACCTTGCCATACTAATTAGAAAACAACAATTTTATACAGAAATGTTTATCACAGCCCTATGCTTAAATTTGAAAGGTTTTTCACTTACAGAATGATCATGTCTCATTTATGATAGCAGGTTAGCCATAATGAGGTTCAACAAAAAGAACAGTGAAACAAAACTCTGGAAAACTCCCTAACAAATGCCACTCATCAGTAATTCAGCCTCAATGATGAAATACATTTTAGAGAATGAATTTTAAGCAGAATGAAAACCATTGATTTGTTACTTTAAATTACCTAAAACTATTTGATCAGAAGAGAGGAGAATTAAGAGATTGCAATAACTTTGTGTGGTAAAGGTAAATCAGGCAGTGTTCAATTTATCTGTAACTCTATGCTTGTGCATTGCAATGGAGAGTAAACAAAATCTTGTTAGCAATATTACACTTAAGTCTGTGCTTTAATACTTCATGGAGGAGGAGATGAGAGATAAACAACATGCTAAATAGGTTTGAATAAGGAAGCAACGGTTTTTACTCTGAATGCCTCAGTCTGCACCTACTTCTATTCAGAAACTCCCCTTCCAAGTTGGAATTACATTTGTTTATTAAGTAAGTGATTGTTTCAATGCATCACAGTCACAAGCCTTCCTTCCATTGAAGCAATGGCATAATTTGCCAGTCCCTCTGGTGTGCAATAGGATGGTGACTGAGAACACAAAGAGCTGAGAAATGCAATAGGAATAATGCAATACAAATGACAAATTATTTGCATTTAACAAAAGAAGGCACTGTTCCTGTAGTTGAGGAAAACTTATCTAAATGCACCTATGCCTTTGTATGCAGGGGAACAGGTGAAAAGGAATGGCACCACATAGAATTTCTTGTAGCTGAGCAGGTAATGGAAAGACATTAGGCCTGTCCTGGAGATGTTGCAAAAGAGCATGGGTGAAAGCAGGATGACTGACCTGCACAAACAATATTCACTGTCTCCCCGTTTTGAAGTTGCACACTCAGTGCAGCAGTTCTGCCAGGCAGAGACAGTGTATCTTTCTCACTAGAGACTGGAGATGATGTTGGCTGGTACTGGAAATGAAAGAGTGAATAATTCCAGAGCCAGGGAGAGTATGGGGTATAGGGATTAAAACAAATGAACATTATCTTTCATTCTGCAAAGTTTTTAGTATAGGTATTGTTTAACCACAGAGCTGATTCCTGATAAACTGTCATGAGAAGCAGACTAGAAAGAAAGGAGAATTTAGGATGGCTTCAGTTTGCCCAGTGCAGAAAGGAGATGAGTCCTGTGCCTAACTCTGCAATGAGGGGTGAGGGGGGCATCTTGTTAGCACTGCTGGGACAAGTCTAAGAGGATGTGAGCAAGGAGTATAATCACAGCACTCTGGCAGGTGGGAGGGCATTGCAATGACCTGGACAGAACGAGTTACTGCCAGATGGTTCCCAGCTGGGGGACTTAAGGAGACTGTGATCTGGCTTAATCAAATGCCTGGCACCTTCCCTCCCTGCAGTGTCCAGAAAGACAACCCTCACTGCCAGCAATAAAAAGAATCAGGACTGATGAGACTGCCTTTTACAAATACAGTCTGGGCAGTGCATGTAATTCTTTTTGTTGGCTTCCTCTCAGTGGCATTACCTTGAATATGAGGAAATTAAGGAGAAAAATTGCTATGAGCTTTGTAGGCCCTTTATCGCTTTAATCTCCTCTCTGCTTTCTATTTTCCTGTCTCGTGTCATCCATCTTTGAAGAGATAGTGACCAAGTTAGGCTAAACAACAATTCAAATTGCTTGCAGTTGATTTGATCTCTGCTTTCAGAAACTGTTTGAAATTGTCTAAATGTATTATTTTAACTAGGACTAAATTTTCAATGCAAATTCTGGGAATGCCTGAGCAAGAATTCAACACAGATCTACTGGATTTAGGGAGGGAAAAAATACCTGGCATGGAGTGGAAAAGTAGACTATCTGATTTCTGGGATTCCCTTTAGGAGGACATGAGGAAAAGGCAAGAAAGACAACCATTCTGGAGCACGTGCCCTTATCGAAGGTTGGCATGGTGGTTGTTAAGGTTTGTTGTTGCAAGAATCTGTAAAGTTACTGGTTGAGCCTTCTGGATAGTTAGTGCAGAGCCTGCAAGGGCTGTTTTTGTTAAGTCATATTGATTGTCGTGTGTATAATTTAATAAAGTTGAAGCCTGCTTTCTTTCCTCACAGCTATGCGCTGCATCTGTCCTTGTTGGAGTGTTCCCATGGCAGTCGTGGGTTGGAATTTTATTAGTTTGATTTATTTGATAAATAAATAGAAAAATAAAACAAGATAATTACCCAACAATGAATAGCTACCATATGAACACAGTGAAAACGACACCAAAGGCCACTGGCAACAGGCAACATTCCTAGTTTAAAAGCAGTGCAGAGATTCCCAATGTAATTTTTTTGACCTTCATTGGCCCTTCCTCCATTACTTGTCAGGCTCTGTAGCTTCCATGAGTTTCACTGCATACCAAATGTCTCTCCTGGCTTCTCATGTCCATACTTTTGTTATTCTTGCCTACACAGCGGCAGAAGCTTTTATACTGTCTTACAACTTAGTCTGAATAGCAGTCACGCTTGCAGGGAAGAATTTGTTCTCTTTTCTCTCTAGAGAAGTGGTACAAAAACCTGCGCTAATAAAACAAACTTCTGTGCTTCAGGTGCGGTTTACTCTCCTAACAGACTATTACATGAACATGCAGGCAGCCTGCTAACAGGCCCCCAAAACACTCAGGAAGCCAGCATTGCTGTGGGATGTGGGGATCTGGCTGGACTCCTGATAACCTTGGGGCAAATGGAGACATGACACAGGCACCCTTTGCAAGGGGTATTGCAGTGAAGCTTCTTCTATGGAAGAACAAGAGAGGCAGGTTACCTGGAGGACAGGAACACTTTGGTAGCAGCTCATAAGGAAATCACATCTGATGTTTAAGATACAGAAGCATAGGTCACTTCTTTTACAATGTCATTTGAGTCAATTTTGAGCTCACTGTTCAGAAGTGTGAGGAGCCCAGGCTCCTGCTGTGGCAACACAGCTTTTGGTGCAGCGCAGAATGGGAGAGTAGTAAAGATGGCAGCGCATTCAACACTGACAATAAAATTTGACTTGGGCTTCCCCAAGCACTTGCTCTAAATTCTGAAACCTGCTCATAGCTAACCATTGCCATGCCACTCCAACAACCAGTGCCAGTGGAAAACTAGAGGATCTTTGCCATGATTCCTTGTATCCTTGGGACAGGAGGTGCAGAGTAGGAGTGACTTTCTGAACAGTGTCAGTTCAGGGCTGTCTCTGTTGAACGTAAGGTGCTTGTGTTTCAGTCAAGAAACATTTAAAATCTTAAATTTCATATAAACTAACAGGACAAGAAGAATGTTTTCTCTGAATGTTCAGAGCTCTGCCAATCAGAATGTGCTATGTGAGATGCACCCTGTGGTGTTCAAGCAGCATGCTAGGCTAGGCTTTTAATCAGAAGTAGATACCATTATCCCTTTGAAGATCTCCTTTTTCTCCAGAGGATCTCACCCAAGTACAAAACTTCCTAAGAGCATCTGATGATTGGCTGAAGACATGCCTGGCTATGAAAAGCTTCTAAACTGATGTTTGGAAACTGGCTTGAATGCTCCTTGAAAGGCAGCTGTAATACAAGCTAACATTTGAGGCTCTTACAGGGAACTGTTTAAAATCTCATTTCCATGAGAATTACATCAGCACTTAAAGTCTCCCACTGCATCCCATTTCCATGTTGGTGGATATGTTTTTAAAATCAGTGCTAAAATGTCAGTGCCTTTGTGGAGACACCGTCTTTACAAAACGATTCCCATGACAACAGCCTGTTCCCACCATTAGACCTGTAGAAACTGGGAGACATGGGGTGTGTTTTGTTACTCTGCTCCTGGCCTGCTGTGCTTGTAACTCTTATCTCTGTAAAAGAGGGATAAAGCTTGGCTTCTTTTGTACAGTGTTATGAGCACTTCAAAGAGCGATGTTTCAAAAGAATTAAGTTTTATTAAGAACCTCTGTTGTTCTCACCTCCTCCTCGCCCCTATGGTATGAAATACTACAGGCACTGTGGCCTTGGAAGGTGCTTAAGCTCTTTTGTGTGCCTCTCACTGCTGTTTCTGAGGCCAGTTTGCCTAGTAGGAGCACTGAGCAGTGGGCTGGTAATTGTGTAATTCCACCCTAGGAAACTTTCCACTTTGGCCTAGAATAATACTCCAGACAGATACTGCTCCAGAGTTATTACAGCCTGAATCAGAAGTCTGTGAGAGGGAAGAGTGAATAGTTTCACCTTGGCTTTCCCCAGCAGAGTAGCCAAAAAATACTACTTTCTTGGGCTTTCTTATGTTCTAAGAGCTTTCTTCCCATTTATTTTAGGACATAAGTTCTCTCTCTGGGCATGCAGATTATCAAGATACCATTAACAAAATTTGTTTGCTGCTCCTGTGTGCATGTAGTGTGTGTAGGTATTCTCAGACATTTGCAAAACACTTGAAGGAAAAGCTTTGGGCTTGGAGATGGGGAAAAAGGACCCTGTCCCTCTACCATTCCCATGGAGGCTTGGAGTGACCTGGGAATGACAAATGGAAGATTGTAACTGTGATTATATCCCTGTACATCTCAAAGATCCCTAGTCTTCAACCCATACTTATTCTTTTAAATTCTGGAGACACACTAGGAAGAGAAGGTAGTGCCTGAGGGGCAGATGGAGAGGAGGTCCTGTATGGTACATGACAGCTCGCAAGATCAGGACCTCCAGCCTTCTCGCTGCTCTAATCCTTGTGACATTGCCTTCTCTATGCTACGCTGAGGTACAGAGGCTGTCTTCCTGCTCCTTTACTTGCCGCTGGTGTTCTGTTTAATCTATGGCCCCTTCTTTAGCTAGTACTTCCCTTTCTTTTTGTTTTTTACTTTGCTCCCCCTCTCCTATTTGGGACCCGATCCTGCGCTATCCTGTTTAGGCTGTGTGTGTCACCAGCTCTAGGATATCCTCTGCTTTTCTACCTGACCTGTGGCTTGGTACGTATGCCACAGCATGAGCTTGAGTAATGATTTTAGATTTTTCCAGACAAGGCCCTGAAGCAAATTCACAGGGCAAGGTCTTTTGAAATCCCAAGCCTGCAATGTGGTGCAGAGAAACTTCTCTCCCAGGAATCGATCGATGTTAAGAATCACCCTAGGCAGGGAGCAAAGCTGGGTGTGCAAGAGGCTTCTGGTTTGGAAGACAGTGCAAAGCCAAGGCTATACTGCTCAAAGCCACTCCCTCTACAGCCTCTGCCTCTCTTCCCTACTAAAAAGATAAACTACACAAGCAGTTTTGGGGTGGGGGTATTAAGTTGGGATATATCTGACCATTAATCATTGTACTGTTCAACTTAATGCTACGGAATGGAAGGTTTTTACTGTAATATGCAGTTGGCTTTGGTTTGTTCTTTTTTTTAACTCTAAACCCTGCAACACTATCCAGGAATTTCAGTGGAAGGCTTGTCATATCCTAATTGGTCTTACAAATTTTGTACAGTACAAATGTTTTGGCAATGGAACTGTTTTGATCAAAGGTTGTATAAATCCCATTAGTCACAGCAGCTGAACCTGTATGAACCCTTTGATGGGGCTTGTACCACCTGAATTCCTATAGCACCGTTACAGCTTGCACCTTCTATGTATAGATATGCTTTTATTTGATCTCCTCTGGCTGCATGTTCTGGTGGGCTAAGGCACAATGTGATCTGATGCAATGTGTGGGCTGCAAGATCCAGGCTCAGCAGCCTTTCTTAACTGTGGGTTGTCAGCTCCACATCTCCCTTTGTTTGTCACCCAGCATCACATGTGTAGCTCAATGTTTCTTGTCTGCTCTGGCTGGGAAAAGAAACAAGACTCTGGAAAACAAATGGTTTCCTTACTGAGTTTCAGTGATTTATGAACATGCCAACAGGAATGAGGAAATTCAAATTCCTTCTGCTTCCAGATATTGCAGGTTTCTGTTTAATAACACCCCAGACCAGCCACTTTGAGGGCGCTATTTTATTTCTTGGGTTGTTGAACTCATTTGGCCTTGTGCCTTACAGCACCACATGTGGTATGTCTTAATAGACCTGAAAGATATGGCATGCTGTGGCTTGATTTTATTTACATTCATGTAAATATCACCATGTTTATTTTAAAATGACAACTTCTGCAGTTGCAGCTCCATGGTGGTAAAGTTCACTGAAAGGACAGTTAGTTCCTATCATCTAAATCTGGATGATCTCATTTAAAATCATGCTCACTGTTTGCCATTTCTTACTTTGCTGAGCTCATCCAGTGAAACTGTACTGGTTTGTTGCCTGGTCTGTACTGGCTTCCTGCTTTTCTTTTTTAACTACCTCAGTGACTTGAGTAGAATTTCCAGTGGCAAAAGTGATAGGAATCATTTATTAATAATATGAAAAAATGTAATTCTGACAAAATATTTAAATTTGAAGTATATTTTCTTTCATATAACTGAAACTTCTCAAGCTCATGACTGACTGTCCCAATTTCCTGTATCTCTAACATCAGAGCTCCACCTCAAAAGGACACCTTGACTAACCAGAAAAGGGAGCTCTGAGGCACTACAGGTATAATGAGATAAGTCAGATTCTGCTTTATTGTGAAATGCTGGTCAGGCATTTTCTGTCAAAATGTTTTTATTTTCTCTAGCCAGGAGCCACTGATTTGACAACTGTTAGTGGAAATGTACCTATCAGTTTTGGCAGGCGAGTCTTCTCACTCAGGAGAAAGAATCTCTGGAGCAGGGCAGACGCCTGTCTGTGGAGCATCCCACTTCCCCTAGTGCAGCTGGCAGCCCTCCCAGGGCCCTTGGAGACTGCTTCCAGTGCTCTGACAGCTTGGAGATTTAAGACCTGGAGACTCAAACCTCCATCTCTAATGCTTAGATGGAGAGAATTCTAGGACGCTACTGCTAGTATGAGGTATGGCTTTCTCAATCTTGAGTTAGCTCTATTTCATGTTTAACTAAATAATTAAATATTTATTGGGCCACAGAAGGAGCAGGTGACTGAAACTGTTATGGGACAGCTGCTTAAACTGACAGTTTAGGTCAGTGAGGTCCTGCTCCTGTCTCCCCTTCACACCAAGCCTGACTGCACGTTCCCATCCTCTTACTTGGGCCCAGAGTCATGCTCTTCTCATGCATGCCTTCAGAAGTATGGAGAAGGAATCTCTGGGAAGGAGAGCATTTAGGTCATCAGAGGGCTCCCAACAGGTTCAGATGTACGTCAGTGCTGGCACAAGTGATGGAAGGCTCTGGCTGAGAAGAGGTGGGAGAAAGGCATATGACTATCCCTTTGGACAGCAGGAGAGCAATAGAATGGTATAGCTGTAGCCTCATTTGGTACCCTAAATTCTGAGCCTTACCTGGGATGTATACCAGTGTTTTCATTCAGCCTTCGGGGGATGTATACATATACAATGGCTTCCAGTAAGCAGGTGGTTAGCATGTGAGCTGACACCACATAACACTCAAGCTCAGACTCCTGGCTGCAAACTCATATCAGCAAGCCCTAATCAAGAAACAAAGGGCTACTGCAGGATTGCTTGCTTTTCCCCACTGATTTCCCCCACTGGAAGAACATAGAGATCTCTAGGTTTCATCCAGGTGTGTAGTCAGAAGGTCCATCTTCAACGTGACTACTGCTTTGCTCCTTTGTCTTCTGCAGCCCTCTTCCTGTCTCTTACTGCTGGTCTGCTGCTCTGTCAAACTAAGCTAAAAAACCTTGTAACACCAGGAGACTTGCAGACGTGACAAATGGCTCTGCAGACAGGCTTCCCTGGAGGTTTCAGTCTCAGGAGAGGGGAGCAGCTTGACCTTGCCTGCAGCCAGTAGGGCATGTTAAGCAGGACTTCACCTAAGACCTTATTTGCAGAATGTCCTATCCCCCACCTGCATGCCCTGTCCCTCACCAGCTGAAAACTACTATGTTAGGGGTATCTGGTATGAGCTGTAGTCTGTGCTTCCCCGCTTACAATGAGTTAACTGGGATTACTTGTATGCATAAGGCTGGCTGACACTGCCATTAGAAATATTTCCTTTCTTAAAGTTAGTTAGGTGAGATTTTTATAAAATATAGTCTAAATATGAAGCCGAGAGGCTCTCTGCTTCCAGGCGCAGGGTGCAAGTGTCCTCTGAGCTGCTACGGAAGGTATTTTGACTTGTTCATTGCTAATTATTGCTTCAGTAAACAACAGCTGTTCAGATGCAGCTCAGCTTCTTGCTTTGAAAAGATTACAGTGCTCAAACTGTAGTCTGGTATTATTGAAAAAAGAAAAAAAAAGTTATAATCATTTCACTCCCCTACTGCTACAGATTTTATGGGCCTTGTAGTGTGCTGTTATGTCAGGCATATTAATTGCTAGTAAGTCGATGTTAAGCAAATGAAACAGCTTTGTGCAGCGTTTGGACACTTGGTTATAGACAGTTTAACAGTCTCTCTTCTGGAGAGACTGTGCATTAGTCTTAGATTATTTTTCAGCACTAGAGGAATGGCTCTTTCAAAGTAACTATAAAATGAACCATTGCTGCCATGCAATAGCAGTAATAAGCCGTTAAGATACGTTGCAAGGCATGAGGTCAGAGGCAGTATGTTCTTCCAGCCACCCAGGAAGTGTAATAGCAACTAATTAGTGCAGCTCCTTCAGAGGATACTGCTATTGCAACGTGAGGAAAGAAAGGCAGAATAATGCAAGAGGGGCCCCACTGTTACTATCTGCCCTTTAAATGAAGGAGTTGTTGGTATTAGCTTAGCAGAGGGTGAAGGCCTGACCCAGCACAGCACTGAGTGTCACTGATGTGCTCTTGGCACTGAAAAGAAAAATAGCCCTGTTCTCTACTCCATGCAGTTCCTGCCCTTCTTCTTTCTTCCTGAGGAGCAGAATTTACAGGGGCATCTTCCTTGATTTATTGAGGAGCAAAACCTACAAATTAACTTTCCAGGCACGCACGCACACACGTGCTTTGCTGCACAATGCCAGACCATGCCCTTCCCCTGTGTCCTCCTGGCTGGGTGGCTCTTGCCTGGCAGGAGATGGCTGAGCTATTGGCCCAGCACTGGTGTGAGGCTGCAGCAGTGCCCATAGCTGCGCCAGCCGCCAGTGACTGCCCATGGGGCTACCACACTGAGAAACAGGCTCTCTTTGCTTGAAGCAGCAGTTCCCTATGCTGTTGCATTTCACTGGCTGCAGATGAAAGCCACCTGTAAACACCTTCTGTACACTTACAAACAAAAAAACCCCATGTATTTTACTACATGCATGTACCAGCAGTAAAACCGGTGGCATGAGTGCTGATACTCATCCAACCTTGCTGTTGCTGACCCGCCAACAAGAGGGCCCTGCGTTAGGATGGTAGGTTGGGACTTGCCATTGGGGCTGTGCGAGGGAGCAGAGGCTGGACAAGCACGAGGCACCACCACCAGTGGGACCTACCTACTGTGGTGCTTGCCCTTGTGGAGCACCTGCTACCTCCTCCACAGCCTGTGCGGACGGTGCATCGCGGGGAGACCAGAGAGGGAGCCCAGCAAGACGTGCCAGGTTGCCTGCCCTGCTCGGGCACCACGCTGTGGGTGACAGGTGCTGTTCTAGGGAACATGGCATCTTAAGGCAGTATGTAGATATGTATGTATATATCAATGTGCGTGCGTATGTGCATCTCTCTCTCTCTCTCGTTATTTGTTTGTTTGTTTGTTTTGCTGGAACGCCGCCGCACCAAGCCACTCCCCCGGGGCACCGCGGGCCCCACCGAGCCGTTAAAATGGCGGCCAAGCCCCCCGGCCGCCCCTCCCCGGCCCGCCAGGGGGCGCGCGAGCCGCGGCCGGCGGGCGGTGTCCCTGAGGGAGGGAGGAAGGGTCGGCGGGTGCCGGAGCGCCGGGGGAGCTGCCCCGGCCGCCCGGCCCAGACCGCGCTGCCGCCCTTGGGGGCTGGGGGCGGTGCGCTCCGTCGCTGCGGCCCTGCTCTCTTGGTGGCGAAGGGGTCCCGCTGTTGCGGGAGCCGGTGTCGGTCCCGGCGCGGTCGCCGTGCCCGGCTGCCATGCCTGGGCACGCGTGCGGCTGGGAGCCCACTTTAATCCCTTTCCTTCGGTCTGTGCTTCGCGTTGAGGCGGGCCAGGACGCGGAGGGAGCAGTTGGCTCTCCCCGGGTGGGGCAGGGCGGCTGTCCTCGCGTTGTGCTGCCAATGGTGCCCCCGGGTTAGAACCGGGGCTTTCCACCCCCCCGGAGCTGACGGAGCGTGAAACACCCGGGAAGGGAGTGTCGGTCATAGAGGTGTGCTCAGGGTAGAGTGCGGTCAGCGACGGCATAAAGTTTTACCATTTCTTTTTCTTGTGTTATTATTTTTTTTTAATCTAAACATTTGCCTCTGCGTGCTTTGGGGACATAAACGCAGGCATATTACCTCCAGTTATATGTTAAGAGAGAACGAGGAGGTTCGTTTTGGTTTTAATAATCGGCTGTTATAAATGGCAATAGAACAGTGTATCTCTGCTGTGGAAACCGAGGAATGGCTTTAAAATGCCTCAGCCTTGCACTCTCCGTTTAAAGATTTGGGACTTTTACAGTAATCTTTGTTGACTTCAGTCTGTATCACCTTATTTTGGATATTTCAGGGTTGGAAAAGGGGAGGTGGTAAGGAGAAGACAAACCCAAACCCTCTGGCCTGGCATTTACCAGAGTTATTAAGCTTTCGATTTGACGTCTCCTGTGCAGCTAAATGAACGGTGCCATCATCTGGTTTGAACTCCCATCACCTGCATCCATTATATGTACCTCCAACAGCTGCCCGTTTGGCCAAAAGCTTCTGCAAACTACTTCTCCTATAGTTATCAGAATTGCATTCCCACCTGCTTCCTCTTCCCCCGTTTTCAAGCACTTGACTACAATGTGGCTGTTTTCTGTAAAGTCATTTAAACACTATTATTTGTGCTTTTTTTGTTTGTTTGTTTGTTTGTTTTTTGTTGGGTGGGGTGGTAGTGAGCTGTTTATATTTCTCCCTGCAAGTTTGTGTGAGTTTTTTTTTTCTTCCTCCCAAGACTTAGATTTATGTGTTTTGTCTCCTTGTGCTCTTTCTCCAGCGTTTTAACAGTGTTTTCACGATGCATGCATCAGGACCGTATGCCAGAGTGGTCTTGCTGGCACCCTATGTAGAGATAACATTGCCTATTTCCCTTGTTTAACAAGGCCAGTAATCTCATTAAGCTTCTCCACCCCTATGAGCTCCTCATTGCCACCACTATTGTACTGGAATCTCACAATGAGTTATTTATCCATTATGTGCTCCTCATTCTTTCCAGTCACTGCTTTCTTGTAGGCGGCTACATACCTTTCATAGCAAGATTTGCATTTCTTATTCTGAGATATTTTACTTCTGGAGTTGCCTGTATTAAAATGCATTTTGTTTGAATGGGCTCACTTCAGCGAGTGATTCATATTGTTCTGAATGACTGCTCTGTCCTAGCCATTATTTGCCACTCCATTAATTTTTGTCATCTGCAAATATTGGTGTCACTGGATTTTTTTGGGTTTTGTTTATATGTGCTTCCCCATCATTGTGGAAGTGGGTGATCAGCACCTGGTCCTGGTATTGTGATCTTGTAAACCCACATACTCCCTAGCTCATTTTTTCACATTAATTCTTATCTACAGTGGATTGTTTTCTACAGGGTTTCCAACATGCTTCTAATTACTCAGATTTGAATTCTTAACTGATTCCTGTATTATCTATACATTTAAAAAAAATAAATTATTATTTCTCTAAGGTTAATTGGTTCATTAGATAGCCATTCCTGTCATTTCAGTTTTAAAATGATTCCTGGGCTTGGAACTTGGAAATACTTTATTGTGTTGGGAGAACAATTTCCCTTGTGCCTCTGTAATGCATGGCACTCACCCTGCTGTCTCAGACAGCTTAAGTGTGATTGAGTAACTAGAGCCAGTTGAAACATGTTGTCGCCTTCCAGCCTTGTTCTTCGTTTCTGAATTTCCTCCTTTTCCTCCTGAATCCCAAAAGGCTTTATTAAGACAGCTTTGTGAGAACCATTAACTCTAAGCTGCGTAATTGCACTACTACAGTTTTGACTTAGTTAATAGTAAGAAAAACATTGTATGCATGTCTAGAAATTTATATTCCTCAATGATGGAATTTTAACTTAGTAAATTAAAAGATTTAAAGTTATAGTAATTAACAGCAAGAGAGTTTACCTGCAATGAGGTAGGTTCTGTGAAAACATGACACTCTAATGAGCTGCCATCTTATTATGCTTATTCTTTACCTTCTAAACTGCATATACGACTCTCACATACATAAAGAAAGGGATGGTGTTACTGTTTGAGCTTCGTTGTTTAGAAGTGGGGACCAATATTTAACATATTTATCTTAGTGATGCATTTTTTGTCATCCTTGCACTGCTCAGGATTGCATGCAGTTGGCATTTGTGATGCTAGAAGTCAGGCCAGGAGTTTTTTTGTTTTAAAGGCATGTGTACAAAAAATAGTGCAGTTAAGATAATCCTCATGCCAGTATTTGTGTGGTACTGTGTGACTTCACTCTCACTTTGTATTTTAGACCGTCTAATGACAAGTCACCTCCCTCTTCCTCCCCTGCCATCCCCAGCACATCTGGTTACTAAAGCAGGCAGACGGTGTCGGAGTGCCAGACACCATGCTCTTATTCCTCTGTCACCCTCACAGTGCCAACTGCAATAGCCACTACTATGTCTTGTGATTAGGAGGTGGCATGACAAACAAACCTTTCCACCATTCCTTTAGCCTGAAAGGCCCAAGACATTTTTAGTAATCAGTAACAAATACTCAGATTTCTGGGATGAGTGAACAGGGAAGCTGCATTCTTTCAGATTTTCTTGGTGCACCTATTAAGTACTGGCATCCTTACTTGTGTTACTCTGTCTGAAAAATGGGCTGGGGAGGACAAGCAGGGATTTATCTGTTGTTAGTGTTTTGACTTTTTAAATAGGTCTAGCCTGTGCACTCACAGAGTTAAATTTGCCTTACATGATCACTCTGCTAAAAAGCTAAAAACTTCAGAGGAAAAAAATGAATTCTTAAGCTCAGTCTGTCAGCATGATAGCTATGGACTATGTGTTCCCTTTTTCCCAGGGGGGAAAACTGGCACATACCCATCAATTAATTGGTTTTCATTTTGGCTTTTTTTTATTTCAGGTCACTGAGCCCCAGTATGTGTAAAGATCAATTTCATTTTGTAAGCATTGTGTATTTACTCCTCAGCATTAACTGACTGTAGATGAGAAGCTGATCAGTTCAGTGGTTTTGAATGTGGCTTTGCAGTTGGGGGTATGATATCACTGTGTCTGTGCTGTTCAGTTTATGCTGTGGGATGATGCTCGATGCTCTCTGCTTTGGCTTATTTTTAACCCTGTCAGCTTCTAGTAAGCTGCTTAGGAGCTGTTTCTAATAAGTGTCTCTGCTTTGCCATCCCCAAAGAATTATGCGCTAGTCTTTTTCTTAAAGGTTCTCAAGCTGGCCATATGTATAGCCATAGCTTGCCAATCTGGAGTTAGCAGTAAAGCAAGGTATCAAGGCTTCCAGCAGATTTTGTTGTTGTGTTTTGTTTTTTTTTTTTTTCCTGAAAACAGAATTCAAACATTTTGTCACCTGCAATTGCAGCCTATTCTCTCATAGACAATTTTAACTGTTACTTTATGCAGTCAGTTTTTTTTACAGCCTTTCAGCCATCACTTTAAAAGTGCCTCAGAAGAGTGGCAGTGGTAACTGGCATTTTTTTTCCCCCCTTGTCAAATGCAAATCTCTCACCTCCCAAGTGTGTAAACATACAAAGATTTCTTACTGGCTTGCCTTTTTTTTTTTTTTTTTTTTTTTTTTTTAATAACAAAATTAGGCCACAGTTAGCTAAGCAGTGACCTGGTTAGTGCTGGATCAACATGTTACCAGCTCAAGGTTGTCACTACAAAGTAAGTGTGGTGAAGTCCGCCTGTTCTAGCTAAAATGAAAGCAGTCTCTTGATGTAGAGCAGTGCTGAAGTCAGCAGTTCCTGCAAAGTGGGCCTTAATGCAGATTGAAGGATCTCTTCCGTGTATATATGTAACTATCAGTGCCAACCTAATTCTTTATAGTCAGATACTTTCTGTTGTATTTTTACTCAGGAGAATATGAAAGAAAACAGTTCTAAGTGATTTTTTTTCCTTTGGCTTTCCTTATCTATAAAGGATTCGGCTTTGTGAGGTATATTTAATGTTTTCTCCAAAGTAGGCCACGTGAGAGATCCCATGGAGTAATTCACTTCGCTGAGTTAGCAGATGAGGCCATTGGACACAGTCACAAAAGATACTGCCAACTGTGAAGGGAATGAATCGATACCAGTGCAAGGGCATCAAGTTTTCTTCTTTGATATGAGAAAAGCAGTAGCACAGATGTGGTATCTGACATACATTTAAAAAAACAAATATAAACACACACACACACACACATTGGGTTGGCTTTTATTGGAAAGCCTAGATGCAATCTATAGTTATCAATTTGTGGAAAATTCAGGACACATATAAAGTTAAGAAGGCAAATTAAAAGAACAATACAAATCAGACGAAATATACATCTCAAAATATCAGGATAGCATTTTGACTGGCATTGTCTAAAATACTTAGAATCTCCTTTTTTTCTTATTTTTGTAATATGCTTCTTTAACTATGCATATTTTTTCTTTAAAAAGATCTTTTGTTTATATATTCCCCAAGGTCACTATTTCCTGCAGGAGCATGTCCAGATCACAAGTCTTTTTTAGCAAGAAATAGGCTCATTATACCTACTAACAAGGCCACTAATTGGCTTGATTTGACTGTATCTAAAATGATCACCAACAGATACTATAATTTGTTGTTTATTGGTGCCAGAACAAAGGAGAAGGAACTGGTACGCGTTAAGTAGAAGATATATTTCAATGTTGACATGTTATACAAGCTTTTCATATTCAAACAGAACAGAAACATTGGACATAATTTAGAATATGAGCCTATTTCAACAGAGAGCACTTACAGCATGCTAAATACAGTGCTGTGGAAGAGCCACCCAACAGAACTGCAAACACCTAGCATTTTACATCTTTAAAAATAATATGTAGATCAATGACACGCCTCTGGGGTCTGACATACCATCCTCTCTAAATTTAGGGCCCTTGACTTCAAGGGTAAAAATACTAACAACTAATCTGTGCTTTCATTCTAATAGATGATTAGCATTCATTATATGTGTAATTAGTTCTGTATGCTCTACCAAATACACACATACAGTAATGTCACTGATACTGTAGATTCAGTTGCGACTTGGCTGGGAGAAATTCAAATCTGTTTATCAAACAATCCTAATGTGCAATTTAGAGTATGTAATACCATAGACTCTCAGAATACAAAGCAGTTAGAAAACTATTTTTATTACATCCACTTGAACCATTCATAGTTAAGACACGTTCACTTACTATGTTCTGTCATTATAATACATGGATAGAAATACTGTGTATATTTCAATGAACATCAAAACCCCCCAATTTTGTCTCATCTTAAAAATATTTATTTTTGTGGCTGAATTTAGTGCTCATGAGACTGAAGCTCTAAGAATGGTTTCAGCCAAGATGTACAACAGATGCCCTAGATGCCACCACAGGCTTCCTATAAGGAACTAGCTGCACACTTCAGTTCTGTCCTGCAACAAATATACTGGGCCTTGGAGAAGAGCATGCCAAATCTATGCAGTGGTGTAGAGATGTAGACTAGGCACTAGAACTGGACCTTCCTCTCCATCCCCAGGTTCAGTGTTCACAGTAATTAAGAGTTGATCTGCCAGCTGAGGGCCAGGAGATGAACCCACTGAACAGCCTGCCTGCCTAAAGAGCAATTCTGTAGCATCAGATCAGAGGTACGCTTCTTCTATCTGGAGTTATTAACATCTAAAAGAGCTGTATTATACAGAAGACAAAGTTGACATAACTGGATGAAACTACGTAATTTCTTCTTCTTCTTCTTCTACATACAATTTGCCAAGCACCTGAGACACTATTCTCTCCATTGTGAAACAAAGCTTCTAAAAAAACAACAGAAACCCCACCTGGTATGAATAACTGTCCATCATTACATCAGGGCTGGAAAAAGACAAGGAAAACCCAACCTATTAAAGTCTTCCATCATAATAAATGAGACTTATTTGGTTACTGTGCCTTCTAACAATGACTGATGAAGTGACACTGGCCTGGGTGACAGGAGAGGGAGGGGAGGGAGCAGTGGTCTGAGTCAGCCAGCTACTTTGCGGAGTGTCCCATCCTATCAGCAGAGTGATAGATGCACAGCTTTAAACATAATACAAAAATATTAACACTTTTGGACATTAGTCATCACTGTTATATCTCTACAATATAATCCTTTATACTGTACAGCTATAACGTAAAAGGTGCAATTCTTTCTTCTTTAAAAAAAATCACACACAGCACATGTTTTTATCATTTTATTTTTAAGTATAAACTTTTTTAAACACTTTACATAAATTAACTCCTCTGAGACTAATATTTGATGTACAGTAAATTGTAATTCATATAAAAATCCATAAACAACTTGTCTCACATAATTTACAAAAAAATCAGGGTTTCCTTTGCTTATATGCAACAAGGATTCTACTTGCCATTTTCCCCCCAAGGCAAACCATGTTAGCATTGTAAAATCCATTATTAAATTTCCATGGTAGCATAAGTCACTTGTGCCAATGTCCTTTTAGAAAGCAGCACAGTTTAAAGCAGTTGAGTTGTCTATAAACAATAATTTTTGCCCCATGTTTTAAAATTAACAGATATATACCACATCCTATGGAGTGAGAAAGAGAGAAAAAGAGTGAGAGAAAGAGAGAGACTACTTCTTGTAAGCAAAGGTCAACAATTCAGTAATATTTGAAAACACTGTATGGGTCTGTATCTTAATTAAATACAGTGCCTCAAAGGAACGGACAGCCTGTTGCAAAATCTGTAGGCCTTTTTATTTTCTTTTTTCTTCTTTTTTTTTTTTTTTAATACTTTTCAGTCCAACTTGAGTGCAGCGATATGCATATGTAAACATATTCTTTAAAGCAGATCACCTTTAAGGTCATTGAGAAAAAAAAAGTTTTGTCATTAGCAGTATCATTCTTCTGGAAGGCGCTCTTTTCATTACAGAGTCTGTTTGGATTGTGCTACAGAAAAAATCTGAGCAAAGATGTAAGCTTAGGCTCAAGTAGTAATGCAGCAAAACAGTTTGGTCTCCTTTTTAGAAGACACTGGTACACAGTCTCTTTGGCAGCCTGAGCTAAGCCAGTGTGTTACCTCTTTCCTATCTCACTTTGTCTGAGGAACTGTATATTGTTAGCGCTGTCTGCTAATTCTGGATATTGCTCCACAGAGAGTACATAGTACCCATCGTATCCTTGTACCTTTCCAGCACTTAGCAACTGCCTCTTTTCTCCTTCTGTCCACAACCTGGCGCCTTCCTCTCCATCTCTTACTCTCTGTTGTTCTCTGGCCCAGGCACTGGAAAGAGCTCTTTGCCTGGCTTGCTCCAGTATTCGGGCCTTTTCCTCATCAAGTGTCATGCCATAGCGGACGTGAAGCGCTAAAGCACCATATTGCATTTCAACATCAGCAAACCTGCGAGTCCTGCCATTCACCACAGTGGTGGACTGGGAAACAGTGACATTGATGCCATTCTCCAGGGCCTTACGCCCGCTTGTCAGCCTCAGTGTCCCAAGGTCACTCTCAGGGGAGGTGGTCTTGATAAAATAGTGTGTGTCCTTTCCCTCCACGGTGAAATGCAAGTTTTCTAGGTAGTAAGCGTTGTTCAAAACAGCTGCCACTTTTATGCAGTCCTCATTTGCAATGTTGAGTACGTTTGTTTGCACTTTGCCTTGATTGACGGCGAGCATCACCCCTTTCCCAATCAGAGACTTCACTGTGGCAAACCACAGCCACGACTTTTCTCCACTGGATTTCCGTCTGCTGACCTGCACTTCTGCCATCTTTCCCAGGGAAAGGAAAGCCTTTGCTTGTCTTGCCACTTGTTGTTGCACTCCAGAAATTGGCTGTAAACAAGAACAGACAGAAGTTTTACCAGCCATCTGTAGCCCCCTAAATGCCAAACAGCCAGGCTTTCTTGGTGTGCTGCCCGTGGACAACAACAGGATATTCCACAATTGACAGTGCCAGGGTGTTAATTAGATCTTCATACTGCTTATTATGCTGAGTTACAAGACTATTTTGCTAATATTCAGTGCTTTTACTCTTTGTCTCCCCAAGAACCTGCATAAAAATCAGATTTAACTTCAGAGGCTACTTACTGGGCTGCACAGGACAGACTTGCAATGCTAATACTTAATCACAGAATCATGGAATGCTGTGGGTTGGAAGGGGATCTTAAAGGTCATCTATTTCCACCCCCTTGCCATGGGACAACTTCTACTAGACCAGGTTGCTCAGAGCCCCGTCCAGCCTGGCCTTAAATACCTCCAGGAATGGGGCATCCTGGGTAACCTGTTCCAATGCCTCAGCACCCTCACAGCAAAGCTTTTTTTCCTAATATTTAAACCTACCCTCTTTTCAATTTGAACCCCTTCCCCCTTGTCCTGTCACTACATGCTCTTGTAAACAGTCTTGCCCCATCTTTCCTGTAAGTTCCCTTCAGGTACCGGAAACCCGCAATTAGGTCATTCCTAAGCCTTCTCTTTTCCAGGCTGAACAATCCCAGCGCTCTCAGTCCTCTCTCGTAGGAGAGGTGCTCCACACTTCAAATCATCTTGGTAGCCCTCCTCTGGACTCACTCCAACAGGTCAGTGTCCTTCCTGTGTTGAGAACCCCAGAGCTGGATGCAGCACTCCAGGTGGGTTCTCACCAGAGCAAAGGCGCAGAAGCACCTCCCTTGACCTGCTGATCACTCTCTCGTTTTGATACAGTCCAGGATACAATTATCTTCCAGGGCTGTGAGTGCACACTGCTGGGTCATGTCATGTTAATATGGCTAAGAGCTATCTTACTATCATGTCACCTCATCCTGTGAGCTTGTTCAAGTATGATTCTTGTCTACTGTGAGTCCATCCAAACCGAGTTAATTTTTGCAGGTCATGAAGCTGTGCTTTAGAATAGGAACATGCCTTTCTTTCCTGACTCAGGAGTCTCATGGGTAGCTGCAGTATGAGACCAAACAGCAGGGAGGCTCTCATAAGCCCTCAAGCTGCTAGAGGAAGGAGGGGAATCAAAGTGTAATGACAGTCTTTACAATAAAAGAGAGGTAAGCAAATGGTACAGACCAGTGAGGTAGAGTACTGGGGACTGATGCCCTTTCTTGAAAATACTTAAACTGATAAATGGGGATGTTTGAAAAGGCTGTGGCCAGTGCAGCTGCATGAACTTCCATTCCACTCCAGGTATCAGTCTGCTGCCTAAAAGAGCTTCTCCCTAAGAACTTCAGACACGTACAACCCTGAATACAGCAGAGTGTTTTGTTGAGAGCTAGCAAAGACAAGGGGAAATGAATGGAAATAACCACGGGACCAGTCTAATGGAAAAGCTAGGATAGGAGAATCTGTCAAGGAAGAGCTGTATGTAGCCAACTATGCCAGATGCACTCTTGGTAAAGAGAGGATGGCTGGGGAATGGGACCTGCCAGCATAACTTCTGTAGTTAGCCAGAACAGCTGAAAGAGCAGGAGCAACTAGCAGGAATGGTTATCTAGTGCAGCCAGATAACAGGACAGCTCCAATTACAGGGTCAGCTGTGGCTGGGATGAGACCTTACAGCTGCGTAGAACAGACACGCCTTATCTGTCTAGCCCTGGGTCTTAACAGCAATAAGCTGTGAATGAGCTAGTAATGATGGAGGTGGGGAGCAGACAGCTGCCCCGGCAGTTGTCTCAGCGGGAAACAGTGAGAAAGATTTAAATAGCTTTGGCTGCACTTCTGACAAAGAGTACTTAGTTTCCGATGATGATCCAGTTTATCTTCCAATTGACCCCGTATCTCTTCACTAAAATACTGCTTAAACCATTGCTGACAAATGAGTCCATAGTCTGTTTTGTTTTCCCAAATTTCTGGGTGGGAGACCAAGCAGGAGTTAATAAGACTCATACAATCTTAATTCAGCCTTGAGCCTGGCAAAAAGTTTGCAAAGGCTTCTCTGCTCTGCCTCAAGGGCAGCTTTTCTGGAGGTGACAGTTCCTGAGGGAATCATGAATTGACTGTCTGCACTTGCTAACAAGTATGGATTTCAGCTGTTGTAAATCCTACATGAAAGCTATTGAGCTCAAAATATACTGTAGACAGCACTCATCAGTGAGAGCGGTGAGATGCTACAGCAACTCCATAATGACAAAGTTTGTTTATTTTTAACATGTATCCTCTGAGCTCAGTAAAGCTCACTCACTCCAGAATGTTTCAAAATACTAAGTGGTTTGTGTGTTTACCTGTCTCTTGGTTGCATTTCCTTGTTTAACGATGAGTATCAGAGTCACAGCTTCTTCCTACCTGAGAATTTTGAATCTTAGTTTTACTCTCACTCCTTTCTCACTCTGTCATGTCACATGCCCCTGGCATTCCTCATGTCACTGAGCTTTCTCCTGAAGATTTTTGACAACTAGCTGTCTGCTCTCATCTCTTTGACCAGACTGGTTCTCTTCCTGGTGCGCCTTTGCTGGTGTTAGTGCATAATTTCATTCTTTAGCCTTTGAGATCTAAATAAACAACCTCTGATATTTCTTCACAGCCATGCCTGATGACAGGTCTCTCATGTCCCAGTACAACCACCTTGCCCGGAGTGCTTGCCTTGCTCCTCCTTCACTGCTTCTACTGCTCATGGGATACAATATTCTCATGCTGTGCTCTAAGGTCTTTCCCTGTTACTCAATTGCTTACTATTAAGAATAATAATATTAAAAAAATAGCAGGTAATTTCCTGCATGCAAAGTCAGCTTCCATATGTTCCCTTCTGTTGGGGCACCCTTCTAATGATTTTTTTGTCTACATTAGGTTGTAGAATTCTTTAAAAATATGTAATCTTTTTATCTTGTAATGTTCTCTGTCATGATTCTTGTAAAAAGAGATTTGTTTTTGACTGCTCACAATGGGATCATCCATTTTAATGTCTCTTAACTCTTCCTTCTTAACTGAGAACTACAGGATTTTTTAGGGCACAGGTCTTTGAATAAGTTTAATTTGTAAATATAATTTTCTTAAATAGCAGATTTAGATTTCACTTCCACATATATTTCTTCCGTCATTTAAAACTGCTGCAGGATTTCAGGACGATAGTTCATTTTTTTGCTTCTAAAGAACTTCATAAACACCTGGAGTTTTGGTTGTATGTAATGTAATAGACTTTACCCCTCAGGTAATTTCATTTTCAGTATTTTATCTTTACATATAAAACATGGTGTCCATAATGCATGGTTAATATTAAGGAGAACTAAAATTGTAGAGGTGCCTGGTATGCATAATTTATTTCACCTGTTCTGTTTATTTCAGTCTATTTCTTTCTACAGTGTTCAGTTTCTGCCTTCAGGCAGAGTGTTAGTACAAATCTAATCTCTGTAGTTTCTGCCATGAAAACTAGACACCTTTAAAGGGTCTTAAACTTCCTTTCATTGATTATTGTCTTTTTACATTTTTATTATTGCTGAAAGCAAACAAAAGCTTATTTAAAATGGTATCTAACTTATCAGATCTGGAACAAAAAGCTGCATCTGTAATTTCTTAAATTCTTTTGAAAGTAGATAAAGGTACTGTTCAGATTTAACTTAGCAAGTAACCCTTGCTGTCAGAATTATTCATGCCTAATAAGATCTGAATAGAGGGAAACATTCTGTCTCGTTCCATTTGTATGTTTAGTTTTGTTTCTTACTGGTATGTCTTCCCACTGCTGGCTCTTCACAAGTTCATAAGAAGGTTCTGTTAAATCAAATTTTGGAACAGGGAAACCAGGAATGGCGTTGTGCAGATGGAAGCCAAACGTCACCAGCCAGCTGTTAACATCTGAAAGAGAATTATTGAAAGAATAAAAGAGAGAAAAATATTAGAATTGTCCTATATTTTTCAACCATACAGTTTTTACATGGAATAGCTTTTGGCATGGTTGATTTCCTTCTGAAACATGAAAATTATTCAACAGTCTTTGTTTTAATATGTATGGATTTAGATTTGTGGTACAGCCAGAATAGCAAGCCTATACAGGACACTTGCAGTTCTGAACTTACAAGAAAACATCTGTTCTGTATGAGTTTCATGAGGCTCAGTTGAAAGGCTTTGCAGGGTTCAACAATTTTGAAGGCCTCAGTGACTTCCAGGACAATCATAAGAGTGCAATTAAAAGGAGATTTCCTTCTAATACAGCCTAAACTAACTGGGATTTCATGGTCAGGCTAAACATGCTTTATGTTGCACCTTCTTCATCAATACTTTAAAATGAAGCAAAAAAAAAAAAAAAGTACTGCAGGGCACATCCTGTCCTTTTGGTATATAAGTATTGTCTTCAAATTACCCCTGAAACAGCACCTATATGGTCAATTACCTTTTAAATGATTTGGCAGATATTTTATGTTGATTCAAGAGAAATCTCCCCCTCTTCAAGATGAAGTTGGACCGATGAAATTAAAAGCTAATGAAATGTATTACAGTTGCATCAGTAAGCAGACAGGACACTAAATTAGCATAAGATAACATTATTTATAATACATTTTATGTTCTGTTGAAATTAAATAAATTAGGGATTCCAATATTTAGTTACCAGTTGTTTGGCAAGAATTAGCACTCTGCATTGTTTCTGTCTTTTGATCCTATCTTTCAAAAATACTAAGCTTACAGTTTGGCAAAGTACTCCTTACCAAGTCTAGTATTTTTTAGTTAAGAAAACTCCAAGTAAGTGGAACAAGGGAATAAATTTTTCCCAATGTTAAAAGAACAAAAAATATTTATTTAAAAATAATTTCTAACATTTTCAAGTAAGTGCTAATGCCTCACAAGGCTCTGCATCTAAAACTACTAGTCAGCCAAATTACTAATTGTAACGATAACCTTATATAAGCAGTGTGTGTCTATGTATTTCATATATCAAAGATGTTAAGACAAGAACCAAACTGTATTTTGAGGGCAATTTCTGAACTAAATGCATAATTTTCAATGCTACAAAGAATCTGATTGCAATTGCATCCCCTGCAGCACATGCTGCTAAAAGAGGACAGATCCGAAGGTATGTTATTATCCTTACTCCCAGGCAGCCTGCTAGTAACCCATTTAATAGCTGCTGTTTGTTAAATTAATGCAAACCCACTTGATTCCCAGGATGCTCTTCTGAGTGGTAGTCTCACAGCTCATAAATAAGTGGGGCTGAGCCCTTCTTATAGTCTGGTGCTGTTTGTGTAAAATATTTCAGTTTCTTTACATCTATTTCATCTATAAATATGAAAAATCCCATGTATCTGAGCCATACATTTAAAAACCAATTCTAGTGACGTGCAATCAGATTTTTGATATGTAGAACAATGGAAAACACTGCACATCACTAACTCTGGAACCGTAAAAAGTATGTAGATTTCCTAAGAATTCAGATTTACAAGAATGGCATCTCAGCACCCTTTTGTTCCTGAATGAGTTTCTATACTATCCTACTCCTCCTTCCCTGCACCTGGCGGTGTACTCATTACTTTGTGTTGGCCCTGGAGCTTGCTGGGCTCTGTGCTGGCTCTGGAGCTTATCGGGCAATTTACATTAGCAGCCTTGCAAAAGCCTACCAGCTGACTTCCAGTAAATATTTCCTGTGATGATAATGAGCTTAACTGGTCACAGAAGGACTCCCCCTGCCCTTGCTATCTTACAGTCTCACTGCCTCTAAATTGCAGGTCTATAGGTCCAGCATCCCCAAGTTGCAGTCCAGTAACCTTCTCTTACCTGTGATATAATCCTTCACATCGTGTATTTTACTGGCTGGGTTGTTATTCCTAAACATGTACAAATTAAAAGGAGCTGGATCCTTCCCAATTCTCTTCCAGATTTCAATATCAGGTGTTGTCCACCGGCCTGCCAGTATGTCATAATCTCTTTCTCCAAAGTGGACTAGTTTGGTCAGTGGATCGTACAGGCCTCCATGGAATCCAATTACTAGCTGGAAGTCAAGGTTAGAGTCAAAATAGATCTCTCCATAAGCAGTGTACTGGATTTGTTTAAGCATGAGACCATTGCTACTGAAAACTGCCAGCGGTGTCCCTGTATTGTCTGATGCAATGTAAAATTCGTCTCCGCTGCTAATTTCCATGGCAAAAAGGTGTCCTTGCAGATCATAGTAAAGAGATGTGATTTCAGAACTTGAGTGGTTATATACATGAGTTATTCTGGTTGGGTAAGTAAGGTCTGCATAAAAAAACTGGAGATGCTGTCCAAGGCTAGTTTTAGTGGAAACTCTTCGTCCAAGTCCATCATAACGGTAAATCACTGTCCACCCACTGCCTTTGCTATAAACTCGAGTCAGAAGGCCCTTTGAACTGTATTCAAAGATCTCAGTACCCCTCTGACGCAGAAATCCATCTTCATCTAATCGGTACTGAACATCACCCAGTCGAGTTATTCTGTCTCTCAGGTCGTAGCGAAGTGGCGTCAAACGGGCGCTGCTGCTGGGGTTGAGCAAGTGGAGGTTGCCGTTCAGGTCATAGTTGTATCGCCACATTATTTTCTCATTCAGATAGACTGTCTGGAGCTGACCATCTACATCATATTCGTAAGCATATTTCGTGGTGTTGGCAAACGGCCCGATCTTAATTTCTCTTTTCGTCACTCGTCCCATGTTATCATACTGAATCGTAATCCAATACATTAATGACCGAAATATTTCATACTGAATTTCCTTGATGCGGCCATGTGCATCAAAGTGTTTTGTGTATGTCATTACAGCTGTCGAAATGATCTGGTTAATATCATAATATATAACTCCAAATTTTCCAAATTGTTCAACTTTGCCAGAGATGTCATCAAACTGGTAGAGATCAATAGGCAATGGGGTTTCATTGATGACACCTTGCATGCTAGTCACTCTGAAGCTGTTGTCATAGCTGTAGTCAAATCGGGCATTTACCATTCCGTCTTCGCTAAAGCGGAAAATCTGTCTGTCAATCAATGGGCCAATTTGTCTGTATCTAATGGTGCAGATAAAACCATCGCTTTGGAGGTTTACTGTTTTCAGGACTCCTGCTGTCTCATCATAAGTAAAACTAACTCTTGTACTATCATATAAAATTTCTGAGAGCTTGGTCTGCCGCCTGTACTTGAATAATACTCTTCGGCTTGTTCCCAGGAAAGCAGTTTGAAGGAGCTGCCCTTCTTCATTGTAGTCCATTATAACAGAAGCATTACTTTCTGGGGGGTTGTATATATTCCGGTAATAGCCAATGGAGCGGATAGTCTGCATGGTATGACGAGCAACACTGGGCATGGTGACAGCAGAAAGCCGATCCAACAAATCATATTCAAAGATATACTGCCGTTGGCTATGAAGCAGAAGAACCATTGACTGAAAATTAAGAACAAATTTTTATCATGTGACAAATGGTGCAGTATCTCCCCTCCCGCCATATACCGATACTATTTCTTCATGAAAATGTGACATTCCCACTTGAGAAAATTATCTCCTCTTTAATTGAGTTATCCTTGACCTTACATGTTGTTAACATCTCCCTGCCTAATTTACTTGTATGCTTAATTGTAAGGGGCTCTGTAATTAGTAGTTCCACATTCATAATTTGCTACTTGTTATGACTGTATCACTCTTTTATCAAGCACTCACAGCTAAACAGCAGATTGTCAATGGATTCTGATAAGTCATGTTTAATATGGGAAGAAGTAAAACTGTCTTAGAGCCATTAACTCACAAGGAGAACAACATATGGAAGATACAATTTCTTCCCTACAATTAAGAGATGATTTTGAAGAATTTGAATAGCCTGAGATCTCTGAATACTGTGTTCTGTAAGCTTTTGAGACACAGGCAAAACCACTGATTCATTATTCGAATCAAAAGGAGCTACATGGAATTATTCTGACATTTTTCTAATGTATGACTATTATGTATCATAGGTCTTGATTGAATTATACTTGCGGTAACTAGTAAACAGTATTTGCTGAACAACAGCTTCAACAGAAGTATATTTAAACCCCCAAAAGAAATGGATTTTCTTTCCACATAGCAGACATGAGATCTAAGAAGGGATAGGATTCACAGAATATTTCAGAGGATTCACAGATATTTCTAAAAGGAGAGCTATCACTGAGAAATTTTTATATTGAATGAAGATTCCTTATCTTTTGCCTATTGCTTATTTTGATACAACATATAGCAAGTACAAATTGATAGTTGTATCTGTTTAGAAACAAGAGCTTTTCTTGGTAGTGAAAAAAACAAACACACAACAGTGAAGCATTTACAAACAAATTATTTTCAGCCGTGCTGAATTGCAGATAGTCCCTGTACCTTATTTTAAGTGTTAAGATAAAAGGTAAATACAGATGCCTCTTGTTAGTTAGTGGCCTAAATAATTTAAAACCACATCAATTCGCAGCAATTAGCTACAGCATGATTACATATCTGTGCAATGAAACATTCCCCTTGGAACCACATGGTGATACTTAAAATAATTGAAATGTGCTTCTACTACCTATTTTGGCTTTCTAAGCAGCAGTGAGATGCTGCAGAATTTCACTGCATTCCAAGCATTTTTTAAAACCCTAGTGTTCTTTACCTTTTCCAAGTATGTGTAACTCCAAGTTTTCCCATCAGCAAACACTCTAGACACTATCCTTCCCTGTCCATCATACTCTATTTTTTCACTAGTCGTCCCTCGCTGTATGCTGCCTATTTGACCTGTGGATGAATAGGTAACATTGACAGCCATCAGCTTGCTGCTCGGTAGCCACAGCGTGGGGTGCCCTGACGTGTCGTAGGCAATCCTCAGCAGAAATTTACGGTGGTCATCGTAGATCTTTTCTGTCTTTGTGGTTCGATCAAAGTCAACTGAAAGGAGGTTTCTGCCATTAACCTTTTTAAAGCAAACAAAATGACACAATAAATCATGCTGTTCAAACCCTGGTCACCTGCAATTCCCACAAAGCTAGCTACCTTTAAATACCATTTACAGTGATTGATTTGCTGTATGTGTAAATTGTTTTAGCGACTTCTTGATATAAATGTAAGGCACTATATTAGTATCTAGAAGGTCTGATTATATGAAGAGATGGCTGAGAATTTGTTGCAATGTGTTCTTTCTTGGTGCTTAGTCAACTGTTAAGAAAATACTGAAAGATGTGCACTGAAAACTTCTGTAATAAATGGGACCATTTCAATGAAAAAACTACATCTTTTGTAGTCAGTCCAAAGTACATCTAGCAAATTATTGTCAAAATATATTCCTAGCAACCACTTTTCCACTTCATAATAATCATGCTAGAAAGAACTGAATCCCAATTCTTCACAGCAAGTATTTTTCAAAATGGTAAATACAAAATTAGGATCTTCAAAAGCATGTTAATCCTTCAAATTAACCAGTTTTTAGAACATACGCTTTCCCCTTCTGGATCAAATGGAAGTTTAACTCAGTATACCATCCTGAAACATATTTATGAGGCTGAAAGCCTTGGTAGAGGATTATGTCTTTCTCCTAGTTAACTGACCACTTAAAGCCATAAATAACTGGAAGACTACTGAACCATGGAAAAACATTTATAAATGCTTTGAAGTTTATAACTATTTTGATTTGAAATTAAAGCCTTAGCCTGGATACACTTATGCTGAAAACCTTATTAATGATGTATGTATATATAAACTACAGCAGTGAACAGTGATTTCTGTGAAATACTTTCACATTGAAATCTCTCCTCCTCTCCCCCCTTTTAGTGTTTTAAATATGCCTATTTTCAGTTTCATTGAATCAGCTCTCATTTTTGAATTTATGAAAGGAAATGTTTGGTTTTCTTCTCCTATATCAGTATCTTTGCACTTCTCCATTCCTCTCAGCACTGAACTGTATTTTAGTGTTCTTCAAAAGGCCTTGAGGACTTCTTTGTTCATCTGTAAACCATTTTTGTATCTGCTGTGTCTTTTTAAAGTTATTATTAACACATACATTACAAAGAGGTGATGAAAGATGGCCAAATAACATTCAGAAACAAACAAGACAATAGATACCCTGACTAAAGAAATTGCTGAAGGATTTTTGCATTTTTCAGGGCTGCGTGTTCAAAAATCCATATATCATGGATGTTGTTACTTACACCCTGAGGCTGATAAGCTTCTAAAAGATCATTATAAATTAGATTCTTTATTATTGATAGAAAAGGTATTAAAGTGTTGGTGACAGGTCATAGGCAAATATGAAAAAAAATCCTACAAATGCTCAGTTTTGTTCAGTCTGTCTGTGTGCATTACCTTTCTCTTTTTTTAATATGAAAACACTGACATGAGAGGAATCTGCACTGCCAATTTAGGGAAAAAATCATATTTTCATTTAAATCTTATAAGTAAATAACACAAAGTCTAGCAGATGCAGAACAGCTACTTTACCTATTTACTTAGCCATCGAATATTATTTAAATATAATCTGAAAAATTAATGCTACAAGACTGATTCTAGAAGTAGGTTAAACTTACACTATGAAATATTCCCACTGAACTCCTTTTTGTAATTTTTTGGGGGACTTCTTTATTTTCAGGTAGTTTTTGTTTAAATTTTACAACATCTAATATTAGCTCATTTATTTAAATTAATTGTTAAATTTTCTTTTTCTTTGGCTTTTATTTCTCAGTGTCTCCCACACATGCCTGCACTCATCTCTGCATCTCGCTGCATGTTTTACTTCTCTGATTTTTTCCTTCCCTTTCTCTCCATCTCCCCTTCCTTATTTTACATTTAATTATGATTTTTATTAATTTTCTTGTCTATCTCTTGGGCTTAGACACTGAAGTGAAAATGGGCACTTCTGATTTCTGAAATGGCAAGGAAAGAAGGATGGTTTATGGTTAGGGCAAACTTCCAGGCAACTGTGGTTAATTTCTTGGCTAGGCACATCCTTCAGGTGTAAATTGCAACAAAGTACTTAATCCGGCTGTCTCACTGCCCTAGCTGCTAGATGGGATGATAACATCCCTTGCTTCCCCCCTTCCCATCTGTCTGGTCTGTGTAACAGCAGGATATGAGGGGAAAGGAAGGAAGTGTCTCTTGCTCCAGCCAGTTTTATGCTATCAGACTTTGCTGACAGAGCTCTTGCATTCAGACACGTGCGCTTTTGGTGAAATTTGGCTGTGCTTGAATAATCTCATAATACAGATGGCAACTAGAATAACAATAAGTTTTGGTGATATAGCTTCCTTCTTTGGGCAGTATGGGGCTGGAATAACATATCTCAGCTAAAACACTGCCTTCAAGTGCTTCCTAACAACAGCTCTGCTACCAAAATGCTTTTACAGCAAAAGTTGAACATTTTTATTGTGTGTGAGACAACCTCACTCCAAATATATTTGAAACCTCTAAGTTCCATTATGATGAAAATTGTACTTGGGGAAAATTTCAGTGAAGAAACACTTAATGTCACAAAACTGAGTCTTTTGACAGTCCCTGCCTACTGTCCTGCTACATTTTAGTAATTTAGGTCTCCATCTATCCTGCTTTGCTTTAACTCCTGTTTTTCTTTCTAGTGAGATGCATGAAATCTGTCTGTGATTCCTCCATTAGGAGTAGGAATATATTGCTGTTCCTTACAGAGAGATTCAAGAGGTGATGTGAAAGAGCATGTCAGGTCTCAGCAGGAGGCAGAGCAAACTCTTCTTTTGAGCTCCCTTGTCTGTGTTACCTGTCTACTCGGGGTGCATCCCTTGAGACAGAGTTCATATGAGTTCTTTTATGTGAGACTTTTTTGAGACCCTCAATACAAAGGCCCTAAAAAGGCTCTTTCATGCAGAGGACCAGGACCTTTGCCTGAGATCGGCCTACAGACCAAACACACAGGTCCAGGGACAAAACCAGCTTATTGAACAATAACAAAACAATACAATTGACAGAAGACTGTGGAGTTAAAGTAGGGTGACATAATTACTAATTAATTTCTTTAGAAAGTCTACAAGTAATGGGTAGAACTAATAAAAGATAGAAAACCAAGAGAGTACTTGAGAATGTACTTTGTAATGTTAGATACTGAACATATATAACACAGTTTAAGTGTCAAGAGTACATTTACTGGCAATACATTTTGTCACTGTTTTTTTTCTACATTTGTCTTCTTTGCAACAAAATGTTACTGACATATCTGTCTGTAGATGGAAATGATGAGCTCCATAAGTTATTCCCGTTCTTCTTTCTGTTGTTTTCTTTTTCTACTTTCCTACATCCCTCCACCCCCCCAAGTGACATTTCAGTAATATCTTCCCATGTGAATCAATTTCACAAAACCTTCCTTTTTTTTTTTTACATTGCTCACAAGTTTCTTTCCTTTTTTTTTTGAGGCATTTGTCTCTTATTAGCCCCTGTTGTCCATCTGCCCTACTTCTCCCATTTTTATATACAGTTTTAATTACTACTTTTATTTACTACTTTTAAATTACTACTATATTACTCTAATCTGTAATCTTTCATTTTCCCCTCCATATTGTTAAACCTTTCCCTTTTCTCTAATGTTCCCTTTCTTTCCAGTGTTAACTCTTCCAAGTTTAAAGTTGCCTGTGACATTTCTTTTACCTCCTCTGCACTTGAATGCCAAAATCTGGTTTTGAGAACTGCACTCATGGTGATTTGTTTCACTGCCAAAACCAAATGCCATTGGTATGGTTATTTTGTTTTTTCTTGGGCTGCTTTCACAAATGAATTGGCAGGTGTATTATACCACTGTGCTATGAAATGACATGCCTATGAGCCAGAACCACAAGGACGATCTCCAGAAGCATGGCTTCCTTTTCCTTCTCCTTATCCATGTAAGACAGCTGCCACAGGTGGGTTACTAATATGCTGTTCTTAAGCAGCAGTTACTGAGCATAATCATTATTCCTTCTTGGAAAAAAACCCATTCTTCTTCTAGAGAAAGTGGTAAGAGGAATATAATCTGCATGACAGCATTCCCTCCTTTCTTCTCCCAGTGGAAAATATAAAATATTTTAAGATTTCAAATGGCAAGAAGTCAAGGGGTCTGAAAGTACTTACCTTCATTTGATACACTGCCTAGGCCTTATTTTAAAGAACTGAGTTCAGTTCTTATAGTAAGTCAGACCTCTGATGTGGTCTTGAAATGGTCTCCTGGCAACACCATTTTAAATGCTTAATCTATGTTGTCTTTACCAAATGGCTGTCATAAATCATTGTTTGCTTCCTACTTGTATTTCACTCACTATACAGGAAAAAGAAATGCCAACAAAATGGTAAAGACATATGTTAGAGGAATATGCCGTACACATGCACACACAGTTAAACCCTTTCTGCCTTAAATAACTATTAGTACAATTTTCATTTAAAGTAAAAGAAGAAATAAAATCCAGGGATTGTGCTAACTTACGTTAGAATAATTTAGAACAGGATTCAAAATCGATTCAGGTTATTTAGTACCAGAAGCAAAAACAGTGAAGGAGAGCAGAAAATTATTCTTTTTACCCATTTCAGGCTAAACCAAACAGTTTAAATTCCACAGAAAAGAGCAATTAATAAATAAAAACAGGCAATAAATGAAGTAATAAAAACAAGTACTTCCAGATCTACAGTCAGCTTGTCTATGGTAAATATTCTGTGGTTGCTGGATGGCAATACCTACAGGAATGTATTTACATTTCCTCATTCCTTAATGAGAATGCAGCAGATACCATGCATGCTTGCATGCTTACCCTAAGCTTTCGGCCAAACACGTTGACTTTTCCCTGGGTTTGCTCTTTCCGGAATCGCCACTCCACCAGGTTCTGCCCGTTCTCCCCTGGGAGGGTCATGTTTCTCTTTGCCATGGTCGGGTTGGCAGTGCCAGCCAGCACGTGCGGCTCTGTCTGGTAGTGTGAATCCAGGCCGCTGGCGTACAGGATTCTCAGGGAGCCGTCATAACCAATCTGGTAGCTATTTCTTAACTGATCTGGAAAGGCCAAAAAGAGAATTACAGGTTGCCTGTCTGGGTTAAGACTCTGCCTTTGTTCTGCACACTTTATGCAGTATGTTCATGTAACATCTTGACCTCACATAACTGACCCAATGGTAATTAATAAACAGCCAGGGTGAGATTGTTAAGAATATCTGTATCACATAGGAGCACAAAAGCCTTTAGGAGCTATCACAAAGTTACTTAAACACTTAAAAAAATCCCATCCTTATAGTATCTTTTTCAGAATGGCACGAAACTTTTCCTGCTGTTTCATTAGGCATTTTTGGCCTAATTCTAAGCATATAAGACTACTCACTTTTGCAAGGATGTGGTTTCTGGGACATCACATGCTATTTTAAAGCTAAAATCTCACTTCATGCTATTTCTGTGCCTGTTTCCCTTTCAATCCATCTCTTCTTAAGATTCCTTTTTAATACAAAGTGGGTATTCTCACTATTTTTCATAGTGGTTAACGAGAGCTATTAGTTAGAAAACTTACTTAATTCTACCTTTGTTGCAACTGCTTCTTTCCCTGAACAGTTCTTTCTATAAGCTGAGTTGTGTAAAAATGTGTATGTATCACTCCTTCCTCCAAACACTATGCCCCTAAAATTTCACTTCTATTTGGAGCTGCTTGTACCACAAGAAAACCATTTTCAGGTTGGTAACTGCTGAGAAATCTTTTGTTTACGGTACCTTGAACCATGGTATAGAAAGAATCTATTGATGACAAATTGGAGGTGATGCTGACATCTTCCTCTCTGCTGGATGACTCAATGTCCACTGTAATGGCCCTTTCCATTTCCCCATGAAGATTAGTGACGACTCCAGTTGGGAATGTAACGTTTGTTAGACGGCCCTCGCTATCGTAGCTAAAAAAAAAAAAACAACCCAGAAAAAAAAAAAAAGAGTCCAGAAATGATACATAGCAGGAACAAATTGTTTTCACTTACAAGTAAAATGAACAAAAATACCAGCTACTCATATTGTTAAGGCACTTTTGCTTTTTTTTTTGTGCATGGGATAGGCGCAGCAAAGACTTCAAACGTGCTTTGAAGTAGTCAAAAGACTGCTTAGCATACAGCAGCCTCAATGGTGATAGCAAGAGCAAACAGATGGATCTTCAGCTCTGCATATTATTCTTTGAAGTGTGACCAGATCCTGCTGCACATCTAATTCACCATTTCAAAGGAAGCATATTTACTGGTGCTAAATTCTGTAGCATTCTGTACACACTCCCTATTACTGGACTAGATTTTGCTGTTATTGTAGAAGTCCTCAAAATTTTTTGTAAAAAGAGTATCTTAATAAGAGTGTCTCTTGGGTCTTTCCTATTCCGTGATTATGCAGACCACCTGTCCTCCTGTTCCTGAGTGCTTAACATCCCTCATATTACTAAGACACAGAATCTGGAGTGATATTTAGTCTACTTAAACTGCTCATAGCTGGAAACCAGAACAGCTAGCATCTATAGCTTGTTAACTGCCTGTGGATCATAGTTTTAAAACTGTGATACAAACCATGTGGGAGGTGAGTGTTTGTTTTTTCTGGCCCTACTTACATTTATTTAAACCAACAGCTGTACATCCATTTAATATTAATAGGTAGATAAAATTTCTGTAATTGAAATAGATCTATGATATCTAAACTATATCTTTTCTTATGCTGTGTTAGGTATACTCCATTGGTACATGACCGGAGACCATGCTCAAATCCAAACATGGCATTGTGGTCAGAGGATAGAGAAAGGTAAGGCATTACATCAGCTTCTTGGTCATAAAACTTGTCTTTAAGATTAGCTCTGCCAGTATTAAAGTTTTAATTCATCAGCCTAGGTGTTCAGCTGAAGCTCCTTGTTTAGGAATATAGCCTGCCTGTACCTGCAATGGAGAGAAACAAGTATCCAGAGGATGATTCCATGCCCACATATGACCTGTTTGCCCTTAGGAGTTTTTCATCCCTCTCCTGTGACCATGTAGTGGGAAGCTGAAGGAAGCCTTAGCCTCTTAAAGTAACTAGAACGTGACCCTCACAGGTCCTCACAGCGCGCTAGACATTTCATGATGACAATTAGCATCAAAATGATTCCTTCTGGGAAAGAAAAGCAAAACCAAAAAAAGCCCCCCAAAAGCCTCAAGCGTATCACTGAGGCGACAGAAACTCTTTTTCTTAAATTGAGAGAATTAATCCCCAACAGTTTTAACCCACACCACACTAACTTTCTCTGAACAGTATAAGTATTGCACATCATTGCTGTAACTGAAAGGATTAGGTTAAAAAATGTTTTTTTCCAGTTTGCCTACTCTGTAGATTTGACAGCTTTTTGCATACAGTCATTTCCATCCTTTTAACACAGTTGATTTCCTTTGTTTATGTAAGACTTTCACTTAGCAACAGGGAAAAGAAAAGAATGTTTAAAGATCAGAAAGCATACTGCAAGCCAGGGAAGTCAAGTGGGGAAACTTATTTTTTGAAGTTAAGTACATTTCAAGATAATGGGTTTTCTTTCAGTGTATTTCTAGCCCTAATTGTGGCTCTTTTGCACACACTGGACTTGGCAAGCTGATATACTGCATTTATGCAGGAGACCAAAGCAAATGTACCGATGTTACTTGTGCATGAATGTGCCTGCTAGCCTATTCATGACCTTCAGTCTCATTCCTCAGTTCCAAGAACTTATTTTATTTTCATGCACAACTTCCTTTTGCAGCTCCCTGGGGAACATATATTGTCCAATTAGTGTCCTTTTCTATTTTCCGCTTTATGTTTGAAAATGGTATCAAATTACTTTGTTGGGAATTACTTGCATCCTTTGATTCCAGTAGCCAAGTATTGGTCTTTACTTTGAACAATGCTTACTTTAAGCCACAGAAGGTAAGATTTGCCTGTAAGAACTTTATACTCTTTTAATCACGGTATCTGTGAGAAATGAATTACCATATTTCCCAGTATACCACTTGGATTGAAAAAAGCTACACATCAGTAGTATTCAGTGCACTGTGTGGCTTCAGTGCATTCTTATTTCCACATTATTATTTTTTAACTTTGTGCCTATAGTTCCTGAACTGGTCTTAGCTTTCATAAATACCTGAGAGCACATCATGAGCCTGAGATAAGCAGCTAATATTATTACAGTGGGGGAGAGTTCAAAATCATGCTACACATTCATGTTCTTAAAAACATGACTTTAAAGCTGCAAGAACCTTTAAAAAGCCATGATTGCTTGGTTCAGGCATCCTAGTGCAAGAAGAAAATGTGACTGAGATGTGAAAGGTAAGAATAGGATTACTCATGCTTTTATACCCCGGAACAAAAAGAAAAAGGGGAAATAGCCCTTTCTACAATTCACCACATATTCCATTTTAGGATGGATTGCAATGTGTGTCCTTCATTTTGTTCACTGCACATCGAATACTAAAGTTACTTTATACTTGCTATCTTTTTGCCCACAATCAAAGCTTTATCAATCACAGCATAGCAACATCACTCATACCTTTGGGCATTCTGCAGCCATTTTTCTTATTACATTCAAATATCCTTGCATTCTGCTGCCAAGGTGAATTTATTCACCCAAGATTGTCAGTTTTAGACTGAGAGATTTCTTTTTATCTGCCTAGTGTTCTAATATTGAAATTGCCCTAAAAGGAATGAGATCTGAAGTCTAGAGGGCGAGTGCCTATATATGGCATTTCACAGCCTCTTTGATCTTTTCATCCAAACATAAGCTCATGCACACGTGTTACCGTGGAGCCCGCTGATCCTTCTCCTGTGTCAGGCTCCACAGCAAAGCTGTTCAAGCAACCTCTTCAATTCCTCAAGAGCAAGTCGCCCATAAACTTTTGAAGAATCTAAACCGGGAACTTGCTTCCTGGGTGTGCATTCCTCATGTGCATTAATCCCATCAACTGATTTCCTTTTGCATTAATGAAACAATCTTCATATTTGATCAATAACTACAGAAGACAGCAGTGGGGGCAGCTGCCACCACCACTAGCTTAAGTTCCTCTTAGATCAAATTATTTTTCTTCTTTAGGATGATCTGCCACTGCCAGATAGTTTTCCACTTCTGCAGTGAGAATTTCTCAGAGATAATGATTATCAGCTTCCCAGATTCTTGACCTTTTGCACTTCACCTGCTGGAAGTCTCTCTTCCATTGCTCCTCTCCTTCAGTTTTAATTACATGCCTTCCCAGACCATTTTCTGTTCTAGGCTATGTAGGACACTTCACTTTGCAGCAGTAACTTCCTGGTAAGCCTTGCCACAGATGGAAATGTCCTACTTTCTTTATTTCTGACTCATATCTCAAGTGCATTGTATCTTAGTCTGTAGCACATTTAGCTCAACCCCAACTTGCAGAGAATTATTAATGTTTTATATCAGAAGTTACTTCAATGTAAAATAGGAAGCTGTCGAAATAAAGTGTATAGTAAAGGCTGCTCCTAAAGCCAGTTGCTAAGTTTTTTCACAGACCTCTGCAGCACACTCCCTTAACAAAGTAAATTCTGTAGTTGGGTTTTTTTTTTGTTTGTTTGTTTTGGTTTTTTGTTTTGTTTTGTTTTGTTTTGTTATTGTAAACATCCCAGGTTGAAATGAAAGGCACATCAGTTCCTGCACATTTCAGACAATAAGACATACAGTCCAAATGTACATTATGTATTTCTTTAAAAACTGGTTGCAGATTATACTATCAGTTGGGATACTGTAATAGAAAAATGAAGCATAAATGCATATTGTAATATAGACGTATAATTTTGACAGTAGAAGTAAAAGCAGTGTTACACTCTCATTCTAAACACATCAGAGGTATTTCCTCTAAGCATCTCAAATTACCAAGAGTGACTAAAAAATTTATGGAACATTACCCTACTTGTTTCAAACTATTAATGGGGAGAGTTATTTACCAGAGTGCTGCTTCTTGGCAGGTAAGAACAGAAGGTTCAAAGTTGATGCTCGGGAGTGCAACATACTGTTGGTTTAGGTGCATACCATGTTGAAAACATACTGAAAAATCTGTCCTAACCCGACACTGAAATGTCTCCTTTGGCTTGTTGAGGCCATCAAGTTACATTTACATAGAGGACCTTTGTCTTTAAAATTGAAGAGTTTTGGTTTCCAGATACATTCTTTCATTTGCATTCACCCTCATAGCACATTGCAGGTTTAGTCCCTCCCAAATAGTGAATTCAAAGTTGGAAAACTATAGAGTAAAGAGAAGCCACTTGAACAGCACTTTCACTGCGTGCTCAACCAGTATCAAAATGGTTATCTTGCCAATCAAAAGACAGAGCCCACAGTTTATATGCCATCACTTTTATTATAATTTCATCACATGTATGGAGCTCTCCTGTCCTCCACTGGTTTAAAATTGGACATGGCAACTTACTGGAAGCTCTAGTTCTGGCCATCTTTAACCATTACGTGGGCTGCTGGAAGAAAGGAAAAAACTTTCAACTTGAACATAATGAAATCTGCTGGTTTTTTTACTCCATTTCTACATTGCTTTTGTCATTTTGATATGCATTTTTGCTTTTATATATCTGAAGAGGGACTAAATAAGCCTGCTAAGAATGAAAAAGGTGAAAATAATCTACAGATGCATGGATAGACAAATGATTTCTTCTTTTATTTTTTTTAAATGTATTTTTTATGTAGTCTCATTGAAATACACACTTCAGTGGATCCAAATCTACTCATTTATAACCTGCCTTTAAAAAAAAAAAAAAAGTAATTGAAAAGTAATTGAAATACTGTATGCAAATATTCCTTTCTTTCCACACAGTGTATTTGACATCTCAGAAGGTTTAGCATCTTACTTGTGATTTCACAGTACAAATAGATCAGGAAACCTGAAATATTAAAGTACAACTTCCTTTGGAGGAAGTTTTTTTTAAAAAAATGAACAATAAAAGATATGATGGTGGTATGTCTTCCTAATATTGTTTTGTTTTCCTTAACAAGAAGAAAGCAAATGACAATTTGATGTATGTTAGTTGCTTGTAAATTATAACAAGTAGATTTTTTAAAAAAAATTATTATTGTCTAAGAAGGGATAGCATTTTTCCTTTGTTCTTATCTGTAATATTGTTAAGCATGAGAAGAAATGCAGCCAGGAGGGCCAGCCATGTCTGGGGGAGCATCAGGCAAAGCATCACCAGCTGGTCCAGAGAGAGGATTGTCCCGCTCTGCTCTGCACGGGGGCGGCCTCACCTTGAATATTGTGTGCAGTTTTGGGCACCACAATATAAGAAAGATATTCAGCTACTAGAGAGTGTCCAAAGGAGGGCAACGAAGATAGTGAAGGACCTTGAGGGGAAGTCATGTGAGGAGTGGCTGAGGTCACTTGGTCTGTTCAGCCTGGAGAAGAGAAGACTGAGGGGAGACCTCACTGCAGTTACAACTTCCTTGTGAGGGGAAGAGGAGGGACAGGCACTGATCTCTGGTGTGTGGTGACCAGTGACAGAACCTGAGGGAATGGCATGAGACTCTGTCAGAGGAGGTTTCAGTTGGATACCAGGGGAAGATTCTTCATCCAAAGGGTGGTCATGCACTGAAACAGACTCCCCAGTGAAGTGATCACAGCACCAAGCTTGACAGAGTTCAAGGAGTGTTTGTACAATGCTCTCAGGCACATGGTGTGATTCTTGGGGTTATCCTGTGCATTAGTCAGGGCCAGGAGTCAGACTTCAATGATCCTTAAAACTCAGGCTATTCTATGATTCTATGAAAAAAAAAAAAATCAATATTATTTGCAGCCTTACAGAATTCTAAATATATTGGGGGGGGGGGAAGCTTCCTTCCCTTTCCTTCTGCTTTATTCCTTTTCTCTCTTTCTCTCCTTTTCCTTTCCTCTTTTCCCTTCTGTTGTATCTACCTCAGAGAAAACAGTAGATGAACAGGAATAACAGAAAATAGGTCCAGAAGTGACTCTAGGAAAGAGCTAAATTAAACTACGGCTGGCAGCCCCATTCTGGGCAAGAATTTATAGGTCTACTTGTTTTTTAATGGAATTTGGGCAGAAAATGCCCCAAAACCCACAGAAGCTAGAAGGTCATTAAAACTATTAGGATCAGCTAAATTTCTCTGTCCTTTCCAACCAAGTGTCAGACAACTCAAGCGTAAATTTGAGCAGCTGGTTTATTTGCCCTGTTCCTCTATCTGATGGCTTTTCCATGGGGAAAGGGTTTTTATCCTGTTTTCATCTGGGAAGGTCTTATGCAACTGTTTGCACAGCTGATTAAATAACTCAGGTAATGGTCTTTTATCTTAGCAATGTGGTCAGGACAAATTTTTCAGCCCACATTTAATGAAGAGATTTCTTCAGCTGGAAAGTGATTGACAATTTGTCTTTTCACCTTATCCTGTTATAACTGCAGCTCTTGAGGCTTTTTGTTTTTTGGTGTGTCTATTTTGCCATAGTGTTAAAAGGATAGTTTTCAGTCTTTTTGTAAACTGGCATTCAGCACACCAGAAGTGAACAATTCACTTAAATAGGCCTTTTTTGACAGCCATAACTCATTTGCAAAACAACAGGCACACTCTGAATGAGAATCACTGCAGGAAATGTGTCTGTTGGAAGGGGAACTCAAAGAAATGAATCAACCCTTTTTCCATGATAGCTTGTTCACTTCTGTATGGAGAAGGTTTTGATGCTCATTTTCCATTTCATTGCACAACCAGGCAAACGAGCTCGAGTTCACTGCTTGTGCTGAAGTAAGACTGACCACCTTCACAGCCTAATCCAAAATGACTTCCCGGTATTTGGAGACAGGTATCTGGGGAGAGAGGTGCTTTGCAGCAAAAGAAGAAATACATCACTTTAGCATGCTGGGACTGCTTTACTTTGCGCTAGAAGACTGCCAAACTTCTCACTCACTGCTGCACGGCACTGCAGTCCTCCACACTGTGCTGATTGCTGCAGCAAGCACCTGCCATGTATATTCTCATAAAGATTCTCAAAACCAAGAAGTCTTTCATAACTCACATATCTGACACGCATCTTACATGCAGAAGAACTTGCACAGATAAGTAGCGTTAATGATGATGGTGTTTTCTGAAGAGATGGAAGAATAACTCCACTGTATGTGATGGGAGAAGGGGTGCACTCGGAGCAGTGGGATGTAGGCAGTGTAGCTTATGTGAGAGGTGTTTTGGGGGATGGAGCAGCTGCCCAGGGCTGGGGGCACACCTCAGCAGCACACACCCTTTTGAACTGAGTGCAGCCAACTCAGGAGCAATTGAAGGGAGCTTGTTCTTAGGAAGATGAGAATAAATTACAGTAGCTAGACTTTTATTTACAAGACCTCAACACTTGTCCCTTGCTTTTCAACTTCCCTCTAATGGGAATTTGCTGCCCCTGAGTCCCGCAGGGTCTGTAGGGGCTGGATTCTCATTTTTGCCGGGCTGTGCAGAGCCAGCTCCCGTCCCGCAGCAGCTTCCTGCGCTGGGTGTCTTTAATCTCGGGGCTCCTCAAGGCTTCTGGTTTGTTTCTGTGTCACCTCCCCCTGCCTTCTTAGCTCTGTTCTGTTACTACTCTGTTCTATTACTGTACAAATAAACTGTGTGCCTTGTCAATATAAATACCTGAGCATGGCCTTTCAAATAAAAGAAATGTTGGTGTGTATATACTTTGTATGACAGATTGTTCCTTGCTGTAAGGTCTGCTTACACTACCAGAGCTGGGGGCACAGGCTTTTAGTGAAAAAAAACAAGGATGTAAGGCTGGTCTGTTAGGCCAAGTATTTTGTTCACAAAATAAGCTGTAATGTTGCTTTTTTCCCCTTAATTATTCTTTTTTTTTTTCTTTTTTTTTTTTTTTTTAATTTGGAAAGGTAAAAACTCCATGAAGGTGTTTTTACAGGGTCACAAAAAATGGACATAATCAACGTATTCAATTATGTTTGAAAAGCAAATTTAGTAACAGGAAAACAAAATTATATGGTTGTATTCTTTTTCTTTTAGGACAATGGAATACCAAGACAGTAAAAATTATTGCTAGATTCAGGTTCTATGGTTAATTTAGATATAGAATATATATATTTTATATAGAATATGTATATAATTTAGAATAACATCCTTATTCCTTTAGAGCGCAAGTCACACCCAACCAATGCAGGCTTCAGAAGTGAGGCTTGAAAATGTGTTTGAATACTGAATGACTGAAAATAGATAACAGCCTTTTCACATGCAGTCCAGAGCTGCCCCTACACCCTCACTGCAGCAGGTTACCCGTAAAGACAGTGTGAAGGACTATGAGTTAGCTTGACCATAGCCTCCCTGACTGCTGTTTGACAAAGAAGTCAACATGGAACAAGAATATTAACATGTTAATAACAGAACAAATGGTATTATTAAGTCCTTAATAAAGCCAGAAGTGAAAGGGATACTTTCAGGAGCTGAGCAGAGCTGGATTGACAATGCAGAACATTAATGTCATTAATACGAACAAAACCGGTTTTTTGGCTGTACTATCCTTACTTAAGAGTGCTTTCCAAAACCACAGAGACATCACATACTGATTTTCTTGACAGAAATCAAAGCAATTCTTCTTTTCTCATACATGTAAGATGTAATAATATTGCTATTTTCATATTATTATCTATTCAGTAGTTTCTCAGGTCTGCTTTAGTTCTAAGGGAGAAGGAACAGTAACATTTGAGAATGAAGAAACGGGTAAATGTCTATTAGATGAGACACTACTGCTATCAGGGCAATTAGGGGACACACTGCACTTCACTGAAAAAATTTCACATTGCTATCTAATGTTATATATTAATGGATTATTTTTAACATGGGTGTTTCTTTCATTAAACAGAATGAGTCTGAAACAACAAGTTTGTGTGCTCTACTGTCAGCTCAAGCCTTGAAAGACAAAGTAGGTAACATATATATATATATTATTATATAACATTATATATTATTATAGTATTATAATTATAAAATTACTCTAAAGTTGAGTCACAGTTCCAGTTTAGAAAACTGTGAGATTATAACCTCTGTTCTTTGAAGAAAGTTGAAACCAGGAATTTAAAAAATATATTTAATGATTTATCTTAAGAAGAAACGTGCTAAGTATGGTCAGCAAGCACAACCATCACTAAGTTCCTCTCAGAAATTGCTTGTTGCATGAAATATGGTTACATACTGGTGTAGTACTGATGTGTCCAGGGGAAAGTTCAAAAAATCAAATCAAACATGCCAGCTTGATATTTTTCTCTACAAGTTCTCTTTGGGTAGGGGCGATACTTAGCTTGTTTGAATAGAGAGGAAGAGTTTTAATTGCCTTTTGGCCAGCATTGCTCCCATGAGTCTGCATGAAGAGGTGAGAGAGGGTTATGCCTACTAAATCTTCAATTTCTGTCTTGTTGGGAGGAGAAGAAGCAAATATGCTTTAAAAAAAAAATACATGTATTGTGTGCTACACTGTGCCAGACAATGTGGATAAAGGGGCACTTGTGCAAGGACTGGATATCCCAAAACTATTCTCACAAAGACAGTTCAAAGACAGTTAAGAATGAAGAGAATATGTCTTTTGTTGCTTGATTATATATTATATGGGAAGATTAAAGACATTGCACTTGTAAGTCACAGTTCGCAATCAGGGGCTCATGTGATGCCACAGAAGTCAATGCAAGAACATGATAATCAGCTAAACAAAACTGCTTGAATGACTACGGTTAATTACTTTATAGCCACTCTGTTTTACACTGATGAAGCAAGAAGCAGCAGCAGTAAAACCAGGAGGTACAAAAGGCTGTTGATGGTAAAAGGATAAAAATACCTAAAAAGCACAGTGATACCAAGGAAATTCGGATAATGTTGTTTAGCAGTGGTAAAAAATCCAATTACAATTTTGTATAAAGTTCTGGTATTTGTAAGAAAACAGAATCAGATTAGATTCTGAAAGTCCCAAAACTGCAAGGAAAAAGACTATATTTTTAGATATTCGTATTACTGAAATATAAATGGGATAAAAAAATGAACACAAATAGAAACAAAAATATTACAGGAAAATGAAACCCCACAAATGTTATAAGAAATGGTATAGAAATATTGATTATGAAAACTGAATTTTTAACCTCTTAATATACAGTGAAAGTGGAAGTGGATTGACACTACTATTGGGGGATAATTTTCATCTGATCAAAATTAAATACTTTTATTTAAATGAAATATTTCCACATAAGTTCCATAGACTCTTCCATAGCCATTCTTGGTTATTTTCAAGTCAGACTCCACAAGCAACATATTAAGATGAAGCAAGAGGAAAAACTGCAAAATGTCATCTGTTCTCTGTTGCCAAATGCTGACAGTTACAGATGATGTGCCTGGTACTTGGGGAAACTAAGCAAGTCCAAGCCAGAGGCAATATCTTACTCTGTATCACAGAGTTTTTGGGAAACCACAGCACCGAAAGCATTCTTAATAAAAGCGTAATATGCAAAGGGTGATTCTCTGTAGCACACAGTGAAAATAAGATTTTTGCCTGTGATTTGTGCTAGTCTATAAATTATTGCAAAGATTTCCTATTCTTCATGATTCTGGCACCTTTCTAGAATAGCTGGAAAGCTCGTTAATTTAACTGTGGGAGCATAGTAAACTTTTAAGGGCTCTGCCTGCTAAGGTCACTCTCTTTGCTTTCTGTTGCATTCCCTTGGAGACAAAGATTGAGTAGAGGAAGCAGGAGGGGAAGGAGAAGACAAACGAGCTCAGGACACAAAGTGCCTGGGGAAACATTGGATGGACTGTCAAAAGATACAGTAGGGGATTGAAAAGAAATGCACTGTTGGGAAAGGAAAAGCAGGGAAGCCAAACACACCTTAGGGAAAAAATGGAAGATGTGGGAAGGAGCAAGATACAAGGTAAGAAAGTAAGGAAACATAATAGGAGGTCTGGAAAGCAAAAAAAGAGACATGGAAGAAAGGCAGTGAATTTCCAGGGAAAAGGAGCCATCTTAGTCTGGATTAGATCTCTGCCTGCTGATACTGCTTCTAAATGAAGAGGAAGGCAAAAGGAGAGAAGGTTGAAAAGAGACAAGAAACAGTGGCTACTGGAATTATTTCAGGTGCTGCAGCAGGTCCAGAGAAGAGCAACCAGGCTGGTGAAGAGACTTGAACTCAAGTCCTGTGAGGAGAGGCTGAGGGAGCTGGGGTTGTTTAGCCTGGAAAAGAGGAGGCTCAGGGGAGACCTCATCACTCTCTACAACTCCCTGAAAGGAGGTTGTAGCCAGGTGGGGGTTGGTCTCTTCTCCCAGGCAACTATCAGGTAGACAAGAGGGCATGGTCTTAAGCTGTGCCAGGGGAGGTTTAGGTTGGATATTAGGAATGAATTCTTTACAGAGAGTAATCAGACATTGGAATGGGCTGCCCAGGGAAGTGGTGGATTCTCTGTCCCTGGAGGTTTTAAGGATGAGACTGGATGTGGCACTTAGTGCCATGGTCTAGTAACCAGTGTTACCTTGGTGTTGGATCAAGGGTTGGACTTGATGATCTTGGAGGTCTTTTCCAACCCAAGGCTTTTTAGGCATTCACTTCTGATACTTCAAAAATTTAGGTCCACCAGGTGCACCTGGTTTAGCCATCTGTATGTAAACTCAGAATGGAAACTGCTGCACAGAAATAATGTCATGTAGGCTATCGAGGAAGTGTCATTTCCAAAATGCTAATATGCATATAATTAGCTTAACTTTTAAGATTTATCTGTTTAAATGTTCATATTATGCATACATAATATGCAGTTACAGTTAATAGTTTCCAGCTCAGATATCTCATAAATTTACAGCAGAATTTGATTAGGCTGATTACTTTTATACCTTGTATAATATTATAATTTCATTATAAAACCCTCATCTGGCTGACTTTTAGCTTCATATGGCTCAATTGGTTTTTTGTATGCATGCATTTTCAGTAATTTTTACAAATGCTCTGTTAATATCATTGCTATTTAGCAAGTTTTTAGACCTTCAAAAACCTGAAACAGTTACTATGAATTTGAGTAACAGTGCCTCACAGAAGTATGCATTCTTGAAATATAAGGTGTCAGTTTTGATCAGCAGACTAAAACCCTTAACAAAATAGAAGTTTGCAAATCCATTTTGCCATTTCTTTGTCTGTAAACAAAGAAAACAGATTATATGATATCCTAATTCAAGCTAGTATTTATAATTTCATTGTAAAAACTAGAAAGAGCCTTAAAAATATATTTCCTCTATGTCAGTCCTTCCCTTCTTCAGGCAAAGAGAAGACTAAACTCAATAAATTATAGATTAATCAGTGTCCAGGCTACATGAAATAAAGAAGTAATCTTCTTTTGGTTCTGATATTAGTGTGACCTACACTGTGGAAAAAAAGCCATGAAAAAAAACAAAGCCAAATGCTTAATATGTGCCAGAGCAGTGATTGCCAACTTATGGGATGCAATCTTTTTTCAAAGATTTCCTCTTTCCACTGAAAAGTTGCTCTGGAAAAGGACAGAAAAAAAAAAAAAAAGATTAAATTGTTTTCATAAATCTGCTCTCAAATCACTGAGAATTAGCTGAAATGATCTAAGTTCTTTGGATCCATGATCAAGTTATACATCAGATTTGCACAGGAAAATAAGCAACAAAGCTATTCCTGAATTGCTCCAAAGGGTGAACTTTTTACTGCTAAACCCACAGTATTTTCCCTCCACGTATCTTCTGCTATTTAAACAGAGGTGTGAAAACCAAAGGGTGAAACAACCCAGCTACACTCAAAGCTAGTTGAAAAAAGGCATTTCTAGTCCATTGGACATTCAAACACTTGAACATTTTTAACTGTGAGTGGGAAGAAAGTCTAAATTCACCATGGAATATAAATTCTATCATCTTAAAATATTTTGAGAATTTGAATAATATAGTAAATAAAATATGTAAATAGACTGTGATGTTAAAGGAAAATGCATCCAGCCCTGAAGCTGAAATATTTTGCTATTGCTGCAAGGAAGTCAGAATGATTTCTCATAATTTCTTATGCCTCACCTGACATTTGAGGGAAACCTCTCTGTTTTAAAAAGAGTGCATTTTATTCAACAGAAAACACTTCAGCTGAAAATGTTTTAGTCCATGCTACCTACAAATGTGAATATGCAGAAGCTGAGAGATACACGCTTGTACATCATGTCAGCCCCACACGAGCCCTTCTATGACAAGTGGTTGCCATCTATTTTGGCAATAGTAGCAAAAAACTCTAGAAACCCAGCCTTGTCAGATTTAATGTTACAAATCATCATCACCAAAAAGTCACAATAATACTTGATCTTAGAATAAAAAATTGCAAAATACTTGTGTTTACAACTATCTTTCTTCAAAAGGGAAATATACTGACACAAATTTGGTGTATAGGGATTTTATGTTAAAAAGAAGCAAGCAGCTACGATGCCTGATGGATGTTTTTAAAGAATGCTTTTTTGGCAAGAAAAATAACCCATCACCCCCCGCCCCCTTTATTCCCTGTAGCTTTACATAATCAGTGCATTTTTTTTTATTTTTGGTATTAACTTGTACAGAGCATCATAGAAAACATTACTGGAAGGGACCTTGAGAGGTCATGTGATCTAACTTCTACCCCAAGGCAGGATCTGTTCTTCCTGTGTTGGTCCTGAAAGATGTCTAATCTGTTCTAAAAGACAGTCTGTGAAGGGCAAGGGGTCACTATCATTTTTGTCTGCTCCAGGGCTCCAAAATCTTCACCATGAAGTTTTTCCAAATGTCTAATCTGAATCTTCCTTGTTGCAATTAAACAGATTACTGCTTCACCATGGCTACAGGGAGGAGATAAATATCTTTGCTTCTGTGAAAGCCTCATACACTTGCAAATTCAGGGAGAGTGAAATTGCCTAGCTTTCTCTGCAATTACTTCAGTTTGGGAATTCTAACGAGATGTTGGTCGGAGGTAATTGTTCAGGAAGTGCATAAGCAGCAGCTTGGAAATAATACTAATACTTACTGAGGGGAATAGCCTGCCCTTTGGGTTCTCTGTAAGGCAGCTGGACATAACCTAACTCAGACCAGAAAGCCTGCATGAAAGCAGATCAGGTGTGAAAAATGGCTATTTACAGACTCAGGAAATAGCTATGTACTTCATGACACACAGTACCCTAAATTCTCCCTATGAGGAAAAATACAGACCTATCAATGACTTAATAGTGAATATAATATCCACTTTTTTGTGATCATGCAGACGCCATTAAGATACATTCAGGAGCCACCAGCTACTTCTGTGGTACACCGCAGTAGGCTACACAAAAACTTCAGGCAACATGGTGAGAAATTACTGCCCTGATTAAAACTCTAGGTCCTCAATTAGCCAGTATGAATGCCAGCATGATTTAAAGCGACTGCTGTACCCAGCAGATGCCTTAATTTCTGTACAGGACTTCACTATCCCCCATACTGACTGTCTTGCCCAACTCGCCTACTGGAAACAAGTGGTTGTGTGTGCCACAGTTAAACACCAAATTTACTCTGTGGAAATAGAGGGCTACTCCCAGCCCACCTAAAGCTGTGCTTTGGCTTCTCAGCATACAGAACAGGGCTAACTCGTGAGACGGAGAACACATGCCCTCCCAGTCGAACACATTCTCATTCCTCTGTGTATCCTAACTGTGCTTTTGTGTCCTCTTGGCAGGACCTAAAAAGATACACAGCGGATGCACCAATGCACAATTAAATATTACAGATGTGTGCTAATGCTTTGGGAATGTGCCCGCTACCAAAGCCCTGCCAATTTACAGATTATTGTAAGAATACCTTAAAACTGGCAGCACCACCATCCCACCTGCTGTCTTTGTTAGGGATCAGCATTTCTAGCCCTGTCTCCACTTCAGGACACAATATGCAGTGAAGCAGCACCTGCTGCTCTTGTGTCTCTGATAGGGATATGTAAAGGCTGGAGAGTAGATACAGGTGCTCAGAGTCCTCCTGCACACTGCCTCAGCCAAATGTACACTGACAGAAATATGAAGTTATCTCAGAACACAGATGTTTGGCTTTGCTGCCACTGCCTGACACTGGTACTTTATTTTCTTTATCATGTGTGTTGAATTGAAAGCTTTTTTTTTGGACTCTGACCTTGGCAGCAGTTGCTATGGCATTTTATCATAAAGATAGGAGAAAAGAAGAGGGGGGAAAAAAAAGAAGAGGGACTTACCGGATTTTCATGATGCCCTTTGTAATCCTGAACAGTTCATCTAAGGGCCCTCTAACACTTTTACTTATCATACTAATGCTCTGTCTTCCACTCCTTCATAGACACCTTTTTATCCAACCTCACCATGCCTTGGATGTGATTTAAAAATACACGTATTTTTACAGTTGGCAGAGATGACTGAAAAAAATCTGAGTTAATTCTACATTGATCTTTTTTGAAATACTAGTTTGTGTTTAAAACTGTATTTTTGTTACGCTTTGCTTAGCATATCAGTTCGCAGCTCAGCTCATCTGGAGATGAAGTTGCCTACAAAATCTGTATGTGAACTCTGGTTCTACTAGTTTATCTATAAATTGTCATGACCTTTATTAATCAATATAATTGAGAATTCTGTAAAAGGTTTTTCTAATCTGTCTGTTATGAACAGGCATTGATGACTTAATGACTGTAACACAGGCTAAAGCAATTCACTGAAAAGATTTTTTTCTGAGGTTGGTAAAATTACAAGTCCTACTGTTCCAGTAATACCTCTCACTCTTGTGTTTGCACCTGTACCCGACACGGTGCTGGTGGTTTCTGTGTTTTCAGTTTATTCCTACAGGAATGACACTTCTCCTCACAGCCCACATTTCTTTTTTCAGCTGTCTCCAACTGGGTCCACCTGTGGGAAGGCCTGCTGTGTCATCCAGGAGATCCTTCCTATTATTTGCCACTCTGTGAAACACAACCTCTTACTACCGACCCAGACTTTTTTTTTTTTTTTGTAGGAGATTATGCAGACAAAAAAAAAGAATTAAAAAAAATTGAACAGTGAAGACAAATTTCTTGTCAGTATTTGCTGCAGAGCAATGCCAATCTAATGAGCAAGTGGGATGACAATATAGTTACTGATGCAAATCTACACAACCATGGTTGTCTGAGTTACAAATTTCTTGACAAGAGTGAAATGTTGGCTCACTATTATTTCAAGATATAAAATTGAAGTTCAAAATAATGAATTCAAAATTATTCTGTTTAAGAAGAAGCCAGAAAAAGGAAGACAGCATGAGAAATTAAAAATATCTTTCTGTGCTTTTTGTTATCTGGGGTCATTTTTACAGTTACTTCATCAGCCTCAAGAAATACTTTAAATGGTTCTTTAGAACTCAGTAAAACTATAAGATATGTGACTTTATTTTATGTACTTACTCAAAAAAAGTGGTCCAACCCGTCTCATCACTTTTAGTTGCCAGAAGTCCACTGTTGCCATGGTAGGTAAATAAGACCAGCTCCTGCCCTTGTGCAGTCATGCTTTTCAAACATCCATTAGTGCCTATTGTCAGCCAGATGACTTGGTTATCAGGGGAGACCACTCTTACTGGCATCCGGTTGGGATCCCGTCTGATGCGAAGAGTATTCCCATTGCTATCTGTCACCGCAGTAATATCATTATCATTGCTGTAGCTAAAATTGTACAGATAGTCTCCGGTGACTAAACTCACAGTGTACTGGTGAGTACCATTGACATCAAAGATGTAAAGTTCTTGGTCAGTTGGAGAAGCAACTTCATAGAAGTTCATTGAATTCATTAAGGGTTTGTTCTTTGACACAGCCCGTATCCTAATATTTCCTAGATCGGCAATAAACAGGGTGCCATCTGGAGACACAGCCAAGGAGGAAGGAGCGTTAAGTTTGGCATCTTTAGCGTAGCCATCTCCATTCTGGTAACAGTCACAGTTGACATCATTTTTGCAATCACACTCTGAGGGTATTCCAGCAACTAATGAGATCTCTCCATCAGTTGTGACCTGTCTTATCCTATTAATCTTTTTTTCATCAGTCTCTGTAATGTAGAGTACCCCGCTGTAGGACACAGCAATGGCAGTGGCCGACTCCAGCGTGGTCTGGACAGCGTGCTTTCCCACCGCGTACTCCACCCCGGGAACCTGGCAGTGCATCGGCCTCCCTGCAGCAATGCGAACCTGACGGTTCTCGGTGATCTGCAAAACTACGTTGTTATCCAAAACGTAAATGGAGTTATCCATTGGGTTGATGGCTAAATCTGTAGGCCATTCCAGACGTACCTAAACAAACAGAAGTGTTTTATTGAACAGTTAACCAGTGCAGATTAAATGAATTAATTCACCTTCAGTTTTAGAGAGAGCTGTAAGGATATTTTCTGTCTGCTGTAAGCAATCATGACAAAAGAACTCCCATGCAGCAAACTGAAGCTTTTCAGGGAGGCGAGGCATCCATTTTATTGAAAACAGACAGCTGCACTGGAACTATAATACAGGTTGAATTTCCCCTCCAATAAATGCTATACTTTTCTGTATCATAAGTAACTATAGAGACAGATATCAACATCTGAACATGTACTTAACAACTCATCTTTCATTTTTGTAGTAGCAACAATGACTTACGACTTTCCAGATTATGAAACACTGTACTCCATTTTTTGAACATACCACTAGTGACGTCCCTTCTTGCCTACACAAGTTCTTGAGAAAAACAGAAAAATATGGGAGTTTTGTGTAAATCCTCTCATTCCCTCTACTAGGGTAAGGATGTTAGCAATTCAGAAAACATCACCCTGCCAAGGTAGTTCTAACAGATATGCCATTCTCCCAGTATTTACTACCAGGCTTAATGTTTCCTGCTGATAGTTTTGCTGTTCTAAACTGAACTGAGCTTTATGGGCAGAAAAATTGAATACAGCAGCATTTATAGCTAAGAAAATACACTGCAATTCACAACCTTGAACAGGTTGCTTTCTCCCCCAAATCTGCTGTGAAATATCCATTACACACTCCACCCAGTTTTATTTTAAGGGGCAAGAAAGCTGCATTTCAATTTCTATCTCCAGCTAAGCTTTCCAAATTAGCAGCAACTGAAAAGTACCTGACTGATGTGCATGCTGGTATCACAGGTTAGAGGTCGTGCTGAGGTCAGGTCGTTGGAGCCAAGCAACGTTGATATTATTCCATTCTGATCCACTTTTCTGATCATGGTCCCATCAACAAAGTAGATTAACCCATTCTTGTCTATTGCTATTCCTTTAGTGAATCAAAAAAAACAATTTTTTTTTTTGTTGTACTAGAAGTGAATATATTATCCATAACTAAGGATATAGGTAGTACGTATCTAATGGAAATTGCAGGCGGAAAATCTGGTCTCAGGCAGTAGGTAGTAAAAGAGCTTATTAACCAATATTCAGAATGAAATCTACTACTGTTGATTGCATTTGCTGTTCATTTGCTGTTGTGTGTTGAGAAGGGACTAGCTCTTAAGTTAACTGAAAAGATGGCATAAGTGGGACCAAAAGCAATGTGGATTTTACATCTTTACCACTGCCTGCCAAGCACATAATCTAAATGAGCATTTTAAAATGCTCAATAACCACTCAAGCCAAATATTTCCAAAAAAATCAACCCTAACTGATTTAAAAAAAATCAGTCCCTATAACTTTCTTCCTCAATAGTCTTTCCAGTTGGAAAAAAAAAAATTATTCAACCCCCCAGTTTTTGAGCCAACTACTGAGTTCAGTAATTAAACATGCTCATGCCCCCAGCTCTGAACTTTTTGCATTATTTTGAAAGTTACAGAGGGAGAACTCTTTTTACCTTTAGGACTCATCAGAGTTGCCTCCACTGCCTTGCCTCCATCACCACACCTTGCCTCATCGAATGGCAGGCACTGCTCCCCCGTTCCTCCTATCACCTCAGCATTTTTGGTCAGGTCTTTCGCGCCCGTGAGGGACTTGGGCCGATAAATCCTGCGTGTGTTTGTGTCGGACACGTACAAATCTCCTGTCACGGGGTCAGTTGCGAGGTAGTATCTGTGAGCTGGGTTGTTGCTGTAAAATGGAATTACACATTGCATATGCTGTAATTAATTGCACCTAACATTGGATCAAGAAGAAAAGGGTTCAGTTCATTTGCAATGCGCAGCAATACAGAAAAAGTTAGTCAATGGTGATGCTCTATGCATTGGTAGCACAGGTCATAGCCCCAAAACCTATTTTGGTTCACATTTCTTGTCTGTGTTACAGGCAGCCCAACCCAGACTAATGGCTTGGGGACAGAAGATCCATTTTGTCTGTGACATTCACAGGCCTTTTCAATGCTCTGTATATTACAGACGGTGTGTGCCTCTGTAATAGGCCAAATCAAAATACTGCGGTTTAAAACCTTCCAGAACCTTGAACCAGTTCCAAATTTTGCAGCAGGACCCCAGCCCTCGCTTACACTTTGTTGCTATTATCCTATCTGTTTTATTATAATTTACATAAGGCTGCTGAGGTGCATGGTTTAGGTAATTCATAAACAGATAAGGCAGTTTGAATGATGAGTTCACAGGCAAGAGATAAGACATCATTCTTAAGTATTTGTTTAATCCACTGCTTTCAAGTACGTGATACGCATGATTTAACACAACTCTTCCACCAGAGCACCGAGCGGAGCTTTTCGATTCTTCTTAACTCAGAGTCATATTTCAAATAACCTACACATTGGCACAAAACTGCTAACTATGCCAACACAGTCTTTATTACAGTGAAAATATATATTGCTAACCATTTTCCCAGAAACTTACACTTTGCCTCTCCACTGGTGCCACATAATTGAGAATTACTGTCTTTACTCCCCTGCTGGTGAAAAAACCAGCCCAAGAGATTACCTTTTGTGTTGATATATTATGATGTAGAAACTTAACCCACTGCAGTTGGGATTCCTGACCTAATTTATGGTATAAAGAGCTGAAATAAGGTCATGTAAATACAGGAGGTAATTTCAGATGCTCCCCTCATGGATTGAAGCAAAAGTGTCGGAACAGTCACTTCTGATGTTTGCAAAAGTGCTGCTTAAATAGATCTACCAGTCTGGTGATAGCCAAACATCTGTTCACAGAATGCTATACTTCGCATTTTGTAAATACATAACTGTGCTAGTGTAACACATTTTTATGTACTACCACTTGGAAAAAGCAACAAGAGACCAACAGGAACAACTTGTGAACAAATTATGTCTTTTGGCAGGGACAGATTTTTACAGCTCTCCAATTACAGAAACATAGAAAAAAAAAGTGTTGCATAAATAGGATTTTATTTGGTTTTAAGACTTTTAACATGTTGGTTCAGAACGAAGAAACCAAGTGAAACAGACTAATGAAATCAAATACACAGTGATTAGCACCTCTTAAAAAGCTCTGCTATAGCACGAAGTGTTGTACAGCATGTCTGAAAACAATTAAATGTAGGCTTACTTTAAATTTCTGCCTGTTAGAAATCTATTATTGTCATTGTGCCAAACGGAAGGTATTTTCAAAACCTTAATTTTATGCAGTGATCATTTTATCTGATGACTATGTAGTATGCGAATTATTTATACCTCCATAGACTGCAAATTAAATTATATCCATTTACATGATTACTTTGGTCTTTAAGAAACTTTGCAGACACTTCAAATATAAACACATTGCAAAATGTGAAATGTGCAATTAAATTTTATTTCATTGTAATTTAAAATAAAGTCCTTTCTTACACTACTGAAATCTAAATTGAAGTACCTCTCTTCAATGCATCTAACATTGCCTCAATCAGATTTTTTAACCAGTGGAATAAGGAGTCATCAAATCAAAAACTAAGTAATTTATGCCTTAACACAATTATTTCTTTCTAAAAAGAATTTTTAAAGTTCTTTTTCTCATAAAGATGAAAATATTTCTATGTTCTAATTAAATCCATAAAAAGAAACACATTAGGGGGTGAGTTCTCATAGTAAGCAGTGTATCCTCATCAAACAAAAAAAATATACCTGATAATTTAAATGTATTTTGTCACTGTACTAAAAAATCTCCCCGAGTTTGGGAGTGCATAGGCTATTACTACTGAATCAATATAACCTCTCCACCTTGCCAGACGCAGATGTCTAGTGGCTCCTTTCTGAGCTAATACAACAGACATTTCTCAGCATTTCTTTTCAGGTGAAGGCTGAACAGCTGAGGCAGTTTTAGGTGATAGAAAATTGAGATACAATTTGAGGAACTGAGTAACTGTCCAATGAAAACTATATTTGCTTTGGAGCCAGAAAACATCCATGTGTGCTACACAGATCTCAAAATCAGTTGAGGGATAAGCAGCCAGCAGCTGGAAAGCTGCAGGGTTTATGCTATTTCATTGTAGCCTGAAATGATACTAAGCTTCTGCCTTCTACCAATAACAACAAATGCAAAGAAATAAAATCCACAGTCAGTGACTTCTTGACTCATTCAGAATTGCCTAATTGCTGTCAGTAGGTCTGCAAAACATGCAGTTATATATACCAACACAGGCTTCTGTAAAGATAAATGACTAAAAATTAACTTGTTCTGTCTGTGTCAAATAATACTAAGTGCTTTGAATTTAAAGTGTGCACAGAGCTATTTAATGATCTATTTCCCTTTGCTTTTATCTTGCTTAGGCCAATCTAGGCAGATCACCTGCACTACTCTCTGTGCACAGATTTTTTAAAAAATACTCTTCCTGCTTCAGTCCCCCTCTCTCTTGCCTTCTCTCTGTGCCCTCTAAACCATATACACTCCAGGCTGTTTTTATGTTTTGCTAAACTTTTTTTTCCTGGCTCTCTACAGATTTGGGATAGCGCCATAGCCTACAAATGACCTCCCTGTCTTCAAAGTCCTTCTAAACATTACTTCTTCCATGAATGCCTATCAGCATTAATCACCCACAGGCAGCAGTGTGTATAAAGACATCAGTTCAGCTTTGAGATTGAAAAAATGTAAGGTCACTGGTACATGACAGGATAAATTGGATCTGCATTCTCTCTCTAATTTAGAGTACAGGCTACTTGAGGTGGGAGACACATCACACTGTGCTGAAGCACTGTGTTTATAGACAAGGAAAGCGGAATGCTTGAATAGATAAGAGATCTGAACTATTATTCAGACTTTTTCAGTAGTTTTACTTGAGGAACGCATATTTCAGTGCATTTTCTTAGTTCTAATACCTAAAAATTATATATTGCAAAGTGATCTGTTGAGGGCTCTTTTCCAAGTTGAAATCTCCTTAGCAGTCTGAAGGGCTTGCCAGTGAAACTGGACCTTTGCTCCATTCTCTTACAGGCCATACAGATGTGTTTCCCTCTGCAGCATTTCACAGGACTCTATACAAATTCATGCAGACAAAAGAAGATATTTGGTCTTCCAGTGTGTTTTTAAGCCAGGGAGCCCATGGCAATAGGATTTGGTGGATCCTAAAAGTTTACACATCTTAAATGAGAAGCAGCTTAATTAAGAGAATAAAAAGCTGCCAGGGTCTTTTAAGCATAAAGATCCTTAGCTTAGGAAGCCCCTGATTAGCAAACCTCTAAGGTTGAGAGTGGACACTGGGAAGAGGCATGATGCGAGAGAAAACTCAAACGTGTAGTAGATTGCGTCAGGCTGCACAATGGGCTCCACATCTCTGCCTACTGGCTCCAAAACGGCTCCTGCAGAGCCAGTCCTCCACAGTCCTCTACATCTCCTCCTGCCTCAGGAGGAACCCCCACTTCACTGCCGCTATATGGGCACATGCTGCTACACTAATTTGTGCGGTATGATTGCAATTTTGCTACCCAGAGCTTCTGCACGTGTAGACATGAATAAAGCAGAAAAGCTTCAATATTCTTCCTCACCCACTTTTCTTACACACAGAGATCCAGTTTCTGAAATGCTGCAGTAAAGCCTGTGACAATAGTTCTGCCAGAGGCAGAAGAGGGTGGTGCTACTAAATCACAGCAAAACAAACCTCAATATGTGTCCACTCTTTAATCCTATTTGTACATTCCACATTCCAAGTATTATTCCACATTCCATATACTTGCCAAGACAGTGTCTTATCCAGTTGCAATCACAACTTTGTGACACCACAAGGGATATAATTCTTTTAAGAGTAATGGAACAAACACAAACAAAATGTAATAATGAAAACCTAAACCCACCAAACAGAAGAGACTGTCTCTGAGTCACACCTGGAAAAAACCCCATAAAACCAACTCGACTGTGTATAAGCTTCCAATTCTGATCATTAGCACCGATGCAAACACCTTATTTAGTCATGGAATTTTTTTGCCTAACACATTTGAAACATACTTTTTAAAACATGAAACCCTTCCTCACAAAGAAGTATGTCCAAAGAAAAGTGAATTTAAGAAAAATGAGGACAAGAAAGATATGACTCAGTGGGATTTGTTTAAAAACAAGGAAGGAAAATGACTGGCAGCAAAAAGGAGAGAAAAGGACCAGTGGGCCTGCTAGGCTATATACTTAGCAGTTCTGTTACAAAGGCTTGCAGGGCTTCCTGCAAAAAAATCTTGTCTCCAACAAGATTTTAGCATGACTGTTTTTTCCTTCTTATCAGCACCAACTGCTGTGGCAAAGTAATTCTAAGCATCCACCTTCTTTTCTTCTGTTCTTGCCATTATTGTAACAATGCCAGGATGGAGGAATTTTGTATTACAATCCTCTGATTATTATGACCAGTCCTGTGGGTCTTGGTATATTTTAAAATCTTAACTCCTGGAGTTGTGTTATTATTATTTCAACTTTCATTATTAAAAGAACTTCACCTTTAAAGAAACAAATCTCTTAAATGTGAGCCTGAAAAGACTCAACATCAAAAGGCTAATGAAATGAACTCCCTTGATACCTTTATAATTTTATTACTTATATGCCATTCTCATCGTATTTGGGGTATCTGATTAATGAGTGAGTTTTTATAGGATCAGCAAAAGTGCTGCCAGCAAGGAGTGAGCAGAAATGAGGGAACAGCAAAGGAGGGCATACACAAGCATAAAAAGAAGCCTGACTGTGGACAGAGAATGATGAGAAAAGAAGAACTTGTATCCGAAAGGACGATACCGCCTGACAGCTGACATAACTAAAACATATGAACTCATTATTTTTGAAAAATACTCCTCTTTTCTAGTAATACATCTCAGAAATGACTTCTCCATTATAAGCATTCATTTGTTAAAAAAGAAAGAAGCACAGTTAGAAAAATATAAATCTTCTTTAAGGAATGCTTACCTATGTCTAAAATCTTTATTTCTTGGTGGGAGCAAGTAAAAAAGAACAGAAAAACATTATTAGACAAACATTCAGAAAGGATGTTAAAAGATGAGAAGAAGACAACATTTACATCTATCATTAGTGAAGTGGTGAACGATCATCTCTTGTCCACTTACATCGATTATGTAGGTTAACCCTTAAAATCCACAGAATTATTACTTTGGGTAGATCGAGTTCTCACATTTAGATAAGCATAGTTAAAATGTTTTATGAGGATAAAATGTTTTCACTTCAGTTTTAAGTACTTTTTCAAATGCTTTAAAATAATTTGACTCAATGATTTTTTTGTTCCCAAAAGCATTTGGAAACTCAGAGTTACACAATGCCAGAAATGAATTCAACACCTTAATTTGCCACAGCAACTCACAACTCCAAAAGTCCAGCATGAGAAAAAAAGCATACCTTAGCTCCAGAACACTAGTTACATTTCCAGATGGGAATATCCGACGAACGTAGTTGAAATCCCCCACGTACAGACTGCCATCTGTCCCACAAGCTAAGGCAACCGGAGCCAGTAGCTTATTGCCATCAGCTTGACCATTACAACTCGGACAGGAGATGCTGCGTCGTCTCCCATTGCCCATAATGCTACTAACAACTGGAGGTTGCTGAGATATAAATTGATTTTCACCATTTCCTTTGTAGAGGATTCCTGGCAGATGACATTAAAAAAACCCAAAAAACCAGTTTGTAAAAACTCTGAATGTATGTACATAAAATGATGCACATGTATTCTAGATATTCTTTTAGCTGATTAGTATAACTTTAATGAATGTTATTTCACCACCATATTTTTCTCACTACAAATAATAGAACTTTCTTAGTACATTTATATATTTAAGTCACAGACATGCAAATATTACATTACCTTGTCCACAAAATGTAGTAGAAACACTAAATACTCTAGCTCTTAGAACACAAAAATGTTTTCAATTGTTCCTAATTTTAAATGTTAAGCTGTAATTCAGAATAAAAACTGTCATGTTGAAGGAAATATAAGGTGTATTGATGAAAGCAAGGTCCATGTTCCTACATCTTTACAGTTTTGAAATTGCCAGAAATGACTGACACTCTGTGTGCTTGTTATAGAAAAAGAGAAAAAATATATTTGCAAATTGTATTCCTAAAGTCCTAGTATATCTAATTATGAATATAATGTCAAATGTAATCTAAAGTGGATTACTGCTGCAAATTGTAAATATTAATTAAAGAGCCACTTCAAAAAGTAGTAAATTGCCTCAATTTTACATTATAAAGACTCTTTACTCAGCTCGCGACAAAAATGTTCCTCTGGCAACAAAGTCTGCCTCAATACCATGTCTGCTGTTATAGGCAGTTATTAAAAATGTCAAAACAACAAAAAAAATGTGGTGCCAGGCCAACCTACTTCTAAAACTTAATTCTGCTTTGAGGCATGAAAGAAACAATAATTTCGTGAAGACAAAGCAATGTGCCAGCAGTATTTTTCTTCCATTATAGCCTACACAGGGAATCTGAGAGGAAAAATGGATGCTTTATGTTAAATCCTCAGTCTTAGGAAAAAAAAAGAAAAAAGTATGTTAAAGTGTTGCCAGGACCCACACTGTTCAATCTCATAATGAATCCATTAAGGTGTCCTCTACAAATGGTCAGCTATTATGGTTATACTAAGTCACAATATGTCTTTCCATGGTGCAATCCATGTAAACCACACGTCACTTTGTACTTTACAGTGATCTGTGTTTTATTGATTGCATGCCCAAAGTTTCAAGGCAGCTTGGGACTGAGGGATTCAGTTATCTTTTGAGATGTTTACAAGAAATTTAGGATGCATTTCTCTTTCTCTCGTCATTCCCAAAGTGTACTGTAAGGTATGAGAAAAAAAACAACTTTGCTTTCTTCTTTAAATATTTGAGGTGTTTTCACTGCTTTTAATGTCATAAAATGCAAGAGATTATAATAATGTAAAACAAATATACATGATAACATTGGAAAAAATGAAAATGGTTTATGGAAACCTAATGGCAAGTAATCTAAATAAGTAATCTAAATCAAAAGAGGGAGAAAGTATTTTTCATGAATAGTTAAAGCCTGAATGCATTAACAGTATACAAAATCCCCTCGCCTATGATTACATCATTTATGACAATCATGGCACTATAATTTTCCCTGAAATAGCTGAGTTCTACAATTTTCATCAGAGGAATTCTACAAGTCAGCACAGTGCACTATTGCACCTGATTTATTCTGTCATTACCTTGAAAAATTGGTCCTTCACATTTCTCCTCTATTATCACAGAATAAAAGATGTACATTAGACTATTTACTGCAGTAGTTTGGGCTGCCCATACAAACACTGTCTGCACTCTCTTCTGAATAAATTTATGCAGCTCATCCACCTTGTCATTACAACTCTCCACTTCGTTTATTCAATTAGACACACGCCACTTTGAAAAGTCATTACTTGTCAAATGTACTCTTAAACATAATTTAAAGCCACCATCAATTTACCTTGTGAACAGAATCAATCTTATATATATATTTATAATTATAGCTCTTTACATTTTTTAGACGGATTACCTTACAGTAGTTTGCATGGGTGCCTTTTTTTTTTTTCTCTTCATTTAAAATTAGGTACAATGACACCTTTTCCCTTGATTTGGTTACCTTATTTCTCTACCAGTCAGAAGCAATACTTCAGGTAGCGATTAGTGTATCACACAAAATAAGCAACCACCTTCAGCCACGTTACTCATTTTTCCTACGTGGTTCCAGCCAAATTTTGTTGCTGAGTTGCACACTGGACAAATATACCTTGATGCCACAGTTACTGTGCAACAGCAAATTGCAGTCAGAGAGAGAAGTGAGAATATGTGAAAGCAACAGCTCTGCAGACACAACAGTCTGCAGAAGGAGGGGGAGGAGGTGCTCCAGGTACCAGAGCTGAGATTTGCCTGTGGTAAAACCATGGTGCCCGTGCAGCACTTGGTGGTCCATGGTGGAGCAGGTATCCGCCTGCAGCCTGTGGAAGACTCCATGCTGGAGCAGGCTCTTGGCAGGACCTCTGGACATGTGGAGAGAGGAGCTCGTGCTGGAGCAGGTTTGCTGCCAGGACTTGTTCCCCTGCATGGGACCCATGCTGGAGCAGGCTGTTCCTGAAATACTGCACCCTGTGGAAAGGGATCCACACTGGAGCAGTTTGTGAAGAACTGCAGCATGTGAGAAGGACTCACATTGGAGAGGTTCATGGAGAATGTCTACCAGGGGAGGAACACCATGCTGGAGTAGGGAAAGAGTGTAAGGAGCAGCAGAAACAATGTGTGATGAACTGACCACAGGCCCTGTGTCCCTGCACTGCTGGCAGGGAGGAGGTACAGAAGTTGTTTTAGAGATTTGGTTTTCTTTCTCATTTTCTTTCTCATTATCCTACTGTGATTTGACTGGTAATAACTTAAAATAATTTTCAAAAGTTGAGTCTTTTTTAATCCGTGACCATAACCCATGAGTGTTGATGAACTTTTTTATGCATATGTATTTATAGGATGAAGAAGCATGACATTCACTGTAAATCACAGAATCACAGAATATCCTGAGTTGGAAGGGACCCACAGGATTACTGAGTCCAGCTCCTGGCCCTGCACTTGAAAAATCCAGGAAACAGAGCACGTGCCTGAAAGCATTGTCCAAACACTTCCTGAACTGTGGCAAGCCTTGGCGATACAAACACTTCTCTGGGGAGTCAGGGAAGCTCAAAGCATTTACCATATGCAATATGTTCTATAATTTTCTTTTTTTAAAAATAGAGCAAACAGTCAAAAAGTTTGAATGAGAGACCTGAAGTGCAGGGCAGTGAAGTAGTAAAATGAGCAAGAAGAAAACGAACTCCTTACCATTCTGAACATCCAATACATGATGCTTATCCAATGTCCAGCCACCCATATTGGAGGCATCCAGTTCATAACCCTGCAAAATGGCAGTCCGCTTTTCCCAGAGAGTTAGATCCAAGCAAGACTCATACTCGTAACCTACAGACACTGAAATAACAGTACATTTCCTCATTAAGTATAGGATCTTGTTCTGAAGAAGAGTTTAAAGAATGTGATTTCCTTAAACTACATATGTTCTTTTGCTCTCCTAGGCTACCTGAAAATCCCTATGACTTCTTTACATGTGTTGAAAGTACTAAACAAATTCCAAAGCAATCCTGGCTTATTAAAATATTCTAGTTATTAAGAGTAAGTGGATTAAGACAGATACAGAGGAAAGCCCTTTTGTGATGTAAGTCAGAATGTTATTATTGTGCTTTCAAGTACATGGAGTATGCAGATTAAATACCATACTGTACTTTTAGGCTGAGGGCTACTTCATGGGGAAGGACTAAACTGAAAAATGATGGTGGTTTCTTTTTTCATTTAAAATGATTTTTTTTCTTATAATTCAGTGTTTAGATTAGTATTTTTTAATATGTTTTAATATCCATTGTTATTTCTCATCTTATTCTGCTAAGCATTTTCTACTTAATGGATACAAGCATTTGAGATGTGCTTCCCTATCTTCAAGACAACACTAAAAATCAAAAAAACCCCCTCTGTAACACATACCAACAGCTTCAGATAATCCATAGACTCTCTGATTGTATGCATCAGTTTTATCCCATATGAAAGTGTATGCTAGATTTGGGGATGCAGGGAACCATTTTTGGAACAGTCTTCCCACCACTGCCACCATAAGATGAACCTTCATTAAATTAAATGGTATAACAGACTGGGTCATAGTAATCTTCAGCACAGATTTATATCCTGCAGCTCTGGAGCTCAAGTATGACAACTTCAAATCGGTCCCCGGTATTGTCGTTTCTTCGTGAAGTACCTATGCATTGTGAAGAGAAAAATACAGTATTTGAATGATTTGGAAATTAAACTGAACAATGCAACCATCATAAAAGGATGCCTGACATAATGTTACATGATAATCCATTAGGAAGTATCATCTATTTCTGGTCTTCATTTGAGAATGTAAGAAATTACAACATTTCACCTTTTTTCTTAAAAGTCAAGTCTAAATTCTTCATTATACTGAAGCTGCTTAGTTGATAATTTCTGCTAAAGGGTTACAAAGACATCTCCTTTCTTTTTAGGGGAGAAAGGAAGAATGGAGGAAAGGGAAAACATCCACACTGCTTTTTCCAAAAGAGGCAAAAAAGGATCTTTAATCTAAGCGAAAATTGCCCCTTCTTATGTTGCCATCCGTGTCCCAACTGTGGATATGTAATAAAGGCTTCACATTTGAGTTGAGATGCCTAATTGCTTCTGTAGCAGCAGGAAGAACTTTTAGATATTTTATTATTTGCATTACCAGTGGATTGCAAATACTTTGAACTAGAGCATTCTTCCATTTATTTTGAAGACAGATAAGTAGGGTGCCTCAGGGAAATTTTTTTCCATATTTCCTGATCAATATTCACTACTCAGGTATCAGCTTATCACTTTCACATTTCAGAGAGGCACAATAATTCAATTTCATTTTTAAAAGGTTCCTCCCCTCCTCTACCTTGTCGTTTCGTCTGAGCTGAGGAGCTTTTGTGGGTGATGGATAGACATGAAATATTTCTATGTAATGTAATAAGAAAGACTATACTGTCCTATACCTCAGTCAGAACATAAGCGCTGCAGTCAGCACTTTGGGTGAACAATTACCAAGGGTCCTGGTTTAATTAAAAACAAAACAAAACAAACAAAACCAACCAACCAAACAAACAAAAAACCAACCAAACAAAACCAAAAAAATAGAAAGAGGAAAAATTTATCTAGGCACATTTATAAAGGTAATGTTTCTTTGGTGGAACGAGAGGGCAAAGGATGCTTGAAGTACAAGCTCAGAACCTTGGTGGTCTTACAGGAACACTCTTGGGGGAGTAAATTGGGAAAGCTTTATTTTACTTTTCTGTGTCCTGGTCCTAAAGTCTGAAGACCAAACACTAATTACTATTAGTAGAAAGCAGACTTCAGACAGCACTGTCACAAACACTAGGCTTAAGACTTCAGTGGGATCAAAAGTTGGCTGCTAAACAAGTGCTGTTCGCTCTATGCTAGAGAAATCCTTGGACGCTGCTTCTAAACAATTGACTGTCTGTGTTGAATAGGGTCAAGTAATGTGGTTCATGCTCTTGAGGAGGGCAGCAGGTGCTACACCACCCTGTAAATTAGCACTTTTGTTGGGATCTAAAGAAAGATTTATACAGTAATAATTATATCTACCTCCTTCCCAACAACAGTACCAAAAAATCAGAAATAGTATTTTGACTCATTGTCTGACATTATAGTTATTTACATCTGATACATGTAGACATAAAACTGTTGTTCTCCAGTAAGATTATAATAGAGCTGTAGGAAATAAATGAGGAATTGGAAGATATAAGACAAATGAAATTCAGATTTATAAATTCTTAATTCTCATTCTTTCAATATTTCTTTGTTACCTACCAAGAACTTGCCATCACTGAGAAGAAATGACAAGCAGCACTATCACCTTGAAGGATGGTGTGGCCTCATTTCTATTTGAAAATCTAGTCTGCTTTCCCTCAGCTTCATATACAGACAGTATCTAAGCCAGAGAACAGGCAAATCTTTTCTACATGAACAAAAACACCTCTCTCTAGAGAGATAAGTGATTATGAACACATTCCTTTTCTGAGATTTTGAAGGAAAAGCACAAACCACCCAGGAACAAAAGATAAATTCCTCCTCAAGACATCAGCAGGACTCTCATATACTGCACATTAAAACTAGTCTAACAGATGGAGGTCTCTGTAAGCAAGAGGAGAAAAAGAAATGCTTGTAATAGGACACAATTTAATGGACTTCACTGGTCTCCTGTTACGACCATTGCTTCTTTTACAACTGAAACTGTGGAAAAGCAGTGTTAAACACATAGGTGGTCTTCCAGTACTCTTGGCTGAGATAACAGGCAATAAAGAGGACACCTTGAAGTTTCAATTTTCGAGACATTCCACTGTGTATTTGGATTACTATCAAATTAGAAACTAGGACACTCATGCAGTTCTCAGCGAGGTTTAAAACAAAACCCAAACCCCTATTATTAGTTTCTGCAGAAGCCTCAAATACCTGCTGGAAATCTGACTTATAACTTCCTTCTTTCCATAAAATATCCCCTGTAGTAACTTATTTTCTTGAGAACTTTAGAAATGTAGAGGTAGGGTTATGCAACTCAATCTCTTTCCCAGAATCAAGCATTACAAAGAGAATTAAACAGTTTAATGTTCATCCGAAAAGTTAAATCATCAGGCACAGCAGAGAGCATCCTATGGGAGCCATGACAACACATCAATTGTAAAGCAATCAAGAAAGTCACTGGGTATAAAAGTCACATCAGGAATTGCCAGCACAACCAAGCTGTCTGTACTTTACCTTTTCCAGATAGAGTATCAAACTATTTTCAGAAAGGCTGATACCCTAAGGGGACCGAATTATAGCCCAACCACCAAATTCTAATGGTTGACATTTTACTTATGGATGATCAAGCTTCTCAGAAGGACAGCTATGAAATATTTAACCTAGGGGACTGAGATAAGGGTCACCTCAATTTTCACAAAGACAGTTTGTTGTCCTGAGAGTTCAAGCTGGTGTCTGAGTAGCATAAATTGTGCAAGACTCCTTGTCTCTCATGGCCAGCAGGACTAAAGCTGTCCAGGCTCTGGAATGCTTTCCTGCTCCAAAATATAACATGATTCAAGCAACATGCTCAGATGGTATTAAGAACTTTGAATAAGTAATAAGGTTGGGGGAGGGGGAAATGTTTACTGTATTACTGTGATTTTTTTGGCAAATTGAGCAACTTCAATTGAGATTTGCGGACAAATTTCAGAAATGAGTATAAATTTTAGTCCTAGTGTCAGTAAAAGGTTGTTTCTTGAGAAGTAACAGCTGAGGTGCTGCATTGAAATGGAACATTATCTTGGTTTGAGAGGGGTAAAGATGACATTTTTAGATACAGCTAGATATTGGCAACTGTTGCTATTACATAAATGTTGTGATTAAAGAGAACTAAAAGAGTACTAAAATTATATTTAAAGTAGAAGCTGAAACTGCTCATTTCAAGATGTAAAAATGTGGGGTTTTTTCCTTTTAAAAAAATTATTCCTCTAGAATTGAGGCTCTTAAATAAACTTAAAAAGTAAGGAGAAATAAAAAGGGGGAAAATACTTGTTTTTTTCTAGATTTAAAACATGGTTGAGGTACCACAGAGAAACGGGAAAAGTCATACAGATGTAGAAACCTAAAAATGTGTCCATAACAGAATAAAGAGATATGAAGCCTCAAACAGAAAGCAAAAGAGAAGAAAACCAGAAATTGTGCTGGCAAAGAAGGACACATGAATGAAGATATTTGGCTCTAAAAGTAGTTTGCATTTTTTTCTCAGTACAAACTTCAAGTTGTGGAGATATCAGCTAAGTGAAAGTAGGATGCAGCATCCAGTGAATGCCGGGATAGCTAGATATCATATTGTACTGACGGTTTAGATGTTAAAATGGGTTAATTTCTTTGCTGAAAATTTGGCCACCCTGAAGTTACCAATAATCATTGTTATTAAGACATTGAGGCCCATACTTGATCCTTAATTCCCCCTGGTAAATAAATTTTGCCAACTTCTGCTGTATAGTATTGCCAGTTGTGAGAGAGAGTCTGAGGAGAGGAAACTTGAACATATAATTTGAAGGAAAACATTCAGTCTTCATTCTCCCACACACTTGAGGTGACAGAAGCAAGCTGCTCAGAACCTGCAGAAGGCATACTAACAGTGGATAACAGAAGTTTAGGACAAGGAAATCCTCAAATTTCAGAACTCAATTTCAGAAGTGCTCATTGTGACTTGTGGGTTTCTGCCAGACTACACAGTGATATGTGGCAAACAGACATTTACTGTATTTGGAAAAAGTAACAGTATTACCACACATAGAAGCAGCTCCAGCTTAACCTGATCTCCCTTATCTGCATGCAGTTTACTGTCTTGTTCCACAGTGATTAATCTCAGCTAGTTAAGTCTAGGCAAAGCATGGTAACTTGCAATTAAAAGTAGATAAAGTTATGCCTAAGTAGTCCAAATTTAGTTAACATGTTATTATCATCCTTCTTGAATAACCATCTCTCGGGTCTGTGATCACCCCTTTACTGCTTGCCTTCTTTATTCAGTTTCCTTTCATGCTGCTTCTTTGGCACAGACTTTAATTCCCCCTCTGATCAATTTGGGGTTCATAAGACACTAAGTCACTCCTGGAAACATTATCTTCAAGAGATGATGAAACGCTTCAAGGGATGATTACAGCAGCACTCATCTTCTCCTGCAGTATGTAATAGTGAATCCTGTCACACCACATGAACAAGGTGACTGACTGAAGGAACATGGGGAATGATTTCTTTCTCTGTGCCTTCATCCACTCTCCCACACTTTAAACTGGCATTGACTCTTTTTCATGAGAAGATCTACAGGAGTTCCTCTGGAGCTGAACATACAGTTTTGAAAGGAATCCAGTTCTGCCCATCTTCTTCCAAAATAGTGAATTTTTTGGGAGACAGATTGTTGAGCATTATGCATTTCTGAGGGGAACCTGATCTGGAAGGGGCACATCCCAGTCATGGCTGTGCAGCTCCCACTTGCTGAAGCAGGAAATTATGTGTAGGATAAGCAAAGAATATAGAAGAAAATAGTACTTAAAGGTTTTTTTACATAGTACTGGAACTGGACTTCTTGCATATGTAACAAGACTACCATTTTACATTATCATAAATGACCTATCAGCATCAACTGCCTAGAATCCACTGAGAATATGATCTTTCCTTCCAACTGGTTTCCTTGGGAAATCAACTTGGTCCAACAGTCCTGCCCATCAGACCTCCCACCTCTTAAATTTGGAACATGGAAACCAATTTCAAACACATTTGAAATAACTATAAAAATCTCTAAAGATAATTGAGTTCCTTTAGGTTTATTACAAAAAGAAAGGTTCACGTAGGGAAGAAGTAGTCAAGTTGGGACTCCTGTGAGAAAAAAAAAAAAAGTCTGAATGCAGTGTGGGAAGGACTGGATGTGACAGATAGCTGGAATTACAGCAAGGGGTGGAAATGAGTAGGAATCCAGACTTAATTAGTCCCACTGCTCATGAAATAACTTGTTTACCTCGACATTACATGTGTTTTTTAAAAATTTGTGTTTTCTGACAGCCTTGTATTATTACCTTTTTCTTGATTTATACCCCATCTAAGTAATTTTCCATAATTTCAGGAATGGAATCTATCATCTGCTGCCAAAACAAGCAAATAAGAGCTGGTTTTCAGTGGACTCTGTTTTGCAAATACTTTCTTTTAATTGACTTGCAAGTATCAAAGGCACAGAAATGATAGTGATGATAAAAGCAACAATTTTCTAACACAGTCGAGATTTGTATGAGTATTTAGTTGTAATTTCCTTTAAACCTGCTCCTACCATGAATTGCTTAATGAGTTAGTTCTTTTCTTAAGAGCTCTGAATGAAAACATTTGAATGCATTTTCTGTGTTTCCCTTGAAGAGGCAAGGACATTTCTCAGTGAATGGGAAAAAAGAGTGCCCTATGTAGTTATGACATAGTGAAAGCAGGGGAGAGGAAAAGAGAGAAAGGAGAGGAGAGGAAGAGGGAGGCAGAATGAGGACTGTTTCACTAGGAAAAGTTAAAAAATCAACGATGAGGCATATATTACTTCTGAAATGCAATTGAAATGCTTAAAGAGCCAAGAGACTGATGGATGAACCTAATACATCTATCTTAGAAAAATTTAAAAAAGTCATTCCAGCCACAGCTTTTTCCATTTAAATCAAGATTTTGATGTGAAGTCTTATTTTTGGTATTTCAGATTCTGAAGAAGTACATTAGAACACATGCTCATTGGCTTGCCCTCAGTGCTGCAGAATTCTTTTAGTTTATAAAAATCTGTGTGTCATGCTATTTATTAGGACTAAACAGATAAATTGAACTATATGGGTCTTTAAGACAGATTAAAAAACACCTTTCATTTTCAGTTTCTGAGGTGCACTTCTAACAAGAGGGCAATCCAGAGTCAGATTTTATGGGCCAGGGCCTGATTGATGAAGATATTCTCTAAATTAAGTGATGCAAACAAATATAAAATCAGACACTGATGTACAGCCAACTTTCTTACTTTTCTTTTTCAGATGAAATTTTAAAAATCATCCCACAGAATAAATAAATTGGTCTGAAAATAATCACATTGCACATTCTTAGCACTTATTGAGAATTATTTATTTCTGAACAGTAGTTTGCATTGTTTTCATTATGGTTGCTTAATACTAGCCTGTGATAAAACTCTGTTTATTTGAAGCACACCTTACCTGAGTCTCTGGGATGACAGGACTATCTTCAGGAGAAATTCTAAAGAAGGTGGATAAAGGTGATGACACAATGACAGGGTTTGGCCTTACAAATCCGCTTAGATCACAGCTAGGAATGTCATTCTCTTCCTTCTTCATGACAAGGGTATCCATGACATAAAACACATTCCAGGGAATCCATACTGTGTGATACTGCGTCAGGAATGGTGATCGCTCAAATACCAGTGTCAGAGAGGCACCACCATTCGCTACCAAGTCAAACCTAGAAAAAAACCCCAAGAGGGCTAGCTAGTTAGCAAATTCCCAAAGCCATTCACAGCCTCTATTTTATGGATTGATTCTTCATTCCATTGTACTGCTCTGCAGGCAGAATGACTCTACTGGAAACAATGGAGAAATCAATTAAATTATATTACAAAATACCACACAGAGAGAATTGAGAGTTTGGGATCCTGCGTTTAAATTAAGCAAGCCCTTCTACTTCTACAGTACATAATCAGCATGTTTTACATTTGAAGAAAGTACAAAGGACAACTTTAGTCAGTCGCTTTGTTAATGTGTTTTGTTTCCATTATTTTAGTATTATCTTAGTTTTACAAGCATCTCTTCGGTAAAGTCTTTGCTGTCTTTGTGACTTAGAAGTGCTTCAAAGGGAACTTACATTCCATCCTGGCGAGTGATTGTATATCCATAGTCTGGATAGTGCAGAAAGGAGACGTTGACTCCAATGAGTGGCGTTCCATCAGCAGTTAATACTTGGCCTCTTATGACGGAGGCAAGACTGTGAAAAAGATGCAAGATCAAATTACAAGCTTGTTTTTTTCATTCTCTTTTGAATGAATAAAAGCTAGTGAGTGAACACACACACATCCACCATCACCCACCCACCCCTCTCTACATGGTATCAGCTATCATTAAAAAAACATTCCTCAGACTCTAACCCTTTTACAAGTTCACATAATTTCCATTGTATAAACAAATGCCTCAAAATCTACAGATAATAATTTTGTTTCAGTATTGTTGATTTTACTTTGGTTTATTTTGTCTGTACTGAGTTACTAAGACCAGAAATTCACTGAAGAATTTTAAGAACTTATAAACTCTAGATGTTCTCACTGCAAGTCATATGTCTGGCAGACTTTTAAAGAAAAACGTACTTTTCAATTAGCATCAAAGCAATCTGCAAAACTGCAGGGACTATGAAGTACAAAATTTAAAAGAGCAATAACAAACATTGGTGCAACAACTTTTAATCAACTGCTGTGCCCAAACACATTAATGCCGTTAAATTACTGCAAACGCAGTAGCTCTAGTGTAAATCATCTTCTTTCACTCAGTGAGATCCCAGACACCTGCTTCCTGTTACTGGTTTATTTTCAGGTCATTACTGCTTCATAGAGCACCAGTCAAATAGTTTACGCAATTATACTGTCGTGCACTTAACAGTTCTATTACATTAATTCATAATTTATATTATTTAGTGAGCTCAGCTTAAAAAGTGCAGCTTTGCTTTTCCTTCTGAAGTGTTTTCATTCCTTTGATATATTTCCAACTGTGCTAGCCTAAATCAACTGGTTAAATAAAGATTTATTTAATCATTAATGAAGTGCCCTGCTAGAATACAGACACTAAGCATGGCAAGTACCTTCTGTAACCTACCGGCACTGGTAATTTGAATTTTGCTGGGAATGAGAAAAACCCAAGCAATTTGATATACTAAGAGCAAAAGTCTTAACTGAAAATCCATACCATGACATTTGCAGTCACAGTAGATCTTATCACATGAATCTCACACACTCTCCAACTTCTTTTGTATTCATAAGTAAAAGATGAGTCATGCTCACCTCTTATTAAAAGGACTTTCCCCGGGTATGACATGAGTGCTGTCTGCTCCAATGAGAAAACTGATGCGGTCATAAAATGCTTTGGCAGCTTGCTGAGATGGAGACTGTTGGCTTTGGCTGATGATATCTTGGGGATCAGGTAGTCCACGACAATAAGGCTGGTTTTGGCAAGAACTCTGCAAACAGCAGTCAGGATCCATACAGTCAACTAGCCCATCTGTTGGCAGAAAGTCACATGAATGAACAAACTCTTCCTCCTGCTCCTCTGCATGGGAATCAGCCAGCCAGCAGAGAGATTAAAAAAATTATGTAGTACGAAAGAATACTCATAATTAAGATTTTAATGAATTCACTTTCAATTAAAGAAAGCGAGTTTGTTTCCACTGGGTTCTTAAACTCCCATGGAAATCCATGCAAACTGAATATACTCAGTATCATGTAAAAATTAAACCTATTTATTCAACACTTTCCTAAAAACATTTTGAACAAACCAGAAAATGAAGATGCTCAGGCTCTGCATACAGTGTTAACTTACAAACATTTCAAGTGGGTCTAATTAGCTTTTATGTGAGGTTATTTGGTTTCCTAGAGAGAAGAAATAAGTAACTTCCCCTCTGCTGTTTCCCTCAAGTTTTTTAGCATATCTGTGCTGCAAGTAGCTTTAAATATTTTACATCATTAATCAAGGTGGGTTCCTTTATACCTTGGCAGAAAGATTTTGTTGCTAGTGGCAAAGGCAATTTCCACAAGTTTTTCACATGAAAATGTATGAGAGAGCAAAATCTGTATTTAACATTTAGATTTTATTCTGAATAAAGCGATAAGAAATGCTGGCCAGTATAAACAAGATTTAAACACATGGGTGCTTTTATGCTTATGTGCTGAAATATTCACATATGTGGAGCATTAGATCTGTCACATCACTGGAAATCTAATTTGGTGAAAGATTAAAATCAAGATCAAATTGATAACTACTAATTTGCTGTAAGTAAAGTCATAAGGAAAACGAGCCTGGAAATGTCAGCTACAGGAAATTTCTAGATGAATGTAATATGGTATCACAGAGCTGATAATTCTTTCCCCAAAAGAACAGCAAGACTGAAATAGCTCAAACATTTTATTATTCTATTTAGATTAGAGAGGGAGCTTGCTTGCTGCACTAAACTGAAAAATATACCAATGCAGCACTTGGAGGAAGGCTATGACTGCTTCTCTCACAAAAAAATCTACCTTTAGAGTAAAACTTCTTTCTGAAGGGAAAAATATCATCCATTTTTGTTCAATCATATGTTGAAAGAGTGTAAGTAAACAGAGATCTTCTAAAGGTTTTCTTTTAAGTATCGCTGTGCTATGTGGATCAGTTGGAGGATTGGCAAAATAGTAAAGCACTGGGATTTCTGTTCTTTTGCACATCTAAAATTCTTATTTAACTTGGCTGACATTGAAATCAGTTCAGGGAAAATAAAAGAGATGAAAAAGGCATCATTAAGTATATCAAAGTTTAAACTTTTGTATGAGAAAAGAAAGAACATTTATTTTTCCTGGAATGAGGATATGCCAGAGGGTCATGTTGCCACTCAGGTAGACACTGACAGGCTGGAGAAATGGGCTGACAGGAATCACATGCAGTTCAGCAAAGAAAAAGGTGAAGTCCTGCACCTGGGGAGGAACAACCCCCTGCACCCAAACACAGCTTTGTGGAGAAGACCTTGGGAGGAGTCCTGGTGGACACAAAATTAATATGAGCCAGCAACATGACCTTGCAGAAAAAAGGTGTCAACGACATTCTGGGCTGCATCAGGAGTGTTACCAGCAGGTCAGGAGAGGTGATCATTTACCTTCACTTAGCACTGGGGAGGCCACACCTGCATGCACAGCTCTGTGTGCAGGCTGGGCTTTCTGGTACAGGAGACATAGGCATACCAGAGAAAGCTCAGTAAAGGGTCATGTAGACAGTTTAGGGCTTGATACATCCCTCCTACATGGAAAGGCTGAGAGAGTTGAGACTGCTTAGGCTGGAAAAGAGAAAGCTCATCGATGTGTACAGATACGAATGGGAGGATGTAAAAAAGTCCTCATTTCAGTGGTGCCCAGCAAAAGGAAAGAGACAACGGGCACAGACTGAAACACAGGAAATTTGGTCTGAACAGTAGAAAAACTTTTTTTACTGTGAAAATGGTTGGATATTGCAACAGGATGCCCAGGGAAGTTGTGGAGCCTCAATCCTTGGAGACGTACAAAACCCAACTGGGCACATCCCTGAGCAACCTGCTCTTGCTAATCCTGCTTTGAGCAGGGGGTGGGACTAGATGATTTCTAGAGGCCCTTCCAACCTCAAATAGTCTGTGACTCTTGTGATTTTCTAGCCTCAATCTTGTAAAATATGAAACCCTTTCCTAGTTGAAGTACTGACCTCCCTTGCTGGTTTTAACTCTAGAAGAGTGGATCAGTGTCAAAGCTGGGGGTACTGACAGTTAAATGCATAGTTTTGGGGTTTTATATATCTGTATGGTCTCCCAGGCAATATCTGGTGCAGTTGCCAAAGAAATGCTCAAATTTCTCCATTCATCTTTGTTAGTTTATAAAAAGCAAATGTACATCTGGAGTATAGTCTGCAGGTCATAAAACTGCATGAGATTGACACCTTCTGAACTAATCAGCTGGAAATGCATTTTTACAAGCCTCTCCACTAACATCAATCAGAGAAAGAATCTCATTTTCACCAGCCAAGATAGAGGGATATGCTGTTTGTTATTTTCCTGTGGAGTTTATCAGTAACTTGCCCAGGCGAGTGACGGATGGTTATGAATCTGGCTCCTTATAACTTGAGAAAACATTTTTCATTCTTTCTCTGTACTTATGTGGCTAGAGCTATCTAGTACTGCTAAGTTGAGTACTCTATTGCACTGTGTGAAGAGGAGTAAAATTACCTTTCTGAAATGGCTCTGCAAAATTATTGATGAATTTTGTTTGGCCTGAAAAATATGAGACTTAGCTCAACACTGGCTTGTCAGTTATATCACTCAAATATGACAGTGAAATTATAAAGAAAATAGAAACTCCTACAGGCAGCTGGGCAGTCATTATCAGTCTCAGAAGGCTATTTGTAGTTTCCTGTTCTAGACTTAAGTCTATATACAGAAAATGTTAATGGTAACTTTAGTGTTTACTTCCTCAAAAGCAGTAAAAATCTTGATTTTTACCTTTGTAGCAAAACACACCAAATTCCAATGGAATAAGATCTGTTGATAATGTTGCTCATTTGAGGAGACAATTAAAACCACCAAAACTCTGCTCTTGTGAGACCCCACTTGGAGTACTGCATCCAGCTCTGGGATCCCCAGAGTAAGAAGGACATGGAGCTGTTGGAGTGAGTCCAGAGGGGGACCATGAAGATGATCACCTCTCCCTATGAAGACTGAGCTAGTTAGGGTTGTTCAGCCTGGACAAGAGAAGGCCCCAAGGAGACCTACAGCAGCCTTCCAGTACCTAAAAGGGGCTTCCAAGAGCTTCCAAGGACTTTTGACATGGGCAGGTAGTGATGGGACAAGGAGGAATGGCTTTAAACTGACAGAGGGTAGGTTTAGATTGGATATTAGAAAGAAAATCTTTACTGTGAGGGAGGTGAGGCACTGGAACAGGTTGCCCAGAGAAGTTATGGACATGCCATCCCTGGAAGTGTTTAAGACCAGGCTGGATGGTGCTTTGAGCAACCTGGTATAGCAGAAGAGGGAGTGGAACTAGAGGATCAGTAAGGTCTGTTCCAACCCAAGTCTTTCTATGATTCTGTGATTAAGTGAGAGGAGTCAAGACAGAGGATTCCCATGATGCATGCCAAAAAAATAAGATATATCTGTGGGAGTGTTTGCTTTTGAATGGAGTAAAACTGCTAGAAAGAAGAAAAACAGGGGAACAAAGTAAGTCCTAGGCACAGCTTCTGTCAGTGTCAAGGGCAGATGGCAACCAAGAACCTTCATAAATCACATTCTTGCCAAACAAGCTGATGATATATTTAGGTAACAAAAATCTCCAAGAAGTGAAACTCAGTGCCTACATAGGAGGAATATAGTTTTGGAGCTATGACTCTGGCCATCCCACCAGCACAGGTTGGATGACTGGCAAACTAAGGCAAGAGACCGGAAAGCACAGGAAACTGTTTTAATGAACCGCAGTTATTTTCACATTTTACGATTTTACAATTTTACAACAGGCTATAATGAATGGAGTCAATCACAGACACAAAAATGACAGCCTGTAGGAACAGCTCATCAGAAAAGCCAAAAAAGCACAAGTATCCCTTGATTTATTACTAAGCAGTGAGCAAGGACTTTGTTCAGTGTTGCTATTGCAGTATCTCTATAAGCACACCTACTCCTGATGGAGTGAGGGAGCCAAAATATAAAATGTGTGACATGAAATGAGTTGCCACTCCAGAAAGCAATCTTGGAGTCACTGTGGATAAGTCCTATAGATATATAAACCTAGCACTCACCAGACACCACAGATGCAAACAAAAAGCTGAAGAATAACGGGAAGTGTTGAAGCACAAACCAGAGTACATGAGTATGCCACTGTATCACTCCTAGTTCAAGTAGATACTTCCTGAGATTTCCTTATCTTGGGTTATCTCTGAACTTAGCAACTTTTCCGAAATTCAAAACATTCTCTGGCAGTAATTTCTTACTTTAATTAGCAGTCTGTTAGTATACAAAAGAAAGTATAACTTCACATTTACCTTATTAAAGTGTTTTGCTAAGCAATTACTAGTATCCACTATAACAGAAGAGGTCTTGGTTTAGGTAATCTTTAGGCTGAATTTGTACTACTCTGTAACAATGTTTAGCAGGAACAGGCTATCCTAAACTATGTAAGTAATTTAAAAAATCCAGTAGTGCTAAGTATGCTTTATTACAGTATTTATTTCCATTTCATTAAAAAAAGAATATTAATGATCCCTTAAATCCTGCTCATGGAAGCCTGTAACTACTCTTAATAATTGGATAGGAGTTAATAAAAACCAAACTTTTAACTAAAGAATCTGTTCAATAAAGACCCATCTAAAGAGTAAACAGCTTATTCTTCCTACAGTAATAACAAAGCATGACCCACTCTGTTAAAGAATAATAATGACACATTTTTTTCCCCCAAAAACCAGACTTACTCCACCCACAGAGAGCTTTGACTTTCCCCCTCCTCACAAAGTCATTAGGAGTTCAATTCTACCTAAGATCTCCTTGTTCCACACACTTTCCTTTTGGGCAGCTAATATGTAAAGAAAAATCCAAATCAAACACAGGGGAAAATAAAGAGTGACCCTTAAAGAGAAAGGAAATTATTTGCAAGGCTCTCAGAAGTCTGTATTAAATGGAAGATAAATAATAAACATCCCATCATATATCAATAGCGTCTAGAAGGGGAAATAATCAAGTATGTCTTGATGCCATTAGGATTTCCTATGGAGAGTATTCTCATTGAGGTCCCTGGGATGCTCATGTTCACAGAATTTGAACAATCAGTCCCAGAAAGAGCTAGGAATCAAAGGAACAGCAGGCACTTTTATTACTGAACTGTACTCATATTATATATGAAATGTATTTTATCCAGTGTAGGATAAAGCATAAACATTAACCACAGCATAACAAATAGCTAACAACTGAGATAACTTTAATTATATAACCACTGAGCCTAGTGAGATGTAGATCACACTACCCGCAGTCAAGCTATAAATTCAGCATAAGTGCTGAGATAACCTAATCTCCCACAATAAACAAATACACCAGAAGAATCCTTATGCCATTCCCTGTAGCTGTCTGAAATTTTAATGACTTGCTCGGAGATTAGCGGGCTGATTGCAGGTACTTTTGCAAAGGGAAGAAACAACTCTCTCTCCAGGTGGGTTTCAAAGAAGACTTTCTTTTCCCAGTTTTGTTAGGTATGTTTCCATTTTTAATTTGATTTAATAGTTACATTTTAACCCTTATCCTCAGCCACAGTAAATACTGAGGTGAATATGCTCTGTATCACGGCATATAAATTAAAGAAATGCCATGGACAAATACCATTATCATGGCAGACCAACCATGGCAAAACAAGTGTTTGGCCAACCCCTTCCTCATGCATAGCTGCATAATGATTTCTGTAAAGGAAATAATGAAAAAACCCAAGAAAAAAAGCAACAAAATACCAGCAGTAGCTCCCCATCCCCAAATACTGTTTTTTTTCTTGAACTTTAAGTCATCCTGTTAGATTGTTCTGCTCCAATTCCTTATTCCTTTTCCCCTTTTCCGCACAAAAATCTATTACTGCTTTCAGTCTGAAGGAACAGTTTCTTTACCCTAGTTTCAATTACATGCATTCCGTTCACCTTGCTCCTCTTTCTCCTCCTTTCACACTACCTGCTCTTGACTCTTTACCTGATACGTCACATCCTTCTATGATCTTAAACAATTACTGAATCGGTTTGAGTCTATTACTTGGCTTTCAATGTTTTTTCTCATTTTTTTCCCTACATGACCTTTTTTTTCCTCTAAGTTGTTTATCCTTCCACCTAGTTTCTCCTCCTCCTTGCTTTGTCTCTTTTCATGTCTGCAGGATTCTCTTTCTTCCGTATCTCCATAATTCCCCGGTCCACATGAACTTAATTCCCCAAACAGCACGTCTCTGCACAGAATCTCTGCCAGGCTCTTTAGGCCCCGAACTGTACAAAACTGACCCTAAATATGTCCTATGTAACAGACAAGGATGACAATTCAAAAGATGTGTACAGCAATAAACAGGAGCACAGTTTTAACTGTGGTATTTATTTTCCTCAGGAAGTAAATGCTGCTGTTATTTATGGTTTGTGATATATAAGATCCCAACTGCAGCTGGGGTATGAGAGCAAAGAGCCAACCAGCAATTGCAAAGGCATACGCAGTCTAAAACAGAAAGACAAAGTCACAGATGACTTTATCATCATCCAGAAGCCCTAATGGAGTTTTTATCTCTGCTCTGAATCTGAAGGTGTTAAGCAAAACGAACTGATGAGAAGGGGAAGAAAGAAAGACAATAAAAGCATTATGCTGATCTAATATTTGACTGCATCCACATTTAATCTTGTTTTTGTGTTGTTTTTTTTTTTTTTTTAATGTGATTCTGGAGTCATGCCAAAGTCACAGCCCCTCTAGCTTCGCTAACCTACAGCAATAATTGCAGATTGATTCCTTAAGTCAGCAGTCCTGCTTGCATCTCCCTGAAGATTGTTACCTGCCACCTGAATGACAGACTGCGGAAAAATAAGCAAAAAAAAAAGACTTTTGGGAGCATCCTCTCAGTTACCTGAGCATTCACATGCTATTGATGGATAAGATCTCTGTGGGCTGGGCAACCAATTGTTTCCAGCAATAGTATCTTAGGTCAAAATGTAAACTCCTAGTTCAGCCTTTTCTTTTGGGATAATTTCCTTGTGAGTTCACTGAAATTATGAACTCCTTCCTTTTTCCCCCTCCACAGCAGTTCCCTGAGTTGAAACTATGTTTTATTCCAGTAGAAAAGAACACTGCAGGGGAACTAAGGTGACACCCATCTTTTTCTAAGGACATATCTCACCTGTCCTATGCAGCTTGTAAGGCTTTGCTGATATGCCATATAAAAGCATTGGATACCTCGGTGTATTCTTACAGGCACAGGAGCTAGTAAAATGTGTGTATGGTTTTCATGGCAGTATTTAATCACCCAACTGTAAAATCTCTGTCCCTCAACATGTTCTCTCCACAGTTAAAGATTCAACTGGTGTATCTTACCTCCTTCATTGTCTTTACTGTCAGTGCAGAGAGTTTCCATGGCTACGTCACAACCCGCTCCCCTCCATCCCGGCTGGCAGACACAGTGCCAACCATTTTGGTCCAGCGTGCACCTCCCATTGCTGTTGCACAAGCCAGGGCAGCCCTCTGTTGAAACAGACACAGAAGAACAATCACAAGTAATTTAAATATTTTAATAATATTAAAAGGAAAAAAAATACAAACAAGGGACACTTACTGGGAACAGGCCTTAGGAACAGCACAAATACTGTAATTGCACATGGAGTGGAACAGCAACATTACCTGGGGAATGTAATTCTTAACAAAGTGGCATCTTTGATTGGCCTGACACTTGAGACACCACTTACCTGTACAAGCAGGAAATAAATGCACCAATCCTCTAAATACCTGCAGGCCAGACAAAATTAAGTTTGGTTCTTTTCAATTTTTTTTTTTTTTTTTGGCAAAGTAACAAGAGATGAGTGCATAGTGCAAACACAGCCGTGTAAAATGATACATTTTTCTGTGCTCAGAGAGTAGATCATTATTTGCTCTATGCAGTTGTGGTTACTTACTGGCACGAATGTTTAAGCTCCCTGTTACTATGAACAAATCCCTCCAAATTCTCAAGTAGGAAAATGAGTATGATTTTAGGCACATAATAAAAGAGAATGTTAACTTTATCTGGTCTCAGAGTTGCCGTGTATTCATGTGAAATTACAGTGCGTTAAATAATTGCACAAAGTATAGGCCAGTTTTAATGACTATACTTTATGCCAAAAATACATTCCTTTTCACAGAATAAGCAAAGCCCAGGAAATAGTGAAGCAGCTTAGCATCTATTCTAACAAACATTAGGATTCAGGCTGCATACGGATGGGACAGGACCAACAGGATTTCCAACTAAATGTAATAGCTGTGCGTATTTGATTACTTAGGACGGACAAAATGAAATACCATAAGGACCACAATAAACATTGATAGACTGAACAAAAACACGGTAGTGACGTGCTTCAAGACAGATAGCAGAGAGTGATTTTTTGTGACAATCTCCCTAAGGCTTTTGTGCTGTTACCTTTATATCCTATCTTGTCTGCTTTTATGGCCAAGGAGGGAAAATTTGGGAAACAATTAACATAATTTAATATATCCAAAATCGATAATTGTTTTCAGTCTAACATTGCATTAAAAAAACAGTATCTGTCACTTCCTAGTGATGAAATCTGGCATGCAGCCAACATGATCTGTATGAGGATGACAACACTATAAATATGTAATTTTGGTGTTCCTTATCTATGACTATGATAAGACACTGACAGAAGCAAGTACAGATGTGGCACTAAGTATCTTATGAGAAAGTGGCTACAAATCAGGTTTTTCTGGACACAATAATTTTCTGTAAACTTTTATCCAAAATCCCTAAGTAACTGGGTAAATAATTCTTCACATTTTGAACAACTTTCTTTGTGAACTAACCTACTGTTCCATTTTGGTTTAGCTTAGTTGAGCTTAGAGCAGTCTTTCAGAAGTAATAGTCTGCTTTTTTTTCTTCTAAAGACTTTTGAATTTACTGACTCCTTTCAACCATGTAGCTCCAAATTATAAACAATTCCCAGAAAAAAAGTTATAAAGGGTGCTTAACTCTTGTCAAATCACTCTCAGAAGGGAGAGAATCAGGAAAACCTCTTATGAGGAAGGACAGGGATGCTACAATTATGGATATTGTGCCATCATGCCAGGCTGAAATTAGTTTTGCTACTCTTCTTTCTCTTTCAGACTGCAGCAGCTCATAGTATTTGTTACATACTGAGATCTATTTTTTTTCTGAATATTCTTCTATTTGATTTATGAAAGACTTACATATATAATTGAAATACTGACAGAGCATTTTAGGAGTCAACTGGGTACACTCAAGACTTATTGTGTGAAAGCCTGGATATTGCCATCAATATTGCAATATTCTAACGTAAAAAAAACACAAGGAATAGAGAAAGATACTCAGGGAAAGAGGGGTAGGAATATTTTAAACATTTTTCTAAATCAGTTTTTCACCATAACTGAAGATACAAGAATCTTTGCTGTTTCATGTTGGGTTTTTGCATCCTTGAACCTCTTACTGAAAATGTTGCACAGACTATAACAGATTTTTCTAGACTCATAGAAAATACAAGTCATAATTTCCTATAGATTTTCTACATTCAGATAATCAAAAGCTTAATAGCCTCAGGTATTCTATTGATCTCTCTGTATACAAACACACACATCTCTATAATTAATCTGTTCTTTAGAACTAATGACACTTGTTCTGTAACAAGAGCATTGCTTTGCTTTGTTTCCTAAATATTTAGGGTTTTAAAAGTAGAGGTCCAATAACAAAACTAACAACAACAACAAAAGTTCCAAACAGCAAATGAATACTATCTTCAGTTATTGGTTCAGGTAAAATCTAATACATGTATACAGTTTGTATATAAATGTATAACTACTGATAAAGTGTTACCATATAACAGAAATAAAATTTTAATTTGAGATGAGTTGAAAGCCATATGAGTTATATATATAATCCATGGAATGTATGCAAGAGAAGATTCTTTTGCCCAGACTAGTATGGTTTTAACTATATATTTATATTAAAAAAAAATACACGCAGGTACAGGCATGTCATCAAAGAGCAAATATACAGTACCTTTCACTATCTTATCCAAATAGTGAGCTTGAGAATTAAAAAGAAAAAAAAAAAACAGACAGACATTTCAGAAGTGTCACATAAAACAAGAATTGTTCAGAATTCACATGCAAATCAAGCAGGTGCACCTGACATGAGAGGTCTTACATTACAAACTGAAAATGTATTTCAAAGCTTTTAAAAATGCAAGAAATTCTCTTTTCAGCAAACATCATCATGATTCAATGCAACTATTTTAGAAATGAGGCCTGCAGAAGGAAAAGAGATGCTACCTTTCTGAGGCTACGTTTTTCTTCTGAATTCTCTTCACATGCTTTGATTTTTACATATAACAAGAATATAATCAAAGCTAGCTAAAAAATTCAATTTTCAACACAACATAAGAGCAATTCCTTAGTTTATGAGCTTTAAACACTGACCATGTGGGAAGATCTTTGATTTGCAGGTCACGTATGACTCTGACAGCACAACCAGCACACTATCTTAATTCTCATGGGATTAACAGGATTTTTAGGAAGTTTTTTTTTTTTTTTTTGCTTCAATTCAGCCAAAATTATTCTTCTGAGCACACAAACCAAGAACATAAAATAAGCTGGACTGTATATAGGGGGTGGAAGAGGGTGTAGTGGGGTTAGTAGTATGGTGATCCATTTAATTTGAAAAAACAGGTGAAAATTAAACTTAGGCTCTAGAAGTATAAAAATAAATAACACGGCATATACAAGAATAGCAAGACTTTTTTTTTTTTGTAAGTTACGACAAATTTTCAAAAAAAATTGGAGAGGCAGATGGATGAATGACATACAGAGCATAAGAAGGATTTCAAGCAGCAGGCCCTACTTTTAATACATGAGACACAGCACAGATGGGTTACATGTTCCCTCTTTACTTCCAGGAAACAGACATAAACTGCAGTTGTGTTAAAGGGGATAATGTCATATAGCAAAACCACACAGGTCAGGTCCACCACAGGCTACCAAACCCAGCCACCAACCCCTACCCACAGGTGATGGGATATTACAGACCACTGGAGCTGGGACACGCCAAACTGAGTCAACAATGTTGGATACAATCCCGTTTTTGCTGTGACCAAGGTCTCTCAACAAAGCCCTCAAGTGTTCTCTTCATTTCAAAATGTGACCTTTTATAAGTTTCTGATGGGGGATGGCCCCTGTCTGGCAGTTCTCTGTCACGTGCTACAATCCTTTTGGATGGGTAAGAAAGGCATTTCCAACTATAGCCTTTCCTCCAGTTTGAATGAATGGAAAAAAGCTCCTCTCGAGGCCAAACAGGGAGGTGATGAAAGACATACTATCATAGAAGCCACAGTCACTGCTATGACTAAGAGGTGGAAACTTCCTAGTCCCTTTCTCTTGAAGAAAGTGTCACGTGTCCACTGCACAGCTTTTTTTTTTTTTTTTTTTTTTTTCCCTATAATGGTAAGGTTAATGTGAGACAAAGTAAGAAGATGAAAACATCAATTACAGAACACTTAGAGCAACAGCAACAAACTAAGTAGTTTTTCACATTAACCACAAACAAAAAGAAAAGTGATACAGCTGCATTTCACGGTGGATCAAATTCTTCTCTTACTCGTCCAGTAAAATTCCCCTTGCTCCTACATTGCTTAAAACACGGTGTAGTATGCGTGGAGGAAAAATCAAGCTTTATCTCATAAAACGGAAGCAATTAGGTCTGTCTAGGGAATGCATCTGTTCACCAGTAAAACATTAAATGCCTCTACAAATGTAGGGATAGATAACAAACCAGAACGTTAAAAAACTCATAGGCAACTGAAAATAGTCCCTTCAGTCCCTCATGCCCCTATATGCTATTTCCATTCAGGAATCCAATCTTCATTTAAAAAAAAAAAAAAAAAAAAGGAGAGAGTAAGAAAATGTTCTGTAAAATTTTTTTGTATCCAGTAGTCTTATAAGAAGTCAGTTGCAGAACATGAAACTATAATGCTTGGAAAACAAGTTCTACCTTCCAGCGTCCTTTTACTTATGGTCAGTTGACATTAAGGACAGTGTTAGAAACTATTTTGGTTAATATGCAGCATTGTAGAAAAATCATAAAGCAGAAAATGAATGACCAAAAATAGTATAACTTTGCAGTGAAGGTTAACCAGCCATGCTGTCTTCCTTATCTTCATGGCACTACAACTGAAAGAGGAATGAACCTATGTGGAATTACAAAATACAAGCATTTTTCCTCTCTGTATAGACAATTCCAGGAGGGATTTGGAGCACTTCAGTAGGATGAAGCATCTTAACAGGTGCTTCTTGGCAAGACACTTACACATCTTGGCACATACAGGTAATGCTATGTCCTTAAAAAGTCTAATTACAGACCAGGCAAAGTACCTACAAGGGTTTTCTTGCAGAGTTTAAGACTGCGCTATTTAAAATCTTGCTATTATTACCAGGAGTACAGGATATCTATGTGAATATTTATATAAATATGTGGCAGATAAATCAATTCTATAAAGAAGTGGTAACAGTCAGGAAAATTCACATTTAACAAAGCATATTTCATAACCAGTCAAAAACCTGCTTTTTTTTTTTTTTATAATGTAATGTCTCCCATTAGTTTCCTGTCAGAGATGTCAGTGTCTTCCTCATTCATACGCTACTTCCTCCAGGTATGACAGAATAGTCTAAGAATAAAAGTACATATGAAATCCATTTATTCCAATCAGCTCCTGTTCAAATCAGCATGAGTAACATATCTACTGATGTGATGTTCCTTAATTGGTACTTATAACACTGCTTTATTCTGATTATTCTGTCATAAAGGATTATAACAGTGACATGCTTCTAAATGCTATTTAGCAAATATATAACTCTCTTTACATTATTATCCTCCATCAGACATCTTTACCTATCATGATCTTCATAACCTGTACACTAGACTACAACATGCTGCAGATCCACAAGAGTTAGGAGTTACTTTCCTCCAAGAGCAGATTTGACCTCGCAGTACCATCAGACATGAAGCAAAAATACAAATTAATGTGACCAAAGCCATATTGATCCAGGTCAGCCTAAATAAAAAATAACTTTTAAGGTTTTTTGCCTCCTACACCTTGAGAGTCAAACCTTTGCCTCCTCTCCGCTATTACTATCAGCTGTCTCCCTTCCTTACTGCATTATAGCCTCTTTGTCTAAAAGAAAACAGAAAGGAGAAATTAGGAAGAGAAAAGATGGCTGAAGGTGGGGAGAAAAAAAAGAAGAGATGATGAAGAAATACTTTCAGTATGCAGCAACAATGAAGAATGCTGTTCTGCTCCTCTCAGAGCAAGCTCCACTTTGTTTACTCTCCCCATCTCCCACAGTTCATTATAGCAATTCCCAGTCACTGGTGAACGGCTGCATAAGTATCTTTGCTGCTAACACAAATCCTATGCTCTCAGATACCCATTTTCTACAGGAACATGTGAACACTGTAGCTTGCATCAGTCGTGTCTGAAATTCTGCATAACCTTGCACCAGGTGTCATATAAGGAGATAGCAAGTTTCTCTTGAAAAAAAAACTACCTGCAAGGCAGACTATGGTATGTTAGTACTATACCGCTTCCCTTAAGCTTTTATCTACTTGTTTAGAATTAAAAAGTTTTAATATCTTCACTTATTGATTTTTAATTCAGGCATTGATGGATTTATTGCTACCTGTGAAAGTTTTATACACTTATTTCTTTGTGAATGTACAGAGCTAACGGTCCTCATTCAGTACTCCTTCTCTCACAAACAACAAACTGCTGATGCCCTTGTAGCAGGCACACTATGCTAACCTAAAGGAAGAAGCAACTGTTCCCATATAGACTTTTCTGTCACCTTCCTTCCTAAGTCAAAATTATTTCGTATAATATCTTCATATTACTCATATGAAGAGAATATATTCTTATCTCATTTTACCAGTGAGTAACTAAGGCATAGAAAGAAAAAGTGAGAAGTCTCCATCCACTTGGCTACAAACACCTATGATGCAATTTTCCAGAATACTTAGAATTATATAGGATATAATACACAAGCCAGTATTTTAGCAGCTCACACATGAGCAAGTCTTGTCCTCAGAAAGTGAATAACAGTCAGAGAACACTCCTTTAAAGTCCGCATTTGTGAAAAACTAACAGAAAACACATGGTAGAATCAAGGGTAGAATCCGATTCTTCAAAATCATCCTTAACCAGATCACCTGTCTCTTGTTATCAACATTACTTCTTACTCCCTGTGCAGCCAAGCAGTAGCAGGGGGTGAGGCACACACTTTATCAGTGGTTTCACAGACACTTGCCAACAGAAAACTCATTGCAAGCTTTAGGGATAACGCAGTTTGCAAACAGGTTTTGGTGCTTGTTTAGGAGGAACACGGTACAAAACTCAGAGTTGACAGCTCTAGTCTGACTTCTCTAATCTATTCAAGATTCAGTCCATGGTGGTTTACTTCTCCTGACATGGCTAGCAGATCCCCCTTATTTCCTCTCATTTACACCCAGCTACAGTTTAACTATCCTGACAATGAAAACACCTTTTGAACATAAAAACCCAAATATCCCTCGTAATATTTAACCCCAGTATTTCTTATCCTACCCACAGCAGACTTAGGGAGTAGCACATTGATTCCTTTAGACAACTGCTTTTACTCCCAAGGAGTAACTAAAAAAAGCCATGCATCCATATGAAAATTCTGAGGAGCTCCATGCCTCTACGAGAAAACTTAGAGGAGCCTGGAATCCATAAAGTATTAAAGCTACTCTTGTAGCCTGTCTTCAGAAAGGTTCACTCATGTCAAATTCACTACAAATTCAAATCCACTACAGTCTTCTCTGAGTCTTTTCTGTCTGGCAAACTGCTTCCTATCTTGGATTTGTGCGGCTGATTATTCTTACTTAAGCACAGAACCCAGCATTTGTTGACTTGCACCTTATTTTTCTGCATAGTCTGTGCTATTTGTTAAAGTAATTTTAAATTCTTGTCTTGTCCAAAGTGCTCGGGGGTAGCAGGCTTTGGTATCATTTGCAAATGCAATTCCTTCTATTCATCGCTGAACATTACCGAAAGCACATGTTCTTCCACTGTAAGCAGCTCATGGTCGTCATCCATTCTCTGAGTTTTTAAGAACCTTGTCTTTGACATACCATATGTTCAGAGCATTGCTGCCAATAGAGAAGGATTACAAACACTCTTCCCTTTTGATATATTTTTACTCCTAAATTCCCGCTTTGCCCTTCTTGTAAAGGAGAGCACATGGATGGAACTATAGTTTCACACAATTTTATTTCTTTTCCTCCCAACACAGGCCAAAACATAACCCTCACCCTGAGCTCATACCTTCTTCATCATTTATGCACTTTTTAGATATCTGCAGAGAGACCTGGTTTCACTGCAATTTATCCCTTGCCAAAATCGCAACCGTTCTTTGCAGCTACCATTTATGGGCTTTTATGTCCAAAGGCATATCTGTCCTTTAGATTTTTTTGCTCTCGATACCATCCCAATTTTACCATAAAGTATGATTTCTCATCATTATTATTGGAAAGCCACAGATATCTTAGAAGAAAAGATTCAGTTACTTTTAAGGACGTAGTAGACATAGGAAATTTGGAACTGCTGGTATATTCATGAGCAGTGTTGTTTCCCATTTAACACCTATTTAGCTTGAAGAAGATTTAGAAGAAAGAGTATATGCCATTAAGGAGTTAAAACTACCCCACATGTACAGGCTGAAAGAGTTCAAATGCCCATTTGAGACCACTGACAAACTTGTGAAGATCTGCCTCAGAGGCAGGGAAAACCTAATGCTTACTTTAAGAACTGCATGGAAGGTGAATTTGGCTTGAAAACATATTAGGGGATGGATCAGGATGGGAAGCATTACTGTTTCCATCCTTCTTCCTCACTGAAAGCATTTACAGAATGTTCTGACCTGCACACAACTACACAGTGCACAAAAGCACTTACTCTCTGGCCACTTCAGCTCAAGTAAGCTTTGCGACATGTTTTAAAATTCTTCACATCTCAGAAAATGCTGCTGTTCTCTGAAAATGTGCCGAACTTGAACTTCACATGTGGTCCCCATTTAAATGCAAATCAACCAATTAGCAATTTAAAGTACACTAACAGATAATTTGTATTTGAGATATTTGGTCTTGAAATGTGTTAAGGCCCACTTTTTTTTCACAGTTCCAGAAATGTGTGCACTATTTTAAATTCACCTGGTAATTGAGTATTTTTATGGTTACCAAATGGACAAATATTTTGCATATTTAAGGCTTGGCCTGGATAATTAATAACATGAACTTTAGGCACAGAAAAGGTCAAAACCAAATTTGTTCTAGATTTCACGAAATCTTGCTAAACTGTAGCTATCAGTCCTCTGGGTGCCAAAAAAAGTCATCATCTTTTTTTTGTGAGGTTTTAGCACTGCGGGTACTGGCATAAATATTGTTGTGAAATCCCAAATGCCATGTAGTCAGGTGTTTTGAAAGTAGGATTTCACTCACAATACTGTGATGAATTAATTGATATTGGATAGAATTAATTTTAAATATTTGGTTGATTTAATCTGATAAACGACTGTTTGCATGTCAAAGGTCATACTTTCACTCAGATACAATCTTACTTTTAAGATGAAATTTGTACTCAGGTATAACTCCATGAACTTATAACTAAAGGAAAACATAAATTCACGAATTTTCGTACTTACAGAACATATTTATACAGCAGAAATTATTCCTATTTAAGGGACAAAAATTTCCTTCTGATCAAAACTCTAAAATTTCAAAAGAATCTTAAAATTTATGAAGAATTCCCACAAATGCATTAAGGCACATTAAATATGTGACATGTTAAACCACTATGAAATGTAAATACTGTCAGTAATTTCAACTCCAGAGAAAAGTAAACCATACTTGGCAACTAACATCAACACTAAAATGATGGTGGTGATTGTCACACTGGTTATCCATGCTGCTCTCCTGCTAACGTGCAGATGTGGAGAAGACAGAGTCAAGCTCATGTGTCAAAAATGTATAGTACAATGACATATAGCCATATCAATTTTCCTATAAGCACTTTGTTTAATTAGCTGGAGGAACACATTTGTCTTTACTTGCTCTCCGATCCATAAAGAGATAAAGTGTCATCTCCCTGCAGTCATATTTGAAATCCGTAATGTAAGGAGCCCTAAGCTAAACACGTGAAGAGAACAGGTGCAGACCATATAACTCGCTGGAGTAGATGATGTCTTAGGGTTCCTCAACACTAGCTGTATCTCTGTACTTATGCTGGCCACAGAGAAAACCAGCAGAGAGATGCCTTCATGCATGTCCCTAGTCAGAAAACTATTTTAATCAGTCACCAGAACAGAGTCTGTGCTAATGGAAACACACTTAGGGGAGTGCGCTCTTGTTATTTATTTATTTTTTTTCATAATTCTGAATATCTAAACCAGATGACTTTCCTGTTTTTCTGGCTAAAACAGCTGAAACTAGAAACTTCTTGCTGAAGAAAACTTATTTTTTGGTTTGATTGGTTTGAATGGCATGCTACTGTCTTTTCATGAAAAGAAAAGGGTTAAAATAAATACTTTGCTGTCCCTTGTTATTTTTTTTCCTCGACTAAATTTTAGGGGAAATTCTTAGAAGATAAACCAATTAGATCCCAATTCTCACTGGAATATTAACACAAGCTGTACACTTCTCAGTGGACCACCACTGGATTTGATTTTCAGTTCTGTATACCAGGTAAAGTAGCCTCATGCAACACTCAAAAGTAGCATGGAAGAAGCACGGTACTAATTTTAGCCCTCCTGAGGGATTAATAAGAATGCTTAATGACATTAATCCACATGTACCTTCTCTATGTTTAGCGATATGCTTTCCATGCACACGTATTTAAATATTAATTTTGGATTGAAAGATAATCGTTCAACATGATAACAATTAAACAGCTGTAACCTGTCTTGTGTTAAGTCATGGAGCTGCAGGCAAGCTTTATAAACAGATGGTCTTACCCACCCATGCTTAATGTTAAAGACTTTTAAAAAAGAGGTGTTGACAATTCTGAACAAGAAGGCATAGTTTTAATGCAAATTGGCCGATTTGCAATTTAGATTACACTAAAACTAATTTAGTCTGTAGAAAAAATTAAGCTGCGTTGTAAAACTGAGATATTACACAGCACATGAGGTTCCCCACCAACATAATTATTTACTAATTTCATTCAGCTAACAGAGTTTAATGGAAAAGCAGCTGGAAAAGTATTCATATTTATGGGCTTCCTATGACAGATACTTAATATACTCATGGTCCATGACAGTTATATCACAAAAAATAATAGACTTTCTGAAACAGTATCTGTTCTAATCTCACAGAACAACTACTCAGACAGGAGAGGGTCACTGAACTCATTGCAAGCCAGGACAAAAAGGAAATAAAACCATATTTTAGTACAATTGTGTTATGAAAACTTAATTAGAGAGCAAATTTTCATCCGGGCTATCACTTGAGCACCAGTTGTTGCATGCATGGTCTTGTATCACACTGAGATGTAGGCTGAGCTTCAAAAAATGATATTTGGATGTTCACCTCAGACCCATGAATGTCACATCCAGACCAAATAAACAGTTGACAGGTGATTTTCCATCGCTTTGCAGTGGACTGTTGATTTAACCTGTTCTCATGGGGATACAGGAAATGGTAAAACATTACGTTAAAACATTTTAGCAGAGCCTGTTGTGATGGGCACTGAGCACTGAGCAACCAAATATGGACATTAATGAAGATGTCCCTGCTTACTGCAGGGGGGGTTGATCTCTAAAAGTCCCTTCCAACCCAGACTATTCTATGATCCTATGATTTTATGATTACAGTTCTCAGGAGAGAAAAGATAATAAGCAAATGAGGTGCCTTAAATTGTTTAGTATGTGAAATATACATAGTCAGTGTTCAGTTCAAACCTGCAAGATGTTAAACAATACCACCAGGTCTTGAGTTTTGTTAATTCTTATTAGATTAATTTTATCAAAATACTGAGCGCACACTTATCTGATGAAGATCTTTGATATATGTAGAAGTATGTGCTCAGAGCAAAGGGAATGACTCACAGCTGTGGCTGACATCAAGTGTGGTACTGAAGCTGGAGCTACCCCGTGCCAAAGATGCATAAAGGGACAGTGGATATCAGCAACACATATCAGGTTTACTGCATTGGTCAAAGCAATCTTGCCTACCTTACCATACACATTGCTTCAAACAAATAAAAAAATCCCCACTTCATTTAGTCTATTATGCTATCACAAATCAAAGTATATAAAATATGTATGTATATTATTTTGAGAATTCAGTTGTCTTCAGCTTTATGGAAACACTGAGTTTAACCCAGGTAAGCAGATGTCTAAATTTTTTTCTGAACAAAAAACCCAAACCTTTGCAATCACCTATGATTTTGCTTCCCAACATTCTGAAGTTTTGAAATAAAAAACCCAACACAACAAAAGGTATCTGGGAGCTTAGAGCAATCAGAATTTCCTTTGGCTAAATTCTATTTGAATATTTTGAAGTGTATGTAAAAATCAGCCTAACTCAAAAAGCAATCAAGGTTTAAAGGATATTAGAGAGAAATAAAACTGAGGACTGCCTTGTTTTAATTAAGGAGATAGGCTTGTTTTTAACTTCATTCTACATTTCAACACATCAGCTTACAACACAACCAGTGGGTTAACTGAGAATGAGACTGGACAGATAGTCAGCATTTAGAAATATGTAAAAATCATTAGCTGAGGTGCAAAATTTTTTTTACCATTTTAAACAGTCTTCATGCTTCACAAAAATACCATAAACTCTTTGAACAAAAGAGTTATGGGTTTAGATGATTCAGTATACATTCCAGTTAGTGCCTCCATGAGTACTGCATACATATCTGTCCCATTCCCTACATCCAACTAGAGATCTGGAAGACTATTCCTTTCCCAAAAAGTGAATACAATGAATTGCCTTTAAGATTTGCAACTTCTTTGGAATACTACTTTCTCAAAGAAGCTGTAAATTTTGGGTGTTGCACTTCACACACTTCCAGCTAATAGCTGCAACAAAGAAATACATTTGCATTTCTAAAGTATTTCACAGTACTGCTGCTAAATGGTTAATGACTTTCAGAAATAAGAAGGGTGCAATTGTTTATTTTTAGATATATAAAGGGAGAACGAGGGGGAGTCTTTCATATGCATAACACAAATCTAAAGGTTCTGCTACTAAGTCTATAGTTGTAAGTGCCATAAAATGCCTGGGTTACAAATAGAAGGTGACCATAAGAGACTGGTTTGCATAGAAAAACATTCTGAAGTCCCTTGTGTTCTGAAATTTACTACTCAGAAAGACCTATTACCTACTGTACAGCAGGTGAGAGAAAAGCAATTTGACTCTTCATCTGCCAAGCTGAGGAGGCAGCAATTTTTACCCCACAAAGTGTAAATACTCTTGGAAATGAGCAGTAAAATAACCTGGCTTCTCTGTAACACTGGGCTCCTGAAGAAAACAGCTCAAAATATAAATATAACAGCAGGCTACAGGCTATACCTCCTTACATGTACTGGAGGCTGTAAGGGCAATAATAACAAATCAAACTATCTTAACAGCAGCAGCCACAAAGTAAACACCCATTTAAAGAATAAACAGGTGGGAAGACAGACCTGCTCGCCCAGTGCTGAGGAAAAACTTGTTTGTGCTTAATATGTTGGAAAAATTGTTCAAGAGCAGTTCATCCGTATATAACTACAACCCTTGAAACGCTGCCAAGGTCAGTGAGACCAACAGCAGAGCGATCTGCTGAGTAATTGCTCCTTGGCAAGTTAAAGCAGTCAAGGGAAAGGCTTTATCCTACTTCTAAATATTTACTTTCTTTTATTGTTCAGAAAGCAGTTCTCTCTCCACCTCTCTACTCTCTTTGTCAGCATGTTTTCTGGAAGCTCCTCAAAAACGTTAACCCTATCGATTCTCCCTGGGATTCTGCAGATGCACCTTGATTCCTGCTTTTTCCTGTGTCTGAGCAATCTCATTAGTAAATAATAATAGTAATAAAAAAAAAAATCAATTGTGATTGCTGTAAAAAATAATTCACAAGTCAATCTTACTACTTTCACACCTGACTCCTGTCTACAAAACAAAACCTTGCCTCATCTTCCTGGTGCAATGATGTGGGCATCAGATAATACAGCTGTAACAGGCCCTCGATTTCCTTGCCCTCAAAGCTCCCACCACTGCTTCTCATGAACACCAAGCACAGCAAACCCACCCATCTCTTAGTCAGGGCTATAAACTACCTGGGAACACAGACTGGATTTTACTATTTTCAAAATACTCATGCCCCAGTGACGGCTTAGCTATGCTAACACATTCAGAATTAGAGTCCTTCCAAAACTTCCACGAAAGTTAAAATTCTCCAGCCTTTTTTTAGCTTATGCTAAAAGCAAATCATTCCATATCCACATCTATCAGCTCCACTGCTGTTAGACTTACTGTCCTATCCTGTTGCTTCAGCTACACCACCTGTTTTAACTGTCTCTCCTCCATGTCTCCAAACATAAAACTATGTGATTTTTTATTTGAAATTTTTTTTGACTATTAAGATTGTCTGTGATTTCCTCATCACTCAAAGTTACACTTGACGTTGTCTAACCTGTGGCTACCTCTTTTGTTGCCTATTCAATCCACCTCTAAGTGCTTAGCCATGATGCTTCTCATACTTGGGAGTTGTTTCCCATAAATACTTCAGTCACACTGTTACTTGTGTCACAGCCTTTGATGGGCCTTGTGCTCCCCACTCACCTAAGCACAAACTAGACATCTCTTGCATGTAGACCATTGCCAGTTCCTTGGCCTGGGCTTCCTACTTGTTGCCCCATGCAATAGTTACAGACCTGTTACTATTGTTAGTACCTGTTTTGTACAAAGGGGAATCAGCATGGAAGGGAATTTCTTAGCACCACAGCTCCACTTTTTCTTAGTCTTCTTATTTACATGCATAATTTCTCATGCCAGCTCACTGTCAAATCCTGTGTAGTGGAGAGGGATATCCCGCTGTATATGGGACATACGGACTGTAAATAACTGAGTACGAAAAGCTCCACTGATAAAGGCACAGTAACTTCCAAAGTTTTTCAGGCACTAGAGCTAACTTGGTTACAGAAACACAGAAGCTGTAATAAGGATGGCTTCTTCTCAATCAGCTGTATCAAACTGCTGTTACATTATTAACATGTAAAAAATTTGAGAGCGTTCTAAAATAGAGAACTATGTTAACAAGAAGATAATTTTGGACAGCTATATCTCATTTATTATATGGTGCAAGCAACATTTTTGCATAGGCAAGTCACTTTTTAGAGCTTCCCCTTAAAAGAAAAAAAAAAAAGAAAGAAAAACAATAGGAAGCTTCATATCCAAAAGACATAAAGCTATCACATCAAAATAGAAAAGCGCAAATCAAATAATATATTTATTTACAGTTCAAAATAAAAGTAACTTCCTCCTCAGCAAAAGGCAGTTAAAGGGAAAAGATTAAAAAGGAAATTCTTCCACCTTCTTTTCATAGCACACTAGGTACGAGGAACTCATGAGCCATTATATAACCATTTCTTTTCTTAAAATATCAACTCCTTTCCACAGACTGACATGTGCTAATATTCTGTTTGAAGAAACATTCTTCAAAGTAACACACTTCGTATTCAGACGTGGCCAGCAGCGCTGGCTGTTTGAATTTCGCAGCGAAGACAGTGTAAAGCATAGCCAGCCTACCAATGGTACAGTGCTCTCCGTTCCATCCCTGGCTACATTCGCACTTCCCATCCTTGCAGGTGCCATGCTCCGCACAGCGGGGATGGCAGGCTCTCTGGTTGCAGGCTGCGCCCGTCCAGCCCTCCTCGCAGCGACACGTGCCACCCATGCACACACCGTGCGTGCCGCAGTCCACCGAACAGATTTCTGCATTTGAGAGGAGAGAGGGGGAGAAAAGGAGGCAGAGAGCACAGGGGAGAGAGAGGGTGTATATTAATTATCAGTGCTACATTTTAATTCAACCTGTGAAGAATAAAAAAGGCAAAACATTTGAAAGTTAAATCAAAGGAATTTACTGTGAAAGACATTTTCATGTAAGACCCAACGGAATAGAGAGTAAGTACAGTTTTATCTCTTTGCTTGTGGTCAGTTAGCCAGCACACTTTAGTGATGCTTAAGCATCCACAGCTCTTTTGCTATCTCTAAATAATTTTCAATCATGCTTTTTGTGATCACATATGTCTTAAGAATAACCGTTTTTATCTTAGATTACATGGCACTTAGACCTCGCCAAACTTACACCATCCTCATGGTGAATAAATGTAACGTATACCTAGATCATGGTGTGTTGTGAGTGAAAATCTAATATGATGAAGCTCATTTTAACAAGGTTTCCCCTCCATACCCTTCTCCCTGTTTTCTTTCAAAGTTAAAATGTGCCATTTCTGACACATTTTTTCATTATAAAGAATCAGCCTTAGTGAGACAAATTATTACTATGCTGACACACTGACACATCCGTTAAATATAAAAGATGATTCTCTTTTACCTTCAGTAAATTTGTATCAGTGACAGCTATGAACAGTCTGGTTTAAATAATAGTTTGTTAAAAAAAATAAATCAACATACAGCAATTTAACTTGTCATTTAAATATAGTAACAGGATCTTGTGTCTGATAGAATAATTGAAAAATATATTAACAGCCAAAGGTAGTCAGAGCCCAAACAACACATGTTAAGTCTCAGCTAATATAAGATGATAATTTAGACTGCTAGATTTTGCATTTACAGTTTTGCTTAATTTAGTCAGATTCCAGCAAACTTTACTTCTGCTTAGCAAACAACAGAAAAACAAGAGGAGATAACAGTACAGCCTAAGGGACTTTAGTTTCTTGGCATACATCTGGTTATGGCATGTACTGTTCATAAAAGTGCTGTATTTAGTTTTTGTTTTCTTCTAAAAGACAACAAGTAATTTAGGAATAAAAGATCAAATTTATTTTTAGCAGCAAAAGAAAATTTCATCAGTCAAGAAAGGTTTCCAACATCCCAGTCACCAGTGTTTTTCTTCCCAGCTGTCTTAAAGTGCTGTGGAACATTAAACAGTATCAAGGAGCTGAGACATCTCCTATAAGAAACAGCCTAAAACCTCTCTGGAGAAAGACAGCCGTGATTTTCCCCTCCCCTTTTTTCCCCCCCATATAGCATTTTATATCTACTTTGAATTAAATTTTTGATTAAGAGATACAAGATGGTTTGGTTAACTTTAGGAGTCACAAAACATTAACGCAGCTCCAAGAAAGAAAGGTTTATTTCTTTTCAATCTAATCAATTTTTCATTAGGGTGAAGGTGTTTATCAGCTTTTAGCACACTAGCTTTGAGCAAGGTGTGTCAATCTTTGTAATGAATTTATTAATTAGAGCTAATTTAATTGAAGTGGAATTGAAGGGCTAATTAACAGACAAACTGCTGATGAAGATAGAGGAAAGCTCTGCTGATTTCAAACCTATAAAACCCTCTCATGGAAATAACTCATTCTTTTCTTCATTGAGCAACTTAACAGCATGTTTATGGGCAAGATTTACTTTTTTAGTGTACTACTCTGAAGGTCATTTTGCACAGCTTCCGCAAATAATTTCACAGAGCTCTTTTTTGAATCTGACACACTTGAAATATTTGAGATCAGAAACATTTTATGTTATTTTAATGATCAATCATTCCTTGAAACATAAGTAAAAGATGGTGCATAACTAGTCATCAAAAAAAAGCATAGAGGACATTGTGTCAGTAAACAGGGGATTCATGTTTGGCCTGAGAACTAGGAAGGGTCTCTCATAACTAGTCAGTTTTAGTGCCAGAAATGCTCAGAGAAGATTTTTTTCTTCTAACCAAATTTCACAGAAGACAACATTTTCTTCTGTCACTTTTTCTTGAATGTTTGGAACTCTGTCCTATCACTCTTGTATGCATAAAACATAATGGAGTATCACAGATCCTGGTCAGGAAGTACATTTGTTTTAAAAAGATGGTTCCTCATGAAAAAGTTATATTTATTCATAAGCTGGCATAAACTCAGCTAGCCCATGTGTTCAGTTTTCATTAACAAAATGTCTGAGTTCTTAGGTGAACTGGTTTAGACAAATATATGTCTCACAGTTAGACATGATTTGTTTTTTGATATGTGGCTACTAAACAAGATTCTAAAAAATCATATTTGTCAAAAAGCTGCTGTCATACTTTATAAATATTTAGATTTTGCTCTCTGTGCTAGTACCTCTAGTTTTCTCCTTTTGTTTCTGAGCTCAGACTATGGTTTTAATAAGCTTAGTTTCATATTTCAAGAAATCCCTCTGTTCTTCACTCCTACCAACTCCTTCCACCCTGGCAGCCTGTACCCTGCCTTGAAAGCTGTTTAAGATTCATTCTTGGATCCCCTTTGCCTTCAAACTTGAACGCTGTCTGCTTTTCAAGAAAAATGGCTCCAAATAGCAGAAGAGATTTTTAAAATGTGACTGTCTCTGGTTTCACTAGCGTAGTGTCAAGTTTCTAAACAGATGTATGAGGTAAGATCAAGCAAAGTACCTGAAGTTACCAGGTAAATGCAGCTAAAAGATACAAACAAATACATTGATTTTCAAATCCTTCAAACTCATCAATTATTTTGAACCTTTGAATCAATTCACAGTTCATGCTGAAGTCAACTCCAAGACATCAATCAGCTCAGCAGGTCAGGTCTTTCACAATACCATCATTAAAGTGAGGCTATTCAAGACAGCAACATTTTACAAAATGCCAATGCTTTGAACTCTTACCATTGGAGCAATCTGGACCTGTCCAGTTGGGGTCGCACGTGCAGGTACCACTCTCTTGAAGGTAGGTGCCATGACCAGAGCACTGGTCAGAGCACATTGTCTTCAGGATTTCACAGTTGTTGCCACCCCAGCCCGGGTTGCAGTGGCACTCGCCGTGGATGCACACGCCGTGGCTGGAGCAGGCTGGGTCCAAGCAATCCGCTGCAGGGAGATGAGAAAGGCCAGCTTAAACCTGTCATTCCTGACAACAGCAATCAACCCCTAGATGCTCATGGCACTTTTGGGCTTAATTCACATTTTAAGACTTACAAAATAGGCAGCATTGCGCTCATCTTAAAAGTAAACATTAGTAAGTTGAAGCTGAGAAGTTCACCTTTCTTTCATCATGAGTGAGGAAAAGACAGAGTGAACCAAGGTATCTTGGTGCCAGCCTCCTTTCTCTGGCTACAAGGTAAATCACTCTTTGTCACCACTACTTGCATAGCTGCAATTTTCCTTGTAAGAACACCTTGTTTCCACATCACTTTCTGATACTGTGAAATCTGTACATGCACAAAACTGTCATCAAGACAATTACAAGTTACCACTGAGAACCACGGAGAATCTTTCAAGGTTTGCTAATTTTTCTGAATAACAACAAGATTGGCTTTGGGTCTCAGGCAACTGATCTTGATTCTGCCTAATCACAGTGTAACAAGTATTGGGATTCCCTGCAGCACATGGTATGAACTGACTTGATCCACCACTGTACAGTTTTGACAGCTGTACAGGACCCTCGACTTGTCTCAGAAATGAATGAGTTGCATCCTGTCTATCTGTCTTAATTCACTTTAATGTTCCTGAGATGACGAGATTTAATTTAGCAATTTGACTCAATAAAATGTTACACTTGTAGGGTCAATGGTCTGAAAATTTAATTCCAGAGACTTAATTGCATTACTTTGTATGTGGAGATCAATAAAATCAATTTGATTGAGGAAGAAAATGGCACTTTTTACTCCCTAAAAAAATAGAATGGAAAACAAATTGCATTTTGCTGCACGCCAGAACCAATATTATTATGCGCATCTCTGGAATACAAAAATGATGCATCATTTTTCACCCTGACGCACTTGAATCAGCACTTTCCACAATGTGGTCAGTGGAAAAGATCTCTAACAAATGCAATACATTAATGATTACTCTATATTGTGAAAATTCACTAAGTATTCCTACATCTGTATTTTGGGTGCTTTCTTCTTAGCTGACCTCAGCCAGAAAAAAAGTAAACATACTGGCAAGCAAAAACAAAAGGCATGTTACTAAGAATTTTCCCACTGCTTACTTGAGAATAAATAGAGCATAATAATTATGTAGCACTCAGTGATACTAGTGATTCCCAAACTTGATTTGAAGTATTCTAAAATCATTTTTGGAGAAATATGGTTAGTGCATAAGATCTAGATCTAGAAAAACTGATAGAGCTGGATGTGCCAGCTGTAAACCTGACCAACAACAGCTGACGCTGGCGTAAATATATACTAATTTACCTTCTTCACAGTTTTCTCCTTTATACCCAGAGTTGCAGGCACAGGAGCCCATGATGCAAATGCCCCGGCCCCCACACTGGGGATCGATGCATTGACTTGTAGGCACATCACACTCAGTGCCCTTCCAGCCGCTGTAACACAGGCAGCGTCCTTTGGAGTACTGCCCATTGCCACTGCACAGCACTGGGCAGGCTGCTGTGAAACAAAACATGGCAGAAAAATTAAAACTGAGGTTTCACTAAAGCTTTATAAAGAAGAACATATAAGAAGTCGCTTTTCTGATGTATTTGTCTTCATGCTCACTTAGACTGACTCGACATAAGCACTGGGTTGATTTACCTCTCGAACAGTCGGGGCCCAGAAACCCAGGAAAACAATGGCAGGATCCAGAAACACATTCACCATTACCATGGCAATTTCGGGGGCATTCCACCACAGACTCTAAAGGGAAAAAGAGAAGGATAATTAACAGATGCCCACTGTATGAAGTACTTATCATGTGAATCACTACTATCTGACAGTGTGCTCTTGCTCCAAGAAGTGTTTAAGTTTGGTTTGTTTGAAGAGCACAAATAGCTGTGATTTTCTATTGCTGACACCTCCAGTATCTTAGGACATTGTATTCCAACAAAAAGGCTAAAATTATAATGGTAAAACTATATGAGCTCCATAAGTAAAATCTGTGCCTTGTGTCATTTAACAAACATTTCAAAACAGTGTCCTTTCAAGCACCATTTTATTAGAAGGTACACTCCTTATGCTTTAGATGAAGAAACTGAAATATATACTCTGTGTTTTATTCTGAGCAGCAAAGGAAACACTACAAATGAAAAACCCATGAAAAAAAAAAGTCAGATCATTTAACTATGAAAACTTAACTATGCATTTCTAAAAAACCTGACCAGTAGCTAACATTTGGTAAGAGCTTTAAAGATTATGCTTACCTATAATAATGGTATTAAAAGACACCTGCTCTGCATTTTTCCCATCATTATAAAAGGCCAGGTGCCAGATGCCAGAATCCAAATACTGGATAAAACCTGCCTCGTGGAGACTGACAGACCTCGCCTGCCGCCCTGCTCGCTCTGACTCCAGCAGGTTGCGTTGCTCCCTTGCGATCAGCCGGCTGCCATCCAGGAGCTCCACAAAGTCGTACTGCAAAGAGAAACAGACAGGAGCTTGACAAAGTCATGGCATGACCAATGGCATTGCCAGCTTCCCCATAATAACCTGATAACATGCTTGTATTTTGACCGAGAGTTTCCTTTTAGAGCAGGGAAGCAGGAGCTGAAACCAAACCTTGCTTCTTTCTTTGCCCCTTGCAAAGCATTCAAACAAAATTACCAACTAGTTCTCATGCCTATTAGAGTGGCTTTTCCAGTGACAAGTGGCCAATGAACCTATTACATACACTGGGAGAAGAAAACATTAGTTGAAATGAGTCTTCAGTAATGACTGCCACCTGAATTACAGGTGAGACCTAACTTTCAAACTGTGTTATATGCATATGGGTTAATAATAATATCCAATACTAATAATCTACTTTTCTTCATTTAGTTTCAGATGAAGGATTAAACTGCTCAATCCCCCTTTTACACAGTCTGGAATTGTGGAGGAAGGAAAGCAAGAGCTTTACTTCCCATCGCAGAAGCTCATAAGAGGAGATGGAAAGCAGAAAACATTGCAATTATTGAAAAGGACAAACTGACAAAAAACAATGGTACCTCAGGTCAATGCTGCGCACATACAGTATTTTTAAAAATCATCAGTGGGGATTGGAAAAATATAGTGGCATCTCAGCTGATACTACAAGTAAACTCACAACACGAGGTTTGATGCATGTTAATCTTAACTAAGGCTAATGGGACCTGGAGGGATAAAACTGCTCCAGGCCTTACACTTACTTACGCTATCTGAAGTCTGTTCTCATGGCTTCAAAGTTGTCTTCTGCCTCTTTAGCATGTAAAGATCAATATGTATAGAGCAAAATTAAACAGGTAAGAAAATTAAAGAGCATTCTTGCTTGTGGTAGAAGGTGTCTGCTTTTCCTGCCAAGAGTTGTTCAAAGTTTCACTTTTACTGTGACACATTTATTGTATATGACGTGAACTGTAACACGTAAACCTCCAATCTTCCCACATGTTGGAGATCTTTCTCAAATGGAATTACATCCGGGGTCTATTAAAGTAAAGGCCAGCATATGAAACCACTGATTCAACTGAGCTGGGATAAGATCAGTTCCCAGGACCAGAGAAATCAGTGATTTTCCGCCCTGACTTGTGACCTTCAGAAACTGCTCCCGGGACAAAGGAAAATATGATAGCCTTTGTCCCGGAACAAGGGTTTAAGTGCTTGTGTTCCCTTCTTGAAATTGCAGGCCAAAATTCACTGCTATTCTAAGACTGTTCCTCCCTAGTAAGTGAAGGAAATGCATTGTTAATGTGCCTCCATGAACACCTGAGACACTTTCCCAGCTATGGCTGAACCAGCAGAATAGAACATAATGTGATTAGGATGCAGTACCTCAGTAGCTTTGTATGTGCTGCATCACATGAAAATGAATGTGATAATTTTGGGAAAGCAACAATTATTGAAAACCATTCAACACTCCCATTTGTCACTGAATTAAATATTTATCTTATTTTGTGAGAGAGAGAAAAACAGTTTTAGGGTTTTTTTAACTCCTGCCTAACTCAAGAGCACTTCTGTCTGGTGGTTCTCCCTAATATTTTGAAAAAGGGAAAGCTTGGGGACCTCTGAGTTTTAACAAGTCAATTATAGACATTAAGAGTGACTTTGCCATTTGTATATGGATGGAGATCACTTTTGTAGAAGAAAAATTTCAGATTAAGACTGTATTTTTGATACAGAAACAAGTGGTTACACTACTAGATTGACCACTAATGGCTGGCTGACAAGCACAGTACAATGAATGATTTCATATTTGTAATGTAATAAGGACATATGCTGTTACCAGAACACCATTTTAGACTATATCTCACAAGTGATACAGAAAGGAATTTACTGTTCATTCTGTACCTCAGCAAAAAACAATAATGGATCTTAACCCTTTTAATATTTTTATATTTCGGACATGATAATAAAATCAGACTGGAAAAACAATTATCTTCATAAGCAAAACCATGCCAATTTTATTTTCCTCCTAATAGAATAAATTAATTACCTTTATATTGAGTCTAAATGTGCTGATTTGCCCTACCATTTCATACAGTTTTGCTTTAAACCAAAATCCCTTTTTTTATTCTTAAAAGTCTCTTTAAATAAACATATTGATTCTCTGGCTGCAATGGAACTGACATTTTTAGAAAGTGTCACAAAGACTTTCAGGCTTGCATTGATTGGGTTTTGAATGGACAGCCACCGTCAATTATTTCTGGTTGATTTATTTATGATTCCCCAGAAACAGAGAACTATGCATCTCAGATCAGTCTGTGACATACACATAGTAGCTGTGCTTGAGACTAATTTTGGCACCTAAAGAGAATACAGCAAGGCAACCAAAAAATCTTTCCTGATTACAATACCTCAAACCATTTCCTATGTGCTGCATCTCTATTATTTTGTATTATGGTACAGAACAAGACTGAAATTTGCTGTATTGTCTTATTATTAAATAATAAAGTGCTAAGCAACTGATAGGAATGGTTTATATACAATTCATCCTGTTCCAAGACAAGAGTGTAAACTAAGATTTCTTGAGATCTCTCCCAAGCTCATTTCTATCATACTTTTATTATGTCCCTCGCACAGGTAGGATAACTGTTATCAGAGGTTGCACAGTTATGAAGGATAATGATTCCAGTTTCCTCTTACTCACTGTCAGGTTTTAACTGGGTATAAAAAGAGGTGGATAAACAGGCAAAGGGTATAGGAGAGAAGTGGAGAACAAGGTGGTAAATGTAATAGGCAAGTTTCTTATTACAGTCAAAGATGACAATGGAGAGAAGGCAGACGTTGGTAGAAACACCAAAGCAGTAAGGAAGGAGTTAAAAAACATTGTGGTTATGTGAGTATCACAGGCACATGAGCAAAGATACTGGAGGGGGACAGGTGGTAAGGCTAGCACGAATGCTAGCTGAGTGCAGGTAATAACGATTTTTTTATTATTTAACAAAAGATCTGAAAATTCAAATACTGATGTTTGAGAGACAAGAAGCAGTTGCTAACTTGCATAAATTTTATTATTAGCACTTGTCACTCTGTGACTAGGAGATAAAGGCAGATAGCATTCAAGAGATGCACACATGAAGTGATATATAGGGATAAGATCCTACTTTTCAAAGTCCTCATGAAACAACTCTAGCTTTACATATCCACATGGGCTCTGAGCCAGTTTTTGTCATTTTGAGATGAGATCTTGGAGCTATGGCAGACAGATCTACAAAAATCTTAAGGCATTGTATGAAACTGTTAAACACCTGTTATGTCTCCACACCTCAAAAAGGCTGCTTCAAAGCTAGAGGAAGTTCAGAAAAGGCCAAAGATGACCAAAGGATTGAAGCACCTTTAATAAAAATTATGAGAAAGCAGACATGAAAAAATACAACTCGTGACACTAGAGATCTATAAAATAAGGGTGGCATGGAGAAGAAATATGTGAGAAACTCTCCACTGCCTCTTCCAAAGCACTATCAAGAATGAGGCAAACAAAATCTACCAGGAGGCTGTCTCAAAACACACTTAGGAGTACAGTGTGAGATGTCTAGTTAAGCCTTGCTGCAAATGTCACAGATGCTAAAACCTTCCATAGGTTCAAAGGTGACTACACAAACTCGCTGAAAAAAAATAAACTATCCAAGGCTGTAAAATACAAAGACAGCATCTTTGACTCAGCAAAGTCCTTCAGCCTTAAAACTCTGGAGGTCAAAAGCATATTGTGGGAAGAATAACTACAGTACTGTCATGCTGCCATATTAATCTCTACATATGGCCACCATAACAGACAGAGTGCAGGGCTAGACAGGCCTTTGATCAAACTCAGTGTGGACATTCATTTGTTTTTCTACTATGTTCCTATGACATTTGGAGCTATATAAGTAAGCTGCCTTGTCTGATGGAAGGATGCAGTGAAGCCCAACATCAGTTGTTAGTCTGTCCCTGCTAGCTATGCCTGCCTTGCAGTTAGGAACTTTTGTCAGTACAAGCCATAAGGGTTATGGGAAATAAGGAAGCAATAAATCGATTTATGCTTGCAGTTCCCTCACTTTTCTGTTTCATTAGATGTCTTTTTGCCTAAATACATTATTTTGTTCATGTAAGCTACTTCAGTATAAATACATATTTTACCAGTGCAAGTTGTTTCTTCATCAAAGTCCTGTGTTATCCGTTTCTCGGAGAAAGGCCTAAACTGTTGAGAGATATTTTACTCCATTTTTTTGCCCCACAAGCAGGAGCACAGTCACCAAAAAACCTACAACCTTTCACTGAAACTGCCTTTTTAGGAGATTACATACGTGCTTTATCTCAGGTAGTTAAAGTAGACATCACTGGGTTCAAGGTCATATAAACATTCTGATAAACCTGCACCCTTGGGAATCTTCAGCAGCCCTGGAAGTTCACTAGGGCACTGATAAGTAAGCATGCCTAATTTTTCAATGTATCAAGTCTCAGTCAATGGTTTGTAAAAAATACTGTAATTACATACCAGGCAAAAATAGGACAAGAGAGCTTGACCTATATCCTGGGAACAATATATCCAAAATGTCACAGAAACTATAGAAGATACAGTAGCAGAATTTGCCTATGATTCTTTTTGTTGTATCATACTTAAACATTAATAAGAACCAGTAACCTGTGTAACACAGGTGATGGTAAACAGATTTAGCAGTCTCCCTTTCTGCATTTTTGGATAAAGGACACCCCTATTTAATTTTCACCCTTTTAATAGGATAAGGAATCAATTAAGGGTCTTTTTTTTTTTTATAGACCTGCCTACTTGCATGACTTTTCATATAAATGCACAGTGTGGATCAGCTTCTTCAGTTTAATTCATTCTTGCCACACAAGTATTCCCCTAACTCCTGTTATTATTGTTATCATTGAGATGGCATTTGTATTCCAAACCCTTATTTCCAATGGCTGATAACTTTCTGAATCAATTTTCCTTATGCTAGACTTTCTCGTGCTTGTTGTCAGCCCGGGGGTAGGTGTTCACACGTGAAGGTCTGAAGAAAATCCACTTAATCATTTTTATGAGGATCAAATTTTTAAGTAAACATAAGTGCACTTTCTGCATTCAGTAAAGTGTTTGTAATGCAACGGAAACTAAAGTAAAAAACAAAGTTAATGTAAATTCTGTGATTTTATCTGCTTTGCTGACCCTTCCTCTGTGGTTTGCTAGTGTTAAATAGGTGTAATAATTATATCTATTTTTATGTTCTGCATCTTTTAAAAAATATGCTTGAAGAAAAAAACCAAAATAAATTTAAATAGTGCAGTAGCATGAAACCCAAAATTAAAAAAATATGGAATTGCATTAAAATATATTAATTTTTCAGTTATGGATTTGCTGTTGCAACTGTGTATCAGGCATAATCAGTCAAGTTTGATCCAATTATACCATTAGGTTGCTATACTTAGGTTTGCATCCAGGGCAAATCCATATACTTAAAATATAAATCAGTAAGATGTTGCTCCAAATGGAATAGAAGAGCATGAGCTGAAGTGTCTTTTGGGGTGGAAAAATGGATCAGAGACAGGACTTGGATAAATACTGCACTGAAAGAAATCTAAGCTTTGAGGGTCTTAAATCTTTAAAATAAAATACGAATAGAATTGATTCTAAAGTACTATCTCAGACAATCTCCCTTTCTCCTGCCAATCCAGAAGACTGCTCATTCTTTTATACTTTTAACTTTTCTCTAACTATGGATAAAGAGTGTTTCTTTATTAGTAGGCAAAGGTGTGGCCATATGCAATGCAAAGTGTCATTAAAAACCTCTGAGGGGTCGAACAGAATAAATCCTCTGGGGCACTTAAGAACAAAGTTTCAAGACACCAGATGCCTAGTGAAGACTGTCACTTTTACAACCACAGTTCACTGTATCTTTGTAGACACATATTACATATTTTGTCTTTTATGTATTTATTTAGTGAGACACCAATCTGTAAATAGTGTAGTATTTGCCTGTCTTCTTGTTTGGAAATTTCACTAATGTGCTGTTTCTCATGCACTCTCAACCATCTATGTGGCCATAGATGCTATATTAGTTTGCTTAGGTTTTTAAAGATATGTCTACGTACCACAGAAGGAAAAACTGTGCATAAAACAACTCTGTATCTGAAGCATCATTATTGATTAGGCATTAGAACAGCTCATAAATAAGAACACCCTCCACCCCCATTTTGGATCCCAACTCTGAGAGTATTACAAATGTTCTGAACATCACATGAGATCAATAAAATATAAAAAGTAAAAATAAAATAATGAAAATGGAAAAGAATGTAATAGAGAGAGGAAAAAGATATAAAAGATAAAAGCTCACAGTTTTCAATAACGTATCCTACTTTTAAAGCAAGCAGTTCTCACCTGAGTGTGTGAAGGTGGTAAGCCTTTTCGACCATATACTCCAATCAATGCATCTTTCTGAAGGGATATATTGAATTTTAGGAATTGTGGCTGATCAATGAAGAGTTGTGATCTCCAAAAAATTCCAGGGGGGACTTCCTGTATTGCTCTTCGGCCTATATCAAGTTCTCCAGAATCTATAGTATTGTTTTCTTGTGCAAATCCCCCTAATTTTCCTGACAGATTAGAACAATAAGGAGATAAAAACATTAGTGTTCCTTTCTGGCTTTCAATCATTCTTCATCTAAACCTTCAAATATTCAGAATCACCTCAGAAAAAATGTTACCTAACAATGTTTCTCAATATAAGATTCCAGGAATTCTTTGATTTGGAATAAACAGGCAAAGATATCACAAGTATCTACCAATTAAAAACGCTGTAGCATCCCTAAGGATGAACATTATGGAGACAGTTTAGGATCTACATTAAACTATTCTTTTTTTTTTTTTCCCAGGTATTTTATCAGGAATTTTCCAGAATAAAGTCTCACACTAAAAAAAAATTAAGATAAAGGGAAATGCAGCATACAGATTTTAAGAATATTAGATACATAAACATAAGCAGTCAAGAGAACTTATATACAATCTTTACCACATTAAATATCAGAGCATTTATATGATACTAACAAAGCTCTAGTTTCCTATTTTTGGTTTTGTGTTCCCTCCCACCAAAAGGCAATTTTTCTTGCTCCATTGTGCCTACGTTCTTATGCCATAATGCCTACATTCTCTGCACTCCCTAGCCTTAGTCTCAGGCTTGTTATCACCTCCTTATCCACCTCCATATCCTTACTGTTTCCTGAACAATTTGTATACTAGCATGCCAACGTCTGGTACTTTCACTACTTTTTATATTATGAATATGTATTTATCTTGCAGTCCAATCACTATGAGTAGGTACATAGCACTGAAGTGCATTAATGATTTTTCTCTACAAAGCATTTGTGCAACTATCAGTTAGGCTTAGGAGATCAGGGAGGAATGGCTTGGAAATGCCCACAACAAGCAAAGAAGATGCTAACATGCAAAAGTCACATGGTATCAAATTCTAACACTGAAAAAGTGGACTACTGGTTGTGGCACTGAAGAAGAAAAATGAGTCATGAACTCTAGATACCCCCAACAAACTTTTTGTTCAAGTAGCTAGGTCCAAGCAATAGAGACTGAATGTACACTGCACAGTAAGTGCAGAAAATTTCATCCAGTCTGTAAGTCTCTGTGCCATCCCTAGGGAAGCACTGTCAAATGAATTAAAGGGGTAAAAGTGTTCCAGCCCAAGCTCATGACCCTGCAAGGTAAGAGGCTGAATGCTATGGACAGCATAGGTCTGTTATAGCTCTGAGATCTCCCTGTTGCCCCTTGCTGTACCACAGAGACACACACAAAGCCTGGCAAATATTACAAGCCTGTCTCCAAGATCATCAGCAAAAAAAATGTGGTTTTAGTTGATGAAGTGTCTTCTATTTGCTAGATTTGCAGGAAACAGAATTACTATGAATGATGCTCTTAATAAGTGTTTTGCACAAACCGTCACCACCCAGCTTTAAAATGTGGGATGGTTTAGATGAGTTTGCAGCAAGACTGAGGCCAAAACCTCAGGTGTGATGTTCTAACTCCAAGCTGTGGAGCTGGACATAGGCAGTCTTGGAAGTTCGTGCCAGGGTCAAAGCCTACTTCAACACGATGGAATCAGTGCTATCAAATACTGACTAAAATGCAAAGATGGGTGTAAGAACTTGCTTACCAACATATGTCAACTTTGGAGTAAGTAATGACACATTTAAGCAGCTGGCACATCAAGGTGAGGCTTGAGTGAAGAAAAATAGAACTGCTGTTATAGTCTTAGAGTTTGGTGTGTTTTTACCAATTTACTTTTTTTTTTCAGCAGCTAGCTTATTACAAAAATTGAACTAAATCCATCTGAACGTGACAGTGACTCGTTTGCATACAAGTGCTCTGAAGAACTGACAACACTGCCCCGTCTTTTGTGTTCAAATTCTACATTATTCATCATTTGATGGAACAAACTGACACAACCTTTTTGCAAACATTTAGACTGTAAAAAAAATAGATTAAAATCTGAAATGCCAGGTGAGGTCACAGATTGATCCTCACCACGTTTTGTGCATCCAAAATGAACTGCAACTGCTGTTGAATTAAATAGGTACAGAAGCACTGCTGAGAGGCCTTAAGTGCGGGCTTGTATTATCATCAGAGCTGTGTCACAATGCATTGCAGTCACTGAAAATGTCTCACAGCATTATCACATTGATCAGAGTTCTGCTGAGAAGAGACAGTGAAACACCTGATCTTGCAGAAACCATTTTTTTACACTTTAAAGGATGAGTCTGATGCTTTTCTAACTTTGGACTTAACCTTTCATAATATTGATAAGTTATTCTAGAAGATGGATCTGCACTCACTATTTCAGTTTATTTAAGCATTTGTTTTTTACCTCTTTCTTCAAATTTAAGCATATTGTGTTGTGTAAATTCACACACCGATGACTGGTAATCACTAAACAATAAACACTTGTTTGCAGTATTGATCTGCTGCTTCCCCTATTTCTACATTTCACATGAAAAACAACTCACTTGTACTACTGAAAAGATGAACTAGAGAGCTCAGGCAGGTGGCGTTTATCAAATATTTTGACCAACTCGCCAGGAATGCCTATTATTTGGGTTCAAAACTTAGTCAATAATATTCCTATAGACTCCCATTTTCTTCACCAAAAAAGAGGTAGTTTTACCCTGTAGCCACATGCCCCTTTAGCAGCCTACCACCTCTCTCAAAATAGTCACTGTCTGTTTGCACTCCCACGGTTAGGGCACTAATTATTCTTTGTTCCCTGTTGTATCTCAATGAGCATAAGAAAGATCTTTGCAGTGTCATCATCATATTTTCACTTTCTAAACAGTAACATTTTTTACACACAGCTTTAATTCAAAACATGAAGTATCATGTTCCTTCTAATTTACTGTGAAGGTGGTTGGAATTTCTCAAGTCTAAATCACAGTTTAAGGATATTACCAGGGGGTGGTACTGGAAGTTGTTCAGCTGTCAAAGTATCCAAATCAAGGCTTCATTGATTCTTCCTTACAGTTTTCAGTAACTAGTATGATAGCATGAGGCCCTCACTCCTTAAATTTCACATCTAGTCATGACACTTTCCTGTCTGTCTAACAGGTCCTTCTTTTGTGGTTTAAAATGTGTATTCTCTGCTCTATCTGTTGTTTAGTATTGATGTATGCTGATAAATGACCACTTAACATATTCTGCAGAGGACAGCATTTTAACAGGGGATAGAATTAACCCTGCTCTCTTGCAGCATTTAGGGACACAGGGAAGGAAAAATGGGATTTGATATACCTATTATTTCCTTGTATTTTGGAGGCAGAGTATAATTTGTTTTAGTTTGTAAAAATATTTAAAAATTATCAAGGGAAAAGAACAGTTAGTATTTACAAAATATTTTAAAAAATCAATATATTTTATATAAGAAAGTACACTGGCTATGGAGGCAGAAGACAATAGGATGATGAGCTGTCACTGCAGGATCAGTATTCATTAACCATTCAGTAGCTTTTAGCTATTAATTCAAAACAAGAACACAGAAAGAGATAACGACTATCTAACTTCAGGAAAAATGCAGTAGGGTAAAGGAATGAAAGAATAAAAAGTCCTACTGGAGAAGTTTCCTAGGCTTATGAAGATGACAAAAAGAGTGAACTGAACTGCATCTTTTCTATTACTTGCAGCTGTGATAACTTGAAATATTTTCAAGATGTCAGCTGCAGGCAGAGGCTTCCTCCTCAGTGGTAAGGTCAGCTGTACCTTGTGAATGGGAAAATGGATTTTTGTGTAATGAAGCAAACACTGCATTCATCAACCATTTAAATCAAGTTTTCCATTCAAAACCTATTGATTTTGAAGCCTCTGTTAGCCAGAAGTGCACAGGCTCTTAAATGTTTTGAGAATCTTAAAGGGCAACATGGAAAAAGGTCGATAAAAAATAATCCCTTTATGTGGTTTGTATTTTAAAAGCTCCTACAACAAAATTAAGAAAGTTTTTTTTCTTACTTTATAAATTGGTTGGATGATTCAGACTCAACATTTTATGCTAGAGACTTTGAGAAAACAAATGAACATATTATACGTGACCTATTAAATTTCAGAGAGAAAGTAAAAAAAAAAAAAAAAAGAGAAGAAAACATCACCTTCTGTAGAGAAAAATCCAAACTATTCCACAGTGAGGACATCATGCCATACATAGCACCTTGATCACGAGCTGCCTTCTAAACACAGCTAAGAGAGAAGCTTTGAAAATATGCAAAATCTTCCTGAAGTGCCTTTTCTGGAGCAAACTCTTTAGAAAAAGAGTTTATGGCAGGGCATAGGGGTAACACACACAAACATAATGTTTTGTCTGAAAACTATACCAAGCTTGTTGGAACTCTCAAAGATTGAATCATGGCATCAGGTCCCCCTTATGAAACAGTGTGACCTGTCATCTCAAGCTCCCTGGCTTTGCTGTAGCCCCTTCTACAATGCAAGACCCCAGCCCTGCCAGCCTCTAAGGTAGGATAGTCCAAGCCAGCCCTCAGCACCCCACAACAACCACTCGTTATTAAATAGTTTAGAGTAAGCAGAGGTTCTGCTTCTCCGGATATGATGAGAGCTTTTCTATCCTCATCAAATATTACATGTAAATTCCTGTGAGAAATTTTGGTTAACAGCTAGCTTTCCCGGTAAGATGAACATAATTGCTCAGGATCCCCGATCCACTTCACATGCTAGGCAGGAGAAACTTGCGCTTCTGTGTATTGATTTAAAATTACTATGACTTACAAACGGTCTCTACTTCCATGAAATATACAGAGTTTTGGAGGAAAACTATTAAAGTCTGGTGATGTAAGCAAGACAAAAAGGAAGGAAATGTTCAGAAAGAAGGAAAAAGATTGGTGCCTGTTTCACTTACCATTTTCTCCAGCAGGTACTGTTACAGGATGTGTTGGCACAGTATCAGGATTCACTTTTCCATTCTCAAATGTATCATTTTCAGTTTGCTGCAACTGCCAGTTGAGGCCAAATAGATGCATTGCTGGTGGCAGAGGATACAGGTTATTTGATACTTTTAACTATGATGACAAATAGAACAAATAATGACTTTTCATGCTTTGCACTGGAATACCAACTCATACATTAAAAAATTAAATTACATGAACAAGCATTTGCAGACTAATAGTTCAACTTAGCAGTGGCACTAAGCAATTACTACCACTGTCCTTTAATAATACAGTGCTTTTGGTGAACGCAGTTGACAGAAAGCTCACCAGTCTCATTTTGAGCCTTTTACCGGTCCCAAATCAATGTTCAAAAGGATAGGCAGTAATTATGTTCTTTTCTCTTTTTTCATTTTTGATCATTCTGAAGAGACAAATCATTTAAATGAGCTCCTAAATGACCTACTAAAATAAATTATTTCCCCAGCAGACAGATCTGTCCTGGTTAGCTAGAAAGGGGGAAAAAAAATGCAGGAAGAGAAGAAGGAGGGTGCTGTGGGTGTTGTAGGGCTTACCTAAAACATGAACACTTCATGCTGTCAACAGCACCCTGCACAACCTCCACTTACCTGCCTATTCCTCACACTAGTCTACAGAACAAGGCCAAGGCCACGAGCAGAGCCAGACACTGGAGCCCTTTGCTCTGATTATGATAAGCTAAGTTCCTGAACTACTTAACACACAATTATTAATTAGGAAAGACAGAGTCAACCGGCCATGGTGTTAGAGGGAATTTAAGGAACTTTGGTATCACCAGGGATTAAGGAATGAACCCTAGATAGTAACTTTCAGAGCAAAAATATAAAAAACCAAATCACTTGAGTACTATATTGTGATACACATAACATATGCAATTTTCTGTTGTGGATTATTTAATTCTCTTCCAATGTCTCTATAATACCAACAAAATAATTTTTATTGTAATTACTTTGCATTTGGTATAACGTGAGTTTGCTCATTACATGACAGCAGTCCTTTCAGTGCTAGTAGGGAATAAAAGTACACTGGAAAAACAAAATGTAATCATGTATTTTAATCATTAGTGCAAAATATAAGTAAGATAATTCACTGTACTTTGTTGCTTCTTCTTCTGTCTCTGAAGCAGTAAATGTTATATTGCTATAGCAGTGAATGCTACAGTAAATGTTATTAATTCATTCATTCCTTCTATCTAAATGACAAAAAATTCTTCTCCCCTTTCGGTTTCATCTCTGATCTTCTGATCTATCTGTATTGACCATGGCAACCCCTACTTAAAGATGAACAGGCATTAGTGGAAGTTTCATCAGGCAGACAGCAAAAACTGCAGAATTAAGATCTGTCTGCCAGGTCTTTGCCTTAAACCCTCCCCCTTATCTTGAACAAAACAAAAAACCAGAATGCAACTAAAAAGCTATTACTGAATACTTCAGAGACTGAAATCCTCACTACAGATGACATATTCTCTTTGTTCCGAGTCTCTGACTCTACTATTACTCTTCCTTCTCAGACCTTAAATTGCCTGTCAAAGCCTGATAATGTAGAATGTTCCTTGACCCTAAAAACTTCTTTCTTTTTTCCACTCTCATCTTTTTTTAAAACATAAGTCTGACCGCCACCATTTTTGGCACATCACTAGAATTAGCCATTTTTATTTTGACCCTTCCTCAGCTGAAATCTTTATTTATGAATTAATCATCTAATGATTGTATTTATTTTAATATATTTCAACAAAATCTCTAGGGTCAAACTCTACTATATGTTATACTACTTCATTTCACTGGCAGCAAAGAAAGTCCACAAATAGCTAAGTATTTAATGATTTAAATCCAGTACATTTCTTCTTTTCAGTCTGGAGGTCTAAATCCCCTCTCCTAATTTTGTTGTCTTCTTACTCCTTTTATTAATTCTTCAGGAGGAAAAAAAAAAAAAGAGACATTAATTTTATAGCTCTGTAAGTGCATCCCTTCTGAACACATGAGCTTAGAAGGCCATTAACATCTGCTGGTACTATGTACATGCCCTGTGCCTCTTCATGGTCTACTGGAAGATCAGAGGGGAAGCTCGGACATGACCTTTCAGCCATTCCCTCATAATTCAAAACAGCTGGAATTTTAAGTCTTCAAAGGCAAGGACTGTGGGATCTTATTGATTACATCTCACAGAACCATAGCTACTGCAAGGTAAGTGACAATTACCTTTTCCTTGTGCTTTTACTGATGTGAGTCCTACTGTAGTTTACATAGTGAGTATTAGTTGTATCCCTCAAAAATACTATTCCTCCCTCAATGAACTAGCAAAAAGTTCAATAAACAATGTCTAATAAAAATGAACAGATGGATACATGCAGCTGTTTCACAGATTGTGAATGCAGGAATATTTTCTAAGCAGACAAATAATTTTGCTAGACAATTCCAATGACATCCTAAAACTTACAGTGTTTACTACTACACTAAATAATTCAACTATATAATCTCGTTGAGAAAGTGCTATGGCATTTAGAAAATTCTCCTTTCAGTACAAATATATGAGAACACCATAAAAGAAACAGGCTTGTTGAAAAAGTAATCAAGATACAACACAGAATTTCTTTAGACGGGGGAACTTTAAGAACATGGGTAAATTGAATGATTAAGACAAATTCAGCTACTATTTCGTCAATCAGAATTGGTCTCCTCTCATCCAGCCATCATTATAAAAGCAAACTTTAAGTCCTTATCAGTTTTATAAGGACAGCGAGGCCCCTGATTAAAATTCTTGATGTCACCATGAATCGGATAAGCAGTGCTTGGTACTGGTATCTCAGCAGGGTGTCTCAGACTTTCAAGTCAAATGGTATGAACTAGTTCTGAATTTCCAAAGGGAGATGGATGCAGGCAGACTGCAGTGGTGTATGTTTGTTTGATTTCCTCTGATCTAGAAAAGGATGAAGGCTTTCTTCCACCTTTGGGATGGGGATGTAAGAGTTCAATCCCCTCCTCTGTTTCTATTGTGTTCAGAGAAATAGTAGGTTTATTTCTTTCTATAATGAATTTGATATATGAAGCAAAATTAAAGCAAAAGCATATGAAGCAAAATACATTTCTCTATTTCCTGCTGCAATTTTAGTCCCAAATCTCATGTAAGACAGTTTCTTGATTTTTGGATTAAATATTACCTGTCAGGTCTGGTTTATTCCCTGTGAACTTGAATTTATTTGGTGTCAGAGAATGGCAATGAAGTCAAGAGACCCTTCCTAGAGTTACTAATTCTCAGTCTGCCAAATCTATGAATCTACCAACACCGGAACGACTTTCAACACTGGTATAACTTTGATGCCAGCAAGGACTTGTCTGAGAATGCCAGATGCCTCTAACCAGAAGGCATGCAGATTGTGATGGCTGTGATTATGGATCACAACTACTCAATCCAAATAACCCACAGCTGTAAGCATGTATGAATCCTCAGGGGATGAGAGAAAATGTGCCCACAATCCCTAACAAAAGCCTCCTCTTACTTGTATCAAGACTGGGATGATTGTTCACATTATGGAACAGATGAACAGGAGAACAGATGATGATGATGTCTGGGGAAAAGGAGTCCAGGAAGGCTGGACATGCTTTAAAGAAGGAAATCTTCAAGGTGCAGGAGCAGACTGTCCTCATATGCCAAAAGATGAGCTGGCAGGGAAGAAGGAGGCCTGGATCAACAGAGAGCTTTAGATGGAACTCAGTGTGAAAAAGAGGGTTTATTGCCTCTGGAAAAAAGTGCCAGCAACTCAGGAGGACTACAAGGATGTCGTGATGCCATGCAGGGAGAAAATTGTAAGAGCCAAATTCCATCTACAACTTAATCTGGCACTGCTGTAAAAGATGACAAAAAGTGTTTTTACAAACACTCAGCAAAGAAAAGGAGGGCCAAGGAGAACCTCCATCCTTTGTTGTATAAATGTAGCGACAAAAGATGAGGAAAAGACTGAGGTACTTAATGTCTTCTTTGTCTCAGTCATTATTAACAAGTCATCAAGGTATCCAGCCCCCGGAATTGGAAGACAGAGAGACGGAGCAGAATGAAGTCCCCATAATCCAAGGGGAAATGGTTAGTGACCTGCTATGCAACTTAAACACACACAAGTCCATAGGGCTTGATGGGATTCACTCAAGAGGATTGAGGGAGATGACAGAGGAGCTCTCCAAGCCAGCTTTAATAATTTACCAGCAGTCCTTGTCAATCAGAGAGGTCCCTGTGACTGGAAGTTGGCAAATATCATGCCCATCTACAAGAGGGGTCAAAAATAGGACCCAGGGAACTACAGGCCTGTCAGCCTGACCTCAGTGCTGGGAAGGTCATGGAGTAGACCACCTTGAGTGCCATCATGGAACGTGTAAAGGACAACCAGGGGATCAGGCCCAGACAGCATGGGTTTAAGAAAAGCAGGTCTTGCTTGACCAACCTGACAACCTGATCTCCTTCTATGAGACAAAGTGACCTGCTGAGTGGATGAGGGAAAGGCTGCAGATGGCATCTACTGGGACTTCAGTAAAGCCTCTGACACCATTTTCCACAGCATTCTCCTGGAGAAACTGGCTTCCCATGGTGTGGGGGGTGTATTCTTTACTGGGTTAAAAACTGATTGGGTGGCCAGGCCTAGAGAATGGTGGTGAATAACACTGAGCTAGTGGTCAGTCACGAATGAGGGAAAACATTCTTGTTCTCTACAACTACCTGAAAACAGGTTGTAGTGAAGTGGGTATAAGTTTCTTCTCCCAGGAAACAAGTAACAGTCCAAGAGCAAATGGCCTCAAATTATGCCAGCAGAGGTTTAGATTAGGTATTAGAAAAAATTTTTTCATGGCAAGCGTTGTAAAGCATTGGAACAAACTGTCCAGAGTAGTGGAGTCATCCAGAAGTGTTCAATAAACTGTATGAAGATGGCTCTTGAGGACACAGTTTAATTGTAAACATGGTGGTGGTGCTGGGTTGACAGCTGGATTTGATCTTAAAGGTCTTTACCATCTTTAACTATTCTACAATTCTAGGATCTTCTTCCTATTCTGCTGTTTCAGTCCCCATATCTATTGTGCTATTGTGCAACGTAATCTCTAGCTACCAAGAGATCTTCACCTTGTGACTGAGTTGTTTAAGGTGGTACTTGTACTGCTACTGGACAAATTACCTGCATGGCCAGCCTTTATAATGTGGTGATGGTTTAAATGGTGAGGAGTCCATTCTCTCTAACAGAGTGAGAAGAAGAGGTATCAGAGACAAGGAAGCTCCCTAGGATTTGGGCTGCTCTTGGCATGAACACAGCACCAGTGTCTGTGTCTGGGAAGTGCTGGTGGATATGGCTAAATTGACCAGAACAGATCTCCAACATAAAAGCAGTAACAAATTAATAGCTGGTCTTTTGCCCCCTGCGGTCCCCCCTACTTCCATGCCAATTGAACTGTGATATTCAAAAATTCAGAGCTCAGATTAAAGGAGTGCATTTATACCTACAATAGCCTTGATGCTAACATAAACATGCTATCATTTGTTGCAGTCTATTGGGCAATCTTACCACCTGTCACCACAGAGTTCACTGAAGGGTTTCTGAACCATGTTAAACTGCTTTTTCAAGCTTGGTTGATTTTGTCTTTCACTGTGTAATTGAGGTCTAGTTATTTTGGTTTGTAACCAGTCTACAAAACCTTCATGTCCACTCAATAATTAAAATGGCAACTAAGAATACATTTCACAGCAAACACTTGAAAAAATTTGACCAGTTTACACTGTGTAAAACATTTTGCAATAATCTGCTTCAGGAAGAAGCAGGCTATCAGGCTTCTTCATTCTTTTATTATTGCCATCCCAATTATTGTGCTTGCTCCTTTCTCAAGCTAGTATTGCTGTGCTTTATGCATTCCCTTTACAAGGAACTTGTTCTTGAGCAAACACACTGTATTATCACTTCAAAACCCTCTTCCATTCTTCAGCATCCAAAATGAAATCAGTCTCTATTAGTAGGTAGTAAGAGAAATGGATAATTTATGTAACTATGTGGCAGAAGTAGAACTGTGAGACCTGACAACTACCTGCTACATTTGACTGGGGAGTGCCTTCCCTTTGTTGCCTTGCTCACTATCTCAAGGCACAAAAAAGAACTGTAACAGAAAACCAATTTATGTATCTGTTTCTCTGTTTAGCAAGAACAGGACTTGTATGAATTTTTTCCCCCTTCTTGTACACTTAGTTGTCAGTAATAAGAGGATATAGACAGATAGAAAAATAAAGAAAATAGACAGGTGTTAGCATGATCCAGTATCCAGGATGTAGCTCTGAATAGAAAACAAAGTTTGGACTCAGATGTGAATACACACACTATAATAGGGTTTATGATTGCTATCAGAAAGGAAGAACATTTTTTTCTTTGCATGAAGGGGTAGCAATATAAAGTAAAAGCCAGAGAAACTTATTTTTCTGGTCAAAATTCAAGGATGTCTCTATCGTAACTCACCAGGATCAACCACATTTTTTTCTAAAGTACTATAAATGACAAATAGGTTCACATGAAAAACAAAGGGCATGGCAAACACTGTGCAGGTGAAAGCTTAACAGATGCAGATGATAATGCTGATGATGCACAAACAAACCCATACACATACAAGCAGAGGCTTTATTCACAGTAGTAGTCCTACAGTAAGTGGAGAGGTAACCCTCTGAAGTACCAGTCACAAGTGCCAGCAATTCAACACCTTCCATTCTGCATCTGGTAAACTTGCTTTTTCGGGAAAGAATTCTAAAGGTGACACAGGGTGTCTCAGGGGAAGAAGAATTCACAGGTAGGAGGATTCTTTCAAGTAGAAAGAAGAAGAAATAGAGTTGCCTGAATTGGGAAACATGCTTCTAGTGTCCCTCCAGCTTTTCTTAGAATAAAAACAGATGAAAAATTAACATCAGGCAGCAGAAAGAAAAAACACTGGCTATCCCTTAACAGCAAACATCTCCCATAAGGAGATAAGGATTATGGTGTATGCTCTATAACAATAAAGAACTCAACACAGTGGAGAAAGTTGGCAAGAGGAACTGAATGATATTGGTGACCCTCCTCCCCTTCTCCCATGTGTTCTACAAGGTATGGTAATCAAGTCTTATTATTAATGAAGCTGTGCTTGAAGATGAGCTCCTTGGTAAGATATTGAACTCATCTTCTAGGACTGCCACTGCTACATACTTTAGGGTGCTCGTGCTTTCAAACCATAATTTATAAAATTGCTTCCCTAGAATTAATAGAATAATATATATGCACACTTGCATACAAGGAAAAGGGAATATAACTTATATTTAAAGCAAGGCAAAAAGATTATAATTTAAACTAAGCAAATTGCAATTATTGCTCAATCTTGTTGAAGGATTATCTTCTAGTTCATCTCCCTGTTGGCAATACATTTTAAAATGAAATATTTGAACACTGAAGTGGTTTTTAAAATTATCTTCCATATATTTTTCTTGAAGCCATAATTAGAATCTAAACCTATTTTATTCTGAAGGACCTGAAGTGGACCAGAAGATGTGCAAATGAACTGTCAGTGATTTGCATTCATTTGCTTTTTTTCTCAGATAATAGGATACCTTGGATGTTGCTGCAGATCAAATAGTGAATTAAAAATAGTTAATTAAAATTTAAAATAAAGTGAATTAAAAGTTACAAAGACAGATTCTTTATTTATTACTGTTTTTCTCAAATCAGTGAAAAGCCTGTTATTTCTAAATTAAAAATAACTTTTAAGTACATGCTTTTGAGCAACTTCAAAAAATCAGTCACCAGCAGCATCATATAAAAGTTGCTGAACATATACTCTGAATGCAAAACATTTCAGTGTAGCATTATATGAAAAACTTAGTAATACCTATCAAGATCAATACAGTAACTGAAAAAGTGTGGTCTTTTCCCTTTTATCCTGAACAGTTGAATGGGTCTATTGATTTTACTATTTCATCTGCAAAAAGATCCAACCTTTCTAGTCTACTCTCATTTTCTCTTGAAACTTTTTAACAAAGAATTTGCAAACACATCATAAAAAATTGCCTAGAAAAAATATAGTAACAGAGGTATATCAGCTACCTACTATAGATAAACTTGCTCTCTTCGACCGCTAATCAGAGATGAGTACACGTCATTTTAAAGTATTGTTGCATTTGAACTGTTAAGAAAGATGTGCGGTGATCTTGGAGTAAATATTTTTACTACATTCACCCAAAAATGGAACATTTATTCCTCTGAAAACTTGTACAGCTATATGTCTCATTTCAGTTGTCAAGCCAGGGACTATTATGTAACAGTGGTCTAATTCTGTCAACTGCATTATGTGAGGCACATTCAAAGCTTAAGGGAGAATCCAGATTTCTTAAAACAGAAACAAAGATCATTATTCAGTAGCCTCTTATTTAAGTAAGATGTATCTGCTATATCTTGTTTCAGATTTGTCCATTTATTCTGATGAACAGCCAATCTACCCCATTTTGTAATAGTTTTCAGTATTACCTAAATAGTCTTTAGTATTATCCTGGGCTTTCTCCTGAACCTAGCTTATTTTTTTTCTGTTAATATTGTTTACAGTCTAACAAGATGGTGAAAAATCATTACAGGTGAAGAGACGATGGGAAAGTGCAAATTAGACTGCTGACTCTTTTGAGACAAGGCCTCTTTTGTCTCGTTTAGTTCCCACAAAGGCATGAAAATATTCTGTAAATTTTGGGTTTCTGTCTAATAAAGTCATAATAAATGATTTTGTTTTCAAGTATTGTGGGGGAGAAAAAATTCCCCTGATTTACATGTCTCAAGACTGGGTTAAGACTGCAGGCTAATAACTTTTCTGTATTGCTTCAGGCATTTCTTTACCTTATTCCTTCACAATCTTTGACTCCTTCCTTTCTATCCTTAAACTTGTTTCCTGGAAAACAGCTGATGCTCAGGTTTGTCTTTATCTATTTTGTCTTTATCTATTTTAGTTTTTTGCCACAAGACTCCAACAAGAAGTCTTGCTTCATCACAGCCCTCATAACACAGGAGTGTTAAGAAAAGCAATGACAATGTAATGTCTTCAAAATTTACTGGAAACACCTTTCTTAGGCAGGAGCATCAACGAATCATCCAACCATTTTTATAGTTCAAAGCCTTATTTATTACAAAAAACCAAACACCCCAAACCTAACAAAAAACCTCACAAATCTCTTAGGGATATAATAATAATTAAATGGCACTATATGATCACGCATAACCTATTTGCATGTTGATGGCACAGAGAAGTGCAATCTGATGAAAAGATTTATGAACCAAAGGAGAAAGAAACAGGAGCCAATTAATGCAATGTTCAAAGGACACACTGAGCTGGGATTTTATAGTGTATAGTGAAACACTTGTGTTGCATATTTCCATCTCATGACTGGCTAAAAAAGATCAAAGCTTTTTTATTCCATATTAAGAATGACAGAATATTACAGTAAACATGCAATGAGGAGAAATGTAATAAGCTTTAATAAAAGATGATAATAAGGTTTGATAAGAACTTTTGGAATGTCACCAAATCTGAAATGTAAGATGAAAGCATCTGCATGTAGAGATTGTAGTGTGTTATTTGGAACCCCACGGAGCTAAACTGTGATTAGAACTCCATATTTTTCCATAAATTAGCTTTTGTTTTGAATTTCCTGCTGAGATCATATGCAAGTTGATTGAACTTGCAAGTCAATATATAGGTTTCCTAATCCTTTGCTGTTTTTTAGCCTTCATGATATCACAATTACAGCAGTTCACTTGCAGATCAAAGGTACATGACTGATGCCAAAAGAAAATAGCCTACAACCTCTTTACAAAACTTCTTCACGGTGATTTAGACCTATCCATGACAATTACCACTCACCTACCTGAACTGCACAAATATGTATACGCATAAACCAACCACTCCATGCAGGTCAGCATTCAAACCCACAGAATTTTCACTTAAATCTGGACACTTAAAGATGTCACTTAAAGAATGGACATGCTGAGTTCAGCATCAAAGAGGCCTTTTTACACAACTCTACCTTACCCCAACACCTCCAGGGTAAACTTGTAAGCCATCAGGTACCTGCATAAGCAAATAATCTTGTGCAAATCCTTGGCTCAGAACCCCACTGTTTAAGACAGCTTGGTGATTGAAGTCATCCCCTTACCGAAACCTCTCCACCACCCTAGGGACTGGCTCCTAGATGGAGCATCCTTTATTATATTGAAACTAATACATTTTATGTGCATTGGAATAACACGCTATATTTCTCCACTAAAGTGAAATGTGGTTTTTATGAAACTGCTCCTGTGAGCAAAGTTACACAGTAGGTACATGAGAAATACTACCAGTAAGAAGCAAACAGAAAAAATAGTTTACCATATATGATTTGTGAAAGGAAACTATGACATAAAGACAACTTTATTGTTAATTGTTTGTAAAGTCAGTGAATTGCTTGCAAGCCAGTTTGTAAGCAACTCTGTATTTTGTAACAGTTATGTAAGCCTTGGGAAAAACAAGTTAGGATCACAGTTTCACATTATTTTTTTTTCTTTTTAAAGTTAAATCAGCCATAATATTGAACTATAAAATCCTGCAGGTGATATTAAGAATAGCCAATCTTAGCTCTAAAGTCACCTATAAAATTGATGAAGAAAACTAACTACTCCTTTTACTGTGTGAAAATACACTGGATCAGTAACAAGGATGTGTTTTAACATTATCCTCTACTTTTGGCTACAGCTGAATTGAAATAAGAGAGATGTGGAGTGAGTCAAATGAGGATCCACTGTCCAGCAAAAATGCCTCATTAAAAAGTGGTGTGAGACTTGGCATTTCGAAGATGAAAGAGAAGGCTAAACAACAGGTAACACTTTCAAAAGTGAAGATAAATTTACTGTCCCCCGTTATTGTGTAACACCTTGTGAACTCATGAAATCAGTGGTTAGCAACAGGTTAACTCTATGCAGCTGGGTATTGTTTTGCAGCTGGGTATTGTTTTAATTTCCAACAATTATCATTAAATAAAAATACCACTCTTCCTGTATCATAGCAAAGGTAACTTAAAAGTGTTATTAAATTAAAAACCCACAGGAAACATATCTATTTCTATACTTAAAGGTTTCCGGAGCGAGCTAATTTTTAAAATGGTTGATATTCACTTATAATACCTAACATCCTCCTGTATTACTGTTTCTATAGAGTTAGTAAAAGAGATGCATCTGTGTGACCCTATTTCATCAAATATTGTCAAAACCACTCTAGTTTTATTTGAATGGTTTTATTACTGAGGAAAATTAAGCATTTCAAATGCAAATATCCACACCATCCAAAGAGTTGCAGCCCACTTCTTCCTGGATTGGCAAACTACAAATGCTGTCATAGGTGACAAGTCCTAAGAGACAGTGGTTTTTTTTTTTTTTTTTTTTTTTTTTTTTTTTTTTTTTTTTTTGTGAATGAAGTTATCTGAAATGGATCAATTTGAAAATGAAGGATCTCATATTGAAAGATTCTTGTCTACTTCAGAGGACATCTAACTTTCATCCATAATTAATTCCTGCAGTGGGGTAATTACACCCATATAAAACCCATGTCTTCTTGTGATCTCAGTCATAAGTGTACCTCTATTGCTTAAAGCAAGGTTGGACACATGCACTAGACCTTTTCATTCTAGAGTGCTTGTGTATGGAGAGGTTTACCGAAATCTCTTCTAAATCAGACATTTTTAACAGCATGACTTTTTTTAAAGCATTCAAAAAGAGAGCAAGCAGTTTTCTTCACAAAAAAAGATCCAAGAAAAGATTTCAATTTACAGAAAAGATGCAATTTATAAAAGAGGCAATTGAAACACAAACCTACTAGCTTTAATACATGTATTATAATTCAAATATCGCAGCAGACAGCATATCTCTAAGAGCTGGCTTCTTTCTTCACAGGCATGAATTAGAAATTAATTCTCTTCTTCAGCAAAGAAGAGAAGACTAATCCTATGTCCACAACAACTTGAGTAATCAACCAAGTAATTTAATCTTTGCTTTGCAAAACCTCTTAAACATAAGCATGCTCTTGAAGTATTACATATGTTTACATACTACTAAAATATACTACATGTTTACCTGGACTGATAAAATAGAAACAATATCTCTAAACTACTCTAAGCTTGCTATTTATAAAAAATGGTGCCTTTTACCTGAATTTCTCATTAGACTGAAAAATTGCTACTATTTGGGAACCTGTGAGAAGGACACACATCTCTACATAACCTGCTTGCAGGAGATTTCAGCATTCCTGAAAACAGCATCCAGATTTTGAAAAAAAATCATACTGCATCACAATATGATGTCAGAATCGAAATGTGTCACCTATGGACAATGACATCATCATGTCATCTTGCAGTTTATTACTACACCTGTTATACTGACAGAATTAATGAGTTTCAATTTGCTCCAGCGGGCAAAAGCGAAAGGGTGACAGGACTATTGCCAAAAACCTTGTGATAATACTTATTTAGAATACAAGTCTTCTTTGGAGCAGAGGTGAGTATGTTCCTTGACAGATTAACTTTTTAAATCCCTTGAAATCTTGTCTTTTCTAACCTCCTGACTGTCAATTACATGTTCCTACATTCTGTGTGAAGATTGTCTTTCTCAATGAATGTTTTATTCTCATTGCCAGTAACAATAACAGCAAGTGACTTCCACAACACCAATCAAGAACTAGCACTGGAAACTCCCGAAACAGTAATATTATGCTTTGCACTTAATCTGAAACACAGGTAAGAGACTTTTGCTTTAAAAACATCAACCAAAAGCATTATCCACAATGGTATTCTTGCAAGTATATTTAATATTTATGCTTCAAGACAGAGATGTTCAACATGTTTAGATTTTGTACTATTTAAATAGTACACAAAAACACTTTCAGTCCAATAAGGTGATCAACATAAGAAATTATGTTACTGTTTGTAATATATTTCCACACCAAGGAGGCCCAATGAGCTCATCATCAATGCTGTAAACCTTATATGAAACTCATACAGCTATCTAAAAGTCACAGCTATGAGATACCAAGGAAAATAATGTGATCTCATGTTAGACAGAGCTGAAAATCTCTGGAATGGCAGAAAGTCACAGAAGTGCTAGCTGTAATATTAAATCTCATGTTAAAGCATAAAAACAGTGAACAGTGACACATGTATCTGAGTACTGCCATTTACCAAGCACATGTCAGAAATGACTGAAAGGAGTTGCTTGAACTTAGTAAGGCAAGGTTTACCATGTATCAATCATTCAGCTTTTATAGTTCTGTATTTAAAGATTATGAAGTATTAAAATAGAAGTAAGACATTAGTATTTCAGACCTCAAGGACTATTCTGAGGTCCATTCAGGAGTTAAAATCCTTTGAATTTTTAGAAGGTGGTTTTCTAGCTGCTAAATAATTGCTTTGTACCATGTTCACCATGTATCTGACCACATACTGAAGGCCTAACTGAAGGGACTACACACCCTTTGGTCCTGCCTTGTCATTAGATCACACACCTGCTCTTCTGTCAGGAGAGAGCAACATGTGGCACTGATGTCTAAAATAACAAGCAAGCAGATTTTGACAGGTGCAGAGCAGAGCCATACATGCTGGGAAGGCAGAGCCCTACACATGGCATTGCCATCAGAGGCAGCCAGGTTCTGGCTGCCCATGGCCCATGACACTTAGAGCTATGGAGACCTGGAAATGTCCATTCTGGACAGAAGCATGACATCACTATGTACCTAATCCACAGCTTCTTACTTTGAGAATCAGACACTTCCAGCTCCTACCAAGCTTTAACCTGGGGGAAAAAGGATGACAAGGAACACTGCTGCTGCCTCCAAATGCACTAGAGACACGTGGAGCCTTCCCTAAAAGCCCCATGGATTGGTAAAATGAGAAGCAGTCTACATTCTGCAAGGAGTCATGTACTTTCTACAGTGCTGGAGATACTGGCTGCCTTCACAACTTCAGCTACAGGCACACGGTGAGCAAGAACATGAGACATTAATATGGTTCTGCTAAGGGCTTGGTGCAATCAGAGAAGGCTAAGTAGCCAAACTTAGAAAACTGGCATGCTTTCTCAAAAAGGTTTATGGAAGAGAAGTCTCCTTGCTGTAGTTTTCCCTTGCATGGCAGTTTGAATATACTGTGATATGTAGATTTTGTAAACTGCAAAATCTCAGAGCACTTTCTTCAAATGATGGCAACAGGCCAAAAGGAATGACAAAATATTTCTGTGGTTTTTTTTTTTTTTTTTTTTTTTTTTTAAGAATCATATATATAAATGTATTAGTTTACCCCATGTCTCTAATGTGTTGGAAAAAGAACTGGGATGAGAACATAAACTTGGCTAGCTCTAAAAATCTGCCACACACCTTCAGACAGGGAATATATTTCCAATCCATACACCTCAGTGGAGCTGTGGGCACAGCTAACATCCCAGCACAACCAAGCAAGAGAGACAGAAATGGGAAGAGAATGTGGAAAACCAAAAGTTCTTGATGAAACTCTCAGTGACAATAACATTAAAATACTCAAAATTAAATGCATGTCAAAGAGAAAAACAGTTTCTATAAACACAAAATGAAAGTAAAAGTGATTAATGGCAACTAAACCACACTCTCCCTCATGCCTGTTAATTACAATACCTATGCTGGGTATTGTAATAAAAATTCCATTTAAATGGTATTATTAATTAAGTTGTTTTCCTTATTCCTGTCAGTACCTGAGCTTTACAAATAGCAGAATAATGTTAACTTGGCATTGTAATCAAAAAGAAATATTATATTGTTCTTTATTGATAAAATAAAATAGATTCCTTTTGATTACAGGTATATTTAGTCATTGCTTTAGATATAAAATTCAGTTCTACAATTGCCATGGCTGAAAATCCATTAGTTTTGGGGAGGGTGGATGACTTCTGCCACTGAACCCAAAAGGAAAGGCATCTGGTCCCCCACAATCTGGAAAAGATGTGAATGCCAGCAGCTGTCACGCTAAATACTGAGTAATATGGGAGAATCAAAGACAACAAACTTGGAAAGTGCACTGAAGATATGGAAAGTTAACCTCAGTCTACAGAAACAGACACTTTAATAATTTTTAATGATTACTTAAAACTCTCTGAGGGATAGTTAACTGACTCTCAGCTGTAATTTTCACACTTTGCATCTTTCTGGGTCAATCTCCTCAAACGATGAAACTTGTTTGCTGTTTTTCCTGGCCACCTCCTTCTCCTCTTTCTACCTTAAAATCTCGGAAGTTTCTCTGTTGTTATTCTCAGGAAGTTTTTGAGATAACTCTGAAGACAGTTGTCCATTATTAGAAATACATTGGCATATAAATTTTCAGCTTACTTTTAATATTTTGAGATGATGAGAGAACAGCAACATTTTTAGATGGTCAAAAAGTATGAGTGCACAATATAATAACTACAGAATAAGCACAATATAGCTATTTTATACACTGTGGAAAATATGAATTATCTGTAATTACCAAACATGGCTTTCTAGCCTGGTATCTCTTTTCCATGCAAATTTCAGTTGCAATTTGCATTATGATTGTATGTTCATCTCTATGTCATAGCAGAACATAAGTTTTTCTACTGCTTCTCAAAGAATGAAATATAAACTAAAATACATGTTTTTCCAGAAGATATTTCACCAGTTAAGTCTAAATGTTAGATTTCTTTTCTGTCCAAAATTGATTTGAGTAAGTAGTAAAAAAGTAGTGCTAAAAAATGATAAAGAATGCTGATGAAAGCAGATGTAATAAAGTAGTCCTGTGGCCTTTTTAATTAAATTAATTCCTTTTCTTTTTTAACCTACAGAAGAGATGTCCTCCTATTATCACTGATGTAAATATTTGCTTTATCACAAAGGATAGCCGGTTGGTGTATATTCTTGTTCTGACCACCGACTGCACAGCTAAGGCTAACAAAATTATCAGTCCCAATGATCAATTGTTACACAACGAGTAAAACGCTCAATAGATTTAGAAGTATGACAGATTGTTGTGAAGAAGTCAGGACAGCAGAAGCCTGACTAAATAGCTCAGGTCTTACTGTGTATTCAAAGAATGTTTTATGTTCATACAAATCTATTTAGTAGACAGGAGACAAAATTCATGACAGATGCACACAATCTTTCAGTGTACAACTCTTCAAGCTTAGTTGAGTGAATCTGGTGTTGTGCAATGCCAGCAATGACTAAGGAAAATTGCTCGCCTCTTCGGCCCCGTGTACAGTGACAACGGCAGTAATTTCTTGCATTGATTTAGACAGTGTCAAGACAGTGCCACTGGCAATGGAGAATCAATTGCCAAAGCAACTCCTGGGAAAGAAAGAGGGGTCCTGATGTCTCCAAATTCTTATTAATTTTATCCAGTTGCTGAATCCACACTTCAGAAGAAGTAATTAGTACAGTACAAATCAGTTTGTTAATACAGCTGGTCAGAGTCTATGCTATGCAACAACACACTGGAAAAAATTCCTTCTGACTGCTTAGTTCCCCATAATTATACAGTGGATTTTATGTTACACAGTGGAAAAAAACCACAAGAACAACAAGCTCTCTGTTTAGTAAAACCAAAAGCTGACAGAGAAGATCCCAAAAAGTAGAACTGAAGGATGGAGGTTACATAGGAAACTTTGACTTAGGAGGTCTACAAAACTTTCCCTTCATTCATTCACTGCAGAAGATGGAGCTCAAGGAGGCAGTAAGCCATGGGGAGACAAAGGACAAAGTTCTGTTTTGTCTCGCACTTTGTACAGCTGCACTCTATTTCTGTCTCTCACAGGGACTTCCTGTACCAAGTTGGGTGAAACTATTAATGTCAAACTAAAGACAACTTCATACTTACTGTTTCATGGCTTAAATTTAATATGCTCTTCCTAGTCTTTCAAAGAGAAAGAAAGGTTTTAAAATTTTCATGTTGGAAAAAAAATGGTTTTCTTCTTCCTTGGTTGTAAATCCGATTACAGACAGCACTTAAACAAATGAGAAGCTTGAAGAAATTCCAGTGTAAACTTGATCCCAAAAGGAGGCAGTTTATGTTCTTTACTCCCCATTATTAAAACCTATTATTTTGGGGAGCTTTTCCTTGAATCCTTTACTTTAGAGCTGTTTTTTAATTCCACTCTTCTTTATGTTGCTGCACTATCTTTTGGTCCAGCATTTGCATGTTTCTGTTGCTTAACTTCTTTCCCAACCATAACAGTATATGAAGCCTCTAAACAAAGGACCAGCATTTTCCAAAACTCACTTCTATTTTCCTTAAAAATTAGTAGGCCTAATTGACAGGAATACTAAAATATTTTGTGCATCACAGAATGGTTGAGAGAGACCATGAAGGCTAGAAAAGCAAGAATATAAAGAAGGTTTGGAAAAGAGACTTTCTTTTACACTAAAGTAACATTTTCAATTCCTTGTGATTTCCAAGACTGCATTAAGTGGCTTTACAGTGTAGCGTTTGCTCTGGTCTCTACCCATGCTGACACCCCCTGCTCTCACCTCATCTTTGCAGACTTTGTCAACGTAGGAGTCTTTCCTGTCAGAATGATGGAAGAAGTGCAAGACACACCAGACTCCCAATGCAGCTCCTTCCTCTGGCTGGGCTAATTGACGGAGCAGTAATTGACTGAGCAGTTCTGCAAAGGCAGACATGAAGTCTAGCAAACTGTCTCTTCTGCCTTATGTTGCCTGAGCAGAGGCAGTGGGATCTCAAGTCACTTTCTCTACCCCATACTCACTGCAGCTAAAATAAGCCTGGGCATGACACCTTCATCTCTCTGCATTTCTGAGAAGGGCCTGGTTACACCACCATTCACTGGATGAGTGGTTCTATTAGTTCTTCAGTCTGAAGCCGTCACAGTCACACAATGGACATCAGCCACACTATGTTCCTTATCAATGTGTACTGGCATATTTTACAGCAATCACACTGCAAAATGGCTGTTTTCCCCAGCTCTTGACAATGACACTTCATACCGAATTCTTTCTTTCATGCTAATGCTACAAGGATGTAACATTTTTATGCTTGTGGCAATGTGTCTTTATGAAGTTCAAAACATGTCTCAAAACTGGCTTTACAAATATGACATGCCACCTCAGCTGCTGTAAACCTCAGCAGATGTGCCAGACCATGCTGGAGACATGTCATGGGATGCTAGAGGTCACACAATGCTGCACTCCTTCCCATTTTTTTTATGTTATGACAAATTTCCTACTCAGACATTTCCCTTTCACACTTACGTTACGAAACATATGTCTCCTATGAGGACAGGCTGGGTGAGCTGGGGTTGTTCAGCCTCAACAAGAGAAGGCTCTAGGGAGACCTTACAGCAGCCTTCCAATACCTAATGGGGGCCTGAAAGAGACCTGGAGAGGGATTTTTCACAAAGGTGGGTAGTGATGGGACAAAGCAGAATGGCTTTAAACTGAAAGAAGGTAAGGTTAGTTTAGATATTAGGAAGAAATTTTTTACTGTGACAGTGGTCAGACAATGGAGCAGGTTGTCCAGACCAGTTGTAGATGCCTCATCCCTGGAAGTGTTCAAGGTTGGATGGTGCTTTGAGCAACCTGGTCCAGTGGAAGGTGTCCCTGTCCATGGCAGAGGATTTGCAACTAAATGATCTTTAACGTCTGTTTCAAACCAAATAATTCTCTGATTCTGTGAAATAATTAATCAAGACAAAGGACTGCTTCCACCTTACATTAATGATTTCTACTGATTTACACTTGGATGGTCTATTAAATGGAGAATATTTCTGATATTACATCTGTAGAGATGGAAAAACCACATATATGAATGAGTGCAATCCATTCGTGATTTTACGGACCCGAAGTTCTCTAGAGAGCATTCCTGAGTGCTGAATTTTATATTTAGACTGCTGAGTTAGCTGAAATATGTGTATTATCACCAGTAGGCAAAGAGCTCCCTATTGACTATGGGCTGAGGAAGGCCCTTGTGCATTGTTTGTTTCAGCAAGGATGTGAGCTGGCATGTGCCCATGAAATGAAATCTTGTACAGCTATAATTGTTTTTTTGGATTTTTTTACAGGGTATGTGAATAAATGATGTGTGGAGCTGAAAGCTCTCACTCACTGGAAAGCTTGGCTCATTTTTCTGAATACATGAATAGAGGTGCATTAGACATGCTTATATTTCTTAATGTGCCTCTGGGAGAAATAAGCTGGTACAGCTATCTTCCTGTGCCCCTCAGAGTCATAAGTAATCTGGCTCTTTCAGGCTAGCAAAGTGTAGAGCTCAGCTCAGAATCGGGTCTCCAGTATTTTACTATACGTATGGCTGTTTTTCCTGGCTCTTGACAGTGACACTTCATGCTGAATTCCTTCTTTTGTATTTATGTATTTATTTAGTAGCAGATGTTTACTTCTGATGACTTATGGGGCAGTTATTACAGAGACTGAGCACAATTACTGTGTTTTATAAGTGGGATTATTTCAATCCCACTTCAAAAAAGATCCAGTGTCAAAGCTTAACTCTAAACCACACCTTTAAACTCCTCTGCACATTCACACAAAATAAACACAAATCCAGTGATTGAAGGGGGCTCAACAGCAGTGGCAAGCACTACATTTGCACACATGGTTTTTGCTCTTTGGGGCTGGCAGCTGAGGTGGAAAGGGTGCTCAGAGGGCTCTGCTTTGCTGGGGCAGAGAACAATTTCTCCAGCTACTCAGCAACCCAGTTTCTTGCACTGCTCACAAGAGTTCCAACCCAGTAAGAACTACTTCAAAGGCTTTATACAGCTTAAGCTGTGTCTTGCATTGAAAAGCTTATTTCAACAAAGGCAATGAAGATTAAAGATCTTAAGGCCTTCTAGGCTTTATTATTAATTTACACTGATTTTAAAAAGAGGGAGGGAGAGATTGACTCTCCTCTTTCTATTTTCTTTCCTTGACTCCCTAAGACTCTGAACCTGTGTGCAACCAATACCAAAAACCAGACTCCTGCACTTATATTTCCGTAACTGTGGTGACTTAAAACTTCTAATTAATAAATCAGTTAAAAGAAAGTCTTTGAAGACCATTTACAGACTCAGAGATGAAAAAATCTTTAATCTGGACAAAGCCACAGAGGAAGCTACGAGTGCAAAATGATCATATTCTGTTCCCTTATTAAAGTCAATGGCATCTTGTCATAGAAAGCACTGCCCCCATTAACTGCCTAAAACTCAAATTATATAGTATTTGTAGTGAACATTTATGAAAATAAATAATTAAAGAGATGAAGAAATAAAGGAAATCTTCTAAAATAAAAACTGGAAAATGCAATTTAACAAACAAATAGAGAAAAGTGACAATAATTACAAATAAACAACCCACAGGAGAGGAATAAGTCTACATCTTCACTGCATGTTATCCTTTTGGACTGTTATTTTTCCTGTCTTACAATCAAATGTCTATATTAGACTTTTGCTCTAGCTCTATACACAAATGTACATGTATGTAATGATAAGTGATTGTCAGCATTCTTAAACATTGTGATATGTTAAGCAAAATGAAAGGAGAAGAGTTCCATAGGTATGTTGCAAGTTATATTCATATCATGGAATTTTTAAAGCCTATATTTATAGTTTAATGGGAGTTCAAATACTTCTTTGAACTTAACTCACTGACCATCAAGCTTGAAAAATATTCAGTGATTGCAAAATATCCAAATTTTCTAATTCCTCTAAATGATTGGTACTTTTCATTAAATCCTTGTGGCTTTTAGTGTTACCAAAGACTTTGGTAGTTACAGGTTAGTATGTCACAGTGCACAAACAGTCCATCAGACACCACTGTTCACACTGATAATTACAAAAAAAGGGACTCACCTATAAAGTAGGACAGCAGTATTGCCAGCAGCACTGAGACCCCTACAGCACACAGTGCAGTACATTTCCAGCTACAGTACTTCGAAGACTTCTTGAATTTAAAAGCACTTCTGGATAGAGTGTTCCTAGGTAGTGGCCGAGTAGGAGGGGAATAAACAGAGCCGGATGCCATTGTGTACCCTGGTGTTGCAGTACTGAACAGCGGTGTGGTCCCTGTTCCTGTTTTGAATAGGAAATGCCTGTGAAAGAAAGAGCATACGTAAAGTATAAAAGTAAATAAACCTGGAGCACAGGCAATCATACCTCTTTTGTTTAATGTTGCCTATTTTTCACAGCATCCAATCTACAAAGGGGCATAGAAGCAGTAACTTGTCACGACACTCACACATAAAGAGACACTTTCCTTTCAAGTAAAGACCAAAGCCCCCCAAACATTACTAATACACTGGTATCCAGACAGGAAACAGAACTACCCAAAATATAGTGTAGTAGGGAGGAAGTCTCTCACAGTTTATCCAACAAGTAGGGACAGGCTTTCTGCTGCTGTTTATTTGTGTTGGCTTCTGCTACAGACCACAGGGAACTCCATTAAAAAGTCAATAATGAGCAATGTGACTGCAGTCCACACTACTTATCACAGCTTTCCTGGGTTAAGCACAAGGAAAACAGCAATCTTTCAGTTACAAACTTTCAGCAACTTTGCCAAAAATAGTCAGTTAAAAGATTTTTTTTTTTTAATGTGTCCTAAATAATCAGTTCAGTAATTCACATCTACTCACACATAATCTTACCATAAAAAAAAAAAATCTGATTATGGATACAGCAGCTAGTTACAGCCTAGGAGAAGTACTCTAAATAAATATACTTGGTAAGTGCTCAGGAAAAACCATAGCCAGCAACAGATGCAAAAAGCAAAGCCAAAGCTAAGACACACTGTGAGTTACCGGCAAACTTTTTTTTTTTTCAATTAAAATTTCCAAAGGAAATACTACTCCCTGAGCCTCTCTGTGGTAGAATCCTCTAATTTTAGTTCATGCAAGTATAATTATTTTGAAAGAGCCTCTAAGCATGGCATATACTACCTGGAGCTTTTCTCTTGATGCACGTATACAACCCTACAAACAACAAAACCTCAAAGAAAGATCTTTGCACCAGGGGTTTTTCTAGCAATTTGTTATGCTGGCAACTCTGTAGCAAATGGCTTGCCCTTACCTAATTACACTTTCCAAAATGAATACATTACAGCTAAAAATTTTAAGAAAGCACACTGTGGAGACTTTTGAATTTACCAACCCCCCAGCTGAACAGAACAAGAGCGGTTTGCATTTTTCAATAGGTAAGAGACACTCATGAATTGCTGATACCCAGGTCCTTCTGAAGCTAAGTGCATGCCTACACTGTGTTTGCCTATTGCATGTCACTTATACAACCATGGGTCAGAGGATCTTGCACCAAATGAGCCAGCTGTGGAGCAGAAAAGCCTTAGTAGGTACACCATATGGCACTGTGGATCGCTTCTTAGCTGATGGGACTTTCATTCTCTGGGACCCAACCTTGGATCTTTGCACAGTAATAGATCAATTTACACAGGTGTAGCAGATTTTTCAGAAATACACTGTAGAGACACAAAAAATTAATTTGCTCCACTGCAGCCAGTGAAAAAGACCAGCAGTTGATAAGATTTGTTGCTTGCAGATGAATTTTCTATGGGAGGTTAACAGGTGAACTAGAACATCCTGGCATAGGCCCTCTCCTTGAAAACATCTGCATTACAAATATGATTCCATGAAACACGTTACACAGGTTACTTCATTCTGAACAATAGTAAACTTGTTGGCAGTAACAACAAAAGGATATGCACTAGATCTAATGATGCACGAGAGCACATCCCAGATTTTTTTGGCTTCTGAATTCAGAGGATTACCACCAATTTCAAAAGACAAAGACCCGGTGGTTTAAATCCTTCCTAAGAAGGTATTTCATTAAAAGTTGTGACATATTCTATGTACCAAACACCAAAATAATAATAATGAACCCTATGATAAAAATGTTTTACACCTTACAAAAGCATTACTTTGGTTTTGCAGATTCACAGAATCATGTAAATTCATTAAGTCCCGATAAAGTGTTTTATCCACTTGACCTTTATCTGTCTTTCATTTCTGGCTACATATGGTAAATGCTATTTCCAGGTATATTTCACAAATTATATCTACACAGCTCTCAAGAAAATGCAACCCACAAAGGTAGCTGTTTCCCTTTCCAAGTGCAATGTGTCCTGTTTTTGGGGACAGAAGAAAAGCCATACAGTACATATAATAATACTCCTCCTAAATATCAGCTTCCATGTTAAAAATAAGAAGGTGCCTGACCAACCTGCAATTTTCACATCCTCCTGCTCTCGCTGTAAGACTTAAAATGGAAACTGGCACAATAAGAGCACTTGAATGGAACTCCATATACTTTAGCCCCTAATAAAATAATGCAACAAACAGTCTGCCACTGATATTTTCCTTCCTTTTTTTTTTTTTTTTTTTCTCTGAGAAAGTGAGAGTTCAAACATTTGCTTTGGTGGAGCACAGCATACAATAGATTGTAATCCGTATTCTCAAAGCCTTTGAGGAGTTAGTTCCATAGATAAACTCAGGAGATGACAGCAGTGGTGCGAACCAACATAGCTCTGACAGTTCACCTCTGGCATCAAGAGAATTGTAACTTTTACATGTGAATCACAGAATCACTCAGGTTGGAAATGACCCTCAAGATCATCGAGTCCAACCAATAACCCCACACTGCCAAGCCCACCACTAAACCATGTGCCTAAGTGCCACATGTAGATGTTTTTTAAATACCTCCAGAGATGATGGATGACTCAACCACTTCCCTGGGCAGACAGTTCTGCTGCTTGACAACTCTTTCAGGGAACAAATTTTTCCTGATACCTGATCTAAACTTCCCCTGGTGCCACTTGAAGCCATTTGTTCTTTTCCTATGGCTGGTTATTCTTGAGAATGACTAACCCCCACCTTGCTTCAACATCCTTTCAGGCAGTTGTAGAGAGCAATAAGATCCCTCCAAGACTCCTGCAGGCTAAACAACCCGAGCTACCTCAGCTGTTCCTCGTAAGAGTTGAGCTCCAGGTGCTTCACCAGCTTCGTTACCTTTCTCTGGACTTGCTCCAGCACCCTCTTGTCTTTCTTTAAGTGAGGGGCCCAGAACTGAACACAGGATCCGAGGTGCGGCCTCACCAGTGCTGAGTACACAGGGGCAATCACTGCCCCAGTCCTGTTGGCCATGCTATTTCTGAGAAGCCACTGGATTTCTTGGCCCCCTGGGCAAACTGCTGGCTCATGTTCAGCCGCTGTCGACCAGCAGCCCCAGGTTCTTTTCTGTCAGGCAGCTTTCCAGGCACTGTTCCCCCAGCCTGTAGTGCAGCATGGCATTGCTGTGACCCGAGTGCAGAACCCAGTACTTGGCCTTGTTGAAACTCATATCATTGGCCTTGGCCCATCAATCCAGCCTGTCCAGATCCCTCTTGGAACTATCCAGCAGATAAACTCTCCCATCCTAGTTGGTGTTTCCATGAACTTGCTGAGGGTGCACTTGATCTCATCAATAAGCCATTGATGAAGATGGTTGAGAAAGAAACCAAACAATACCGAGCCACAGGGAACACCACTTGTGACTGGCCACTAGCTGGACATAACTCCATTCACCACTCTTTGGGCCTGGCCATTCAGCCAGTTTTCTACCCAGTGCACCTGTCCATGCTGTGATGGACAGTTTCTCCAGGAGAATGCTGTGGGAATTCAGCAGTAGGAATTCAGTGTAGTCTTAGGCAGTGCACACCCCAGATCCTCACTTTAAGCTATCCTCTTTTGATTTGATTCCCATGAATACAAGGCCAGAGTGGTTGCACTGTCTGGCTGAGGGAAAAATAATGACAGTCTGGCATCTTCTATTGGGTTAAGAAAATTTGTTTGGCTCTCTTTCTAATGTGTGCAGTTACTAACAAAGTTGTCAGAGACTCTCCTGCTACATTAACTCTGAGTGATAAGTATTTAAAGCGTAATGCTATCAGACTTGCACATCTTGTCTGCCTCACTGAGCCATGCCAAACTGTTCCTACGAGACATTTAGAAGGATATGGTATCTGACAACAAATCCAGGCTGCTTCCAGATAATGCTGGAATTCTTATGCTCTTGAATTATAATCCATCCAAAAATGGTTTTAATTACCTATATATCTATTTATCTTGTTTTTTTCAAACCATGGAGCTCAAATAGCTAATATCCAAAAGCCTAAACTGTTTGCACTACTTGACCAGGTACTGACTTATGGGCAATTACACTGTATTTCATCTCACAGGGAGCTTATAGTATCTGCAATAGTGTATCTTCCATTCAAAATAGATCACATAACATGAACTGGCTAGATCTTCATGTAAGCAGCACTTTAAATACTTTATTAAGCTATGGAGTACAAAAATTCAGTGAATCATGGTAATATTTTACAAGATAAGCCAGTTCTGCTTTTATTAAATTATTCATCTTTTAAAGCAAATAATATTCTACTTTTATATTTATTCAATATATATTTCTGTCCGCTTATTCAATAGATGTTGCTAATAAAAGGTGGAGTTAATCTTAACATTAACAGGGGATATTTAGTTCCTAACAAATCTGAACTATAGAATAATAGCAAAATACAAAGTTATGTTATAAAGTAGTCCTTGGATGCAAAGACACCTAGGAAGTTCCCTTATTTCACAAATGGAAGGCATTTTACTTAAGTTTCCGTCCTTACAAGAAAAGACAGAAATACAGCATCAAAAACCTCGAAGGTGTCAGCTCAGAAAATAAGCATATGAATAAGAGTAAAATAATATTTCTTTTAATTTAACTCAGTGCTGGTGTTTAACCAAGTGCTGGTGTGCACTGGCTGACATGCAGATGGCTTCTTCCTTCTCAAGCTTGTGTGGGGTGGGGTTCACATCAAATCAGATTTTCTTTGTGCTGCCACATCCTCTGTGGAAAATAAAACTGAAGCACTCTCTACTAAATTCAGTAAATGGGAAAACAGAAGGGATAAAAAAAGTGATAAAAACCATTCATGAGTCTGGCAGAAAGACTAAGTTAACTGAGAACTCTATCTTTAGAGAAATGGAGATAGATTATCAAAATATTTAAGAAGAGTAAGACTCAGCCCAGAAGCCCAAACACTTTTTATGTAAGATAGCCAGGTGTCCAGCAACAGAAATGTGATTTAAAATATCTCCCTTTACTAAAGGATCTATGACAAGAACTTTTGACCTCAGTTTAGAAGAAAATGGATACTATGCATCAATAAATGCAATATTACATAAACACATCTGGAAGGCCCTAAACTCCAGACTGCCAGAAGCTGAGATATTATATAAATAAACTATCACCAAGCATAAAGGAGTATTATGCATGACTTTATAAATAGACGAGTCTCAATTTGTATAGAGTTACTGCATATTTTCAACATTCCTAATATAATTTTTACATTAGATACATGACTTTTTTTTTTTTTAGCTTATGCTGAAATTGCTTCACCTTGCAAAAGATTAATTTCTCTAATTTTGGGCATCACATATATAGAATGCTTTGCATATACTTGAAAGACATGTGAAAGAGCCTATCTTACTATTTCAAACAACTTTCTTTGCAGCGTTTTAGTTCTGTTTTAAATTATTTCTTACAGCACAATCCTGCCAATAGAGTGCTGAAGCCCATAGCAAGTATGCCACAATGTATTAAGTCACACAGGACTTTTACAAAATTTGTACTAAATATGGATTTAGTGAATAAGGCCCAGCAAAATTCTATTGAACTTCTCAAAGTATGTCAGAATATGCACCATAGTTTATCACCCTGCCAGTGAGATTTAAAGCTAGCAATTGTTATTTTGTGCAGCATTATTATTTAGTTGACAACTGCTGTCACAGAATAAAGGTCAATATTGCTAAGCCTTATGGATATACAGTAACAAAACACTCCTCATCTTAAGAGCGATAATACCACTGATCCAGAATAAAACTGTATTTACCATATACACATTTAAAAACCTAAATCCCACCCTCCCAAATCTTTGAACCTTGCGTGTTTTTGTACACTAATAACACCTGAAAAATCTGAAGGAGGATAAATCTATTAGTTTGCTCATATTTCTGAATAGAGCTTCCACCAAGACCCACTATGACAAATGTTACAGTGCCACAGCACTACAGGTTTTCTTGCAGACTGTCTCCTATGCTGTTCTAAATGCAATCTGTTTGGTCAGTTCCATGATGGTGTTAAAGATATGTGGCTCATCTTTACAGCACACTTCTAGAAGACAACTGAGGGAGAACAGCTGTAACACTCAGAAGACAGCATTAAAAAAGGCACACAACATTAGAAATTATCTACGGCCTGGATTTCTGAAGGAGGTCTCTGTCTGAAATACAGTGTAAGGGGTAGGATTCCCCCAAGCATAATGCAGTACAATGAGCAAGCTACTTAGTTCCAAAAATTGTGGAGAAAGAGAACATCTTATTTGATAGAGAGCAGTTACAGGTACAGAATCTGTGTACAGAAACAGATAATTGTACCCAAATAAGCAGAAGCAGGAATTACTGCAGTAGGGTAGATCACCGGGAACAATATCCTATCTGAAAGTGGCCAGTTCAAATGAGGGGATGAATGCCTTCCAGTCTACTTATTCACTAACAGCTCACTCTTTCTCTAAACAGTCCAAAACTCATGCTCTCACTAATGTTCTGTGGCATTTTGTTCTGTAGGCTAAACACGCACTGTATCAACATATATCTTCCTCTATCAATTTCAATTTAAATTCATCTGATCACTCCCTTGTTCTTGTATAATGAGTATGTACTGTTTGCACTGCAATGCACAAAGACAGTTTTTTTATAATATTACTACTGTTTGATTCACTTTATTTTTAGGGTAAAACATACAAAAGCATTAAGAAATAATTGCCTGAAGCAAAAAAGCAAAACTTAGGCTTTTTATGGGTCAGCAAAGGCAACTGTGGAGCTGAGGAAAGCTATTTTCAGATACCTGTTGTTTCAGTGCAGAATAAAACAGAAGTGACATTTGGAAGTTGACAGAATAGGAAGTGACTTGAAGAGAGGTGAAAGAGGAAAGAAAAACTATCCTTAACCTTTTTTGCATTTGTTTCTTTTACCCTTAGGTATCAAAGGACCCTCAAATATTTAGATATATCTGTAATTCTCTAAAAATTTCTTTCATGTAAATAACAAGTCCACTAATCTGTTATATTTGACGCACCTGTTCTCCTTGCAACTTGAGAAAAAACCTGGACACAACAACAACTACCGACAGGAGACCATTGGCTCAAAAGATCACTGTACTTTACATGACTGTTCCAGCTAAGGCAATACCATTCTCTGTAATCACAAGATAAATACTTTACAAAATGAGCACACCAATTTTTACAATGTGGAGCACTGTAAAACCAAATCAAATCTGACAGTATCTAACTCTATTAAAAATTACCTATTTGCCTTCAAGGTGTGCTGAATCTGTGGACATTATTACATGAATTGAGACACTTGTGAGCAAGCCCAGGTAAAGTGTTGTATGCATTCTGCTAAGATCCTCAGTCTGTTAGCCTGGGTTCACTCCAAGGCACAAGTGGTAGTATCTACGCATTAGGCACCTAAAATCAGGAACACATCAACTGCATTCTCCCAAGCCTACAGAGGTGGAAGAAACTTTTATCAAATCCACTTTGAGTGAATACAAGTTAAGAGAAATGTAAATTCTAGTGATTTTATGTTTTGGTGACATATTTAGGCCTCAGGACCAATACTTCAGGAGCCATGACTTTTCTGCTCAGAATTCAATAGTACTCCTAATGACCTGCGTCTGACATTTAATATAATAGTATTGCTGAATTTCTGGGAATAAAAACTGTAACTATTCTGTTTTGTAATGAACACAACTGTGATGATTGCTCACCTAAACTAAAAATAAACCACCAGATTTTGCCCTAAAATGGTACCAATTCACAATGCACCTATCTGGAGACAGAAGCAATCTAATTCTGCTTTTCAAAAGCATTAAGGCACCCTCTACGAAAGTCTGGCAGCACCATGAGACCAATGTAAGCAAATAAGACATAAGGGTAGCTGCATCTGTATCTTTCTCTTTTTCTGATGCTTCAAATGGGCACAGGTAAGCCAGACAGAATAGACAGGTTTGGAATCTCTCATTCTCTACCTCAAATATTTCACCACTGACACATACAGAAATAAGGCATGTCTACCTCTTTGTGAAGAACTAGCATTTTATTTGCCATTTCCATACAAAGAAATCAATTAATCTTAAGAAAGTTACTTAAAGAGAGGGTGGATATATCCAGCTGCAGCTATTTTAGTTTGCTCCAACTTCTCTCATTGAACTTTTTGTGCTTATCTCTCCCTGACTTTCCTTAATACAAAACAGCTGAATTTTTCCCTCCTGTGAATGGGTTATCATGCTTTTTGTTTGTTTAAAAAAAAAAATCCCACTAGATACATTAACTGTCAGAATCAGAAAAAACTGTGGAAAAGACAGTGGTCCAAGACTGCAATCAATCAGAGTACTACACCTACTGACTGGTGTGCCCCCTCTCTGCTGACAGACCCTATTCATGCTGGATTGAACTAGGTTCTGTGAGAGAGACCATGACCCTCACCTGCCACCTGACATTAGAGAGCTCTGCTTGGTTCACTAATGGATAGATCACATCAATAAATATGATTCCTTGCACTGAGTTGAGGAAACAGACGGAAAGAAAAGATTAATCTCTGCCGACTGACATTACAGGAGAGATGTAAAAGATAACAGAAATTACTGGCTAGGTCTCATTTGAACTCTGGTTCACTGATGCATGAGATAAGCTTTCCCAGCAGGCTCCAGCAGGAATTGGATTTTTGTTTCTCTGTGAACACTTTATGCCTGTGTTCATCTTCTATTAACGTTCTTCTGAGAAAAAAACCTTGTAGCTGGTGATGTTTGCTCTTAGCACAGGCTTATGACTGACTTCCACAGAAACATCTGGCTACATTTAACATAAAACCAAGCCAGCACAGAAACATGTCACACTGTGAATTTGTCTTATTTTCTGGGCAGAACTGCAATCAAAAAATTGTTAAGGAAGAGATAAAAGTGAATTTCCGCTTCTTTGGAGCCAGTATTAATACTATCATAATCCTGGAAAAAGCTCCAAGATCACAACACGTGAAATCATGATCAAAGTTTGGGGGAAAGAAAGAAAAAAAGAAAAAGAGCACTATTATCCATATGCAAAAACAGAGGAAACATCTGTGAGAACTGGAGATAAGCCTCTTCTACCAGCTTATTCAAATGTCTCAGAAAAACATTTTACATATGGTAACACTTCCTTGAATTTGGATCGGTTTACACCAAGGACCTGCTTTCTTTACAAACTGAACATTGAGAGCCAAGAAAGAACAGAAGTACTACTAGGGCTTTAAGTGTCTTCCTTACTGCTTGTGTGTTTTTTCACATCTGGCCCCTGGCAGGCTACCGCTGCACTGCTGGCTGCTGATGGAGAAAGACTGGAGAAAGGCATGGCAACCTGCAGCTGAAGCCTCAAAGAGCAATTCAGACAAGACCATATCCCAATCTGCTGTGAAAGATGTGAAGACACGGTGACTTGAAGGACTGAATACTGAAAAAAGCCCTGAACTTCCTCTTCTTTGGTGTGCAAAAGTAAATCTTCCTCTGTACTACCCCTACCATTTTGGTGGTGCAAGAAAGAATATAGTGTTACAGCAAGCACAGGGCACCTGTTCTCCTATTATTTGTTCCTCCAAAATCAGATTCAGGCTGCTAATTCTCTACCCCAGAGAAGGAGGAGTTCTCTTCTGTGACATGTATCACACAGAGCACAGGACCAAAAGAACCAGTATGATCAGGGGGCTTTGCCAATCCCATTCCTTTGTGCTCCTCTCTGCTATGCTGTACTCTGGGAAGATGAACCAGGGGAACAAACAATGCTAAGCCACACTCTGCAGAAGTGCACAGGACAGTCCAGTGCAAAGAAAGACTCATGCTGGGAAGCAAAGAAACCTGGCCCAGTTTTAGTTACTCATACTGCTCATTGCAGGACTGTCCCATTACCTGCTCTCCAGATGAGAGTGAAACTAGACCTATAATATATATTGCTGAAAAACTATCAAGTGGCTGTTCTCCTTAGAGGCTTCATCTGGGTCTTTCAGAGGACTAGTACTTATGGAGAATTCCATCTAGGTTACAGTAAGTGACTTGGCTCTTGATATTGTTGGCAATGTTCACTTCTGAAGCAGGCAACAGTTGGAGTGAACCTGACAGCCCCTTACTGAACTTTCTGATATTCACAGTATTCATGTTATTGCAGTTCTTCTCTCTCCAAAGGAAGGGAGAGAAGAAGAAAGGATTTGAATTTTGTAGTAAGGACCTGAAATGCTCACGTGTGCAGTAAGGATTTATATTACAACTCCTTATTTTGTTCTCTGCAGAAGGAATCATATCCCTGCCAAGACAGAGATAGGAAAAGTTGTCTGTGAGATGAGGCATTATAACCTTGGCCAGCTACTGTCTTGAACATAGAGTAAGTTAAGCTTTCCAGGTAGAAAATCAGAGAAAGGTAGGGCATAGCTACTCCTCCAATCTTTTTACTATCCTTGACATCTTCATACAGTTGAAAGAGAACAATCACTCTAAACATCTCAAAAGGCACATGGAAACTTTCAAAAAGAAATATTGTTTAAGAGAGACTCAGAGCTGCATTATTTACACAAGGATTAATTCAGAAGTTGGAACAAAGGTTGAAATTTTGTCTGCCTCTGAAAGGCCTGACTGAGATACTGGACATTTTAAACTAAAAAGCAGAGGGAAGTTAAAGAAGTGAAATATTATTCTCTCAGTGACTGATAGGATCTGATTCTGCCTCAAGCTGCAAGCAGGCTGAAGATTCCATCATAATGGATCTGTGAACCTTAGCTCACTTACTGAAGTCCATAGCTGTGTTTCTCTTGCAATTTGGAGTCCACAATAACCCGTGATGAACTCTGTGCTGCCACTATTTTGCTATCAGCAGTCATTCACACAGCCAGGCTTGTGTTGTCACCACAGCAACAGCAGTCATAACCTCTGAGTTACAGCCACCACCACCAACTTGCCAAATGTGCACTCACATGTGATGCAACTGTCATTCCTATTTTCAGTTCCTTTTTGTTCCTTGGTGAAAACTTGAGTACTATGCTTGCATAGTCTCTCATATGCAACATACCAAGTTTCATAGAACCAAGAGACCACTCTTGAGGGATTCAACAAGCCAGAGGATTGCATCTTGTGCCCAGAACTTTATCTTTAATGGTGCTCATTTCTACACACGCCTTTTTGGAGCTGGATTCCTCTTTGTGCAATCAGTATTATCAGAGATGCTGCATGCAGACACTATATAGTCATCCAGGTCTTTGTTTTGCATTACATTTGGTATTGTTTCCTCACCTGTTTGAATGTGACAGAAAGAATCTCCAGAATCTGTTAAAATTCCTTTCTGGTTCAACTCGAGCCGCACTTACTGGGGTGGCAAACTCAACTGCAGCCATGCAACTGTAGAAAGAGGTTACTTTTAATTTTGTAAATTTTGTGTGCTTAACTTTATGATGTAGATGACAATTTCTTAATAAAAAGTGTTCTTTTGTTCAACTTGTGATTTTTTTTAAGAGAGTTTGAAGAAACTTCAGAAATCATACTGAAAGGTTTCCTATCTGCATAGCCCATCACAGATAGAAAATTGAGTTTGACTATTTCTGGATTCTGTCACTAGTAGAGCGTATGCCAGCAGCCAAGGTCTCTCACCATCTTGAGTCAATCCTGTAGGTGATGAGGTACATGCAATTCAAAAGGACTTCACAAGTAATTACAATCAGTAAAGAACAAGAAATGATCTCAGTTTTCATCCTAGATGTTCAGCCTTTAGTTCTCTAGCATTTTATCTATGTGCTACCTTGCATAATCAACCAACCTCAATTCCTCGTCCTCCTTATGGACTACTCCGTCTACCCATTTGCACACTCACTCCTACCTCTTTTATGTCCAGTCTTTTTGAATTTGCTCCTCCCCATTCCTCACTCCTGACTTCTTCCACTCTTAAATTTAATTCAGTATGCCTTTATAACAACTTGACCTCCTTCAAACTCAGCGCTCCTGAATTTTTCCATGAACAGGTAACAGAGATACCCAATCAACTGCAAAGAATTCCTACTTAAATACAACAGGAAGTTTTAGAACCCTAATCCTGCAAAAATATGAAATTTTCAGAAAATAAGGAGCCTATAGAAGTAGAAAATGCTAACAAGCCTTATCTATAAGTAATATAAATACAGTCATTCGGTGATAGTGAATCTTATACATTTGCAGATTTTGACATCTAAATAACTTGACAGGACTATCAGGTTGGGTAAAACAGACTTCTTCAATCTAACCTGATTTGTCAACAGATATACTAATATATGTTTACACATTAGAGAAAAGAATAAAGCCAACAATACATACCATTAAAATACTTTGAGATTTCCAGCTGTCTTATGATAATTAATGCACTGTGCACAAATCTCTCAAAGCTATAAACAACTACTCTTTAGGGCTAGGCCTATGAATCATTAGAATTTCTATGTAAAATGTCTATTGCTATTATCATTCTTAACACTAAAATTGTCAAATTCATTAGATTAATATTCTCTCTGTAAGCCATACAAATGAAGGAACAGTTTATCATAATGTAACACATGCATGACATGAAAACAAAGAAACAAATATATAATGATTCTAGCTGTGACACAGTATGTTAGTGAGGTGATAAACTGAATCTTCATGCTGATAGCATGTTGTCGTCTGAAATCTATTATGCTTTGGAACTGATGTGTTATTATCTCCAGACAACTTTCACACCAGGAGATGATCCCTGCTACTATAATTTTAAAAATGAAGGGATTACAAACAAGATAAATTTCATTGTATTGTTACCTACATTAGTATCCACTAACAGAGATTTCATATAATATAGTCCATTTGCTAAAATACTTGCATTTGGTGGTCCCAATACAAACACACAAAGCATAAACAAGGCATGGTTCTATTAACTCCAGCAATTATGCATCTGAATCAGTATTGTATGGTAATTGGTCTACAGGGAACAGTAATATTTGGGCTTTGTTATTTTTTAATACAATATGCTTACATTTTGGAAGAAACCAATATATTAGGGTCTTCTGGTAAATATCTGCAATATCTTTGAGTTTGTTGATGATTGACTAATTGAACTTAACATACCATTCTCTTCCTGCTGTTGATTGTAAATTGTGACTAAGTGAAAGTTTATGAGTTTTTAGAATAAGCAGCATATCAAGGCACAGTGCCAATATATTTTACACATTAATCACTTATTAATGGGAAGATGCAGATCTCATTTAATCAAATAGCACCTTATCCCTTTTATAATGTTAAGAGTTACCATTAGCAAAACAGAATTCAGGCCCAAAGACCTGATTTTTATCATAGTACAAACAGACAAACAAAAGTAAATTTATAACTAACAGATTTTTATTAAAATTTAGCATAGTGTGCTGATTAATAGGCTGGAACTCATTAGAAGTAGTGCTGGTTTAGGCTACCAACATTTTTCAGGGTTTTTTATGTGTGTGTATCAGAAATTAATTATACTGACTTGGTGTAAGAATGCCAAGCTAAGTAGTTATGAACAGCTCTAAAATATAAACTATATTTAAAGAAATTGAAATATTAATTTATATGGAATTCTCTATTTACAGTTATACATTTATAAGCAGTTGCAATTTCAAATTAACTGGTAAAAAATATTACAGATTAGGTATATAGTTCTTCTTAACTTCTTTGATTGGTCATTCCCTATGGGATATTAATGTTATAATATTTCTAAAAGAAACATTTGCTAAGCAGTAAATACATTACAAACTAAGAATCAGATCTGGCAAATGTGTAGTCATACAAATAGTTTGCAACAGCTTGCAGAATCAAGTTTGCAACAGCTTGCAGAATCAGGCCATGGAGAATTAATACCATCAATTGCAGTCTTACTGTCTTAAGTGAAAGCAAACAAGTTTCAGCAGTCAAAATTTACCATTTTTTTATCTAGCATGAGTCAGTAAGACAAATTATTTAAAGCCTGATTTTTAAAAATCAGACATAAAGTTGAGGAAGTCTTTCCCAGATGGTTTTTACTATGGCAATTTTTTTTTTTTTTAAATCACAATTTGTCTTCTGTGTCAACAGTTAGAATCATGCAAACACTTAGAGTCACATACCCATAACTGCTATCGTGATATGTTGGAGAAAACACATCCATCTCTATAAGGTTGTCATGACCATTTGCAAGGACTGCTTGATTTTCTAATTCTCTATACACAAAGATACAAAAAGATGAAATTAGAGATGCAATTTCAAATTAAAGAATGGGATGATCCCACAAAAAAGAATATACTAGTTCTGTTGCATAACTTTCTTTTTCCATGGATGTGCAAAACATAGTGTGCCTTCTGGGCTGTCCTCTGAACTACACACTGGATTGTAACCTGAAGACATAGTGTTACTATTGGGTGGTCATTACCCTTTGATGATCCCTTATTTATGTGCAAGTCCTTGGATAAAATTCCTGGCTGCTGCCTGTGGCAAGACAGCCTTAAGGACTGAACAGTGCAGAGTGGGGGATGTTGTTTACTTGATGCGGCTGGACCAGAGATGAAGTAATAAAAATGAACTGAGACTAAAAAGCCATTCTCTTGCTGGCTACCTGGCACAGCCAGAAAATGTCCAGAGGGCTGGCTACCAGCTTGAATGGAGGTCTTATGTTCTGCAAACAACAATGCATAACAGCAGAGGAGGGAAAGAAATGACCAGAGACTGTGCTCTCTCACAGAATAGTGAGAAAAAGAGGGGGAAGAAACAATGTTGTGAACTATTATTTTGTTTAGAACCGCATATTTCTCTTTTCCTATTTAAAACAGTGAATGATTAACACAGGAAAAAATATTTGCATCCATTCTTACTCGAGTGACTGCTTATCTCTGAAGAGGGTAATGATAACTTCAAGGAATATTGTGCAAATACTACTGAATTCTGGACTATCAGTGCTTGCCTAAGAGACAGGGCACAAAATACACAGCATGATCAAATTGCAAGTACTCATGGTGACAGCAAGAGATATTTGAGCAGGAAAGATGCCAGAGAGATCAAGCAAAAATCTAAAGTAAGACACTATTGACACCAAAGGAAGCTTATAAGCATATGGGCCCAGTGTTTTAGGATTCAAACAGATGCTCAGTGAGAACCCGACTGTAAGAGAATGTCAGAAGAAAACAGAACTTTTTTATTCAACTTTAGTCTTTGAAAACACTATTGGTTCTTTGATTTAATGAGTGTATCTAACATGTGTATATACTGATCCCATAATTATGACATGCCAATCTTTACAAATGCATTCATGCTGTCAGCTATCTAAGCGGAGTCCTGTTTCCTCAACTTGCAGACCAGCAACGTGACATTGCTCACAGTGATAAACAGGGTCTTCAGAAGAGCAGGATTTGAATTTCAACCCCAGTTTCTCCTTTGTTTTGTGCCATGCACCTTCTCAATAGAAGTAATATGTCTAATCAAGTCCATGTGTGGAAAGACTTATAAAACAGAACAATTTTGAACTTGATTAAACCAGGCACCGTTTTTGTGGGTGGAATGTGTAAAATAGCTGCTTTGAGCAGACTTTAACCTCCAGCAACCCTGTGCTTTTGCAGACAATCAATCAGCCTCACCCAAATTGATTTAAAACTTCCCTGGAAACTATCAACACCCCTTTCACACCTTAATCAATATTGAAAGCACTATCTTCACTGGCAATCCACCCCAATAAAGACATATGGGTATGTTCATCACACTTTAGGGAGTTTCTAAAATCTTCACATTCTAAAATGAAGTTTGAATCAAGCTTGCAAAACAGTTTTAGAGAAACACAATTCCAGGAGTTATTTTGTCTGTACCATTTTGAGGTATTCTAGTAGTTTAATTAAATCCCTCAAAATGCCAGAATATTTTCCAGACTTTAAGTATTTCTTCAACCAATCCCCTCTTTCTTCTCGGTAAAATTAGAAGATAAGTAACTGAATACAGTAATGTTCCTACCCACTCTACTTTAAGTGGTAAGAGAAAACTAAGCAGTACCAGCACAAACTAAGAAAAACATTTTAGTTTCTTGGCTAGTTTCTACAAAAAATTCACAGTCCATCGTACAAAATGTAGGCATCTTTTTAAACAGGAGGTACTTTATACAGAAAATCAAGTAAGGAAAATCAAAGCTCTTCTTTGATTCACTGACATCTTAGCACAGATTCTGAATAAAATTATATGATATTCTCAAAGATCTACTCCTTGACTGGAATATTTAAATTTTCCCTTGCCAACAAATGAACCTTAGAGGCTCAGTGCCTAAAATTAATGAGATATTGCTCAAGAAATGTTCTAAGAGATGCTTCCAGCTTATTTTTATCTAAAAATTTACGAGTTCTAACACAGTTTTCCTCTGTGCACCTCCAACATTCATAACTGATTGTGCAGTAGAAGAATTCTGCACATTCAAATATTTAAGAAAAAGCATTAAAAAAAGTGATTTACTAAGTATTTTTGAATATGAGTAATTTAGATCCTACTAGAACTCAAAGCCATGAGAATGTAACCAGTGTTCAAGAAATCATCACTAAAACAAGCAGGTGAATAAAAACTTAAAGATCAATGATAATAAAAACCCTTCTAATATTTAATTACTAAACCATAACTTATCATATTCAGACGCCTGATAAGTAGTCATATATTTGCATGACTTTGGCTGTCCAATCAGCAATTCAAAGAACAAAATTCAAAAGTTCATATTGTTCTCTAGTGCTTGCTTCTATAGCTGAATCTAACTCATAGCAGGTTGGGGAACAGCCAAATAGTAAAGATCATTAAATGTTCAATAAAAAGGTCCTGCAGTCTGCAGGAAATACTTTCTTACTGTCTTGCTTATTTTTTAATGTGGATGTTACTGAGCCCAAACAGAGGGAAGATAATTTCTGCCACTGCCCAGTAACATCACTGTCATTTAAAGATAGCATCAAAGATGAAAGAAACACTCACACAATCCACATTACAGTTTTAGGTCCTCATAAAATTTTAAGCAAAGAGTCTTTTTATATTTAATAAATTATATATTGGAATTTCTGTTGGACATCATTGATCTGTTACCTCACAGTTCATCTCTTTAGCCAGTAACAGCAATGCTTTACACAAAAGTATTAACTCTTGTTAATAGAGCCAAACTGCAGTATATTCCATTAGATACACAACTGAATCCAATATTATGAAATACGTATTTCGAAGTCATTTCCATTACACTGCAGAATGACAGGGACTAAAACCATCCTCAGGCTTTGCAAATATATCCCTCTCACCTACATGCATACACACAAAGCCAGCCAGTTCACCATCGAGCTATACATGGACTGGGAGCTGTATGTCATTTTTACGCGGCCCATCACCAGTATGAGCCTATAAAACCAGAAAGACAACTCTGCTGTGCATATATCTGCTGACATTCACATTCTGCACCTCCAAATGGCCATCATATAAGACGGATAAAAAAATAAAAGAGAGGGGAGGAAAAAAAAAAGCTGACTGTGAGTATAAGGTAAAATATTGCCAAAGAGTAAATAAACGTGTAGGTTAAGAAAAGGATGAAGGAAGAGACCTATCACAAAGTTGTTAACATAGTTGAAAATGAGCCTAAAAATCACACTCAGTAGGGAAACTTAACCTAAGCCAGAAAAATCAATGACAAATAAGATGGGTTCTTCACCTCCGGAGTTCCAACCAACTGAGGCTATTAGAAACACTAGCAGTAGAGTTCTGTCAGTTTTTATGTAAAATTTTTACATTTCAGTTCATTCACAAGTGTTAAAAACTTGAACACTCAAATATGCTTAGCTTTTCATCAGTAACATTTAAAAGATGAAAAGACTTTACTCCGCAAAAAATATTTGATCTAGGTTGGAAGTGGCATTCTTATTCAAGTCCTATGTCTTTATAAACACAATATAAATATATGGCAATAGAAGCAAACATTGAAGACATTACCAGTCTATCTAAGTTTAACTAGTACAAAGAAAACATCAAACATCTTTTTTCCACTACAAACTTACTTGTTCCATAAGAGAATTCTTTCTTAATGTACTAAATTGTTTGAGTATGGTGATGAAATCTCTTCAGTGGAATCCTATTCCTCAGTGTCTATGTCTCATAAGCAATACAGGAGGGCCAAAGAAAACTAACAAAAGGAATAGCCATTCCCAACAGCCTGAAAAAGGAGTTGCCTGAAACACTTACGGGGACAAAAACTATCTAAAAGAGAATCTTAAGGTTGTGTATGTTTTAAATTAGTCAAAATCGATAAAACATAATTCAAAGGGATTTGAAGAATGAATTGAACAGATTTCACAAATATTTTCAAGAATTACTGTCAACTTCAATATAGTAATAAATACTCAGTCTGATGACTAAATTGGAATATTATGGCTTTCGTTAATAAAAAATTAGTGCTGATTGAGTGTACTAATTAATCACTATAGGTAAATTCAGCTCTGTGCCAGTAAGTCCTATAGAATTTTTTATAGATCATTTGCACCATACATCATTCTGCATCTAAAGAAGCTACTGTCACCCTTAGTATTAGCTGCTTCTTTCCTTGAGCCAGTTATCAAGAATGAGGACAGACTTATCATTGCACCAGAACTGAGTTCTTTCGTCTCACCATATCCTAGGCACCTTCAAAAAACACCTAGCCTCACATAAGTATTTCTTTAAAGGTACCAACTATAGGAGTTAAAAAGAATTACTAAAAGTTCCTTGACATTCAATCTGTATGACAGTGTACATTTGACACATAACATATCTGGCAAGAAAGGCAAGAAATTTTTTTCAACAGTCAAAAGTCACAGTTTATGAACAGGAAGGAAAATGTGTGTCTGGAAAAATTAATAAACTATCTGAGTCCATTTACTCTGCGCTAGGCATGGTAAGGGAGAAGAAAGACACTGTGGATTTTAGAGAAAGGACAGATTTTTTACTACTGAAAAGTTTTCAGTTTTGTTTGCTGAATGAAGGAAGTCTAGCTGCTGGTCAACTTCCATTAAGTTAGAACCAGGTTTTCTTCAGAAGTGCCACAGTCTGTAGTAGTACCTAAGTAATTACCTGCTTTCCAGTGGTGCATTACTGCCAAGGACCCAGCTGTCCTGCAGCTGGACTGACTCAGGTGTGGTTTGCAGCTCGGCGGGCAAAGCAGCCGGCGGGGCCGGACTCTGATTCCTCCTATTTGTCAGTGAGTTTCTGTTAAGTGAGGTGATAGATGGGTGATGCTGTGCTGAATGTTGCTTGTGAGAAGGTGGCAAAGGCTGCAGGGTCGACTGGCCTTGGTTATTTGGAGGTTGTTCTAAGAAGAAAGAAAATTACAGCTTGTTATACAGTATTTCAGCATTTGCTACAACCAAACAGAATGAGAAATTCAATATAATCCTATCATCTAATATATTTGCATATTATTCTATTAGCAGATATTCAGTGACATTCTCCAAGAGCAAGTTTACCCTTGATACACCAAGTTCTAATTAATATACAACAGATGGTAAAATTGCTTTTGGTTTTAATTTGTTTCAGGTTTTTTTTTTTTAATCTGGTTTTATTAACACCTACAGAAAATAGCATCTGACAGATCCCCTAATGTGCCTTTAGACTTCAGCTTTTTTTAACAAACCAACCCTGAAATTAAATGGGCAATTTCAGTAGAACACAAAGGTTTTCAAGATGCATATAATCCCTATAATTATTTAATGGAGTTTTTTAAGCTTTATTTAACTGCAATAAATTATTACAAGCTAGTTGCTAAACAGCAGTAGACTACTCCAGTTTAGTGCATTTCAAATAAGACAGAGCTGCACTATGATCTGCTAATAGATGCTAAATATTCTTTAGCAGAAGGTCACTCTGTGAAGCAGATGTTGCTTCATGGATATTTAACAGACTGATTCACATCTGATTACAACGTCAGAAGACTCATATACTTAATGACCGTCACATCCATTAGAACACACACAGAACAGATTTTCCAATTTCACACTATGCAACATAACTACAGTTTGGAGGAAGTCACAGGTGATAAGAGAGTCAGGCCATCAAAACAAAAGGAAATATTATTTGACTTAACCAAAGCACACCATGTCCATAAGGCTTAAAATCAAAATCTCAAAACAGCAAAACCTGCAATCAAATACCTTCATCAATGTTAGGTTTTAACAATCTGTTCTGTAAAATCAGGGGCAAATAAATGATAAACTGAATACAAACCTTGCCGTATAACACAATGCACACAAAATTAAGGAACCCTCTAGACAATTTATTGTGATTTAGCAATGACTGATGACACTTGAACATGTAACACTTAACAATATGTAATTCAAATTGCAACCTATTTCCTAAACTAATGTAGCAGAACATACTTCATAAAATAAATGCAAGTGTTATGCACAGCAGAAAATACACTTTGCTCACAGTGTAGATGCTTTCAGGTAGCCTTTAAATTAGTTGTTTGAATTTCATAAGCAATTCCCTGTTTGAAACTGGTTATAACTGCAAATTGTTACAAACTCAATAATAATACCTTGGTACACAGAACACAGGAGAAGTATTTCTGTTGAAACAGATGTTTCCAATAACTTACAGGTGACTACTATAAAATGCACTTAACTGTGAGTAATTGCCCGGGTTGTGAACATAAGACAAATTGAGAATGTTAAGGAATAGACATGCTGAGCTCAAACAAATAAACAGTCTTTGAAAGAATTTTCTTTCTGAGAACACCATTCTCTTTTCCAGTGATCTTGAATGGTCAACATGACTTCTGTCACAAATGGCAATGCCGAATCTCTCACAAAAAGAATGACAGCATTTACATTGCCATTAAGGATTTCAACAGCAAATCCCTAACATGTTAAAGGAAAATTACCTTCCAGGTAGGATAAAACTGATCAACTTAATCTTCACCAACGCCACACAAAAGGGTGTCCCTGCATGCGATTACAATCACTATCAAGGAATTTAAGCCAATTTCAACAAGCCAGCTAAAGGAAAGTTAACAGAACAACATTAGCAAAGAATTTTCCCCATGTCTACTTAAAATTTTACCTGATTTAGACTACAAGCTATTTATCTGCTGTTGCAGAATGAAAAGTGGCCTCATATTTTATAACATATAGGTGCATGTGTGTATAAAAATATAGGTATGTGCACATGTGTCTGTGCAAATATTTACAGATGTGTATATGTAAATATATATGTATAAATGATTAATCACACATGAGAAAAATTACAACTTGAATTAAACAATTCACATTATTTTTAATCAAATAAATTAATCTAAGTTGTTCTCAGGATCTGAATTTTCTTTGTTATTCCCCTTTTTCACTTTCCTGTCTGCCTAGCCTGGTTGGACAGTGTTGCCACAATCACAGCAAAATCCTTCTCCTCTGCAACTCCTACTGGCTGAAACGTTATTCTTACATCCCATTTCCTCATTAACTTCTCATTTACAATCTCAGCTGAAAATCAGTCTTTCAGTCTATCATTTTCAATAATAAAGATCTTGCACTATCCTCTGGTAAAGACCAAATAGAGGATTAGTCAACATTGTTCTCCTGCCCAAATGAGGGTGTAACTAAGGGGACTATGCCAAGTCTGCAGGTTTGCCTCAGGTAGACAGCTGACCTTCCCACCTATCAGTGAGGAAGATGGATATCCTTCTGGGAAGGATATTTATGCAGTGCCTGAGTAAATGCATAGATCTACTAAGGGAACTGATAATATGCTGGAAGAGTGAAACTGTATTATTCAGTCCATAAGCCAGCTACTCAGGCCACTACTGGGGATTTAGATTATTCCCACAGAAATTTACTGGGAACCTACAAGGCCCTTCTGCTATAACATTACTGACATTGAAGATACAGAGGAACATATAAAATAAATTAAGAGAGACTAGAAGGGAGCTAGAAGACCATAGCAAGTGCAATTTGGCCAAAATCACATGTCCTCAAAGCCTACTGTCTCTCTCCATAGGATGCTGCCAGGTGATATTTTCTAGTGTCTGAGGGTGGCTTCAACTGACATGGAATCTACAACTTCCACAAAATCAAAAGAGCCTGAAAAATCTGGAATGATTTATTTTGTTTCTAACTGTGCAAGAGCTACAGGTAGAACTGTGCTTAATGAAGTTAGATCTTCCATACATCAATAGAGCTAAAATCTGTATTTCTCTACATTTCCTCAGTCCTACACTGTCATTCTGAATGTGACTGAGGAATTCTGGAAGAGCTGAGGACTGCTCTTCCAATCTTTTCTTCAAACTGCTAGATTTTCCCACTCCACAGTTTTTCTGATTGCCATGCAATTTCTAACAGAAACTTCAATGTTGCACTACTGATTTCTGAGGAAATAAAATCATCACAATAGTCATGTTTTGAATGCTGTTTTTAAGCCAGAGCCAGATTCCCTTTTTTCACTCCTCTTTTAAGGAGTTAATAGCTAAAGAACAGCTTTCAGTATTACTGCAGCTTTCATCCAAAGCTCTTGGTTTTATGGTGTGAGCCTCTCAACATCGTTGTGACACTGAAACTCTTCTGCACATGCAGGGAAACTGAGGCATATATGTTAAGCGATTCACACAGCTCTCCTGAGAAATCAGCATCACAGCCAGAAAAGTACTGGTTTTTTTTGCTCTTCATACTTAAGGAGTTGATAAGGACAATAAGAGTTTCATGACATGGACAGATAGATACTTCATGAGCTCTGCAGCACTGGACACTACTCCTGTAGTGTCCTCCTCAAGAGCCTGAAACAACTCCTTTCTCTTTATCAACCAGGTTGTTGGAAAATGGGAATCCTCCAGGAAACAGTTCTTCCCTTGGTTAGTGAAAAGATCAGCAACCCTGGGACTTGGCCTGGGCCCTCACAACAAACCACTTACTAGAAAAAAGAGCATTCAAATGTGATAAAGTGCAATTGTGTTGAAATACTTAAAAACTATTGCAGAAAGGTACAGCTGCTTTGCTTTAAATTGGATTTTAAATGCCATCGTAATTGATTTAATCTAAATGGGAATATCTAATTTACACTAAAAATAAGGTATGGGTACAGGTGGGCTTATCTCTAAAAATGGTAAGTTTTAATTAAAACGTTCTTGTTCGGTCTAGACCTTAATAACTGTAGAGCAATCCCATTCATCTTAAAGAGAAGATTTCTGCAGCAAGAAGCAAATGTAATTTGGCCCAGCAACTAGCCTGTGCATTCAAGTTCTTCAGGTGCAGCAAACAAAGCCCACATTTTTGAGGCATGTGCTGCATACGTCAGCATCAGATAATTATGCATGTGAACATATGTACAGAACTTGGAAAAGTCACAAGAAATCGGGTAGAAAGCTGTCTTACTACAGTTACATGATTTTTTCAAAACATTTTGAAATTGTTATTTACCCTAGGGAACCACACTGAAGCAAAGCAGCCGTTTTAATTGCAGAGGTAAATTATATACAACTCTGCAGCCTTTCACAAAACCCTTTTCTCTTTTATTTTTCGAGAAGTAATTTACATTTAATTAATTTTATCATTTAATTGTTAAAGAATTTGAACAGCATATGAAAGAATACAGAAAAAATGTATATGTGAAAGTGAAAAGGAGAGACATTTATGATAACTATGGTTATGTGGGGGAAGGGGGTTAATTCAGAAGGAGAAAAGCTGACCAAGTATCTATGAAAAAAGGTAATTCATTTAATATTTTGCATGATAGCCTTTCTATAACAGTCAGATCACTGAGATCTGTCAACTAACTACTCATCTAGGGAAAAGAGGTGATTTCCATTTGATAAGGATTAGGCTTTTTAATAGTGTATAATTAATGTGAACTTTTGAGTTTCCATGACAAAAGCGGTCTTCCATTATAATACAAACATTTCAAATGTGAACAAAATGTAATTCAATATCCATGTCTGTGAGAGTCTTAACTCTTTCCAGTCAGATTGCTTCTTTTTTTCTCTCACCAGAAGAGTCTCTGCCATGCTAAAGTAAATATCCATAATAGATACCGTAAGTAAGCATCTGGAGTAGATCGAATGTTTTGGAAAACTGGTAACAAAAAAGATAACTTTTCATTTCCAGGTCACTTCTCCCTGGTCTGCTCTCCTTTGATTGCTTGCAGTCAAAAGAAATTTCCGTAAGAACTTGTTTGATTTCCTCAATAAAACACTTTGATTGACTTGAAATTTTACCTAATTGACACACGGTCATATCTCCAAAAGTACCGTAAGCAGAAGTGGGATTTACCTTGGAAATCCCTGCAAATTCAAAAGAGTGAGTATTATGGTGTAACTATTCCTAGAACTCCCAAAGAAGCTCTTTTTTTAACTGCCTGCTTGCAGAGGGTTTAAGACAGGCCAGCTGGACTGCTATGGCCAGGGCTTTGTATTTATGTGTTAATTTGTAAACAGGCAGATGTGTCTTTTGAATGAAGCACGGCTTCACTTTAGTTATTTCTGCCAAGGCATGAAAGACTCAGTTTCCTTTCAGATCCTTTACTACAAGCTATAGTGGTAATCCAAGATAACTTGCTGTCTGTGCCCATTTTGTGGTTAATCCCAAATATTTGCTTAATCTTAACCATGACCAAATTGGTTTTGCTCTGCAAACTGCTTTAACGATCCAAACCATACACTCAACTCAAGGAATGAGGTGACGCAGTGCCTACCACCACAGGAGAGTTTTTTCACCATGATTTGTTGTCAGCTTGCACCATTCTGTTGTTTTGGAAAAATAATGACGAAAACCTGAATTTTATTATTCACGTGACACATTTTCCTTTAGATATCAATCAACATTATCTTACTTTTTAAAGAGAAATAAAGACTTCTGCTGAGAAAGAGAAGAGAGACTTATTGGATTGTGGAGAAACTCAAAACGATCCCATTGTTCACATGTGGCAAGTTATCTGCCTAAAACCAGATGATGAGAGAAGTATCTTGAGCTCCCTGAAGGGCAGTAGGATAGTCCCTAACATACAACATTGGTATTTTAAACCACAAAGTACATGTTGACAATTTCCCCTACCCTATAAAGATGCTGTTCTTTGCCAGTTAAATATACACACGAAGACAAAGAAACAAGTTATGCACAAAAAATGCAAGCTTTAGGAACTGAAGAGAAAATATATTTACCAATGTTTTTCAGTTGTGCTGTCTACAGGAGCATTATCTTTCCCGTTAAAGGTACATTTCACACCCACTGAGCATAGTATTTCCCTTCAACAATGTCATACTGATAATACCTGAGCGTTCTCAGCTTTTATAATTCAGTTCTCCATAATGTTTTAGAAATCTTACTGTAGAAACAGAAACCACCAGTTGCTAATCTAGTCACAAAAAACTTTGTAAAAGTATATGAACTGAGCTTCAAACTTACTTAAAAGGCAGATTTTTTTCTCCCTGATATTTTTAGAATAAACAAGCTAAAAAGCTATACCCTATATCATATGTGACCCTGTGAAGATAGATAACATAACTTTCTATTTTATGGCATTTACTTTGAAAATCTGATTAAGATGGATGTCTCTACTTTGTAATTCTTCAACATCGTTTTGTCATAGTTCCTATCAGCAAGATGCTTTAAAGCCTTTCGATTAATATTGCATGCCAGAACTGAAATTACATCCTTTGTCGTTTAGTTCTTAATGGTGCAAGTGATATCTATCACAGCCTGTGATTCTTATCACAGGCTGTTTTCACAAATCTTCTTCAGGTTTCATAAAGACTGTTTGTGGTTAACAACAAATATGCCTTGCACTTAAAATTATGCCAATTCTCAAAAGAAAAATGAACCCTGTTTTTTTCAGGAAGGTTTATCAATAGAAAAAACCCCTTTTCCTTAATTTAAATCTGTATATAACCATCTTAATTAGCAAAGCAAAAATACTATTGCAAGCCCTAAACTCTGCCTGAGAACTCTGCAGTAAAAAAAAGCCAAAACTCTAAACAAAAAAAAAGTAATAATACATTAGTTTCACAAGTAAAAAGTTATGTTTTCCAAATCATCTAAGTCCCCTAATTTTTAAATTAAAGGTGGCACACAGCTAAATCAGAAGATGCAACATTTCCCTGTAATCCAAATACAACAAAGATCTTAATTTGCAGCATCCATCTTTGTAAAGCAAGATGAGAATAGTTAAAACTTTTTCAATTTTCTGGGAACCAGATAGTTAGGAGCAGCTGAGAAGGAATCTTAGGGTTGGCTATTTTTGGTCAACCTGCTGTTTAAAAAAAAAAAAAAGTGCAAAGTCAAAAAAACTTAAGTCTTAGAGGACACATGAGCAAGAATATATTTTTCAAATCTTTTTTTGTCCAAAGACATAAAGAGCTTTCTCTCGATACCTAAGAGAGTAAGGCAAATACACTGCAGGAATAAATACTGCCCATTGAGAAGAAAGCGGACATTTCTTCCTCAGATGGTGGTGAAAGGAAAAATTGCAGGATTTACTTCTGAAAGGTTTATTAAATGTTGTTTCCACTTTCTGTTGTTCACTGTGGGAACTGAACCCGCTCACTTTTAAAGCATTTTTTCCATTAGTTGGAATTGATTGTCAAAGTATTCCAACACAGACACCTCCAGCCTGCAACCACTCCATTAACCCCTTTATTACATATGTAACATGTGGTCAGCATTATGACAGGCAAAATCTGTTTAATTTAAATATTACACAGTGATAATGTCTTCTTGCCCAGTGCTATATAAGGATTTGGCTAACGATGGCAGTTACAAAAGCATATGGGATGAAAGAGCTCAGGTTGGGAAAACAAATTCACTTGTATCAAAGAAAACCAATGACGATGCTGCCATCCATAAGGCAGACATTTAAGTAACAAAGTAAGCTGCACTTTGCCGGTTTTCAACTGAGTTGTGGAAGCTTAATCACCTTATGAAAGCTGAACCTGAGATAAGTATTTCAGCTTCAGTGAAAAAAGGTACAGGGGAACTAGTTCACCAAACAACCTTCCTAACAGTGGCCTCTTTATACCCAGAGAGATTTAAAAAGAAAGATGAGAAGAGAAAAATACAGAAACACTGCTAAAGTAAATTGGAATTTAACCTGATGGGGTAAATGCTTATGATTTTGCTTTCCAAGAGAAAGAAATAAAAAAGGTAACATAAACCACATTATGATAACTATGCAAACAGAAAGAATGAGAAGCAATAGTGTACTTACAGTCCTGCTGTTGTATTACGCCATATCCTTCCACCCAAGCCTAATTCTCACATTAGTTAGCAAGGATACTAATGGACATTATTTATATTCTCTTTTTAGGACCTGAGGTATATAAAACCAAACAAAATCCTTCATTGGCAAAATATCACTGACTTATTTCCACTTATTTCCAACAATTTACCTGGAGATCAAACTGGGAAAAGTTGCTATCACACTGGGAGAAATGACAAAAGCTTGCTCACTTGAGACACAAAAATGACACTCAGCTTACATTACGCAGAGACTGAAATATAATAATGCAGCCTTCATTTGTGTGCTCCTGGCCTGGCTTCTCCACAGTGGGATTCAGATGTTTTGCAGGACTGTGGTGTTTTTTTTCCTCCTGGGGGATAGCAGTCTCCCAGAGCAATACTCGCTGAGGCTGGGGATCACCAAGACCACAGGCTTCACCTAAAGTCACAGTTGCTTCTATTCAGAATAGACCTTCTGCATCTTCATAAATGAAATCATATTTCATCCTTATTTAGAGCCAGAAGCGAGAAAGTTATGCAATTATTCCTAGCTTCAGACAATCACATGAAAATCAGTGGAGAAGTATGTTTCTAGATCACAAATTGAAGGCTAGCTCTTTATACAGAGAATTCAGGTTTTCATTGAAAGAAAACAAAACATGAAGCAAACATGAAGTCCAGCCAAAAGAGTGTTCACAGAGAGAAAAAAAAATAAAAAATCAGCTTTTCAAAATGCTGACAGGGAACTGGAATTAATCTGAAAAATCTTTGAGTACACAGACAAAACCTGCCTGTAAAACACAGGTAAAATGACAGAGAGTATGCCATTTCCTGTTTTGCTCATCCAGCACCTTATGTTCGTACCAAATACAGACAGCCACTTAATTTTGACTGAAAAAAAATTTTGATTTATAAATAAATGTTGTGAAAAAGAAGAGCCATGCTTCAGCTGTAAGCTAAGTTCTACAATCCCAATTCAGTCAGAATGACAGTGTGTTAACGTATGTACTCATCTCATACTGCATATTTAACTGGAGTGCAGTATGCATTGCAGAGTCTGATGTATGACTTCTTAATAGATTTCCTAGCATTTTCAGGTGTTAGGTAATTTTGATTCCTATCCAAAATCATTAATCCAAAGTGAGCTATGTGTATGTTTTTCTTTGTCTTCTGATTTTATTTCTTAACACTTCCAAGAAAAACAATTTCCTAAAGCTGGTTATTTTGGAAGCACAGTTACTACTGCATAGGTTAAGAAAATCTAAACTTTCAAAACCTTTAACCTGAAAAAATAAACTCAAGTCATGATTATGTAATGCTTACAGCTGACATAACTACTGCTGCAAAAAACTGCCTTTATGGCCAATAAATAAAATAACATCTAAAGGCTGTTTTACTACTAAACCTGACTTTTACTGACATATGGCTGACATTCATAAAGAAAGAGCAAACCACTAGAATTCCTCAATTCCAAGAGCCAGGGGAAAAATTCTGCACTAAATAAGTCAAGTGAATTTTTCTGTCATGGACTTGCAAAGGTTAATGGCGTCCCTTGAACACTTTGCAAATTTACAAATTCAAAAGCAGTTTGAAAGGCCCCCAAAGCTAGTTCACTATAAGCAATTCAATTCTTGACCAACTTCTTCATGCTCAACCTTGTCTGAGAACACAAGGCCACATTAATAAAATCTGTGAAAGATAAGCTAGGAACGGGAAAACACAATGCAAAACTTCTAAGCACAAATAGGTGAGTTTGGTGAGTTTGTCTCATCAAGTTAATTTGAAAGAACTCAGATAAGATGACCTGCTTTGGAGGAAATGAAAAAGGAGCAGGGGTAGTAACATGAAAAGAAAACCATGAGGGAAAATGGTAGAATTGCACAGAAAAGAAGTTAAATGAATAATACATGGAATAGACCTCAGAAAAGGTAACCAGGCGAGACAAAAATGCTGAGAAAAATGAGAAAAAATACACAATTTCATAAGTAAATCATAATAATCAAACTTCTATGGAAAACATGGAAGTGAGATGCTTACTGTACAGCCTTGACTTTTAAAAAAAGCAGTTTAATCCTGGCCTCCAGAGTTAAAGCACAAAATTCCTTTAGACTGCAGCTTGGGCCTTGAAGCAATAGGGAAATAAAGCAATAGGTCACCAGATGAATTTTTGTCTCTATATCAATTAATTGATCTGGTATCAACTATAAGAAATATGTAGATTATGAAAGACAGGAAAAGAATAGGGAACCAAGCTTCCAAAATAGCTTTTAAATACTTTTTTCCTAACTGTCTCAGAGAAGAGGAATGCATAATAGAGTGAGGCCTCTACAAAAGCAAACTGAGGAACTATTGTTCTCTAATGACTTAAAATATGCTTTTTAGGCTTACATGTGAATTAGAATTTTGCTCTTCCTCCTTATGAAAAAAACCCCCAAAACAAAACCACTCTTGATTTTAGTAAGATATTATTCTACTCTAATGACAATCAAATCTAGTTAGGTATCAATCAAAAGAGCAAATCCACTGCAAAAGATTTCTTAAAGATATTCTGGGTTTCCAGTACAGCCATTTCCCTTTTCAGAATGATGATCAAGTTACTAACTCATTAACCCTCAAATCAAACCTAAACTTTGAATGCTAAGAGTTGAAACAAAAACTACCTTTCAATCCGTCTCAATTCATGTAATTTATCAATAAAACCATCCCATATGTAGCAAGGCATTTTAAGCAAAGTCACAGGTATCAGTTGACAGGGAGAGCAATTTAATTAGACATTTGTATGTGGTCACTATTTATTTTGCAAGTGCTGTGAAGGACAGCAGTATGCTGAACAGCTTAAACAGACTGTACTGTAATTAATGATAAACAGTTATGTCCAATAGCAAACAAAAAGTTACGGGGGAAATTCCATAATTTTTCAAAAAAATTATAAAACATGAAAAATTGAGAAAATAAGTCTTTCTTACATTTAAATTCCATATATATTTTCATATATGACTGTAGGCTTTGCCTTCTGTACATATTTTCTATATATCCCAGTTGTGTTGTTGCTACAAAGCTGTTTCTGGCAGATGATCTTTCACATCAGTTTCTAGCTGAACTTTACAGCTTCTTGCCTGAACCAGGCTCCTTAAAAAAACATGGCTGATTCATGTCATAGTAAGCTCTTCCTTTTAATAACACTGCTGTAGTTCTCAGACAGACACTGACAGAACAGATAAAAGGTAGAAATCACAGCTCACAACTACACCCTTTGATTTACGTGGCCAACTAGACAGTATACACAGAAAGACCCCAAAAGAGCCAGCTAAAAGAAACCGTTTGAAAGTAAAGGTTTTGAAACAATTGCCAAAACCCACAAAAAAGCACAAAGTATATCACTACTGTGGTGCAGTGAAAAGTGATAAAATCTCCCATACACAATTAGCAAATGCAAGTTGAATTAATTCCATTATGTTCCTGTATTCCAAGCAACTGCAGCAGCAAAAGAGATGTTGCTGCTTCTTCTGGGGTAAGCAAAGGCTAAATAAAATGATTCATTACAATGTCCTGGCAGAATTACAGATTTTGCACATTATGTAGTTCTTAAAAAAAATTGAACTGAAAGCTAGTAGTAATCTAACTTCTACATAAACAGAATTTGAGTTTCAAATTACTTAATGTGCAGAAAGGGTGTAAACTCCCTTTATACCCAACAGCTGTCATTTCACCAGTGACAAATTTGGCAAAAGCATTTCTAGGTATGCTGGGAGAGCACTTGCAAAGACAGCTTGCTCACCATGTAACACTGCTGATTTATAAAGCAAGCTATGCCCCAGTCAAGGGAGACAACACTTCACAAAGGCATAGAGCCAGAGGAGATCTGAATGACTGGAGTCCCTTGAAGCCTGCTGCCTTTCACTCCTGGGGAAACACTCCTCTATTTCTAGCATAATCACACCCCCTCCACCCGAACACGTTTCCCTGGTCCCTTTTCTGCCTAAACTATCATACAGGAAAATATCTTTCTTTTTGTCTTCTGCAGAAACCATAACACTGGTGACAAGGAACCCATGTGTGGGGGTGGTACGTGATTGCAAGGGAAACAGATGGTCTCAAGCTGAGAAGTCTGGTATTTAACATGCTTTTATAACTACCACCAGGGGCTAAAACCAAACATTTCAGGAGGAAGAATTTTATCATGGTAAGATTGCAGCAGAGCATGTGAGGAAATCTCGTTTTTTATTCCTGGCATAGCCAGTGGCTCACGGTGTGATCACAAGCCTTTGTACGGCCAGCGGTCTTGCCGCCAAAGCTGGTTAACAACACCTGCCAAGGGGCAGGCGGCTGCAGGAATCAATTATGTGCCCAACAGCTCTTTGCTGCTCTTGACATGGGTGAAACTTGAACAGATATAGCAGAGGTGGGTGCAGGTCCCGGGCTCTCAGACCAAATTTATGATGACAAGTGCACAGATTAACATGTTTCCAGAGAGGTGGAGGAAAGGTATGCTTTGTGTTCTGCTGAGGGGTGACTCCACACTGTTCCCAATTTGGGGAATAGGATGGGATACTCAGAATAACAGATTTTTTCTGATACAGGTCAAGTTTCCACCACCTGTGGGTAGGGAAGCACATGCAATCCATCCCACCTGCTCCCTGCAGAATTCCTTGCAGCCCAATTTTCCCGGCTCCATGCAGGTGTGTGAAAATTCCATGTGCATATCCTTGCCCAAGGCACAGTGTTTCACAGGTTACATGTGGCATTAATCTCAGGTGAATTAATCTCTCTACTAGAGAGATTCACAGTTTGGAAATACAAATCTAAAGAAAATAAATACAAACAGTAAAGACTTTGAGGTACATTAGCTGCAAAAATTAAAAGCATTTTTGAAAGCTGAAAGCCTAAATAGCTGTCAGCAACTCCACCAGTGTGTGTAAGTTATTTACAACAGCAAGCAGACAGATTATCAAGATAACAGAAGCACTGATTAATTGTGTAGCCTAAACTGGCAAGGAAAACATAATAAAGCCTAAAGCCCTGCATGTGTGAACATTTATTTTTAAATAGGTATGTTTCATTTCCAATTTTTCCTCTTGTAGTGGTTACCATTTAATAATAATAATTGAATCAAATTGCTCTTTAAATTTTTTAAAATGTGTAGAAGTCAAACCTGATGTTGTAGATAGCCTCATCAAGACTTTTCAAATTTCTGAATATCACTGAGATACTAAATAGAGATTAGGAGAAATTTTAGTTTCCTATAACAGTTACAAAATAAGATGCTTGCACCACAGTATTCTTCTGTAACAGCACAAACTTCAAGTGCAGATTCCAAAATATTTTATAGCTCTCAGTAAATTTTGGGTGAAGATTTAATGAATTTTGGTAAGTACAGACTTCTTCATGGCATGTCACATGTACTAAATGCTATTTTTAAAAGACAACTGGAAAATTTCAAGAATTTTCATGTTCAGTGACCTATATTCAGAACCTTTTCTAACTATACTAGTGCTGGTGAATGGGGCTGCATCCAGCTGGCAGCCGGTCACCAGTGGTGTTCCCCAGGGGTCATTGATGGGCCCAGTCCTGTTTAACATCTTTATCGATGATTTAGATGAGGGGATTAAGTCCATCATTAGCAAATTTGCAGACGACACCAAGTCGGGAGGGAGTGCCGACCTGCTGGAAGGCAGGAGGGCTCTGCAGAGGGACCTGGATAGGCTGGAGAGTTGGGCTGATTCCAATGGGATGAGGTTCAACAAAGCCAAGTGCTGGTCCTGCACTTTGGCCACAACAACCCCTGCAGCGCTACAGGCTTGGGCACAGAGTGGCTGGAGAGCAGCCAGGTGGAAAGGGACCTGGGAGTTTGGATTGACAGGAAGCTGAACATGAGCCAGCAGTGTGCCCAGGTGGCCAAGAAGGCCAATGGCATCCTGGCCTGGATCAGGAACAGTGTGGCCAGCAGGAGCAGGGAAGTGATCCTTCCCCTGTACTCAGCGCTGGTGAGGCCACACCTTGAGTATTGTGTTCAGTTCTGGGCCCCTCAGTTCAGGAAAGACATTGAGATGCTGGAGCAGGTCCAGAGAAGAGCAACCAGGCTGGTGAAGGGACTTGAGCACAAGTCCTGTGAGGAGAGGCTGAGGGAGCTGGGGTTGTTTAGTCTGGAGGAGGTTCAGGGGAGACCTCATCACTCTCTAGAACTACCTGAGGAGGTTGTAGCCAGGTGGGAGTTGGTCTCTTTTCCCAGGCAATCAGCAATAGGACAAGAGGGCATGGTCTTAAGCTGTTCCAGGGGAGGTTTAGGTTGGATAAAGAAGTTCTTTACAGAGAGAGTGATCAGGCATTGGAATGGCCTGCCCAGAGAGGTGGTGGATTCACCGTCCCTGGAGGTTTTTAAGATGAGGGTGGATGTGGCACTGAGCGCCATGATCCAGAGGAGGGCCACAAGGTTGATAGGAGGACTGAAGCACTTCCTGTATGAAGAAAGGCTGAGAAGCCTGGAGAAGAGAAGGTTGTATGGAAACCTCTGTCAACCTTCCAGTATCTGAGGGAGGCCTACAGGGAAGCTGGAAAAGGACTCTTCATCAGGAACTGTAGTGACAGGAGAAGGAGTAATAGGTACAAATTGAAAGAGGGGAAATTTAGGTTAGATATCAGAAAGAATTTTTTATTGTGAGGGCAGTGAGCCACTGGAAGAGGTTTCTCAGGGAGGCTGTGGATGCCCCAACCCTGATAGTGTTTGAAGCCAGGTTGGATAAGGTTTTGAGCAACCTCGTCTAGTGGGAGTTGTCCCTGCCAGTGGCAGGGGGGACTGGGACTAGATGATCTTTAAAGTCCATTCCAACCCCTTAAACATTCTATGATTCTGTGATGATTAATAGGGATTGTGGCTAATGAAGACATATTGAATAGTGTGAGACCTGAGCATGACTTAAATGGTATGGAAGAAGGAGTTGAGAATGTATTGGTTTTGGCTGGGGTAGACTTAGTTTTCTTTCCATGAATCACAATGGATGTCCTTTTTCTAGAACCCAGCTGGCTATGTTTGTTGCCATGCAAAAAGTCTACCCTTGGCCAACAGACAACCACATGGATGAGCATGTCCTGGTTTTGACTAGCTCTGACAATAAACTGGGGATCTGTCAGACTAGTAAGAAAGTATATAAAATGAAGGCACTTGCAAATGCTCCTGGGCCCATGCTTCATTGAAGCTCAGAGACCTGACATAAATCTTGCTCATTGTTTCTTTCCAGTAGGAGTCTTGTAGCTTCTTTAAGTAAATGCCAGTTGGTTATTGTTTATTGTATCTCCAAAACATGAAATTGCAGAAAAACATCACATCTGCCAGAGGCATGATCCCGGCTTTATGACTGTTATACTCAATCCTCATCCAAATGTAGGCCATGGGGGCACTACTAAATATTCCTCACACTGTGAGAATACAGCTGAAAATTGTATGGGCCATCAAAATAAATGAATCATATGCTGAAATGAGAAATTATGCTACCGCTTCTTTAGCAAATCCCAGGAAAGAAATTTGATGGCTGATGTGCTGCTGCTTATGCCAGAGTGGTTTTCTGTAATAGTTACACAACCAGCTAATCTCACGTCAGTTTTCATGGTCCCAGCTGGTCAAATCATCAGGTTTGTGTAAAGCACGATGGGTGAACCCCTCCTACAAGACAAACTCTCCAGATACTCCAAGTTGCATTGTACTTGGTACAGATCTTTGCTGAACATAGGCAAACATGCCAGATTTACTCCCCCTTGAGTTAGTGCTCAGTTGTTTGTTTAATGGCCAGGGCTGTTGCTAATACCTGTAGTCTCAAACAACTTTGTAAGAGTTTCCTCTTCCTGACAAAACCAGAACATTTCTGGTTACAAGTACTCATGACATAAAAGTCAACCCTCTTTGGTATGTGCCTCTTTTACATCAGAAAAAAACATTCGCTCAACAGAGAGATGCATTTTGAGACTTGTAGTTTGTGCACACACTAAAAAAGAGAGTAGCAGACTAGTTTCTATGCAGATGGGTTTGTCCCCTTTTAAAGTATCCTCAGTGTCTATCAATTAGGTCATTTCATTAAGGAGCTAATGAGCTTAACCATATTCACAATTCTTCTACTATATCTACTTATCTTTTTGGAGGGGACAAGGAAACACACACAAGAATCATTACTGAGTAAAAACTTGAAAAGTAAACCTCAAGAAAGTACATTCAAGAAAGTTAAGAGGTTCAGTCTCAGTGCTATGACAGTAATAAAGTCCCTCTTCACCCACAGTTCTTTTTGTCCTCACATAGAAACACACTGAGAGGAATGCGCAGCTCTAGGAAAGGCATCTACTCTTACAGAATAAAGAATAAATCATACTGTCTTTGTTATTTGCAGCACTGTTACAGCTCTCAGAATATGAATATTTTGTAATAGAGGGATTTATGTATATGCATAAAATTGCTGTTAATAAAATATAAATATATGTCAGAAATACCTTTTAGTATTATTTAATGAATATATATTATACTTGTGATGTGTCCTTGCTGTTTACTAGAGCTCAAGTGAGAAGTTACTCTGTCTGATGTTGCCTGTGATAATTTACATCTCCCTAGGGATAAGGTGCTAAGCTCTCTTCTAACAACTTATTCTTGGTACCAAAACTGAGCAATTACAGCTTTGTCTCACACTTTGTCTTTTAAGGATGTGGCATGTTTATTACTTGTAAGACAAAAATGACTCCTGCAATGATGTTTTAAAATCACTGGGTTCAGGTAAAACCCAAAGTGCTGTCTATAAAAGACAAAGTTAAATTTGTGTACAGCTACTATCTCCATGGTATGTAAGCACAAAAGCCCCAGGCAGAAAAGTATTCCTTTCTTATTATTGCTCTTAGCAGGACAGACATACTATGGAATTTCAATTAACAGTTTGGAAAAGTTTCCACAAACATTTTACTTCTGTACCAACCACTACTGAGTACTGAGCTAGAAATTATTATTTAAAATTCAACTGCAAATATATTGTGCAGTGATAAGTTGCAATCTTGAAAACTACAAGAGTAGCTAATGAGAGTTTGAGACTTGCAACTTGTAAAATCCTTTACTTAGTCCCACACTGCACATGCCTAACATGTAAATGTGAAATTCACAGCAGCTTAGAAAAAGACCTCAAAACATCTATGTCCTCAAGAGCAATTAGGAAATTGGTCTTCAGCTGCAAAACAAAAAATGTAACACTGAATGCATAAAGCTGTCCACTAAAATATATTCATTGCATCAAATGAAGGATATGATAATTACAAGTACTTTCCATAAATCTGAAAAGCAGTGTAATAGAAAATAAACAGCCAATAAAATGTGAACAATTTGGAAAAAAACAACTGAAGCTATTTCTTCCGAGATACAAAACTATATTGGTCTCATTAATCAGTTCAAAACATTGTATTAACAAATGGAAATTACACTCTTGTAAGGTATTTCTTTTAGAAGGTAGTTTCCTTTGTAGAGTCAATATACTTCCTTTCTACATACTGAGAAAATACAAAAGAAAATATCTATAATTAAAAAAATAATAAGAGGGCATAATATTTGAAGGATTATAATAATGTGAAACCCACTCTGCTGGGTTGGTGGTTTTTTTCTTTTTTCCTCCCAGTCCTTTATGTGATTGCTTGTAAATCTTAATATACCCAGGGTAATTCACATTGTTCTGTTACACGGTATTTTATTGCACCATACACGTAATAATGACAAAATGAAGGCATGGCTGAGAAATATGATGGAGAAATTCCTAGACTGATAAACTGATAATATAATCACGAGTTAAATTCTCCTAGGTTTCTAAAATACGACAAGAGATGAAAAAAAATTATAAGTTACTTTCCCCCTTTTTTTTTTTTTTTTTTTTTTTTAAGAAATAATAGCCTCAAGGCAATGAAATCCCTTAAAAACGTAAAAATCTGAGAAAGGAAAATACAAAGCACAATGGCAAATATGTAGAGACAACCACTCAGACATGTCAAAGATGTTTCTACTTGCATACAAGAGAATTAAAAAACACTGAAGAAAGAATGGTGAAAGATGTTATAAAAAAAATGAGAAAAGAAGACTGACAAGGGAAGGACAAAGGCACCCAAGAGGAGCTTCTGTCCTAGGACATAAAAGAAGCATCTATTCTGCTTGTGCAATTTTCTTCTAAGAACAATTTTGTTGTTTGGTTCACATAACTAGAACATCGGAAGATATCCTGGGATCACTTATCTATGACACAGATGTCATCCATGCTGCATTACAATGTTAGTCAATTCCCTCTGACCACTCAAGCCCTCTGGAAACCACCAGCACCACCAGAGGGCTGCTTTGCAGGGCTGCCATACTCATGCTTGGAGGGTATATGGCTGAGGGCACTGTGCACCCTGGAGCAGATGGGAAGGCATGTCAGGCCCACTCAGATGCTGCTGGTTGACTAGCTAGGGTGCTGGGAGCATAACTAGTGAATTAATTGCTGGTCAAAATTAACTACTGAGCTTTCCCTGTGGAGACATATTCCTTCAGGGGTGGAGACTGCTCTCAGGTGTGGTCTCGTGTGCAACGTGAGAGTCACCGAGGCAGCGATGTGTGTCCACGCAGAGTAATTTTTTTGTAATAGCTTCCATGCCGTAGATAAAATAGTGACTGTTTTCCCCAGAACTTTTAAACTCTTTTTTATCCTTTGTCCAGTTAAACATTCATCTCACATGCAGACACAAATGTGTCACCGCCACTGCAGTTATATCCTGATGCTACGCCAATATTATGATCCTTCCACTTATGCAAAAAACATTCTTATATACAGTGCTGCTGCTGAGGTCCTACTTGCTGACTGCCTGTCATCTCTTGAACAAAAAGACTTTCTGTAATGGGATGAACTGAGCATGAAACACTACAGAGAACACAGTTCCTAATACTGCTTTTAGTAATTCATTTATGTAATTAATTTCTTCATAGAAATCTGCAATTCCAAACCTGACATTTGTCTGCTAAAAATATGACTTTTAAAATATAATCTAATAATACTAACAACATTCAGGGGGGAGTAAGATTCTTACTTCTAAAGCAGATTCATTTCTGTAGCAATTGTTAGCTTCAGTTATTAAAATTTATCCATCTGCACAATTTTGTGCAATACGAGCAGGAATATGAAACTGTGTAAAGTGAAAATAAGGAGGGAGAAAATGGTTGCGGAAAAGCACAGATCCAGATGTTAACTTTCACACAGTGAGTGTAAAGAGCCACTTGATATCAAAACTACACATTAAACAGTGGCGTATCAGGTTAAGTGGGAGCATCTCACTGAGAAGTCTGAAAACAGCTACTCTTTATAGCAAACGTGGTCACATTTGGAGAAATTAGTGCCATTACCAGTACCAACATCTCCATTATTTCTGCTTCTAATATTTTTGTAAGGCTATTAAGGTATCCAAGAACATCTCATTTCCCTGGGGCAGGACTAACAGCCCAGCACCCAAAACATTAGGATTATCCTGCACCATTAAAACGACATGAGATTGATACTTCTTTGTATCTTCAATCTTCTCTATGACTGAAAATTCTCCCAATAGCCACACCAGCCATCAAGAGAAAAGACTGTGGGTTTTTTTGATCAATTTTCATCTCTTCTAACAGCTTTCCTGCCACAAGAGGGTAAGGAGGATCAGAAGCTGGCAGGATGTTAGTTTTCATCCCCAATTATAAAGGAACTAGACTTCTTATTAGTTTTCATGTTTGTGTTTTTGCTGACCCTTCTACAGATGGCTAGAATATTCTCCGAACAGAAAAGAGGGGTTAAAGAAAATTCTGGATAATGAGGGCTGTAATATGGATTAGAAGCATAATTCTGAGGTTTTTGTTTGAAAAACATACATGCTGCATAGCATCCCATTCCTTTAATGTGAAGACACTACTATTAAAAAAGAAATACGACATGGTTATTTTAATTATGTAGAACTGTAATTGGCATTTATTGCATCGGGCTTCAGAGGGATAGAAGCATGGAATGGAAAGCTGATTTTTTCATTAAATAGCTGCCCAAGGCAGATACATTCTGAACAAAGCACCTTTTCATGAGATATACCTGTCCCATGGAGAGAACAACAAAGGGAATGAGGAAGGGGAGGTAGAAAGCCTGAACAAGGAGAGAATATGAAAAGACTCCATTAAAAAAAAAAAAAAAAAAAGAAAAGAAGGATAAAAGAGAAAGTAGTAAGTAGGATGGAGTAGCATGGTATGGTCTAATAAAGGTTAAATGACTTAATCAATAAGAAAAAGATGCCTTCAAAGGAGAAGGGCAAAAAAACGGAAAGGAGGAAATTAAAAGAGCACACTTAGAGGATACGAAGGATTAAAACTAAGATGGAATTAGAGCTGGAAAACAACACTCAACCTCTCCAAAGAATGGGAAGGAAAAGACAAAAAAAAAAAATCACATCCATGCATACAGATCACTTCAGGGAGCAAAAGGCTCACGCCTGTTTTCATCTGTTGTATTGTACATTTGACTATATGGCACTCCTCAGCACTTTTGCCTGCTTAAGGAGCATTAAACAGATGAGTCATCAAGGATGAAAGAAAGGGTAGAGGAGTTCAGGACAATCTTTACTTTCTCATCAACAATCACTTCTTTTCTGCTTTGCCTCAAGGTGGCTACCAGCAGTTAGGCTCAGGAAGAGCCTGAAAAGAACATCTCTCTGCCTGCTTTTCCAAAATGATGGATGGTATCAGAAAAAACTGTCCCCTAATTCTTTCGTACGCTCCCAGTGGAATAGGGGGTTCATGCCTGCTTTGCAGTAAGACACCTGAACAACATCAGAAATTTTTATGGGGTGTGGATGAGCAGTCTCCATCATTCATTCATTTACTTTGGCACGTGAGGGAATTGTACTTATGATGCCTGCTGACACTTCACAGCAGCAATGGAAACCATTATTCACACTATGGTAAGCAACAAATACACGAAGAAAAACGGATCCAGTTTTCCAGTGTGTTCTGCAGATTAAAAATTAGAGGCTTTGATGCATCACCACTTGTCTTTGCTCATATCTCATATTAACAGACAGGTATGGCAACGGGCAACTTCTTTCCCTTCAGAGATTCAGATAATGTAATGGAAACAGCATGCCATTTTAGGACTATTAACCCACTTTGCATTTGGAGGCAGAAACGATGGCAAAGGAGCTGTCTGGTACTTATGTCAGCAGAGAGCATAGTTTTGTGTGGTGGAAATACTGGATCTGCTACCGTTTTTTTTCCTCTGCTACTCAACATCTCCTGAAGAATCAAAAAGAATTTGAGCAGCACTGACGCAGCAGCGGGAGAGCACCGAATCTTGAGGTTCCCATACCTCATACCTCTTAAGAACTTTTCCCAAAGGCCATCTTGTAAATGCCACTGAATTGTCCAAGACTTTGTAACCATAGGAGTACACTTTTCACGTTTCTTTAAATACATTTTCAGTTTTTTTGTAATCATGGGAGTACAGTAACAAGAAACAGAAACACACATATATTAACTACAACTTAATTCTGCCAGGATAGAAGCCATTATTTGCATTTCTGTAAATTGAGAGTCACTAATCATCATCACCAAGATGAAAAGTTAGTGCATTGTTTATAGACTACTTAGTATTCATATTTGATTATTTCAAGATCACAGTCACAGAAAAATTCTATACTACTAACCATAGGCAAAAAACCCTCTAACAATCTTTAACTATTCTCTTGTTTTTTTTTTTCTGCCTTCAAATTTCTTGCACTTTTCATGGAAGCAGTATCCATAACTCGAAAATATATAAATACCTGGTAGTATAAAATTCCAGGTGCAAAATTCATAGTCAATGTCTGTTCCTTTAAGAAACGACGGAACAGATTAGATCTGGGGCAGCACACCTTACAAGAACATCAACATTGCTAAAGCATGCATGAAGGATTTGGAAGCTTCCCCAACTTCCCTAATACAGAACTGGTACTACAGGTTACTTACTTCTAGAGATATGTGGTTTAAATGCTTAAGATAAGCATTTTATTCTTTACTAGCTTGAATTTTAACTCTCTCTCAAGGAATTTTATACACACAAAGGGAAAAAAACCACCTGGTCTGTTGTGGTCATGATTATGGAAAGTGATAATGATAATGACAATTTACTAATGAAGGAAAAAGTTGAAGTCTGACTCAAAAGAACTTCCAGATAAATTTATTTATCAGAATTGTTAATCTTAGTATTACTAATGATAAAACAACTGGATAAACCAGGGCAGATAGTACTGTTTTACTTGGCTGTTATTCTGCTGGTCTTTGTCTACAACACTAGACATTTTAAATGTCTAGCTAACAGTATAAATCCCTGTAATAAAGAAAGGAAGAATTTCCCTTTCAGGCTCAAAACAACTCATACACTAGCTGATTCCTCCACCCTGCCCAGGAATGTCCCTCAGGGCCTATTGCTCCAGAAGGCTTGCAAACCAGTTTATTCTTGGAGGGCTTTCTGGAAGCTAGAAAAGAGTTTTAAAAATAACTAACCCATCCTCCATCTCTGCCTTCAGGTTTACTGGCTTAGGTACACAGTAGCCAGAATTCACTACAATTAGGGGAGACAACAAAGAGTTTTAAATGAGAGCCTAGATTAAGAAATAATCCAACTTGAGCGAGGAAGAGATCCATACATGATGCTGTGGAGCATTCTGATGCCAATTATTTTTAGTTATTCATAGAAAAGTATAAACAAACAGAAAAATATTCCGCATTACAAGCCACTGATTAAAGGCCTTGAGGAAATAGATCAGGAAGGACATCTGAAGAAATATACTGCAGTGAATTTTGACGACTATACATTACAAGGCCTAAGTAACAACTTTATATTGTATTTCCTGAAAAATGCAAAATAAAGGCTTGAAATATTATCTTTGAATTAGCCAGGCAAATATGCCAAAAATGCTGCACATCTGAATACGCACTAAGATCTAAAGTACTTGGACTTTATTATTTCTACTGGTGGATAATTTATACCTGAGTGTTATTTTATATTCTGATGTGAAGAGGATTAAAATGGCGAAGTGCTTCTTTCTAATTTATCAATAACAATAAACAGATTTTTTGACATGTATCACACATTCATAATAACAAGCAACTTCTTAACTAATATACTGCTGCTTTAAGAAACTGTGCCTTTCAGCTTTTCCATTTTTATCATCCCCATCTACACTGCCTGCTGGCAAATCAGCAGCATGTCGGAAAGGGGTGAAGAACGTGAAGATATACAAGTGTGAATTTCATGAAGTCTGTTGATCCCTCCATGCTATATACTTTTGGCCAGTAAAACAATGGAAGTACTTAGCTCCAAAACACCACGTTGCGCATCTCATCCCAGTAGCAATTACAGCGAGAGTCCAGCTGTAAAAAGCTGATGGAGACGCTGTGAGGATTCAGGGAATCAAAAGCGCAATTCATTAGAAGTGCTTCACTTGCTTCCTGAAGCATTTTCGATGCTGGTGTACACAGAGAGAGGTGTGCAAGGTCACCCCTATCCTTGCTTTTTCACTGCTCAGCAGAGGACAAGCTACCAGAGGGTAACCCAGAGAGACTCAAGAAATACCACAGACAGTATTTTAAAGCTTTCCTAAACACACTGTAGGACACCACTGAGGAGAAAGAAGGGAGCATTTGACAAAACCACTTTGAGGTCTTTGCATTTAAGAATGAACAGAAAAACAAGCCCAACAACACCAACTACTAGCAACAAAGTCAAGGGAAAGCTTTACTCTTCTTTGAAGCTTTCCAAAGGAACTTAAAGACTCAACCAACAAGAGCTGATATTTTGTACTCAGTGACAGCCAAGTCAGCCTTCTGTATATTCAGCTATCGTAACATGCTTTATTACAAATAAATTCTATTATATATTGTTTGAATAGCTACTGCACTGTTAACTTGAAGCTTCAAGAAATGCATACAAAATAATATTTAATCGACTATTTCTTGAGAACTCTCCAGATTATGACAATGATGGGATAAGTTTACTGCTGATTACTGCAAAAGAGTACCTATCAACGCAAAGATGAGTTGGACTGATGGCAAAATTTATAGTAACTGACTTCCTTTTAATTTGCAAGTACTCTGCACTTTCAGTATTTCCAAAATGAAGGCTGTGGGTTTTTTTTTTTAATGACAACAAAATATCCTGTTACATAAACAGAACTGTTCTTTGACACTGTATTTTGCTGCTAACTGTTATGGGATTTATCTTTAAGAGAAGAATAGCAATAAAGACACAAATTAATTCCATTTCCTGTAACAGTAGCAGGCACACAAATGTAAACATACACAATTCCCATGGAGAGAATATTTTTAGTCTTTTGTAATAAATAATCAGCAACTTAGCAGACAGAAACATCCTTTTTTTTTGCCCCCCTCCTGGCTCAGAGAACATACCTTGTACCTATGAATTCTAACGATTAAAATAATTGTACCAATTACTCTCCTGCATTCCAGTATGCATAGTCAAGTATGTAATGTAATAAACTATGCCTGAATGGTCTGTTTACCCCACAGCAAGTTACAAGGAAAACTCTTTTCCCTTAAAGGACTTGTCTCTTTGGAGCATGCAGGCTGGCAAAAAGCCAAGGGAAGCTGGTGCTTAAGCAACCAAGACTGAGCAGTGCCTGTGTGCATTGCAATCTCAGCCAACCGCAGTAAATGTTATTGGAGTTTTTGTGCTGTAAAATTGCTGCTTTCATGCCCACTGCATCTGACAATAGGAATCCTTGGCCTTGCATGAGAGAGGAAGGCTGATGTGCCTTCTAGTCAGATCTCTGCATCCTTAAAAAGTAGGGTTACTACTCCTGTGTACTCCTAATGGGTTAGTGACAAATAAATTCATGTCAATGCTACATCAGACATAGAAAGATACTAAATGGAGAAACCTTTTGTGTATGAGGTAGAAGAGCAGAGAAATCATGCTTTAAGCACAGTCCTTACGCTATTAAAACCAATGACAATACTTAAAAAGATAAAGGATGTTAAATTAAAGGTCCCAAATGTTTAGCTGTTCACTTTTCAAAGCAACTTTGAGATAAGCTTTGTTTTCTCAATCATCCAATGCCTAGTTATTTTTTTTTGCTTAGTGACTCAGGCGCAAAATCCCCAGTATTTCTCCTTTGAAAGACTGCTACAAGAATCTGCCAGCAGAATTTGCAAGAGTCCTGTTTACTTCTAGCGAGCGACATGTTTAAAGCCCTAAAACATCGTCCTCCAACTTACAGCTATTCAGAACAGAGTTCAAGTGGAAGCCAAAAGCAAATGAGGAGACAAATAAGAGAGTTAAAAATATTAGATCTTTACCTGAAATAAAATAATGACAAATCATAAACAATAGAGTTTAATGTGATGATGTGACACACTTGCATCTGCTCCTGATCACATACAAGATATTTCACACACACAGAATCACACACACATAATCAACCAGGTTGGAAAAGACCTCTGAGATCATCGAGTCCAACTCATGACCCAGCACTACCCTGTCAACTAGATCACAGCACTCAGTGCCACATCCAGTTTCTTCTTAAATACCTCCAGGGACAGTGACTCTACCACCTCCCTGGGCAGCCCATTCCAATGTCTGATCACTCTCTCTGTAAAGAATTTCTTTCTAATGTCAAACCTAAACCACCCTGGCACAGCTTCAGTCTGTGCCCTCTTGTCCAACTCTTGGTTGCCTGGGAGAAAGACCAATCCCCACCTGGCTACAACCTCCTCTCAGGTAGTTGTAGAGTGTGATGAGGTCTCCCCTGAGCCTCCTCTTCTCCAGACTAAACAACCCCAGCTCCCTCAGCCTCTCCTCATAGGGCCTGCGTTCCAGTCCCTTCCCCAGCATCACTGCCTTTCTTTGGACACTCTCTAGCACCTCAATATCTTTCCTGAACTGAAGGGCCCAGAACTGGACACAGCACTCAAGGTGTGGCCTCACCAGCACTGAGTACAGGGGCAGAATCACTTCCCTGCTCCTGCTGGCCACACTGTTCCTGATCCAGGCCAGGATGCCATTGGTCTTCTTGGCCACCTGGGCACACTGCTGGCTCATGTTCAATCTGGCTTCCTGTCAATCCAAACTTCCAGATCCCTTTTTGCCTGGCTGCTCTCCAGCCACTCTGTGCCCAGCCTGTAGAGCTGCATGAGGTTGCTGTGGCCACAGTGCAGGACCCAGCAATCGGTCTTGTCAAACATCATACCATTGGATTCAGCCCATTTATCCAATCTGTCCAGGTCCCTCTGCAGAGCCCTCCTGCCTTCCAGCAGATTGACACTACTCCCCAACTTAGTGTCATCTTCAAATTTGCTAATGGTGGACTTAATCCCCTCATCTAAACCATCAATAAAGATGTTAAACAGGACTGAGCCCAGCACTGATCCCTGGGGGACACCACTGGTGACCGGCCGCCAGCTGGATGCAGCCCCGTTCACCAGCACTCTCTGGGCCCGGCCCTCCAGCCAGTTCTTAACCCAGCACAGAGTGCCCCTCTCCAAGCCATGGGTTGCCAGCTACTTTTTCAGGAATATGCTATGGGTGTCACATTAGCCAGCTTCCAATCACCTGGGACCTCCCCAGTGAGCCAGGACTGGTGATAAAATGATTGAGAGCGGCTTGGCAAGCTCTTCTGCCAGTTTCCTCACCACCCTAGGGTGTATTCCATCTGGTCCCACAGACTTTTGAGGATCCAAGTGGCTCAAAGGTCACTGACTTCTTCCTCCCGGATTACAGGGGGGCTATTTGGCTCCCCATCCCTGTCTGCTAGCCTAGGAAGCCAGCTTTCCTGAGGACAACCTGTCTTCTGGTTGAAGACTGAGGTAAAGAAGGTGTTAAGTACTTCAGCCTTATCCTCATCCTTGGTAACTAAGTTCACCTCCGTGTCCAACAAAGAATGGAGGTTTTCTTTGCCCTTCCTTTTGCTATTGATGTGTTTATAAAAAAACTTTCTGTTGTCCTTAACAGAAGTGGCCAGATTAAGTTCAAATTGTGCTTTTGCCTCTCCAATTTTCTTTCTACATGACCTAACTACATCCCTAAACACTTTATGAGTTGCCTGCCCTTTTTTCCAAAGGCAATAGACTCTTTTTTTCCCCTAATTTCCTGAAAGAGTCTTCCTGTTCAGCCAGGCCAATCATCTTCCCCACCAGCTCGCCTTTCAGCAAAAAGGGACAGCCTGGTCCTGCACCTTCAAGATTTCTTTCTTGAATTATGGCCATCCTTCCTGGCCCCCTTGCTTTTAAGGGCTGTTTCCCAAGGTACTCTCCGACCCAGCTTCCTGAATAGCCAAAGTCTGCCTTCTAGAAGTCCAGGGTAGAGGTTTTGTTGATGCCCTTCCTTCCTTCACCAAGTACTGAAAACTCCATCATTTCATGCTCACTGTACCCCAGACTGCCTCCAACCACGACATCTTCCACCAGCCCTTCTCTGTTTGTAAACAGCAGATCTAAGAGGGCCCCAGCCCTGCCAGGTTCATTTATCAGCTGCAACAGGAAATTATCCTGATACACTCTAGGAATCTTCTAAGCTGCCTCTTCCCTGCTGTGTTGAGTTCCCAGCAGGCATCCGGCAGGTTAAAGTCACCCACAAGAACAAACGCTGGTGATTTTGAAACCTCTGCCAGATTCTTGCAGAATAATTCCTCACCCTCTTCATCCTGGTTGGGTGGTCTGTAACAGAGTCCCACCAGGATGTCAGCCATGTTGGCCTTCCCTCTGATTCTGACCCATAAACACTGAACCTTATTGTCACTGACCTCAAGTTCTTGAGTCAAGAGACTCTATGACATAGAGAGCTACCCCTCCACCTCTCCTACCTTACCTATCTCTTCTGAAGAGCATGTAGCCATCCATTGCAGCATTCCAGTCATGCCAGTCATCCCACCAGGGTTCTGTGATGGTGACTATGTCACAGCTTTTCCGCTGCACGATGGCTTCCAGCTCCTCTTGCTTGTTCTCCAAACTGTGTGCGTTAGGGTACATGATCTTCAGCTGGGCTGCTGATATCACTCCTAACCCTGGCTTTCCACCCTTAGGCTCTTCTCTGGAGAGCCTGGTTTCAAACTCTTCTATCTTCAAACCTAGTTTAAAGCACTTGCACACCATTTGTACCTCTGGAAGTCAGCGTAAGCAGTAGCTGGGTAAAGTCCTCAGCTTTGTAATTTATAATGAAAATAAACTCTATATGTGACTATTTCCTTCTCCTTTTACCTTCTCCATTAACTTCTACCATAAATTTCTTACAGCCTATTTTTCTGCACAAGAGCAGTACATCCTTGTTCCCAATTGTGACTTCAGGATTCTTCCATTAAACTGTAACAGAATTTAAATTCAAACTCCTTATCTTGCAATTAGGAATGTCTGTTCTGTAATCAAGCTAGTCAAAGGAAATTATGTGAGTGCAAGCCCTGGCGAGCATGGAAAGATGCATTTTTGACTCTCATGTTCATCTATCGCGCCAGGTGCACGTTAGTTCACTTTAAGTGATACGGCATTGGGATGCAGCATTCTTCCTTTGATAAAACTATATTCCGCTTTTATATTTCACTGTATTTCAGAGTGAATTTATCTTCACAGATTTTCTTAACTTGCATGATTTTTTTTTTATATGATTTTTGTTGGGGAAGGGAGGAGCGGAGGAAATGTCTCTACATCAGATCATATCCGCAGTTGGCAGGTTGTCCCATCTGGCATGCATTCGAGTATAAGATGGATAATTTGTCACTCTGAATCCTTTGATTTGTGAAAAGGCCAAAATCATCTCTGGAAAGATATTTTGCAGCTAATGATACAGGAGGTGTGGGGGAGACTGTTCTTTGAAGGCTACAAAGGCCACAATCTGAGGAGAAATAATTGGTCTTGGCTCTTCTATTAAGCAACAGAGATCGAAAACTACAAAAATCTTTTAAGAGGAAAACATGACTTACAACAATCAGATACGAGAACTAATTGCCCACTACTTTGCACAATTTGATTTTGGAGGGGTGAGGGTGAGATTGGGGAACCATAATTTGCTCTTGGCAAACACTGAATGCTTAATTAAGCTGAACAAATGTACATTTTTATACATTAAGGGAACAATGTTGACAGAAGTTTGGCTTAAAAACCAATGAAAGAGGATAAAAAGATGGATTCTTGAAATTGAAATCAAATATCAAAAAGAGATAAAAAATTATCTGGCTGGCATTCAAGACATGATTTTTAAGTTTTTAAAGCAACTATATTTGCCCCAAGCAACTGGAACAGATAAATTTGTTGATCCGTACCTGAAAGATATTTGCCTTCCTGCAGTGTCTGACTTTGGACTTATGTGCTTCTGTAGCTACCGAGGAAGGCTGCAAGCACTGCTACACAGTGGTTGAAATATAACTGTCTCTGGCCTCAGGAAAGAAGTCATCACGTATTTTTATAATATGAACTTATTCCATATTTACAGAAAGCTTGTCAAGTGCATCTATTCAGCATCATGGACATCCTGAATTTATGGGTATCAAACATTTTTGCTTACAAAATATTTACATGAGTACGCACATGCCCAGAAGACATTGGCAGTTTTCACTGAGATCTGGGAAACCTTATTTTCTCATTTTGCAGGATATAAAATGGTTCAGCAAGTGCGGAAGGGAAAGTGGCTGTTGTGCAAATGATTTATTGTGGAAGATCTAGACAATTTCATAGTAAAGCCTGGGCTACAGGACAAATCATTTTCTGTTATGTTTACACAGGCAATGCATTGCAACACTTAACATTAATGAAAATCTGTGTCGTAAACTACCAACTCTTGTATATCTGATTTAAAATGCACACAGGTATATCTAGAAAAGCCCCAGAAGGGTACCTCAGTCCACAGTCTCCTAAGTGAATGTAGATTTGTTCTCAGCAGTATAAGTTACATTTTTATTTATTTTAATTTCATGTTACAAAGTGACAGAACTTCTGTCACTTCCCTTGGGACAGACTTACATATCTTAATAGAGTTCACTGTTAAATAGTTTTTTCTGATGTGCCTAATCTTTCCTTATTTTCATCTTATTACTTTTAATTGTATCTCTACACCATATACAACATATTCCATTCCATCTTGGGTTATTAGTTTCCCTTTGCCAGCACTTAATTAGTGCTTAGGCTACGTACTGAGTCAAAATTTTAATCTCTTACCTATTCTCATTTATTAATACCTCTAACCTCATAATTGTTTTCATACAAATATATCTGAACAGCAGAATAAATAGCAATAAGAGAGTTTGGCAGGAACTTTGAAAAAGCAAGATGCTCAGATTCCAAACTTATATTCCATTGATGCTGTGTCTATGAATCCCTCTTTGCTGATATATTTGTACCCAGCTCAAACTGTACTTGTGAGTCAGACCATGTTGCAGATTTGTCTAATTAAAATTCTTAATCACCATTTCTCCTTAGATTTTTCCTGAATACCCTGCATCTCAGATCAGCTTACATTTTTCAGTTCTAATTTCACTTTATTAGTTTCTTGCCATACAATTAATGATCTTTCCTTACCCTCTTCTATTAACACTTTGTCCCCAGTTGGCACTCAGAACACTTGCTATTTAGTATCATTAGGAAATTTTTTTAGTGCCACTTCTACATCCATATAACTAATGAGGATGTTAAATAAAACCAAGATTATAGCATATCCCTATGATGTTCTTCAATACAACTCCTCCTATTTGAACTGCTGTTCTTAATTTATTATCAGAGACTATTTCAAACCAAACAGGTCTGAGTTAATCTTTCAAGCTACTTCTTAGAACTACTGTCAAACCTGAAGACAAACTGTATGTACTGATCCAGCAATGACAAATCTTAAGTTAACATGAATTTTGAGATAAGAGATAAAAACTCTAATTAAACAATGCGGATACCCTCAGAGATTTCAGGGAATTCCAGTTCTTAAAATGATAAAAAGAAAAAGAACCAAATTATACTTCATAAGAAAAATAGAGAACTTAAACAGCTTTTAAGCATTCAATCTCAAGTTTGTTTCTTCTGTCCTAGAACACACCCACCCCTTCCCCTTTTTTTGTTCCCCAATAATGAGAACTACTAAACTGCTGTTCATTACGGGGTAGGTGTCAGCTTGGCTACTAACTCCTAGTTCACCAGCACATGTAGCTTCCCTTGTGGAATAACTGTGGCAAAATAGAGATGGAATAAGGGCTGGGCAGTGTTTTTTGGTACTAAAGCAGGCCTGCCAGAAAGTCACACAAGGTGCTTCCAATATGTTGGATAAGACTGACTTAATTTGCTGTGGGCCCTTTCACTTTTTACAGCTTATTTCCAACCTTCTCACAAGGCAGTGGAGTATGAAAGGGGAAATCACATTTTCCTCTTTCCACCCTCAAAGGAGCTGCAAAGGAAGAAAAGAGTCACTTGCATCTTCCACTAACTTTTAAAACAGATCCTCTGTGTGTACTTCCGTTCATAATTCCATTTCATTTGCTTTTGGTGGGGAGGAAAAGGCAGAAGTGAGGCAACTTTCTTAGTTATGGTGGTTACACATGAATTGAGGTACTTATGTAAAAAATAAAACATGAGAGTGCGAAAGAAAATCTGAAGTGCAAAAAATCCCTAACAAACTAAAAAACCCCTAACAAACCCCTAACAAAATTCACACCTAAGCTCTGTACATGTGTTATACCTGGTCATTACCGGTACCAGGCTTGAGCATTTGGCCCCTATTCTCTCAGGTACTTGTACAAAAGTGGAAGATTCTGACTTTGGCTTCTTGACATTGTGGTATGATAAAATAATAGTAATTTTGGTATGGAAGATACTTTTGTATAACCTCTCCCATCAAATTCTAATAACTCATGATGAAGTCCTCAAATTATGTTTATACAACAATTATGGTGTTTGTAGAGTGAGATGTCCTATAATGAGACTTCTGAATATGGAGACTTCTTGTATGTTTTCATTCAACCAGCTTTATCACATTATTCTTTCTCAGTAACAAATTTACATTCATAATTATGCTCTAGATTTCCAAATTTTTTTTTGCTCCTAAAAGGAAACCTCAGCCATTTTGAAAAGCCCATCAATCTGCAATTCCCATGTGGCTGGAGCAAAATCTTGCTTATTGTGCATTACTGGGCAGGTCCTTGATAAGAGTGAAAACCAGTTTATATTATACTGAATTTCTTTCATCTCTTCCCATTAGATAAACTATCATCACAAACTTTTACTAAGAAACATGAGAACCTCATAAAACTTAAATGTTCAAATGTACTATACAAATGACACATTTATTTTGCATTTTATGGTTCTCCAATCATATTTCCAATTTAGAGGGTAAAAATCCTCAAATCTGAATTTCTAACTCAGACTCTTCAACTACATTATCAGTAGCAAGCATTAACTATATTCTGTTTTCATAGTCACTGCTTGAACTAAGAATTTAGCACTGTACTTCTCATTATATTAAATTCTATGTCAAAAGGCAAGCTCCTACTAATTCAATGAATTCCCCTACAAATTCTGACTAACCTATAATTTTTCATGGAAAAAGATTAGGAAGCTTATCAAGATGCTTAAATACACACTTTATACGACTTCTACTGTTTATAAGAAGACTTCATGACAGAAGGAAACCCTCTACCTCAGTCACATTCAAGAATCCTTTCCTCCCAGCACCTAGTTCACTCTTCCTCTAACTTAAAGAACTGTTTACTTTCCCCGCAGACAAATTGAGATGGCCGTGTTTCTTATAAACCATTTCACTCATCTTCTAGAAACATAAAACTAGTAAATTGTTCTGAAATCAGAAGCCAAACAGGCTGACTGCTGTTAACAACCCATACACTGATCTGCACCACGGAGAAAAGGAACAAATAGAATTAATCAGAGGTGCTGTGTAAAGGAAGACTTATGACTGATGGTCCTAAAACTGATCTTCTCCTGAATTTTACAACTTAATAACACATGCTTTTAGAGAAATTAAATGATTCTTATAAAATTGTCCACAACAGTCCTCACTTGACCTGAATTTTTAAAGCTACTAGCAATACCTCCATAAAGACTTTACCTTACACGTGGCAAGCATTTGGTAACTCATTTCTCTTTTAGCTCATTTCTGAAAAGGAAGCTAATTCCCATTGGTTGACAAAACAAACTAATCAGACCCAAAGGCTTAGATTAGTATAATTCTAAATACAGAATCAGATCCTTTAAATTTTGAGTGAATTGATCAAATAAACTACATTGATCAAATTAACTCCTTCAAAAGGAAAACAAACAGATGTTTGTATAGACTAAGGAGATGTTAATCCAACTTGCTATTCAAATAAAGTCAATATAAATGAAAGTAGTTCAGTAATATAATTGTTTTACATCAGTACCTTTTTTATCCTTAAAGGCTTCAGCAGTGATCCCTAACCTTCTGCCAATATAAACATTAGACAAAGTCATCTGAAATATGGCACTGGAGTTATTTTGTACCCGTTAAGATTAGATAGCATGGAAAGCTCATATCCAGATCCAAACCAAAAAACAACTGGTGAAAAAAACCACTTCTTTCTGTGAAAGTGTTACACATACTGCATTACTTACCATTTTAGCTAAAGAAAATATAATATTCAAATAATACTGTACCAAAGGACACAATTAAATTATATTTACTTTCTAGGGTACATTTGGAGAGATCCACATAATACAGTGCAGTGCTATACAACAATGCAAATCATTGAGTAGAAGAAAGCTGTAACTAACTTAGAAAATACTTTTCAAATTCTGCTTTTCCCTGTTTTACAAACATACTTTCCCCCCATCAATAAGCCATCAGCATACGACATGGGAAACCAACCATAAGGAAACCAAGTAGATAATCCAAGCAACATTCATATTTGTGATGGGTGAAAGCAATCTTTCTTCCAGTAACACAAACCCTGACCCTGCAATTGACTTCAAGAATGGAAGCCCACTACCAGAACACCTATGGTCTTCTCCTCATCCATTAGAAAAGCAAACAAGCCCCACTTAAATTATGGCAATCACCATATATATAGTATTCGTAGTTAGCAAGATGCAGCACTTCTAAAAACAAGTCTAATCTTGTGGAGAGAGAGAAAGATTGTGTTGTATGACTACCAGCACTACTAGACTATGAGTGTATTAAATATCATTGATTTAATTTCTGACAGCAGGAATTCCAAGCACTTCTGCTACAAATATATACTGAAGGGGTGAGTATCAGACATCTGCAGATAGAGGAGCACAGTGGGAAGAGAGAGGGGAAGGGAAAATGAAAATATACTTGCAGAGTGTGCCACATTTCCCTTCTGCTTAGCAGAAGTCTTACAAATAACAACTCTCTCAATGTACACCATGGTCTGAACTTCTGTCCTACCTGTAATCAACTTCCCCCCTTATTTTGTCCTGCTAAAAGGCCAACACTTGACTTGACATGGGACCAGATGAAATGAATTTAGCTAGTCTGGAATGCAAGGGGTTAAGGAACATTTCCTCAAGGTCAGTAAACTACAACTGGCAAGGAACTGTTCAGAATTTCAGAAGCAGCAAAATGCTCAAATCTAGAGGAATGATAAACGCTTACTAGCTTCCTAAGAGGCTAAGAGATGCAAGGAGATCATCCCAACTATTCAAAATTTTTAGCAGTTTTGTCTTGCCTTTGCATTTTTCATTTGTAAAGGAAGGGTTGGTAGATACAGTAATCTAAATGTATTGACTTCTTGAACTAAACCAGGTTACCTTTTGGATAATGCATACATTTTCAAAGAAATTTCATATTCTTAAAAAAAGGAGACATCTTCATAACATATCCTAATTATGACAATGCTTTACCCGTTTTTGGAGTTCTTCACAGATTAAATATTGAGCAAGTTGAACAAGCAAAAATAAAGTTATCACTATTAATTTTAAAGATCTTAATCCAAATGCGTCAAATTCATATACACAACTGCTCTTAGCAGACTGGCCTTTCAGACACAAAACCAAAGCTCCACTCCAACCCAGGAAAATAAGCTCAAAGCTAGTGTTGTGCTCGGCAAAATAATTCTGTACAACTGGCTGATGTGCAATTTGTAGAGAAATATTTCTCCAAACTCCCCCTAGTGGTTCTCCAAACTCTCCACAGGTGAGTTCTTTATAATCAAGACAGAAATGGTTCTTAGCGAAGCAGCTTGTTCTAAGCTTTGCTGATCTACTGGAGAAGGGTGTGAATCAACAAATTATTCTTCCAGTGTGCCTACACCAAGAAAATATCTTCCATAGTACAACAAAAAAGAAACCCTGTGGTATTTGGATTTTTGTATGTAAAATAAAATAAAAATAATAATAAAGAAAACCCATAAAAATGTGGCTTCTTAGAGCATGATGTATAAGCAGGGACTGATGTTTTCAGTATCTCATTCCCATTGCTTACTCATACTTGTTGGGAGGATGAGAAACATGGAAACATACATCTCAGAAGCCATCACTGCCTTCATCACGCAGCTCTCTCCCTCTAGAACTTTGAGTGCCCTATCCAGTAACATACAAATCCTGCTCTCCTTCCCTAAGGAAATCAAAGGAACGGCTGGAGCCTGCTGAACTTGATGATATCTTTTACATTTTTCTGAAGCTAAATATCATGACAGTTTAACCAACTTCAGTCTACCCTTTAAAAAGTATAACTAAAGGTTAATCACTTGCTAAAAACTACATTACATAATAAATCAATAATGGCTATGGTTTAATGTAAGTATTGCATGTTAAAATTACTTAAATGAGCTTTTACATATTAGCAGTTATTTTCTATTCTTGCTTATCCTACAGTAAAACAGAGACATGATTTGTGACATTTAAAGGAAAAGCAGTTTAAAATACAAAGTCATTTTGATATATTTCATTTTTATTAGACAATTTCTTAGGAGGATGGAAAATAAAAGGGTATTTAAACTATGGACAAAGTGTCCTCTTCTTACCATGACCTGGGACAGACACTGGATTAGTACCGGTCTGTACTAGATATGAGCTGGCAGTATAGTCCTCATCTGTATCAGAGTCCTGAACTGGCTGGCTGGCATTATTACTTAATAACCACCTCTGGTTGTCATGGAGATTGGGTGATGGAGGAGGGGAGTGTAAATGTTCAGTAACTGATGGACTAGATGAGGAGGATGGCATGGGAGGACCTATAAAAAAATAAAAAAAAATTTAAAATATGGATCAAGATATCACATGAAAAACAAATAGTTTATTTTTTGCATTACCAAAAGGTGAATAGTTTACTTCAAATAATAAAAAAGATGGACAGAGAAAATGACAATTTCCTGTAATAAATTGGTTTAAGTGCTTTAGAAAACATAACACAATGCCATGACTTGATATTTCAATGGATAATGACTGTCATATATGGCTTCTTTGAGTGGGACACTCCCATCTAAAAATGTATTTATGAAAGAAAATAATACAGATAAGCAAAGAAACAAGACCAGTTTTCCAAGCTCACACATCGCAAAACTCACCGCCCTAAATTTCTACTACATGAGCTACTCTGACAGGATTTTTAGTTTTCAGAAGTGTTTCTCAGACATATATACTATTTAAAATCTATTGAAATGTTTCACCTGTCAAACTTGTGTCCATCTGTACAAGTTATTTTAAAACATGCATAAACAATGACTACATCCATTTCTTCACCTTGAAAGTACCTTAAGGGCACCATGAAAGAAGACAGATTTAAATAAAGCTTTAGGATACCATAACAATGCATTTAGTCCTTCAATGAAACAATAATGCAGAATGCAGCAGAAAAAGAGTTACTTTATTTACCCTGTGATTATATAGATTCTTTTAAGTCTTTAGTATGCACAGATCTTACTCTGAGAGAGTAAGACTGCTGGACTACTTTTGAATAAAGTTTTATGTTGCCTGTAGGTGGGAAATTGTACCAAAATATGAAGTAGCTTTATTACATAATTTATGTTAAAACCAAAATTAAATTAACCAGCATGGTTATCATTCGTAACTTTGAATCTAAACTTAAAATAGAAGGAAGGGGGCTTCTTTTCATCCTGTAAGGATTTATTTTTATGGTACTCAGTAGTATAGTTATGCTGGAGAGGTACTGCAGCTCTCAATGTTAAGTTTAATACAATAAATCATATTGGCACCAATAGCTTTAATTGCCTTCCCTTCATCTCCCTTGTACATTGCTAGAATCATGCTAATTATTATTTTTTCCCTTCATATTCAGTTTATCCCATCACATAGTATCTTAAATATTTCTCAAATACATTGACAAGTCCAAACCAATTGGTTTCCCTGGCAAAAAGACCATGACAGCCTCACCAAAAACCATTTGCTTAATACTTCCAACATGTCATTTAACTCTTATTGTAGTAAAGCACAAGATGTATTATTATTACCAATTTAAGACACAGGTCTGGTTATGGAAGGAAAGTGAGTTCTTACTATTACTCAAGTAACTCCTGTGTAAAACCCAAGGTTTACAGTCAGGAAAATAACAAGGATGGGGGAATGACATTTTATAGGGCTCAGCTTGTGAAAGTGGGCACATTTTCTAGTTCGAGATAAAGTGTCACCAGATTTTCTTGCTACACTTTGATTTTTTACATTGCTTGCATCAGTAACCTGCATTTGTGGTTATTTCTTGATAGAGTATTTAATACATTATTTATGATATACACAAACTGATTCAGGTAGCCATTACATTTCATTTTTTGAATAGTTCTAATAATAGTTAACAGCGTGGCGGGGGTCAAATACAATTTAGCTTTACGTTTGTTTCTGGGGTTTTTTTAATCTTTATTTTTTCTACCTTGGAACAAATCTCCTTTTACTTGCTTTGGACTTCTCTGACTAGAGAAGAAAGCTACAGTAATATATTCCAGGTGTGTATATATATATTGTCTGAAGCAAGTCAACATCTTGTAATGTCTTTGCATCTTATGCAAAACACTGTTCTCAATATGCTTCCTCTCTCCTTCTCAATTTACACTCATTAATTTTCAGACACAACAGAGCCTTGATTGCACAAAGCATAATCATAAAAATATCCTGTTGCCTGAAAAGTGTCATGTCCAAGGTACCTTAATGGCTTTGTAAAATCACTCATTTATTCAAATTAATTGTCTCAGTGCTATGTTGCTAGTTGACAGTGCGCTACACTGACGAGTAGCAACTCAGAATGAGCATCACTTGGTTGCTCTGGCTTACTGAGCTTCTCAGTTCAGAAAACATTGTCTGTCAGGTGTGGAGTGGAAGCGTGAGGCTATGAGCAAAGCTCCCACTATTACACTCAGTGGGGATAAATCTCTGCTACTGTCAAAATCAAGTGATTACCACTAAGAAATTATGCAACTTTTTATAAATAAACTTAATTCTGGCAGGCAGGCCTTAGAATCATAGAATCATTTAAGTTGGAAAAGAACTTTAATATCATTTAATCCAACCTTTAACCCAGCACTGCCAAGCCCACCACTAAACCATGTCCTTAAGTGCCACATCTGGGTGTCTGTTAAACACCTCCAGGGATGGTAACTCAACCACTTCCCTGGGCAGCCTTTTCCAATGCTTGATAACCCTTTCAGTGAAGAAAGTTTTCCTAATATTCGAGCTAAATCTCCCTGGCATGCTGCTAGCTCACGTTCAGTCAGCTGTCGACCAGCACACCCAGGTCGTTTTCTGCCGGGCAGCTTTCCAGTCACTCTTCCCTAGTCCTATAGCATTTCATGGAATTGTTGTGACCCAAGTGTAGGACTCAGCCCTCTGCCTTGTTAACAAGGCAAATTGCCTCAGTCCATTCATTCAGCCTGTTCAGATCCCTCTGTGGAACTTCCTACCTTCCAGCAGACCAGCCCTCCTGCTTAACTTGGCATCATCTGGGAACTTACTAATGGTGCACTCGATCCCCTTCTCAAGATCATCGGTAACAAATTTAAACAGGACTGGCCCCAATGCTGAGCCCTGGAGAACTCCACAACTGACCATCCACCAGCAGGATGTAACTCCATTAACCATCACTCTCTGGGCCTGGCCATCCAATCAGTTCTTAACCCAGCAAGGAGTACACCCGCCCATACCATGGGAAGCCAGTTTCTCTCCAGGAGAATGCTGTGGAAAATGGTGTCAAAGGCTTTACTAAACCAGGTGGATGACATCCACAACTTTTCCCTCATCCACTTAGTGGGTCACTTTGTCATAGAAGGAGATCAGGTTGATCAGCCAGGACCTGCCTTTCATAAACCCATGCTGTCTGGGCCTGATTCTCTGGTTGTCCTGTACATATTGCAAGATGGCACTCAAGATGATCTGCTCCACAGCCTCCTCAGCACTGAGGTCAGGTAGTTCCCTGGGTCCCATTTCTGGCCCTTCTTGTAGATGGGCGTGACATTTGCCAACTTCCAATCACCTGGAACCTCCCTGATCGACCAGGACTGCTGGTAAATGATTGAAAGTGGCTTGGTGAGCTCCTCTTGTCAGCTCTCTCAGTACCCTTGGGTTGATGTCCATAGATCTGAGTGTGTCTAAGTGGTGTAGCAGGCCACTGACCATTGCTCCTTGGATTACAAGGGCTTTATTCTGCTCCATGTCTCTGTCTTCCAGCTCAGGGGCCTGGGTACCTTGAGGACAACTGGTCTTACTATTGAAAACTGAGGAAAAGAAGGCAAGTTACCTCAGCTTCTTCCTCATCCTTTGTCCAGTAAAGGATGGCTATTCTCCTTAGCCCTCCTTTTGTTGCTTTCTTGTCACAGAGTTACATGGGCTGCAGAGAAAAGGGAGCTAGCTGTAGTATGAGCCAATTTTTCACAAGAACCCTAGGCCAACCAGCTGGGACATGTATTTCTGTACAGCTTCATCCAGCACTGGCAGATTTCTGCAGCAAGCTCCTCTTTGATTCCAAGTGCAAAGATAGATAGCTGTCTATACTGCCATTTATAGAATAAGCTGCACCTTAGGAAAAAAGCCACCCAAAAACTTAACACACTTTCCAGAGGAATCATAAATGATGTGCATATTCCTTTCCAATTTTTTTTTTTTTTTTTTAACATGCAATGAAAGGCATTTAAAAGTATTTGGTAATATCTGTTACTGAAGTCTTAAACACATTTATAAATCATAAAAATCATTAAGCATGACAAAATCGAATTATATTTTCCATACAGCATAGAGGCACACAACAAAAAGAATACTTCATTCTAAGAAAAATCACAAAGATACAACTGCTGATTTTCTTCCCCCATTCTTCTTCTTTGGTATATGTCTAGAAAAAATTTCTGTTGTTCTGCTTTGACCTTCTTCCCTGTCTTTAAAATACAGGAAAAGGTCCCATGTTTACTATGTGACTTTGATACAAGAGTAACAGGCAAGTATTTTTTTTAACAGGCAAGTATTTTTAACTTAAGAGTGCTTAAATCTCATGTTTTTGGTCAGTTATGAGGATCAACACACTCTAGTTTGTTGGCATTTTCATAATCGACAAGACATGACTCCAAATGTACTTACGTACTTAAAAAAATTATCTCACATGAAAATGCAAAAAAGATTTGCAGAAAATATAGGCAAACTCCATCAAGAACAGATTCAACATAGCAATATGTAAAGAGGTGAATAAATTTGCTAAGGAAATTATATGAGTCCCAGAAGAAAGTAAAACCCAAAGAAAACATGTTGTAGAACATAAAAAAAATACACCTGAGCAAATAATGGATACATTAAATACATATGTGCAAGGTAACTGTGTTAAAAAAATTTGTTCTGTTCTGTGCCACGATCAGCACTGATCTTAAAGACAGCACAAATTAACAGTTGGAAGCAGAGTTGATGTCACATATGGAAAAACTCAAAGCCATAGACAGGTAAGATAAGCGTAACCCATGAAAGACAGCAAATGAACAATGGTGAAGACTGCCATCAATGGACCAGTAGCACTGCATGGGAATTTCTACATTAAGCATATTAAGGCTTAACTAAGTCTAAGGCTGAGCCTCTGGCAATCGCTGCTGCCTAACAGCATGGGTATGAGAGCAGGGAAGCGGAGTGGGGCTGCTGCAGAGTGTGGGAAAGACTGAGGACAGAGCAGGGCAGAGCTGTGCTTTTACCCCAGAGCCTCAGGGGCACTCCCACCTGGACAGAACCCACAGCTTACAGTTATGTACAAGTTTCCTACAACCTTTCCCTTAAAGAAAGAAGAAAAAGCTATTAGCTGCATGGTGTAATGAAGAATGAATCAAAAAATTGCTCAGCTTTCATATTTCATCGGTCATCACGTGCTAAAGAAGCACTTTGCTTCAAAAACAAAAATGGGTGCATAGATGAACTGCACTAGATGTATTTTAAAGAAAATAGTATTGGACACTTTTGGAATATGCCATTTAAGAGAAAAGTAGGATGGAAGAGAAGCAGTAGTAATGATCTCCTGCTGTTGCAGGGTGGGCGGGCTGAAATAGATGACTCTCTGAGGAGCCCTAAAACACATGTACTTATGAAAACTTTCCACTGAACTCCTGAAGTTTTTGCTGGCAATATGACACTAAGAAGAAGGAAAAACCTTGTTTATTTTCTTTTCTGATTATAATTCATGAAGCAACAAAAACCTTCCTGAACTAAAGCATGATCTTGAAAATGTGTAAAACTCTTTGCTTCATGCATTTCTTTAATGAAGAATTTTTGTTCATATATCTAGATTGTCTCTCAAAACCTGCCATTATCAATTTATTTCCACAAGATGCACTGTGAGTTACATATTTCGAAAAAGTAATTTCTCTATAAAAAATTTGAAGGGCCATTATTTTAATCTCAATCAGGCTGCATAAATCCTATACCTAACTTGCATACAACTTCTGATGGCTGCTAAGGCAATGCAAGAGCAGATAGTTCTGTTTAGGCTGTGTAACTATGGCAGAACGGTGCATTTTTCCTTTCATAGTCTTGGCAGCCCATGTCACTGGGACTGAAGAAAAAAAAAATCCTGTGTCTGCATCTCGAAGAGACAGAAGCAGTGTCTTATTTTGACTTAGTGGTAAGGAGTACTTACTGACTGTCAGTAAGAAAGTGCAAATAAATTACAAATTGCAAGGTAGATACCTCTTTTCATTACTGAAATTAATGAGATTTTTGTTGGCGAGTTCATGGAAATGAAAATTTCATGTTATTTTAAATGGCACTACTATGTCATATAAACCCAAAAACATACCCCATACTGTGGAAAAATATGTTATACATATAATGGCTCACTAATAGTAGCTATATATATCCATTTTGTACTTTGCTTCTCACAACAGGAAAAGACAGGTTGCCTTTTTTTTTTTTTTTTTAATAAAACAGTTTAACTGATCTTTTAAAACTGGGATAAGATCAGTGCTTTTTGAAGGTCAGAAATAACATGTCTTCTGGCTCAGTTAATTAGAAACCAAAACACTTTCTAACATGAAGGACACTTACAGGCCTTCTGAATCAAGCTGAGATGACTCTCTGCAATCTGTTCTAGGACTTCCCAGCGAGCTGAAAGCTGTAACACACTCTTGTTAAGAAGGGCACCTATACCCTCCTAACAAATTTACTGACCACATCCCAAAATTTCAGTTTCCAATGCATCACATGTAGACTGACCCAAAAAAGCCCCCTAAAAACACCCCAAACCCCACACTTGGTATATACAATGCTTAATGACCAGATTTTGGACCTCTTCGTCTCGGCATAGAACAGATTAAGTTAGTCATTACTGAGTTTTAATTGTAAACTCATTTTTTATTATGGACTCCCTGTATGCTCTCCAACCTGTATGACTTGGCATTGGCATTTATCTCTCTGCTGGATCCTGCAGCCTTCTGCAGCCAACCTGCAGTGACAGTTATCTCTTAATTAATACTCTACATGCAAATGGAACTACCAAAAAGCGCTGTGGCATATCACACAAAGAACAATTATTCGTAACCAACACAGTTCTTTTCATCTACTTACACCATTGTCTACCATTGTAGTTACTGTGAAGAAAGATCTCCCCAAGGAAATACATGCATAGACAGTCTTTCCAATATATACACATATATAAATAAGAGTGTATAAATCCATCTATAGTCAAAAACACTGCAGCGAGAAGAACTATGTGCCAAGAATTCTTTCAAAAATAACTCTTTCAAATGCATAAAAACAACGGTCTACTGTGGATTCTCTATTTAACTGTTTTTGTTTTGCTGTATTTGTACACATAATGGATAATGACCCTTTTACCCATGAATTGGTAGGTGTACTTTTGAAATTTCAAATTCTTCTGAGTGCTGATAAATTGTGACTGTATGTCAAATGCAAACCTTAAACATAAATGACATCTAGTTTCCCTAGATCTCCTAGGAAACTTAGTATTTCTAAACAAAACAGATGCATTATCTTGACATGTATTATAACTCACAAAGTTGCAACTACTTCTGTAGACTGTGAAAGCTGAAAATTTATAAGACCATAATCAAAGGACATTGATTTGAAAAACAAAAGTAATCTATTAGAAAGCAAGAGAAATACTGGCCTAAAGTATTGTAATTTTTTTTCCCTCTTGGAAGCATAGTATAATAACCACAGTCTGTAATATAAAGCTGGTAATTATCTTCTGAAAAAGAGAAAGATTTCTTGAGAAAAATGGTTATGCATTAGAACTGACACTCATTTCTGAAGCAAACACTTTGTGTTTTGAAGCATTTTGATTTTTTCAGAAAGTTAACAGCTGCTGCTCAGCAGATTGCTAAATGAAAAGGAGTGCCCTGTTCTTTCAGGGGTCAGACTGCATGACCACAACAGCTCCTTCTTCAATCCTGAGTTCAGGCACTGCTCATCTTTGCTTTAAATGGGAGTTTTTGTCTGTAAAGAAATTGCAAAATCTGAGCCTTAACAGACAAAGTATCCTAACAAAAGTGAATTGCTCTTCTTACTTTTTAAAATTATTTTTTACTATTATTATTTTCAAAAAGAATTACCTTATAGCTTCAGAGACAGGTGCAGAACAAAGATCCACTCACCTAGGCAGATAGTCCATAAGCTGAACTAAAACCTCAAGCACCTCTAGTATGCAAGTTTTACTTTTCAGGAGTTTTTCTGATCAACTCACCTGAATCTTGCACTTTATTTCTCCCAATATTAATGAAAAGTGGGCATGCAAGAACTTGGAAAGGGAACAGAAAGCTATTTCCAGAAGAGTGAAAATCCTCAGAATATCATTTTAAGTAATAGGTCTCTGTATTTTTAGTAAGTGATAGGTCTCTGTATTTTTAGTAAAACATTCTTCTTTTTTCGTGAGTTGGGGGTCCCGTTTTCAACAGAAGAGAGCTGAAATCAATGCCAGATTGCAAAATATTTTGATTAAGTCCTATCTTCCCTTGAGATGCAAAAGTTCTCACATGAAAATGTCACCTCTCCATTAGAATCTGCTGGGATTCAGGGTCCTTAGCCTTGTGATGGGAGTCTCATCAGCACAGCCAGAAGAAGACAACACCAGCTCAGCCACCAACTCAGTTGTACAAGTCACACACCCACAGTTTTGGCCAAGCCAGGTACCACTTGCGACCAACTTGCAAGGCCTGGCAGCAACCACACAGCAGCTGAAGCATCACGGCCAGAAGGTCTCCAAGGCCACACAGTACTCCAACTGTGCAGGCAGGAAAGCTCCTGGAGTCCCCATCTGGACCTGTGTGACTCGCATGCAGATCTGGCCCTTTCCTACCCCAGCCACTGAGTCGGTGCCTGCTTAAACGTGGCCAAATGACAGAGGCGCACGGCCTCTCTACGTGCAGGCAAATCTGCACAGCTGGGTATCAATGCAATGCAAAATACACCCGTTTATGGCCAGTGGCTTCTGCCTCAGTCACGGCCCCCTGAATGGCTGTGCACATCTGCCTGGGCTTGCTGCCTCACTGACCAGTACACGGGGGTGGGAAAAGGCAGCAGAGATCTCTTGAGTAGGGAGGGTGTGCAGCCAGTCATTCTCTCTACTCCCTGTTAATCAATTCACGTGCAAAACAAACTAAGCAACACACAGTGTTGTAGAAGGAAGCCAGTCCTTCTCAAAAATCTGTCAGGATTTTCATGTTCAAAAAACCCAAACTATGAACACATCACATACACGAGCTAAAACCAGGAAAAAAACTCTCCAATTATTTTTTCCCCTGCATTTCCAGAAATGGGATCAAGCACCAAAAAAGGAGCTGCTGGCATATACTGTAATCAATGTATGAAGGAGAACCACTCTCAGCCTCTGCATTCTTATATTCACTCAGTGATGAGGCTGAAAAGATGACCAAGTTTCCACTCTCAATCCTGACCTTTGTAAAAGACTGTAATTTTTCTGGATACTGATATTCTTTCAGATGGCAATTCGTAAAGAGTAATCACCTAAAAAAGTAACCTTTGAAGAAATGCATCTTTGTTCTTCTTATCCGTGACTTTTTATTATTAGAGGTGAAATGGATTGAGCCATGTCATATCTGGTTTATCATTCTTCCGGCATGACTCTGTGGTAGTCGATGTACTTCGTATTTTCAAAGTTGCTTTGGGCAGAAAAAGTCTTTTTGGAATAGGACAGGAAATGCATCTTGAAGAGCACAGGACAACTTGAAGTTTTTTCTGGAAGGGAGTGGGAGAGAGGCTTCTTAAAAAAGGAAATAAATCTTCTGAGAATGATTCACAAATCATTCAGTTTTTAGAATCAGGTAATTTCCAACCCTTATTCCTCCCACCCCTGTAAGAAGCAGTCTAAAGATGAATGAAATAAAATACTAATTAACTAAATTTGTTTTTCTTAATTCTGTGGGGTCCTCAATGAGAAAAGCAGTGAAAGCAATGACAGGGATACCAGTTTTGCCTACGTTTGCTACCAGTGCGGCCACTGCCTTGTCGTCCACCATAAAGGGAACCACATCTTTGAAACAAAGCATCCAGAGATGCTCTTAATGACATTGAATTGTCTACACTTGCAGATCACTGAATATGACTTGTTCTCTTAGAATGAAACACAGCAATTTAGAGATTTTGAGAGATCAGAATGAGGATCAACAAACTAGAGAAAAAGCATTCTATCAAACTTAACAAGAAAACTAATTTTATTTCTCAACATGTGATTCAATACAAAATCACACAGAATATCCTGAGTTGGAAGGAACCCACAAGAGCCCAACTCTTAAGTTACTGGCCTGTACGGGGATCAAACCTGTGACCTTGGTGTTATTATCACCACGCTCTAACCAGTTACTTTGTTTAGTGTGGTCATTTACATCCACATTTGCGTGTGCCTTTTAGGAACACTACCTATTTCAAAAGATCAGGGCTGTGGCATAGCAAAAAAAAAAAAAAAGAAGGAGGAAGAAGGATGCAGTGACTGTTGCCATCTTCATCAGCTGATTAAAAGCTGCCCGACACTGGCATGTGTCCCCATGAGCTCCGTGTGCCTCCCAGCACAGCTCAGCAAAGCACAGCACGCTGTCGGGCAGCCATCAGAATGAGCAGCACTACTGTCAGAGCCTTCCATATGAACTAAAACATCATGCTGCTGGCACCCTGAGTTTTCCCAATAAAATTTCCCATAAAACTAAAGAACTACGCAATGCTTAAATAACGTGCATTTAGCAAAGAGAAAGGAGAAAAAAGTCCTGACAACAAAACATCAAACTCACCTAACCAGTGAAGAAGCCTTGAACTTCATAGGCTTCAGATGCCTGAAGGTAACACAACTGAGTAGGTATTTTTGTTAGCTCTTCGTTGCTTCATTTTCAAAAGCCCTTCTCTTCCTGCTGCACTTTCAAGTTTTGTTCCTTGCTAGGGCTTTTTTCTGCTACATTAAATGTAACTCTTTAACAAAGGAATTTTGGGGAGAGGAGGAATTAGAGAATTACCAGAAAATTATTGACTGTTGTCTCACACAGTACCACTCTTGCAAGCAACAGGACATTTACTGGACATTGATGTCTCATTACATCTAGTATGTAATTTATTTCTCTGCTGGAAGAGAACTTATCAGCTTTGCCCATGTGGAGAAAATGTTTCTACCTTAGAAACAAATAGGCCACCACAGGCAGGAAGCTGAAAAGCTTAAATGAAAACCCACTGCATGATCACCGAAGTCAGCTCGCTACCAAAGCTGCTAAGGCAGCAGTGTTGAAATGGGCCAGAGGTGGCATTTTAGGGCCAGGTTTTTGACAAAGCCAAGTCTCACTGAGGGATGATTTAGAAAACCATGAACAATAAAATCTGTAGACTTCTGACAACAGAGAGAAAGTTGGGCTCTTTATTTTGCTGTCCTTGAAAATCCAGCATTAAACAGAAAACCTGAATATATAAACAATAATGTTTTAACTGGTGAGAAAATTTTGTGAAGCACTATGAAGTTGTGTATTTTTACTCACTCTTCCACCATAAGAAATTATTGCTATCTAAGAATACTTTTTGACTAGTTATATAAACCCTCTATTTGGCAGCTTCTAATTTTTTAACATTTTATCTGTGTTTACATTTGGCAGGACTGGGTAGTGCTCTAGATATACATACAATTTAAACCCAAAATTTCAAATAAGGTTAATTATCCATTTGAGTTGAGAAGAATACAGACTTAACATTTCTTTAAAAAATATACAAACCTCTTACATTAGCTTAGGTAGCTCAGAAAATGCTGAACGGAGGCCTCAGACTAAACAGAAAATTTCACTCCAAAATTGAGATAATGAACAAAAGGGGGTTCTAGTAAAGTTTCATTAAATGTTAGCTTTAAAATCTAGCACTAGTAACATAATCTTTATTTCTTTGCCAATTTGACCACTTCAGAGTAGAAAAAAACAAAGTAAAGTAAACCACACTGATTACTGCGAAGAGGTTTCATCTCAATGAAAATAGAAAAGGCCCAAAAGATTGGGCCAAAATACATATAAAAAAAATTCCAGAATAGAGAAAATACTTGTTTACGCCTGACTGGAGCCAAGGGTAACAAACCCTCTTTACCAAGCTGCTTCCAGAATCCTTGGGCCTTTGTCCAAGGACAAGGGAAATGCCAGCTGGGCCATCCATATCTGCTGACAGGCAGAGGTTATTATCCATCTCTTTGAAAAGAGATGAAAGGAAATTCTCATCTGAGTGCTTTGCAAACTCTGAAACAACTGCTCTTCAGCTGAACAGTAGGGTCGCCAGCAGAAGCTGTGTAAGCCTCTGAGTTCCTGAAAAATTATTAATGTTGAAGCATTCTACTTTCAAGATGCCCCCCCTCCATACCTGTAAAACCTGCCAGATAAAAACCAATTACTACACAGAAAGCCTTTAAAGAAATTGGTCTGGAAGCCCTGCCCTGTAAAACTAAAATTCCCCATATACTTTATAGCACGTGCTTTCCAAGATTATCCACTCCCTCACAACAACCTTCATAAATCTCTACTGCCAAAACATCTATCAAAGTACTTACTGATAAGAAAATACATGGACAAATTTCTTACTTTACTCATTTTTCCCGCCTCTGAAAAAGACACTTTTTAACAGGTTCTTGGCCAAGGTTACATTTGTATTCACACAGTGCCTCTTTTATAAAAAGATATAATGCAACCAATTATGAGTGGCCCCTGAAAAAGTCAACTAATGGCTTGACATCGTCTGCATTCATATCAACACAAAGTAACTAATTTTATATGATGCTTGATTATGCAGCACTATGTAAGGAAGAGATTATGCAGGAACACTTATAAGATAAACATACTTGTTCTGAATGAGCAGATCTTTAAAAATGTAATTTATAAGCAGTGAGAAGAACTGAAACACAGAACTGAAGTCAGGTTTACCCACATTTCATTCATTTTGTCCTTTGGCATGTTAACGCCTAGCATGCATGCAGTTTTCTGATGCAGTTGCTATTACTGCATGGTACTTAATTTAGCCTCCTACACTTGAAATGTCATGGTTTCTACATGAAGAGATAAAGACAAAGGAATAGTCTTAGCTTTCTTGCTCAGTTATCTGAGATGCTTTCTTTTTTTTGGATGTTGTTTGTATTTGTTATTTATCTTTGAGGTACAGTAGTGGTCCAAACAGTCATTCATTACATGTTTTTTGATGCAGTTACCATTCATTATTTGTCTCTGAAGCAGTTACAGCCTGCTAAATCCATTCTTGGTCAGGATTTTTACATGCACAAGTAGAAAACAAATCACAAGATACTTCAAAGTCAGATCCTGTGAAATAGAGGAGGCTGTTAATCAGTGCAGTTTAACACAAAGCCCTCTGCCACACTGACGTTAAGATAATGTGTGCTGAGGTGAGCAGGCAGCAATATTAAGAACCATATACAAATTTCTTCTGAATAAATGTGATGCATCAGCCCATAACATTCATCACCCCACGCAAACTCTCAGGAATCTAACTTTCATTGAAAGTGCCTTTTTGGATCTCTTTATCTCAGAAGATGGGATATGAACGATGGTATAATAAGTTTTACTATGTTTTAGGCATAAATGACTCATACGTCATTCCATTTGAAAGAAAAAATCCTAACATGCAAGTACAATATGTTACCACAGCTGCTCCATGGGAATAACAACATATCCATTTGGAAGGAAAATACATTTATGAAAATGCCTGATTAGCAGAAAAAGTAGAAAACAATTCATTATAAACAATAATATACAACACAACTGCTTTATTTGACGTTTTTATGGTTACAGTCTGTTTTCATGGAATCTATTGGATTAAACTGTACCCAGCTCTTTCCCTTCCACCCCCAGCTCAAATTAGTCTTCATTGATGTTATCCATAAAACCAAAACAAAACAAAACAGAAAAACAGGCTTTGAAGGAGGGGCTTTCATGCTGGCTGAATGTAAAGTTGCTGGACAGAGTGAACCAAATTATCTTACTGCTTCAGGCATCTCCTACCAGGATCCCAGTCTGAGGGCAGAAATACATGTTCTCTCCTCTTTTTCTTTCAAAATACTGTATTTTTATCTTGCATGCCTCCTATGCCCTGCAAAAGCTAAGAATGGAATGCTGAGAAGCTGGCAGGCAACATCTCTCTGAGAACTGCACAATATATGTAAAGTTAAGGCAGAGCCACCTACACCTATGACCTTTTAGAGACAAGGCTTACCAACGTCTCACTCTTCATTTTTACAGCCAAGGAAACCTCTACCTCTGCTTCCGTCTTACCTCTGCTTGCTCTTTTATTTCCGTACACCCTCTTTATTATTGGACACTCTTTCTTTTTTTGCCTCACATCACAAGTAAAAGGTTTCAGACACCTTTTCTGTTAAAAATTCATTGATTTATTCTATTAAAATTCCACTAAAAATTATCAAGACAAGAGCATGTGGAAGTGTTGGATGTAGCATTAGTTAAATAATTATGCCACTTAATGTAAAATCACTGGCATACTAAAATATACTTTGAAACTATTTACAGCATTTTGGGGCATGTACATGAAATAACATAAAGACACAGGTAATACTGGTAATTGCTTATTTTTGATGAAAGCAAACTCAAGACATGTTTACAAAACAATGGCTAAGTAGATACAGTTGGGCAGTTCTTTAAGGACTATCCCACAACCACTCACCAATAGCAACTCCAGACTCTTCAATATGAAAACACACCCAGAACTACCTTTATTCCTACCCGCTACTGGAGAGGCATCTCAGATAGTTACCTCAACTTTTGGTCCATGTGAGAGAGACAAATGGGCAAAGACAGCAGCTAACCAGAGAAAAGACACTTGAATGTTTTGCTTGATTCAGACCAGAGGATTAAGTCTGGGTCTCCTACCTTCCAGATGAGTGCCCCAGCTAATGAGCCCACAGCTAATAGCAGAGCAACTCATTCTCCCTTTTTTTTTTTTTTATTACAGTCTCTGAAGAACTGTGTTTAGTTCCTCATCAAGGCGAACGCCAAGCCTGCTAAATTTTTCATGACACTGAATTCTTGTTCTCCTGCCAGCCCTAGTTATGTGTGAACATTTCAGGCTCCCTCAGGCATTTATTTTACTACAGAGTCCTGAAATACTTAAGTCTATTAAGACCTAAAATAAACAGGCAAAAAGGAGGAATCTCCTAGTAGTTCTCCCAGTCTACATTTTAAGGAAGTAGTGCCTACACCAGTGAAGTTTAGAAATTATTCTCAGTGTCACCAGTGAAACTATGGTACATTTGGCAACAAACCCATCAAGCCACGTCAGCCACCACAGTGAGCTTCAACTCCACACCACAGCAGGAGTAGCACCATCTGCAGGCTGTAAACACACAGCCAAACAGGGTCAATCCTGAGACAATCAGCCGGACTGCAAGTGCACAGCCAGAGTGGAAAGCATAGTACTTCCCAGAAAACCTGGATTTACTAAACCTGTACACAGTGACTATTCTGCACGAGCAGAGTTTGTGCCCAGCGCAGTCCCTGCCTGCTCCCTTGCTGCCAGGAAACAGGGCAGCTGGGAGCAGACTGTGACTGAAGAATAATTCACACAGCTTGGCCTTGGTTACCCTCCTCACCAAATGCCTTTCTGGAGCAGAAAGCATGCTGGCTGCGAGCTAGGCTGGCCTGCTGCTGTGCATCGAAGAAGTGGGAGCTTGAAAAAAGGAGGCAAATCACCAAAAGACTTCAGCCCAGGCCTTGAAAGGCAGAAGACGTCTGACTGAATTAACCACTGGGCTGCAAATCTAGCTAGCACATAGCCCATGAGCTGTTCCTCCCTGAAAGAAGTTGAAAGAACACTCAAAACAAAGTCCCTACATAAAATACCTGGATTTTAAATCACCTACTAAAATCATTTTACCGTCACACCCAGTTTATCTGTGCTTGAGGTCTCTTATTCCCCATAGCAACTCCAACAGCACTTCCACCCACAATGCTTCATTATTATTTCTATAGTCATTATTGTTATATACTTAGAAAGGAAGTACAAAGTGGCCACTTTGTGGCCAGAAAATACCATGCCTGATACCAAATCTGAAAATAAACATAATTGTCTTAGAATAAGGTGTGAAAAAGTATATGTGCGGATATACACAGTCTTATGTTAGACCTGCGAGGTACAAAGAAGGCAACGCTTCTGCTAAATCAGGTGTCATGAGCTGCTGGTATGCATAAGTGTACGGCTTGTGCCTGTCACTGGCATATCCTCGGAAAGCTCATGAAGACCAGACCATCTTCTACACAATGCCTCTTATCATCCTAACTTAAATTCCCACTTTGCTGTTCTTTTTTTAAAAAGTAATTTGTGTCTTCTTCCATATCTATATCTATTTTATGTTTTAAATAAACTTTAAAAATACTCTTGCTAAACAGTTTCTCTCCTATACTTTTCCAAATTATTATCATATAGATGTTAGTTCCTAGAAGATCAATGCTCAAGATCCCTGTAATGAACTAGATTTAACATCAGTGTAATATGTCTCTGTAATCCTAGCAGGTGATTTTTACTGAAAGCAAAACCTAGGAAGAAACGCCTCAAATTTTTGTCATTCAGACCCGTGAAGAATTTTTTCCCTGAATACCAATTCTGACAGCTGGATCTTGCCAGTGTCCAAGCAAATTGGAGTGCTGTTATTTAACTTGTTCCCTGCCCTGTTTCTGACACTACAAAGATATTTTGCCAACAGGATTTTTCTGAAGGCAAACCCCAGAAGATTTCTCTATACGTTATGAATACAGTGGGGAAGGATGTGGGGAAGTCTCCTGAACCCCGAAATTCTTAAAATGTGTGTACTAATCATTAAAAAAGTGGGGTTGGAGTAGAACTTGGCAATTCTTTTACACTGTATTTCCTTATGTGGTGAAGAATTATAAGAGTACTTCAGTTTCCTGGTCTGCCCAAGTAACTGACAAAAGAATCAGAATAAAATCACTACCAATCAGTTCTATATAATTCTATATAAGCACTCCCAGTTCTATAGGTACATTTTCATTTAATCTTAACCTGACTAACCATTTAAGTTTTAAGTCCGTCATGTTAGTTCCATGTATTATTTATAATTCATTTTACCTCATTAACAAGTGATTTTTGCCCTGTTTTTCTCTATCTTCACCTTTCCTGCTTGCATCTTGAAAAACTGAAAACATATCAATACAGAAACTGTTTCTTCCTATAATTGGCAAAGTCCTTAAGCGTAACTGGAAAAAATCTGTAATCCCAGTTACATCGGTACTCTTTTCTTATTCCTCCGGTACGAGCATGATGGAGTATCAGACTGAGTGGCTTGTCTGCGATGAATCATAACTCATGCCCCTGAACGCCCACAGCAGAAGAGAAAGAGTATCAGTCATTTCTCCCACTGAGGACTGATAGGATGTGAAACACGGAGCAAAGGGAAGTTGGAGGATCAGAGCTGCCAGTTTTCACATCACGTGAGACTGTATAAAGCACCACAAAGCCCATTTTTGTAAGATAAAAACACAAGAACAGACAATCTTTTGCTCTGCCTCCACGGACGGAGTGGGACAGAGCTCTCCTCAGCAGAGCTTTGCAGTAAAATCATGGCTACACTTCTGCAAACACCTGAGGAGCTTTACTGCTCTTCGCTTTCAAGAAGCAAAAGGACCTGCTGTCAAGCATTTTACCTGCAATATTCTTCTGCCTTGTGGGGTGAGAACCCCAGTTCAGGGAATTAGAAGAACTTAAAAACCTGACGGATTCAAAATTTCAGCCTAGTGTGAGTAAAAACCATTTCCAAATCCCTAAAATCTGAATTTATAATACAAACACGGACACAGCTCTGTCTAAAGAAATAGTAGACTGTGGCCACAAACGTCTCCTTTTTTTTTTTTTTCCCTACAATTTATAACTTTGCTCAGCTTTGAATGGGAGCTGTGTAATGAGGAATGTCATAGAAATATTCCCCAAAACTGAAGCATCACAAAAGCTTCACTCAGAAAGCACACATGGTGCTGTCACATATTTATTACCCACAAGCCAAAATTTGTCTAATGTAATTTACGACTGATAATTACTGATGGAGGCCATATGTGTTTTTAATAAAAGGAAATTGCCAAATTAAAAATACTGCTTCCTTTCTAGAGTACCATGGTTTCAAATGACATCTCGGATTTATTTAACTGAAATGACAACTCCATAAATTTTCAGGATTTTAAAAGTCTCATTCTCTGTAAGTGAAATCTTGCCTGTTCTTCAGCAGTTTGCATAATTCTGTCAAACACCGGTAAGGAAAATAAAAATATACAAAATCAAACAAAGCAAACCAGAATAGTATGTTACTAAAACTTGCAAATAATAGCAGAAGCAAGACTTGCATTTTCTAAACCCAGCTTTTAACAACTGATCTGATTTTAATTTATTACTACTATTGTGTTACTGGGTACAAGGAACCCTGTTGTGCTGGGGGTTACAGAAGTATATGAAAAACCCCCAGTCTTTTCTCTGCATGAAGTAACAAATGGCTGGCACCAGACAGCATTCACTGAGAGTGAAAACTGAAAAGGTAGAATAGCTAAATTACTAATGAGAATGTATCATCCCTCTCCACATTGCCTTGCTACGCGAGGTTTGCCATGTGGCTAATGTGCTGCCAAATTCTAATACAAGTTCCCAAGAAACTCATGAGGAATGGACACCTGCAAACCTGACATCTATATGCTAGGTAATAGCAACTATAATAACAAAAAGACTAAGTGGGCACTTGTCTAAGAAAAATCAAATTTCAGTTTTCATTAAGTGAAATCTTACAAAATTAACCCAATTCTTTGAATAGCTCAAGCAAACACGTGAAACCAGCAATCCAGTCAACACAGCCTACGTGGATTTCAAAAAAGCTTTTAACAAGTATTCTGCCAAAGGCTTTTAAAGAAACTAAGCGCCCATGGCAAAATAGAGGTCTCTGCACAGCAACAGAATTGGTTTAGAGACATAACCAGAAATTAGTGGCAAATGGTCAAGGCTGCATAGCGGAGGAAGCCTACCAGCGGAGGAGTACCACAGCGATCTGCACTGGAATCTGCTACTCTTCCCATACCTGTAATTGACCTGGAAAGGTAGATGAGCACTGAACCAAACAAATTTGCAGATGATACAAATTTATTCATGGCAGTAAGGATGAGGGCAAGTGGTGAAGAATCACAGGACCTTATGAAATTGAGTGACTAGACAATGAAATGGTAAATTAAATTCAGTGTGGATAAGTGTAGAGTGAATGGGAAAACATAACCTTAACTTCACATGTACAGTGATGGGCTCTGAGCTGAACATTATCACTCAGGAGTGAGACCTTGAGGTTACAATAAATAGTGCCATCAAAATGTCAGCTCAGTGCTCAGCTGCCAAAAGAAAGCAGCCCAAATATTGGGTATTGTTAGGAACTGAACAGGAAGCAACATAGAGAACACAATTATGCCACTTTGTAATGTCACCCAGTTCATATACTGTCTCAGCTTCCAGGGACATGCTTTATCACTGAGTATTTTGCGTTTACTTTTACAAAGGTTGGAGCAGAAGAGAAAGCAGCTCAAAGCAGAAGAGCGACCTATAATTAGGGGGACAAAGACAGCAGTTTTAGCACTGCATCCCAGTTTCAAAAGAGTTTTTTCTGAGACTGTATCCAAAATTCAAGGAGATGGTGTCTTCTAGATACTTGCTGATAAACCATTCAAAAAAGAAGTTGATGAATTACACGCATATAATCAATGAGCTCTGTTAAAAGGCATTACTTTACATCAAAAGCTTAGCTATTGCTAAATGCATAAGCTTTATCAGTATTTGAAATCCCTGGGAAAGGACAAGTTTGAAGATTTGCCTTCACTCCACCAGCTAAAAGTCACTTTGCTGTGCCATCCTGAAGTGACAAGATTTTAAGTCTTAAGGGTAAGTACAAGTGCCCACAAAAGGATAAGTAAAAACAACTTAATCTAAAAATCTTGAAAATCTTGCCTTTCTCCCTGCTCTCTTTTCCTCATTTTCTTTCCTATCAGATAGCCTGCTCAAGGTGCTGCTGGAATCAGACTCTTTGGTGCTTGAACAACAGACAAATGCTTTTACCCACTGAGGTTCTATAACAGGGAACAACTAAATTAAGTCTAGGCCTGCCTTCAGATTTCAAGCTAATCTCTACACATCTCTACTACAACATCTACTTCTTGCTTTTATGAGAAAGGATTTGTCTTGTGCTAATGGACTGATATTACTTGTATCTTTGTCTAATTGCATGAGCTATGAGACTGTTCTGGTTTTCATCTGGATTGTTAAATATCAGACAGAATGTGTCTACCAGCAGTGGCTACATATAATGTACACTCTACTTACTTACTTATCCTCCAAATAATTACTTACTGCGGAAAATACTGTCTATTCACATATTCATATACTTGTGTATAAAAGAAATACACTAGCATCACAATCTATACAGCAGCTTTGCCCATCATGTAATAGAATAAATACAGAAAAAGAGAATACATCGGAAACCAGAATTGTGATAAATAATTATTCCTTAATTTTAACCTCAAAAATGTATCAAATATGAACGTATTTTTCAATATGAAATAAAACTAGGCAGGGTATTTCATTAGTTTAAACTGTTAGCTAAGAGTTGCTGCAGATGGACACATTTAATGCAGACTGAGTTGCAAATAATTTTTTGCCTTTGTTCTAGCCTTACATCTAATTAAAAAACACTAAAGAATTTTTTCAATTCAAATGTTATAGTATTATAGTATAAAATTAAGGGGTTTTTTATTATTATTATTTTCCTATAGCTGTAATTTTTTACCAATCAACTGTAATTGAAGTTTTTTTCTTTTTTAAAGACACTTATCAATCTGTCCTTTCCAAGCATGTTTATAAGACAGGTCATGAAGGACACTTAGCAGCAAGAGCTCTGGGAAAATAAGTTGTCCCAACTAACAAAAAAGGTTCTACAGGGAATTAACGGTATAATTTTAATTAAAGTGGAATAAAAAAAGTAAATATTAGCTGGTAGTAATACACTAAAAAGTAAGTGGAAGCCAATAAAACTTTTCAGAGAAATGCCTTCAGTGTTCATAAAACAATGCACAAAACTGGTGAAGCTGTGACAGGATACAGACTGAACCCAAGGTAGGCACATCAACTCACTAACTCAAGCTCTGTGTCCTTCCATCAGACGAGACGACATTTCAGCAAGACTACATTATCTTTGTTAACCAAAGAAAACCCAAATCAGGCAAACCAACCACCTCCTTCCTGTCTCTATTCTGCTGCCCACTACAAATTAAGTCATTATCTGTCTCCTGAAGTGAGAGAAGATTTATTAATTAATCACAGAAACCCTTGGATCACTAGATAAATCATTCTGTTGACCCCATGTTGTTTTCAAAAGGCAGGGCTAAGTTGCTGCAGCTGCTGCCTTTGAGCTCTGGCATTAGCACTGGGCAGCTACAAATCACCAGCAGAACAGGTGAGGTGCAAAACCGTGGCCAGCCCTTTTAAAAGTCCTGATGCACCCTGAAACCTTAATTCTGTCACGCAGTTAGAAAACACTGAACAAATTAAGTTTTTCAGAAAGCCATTTCAACAGAATTCCTCATTACAGGTCTAATTACAAGCTATCTTTATAATGTACACCTAGCAACATCGTGTAAAGCACTTCGTTTTAAAGGTCAGCAGAACTAAAAAACAATTTTGCTATTTATAGTAACGGATGAACTTTTCTTATTTGGCTGCTTAAGCAGCCAACCCTTGAGTTTAATGTAATTAGGGAGGGGATATTCAATTTACAGTATCCACAAGTAATGATAATTACACTGGTTCAAAAAAGCTGTTGGTAAGCATAAGAAACCTTTGTAATTACATCCCGTTTCCAAAATTACTTGAGCACCGTGAACTTGAAGCATTTCAGCAAATGAAGGCCAAGGCACATAAAGGAGAGCTACGGCGCTTTAAAAACTGCACTGTTTAACATAATGAGCCGCCCGACCGGAGGGAGATCGCGAAACACGCTCCATAACTCACCGCGACAGCCCACGCCATCTCCTTCCTGCTCGCAAACATCCATTAAGAAAAACATGAGCCGGCTCCCTCATCGCCTCCTTCCATCCTTCGCCAGCATTGCTCAGCTACCCCTGGCAGGGCGGACTTGGGAGCCAGCCCGTGTAACTCTCCCTGTCCCCGGCAGCCGATCCCGACACGTCCGGGAGCGCCGGCGCTGCGAGCGGGGAAACGCCGCCGTGTTCCCCCCGCCGCCAGCCCCACGCGTGCGGCAGATTAGCCAGGTCAGCAATCCGCCAGGACCAAGGTGAAAACCAAACAAATAGCCACGTTCGCAGCAGCTGCGGCGATCGCTCTCCGGAAAATTAGTCAGGCGTTATGGGGGAGATGGTATTAAACGCTGCCACTTGCAGCTTCACGGCTCTCTGCGTATTCGCATCAGCCTGGGATGAGCACTTAAGGAGTATCATCAGAGAGCTTGCCCAGCTGAGCATCTTCCATTAAGTTTTTGTCTTAAAAGGAGATAGCAGGAACCTCTCTGCCTGACAGGCAAAAGGCTTGTCATAATTCATTAATAACACAGCCTTGCTCAGGTTTCCTTCAATGAAATCAGGCAGGCAGCCTACGAAGAAAACGCTGAGTGAACAACAGCTTCTCCAGACACAATGCAATAAACTTGCCACTACTTGGCATCATTTGGTGTCTGAGAAAAGGATGACCGACGCTATTTGACAAGACCTGTCAGAGTCCCTTAAGGGTCCTAAGTGAAGAAACTAAAAAAACAAACAGTAATTCCTCTGCAGGATGCAATTCACTGCTTGGAAGCAAAAATTTCACATTTTAGCTGCAGAGATAAATGTACCCGTCTGCTTTTGCTATGCTCAGGGCAAAGCCAGCAATTTACTCTGAGAAACTGTTTGCATCCAAAGGGAAAAAAGCTAGAAAAGGTGAGGTAAAAAGCAACAACTACAATATCAGATAACTGCAAAAATTAACAAGACTATCTCAAGTCTTCCATCAGATTCTTAATTCATCTGAAGCGTGATTTCCTTATAAGTAGGAAAAATAGAAAATACAACTGAAGTTATCTGAAAGGAAAGGAAAAAAGCTCAGGCTAACTGTAAAGTTGAAGTCATTAGGGTGGCATCCAAGTAAGGAGGACAGAAAATTCTTTTTTTTTTTTTTGGTCTAGTACACATCCATTCATACAGCGCTAAAATGCACCTGTTATATTTAATTGAATCTTATGTACTTCCTCCTAAGAGATTTTTTCCATCGTGAAAAAATTAAGAAGAAAGATATTCTTACTGGTATTTGATCTACTAGCACTTCATACATGCACGCTGCTTCACATGACAAAACAATCTAGTAATATAGTAAGTACACACCATTCCAACATACAGCATTTGTTATGATCCAAGTTTTAAACAGTCTTCAGCATAAAAACTAGTACTACAAATGCTGTATTTACTATGACAGAGTTTATAGGTTTGCTTTTGATTTATAGATGCTTTACCATCATGCAACAGCAGCAGTCCAAACTTTGAACAATTAGAAAAAGCAAAGAAAGTACCAAAGATGGTTAATTATTGATTTTAGAATATCTGTGTCACAAAATCATCTTTTGCATTAAAGCAGGTTCAGGTAATTTGCAAACAGCACAATATTATTGCTTCCCTAAGCTCCTTTGTGTTTCACTTAGGCATGATAATTTATTTTGAGTGCAATATCTGTCTTTAAAACTGTGGCCTATAAACTTTATTAGAAACAGCACTATTAGCATGTCTAGAGATTGCAGTATTTGAGCAGAATGCAACTGATTGAACAGAAATCAATAAAGGTATTTAACGATTTCATGAGAAAAATAAGTGACCCTCACACCCTTAATGGATTAATGTCACTTACGTGCAACACATTGCATAATGCTGACACAGAGCTACTCAAAGCAGTGTCACTTTTCATATGAGTGCCTTAAAACCTTATCAAAGGGAAATTGTGTTTTAATGCTATTTCAGATGTCATTTATGAGAGGATTTTTACAATCCCATTTCATAAAGCAGAAAACATGATCTGAATTGTTACAAGTAGCTTTTGTCATTGGTACATGTACTAGGTCACCCTCTGAAGTTAGCTGGTGAATGAAATCCTGAACACAGGAGGAGGATAACACTTTGAAACATCACTCAAACAACTTGTTTATTGACAGCTTTTATTTCTCAATACACCTGAATCTTTCATTAATTATCAACAACATGCTTTGCTAGGGAAAGGAAACTACTCCTCACAGTACCACAGCACAAGATAGATGGGAGGCACAGCTCCCCCATAAGCTATCTGGGAATCAAAACAGAGGAGGGAGATATCTAAATGACAGAGTAAATGCCAATAAATAAATGCTTGCCTCTCAGCCGCTCAGAAGATGGCCAGATCTCTTAAGAACACGCACGTCTGTCTGTTCATCTTCAATACACTGCTTTTATATCCCATTTTACATCTATTCACTGAAAAGCAACTGTGGGGCATGCACAGCAAACAATTCCATCATCTCACTCCTTTATTTTCACTTTAATAGACTGCAGTCAAAAATATGTAGTATTTACTAGGTATGTCTTAAAGGACACGAAGGCTCCTTTTTGGGAAAGAAGCAACTCAAATTCAAGATGTCAACATGCACAGTCTAATCAGGCTTTGCCATGACCAGGCAGCATTTACAATTCCTTTTGAGTAAACCCAAATGTAACTGAGGGGAGCTGATGTTTGATTTTCTTTTTCTATTTGCTATATTATCTATCATAATTTTATGTGCAACAAGAAGAAATTAAAATAATAATAATAATAAAATAAATCTTTGTCCTAAAGATATTTAGTCCCAGAGATCATGCAATTTTCACCTGAAGAAACTGGGGAAAACTACGTTCAGATAAAATAGGGAAGCCAATGCAAAAGCTTTTTCTGACTGACTTGAACATTTCCTTATTTCTCCCCGAAGGATATAAAAAATACTCCAGTAAATGTAGCATCATAATTGGCTATAATTGACTCCATCCTTCAATTTTTAAGGCAATCTATAAAATATGGATTGTTTTGTCAACAGGGAGACAATTTTGTGACACCACACTGTTTATCTCGTTACAGTGATCTCAGCAGCACTCGCTATCATTTGTTACTTCGCAGACTACCTTATTTTGGCCGCAATCCTGCACCTCTCTACATTTAATGCACTGCACACTAGTTAGTTATAACACCAAACATTTTGAGTGCTACAGAAGAGAGTTACTTGCTGAAGATCATTGTCATAAGGGATAATAGTAGCAATGGTAGAGTAACAGGTGAAGCACAGCCACTGTATTCAGGCAAGGTCTGTTCCAATCCATCAGTGTACTACTCCCCACTATACTGTCATTAGTCCATCTCACAGCTTACTGCACGTGAATCAGAAGGGATGGGGGAAGAATAAAGATGAAAGGTCTAACCTCTTGCTGATGTTTTTCTATTACACCTGGCGTTCTACCACATTTGCAACATTTTAACACAGACTGCTAACACTCTGTACCAGTCTTTGTACAGACTGGTATTGCGCTGTGGCAGCCTTGCCTCTTAGGTCACAAGGGTATGACGACTGCTCAGTGGAAATGACTGCGTCTGGCCGTTTCTATTGGCTGAAATAATGCAAACACCTCACCAAGACATTGCCTTCAAATACAAACTCAAAATGACGGAATTGGCTTCTCTTTTTCTCCTACGTCTTCCAATAATTATTTTTATTTATACATCTCTCTTTATGTGCTGCAATGCTTCAACTGAAAACTAAGGCAAGTAGAAGGAAGATAAAAACTAAAACCTAGAAAAAATCCAAGTACGAATAGCCACAAAACTGCAGCAAATGATTGATAGAAACATTGATGTAATCCTGTCCATAGCAACAGTTTAATTATGAGCATCTTGGCAGCGAGCCTGCTCTATGTGTTGATTTTCCCCAGCAGAGAATGCCATACAATCCATCTTTGTGTTATGCGCTACATGACTACATGGAGAGGCCAATCAAAGGGGAACAAGAACAGAGAAGTTGTAGTAAATTACTGGGGTGATACAGGAGTAAGTACATAGTCCATGAATAATTTGACTCCTGAGGATAAGCAAGCCTGAGAAAAAGGAGGGGTAGGAAAAAAATACCAGGAGGGTGCTACCCACAACAAAATAGTCCTCAAGCACAGTGATTGCAGCATACAACATGAATACTCTTCTCCAACAAATAACGTGAATTCCTGGTACCCAGTTTAAACTGCCCCCTTTCAAATTCTTCTCCCAGGATCACAATTGTGTGGAGGATCAGAGAAAAACGTTGCAACCCTAGGAAAGCAGATCCCCCACCAGGGACACAAGGCTCATAGGCCATGGCTACGTGAGACACTGTAAAACAAAGCATGCCAAAAGGAGCAGATCTGCTAGGTGGAGCAGCTGCTGCCAAGAACCCAATGGCCAAGTGATTTGTACTTTCAGGATTTCACTTCATGCTAATTCCAGCATGGTCCTTTAGACAAGACCATGAGCGCAGCTGAGGATGGGAAGAGCGCTTCTGCCTACTGCTGTCCAATTTCATTCCACCCAGCATGTACCAGAGTGTGGTCTGATAGCGTTCTCTGAGACACACTGAAGTGTGGTAAGCCAGGAGATCTGCTGAAAGGCCACAGTCCTGACCCACACTAAAATACAACTACAGTAGGCACATCACAGGGGATGCATAACACCATTGGTGAGGTGTGGAGTTCGCTCTTTAGTAAACTAGAGAGCAAGGAAGCAATAGTGGCAACTTCGTAATAAGGGAGTAAAGGATGGGGACCTTGAATGCAGGCTTAGGAGGATATAAGGTAAATGGTGATACCCAGTTGGTACTGTTTCTCAATATACTTGCAGATAATTTCCAGACAGAAGCAAAAAAATATGATAGATTCACATTTTATAATTAACCGTACTTCTAATTTCTATGTTGGAAAGTGTTTGTTAAAAAAAGCCACAACAAAAATGATTACAACAATATATCAGTCTGTATGCAACTGCAATCTACAGTGTTCATTTATAAAAAAAGAAATTCCTTCAAATTCCATACCTATTTTTTGAAGCAACATTTAGGAAAATCTCTCTCAAGCAGCAGTTTAAGATTACACTATCTGCTCTTTACTTTCAGGAAATGTTCAGGAAATGCTCTGGTAATTTTTAAGTGTGTGAACAAAGGTTTTGTGAAATCCTGTTAGGCTATTACATGTGGTAAGAAAACCATCAATCATTTCTGCAGCCTGGTGTCCACATTCACAGCTTAACTCAATAAAGACTGTTTTTAGTTTTTATTAGGGTATGAATATTTTATATTTGTAACCACATAAATCAATAAGAATACTCATATATGTATATACATGAACCGTACCATGTCTACGCTGCTTTGATGAAGTGCAAACAATTCAGAAATTTGAAATAATGGCAATCTAAAAATGAGGTTCCTAAAGAAATTCCAAGAGATATACTCAAATCAAACACAACTGCTGTTCCACTCAAATGGTTGTGGGTTTTTGTTGTTGTTTTTGTTGGGTTTTTTTGTTTGCTTGGTTTTGTGTTTTTTTTCCAGTTGTGTGACTATTTCCATCTCCGTGGATGCATCATACCATGAAAACACAGGGGTTTTTTTTGTTTTTGTTTTTGTTTTTTTTTGTTTTGTTTTGTTTTGTTTTTTTTAAATACCAAATGTATGGGCATGTTCTACCTACTGTGGATTACCTGTCTGAGAAATTGCTTTTAAACAGAGGTGTCAGAATCTAGGCGACTCTGTTGTACCTTCACCAGCTCTTCCTCATTAAAATTTACTTTAAATATGGGAGAAAGGGACTTTTTGGTGCAGGTCTAACTCAGTGTTCAGATCAATACACTCTAAATATCTATTACAGAACTAAAAGTAAATTCATTATTTAAGCCTTGAAAGACCATGAATTTTAGCCCCAAATTCAGGTCTCATATTTCAGCTCTGAACACTCAGGAGGTACTTTGGTTTTCTAAACAACAAGGTCCTGAGAGATGTTCATACCTGATAAAATCTCCCTTTGTGTATCAGCTCAAAAAAAAAAACTGTTGCTTGATCATCTCTTTACTGTAAAGTCTTTCATAATAAACACAGCGTCTTCGAAAATACCTATGTGACTGTACTGATCGAATGATTACCTGAATAGAACACCCAGCTGATTACATTGAATATTCAGTTAAGTTATTTACCCTTCAACAGCTAGAGAATACAACAAAAGAGAAACCCACAGGAACTCCTGGTAAGGATGTTTTGTCAAGACATTTATCAAAGCTAAAGTAATATGAACAGTTACATCACTCCTCAGTAAGTTCACCTTGCTATTTTCACAAAAAGGGCATTTGCAAAATCTTCAGAAAAAAAAAAAAGAAAATTGACATATGACTGTGTCATGCCAGGGTTTGTGGGAGTGAGGGAAAATTGGAGTCTGCTCTTAGACACAGAAATCTGTAGAATGCACAGTGCTTTTTATGCGGGTATTTTAGTTGCACTTTTTATTTGTGAAAAGGACTTTCAGAGTGATCCTGCTTTGTAGAAAATGTTGTATTTGAAAATGCTTAATGGCAGCTATGACACCCAGGACATAAAAGTTTTGCAACTAACAAAATAATTCTGAAGTTCCAATGCAATTGAAAATTAAAAAAAAAAGGACTTTTGAATGAACCAAGAACTGAATTAACAATTACAGAACACCTGAAAGATCTTAATGACTACTAAATCTGACATTAAAGTTTGTGGCCATTTAATCTTTTATGATGTCTGGTGCATTACTTTAGATCAAAGCACATAAATCTGTCTGAAAGTATTTTTGCCCTATGATCTGTACCACAACTCTTTTTCCCTAATTGAAAATCTAAATAAAAAAAAAAAAAAAAAAAAAAGTGAGATGCCTACATATCAAATTTCAAAGCAAAGAGGATGATTTGCCACTTAGGAATTCTTAGCTATCAGAAAAGGCAGCAAACATCAACTAGTTTAAAACAGTTATTTTGGCCAGTCCCCCACTGGGCAGAGGTGGCAAGCTGAGAAAAAATGCTTTGTGGAGGACACTCAGAAACATTAAGCCTGGAGAAATGCTACTGACAATCCTTGCTCAAGGTGAACACACAACTGTCCAGTTATCAACTAAACATCTAGGTAGATGTAGTAGCTCAAAGTAAAAGGGCTGTTCATTGAGAAACAAGGTGCCACTCTACACAGAGAGCTGCAGTAAAATTTGCTGGCATTTTATTCCAAAAACCCCCACTCTGAACAAACAAAAAACCTGCATAAAATATAGGAAGTCTTATGCACTATTAACTCCCAGTGCTTATGTTTGTTCATTGCTGTATTGAAGTCCAATACCCTGTTCTCCAAAGTCTCAGAGATCCAAGAGAAGTGCAGATGTTTCACTGTCTTTACTGAAGCAGCAGAGAAAGCTTTAAGTTTGAGAGGGTTTCCTGAGTCACTATCACCCATTGATTACTCAGCCTGAGCTGCTTTTGAATAAAAGGTTGAGAGATATCATAGCTCAAGCAAGCAGGAGACAACTGCAGTAGCTGAGAGATGAACACTCATTCAAAACTAACCTGTAAGACACCTCTCAAACCATGCCAATTAAGTTTGACAGTGAATATGGAGCTTTTTATTAGAAACGCATGATGAACACACCAAGCCATGGGCTTCACTTATTTCACCCAAGCATCACAGATAGCACTTTCCTGTACAACTTTTGGTTTACAAGACTAACCTTTTAGAACATAAATATACATTGAGTTTATTTTGGCGCAGAGCACACCTGAAATTCTCAATGAAAAAACCAGTTATTTTGGACCACAACTGTGAAGAAAGCTTTTCAAAGATATTTACATGTACTTGATTAAATATTAAAATGGAGGTGAATGTTCTCAGTAGGCAACAGGTGTCTGAACTATCTTTGATAATTTCTGCATTACAGAAGGCTGCAGCACAAACAGAAAAAGAGGACTGTTTGAGGGAGCCAGTGTATTTTAACATTTCTACACAATGCCAAATGTGCAAATAGTAGTCTGCATCTTGGGATCAGTTTAATTATGTCACTGTAGTACTGAGAACAGGCTATTAAACCTTGCTTCTGATTACTTTAGGCTCACATGGATGCATTACTTCGTGCTTGGGCAGTAACTTGGGTACCTCTGCACAAATTCTTTGTGGATTAAATGGATCTACTCAAGAGCAGCAGTATCTGGAGAAGCAGCACCAAGGTGTATACATGCACCAAGATTTACAAGTGAAATTAGATAAATTAAAGTAGCAATCCTACAATAAAACAGACAAAATAATTTAAAAATGCAAACCAGAATAGTGGAATTATGCAGTGTAGTGCAATTATTACAATAAATAAGCATGTAATTTCTTATAAGAACTAATAACATTAGAGACTTGGACTTTGTTTAGGCACTAGCCCCTAAAGGAGAGAGTATCAAAGCTCTGTGTGAACTGATATTGTGTTCCAGCTAACCAGTGAACATGAAAGGATCAGCTCATCTCCATTATAAAACAAGTACTTAGATTGAGGGCCTCATGCCAATTATGGAAGCCTGTTAAAAATATGTCTGATTAGATAATAAGCTTTTCTTTCTCCCCTTCACAATCAGATAAGGATAAAATAAGACATTCCTCCTCTCTCCATGACATTTCATCTTACTGCATTTAAATTAAAATATAAATTTGAAACACAAACCTTTAGTTTAAAAAATACATGTCTGTGATGTGTTGGGCAGAAAAAACATTTATAGGCTACAAGCTATTATATTGTGAGTGCGCTCAGAAAAAAATCTGAGTCTGGCTTTGCACATTCTTACACTACTTGACCATACTGTCATATTGGGAAAATGCTGAAGGAGATACAGATATCCATTAAAAATACTAAAAGAAATCAAACTGAAACAGTATAGTATCTAAGCACTATGCTTGTTGTTATTTCTGAATTTTAATTATGCTTCTGGAAGTTGGTATATTTGATAAGATTAGCTATTGATTTTTTTGGGCTTCATTAATATCATCAATGGAGCACTGGAGTTTTAAACCGCACACTTATTTTTCAAATACTTTTTCACCCAAGAAAGCAAAGGAAGCACAAGTCTTTCAGCAAGCCTGGTTTACCAAAAGACCAGACAAGAAGACAAAGCTTGAAAAAAATGGATTAACTTTCTTTTTCTTCATTGGGCTATGTAGCCTGTCTCATTCTGTTCCTTTGTCTCCCTTAGTCCAGCAAGCTAGAACACAACAGTTTACTTTCAGGGCCTTGTTAGTTTGGATTTACCATCTTAGGTAGGCTGCAGTCAGAAAATACTTCATGTTTTAGACATTTAAAGTCTATTCAATGAATGCCAACATTAGTTCTTCAAGGCTTTAACAAATTATTCTTTAAAAAAGTGCACCTGAAAAAAAAAAATTCTTTCCAAACTATAAAAGTCAGGCATAAATCTAGGAAAAAGAATGGAAAGAAATAGCCTCGGTACTGCCTCAATCATAAGCAAACAATGCTTCCTCTGTTCTGCAGACAGATTTGAGATCCCATTTTATATATAAACACACCCATATTCCAGTCAGCTGTTCAACTTCTAATAGAATTTCTTAACACAACAATCGGGATGAAAAATACTGGATAATCAGAGAAAACTATACTGCTCTTGGAAATCATGAGTTTAATTTCTGTTTTCATATGTAAGCCTAGCTGCCTCACCTTTATTTACATGCTCAGAGATCTTGTTTGTTCTCATACAGATGATCTTCTTCTAACAAGGTGATTGTAGCTTTGTTCACAAGACTAAGTAACAGTGCATTCTAAGGTAGAAAGAGCAAAAAGGAGTCCTGGGAGACTCCTGTGGGTGTGAAGCACAGAGAAAATGAAAAAAAATTACAATGAACAGAAATGTAAAAGGAAAAAAAAAGTCATTAATATTCAAAATCTTCTAACTGTGGCTCAGTCCCACATCTTCCTCCATGTGGCCAGATCTCCATGCCTGTAGGGAACTCCATTTAATTCAGTGGGTTACATAAGGCAGTAGCCATTTGCAGATATGCTGTCTGCATTTTTTTCCTTTCTCTTTGTCAATGCATTTGAAAAAGTAAAATTAAAAAAAAAAATCTGCAACACAAAAAAGAAAAATCCTCCTGTCTCTCTCCCGTAAGGCCACCACCCCTGCCTGTTTTAAAGCTCGGCACTATGAATTTTCCACTTACTTCCTCAAGCCATTTGCCAAAGATCTGGATTTGCAAGGACTAGCAAACCATTTGCAGCACTAGGGAAAATTCCCAATCACCGCTCCTGTAAGTAGGTATAGTGAATTTTAAGAATTTTTGATTTTGAAAGCAGTGGTAATTATTCAGGATTTAAATTAGTTCCCTTGGTCTGTAACCCTTCATTCTGACAGAAGCGGCTTTACAGTGAAGCTCACTGCTTGCTTTACTTTCTCTGACGAATAAGTACAGCCTAAAGACTGAAGAAAAATTTTAATTCAGAGAAATTATATGCATGAGAAAAATACTGTTAAACAGAACTATTTAATTGTCATTAAAATCCCAGAAGCAAAAGCCACATAGACAGGGTCTTCCTTCAATTAGAGAAGCGGAGACACAGGTCCAGATAGACCTGCCTCCTTTTTGCCTTTTTAATACAATGTAGTTACCACACTGTCCCCTCCCAACATAAATGTGAAAATCTGTATGACAAAGTTATTAAAACTGAAAACAAAGGTTCAGGTCAGCTTGATCAGCCCTGCCTACAGCCTCATATGGAAAAGACAGAGAAGTGTCTTGTTAAACTGAAGAACACGTTCCTCTTTACACAGCTGACAAAAAAGCTGGGTATTAAAGCATGCAGCCTATAACTTCAGAAAAAATAAATACTTGAAATTTTTTTACTTATAAATCATTATTTTTAATACTGAACAATATTCTGCAAGTGGGGAAAAAAAAATTCAGACTTTTTGCAAGTGAGGAAAAAAAAGTTTTGGCCCCAGCTCAGTCTGACCGTGGCTCCTGCAGTTCAGGTGCACGGCAATCCAGGCTGATGCTGCTACACTAAGACTGTTCCCCAAAGCCACAAGAAGCCAGCGGCCCACAGCTGTACTGTTAGCTCATCAGACAATGCCAATATTGGATAAAATAAGGTGACTGTTACTGTAGGCTCAGTAGAGCTCAACAAGCACTGATGGGCACTGCTAAAAGCTTTATTATGAAATTGCAGCAGTACCCTCTCTTCAGAGAGAGTAGCTTTGGCAGAAGGAATTATCTTTTCCTCTTTTCCCCCTTTCTCTTCTTCCTTCAGTAAAATGGGATTTAAATAAATAATCTGGGGTGTTATATCCCAAAGTATGGAAAAACCTTTTGTTTTTAAACACATGCATTTTGGTATATAAAAAGAAATCATACAGTGTTATCCTCCTAGTTGTAATTCTCCCCTAAAATATCAGAATGATTCCCTACATGGATGCAAACACACACCAACACAAATTTTGTTTCAACCCTTAGTACTCAGTGTAGTGTGACCTCTCTGAGCACAGATTTAAGTATTACAGAGGGAGACGCTCTCGCTAACAAATAAATGAAATTACTGGATAAGAATCCTTCTTTTCATCTCAGCATTCGGTCATGGTTTCTGAAGCAAACATGCAAGGGTGCACCTCTCACATAACAGTACCTTGCTAAAAGTAATCTGCAACAGCCAGGTAAGAAGAAATTGCTTTTCTGCTTTGATACAGTCCAAAGTAAAAATGAGAGAAGTGATGCTAAAACTATGTTGCATGCTTTAAGAACAGACATCTTACTTTAGCTCCATTTACTGTAATTGTGTGCCACTGCATTTAGAGCACTTTCATATCAGAGTAAAAAAAAAAAAGGGGGGAGCAAAGTGAAGGGAAAAAAACTAATTATCAAGTTTCAGTTATGCAACAACATTAAACATGATTTAAAAAAAAAAAAAACCCACATGTGTACAGATCCATTTCTGTGCCAATCAAACCAACATCACATATTCTGAAACAATATTTAGTAAATCTGGATCTCTAGATAGCATATATTTTGAAAAGCCATTATAATAAAAACCAGCATTTTAATGGTGTTTTTACACTGTTGTCTTGGTTTTCGCATCAAACCCCTCTTTCCAAAAGGGATTTAAAAGTCCTGAATACGATACTTAAAGGCTCTATATTTTTGAAGGAGTCACTCATTAAGCTTTCTGGAGGTGCTACAAAACTGAGCACTCCAAAGCACTCCTCTGTGATCAGTTTAAAATATCTCAGAAATACTTCTATTTGCCTATTTAAAATATATTGATTCCAAATGTAAACTAATCAGTATTAAAAACTATTTTATACAGTTTAAATATAAACAAAACATTTTAAAATTATCTTTGGGAAATGTTTCCAATGAACTACAGTGAAATTTTTTTTTTTTTTTAATTACGGATCATGAACATTTTGAGGACTTCTATTTTGTCCTGATTTGGAATGGAAGTATTCCAGTATTCCTCTTGAAACATTAAAGCTGTTTTTTCTTTCATTCTATTTGGAATATTTATGCAGATTATTTCTGTTGTCATAATTATAAGCATGCGGAATACTTCAAATTTTAATGAAGAAGGGAAAAATGGGTTGTGGCATAGTCTGCTGAGAAATATATACCTCAGGTATGCAGTTACATCACAGTTAAGTCACTCACCTATGTACCTGGTTGTACTGGGACTCAGGCAAGAGCTATAAAAACTTGCTCGTGCTTACAGTGAGAATTTCTGCACTTCAGTACAAAAAAACACTCCCTGCCTTATGTGTGAGAGAACTCACAGAGGTCCAAATTTTCACCAGCAAAACTGCAAGAGCTTCTTCAATTCTGCTACTGAATATCTTAGCATTATCTTTATCTTACCCTTACTGAATACATTGCATCTCCAGGCCATTCACTACCCGAAAATGAGACTGGCCAAAATCCCTTGAGGCTCTCAAGTCGTAAGAAAGCTCTGAATGCCTAAGGCCATCGTCAGATGCATTGCCCTGGATGCATCTGAGTGGGGTGAAGAGGTTATTGCTTCCAGCTGCTCGATACCCGGGGAGTTGGCAGAGCGGGGGAACAACACCCCTCAGCATCACAACTACACACTCGTTTCCTAACAACCCCCCTGTCAAAAAAAACAGGTTAAAAAGGCTTTGTTATTAGAAATGCATGAGGGACTGTTTGGGCAGTCCAGTTTAGGGAGCAGCTACCTGGATTAGCTGGCACGCACAGGGGAAGGCTAGGACAAGCAGCTGGCGGCAGAAACCTCTTACATGGCTCTGCCGCTGCCAGCAGGGCTTGTCTGACTGCACCCCTCACTTGCCAATGATACGGAGCTCAGCACAATTCCCTGTTCCTTCAAATCAGCACCAGGAGAGGGAACACAACCCGTTTTAATTATTTAAAGAAATCCTTTTCCTCCTAGTAGAAGCTGTGGCAGTTAGACAGTACTAAATGCAAAATCTGCAGTACCTTAAAATGACAATAATGCAGAGCATGTCCCTGCCACCAACTACAGAGAGCACTACCAGTGACAGGAGAGAAACTGAGGGTTGGGGCTGCTTGCCTAAGCTTTTGTGAGGATGGAAAGCTAAACAGGATACCTGAAGTCAGGAGCCACCTGCAAACGAACAGGCAAAGTACCCTAGATCCAAATCCTGCCCCATGCCAAAATGAGAATTAATAATTTTTTTTATTTTTTCATTTTTGCAAGATTTTAAAAATTATAGGGTGAATCTTCATCAGAATTAGAAAATATTTAGAAATTGGTAAGCACCAAAGTTGATGTTAAAATGTACAAAACCATTTCACATGCAGAATTATTCCATGTTTTATTTCTTAAATATGAGATACAAAATCTTTGCAGACAGGCTACAATTATGACCAAGTATCTGTCAGGAACAGAGCACGTGACAATGTTACTATTTAATGTCTGCAGTAATTTTTAGTGCAGCACTTCCCTAAAAACACCATCTGACTTTTTGTTGCTCTGTTTATGGTATTATGTACAACATGGTGTAGAGACACTACAAAATACCATAAATTCTGTTTCTATAATACCTGTATACATACAACAGAAAGTTGTAGAAAGTGAAGGAAAAAAAAAAAGCAGAAGAGGAAGGAAATAAAATTAAGATATAGCTGTGAAAATTCAACTATGCACTCCAATAAAATAACAGCTCCCAAACTAAACTTACTAGTACTTGAAAATTAGGGTACATTCAGTCGCCATTTCTGACACAGTAAGATGTTTTTTTCCCCCAGTAATTACCTGAAAATACAGCAGCTGGGATTTCAGCAACTGAAATCACACTTTTGTTCCCAAGAATTATCAGACCAGAAATTCAATGTATTGCTAGAAAACTCCCACACTCTCTTTGGGCTGTAATACTGCAGTGGCTAAGGAGTTTTGACAAAATTTATTTAATTTCCAGAAAATGCAATTTGGAAGATGAAAAGAGGACAAAGAAAGGATAGGAAAAAGCCACAAAGGTTTGGTAAATATCTTGAGATTACTTTATAGACATTTTCCACCTGAAAAGCAGATTCAAATATTTTCTGAAGCTAATGTGGAAACAGTTGCTAAAACCCACTTTCAAACAAAAACAACTTTACAAAACAAACTGTCATCCCCTCTAGGCAGCAGCTCCTCTCAACACCTCCGATAATCCTACAGCTCTTGCTCAATAGCCCTTCTCACCTCTGAGCAGGAAGCAAATTGTGAAGTTGAGCGGCACTGTTCTGGGACACTACCTGCTGTGCTATCAGCAGACTTCAACAAATAATTAGAGCTGCCTGCAGCCATCCAGGGCTGTAAAGGCTCTGACACACCGAGTCATGTCGGTGACACTTCCCACTAGCGGCTGTATGGCTGAGAAAGGGGCAGCTATGAGAGGTTTCCAGACTACTGTCCTCTTACCTTGTTCAGAGCATGTTTCAGTTGCACTACTTAAAACAACAATGGTCCCTAAGGTCTTGCTGACTCTGGTAATGCCACTATTTTCTATGTCAGTGCCATTGAATGTGTAGTAGCAGCAGTGGGAGCGAAAATGTCTTTACATGGAAGGAGACAAGTTTTTCTTTCATTACTCCGTATAAATTGCAACTGCATCTAAAGCACTGCATTTATTTGCCTCATCTAAAGCACAGTCAAAAGCACAGAGAATCTATTGCCAAAGGTCAAGTTATGATTCCTACTTTTAATGAGCATGAAGTTGCTCAGCCCTCTAGGGTAGGATTCCTTCAAAGGAGCCATTCAAGTCTGTTGTGCCCTAAACACAGAAACTAATTCACTCCTAGCCCCAAGTTTAAGCACATTTTAAAGTCCTGTTAATTTAATTTTACCCACCTGCCATAAGATTAGAGAATTTAATGACTCAAGCACTACTGTGGATCTAGACAACTCTGGAAATAAATTTTCAGCATTGGTAAAGGTTCTGGTAAAACTCCTGTAAAATTTCTGTATTATGGCCACTGTCAACATCCACAACCCATGAGAGGGGAAAAAAACCCACCAGAATCACACACAAGAATTTATGATAACAACAACTGATGCTTGTTTTCTTTATTTTCTGGGTCAACTTTTTATTTTCTTCAAAATAGCTAACAAATGAAATTTGTTATAGAATTTCAGACATAAAATTTTCTTTAAGGTTTCGTTGACAAGGATATTCCTCTATTCAGCTTATTTTGGCTTACTCAGAGAAATCATCCCACCTACTTGCATTTTGGTGTGAATTTCTCAGACAAGCTACTCACTGAATTTACACAAAGCAGAGTATCAGTCATTAGAATAAATTAAATTAATCCAAAGAGAAAATAATTAAAAAATATGTCAAAGGATACACAAGAAAATGTCTTCTTTTAAATACAGAAACAGTAAAATTTTGGCCAAACTTGAAAAAACAGAATGAAATGTAAATTCTAGTAGCAATGTTATTGAGATTGTAATGGCAGCAAATTACTTAATAGTTGCTATGCATCATGACAGTAGTTTGAAATACAGAGATGTCAGATAAAAATAGGATCAAAATTTTGTGCATGTAGCTTAGTAGGTTCAACAGCCATACTGAGTAGAACATCAGAAAGTGAAATACAGTATTTCAAACATACAGGATAAAAAGAATGCTGGGAAAAACTTATAGCAGGGAATGAATTTATAGAGAATTACATAATTGTTATAGAAATACAAATGTTCACTTTAACATACAGAAGTGAGCAGCCAGTAATCCTCTTGACAAAATCAAAAAAACAGAAGCATGAGAAAGCTTCATTAATTCTGAGTCTGCATCATAAGAAGCTGTGTTTGGATACTAAGCCCTGCATACATGTCCTCTATACCAAGACTAGGAAAGTCCACAAATACATATAAGAATAACTCAGGAAAAGCCAAAATTCCAATGCCCAGCAACACATAAAAACAGAGCGGAGCTTTCCACTGTCCTTCCAAAGCTAAATAATACAGAAAACATAATATGAATACTTCACCCTGTGGGGACAGGTGAAAAAAAAATCTTCAGTACATATAGATGCTAGTGATAGACAGATTGAGCTCCTTTTTACAGCCAAGTTCCAAGAACTGTACTTTCACTTCACCATTTGGGTCAGAAAGTACTCTTTGGGATATACTGAAGCTCAGTACTTTTAAAATATGTAGTGACCCAGATGACAGAAGAGCAATCCACTCACGGGCAACACATCTAAGCTGCAATGATGCTCAACACCAAGAACAATATGAAAAGTACAGGAACCTTCATGCAGTAGATGAACAAACCTGTACAAAACCAGGTATTCATTTCCCATAACTGAAATCCTTTATTAAGAAAAGAAATAAGACTGCAAAAAAGGAAATGCCTCATTATGGTTTAAACCATGTTAATGATGCAGACTAAAAGGCTAGTTACAAAAAGCAAACAAACAAACTCCCCAAAAACCAACAACATAACCTAAAACGCCCCCAAATCCAAACAAACAAACAGTTAAGTAAAAAAAAAACCCAAATCAAACCACCAGAAACAAACCCCATAGAATTCAGATACTGCAAAGAATAATGAACTATGAAAGCCAGGTCACACTTAGGCAAACAGAACTTAAAACCGCTCACATGCAGAATATTTTCCTGCAAGACTGAAAAATGCTTAAAACTAAAAGCAGTTTTTCTATGTCTGACTTTCTAAAAAAAAGACTGAGCTTCCCATTGCTACTTCACAAAGAGGCATAACAACATATGGATGTGGTGATAAGGTACCGTGTCCCCTCTGAGAAACATGACAGCTGCAGGAAAAAAAAAAAGAGAGCGTAGATAAATACTTAATGAGATGACCAAGTCTTATATGCCATAAGAAGTTTAGTGATTTGTGCTGATCCTTTGTTGCTTTCCAGTGGTTGTAGGTCTCAAGACAAAATAGTCTTTATGTCTTTGATTAACTCTGAAAAGGGAAACAAAAGCTCCAGTAAGATAACCCTGAGGGCACTAGTGACTGAGAGACTGTCAAGAGCAAAAAGTCCACTTGAATTGTTTTATAACTCCCCATTCAAACTAATAAGAAACACAGGAACATAGTTCACCAACTGCCAGGAGTGTGGAAGGGGCTGGAGGAAGACTCCTCGATGGAAAAAGTGAAAGGGGCAGCAACACAAGATGAAAATCATTTTTGGTGGAATCAGCACATGATGTCTCAACAGCTACAACAGTGTCATGGGTTTCCTTCCAGTGAGCTTTGCTGTACTCTGTAGAGTTTAGGAACTCTGATTCAGAGATGAGAAGAATGTCCTGGAAACACATGAAGGACACCATGGAACTGTATAACCCCATACTAACAGGAGTAATAAAGAGTCAGAGAGGTTGAACCATGCACATTCTTCAAAATGATTATAAAATGATGATGACCAGTCATGGAAACTGAGGGAAAGAAATGTGGAAGAAGAGTGACACCATGATGAGCTAGTGTGGCTAGCACACTGCTCTGCTGGACAGAGTGGCCATGGCCCTCTTTTGCTTTGAGAAGACATCAATTTGAAAACATTGTAGTCCTATTTGTCATCACAAAGATTTAAACCCTATTCCCAGTGATTTATTTGAAGGACTGTGGCAGTAAAAACAGAGACTACAGAACTGTAAGTTTTGCAACAATGTAAGTCAATGTAAGACATCATAAAAACACCACCACGGTCTCATGTTATCATACATTCCCAGATTATAAAACATGTAATGCTTAGAAGCCCCAAATAAACAAGGCACTTAAACATTAACCAGTGTTTTCATGAAGATACTTTATTCCTGAACACAGAATATGAAATATTGACATATGTTTCATGTCACTAAATAGCTGTTATATATAGGACAAGATGACTGTTTTAATATCAAGAAATAATTAGAAAAACCTGAAACCATTCAAAAACAGAGACAACAATAGAAATGCTAATATGTAGAAAATACATAGTACCTAGAACAAGACACAGTATTTAAAACATCACTTTTTCATAGCTCGGCTTCACAGAAAGCAGAATCACTTCAAGAGATTATGAACTTTTACAGCACTGATATGAGAGGTTCAGGTCAGCAGGAGAAAATGAACATGACACTAAACAGAGCATGCAGAAAAGCCAGAAGCCTGCATAGACTGGGTCCCTCTCTGACCAAAAGCAGGAGTGCCATACAGATCAGACATGCTTGCTGACAAGCCAGGCAAATTGGTCAAGAACTTTTGATACTGTCATAAAACTACAAAAGGAAACAAGCTATATTCTTTTTAATTTTATGGAGCAGATTGTATGACTGAACTCAGCAGTTCTTGCGTGACGGGGACATCCTTGATCATCAGAGTGCATTGAGGGGTTTTGTGTAGTAGGCACTGTAATAATCCTTCCAAGTCATTACATATAAAGCATCTGTCTTCCCAGAGCTGCTTCTGCTCAGACTATACTATAAAAAAAACTGTCTGGCCTCAGGTAATGTTATCTAAACAAATTTTATTCCTGATCACTGCAACTGCAAGCAAAGACAGCCCCACTTTTGTCCATCTGCCCTGGAGCATCCTCTTGGATGGGACTCTCCAACGCCCCAGCTGACCAAAACAAGCCATTTTGCAGGACCATCCTGTTGCAACAGCCTCCTCCTTGTGCCTTTGCCCCACTGCCTCTCCTGTGCAGCACAGCCACAAATGGCACAGCAGAGGCTCCCCTTGGAGCAGTTTGCTCCACACTCCGAGTCATCCAAATTAACACTTTAACACCAAACAATAGCATTTTATTTCCAGCTGTTAAATGCAGTGATTTGAATCAGCATCTGTTTTCAAACAATTACAATAAATTTGGATCCTGGATCTGGAATCAATTTGTATTGTTGTGAATTTGACTAAAGTCACTAAAATTTAGCTATAAAAGGCATTTTTCTAGCATTGGGATATTCTTTAGATGGTAAACTATAAGAAAGGGGAACCCTAGGAACATGACTTATAAATTTCATTCTCTTTAATATTTTTTGAATATTGCACCTGAATGTATTATTAAAAAAAAAAAAAAAAGGAAGAGAATTGAGAAGCTTTTATAAATTACAGAAATATGCCTAAGTATAAAGGAAGGGGAAGCAAATCCAAATGCATATCTATTTGCAGTTTCTCCTTCCAAATCAGCCAACCAACAACTTGGCTGAAGATTAAACAGGAATATTTGGGTTTGTAATCATAAATTAAACCCAAAATATATAATAGAGATATATTATTGAATAATCCTTCCCCATTTTTTCATATATCCTTTGTTATATATTACAAGCTCTTGAGGTCAGGGCCATGCCTGTTTCAACATTGTTGGTACAAAGAGGCTCTAAAGATGTGTGGACACTTGTGTAACTACTAAAATATTATTATTTAATACTTTATTTTAATATTTAATATTAAAAATATCAAGACCAGAAACAAATACTTCTGTGGGGCTGTCATAGGTGTAATCTTGGAAAGAGAGGGAATGCTCAGAAAGACTGGGTTATAAGACAGTCATAGCTGTGGATCCATCCAAGCTGCATGGAGACGGTCCTCTTGGTATCATGATGGCTGTACATGACGGCTGCCACTGACTGTATTTCACAACACAAAATGCAGGCTGGACAAAGTCTGCATTGGCACTATGCAACTCCAGAAGAAAAAATAAAAAGGAAAAAAACTGCACCTAATGCTCCAGTGCAAGGGCTATCCTAAGTTTCATGTGCGCACAGTCTTCTTTACTATTAGGTTGAATCCTCCCCACTGTTAACTAAAATTTTTGTATTGAATTACTGTAAGGAATGTCCTAATTCGATCTACCCAAAGCAAGAGAGGGTCATCATATGCTCAGCTGCTCCTGATTCACAGTTCAGGACATGGTGAAGCACATACAGCACTTAAATCTATAGCACAGGTTTCATATCCAACTGAATCTCACATAGAGGCTACAGCTGTAAGTTTGAGATAGAAAAGATTTACTGAATTATCCCTTTCCTCACTATGTTATTTCTCTGTGCTGTGTGCAGTCTACTCTTAAAAAAAAAACCAGGACTTAGATAACTATCTCTTGAGAAATTTTATTCTCCTATTTATGCATATTTCTAACATATACTGTAATTTCCTCCCTTATTTCTATTATTACTGGATATGTAACACTTTAGAAAATTTTCTTTCCTTTTCTGCTAATTGCACCTCTCTGTATCCGCCAGTTTCTCCACGCTAGCTTGTCCTTTTCCAGCATATGGACATTTTGCAAGAATTTCTGATAACAAAACAAACAACCTCATGCTTATGCTGAAACACAAGGCATCCAAACGAGGATAAACACTATAAGTGTTAAGCTCATAAAGCTGTCCTTAATCTCAAACACACTTAAGAATAATCAAATTCACCATAACTAAACTAAAATTGTAAGCCTGAGCTAGAATAGATTGTACTGAATTCTTGATTTACAGCAGAAGACAAAAATTACTGCGTGAAGGAGAGTGTATCCTACATTTAGTAAGGTAAAGCCAGTGCAATTTCCTTATAAACAAACATAACCCACCAAAAAAGAACTATTTTTTCCCACATCCCATACTGAAGAGCAACCTTTACAAAAATGAATTCCCAATAATCCATGAGGATTCCCCAAATGTCACTTCATAAGCATAACTAGAGAAACAGTATAAAATGTCTTAAGGTTGGACACTGAAAAATACAAAAAGAATTAAAATTTCTTGTGGTGAAGAGGATTAATCAGGACATAAGACAGGTCTAAACCAAGAAACTTCTGTTGCATCATCTCACTTATGGTACATGACATCTAAAATCACACAAGTATGTTGGCTTTTGTAAATTTAGACCGACCAACTGAAATCTTCATCTTCCATAGAAAGTGCAAGCTTCTCAGAATATAAAGGCCCACTTACACAAGATTTGGAGTATGTGAATAACCAAAAGGACAAGAGTGAAAAGCTGCACAAAAGATGGAAAGATGTTAATTGAATAAACAAAAAGAGAAGAAATGGCTGAATTCCAAGCTCCTTTTTTTATCCTTGTCTTTTTCTTTGTTTGTGGTCAGCTAATATAGTTAATTTTAACTTTTTTCTGCAGTTCCTAGACTGAAAAACATCACTCACTAATTTCCTTTATGACTTGGCAATAGAACAAAGAGTTTTCAATGCATCAATATTCTTTAATCAATACACTGGCCATTCCATCACAAAGCAACAATGGCACATTTAGAAAGCAGCATATTCAATTATGATTTTAGAGTTACACAGAAAATGCCCTGAAAACAAAAATAATAATAAAACCCCCAAATTATAAGTAAACATGGCAACAGCCTCCTAGATTTATTTATAAAGAATGTAACTATGCCAAAAATAACATTTTTAACATTACAAATGAGGAATATTACTACCATATCAAAAGAAATGCCTCCCCTAATGCTTTCTCCAAACATTCAAATCCCAGCTTAATAAAAACAAATGGCATCCCTCATTTCTTCAAAATTGCCTATTTGATATCCAAAGTTTGCTATTCTAACAATATACAAGCACTTTGAAATTCCTTAATTATGTATTCATATGCTAGAAGTCAGACATGTCTTTTTTTTTAGCGGACGTGGTGAATATAATAAATATATTTATGATTCTAAAATTTCAAGACCTTGCTTTTGAACTGTGAAAATGGCATAATGGCAGATATTAAAGGCCAATAGAAACATCACAAAACCATCGTAAAGGCGAAATCTTATTCCCTTGGTATGTAATCTCCACAGTCATTTGCAACCACTTTTAGTAGCAACAAGATACTAACTCATTTTTCTGTTATGTTTGCAATCTTATTTACACAGTGAAGCTACAGGTGATTTCTTACAAAGAAAAGAATCTAAAGAATAGTTCCAACAGCACATAATTGATGTCTCAATCCAAATTACAAATATAACACACTTCAAATAAACACATGAAATTTAATATGTATGAGAGGAAAACTTCACATATAATGCTTCCAAGAAGTAGTAACCTGAACACCACAATTTACACTGCACACATACAGCCAACTAATTCAAAGGCCCTAAGAACCTATGTCTTCAAATGACTTCTCATTTCCAAAATGACTCAGGGAAAAGAAAATTAAGAGTTATTTAACAATAATTGAAATTGTATTGAATTTACCAGACTACAAGGGCCAACGTTGTTTTTTTGTTTCTTTGTTTGTTTGTTTTTTAATGTATTATAAAGTTTACCTAAGAATGTCCCTGAGACATTTTTTGGTTTTCTTCATTTGACTGCCAGGTGGTAGTGTCACATGCAGCCAGATCTTTCAGAGAAAACTTCATCAGAAAATTACATTAGCTTTCAGTTCAACAGTGAAGATTTATCTGGAATTTCTTACTTAGCAGCATTTAGTATCCTAATTATTCAGAAGATATTCCCTATCACAATTCATTTAAAATAATACAACTGCATGAGGACTCCTGAAAAAAAGAGGTCTCAATTTGTTTTGTATACCACTTAGGAAAATAGTTAAGTATGTATTTGATAGCAGCTATTTAGCATAAGAAGACTTCTAATATGCATTTGTAAGTGTCTGGCATAACATTCACATCAGACATTCTCAACAGCCTGTATATATTTAGCAATATGACTTGAGATGATCACCATCAGCAGTTTGAAGTTGACATTTAAGAAGACATTAATAGCAACACTAGAAACATGACAAACCTTGGGCAACAATAACAGAGAAGTAAAATGATGCCATTATAATTAGATTTCCCAAAATAAGTCCTATTTCAGTCATGCCCTTCTGTCACAGCACCTATAAGCCCTTCATAAAAGAGTGCAAATTTTTCTATTGAACATGCTACAATTAGGGCAGTTAAAAGCAACAAGGCCAGAGTTCTCAAATTACTCAGGTTACTTTGCACGGGTACTAAAATATTTTAGTCCTGCAAAAAGGCCTTCACTGAACATTGCAGAATGACACCAGCTGACACACACTTTCCCCTCTTTGGATTTATGTCATGACATAGCATTTTAAGAGAATTAAGTTAATAAAGGACTGCACTCAACCAGAATGTAGCCGTGGTTAAAACACAGTTTTAAAATATGTGAAATAATGAAAGTTACTTATCAAAACCCTTCACCACCATTTGGGGGATGCAATAGCAGCACCTGGCATACGACAAAAACAAAGGGGCTGATCAAAGTACTAGCGCCATACACTGTACACACAAGAATTTCCAAATGACAATAGGGAATATTCAAAGTCTTTTGAGGCCACTCATATTGCAGGTGGCTACGGACACTGCCTGTGGGGACCCAAGCATTAGCAGGAAAATATAAAGAGATTCTTCTGACAGGGAAGTGACTTGAAATGTGTATCTGGTGAGGTATTTGACCTTCTGTACAATGTGGCCTATGCCACACTGAGCCTATGAAAGCTTCTGATCCTGTGGGGTTTGTTTGCTTGTTTTTGTTTGGTGTCTTTGTTTTTTTTTTTTAAATGTGGTCTGACAACACATCCAGTGGTCCATTCTAGAGCTGCCATTTTAAGGAGACTGTGTATCCCTCTCTAAATGGAGGGCAGTGTCTGCTTCCGTGAAGCTACTAAGAACTAGCAGTGAAACCACCTGCAGTACAACAAAACACTATGACAGTAAGTTTCTTCTTCAGACAAGTTTAGGTTTGGTTACAAAAAAAAGCACAAAGAAATTATCATGTAGAAATTTAGAGGGGCATTGGCACTTACTAAATGCTTCCAGTGGTGGATTTGGGAGCATTTCTGAAATATTGTTTTGATATTGATTGATAAAAACTCCCTGTATGCCAGGGTCTGATAAGAATTTGTGGTTCTGGCAACCCACACCCCCTGAAATGGCAACCAGCATTTTCTTAAGTGTTAGCCTGGAATGAAGCCTCATAAATGAAAGCACGCTTGTTTGATTTAACCTGGTTTCCTAATCTACTCTCAGCAAAGATTAAGTACAAGGCTACTGTGAACCTGCAATTTGTCTGGATTATCTACTCTCTTTACAAATATCAGCTTTACTAACAATTAACTTTTACCCATGAAGTTGCCTTGTTCATTCTGCACTGAATTAAAAGCTGTCTGTGTTCTAGCAAGAACAGAGTGGACGATTCACTATAAACCAGCAGCCAAGTACAAACAATCAGAACAAAAAATAAAATGTTTAAAAAAATCCCTTTTCTCTCGTTTCTTAATGTTTTCTCCCCTCAGTTAAATCAAGTTACATTAAAAGTTCACTTTTTGAAAGCATTTTATATTTAAATTGGTAAAGAAAGAGTATTGTGGAAAATATAAAATTTTATCCGCTGATAGTAATCTTAGCTTTATCATCAAACAAGCACCTCGCTGTGCACTAAAACAAGTGTTTATCTCCCATCAAATTCTGCAAAACAGTTCAGCATATTCTTTACACTTGATTCAAACCTCAGCAAACCAGATGAAATGCAATTTTTGAACCAGAGATACTCCGTATCTTTCTGTTTGCAGAAGAGGGATCCACAATAGGCATTTCAATGCTCTGCTCAGTATTATTAATACTACATGCTGTAAACAAAAATTAGTTTGATTGCTGACGTATCACACTCACTCTCCTTTATTTTCAGTAAAAATAATGAGAATAGGTGAAGTCAAATGATATCTGAAGAAGTAAGCTTCTTTGGGCATTGTCTGCTTTGAAACAAACTGGACTTGAACGTGGAAACATTTATGCAGTCATTCAAAACTGAAGCAAGCTTCGGAGCTAGCACCAGTACGGGCTCAGTGCCTACAGGCCATGTGCTGTCCCTGCCAACAGGGCTAGAAGTTTTTTGCAGGGATTTACTGCCCAAAAAGGCTGTACAGCCTCATGTCATGTCTTAACAGCTCTTACCCTTAACAAAACTACAGAAAAACCCTGACTTCTCAAGACAAGTTTTCAGTCTATTAGCAAGAGCCTGCAGTAAAACAATTAACACGCAAAATTGACCTTACAGAAATGCTGCTTATCAGATGAGCCTTATTACAAACAGCCATGGTAGGTTCGAGCTGATGTTCTCCACTTTTAAATATCTACTTGGTTGGCAAATGGCAAAGCTGCACTATCACAAATGAATGCAACAGGAACACATAAAATCCTTCTGTCCAGCCTTTCCTCTCTGGCAGGCTACAGGATTAGATGAGATCTCCTCCCTGAATGTTGGCCTCTGCATCTTCTTTGCAAACACACAAAATGAAGCACTAGAAGAGAGCTGGGATGACTCTATATAAACTTTTTTGCTTATTAAAAAAAACAACTGAGCAATGAGCTCTTTGTTGGTTCACTGTATTGTTTTGCCCACTAGTCCTGGTTTTATCCAAGAGATTATAAAATCACCAAGTACTAAGGTTGAGGGGCCCCCAGCAAAGAGATTTGTATGTTGAGAGCAAAGCATTTTGGGTTTTTTTCCAGCATAAAGGTGTAGACCTTTAATTCTTATTCTTTCAAAATACTTCATCATCATCTGTAACTTGTGAGTAACCAGCTGTGGATACTGTATGACACTTACATGGCATCTAGCAATGACGAAGTGATTGCAGACTGTCATTTTTCTTTAGCAGTGTATGCTGCAGAGGAACTGGGCAAACATTCAGCTCTGGGAATCAAGAAGCTCAGCTCATCTCACTCCGCTCTGAAGATTAGTTATTAAAGGAGCCATATTATTTACAAGTGCTTGCCTACATGCACCTTCTGCAGCTGTTTGAGAGGTGTTTTTAAGGAGTATATAGTCTCATAAAGTAGGAGGGCAATGAGATTGAGTGGCAGGGTTTTGGGGAAAGGACCAGCTGCAGTCCAGATTGTACAGCAGCAAGTTTTTCAGGCAGGACCATGCTCCTGTGCTGCCAGGGCACAGTAGCAATAAGACACAGACAGCAAACTCACAGGGTGTCTGGGATAGACTCCTTTCATTTTTCTGTGGAGAAAGCCACTACAGCTGCTCAGCTTTACAAGTCTATTGTAGTGATTTTTTTCTTCCCAGTAATTGCACAAATGTGCACAGTAAGCATACAGAGGCTCAAATAAGAGCAGGACAAGTTCACTCTCATATCCCACTGGGTATCCCAAAAAGTAAATAAATCACAAATACACTGCAAGTCAGCACTGAAACCTTCAATGTCACCAATACTGCAACCATCAACGTACATGTTTAACTAATATGTCTGTGCCCGACATACATAACAAGTGCAAGGAAATAACCTTAAAGAACAAGAGATTGATGTAGAGCACAAAATCAGATATCTCTCTGCAGAAGCTCAAGCCATTCTGCCACCACCAGTGCCTTCAGCTGAATGCTAAAGAAGATGCAAAACAGGATACAGGTTTTTAAAAGATCACAGGTATTTAACATCAGTGCTACAAACAAAGGCTGAAGTTATAGTTTAAGGCTGAGCTATTCTCATCGTCCGCCACCAAAAAGGGGTGACCCCACTCTGCCTTCCACCTGCACTAGCAAGTCATTCCTGCCTCTCCCTCTCTGCCCTTTACTAGCCATCTATCTGCATGGGAACTGATTTGACTTGCTAACCCAACAGAAAACTATGCCCTTTCCCCCCCCCACCTGTTTTCTTCTGTATTACTTTTTTTGGCAGCAGTGAACTGCTGGCTCAAGATTGGCTCAATCCTTAGAGAACGACTCTAAGATTTAGGGTCATAATGGTGGAAACAACTTACCTTTTTTTATCTTCTCCTGTCCCTGAGAACAGGCATAGAAAATCCTGTCTATTACAGTCATATGAGGAGATTGTATATAAGAAAAATGATTTGAATCCATGACAAAATCTTGTTCCACTTGCAAAAATTGGGTCTCTGCAAATTTGAGTTGGGGAAGAACTTGTCTGTTCTACTACCAGGTTTGCTTTCCTTACACTGACAGTAAGTGTGACAGGGGCCTTTGCTAAAATTTGAGACAAGCAGGAACCTTAATTCCTATCCAGTGTGATCAACCAGCAGGACAGAGTAGTAGGGCAATGCTTTATAAACATAAAGCCTTGGGTAGCCTGTATGTCTGCAGAGCAGCTAGAAGCAGCAGGGTGACAAGCTTGAGAAGCAGTTACAGACAAGTAAAAGAGCAAGCTAGAAACTAAAAGCCACCTTTAAACAGTATACTCAAAGATACTGGAAGTACGAGGTTTTTGTTCAGATCTGTGCAGCACTGCAGTTATTTGGGAAATTGCAAAGTTCAGTAGGTTCCCTTCCTTTTATAGCACATCATTCACCTCTATTTGGAAACAAACACCAGTATTTTATTTTATGCCACTCAGTCTATGCTCTATGTCAGGTTTTGAAGCAAAAAAGGCAGTAGTAACAGAGTAGTTCTAGAATTGGGATACCAAAACTGTAGCTGCTCAGATATTTGCCAATCATAGACAGTGTCCAGTAACACACCAGTAAGGAGAGGAGAATATGAAAGAAAACTGTACTCCAGGCACCAAAGGTAGGGAAAGAGAGGGAAAGCGTTTGCTCTTCTTGCTGTGTCCTATCTGGCAACTACTTTGTTCAATATGAAGAAAAAACAGAAGTTATTTTGATCTTTGTTATACAGATGGTGTTTTTGTATTAAATTAATGAATGCATAGCATGTTAAGATATTCAATGTAAATTGCAAGCATTGACGAGGTTTTAACTTCAAGATATATTGCTATTTTCTTCTCATTTGACACATATTTTAAGGGTATTTCAAACAAATACAGGCCCTCTCACTGTGCTACACATAATTATATAATCTCAAAACCAGCACCTTGTTCCAGCTATTTGGATTTGTCCTGGCTTTGTTGTTCTTTTTTTTTTTTTTTTTTTTTTTGAAACAGCTATTTAAAGAAATCAAACACAGACAAATCCTGCCAGAAAACGTTTTCATAATAGAGACAAGTAATGCCTACGCCAAATCCATCTGAAACAGGAGTCTGTCATCAATGCTTCTCTCAGATATGGTAGCCACCCTGAGCAACAGCATGTACTATACAGTGTCCATGGATAACCACTCGATAAACTTGTAAATCCAGACACTGCACCATTATTACAGCATAGCAACATAAACTTCAACTTTCTTCCTCCTCATCCTCCACATGCTACAACCCTCCACCTTACCCTAAGTAGCCAGCTGAATCACAGTTAAACCAGGATTTAGCTCAGAGGAGATTTTTTTTTTTTGGACTGAAAAGCTTTAGGGACAAAACTTAGTTCCAACTGCCAATACAGTGGAGATAAAAGACTTTCAGGGCTGGATATAACTGTGATTGCACATGCAGGAGAAAACGTATCACGCAAAAGCTCAGTTGCTCTCTGCAAACACCTATTTTAAGTCACTGGAGCGCCCCTATAGTAAACTCACTATGTTTATGGAAGGCAGAGTATTACTTTGTTTTACTTCACAAAATGTGTGTGTGAGCACTGTCAGTATTTCCTCAGTGCAGCCGATTAGGTTTATTCTTGGTGAAAAATACCACCCTGAAATTCCCAGAGAAAATAATAATAATGTGAAATAGTTGACAACATATTTATGACTAAGGGATTACTATTTGTTATAAAAACTGCAAGAAATAGATGAATATGTGTATGATGATAGACCAAGTTTCCTAATAGAAATGGGGGGGAAAATAATGACACCTCTAAACAAACATATATATGCCAGTAAATGTTCTACTTCAGATGTAACTGTATCAGCAGCAGGATTCAGTTAAAATAATGGAAGCCAAAATTCTTTCACTGAAATAATAGATGCTGCGAGCAGAGTGCAGGGCTTGCCAACATACCTCTCCTGCAAACATTTCGCAAAAAGTAAGCCCGTTACTTGTGTTCCTGTAATAGCCTTGATCTACTGTGAGAGCAAACAGCCTATGGTCTTTTTCATTATATTCATATCATGTTTTATGCAATAGTTCTAACCTTATAGCTTCTTACAAGAAATGATCCACTGTTTCGTTATGAAAATCTATCTGTGGTAACCAGCTAGAAGGTTTCACTGGTAAAAAAGGTGCTACGGTTTTAACATATTCTTGGTATTTACCACCTCTAAATTTCTAATCAAAATGCTGTTATTCCACATACTAACAGATGCATCATTTTACAGTATTGATGTAAATTTACACAGGCTACTAAACCACAGATTCTTCAACAATTGTTAAGATTGTTTTATGATATATTCAAGAATCCAGTGTCTATAATTCCTCTAACAGCTCTACTGCATGAAGAAAAATATTGTCTACTCAAAATATTTCAGCTTAGTCTGACTTTCTGATAAGTCCATTTTTTATACCTATTCATGCAGGAATTTTGGCATTGCACAAAGCCTTTTAGAAATGATGAAAGAAAAATATTTTTCTGGTCCATGGAGACCTACACATTTAAATTCTGTTCATAACTAACAAATTTATTACCCATTTTCCATTCATATTATCACAGATTATTTATTTTATTGGCTACAGATGTGAGTTTTAATATCTTAACATGTAAGATGTAAGTTTTAACATCAGTCACAGATAAGTAGGGAAGCTACTACTCAGATTATGTTTAAATTTCAGTAGAAAGTACAAGAGGAATGTATTCTACCAGGCATATCCCATTATATTTGTATTTCTAAGTCTCTTGGGGTTAAACTGTTCAATATTCTCTAAGGGATAGTAAGGGCTACTGCTTTTACTGTATTGTCATAAATATTGTATGTATTTGATTTCAAATGCAGTCACACTTGTAATCTATTGCTATCCAATAAAACTACCTTGTAGTCAGTTGCCTAATAGTGTTGACAGTATTTTATTATTCACACGTTACAATGCAAGTAGTAAGTTGAAACATCCTTTTCCTTTATGTCAATGAAGGAGTTTAAAATACTCCCATTACCTTGCTTCATGCAAACCTGCTCTCCAAATCCTTCATTCAAGAGTGTTTTGTGACAGCAAAAAACCCCCACCCTACATTTGACTGCTTGTGACCAATTACAGAGTATGGAAAACAGATGAGAATGCTTCTGAACAAGAGTAATAACTCTCTCAGTAAATAGCTTTTTCCTCTTTCTCAAGGTTTCATAGAATGAAAAGGATAACCGGTCTCAAATGCTGACCATCTGAATGGTGCCTGCAATTAACATCACCAAAATCCATAAAATAAATAAATATTCTGTTGCCTTACGATTTTAAGAGTTCCTGACCTGAGAAGGGCCAAGCAAGACGCATTCAACACACACAAGACATCTGTTTCAGGGAACTTTACTCCAGGAGGCAACACTTCAAACTTTACAGATGCTTATAATAAAGATATATAAAAAAGAAAAAAAGTGATTGATAGTTTGGAATACACTGCCTCTTTAAAAACTGATTTACTTGTGTAGGCGTGTAAAGACTTGCTAGTGCTACAGCTGCAACATAGCAGGGAATTTGTCTACAAAAGCAATGTGTCTAGTCATAATCTCCTTCTAAAACACGAGGGTGCTTATTTCTGATTTTACTGCACTTATAATATTAAGTTATTATAGCAGGTCCTGGCATTCCTGTCCTGGAACTGTCATTTCTACTATGCACTCCGTTTCTCAAGCATTCATAACTTAGCAGTTTTAATTCATATCTGGCTGAAATTCAGTACATTATTCAGCTTGCATACAAATTTCCTCCGAAAAAGTGGGGGAAAATAAAAAGATTTAGATTTCTTCCTTGGGAGTCCAAGATATTTTTATAAATGTAGATATTAAAATTTATAATCATATTTTATTTTAATAATCAATGCCTTGGTCTAATAGTCTGGATTAGTGGTTTCCAATGCAAACTGTACCACAACTGCGCTGGCCTTGGGCCTTCTTAGGTAGCTCTGTGCCGTAGTCTGAAACTACGGATGGTGGAGGGGTATCTTTGCAGAGAGATCTGAATGCCACAGGGATGGGTGCTCTCAAGGAGCTAGCTGGCACTGCCTTGAAATAATTCTGGGAGGCAATGATTCCTATTTTGCATTAGGATCTAGAAAATTCCAAAGATTTAGACTTCAGATCCCGCATGTGACCTCCAACATGTTTCTTAGTTTAATTCAGGTTGCACAGAGAATTTGAGCTGCCACTTAATACACCAAGATTATGATAAGTCTTATTACATATTCCTCAAATAACTCACAACATACCCCTAAACTTTGAAGGCATATCATATGTTCTAATAATGTCTATACTTTTTGTATTCGAAAGTGAGTTAATCAAAATGTGTCTTGCTGCTTAGTCATCTCAGTTAAGAAATGCAGTGTGACTGCCAGTATGAGTTACAGTATTTTTACTTGTCCCAAAAAATGTGGAAATGTATATGAAAATAAGGCAAAACAGAACTTTTTTCAAGCTGATTTCATTGATAAAGGAGCACAAATCTGGCAAGAACAGGTACACTCAAGGTAGTTACGCATGCAGCCTCTCAACTAGGCTGAGTGCTGAATGGGAACTGACATTTCATATTCTTGTGCGGTTTTCTCTTTCTTTCTTTTTTTTTTTTTTTAAAAGCAGTAAAAAAATACCCTCATCCTAAATTAAGACCTATATGGCAAAGAAACCTGGAAGCAAAAGCATAATTTGAATGTTCCGAGAACAGGAAGTGAATCTGTGGAATCAGTAATTAGTAAAGTGGAGATAATAGTTATCTTTTAAGAGGGTCTCAAACACATTAAAAAGGTTTCCCACTCCCCTGGCCTGATAGCCCCATACAGAAATCACCAGGGAGAGAAAAAGAACAAAGAAATCCAGATGTAACTGGAATGATAGTATGAAAAATATTTTGAGGCAGACATACTGGGTGAATTTTCTGTTAAGTTTGCACTGTTTATGCTGCAAAGTGTTAATGCCTTCTGTCAAATACAAATTTGTTTAGAGCTGCAGGTGTGTCCCTGCAAAGGCCTTTGTTTTACCCTTCCCTCTTATCCCTACCACGAGCCTCGGGCTTAATGCTTATATCTGCACTAACTCAAAAGCAGCAGTTTAGTGCAAGCTTGAGGGCAAAAACTGGCACAAAATCACCAATAACTTGTAATTGATACCATTCTTCCTGCCTTAATTTCTGGCTCTAACAGCCAGTGCTCTCCCAGATAACACCCAACAAGCTGAAGGAATGGTATGGGCCATGGACTGCGCCCAGTTGGTTCAATGAATGAGGTCCCCAAGCTGTTGGTGAAGCACATGTGCACATCAGAAGTGCTTATTCTGTAATACAAAACGGACCTTGGGCTTGTTTCCTTTATAGTGCACACAAAGAGACTATGCATCTCTCTTCTCCTCTACAGTGCAGTTTTATTCTCTACAGTGAAAATAAAATGCATCTGGCTGGTCTTTTTTTTCCTTTTGTTGACCTCTTCCACCACATCGCAGGATTTAGAAAACCCAAGCAAGGATGGAACGCCTCATGGCTATAGCTGCTACCCTGCAGCACACCACCTACAGCTGCAAGCTGTTCTCATCAGGCAAGCAGAACTGATGCTTTCCAATACTTTTCAAGTATTACTGCTTTTCTAAGCTTCTGGATTTATCAACATCCATGGCCTCTTACCCAATGAATTCTAGGACACTTTCAATGCTCAGGTATAATGTTAAAGAGTCGCTGTGCTATAGCCATGAACAGAAGTGGAACACGAGCTAGCTGAGCGTAGGGGACTCCTTTCCTTGGCCGAAATGCAAACTACATGCACACACATGCGCATGCTGTTTCAGACCAACATATCAGTCTACAAATTATGTTAATAAAGGTTGTAGTTTCTATCCAGACTATACCAAATAAGCCTACTTCCATGGAACTGTGGTAATTCACAGTCTGCTAAAATAGGACACAGTAAATACTGGTATTTCTTGGTAAAGACCACCCTGTAGTCTACTGCATGTGAGTTTCATACTGACCACATATGGCACAAGAACACACATGGGAACTCCACACATATATAAAAATGCACCCAAAAAGACAGGGGGGAAAAAAATCACAGAAGAGATTCTGGCACAAGCTCTGCTGTATGCTGCAGACAGTAACCAAACACTCAGAAAGAACTATTTGTTACCTGTTATTTTATGGGGTACAGTTACACTACAGGAAGCAAAAGCAGACAATATACAAGTGGAATGAAGAATGCTCAGCTCTGCCTGGTTTCACCGAGATCACTGCAAGCAGAACCAATTGCCTCAAAGGCAAAAACATAACTTTGTCTGATGTAGGCTTTTATTTTTATTCCTTTTTTTCCCCCCTCATGTAACTGGTTCTGCTGCCATGACTCTGATCAGCAGTAAATTAGGATTAGGTAGAAAGGACTAGGATGAGGGGGTAATGTAAAAGCTGGAGGGCAGGAATGAGAAAAGAGAACTGATAAATAATACACAGGTCTCTTCTGTGAAAAGCTGGCAGAGTTGCTGAGGAATAACTAAAAACACTATCCAAATGCCACTGAGAGAAAAAATCATCAGGGGAGAAGAGTTTACATCCAGAGAAGACCCCACCAACTGAAAAATCTGTTTGAGATTCCTTGATCTCAGGGGAAAAAGACGGCAGTAAACACAGAATAAGACTATTTGAAGTGCTCTGAAGATACCTATTTAATGTCATGAACCTTACTACATCTTTTAGAGAAAGGATAACTGTTAAGAAGAAACTCTGCCAACAATGAAATATGTGTCCGGCTCCATAAACCAAAATGGCCAATGGAGGGACAGAGGAAAAAAAAGATGAGGGAGGAAAAGGGAAATTTTTTGAGGTACTTCTAGGCTACAAAAAAGACTTCAGTAATGTCAGTGCTTTCAGCACAGTTTTCAAGGGATAGAGATCCTCTTCAGCAAAAAGATCCATTAGCTCACTGCTTGTCTCTTGGCTGATAGGAGAGATCTCAAGATTCAGTATCGTTACAAGACAATGGACAGGCCTATCTGTGTGGCAACCTTCCCAAAGTTATCAGATGAAAAAGTAAGTTTGACAGAATTACATTTTCAAACTCTCCTTTACGTGTCCGCCTTCAAAAGGCTTGTCTTCTGGTTGGGCCTATGGAAACACACACACTCAGAGATAATCCTCCTGCTTTAAGGCAGCACATGATCGATAAGCATCAGAAGAGTGCTGAGGAGGAAGCAAGAATAATTAAACAGAAAAAAAAATGTAAGAAAATTTGTTATACTACAATACGCCATTATATAGGCGAGGAGATAAATAAGGCAAGTCTATGAGGAACAAGGAGAGCTCGGCATGAGTGAAAAGGGAGATTCTCTCTCCATCTGGATGATGATGCTTCATGCTGAGTACATACCCAGACTCTACAACCTAGCACTAAAGACCACACCAAAACATTGCTGGCGACTGGGAACTTCAAAATCTTAACTCCTCAAAGTAACAAGTCTCAGAAAAATACTGAAAAGCCAAGGGTAACATGATTTCTTACTGCTATAAAACCAGTGAGGAGGCAACTATGAGATGCTTTCCAGCTCCAAAGACAGAGGTGATAATGGAAAGAAGAACCTTGCTCTCTTAGGAGATCACTGCTCACAATGAAGTTAAATACATTTACCTTCCACATGACAATATATAATCAGAACTTAGGAACAAAAGGTATAACAGCCACACTCAACCCATTACCATAAAACAAGTACTACTTGTTCTTCAAAAAATAGAACTTCTATCAATTGTGCTGAGATACTTTCCATAATCTCCAGCATGTTATTATTACAAAACCTGTCTTGATACACAACTTAATACTTTGGTTCCTGATTTCATGTTATTCCATCTAGATATACCACCTGAGTCCACATGGCCTTTTTAAAAATTTTGCACAAAGTTCTTCCATTGGAACAGATCTGTCATGTGATGATGCTATATTATTTTTTCTTCCTTTTCATCTTTTCTTATAAATCATTCCCTCTAGTCTCTAATAATTTTTAATGCTCTGCTTTGAGTTTCAGCCAATTAACTTATATCTCCAGGTGCTCAAATTTGGATTCAGTTTTCCTCATTGTCTTTCCTTGTATTTTGTGCTTTTGTTTTTGAAATAGCTCTTAATAATTATGCCAATGCCTGTAAAGAAAGCACTATAAAAAGAAAAAAAACTAGCACTAAGGTCATTTAAAAGCCAAAAATTGTAAATTACTCTGTTTTCTCAAAATCAATGCAGTTTTACACAAATGAAAGAAACCATTTTTTAATGAGAAAAGAGTGTTACAAAGGAGAGAGAGGAAGATGGACAGTTGAGAGTATTTTGGTTAAATACTTACAATAACATGCAAAAACTAAAATTTTGCTTTTGTAGGCTTTTGAAACATCAATACTTACTACCATTACAAAACACAAGTGAGATAGAAATTTAAGCATTAGGTATATATTTTCTAAACTATTTGTTTCCACTCTAACCACAGGCCTCCCATAGTCTGAGTATCTTTATAAAAACATACATAACACGCATTAAAACAAACAATGTCCCTGCTGCAAAGGCTGGAAGTTGGCTTGTCTGTCCTCATAGTAACTTAAAAAACAGTTTAAAAAGTAGTAGAGTAATGAATAAAAAACAATGATTATCAATAGGCGATCCTTAAAGGCAGATAGATATACGATAATCAACATAAAGGTCACCTTTATAGTCAATTTAGAGATATTTCCGCATTTCCCAAGCCAAAGGATAAACTCTTCAGTACTAAAATTCGCCATTATTAGAAAAGTTCATTTCAATGTTCAGCCTCTAACTTGTTATCTGTAATGAAGAAAAATCAGATTTCAAAGCAACAAGAGAAGACTGTGATAAAGCTATTTGAAGTACTCTCTGGCAGGGATAAAGCCAGCAGAGAGGTGGCTGTCATAAAATAGCCAAATGGCTTTTTCCACCTCCATCAAGGTCACTCTACTGATGATGTGCTCAATAAGATGATAATGCATTTAACCACTTTCCTTGTATCTGACTTCGACCTTACTGCAAATCCAAATGGCCTTGTTTAACTACCCTGGCCTTTCAACATTTCCCTGAACAAAGATAATTAAGGAGATATACTGCCCCCTACTATCACAGGAATTGAAAGACAAATAAACTTTTAAGAGCACAGCCAGGTGTCTATTGCATTAACGTACAATGTTTAAGCAGGGGGTAAAATGAAATAATGGTTAAATAATTACAAAAGGTTGACAAAGTTAACTTTGTTACATAAGGCAATTCTATTCTATTTAAAAGAAAGAACATAAAAGGCTTTCCAGGCTACTTTTTACAACTCCCTGGACAACAGTCTTTTCCTTAACGCAGTTTATGACTTAAGAGGAAAAATGTTCTGCAAAAAATAACAACTCTGAAATTTCTGCAGATTTGGAAATGGTTATAATTCATACATGCGTACAGTAACATTTTATGAAAAAGCAGGTCTATATGATTAAACCAAAAGCTGCTCTTAAAAAAGCACTTCAGTTCCTTTTTTTCCTTTGTGTGTGGTCAGCAACCATACTAGAGGTGAAAATTAAAGTAGTTTAAAAATTAATTTGGCAGTTATGACAATCTGGAAGCTTAAGGTAGTGCTTTCTCATGATTTATACAATTATGAAAACCAACCAAATAATATAATTCTACAACAGCAGTTGCTTTCTTCTTGATTAATATATACTCTTACACTCTAAAGAGTTCTCCAGGACACTAATTTTTCTTGATACCAAGAAACAAAAGCCTCGTATCAATAGTTCTTGGACTAATAACAACTGAAACAGAATAAAAACAATAAAAAAGTGGGTAAAGCAGTTGGATGTTATTTTTGCAGTTGCATGCAACAGATCTCATTTTATTTATTTTTTTTCTAAATCTGTTTTTCTTCTAAACATCTTAGAAATAGTGTTGTATAGGTCTGAATCCTCTTCAGAAGCGAGAAAGAGGCAAAACAGCAAGATATATCAGAAAGATGAAAAAACATAACTCACTGTTTATGTGATAAATATGTTATGTCACTGCTACTGCAAAAATTGCTGTTCCTTTGCCACACAAAATATATTATGAAGAAACCCTGTTACATGTATTTAATCAAAGATTTATCATAATGCAGGTCTTCAGAAAGTACACAATATCTACCTCTGCCATTTTGTCAGGCCACCGTTACTTTGTGTTGCAGGTGTAGTTTGTGCAAATTTCAACACATTCAGGTATTTGGCTTAACCTTTTGTGGTAACACTCCTTAATGAAGACTCAACTCATGAATTCTAAATATGCCTGAATTTAAACCTCCTATAAAGAAACCTTCTAGTACTCAATACAAAAATCAGTGATTACCATATCAAAACCATGAAGTTTGCAATGATTCATATACCACTGCTGTGCAAAATCCTTTCTGCTGTATATAATAAGTCATACATAAGCTTTTCACTCTGAGCTAGGCCTCAAAATTATAACCCTGTGCTTCATTTCCCATGTAGATCCCACTAGAATGATATACTGTCTCCAGATATGAGAATTCTACCTCCTTCTTATTTTTAAAGGACTTGTTTCATAAACAATCTACAATACAGCTATTCACACAAAACAATAATTTCAAGTTTGGATAACTGGTTGCCCTAGCCAATCTCAAAGGAAGACTATGTACCTTTGTTGCTACCTTCAGGAACTTCTGAAGTTTTCCTGTATAATTGCACTTTGAATTCCTTCAGTCTTAGACAAAGAAGGTGAATGACTATTTTCCATTCAGAGTATTTCAGCCACCTATCTATCCTGTTGAGCGTTTTAACATGGGTGAAGTTTTCTATAGGAACACAAGTGCCATTTCTTCCACTTGTCCCTAACATTTAAAAAGTTTAATTGGAAAAAGACAGATATATTTTATTAGTACTGTTACTTTATTCATCCTAATCCTTTATTTTATATAAAATCCTTCAAATCTAAAAAGAGGTATACATCATCAAACCATTAAGGGAGGTCACCAGCTCACAGCATCATCTTTCGAACATCACTGCACATACAAAAGCCCTCTTGCTATTCTGAAATGCATAAATCTGTAACTACCTCTGGAGAAAGTCTTTCAAAACCACAGAGGGAGCACCTATAGCTGTATTTAGAATGTAATAACCAGTAATAAGGTCTTTGTATACATGCAAGAAGGATAGAAAATATAATGTCCCTTCTCATTTTGGAAAACAATAAAGTTAAGTCCTATTTTCTGGTATCGCCACTCAAATGCCTATGTTGTACAAAGTGTACATATTATGACCTTTCATTTTCCCTTGTTTAGTTCAACAAGTGAATTGGGAAGCAATAAAAGTTACAGGAATATAAGTTATAAAGTCTGATCTCATAATTGCTTATCAGACCATTTCAGTGGTTTCAAAAGTCATGTTAAATCCCTCACAGATGCACATTAGAAATGCAAGAATACAGCTCAAGACAAATTCCTTAAGTTGGGTCTGTTTGCATCACACACTGATATTCAGAGATACTTCTATATCTACCAAGACAAAGGATAAACTGTTCAGTTCTAAAATTTGACATTACTGGAACAGTTTATTTCAGCGTTCAACCTCTCACTCATTTTCTGTAATTAAGAAAAATCAGATTTCAAAGCTGATGAGTGCTTGGCAGTATTCTATTGTGGACCTTTGGAATGAACCCACATCCGACATAACATTTTACTTTTTTTTAAAACATCAATTATCAATTTTTCTAGACAGTTACAGTATCAGCTGCTTTTCTCCAAAAGGAAAACAATAAAATAAAATATATCCCATACTGCATGAAACATACAACTTTTCATATTCTCAACTCTACTACAAAAAGTTTAGAAAGCAAAAATGACAAGCCAAAGCCATCTAATCATCACTTTTTTTTTAAAATGTCCTGTTGCTGTAGGTTTCTTGCTAAATTGTAACATACCCTTTTTATAACTCCTTGAAAGAAAAAACCCTGTATTATGACATATATAGAGGCCATTCTCCACACAGAGTTACAAAGTGATTAATCAAAAAATTTTGTAACATCTCATTTGTAGTTACTGAACTGCTTGACAGTTTTGAGCCCCAATGTGATGGATAAGAAAACGGTAAGCTAGATTTTTCTGCTCTTGTTTGAGCACTTCCGGCTTCCCAGGTTTTACTCAAATACTTCCACCTAAACTTACTGAGGATAAACTAAAAGATTTACCTTTGAAGGAAAAGAAGGAAAAGTGAACTATACCAGCTAAGTGCATACCACCTAGAAGTTCAGAGAAATAAACCCGGTCCCTTCAATACTATTAGGCAAATTACAAATTCTTATCTTAATGATAGCCTGTACTTAACATCAGGCAATTACATCCTTGTGTCTGTTAAGCAATTAATACACTTTCTAAAGGATAGGGGACTCTTGCCATCTTCAGTAACTTGTCCACACATTTTTAGTAAATTTACTCTCTGGATCAGGGAGCTTAGGAGAGAAGGTACTTCCCTTCCTCTGCCTCCATTGTTCTCTACCTTCAAAGCTGCTAACAAACAGCTTGAGAGTAGCTCATTCTTTGTCTGAGAGTCTGGTAGTTAACATTTTAAGTTTCTTTCCCCATCGCTGAAATATCAGAAGGCAAGGTTTCTGAAAGCTTTCCACAGGAACAGCCAGAAAACAGGCACAAAGTTAACAAAGGGAAGCCAGCACCGCAGAGTGTCAGGTTTGTTTACTAGACCAGACTGATATTTCCCCACATCTTCAAAGTTCAGATTTTTAAGTGAGGTGAAGATAAGTGAAGATGGTTTAAAACAAAACACTCTACAGACGGATGGGTAGATCAAATTCAGATTCACGTGGATGAACAGGAAAACTAAAACGTAGAGTGCACAAAAGATGCAATGATATGTTCATGCACTGGAATACAGACATTATACTTTTATATAAATTTAATTGCTGACATAAATTTCTCAGGGATTTTTTTCACCCAATTCTTCCTTAAAGTCTACTCTAGCAATTAACACAGGTCTCTGGATGGCTCACCAAAATATTTAAAGCTGAAGAACAAAAGGTTTATTTTAAAAATGAAAACCTTGGCTTGTACAACTCCAGACGTGAATCTGCTTTCAATTACGGAAAGTATTTCCACTTCAGTGGAAAAGGATCAAATCTTCAACTACACCATCTTTAGGCAATGAATTTGATTATATTAAGCTTTAAGAATATAGAATGACTTTGTGACACAGCTGTATATTCTATGCGTACTGTTTATTAGGTATACAAAAAAGAAGGAGCTGGCACTTTAAACGAGAAGCAGACGTAAATGTGTCTGCTCACAGCAGCGCTGTACTTCCATACCAGAGCTCTGCTTTAGGGTTGATTTTTTCTTTCAGGTGCCCACGTAAATGTCAAAGATTACACTAAGCTTTAAATGAAGGATTTTACAATCCTTTCGAAATTATTCTGGGCTGATTTCTTCCGTACTTTTATTTGCATAATTTGCACTGTACTTGTAAAGTTAGATTTTTCTTTCTAGACTTTTGAACGAGCACAATCTCTTCCACATCCCCCCCAGTGCTGCAGTTATCGCAGCCTCTAGGAAGCACAAAAATCAGCACTTCATACTTTTCCCATTACACGAGCGTAACAGAGTCGGGCGAGGGAGCTCGAAGGCTTCGCTGCGCAGCGAGATGCGATACCTCAAACGCAAATTATGCAAAAAAAAAAACTTCTCATTTCTTACATCTCCGATTCCGCAAATCTCTCCTACCGCATCCCAGCCAGACGCCGGGTCGGGCTCTTTCAGCAGCACGGCACGAAGCAGGACAAAAGCGGTTACCTCTCGGCTTAGCCCCACCACCCGCGCCTGGCGGCCGGTCCCGCTGCCCGCCGGCTCCTCCAGCGCTGCCCGCGCCGCGCAATGAGCCGGCACCGCCCCCGGCCCGGGCCCGGCACCGCCCCCGGCCCGCCCCGCGCCCCACCCCGGGCCGCCCTGAGCCGCCCGGCCCCGGCTGCGGCCGAGCGCCGCTCGCCGCCGGCCCGGCCCCGCCGTAGGCTGCGGCAGCCGCCCTGTGCTCCCCCACGGCGGGCAGCGGGGCCGGCCGGGCACCGCGTAACCCTTTCGGGGCCGCGGCGGGCGGTGCAGCCGGAGGCCGGGAGCTCCGGGGAGAGGCAGAAAGGGGTCCCTCGCCGAGAGCGCGGAGCCGCCGCTGCAGCAGCGCTGTCGGCGCGGGGCCGCGGCCGGGATTTCACCGCCAAACGCGGGGGTTTTCCGTGACACAAAATAAACTCGCTGCCGCGCGAGGTGGTAGTTGTATTATTGTAAACTACCTGCCTGCTCCAAGGCGTCCCCGCAGCCCGCAAGGCGTTCGCGGGCAGGAGCTCAGGGCGGTGTTGGCAGGCGGGCTCGGTCGGGCACGGCCGGAGCCCGAGGAGGAGCGCGGGGACCGGGCCGGGACCAGAGCGCAGCTGTGAGAGCGCAGATGTGACACCGGCGCCTCATCACGCACCACCTGCGCTTTAATTGAAACACAAACACCTCCCCCTCCATTTACCACCTTAGGAGACAGTTTTTCTTCATGTCTATAGAGGCATGAATATAATAGACCCTGCTTACTTCAAAACACTCTACTTGACAATTTATAATCAAGCCTGCTGCTAATGAAGCCTTTGGAGTTGCAGCTTGATCTGACTGGACACATTATGCATCATGGCTGTCAGATAAAGCTATCAAATAATAGGTATAAAATGCAGCATTCACATTACCAATAATTTCTGAAATACTGTAGAGAGAGCAGGAACAACTAGATGTCTACAAAATACGCAGATACAAATATTCAAAACAGAAAGTTTTGTTTTCAGATGGTAATAAAATTGAAGTTAGTGCCTCTGTCTTTATTTTAAAAAACAGATTTTTAATCCTTTTTTTTTTTTTAATTACCCCCTTGTGAAACATGGCACTCCTTTAAAATGTCTGTGTGAATGATTACCTCCAACTTCATTCTTAACAGTACTACACAAAGAACCTTCTGAGTTGGCTTAGAAAGTATAGTGATATGTAGGAATTCCTACAAAACTTCTATTATGGTTTTCTTTTTACCTTGGACCTTTGCTAAAAACAACTAACTTAACTCTCCTCTCCCAATTACAAGATCTGTGGCTGACACAGGCCAAGTTATCACAGCAGCTGTCCAGAAGTCACATTTTGCCAAAAATCAGATCAAGATATTGTTAATGACTATACAATACTTCCAGGGAAGATGGTATCTTTCCAGAATATGTTTTCAACACTGTTATGTAGAAAGCTGCAATAAAAGCACATATTTCGTATGTATTATTCATAAGAAATTTAATAATATTCAAAACGCTCACACAATTAGTCCTCATTTGCAATTTCCTAGAGAAACAAACACTATACAGATTGAAGCAATAGAATTCTGTGAACCAGGGGAGAATAATGGTCTAAGTTGCCATGTCTTGATGAGGGCAGTCCTGGCTGGCATTGGGGAAAAACACTGAAAAATCCCAAAGCAATAGCACTAATAGTACATCTTGACCTGAAGCTCTTCAAATCAGATATACAACATACTACATGTGCTTTGACTTAGCACAAGGGAGAAACTGTAATATAGTCATCTTTGACTTAAACTTTGCTCAGGCTTTTGGGGCAGTTTGATAAAAATGGGAAGCTTTTTGCTGTTCAAATTCTGGACAGAGTCCTATCTGGGATAACTGCAAGAGCAGCCAAGAAAGAGCTATGAGATGAAATCACAAACTAGTGCAGTCATTTGAAGGAAGTTTCTAGCAATTCCACAGCAACATTCATATTCTCAGCATCTCTTCCAAGAGGTCTAGTTGTAATAAATGGCATATTAGATCACAAAAATACTGTTTTCCCAAACTGCTGGAAGACCTATGGATAAGCGCTTTCTGCCATTGAAAAATCTACTAAATAAGTGAGTAATTCAGTCATATATCCTTACAGATCTTGAAAGAAGGAGGAATGGGAACTGGATGCTTGGAGTCAGACACTGAGGACTGCAGCCTATCAAAAAAAAAAAAAAAAAAAAAGAGACCTGGATGTCATTGCAGTGAATCCACTTCTCTCCATTTTCATCCAACTGCAATGGAATTTTCCTTTGCTATGAGATTTCCTGTGCTGAGATTCCACTGTCCCATTAATGCCAGTACAAGTGATTTATGAAATCTATTAGGTAGAACACTAAAGAAATCTGGAACATAAATGTTTGCTTAGGAAAATATTTGTATGGAGTAGAAAAATGGGGGTGAAGCAAAGTCTAGCATGGATATGCCAACACTTTATGCCAACATAGCTCTCACCCAAACAGTAAGAAAGAACAAAAAAAACCCTTGGGGATGGGGGGGGGGGGGGGAAGAATAGCATAGGTTTCATTCATAGGAAAAGAGACAAACACTTTAAAAAAAATTATTTGGTCAGAAGGATTATTACAGTAAATTATGCAGAGTATTAACCATTGAATTTGAACCCATTTTTAGTCTTTATTAATAACTCATTATAGCCCTTTTTCTTAATGTGGAATAAATTAGAGCCATGTTAATCCATGCAGCTATCTGCAGGTACATTTATCACTACTGTAGCCACTTTTACTATCTTTAGTGGAAACTGCATTTCCTGGGCAACAGACACTCATCCCCTGCTGAACTCAAGTCATGGTGGCCTTTTCAGGTCACCAGAAGAGTCACCTGAAAATTTACCTTTTTTTTTAGTGACTGAAAGGTACCACACAGCTGCACAGCTGTCCTTGACATATGTGAAAGAATTTCTCTTTCTCTCTCACACTGTCTCTGTCGTATTGCCACAGTGTAGATAAGTGAAAACAAGTGAGCTAGGAGCCTTGCTGGTATACCAGGGTGAGGAACTGCTAACAGGATGTTCTTTGTGGGAACTCAAAGCTTTTGGAACTGATTCCTCTTCCCTGATCCAGAAGAGCTCAAATTTTATGGCCTTCATAGCATGTTGCATAGTTCATATTTTTCCAGAGTATGAAAACAGGGAGAATTGTGAATGTGGTTAGTTTCTGGAGGGAGGGCTTTGTTTCAGCTTTCTAACTAGCTGTTTTGCATTTGGCTGAGGATGGAGGCCTGTTGCAGCTTAGTCACGATGATTAATTTTTATATTTGCATTTGAATTTGTGTCAAGTATCCAGGATTTTAAAGGTGGTAACAAACAGCCATATCACTCTCTGATAAAGATAGGTATTATCACAGAGAACTGACACATTAGTAATTCCATCACTTAAAGCTGACACCTGTAAAGGACTTAAGAGGTTATGCTGGAGGTGACTCTGGGTAGTCATTAGAGTGGCCCAGGCACTGAAGCTGTGCTCCTTGCAGCATGTAACGATTCAGTCCTTACTGTTACCTTCTATGAGTGCCACCATGACAAAGTGGAAAACTTTATTGTGCCCATTTTTTCGCATGCCAAATGGAGGCACAAAGCTGACTTGTCAGTAGCACAAAAGTAGTACCATTGGAGAGGGAAAACATGATGCCTCGGATAATCTTCCAAGGCCTATCCTAACCGCTGAGCCTTTCTTTTCCTCGTCAAGATAATAATTTCAGCTATTTATCAATATTCATGATGACCAGTGACTTTTATTAAAAGGGAACAAACACCTTTTTAGCCAAATACTAATTTACCTATTTGAATAGTCGTAGCCTAAGTGCCCTGTTAAGACATCCTATCATAAATAGTTAATTAGTGTTACAGCTACTTCTACTGAGATGCTAGATGTACTTTAAAGAGATACTGTTGTCTGCATTGCAAAGAAATAAAAATGGAGTATCTACCGAGAAGCTGAAATTGCACAGCATCAGTATATCACTTTGGAACACGTTTTTCTTACAACTCTCCAAAAATCAGGATTTATGAAATGTAAACATTTTTATTAGATAAGGTATCAATTATAACAGCAATATATATTCTTATGTCTCCTATACAAAACAGACTTGATCAAATAAAATAGTTATGATATAGCTTTCCAGTTCCTGCTGGAAATGTGTTTAAAAAAAAAGGCAAATTCATGTCTAGAAATGAAGGTCTGAAGGATACTATCTGATATCAACAGGATTAGCAGGATAATGTGTTCCCATGAGAAAGCACATGTGCCCAAATATATTTAATACAGAACATCTTGTAGTTCTTAAGCATTTAAATACTATGCTACATTGACTATTTTTTTCTCACAAGTGAAGATTAAGATGAACCATTTTTCATGCAGTAATGATGCTGATTTAAACAAGAACAGACTAAGACCATGATGAGCTCACAGATTCAGTGTTCAAATCTGAAAACAATAAACTTTTTTTCTTTTCATTTACATCATTAAAGCCTAACTCTATTTTTATAACCCCTTCCAAGACTGTATCAAGAATTTTGCAGTTTCAGATCAGCATTTCTCTAAAAATACAAGTGGAAATTATAAGCAAGAAATGTAACTGGGATAGGGAAAGAGTTATAGCAAAAATATAGTCCTTTCAATAAAGGATCAAATTATGACGTCTCTGGAATCTAAGAGGGTAATATGTGGGATTTTTTTTTTCTAAGAAGAAATACAAAACTATCCAGTGTACATATGCTCTGTGTTTTTGAGTGCTATAGATTCATCTAATGAATAATTTCCCAGCAATGCAGTATGAGGCAAAGTAAAAAATACAAAATATTGTTGTATATCAATACCTAGATTTTTGCTTTTTAACAGTAGAATACCCTGACTAGAACCATCCTACTCTATAAGAATTGGCCATATATAAGTGTATGGGAAAATACAAAATTACAGTTAATATAGAAATTGAGTATCTTGAGCTCCAAAATCTGAATTATTGAAGACATAAATATTAATCATGATGCTTTTCAAAATATTTATATAGTTTTTAGTTAGTTTTTCACTGGTACATTCCTGTGTTTAAATACCTACAGTACCAGTCATCCAGCAGAGAAAAAGGGCACATATGCTTTGAATGATTAACACAGTTCTTGGAAACACAAAGAATACATGCTTTCCTTATCTTATAGTACAGCTAAGTGAGGAGGAAGAAGACATTTTCATGAAGGTTCTGGGGGATTAGATGATGTATCAATAAGCCCTTTGAAAGAAATATCCTCCCTTCAAAATTATAATAAAAAAAGAGTTAATGCTATTTGTTTAAGAACTACTATATGTATAACAGCACTGAGATGAAGGAAAAAATAATGCTCTGATATTTTCAGGTAATTTTACCTAATTTTTGAGGAAAAGCAATAGTATTTTAGGATAAACTTTATACCCTTCACTAAAGAAAGAAAAGTCCAACTATAATTTGAACCTTACATCTTTCTTTAAACTGAACTCTCTATGAATTTGAAACTTGCTTGTATTTGTGGCACTCACTTCAATGCATCATCAGGACTGTAAAAGGAAGACTATTAAAGATCCTAAAACATGCATAATTGTGGCACCTTCCTCCCTTCATTTTTATATCATTTTCCTGTTGTTTTTCAGTAGCCTCTATCAGCAGCTGCTGCTCACTGCCTTTTGTCAGTAAAAGAAGGCAAAGAAGCAGTTGCTTGCACAGCTAATGCTCCGAACTGGAGACTGAGTGTCTAATCTTCATAATAAGCAGCTTCCAACTGACTAAGTTTTGATTTACATTTAATACTTGGGTCCACAGCTCTAAATCCCTCTGGATTACTGGATTATTTTTTTAATTAAAGATTTACACTTTTGTCAGGAAGCAAAAGAGAAAGATATTTACTGCAAATAAAAATGACATAAGAAAAGTAACTGGAAGGAAAAAGAGGTCAATTTGGTATGTAAACTCATGAGATACAGGACATCTCTTAACAAACAAGGTATGTGTAGGCTGTTTGAAACAATACATTTAGAGTAAAATAGTTTTCTATAGAGGACTGACAAAAAGAATTGGCTTTTGTGAACAGCCTATTGTGGATCTCTTAGAATTGGTAAAGACCACCAGCAGGGAAACCCTATCAGTATAAAAAAATAAGCTCTAAAAACCATTCTATTCTTAATGACGAGGCTAGAATTTCATGCCTCTAGAAAAGTTTAACTTGTATTCTGATTATCTTAAAAAAAACAAACAAACAAAAAACCCAGAAAAAATAGAAAAAAGGTTCAAGGTTCTTCTCTGAAATTCCAACTTTAAAAAGGTATTTTAAAATCAGCAGCACACACACAAATATAAAAATCAATATCCGTGTGATTCCCACAAAAAATATTTCACATATTTCTTGGAATAAGTATTATACTGATCATGACACAATCTATGTGGCTTGGACTGTGCGTTCAGCTGCTGCCATCCATCTTCCATTTTGGCTTTTTGTTGTAAGAAAGAAGACTGAAAACTTGCTGTGTCATTTAGGTCAGAAATTTCTTTTTTGCTCAGTAGAAAGAAACCATTTCTTTTCTCCTAATTACAGCTTCTCCTCCCTCCCTTTACATCATAGCTCCTTGGGGAAAAAAACCAACCACCAGAGCAAATTTTCTTTTTACACAGTTGCTGCTTTGGCAAGATCAGAAAGAAGTGTCATCCTTTGGGTAAGTCTGTCAAACAGATTTTTTATATACAGTTCAAGAGTGTTCATCTGAAAGTACTATATCTGCACTTCTGTATGCTTATATGACAATTATTGCCTTGGAAAGATGGCATAAAAATTATTTCACACTCCTCTGACACCTGGTGTGAGCCTTATCCCCGCAAGTGGTCTATCTACAAAATGGTTATAACAAATCATACATGTAACATAAAATGAATACTTTCAAAAATATTATTTTGTGTTTATTTAAGAAATGTATTTTTAAAAAAAGAAACATTTCAGGCTGCTGTTAAGTAGACATCTTATTATCTTTTTTAAAGAAAAAAAGATTTTCATAAATAGGTTTTATGTATATTTTATGTACATTTAGAACTGCCTACGTGAACAAACCTTCCCATGGTACACATTCAGGCAGATGATGAATGCCTGGTGATAGGTGGGTTGTTAGGCACAAGACTAAGTGCTGTAGTGCACCTAGAATTGCATTTATGGCACACCTTGAAGTGATTTGTTGGATATTCATTCTCCTAGAAAGCAGGTGATCATTTTCCACATTCAACCCAACATATTTAGTATTTGCCAACATGATAAACTGCTAGTGAAATAATTTTATTCTATACCAGCAGACGTTGCATATTCAGAAACAGGGCGTAGACCCTATCAAGAATTTAAAGTTACCATTTACTTAAGAGGGGAGAAAGGAGAAGAAAATATTTCTTCCTTTATATCTTGTGCTCACGCACAGAGCATGAGGCTGTTACCACAGGTTAACAGCACTTGCGCTCGACTTACTTCAAGCAAGGATAACCATTGCACAGATTTCCAGAGCACAGTATATTACACAAAAGTTATCACATGCAATAGTTTCAAAAGTTTTTCTTCCCACTAGCACTTCCCCGTACTCTTTTTATTTGCTTGGCACGCCACTGCATAGATGTCAGACTGCCATGGATCCATGTGTGTTAAACAGCTTCAGAAATCCTAGTTTGGCTCTGTCATTCAGCTGCTATTTTCACAGCAGCCAACTTTATCACTATCATTTCCTAATTCCATCATCTAAATGATTTCACTAACTGCATTTCACTAAAGACCTTCCCACAAGCACTGCCAGATTTGCAAGCTTTGGTGTTATCTGCCAAGAGAGGGAACTCAAAGTCCAGCTGAATTCTCTCACACAAGAGTCCTTAAAATGTGAACAAGTGGTAGAATATTCAGCCTGAAAGATATTTCTCAAGAAAAATAAATCAATTAAATGTAATATATATATATATATATATATATATATATATATATATATACACAGAAGGCATACAAAAGCTAATGGCATGACACAGGTTTTTAGGCTATGGATGAACCAGCACACATCACAGGAAAGCACCCCCCTCCCGCCGTTTTTCCCACCCACCATATGCTGACACTTAAAGAGCAAAGCGTGCAAAGTGTAAGCCTAATGAAAACCTATGTAGAAGAGTGGAGCCACATTTAAGATTGAAAATGCCAATGTGACTGAATCAGCTCTGAGGCAAAAAATCTGAGATGGTCAGAGCCAAGCCTGCTGGAGAAGGATTCAAAGATAAGAGGAGGATTCAGTAAATATGCAGCTTTTTTTGCAAATATCCTGAAGATAATCAAATTTACAGAGCTGTACTTAATACTGGTAAATTGACGGGTATAGCACAACCAGTGTCTCAGAGTTCACTTTTTCTACAGAAGTGTTTCCTGAAGTATTTCCCCACATGCACACAACTTGTCTTTGCATCTCCCTGTTATCTATTATACTGCAAGGAGCATCATCAGCCCTTTCTCAAGAATCTGGATGTTCCCTTACTTTGGGATTCCCATTCCCTCCTTCCAGTTTGCTGGGGATGCTAGTGCTTCATGAGAATTGAAATACTGATCTTACTGCTTTTGCTTAGTACCTGGCTGAAGTGGGGTCAAAAGAGCAGAAGAGCATGGAAATCAGCTTGTTCTTAAAGATGCATGGAAATTGTATGTAAAAACCCCCTAATTTTATTACAAGATCTCTATTCCAAATTTTTTGTTTCAATATGCCTTTGGTAGTCTTGTTGTTCTCACATCTCTGTGTTCACCACCCAGAGATCCAAATACTTTTTCTACAATGGAGGTGATATATACATACATAACTCAGTCATTTATCTAGACAAAGACAGTGACTGTTGAAAATTTAACTTCAGAAATTGATGCCATCAGTTCATCCCTCCCTCTCACCTTTTCTCCTCCCTACTTTGAATTGCACTTTCTCATTTTGTCCACCTATCTTTGTGATAACTTTGTGGGGGTGAGATAAAAAGTCCCCAGTAGAGCTCTGTGCTGAAGAGCAGAGATTGATCCTGGAAGTCATTTTGAGACAAGCCCTCAAATGTGGTGTACCAGAATCCTGGTGCTTGAAATCCTTTTTTCTATTCATGTGGTCTCCCAGAAATTCTTCTAAAATTTCCCAGGAGCCAGTGCTTCCTGCAGCTGGACCACAGACACTGGAAAAAATACTCCAAGGGCTATGCAAGGGCTCAGTGGCACTTGCTGTGATTGTAGGACAAACATGCGGTGGACTTATTCCACAGTGAATTCAACTAGTTGTGGGTTTCAGTTCTCTGTATAAAGGAAAGGGATTTGTTGCTATCCATGTTACACAGGATAGCTAGATGGAGAGTGCTTAGGCACGTAACAACATGATTTCAATACCTCACCTAAAACTATTATGCTCTAAAGCCTGGCACAAGAATTTATCAACTGAAGTCCATCGGTATTCTTTGCCTTTTTTGATAACACTCATACTAACATCCAGCACAAGGGTCACATTGCTGTTTAAAATCCTCCTGCCCTAAAGTAAACAAAGTAGACACTGGTAGATTTCCTGAAGCACCCTGAGGCAGAAGCAGTTTCATGGATGGAAAAAAGATGGGCAAAGGAAAAACTCCTTGAGAGAATTTTCTCCAGTTTTTTTTTAAATCTTAACATCTATATTTCATTCTCCAAAATCCTCAAATTATAAAGATATTCCTACTATTATAATTTTTCCCCCCTGAAGTATTCAGAAATTGATAAAGTTGGACCTCCTCTTTTCCTGCAAATTTTTGCCTACTGGTTAAACAAGTTAAAAACATGTCCCACAACAAGATGATGGTACAAGAAGGTGATAGCAGTGGAGTATTTTAAAAGCTAACAAAAACATCCAAGAGAAAATCTATCCTACCAAACAGTGTCTGAAAATCTGAAGCACTGAATGATGAATGTGTATCTCCCCCTAATGGAGGCATATTTGAATTTATCTTAAAACAAAATGTTGATAACTTTAAATCCTAATACTCAAAATACCACTGTCACATCATGTTCACCTTTCTCGCTTTTTAAGGAATCTTTTAAGGTATGCATCCATGACTTAATATAAACATTAAACTATTATTAGCATAATTTTGTTTTCTTAGTGAGTTTTATTACATAAAATGAAGTCTTAAATATATGTGCCTTCCAGCATAGTTCTACAGTACACAGTCAGTAGCCATTAAAATTCCCTTAAATTATCTTCTGTCAGTCATTTCAACTTCTGTTTTAGCTAAATGTTTTCCTGTTTCTTAAAAAGTCAGCAAATTGCTATAAAAATGACAGTGACAGGCCGCAGTGGTTTGGGTTGTGTGGTATAAAGAAACACTTCTTATATGCACAGCTGCTGGTAATGAGTGCAGCATGTTTGAGGCCTAATCTTGGACAATTTCCTACATTTCTGACTGCAGTTTCTTTGGCAAGATTTCGGGGACAATATTATCTATATGTCCCAGTACTTCAGCCAAAACTTTTCAATACAAGAGTTTGGCACTGTGCACTGGCTTTCAAAAATCTGTCCTCTCACAGTTAACAACTTTTTAGGAGTCTTAGCCCTTTTTATTTTTATTTTTTAAAGAAGCATCATGTTCTACATAATGACCCTGTAAGATATGGCGGACAGATTAAATTTCTATATAATAAAATCCCTACTTGTGAAAGATGCCAGACTGACAGCATCAGACACTAGAATTACATTTGTCCACAGCCCAGCTGCAGTGCAGCAATGCGGTTGTTTTCAGAGCTCTCAAATTTAAGCTACTGCAATGTCGAGGGTAAGTGAATATCTCCTGACTTTGTTCTGCCAAGGCTTCTGATAAGCCTGGATGTGGCTATAATTGGTCTGGTGATACTGTAACTAAGTGGTATAAGTAGGACTGAGATTAAAGTCTGGAATCTACACAGGTCATACTTGTTGAAGGAGGCATTTAACCTGTCTCATCATGGTAGTGAAAGAGACTCTACATCTTACTCCACTACCAAAACTAGACTTTAACCTAAACACATGGGTACACAGGTTTTCTCCTAATACAGAGAAAATACAAAAAATAAAAAAAAAAAAAGCAGCAGTCTGGACTGAAGCTATGGGTATAATCCCAAATGGCTTTTCCTAGGTTTTGAATGTGTATTGGAAAGGAAGTTTAGGAAATTTGGTGCTGAAGAGTTGTTCTTTCTCAGTTTTTCAGTTTAAATAGGACTGTTTTTCTTTGCAGGAATATGCTCTTACCACAATATGCTCTTAAATAGAACTTACCCAGCTGTCAAATTCTAGTCTGTAATGTTAACAGAATGAGATTCCAAACTATGGATAAACATACTGTTAAAATAATCACATTGTAAGGCAAAGATAGACATGTTTTTGTACTGCAAAAAGAACAAAAATAAGCTCATAAGCAAAAAGAAGATTGAAAAAATATGACTACCTGCACCATTAATCATGATACAAAAATATTTCCGATTTCATATAAGAACATGGAAGTTAAAGATTAAGAACTCAGAAGCAAAGATCTGTGTTACAAACCAAGAAATATGGACAAGATATAGGAGGGATCTAGCATTATAACTGAAGTAGGATATACTACAAATCACAAAGTGAAGCCTGGCACAATAACAAGAAAGAAATAAGATCCACAATTAAGTAAGCACTTGAGAGAGTAAAAACTTTCCCAAACATTTTGCTGCCCAGGATTTCTGCTGATTTTATTTTTAAAGGAAAGCTAAAACTAAACACTTAACATTACTCTGTTTAACTAATATAATTAATTGATTGATGCTTAATCTTAACCATCTTATTTAACATAATTTTTAAAAGTATCTATTAATAATCTTGTGACAGGATAGTTCAAGCCCCCTCGAAAAAAACATCAACAATACCCCAACAAAACCAACCCCACAACAAAATTACAACAGACTCTGTGAGCTAATGCATTTAATAAGGAATCAGTCTAACTATGGTTGTGAGTGTTGAAACATGGATTTTCACATCTGTCTAATCTGGAAAATCAAACTGCAAGGGCCAGCCATGATAGAGATTTCCTTTCCTCCCCTAAATGCAAAGTATTACTGAGAATTGGTTTGTATTCTTGACAGAGAGTAAATTAAATAGGTATAGGAGATCTCTGAAGATTTGTGATTCTTGTGAAAGAGGTTAATGTGAGTCAGCGAACATCAGAGTTTAGGATATATAAAGCAATACAAATGCCGTCACTCATTGTCTTAAGACAATAGCACAATTTTCATGGTTGGATTTTCTTGAAAAACATTTTTTCTATTACTTTTGGGATTTCAGTTCAACTCCACTGCACAAACCTACTGATGCTGTGTTTGCGCTTCAAGATATGTTCACTTATGCAGTTGATTTTTTAAAACCAACACTTGCTGCTCTGAACTATTTGGTACAATAGCAGTTTTGCACGGTGGTAAACATAAAAGTGCAAATGAATAGTGTTTTCCTTTATTTTCCCTCTCACCCCTCCAAAGCCTTCTACTCACACCATATAAAGAACAAAAGGAAAAGTATGGAGATACATAAGTGAAATGCTTTAATGCTACTAAACATTGCAACAAAGCATAGATGTCTTTATATTTAAAAAAAAATACAATTGTAGACAAATATCAATAATTTGGTCCCTCCAGTTCAAGCTAGAGAAAATCTGGTGAAGAGCCACCAGTATGATTTAGATACTGGAGAACCTGCAACAGAAAGTTCCAAGAAGGGATTCAGGCAATCTAGGGAAGACAAGGCTTATAATAATAGTCTTCTAGTCTCCCAGTACCTAAAAAGAGGTTAGAAGGAGAATGGAGGTACTCTCCTTCACAGGGGTGCACAGTGACAGAACATGAGTCAGTGGGTCCAAGCTGCTTCAGGGGATATTCTTTCTGGATTTAAACAAACAAACAAAACCTCTACTATAAGAGCAATTAAAAATTGGGATAAGTTGCCCAGCCTTGAGGTGGGATCTCCCACCTCATAGACATTATTTCAAATAGTCTCTGCTTGAGACATATCCCTGCATCATCTAGGTCTAAGGCCTTGCTTTCATCAGAGGGTTGGACCTGATGAGTTCCACAGATCCCTTTCAACCCTGGCTTTATGCAAGCCCACATTCTCAGTTTAATGTGTTTTGTAACTACCGAAAGAAAGGCCTCCTAACTGTATTATTGTTTCTTATCCTCAAATTACCATTTGTTCTTAAAGTATCTTGCCAAACAAAATACCATTCCACACATGCAAGAGAAAAAAAAAAAGATAAGAGTTCAGTCATACTGCTATCAATATGCTTTATTTGTTTACCTACATACTTTCTTTTATACATTCATGTGGTGCTCAAGTGATACTAAAAATGAAAATTGACTTGCAAGGTTTGGTTTTTTTGGTGCATTAGCAATCTTACTGTATTTGTGGCTAGAGCTGCAAAATAAAGCAAAATAAATCTAGTTGTGAACCAGTAGCCTACATGCAGATACATTTACAGGACATCGTAGATTCACCTCCACCCCTTTCCTTGAGCTTTGCAAAATTGTCAGTGAAACATAATTTCAGTGGAGCATATGGACTATAATAATATGTTATTTCTCTCTATATGTAAGAGTAACAGTGCACTTCTTCTATGGGTTAAACCTACATTTCCTGTGAATAATATGGGAAGCAGGGGTGGGAAAAAGAGCATATAGAATGACATATGTAGGGAACTAATGACAAAGCATGATTAACTGATAAAAACAGCTAAGTAACAGGCAGCATAAATTTTCTCGGCTCTACTAGTTTACAGCACCTACAGGTACACAGCACTTGAGAAGAATTCTTACCTCATGGTACTGAGAAAGCTCCTAGCCAAGTGTGTTTAACTGCAAACACTTTAAGTTTCATTTAGCTACAAATAGACACTTAAATACTTGTATATACATACACAGAAAAGTATTTATTTATTTCACAGCACAGGAGTACCCATACATAACTAAGTATAAAGGGAACTCTGCTTGCTTCAAGAGACTGTTGCAACTCCTTATCTTACTGAATCATTCTTTTCTGTTATGGGAAATCTCTTGAAGCAATTCAGTACTAGCAGAAAAGTCATTTTGCATGAAAAGATGAGCATGATAGGGCCATATAAGCCCATAGCAAGGGCAGAAACACTTCTGTAGGTATAGTGGCTCAGGCCTCAGGAAGAGGCAGGAGAATCCAGAGAAAATAGCAAGGCAATACAGTTACGTTGGATATTCTAAAGGACTTGACTGCTGAACTCAGTGTGCTCATATTTCTCTGTTCCCTCCTAAATGCTCTATGAAAATATAAGAAGGATCCAAGTTCACCACGAGCCTTTGTGTGGTGTCTGAACGAACTGGCAGGGTCTTACCAGTGTGAAGTCCATACAACGATGATATTAACAGTTGTATAAATAATTACTATACATCACTTTAACACTTTTGCAGAAAATGAAATGTGTAAAGCAATAATATTTAATTTTGAAAACATAAGAGGAGATGTAATATTTGCAGCAGTATCTTTATTCATTAATGTATTACTTTGTTATAGACTGGAGACAAAAATTCATCACTAGCTGAATAATATTTTGTATTACTAATTTTCAAGTTCTGATCTTGTTTCTATTAATTTTGAATTAAGATAAATGAAAGCATTTAATTCTCAAAAACACAGAGCTAGAAGATTCAGTTTTCTAACTAAAAAACCTGTCATGGTGTCAAAACATAGGGAAAAGGCAAGAATGCTGTCAGGTGAAATACAGGTAATTACTGTGGCTTGACAAAACTAGCAGAGAAGAAATAACTTTAACATTATTTCTTTAGTAGGACTCTAGAGAGTAAATGACTATTATCTTTTAAGTACAGGACTCTGTGCAAGCTTCATCCTAGCAAGCTTCACAAACCCTCTAGTAAAATTGTTTGAACAGAGCTTACAGAAGGACAAGTTTATTTTTAATTTTATACACTGTTTGTTCTCAGTTATAAAGTAACTTTCTTATTTTAACATAATATTGACCATTAATTTCTAAGCCTGGGTTTGCAATTCCAGATACCTGAAAGTACAATTACCACCATGTACTTCCTCCTTACTAAAACTTCTGATGAACAATGAAGGAAACAAAGCAACTTTTATTAATCTCACAATTCCCATGGCTGCTTTTAGATGACACAGCACTGACTGACAATTCATCAGTGTATATAGGACAACTAACATACAGCTACCTCACCTTTACAATGGGTGTTCCAGTATCTGCCTAAGGACAGGGAGGTGGTAATCTGGAAAGCTACAAACTTATGAATTAAAGTCTTCCTTAACAGGAAGTTAAAACCTGACCCTCCAATGAACTTATTTTCTTCATCCTACCTAATAAAAGATTCCTTTCTGAATAACCTGGTCAGAAAGAGACAAGTGACACTCTGGAGCAGGAATAACTTGCATCAGATGTAACAGTCCTGCTCCCTCCTGTTTAATGACCCTTTCCTGCTTGATCCAAGCACTGGATGAAAATGGTAAGATCTACCTCTTCCCTCTGACTTGAGTTTCTGCAAAATGGTGGCCTTGAGTTTCTAAAGCCCATGAAAATAAAGGTGGAACAAATAAGTGAACAGATAGTGAATTCCTGTTATGCCTTGTGCCTTCCTAGGAATGGGAGGTCAAATAGGAATGTACAGTGAGCTCAGTGTACTACAAGAGGGAGTACAGAGGTCTTGGGGACACGATCAGGTTCCAAAATAAACTTACATTTAGTTTTGAAATAGATATTTTGACTGGTTAGTTATTTATGGAAAGTCCTATATGCACTTTTAAATTTTTGTTTTGAATTAATTTGAAGCAATTTTGTCATGTAAATATGAACTGCAATGAGCAATGAGAAAATATATGCAAGCACAAAATAGATGATGTAAAACTGAATCACACAGTTCCAGATCTTCAGTAAACCTTAAGCATTTTTGTATTACCATTATGCCAGTCTAAAGCTGCCAAAAGGAGAGGTCCCAGGCCTGCCTGCCTCCCTCCTACCCCTTTTATTAGATCAGCCTGTGCAGCTGCAGGGTGAGTTGGTTCAGCTGGCTGGTAATGTAAGGTAATTTTTTTCAGGGTTAGGTTCCATTAAAGTTGACATTAAAATATTTAGTGCTGCTGCAATTATGTCCATCTTCTCCAAATCCTGTGTTTTGTCAACTGTGCTGTTTGTCTGACTCTGCAGGGAGCAAGTTCAACCTACTAAATCTTCAGGGAAACTATGCAAAGAATTTGGGAGTAGAGGGGGTGGGGAGAAGACCAGGGAATAACACTCTGCTGGCTCAATGGCCTCAACTAGATCATTAAGAATTTGGACGAAAGCCTGCCCCATACAAAGAAGTGACAGCCAGTGCATAACAAGACTCAGGATGAAGGCAGTACCAGCACAGCGTACACGAGCACCGACCATCACTCCTGGATCATCCAGTGAGTGAATTACATGCTCTGTGTCTGTGTAATTAAAAGCTAAGTCTGCAAAAGAGATGGCCACAGCATCTGTCTGGAGTCAAGTGGGATGGGATCATCCCCTTTCAATGCATGTGGATACTGGATTGGATATTGTGGGGGAAAATTGTTCCTTCAATAGATCAAGAAAACATCAATATGCTTCAATTCAGCTTTTTTTTTTTTAAATATTATGAATCAATGATTTTGTATGTTTACATTTTATTTGGAGAAAGGGCCTAGAAAAGTAACATCAAACAGCTGTTTGTTGGAAAAAAACAGTGATCTTTAGAGGTTTTTCTAACGAGGTCATATTCATTTATTCAACTGGAATAATTTTGTAATTATTCAAATTATGATTTATTAACCCCTGTCTGGCAGAGATAAATCCCATAAATAACTCAAACAAACCCCTCCGAACGGTGAATCAAAAAATGTATTAAACTGAACTAAAACAATCTTGACACAGCTGGATCATGAAAAATTGTTCAACTCAGAGAACATTTAAAGGTTAGAGCTCTATTACAGGTAAAAGAAAAAAGATCATAGACAGAAAAAAAAAGATTAATACAGTGAGTACCTGATGCTTCTTTTATTCATTTCATTTTTATTGTAAGGCCACCATTTTGCAGATGGTCTGAAGTATCACATTCCTTACCATCTCAAAAGGTTCTATATCAATTCTTCTAACTATGGGTTTATAAGAGCAGCCTTCAGACAGCTGCTGGAAATAAAACAGACATTATAGAAGCAGTTTCCTAGTATCTTTCTCCATGAAGATTTTTAAATAAAGAATGCAATTGTAACATGGCATAAAACTGCCAAGGTTTATGGTCTTGCATATCTTGCACACTACAAATGGAAGTCAGACTCGAAGATCCCACTATAAGCACACACAACACTGGCAACAGAAGTACCATTAGTGACAATGATTAAAATTTCTGGCAATTGAAAATCTTTCATAAAACCATATAGGTGGCTTCAGTGGTTAATCAGTCTTGATGCTAAAATGCCACTGAATGTAAAATGTTAAAATTTACATGAATGATTCCTGCATCATCCAGTCAGTTATTTTGCCAGAAAAACAGTCAGCCTTGTAAAATTATACACAGTCAGTATTTATAAAGCATAGGGAACAGCACTGTCTCACTTTCATTTCTTTAAAAGTTTTCCAGTGTTAGACAACTTCATAGAAGTCAACATTAACAACTGCAAAAGCCTTTCAGCCTGATCTTTTAATATTCCTAATGGAACTTTACTATAAATTGGCACCTATGTTTGCAGTCTTAACTCATCTGCTTTATGCCTACCTGTTGTTTCACTACATATTTTGCACTCCTGAATGAAGTTATCTGTCTAGAGCACTTGAAAACATCCAGTACTAATAGCTGCAATTTAATATGTCCATGGAAAACCTAAATATTTTATCATGTGATCTAACTGCCTCTTTGCCTCCTTTTCCTCCATCCAAGTAGAGAAGATAAATATTTATTGAATAATTCAGCATTTTCTGCCATACTCTGGGGAATTCTTTTATTTTTCTCTAGATACGGTTAACATTGTTGGGATTCATTCAATTTCATTTTAACAGCCACAACAAGAAACCCAACCTCTGCCCCATTAAAGGAAATGAAAAAAAAAAAAGGAGAAAGAAGAGAACCTACCAAACTTACTGGTCACGGATTTCTCCCTAATTTTCCCTTCTGCCTTTTCAGTTTTATGAATTTCTTAGCTCACACATCCTCCTTATCATCAAATTATGCTCTCCTCCAGTTGTTTTTCAGTACACATCCTCTCAAACTGATTTATTTAACAGGGTTTTTTGTTTTCTATCTAAGGCAGTTTTCAACAGAAACTTGAAAGAATTATTTCAGGTTTTGGATTTGCAATTTTTTTTTTGAGTTTGTAAAGTGCGATTTTAATTTGCCGAGACAGATTTTCCATTACAGTCTTTCACACAGAGAATATTTCCTGGTTTTCATTTTCCTTTATTTAACAGTCATAAATTAATATGTTCACTCAACTAAGCCAACATTAACTGTGATTTTTTTTCTTCTTTTTTAGACGTCAGTATATGTTTAATGAAGAATTTATTGTACCAATATTTTAGTCATCTATTATTTTTTTGAATGTTCTGAGTAATTTTAGTACTGCTAGCATAAGGCATACAGAACATTATCTCTCCACTGAAGTCTCCACAATAATACATACAATCTTTTTTCCCTTAGATATTATAGGTAGGTTCTTAATGAGTCACATCGTCCCCTGGGGTGATTTTCTGCCATAGTTTCTCAATCAAGTTCAACATTGAGCATGTTTTCAGACCCAATTACTTTAGTGCTAACATGTATTGTTAGGTAGTGACAAAAGGCAGAAACCCCCATGTTGGCCAAACAATACAGTCTTTCTATGGAAACATATTATTTGTTACTTAAATTGTGTAAACTGAAATAAAAATGACAAGAAAAAATAAAGCTTGCTCAGTGTAGCAGTAATTTTAAACAATGTCATAAATAAATTGTCTTGCACCTTACTACAAATATACTCTGAATTGTCTGTTACTCAACATATTTTATAATCAGATTTTGGTTGTCTATGATACCCACAAACTCAGAAGCATAGACGTTGCTGTAATAATGTTGTTACTAAAATGCTATCTGTACTCTTAGCGTATTCATTTTTCTTCATAATGCTTTACTGTCCTTTTTCTTCTACATTTATTTGATCTTACTAAAGTGTTTTTATTTATAGACATTCCCATTTGTAATTTTGGAAATGTTTGTCATTTGTCTTTTATGTATAATACAGGTGAATTATATTTGTGATTTCCTTTGGAAGTACATTAGGTTCTATACCCCATACTGAAAAAGTAATGTGCTTAATATAAATTTTCCCTTCATCTTCAGATATACCTGAATATCATTAAGACTACCAGCATATATGATCTTAGTTTTTGCTTTCCAGGTCCAATTAATTGCCTTAAACTGTTAACAGTCCATGTTCAAATAAGGCATAGCTTTGTTATGTAGCCCTTCTGCAACTATTGTGTCAAAATATATTTATTTGTATTTACCTATTAGCGAACGAAAGAGAATTATAACACAAAAGCAAATGTAAAATTCAAGACTGTATTGCCTTTCAAGGAGTTGGCAAAAGAATTGATAGATGAGCAATTCTCCCCATAAATTGTCAGCAAAGTCATTTCACATCAATGATTTACTATTGTTGAGAAAAAAAAAACAAACCAAAAAAAGAAGAATGTTTTAACATTTTCTCTTTCACCTCTCACTTCCTACTTTTTCCAAAATATAAAATGTACATGTTAACATGTTTCAGACAGAATCTAAGCGTTCCTCACTGGCATCAAACAGATCACTGCCAAAATGATGAGACAACCATGCAGTCAAATGTGCCATCAGGCTTGAAAATCTCTGTGGTCAGCAAACTTTGTTGTACAAAAAGGCTGACCTTTACTACCTTATTTTATTTTATTTTTAAAGAAAGGTTAATTTGGAGATCTGTTAACTCACACAAAAGTAGATTTAATGAGGTCTTTCATGCTTCTGGATGAGACGTTGATTTACGGGTTGCCACCAGCAGGTGCTGAGCAGAAAAGAGTAACTTGTTAACTTGGACAATGTCAAACAGGTTTAAATTGAATGAAATGGCTTGAAAGAAATTAGTTGAAAGGCTACAGATTGTTTTACAATGATTTTTCACAATGCATTATTCACTAGTAATGATTTTAATGACTGGAAAAATACTATAGACACTAGTTATATGGATGCATGTTAAATCACATGTTAAAAAGGGTAAGGGTGTTTTTTCATTCTATCTTAGTGTTAATATGCTGGAGTTTTACTAAATTTCTATATGGAAAACAAACCTCATTTCTTGAATTTCTTGATTACTCTTTGTTTTCAGAACTAGAGCACGTTTAAAAACAAATGTGCCTAACAAAAACCTTAGTTCCTTTCAAGAATTTGCTGCTGTTTCTTAAAATAGGGACAAGCCTTCCCTCCATTTATTATATAAACATTTTTCCAGTTACACATCTAAGGATGGATGTCTACATACAGATGCTAAAACACCTGACCTGGCAAGTACGCAAGTACCTCTGAGCTGCAAAACATCAAAGCATGTTAGCACTGTGCCGCACCTCTTGACAAGGTCTATTAGGCTGGGTGAAGCTCCCGGCTTACTGCGGACAGACTTCAGCACCCAAAGTGGCATGACTGCAGTGTTACTTTTTAACACGCAGATCCATCAGCCGAGGTCAAGCACAAACTGGGACTTTTCCGCACTTCATTGCTCAGTGTAAAATAACCCCCGTCTTTTCAATGGTTTCTCTGAAACACTGCTACCTTTACTTTACTTTTACAAATCACATAGTGAAGAAGACACAAATCAGACTTAAGGAAATGTTCGATCTTGGACAAAAACCTAGCAAAATTACCCCTGCTGGAATAAATGTTTCAGATATGCTAAAATAGGGCAAACTGGACCAAAATAGGCTGGGAACACGCAGGCTATTTTCATTCACACTTCACAGATCATGGAAAAAGCTGTTGCTATTCTCTTCTTTGTCTCTTCCCTGCTTTCCTTTGTCTTTTTGCATTAAGTCTGACTTATGTAGTTCCATTTCAGCAAGTCACCTTTAACCTTCTGATTAGTAACCTGCTTGCTCTGTCTATGACATATTAACAGAGCAAACTCATGGCTAAAGACAGATATAATGGGCTTAGTGGGGAGGAAGTCGCATAAATGCTTCCATATTGACTTGCTGCCAGAAAAATATGATGAGCTCTTGTAAAGAAAAACAGAGTTTGCAATTAAACTCTGTTTTTCTGCAATTTGCTAAGTCTAGGCCTGGAATTACAGCCTTATAATATTTGGAAAGGACTAATGTTACCAAGTTGTGAAACAGCAATTCTTCCCAGTTTGAAAACTAAGTTTGGCTTATTAAAATAAGTATTGAAATCAGAACATTAAAATATATTTTCCTGACTTCTTGCCTTATCCTTTAAAAACATAAACAAAACAAAACAATCAACAACTCACTAATGATTTTTCTGCTGTCCCTAGGAGTCAGAAAGTTGAATTAGAAAAGGAAAAAGGAATACCGTGCTAGCTCAAGTCTAATACCCTCATTTTTCAAATGCACAACATATTTTAAAGGTGAAAAAAGCCCTACTTTTACCATTTCACTATACATACTGTTCCTACATCACGTATGACCCTTGTATCCTTCCCCTATGATGCACTGTGATGACCTCTGGCTTCCCAAGCCCACGCCACACTCCCAAAGCTTCCTCCAAGTCCCTGCACTGGCATCCACCCACCTCCAAACACACTGCAGCCATCCCACAGCACGTCCCTTGCATTGACACAAAATGCCCTTCAGGCCCACAACTTCTCTTAGAGCACCAAGGAAAACCAATCCATCACAAACATTGTTTCTTGACCCAATCCTGTATATATCCTTACTCTCTCTTTGAATCAGGATCTCTGTGCTGCCAGCAGGAAGAAGCTTATCTGAGCAAGGATCATCAGATATTATCCATCTAAATCAACCTTTGGTGTGCTGGTGCTCATGAGGGAATTACACCCTCTCAGTACCTGAAAATGCTTAGACTTGTACCTGCCTGGGGTCCCTAATTTTTCTGACAGACTGAGCTCACCCTGGAGTAGGTAATAGAGGGTTTCAAATCTAGCAGTACACTGTGTCCAAGTCTTCTGAGGTTCATTAATGGGTAACTTAGTAAATCAGCAGCTATATAACAGCTAATAAACATATAAAACCTGGAGTGAGGAGACTCCAGAAGAGTAACAAAAGAAGAGCAACAAAAAATCTTCACCTTATGCCCCAGTTCACTCATCTTCTGCCTCGATGGACTAGAAGACTACACCCTATAAATAAAATTGTCCGAATTATCAACCATTATAAGATCTTATCAACATAGACCTCCAGTGGAAATCTGCACCTTTAAAGAAATTGCAAGTACCTCAGATAGACAATTTTATAGTATTCACAAGAGAAAAAGATTAACAAGGTGCAGATAGGTCTATAAAATTACATGATAAAAGCTTATAGCAGGGTCTGGCCCTCTACTAATCAATTAGCATGTTAAGCAGTTTAAATATTAAACTTCAAGTATAATAATATGAATGTATGAAAAGCCAATTACTTAGAACACTAACTGGAGGGGGAATAAAGATGCTATTTTATATAATGTATAAGCTTCTATTGTTCCTGACAGTGAACACACAATCTTAAAAGATGACCTATGAGTTCCTTTACATAAAATTATATTTCACTTAATAAGGATTTTATTCATACAGCTTGGGAAAAAATGTCTAAGCTGATTTTATACAAGTATAGTATATAAATATAAATATATTTAAACCGCTGTGAAGCAGTCTGGCCTTTGTATCATGCTTCAGGACTTCTCAGATATCTCTCTTGGTACTTTACATAGTCTTGCAATGATGAGTTCTGTTCAGATATTTCAGGAGTTATAAACAGGTGTGTATGAGGGTATTTAAGTTCAATTTGTGATTCCCTCAGTTAAATTCAGCCATAAGTAGGATCAGCCATAAAATAGGATCAGCAGCAATATGGTGGACCAGAATCTTTGGTGACTAACGCTGGTGGAACCCAGTGAATAAGCAGGTACAAACACTGGGTCTTACCATATGAGGCTTTCCAAGCAAGGCAGATCAGGCCCAAAGGACTAAGGAAGGGATGAGGACATAATGATTCAGGCTCCACAGGCTACCAGCTCTTGAAAAAGTCAACTGCAGAGCATTCTATAGGTAAGCAAATTGCATTCTGGCTACACTTACTGATTTCTGGGAATATAATTTTCTAAATTGTTAGGGCAAAATACTACAACCCTGCTAATAAGCTGCAAGCTGTACTTCCCGAGCCTTGCTGTCAAAAATATATTCATGCATTTTATAATAATAACTCAGATGGGGAATGGCTGGAAAAGACAAACTATGGAAACAACTAATGGAAATTAATTCCAAGTAACTCCTCCCCTGATACAGACCAGTACCATCTCAGCAGATTGGATGTGTATTTCCATTGCCACCCAGAGGTGAATTTTAACTGCAGCCTCTTTAACATCATAAACATTAAATTATTGCAAATTGTATGCCACTATTCATATTTTGCTCAGTTAGTAACTGGTGTGCTCTCTTCCTCCTGCTAAAGGGTTCCTTACAGCGCAAATCTGATTTCTGGCCCTTTGCTACGTAAGAAATACAGATTAGCAAAAACGAAAAGCCCCACCAACAAAATAGCATACAATACTACTACAATGAGTATTGTAGTATGATATGCCTACAAATATGAGTAACTCTACTGCGATTTAAGTGTATATTTGAGCTCTTACAGAGGTAAAAAAATCATTCTGATTAACACTACTATGTAAAACACCTTTGCATGTTTTTCGCAGTGAATATGATACACTTTCACTATCCAAATGCCACAACTTTCACTTCTGCTTTTCTCTATCTGTAGATTCCGTCCATGTCACCAGTTTAGAAGCATCCAAAGGATACACTCCATAAACATGACACTACATACCCAACAGCTGCACAAATGTTTTGAGATAAAACAACAGTTCTAATATGCATCATTTTAAGAATGATAAACACATAACTGTGAAAGGATAAGGGAGAACACATTTCAGATACGCTTCTTAAGACATCAGATGCACAAATGTGCTACTCAGTTTTAGAACAAGCTAATGTCTAGTGAATTTGAACATAGCTAACATAAATTCATATAGAATGAAGAAACCTATGTAACTATGGGATACATATAACTCCAATAACTTACCACAGAACCTTTTCTCCTACCCACCAAAGGCTGATATATTCTGATGGCTAGAGACCAGATGATTTTTTGAACTATCATGATATAAAAGTCACTTTCAGAGGAAGTATGTGTAGTGGCAGCCTTTTTTATTTTTTTTTTTTTCACAAAGCCGTAAGAATTTTCCCACGAAGATGAAGGCCTCTATAAAGCAAATTCGATCTTGCCAAGCTCAATTTTCTCACTTACTTTTGCCAGGGCCCTTAAAAGAAAACCACAGACTGTCAAGTGGACTCAGAAGTCCTGAGGGGTACATTGTAGACGTAGTTGAACCTCATGAGAAAGCCCTAAGCTTTATTACAACTTGTCTTTCAGAAAAGAGAACTGTAAAAACAGAGCTAAAAAAGACCTTACCTAGTGTAAGGGAGTGCTCAAGGAGGAACCCTGTCTAATGTTGTCCTTGTTACAGCACAGAGATGAACACACAAAAAGTGGTGAGCCAGCTGTGGACAGAGTTTGCATGGTCACTATGTGCCTGAACTTTCATGAATATCCGTTCTGGTTCATAAGTAAAATTATACCATTGTAAACTTCTTTTCCCCAGACAACATATTTAAATTTCACTAATAGGAAGGAAGGAGAAGGGAAAGTAAAGGAGGGGAAGAAATCTGATGGTAACTAATGTGCACAGTCAACTGTGCCACACAATGTCATTTCTCTTATGCTGCCATATTCAATTCTGTGTAACACATATGAACAAATACTACAGAGAGCAACAAACCTATGCATTTGTGATGAAATAACCCACTGTATGCCTGCCCATATTGACAACTGAGTGTTTTACCAAGACAGCAGACAGGAACTTCAAGCTAGAGAAATCACAGATTTCTTCAAAAAAGACACACAATACATGCATGTATACGTGTATTTTATCCTGCACCTCCTCATGAATGCCAGGTGTCCTTATTTAGAAAGTGCAATATTTTATTTTCAGGGGAAAATAAAAACCTGTTATTTTCATGGACAGTTATTCTCTGGACTAACCAAAAAGGCTGTTACATATCCTGTCTAATCAAGATACTTACTAGGAAAAACAGTATGAGCATATGTCAATGTGTGCAAGGTGGAGTTCAAGCATTTGAAGTGAAACATAAGCTAGCCTATTGCTAGATGACAAAAATCTATGGAAAATGTATAGGAGGAAGGAAAAAAGTTCACTTTGTCCCTATCAAATATTGTCCCTTTTGACACTTTCTTTGTCAACTGACAGTTGCCTTGATCTCGTTGTACTCTTATTACCAATATGAACAAAAGAAAAAGGAACCATTGTACTACCTTGTGAAATAACAGACCCCACTGTGAAAAGAGCAGACTCACTTCTCTTTGGCCAATGGATTGCATTAAACAGTTTCTAAAAATATGGTCTTGTGCAGCCTAAACCCACTAGTACAGTGCAATTCACAGTCAAACAGTCCTACCTATGCACCACTTAAATACTTTAATATAATGGAGATACCCAACATCTGTGTCCAACACTATGCACTGAGCTGAATCTACAAATCTAAAGCCTCATGGGCCCCTGAATGCGTTACGGAAAATGTGGTACTCAACATAGCTGTGCATTACTGACAAAAATATCTATTAGTTTAAAACCCATCTTTCTTCTTAAAAGAAAATATTGTGAGTTTGAACTGCGAGGTATTCCCACATCGATATGTGTGATTGAGACACTTCCCATTCTCCTTTCTACTCCAAGTTTAATATTCCTTTGACATAGGAATGCAGTCCTGCACCTTGGAATCAGAAGGCAATCTAACCATTCTCTTTTATGTAAGAAATGCAAAATATCGAACTAGTCATGGATACATCTGCATGCAAACCTTTTAGAAGCTTTCTCAGGAATAGTTGGGGTCCTCATCAATTGTCTTCTTTGCAATATGAAAATATTGTTTCATCTCCCATATGCAAAAGATCCCACGATGAGGAACTCTTACACTTGCACACTTTTCCCAAGATTTCGGGAAACTGCTTCTATACTTGAGTGATTCTCCTTCAAATAATCATAGACAGCTTTGCAGCTGGAAACAATGTCTCTTCTCCCAGCACAAGACTGAGCACAAGCGTTCTGGAGGTAGTGATAATGCAAACACAGGGACAGAGTTTGCTACCACACCTTACTAAAAAAACATCCAAGTTGCTTTTAGAGCTTTAAGCCAGAGAAGAAATGATTGAAGAATTTCAGTGCCTGACATTGAATCTCTCTATCAGATCACAGAGCTGTTTTTATGGCTTTAACTCTCAAATTTACTAATTGCCACTTTATGTTGCAATAATGAATTCAGCTTGTGGCAACACATGTTCAAGTCCTGGACTTTACCTGGGTAAAGATATTTCTAGTTAATATTAGCTCTTTTAAAATAGATGGTGACAAACTAGATGTTACAGTGACTGAAGATGTGTTATGCCCAAAGGAGTAAGATTCAGGAAATAAGACCAGCAAATACAAATATGAAGTATAATTGAGTGACCAAACCAAGTATCAATATGACTCCATGGTCCAAACAGAGATCTACAAATAGTAGACTTCAAGGCCACTCTGGCAAAGAAGTATCAGATGTGTCAGAAAAACTGTTTAGAAGTTTTTAGCATTACATAAAACATGCTATGCAAAGACCAACCCTGCATCGGTAACTTAGAATTGAAGGCTTCTGGCCTTGGTAAAGCCTCTGTTCTGGTTTGAAGATTGTAATGTATGAATAAAAAGACCTCCATGGGCTGAAATCAAAAGTATTTTTACTTCAGTTATGGAACCCAAGTAATATGTACAACATTAAATCTGTGTGGTTGTAAAATCTGATTGCAGTCTCTTACAGAAAACACATCAATCCTGTCCTATGGGAAAAATAATAAAATACAATGATGTTGAACATTTATAAATGACCTTTTCATTCATAAAAATCTAAGAGTCTCAAAGGAATCTTGCAATAAACTTGCATATGAGTTTATCTATAATCCATCATGGGAAAAAAAAACAAACCCCAAACTAAAACTCCTCAAGCTAGGAGAGTATTTCACTAATCTATTCCAAGTCCAGTGGAGCAGAAGCCTGCACGCTCTAGCTGTAATATTTTGCTCCATCAGAACTGCAAGTTGCCCGTCATGGGTCACATATATTGCTTATCAACAGAGAAGTGTTGGTTCACATTTATATATATACCAGAAGTCATATCTCCAGGCCAGTGATACTTTTCACCTCCAAAAGTGCACCGTGAGTTGTATGTCCATCTAACAGGCAAAAATGAAACAATAAAATATAAGGCTAGTGAGTATGTGATAATGAGGTTATTAATTTTACAGTGCTAAAAAAGAATCTAGAAAAAGGAAATGAGCATATTAAATCTCTTTGTAAGTAGAAAAATCAACCTTTAAGTCAAAGTGGGTTTTTTAAAACAAGGAAAAACATTCTATCATCCTGTAGATTTAAGAATGTAACATGCTGTTTTTCTCATCTTTGCTATTTCATCTTCAAGCCCAGGAGAAACATTTTCACCAATTAAAAAAAAGAGAATTTCATTATAATTTGTGGTGTCTACACCATGACACCTATGCAGCAATTTATCTGCAATCTATGTTACAGGGAAGTATGTACTTAGGGAGCACATGTAGCTATCTAAGAATGTATTCATAGGGGATCTAATTGTATCAGAAGGCATTAAAAAAAAATATTTCAAACACCAAGGAGAAATTTGTCTTTTGAATCTGAATTACTACATATCCTGCAGATAATTTGTATGTGTAATTCTCCATGAGATCAAAAGCAATCTGCCATGACGATAGGTGGATAGTAGAAAAGAGAATCTACAGCACAAATACTGGAACAAACTGTTGATCCACAAAAAGGACCTTTTGCTCATATTTCATTTTAACTTTGATGGTATTATGATGTGAACAGCAGCCAAATTAATTAAAATATCCCTTTGGTACAAGCAAGGATTTTGGCTAAAATAAAAAAGCCCTAATAATGTAGGTATGTTTAAATTCTATGTTCAAGACTATTTGTGATTCTAGTAGCAAGTGTTTGAATATAATCACTTACTTTTCACGAAATTCAAAGGAAATAGGTTGCCAATTTTTCATAACCAAGACAACTATTCATATAAAAGTTACTTCTTTCAAAAATACATATGGCCAGCTTTAGAGCATTTAATATGCACCATTTTCCAGTAAAAACCATTGCTAAATAAGTTTTCATTATACCGGCACTAGAAATAAACAAACATACTACCAGTTTAAAACAAACTGTAAAAGGTGATGTATACAATAAACACATTTCACTGGTATCAGGAAAAAATGTTGACTATCCATAAGCTTCAACTCTCAGTTCAATTCAATCAGTTCAATGCATATTTGAACTCCAAATGTATTAAAATGGTCAGTTTAAAGAATCACTTGCATGAAGAAACTGCAACAGTCTTGTTAGCTAGCCTGAATATTTACAGATATTAGCACAAAAAAAGTGGCTGTATATACTTAGTAACCATACCCAGATGAAGTTTTGGCAGTCAGACAACCAGAACTCATGCATCTTAATATTTTTATAAGTCCAATGGGATAAAAACCACTAATTTAAGAACCTGACCTGACCTAGCATATGTTTTTCATACTTAAGACCACAACCTAAATTAATAGTTGAGAATAAACCTTAGAAAATTTGTCCTAATATCTCTAGTCAGCTAGTATCACTAAGCTAATTTCTTTTACAAGAGAGAACTTCTGTTTTGAAAAGTGCACCAGAGGTGTGCTTCACTTACACACAGACTGAATCACAACCAAGCAAATGAGAGGAACCTTCTTATACCATTTATATGGCACAAGAATGATTCTTTGTGAGGATTTGATTCTGAGAGTGCTTTAAAAGAGATCTCTTACTTGCAAGAAATGTGCTCTGACAGACTACCAGACTGAACATCTTTGGGTAGGTCTCTGTTAGCCTTCTCTATTAGAACTGTTCTTCCTTGCCTAGAAAACTTTTAGTCGCATGTAGCATTTGTAGCAGACTCCTCCATATTCTGATTGACTGCCAGAAGTACTGACACTCCAGCAGTCTCAAATGTTTCTCATGAGATGAGGGTTCAAATAATTCTTTGAAGAGAAGGGTTTAATACTTACATGTAATAGATATATGTATGTATGTGTAAATAACCTAATTATCTGTAGTAATTTTTCAGGGATGCCAAAAGGCAAAATTACAGGGGGCATTTCCTTCTAATTTTGCAAGAAAGTGTAGTCATGCTTGGAGCACTCAGATCCAAAGGAAAAATTCCTTTATTATGAATGTAAATGTTCAGGTGTCACCTTACAGCCCTGGGGCACAAGTTCCTTCATGGGTATTACTTCTGCAGCACCTTCTTCTTTTGCACTTGCTTGGCTATATGAGTGGTGCCGCAAAATGGCTCAACCTTTTGTGAATATCAGTGTAAGACATCTGCACAGTCAATGTAATTAATACACCACTAGGAAGTGTATCCACAAATCAGATGCAGGACTGAAACTGGATCTCACTTTTGTCTGAACTCATATGTAACACATATTTAATCACTGAATACAACTTGAAAAAGCAAAAGTATCTCTGGAGATACTCCTCACATGCTGAAGTTAATAATGTGCTTTTCAAATCCAGAGGCTCTCCCCTAACTTGCAGACAGATTTAACAAAAAAATCCCATAGCATACAAAATATGCCAATTTTGAAGCCTTATAGAAAACAGCTTTAAAAGTAGAATCAGCAGAACTCCCTCTAGCCGATTTGTACTACAATCATAATGCTGGTTAGAAAACCTGCAAATGCACCTACCTTCAACAGCTGTGCTGCTTTTCACATTCTGTAATATTCTTTGAAAACACAGAAGGTGTTTATGCAGTTTGTGCCTGTGACAATCATTAAGAGGCAAAATCCTCTTGCTCCTTTCACTGGTGCAGAAAACTGAAAGCCTTGCAAATCCTGCCCTTGCTCGCTAACTGTAAGAGGAGAGGTGTTTGGCAAAGGTCTGCAAGGCATCTTGCTCCTTCCTGTGGGATTTGGAGTAAATTCCTGCAGGGGTGCAAAGAGGAGCCTTTCTGAGGGAAGCCAGACGCACTGAAACATGAAACATAAAGCGTTTCTCCAGTTGAAAAGTATAATGGCACAATTATTTCTGTAAACAAGGTGTGTGGTGAATCTGCAGACTATGATCTGGTCTCTGGGGAAGAATCCTCTCTCTTACCCCGTTCTTGTTTCTTATAGACCAGCTTTGCATGAGAGGCCATGAATTTCAGTCTAAAATTTTCCTGACTAAGCTTTTAATGGGTTAATTTTCCTTATGTATCTCTTCTGCCGACAGTTCAATTCCACATTCTCCCTCCTAGGATGCTGAGTATATGCCAAGCATTTATCCATTTGTTTCAGAAGTGTCATATCAGGAATAAATCGATGTGTTAAGAATTGCCTGATAATGTTGTTGTGGGATTAATCTTACAGAATATATCATCGGCACGACTACCTTTGGCACTCTGTGTGCACATTGTTCCATTTTAAGCATGAAAAGGCTTCTAATGCCAAAGTAGAAGAGCCATATATTGAATGATCTGCCACCATTCAATATTTAATCCTGCAATTGAAGCCACTAAAGGGATACAGAAAAGTAACAAGATGAATGAATTGTGACCTTAAAGTTACAAAAAGACAACCCAAACAATTTATCTTTCTGGCCCATAGTGCATCCTGTGGCCGATACTCCTATCCCTTCTCTGCAGTTCGGGATCTGTAGATTGATCAATGCCACATTAGCAAAGTACCTGAGAAGACAGCTTAGGAATTCAGACAATCCACTGCATATGTTGTAAGAATATTCTGTGTCAATTTGGCTTATCTGTAGCTGAAAGTAAAGGCTCCTTAATAAAAAAATCAATTCCAATTTCAAAAATGCATTTTTAAACAACAGTGGCAAGGTGACTAGAAATAAAGCTTTTGCTAATCTACAAAACGCAAATAAAATACTCTGAAAATCATGTTAACCCAAATAAACCATCAGACTGATGCAACTATAACATTTGCTAAGAGATTATTTTGCAATTTAATTTTCAAAGTAAATTTATTTCTATTTCCTTGCAAAGGAAAAGAATATCAATATAATTAAAGTATATAGTGGTACTAAGACTGATGGGATGAAGGCCATCAAGACCTGAGAGGCCACCAACTAAGTAGGTGCAAATCTTTTGCTCATACCCTCTGTCATAACCAAAGAATTTTTCAAGTTACATGCTAAGGCTGACGTGGTAGTCCTACCTAAACTCATACTAGCAAATATTCCATTACAGGGTGGTGGGAGACACACATAAAACAATCAACAGTGTGTATCACCTATCTACCTGTTAAGTATAAATCTCCCAAATCATGAGAAAACATACAACCATCCTTGACTTCCAACTACATTTCCTGTCCCTTATTTCATGGCACCTAATTGGACTTTGGAAATTAGCATCCCTTCTTAGGGACAATGTTTTTCTTGACCGAGACTATTGCTCTTTATTTAAAAGGTGTCAGTAGTATTTATTAGTATGCATAAGACACAAATTCCAACCAGTCACACCACGGAAACATTCTAAGATCTTTTAACAATAAATTAGTCACAAAAGGCCTGTGGTGTTTGGACTTTACCACAGGTACTTTGCCACAGTCTGTCTGAGTAGATTAACTAAAATAATTTTTAAACCCCCACAACAAATAGATCCTAATCAGGGCTTCTAAAGTTGTGATTTTAAAACTCTGTTTTTCCTCTCATAATACTTCCTGCGCATTGAACTAATTAAATTTATCTGACTAAAACTTATGTGGTAGTAGAGTAGATAAGCCAGGAGATCCAAACGTGGCTGCACTTGACTGATTAAGATGAAAACTTTATTTCTTTTTCATAAGTGTATTTCATTTCTGCCCAGTTACAGATCAATGGATCTGAAATGAACGGAATTAAACATGCCTAAATCAAAACAGAATGTTATTAAAAATGACAAAACAAGAACAACTTCTTTGGTTTATAGTATTGTACTACGGCAACATAAATAAGAAGGGACCAAATTATGCCATTCAGTGTATATTGATCACTCCCACAAGACTAGTATATGTAGACATATGCAGGCATAACATATTAGTTATTTTTAATGAGTGTATAAGAGCGTCATTATTGATACTGGTAGTCTGTAGGTGATACAACAAACTGGAGAAAAACTTTGTTTCTTAAAGAAATGTATCATCTATTTTGATAAAATTTTCTCCATAATATCATCTGTCAAAGGAGCTCAGCTAAGCAATATCACAGTAGGAACATGATCTAAAGTCTACAAAATTAATGAAAGTCTACTACTGAATAAGGTGAGATTGATTTACAACCCTTACAAAATAGATATCAAACATACGTTTTGTTTAAGACGACAGTACTTTTAATACAGCAAAGCTACTGAAGCAAACAGTAACTTCAGCCAAAGTAAAGTACTGCCTTTTTTACGTATGGTGTTTTTTTATTTTTTTTTTTCCCTTAAATGCATCTACATTTGAGAGTAATCATTTACTATTTCCATCCTTTTTTTCTTTTTGTCTGTCCAAGAATTACCCAAGGAAGTTAATTGGTGATCAGCCAGCAGTTTCACCAAGAGTTCAGTCTCTACTGTACATCCATAGTTTTCCATTTGAATATGGCCTGTTCAGATAAGAAAAAATTTGTAACTGCTGCTTTCTTTATAAAGCTCAAAACAAAAATGTGCCTCAAGTCAAAAATTATTTCAAGTTCACAAAGGAATGAGCTCTTTAACTGTGTTACCAAGTTTATATTTGGCTTTGTGGATATGTAGTTGTCGTGGTTTTGCTTGGCAAAACCACGACAGTAGTATAAGACATGCTTGTAGATGGAATCTCCTCTGAAGTAATGTTTCCTCTAACAGTGTTAGAAATCTATTTTAAAAATGCTGGCTTGTAAACCTCTTTCACAAAGAAAAAAGAGGTTGTTAAGTTTTGAACACAAAGAACAAATACATTAATAAGTAATGATCTCTTTTACAGTTTTGTATTTTTGTTTGGGTGTTTGTAAAATCAACTGTAATTTTGGAAACTGTGGAAACCAACAGAGATATAATCTGAGTTTAAAAAAAAAATAGATGAAATTTTTTTGTTTTGAAGATGCATGTCTAAACTCTTTATTAATTGTTGTTCAGTAACTTCAATGATGGATTTTTTGCCTTTACAAATAAAATCTCTTCATAGTTGCCAATGCTACCAATTCCTCCTGGGTCTAAATCAGATCTGCTCTTTCTGGGGAATTCTGTCTCAGCTGCATCAGTAAAATACCACTGTAAACACCTTGGGAAAAGCAGTGAAGAGAGAAGTTTGAATGTTTACTTAAAGCTACTTAATTTTGCTAATTTACAAGTAAGACTGGGACAGACAATGCACAATTCACTAATCCAAAGCTCCGTTAACTTTGCAAGACCAAAGGATTTATAAATCAGCATTTTCATTACTAAACTGAACTGTGAGCACATATAAAGCTCCCAACAGAGGAGTCAGAAATGGTCATTTCCTCAGAGCCTCTTTTCACATTAGAGCTACACATCAAACCTCCAGCAGAAAACCTAAGCCTATTCAGGGAAATCTTGAATGCCTCTCAATGGAAAGACTTGTTTGCTTACTTTATCTAAAGAAAAGAACGTATCATTTCTTACATTAAGAACCAGTTCTGTTGAATGTTGATACCTATCAGGCTTGGTCTACTATTTTTCTGATATGAAAAGCTTTCACAATGCTCTCAGCCTCCACGGAGACTGAATGCTGCTGAACAGATGAAAAATAAATCATGTTATCATACCCTGATGCTCAAACCACCATAAAGTCTGCAAGTGCCCTATAATCATTATCTCAGCTTTTTTTTAGTAATGAAGCACTGGCAATTTCACAGAAATAAAAGCAGTAACATAGCATGTGAAAATCTGTATGGCACTGTCACCCATCTTAGGGATGCAAAGAGAGTGACTGCCCCAGATGGAGTTGGAAAACTCAGCTGTATCAGGATTAACTTTTGTCATTTTATTCTACCACATATTTGCAGGTATAAAGATATTCTTTGACTGATTTCCACAAATCCAAAAAGCCCATTTTTTTGTTTCTTCTGTAGGAGAATTATCACCTTGCTTCCCAATATCTATTGGTTAAAGCAGAGTCTTGACAGAAGAAAAGAGAGGAGGCACTGAACATCATTCAAATTTCTAGTTGGCAATTTCTTTTGTTTTAAATATAGGTATAAATAATGACATCAAACTGTATTTAAAGGCAATCTCTCATGCCTCTATTTTTGGAGGTCTATGTTACACATCCAAACAAAAATATTAGTTGTTTTTTAAAAAACAGCACTACACGGGTTTTCTATCTGAGCAATAAATATTGCAAAGATCCAAATTCACTACTGCAGTCCTCCAGTTTATGAGAATAATACCACTGAAAAGAGTAATATCAAAGTTCTGTAATTCTGTGTCATAGCTCTTACTCATAAACATGGAACAGAAAATAGGGACTGATATTTAAATGAAGATAAATCTGTATCCACGGAGAAGGCTGCATTATGTTTTTATTTTCCAGAAGTGGACAGTAGGGATTAAAGAAGCAAGTGTCGAAATGTGACATATTTAGGCAGTTTTCACTGTATTTATTCGGGGAACCAGAAGACAGAATTTTATTCCTCTTAGCTGGAAAATGCTGAAGAAGTTCTACTGCCTCTTCATCACCTTTTTCTAGATTTGTGGAGCAGGTGGCATTTGGGATATTTAAAAGCTTGGCAGAAGCCTAGTCAAAGGCACAGGTGATGGACAAGAATATGTATCCTGAGCTTGAAGGGAAAGAAATGATGCATGTACACAATACATGCTGAGACAGAAATTAAAAAAGGCTGATACTTGTAGTAGGAAAGGAAAAAAAAAAAGGTTAAAAACTTTAGCTTTCTTAAAGACTATGCTTCTGTTAACTTCTACTTATTTATACGTCGCAGTGACTCAACAGCATCACACAGATAAAGCCCAAAGGAAATGTAGCAGTTCATAAATTATTAAGCCATTCTCCTTTATAGCATCAGCACTGGGCAGTACCAAGGCTTGGCATGCCATGTCAGATGCAAAAGGATCTGCAAATCTGAAAGAGTTATCGGAGCTGGCGAACAGCTGGCTCTGCAGATCCCAAGGCCCACCTGGGATCCACTTACTACAGCCTGTCATTCTCACCAAGTTTAATGCTTAGACAGTCAATGAAACATTAGATGAAGCTAAAGGATACATCCCCAAAGAATCTGATTTATGCTTTGGGAAATGACCTTTAAACAGTCACCTTCTGATAGAAAATTAAGTACAGCTCCCTGCATCTGCAAAAACACCTTGATGTTTTGCGATTTGTTTCTCATGACATACATGCACTACATTGGTTCTCTTTCTATTGAACTACCATGTATATATATGTATTTGTTTGTGTTTTCCTTGCATTTCGTATTTTCACACTTCAGCACACCAGATATTAGTTGCTAAAGTGACTAATTTAAAATTGTAGCAGCCAGTGGTTTTTCAGTGACAAGTGAGAGCCTAGAAACTCACTTAGCTTGTTGGTTTATTTTAAAAATCAAACTTGCATTGCCTGTGGAAGCATTTTCATAACTGTTTTATCGGTAGAACAACCAAACACATTATCCCATTTTATCAGAAGAGCAATAGCTTGGGTTTGATGGCTACTATCATGAGGAACATGATAAACAACCATGATACTTTTTATGACCTTGATAAAGAAAATTTCTTTAATAGGAACAGACCAGAGCAAAAACTGTGTAAGATACGGAAAGAAGAATATGCTTGTGAAATGACATAGGAAAAAATGGCAAAAAAAGGCAAACAAGCTAGAAGAATACTTTAAAGCAGAACAAGTGAATATCAGATCTTAACATTGTATTTGAAAGAGACCTGGCCTCTTGCCTATTTCATACCTAATGTTATTTACTGGGGAAAAAAAATTTATAATACTGACAATTCAGAGACAACTCTGTCTCAGAGCTAAAGACCAGAAAAGTCATTGGCCATACCACAGCCACAAAAATCCCCCAAATCAAACCAAGTTTACGGTTGTAATCTCCTGAAGAATACAGAATTGACAGAAACCTGCAGGGAGATGAATCCCCCCTACACTGTTACTTCAAGTCAAACAGAGTACATCCATGTGCTTCAATGCATTTGGAAAGAATTAGTTAAGTATCTTCAATAAAAACACCTATCAGAGGTACTGTGCTAATACAGACAAGACCTCAGGGAGCTAGAAAATCAGCGTAACTCAGAGAGGCTCTGAGAGGACGAGACATGGTTGTTTAAAAGAGTGTGAAAAAGCAACGTCAAAAACTGCACCTGGTATCCAACACACATCACCTTTACTGACATTGTCTTAAACCCTAAAACCAGAGAAAACACAGACTACAGTTATACTATCTTATTCCTCAAGAGAAAGAATTGACAAGAGGGGGAAAACAGTGCTCCTTTTATTTTCAAGGCAGATTCACTAGTACCTTAACAACACTATTTCTTAAGGCAATCAAGAAATGCACAAGATCTATTTGTATGTTTAATAACATATGAAAAGGTATGGTTGTAATTCTTTAATATAATGTATTTTTTCAATATACCTTTTCCAGCCTCAAAATGACAACTAAAGAGAAGTTTATCCTTTCAATAGGAAAAATTATTTGTTATAGAAGTGTTTTTTACAGATTTACAGATAATGACAATTTTTGAGATACACTTTCTGTTTCAGAAGCTGAATACCAAGTGCATATTGTGTGCTGAATTTGTAGCAGCTTTAAGTGACACTGAAAAAAGATGAATTCACATAACTGCCAAACTTTATATTTTGAGGTCTTCACTGGGATTAAGTCATGTCCCTTATGAACATTTGATGTAAATCATATAGCATTACCCCGAGGTGCTCAGCTATTCAGCCTACCTGCATCTCACTCCTAGTTTGATTTTGTCTGCTCTGCATCTTAGTATTCTCACCCTATGGGCCAAAAGAGATTCCTTATCCACCTGAAAAGCAAAAAAACACGGCACACATCTAAATACCAAACTGATATTTGCATGTCCTTGTTATTTCAACAGGAGCTACGCAAGTTCATTTCAAGGATATAGTTAAGAGTCTGAGAATTTCCAGAAACTTCCAGCAGATTTGACATTACATTTCCACCATTCATGGAAGGGGACCAGGCTGGCAAAGAGAGCCACTTTAAGCCTCTGACCACTTGCAAATTTTTCTTCTAATTTACATCTGCTGCAAAACCCATAGTGCACACTTCTAACCAAAGCAGTAATTTTCACCCTATGTGTTGTCATCATAAATGACCACACTGTCTAACTTTCAGTCCAGTTACTGTCTACCTGTTAGCTATCAAAACCATCCCACTGCTGAGGAGCTGTAGGAACATACCTCAAAATCTTGCAGTGATCTTTACTGGTGTTGGTTGTGTTTTTTTTTTTTTTTTTTTCCAATTGGTGAAAAGTGGATAGATCCCACCTGAAATAGATCATTTCCCATTCTTCATTCAGCTACCACATTTCATCCAAGAAACAGACACTAAAATCTTCACATTTATCTTCACATGTGCCTTCCACCTGCCTGTGTACTATTTGACAAGGAATTCTTAACAGCTTAGCTAAAAAAAAAAATACTTTTAACTTTGTATATACTTGCTTTCCCTATAATAAATACCTGGCCCAATCAGTAAACCAGTCTTTACATTTCTCCTCTGCATCTGAAGAGGAGCCATACCACCATCCACCTTGTAGAAACGGTGAGGAATAATGACACCTTAAAAAAACCTAAAGATGTATGAAGCGCTTCAGAACTCACATCTAAAAGGCATAAAACAGAAAAGCTGTGTTTGTCAATATGAAAATTTGGGAAGGGAATTTATAAGGTTAAACAATCTAAAACATAAAAATCTCATGGGACTTATGCCAGGACATACAAGTAACACAACAAGGGGTGAGGAATGGCAATTCAAGGCCAAAGTAGAGGATCACGCTATTTCAAGGGCTTTTCACTTTCTATAAGACTCTGTTATAGGGTCCTACTCATCAAATGCATCAGCCAAAGCATTACAGTACCACAAGATGTTCCAGCACCGTTTTCCTGTACAGGGGATAAAAAAGCAATGGCAGAGAAACCTTTCTAGGGGAATCAGTCTCCCACTGAAATCATGAGACCTGACAGGTCTGATAAAAGCAGAGTCCTAGTGCTCATACCAAAAGAGACCAGGGGGAAATGAAGGCATTTCCTCACTTTGAACTTCTTGTAAGCTTTCCAGGAGGCAAAAGAATGCTATAGAGTTATTATAATGTCTTTTCAGGGCAAATATTCTTCGCACAGTAACATGAAAAAACCAAAAGCATGCAGATTTTTTATGCTGGAAGAAGAGCTCAGATACAATTAGAATATAGTATATAGAATTTCAGGTGCATGTTTTACAGAGAATTATATTGACTGTATTGAATAGTAAAGTGCAATTAATTCTTAGTGGATTACAAGGAGATAGACTATGGCCTCTGTACCTTAATTCTGACCTTCAAAATTACCTTGGACACATTTTTAAGGATATTACAGCTACAATCCAGCTACTGAGTCTGAGTTCATGTAAGTTAATTTTTTATACATGACTAACAACTATAGCATCACATAATATTGTTGATCAATTGAATGTGAAGTTGTTATTCCAAATCTTCCTTAGAAAGAGAATTGTCAGCTTTCTCATCTTATAAACTTGCCTAAGTTTCTTTCTTTGATCAAGGATTGTCCATACTGAAAACTTCTCCTGCCTCAGTTTTGAATGCACTCACATCTACAAGCACAAGCATCAGCCCCCGTTTTGTCAATGCTCCAAACCACCCAGCAGCATTTCCAATTAATTCTCTCCTCCTGCTTTGTTTGTGCCCTGGTTTCTCAGCACTCACTTCACTGTCCCCGCCCCAATACAGTATTTCTGAGTTGCAGGTGGGTTGAAAAAAGCACTAGAAAGAGAGTGTGCTGGGGTGAGGAGAGCATGATTGTAGTATAGGTAGCAATTCCTGCTCTATCACATTTTCTGTCTTCACATTTCTTTGTGTTTCCCCCTGCAATGAGGAAGTGGGGAGGAGAGTTACTGATTTACATAACTATAGACTGATGTTCATTTGTAAGGTTGAAAATACACTTAACAGTGTTTGCATATTTGCCAGTAGAATCCTGTAAAACATTTGCTGGTCTGGGATTATTTTTTTCTTGTGCTAATAATGAAGTTTGGGCTGGAATCTGAAATACAGCACTTGGATGCCAAAAAACCTGGCAAATTCTCAAACCAGCAGGTGTTTGAGAAAAATAAATAAATTATCAAAACAATTCTCAACTTTCCAGCTTGCAAAAGTGTTAAAAACAACAGATATGCATAGTTATTAAATACTATTTTAAGACCAGCTAACCAAGATAGGTGAAAGATGCTAGAAATTTTATTTTTATCAGCTTCCAAAATGCAACTTTTTTTCCACATTGTTTATGGCAATCTGCAGGGGCCATAGATATCGTAATGAAAAAGACAGTAAGAAGGATTATCTATTGTTAAGAGAAAACTAAACTAGTCTTAATGCCTCTGGGAGACAGATCTCACAGTCTTCCCAAGACATCTCAAACACCGTTTAGCTACCCTAATGCCCAAGCAACATCTCTCTTGCAACAATTAGCACATTATTTCTTGACCTGCTGACAAAATCACCAAAAATGTTGTTCCCTGCCTCTTATTATCAGTCTTGTACATACCTGAAACTGTACAAGATCTTTGCAGCGTTTTCCCTTCTTCAGTCCAGTTAGGCCATTTTTTCTTCACAGGAAATACTCTGCACTTTGTATTTCAGATTATTCTGTTTCTTTTCCAAAGTCCTGTGTCCAAAATTTATTGATTTGCGACTCCCAGTGGTGGGTGGTACTATAGGTGAGGTACAAGTGCTGAGAGATGCTGAAGGAATTGCTTCATGATTATTTCATATGACACTCACGTTCACATCCCAACAGATTTTATTTTTTCTTTCACTTCACAAAATGATTATTTGGTTGATTCACAGCCTATAAACAATCCCTTACAGTACTTAGTTTCTTTCCTAGAATTTCTGCAAGTCAAGTGGTTATCCCATCCTGGTGTGAATTAATTATTGCTACTTTAAAAGTGCACCTGCACTTTCTCTTATTGAATTGCAGATTATTTACTACAGTTTTATGCTCACAAGCCCAACATATGAAGACTGTAATGCTCATCCCTTCCAGCCAAGTGTTTGTGGCTCCTCCTAACCTGGCACTGATAGAAAAAGTTTATAAAATCACTCCAAACATTGAAAAACCTTCATGGAGAAACATTTGCCAAGAGTGGAACCAACATCTTCACAAAACCTCAGCCACTGGTTTAGCTGATAGACTGATCAGCCTTCCTCTGCATATACAGTGGTCTGTAATTTTGTTTTTCTTATATCTGAGGTGTAACACCACATGTAATGGAAGCGAAATGCAATGTACATTCTAAAATTTACAAATTTATCACTCCATTTGCTAAGATACAAAATAAATTGGTAACTCCTAGGCTACATAAAAGGCTATTCTCACTGATGTGTCTGAAAATCCTTGTCATTGAGTTATTAAGGGTGGAAAAGACCTTTAAAATTGTGGAGTCCAATTGTAATGCTGTGGCTGCTTCTGTATTTACTACACAGAATACTCAAATTGATTGAAACCTTACACCAAGACAAATTTATGAGAAGTTCGGTTTGTCTCCAAGATTGTATTTTCAAAAAGCTTCATGCTGTTAATAAAGGTGCGAGGGATAATGGCACACTAATCAAAATCAGTAAATAGACAAGGGTTGGAATCACATCTTTTCATGTAATGGAAGCAGGTAACTTCTGTTTTCACTGTTTGGTGACATTAATGCAGTAATACTGAGTAACTGCTGACAATTAGCCAGAAGATGGAGCAGAGGTCTTACAAGAAAATCACTCCCTGGTGGCAAAATATTGAAAATTCAATTACACTCTGTTTATTACAGGCCTACATTAGGAACTGCATTCATAATAAAGACTTTGATAATACACAAATTAATGGCAGCTCAGGGGAGTGCTTTAGTAACTTTTTTACTCCTTGATGTATTCTTCAATATTAAGTTTTTAATATATCCAGAGACATACTGAACTGCTTTCTATGAAGCTTTTCAACTAAAATTCCTTAAATACAGCAGCATGATATGTGCATAATGCTCTGAAAGACAAGATCATTTCTATTATAGTTCTTTGAATAAAACAAGGTGTAGATACAAATTTTTAAATACCCTTTAGGTATTTTCCAAATCTTAAGATCATATTTGTGTTTCTATGAAGTATGCTATCATAAAAACATCATTAAAGTCATATAAGCTACAGACTTGCACCATTTTCTGCATATACTCACATTTACATATGCGAATACTTTCCTTAAATCTGAGAAAAGCCAGAGACTTGGAGGCATGCATATCCAATTTCTGCAGATATTGCAGATCCGTTTGAAGTGATTGAATAATCTAGTTCCTACTATTCAAGTCATAGCAATTGCACAAAATGCTCCCAAGAAGAGTAGCTAGTTATAAATTCATGCTATGACAACATGTATTGGATACTGTTGAATAATTTAGTTTCTGAATGAATTTAGTCAGCAGTTTGTTTAGACTTTTAATAGTCTATTGCCTACTTTAAAGACTTCTAGTTGCAAGTTCTTCAGCGCAAAGGCTTTAAACTGATGTATTTCAAATCTCTCTATATGCTTACTGATTTTAATTGCATTTTGCCATTGAAAGCAGTAAGGCCTGAAGTGGAATTGTCTTCACATTTAATTTAGTCGTATATGTTACTTGAAAAATGCAAACTCTGAGAAAAAAGTACTGAACACATGCACAATATTCCATAGGTTAGCTGTATCCAATTTTGTTTGAGAGAGATTCCTCAAGAATTCTGGTACCACTGTTTCATTATCAAATACTGCAGATGTGAAACTTGGTCCTGCCTGACTAGGTTCTATGTTGCTTGAACTCTCTTTGAATCCAAATATCCCAAACCTCACTTGTAAAATCCATCTACAAAGACTTTGAGTCTTAAGCTTTCCGCTTTGTAAAGGGATTACCTGAATCTGCAAAGTACAGTAACTCGTAGTGGTGCTCAAACCACTGACATTCAAGGTGAGCCCAAATGATTGGATCAGACAGGACCTTGGTTCTTCAAGAATATACCCCAGCTGGGACAAGTGACTGCACAGGAGGTAACTGGTGATAGCTTTGGTATTTGAAATTGGCTGGAACAATAACTTTGCAGCCTTGTCCAGCTAAGCTTGGACGCTTCTCTGACAATCAGGAACAAAACCACAACACACAGATGAGTTTAGGATGATTAGAAAATAAAGGTATCTGGTGATGAACCCAATTCACAATGAAGTAGAAATTATTAATTTGGTATTATCTTCTGTGGCAAATGAATCTTTTACAGGTAGGTCACTCTCACTGCCCACACAGATCCTTTCAGCAGCCCCACCTAAGTCATCATTTAACTACTTTGAAAATGCCAGATCACTGCAGAACCCATGGAAATAGAGACTTTATATAATAAGAGCTCCTTGTGAAGCAGACTCCTTCCTGGCAAAGATGAGATGAATGAATGTCACATCCTTTTAGCTTTCAAGTGTGTTGCTTTTCGGGACTTGTTCTCTGAAGTTGTCACAAAAATGACATGCAGAAAAACACTGTGGGACAGTTTGACAAATTTCAAAACCTGGAAGAAAGACTGGGTACTTTGTGTTCATTCTAACATCACAAGTATCTGCAAGTTACTCAGCCTGCCTGGTGCATTTGATGTGAATAGTCATAACAAAAAAAAGGAACAAAATCTCCACGTGCTCATGGCATGCAGACACCAAGCTGGATCTTGCTCCATAAAATCAGTCTGAACCATATAATCAGTCTGTTCAGGTGGTACCTAGAAGGGCAGTACACAAACTGCAGCTAAACCTGTATATGTTATGACTGAAGTCTTGAAAGTAGCAATACATTTGCATGCATGATTTCACATTTCCAGCTATCCACATACTGCCTTCATAGGGCTGCACTTTTTTTCCATTTCTCAATCACCTGATTGGTGATGGCTCCAAACAACTCTTATAATCTAGAATATTATAAGGTGATACATTACAGCTTTCATGACATCCTAGTTGATCCTGTTTGCTTTACATGTCTTCTGTTAATCTGCATATGGATTCGGTCCCTCCTCAAGTACACTTCCAGAACTGATATACTGTCATGTTTAGCTGTCTGGAAAATCCTTTTTTAACTATGTCCTGTGTTACAGGCCATGCTGTGATACTGCAAATGGAATACTTCTTGCAGAAGAGAGCCTTACAAGTTAAAAAGCTGTGCACCAGAAGAGTTTGAAGAAAGGAAGCACTAAAATGAGAAGGTTTACCAATAAGAAATCTATGGAGTTACTGAATCTCTTAAATGTTGACATCTGACCGGTTAAAGTCGTCCAACATTTCAGAATGAGAAAATAATATGTACACAAGTATTTTCTCTTGAATTCTGCCGTGTCATCATGAACAGCTGGAAAACAAATGAGGCCACTTCTGGTTACAGCAGACTCTGAGAAGAGACTGGGTAGGTACTGCATAGAAAATACAGCATGGCAGACACGTGTCAGATGCACATGCACATGGTGTCAGAGCACTCAGCAGAAAAAGGCAATGCTTTGACCAGACAGGGCTGCCACCACGCTTTTGGTGGAATGGGAGGGAAGGCCATTGCTTCACTTGAATGCAATGAGATCAGTACAGATAGTTCCAGAAACTTGACTGACCTCCTCTCTCTCATGATTTGTGAATCCTCTGGGAAAATATCAAGCGCATTGAGCACAGCAGGACGTGCAGCTCTCCAAAACAGGAGAGGGAGACACTTCTGCCCATTTTCTAAAAAAAAGAAAATTAATCTGTTACTGAATCAATAGAATTTGAAGCCTCAGGTTAAAGAATCCTGAACAAAAGATAAGAGAAAATGTAAAAATGGTATTATAGAGGAGTGTGAAAAATGTCAGTACTTGATCTAAGAGTACTAATATAATCAAAAATCAAAAGAATCAATTCTAGAAGTTCGTAGCAATTTAGCCAAAGCTTGTACAAGAATACTAGCTCAGCTCTACTCTGCTATAATGGGAGGTGCCAAGCCACTGAAGAAAGTAACATCTCTGCTATTTTACTCTTGTAAAAGTAGGTAAAGTGATAGCAATTTGACATCCACTTTAAGAATATACAAAAATATACGCATTTATTCAGAATTTGCACACACAAGCATCTTGAAATGTATATCATTTGTGCAGTAGTTTTACTCCAATCTCATCTAAAATTATGAGAGATTGTCTAGATTTTTGCACCCACCTTATTTTTTTTAGTTGTATAAAATTTAGTGAGATTATTTGCATAATTCAGAAGCATTTCTGAATTTATAAAAGTTAGGCCTTTCATAAAGTAACTGAAAATGTAATTGTATTTTTATTTTTTATACACACACACGCACACATATACACACAGAAGATTCCTAAGTTATTTAGTTCAAGAAGGTAAAAAAGGCAGAGTTGTAAGTTTTACAGAAAACAAGCGGTATGATGTTCATTTTTAAGAGGAAAACAAAACCAGAAAGATAATGTGCAAATGCAGAGACAGCAAATTAGTGACCAAATCAGGATTTCATTGCAGAATCTCTTACTTCAAAGCAAACACTTTGAAGGCTTCCCTAATGTAAAGTTCAGAAGAAATTGATAAGTAGAACGAAAGTCACTGGAACCCAAGCTTAGCTGAGCTAACAGTTGTGCTTTAGAAATTACAGGTGATCAGGACACAGAGTCCAACCTGTCCGACCGGAATGCATAGCACTGAATCAGTACTAAATTTAATGGACATAATGAACCTTTATCATCACATACAGGAGTATGGTACATTTTTTTTTTTTTATTATTATTATTATTTCCACAGACTAACCAAAACTCAAGTACACTCAGCTTGCGAATGCTGATGAGAGCACAGCCTGAGGTAATACAGACACAAAAACAACTCATAAAAGATTAGGCTAGGCTTGATTTAAAAAGGAAATATAAAGAAGGACAACAGCGGGGAAAAAAGGTCGTGGGTGTTTTTTTGGTTTGGGGAGTTTTTTTGGGGTTGGGCTTTATTTGTTGTTTTCTTTTGGTTTTTATTTGTTGTTTTTTTGTTTCTTAAGGCAAAATAGCATAATCACACATTTTGCATAAAAACATATTACACTGTCTGGCTTCTGGGAAGAAGAACCATTCTCCATAAAAGCAGAACCAGAGAACATGATAAAAAACATTCAGAAATCCTTTTTTGTTTGTTTGTTTATATGATTGGAAATTACATATTCAAACTCTACTTTAAAATATTTTAAATCACAAATTTTCAAATAATCTATACTACCAAATGGTTACTTCAAATTCACATGAAAAATGCTGGGGCAACCAGAATCAGTAGGGAATCAGTTCCCCATGAGACATTTCCTTGTATTTACCAAGCTTAGATATCTTTCTCATTGAAAACAAAAGAGAAATCTCTCAGTTCAATTAACTCTCCAGCCTCAACAAAAGTAACATTGCAGCAGAATCTTTTTTAAAGGAATAATTTATCAGAATTCTCTTTAATGCTTTTTTCATAACATTGAAATACCTCAGAAAAGAGGATGAAAAATTCAATTGTGTAGAGCTGATCAGAGGAACAAAAATCCATTTTGAATGAAGGTAAGCTGATTAACTTTTTTTTATAAAAATCAATGCATTTGATACTGCAAAGAACAAAGAATTTGTAGGAAAACAAGAAAAGAATGAACCTTTTTTATAGAAAATTGCTAACTAAAAGTACATAGACTCTGTTACCATATTTTCAACATTGCTATAGCTTGTTAAATGTGCTCCTTAAATCCCAGAAGTGCAAAAATGACTCTCTGGATAAGGAGAATGTTATTAATGTTTGCAAAGTGGACACCAGCATTTTCTGCATAAGTTCACTTAATAGCTTTATATGATATGTTATTTGGGAAAAAGATAAGAACTCTAACATCGTTTAAAAAATGTGTCTGGGCATTTGTAACGACTAAAACTGAATTTCGAAATCTATATACATGTCACAGAGCCGTCTAAGCCACACTTGACAAATAATGACTTGTATCATAGGGACTTCAACATTATTCTAGTTAAAGTAAGGCTGAAAAATAGATAACTTCCAAGTTAATAAATTTTATGAATTCCTAATTGCAGGCAGAAGACAAAAGAATTACTAGAAAGCTGTACATAGCTACACCTAGACTGTGGTGAAACCCACTTTTTCAAGCCAACAGGTTCTGGTCAGCTTGAGACACGGCCTTGCTGGAAATAAGCATTGCAGCTGCTAGAATAGTAAGAAGAGTGGTTTTCCCCATCAACATGAAAAAGTATTTTGGTATTTTTCAGCCAGTAGTTACAGGGCTCAGCTACCTATCTTCTGGCAACCTAAAAAAATAACAGAGAAATTACACAACTACATAAAACTGCCTTGGCAGCGTCGAGATGGCACAAGAAAACTGCATTGCAGTAACCCTTGAAGGGATAAAACTGTAAATGCGTAAGTATCCTCACTGCCCAGTGAATGAGAAATTTATGAGTTGGACAGAGTGTGAAGCAAACTTAAGGAAAATATTGAGAAGGAGTAATAAAAAACCTGAATTCTTGAGTTTAACCTCTGGCTGACAGGTCGCCAACAAGCAGCACTTAGGTGGAGTAGTCACAAGTCATTCCTTTCATGCCGAGAAGGCAGTCACTTTGACTTTGTTTGCTCCCTGTATGAAGTCAAATGCTGCTGCATTTTTTATGTCGTGAGGATTGTTGAATAGGAATAAAAACAGGCATATGAACTCTCTCTTTGGTTTTCTACTCATAGCCTAATGGCTAGCAGATCCCAAAACATTCTGATAAATTGCATTTTGGGTTAAGGCAGCAATACTCTTAAGACATTGAAGAAACTTCTGTCTCAAAAACAATACAAACTGTCTTCCAGGAGATTACTAGCAATGTATAAATAAAACCAAAGTCTGCTGAGGAACTACCAGATCCTGAAACCTGAACTGTGTATAGGAACTGCCAGTAAATTTAAATAACCAGCACAGCTATTTGCTATTTGGCACCTTGGAGCTTTTCTTTTGAAACTAAAAGGCTTGTGGCTATAGATTCCCTCCACACCGCAGTATTTCCTGCTGGTTTTTTTGACAGAGCCAACCTCAATTTTCAGTAAAATATAGAAAGGAAATGAGAAGGAGGGGGAGTAGCAACCACAAAAATGTGAACCAATTTGTCCATCCATCCATTTCTTCTCTGCAACATCTACACACAACAGGATAGATATAAATTCAGCAAATGCACTGGCTGAACAATTCCAGAGCCAGGACTTCTGGTAAGACCCCCCATCATTTTGCAGCTGCAGAAGGAATCAATGAAAGACAGCTGAAGCACAACACAGCTAATCTAACAAGCAAATGTGAGTCTGGGAACAATAGACTTATATGCAGATCCCACTTCTATATCAAGCCTTTCTGTGAATTAAATCAACATTCTCTATACTAATTTGATTTTTCTGGGAAAGATATTCAATAGCACTTCTATGATTTAAAAGCACAAGTCCTATTACAACTCATGAGGATGTGAGCTCTAAATCTCCAGGGCACTTTTACAAAAGTCTCACTCTACCTGTAAAATGGAAAAACAATCATTGCTTTCTGCCTTCTAACTAACTGATACAAGGGCTAATAGGAATATTCAGCATTGCCCCTGCGTGAACTCCTCACTTTTCCAAGACTCGAGAGGCTAATATAACCTTATCATGACTTCAGGTCAAAAGATTGAGTCTAATGGACCAATGGAAGGAATTAATTTCAGACCTCAGGACCTTTAATTGAGAACAGATGGTGCCTAGTCCTTATAAATTTAAAGTCTGGGGCCTGTTAACAAAAGCATCTAATCTCATCTCAATTGCCATAAGCAGCCAGGATCCAGCAATATTGAGTTTACAAAACAATATAACAATCTCTTAGAACTCCACTGAAAGCAAACAAGCAGCAAAGATAGTTAATGAAAAAGACGTCATATGTTCTCTGCAGCTAAAGTAGTTAAGGGAACAAGCAGCAGAATTCCCCACGACTGAGTGCAGCTTTTAAGCAATTTTAAATAAATCTCCTTATAGAGCATACAGCAATCATGCTTAGCAGCTTGAACAATGCTAGTTAAATCTACGTGGAAAGAGACTGGATACTATTCATTTAACTAAGGCCATTTCTTTCAAAGTCATTTTGACCCATATATCTTGGAAACTTTGAATATTCAAAAGAACTTAAAAGATTACAAACTATCTTGATACAGTCAACATCCATCTTCAACAGCAGGCAGAAAAGACAATTCTGAAACCTCATCAAAGAACTAAATCTTGCCCGAAAACATCTTACACTTCTCATTTCTGGTGTTTTTCTTCAAACAGCACAAGTGACCAATACAGTTGGGTTCAGTGAAACCCACTACAGAAACAAATTTAAGTTTTTTAAACAAACAAGGCAACCCAAACTCTTTGGTCCGCCACAGGTGCGGACAGACTCCACAGCATTAGTCACCAGCAATTACCCAAAGCAATTTATTTGTAACTCCAAAGTAGTTTATAGAAGTATTACATTTATAAACCCCTAGGAGTTTTATAAAAATTGGAGGGGGGAGTCAATCTCTTTCTCCAGCATACAGTAATTCACTGGCAGATGTGTAACACCAGTTCCTTTGCCCATGCTCATGACTGCACATGGATTCACTAGGAAAATGCTCCAAAGTTTCTAGGTCATTTGAAAAAGAAACAACTTATCTTCAGCCCTATATGTTTAATCTGTATGAATGTCACACGTATAAGCTGTAAGAAAAAAATGTATAAGAAAAGGTGTTGTAAGGATAGCCACACATATGCATACATAGCCATATACACACACTTATTAATATATTTCACCACAAGACAAAAAGTAGCCATAATGCAGTCAACCAGAGAAGTCATCCTGTTGTCAGTCTTTTCTCTGTCATGGTCTGACAGTCTCGAACTGGGGTTTCCCAGGTCAGTAGCTTTTTTTTCTGCTGTGAACAGTGCACCAAAGATGGAAATGCTCACATTTTGTCTCAGATGTAACTAGTCAGAAGCCCCAGTACCCCAGGGAGGGATTCGCCAGCAGCAGTACAGATCTGGCATGGCAGCTGCACAGAATCTTCAAACTCTGGGAAAACTGTTATTTATAATGGATGCTTTTAGAGCAGATATGAGATACACACACCTACTAAACATTTGCATATTTGTAATTTAATCCATGTTTCCCTTCACTTTTCTTTACTTGATGCTGTGGGTTGACAATTGTGAAATTTAAAAAAAAAAAAGAAATAATATCAAAGTAAGATATTGATATGAATGTTGCAAATTTCCATGTACTATATAGAAACCGTGAGTAAGCCACAATATTCACAGCAGTCATCAAAGGCCTTTCCACTGAAAGGTTTCTAAGGTAGAGTGAAAAAAATGATTTTTCCTAGTTTCAGTGAGCTAAAACCACATTTCTTCTTCTTTACAGGTGAATTACCGGTGAAAACAATAGATAAGTAAACATAAACTTGATGTAATTTAGGAAAAAGTGGTATACTGAATGAACAGGGATAAGGGGTATGTGGAATAAAAATCAAAACCACAGCTTCATAACAAGCATTTATTTTTCTGAGATTTGAGACTTCATCCTCTTCTCACCTTAAATCAATAAAAGCAGCTTAAATTTTGCCAACAGAACAGTATATTATATAGACCAAAAACGTTCTGAAGAGTTCCACTCACATATTAATAATTGTAAAAAGAATTAATTTTCAAATCTGACTTGAAATTTAATTTTATAGTGAATTCTCATTTGATTCAAAGAAAAATAAACTTTTTATCCAGAAAATATCAAAGTAAGTCATTACATGGTTTAAAAGGAGTTAGTTTTAAAGAACTGTCTATTCTAAAAGCCTTTGCAGCTTTCTGTAAAAAAGAAATCTTCTTGACAAATTTTCTCTGGCTGTTATTTGACCAGCATACAAAAGCTGTCATCTCTAATTATTACTGATACTCTTACAATAGCACAACCTATGTTCATTTTAAAGTTGAAATTGTTATTAGATTATTTCTCAATGTGACAGATTTATTTATAAAAATAAATGCAATTAAAATCTTATTGCAAATCAAAATTAGATGAAGCCTAAAAAACATCTTCAAAACAACTGAAGATGAATATACCTACTTTTTATATAGAACAGGCATTATTCAAACTTTACCTCTAACATTACTTTGATTTTAGCTGATGAATATAAAAATATACGTGTATATATGTGTATGCACATATGCCCACACACCCCCACTATACTGACACAACTATACAAGAAATTAAGAAAGTAATAGTTGAGAAACTTTGTTACAAATGACAGCAAACCAAATAATGTCACAGTTCACAGATATTTTTCCCTCCTTTTTCTTCTAGTAACAATTATGTCAATAAACCTGATTTAGCAAATATTTTCCTCTCTAATTCATTAATTAAAACCATTTATTGCTACCACTGTTATTTTTCAAGGACATAAAAACCACATTCCAAATCAAAACAGCAGAGATTACCGGTTTATAGATGTGCAAGGCATGCTTTACTCTCATGGCAACCTCACAATTAAATCACAACTTAGATGAAAAAAAGCTGTTTGCTTTAAGGTTTCTTTTCAGAAGTACATCCAGAACAACACATTTTATTTAGGGGAACCGAAGAGCAATATTTTTATATCAAACTTATAATATGAAAAAAATGTCTATGGAAAGTTAACCATTGCCAATTAGAAGAAAAAAATATATAAATATTAATATTAAGTTGTGGAGCAACATTTTTATAGTCCTAATTTTCTCAACATGCTTCCTGCTTATTAATTTTTGGGTTGAATAAAACAACTGACTCGCAAAAAACAAAATCAGAAAGGAAGTGAAGAATTTCTATTGTCTACCTTCTTCCACAAAGACCAACAGTAACTACACGAGCATTTAAAAATTGTTTTGGAAAATATGTTAGATGATTAAATATCCACATCTCTTTCAGCAATCTCTTTCACTGAGCTAATCTTGGAATGCCGTTGTCTGACTAACTTGTACTTTTTGCTATTTACACTATTTGCCTCTGGCCCTATTTGCCATATGTGGCCTTTGTAACAGCAGCAATATCTAGACAGAACACAGTAGGCACAGCAGGCTGAGTTCTCCCAATCTGTTCTAGTGTGGTGTGTTTAAAACTTCTGATCATGCCTGTTAACCTTTCTCTAGGCCTCCCATTGTCTGGCATTTTCCTCAAAATGTAGTCCTCAAACCATTCACAAACACAGTTATTTTTGCCTGCGTTGCACTGATGCAGCAGCAGGATTATTTCAGTAGACACACTATAAACTCGTGGAAGAAGTACTCACATACAACAGAAAACACCACTGACCAATAACCACTATGACCGGGGGGAATACATACATGTTTCCTGGACATGCAGAATAGGGAATGGAGAAGTGAAAGCTCAGCCATGGCTGAGAAGCCCTCAGAGGAGAAGCGAGCTGTTTGGCACCACATTCGCATGACGGGCATACCAAGTCCAGGGGCCCAGACAGGAGGCCCTGCCATTGGAAGGTCACTGTCCGATTCCTTGAAATGTCATGGCAAGGAGGAAGGCTCTTGATGACTATTCAGAAGACTAAGAGCATGTTATCTTCAAGATGGGTAAGGAGTATATGTGGAAGTAGAGGCAGTCAGTCTCACCCCACTCTCCCAGGGAAGATTATGGAACAAATACTGCTGGAGTCATTCCTCATATGCCAGGATAGGCCTTCAGGAAAAGAAAGTGAATGAGAACAGCTAACGTGTACCTATCAAAGGCAAATCACATCCAAACAACCTGATTGCTGATTAGCTAATGAACAGCTAATTGTCTCAGCAGAAAAAGGGAAAGCAGCAGATATTGCTTTCCTTGACTTTAGTATGACTTTCAACATGGTCTCCTATAGTATCCTGGTAGCCCATCTAGAGAGAGATGGACTGAGTGGGTGAGCTACAAAGTGCAGTTTGTGGAAAACTGGTTGTATGAAGAGGTTGAAAGAACAATGTTTTGTAGTGCAAAGAGCAACTGTTGGCTGACATTACTGGCATACCTCAGGGGCTAATATTGGGATTGATAGTGTTTTATGTCTGCACTACATTTAACATATTGAGAATTAACAGGATGGAATGTGCCCTTAGCAAGTTTGTGGATGACACCAAGCTGGAAAGAGTGATCAACACACTGCAGGGCAGGATTGTCTTTCAGAGGGATCTCAACAGGCTGTAAGAACTGGATGAAAAAAACCTTATGAATTCCAAAGGCAGAATAACCACATCTAACAGTACTAGCTGGAAGCCTGCTGGAAGGCAGCTTTGTAGTAAAGCATCGGCAGAGTCACTGTGGACAAGTTCAGCAGTGTGCCCTTTCAACAATAAGGCCTAACCACATACTGGGTTGCATTCAGAAGAGCGGAGCCACCATTCCATGGTAAGTGATTAGTTCCTTTTAGTCAGCATTTGAAGACCTTACCTAGAGTAAAATATTCCATGTGGGGCTTGCCAGTCCAACACTGACAAATTGGAATGAATTCAGTGAAGGCAGTCCGTGATGACTGGAGTGCATACAACTTGAGGAGAAGCTGAGTAAGCCTGGAAGAGGCAAAAGGTGGAAATCTAACTTTGGTGTTCCACCATTCAATGCAGTGGTCACAACTTCAGCAAGACAAACTCTGGTTAGATATAAAGGGGAAAAAAAATTACAATTAAGTTGGTTAAGCACCAGAACAGTTGCCCTGAAATGATGGGGAATCTCTCTTGCAGATTGTCAAAACTCTACTGAACAAGACTTTGAGCAAACTCACCTAAATCAGTCTCTTTTACTGAACTGCATTTTTTCTTGCAGAATTCTTTATCCAGGTTACATCCTGTCCTACAAAGTCTACGTAATTCTTTCTGAGTTACAACATTCTATTTGCATTATCTAAGTCATTAAAAAAAATCTCAACACACTACGTGGCACACTACTTGATTCAACTTGCCAATTCATGAAGTAGTGATAACCATTCCTTGCAGATTTTTCCCGTAAGTTGTACATTTGTCTTGTAATAATGAACATAGACCTCATCTCTCTATTCATGAGTATGACAGGATTGAGGCAGTGTCAGAAGCCTCCCTCAATACCAAAACACCTTTTACTATTAGCATCTGCTCCATTTTCCTTATCAAGGAGTGGCTTACACTTTCGCAAAAGGAAAGTATTACAACTTGACAAGACTCGTGTAGTACAAACATATACTTATTGTTAAAAAAAAAACTTTTTATAATCTTTTTCTTGAGTGTTTCCCATCTAACTGATTGGGCACATTCCTCCTCCTTTTTACTTTCCAGAACCATATAATCATCAATGGTTTCTCACTCATGAACCATAAAAAGCCCAGAGGCTGTAGATGCTCTATACATGCAGGAAAAAATTTATTTACCTAAGTAACCTATAATCCTCTATTTAATAGTATAAGTGATCAGGTACTCAGGTAGCAAATGCTGAAACAAAACAACCAGAAGAAACCATATCAGCAATATAGTCTTCCTTCACTGTTAAGTAATAAATGAACTGTCTTTTCCATTTTGTTAGCATTCATATTTCTTTACAACGCTCTACTTTTTTACTGATTGTGTCTCAATTTTATTTGAATGCTTGGATTTCTCCAAAGTCCTCCTGAAGCATCTTTGTAAGCTCCTCCTCATGAATTTGACCTTCCTTCTTTTTTCTGCATGTTTTTTTTCCTTGAAGTTCCGATATACGGAGAAATCCTGAGCTAAGACAGTTGGTCTTTAGATACCTCTTCCACCACTCCTTAACATTAGAAGGATTTATAAGCTTAACAGCCAAGAGTGAATTCTCTGAAATTTTGTGCTTTGATTTGTTTCCCCTTATAGACTCCAATTCTAATTTTATTGCTGTCATCTGTTGTTAAACCTAGAGTTCCTGCACATCAGATTTGCCAAAGAGCCTCATCCTCTGATCTGTGTTCTGTACCAGGCTCCCACAATGAAAGCATAATTAAGATGGTCCTTTAGAATTTCATGTTTTTCCTCAACAGCACGTTTAGTGACACTTAAACTTGAAATCTAGGAGATCCCAAAAAGTTACTGCAAAAAGGTCAGCCCAGCTGTTGCCTCTTTGGCTACCACCAGCCAAAGGAATTATGAACATGATTTTCAACTGCATTAACAGTGAATGCTACGAAGATAATTATTGAAATATATCCACAGAACTACAATCATAATAGTATCTGAAAATTGGCATAACTATAGAAAACTTATGATAATATTGCAGAAAACCAGATAACTACTTTTGTTTATGGATTTCTGTTCCATATCTCTGTAACCAAAGAAAAACTTGCATGGGTATTTATATATTAAATATTACTTCAGAGCTGACTGCTGTCAACAATAAAACAGACTGATTTCCTGGTCAAAAAATCTCTTGGCAGCAAAGCAAGATTTAAGAGATTTTGGCATGCTTTATGAGGAGTAGAAAATTTCTGGATGGAACACTGTAGGAAAGAGTGAAGAAGCTGTAATTGGTGATATGGCAGTAAGATGAGGATTAATTCACCAGCTATGTGGCTTCTTTTGATCCGCAGGCTCAGCATTTGCTTGGCATGTACCAAGCAGCTGCTATTCAATAGGGTTTATTTAAATCAAGTTTTGGGCCTTAGCATAAAGAGAGATGTTAAATGGGTGAAAACGTATAACACTACTTCCTGAATTATGTGCATCATTTAACAATGCAGAGTTCAGGTATGTGTTACAGATGAACTGGGTTAGAGAGAAGAGATTTAAAATGTCTTGACAAGTATCTTACCAATGTATTTCTTGTGTTTCAGAGATCTGAATGCCAGTAAATTCATCATTCTGGAAGGACAAGAGAGTATTAGATTCACAGGAATGCTGTATTTAGAAACTGTCTGAAGTTGGAGAGGAAGCAAGCAGGTGCTCACATATCTGATAAACTGATATTTTCTCTTTATAGAAGCTCTCAGCAATGCACATTCTACCAGCAATATCTATTTTTCTATTTTAAATTGGTCCAAGTTTCAAACCATTTATCTAACCAATTTTGAATGACTGCCTGAAACCATGAACTTACACTCCTTTCTCCCCTTTTTGTTTTGTTACATCCTGATCTCCCTTGCACCCATCAGTGCAAAACTCTCACTAAATAAATTAAAAAAAAATTAAAAAAAAAATTCCCCTATTCTATTGCCATCAGAAGTACTTTCTATGTGCCCAGGTAGTCTTTGTGGTAGTCAGCTAAGTGGCACACATGTCTCTGGAGTGCCCAACTCTTTTTCAGAAGCACTGTCACTACTGCTTCCAAAGGAGTAGAAAGCGTCACGGACTTGACATAAGTCTTAGGTCTTATATGAGTGACATTCCAATCAGACTCACTGCCACAGCCTTTCAGGCCAGCACAAGAAGTGCTTACAAAACTGGTCATGTAACTTTACAGGGATAAATAATAATAAGGTGCTGCACTTCTGGAATAACTTGCTCAATTAGCTTTCATGTCTTGCTTATTAACCTTCTGATGCCTCATTAAGTCAGGGATTGCAGTTTAATAGATTTAAAAAATAATCTAAATATCTAAGTGGAATCTAAGATACCTTAAAAATATATTGACCCTTTAAGCAAATGGGCCATTTAAAGCCCAACTACAACTTGTAGCTCATACTCTGCTGGAATCTTTACCCAGTTTAAAAGACAAACTTTAGTAATCTCAGAACATCTTAACAACTTAAAGTAACTGGCTGCTTGTATTTCAATGCGACAGCTCCTAGAACAATTACCAACATAAATTTCTAGATGCAGCATTTATGAAACAACTTGCAATAGGAATGGAGAAGAAAGCCTGAAGAAACATGTGCATGCTCAGTACCCTGCAACCAATACATCATACTGTACGTGACACTGGTAGGTTGCCCAGATTAACAGATGCAGGTCCTCCTTCAGGGAGGCTGACATGACAAATCTCTCAGAATATGATGCCAAGAGTCGTATATGGAACGTGAATGAAGTAGAAGAAAAATATTTCCTCTTCAGAATTATTTACTGGGCAGTAACTTAAAAATTCATTGCAAGAATACATCTGTAAACCCTAGGTTTGATAAACCTTGTATTGTTTTCTAAAAAAAAAAAAAAAAATCTGCTGGCATTCATGGTATGTTCTTAGTATATATAAAATTTTGCAACTAGATCATGTGCAAAGTTATTTGTTTAAAGAAACTTCTAAACATTTCAATATTATTTACAAATTTAAGTCACTTTTTTAGGATCTTAGAAACATATTGTTAAGACCTGACAAGTAAAAGTGTTTTCAGAAAACTATGCCACTTAACTGTGCAACAGAACTGCAAGTTTTGCTTCCTGAGGGATATGCAATCCACAACTATTTCAGATGAACCAATATACACAATGGTTACAAAGAAGGAAAGGAAATGGTGCTTTATTGCCAAGCTTCTCTTCGTTCCTAACTTCCAAGAAAGAAAACCCGAGTACATTCTTCAAATTGTTAATCCTGAGGTCATAATCCTATAGGATAAGTCAAAGGTCTCATCATCCTGACAAGTCCAATTAACTCCAATAATGTCTGCTTATGGAAATGGACTATTTAAACAGTGAATAATTTTACTGGGTGAACAGTAGGATTGCTCAAACACTGAGGCCTTTACTTGAGGAAAATGTGATCTGATGGTGCTGTGTTTTGTTAATCATAACTGGTTGCTTCTTATTCACTTTACAGATAAACATGCTGGATAGAAATGCATTTACCTGTAAAACAGTTCCATTAAAATTCAGACAGGAATCTTCACACACAACAAAGGGTGATGCAGCACAGAGGACTTGTAAGTCTAAGTTTGGTTCCATAGCCTTATCAGGTTTGTCAGATTTTAACAGCATACTGGCACAGCTGTTAACTTTAGGCCATAAATTAACAGAACTCACACCTGCAGTTTAGTCCTTTGATTAGGGCATCTGCTCCTGCCAGGATGCTACAGCTTCCCTGCTTTTAAATGTTTGTGGGGTTTTGTTTTTTTTTTTTTTATATTCTACTGTGAGGATTAAACATACAACTACGTGTATAAAATGATTTCTCAGCCAAGTCTTCCATGTTCAGTGGGAACAAAAATTCAGAGAAAAAATACCAAAGAAGATCAAGCTTTTCACCACTCTAACATTGCCACTGACACAGCGGCCCATGACATGGTCCACGTTATATATGTTTCATAACCCTAGGGGACTCTCAAGCCATCAAAATTTCATTAGCCTCACAGCAGTCCCAACGCATTTTTAAGTTGGACTGCTGGCCTCCCTATTAATAAATAAATCAACTGTAATCCTTTTTAGTGGCTAAACTCTTCATTGAAATTGTATCAAATGCCAGACATTCCTTGCATGACTTTAACCACTGCAGAATAATGCATTTTCTAGCATACTGACAGTCTTCTCACACATGAAAAAACAAAACACTCTAACTTTAAACTGATGGAGGAAGTTTTGGCATATCATAATTGACAATTTGCCTTTTTAAAAACTGTAAATATAAAATCTATTAAAAAGTATAGCAAACCTATGGTACTTCTGAAGCATCTTTGGTAATGTAAAGATATGGCTTTCTATGGAAATAGTCTATGTGCATGCATGTGTATATAAATACATATTTTCAAGATCATTAGCCTAGTGTTTTACAAAAGGCTCAAGAGAATCTGTTTCAGCATAGACCTTTCAAAAGGAAAATTCACAGGACTGCTCAACAATTCATTCTAGATTGCTTAGCAGCCAAAATAGCAAATATTATCCCACAGAAACTTCACTGCCAAAAGGCAGTAGGCAAGTACTCCTGTTCTCTTTCAGAACTTGCCTTTGACTCAAGACAAGTTTTCCAAGCATGATACAAGACACCTGTGAACACAGAGCTGTCTGCTCAGGTACCATGGAGCATTCAGTCCAACACAAAAAGGAGAGTCCCATTTGAGACAGCTGTTTTGCATAGGCATCTTCAGGTAGAGCCATCCACCAGAGGAAAAACAAGTATGAGTAACAGCAAAATATAGCTTTGGCTTTGGTTTCTCAAACTGAAGTTAAAATAATAAATAGGAAAAACTAAATCTATTGCTTGTAGTTTAAAACAAAGGTGCGTTATTCTTTTAAGGATTATCATACATACACACTTCCATTGCTGTTTCCCACAATGTGTTACAGCTATTGCCAGAGGATAGCGATAAAATTGCTCTGACTTTTGCACAGCTGAACAGACAGGTTTAATAAATAAATAAAATTATATATAGACATGAAGGCAATAGCCATCACTAATTTTCACTGTTACTCTTTTTTTAAATTTCCTCTTGAATTTGTCATGAAGTTAATAGAACAATCATTTTAATTCTAGTAAAGCGGAAAATCTTCTACAGGTAAAAAGAAGTTAAAAGATAAAATGTTTTCCAGGACTTGTGCATTTAGCATTTAACAACATATTAGAATCTGTTCATAACCTTAAGAGGAGGTAAAAAAACTTTGAAAAGCTTTAAAAATGAATCAGTCAATTGCATGAACCTATTTTCATTTAACCACTAAGACTTAATATACAATGGTCATATCCCACATCCTACAAAGCTTCTGTTAATATTTTTGTCACAGATTTTAATTGCACAGTAATCCAGTCCCACCAGCACATCCAAGGCCACTTGTCCCTCTTCACCACAATTCCAATTGCTCTCATCAGCTCAGAAGTTTAAGGCACAATCAAATTTGTTTTCCTATAATGAATCCTGTTAATAGGTTACTCTTTGTGTTCATTCATCCATTCTAGATTCTGCAACTTCTTCAAGACGTCTTGAAGAACAGTTTACAATGAAACTTTTGAATGCAAGTTGGCCTGGGGAACAACTTTATCACCGCTTAGCTGTTCCCCAGAGGGTAAGAGGTGACATGGCCTGACATAATAACAATCTTTTTTTGTGGTTAAACTCTTTCAAAATTACAGCTAAAACATCACACCCAAAAGTTGCATTAGTTAGGACTGATACTGAATATTGACTTTTCTGGGAAGGGGGAAGGGGGAAAAGAAGGTAAATAATTCAAGGTCTTTCCTTTAATGATTTAAAATTACTGGGTGTCAACCAAAACAGGAATAAAACATTAATTCATATAGGGGCATATGCGTAAGAACTTACCATTTTCACTGTCGGACTTGTTTTCATGTTCGGTATCAGTCAGAGTGAGGGCTGAGTTGGAACGGCTCGACAGACAGGAACTGCGCCCTGATTTGACCCCCCTGCCCCAAAGTCTCATGGCATGCTCTGGAGACATCACTCCTTCATTTTCAGTATCAGCATCTGACCCTGCACTGATAGAGTAACCTCTGTGGGGGAGCCCCATTTCCGCACAAAATGCCAGTCCTCGACGAGCTGCTGGTTCACAAACTCCTAACTGCCTTAGGGTAAAATTCTGTCCTGATTAGGGGAAAAAAAGATAACAAAAGGTGAGAATTTTTTAATTATTTTGTTTTAAAGAATCTAAAAGTTAAAACTCTTCATGTGTATAATTGTCTCAGATATCACATAAGGTATTTAGTCAAAACTCTGTATCACAATCAAGTGGATTCTTTTGTCTCCAGCTCTCTGAAGTGCCCGTTTTCATTCATAGTAGACTTCAGCACTGTTTTGTCATCTGCTTAAACACATCAAAAGTGCTCCTGGGTAGTAAATAAACAAAACAGAACCTATTAACTAAGAAAAGCCAATTCAGCACATGAAAGGATTAAATATAAATTATAAATTTTTTTCTTTTTTTTTTTTTTTTTTAAATTATCTTCCAGAGCATTTAACAGGGTAATTGTCAGGAATTTTAGTTGATTTTTTTTTTGTTGTTGTTGTTTGGGGTTTTGGTTTGGTTTGGTTTTTTTTTGTTTACACTGGTTAGAGGCCAAAGCACTAGGCTATTTTGCCCATGCAGATGTCCCCTAATGTGACAATGGGAAAGCTAAATGGGAACCAAACTCAGTTGGTTGTTTGATCTCTCTGCCATACTTTAATACTCAAATACAAATAAACAGGAACATGGCTACCTGTTACCTGCAAGTACTACATACTTGTTATTTTTTGTGTCTCTGTATTTTGAGAAGCATTTTTCACTTTTACCGCTGAAGCAGAGTCTATGCATTTTAACAGACTTTAAGCCTCTGTTTTGGGGCAGAGCAAGAGACATAAGTGAATCCGAAATGACTGTATTAATAAATTAGGTGCAATAAACTTGTGACACTTCAATAACTTAGAGTGTCTAAATTACACGACACTCAAAAATGACTGCATTTTTAATGGCTGTGTCTTCATCTTACTTTTATGTCTGTAAATTTAAGACATTTTATGATATATAGACACTTGGCAAGCTCCTTTGCATGCCTATATCCATAATGCTTTTCCACCCTAGCCCACAATTATTTCATAGCTCTGAAAACAAATTAGGACATACATTCAATCTTTGAATCTGACAAGCATCCTAATTTCTCCAAAATTAGTCACTCAACACAAAAACATAGTAGCAAGATAATTAAAGCTTATAATATGGCAAGAACAGAATGCTATCAATGAGAAAGTAATAGAATTGCAGAAGTGTGAATACAGAAATGTAAATAATTCCTGAAATATCAAGAGTTAATGCACTGGTCACTGAGGTTTTTTTTAAGCGATCTAGTATTTTACTGCTGTGGTCACATGAAGTTGTTGTTATAAGTTTCTTAGCAGTCAGAACCATAAAAGACTTCTGACGGTGACTTTCATAAATAATAAAAATCAGTTACTATAATTAGGTAAAAGTCTAACTATTTATTATGCAGATGTGAATGTATTATTTTAATGAAAATATAGCTGTGGAGGTAAATATAAAGGAGTAAGCATATCTATGACTATGTCTGAACAGTATGAAGGGTATAAGAAAGGGGATTACTATGCACACTGGTAGTATCTTGCAATTTTTTTTAAGCTGTCATGCCATGTGAATTTTCAGGTTTTATGAGAGCTGAAACTAATCAGCAAAGGAAACAGGCCAAAAAAACTGCCCAGTGGTAATAGGGTCAGAGCTGAAAGTAGTAAAGTGTCTAATATGCTTATTATTATTTTTCATTTTGATATATGTATGCTAAGGGTGACAGTCTAGAACTGTAGTTTATGTCTTTGGTACATTATTATGTGAATCTACATTTTCAAACAGTTGCCTTCAAGTCAGATACAAATATAGGAGAAGCCTATGTGCATGAGTGCATGTATACAGATGTCTCTACACATATGCAGGGGCTAAGGTGTATATACAACTGCACATGCAGCATCTCATTTGTTCTAAAAAAAGGGGACTTTGGAAGCAAAAAAGAAAGGAAAGAGCTATTTTCTACCAAAAACAAGGTTACTTGAACCAGTAACAAAACTGCTGCTGACTTCAATGCTACAAGCTGTTATTCCTGTGGTCCCCAAAACCTCACAGTGCTGAGATGTGAAGGCGAGGAATGATGCAGACAGAAACAAAAAGTGCCTCTTGAGCTACAACAGGACCAGCTGCAGCGGATGAGCATCACAACCTGCAGTTCTTCTGCCAGCCTGCACCACACACCCAAGGCTCCCCTCACTGCGAAAACAGTCTCTGTGCACTCATGGAGATATCTGTGCAGGCACAGTGATTTGAAGAGACTATTTCCCACACACACACACTTACTTTCCTCTTAAACACTTATTTTTAAGAGAAACTACTTCAGGCATTATCTAACAACATCTTCCTTGATCTTTCTAGGAGAGTCGGTCTCAGGCACAACATATCACCTACCATCTATTAATGTATTTTATTTTTTACTTTAAGTTTACAACAGCCTACCTCCACATAAAATATTTTCTTCTTTTCCCCCCCTCTTATGAATGTTAACACCCCCCGCCAAGATTGCATGTCATAGGGCCAAAACAGAAAACGGAACCGGTTTTGAATACTGTTCTATCATCCCATTCAATATATTAGAGTTTTTCACTACACTGAAAAGTTTTACAACATATCCCAGAAACGTTGTAACAGCTTTAGAATCATCAGGCTACATAATCTTCTGAATTAAAGCTTTCCTAAGAGCTTCACTAAGAGGATTGTACTCCATGTAAGTTGCCTACACAAATGAAAAAACAAAACAAAAAAAAACCAAGCAATCCACAAAAGCCAAAATGAAAAGTTGACATGGTAAAACAAAAATATTTATTTGTGTAGGAATTTATATCCCAAGGGAAATTATATATATGTAATACAAAAATTTTACATCACCATAGGATTTCTGAACAATGAAAACAGGAAATCTTCCAAGATCCAGGGGAAGCTGAACACAGCTGGGACCCAGACCTAGTGGGTAGCAGACTAGTTGGGAGCTTTTACCTGATAATGAACAATGCTATGAAATCAAAATAAAAGCTGAAAAGGAGGTTGTAGGAGCTTAGTGGGGGAGAAAAGAGCTTGAAGAGAGGATGTTCTTTTTGTGTTTGTAGATTTTCTAATTAACCTTCCCAGAATGACTTCCATGTTACGGATTTAATCATCAGTTTCTTATACTATACACACATTCGCAATTTCTCCCACTGACAGTAAGTGCCTCAAGAGTTCATAAAGACCTAAAAACAGCTTGGCCACTGTAATGAACTAATTCCTGAGAAGAAAATGTAGGCACCGAATAAACAGATAGGTATAATGCTTTCTGAGTTTTGCCCTTTCCTTTAAAAAAGTATGAAACAAAATTAGACACAACATTTCAAGGAGACTTGTTCTGGAGACAGCTTTGGGGATTTTGGACTATTTGAGACAATGTGCCATGAAGCTACATTTTAAAAACTGACAATAATACTGTTTACCACCACTCAACCATTAGATGCTACATTTTGCTTTTCTAGGAATATCAGGTAATAGCTACTGTAAGGACTGCTGACATCCTCCATTTGTGTAGAAAAGAACAAAATTAATTAATAACTCTACAAAAAATTTGCAGAAGCTTCTGCAGCAATCACTTCTAAAAGCACAGCATTTGCCAACAGTAACCATACAAGTCTACCTGTTATGCTGCAACTACTCTCTGTATAAGCAATGATCCACATATGATTGGTTAAATACATACTTTTTTGTACGTATACCAACATACTTATATATAGTCAATATTTAAAATTATTATTCTTAAAAGATTATATATATATTTCTCTGCCAGAATCACAATGGTTATATTGTCTAGAAATTGAAGTGATTTTTTTTCAGTTTAATCATATACTGCTATAAACAAGTTTGATATATTCAGAAATGACCTATTACTTTAGAAAGTCACAAGTTAAAAGCTGGAATTAAACTGAAAGCTGCTGCACTTGTGCCACTAACCAAAAGAAAAGATTCCATGTTTCTGCAGTTATCAGTCCTTGCTCTCAGCTGGATCTATACTAAATATATGCACAGAGATGTTATCTTAAAAACCGTGAAAAGGTGAAAGAAACGAACAGAAGGAATGAACAAAAAAATTGCCAGAAGAAAATTTGTCAGCATCTTCAGACATCAGCACTGCCCTTACTAATTCATTAACCCCTGATGAGTTGGCAAGTCAGGTTTAAGCAACAAGAGACTATTTTGAAAAAGAGAGAAAGACAAATATAAACCTGAAAAGCCTCCTAAGCACCTGCCTAGTTAGCATAAAAATACACCCACCCCCCTAGTTTTTAAACCTGAGGAATAAGTTTAGTTTTAGTGCCTTTCCTGACTTCAGTCTTGTCCTAACAGGACAGACAGCACCAAAAAGCCAGAGGTCCCAAACCTATCCAAGCACATACTCAAAATTCTGTTTAGTTTGGCTCTTGCAGGACCATACTGCCATTCTGACATGAGCAAAGTACTCATTTCCTTTAGATTTCATATTTAGAAACTCTATAGGGGATATGTTTTTCCTGTTGAAGCTCTTGATGCAGAGCTCTTTCTCAATACCTCCAAACACTTTCTATGAACCACAAGCCAGAACACAGCTGCACTGTATTTGAAGTGCTTCATCATGTCTGTACAACCAAGAGCTCAATACTACCGACCTAATTCAGCAGTACTTTGCCATCCTAACTCATATCCATGACAATTATAAAGGAATGGCTCTGTTAAATGAAAACTAGCTAGTCTATTCACTTTACTAATTCCTGAAAAATATAGTGTTCAATTACATGCTAGTTATAATGCAAAAAGCAGCTTCTTTTTATATGATAGTAGGCAGCAAAACTGATCCTTCTATTTGCAGGGTATTAAGTAGTAACTACAGGACCAATAAGAACATGGGGTAGACATCATCTTCCTAGATCACCAAAGAAGAGCTGGACTGGTTTAGCAAGAACCATCATCTTTCAAATACACAATCTAGCTGATTTCTTAAGGGAAAATATGTAACTTCTTTGTAAATGTTATTTTCCATTTACTGGGCCAAATGCAGTGTGGCACACTTACTTACAAGGAGGTCCTTTGTAAGGAAAGGTCTTGAGAAGAAGGACATAGAAATGGAAATAAATGTATAGTAGTATTATAAATTTGCTGGAAATGAAAGGATGAAGATTATTTTTTTTTTTTTTTTTTAAATAGCAAAACTGATACCTCAGATGCTCTAGAAAACTCTAACAAGAAGCATACAAATGCTGCCTCCAGAAGTGAGAATGTGAGATAGGTAGAATGCAATTATTCAAAAGAGAGAATGTCTAATGGATGTGGCACATCCATTCTGTCACACAAACTTCACAATATATTTAGTAAAGTGTACTAAGAAAAAGTTGTACTTGCAGAATTCTGTTTGCTAGGATGCAAGAAATTGCAGTGAAGAATGACAAACAGTGAACTTTGCCATGTCAGTGTTTTCTTTCTGATTTGGTGTAGTATTTTGTTGTTATTACTTCAGATTGATTTTTTTCTTTTGCTTTTGAGAAAATTATCTGTGAAATTTAAACCATCCTAATCCACTGTATCACATTTCCTCTTGCTCTTAATTCCTGTTTTTCTTTTCACTCATCACAACCATCTTTCTTGTCCCCTCTTAATCTCTCTTTCTTGACCTTTCTGCTCTATTCACTCTTCCATCTTCACCTCCTTTTCTTGTCATCATGTGCCTTGGAGTGGAGCTGTAAGATTCGTATGAAAGACATTTGTTTCTTTAATATATCCAGCAAACTACCTAATAGTAAAGAGCATTAAAATATATTAAATCTCATCAAGTGTGCATATAGTTTTCAAATGCTCGTTATTCTCCAAAAATATTAACCACACAGTTCTCCCATTCCTCATGGACTTACAAAAGCATTTGGGGCCAGAAATCATGGTCTTGGCAATTCCTGAAAAGGAACAGATACTGTGAATTCTCTGAGTGGTATTTACTGTGCAACTCTTGATAGAAGAGCTTTATGCAAGACTCAAAACCCAAGTCAATTCTTGGGGAAAAACAAAGTACATACATATATTTGTGAGAATTAAAGTATTTTAAACCTGTTATTTAAACCAGCCATGCATTTTTATTACTACAGAATCACAAGGAGACACTGATTAAAAAGATAGCCTGGGAAAGAATGCCTTTTTAATTTTTGATATAGAGAAGAATTGATGTAAATAAAACAGCATCATCTTGCCACCGGTTTTTCAGTGCAGAATGGGAAACTTATAACTTTATTCCCTGTTAGGCTTGAGGTGGCAGGGGATCTTCACTACTAATCCACAGACTAGAACATAAGAAACACTTCTTAAACCAGTGTAAGGATAAAGATTGTTTGTCAAGCCCTGCTGAAGTTACTGCAGAGTAAGATTAAAGTCAGCCAAAGATAATTTCAGAATTACACAGTTCAAAGCTTCAAAGCTACAAAAAACATGTTCCAATAAGGGAATTAATAATTTAAACATTATGATTCCAAATTTGGGGATTTTATATAAAAATTTGATTTTATTACTACAATTACATAATATATAAACTAAATTAAGAGAAAGTAACACAGCTGTCCTGATCATGGGCTGCAAGAGGAAAAGAGAAAGGGATTTGTGGAATTAGAAAAGAAATACAACTCCGTGAGTGGCAAAGAACACAAAGTCTTGATCATGAAGAGAGTGACAGTATAGACATTTTAGGCCTCTGTCTTAATCTTTGCATTGTGAGACCAAATCATCAACATCCTAGCATCCATTTATTACAAGACAAGAATAAAGCGTAAATTTGATAGATGCGAAGAAAATACGACCCAAGAGTAAGCAATGTAGAGATGATGGATATCCAGCATGCAAATAGCCTACAACCACAGATCTGATAGGTATGAACTGCCACATTAAGATCAACACCATGCTAATAACATGACATACAGCTTGAAATGGGAAAAGACGGTGAAGAGGAAGGAGGCAGCAAGAAGAGAAGAGTGCAAAATAGAGCTCAGGCTTACTGCTATTCCTCCATAGGGTGAGGAGAGAAAACTCCACAGTTATTTATGCCTTTCCACGAGGGAAAAGCATGTCCGCCTCCACAAGCGAGCAGACAGACCCTCTGCATAGTAGAAAACTTGATTAGTTCTACAGCCTATGAACTGGTACAAAGGAAAAACCCAGCACACCTATTCAAAGTAGCCTATGCATTTCAATTTTTGGAATTCCATACAGAAGTATCCCACATGTACGGGAATTGACTCTTCAATGCATGGACAGAGTGAGGTGCTCAGACTATCACTGTAGCTAAATGCAAGAAGCAACACAGAATAAAGACACAAAAACTTCTGCAGAAATGAAAACCTCTTATTCCCTCTATCGCTCCACATGTCACAACCCCTCAAGAGGTTTTCAACTATGTAAACTCCCATAATAAATGTAGTGTAGCAGTGTCTTAATTTGGATGTTCTAGCAAAATGTCCATTATGCTCAAAACAAGAAGTATTTATGACTCAGAGATATTTATGGCACTGCAAAACAAAGAAGCAGAAAAACAAAGCTTGAAGCAAATGTGTTCCCTTGGCTTTGCCATTTCCTCAATTGGCTTTAATAAGCTCTGTAACGAAGAGTACTGTCTCTCAAGCCAGTAAGTTGTGACACTTTAAAAACTAATTTCAGAAAGTATCATGGAACTTTCTGAGGAATTACTCCTATTTTACATCTCTCCTTCACTTTATGCATTTATTTGCCAGTGAGGGAATAAGCAATCACTCACAGCTTGGCCTCCAGCCCTGAATCTCAGCCCCAAGCACTAAATCAACACACAGCAGAGACAGGACTCTTCAGCCTCTCTCATTCTGCCCTCATCCCATCTCTAAACGCACACATTTCTGGCTTTATTCTCTCTGTAGATGTTAACATGCTGAAGTCATCTTTCATAGCCATGCATGTGATCCATTCATCTCCCTAGTCCTCAGTTTAGCTTTTATTATGAACAGAAGCATTAGAAGCATCTCATACATCTCAGTATATGATCTATGGAAAGATATAAGAGGATTACAGACCTTCTACAGTATCTTCCTTTTCATGAGGTTGAAAATCCTTGTGAAGGCCCCTTGCTCATCTTATAAATCCTTAATCATTATGATCAAGAACTTAACTCTCCTATTTTGCAACTGGACTACTGGAAGACAAGGTTTTTACTCTGTGTACTAGCTGTGTAGAAATGCCTGATCAAGCAGTCTACTGCCAATAACCAAGGTTGATTTCTCCCTGGAGAATCACAACTGCCCTTTGTCTCTGGATCTGTAGCTCATACACAGGCCATGACCCACAAGGGGCCAATTTCAACTAGATGAATACCTTAGAGCATGTGTGCATATCACTGAGTGTGAGCTAAATATACTTCTAATCAAATAAAAGAGAAATGTTTTTCTTGGTACCACTTTGTAGCTAATAGAAAAACTTTAAAAGTCAACAGATCCTTATCACCTGGAACCTGAAAACCAATTAACTTCTTATTGTTGCTTTAAGTAACTAGTGTAGCAACATGAGATTTTAATACTACTTAGCACTTACAGTTCTTTTCATCTTCAAAGCATTTTGCAAACATAAACTAATTAATCTGCCCAACATGCCTGTGAGGTGGGCAGGTGGTATTGTTCCTATAATACAGAGGGTAAAAAAAAAGAAAAAAACCCCAATTCTGGCAGAAGGTTATGTGCTTAGCTCAAGGCCACAAAATAATCCAGAACATACTGGCACTGTACGATGCTTACAGAAGTTACCCACTGAAATCAGGCAGACACTGCAGGTGGCCATGTTTTTGCATAACAAAAAAGGATCTGTCATGACAACAATTAGGACACATATTGCACTGCAGCCAGGAAACATAAAACACTAATTCTAATATGTGCCTCCAATTTTGAGAGACAGCGCTTGACATGTCACTGAATGGTAATTAATTTGCTCATTGGGAGATCACAAAGTCACTAATACATTATTTCATAGCTTTGTGTAACTAGCCTGCAAAGCAAGCGGAGTCAGTTCTTGAGGTTCACTTGCCTACTTAATAGTCAAAAATCAGCTCATCAATAAGGCACAGGTAGTGGAAAATCAAAAGTGATCTGAGGTATCTATCCTTCCCCTGCTTCAGACAGGTAGGTTTAAACTACTCAAGCTTTAAGTTTTAAAAACATGACCATTTAAATCCTTTAATCTTACAGTTGACATTTATGGTGACTAAAAAGATTAAACATTTTGCTATCCAAATACCTCATTTTGAGCAGCTAGTATTTAAAAGCAATAGACTTTGGAGTCATATTACATTAGGATAGAAGTTGCAATTAAGTTTCAGGTTTCTGAAGTCTTAAAAATATATCGTTGACAGTGTTTAATATCTTACATAATAAAATAAAATTGTCATATATATCACTGTTTCAGGTCCCTCTTTTGCTGAATGGTGATATTTTTCCAGTACCTAAATCTAATTGTCACGGGAATAGCAGCTGAACAATAGCTGCGATATATCTACACACTGTAATGTACTGTAAATGGCTTTGCTTTTTAGCACCCTGGCATCAATGATCCAGGGTGGACTTGTGAAGGAAAGGAATTCTTTTTCTTTAATCGCGTGGTGCGATAAGTCTGTCTTTTCGCAGCTTCAAGGAGTTCTTAGGTCGTTTAATCTAATTTAGGCACTTAAGTAAAGGTACAAAACCGTGCATAGGAGTAGTTTCTCCTGCAAAACTGAAAGGGATAGCATGAAAATAAATTGATATATAGGATTGGCTGACAATAAATTGTTTGATTAATAAACACAGTGAACTCATTCTCACAGCCATCTAAAAAGATCAAATACCCTTACCTGCAGTCTAAACCATATTTGATTCAAGCTTCCAAAGAGTAAAAAATTAACAAAACCTGCACTACCTCATTGGGTCTTCTAACAGAAAAAGGTGCCCTGCAGCTCAGCTTCCCAAGGCACACAGTTTGCAAAAAGTGCTCCGATTATTTTGTAAGGAATGATGAACACTCACAAATCTGCACTGCATCCTGCCACCTGTACTTATTGTTCAGCCTCTTGCTCCTGTGCAAAAACTCACTGACATGATACATGAATGACTCTCTAGGATCACTATACTCTTCTGCAAAAACAAAAATCTTTGAAATGGAATAATGACTACTTGAGAGAGATTGAATATTCCTCTCTCCCCTTAAGCATGTATCTGATGGTAAATAAAACACAGGTTTTGCCTGCTTGTATTTTTCTTACTAACAATACAAAGTTTTTCAGTTCTTCTGAGTCCAAGTTTGATTCATGATCTCTTTCAAATTATTTTAATATTGTTATATTATTACTTGCAATTATTTTTTCCAAATACAATTTCAAAAACACTGCTTTCTATATTTCTACAATCCTTCCCACCCACACCACAGTCATGTCATACTTTCAGATATTTTTGCATAGCAGTCTCTATGTACTTTATATCTCTTCACACAGTAGTTTATTTTCTAAACACAGGATTTTTTTTCTGTACAGAAATTCAACTTCATACAGTCAGCTTTAATCCTGAATTCAGCAAGAGTTGGGCATAATGCAATATACAATCAAAGAATCAATCACAGAATGGTTTGGGTTGGAAGGGGCCTTAAAGATCGTATAGTTTCAGTCCCTCAGGCATGGGCAGGGACTCATGATCAACTACAAGCATTTGGGTTGCTAAATTCTGTTAGAGAAGTTGTACATTTAAATCGGGCTGGTTTAATCTCTATAGCAAATTTCTATAGAAAATAAGTGTCTTCTTCCTGCCTAACACATAAACAGCAAGCAATCATATCATCACACCTAGGAAAGCAAATAGTATTTCATTGAGCTTCATCCATTGTCAAGAATGAGATTGGGTATATTCTCAAACATGCAATATAAAATTGAGTATCTATCTTGAAACTTCTTTTAAGAAGAAAAGCTCATGGCCTTCATTTACATGGCTGGGTGCTGAGTATCAGTATTCATAGGCTTATCAATTTTTTTTTCATTCGTATGTGGGGTTTATAAACTAAGTAAATATAAAAAACTAATTTAGAAGTTCTAAAAAGAGTAGGCTAAATAATCCTTATCTAAAGCTTTAAAAAAAAAACAACAAAAAAACCCCCAAAAAACAGTTTTGCAATAAATGAAGGGACTTGAGAAAAATGGAAGGAAACAACAGCAAGTCTCAGCTCTCATTGACATTAACTGAAAGCATGTTGAATAGAAGTAGCTGCAATTTCCTAAGCAAGCACACCTGCTCTTTCACTCTTGTCAACCGAGTTTCAAAAGTGACAAGATAATCCCATTTATATAACAGTTTCATGTTTAAATATTGTACAATATTTTTTAAATGCTGGTTTTAGAATTATAATGACAAATACTTTTAGAGTCTTATTTCTATTTATGCAATTAATCTAAAGCAATAGAAATTCAACAGATGAGGAAAAAGACCTTGTGACTGAATCTAACAATTGGAGAATCTCCTCTCCACAAGGAAAGATCTCATGGGATAAAACTACCACTAAATAAAGCTCACCTAAATCAAACAGCAGTATCTCTTTCTCAGTTCCTGCCTTTGGATTTTGGGAAGCAGGAAGCACAAAGATGTGTACTGACTCAACTCAGGAAGAAGAAGTGAGAAAGTTATGATTCATTAGCGGAAAGCTTTGAAAGGCTTTACCCTAAAATATCGTTCATAAAAACAAGACAGACATTTCTAATTGTGCCACATTGGAGAGACTTGAGAGACTCGTATAATTGCTCCAGTAACTTCCCCGAGGACACTGAAAATTTCACATTGTTATTTTACACAGTCTGGGCCAAAAAAGTGAAACACTGATCATGATTAATTTTAAAATAAGTTCCCAATTAAGTTATTTATTACTGCTTGTCTTTTTTACTTATAGATTTATTTCTTGTCGATTTAGCAGGCTGTCAACAAAGCCACATATCTATACTCTATTTCTAGGCAGAGTGTGTGGTGGGGGGGAACCTGAAAACCACAAGGAAGCGTGTTTTATATATTATTTTAAGTCCTCTGGAATGACCTTCAAGACCTTTTTCACAAAATACTTCCCATGCCAGAAGCTGAAAATTCTCAGTCAAAGATGAATCAAAGGAATACACTACTTAGGACTGCAAAACAAGCCCTTTATTGCCTGACCCTATCAAGCCTCCAGGTAGTCCCCAAAGGTGCCACACCAGCCTGCATTACAGGAAGCCAATAAGTGATAAAAAAAGAACTGAAAGGATAATGAGGGAAATCAAGTGGGCACAGATGACAGAGCTGAGACCACTGAAAGGTGAAGAGGACATTATACATCCCAGACTACCATTTTAGGCCTACAGACGTGTAATTTATTGCATATTGGGCAATAAGTATTGGCTAAATACTATGTGCTTTTCTGAAGAAAGAGAAGAGGGAATAAAACCCAAGGCCCAGTGCACTACCATATGTCATATGCCAGACCACATAGCTTCTTCCAATTTTTATTGCTATTTAAAAAGAATAGCACTCTATTCAGGCAATAGTTTATGAATTCATTAAATAAATGATGCCTGTTTTGATATAATTTCCTCACTAGTACTAAGCAAGTGCCTACAGTACAGGTCTTAGAAAACTTCCTCCTGAATTTACCTCATAAAAGGAATGATGTCAAGGTGACTAATGACCTGAAAACTAGAAAATAGTGATGACCTGAAATTTCACCACATCACAGAAACCAAAAATAAACAGCAGAAAGTAGAGTACAGTAGCAGTAAACCTCAGCTACATAAGCCTAAGAGAAATATTTTTATTTGCCTTACAAACATTGGTAGGCAAAAAAGTCAACACCATCTGCCCAGCTCTCTTTCTAATGTAAAGTTATTCTATGTGGAACAAATAAAAGACACCAATGGGGAAAATAATTTTAAACATTCTAAAATTAAAACTAAGGACTTCATCACAAGGAGAAAAATTTATTTTTCCATACCTTAATCTATTCTTGCTTCTGCATAAAAGAGAAGACAGATTTAAAGAGAAGACTGAGGCTTAGGTTTACACAGTTCTGGGCCTAGGTTTATACTTTTAGATAGCTGGGCTGCAGTACTCTCCACATTTTCTAACTTCCTTCCCCCCTCCTTATAATAAGTAGCTTAGTTGTTGGAATGTACAAGTGTCAATTCCAGACACTGAAGTTTTGAATCCAATAGTGATGTGTAAGTGCTGAACCCTAACTTGAGCCAAGTTCAATCTCTCAGAATCACTGAGGTCCAAAGGGACCTCTTGAGCTCATCTAGTCTTTAACCCTCTGCTTAAGTACAGTCATTTACAGTAAGATGCCCAGGATCATAGCATCTCCTTGGATGGACTTCCCATGTCTTTCCAGTGATGGACCTGGAAATCCAACAGGATTTAGCAGTCTGTTAGTGTCTGGTTACATATCATAGATATCCACTGAAAAAATTCTCCAACACACTCCAATGCGTAAATTGTGAACTAATTCACCTTACTCACTGTACAGAGCTCTGTTACTGCCCTTGTGAGCTAAAAGAAAAAGGCACTGAGCTAATGCATTATTTGGATGCTCATCCACACATACCATGTTTCCACAAACCTATTCACAGGGCTTGGCCTTTTGAAACAGGTGTATTTGTTTATTTTTATTAATTTTATAGCTATTTACACTTTAGATACACAGGAGTGTCAAACTCTTGGGAAATCTGTTAATGAGCTGATTAACTGGGGTTCTAGTTTTTGAATTTTAAGGCCTGGATGCTTCACACTTGACTCTGCAATATTGTCACTGACCCATTGCCCAACATGGGCCATTTACTTCCTATACGTCATATATTATTTATTTCAAAGATAGTACAAAATGCTTCCTCATATTTGTAAACATTTAGGGAGATAAAAGTGAAGTTTACTATGTGTGTAGAATATTATCAAAACTGGTGAAACTGATATAATGGCATACTCTTCCTGCAGCAAGAATACCTTGGACCTAATGAACTTACACACTTCGAATTAAAACATCTTGCCTACCTTGTCTGGTATACTCATCTGCTTCTCTGTGGACCAAATCTTTTACCCGGTTTCCATACAGCAACCTAGAGGAATCATGATCAAAAGCTTTCAAGGTTTCACTGGAGCTGTAAGACTTCTGCGTGGGCACTCTGCACTCCTCATTTTCTGCAGAAGAATTTGTATAGCGCCGCTCCTTGTCCCGTCTGCTCTTTGTCAGGGAGCAATAAGGCCTACGTTCCTTCACATCCATACTTCATTCCTTCTCTGTGCACATCAGTCCAGCTTATTTGGAAGTCTTCTCTACATTCAGCTTACATTCACCTATAATAAAATTAGAAAGACAACCACTGATGTGTTACAATGATCTCTAATTGCTGTAATTGCTCCCTAACTGTCTGGAAGAGAAAGAAAGAAAGATCTGCTCAACAATGAGTGAGAAGCACTTCTGTGCATATCTGCAAGACTTCCCAGAGTTCCACGCACAAGCTACCCTGATCTAAAGCACGAACAAAGAAATTCTTGTGAACAACAACACAGTACTACTGAATTTTATACAACAGATTAGAAGATCAAAAGCAGACTGAGAACTTGGAAGAAAAAAAAGTAGTTTTTCAGCTTAAGGAATGCGTTACTCGCCTAAATTTAATTGTATGGAAGCTGTTTTCTGAGAAGAATGTATGTTTTAAGGAAAAATCTGACTTCCTTCAGCTTGTCAGAAATTTGTAGGTTTAATGTTTGGGTTTTTATACTTCTTTCTACACTTTAAGACTTCCATAACTTTACTGTAATTTCTAATCGAATAATATTGTTCTCATCAAAGAACATGAACACGATTTCATAGCAAGCTACAAAAACATTTTAGGTGATGTTCAGGAAGGTTTCTCCAAGCCAGTATGTTCTATTTAAGTTGTGCTAGAAAGCAAGAAAATATTTCATTTGTATATGATAGCAAAAGTTTTTCCTTCCCTCAAGTTTTTAAGGAATATTACAGTAAGAATCTTAGTTTTATGACTATTTATTTTTCTTTAATATTTCATTACACTTAGTTTTCAAAACCAGACTTAACCCTTAACCAAAATACCTGCATTTCTGACAGAAAGAAACAGTCTGTAAATTTTGCTTCTGAATATTTTGCAACTGCACTTTTTTAACTGATACCTTGATATTTCTTGTTTAATACCTTAATATACTAGCGTTCTCTCCTTTATCTCAGGGAGAAGTTTCTCCTCAGTGCTTAACAGTAGAAAAATAAAACTGAGACAAGCTAAACTAAAAAAAATACACAACTGATTACTTTACAAAGTGCTATCAGTCAAGTCCTTTGTGATGTAGAAATAAAATGACCGTTTATAGCACATACTACATAGCAACAGCAACCTCCATTTACACTCTTTTCAGCAAAAACAAGGTTGCTTTATATCTCTTTACTTATTTAAACATATAATATCAAACAAATTAGCTATCACTTAGAATATTTTAGAGAATATTTACTACAGAACTATAATTCAAGCTTGTTAATGGCAGTCAGTCCTCTATCATTCTGCTTTCAAATTTTCCAAAAAAGCTTTTGCATTTCTTGACCTATGTAAATCTCAATTTAGACTAAAAAAAGTAACGAGGACTTTCATTTAATCTTCTAGTTTAATTTTCTCTTCTATTTTTATTTTCAAATGTTAAGTGGTTAAAAAGAAATTTCTACATGATCAGAAAAAACAAAGTTTTATAACAGAACAATTTATTTAATTATGACTGTTTAGATATCTGCATGCCCACATAGCACACTTTTTTAGGTATCTGAAACACTCAGGTTTTAAAATATTTGATTGACTAATGAATGTAAGTTCATTCTATGTGAAAAAAATTTTCCAGGCATTTTATAAACTTTGTATTTTGTTAACACTAAACTGAATTGTAAATTTAAAAATAATTATTAAGAAATACACACAGAAATTCTTTTGCCAGTGTAAAGACTTTGTGGAAGCGTCTCTCTCCTTTCATCTAAGCCTTTCAAGACTTTAAAGGGCCACTAATTCCTAGCATCTCTAAATTGCACCATAGGAAAAATGATGCACACTATTCATCGTCCAAGATGAAACAATTTTAATATTTTTTCAAGTTTTCAAAATACTTTACAACGTTAGAAAAACCCCACAACAAAACCCAAAGCAATAAATCAAAATTTTAGCACAACACTTTGTTACTATACCAAGCTGAAATCATCAAAGATTTAATCTTTGCTGTAGCATGGAGGAAGTACTGATCTGTTTCCCACAGAAGTCAATGAATACAATAAAACTTCAAAAACCAATTCTCTGAGTATTGCCTGTCCAGGCAAAGGATGAAAAGGTTAAAAAAATACAAGATGTTTAATAGTACCACATTATGGAGACACTTTAGCAGTGATTACCCCGCAACAATAATGAAGACTAGTGCGGTTTTTGGCGGGGGTGGGGGGGGGGGAATCCATTAGGATTTAAGAACCTGATCTTTTTGAATCTGGCATTATACAAAACACCTGCTTGATTTCAGTAACCTTTAACTTTTAAAACTAATAGTATCTCTCAGCAAGTCTCAGGAAACAGTTAACATCTTCAGGCTCCTGTCTTTGAAATTACTTCATCAGTGAATTACTACACATATCTAAAAGATGGCAGAATAAAAGCTCTCCTAAAGATCTGTCTACAAATAAATGTTCTCTACCGTGATCAGATAACAAGCACAAAGAGAGAGCACAAATATATTTGCAGAAGACAGAAACAAATATCTGTGTTACTGTTTGAATAAGTCAGAAGTAACAAGTCAAACAAAAGACCTGCAGATGGCCTTGTAAGATCTTAACTTGTCCCATTATAAATCACCACCTTTTTTTTTCTAGAAACACCACTCACCCCCCAAATAAGTGAACTATTTTCAAATATTGAGAAAACTATTTTCATAAAAGAATTCAAACTGTCATTTACTGCATCTGTTCAGCTTCCTTCTTGTAAAGATCACTGTATCTAAAATATTAATAAATTTTCCCAGTGAAGTCTTCAGATTTAAATGAACCACTGCTGCACAAAATTGAACACATTTCCTTTTTTTCTTCTTCTCTGCTTTCTGTAATACAAAAGCAGCATCTTTGGGGGAGTTACCCAAATGCACAGCAACTAATTTGAAAAATCTGATTAAAATTTTAAAGGAAATAAAATTAAATTTATTTTGTGATGTTATAAAAACACTTGCCTTCATCTGCAAGGAATTTTTGCCCATATGTCAATATTTATGGTCTATCAGATAGCTTCATTCCAACTAAATTAAGGAATTTTCATGGAGCAATATTTACAAAGCTATTGAACTACTAACTCACACACTCACAAAAGCATGTCACAACAGCCGTGCTATGTAACGCTACACGTTATATTGCAGTGCTAACCTAAAATGGCCTGCTTACACTGTAGAAAATCGAAAGAGATTTAACTGCTGCATGCCATTACTTCAAGTTTTGGTCTAATACTTTTCAAAGTGTAAAAACTGAGGATGCTCATCTGTGTCACTGAGCATTGGGATCTCCCATGACCTTTTCAGTGATCTCTCCAGTGTTACCGGCTCCTGGCTGAATTACACAGGAGGGTGTTCGCTAATCACCAGACTGACATGTCAGCTCTTATACAGTCATGTTCATCCCCTTTCTTCGCATAGCTTAGCTGACTGCAGACTCACACTGTATGTTCTCCAGTGTGAGAAAAAACTCTGAATTTTAAAAACGGTTCGAAACCATAAAGAGGAGATGCCTATTTTAAAATTAATACTTAAATATTTCCTTCGATTAATTTAGCAGGGAAGCAGAAGAACCAGAGAAGCAATTCTTGTCATGACCAGATCACTGGGAACAGAGAGCTCACTCCCTTTTGTGTCAGGGTACATTGCAGACCTCTGACATCATTAGCACAATTAGCGTAATATTTAATTTCCAAGTCAGATAAGTTACAGACAATTAATAATTAAAACAAATACATTATCAAAATTCTTTCTTTTACTTTAAATGTTGCAGAGACACCAAGTGCAAACACCAAAACTGAGCACATGGCATATTCACACACAAATGTCAAAGCTGACATGGGAGCTTCAATGACTGAAGTCTCAGATACAAAGCTGACTGATGCCCATTAGAAGTTCTACACTGCATTTAAAATTCCCTGAAACAGCCTTTCATCAATTCCTCTTAATCACCTATTGCAACATGAAATAAGGCCAATGTAGTAAAAAGGAAAAAAAAAAAAAAACAAACACCCAAACCACAGTTATTTACGCTTTTTACAGTAAAAAAGCCTCAACATTTCAGTTCTACACTGCCATATAGAAAAGTACAACAGACATAAAGCATAGTATGTATTTTAATTGCCAAGATGTAAAAGAGGCACTAGGGTCATGCTACAGTGTTATCCAAAATACCCAGGTACAACTTCAGCATGCCTGCAGGCCTTTTAAAGTGTTATGGGAAATTATTGCATTTCATTCAGCAGCTTCAACTCTGACTACCTCAAGGGGTTATTACAGTTTAGCCAACAGGATGGCAATCATGCCTAACATACACAGTGCTCCCTCCCTATCTCTTGCTCAGAGAGCCTTCTCCCAGCATTAAGCCTGATTCAATGAACACCTAGGTACCTGACTAGAAGAAGTCTAAATATACCTCAATATTTTATGTCCTTTGATACCTAAAATTCTACACAGGCATGAAATAGTAAAGAGGTAAGAAATAAAAATATTTGTTACCAAAATCAAGAGATAATTGTATAGAAAAGATTATGTCACTGCTTGGGTTGATATATGGATCTACTATAGTGTGTTTTATAGTTCCTTTCAATGTCTATCTAGATTTTAGATATCTCAAATCACACAAAACAAAACTGGAACTAGTTCTGAGAATAATGAGCATCATTAATATATGCAATGCTGGAACTGGAAATATTTAAAAAATGAGAAGATAAAACTTGTACATTTCTCTATTGCAGAGGTACAGAGTTTGAAATACTGTTATAAGGAAGGCCAAACAACATCTCTCTTAGCCTTACAAGGAGAAGCACCGGTAAGGTAAGCAGCATGCTCTTTGGAGCAGAGCCTTTCTTTGCTCCCTGAGGCAGCAAAACGGAGACAGGGAAGGAACTTAAATATTACATCACAAATTTCCCTCCTAACACTTAAATCTGAAAATTTAGGCATTTCGAAGAATCATAGTATTCCCAGACGCAAAGGCCTTCATTATTATTGAATTACCATTATGTTTGTTATTAATTACCATTATTACAAATTAAAAATTATCACTCTTTTTACACTGACCACTTAGTACAAGCACAGTCTGAACACTTGCTTAGATGGGGATCAAATCTCCTTTCATGATATACTACTATATAAACATAGGTAGTATAAGAATGTACATAAACACAGGTACTACAAGAACCCTAAGATTTTTGGGAGAAGAATCAGGCTTGAACTTTTGTCTGGAATAAGAGCAGAGGAGGATTTTACAGGCTGTGAGTCAAGACAGTGCCTATTCTCAGCATTGACAATGGTTGCTGAAAATAGCATCTAAGTAGTGCTGTTCAACAGATACATGACTGCAAGTGCCATTATTTTAATGTAATAATAATTTCATTTGAATCTGTAATTGTTTACAGATTAAACTAATGTAAATATTGCATTAGTTACAAATTGTATTAGGTATAATACTTGGATGCCTCTTAATAGGAAAAGAAAAAAGCAAATTCAACTGATACATGTAAACAAGTAGATTAAAAAGCCCAAGTGAAATATGCAAAAATTAAGAAAATCTTCTGTCCACAAAAAAAAAATCACAATTCACACAACTAATCACCCATAAAACCTATTACAAACAAACACTAAGAAAAACTCAAAAAGCATAAAAGAGTGATGAAATTTCCACTTCAATGGCTGATAAAGTGAGATATGTCAGAAATCAACTGAGCTGGAAAAATGACACTTTGAAGAGGTGCTTAGGATGATCTGTAGCCATGGTATGCCATTAGTCAAACTGATGACTCTTAATACATGGACATTTTAGGTCATCATATCTAGAAACTCACTTCTTAATATAAAAAGTCTGTCTTCCAGCACAGACACTAGAGAGGATGCATCCCAAGTCAGCCTTCTTAAGGGAGATTGGGAAACAGATGGCCTGTCAGACAAACTCCTTAAGTCACTAAATAACCCTACATTTTAGAATCAGATTAAAAACAGACAAACAAAAAACTCAAACCAAAACCCACAAGAAGAATAAGGAAGACCAGTAAAAAATGTTCAGTATTTTTCTGCATGTCAGGGGAACAGAACACTCATATCTACCATGACTACAGGATGTAATATTAACATAAAAGTGACTTTACTTAGTCTATCTAAAATTCTTAACTACATTAGAAACAGAATAAACAACAAATAAATGTACTCTATGTTCATTACGGAAGTTTCTTGCAATAAGAGTCAGGAAAATCATCAAGATAAAGAGTTTTGCAGGATCCTGGTTAGTCACAGAGGTTGATGTTCATATAACAATTTTGCTGTCATTACTTCAAATTGAAATCCTTGAGCATAGTGGGGAAGAGGGAAAGAACATGTGTTATCATGCTTTCCCTCATATAAGCAGAAAGAGATAATGATCCCTCTGTAATGATGGGAATCAAGGGAGTACTTCTCCGGATGGCACTTTCGTGTAAGGGTACAAAGACCATATAGCAGCATTTGAGATAGAGCTACAGCTATAACTGTGCCCTGGAAGCCCTCCCACAGCAAGGTTACAAACCTTCTGAAGAGAAAACTGAACCTATCCCTGACCTGGCAATGCACACACAGCGCCCAGGACTGTGATAGCTCTTAAGTCCCCAAACAAGCCCTGCAGAAAACCTGTACCTTGCAGGAAGGAAGGGCTCAGACACTGGGCCAGCTGCTCTGTAAAAAAGAACAGCCTCTTCAGAGGAACTTGGTATAGGGTTACACTGACATTTTCTCTTCCTCCTTTGGAGGAACGGTTTATAGGAACTGTCATGAACTCTAATCTTGAGAGGAAGTGTCTGCCTCTAATTTGGGGGATTTGTGTAAGATGCCTTTTATCTCAAAGGGCTGAGAGAGCTAAGTGATAACGAGAATATGAAGACCGAAAGAGTGTAATAATGTGGTGTGCTTCTGTAGAAAGAATGAGAATGAGAATATGTGATGAAAAGACAGAGCAGCAAAGGAAGTTAAGAGAGCAGAAATGCTGCAGTATAAAGAAAAACTAAATAACAAAACAAGCTCAGGACAGAAGGTGGAGGGAGACAGAATCAGTAGCACTCATTATAGCAACACTTATTAAGACCAAAAAGGGAGTAGAGGAAGAGAACAAAGAAAACTGCACAAAGGGGAAACTTTGTGACTCATTTACTTCAGAGAAAAGTAATGAACTCGGAAGGAGTCAGCACTGGGTAATTCATTACTCAGCAGCAACTAAAAAAGGCCTAAATACTTCCCTCTACTCATTTAAACTTGAAATTTATCCTTTATGACATCATCTCCTTCCGTTCCCATCTTCTACACGTTGTTTCTCCCTCATCGTGTTCTTACTCAGCCTATCTTAATGGTCTTCCAATTTATGCAAGTATAATTCCTTCTCAAATGGTGTCTCCTAAATTTACTTTTGCACCTTCTGAGTTCTTCCATGTAGTTCTCTTCTGTTGTGGAACAAAGTCACAGAAATCTAGGGATTTTTAAAACAAGTGTTATGGAGAAGTTGACACAAGAACAACATATAGCAAGCCATGAACATCGGCAAAGGTGCTACAGTCCCAAAGTCCCCAAGCATGCATAGCACTATTGTTTCTGCATTTCTGTTTGGAGAACAAAGCTAACAGTATGTCAGCTTCATCATCTGAACAGGCTGTCGATCATTCAACTCCCCCTTCAACAATTCAGAGTTAATTTCAATCTCACAGTAGTGAAGTTTCAAAAACAATACATCGCTCAAGTCACTATAAGGGAAATGAAATATATTGCATGTGACATGCAAGAGCTGGGCATACAGTCACAAGGCTGAGCTGAAAATGCTATTGTAAAGGTGTCTGGAAATTAAAGGAGGACCTGAGGAAACTGCAACAGGAATGTCATTGAGGACACATGGGAGAGGGAATTAAAAAATAGTAAGGGTAGGAGCTGAAGCTATGGCTGTGGTGGCAAGGCATAGGAGACATGCAGCATCACCCTTAGCTTCCAAGTACAGATTCTCATAGTGAAAACTGAAATTCCACATAAACAGGAGACATTCACAAGATTTTTCTTTTCATAATGATCTGACAGGTAACCAGATTTTTCTGTCCGAGTCACACTATAATTAGAATCCTGTTGCAGCCTGCAGAATTATTTAGTGACTCATCCTAATGAAGAGTGACTACAAAGATTTATAAAGCATGATGCCATTTTTTTTAATGTTCAAGAACTCTGTTATGTTCAAACTTATCCGCTTTGCAGCCCCCTGCCTTTCTCAAAAGAGCAACAAATCAAAACCATTCAGATACAAACAAGAAAAGTCCCCAATATGGAAAATCCCCATAGAAACTCAAGTAGTCTATATTCATACTGCCACAACATTCATTTACTGCTCCTAACACAGTAATGTGAAAAATTATTAGCTAATTCCTACATAACATGTAGTAAAGCACTGTTTAGCTTGATTATGTTTACATTAGCAATACTTTCTACTGTATTTAACCCTCCCATCTATTCAGACTGTATCAGCTGTCATGTGTTCTATTACTCCCCAGGTTCCTGCTTCCCTCTCTGCACAAGCTGTGTCCTCTTGTCATAACCTCTAATTGTCTCTTCTTCAGCACGATCCAGCGTCAGCTGACAGTAAAGGCTGGAGGTTGTTTGCCCTGCTGGATCACTTCCTTTCTACAATCCCTCTTCTAACTCTCTTCTAGACCATCCCTTTCACTGCATCAGATTTTTAGCTTTACCTTAAAGGTCATACAAAACCTTTTTGTCCTATAATCACACCATTCCATTCTTACCTCCCAGGTTTGGTCTCCAATTTCAACAGAACTAAGACTTTGATTAGGGCAAACAAAAGAATAATGCATTTTTAAAGTAAGTTCTTTGGCTAACTATGTAAGACACAAAATTTCCCACAGTAATTAGCAATTGTGTTCAAAGGACTGTTTTTCTCTCTGAAAGTGTCTACACAGCCTACTCTGGCACGGCCCTACGTGACTACCAACCAAGATCCTCTCTGGTAATAGTACCTAAAGAACAATTAACCTTTAAAAATTCAAAATCTCCTTCAGGAAGCTGGGGAAGTAGGACAAAGAACTACCTCCTGCTGACCTCCTCTTCTACTGGTGTATCTGCAGGTATGGTACCTGGGTGTGCTTCCACATGCCACAAAATTTTGATCATGGGGATGGAGCTGACCTGCTGCTGGCAGAACCCAGCCACAGAACCTGGCCCACCGCACTCACATCTCAGATAACCCAGTCTCAGTTTGAAAAAATGCTTCATTGACAAGTGATCCCAGTTTTGCAAAATAAGCACAAGCTTCTGCAGTAAGTACTGAGCAGCTTAACATTATGCTTTCAGGGAGAAGCAAAGTTACTTCTTTAAATCCTTTAAATTACCACTTAATATAATACTAGGAATTTCTTACTACAATAATTGATTAAAAATCCTTCTAATTCAGCAACAGATCTGAAGGTGACTTTTAAAGGATGGGCAATTTCCATCCTTTAAAAATCTCTCTTAATAACATAAATGAAAATTTGGTCTCCAAACACATGGACACTTAACTATAACTGAATAATGAAAATATTTCACAATTATCAAATAAATCCTTTTAAATCCAATAAGAGTTTGTAGAGAAGTTCCACAGTTCAGTTACACCAGAACTAAACAATATGTCGTTGTATTTCTTACCCCGTAAGTTTAGCAAGCACAGGTGCAAGACTGAAAGCCAGGAACACTGCAGGCTTCCACTCATTTATGGAACATGGAAAACACAAGCAGAAGAATGAAGAGAATCTTTCCCACAGTGACAGTCAAAATGCCTCAGACAAGTCCATATGGACTACATGGATGGATGAGCAGCCATTTTAATGTCCATCCTGTTTCAAATGTTTCTAATTTTATTTTTTATTATGAAACACAGAGTGGAACATTAATTTTTTGCATGGTCTTATACTTAATATGAAACTATTAGTGATTTTCTTACTGTATATTCAAGGACACAAATCTCACTGCATAGTATAGGCACTTCCAAGCATTAACTTTTGCTCCATTGTCTAGGAAACAGAAAGAGAGCATGGGATGCATGAAGAGGATCTGGAAGTTGCCTTGATCTACACAACGGAGTAAAGGGGCTCATGTCCCTCCTAAAGGGAAGAACTCTATAGCATAGAAGTAAGCCCAAGTTAAAGTTCTTTCCACTACAGTAGCTATGCTTAAAAGCATTTAACTTTCAGAAAAAAATTGATAATTTTCTCCTAGTCCTAAGGGGTGGTCCAAGACTGAAGAAATGCAGGCATTAGAAAAAGGAGAAAACACCTTACACCTGTACTTGAACTTGGTAGCATCAAAATCTTGTCTCTGTATTTGTACAGCTGAACAACACATGTAAAAAAGGACAGTACTGAGAGATCCAGTCTGTACTGAAAAGTTCTGCCAGCATAGTTGAATTTACTAGAAGTCATAGCTTAAGCTAGCAAAATTTATTGTGCAGATGCAGTGATGCTGACAGAAGAGTGCACTTTTAAAACCACTGATGTAGATAAGCTCTGAGACTGGAGCCATTCTGATTAATATCATAGGCTCTTAACGCATCCAGGTGAAAGCATGAGCACAGCCAGCAGGGTGAATGAAGGGGTTCAGACTGCTCAGCTATCATTTCTGGACACACTCATCTTCTGAGGAGGTTTCATTCAGCTGAGAACAATGAATGTGCTGCTGCACACCTTCAATTCATACAGATTGCCTCATACAGCTCATCCAGCCTCATACACAGCTGCACAAAGCTGTTGGGTAGGATTAGTTATACAAGATTTTGTCTGTAAGTTAATCAAGGCTGCCAAGAAGCAGGTATCAGAAAGAAAAATATTTAACATAGGTTATTTGATGGTATTGGGGGAGTTTATATTTCATATGGGTGAACAGGACAGACAAAGAAAATCTTAGTATCTATCTTTATGTCATTTCATCTCCATATAACTTAAGTACATGTAATCAAAGAATCCTCACACACACTCTCAACAAGCAGTGCAAACACAAACCAGAAAAAACATTAAACAAACCCACAAACAAGTACAGATGCAACAAAGACAGACTTGCACAAAGAGATTGAAATATACTGATGGAGATTAGACCAAAGCAGGTAAGAGAGAGACTGAAAAGGTGAAGAGACATTTTTTAGCTCTGTGGAATGACTAGACACATAACCATCAGATCTTAATCCATGTGCAGCTCTTGTTTCCTTAATGCTTAAAAAGCTTAATTGAAGGTTACAAAGCCAGTAAACTGTCAACGTGAACATATATGTACATACAAGAATAATTTTTTTAGATACAAATAAAAACCACCCATGAAAAACATGCTATGGGAAAAGTATAATTAGAAGTATTCTTGTAAATATAAAGTAAAACCCACTATGTAACTAACCTAAGTCAAGCCAGCTGCATTGGCAAATGCATGCAACTAATCTGACTTTCCCTATACCTTCAGCAATTGTATATTCCAAACCACCTAGATGCTGATAATTTATCTCCTTACTAAAAGTGACCAAACCAAGACAACCACAGAGCACTGGAGAAAGGGAAAAGGCAGGAATGTTCTTCTAACTATATAAGTTGAGTTTTTAAATAGTCTCTCTTTCATCTCCCCTGAAGAATAACAGCGGATCCTTCCCCATTGGAAAAAAAAAAAAAAAAAAAAAGGTTGAAGTTTTTAAATTTAGGTTACAAAGCAATTTGTCAAATGTGCAAAGTACCCTTGTGAACTCTGAAGCTAGAAAAACATGGGATTGTAATTGCCTCCAAATTCCTTTAATCTATGTATTCAACTAAAATTAAATTTATTACAGAAAACAAAACCAGCACCACTAAAAATAGCAAAATATTGCTAGCTATGTATTGCTCTGTATTTCCTAACCTGTTATTCCCTCAGGGCTATGTTCCAATGTACCTGAGGGAGAAATTAGTAGCTTTTGGCACAGGTGCCAGATTTATCAGGAGATGCTGCCTGAGAAATACTGTCTATCAGTAAGTCAAAAACATTGCTGTGAGACTACATCTTCCACCTCCTATTTAAGCAGTTATTTACCTTTCACAAAAGCATGTTATCAACAACAAAACCACTAACGGCTGGTACACGACACTGATTTAAGGGCACTGACAGTCCTGCAGAATTGTTAAATTAGAGATTGTGTCCCGGTGATTCAGTAACAGCTACTATATAAGGAACTAATGAAGTAGTACCTTACCTTACCTCACCACGATGTCAGTCCTGAACACTTAAGCATACCACTTCAGTCTGTGCCGTGCTTGTGATAGGACACAATACAGTTTCCTTCGAAAGCAATCTGTCAGTCTCAATTTCTGAATCGAACTGAATTTCTGAAACCCTTATCCATAAATCATGAAGCATCTTGGCTTCCTCAAACGAGACATAGTTCAGAGTTGCAAAGTACTGTTTGCAAGAATCCTGGTGATAAAATTCTATAGTCTGGGTTTTCATGCAACTACAGGAAAAAAAGACTTTGGAGTCTTTTCAGGAAGCCTGTGTTCTCCCTATTGACTGAAGAGCAAGCAAACTGGATTTGGCAGATGCTTACCAGAAATTAAGCTTAAAATGTACTTAAAAAAATTAAAATAAAAAAAAAAATTGGACACCTTTTTTTTTTTAAAAAAAAAAGAAAAGCAAGATGAAGAGTAATAGCAACTGTAAGAGAGATCCCTTCCCTCTTCTCCCCCTTGCAGATGCCCTCAATTAAATACTCGTCCAAGAGGACCAACTCTGTTCTCTGGTGCTTCACAACTGAATGGGCTTGAGTGCCCACAGGATCATCCCACAACTCTCCCGCTGAAGCTGGGCCTTGGTGCAGCACACAGGAGGGTCGTGAGGCCAGGGGAGCAACAAGGAGTCTGACAGGGTTTGGAGAAAGGAGGCAGCACAGTGTTAGCTTATTGCTTGTATCATCTTTGCTTTATCGCTAAAGAAAAAATAAAAAAAAAAAGGGATCTTTTTATCCAGATTTAAATAAGAAGTTTCTGACCTGCAGCTATGACTTCAGTCTGGTTTTGAGTGCATTTGGTAGTATTGACCGACACAGTTCCCTCAGACAGAACATAAAAGCCAGATGCACATGATTTCAGAAAGCTTTAATCTAATTGCACATGAAGTAGCCCAATAACTACAGTTCTTGCCAATGCTGGTGAAAGGCCATAGGCTGACTGACTGGTCAGCACAGGGTCTCAACAGTGCCTGGGCTTGTCTTGACCCAAGCTAGTTTTAACAGCTGCCAAGGGGTTGAGCAATTATTGCCTGGACTGAACATGAAAATATGGAGGGAATGTCTGACACCCTGCAGTAATCACTGGGTAAAAAGGAGAACCCTTTCTGTCAACTGCAGGTGGGGAAGGCTTTGGAGCAACCCTCAAAACCCAGGCTGGGAACTGATGTGAACAAAGCAGGCTACAATAAAGCACATACAAATACTCCAAGTAGATTGTCATCAAGATGCCAGACCCACCATAAACACTCCGTAGTGGAGGGCAGGGAATACTGGTAACTTCACAGAAACAACCCCCCCCTAAGCATTTTATTTCCACCCTCACAAGCCAGAGGAACAACTAACATAAAAAATGGCAGGCACTTGGAAGTTCCCTTTAATAATCTTAAGTTATTATTAAAGATGCTTTTCTACATTCCATGGACTATTAGATTATTAAAATGTTAACTGGACTACTAGGAAATTGTTATTTATTTATCTATGGTATGTGTCCTCTTAAGTTAAGATTCTGAACTGATCAACAAAGCACACCTTCCCATACATGAGGAACAGTTTTTAAAGCAAAGGAGAACTGTAAAGTCTTTGGAAGATTTAAAAAAAATATTTTTTCCTGAGAGCTGCAGACTAACTCTCCAGTCACTTTCCACTGCTTTTCCCTTACTCTCTGCATATGCAAAACCTTTGTCTTTAGTAACATGCAGTAGAGAGTAATGATGATAATGGATGCTGCCACACAAGCTCTCATTTGGGCAATAGCATCTGACTGATGAGTGTTTGTCATTGGACACTAATGACATGTTAAACCATGGCATAATTATTACACTCTGCATCCAACTGCCTGCTTTCCAGACTCATAATAATAAGCATCAATAGACTTCAGAATTTAAAAAGGAGAAGAAATTTTAAAGAATATAGTATTAAATTTGATCTACTGAAACAAAAGAACTTTAACCACTGTATCATTAGAAGCTATCTGCTTCAAGGAAACTATAAACACTCTGTATTTTAAGCAGGCAAAACTACGCATGACATCAAGAAAAGCCTTACCTTCCACCAAATATCAGTTATAACCAAGATAGTCTTACTGTCTGTCTTTGTTTGGAGTACATTTGCTACTATGGGAATTGGTTTATTCGTTTAGATGGATAGGTAATTTATATATCTAATAATTAGACTACAGGTTAAAAGATCTGCTACTGTCACCGACTCACGGAGATTACCCGCTGAAACAGCAAACTCTTTTCACAGAGCTTCTTTGTTCCATAACTGTATAAGACCTGTGACTAATATTAATGTTTATTTTAACACAGATCCTTACAAAAATATGAAGAAATTATTCTCTTTCTTGATTCTTTGGAATAAATTGCCCTTGTTCCCACAGATCTTAAATACCCATATTCCCAGAGACTGTTTTGTGAAATGAATCCCTTGATGAGCTTCAGAATCAGGCATTTTACAAAAAACCCAGCCCATCTTGATACTCTGCTGCTGCCACCGTTGCTAACAATTACAAGCTTCCAGTAGTGTGAATAATTCAGAAACTCATCTGTTCCTTTCAGCATAAAGACAATGTTGAGAGAAAAAGGTCACTTTTTTTTTCCTTTTCCAACTGACTTTTCTGTCCCAGCACTGGTCCGATCGCATGATACACCTAGTGTTTGACATGCATCCCCTGACAGCTTCTTAGCAGCAGTTAGTCTGTTTAGCTTAGACTCCAGAAATAATAGGAGCACAAAGGAATGACAAGTTTCAGTGGTTACACACCCAGTACCAGGACTCACATTCGCTGTAGCTATTTCAGATACTTGATGTACTGGCCTACGTTTAATTATAAAACAGACGGATGCCAGCATACGTATTGTGACTGGGCAATCTGGTGGTGATGCACAGAGACAGCGGTACTTGAAAAAACGCTTCTTAAACACAAATATGAGTGGTATAATCACTTGTTTCCCAAAGACTAACACTTGAAAATACACCGCTCCAAGCCTTTTTGACAAGTCTGTAAATTCAATGTCACTTCCTCTTTAATCTTGTGATTAACAAGTACACTAGAAGGCTGTCAGTATATACAAATACAATATATAGTTTTATTTGAAAATGGTGTCTGTCAGAGCAAGACAGACTCATGCAATATAATGTTTCAGGGATTAATTACTGTTTACTTGAGTATTCTTCTCCCTTCACCTAAATTATAAACATTTTTTTGCCAATAAATCTTACTTTTAATGCATACGCAAAGGATTTGTATTACAGTGAATGCTTCATCTTCCAAAAAAGATGATGAGTTAAAACTTAACTTGACATTGTAGTGAACTCTAACATGCACCTAACTGAAGGCTGCTGCACTGACCCCCAGGTTTGTATTTAACCATGAGGAAAGCTAGAGTATTCTTTGATACTAAAAAATATCCTAGTTAATATAGTAGAGCATAGAGCCTAAGTATTTTCACCCATCTATTTAATTCTTTTCTTCCTCTGCCTGAAATTAACTAAATGATCAAGGAGGATGAGCACCTAATGGCAAATGAAAGACTACAATGCTTTCCCTCTCAAATAAAAGTAAACCCCATAAAAAACCCAACGCCCCCTCTCCAGGGAACAAACTAACCCCCTCTACAATCCCTAATGTCCCAATAAGGTCTAGCAGGTTGTGGTTTGTAACCTGACATCTTCTCCCCATTTCCTTCTTTCTCACCAAATAACTTTAGATATATCACAATGTCAAATTTGGTCTCCCTGGTTTTGCTGAAGGACATTTTTTAGTGTCTTCATTATTGAGATCAATGAACTCCACTCTCAGGCTTCAGCAGAAAGAAGAGCAGCACGCTTTACTGAAGAGGGAAACCTTTCTCCCAAATGTCCTTCACTCACAACCACTCAATTTCATAAAAATTAAAAAAACAACCAATCAACCAAAACCCAACAAAAACCCTTACTCATCTGCCATAAATTTTGTTTTTGTACTTTCTTGAGAGAAAATACCACAAATAGATATTTGTCATTCTAACAGCAGGACAAAGTCTCTGTTTCTAATTTCAAAGCTCCCTAAACCTCTTGATTCTATACCAACTGTTGGAAGCATCCTGAAGAGTCAAAAGTGGTTATAAACTTCCCACCATTTAAATGCTGCATGTTTGCAATATCCCAGTACACACATCCTGTGCAAAACTGTGTAATACAGACAGTCACAGAGCATTCTGTGTTCTTGATCATTTTGTATGATCACCTCTGCATCTCTCAAAAAAACTTAATTACTACCATGTGTAGTTTTAGACTATGCCAGGTACTATAAGATTCTAAATAAACATACAGGCTTCTTTGCACAACTCTAAGGTAGAAAGATATTTAGTGTCTGCTAAAGGGAGCAGCAATTCAAGTACCTATTCCTTAGGCATAATTTACATATACTCCATATATTCTAAATTATACAGTAATTTTAAGAAAAGGAATTTTTTTTTTCCCCTTCAGGCATGGATGCTGCCTGTGTATTTGACAGACAGGAAGAATACTGTGGATTGTTAGGCTACTCTCCTACCAATTAACGGAGCAGCTACTGCACTTACAAATGGGAGTAATATGAGCTGCTGTTCATGAGAGGCAGCTGCAGGTTCTCCTTAGGCATACAAGCTGTAGAATCATAAAATCATTCAGGTTTGAGATAAATTCTAAGATCACTGAGTCCAACTGTTAACCTACTGCCAATTCCACCACAAAAACATGTCCCTAAAGTGCAACATCTACATGTCTTAAAACACCTCCAGGGATGGAAACTCAACCACTTTCCTGGGCAGTCTGGTTCAGTTCTTGACAACCTTTTTGGTGAAGAAATTTGTCCTAATATCCAATCTAAATGTTCCCTCCCTCTGGCACCGCTTGAGGCTGTTCCTCATCTTAAATTGAGTACTGAAGTCTTAGAAACCAGCCAGGTTTCTAAGGAGAAAATAAATCCCCGCTCCCCAAATAGGCCATGACAGAGCAAGACAACCAGCACACAGGAGACATACCTAGAAATTCATACTGTAGGTTCAGCAAATTACTGCAGCTATTTAGGTTTCATAAACAAGGGACAAAAAAGCATAAGGTAAGGTCAATACAGACTACATTCAACTGATCAATAGGCACAGTAACTCCCACTTCGACCAAGACTTTTAACTAAGAAACTGAAATAACTGTTATCCCACTGTTTTGTCTCAAGCCAATAATAACCAGTAATATCACTGTGCTCTGTAAAATTGTTGGTGATTTTCCATGTTGGAAAGAGTCAAAAGTTTTGATTTCTTACATTTCTGCTGGTGAAGAGTGAATGAAAACTGAGCAGCAGAGCAAAAGAGACATTTCATTCAATCTAATCAATTCAAATAAATTTGTACAAGCAGGTTTCACTGTCCATTTCAGAACCCTGTCCTCTGGGCTGCTGAGATGATCAGATAACCAGTGCTCATGAACATGAAACTTTTGCTGGATTTTCTTACCACCGATAATCTTCATGGCACACCATGAAAAAAAAAGGAAAGCAAAAAGTAAAGGAGAGCTAAGATTTTATCTTCAGCTGTAAACAAGGAATTGGTTTAAAGAGTAGCAGGTACAACTCATTCGCTAATGCAAATTATACTACCAAAAAAATTCAATATTTCTCATTTGTTGTTAAAACACAGCCGGTGCATACAGCAGAAATGTTAATGTAAGGCACTATCAATTTTGATACAGTTTGTAGTTTTTATATTCATATTATTGCATGTAAGAAATATCCAGAAAATATACACAACTGTCAGAACAAATCAAACCCATTAAAGCATCTCAGTTTAAGGTTCTTTCCTATATTTTGAATTAGCATGAAAACACTGATGAATGATGGAAAACACCTACATGAAAGATTTGCATTGGTACTTGCTTTAGAGTTGGTATGTTCAGTGAATGCATTATCAACAGGAAATCTTAAAAAGATATTTGTACTTGTTATTTATGAGATTCCCATTGTCTCCTCCTAATATGTTCAAATTGTGAATTGCTAAGATCATTAAGCATTACTGGTAGCAGTAAAAAAACCTGTACATTAGTTTTTATTGGAGGGTGGAGGAGGGAGGAAGAGGGCACTATGGTCCAGGCTCAGAGGAAAACAGGCATTAAATAAAAATGATAACAAATGGATCTTTTGGAGTGTGTACACAGCCATATGTCACTAAACCTGCTAATACTTACATATATGCTTAATCTTACTCCTTTGCAGAGTCTAATGTCTGGAACAAAATCACATACACAGTTTTCAAGGTCGCACACATGTATAAATTAGTCTATTACTGTGAAAAATTTTTCTTGCTCATCAAATGATTTGCATTCCAGCATTACAGTTTTAAATAAGCTTCGACAACTCACCTTAGAGCGATTAGTCAGAATTTAGAATTTGTGATGAGTATTAAGAAAAGCATTGTTTGTAACATAGTGTATGGATGCTATCTATAATTACCATAGCTGTTTCTTTCATGGCTATTTAATTGCCTCCCATAATTTACAATCCACATGCAGCTGTGCATTCTATACAAAAAAGTCTTGAACTGGATTGTATGAAAACGTGCAAACCCCCTAATATTTTCATATCTGGCTGTTCAGGTTCATGTGGTGCCTCTCAAGAGTCTTCCAAATACGCTTTTTCATGACAACAAAGCAAACCTAATAGACAACACAGATTAAGATTTATGGCAAATTTTCCTTTTTTTTAGAAGTTATATTACAAACTACATAAAGAACACATAATATCAAGCTTACTTAGTGTAAAAAATACTTGTCAGTGAAGCTCCACTGGTGCGTAATGCTTTGAAACCCATGTTTCAAACAGAGAAAACAATCATAAATCACAACATTTACTAAAAGATACAACATGTAAAGTATGGCTTGAAGCACTCTTTTGGGAAATGTAAACAATTTAAATATATAAAAATTTACCTTTATGTGCCAAAATAAGCCTGTCTCTCCCAGTCTTGGAATCTTTACCAATTTATACACCTTCTGCACTGATTTTTCTTCCAGCAGGAGCCAGCATCAGTTGCTGGAAGAAACAAAGGGTTTCCTTCCCTTCTTCTATAGCAGGTCAAGGTTTGCTACAACCCAAAAACCCCAAAACCAAGCTTACAGCAAAGGGGCTGAAAGCATTCCCTCTTCCTGCAGCTCTTCCCACACAATATACTCTTCTGGTTCCACTCCTAACCACTGAATTTAACTCAGGTAAGGGGGATAAAGATTTCAGGCATAAGTTACAGGCATAAAACCCAATGGATTTGTTAAGATGTCATTCATTTTAGGGCTGCTGAATTCCATATCCCTCACTACTTGTCATATAAAGCTTGTAAGTTTACAAAAACATATACCTTCTCATTAGTGCTTTCCAAACTTTCCCTGCAAGGCAAATCATCTGAATAATCCCATTTTATCATCATCTGAAAAGATTAACACCATGGGTATAGCTACCGTGTGTCATACTGGGGGTAAAAGGTGACTTTTAAGGTTTTCTATCAGCTTGTTAAAAATAGATTTGATGACAAGACCAGCTACCTGGCCCTGAGTATTGTTGGTAAATGAAAATACGTAAATTTTTTTTCTTTCATTCAAAATGTTGTGATCAACAGCAAATATTTTACAATGGTTATGTTAGAAGATCTTCTAAGATTATAATATGACCTTAGGAAAATCAACTTCCTACACACAGCAAGACTCCTTAAAAAAAAAAAAAAATTAAAACCAGGAACAATAAGATAATTACAAGAGGGCACAGGATTTTTTTCATCCCTAGTTTTACAGATGTTGTCTTCTAACCCCTCCAAACTGAAAACTATTTCAGAATATTAGGTAGTCATAAGAATATAAATACAATAAAAGCACAAGCATAGAGACCAACTAGCAGGAAAGTCTGAATTCATACTGTGGAAGAACTTTTCTTCATTGACCGAACAACTTGATAACATTTGAAAACAATGTCCTGGAGACATCTGTCAGACAGCTGCATCAGAGACAAAAAGGTCAAGTCTTAAACTTCAAAGTAGTTCTGGAGCTTCTTGAATTACAAAATCAAATTCAGATTTTTAAAGAGTAGTTGTCAAGAAATGGAAAAGGTATTTTACCTTTAAATTAATGGTAAAGAAATGGTTTGTTTATCTACACATGCACACAAGATATACATATAATATTCCATTGATTCAGTCAAGAATACTCTACTGATTTTACAGCTCTCTCTCTTTTAGATCTTTCAAGTTTCTAGAAGAAATTTTTTTACATAAGTAAAAGGAGACATTCTATATGGTTCCTTGAAAGATAGGATCCAAAAATCTAAAGTGCTGTGGTGTAACAGGGAAAATACTCCCAAAGAGAAACTAACAGGCAGGTAATAGCAGAATAGTATACAAATAAATGCTTCCTCTATGGAGAAAGGTCCCACTGAGAGTTGTGCTGAAAAACCCATAAAACATGGAAAAAAAAATTGAGACTGAAGATATAACAATTCACTGTCTCTTACAACTAAAGAAATAGGGATTTCTTCATATCTTTTCCTATATGTGTCCAGAAGGAAATAGGACACTAAACTAGCTGAATGCTTGGCCTGACCACTATGTTTGTTCTTACACTTTTATTTTAGAAAATCCCAGAAGCACAAGCTGCAGCATTTCTTAAATGAAAGTATCAAATGCCACTGCCAAAAGTGGTATCCGCTCCCTTCTACCCAATCCATAGTTTGCAGTGCTTTACCTAGTAGCTGTATCTCAGAATGAGCTAGAAAATCAGCCAACTGATTTTGCTGGGTTTGTTTTTCCTGAGTCCACAGAGGCAGTATGTGAGGAAAAAAACCCCACTGGCTTCACACATGCACTTAAAATAAGGTTCTATCCTATGGAGAGTTGTAAATTACGCAAGCATCAAGAAGGTGGTTGGGAAAAAACATCTGAAAAATGGAAAATTTCATAACTTTGACCTCACTTTAAGGAGATTACAAACACTGCATTTGCAAGCTCCTCAACTCATATAGGTTCATACTGGGTCAGCGAGCTGAAGCATCTCACCATGCTTAGTTCAAGAGCTGGTGTGCAGAGTGAAAGAAATGGCAAAGCTCAGAGAAGGGTATCTTTTGGTGCTGACGAGTTATTTAGATTGTCTCCATTCTCTTACATATCACTGTATAGAAAAGAACAAACATGGATAAATATTCTACTAAGACTATTAAAACAGTTACAAGCACTCATTTTTCTGGATAAACTCAGGAAAACTAATGAAGACTCGGGATGTAACTGAAGAAAGTTTGAAAACCTATAGGTAAGTGAAGATTATTCACGTTTAGAAAGTGTTTTGTTTAGCTTGAAAAGCATATTTATCTAACACGGAATGTTGCTGGTTTACAATTATGCAGTGCACACTATTTGAGGCATTACCAGAATAAGAATAGCTATCATATCCACTAAAAAAATATTTCCATCTCCAGACTTCCAAAACAAAATCTACTGCTTGTAACTTTTTCATAACAGCTGACTCTTCAAATCTAACAGTGTTTTGTTTCAAATATTGTATATTTATCAAATCTTATGTTCACAAATACTGTCCTAAAGAAATCACTTCCATATTATACATTTTTATTTAGAGTAACCTCTGTAAAGTAGAGAATTTTACAAGGAATGTATTGATTCCAAGATAATAATAAATGGGAGCTGTGTTATCTACGTAGATTTTCCTCAGAAAAAGGATCAAGTGATAAAGTACTGTTGTGATTTGTAAAGGTCACATGCTGGCAGGTAAAATCAATCTTAATTTTGAGAATGGTGTAAGAATAAAAAAAAAAATTCAATTTATAAGTGCTGGGTTCCTAGGAATGCCTAGCTTGAAAGGGCCAATCATAGCCATAGGTCTAAGTAAGATATTTTGATGAATTCACTGTATTAATTCCTATTTCTAAGAGAAAACAGTACTGTGAAATGTCTGTTTGCAGCAAGGTTAACTTTCTGCTCTGATACATTTTATTTCTCCATCTACCCAAGCTTCAATATTTTTTCCAGTATTATGTTACTTTTACTACTAGTAGAAAAATTACTCATACTAAAAAAAAAACAAAAAAAAAACAAACAAAAAAAAACAAACAAAAAAACCAACAACAAAAATCTATTTGCATTTGGATTTAATCTATTTAACAATATTCTGTAAAGTGCATCTTGAACTTTGGAGAGAGCTTTTATAACCAAATCTTTAAGCCTAAAAGAGAAATTCAGTGCAAGATAACTAAAGGACAGAGGATCGGTCTATCTCTTTGCCCTGCCTAAATATGTTTCAAATAGAAATGCCATTGAAATGGACATATAGAAGGCTATTTTTTAAGAGAAATACATATGTTCTGTCCCTCTGAAATGAACAGTTCTTAGATCTGGGGGCCAAGTAGAACTTTACCAGTGTGAAAGTATTAGTTCTACTTTCTTCTCAGAAGAACACTCATCTGAAGCAAAACTTGTTCAGAGATGTCTATTTCATATGAACAATCTATCAAAATACTCACAGTACTTCTGTCTTCAGGCAAAGGATGCCTAGACAGACTAAGTGAAAAACACTGTATATTTATTTTTATAATTTCCCAAAACTTACAGATTGTTCCATTAATTTACTAAAAATATTCTGTTATTCTTTATTAATAAATACACTAGAGATATTATATCACTAGGGATATTGCTACATTTATATTCTGTATGAAGCTTGCTGAGGAGTCTGTGTGAGTCTCTTGCACAGGACTTACACCAAGCATGGCAGCAAGAGAGCACAAAGAAAAAAAAAACCCTACTTATGAATGTCTAATAGCATAACTATGAAAAAGTAATATCTTCCAAGTTCCTTACTCTTTAAAAGAAGTTTTATGCCTTCCAGGAAAAACCAAAATAATCTTCTCAATATTAACACAAAGTGTTTGGTAGTCACTGATCCTGGTCACAAGCAGGCAGCAAGAACACTAAGATTACCGGAATCTTCTTGTCCAGACTGGAGAAGGTTTATCCCTCTTACTTACTTCCAGACCCCAGATGGCCAGGTGTAGATGCCAGCCACATCAGCCTCCACCACTATGTCACAGCCACTTAGCACTTTCAACTCTGTGAATGTGAAAAACATTGAGGTGTCTTTTGCTAAGAGTGCTCCAAGTAACACCTGCCAAAGCCTGAGCATTGTTGCGAGTGCAGCTGCTGGACACTTCTACAGTGATACTGTTTATGACAGCATCTTCCAGCAGATGGAAACACATGCAACATACACAGCTGCTAGCTGTAGGAAAATCTCTCGCCCACGTAGTAGAAAGTGAAGCACAGCAGCGGCTTCGCTAGAGCTGAGAAGACTGCTTACACGATTGATGACAAAGTGATGGCAAGTAGCAAAGCTTGGTACTTGCAACCCTGCCACCCACAAACCAGGAGATGAGAGAACATGTTCCCAAGGACAGAGCACACACTGGTTATGAATGAGCAAGGCAAGTAGCCAAGGAAGCTGAGCCTTCAGCACTATTATCTAAGTCTGACAGTAAGAGGGGGCACCTTGATGTGTATGATGTGCTGCCTTGACTGTCAGAGCAACCACCTTAGGGAAAGAGCAAGAATGAAGAATTTGGAGAGAAAAGAACTTGCATTTCCACAAGCACAAGCCAGATACTCAGCAACTGGGCGGGGGTGTGGGGTGGGGGGTGGGGCGAATCTAGTTTAGAAACAAAAAAGGGCTGTCACCAAGCAAGAGAAATCAATTTCTACAAAAGATAAGGGAGGTGTTCAGCTAACCACAGTCCACTTCCTCTAGATAAGTATTCACATGTATAACATCCCATTCTAAACCAGTAGTAAGAACAGAATAAACCGGTTTTTTTTCCCCCTACACCAAAATGTAAAGTGAACATAAAACAATATTCCAGATGAAAATAAGAAACTAAGTCATAAATCATAATTGTCATATATCAAACCTAAAATTTTATTTCTACTACAAGTCGCTATTAAGGTAAGCTTAATGAAAATAATAAAAATATGCCTACACTGACACAGGCATCACAATTTCATACTCTGATTAAGCCATAAATTTTTGATCCCCAACTCCCATTCCAAGACAGCTCTGAAGGATATCTTATTATTCTTGTCTTTATACGTAAATGATAAAGAAATTATCATTAGAACGTTATAGAATCTCTGTTAAAGACACTTAAATTACATTTCCATTTAAAAGGAGAACATTCATTCTGCAACTCAGAAGACAGATCCCAACAATAACTTCTCCTAATAATTACTTGCCTGAACTATGGCTACTAAGATACTAAATAACATCCAAAAAAAACCTCTCCAGATCTCTGCATACTCCTAAAATATTGAAATATTATTTATGATAGACAATATATTAATGTAGAAAAATGTTTCAACAAAAAATGAAATTTTACACTTTCAAACAAAGTAAGAGACTTTAAGGTCTTCTGGGTAAAAATTTGTCTTTTGTACTTGAAAATTTGCTAACATTTTGTAACTATTTAGACAGAATTAACTTCAAAACATAATACCTTTCAGAGCTACTCCCTGGTCAGTCAGTGAAGTCTAACTGAATTTGTCACAACGTGTAAACACCAATTTGGAAGGAAGTGGTTTTCCTTAGTTCACATTTGAAGTTAAACCATTTTGACTGAAATAAACACAAGCCTCCAAATAGGCTCTGACCTTTGCATAACTGATCACCTCTTTTCAAGTTCTGCAGCTGCAGCCAGCATCAACACACTAATGAAATATTTGCCTGCATTCAACAATCTCCAAAGCGCCTTAACCCCTGACATTTAGAAAAAAACCCCCACACTTTCTTGGCTGGAATCTGATGGTAGGAACATTATATCAGCTCTACAGATGATGAGAGACGGTGAGAGCCGAAACGCTGTCAATATAGGTAAGACTCAAGTTCATAGCTAGAGCTGTTGTTGCAAAACACCTCTATGGCTATCACACAGCAACACAGCTTGAGAATTGTCTCCTTGCCTCTTGCACCTTGGTTGTGCTGCAAGCTGGCAGCTTCCACTGCACTGCATAGAGGCAAGGTCTTGTTTCCACAAAAAGCATCAGCTACTAGCTCTCACCAGTCCCTTAAAAATACCTCTTGATCAGGCAGACTGACTCTTTAAATGCAAATGCAAGCTGGGCATTAATTTTAAATTAGAGAAGACACTGAAAAGGGTCACAAATCAGTGCAAAAAGCAGTCACGAGGAGTTTGTAGACTGGATTTCAAATAATCTTTGACACTGGAACAAATCAAAACTGTTTACAAAATACTCGCTTTTTGTCTTAGGTCTGAAAGATACCTGCAGCAGTAATGCAGAGATCATCCCGAGCAAAGAAACTTCAGGGGTGAAAACAGGTGAAGTAAACATTGATTTAAAGTCAAAACAAAATCAGCTGTAGGCTTAATTGTGAATAGTCACTACATTAGCCATTAAAGAAGGCTTCCAAGGCTGTTCAGTGAGCAAAACATGCATAAATCTTACAAGACTGTTCCAGGAAAACGTCTACAGCTTCACAAGTGCTTATATGGAATAGAATAATAAAGGACACCTGCATCCTGCCCAAAGTGGACTCGGGTATCTTGAAACTTTATACAGAGAAGTGTAGAAGCAGTAGGTTATAAGTGCTTTATATTCTTAGCCACTAGACCTCCAGAACTGGCACTTTTTAAAGTCTGCTTAAATAGGTCAACAAGCATTGGACTTGGTAATGTAGATATTTTCTTAATAGCCATCACAGCATAGGGAGTTTGGTTATTTGTTATTCTCCAAAAGCTGAAGGATTGTAAGCAATGTCAATGTCATGTATGACTCACAGTAAATATGCATACACTTGAAAATATAACCACTGAAAACAACTGCAAACAACTTCAAAATTAAGTTTTAAGAAAATTATTCACCCTAGTGATATGACAGCCTAAAAATTATTTTCAAGCAGTATGTATCACTGAATAGCTCCTATTAAAATACCTTTTACTCGTGTAACTAAAATCGGTGCTAAAATGAAAGGAAAACACTGAAAGCAAAATATAAGAGACAGCATATTGATCCCTGAATTTAACTGGAAGCCAGCTAAGTTATAGAATAGTCAGAAGAAGAATGAATGCTTCTTTCATACACTGGAAATACAGCGACAAAGAAGAGATGGAGAGAAACAAAACTGCCAAGACAGGAAATTCAGATCACAAGGTACTAAAAAAAACACCAGAGTTATATATATATCAAATCATATTTGCAGGTAGAGGAAAAGTATCAGTTGAGAAGTTCAGGATCAGACATGCTACCAAGGTTATTCACAGAAAGTCTAAATAGCAACTATTCAAGAACAACAGTTGATTTGTCCTCAGGAGAAACACATCTATGTGAAGTATTTAGAGGGAAAGTCAACAGCAGCAGGTAAAGAGAGCAGAGAAGAGTCATTAAAGGTGTCAAGAAATATGTACAGCTGAAAATCACGAGCACAGAACTGTCAGTTAGCAGCATAATTTAGATACAGTATATAAGAAAGAGCAAATGGCCAAGAAGTGACCCTTGTGAGAGGGATTTGAGAGAACAAGGGTCTTGTCCCATAAGAAATGAACAAATACACACCTTCTTTTATTTTTTTAAGAGATGTGTAGAAAAATGTCCACAATAAAAGGATAGGGTAGGCAGTCAGATGAAAGATTTTTAGAAATACAGTGGTTATATAAGATGAGAAAATGAAAGAAATAATACCTGCACACAGAGACTGCACAGAGTTCCTTACAGCAGTCATCACTATTATGACTTAGGTCAATCTCAAATGTAATTTCTTAATAACTACTATGGAAAAGACTATGAGTAAGGTCTAACACTGACTATCTTCTCTTTTCAGTACCAAAAAATTCATGATAAAAATGTTCCTTAGCTGGAGGACTTTATATCAGGCCTATTACAGATATGACATTTAAAATTTTTATGAACTGAACAATCTAAGCCAATTGTTAGAAAGGAAAGCAGCAGGCAAGCTAGCTCGCTCCAGGTACTGTGTACATTTACCCATTTATTTAAATCACCTAACTAGATAGAATTGTAAAGTGAAAATACCACTTGTCAGCACATATCAACTATAATCGGTGCTGCACGTTTCATAAATAAACCAAAACTGAAGATTCTATAAGCATCTGACTAACCAGCAACTCAGTCCATGCCTAAGTTTCTTCTCAGAGCCAGAAAAGTTTCTAGATCATATCCTTGCTTCTCTCAAACTGAAGATTTGACAGAATATGCATAATATCTGGAAAAAACTAAATTGTCATCACAGAAAACACTTATGATATAAATGGTTAATAAACATATATTAGTATAATGATAGAAAAGTAAAAAATGGATAATGAGAAAACAAAATGACATTATCAATGTCCTACATATCAATGTACTCAAAAGTATTTAAACCAGTAGGACAATACTAATTGTTTTGTTAAGAAAGAAGTCTTAACTAATTGCAAACTTTAGTAACTTTTTTTTTTTTTTTTTTTTTTTTTTTTTTTTTTTTTTACTATGCAGATATTGGTCAAATACTAGGGGATGCTTAAATCTAAGCCTGGAAAACAGATCTACGTTCTAAGCTTCAAGTAACTCAGATGACATCTATTTATGGCCTATGAATGTTTGTTATGTCTTTCACATGGGTTGGAGGTGAAAATGGGAGAGTCTTCTCCAGCCTTCCAGTTCTTACATGAAGTAAGCAGAGGCTGTCTTAACAAGTGGGCTTGTAAATCTAAAAAGTCCAGTATTCTTTTGCCAAAACTTTGTCTTCCAAAAACAAAAAAAGAAAATAGAGAAGCAGAAGCTGCCTTTTGCTACTGAGCTCAGGAAAACTGGAATAAAAAAAGAAACCTAGGAAGAGAAAAGAATAAATGAAGATTTAAATGTTTTAAATCACAAAAATGCATCATATGCACATCATTATAGAGCACATAAAAACATAACATCCTAATATGATTACATTTAAATGTTCTACAAGGATGTGCATAGCATACCTTGTGATTTAAAGCATTTTATTTCCATTGAAGCAGCTCTACAGCTTTAGAACCTGCTGCAATTTTACATGTCTGCTACCTCTTACATTCTTCAACATCAAATGACAGTCTGCCAAATATTTACTTACTAAGAAACTTGGCAGAACTTGCAGGCCCTGATTTTATTATAGGATTGTAACTCTATATACAAGTTACCAGACCTTCTGCTTAGAATCACAGCATCAAGAACTAGAGTAATCTCAAGCAAAGGTTTTGTTCAATTGAGTTTTCTCTGTCTAAACTCCTCAGCTTAAAAATCTTGATGTTTTGAAGCATCCAAAAATTGCTAACATTCAGTACACAAAATACATCTCTGCTGCATTGTCAGACTAAGACTCAGTGGACAAATCAAAAATGCAAATGTTGCAGAAATACAGATGTTTATATTTTACAAGACAGATTTCTAGCCCTGATTCAACTGGTAAAGACAAACACTTGCTGAATACTTATGCAAGAACCTAACACATAAATAAATGTTTAAGTACATACATCATACATTATATACACACCTATAAGCTATATATGTAGCTACTCAGACATAATACTGTAAGAAACCTTGAAGTAGATAAAAACCTCAAGATGCATGAATGAATATTGCTTATTTTCAAGTTTTAAACAGGTTTCCAAGCCAAGCATGAAACTGGGAGTGCAACATATCGCTCTGAAAACACTGAATAAACCAGCAAAAGGAAGAAGTTTGTTAAAAACATAGATAGTGTCATACGCCACAAGTGGGGAAGTAGCTTTACCAGTGTTTGAAAACCAGTAGCACAACTAACAAAAAAACCCAACCCTGCAAAAAACCAAAAGTTTCTTTTTGTCCAATATTGTTTCAAGTCAGCTGATCTTGAGAAATCAAAACAATAGCTCAGTTATCCTTCATTCTCTAATCACAATGGAGAAAGAAATTCAGTAAGCACAGAATCAGTTTATGTATCACTAGCAATAACTCAGCAAACCTTCTCTACCCATTGTAAGCGCAGTGTTAAGTGTTAACAACTGTTTCATTTTCAAATTGAAATGGTTAATGCAGAACAGATGAAAGAAAGCATCTAGCATCTTTTCATGGATGTTGTTTAAAGTATTTCTTGGTAAAGAAAATGCCTGCATAACATGTATAACTCTGCTATTCATATATCACAATTCTCCAGTTTCTTTTCAGGCATAGTAATGTTTGGCTATGGAACCTGCTGAGACTCAGGCAGAAAATAGGGAGTTTGGGGTTTTTTTGAGACAGACACTGAACAGTCTCCTCTTCCATGAAAAGGGCTTGAGGAAAACTATGAACAGCAGAGATATCCCTCTCCCATCTCCTCTTCCTCTGTACCAGTGATTTTCATGAAGCCATGCTACGAAATAAATGACCTGTCCAGATGGGCATTCCCAGTTTTTTGGGCAACTGACCAGCATAACAGCACTGCTGTAAAATGGCCTGGTGCTAAACCCTTTCCTGCTTCCTCCATGTCAGGTCCTGTGGTTGCAGAATGCCTTCCATGCTGCAGGACCAGAGGTGTGCAGGAACAAGCTCAGCCCAGCGCTCCCAAACATAGTACCTCCACTCTCACAGCATGCAGCACATGGACTGGCAGTGTGAATCGAGAACTCATAGTGTCTCGCTACAAACACATGGATTTCAACTGCTGACATGAAGAAGTCAGATTTACAGAAAACTGAAGAGACTGAAGCCCATTATCTTCCATCCTTCCCAGTAAAAGAACATATATCAATATGGGAAGGACAACTAAGCAGTCACCTGAAATACAACTCATCTTTCACTTTCCATTGCTCCCTGCAGAAGAAAAGCAAGTTACACTTCAGTCCTAAAAGTTTTGAGGGATTTTACAGATATTTGTATGCTTTCCGTTTGTTTAGTGTTTTTCATCCGAAAAAACTTTTCATCATGACAACTAGTAAGTTGATGGCAAGATAATTCTGTTTGAATATCACAACAATGTTTTAGTTGGTAGACTGTCAGCCTTCATAAATTAAGGTTATTCAAAGAGAGGATAACTAGCTTAAAAAATAAATACATTGGTGAGAAACAAACAGTCAATCACAGAGAAATAAAACAAAGGCTAAGAAAAGGAGGATACTTTCAAGGGAGGGAAGCAATCCACAGTAAGAATCTTCCTTTAATACCTATATTTGCCAGAAAGCATGGAACTAATTATTGGTCCAATATACATAATGTATTCAGAGACCTCAAATAACAGACATTACTACCTGGCATTTTGAGCCCAGTTGTTGAAGTATACTGATTGTAAGCATAAATGTTCATATTATGAAACAGGCAGATGGTCTGCTTCACCAGAAACATTACAGTCTGACATTTGTTATCAATTGTACTGACTTAATACTAATGAAAGTAAATGGAGACAGATTTGCAAAAATCTGTCTCAGGAAGATGTATGTGTGCCTTTAAAAATGCTTTACTTCAGATATATCATGCTATGGTACCAAGAGGAATAATGATATATTTTAATGTACAGCACCACTCTGACATTTTGCAGAGTTTTCAAGCCAGTAACCAAAACCTACAAGAGAATAAATTTATTCAGGAAAAGAAGCAGAGGTGATGTTTCAGGAACTCTTCCATAGCAGCAAAGAAATCAAGATTAAACTTACACTTTACGATATTATAAAATACCATTATAACCATTACTGAGATTTTTGTTCACAAGTACAGCAATTTTAAGAGAAGCACAGAAAGGGTAAGTTACATTTGTTCTTTAAATGTTGAAGTGCTGTGCTCTTAGTCAGTGTGTCCCTGCTGATCGCATGCTCACTGCAGGCAGGGGAAAGAAGAAAGAGCCACCAGCTTCCTACAACATGATGAACTACCAGGAACCCAAGATGGGGTTCCACAGCCTGCCCCGTCACAGTCACTGATTGCATTACGAACGATGGTATAAATCCAAAATAAATCCAAATAAATCCAAAATCCAAACTGACAAACATTAAACAAGGGATATAAATATCAGAGCTTTCTCAAGCCTAACACTTCTCCTTAGACTTGTTCTTCTCCATCCAATTGCTTCAGGTCTTAAAAGTCATTGACGCTGGATATGTTGCTCATAATGCTGAAGAAGTGGAAGTGTTCCTTTTAAATCAGTGTCTGGTCATCAGCATTTCTGTGAAGTGACCACATTAGTATCTCTCAGATTTCTGCTGTTATATGATAAAGGATATTGAATCTTAAAAGCATCTTTTCAAATATAAATTAACAAAAAAAACTGTGCTCTTGCAAAAAGTGCTGAAAGATGGTCAAGGCACTATTTTAAAATTCATTCTTATGGCTAAATATGGTGCTGTCTTAATAGCAATGCACTGAGGCAGCCCATTCAGTGAACTCCTGACCATCAACTAAATGCAAACAATTGACCGAAAATGCAATGGTCTGCACAGCATAAGCACTCCTTGTCTAGCAGGACATGCCAAGGCACGGACCCAGAGCCTCTACAACAAACCAACACTACAGACGCTCCTTGCTTCTTTTGCTCCCTTCAGATACTTTCCTGCCTGTTTTATTTTTTCAGCAACACCATAGTGGGATCAATTATACAGCAATTTGTTACTCTCATGAATTAAGCAGCATCAGTTCCATGAAGATTTCCAAGTTTATTCAAATTACTTTGAGCACAAGCACAATTTAAGACTGAGGTGTAACAACACAGCATTAGGTTACGATTTGATTGCTTCATTTCAATTTATGTCAGACACCAAAACTTGAGAACTGATTTGGACAGACTAATAGTGAACATCTGGATTTCTTCTTTTATAGCCAGAACTGTAAATACGATTATTGAGTCATTTACTGTTTTATCAAAAGCCAAAGCCTGCTTATTATCCAAGGATAGAATATTAGGGGCTTTATTATGAAGCAAAAATATATTTGTTTCTAATCATCCATATACTATAACAAATGAATATAGCCAATAAAGAGATGTTAAAAATAAGTCTTTTAGCCTAACTTGTCTATAGGCTATTGATAGAAAACATATGTAATTGTATTTTTCATTGCTTGGAAAAACTGATTTCGGCTAAGAAATGTCTGTCCTATGTACTGAAGGGCAGACATTAATATTACATTTTCCCAATTTTGTAGCATTTTATAGCAAAGACATGGTCATTGCCAGCAACTTCTAAAGTAAGATTAAACCCAAGATTCTATTCCTTGCACAGATTGCTGTATTAGCATACTGCAAAAAATATGTACTGTACTTCAAGCTGAGTTAAAAATGCCTCTGGTATAAAGTAAAGAAAATTTAAAGTCAGCTGTACATGCCGTAACACACTTTCTCTGAAGCTTCTACACTGAAACACGTAACACAAATTAACTGTCATGTTTAAGCAATTATCTTCTATCAAAACGATCAAAAAACTAATTTACACAAGAGATACAGTAGATGCATTTCCAATTCCCCTCTAGCTTCCCTAAGACAGTGTAACCGATCTAAACAAACACAGTCAATCATTTGCAGGGTGAGAAGAGTGTTTTTTAAAAATTATTCTTTATTCTTAAGTAAATGGAAGAAGTGTGATCTTGCCTATAAGGAAGAGACTGAAAATACACAAGATATGTCAGTGAATGTTTCATTATCTAGGGATGTCATCCAGATCAATATCCTACTTCCACTATTATAATTTTTTTCTCACAGAAAACTGATAGCACAGATAGTACTCAATTTTCCAAACAAGCTTTTAACAGGGTAAAGAGAAAACTAAGTGGAGAGAACAAATTTTGGATTCTGCTCCTATCTCATGAACACTAGCATCTAGAACATGAGCAACATCAAGTGCCCAGGTTCCTAATCAAAACATATAAGCAAATCAGAGAGGGTAACTGGACAGCATGGACAACGCAGATAGAGGAGAAACAACAATTTCTTCCCCCCCTTCATTCTTTCAAGACACTCTTGTAGATCTACAGCAGTGAAAATTTCTACTCAATTTGTTTTTTTTAAAGTACAGGACTGTGTCTTATTTGTTCAATTTTAATACTTTCAAGTGACTTGCAATAAATTAATATACTTACACACATATACTTCATATATTCTCTCTCTCTTCTGTATGCAATATGCAAATTGCACTAAAATCTATTGCAAATACCAGAGTCTAATTTTGAAGAATGACTAAAAAACATTATGTACAAAAGAACAAAGTCTTTCTGTTACTAAAAATATCTCTCCTGGAGATATGAACTACTTTTTCTGTTGGGTTTTTTTCGTTGTTGTTTTTTTTTTCCCCCATCCTTTCATGCGTAAAATTGGACAGCTTTGTATTAGCACTGGTATTGAAGCCACAGCTTTTTGACTAAGCAACAGAATACAATGGATAATTTCAATTCCAAAATTCAGAAAATTAAACTATTTGTAAATTATTTCTTTTAATTGAATTGGGCATTTATACATTGTCATATGTGACACAGTAAATGTATATTTAAAAAAAAAAAATTACTAAAGAGACAGAACAGGGTTTTGCTTTTTTTTAAATCAAAACAAAACAAAACTCACCAATTCCACCACCTCCCCAAAACTGCTGTCACTGTCCTTATGAAGCAGTGATTTGCAAGTCTGAAGAGTAATCATCTTGGATCAGACAGAAGTGACTGATGTAGTGATATATGAAAACTATGACAAAGCAGTGCACCATTTTATATACCTCTAGTTTTGATTTTGGTTAGAAGTTAAGCAAGACAATAATAAAATAAATTGTCTTCTCTAGAAACTAAAGTAAAAACAAATCTCTAAGAGTCATAACAAATTTTACTTATATTTGTTAGTAAACAATTAAGAGATAAAAATCTTTAATATGAAATCCATTTTGTTTCCTCTAGAGACACAAAATCTATTGCTAAAACCTGAATGGTAGCCAGTCCTTTTCAGAAAACCTGAATCCATTTGTTTTAATATTGAGATACACTTGAACCACCTTCCTTGGAGACACACACATTAGCAGCATACAAATTAGCAGCATGTGGGTACTTGAACCAGTGCTTGCAAATCTGGGAGTAAGCATGCACAGTAGCTATTGCTTTGCACAGACAACAGCATTTCACAGTCTCTAGGAACTTCCCTCAGCTCTTAAGGCTGCTTGAAGAAAGATGTATCTGGAAGGAGATGGGTCTGGTAAAACAACAGTTAAAAGTTCTGAGATACGAAATAAGAAGTTTCAATAGACTTCTTAGACTCCTTCACACTTCACTGACTAAATACATAGCAAATCAGTTATGACAATTTGTGCTTAACTTTCACTACATTCCCAAAATACAGAGGTTCAATTTTGAAATTTGATCAATACTTACACCATCTTACATACCGAGTTAATTGGTAAAAAAGCTGCAATATATTCTTTGAGACTGCTCTGAGGAACTATTTAAGCATTTGTTACCCAATGTGAATAAATCTGCTGTTTGTGAATACTGATGATGGTTAATGGAAGTATTACATTGTTAGAAGGGTTTCAAAGTGACTTACATCAGCATGTAAACAGAATAAAAACAGAACTAAAAATATCGTACTGAAACCATGAAGGCATAATTTAGATGCACACACGAAATGCAAAATCCTTTTCCCCCTCAACAAGAGAAACAATAAAACATGTAAGTCACATCCAGAAAAGCAGCTTTAACAACGAAGTGACTGCTGTATAGCTTTGCGGCAGTAAATAGATATCACAAGCACATACTCTTTAAAGGCCACTACTTAAAATTTTGCTACGTTATTTTACGAAGGACATCTAGCAGTCTGCAGACCTCATGCATAAATAAGGATCAGTGTTGCAAACAAAAAGCTAATAAAAATCTGAGCAAAGACAACTGAAGTCAATTATACATTTTATATATTCTTTAATTAAGACCTATTGCCTATTTTATCATCTATGATCCTGACAAAACTCTGTCATTTGCACAATAACAGCACCTGCACATCAACTACTATCATCTCCTAAACCAGAAATGTGCATATGTATTTCTACAATAAGATTAATTAGTTTTAATGGAACACAGTAGTGCTAAAAGCAACAACTGTGTTTTCTGCTGCTTCTGCCCAGGTCTGCACACCCCTGCCCCTTATCTCATCCCAAAGTGTGGGGTGTCCCTGTTATCAGAGCTCCCCAAGTCAGTTTTAACTTGGGTCCATTTCCCTGCCTGTATCTGCATCCAACCACTCTTAATGCTCATGCAGGCAGGTAGAGCAACAGGCAGGGACTCCTGCAGTGTTTATTAAACTGTGATCTTCATCCTATAACCTGGCTTCATCATCTGAATCCAGCAAGCATTACACAGTGAATCCAGACCTGAAAACTGTTTCTGATGTAACAGTCACTTTTTGCTCAAGGACTCATCTTCTCCCAGCAAAAACACCATAAAAACTTAAAGAGGCTTAAACGAGCACTGCTCTTTCTCCTCTTGTGTACTCCTGCTCTTCTCCTGTACTGCTGACCTTAAGCAGTTTCCAGTGACATTCAGGTGCATAATTCAGGTTTCCGTACAACATCAGTTTGGAGTCCTGGTAGCTGGATTTCTACTGTTTAGCTCTTATTCTCTTCTTTACAACCAGAGCTAGGCATCACTACCAAAGGCATTTCATCTTTACTCATACAAGCTAGAAAATGTCTTATTATCATACTGGTCTGAATCTTGGATCTTGTGGAGAATGCAAAGTAAAAATTCAGCCAAGGGTAGGAAAGCAGAACAAGACAGTAATTGTTGACATACATATACATATATATTCACCACCCAAATCTGAATGCACTGGTGAAAAGCAGATGAAGGAAATAGAAAATAAATCAATTACTGCACAGGAAAGAAGTGTACCTTGGGAATGAGGCCTATGGAAAACAAGCTCACTAAAGCTGGCAGCAACTGACTGAATATATTTTTTATTTTACACATTACAGAAGGTGAGACAATATCATAGGCTTCCTCGCTGCTGAAAGGCCACTAGCAGTTTGGAATTATGAAAACCCTTTGAGAGACAGTAGTTGTAAGGTAGAATTACAGAGACTTGGTGGATCTACCTATGATTGATATAAAACTGAACATACTACTAATAATATATTTTCAGGTGTCATGTGTGTGAATTCATAAAGGGAATTCAAGGGATAGTTTTAAACAGACTCAATACTGCTATCAGAAATCAGACATCTACATTATGAAGCATCCTCTGTCTAAAAGGCAAGAGTATTCTTATCTGAAAAAAATCTCAAGTTATGCTTTATCCTGTCCAGTCACGGTAATTATTGCAATGATTTCCCTTCCTCTTTTACTAGGGGGAAAAAAAATCCATGATCTTATTTGATTCTTTAAGGAGAAATGACATTCTGGTACCATCTGATTGTTTTAGCCTATTTTTTCCAGAAAAATAATGCTATTATGAGAAGACTAAACAGAAAAGCATAAAATTTGAACCACATTTTCCACGTTCTATCAAATTTTGCAAGATACTGGATGTCTCAGATATGAATTTCGCAGAAGTTAGAAACCTTACAGAAAAATAAGACCCAACACAGCAACTCTTCAAGGAAAAGTAATCATAGCTTAAAGAAAAAGCAATCTACTAGCTAATCAGAATTCAGGTTCCATTTGTTGAAACCACAAGCATGATGCTCCTAATAAAGCCAAAAACCATTGAGAGAGACTGAAATGAATGGTGCATTTGAGAGACATGGCAGCAACCTGGAGTACCTGACACTGGACACTAAAATAAATAGGGAATGAACCTAGAAAAAAATTCAGGTTTTAAGTCTACTACTCATTAAACAACTCCATGGTTATGGAGTGTTCTCTAGCCATAGCACTTAAGAAAGAAAAAGAAAAGAACACTTGAAAAGCAGATACATATAAACATACACATAGATAATTTGAGTAAGTCAATACCAATTAAACAAAAGGGATGAAAACCACTGCAATTATTACTGTGACTGGACAGCTTTAACTATCTTGGGAGCATCCAATATAGCAACATAGATTTGTGCTGAGGTGCCTAAACAAAAGACAGAGCATCTCTCTTTTCATCAAATGTCCGATATGATAAACATAAATATAGAACAGTGGAAAAAAAGTCTCACTCTTTATTCTTCATACAAGTAAATATTATTTGTATATGTGGACTGTAAGCACACATGCATCCTTTTAAAGGTCTGTCTTTCAAAGTATATTTCATTTTTTTCCTCTTCCTCTAAGAAGAAAGTATCATTGAAAGACGTAAAGAAGTCCAATAAAATAAGAAACAGAATAACTGATGTTCCCCAAAATCTAGAGCAGATACAAATTATTGTTGACTCATATTGTAAATTGCCTGTCCACTACAAGATTTCAGAGTAATGCAACAAGGAAAAAAACATTTTTCAATCACTGCCATCCATCAACCTGGTAAACAAGTAAAATGTATACTCTGCCATCTGCTAGCTATTAGTCTGTGTAATAATAAAATATCATGTAATGTAATCATAAAAAACCACTATTATTACCTACTCTTTCAATTTATAAGCAAATATTTCTATCCGTCAAATGATTTTATGCTAGCATGAGGCTTGAACCTTTTGCACTGCTTACCATCAATCCAATTGTCGACCTCAGATAAGTCTGTCTCTTTATCAGTCCTCCTACATTTGGGAAATGCTCAGCATGGCAGAACTCTATTTGATCCCAGAAGAAATCACATGAAGAAAAGGGTCAGTAAATGATCCAGCTGTCAATGACCTGAACAGTTTAAAAACAACGGCTATGAGAGTCACTGTTCTTGGTCAGACTCACTTAGATGCTGTCAAGAAAGAAGAGAATTCTCAGTTCTAGGATTTTTTTTTTTTCTGCACCATATTTTATTTACCCCTGATACTCATCTTTAAACATATTGTATGAGAAAAAAACCTAGAAAAGTTACAATTTTCTCAAATTATAGAAACAGCTTTAATTTAAAATGCTTAAGTCAGAGAAGTAGAGCTTTTTTTCATAGATTTCCAACAAAAACTATCCGTTAGAAAGCAAACATGTCAATGTGTAACTCTGTGCAGGGAAACTGGTAACATTTTTCCGTGATATGTGTTATTAAAATATGTTTGAACAACAGTACTGATCTTATTCCTATACATTTCTTAACATACTGGAAAGTTGTCACATAAAATGATGTTCACTATTTTCACTAGCTCACAGAACTTGCTAGAGCTATTACACCTTCAGACCAATAGAAACAGGAGGTCCAGTAGTTTAGAAATCAGACACCTATTCCTTAAGTACTTTTAATTTACGGCAGAAAAAAAAATTAGATTTATGACAGGGAAAACTCTGCTTAAGGAGATTCTTTTTCCAACTAGCTAAATGCCAAAATGAAAGGTAATAGTGTAAGTGATACACAAGCCATTATTTCAGCTGTACATAACTACCCTTTGTTCTCATAGGTGATTCTCTGCTAACTTCAGGGTTAGAATCTGTTCCTGCATTGACTGAATGAAGTTGAACAGCATAACAAGGGAACACCTGGCATTTTGGTGGCCTACAAGTGTCACTGTAAACTAAAATAGTAACTTTTTTAAGATAGATAGATCTACTAAGTGAAGATTGACTGCAGAACTCTGAATGAATTAATATGTGTCTCAAGCTAAAGAAGTATCTTTTCTTTCTTCTGATCAGCTGTTTCACAAGCAGTTTCCTTATAATCTCCAGAAACCTCTATTTTCTTTTGATGTCTTGGTCAGTAAAATTCTGTCATATTTCACAAAGATTGTCACTACACCTTCAAGGTATGGTCCAGAGTCCTAAATCAATTAACAGTGTAAGAACACAGGCGAAAGGATAGGAGAGAGATTATGCTCTTAAAACACAAGTATGAAGTCCATACTACTGGAAATAGCAACCCCCATGCCGCCTTATTGCTTCTTGGGGTAAACACCTGAATCCCTGTAGCAATCAGGATTTTGTTTGAGGCAACAGCCACGCAGTATGGTGCTGCCAGTACAGTTTAGGAGCCCTCTAAGAGGAACAGAGATCTTCCAAACTACTGAAACAAGGAATGAACTCAACCAGATCTCTCAAACAAATCTTTCTCCTAAATCTAAACTTCGCATCTTCTCCAGGTTTTTATTAAACAGTTCTGCAGTTTGTATGGCAGACTCTGCTGCAATGGAGAATTAAGAGTTCAAGAACTGCACTTAAAAACTACTCTACCCATGTTGCAAGGTGATCATTTAGAATTTATGGAATGAAATGCATACGATGGTGAGATTTCCCATTTAAAGTTTTATATTAATACATAAACTGAGATATGTTCTTTCAGTTTTAGGCATTTTGAGGCAATCTTTAATTATGTAATCACATATTTGCTACAGAGTCCAAGACTGATACCAAAGTACTATCTTTGCATCACTGACACGAAAATTTAAAGGAAGTCTCCAAAAGCAAGGGCATTTCCTTTCTTCTGGATCAATTTTGCAACTATGCCATTTATAGTATATGACATAAAGGAATTTAGTGATTCACAGAAACTGAAGAAAACTTCAGTAAAGTATTGTGCAGTATTTTTCAGTTGAGCACAGGCACAAGGAGAGCAATAAGTCGGGGGGGAACATAAAAATCAGCATTAAGGTCAAGGTCACTGGGGAGCAAAACATGGGGGAACACATAGACAGTAGAGCCACTACGACAGTAAGTCAGTGTAACAAGTTCTTCAGCAATCTTAAAATAATTAAAATATTAATAAAATATAATGTGTAATATTCAATTTCAAAGAACAGATATATACTTACATACTTGACAAAAAAATAAAAATCAATAGGAGACTAGAAGAACGATTATTACAAATACATAGGGTACTGCAGACATTGGAAGAGATTCTAACAAGTCCAAATTCCAGCCTCATTCCATACATACAAATAGGGTCTTAACCCTTGTCTCTTGACAAGAGATTATTACTGAAACTCAGAGTAGGGGCTGGGCTCCCATTTTCCAAGGCAGAGTCCATGCTCAGCAATTCACTTCAAGTGCTTTGAGTTCAAGTGGTTTTTAAAAGGATCAGAAACTACTACAAAAATATAAGTGTAACAGGTGCATAGCTGTTATTTGTTTTGTCCCTTGCAATGATGAACCAATGACCTACCAAGTTAGCAACAGGTGAAGGGAAGTGCTGTAATATTCCACTAAATCAGTACGCATTCCAACTTCTAGGTTTATATTACAGAAATTATTTAATTTCTACTTTTAGTATGAGCAGGTATCAAGAGATCTTAAAAAAAAAAAGTCTTGGAAAAATGCATCACAAAATTTTCTCTAAAAAGCTATAAAATTAATAACAGTAATATGAGAATATTTTTAGAAAAATTTTTATAACAGTTTCTCAGTCAAATGGTCAAAACCTCCATAGAACAGAATATGGACAGGTTTTTCTGACATATATTTGGAATCACCTGCGTAATTCACCAGCTGCCACTTCCCTTAACTCATAGAACAGAAGTGCTGGTTTAAAGCAAAGCATACTTTTTATGCTTTAAAAATATGCTCCCAAAATATGTACCCAAAAGATATATTTTGGAAAAGACATACCAGACAGACTATATAAACACCTCCTCTCTCAATGCTTTCATCATGATTCACACAGACAGCACCCTAGATTTTTGAAGACATTTGCTATGAGGCATCAAGTAAACTAACTTCTCATTCCTGAAAATATCATTTGCAGCAGCAACAGCTTTTTTTCCTTACACTTCATTAGCACCGCAGTTGAGTCCCTTTCTTCAAAAGATGGTGGTGTTCATATAGAAAAAAAATCATTTTCACAGACATGGAAAGTGATAAAACCTTATGGATAACTTGATCTTCAACCACCTATGTAATTTTAGAAGCCCCTGATTAGCTAGAGGGTTACATGAGAAAAGCCTTACACCTTTCCACTTTTTTTTGCCCTTCAAGAACAAGTTTTAACTAGGTTATCAACTACTTTCAGATCCTTTATTCTTTTTGGAATATTACTATTCTCATGCTATGCAGCTTGATGCACACACCACAACACTACTTTTTCTGAACCCAGGTGAAAATAATGACACTTTATGGAGACAGGGGCAAAAACCAGACAGGTGTAAGCTCTTCCTCTCAGCTTTAGCCTAGAATGAGGACTCCCATTATACAGTTCAGAAACAAAAAAAAATAAATATATGTAAACTATGTTATATGGTAACAGAACTAAATGTTTCAGGATTTGCAAAACACTCCATAGTAGCTCTATATATCAAAACAGATGTCAACAAATAAAATCCTAACACCAATTTAAAAGCAATTAAGTATTCTTAGAGGGCATCACTTAAAAACTCTAGCTAAAACCAAACAGGCTTGGTATGTTCAATTAATCTGCATCTTACCCAGAAGTAAAAAATGAGACAGTCAAGTCAAGAATCAAAAATCTGCAAAATACACTGAAAACCCCTTCCCGTAGCTTCAAAATGAGAGTGGTTAAGCACTGGAACTGCCTGCCAAGAGATGCTGTAAAATCTTCATCTTTGTGGATTTTCTGAGCTTAACTTAAAAACACTCTGAGCCACCCAACCACACTCTGAAGGGTAGCCCTGCTTTGAGCAAGAGGCTGGACTATCTGACCTGCAGAATACCCTTAAACTGCAATTATTCTCCGATTTACCTTACTGCACACAGGAGAACTCCTTAATGAGACACTAACAAGAGCTATTAGAACTACAAAATATACATCCAGGACCTGAATAATGAGTTTCCCAAACAAACAAACAAAAAATTGTTATACTACCCTGGAAAGGTGATTTCTGATGAAAAATCAATTGGAATGTCTTCCAGTGAACTAACAGAGATGTAGTATTTTAACAAAGTTAACAAAAAAGGACTGCAGGTCCCAGGAGCTCAAGGCTCTGAAGAGACTTTAGCACAGAACAAAAATTAGGCATTGCAGTTGAGATGATTAAACCTCCTAGTAAAAGTCTGACCTCATGAAATCCTGTTCACTTTGTGTGCAATGCTCCGCAGGGCTCTAAAACTTGAAGGCATTCTAGACTAACAGGTCATATCTCCAGGAAAACGAGTGAGAAGGATAGCACCAAACAAACAGTGATCCCAGATTTTGTTTTTAATTTCAAACAATGTAAAAGCAAACACATGGATATGTAAACAGAAGTGTAGGAGCACACTCATTTCCCTGACTCAGTTTCCTCACCAGCAAAAACAAAACTCTCAAGACAAAGTTATTTTGCATATACAAACTTCTCTTAAATAGCTTTTTCTTTCCATCAGGGAATTCCTCAGCTCCCTTGAGACCAGATTGCTCCTATTCCTTCTTTCTCCATGCATTTCCCAAATGCTTTGGGAAATACTGCTCCCACTGGAATTCTCAGTTCTATTTATATGGTGATCTGTAGATCTGACTTAAAAATATCTTCACAACCTCTTAAAACATGATTAACTGCTTGTGAGTTCAGATGCGAAAAACCAGTTTGTCGAGCCAGTAGCTATTCCTTTGCCAAGGGTGATCCTTTTAATAATAATAATAAAGCACCAAACATTAACATCATTATTAGGCCTATGCCAGATGAAAGTTTTGCAATAACAGTTTTTGCACTTGTGAATTTTATTTCCTGTGATGTTTTCAGCCCAACATTTGTATTTCCACAGACCGGTATCAAACAGAATCAATACTCCAAAGACATCAGATTACCTGACAAATCACAGCATCCTTTCAGCCACACACTGATAAGAATCCCAAGTACATCAGAGTCTAATGAAGTTAATGAAATTTTGTAACAATTTAAATCAAAGTCACCACTGTTTCTGTCCTTCCCTATTGCCCTGTCCACAGAGTTCCTCTTTTGCTCTGATATTTAAACGACTGAAAGGTGTACTTTTTCAGAAAGTAATAATGATACTGGAGGAAATAAGAGGGACTTGAGGTTAATATTTGCTCTGAGCAGCTTTCTGAACCAGCCTTGATTGGTTTTATATAAGCACCAGCAATGACACAAAAGAACAGGGCACTCCTGCCTTACTTTTGCTTAAACAGCAACAGAATGCCAACCTCACAAACGTGAGCTGTAGTTAAAACAAAAGCCAAATGTCTTTTTTTTCCCCACAGAAGATGCACTCAATGCATCTATATCAGCATCTCTTTCCTGAAACACAAAATCATAGAATATACTGTGCCTTCCTGATTTTAAGCTAGTCTGTAAGTATTTATTGACTTCTTAAATGACATTTTTTTGGTCTCAGTTTCAAGGCAGCTGCTCTTTCCAAGTTGAACTGTAAGTTTTTTAGCCCCTTGGTTTACATGTGTAATTGGAGGTCAGAAAAAAATGTAAATTTATTTTATCCATTACAGAGCCAAATAGCATGATTGCCTGTAATCTAAGACACATGAGTAGAATGTTTCCTGAAATCTCTAATTCTACTGAATAGAGGCTTATTTTTGAAATCTTTTTGAATGGATTTTTTAAAAGGAAACTTTAAAAGGTTAAAGTCAATCCCATTATTTCAAATAGTCTTTACACAACTTAAGAATGTAAGACATTCAGTGTTGCCCAGGAATCCAATTAGACTCCAAATCAGAGAATCCAAATTACAAAAGCACCATAAAACCCACTGTGCTACTAACAGCATGATCATGTTTGTTATGCATTTTAGGAAAAGTTAATTCTCATCTAGTTTATATTGTACTAAAGTCTGATTTCACCTCCCCTGCCCACAACTTAGCTTGCACAGATATTCTTCTTTACAACAGTACAACTGTGAAGTCCCAATTAGACTGAGTAAATCTGCATGGGATGTTTTAGCCCATTCAAAATATTGAAATAATTCTTTGAAGTACTCTGTGGCACCATATGGTATTTTATCCAGTTTCATCATTTGTACAGAATAGCTTGCAGTGATTTGTTACACAACATCCTGAAATACTCTGCAGCTGTAGTCTGCAGGACCAAAAGCTCTCTCCTTTTCTTCATTACTTATTAGTATCTCAGGAATGCAAAAACCTTAGTAGAAGATCCACTTATAAGGGTATGAGGTTCTGGCCAAATCAGTCTCTATCAAAGACGGAAACAGGCAGAACACAAAATATTAGTAAGGAACATGTAAAAATTAATTTCACTGTTTCTCTTTGGGTACCTGTAGCTCTTACAATAGTAGAATTTTTGGAATTAAGGAGATAAGTATCACCTAGAGATTTTAACATGCTTGGCACTATGGGCAAACTTACTTAATGTCATTAAGAGCAACATCTGTTACATTTCCCACCACCACCGCCTTCTTCATTGTGCAACCAATGACTTATATTTTTTTTTAGCTTTCAATGTGCATTGGATGCATGTGTTCACCTGCCTCTATTTTTTAAAAAAGATTAGCCTAACAGAAGTTCAATGGGATACATCAACAAGTGTGGGTTTCGTAGCAGACAGATCTGGGCAGGTTAGCAACTGCAGATAAAGCAGTACTGCCTGATCTCTACACCTCTCCCCTGTCCTTGATAATTATTCACAATAGCAACAGAAGTGATTGTACCAAAGCAAAGCTACTGCAGTTCCCAGCCCAATACATGAATTCACAATGTTAGAAATTTCCCAAAATATCACTGAACAAAAATCATTTCTGGATGACAACGCAGCTGGTGACCATAGCTAAAACTAATTTTGGCTAGTTTTACTAATACTTGAAACAAAATACAGAGATGAAAATGAAAAGTGAATACTAGTGAATATACATGGTTAGAATACAGTTTATGGAGAAGCTATCTAAACACTGCCTATGCAAGTTGCAGATATAGAGCCTTACAAATAAACTGACAAATAAGGTGGGAAAATGCTATTTAAAGCCAACATAGGGTCCTAGAATATGATATATATAATATAATAATATATATTAACAAAAATATATAATATATAATAATAATAAGTAGTATGACAAATTTATAAACCTTACCAAAGGAACTTGAGGTAAAACAGGAAGGACAGAACGTTGTTTCAGGTATTTTTAAGATTTTGTTCAAACTTTGCGACATTCCATAAATTAATCCAAAACACAAATTACCTATTTATTAGTATGCTATACTTGCATTACCATATGCTTTCTAAAGCTAACTTAACTGTGCACATGACGTAAGTGTGGCTGCATTTTCCAATGGTGTGAGTCCTTTGTGATTACCAAGCAAGCAATGAATTTTATTACTATAGTGATAAAGCTTGTGTATAAGTCTTAGAAAATATGAATTCTCTCTTTTTTCCCTCAAAGGAGAGTTCCACTGTTACAAAAATGATGGCTAGCAAAACAATTATGTCATCAAAAGACAACTAATTTAGCTAGAACTCAAGATCTATCAGTAATGCTGCTCACAAGTGTTCCTGAAAATGTTTATGATCCTGTCAAAATGGCACTAGAAGACTACAACAGTTTTTCAGATATCTGATATTCAAGAGAAAGCTGAATGAAGTTAGAAAAAGAAATAGTGAGAAAAATGATTCGCCTATTCCTAAGTGAAATTTGAAGTTTATGTAAAAGTATACATTTGTATACTAGCATTAAAAATTGTTAAATCTCTAAAGACCTACATCTGGAGAAGTATCCAATAAACTTTATAAACAGCAGCTATACTTGTAAATGGACTACACGTTTAAGTCTTGAAACGTAACAGTTAAAACTAGCAAAAAATACCATGCATTAGTTCTTCTAAGACAGAACTTATTATAATGGCAAATTCTACTGTGTACAGCAGTTTTGTGCATATGGAATAGTATTTCCTATTTCCAAGGAACACTCATGTATAGATTTAAGTTCCACCCACTGTATCTGAACACTCTCAGAATAAGGAAATGCTTACAGTGGTGTTACAAATAATAAATCCACTCGCAGTTACTTACAATGAAACAAAATATCTCCCCTCTCCCCCTCAATTTACAAGTATAAAAAGACTCAGTTATCTAAGTGAAAATACCACATAAAACTAAACAGAATGCTAAAAAGCTACTTTGTATGTATTATTAGCAGCAATATTCAGCTATTTAGCATTAAAGAATAATAACACTAAACCCTCCCTTGGAGGTGATTATTTCCATTGTTGATAGGTCAGTAACTGAGATTTCAGAAGTTAACCTCTGACTAAAAGATATCAAGTCTTTTTAGGTCATGGGGTCCTACATGAGGTCTCAGAAGACAAGCATAAAAGTTCTAAAATAACAAGGACACACACAGGTTTCTCTTAATTTGCCCTGTTGGATTCCCATAATAAGTGCTTAACAGCTCCAACCCTAGAGCAACTGTGCAGTCATCAACAAGACCATTTACCACATGATTTAGCAAACGCATTTTCAAGATTTTCACTTACATCTGCTACTCAGAATTGGAATAGAAATTAATGCAAGGAAATTTATTGATAATATCATTCTTGTATTCACAGTTGTTTGTATACCAGATCCAAGAGGAGAAAGAAACTGAATTTTCAGGAGGCATACAGAAGTTGTATAGGAGCAGCCTCCTTCTGCCCCATTTACTGTGTTGTGGGAAGTCAGTCCAGGACTGGGTCCTTCCTTTCTTCCCGACCAAGATTTCAGTTTGAAGAAAGGCAATGAAAAAAAAATCATTCAAAATGTAGCATCATTCACATAAACCAGTAGTGAAATCCATGTTGTTTGTAATATTCGTAATGAAGTACACGGCCACCTTTCACAAAATAAGCCACTTGGCTTTGTTTGCCCCACATTATTCTAACTGGGAATCTGAGCACCACACAGACATGTGAGTAACAGCCCAGCTAACTGTGGGCCTGCTTTCTGCTGTAACACCACCAGTTAAACATTTCAAACAGCACAAAGCACAAATGTAAGTCAGCACACTAGTTCAAATCAGAGATACCCAGAAGACTGTAGGGACTATATTCAAACTGATGGATCAACACTGTTTGCCTGCTCTCTCACTCACACTACCTTTCCCACGAACTTCTGTGAGGGCAAGGATCAGAATGCAAATTGAGAGACGAGAGCAGGAACCCATTTTAATGGCCTCTCTCTCCCCCACTATGTTCTCCATGCTTAACAATCCCTATTAATTAAGTCTATCCACATAGTTCTTGTGTGGTCATTCTATTTCTTTAAGGACTATGCCAAACAAAGGATACAACTGTAGCTGAAGTCTTAGCAGTATTGATTATAGATCTTGCAACATAAACTTCATTTCAACCTTGGGGTTGCTTAAACTTTTTTAATCCCTCTCCCTCAGCTGTAAGGCAATGGGATATACACTAACCTTACATATTTTCCTTTACTAAAATGGCAGTAGGGGTCAGTATACGCTCACCATCCTGGATTTATTTTGGTTATTCCTCCAGCCCATCAGCAGTAATTTAAATATATACAATGAAATATGTCCACACAGAATGATGGTCTACTGCTGCAAAGAAGTGGGCATTTTCTGAAGAGCAAAATCTTCTCTTTTACCAGAATGAATGTCAGTTGATTTCCTTAAGATTATTTAGTTCTAAACATATACTAAAGCACTGATGACTAAGTTCAAAAAAGCTTACAGTCTTTTCCACCATCTCATATAAACAAACAAGCAAGAAAAAAAATTCAGTTTCTGCTAGAGAAGAAGGTAGCTGATTATTTCATATGAGGAGCCATCAAAAGTCTTTAAAAACCCACACTGTTCGAAAAGACCCAGAATGGAAGGAAGTTAGGTTAGACTGGTGTTCTCTTCCCTCCCCCACAGGAAACCCACACAAACCTTCAACTCTAATTTGTACTTCAGGCATATTACTATCATCATCTTGGCATGTGTGTTTCTAGAGACAGAATAAACTCATTTGTCTTAGTTACTTTTTCGTCTTTTGGTTTGTCATCTTCCACCACTTCTCAAAGACCCTTCATTACAACTCTGAAAAATCCATGACTAGGAGGACAAAAGAAAAAGTATCAGCAGAAACCAGACATGATTTCTATCTTCTCCTCTTAAAAAAAAAAAAAAAAATTAAAAAAAAGAGTGAACAAGCAGAAGGTACGACGTTAGAGCTTAACATCAATTAATTTCAGTTTCCAGAGAAATAATAGAAATAAATCGTCAGGATGGATAAACAACTGAGTTGCCATCTGCTTCTGTTCTCAGCAGCTCTTTGGAAACACAGCTACCTCAGTGAAGTGTTTGCCAAATACTGGAGTAAAGAGGGCAGTATGTAAACTGAGAGGAGAGAGGCAACAAAGCAAAACTTTGATATCCACTCATCTGTAGGAGTTACTTACATATGTCACCTTTCTAATCATAAACCAGAGAATCTCTTCAGATAATGTAAGCACCACATGCAGCCTGGATCTGTATCTTCCTGTTTGACGCTCCTACACCTGCTGGCACACAGAACTACTCAAACAGAATATTTATTTGTCCAGAAACATTCATGCTACCTCAGTAAAGTAACATAAGTAAAGTAACATAACCCTGCACAGAGAAGCATTTACACCTTTGTTTTCCATTTCCTTAATATGCAACTGATCTGATTACAAGCAGACATTATAACAGATTAATTACAGACTGGAGAAGTGTAAAATTATTTTTAAATATAATTTTTTAATATAAAAGTACTTTTCATCTAATTCTGAGATACACATGATTAGATAATTTACTACACACATCATCCAGAGATGTCATTGCAAAAATTTGCCATTGCAAAAATTTATCATTCCAGGTACAAGTTCACTCAACTGGCCACTTCCTTAATGACTGGATAGATAAGAAAACTATCAATATTATATTCTTCCATTAGTTTCTCACAAATGGCAATTGCCCAAGGAGCAACCTGAATCACTGTTGTAACTTTAAGAATGTCACAGTTATGCATATTGGCTCATTTTTCTTACCAGTTTATGCCTCCTGCCCCCAAGGTATGACAAAAAGAAATCCTAACTCCTCAGAAGTTACGAAACACTGCTGAATCAGCAGTATCAGAGTACAACAAACATGCATGAGTGAACACACACAAAAAGTAAAATTAAATTTCAAGGTCCTACTAAAAAAGTCCTAAAAATCAGTCCAGAGGCATACCAAGTTTAAAAAACAACAACAACAAAAAGAATCAAAACAAGGAAAAAGCAGAAAAATAGCTAGGAAAAAATGTTAGCACATAGAAGTATAGCCAGCAGAAATATGGCAGAGCACACTAGATTTCTTTTGCCTGTTATAAGTGGTCATATGCATCAGAGTCTCTGCACCTCTCCCTCAGAGCTCCCTTTTCTTTCAAACCTGTTCTCAGATTCTGGTGGAACACAACTCTCCTTTTGAGTTTGTTTTGGTATAAAATACATGACTACTGGACTATTAGCCAAACATTCACATGACTTTTGTAATTTACATCAACTTAATGATCCCCTTCATCTCAAATTCAGACAACTGTAAGAGTTACAGTTTCTGAACAGTACTTATTCACTACCTGTGAGCAAGTATAACTGGACACTCACTCTAATTTTTCTAAGTAAACTATAAAGAAGAATACTGTTAAAATGTTCTAGTTTAAAAAAGTGACAGAATTTCTAGACAGGAAAAAAATGTTGCATTTTATTTTTTAAGCAAAAAATTCTAATGCAAGAATTAACTTCCAAATTATTCTTTCCTGAAAAGAAATAAAATAAAAACAAGTGTCTCTGTCACACAGTTCAGTCAATGATGATTTAGTGACACATTTACAATATGCTTTCCTGAAAGCAAAATAGAGAAAATAAATTCATCCAAATAATCTAGTGACATAATACTAAACATGCTACTCGAAAAATTCATCAAATGAGTCATTATCTCAAAGCCTTTCAGTTTAGCTGTGGTTAACACTACATGAACAGAGTTGTCTTGGACTGTGCTCACCAAAGCTCTAAAAATATGTTTGAAATGATCCTGTTTAACAAAGTTTTCAAGATAAAACTTCCTGAAATTAAGCAAGTGCCAGTTTTCTTCAGCTGTTCTTAATTTTTCGACTCAAGGTCTTCTTGTGCAGTAATAGAATATGAAGATGAAATAGGTAAGTGCAGTGAGATCTGCACCAGAAGGGAGTAAGACACATGGGTAGAATGACTCTCAAATCACCACTGATATGCAATTGTCCAGGAGCAGAGACAGATCCTTGCCACAATCATGAGAAAGCTTCTGACTAATATATATAATTTTTCCCCCTACCTTCAACTATTGCAACTTAGTCGAGAAGATCAAGATTTTGAGCTTGTTTTGTAAAACCAGTAGATTATATCTTGAATGATCTCCAAAAACTATGCTCTTTTTTAAGCCCTGAGAGTACTCACCTTCAGTGTCCTCCCCAGTATAATTTCAAGTGCATCGAAATGCTTATTTCAGTAAAGAAGTTAGCCCCGAATAAATGTAACATATAAAACAAAATGTGCAAAATTTCATATGTGGCACAGCTGCATGGAACAGCCTCTGTGAAACAGGTCTCACTGCTAAGTGTTAGCAAGGACAACTAATAAGCCACCTAATCTAGCACATATCTTTTATCTTCCTTAAACTTTTAGATAAACTAGATAAACTAAAATGTTTAAGGAATTTTGGGTTCAAGAACTGGTTTGAGAAAACACTTGTGTTAAATTAGAAGTATTTCTCAGGACATGCTAATCCTGAAAAAGCTAAATGCTGGAAGGTCAGCTTTAGGTCGATGTACACCTCCTTCTTGACATTGCAACACAGCAGAAACAAAGCTCCCAGGCTCTTCTTCCCTGAGAGACAGCTAGGGCTATCAAAGAGACATCTGCAGATTTCTTAACGAAAACACTGATCTAAATCAAACACTCCTGGATGCAAATAGTGCATTAAGTCAGGCGACTTACGGAGAAGTTCTAAATTTATCATGGAAAGATAGCAGCAGCTTAATTAAGGCTGTTATCAGCTTCCACTGTGAATATTTGCTATCAGCTCTCCAGTTCTCGCCTCAGACATCTGACTTGATTTAGCAACTAATATACATTAAAGACAGAGTTCAATATTTATAGGAAAGTTATGTACAAATACACATTCTAATTTTCATCTGTTTTACCATAAATTACTTGCTCCTTTAAGTAGATTTTCACCCAAAAAATTATTTTAATTAAAGCACACTGCTTTTGATAGTTTGAATAACCAGTGCTTCTAGGGATCTAAAAGTGAACATTTAGTTCATGAAGGCATTCACTGATAGCTACACAAGTTTATTTTATTAATTCAACTCCCAAGATTTTCAATAAGGAGAACACCTCACCTTTTATGAGGTTGTAAGGAGTCATGAAGACTACTAATATGATCTTTCTGTACAGACAGGTACAGTAGAAGCTGTTCCTTTGGTCTTCAGATAACTGAGCTCTGTGTGTGAACAATATTGTATCTTGAACACCGGCGGTGTACAGATAATTGTTAACCTGTTTCCTTTAGTTGAAGTTCATTTTATCCTTCTGGAAGTAAGTCTTTTTTCCACCTTTTCTGCTTCATCTTCCTCGCCAAGAAATCCAGAAATTTTCAAAAACAGATTACAGTTTATTAAAAATGTACACAATTCTCAAAAATATTTACAAAACCTGACTACAAAAGAAGCCAGCTTGAAAAATGACTGAGATATTTCCTCTTCCTCTTCTACAGCATTTTTGTGCCCACTTTGTGCAACACATGAACTTAGCCTCTGAAGAACCAGAGCCGTTAAGACATTATCATTACATGGCAACTAGAGACAATGCCCCAAGGTGACACTGAAGTAAAAAGTCAATGGCAGATGTGGCCTGTTCTATCAAAGCCCTGCTGTCAGCAGATTCTCTCTACGACCAAAGAAAGATACGAAGGTGATGTATTGTTGCAAACAGGGAGCTGCAGCTGACGAATACTTTCCATGTTCCTTAAAAAAAGCAAGCCCCAATCCTTCAAAGTGATCTATGAAGCCAGTGATGCTTTAGGCAAGTATACAGGTTCCTCCTGCACTGAAAAATTAACTTGCATGAGGTCACACTGTAGTCACACGTTTCTTGCAATGTTCTTTGCTGATAATCTTTTAACAATTTTAAAGCTTCAAAAAGAATATGGGTGTTCATTTGCAAACATCATTAGCTTTATCAACTATTTATCACTGTTTTTGTAATGTTAGGAATTAAAAACAGACAGAACAAGCATGGCAGAAGCCATGCAGAGGAAAGAAGAAGAGCTTTTAGAGCAAAACCAAATTGAAGTACTTTTCAAGAAGCAGCTAGAGCTACCAAGTGAAGATTGAATACTTGCTCATCACATCATTTACAGATCCCTAGAGGAAACAATTTGCCACTGTCCAACAACATTGAACAGTCAGTGATAACGTCTTTATTTAGGCTAACTCTTTCAACAATAAAAGATGGTGGCTTATTTTTTCCTCCCAAAATGATCTAAAAAATTCATTTTTTTTGGCTAAGTTTTTTACTATTCAATAGGGAGAAAGTAGTAATGTGCCTTTGTGAAGTGAAATTATCACCACATTGGTCAAAGTCAGAAATTTCCCAAAACTTTCCTCTTCTGTCATCTGCCACACAAGAAAAATTAGTTAGCTAATGACAATACTAGCTAAATGTGGTCTTGCCAATATAAGGCAGATCCCATACTGATTTCAAGGGAAATAACAGTGGTGTACAGGAAATCTTGAGACAACAAATTTCTTTAAGGCAAGGACAAGTCCTTGCTCTTCTTGGTAACTTTCACAACATCTAGCTCATGACACCTATAAAAATCACCTTTAAATAAAAAGCCTCACAAACTAGCCTATATCTCAGATCCAGAAGACCCTATACAATGAAATAATAGCCTTCCCCTCTTAGTGACCAATATACTCAGCCTTACACTGAAAATATTCTTCAAAGCTTCACTGTAATGCCTCATTGTAATTAGAGCTGTACAAAACTGAAACTATTTATATGCTGTGCTTCCCATCCCACCTGTGTCAAAAACAAAGCAAACACCTAGAGCTTTACATATGTAAAACTACACAGCAAGACAAATACTGCAGGTTGCAGCCACACACAGAGAAGTTAGAATGGCCAAAGATTCCTAAGCAGTCCTGTCACCTTGAGCATAATTACTATCATGGATCTATATGTGCATTCACAAAATGCTTAAAACAAAAAAAAAACAAACAAAGAAACAAACCAAAAGACACAAAAGAGGAACAGAGAAATTCTTACTAACAAACTTTTACCATGGTTCCCCACCCAGCTTGGGGAAACTACATATGAAGTTTTATGCTGCATTGTTTTTTGCAGCCAAAATGAGGATGGATTTAAACCCCTTTGCTCTGTCCTGATTTCACTCTTTTTTGAGGGGTTAAAGTAGAGACACCACAAAGTAGTACCTAGAAGTTACAGAATTACACAAAATTTTTACATCTCTGCCTGAAGGCATGTTGTTTCTTTAGTTTTTGGTTTGTTTTTTTTTTTTTTTTTCTGCTTTATTTTAAGTTTTAGATAAGTCAGAACACAGGTTAAAAACTAACAATATATTACTGGAGTATTTAAGAACTTTTATAAGGACATAAATTAGAAGGCATTCTGAAGAGCCTGAATGACATGGAAAAGAAATAAATCTTTTCAGTGTTTAAAACTCCATCTAAAGTCTTTGGCTTTTTCATGCAAACAAGGGAAACAACAGAAAATTAAACATGTATTCTATGGAACATTTCAGTAAAGGCCAAAAACATGTATTTCTTTATTTTTGAACTCTGGTATCTTTTGTTATATTCTCAGCAAATACAGCAGATCTCAGCAAGATATTTAACCAGGTTAAAAGACACTGTGACTGAAGTTCTGAGAACAAAAGCAGGTGGAAAATATGATTCGCTTTGCATTAAAAACATTCCCTTCCATCACTGTCTTATGCAATTCATACTCAATTAAAAAACCTCCAAAATTTTCATCATTTATAAGATTTTTTTTTTTCAAATTAAAAATAGCTGATTTAATTTTCAGTCTGTTTCATGAATTCCATCAGTTATTCATACATTCTTTGTCATTCAGTTTGGCTACCAATCAAAGTTCTACTCAAAAACAAGGACAAAAAAGCAAGCAGGATCAGGAGTACAGTTGGATTTCCTTACACTAACAACTATCATAAATTATTTACTAAACTTCAAAGCTTTGAAACTGGTGATGAATATAGTGGGAAAAATAAGATGTGTTTGTTAACTATCAATTATTTATTACATATGTTTTACAGTATCAGTTATGCAGAAAATAATAAAAATGTATTGTGTTCGTTTCATTACAATTTACTGTTTTTTCTATCCATTCAGAGATTATGAATGGATTATTTGGTAACTTTTCAATAATAAAAGATGAAAAACCTGACATGTTAAAAAAAAAAGGATTGAATCTGTACTTTGCAGTAAGAAACTTACAACTGTATATGCAAAACATTAATCAAGACTAGGGAAAATGAAGTATTGAATCAAAATAAACTACTTACATAAGCCAACTCAAGTAATAAAACATTTACAGCATAGAATACAAATGATAGCTGAACTAAATTCAGTTCCAAACCAGACAGATCAAAGAATTAACATGTCAGTCCTTCTAAGCAAAGCAGGATACCATCTTGGTATGTTGAGCAGCTAAGGTTCCAAATTTTTTTCTGATTAGAAGTATGTCTGGGATGCCCAGCTGTATGTCAGATAGCTATAATTTGTAATGTGCCTTAGGTCAAAGGTGATAAACTTCACACTTCTAACCAGTGTTGTTTGTAATAGATTGGATGAAACAGGTTTGCAAAAGAATCAATAAATGTAAAGGCTGGAAAGAATTAGAGAGGCTTGCAGGCTTGTACCTATTGTCTGGGGGAATTAGATGTCAGTTTGAGCACTATAACTCCAACAAAGGTTTCCTAGTTTTAATTTACTAGAACGTATAATGGGCGATGTAGAAGCTGGGAAACACTAGCCAGTCTGAATACATTACTTAACCAACAGTTTAATGAATGCTACAAACATTATTATAGTCCGGGCTTACTTTCTCTGCTCATTCATTCTTACTTCACAATCTTATCATCAAAGCATATTTCTTTGTGAGGCTGTTCCACTTCAAGTCTCAGAAGCAAGGAACAATACAACATGCTCAAAACATGGATCTAAATAAATTGCAATAAACAGCAATGCTAAAAGCTTTATAAATAGGGATACAGAACTTTCTAGTACATGTCACACAGACAGCATACAAATTTGCATGGCTTAAGCGCTTCTACAGATTAGCAATATTATATCCTAAATATATATCTGAAAAAAATCTTCCATTTGTAAACTATTGTATAAAAACAAATGTATAAAAGATGACAAGTAAATACATGTAGGCCACAGCGGAAATAATAAAAGAAAAAAAACACCACCAACAGCACATTGTTTAAAAATCAAAAAGACTGGTTGATGTCAGAACACATAGCACAAGACTGGTTCACATATTAAAAGGAATAATAATTTCTTTCCTGAGGACGTTTAAGTCTTCAGTTAGTTCTTGTGAAACAAAAGATCCATACCCTTTCCTAATCAAATATTTCACAATGATCTGATTTTTAGTCCTCATTTCAATCTGACTTTAATTCAAATGTACAACCTAAATCAAAGGGGCACAATTTTTGTGCTCCATTAACATAATTAAGACATGAGGTATGGTTTAACACCACACTGAGCTTCAAGGTTTACCTTTGATTTTCACAATATGCTTCCTCACATTATCTGATATATAAAGTAGAAAATGAGGAAACAAAGGTGAACAAACTATCCATAAGCTTCTCCAAACAAACTATATGGTCTAGTGTTCCAACAGATAAAATGAAATTTTAAACACACAATAGGGTTGTTTAATGCCATATTCCACTGGGTAATTGGATACAGAAGGTTGGATTTTTCCATCCCAGGTTTCCTCTTCAAACCACAAATTGTTCATGTGCAGCTGATAAGTACAGTATCTCTGAAACTCCCTTTATAACCCACTGCATACATTGAAACAATCACTGGAGTGCATTTTTTTCCCAGGGAAATGCGTAAAGAACCCAATTTCTCAAGACAGAAATGTATTCTATCACAGGATTTTGAATAACAAGTTATTGAGTTCTTGTTCTATCATGATGGCAAAGTCTCGCTTGGGACTTTTTGGTTCATTTGACAAGAAGTTGTTATGACTGTAAAGAAAAGGTATACATGTATCTACATCACAAAGAATGTCCTTGTTACCGAGAAAGACTTTATCAGTATTCCTACCTCCAGACAAAACTAAGCATAACCTACATTCATTTCTATGTCTTAAATTCTTACATGTTAAGATATGAGGATTTTGGTGTATTTTCCCTACTATGTATAGTGTTGCACGACGTTAATTTTGGTTTCTATCCTGTCAGCAACAACCTGGGTGGTTAATATACTCACATGTGCTTTAACTAGTACAAAGTATTGCTACACTAGATCTATAGCAATAAATATACACACTTGACATTCTGCTTTCTTCTCATTTAAAACTACTTTAACAACTTGAGAGCCTTGTCACTTGGATAGCCAAGGTCATGATTTTTGAAGAAGGTTCACACTGCAAGCAAATCCCAAAGGGCTATAAGAGCCTCTCTTTGTCTGGTCACATCAAAAGGAAGTTTTAAAAAGGGTTAATCATTGCTTTAAAATAAAAAGAAAATGCACTCCACAACAGAAGCTCCTGTTTATGCTCCTTTGGGCTGTTCATTGTCGAAATCTAGTTGACAGAAATTGGAATGAAAAGCTTAGAAACAGCTATTCCTAGAAATAGCTGCCTCAGAAAACCAGGACACACGATTAACCTTTCTGGTGTATCCTTAGCCTTGTAAATTGTAGCACTCCACAGTGCAGAAACATATTACGCAGTTCTTTCTCTGAAAAGAAATCTTACTCAAATTTATATTTCAGCATATTCTTTTATCTCTACAATAACACAAATCTAAGTTTTTGAGATGTTAAAAAATAAATCAATAGTTCATTCTTCTGGTAGCCCCTCCCTTGTCTAAGAAATTAGGAGTTACTGCCACCCTTATACAACCAATGAGCACCCAATTTTCAAACCTGGGGCATAGGGGCTGAGCAGTGCATTATTTTGGAAGCAGGTAAAACACATCTTCAGTCAATAAACTTTTTCACTGTGAGAAACTTCAGGGAAATACCATGCTGGCAAAAAGTGTGATTCACCTTGCCTCAGCCAAAAACTACATCCCCAGATACAGACTCCTGTAAAGTCCATTATCATTATGGGTAAATAACTGAGCAAATAGCTAAAGTATTCTTTTACTGCCAATGAGAGAGGGAAGCAGCATACTTATTCCATATATCTATTTGCTGACTAGGTGTGGGGGAAGTAGGAAGTTCTGCATTTCATTGCAGTCCAGCTAGAATGCAGTATGCAAGCAGCTTTTTTTGTTTATGCTCAGGTTCAGAAAGAAGAGGAAAACAGGTTGGTGGATAGTAACAGACAGCTGAAGCAGTCTGTTCCTACTTGATAGTTCATGTGAAACTAGTAAGTATTTACCAAAGGGATGGGCAACACCAGCACAGGTTGCTCAGAGAGGTCATGGGGTCTCCATCCTATAGGTATTCAATACTCAGCTGTGCCAGATTCTGCCTCTGGGATGGGGCAACCCCATATGTACGTACAGACTAGGGAATGAGATGCTGGAAAGCAGTGCCACAGAGAGGGATCTGGGGGTCCTGGTCACTGGCAAGTTGAATATGAGTCAGCAGTGCCCCGGCAGCCAGGAGGGCCAACCGTGTCCTGTGGGGATTCAGGCAAAGCATCGCCAGCCGGTCGAGGGAGGGGATTGTCCTGCTCTGCTCTGCACTGGGGTGGCCTCACCTTGAATATTGTGTGCAGTTTTGGGCACCACAATATAGGAAAGATATTAAGCTATTAGAGAGCGTCAGAAGGAGGGCAACGAATATGGTGAAAGGCCTTAAGGGGAAGCTGTAGGAGGAGAGGCTGAGATCACTTGGTCTGTTCAGCCTGGAGAAGACTGAGGGGAGATCTCATCACAGTGTACAACTTCCTCATGAGGGGAAGGAGGGGCAGGCACTGATCTCTTCTCTGTGGTGAACAGTGACAGAACCTGAGGGGATGGCCTGAAGTTGTATCAGGGGAGATTTAGGTCGGATATTACAAAAAGCCTCTTCACCCAGAGGGTGGTTGGGCACTGGAAGAGGCTGCCCAAGGCAGTGATCACAGCACCAAGCCTGACAAGAGTTCGAAAGGTGTTTGGACAATACTCTCAGGCACATGGTGTGACTCATGGGGATGGTCCTGTGCAGGGCTCAGGTCGATGATCTTTGTGGGTCCCTTCCAACTCAGCATATACTGTGATTCTGTGAAACCAGTTCTTAATAGGAGGGAAGGTTCCTAGTGTTTCAGAAGCTTTTACTTGCTCATCATTCAGAAAGGAGAGCCTTTCCTTAACTCGTCCTTTTCAGACAACAGTATTTCACTTGCATGAACATACTTCAGTGAATGCTCTATGGCAACACATTCTGTTTCTTTTTTAAACTTAATAGCATATTCTTCCCTGGGTTAGTTGTCAAAATAATCTAGATACTTGGAAGTTTTCCTTCCCGCCCACCCTCCCCTGTCCCCTTTAATTCCTTACTGGATACAGCCTTATATACTACAAAAGAAACAAATTAACTTGAATTTTCTTCTGTCACATTCTAGAGGAAAGTTCCAAGATAGTATAAAAACAGACTGATTGCTTTATCTAATTATATCTCATTAAATACCACCCCAGAGAACATTTCCACATTTTAGGTACCCCATGTAAATTTCCTTCCCCCCTCTCACCAACCCTTATGAGTCTCTATGTAGCACCTAGTTCTGCTGAAAATTTTTATTCCCAAGTAGGTTTTCTATGGAGATATTTCCAGTGTTAATCTAGACTACAAAGGCAGAGCAGAAGAAACATGCAGCTAACAGACAATACCTTAAATTTAGCACTAACATCACAAATTTTTCTTTCCACAAAACTAAACCTGTCACTTTACACCTGTTCATGAAGAAGGAAACAACTCTCTATTCCAGCAACTTCTATTTACCTTTCAAAACAAAAGTCTAGGCTTACTATGCTCCTCTCCAGTACAGGAATCATTAACATAAACTATCTCTCGATTCATGAGCATCACAGCAGGGAACACATTACTTTCTCCCATTCTGCATTTGCAGTTGATTTTTCCATGTTTATGCTGTTGGGACAGAGAAGAAGTACTGCATATTCACCTGCAGACACCTTTGGACGCGCACCTGACAGTGCTTTAGATTAAGTACTTGGCTCAAGTATCTGTGTGGGACACTTCATCTGCTCCACAGAGATCTGTAAGAACATACTGCTATTAAGTCATTAATATGGTTTTGCCTATTTGAGATATTTTTTAGTGCTGGTGGCCAAGCCATTTATCATACTAGACATGGTACTGGTACAGCTGATCGATAGTATTTGAAACTTGCCAAGACTGAAAAAACAAGCCTACTACAGTCCAGGACAGAAAACACATGGCTTACATATGCACAATCAGTTATGAGAGATGAAAAAGAATGAAGTTTTTTGCTAATGATGCATTAACAAAGCTATTCTGTTTGTTAAATGCCATGCAGACTACATAGCATTCATTAGCACAATCCTCATCTGAATTGTTGACATCATTTACATAAGACAAGTATCGTGCTTCATAAAGGCCTGACTAAAATGTTTGTGCATTTTCTTGAGTAAAATGGCACATTCTATTTTGTCAGTTACACATATTAAAAAGAAGGAAGCAAATTAGGACAAAATAGCAGAAAAAAAAAATCATCTTATTACCTTTAAAATGTTCAGGTAGTTTCTGTGCTGCAGAAACCACATATACAAATGCCAGATTGTCTTTATTTCTCTTCTCTACAGTTAAACCAGCCAACAGACCACATATTGGTAGCTGTCCTAAGGAATCCATTTCAACTCTTGAAACAAAATACTTCAAACCAGAGCATTTAGTAAAAATTCAATTATAATAAAAGACATTTCAGCTTACAAAGGTGTTAACTCCGCATTTCTGTTCCCATTTTAAAAAATTGACCAGATTATCCTTATTTTACTGGCTAAAAATAGTTAGTAGCTAAGCCAAAATATTTGCTTGCAATCCAAAGTGATCCCCACATCCCAAGAACCCTTTAGATAAAATAGTCCTATCAGGAGCCTGAAAATAATTTTTTTTAGTGGTTATTATCCTTTCTGATTTGCAACTTATTACTGTTTATTCTTCCTCTATCAAACAGCTCCCAAACCTGGGGCCGTATCTGTGAGTCCTACTGTATAATTTACAGTGACAAAGGCTGAAATTTAAAACCATGTAGTTGATCGACTCACATCTTTAACTTACAGTTTTAGCTCCTGATCACACAGCTCTATACAGCTTAAAGACCCAATGTATACAAGAGCAGCAGCCCAAATCAGTTATTAACTATGATATTAATGACTGCATTTTTCTACCTAAGAATCCCCAAACCTGCCCCTAAACTTCTGGCTACTGGCTACTCTATGTTACAGCTAAGCAACAGAAACAAGGATTTTCCTTACTTCTCCTGAACTATGTTTTCAGCAGTTGATTTCTGGGAGGCCATGTGAGAACACAGGGAGTTCTTTTGTTTTGGTTTTCTGTTTGTTTGAGTATTTTTACTGTTTTGGGGGGGTTTTTTTGTTTCATTTGGTTTTTCTGGGGGATGAGGAGGAAAGTTGGGGTTTTTTGGGGTTCGTTTTTTTGAGCCTTTAGAGAAAAATAATTATTAAGGCATAGCTCTACTTTTTCCATCCTATATCAATACCTTTTAATGTCTTCCACTATTATTTGCAATTTGCTTAGTCATATGTAGGGAAAATAAACTCTAAGACAATTTTCATATTTTTCTAAAGTTTCTCATTTTTTCCTATAAACACTTATTTTTCATCTCTTAGGCATTTTAGTGAATAATTTTTTTCCCACCAATACACCTGTTCTCACAATGCAGGAAAAGGAGAAAACTATAAGTCGGTATATAACACATGCTTTTTTAAAGTTGCTTTAAGCTTAGAATGCTGTTTTAGAAGGTTCACACTGACTAGGATCAAATTGCAAAGTTATTTGTACATCCACTTACTAAAATAAAGCATCAATAAGAAACATTTGAAAGACAACTTATTTCTGAATGCAAATACTGAGGTGTTAAATATAAAACCACAATAATTACGTCCAAAATAGCAAGCTACTACTTCCTACCCAATTTATTGCATTGTGCTATATACATCCCAGTATTATTCAGCAGAGGGCATTCTGCTGATCAGATATTATGCTGACACTCGAGCCCCATTTTAGCTTTAAACTGGTATACAAAGAAGCAGCATGTAACCAAAGTGAAAAAAACTGTCCTTGCAAATACATTTTCCTGAAGGAACTCTTGATATCACAGGGATAATGCTACTTATAACATTGAACACACTCACAAAGGAGGTTTATCTTTCACAAGCATCAGAGCACTTGACCAGGACTGGGACTATTCCTATTTGATAAATAAGAAAACAAGGGAGAAATGCTATTTTCATAAATTTAGTGGCAGGCACGAAAAGATTCCAAGTCCATAATTACAATACTTTTACTGTATTCTATGGAGCAAATGATAATATTTTTAAACACTAATTAACTGTTTGATTTGTAATATTAATATTGGTTTCTGGCAAAACTTCCTTAGCTTTATCCAAATAACTAAGAAACAGTGAACAAACTTTCCATGCCCTTCAAAACTAAGGATTTGCTAGATGCAGGTAATATAATATCTTTTAATTGCGTGCTCTGTTTTTCAAAATATAGAAGACTTAAACAAAATTGAGATTAACAATAAACATCACCAACATTTACCTGGAAGGTCTAATATCTATTATTCGTTCAATGAAAGTACAGAATAAAAAAGTTGCCCAGCACATCTTGGTGTATGCTTATATCATCATGAAACCAATTTAAAATTGGAAATAATTTTTTTATATCATTAATATTCTATTTTTGATTTTTTCTTCTCTGTAATTTTTTCTTTTAAAGCATCTTAGAGTGCTTTTGAACATTTGGTTCACTCTCTTTGCCCCCTTTTATACCTGTAGATTTAGAATTTCATATCCAGAATCCTTCCATAGTGTCCACGTTTAATTAAATGACACACCTTAAGATCATCTACTTATCAAAGAAGCATGCACTTTGCTTCCTACCTCTCTACAACTAAATACATAGTAGCAATATTTTAGGTTAGAGACTAATTATTCTATTTATCCTAGGGTTTACAGCTCAGACTGATTGTTAACTCCTGATAAAATGTCCTGTTTTCTTGCAGCAGCACATACTGAAAGCATTGACATTTTTAAAAAATAAGACAATATTTTTGTGCATCTGCCATAGACAAATAGTATTTTCTTCTGGACAATTTGATCTTACACTGTAAATTGTACATGCAGTGCATGCTTCATTCACAGATTAATTCAGTAAACAGAGGAAAGAAATTTTCTGAAAAAGGAGGATTTTGCTTTAAGATCTTCTAATTTTTTTTTTAACTCACTTGATCAGAAAAGATGACTGGACACATACAGCATGCGACATAATTCAATGCTCTCCTCCTTTTGAAGGGTACAGCGCTGTTAGACCACGAGGAAGAACAATAATGAAATCGTAACCAACAAGCACTTTGTCTTTGAGAGACCACTCAGAAAACATTAACTACCCAGCAGTGTAAGAGGCCTTTGTTGGCTCAGTAAAAATGAAAGCATTTTTGCTATCTGAGACTTCACTCAAACTGTGACCTTATGTTCTGGAAGTCAGAATCACCTGCGTGACTCAGTAGCTTTGGTCAGGTTCATGATAAGGTCTCTACAGAGGATCACTGCAAGGATGTATAACACTTTCTGGTCAAACATTCAAGTGCTCGTGGACTGTGCTGTTTTTTCTGCTGTACCATAAATTTAAATTTTATTACCTCTAATTAACAGCTAAAAATGACTATACATTTATATATATAAATGTATATATATATATAAATATATATGTGAACATGGCACATGGCTCATTTAACAACTTAAACAGAAGTCACTCATTTAAACAAATCATTGTAACATGCACTCTGGTTTCATTTTTAAACCTTTTAATATTCGTTTTCACAAAAGAAATGAAAATAGGCTTTTACAGAATATATAAAGAATTGTTTCAATAATAGAAAAAAAAAAAAAAAGTCCACACAGCAGTCTGATTTATCCCACAGGATTGCCTGACTTTAGGTAAAAAAGTGTGATTGAGATGTTAGTCAATTCAGGTACACATCTTTTCCAAAATGATTAAAAAAAAAAAAAAAAGTGAACAGAAGTGTTTAAGAAATGGAAACTGATAAAATGCTCATAAGGCCAGATATTGCACAGCCCAGCTTCGTTACTGTGAGAGACTGGAAAAATATTATTACTGGCTCAAAACAACTAAGGTGTGTGTGGGAGGGGGCAGGGCAAGTTCTGCCAAGGTGGTACAGTGCACTGCTCACATTCCCCATCCTCCAGAGCCTCTGGGACAGCCCCAGAGTGGCTGCCAGTAACTGGCACACTGGAACCACCTCTCCACAACGTGGCCCTGGCTCCAGAATGGCTGGCAAACTGGAAGCCCCACCTGTGGGGGAGGTGACCCACAGGAAGCCAGAGCAGATAAAAATCATTGCACAAGGCCTCCACATGTTGCGTCCCTGTTGTCCTTGGCTCATACCATGCTGAAACCACAGCAGTAGCTATGTTTTTGCTTTCTCTCTGTCTCTCTCTTTCTTCTCCTGATTTCCTCTTCTTGCAATCTGGGTAACTTACAGTTGGATGGGCTGCAGTTTGGTAAGTCTGTGCTTCGTGAAATGCTTAACTGTGATGGAATGTTGCCTTTGAAAATTGCCAATTTCCCTTATTTTCTAAAGTTTGCCAGAAAAAGTTTGTGGTTTAACCTCCTGAAAAACACTGTTGCATTTTTTCCCTTGTGCCCTCTCAGGGTATAAAAAAACCAAAGCCCCTTTAAGAAACTCGCCCTGCGGGACTGGGGCCTTACAGTTATATTTAACCACATGTAACCATTAGCATCGAAAAATTCGGTGTACAGAAAATAAAGCAACAGTGCCTCAATGTACAGCAGTGCTAAATCCACCAAAATTATGTAGTTTTGACAGAAAATCCTGAGATGGTCTCAGAGGTTTTTGTAACATAAAAAAATACTATGAATTATGGTAATATGTTTTGTACAAAGCAAGGAATTATACAGATAATAAAAATAAGGCAATTTGCTCTAAAACAACCTTGAAGGAATATGATAGAGATACCTGTTTGGCCCAGAAAAATACACTAGCACACACAAAAACAATTCCACTCCCCAAGCCCCTCTAAAACAAACACAACATAACCAAACACTAATCCACACATCACAAAGACTATTAGACCATTTTAAAAGCTCTTTAAAAAAGTTTCCTAGCAAAGGTAAACAGTTAAGCATTAACCTGTATCATTCAACACTCCCTATTCCAAACTAAGGACCACACTTTTTTTTTCACTCATTTGATACTTTATCTGGTCACTTCTTGCTTCCTCCTACCTGCTCTGGCACAAACCTTGTGTTATAGCTCAGATCTGCTGTTAAGGCATGGACGAGACTCTAAAGGACCAAAGCCTGAAGCAGGAGATATCAAGTACATTTCTTCTCCTAATTGTTAAAATCTTTTCAGCTCTAAGTGGTTGATATTCAATGTGTACTTTTACCACAACAGAAAAAAAAATATTTTAACTTAATGTAAAATAAGATCCAGACTTGTGCAACAGAGAAAAAAAAAACCCAGCTATTTTTTGCTATGTGAGTCTGTGAGACAGTGGATTACTGTATTCATTACTGACTTGGATCAACTCAAATGGGGGGGTCAGGTGGGGAGAAGGGACAGGGCAAGTGTCACAAAGGTGAAGTGACAACCTATCCCATAACCCAGACCCTTGGAGTTTTCTTGGGCAAACCCAGGGTAGCTGCCAGTCAAAAGCAGCCCGGGAGCACTGCCCCACACCACGTCCCCTTTTCTCCCAAAACCAGCCTCTGACACACCAGGAGCAGTGCCCCACACCCCTCCTCGTAGCCCCAGAGTGGTCAGTGGGCTGGAAGTCCCACCTGGGGAGGGGGGAGGTGTGGCCACGGGGGGGCCAAAGCAAAAGCAGCGATGTGCTCCCCATCCTCCTTCGAGCCCTAGTATCTTCTGAACTCCTGGTATGCGGATCTACCCTGGATCTAGGGGTGGTAGCTATAATTCTCTTTTTTTCCCCCTCTTTACTTCCTCTTATTATCCTAATATCCTTTCTTAATATTTTGGGTAGCTTGAGACTGGATGGGTTGGATTTGGCCAAGTTGTATGGGTTAGCATGTGCTAAGTATATGCTTTGTGGAATGCTTTATTTTGGTTGAACGTTGCCCTTTAAACTTTTGCCAAGTTCCCTTATTCTTTTTTAAAGTTTACCAGTAAAAGCACCCCCTGAGAAAATGTGCAGTTTTTCTTCTTTGTGCTCTCTTAAGGCTTTAGAAGAACTGAAGGCTCTTCTAATTCATAAATTCGGCAGGAAAATATTTGGAGCCTTGTACACTTTTAAAGCAAAACCCCTTCAGTGAGTTTGTATCTTAGAGCCTGGGGTCTTACAGAATCATGCGTTAGATTCAAGTTTTAATCTGAGATCATTATTACTCCTAATCTTAACCAATGCAAACCAAATTGAACAACTTGAATTTGCTCAAAAGGTTCCCTCTTTTGAATTTTAAATTCTACTTCTTGAAGGCATTTTTCCGTTCTCTTTTGATATTGTATCAAAGTTTCATTGATATTTAAAATTTGCAGTCTATTGTCAGTGTGATTTTTCTTTTCTTCCCCAAGGTTAGCCCGACACATTCTGCCTTGAAGTATCAGATATATCACTAATGGAAGCTTTCTTAGATTTCATCCTTGAAAAACCAGATTGAACTCAAGTTTCTGCTTGGAACCCATGACTTCCAGCTCCACTCATTCCTCAGTAATTACTACACAGCATCAACACCAGCCAAGAAAAACAGTAACAACCCAACCTCCTTGAGCTTGGCTACTTCTAGGATTTCTCTGTTAGCAAGTTCCATATGTTTTCTTCATCTCAAAATACCTATTGTCAGGATAACAGAAGCTCAGTTTTCTTCCACAGTTGCAGTGTTGAATCTCCTCTTGATATTTAGGAACTGAAAAGGTGTCAGTCTGTATCTCTAGAACCTTCCTGTCATATTCAAAACACAACACAAACTTCCTCCATAAGCAGACCTAAGAAAATGTCAAAACTGACACTATGACTCAACGGTTAAAAAATGGGAAGTTTACATGCCTTATTAATACATATTTAAAAAAGCCTCTTGTTATTGCTGAGTTTTGTGCAGCATGAAGGATCAAGCATTGTTACACAGTCTGCTAAGCAATTTTCATACCACTAAAATTGCAACATGCTACAATACATTTTATTTAAGACAATTTTTTTGACAGATAAGAAGTCAATACAGAAGCCTTTTGAATGTTACTAATTTAAATCCAATAGTCATCACAAAACCTGCCTTTTAACACGAATTTCTAGTATGGAAATAGCATTTGTTTTGCAGATTGAAACATAACCACTTAAAATGCTTAAAGTTGCATACTTCATTTATGTGTATTTCAGTCTCTTAAAATAGATAATTTCTATACTCTGGTCAGAATTGGCTGTTGCCAGTTCTATATAGAAGCTTTCTGCTTATAATGTATTTATGCCCTTTCAAGTGGTTAAATCAAGGATCCTGCCTTACAATACTCACACTTGAAATTGTTTCACAATTCACACTATTGATGCTCTTTAAACTCTAAAAAAAGAAAAAGAAAAAATATACGGGAAAAAAACCCCACAAAAAATATAATACTTTAATCCCCCTTCTTTTGTTATTTATTTTGCATTATTTATAAAAACAAACAAACAAAAAAAATCAAAATGTGCCCTCATCTCTTTAAATGACAGATAACCAAACAAGAATAAAAAAAGTAATTAAGCTTCTCAATTTTAAGATATTTCTTTCAAATCCTAAATATTTAGAGAGAAATGTGATTTCTCTTACATATGATTCTTTCAGCCAATCTCAAACCATAAAGGGTATCTAGGAATCTGTGCCAGATGAGCAACAAAATCCTCCCCCTCTCCCTAAACACCTACGACCCAATTATTATTAGGATTTCCTTCTTTCTCACCTTTAGTCATAATGGTTTATCTTTTTCTCTCTGATCAATACATTCATAATGACCAATTTTTTATCTGAGCCCTTTCCCTCAGACTGTCTTCACAAGCTCAACCTTTCCTCAACCCTCTATAGAAATTATTTCCAACTAGTTAAGCTCAGAAATTCTTACTTTTAATTAAAATATACATTAAGGTAATACACTGAAAAACCAAGTGCATGTCTTTAAACTTCATTTTGAAACCAGGACTAAGACGTGTTTCATAACAGCAAAATATGGCAGCACAACTAAATTTCCAGGAGTATTAAAACTTTTTCACTTTTTTTTTCTTTTTTTAAATGAGTTACTCTTCAAGTTTTCTGAAATGGCACTGAGCATGTTCTCAGTACTCACCTTCTCTTAACATACTATCAGCTACTTTATTTGGAGCAGTTGTTCCTTCCACTCCTAAATGAGTTAGGTCCTGTGACCCACTTTCAACAATATTAAAAAGGACTGTAATAAAAAACAATGCCAAGCTATAAAATTTGACAATTGCGATCATCAGAAAAGGCCCAACCGAACAAAAAAAACCCAATCTATAGTTCAACGTGCTTGCAAAGGATAACAAGAAATTATTTGTTTGGTTTTTGAGATCTCAGTAGTTCAGAACTACTTTTATAAAGTGAGATTCAAAGTCTTTCATTTAATGGCAACAATGCTTTCAGAGTGAGAACTTGGTATAACAGAACAACATAGATGCAGTCCAGGTAAATCTGTTCTATGTGTTACAGAAATTATTTTTTATACTAACAATGCACCGTCATGCCATGTACACACAATGAAACTTTCACCCTGATATTAGATCAACACTCACATCCTTTAAGCAGAAGCACATTTTCACATACTGTTCGTTCTCCAGTTCTTTTACACAAAAATCAAAGATCTCTCAAACATCCCTCTGTGAATCAGAAATCCAAAACACTTTTGCAATATTCTTCAGTTTTCATTGTAAAAAGGTGCGACATTTTAAGTTAAATTTAGTAAAAAATGGGACCATGCACTACTGACCTGCTGAGGTTTTGGTTCAACTTGGCTGTACATCACAAGTGGGTCTGACTGAGCAGGCATTATGTAAATGCATGGACTTAAATAAAAGGCGGCACTCACGTATTAATCCAAGGCCTGGGGTGCTTTCAGAGTAGGCTGGAGACAATCCCAGACACCTGGCTTTTGAAAGACCACCGAGGGAATGTGCAAGGGGAGAGGGGGAGGGAAGGTCAGTAAAAGCAACCTGAAATAAAACTGAACTAAATTCAAGCCCAACTTAAAGCGTCTGGGTCAGCAGCCTTGGAAAAGTTTCTTTTCAGTTGTCAGATGCTGAAATATGCTTTTCTATCTTAAGGATACAAAATGCTTTCCAAAGCAATGCATTATTATATACATCAGGATTCAGCAAGAAGTACTACCTGGAAACATGATGTTTTTAACTATAGGTTCAGAATGCATTTTGTCTTGGCAGCTTCAGTGTTTACAATCTCTACCTTAAGCCTCTCTGGAAAAAATGTAAAAAGCAACTTCAAATTGTGGAGATGCAAATCTGAAGAGCAGAAACTTGGCTATCAGATGGAAAAGCTACTGCTCTATAATCACGAACAACCAGGGGTTTAAGCTAGACTGGGCAGACGATAAAATATCAATATAATCAGGCATCCAATACTCTGTTTCAGCTGTCCCTTCTGTCTTCCCACATCAGAGCCTAAAGTAGGTTTTCCATAAACTGCCTTAAAAAAAACCCAAAAACTGAACTGATTTTCTCTTGGATTATTTCTTCCCTTATGAGTATTTATTTTCTTTGTAATGGGGCTTGTTTTAGGTGTTTTTCTTGAAACTCCTGAAGTAGAAGCAGACAGAACATTTGCTGTTTCTTGTTTCCATGATTTTCTTTACCTCAAATTTATTACAGTCTCCTTATCTGTATGCTTCTCCATGTTACTTGCTGTACATAAAATTGATTTTCAGTTATTTATGACTTCTTGATAAATTCCTGACTCCTCCTTTCTCCCAATTCTTTTGCTGTTATTTTTGCACCTAGCCTCCTACATATTCTTCATCTGATGCAGACATTTGCTTGCCTGTTTGATTCTCCCCTCAAGCAGCTCTGAGGAAGCAGCCAGTGGACATATGCATCGGCTCCTGACCAACAAGCCAACCAGTACCCTGGCAGCTCTGCATCAATCACATCTGCTGCCTCCCAAGTTGCTGACCCAAAGACAACAACTCCAAAACCAAAGAAAGGATAAGCAAGAATCTACTGTGGGGAGAGGATGTTGATGTCAATAAAAGGAAACTTCTGAAAGCCTATCAAAACTATCTGATGAATTACCATCCATCAACTAACTTGTTATGGGAAAAGGGTGCCACCTGGTGCCCAACCCATCTTCCTTAAGCTAGTCACTTAACCTGCTCTTCTGAATTTTCTGTCCATTCTTCTCCAGAAGTTCATCTAATTGTCCACCATGAGTCCTCAAAACTTAACAGTCTTATAATCTCTTAATCTCATGCAAGCTTTAACAGACCTTGAAAATTTTTCCACTTATACCCTGAAAGGAACAATAAAAGGGCAAGTAAAGTCCCAAACCAAACCTATAACCTGAACAAGTTACCAAGTAGGAAATGTCTAGTTTGCTTATCCAACAGGTACCCCATACCTGAAGACTTCTTCCACAGTAATTATTTAGACAGTAGACCAGAATCGTGTGCTGCCTTAAAGGATGGGACAAGAGGAAACAGAATCACTAGATCTTTGCTCTAGAAAACCTGCTTACAAAAATGAAGCATTTTCCCTATTATTTTGCTCTTATCTCTACCTCACTACACCCAGCACTGCTTTTATTTCCTATGGTGCTGCTCACAACTACCCCAACAAAACAAAAGCAAGGGTTTCCAATTCCTTGATGTGGATATCTAATAATTTCTTGTCTGTACATGATACTTTACCCTTGCAACTACATAAAATATAAGGATCATACTGAGTCCAAAGTAGAGCTTCTGTCACTGTTTATCACATGAAAAAGTCAGGATTTTTTTTTTATTTTTTTTTTTGGGTGGATCTCTGCAATGAGTAATAACCCTGTAGGAAGTGCCCTAGCTGGCTGCAAGACCCTCTGAGACTATTTTTGAGATGGGGAAGAGATGCTTCCCCCCATATTTGCCCTTTTCTACTTCTAAGTACTCAGCTGAAATTCAGCTTTGAGACATGACTGCTTTCTATTATTCTAGATTTCCACATCTCTCTGCTTTCCTAGGTCAGCTCAGTGGCTGTGGCCTGGAAAATGTGCACTGACTCCAACAATTGGCAACTCTCACCTTATAAAACTGCTCAGTATTAAATACAATATTCATATGTCTGGGTAAAACACGGTTAAAGGAACAAAAATAAAACCTTTCCTATTACTGACTTTAAAATTGAATTCATACTTCATTTGTCACACTGAATTGAATCACTCTTTATTTTAAGATTCCTTTCAATTTAAAGACAAAACATTTCCAAGTATTTATTTATACTTAGACTAGTTTTGATGTAGAGCAGCTGGATAGTTTTTGCCATTTCTACATCCATCTCCTAACTAGAGCATGTTGAGTGATAATGGGAATATATTTGACCTATTTTTATTATTTCATTTGGGTTGCAAATGAACTTCAACCCATTGATGCCTAAAGACTGCTGTTTTAAAGCTAGGTTTAAAGTAGCCTAGAAGCAAAAAATAAACAAAATAAATAAAATATACTACTCTATTTTCAGCAAGATTATTTTCCTTATTGTTTTGATAATTAAAATATTTTTAGGTTAGTTTCATTTGAGGGGGGAGGCAAACCACAAAGTTGTATTTTCTCTACTGTTATCCTAGAGATTAACACCAAGTAAACAGTATTGTTATTAAGAGCTTTCAACAGCCTTTCACTGAGGCCTTAGTATAATCATATTTAACAAGTGGACGTGTGCAACATCTTCAAGTTTCTACACAACTGTGTTTTATATTTAAAGCTTATAGTCCTGTATTATACACATATTCCCACTTACACACAGATTACTGAGTTCTATAATTACATAAGATCCCTCCATACATAAGTATTTATACACTTGTTCTTATAAGAAAGATACTTAGAAAATATACCTGATGATATAAATATGATTGCTTTTAAAAACTCCTGAAACAGAATTAAGAACTCTACCCTAGTCTTTGTAGTAAAACAGAAAGTCTAGAAGGGAAAATTATAAGTTAACTCACATGATATGCCTGCTAAATTTAATAGAAATATCTACTTTTTTTTGGAGTGTTATAGGGCAAAAGAGAAGGAACTGAAAATCCTATTCCTAAAGACAAGGCAATTTCTTCCCAGGCTAGAGTACATATTTCTTTTTGATTGTCAATACTCGAGCATCTCTTTTCTAGTTGTGAAGTCATTTACCCCTATCAATCAGACTATAGAGCTTGAAAAAAAAAATATCCATCAAGTATAAGGCTGTTGACTGTTCATTTATTCAATTCCTTAAAAAATACCATTCTCTATGCTCTGATTAGTTATAATTTCCTGACCTATAGGCTGGTGAAATGATCAGCAGAGCACAAGATGAGCCCTTTTATGAAGGAAATGTTAAGAATCTTAAAATTAATAATATAGGTGAAATTTAATTTAGAGCAACATTACCAGCAAGCAATATTGTAAACCACTGCTAGCAAAAAATAACTGGTTGGACTGGAAGTAAGAAGAGAAGCTCTGCTCCTCATTACTCCACTGCAGCTCTCTGCATTTATCTCGTTCTGTAATGCTGTTCCCAGAAAGAAATCCATAGGCAGAGCTAACAGAAGACTCCTTGGCAGGGCAACTTCTTTAGAAATGGAATCTAGCCACAACCAAAAGATAGAAGACACAAGATATTATTCAAAAAATAACTATGAACCGTTATAATATCTTCTATTAGGCAATAATATTTGTGTGTAAATTATGAGATCTACTATATATCCATTTGTTAAAACTGAACTTTTACTATTTTCACACACACAGTTCCCAGTTATATTTTATGAAAGCTAAAGCTTGAAAATTAATTTTGAAATAAAACATTTAAAAAAGCTAAAAATCAAACAGCAAATATTAAGCTCATCAAGAAAACACAGATCACTAATTTTTTCCAAATCATAGAAAAGCCCCAAGTTGAATATAAAGCATTTCTATATATACACCTTCTTAATGCAACATATAACAAGCATCAGTGAAAACACTGCTTCAGTCACTTAAAGATTTACACAGTCTGTAACATGGTTGACTAATAAGATTCTATTATAGCTACTGATTGAATACATTACTAAGAGGTTGGTTTTTTTTTAACTTGGAATAAGATCAAAATGCTTGCAGATTTCAGATTGCTATTAGACAAAATAATTATACGCTAAACTAATTACAACTAAAGCAAAATCTGACTTACAACTAATTAAATTTTATTGCATGAAAATAAAGCATAGTCCTTATTTAACACAGGGTACAGCTATAAATGTTTATGAAGTCACCAGTCTGTATATTTATTTCAAGCAAAATGCCCAGGTCACACTGACAAAGCTGAAATGTAGCATGATTTGGACACTCAATAGCTCACTTTATAAAGTAATTCATATCCAAGACAATAAAAATGAGATCAACATTCCTAAAATTGTTGCTTGTACAGCTAAGAAGCAGATCTAAATGAGAAATTCTCCATTAACATCCTATTTCATTTTCATGTACATCTTCATTGCAGTTTGACAACAAGGTCCAGGTTTCAATTTCAGGAGCAGATAAGACTTAAATTTATGAGCTTAAGTTCAATTATCAAGGCTTAGAGCTCAATCTTTTTAAAAAGCCTATTCAAACCTATAAAGATGCTGACAAGCAGCTTCCACTGAATATGAAGTTAGATATTTTACTCTAAAATCCCTCTCTTTTACCAGCTACTATATGGCAACAGAATTTTTAACTTTAGCAGAACACTACCATGCTTGTTCAAGCCTGGTAAATAAATAAATCAATGTTTCTAGCAAGCAAGCAAAGCAAGAGGATTTAGACATCAAGAAGGAAGGGAGAATATAATCTCAAAGAGCAGAGAAAACAGAGGTTGAAAGAACCAGCTGAAACCACCAGACACCAAAGTTAAGCAGGAACAGCCTATAGCTTTTTCCTGGTTTTACTGACCCTTTACAGAGTCTGAGAAGCATTGTTCTCATTTTATTGTTACCAAGCTATTTCTGGTGAGTTCATACTTCTGCTATTATTTTTCCTGCCCTTCTCCCCATTGGCTCGGGTACTTGTTGATCTTTTCATAAAATCCTAGATTTTTCAACAAATGTTGACTAATTCAGAGATCTTAACATAAACATTTCATTAAAGAATAGCTAAAAAAAAAAAAAAAAAGGTAAATATCCTCCAAAATGATAAAGATTAGATTTTAAGTCTTCAAGATTAAGTCAAACTAAACGTTCATATGCTCTGCTTCAATTAAGTCTCATCCACTCCCATCAATCAATCTCCATGGGTAAAATGGCTGACATTGTCCACCCATTCAAATCATGCGTATCTAAAATCAGCATCTACCATAAATACCTTTTTATTTATATAAATGTTCTAGGCCATGACAATTATGAAAAGTATCTTGTCTTCCTCACCATCATGCAGAACTTCTCATTAGACTGCACAAACAGAAAACAGAATGGAATAGCAAAGGGAATGGGCTAGTATTTAAGCAATTTTATGATTAACATATTTAAACCTAGTTTGCAAAAATATCTCTAGTCTTTCCTCTCTTTCCATATAGCTCATGCTGTAGAGCATTGCTAAGGTGTCTCCTCTCTGCCAAGCCACCTGGACTCAAACATTATGGAAAATCAATGCGTTTGGAATCGTTTTCTTACTCTCATGTTTATTTGAAATTGGCTAACAGGTTTAAAATTACTACAGTGGGACTGATATGCACATGGCATATCTAAATTCTGTTTCTTTAGAACATGAAGCAAAAAGCTTGAATGAAACAACAGACTCAGCAAATAATAAAGCAGAAAAATAAGGGGAAAAAAAAGAATAGCAAAATACAATACAGAACAAAAACCCCCAAAGAATAATAGGGGAAAAAAAACTCATTAAAAATATAAATGCTTCAGTTACACCTATGCATTCTGCAAGCATATGCTTCTTACATTTTATCACATTTCACTGAAAAGTATGCTGGATTGTCTCAGCAGAAGAAAGACACCTAACTATTGAATAAGCAGGGAAGTTAATAAAACAGATATTCTGAAACAATTTTATGCATTAATGCACTTGCATAACAATCTTTGAAATAAACCAGGATCCCCTCCTTATTGAAGATTTTCATCAACTTGGTACAACTTAAGTTATTTGCAGCAGCCAGAAATCACAAAGGGCTTGCTACCTTAACTTCAGTTTCCTAAAAAATGTTTACTTTCTTCCAGATGGCAAGATTAAATTACATAAACACTGTCAGCAAGTTGAATCCTCAAATGTATTCACTTCCAACACAGAAGCTTCAAAACCATCTATAATTTTGTTACTGATGTTTGGAAACAGCTGTAGCTGACACGGCTATGTGTTGTATATGTCAGCATTAAAGGATTAAATATTCTTAACCCCCGATGGAACAAACCTGCTCTATAAGCAAGACACAGACTAAGGTACTTCCAAGATTAGTACTACAATAGAAATGTCTTATTAGTTCATTGATAAACAAAAAAAGTCAATGATGTACTTGGTTTTCCTCAGGAGAAATGCTTGGGGAAACTCTAAAATTTAAGACATGCTGGTATTTTTAAATATCACATGGTTTGAGGGAAATCTTAAGCTTACTCTTCAGCTACAGAAAAAATTTTTAGATAAGTTTATAATTTTTAATAAATTTTTTAGTATAATGACATCACGCAATTTACAATCAAACCTTAGGGGAAAGAAAAGGAACTTCTATGTTCTGGTTTTTGCGTGTGCTTATGTAAAAACATAATTTATACAAATGATGTATTAGTAAATCAAAGTGTATATTTCTGAACAATAGTTCTTGAACAATAGTCCTTGGGAAGGGTCCTTGATATGACTGAATGCCCCAGGTACATTACTGATGCCAAAATCCATGCTGGCATCTTCACCTAAGTCAGTAAGGTCAAAGACCAGGAATCAACTGCAAAGCTGTCTACTTTGGTCTTCTGGTTATAGGACTGATGAATGGAGCAACATTTGCTAATGGACCATTAGGAAAAACCCAAATATTTCAATGCAGCCAGGAAGGAAGGTGGCCATTCCATTTTGCTGCAACAGACACCTACGCCCTTACTGGTGACCTCAGTGCGGTGGAAGGAGCAAGAACAGCTTCAGCTTCAAGCGTGAATGGAATGAAAACCAGCATCTTTATAAACTTATCTTACACGGAGTAAAGAAATTAATAAAGGTGTGGCTTTTTACAAACACACTGCAAATGCATGCACTTTATGTACATTGAGCACATATCCAAGCCTCAAAGCCCTGTTCTATACACAGTCCTGACCCTAATGTTTCATGGCAATTTCACATTGAGTAGCAGAAGTTATTCATAAGTAACGTTGCAATTTCTTTGTTTACACTTGTTTAAAAGAACCTCCTTTATAAAAAGTGCCCAATCCTAAATTGCTCACACCAATGGGAGTCTTCTCTCCAGCTTGAATGGGAGCAGAGGGAGGTTCCATTGCCGTGAAAAAAATGGAAAGTGGAAGAAAAAAACTGCTTATGGGCAACATGATTTCTGGTACCTTATTAGGAATTCTTCAAAAATTAAAAAAAAATTAAAAAAATTTTTCAAAAAAATTAGATGATAAATTACGGCTGCCCCAGAGAGTTCAGCATTTCAGCAGATCACATGAAGAGATCATTGGTCTTAAATAATACCAGAGATATTTTCCCCTTGCAGACAGCACAGCATTTTTGTTCTCCTAAACATTTCCTGAGGTACATTTTAAATTCAGCATGTTTTTTCATTAGACTTTCATATCTTCCCCTTTTCCCTTGGTTTTCAACCCAGTTTTGGCTATTGCAAGAGAAGCTCTCCTATTTGTCTGCTTCTACCCTTCCCTAAACACTTCTGACCCCTTTCAGAGGGCTGCATGATAAGAAGGAGTCAGACTTATCTTTTCCCCCATTTGAACTTCACAAGTATTGCCAACCCATTTAATTCCAAACCTAAATGAGATTTAAGATTTCATTTCCTCACTTTAACACATGAAAATCCAGGCTGTTCCTTTTGTCCCATCAATTTAGGGTATGCTTTGGCAGCATATATACTGAAAGCCGTATTCTGGGGCATCAAAATGAACATCGTCAGGAACAGACTGTTCCATCAATTTTGCCACCGCTTTCCCACAGATGCAAGCTGTTCAGTGTCCTGCCACTGGGAGAAAGTTGTCCTGTGGCAAAATGCTATATAAAGTATAATCACTATGACAAAAAAGCCACCTTATTTAAAATTTGAGGGTTTTTGCACATCTGACATATCACACTCCAACTGTAACGCACAGTAACAATCTGGAGGAAGAAACAGGGTAGCAAAGTAGTGGAATAAGTATCTGTATAATTATTAGTTTTCTTGGTAAATATTTATGTGTTTATACAACTGCATTCTACATTAATAAGTAAAATATTTTCTTAGTGACATAATACTTTAAAAAGAAAAGGCTGGTGATTTACAACGACTAGTTTTATTTCTTCTCAAATCCAATATAACCATATATCTCACATATTTCTGCAATCTAAGGTAAAAAATGATGTTTACACGAAGTATTTTGAAACAGAAAAATGTAGACTCTGCAGAAGGCACAGGCAACCTGATTTTAAAGAAAACAGCATATAAAATGACCTCTGTATCAAAGTTAGAGCAGATGCACACTTGCAAGGTCACTCTACCATTGCTATTCAGAGTAGGTCAGCTTTTGAAGACATATTACTGCAAGCACACTTGCTACCCTGACACAGACCTCACAGGCATGAGTCTACCTTCACACTAGACAGCTTAACTAAAATGCCTGTATTGCTTAAGGACACAGTGTCCTACACTGACACTCCCAATATTTACATAAAGGTGCAATATCAATTCCCACTGGCATATAGTCTCATGTTCAGAGTTTTACTTTACCAGAACAATCAACTAGCCAAACACCTCGATTCCTCACCTTAGGAGGAAATCTTTTGGTTTCACTAAAATCACGGGGATGGAGCTGGACCACTATCATTCACATGAATGTCAGCAGATACAGTTAGCTGGTCCTCAAAGCTGGCAAAATAAGTTAGTAAAACCAACCAATATAATTGCTTGGCATCAGTACAACTTCTCCTGATCATTGCATTTGTTAACCTCACACCAACTGAGCAAGCTTTTACCTCTGTCCTGAACACACTCACTCCTTTTACAATCACAGTAAGGAACTCCAGCTCTGGGAGTTCACTGTGCAGAGCACAAAGCCCCTCTAGGCAAAGTCTCTCTAAGCAAAGGCTAAGACAAGAAATAACTACAACGCCTAACCAGGATCACTAGGTATCATGTGGATTTTTTTTTTTAAATTTAAAAAAACTACTACATTAAACATTTCAGCAATGGTAAACACCAAAAAGCTGTAGTCAGATGTTCTGTTCTGTACATCACTTGAACATAAGAACTGCACGTGGAAATGAAAAAGCAGCTAAAATGACACTAATAAATGGAGAAAATAATAAGGATTTAAATCAAACTGACGCTGATTCAGAGTAGCATACAAAAGTTAGGCTGGAAGAACTAAAAAAATAATCTAGCCAATCCCTATTGACAAATCAAAACCAGCCATCTCAGACATGTAACACAAATCGTTAATGATCAGCTGACAGTAAAAGAAAGGGAAAGTACATCTCTTAGAACCGAAATTCAATTTCCTGTCTCTTTTCTGGAGTACAGTGCATTCATTTCAGTGTCTTCTGAGCAGTGACCCACAGACCAGAGCAACAGGCAAAGCTGCAGTTCACGATTTAAAGTTCATCTATTCAGATTCACCTGTTCAGATTCTCTCTCTAAAAACAGCTTAAAAATCTTATGTCTCTACTTTTCCAAGTTGCTCCAAGGACATTACATAACTGAAATCAGAGGAAAGGGAATGGATGAAGCATTCTCTCTGTTCAATAAAACTGTCCTTAATTTCACAAAGCAAAGGGAGATTTTAAGGACTAAATGTTTTACACACTAAATGAGTATGCCTTTTTTATCTCAGTTGTCATCAGAGAACTTTCTAATCATACGAATACATCACCTGATTAGGAATTCTCCAAGGATGTTTTTTCCCTTTGGAATACTAATCCCTTCTGGTGAGCTGCATCCTCCATCCCTAGCCTTTTCATATAGGGAAGCAGAAGGACGGGTGACAGATTATGGACCTAAAGAGGCTGAGCACTGCACACAATCTTCCTCCTCCAGGGGAGTACCACTCAGTCAGGAGCTCAGCCTCTTTCACCCCAGCACAGCTCAGCCACTGTTTGAAACCAGACTAACATTAACTCATCCACTGAGTAAACTGGTAAGTAGGTAAAAACCCAGCAGAGCTCAACAATATCTACATATACTAGAACAACACCTGTTCAGTCTAGATTCAGACATGCCAGATTATTATAATTGTTTTATTAGACAGAGTTCCCATCCTCTTTTGAACACATAACTCAGGCTGATTAATGGGTGGAACACACTGCTGTATGTCATTATTTTTTCTTTCAATGCTCCCTTACAGGGAAACATGCTCAGGCTCCAAATACTGTCAGTAACTTTACATTTTTAATGTTTCCTTTCCTTGATAACTACCTCATCTATGAGTCAACATCAAAATTCTCTTAAGTGGCAACTATACATATAGAAGTAGGCTTGTGATCCAGAGAGGTCACCCAAGAAATTATTTTAAAAATTAAAATTTTAATTGAAAGTTAATTTTCTTTTATTCTTATATTTTATACATATAATACAATATACACATATATAATAAAATTCTTATGTTTCTTACTATTGGCAAATTCTAAGTCATATAACATCTTTACCAGACTACATGATTTCGTGAAACGTGCTCATATAGCTGTTAGTGCACACTTTCATACTGTTGAGGGAATGGAAGGACAGTAATTTTCTACCCATTTTAACTGTGACCGATATAAATCTGGGAAGTTAACTACCTAATAACAGTTCTGTAACACCAAAACAACAGACTTCTGTTACCCAAGTTGAAGGACATGCTTGTCAGTGTCTAGATATAAAACATTTCTCCTCTTTGACTTCATCTTTGGTTCATAGCTTTAAAGCATAAGACGCAACTAAGAAAAAAGCAACAAATTTACAATTAGAAGGTACTATGTGCACCTTCACGGGAACATTTTTGAGACTACTTAATTTAAGGCTATGCCTCTGCTACCATGTACACTTAAAAGCAATAACTGTTTTCACTGATGGTAGCAGCAAGAAATTCATAGTATTAAAGTATGTGAGTTGCTGAGACTGTCACCTAAAAACATTATTTACATGGTTAGTTAGCACCTTTTTAGGTGTTAGGTTTGTCAGCAAAGTTTTGAAGGAAATGTAATCACACTGGAACTAGGAAGTAACAGTGGTGAGTGATTTTTAAACCAAAGGAATTGAATGAAAATGTCTTCCACTTTGAAGCATGATCATATTTGAGGACAGGCAACTAAAAACCACAGCTTGATATATTATCTTAATTCTATACAGAAGTATATGTGAATGGTTCAAAAAACTCTAAGATAAATTAATGCACTGTCGTGGTTTTGCCCAGTCGGTCAGCCCCTGGGGCTGAGAATGGTTTTGTCTAGGTGAATTTCCGGATAAGAAACCAATTAAAACTCTCAGTAATGCCTTTGCTAATTACATATTTAAGAAAACGAAAGAGAAGACTGGTTGCACAGTTGAAATTAAGAGCAGCAGCCATGTAGAGGTGGCAACAAGGCCCTAAGGGGGGTTAGACGCCCTCCTCCCCCGGCCCTGGGACAGGGGCAGGTGTAGCACTGAAACTCCCCCTTCTCTTCTGTAAGAGAGTTAAGAAAAAAAAAGTTTAAAAGACTAACTGCTTGGACAGAAACCGCTGCAGAGAAATTCCAGCGAAGAGATAAGGGACCTCCAAGGTCAAAGCTGGCAGCCGGAGAAGAAAGAAAGGCAAAGGGGGGCCTGCTTCTCCCCCACTTTTGCTCTCTCTCTTCAGCAGGGAAAAGACTGAAAAGTAATCCCTGCCACCTGTGCAAATTTGTTGGGGTGAGGAGACTCCCCATGCAGCTCACAGAGGAGCTTGTGGATGTACCAGAGAACCGAGACTTCATGAGAGGAACTGAGATGAGGCAAAGTCCTGTTGAAGATTTGTTACCCTGAGAGAGACGAGACTCACGCTGGAGCGAGACGGCTCGGGTGAGATGTGGGGATCCAAGTAAGGGATTCATGTTAAACCCATGCTGGGGAGGTCTATCAAGGACTGTTCTCCCATGGGAAGGGACCTCCATAGGGCACAGGGGTGGACTCTTAAGCCATTATCCCCTGTAACCCTGTGGAAGAAGATCCATGGTAGTCAAGTGTCCCCTTGCAAGACCATGGAAGACCCTTTAGGACCTGGGTAACCCCCCAGCCTCTGGTCTTAGCCCAGGAAGGGGGTAGGCCCAGCCCTGGACAGAGCCAACACAGAGAAGAAAAAAGAGTTCCAGCTGTGGTGAGAGTGCTGCAGAATTATTGAGGAGACCTGGAGCTCCAAAAATGGAGAATGAGACTGCTTCTCCTCCTTGGACTGGTATAAAAAGGGGAAAAGGATTTCTGTAAATACATAGCACTTTTACTTAAGTAGAAATTGTTATAGATGTAGTTCTTTAGTAGTTTTTATTTTGCTAATAATAAATATTCATATTATTTTCTCTAAATCCTGTCTCTTTTGTCTGCATAAACCTTCTCTCAACTAATAGTAATTATGTGGAGGGTGTGAAAGCAAATTGACCCAAGGCAAAACCACAACATGCACCAAGTAAAAATTAAGGGCAAGCCAAAAATAATAAACCTGTAAAGAACAAGAAACATCTTCCATATAGCCTAATGAGGACTCAGGTTATATGAGGGCTCTACTCTTAAGCTCTTGTGGTCCTACAAGCCTTTCCCCTTTCATTGCCTAAGTGGTCAGGTCTATAAAATAAGGGTAAACCCCAATATGTTTTATCATACCTAATAAAACTCCACTGGTAACTTTTATTTATGAACAGCTAGAAAGGGTTTGTACTGTCAGTTGTGTTTCAACCCGTAACAACAGCAGTCATTCCACTCTTAGTGGGGGGGAGGGACAAGCACGCAAGTGATTAGAGGGCAAGCTCAGGATAACCATGTAGACAGGAATAATCTGCTGAGTTACACCAGAACCACTGTGCTTACAACATGAGAAATAAGGGTTTGTTTTTTAATCTATTATATTTAATTTTGGAACTGTTTACTTTGCCACACTATTTTCATTTTATATTTCTTCCCTTTGCACGTACAAAACCAGTCCCATATGATTCAGGACCACAGTCTGACCCAATGGGCAAACTGGCAACTGTTTCTCCAGAGCAAAAGACAAAAGTCTGATCAAAAAGGGACTGCTTAAACTCAGATTTGGGCTAGAAAAGTGGTAACATCCCTTACAAGCAGAAAGTGGTCATGTTTTTCCCATCCTAGCTTTTTAATATCTGTGCATTCATGTTGTAGATACATGCTCACTTTAATACCTTATAATCCCTTTTAAAAGTGCATTTCCAGCTTTCTTAGCAATATCTTATTCCTAGCTTTGGCTATTGATTCCTTCCTCTTGCATGCCAGCACTAGCAACTGTACTGTGGCACCAAGAGACACTTTGAAAATTGAGCTAGCAAAGAGTAACCCCCCAAAAAAAAGGAAAAAGAAAATTTTCTTCATGAAAAAAAAAATTAAAATCTTTCAGACAAAAAAATTCTGGCTCAGCCCAAAGGCATACCAGCACTTGTGTCAGCACCAGGAATGAAGGAAAAGGACATTTCTGGCAGACTAAAGGAAGCTGTAATTTTTCCCCTTTTCAGATGCATGCCCTAAGCATCAGGCTGCAATGATACATTCCCCTTCTTTGCCCTCTTCTGTTGCAATGAATCCTTAAGTTGTTCTTGGGAAGCAGAACAGCTCTAACAGGAAAAATAAAAGTAGCAGCATCATAACCTATAGCTATGTGATGATGACCTTCTCCAGGAAAAAACAGGAACTGAATTGTGCTGCCTCAAAACAGCAAGGCTGCACAAGGCATAACCATAAGTCCATCACAGAATGCAGAATTACCTGCTGTCACATCAGCTGGTACTGGAGGGTAGGGTTAAAGTGTGAAAACCCCTGTGATTCCCTTATAAATCCATGTCTGGAAAGAGAAATAGGTGGGCAGAAGGAAAAACCGCATCTCCTCTCTTTGCTTCTCAGACAAAACAATCAATTCCAGGTTAGTCTTTCCTTAAAAACTTCAAAAGGCAGAAACTACAGGCATCAATAGCACTGACACTATACTGACAATATCTGCTTCTTAAAAAAAAACTCAAACATAAAATGCATATGCTAGAGAAATCAGCCTTGTTATATCCTCTGTAAACAAGTGCTGATTGCTCCAACATCCCTTCTAATGCTGATTGAATTCCTGGAGAATTAATGCAATTTCAATACAGAGTAAGGGAATCATAGAATCACAGAATGGCTTGGGTTGGAAGGGACCTTAAGCAGTATCTAATTCCAACCCCCGCCATGGGCAGGGACACCTTCCTTAACACCAAGTTGCTCAGAGCTCCATCCAAACTGGACTTGAACACCTCCAGGGATAGAGCATCCACAACTTCTCTGAACAACCTGTTCCAGTGCCTCATCACCCTCACAGTTAAGAATGTCTTCCTAATATCCAATCTAAACCTACTCTCTTTCAGTTTGAAGTCACTCCCTCTTGTCCTGTCACTATACACTCTTGTAGAAAGTCTCTCTCCATCTGTTTTGTAGGTACCTTCAGGTACTGGAAGGGCACCCCTAAGCCTTCTGTTTTCCAGGCTGATCAAACCCAATTCTCCCAGCCTTTCCTTGTAGGAGGGATGCTCCATACCGCTAATCATCTTGGTGGCCCTCCTTTAGACTCTCAGCATCATTACTTTTATAAAATGGTATATATGGGGAAAAATAACCCCACAAAGCAACCATGCGGTCCGGTCCTGCTATATGCATACACAAACAATTATTGGGGGGGAAGGAGGGGAAAGGGAAAAAAGAAAAAAGGCAGTCTTGCATTTCACTTTCCTCTCTTTTATGTATAGTTTCTCTTGGTTAACCTAGTCCCAACAGTTTTCTGCTGCAGTGCTGAGCATGAAACAGCAATTCACAGAGAAGAAAAAACGTTAATTGCAAACTCATTTCTAGGACCTGCTTTTCTCCTGTAGGTGTTTTAATTTAATAAGCCAGGAAAATTAGGCGGTGTGCTCTTTTTTTTTTTTAAATAATAAATTGAAAAGGCAGTCCTATCTTCCTTATATCCCTGTCCTGCACCTACCACTATGCTGTGGCTATTTGTTGAACTGGGTCAGTGAACTAACTACCAACCTGGCAAAAAAGAAATGAAAATTATCAAAATTGAAATATAACCATTCAAAATCTTTTTTAACTGTACTGCAGCCCTGAAGTCAGTATACAAACAGGCAAACAGTTGAGCTTATACAAGGGAGAAGGCAACAAAGAGGACAGGCTGTAAAGAGTACAGGAGGGTAATTTTTTATTTTTAAAGGAAGTACTGGCAGCTTATGAAAGCTAAAAATGTTAATCAAACCAAAGACTTACTGTTTTTTAAGACAGTTATGAACCACCACAGAGGAGATGAAAGAACAAGCAGTTCCTGCGCTTGTCACACAAAAATCGTATAACCCATCTTCTGCAAGTAAAAATTGGTATCTAACAGTCATTTTCAGCCATCAGGGAGAAATATAACAGGGCTGAGTGAAACAGTCATGTGAATGGCACGGTAAAGGAGGAAGAAGAAATATTAACACCAAGCTTTCAGAATCCCCAATACTTTTGATTTGTAAGATATGAAATTAAACTAAATATATTGGTAATGTTATGAAGGGGGGAAAATTCTACATCCACTATCTACTTAACATTTTTTAAAATATCAGTGAGCTAGAAGAGTTTTAATAGTCCAATGCACTTAACCCAATTTTTGCACATTTTTTAATTTAAAATTGTTCAAATTGCATTTTGCAAAAATATTCAAAATAGCAGTAGATAGTGTTATCTGTTTATAAGTAAGTAACTTACAAAATTTTTTCTTCTGAAACAATATCAATGCAAGTCATATTCAAAACATCAAAACTACATATTTGCAGCAACATTTGTTTCTAATGTGCAAATCATGCATGTAATGAACAAGTCAAGGTCCTGTTTTAACCTGGGGACAATACTGAACCTACAAATCAATGATGAAGCACTTTGGAAATATCTCTAATGTGGTTTTAATTATAATATTGAAAAAATAAAGCAAACTTGAAAATAATTATTTCAGTTCCAGTTAAAGAAACCCTTAATTTCCGCACCATTTTTACATACTTTCGTAGCTGTTAATGCAGTTTTGGTTGAGGCAGCATATACGAAATCCTGTCTCTTTAGCTTAGATCACTAAACTGAGACTATGCTTTAGGCATTTCAAAGCAGTGCTACTGCAGAAAGTGTCCAACTTTCAAAGCAATGGAGAGAAGGTCATGACATGCCTTAAAGACCTTTACAAAGATAGCCCATTTGGGTGCCTAATCTCAGACAGACAAGATCCCTTATAGGCTGTTTCATTTATTTTCCTCCATTAAGTGGGTATGACACTGACACACTGCCAAGAAGGGCTTCCTAAGGCACCTGCCCTTAGGTTTGGTTTAGCTGCTTGTGCTCAGTGGACTATAGCCACTACAGTTGCCAGTTCAGGTACCTAACTGTTGTTCAATCCCATGATAAGCAAATGTTTTAACATCTAATCTACAGATCTTGAGTTTATGTCAATTCAATGCAATATCTGGTAATGATAGCTTCCATTCAGGCTAGATGTAAGCAAAGCTTCTTAAGAGCTGAAAAGTGGGGAGTTAGTGAACAATTTTTTTTATTACTTTTCATTAATGTTAAAGAAACCCGGCATTGTAGCTTGATATTTTTGTCCATTCTTTAACAAACCACATAAAAAAAAAAAAAAACAAACCAAAACCAAACAACTTTAAAAGAACTCCCACAGATTTGTGATTTTCATAATAAGTCAGTTAATATCCTCTTTAATCCAGTCTCATAATAAAAACCTTGACAAAAAGTTGTCAATCTGGGTTCCACATATGACGTTGGACATAAACAGTAATGCTGACTATTATGCACTTAATTTAATCCAGTAAACTTCTGTCAGATTAGCAGTGAGTATATCTAGCAGGTATTAGTACTAAAATGAAACTACTTTTTTCTTTCTTAATATTTGAATTAATCATATGAAGTTTCTAGTGCAGGAAAACTTATTGCACCTAACAATGATTCTAGAGTTTGAAATAAGGGCTGAAAAAAATACGTATGTGTACAGTTCTTTTTTTTGTGATTAACATATTTTAAAAAAAGCAAACTTCCAAAGGTGAAATATCTCTTTTCAAGAACACCTTGAAGTTTCTAACATTCTTTGTTTGTCCACTCCCACAAATCTTCTTGATGAGTTAATAGGAACAATCCTATACAAGCAGGGTGGATAAAAACTTAACCCTACAACAGGTTACAAAACCCTAGTATTCATTCATTTAAACTGATTAAAATACGAATACAATGATTTTAATTCTTAGCCTATTAAACCAAACTATTCTCGAAAATGTAGTCAACAGAATTATCATTGGCAACACTGAACTCAGATGTGACACCCAGCTAGTACAAGCAGCATCCCCAAGAAGGACTGCAAGGAGTGCAGGCAGCGTGCTTGGAATTGCAGAATAATTTAGGCTGGAAAGGACTTCTGGAGGTCATCTTGTCCAAAACCATACTTCAAGCAGGTCTGATTAAATTAGGTCTGTGCTGGTAAGAAGTCTTAACCTCTCAGTTAGGAAGTGCTTAATGGGAACAGTCTCAAGAACATGTCCCCGGTCTCAACTGCAGAACCACACCCAAGAGTTTCCTGGGGGTAACACAAATCAGTACAGATCAAAAGGACACTCTTTAAGAGTTAAGACATACAGATGACTGTGTCCCACCACGTGGGAAAGTTATAGCATGGCATTTAATATGGTAATATAGGCGTTACTTTACTGTGCCCCCTTTTGGGCAAATATTCTCTTTTGTGTAGTCCAGGAAATAAAGAGTCATTAAATTTGTTTGTTCGAAATGCTGGAAGTGAGGTTGGAAATCATCCTAAATATATTTAACAATAAAGTTTGACTGAGGAGCAGAGTCCAATCAGACAGCTTAGTGCTTTATGGGCTCTCCGAAAAACTGAGTATTCATGCAGCTATTTCTAGTCAAGCATTTACTAAAAAAACCACAAACCATAGATAGATTTATATCAAAGGTTATGGACAGTGTGTGTAATCCCAAATCAAGGAAAAAAAAATAAGAAAAAACATGTTAATTATTCTCAAACTCTCCTCATCTTGGACTATTCTCTGAAAGCAATGAGCCTAAGCTTATATTCCACTGATCAGAGGCACAATGCCTATTTATTACACAATCTCACTGAAGTCCATGGAACTACCAACTGAACAGATTATTTCGAGATTTGCAGAACTAGACTCAACAGCACCCAATTTCCTACTTCTGTCCTAAAAGTCACACTTAAGAATTCAGACAATAAGTTAAAGAAAATCTGTATGCCCTATAACTCATGTGATAAAAATATAATACTTGTAATCTGCAAGAGCAAAAAAGTGAAGTACTCACAGGTAATTAATAAAAAATAAATAAAATAGTCATATTTCAACTTTCTTTGAAAAGTAAGGCTTTCAAATGAAAAATCAAGAGGATTCTATCAGCATTTTAACTCTCTCTGAATAAATAAAATCTGATATAATAATCACAGCAAAGCAACCAACAAAAAATTTTGTATCAAGTAAGTCCAAAATATTCTGCCCTAGATCCTTGAATGAATTTTAATGAACATCACCATTTTGACTGAATGAATTTTTTATTTTAGACCTCAGAAATTCTACATCCTGATGGCGACAAATTATGGGGAAAACAGGGGGAACATTACCACTCACAGCCCTTTTTGAATGACAATGTTAAAACATCTTGTTTAAAAAGAAAAATTTATGTAAAACACCAGATATATTAAATTTCTATTGCTGATCTGCACTGATTAAGTGAGAGTTGACTTATGCAGCTAATATTAAACTTAGAAATTAAATACCTGTCCATATTGTATGCAGCCTAGCTGGAATTCACTAGATTAACCATACTAATTAATTTGGTCATGGTGTGCTTTGTATTATAATTCAGCATTTATTTATGAGGCCCACATATTCAGTTTACTGAATTTAATGACTGCACTGTTCTTAAACATATCATTAGAAGTGCTAACGTTTTATATCATTAACCCTCTGTCGTTCCACAATTAACATAAAATTATCAAAAGACTAATAAAAGCAGCTATGCATTTTTGAGCCACTTTAAACATTTCTAAATGTAATTATAACTATTTCATGTTAAGTAAGAGTTGATATTTCATTTTCAAGCTAAGATATTCTTCGCTGAAGAAATAAAATAAAACTCCAGCTTTTCTGATCATTTATTACTTCTAAGTTTCCTGTAGAATACAGTCATTTGTAGATGTAGTTCTGGGTTATCAGACATTTAGAAAGACTGAATTACTAGGTGAGTCTTGTTTCAGTCTATTAATATACAAATGACTGAAAAACTTCCTGAAAAGTAGTAGTGAGCATTTCAGCTCCCAGCATTCACTGAGATGTCACTGTGGACTTCAGACCCTAAGTTTTCTTGACATCTCCCAGCATATTGGCCTCTGCTGAAATCACACACTTCTGCAATTGTCAGACAAGTGAAAAGAAATGGGGGAAAATCCTCCTATAATTCTGTACTGTAGGCTTATTAAGTTAAACCATATCGAACGGTCAAGGGGCATGCACACACAGGGACACATCTATATTTTTTAAAGCTGCAAGAAAGCTTTTCATTCATCTGCCATCAATTTATATCAAAATCAAATTAATACTATTGAAGATTAGACAATTAAAAACGTGTGTGTGCATGTGTGTGTATTGCCAGCAAAGCAAAAAATTGAAAAACAATTCCTCCTACCATCAGTGGAGTACTAAAGAGCTCTCTTCTGCCTAAAATTTTAATTTTCCAACTAGTTATGGATGAAGGGAAATCAAATTTGAAGACTTAACAGTTATCAGTATGGCATACCAAATGCAAGCTAGTAGTTCTCAGCATTCCCCATGAGCTCTTTATTTGTTTGGACTAACCTCTATCATTTGCAGAGACACAGTATTTCTCAAGTTCCATCACTATTTTAAAAATACATTTCTACCTTCCAGCATGGGAACAATGGTGAACAAATGGCAGTTTAATTGCTGCCTATACATGAAGGCTTCCAATGACTCTGCCTTTGTTACTAAAGCAATACACAAATACTCGCAATTTGTAACCAAGATTTCAACCAGCTGATCTGTTGGAGTATCAAATCTTTTCTCACTTCCTGTTGCGTAGGTTTGGACGCTGCCACTCAACCTTTTGACACTGAAATCAAGAATATCTCTTAGGAGGAGTAGGGAGACATCAAGCACTTTATATATATTCAGTAGCATGAATAAAGAATGTCTTTCTAAGAAAACCTGATTTAATAACATGAATTATTTTCTGCTTTGCCAAGTTTACTAACAGAATGACGGATTTTTTCTTTTAATGGAAAAAAACATGAGCCATGGTTCTTTTCAGGGGCACTGAAGCCTATTCAAATTAGCAATGCATTTTACAACAGGGAAAAAAAAAAAAAAAAAGGAAGAGTTAAAGTGAAATCTAAAGTGTTTCATGAACATAAGCCCTATGTTTCATCACCTGGAAGGCAAATGACAACATCTTCACTGGGGTGAGGAGCGCTATGCTGGTTTGCTTTAGCTGGGCATGTCCTAGCTTCACAAACCCTCACACTTTCAGCCATAACAACAAAACTACTCCACCAACCCCAGCTTTCTAGATATATAGACCATAATAAAGCTGAGAGAAAAAATACTAGCAATACAATCTGGCTTTAGATTTTTGTTAGACAATTATTTGTTGCCTAACAAAATAGTGATACTATTTGCTTTTATAAAGCTGCTCTACATTCATTAGTCTCAGGCATTACATCATTAAGAAAAGAGATTTTAAAATAAATTAACAATTTGCTGTGGCAAGTAAGATTTTATAATTTTGTGTTAAAAAGATGTATTATTGCTCCTGGCATTAGATTACAACCGTCTTTAGACAAGTGCTGGTCAGTTTATTTATGCGGAACTCTAAGCATAAAGTTTCATAGGATTTCTTTAGAAAGGTCAGACAAACGTTCAAAGGATTATAATGAGAATGGATGAGGCCTTTGAAGGACTATGCAGTCTTTCATTTGCTAATCTAAAGTAACACTTATTAGCAATGATGATTTCTTCAACCACTACACAGTCACCCCCTCCATGATCCAGCCAAAATTTATCAAGGACTTCTACGATTTACGAAACTACTGCTGTTTTATAGTAAGTCATGTACTGATTAATTTCTTCCCCCCTCCGCTAAAAACTCTAATATGCAGCTTTCTATTCAATTCCTGCCAAGAAAAATATTTTAAATTTGTATTTTACCAATTTTACCCTTGACAGGAGTTTTCTTAAGACACTAAAAATTGTCAAGACTCAAATAAGGAAATAAGACATTAGTTCCTTTGTATGCTGGCTTAACCTCTGTCAAGAAATACCATTAGAAATTCAACATAATATTGAAAAGTAACACCACCAGCACCACTGATTTCAACACAACACATTCTAAGTTCTACACCAGCACAGCTTTTACAATAATATCTGCTGCTTTCCTGAATGTTTTTCTATGCTGTCACAGGAAAAACTGAAGTTGTAATATCTTAAGATTTTTTGCAAACTGCTATTTTACACTTCTGTAATTCAGATGCAAAAATACAGATGTGTTAATTTTTTAAATTAAAACTTTTATAGAGTACAGATTTTAGACTTGTTATAAAAGATATTCTCCTTCCTTTTACAATAAATTACTTGAAAGAGTAAACAAAGTTGGCAAACCTGTTTTTCACTAAAAATTTCTCCATCATTCCAGCATTTTGTCAGGGGAGAACAAAAAAAGAGAAATAGAGCTTCTATTATCACATATGAGACTCTACTATCACATCATTTTAATCTATAGGTAACGTGTTAAGATTCTCATTTCAAACATTTATTAGAAGTGTGCTAAAATATATATATATTTAAAAAAAAAAAAAAACCACAAAAAAAACCAGGAAAGCAAACAAAAATAATTTAACATGTCTTTCCTCAAGTTGAAAACTGTTTTCTCTTACATGTGAAGATGGAATCTGCATTCATAAAAGCCTACTGTAAAGTATACCACACAGTTAATATATAAAGCGATTTTAACACAAAGAGCTACTACAGCCTCACAGTTCAGTAGTACATAGCAATCCAGGTAATTTGCTGATTTCAGTGGATTTGCAGAGTACGCTAATCAGTGCTGGATTTAGTACAGCACTTTGAAGTTTCTAGTTTACTATTTTGCTTTCTGTATATCTAGGCACTAATGTTTACAATTAACTGTTTTTGTAGACACAAACATACACATCAAGTATAAACAACCTCAATCTGCTACACAGACTCAAATTGAAAAACTTCAAATAATTAGGCCAGTTAGGCTTGAACTTTTATGTTGAATTTCAGTCTATATTATAAAAGTATACCCACTCCTTTGCAAGACTCATAACATATATTAGCACAAAACAGTTCCAGGCTTAAACTACTTTTCCACCTTATGTCATTCAAGCATCAGCTTTACATAAAAAGTATTTTACAACAACAGTAAATATACTCTAGGATGAAAGTATGTAACACGTGGACAGACTTCCATCTAAGAAGGTAATTGGAAATACAGTTTGTGTTGTACTTGCTATTCTACAATACGTATAAGACGTTATTCTCTTTATATTAGTTCAATAGCAGCTATTTCAAATACTAAAATAAACCTCTACTGACACTGTTTCTTCCATTAAAAAAACACTGAACCAAGTGGTGAGGACCACTTGCAGCCTGGTACTTGTAAACATTCTGTAATTTTATTAGCTTCTGATTTGCATAAGATCAGAAATATTTTTATGCAATGCCTCAGTTGCAACGTTCTGTTATTGTTTACATGCACACTTGAACTGAAAGAGTGATGTAACTAGACCAATATGCAAACTTAAAAAATGTACTGAATGCAATTACCATGTCTTGCAAGACACATAAATAACAAAAATTCAGATTTAAATCACTATCCTGACAATAGATGCACACACGCATCTTCTTAGAGTTGTTTACCATTTTCAGAGGTTTCTCACATTTTTATTTTGGTTTGACCTTTTTTAACTTAATTTTCTCACTATTGAGAAATCATTTTTTCCTGAACTTTAAATATTTATGCATCACACTCAGCAGAGTGTGTGACCACAGCCTATTGGTTAAGTATTAAACAGTGGTGAAACTGGGACCAGCAGGTGCAGAAACGAAGTGTGCAAATATTTCAGCAGCTATTAAAACAAGTACAACCCTTGCTACTTTTAAAAGATAAAAAATAAAATTAGCATGTCTTGCATTAACTATGCAGGCAATATGCAGTAGGTGTGCACCTTGTCACCTGAAACTAGCCTTGTAAGTTTTGATTTCAAATACTAAAGCTATTTCTTAAAATAATCTAGCAGACATGCATTGTAACAATACGTAGTGATGCACAAAGACAATGTCAGTGCATTATACCTGTAACTCCCGACTGTCTGTGAATACCAATACCGCAGTTCAAGGAACACCCTTCAATAGAGGTGTAGCATTTTGGTTTGGGGATTTTAGGGTTTTGTTGGTTTTTTGGCGCCTTTCCTTTTTTTTTTCCATAAGCATACACTTTTTTTTTTCAACTACTCTGCCAAGCTTCAGTCAGGCCACAGAATGGGCACCTGAGTTGCCTGACCCTGTACACTAACTCTTGGAAGCTGTAACATTTGTTTTCAAACAAATCACCTCTGGAGATGGAGCAGGCTTCCTATCAATCACTAACAAGTTAATTCTACATAATAAGGCAGGATCGGATGCAGACTGATACATTGTGAAATGCTGTATCTAAAATTGATTAGAATAGCACTCAAAATGAATGCAGCCCTCCAAACCACTTCTTTGCTCAGAAACATTAATCTCAATTATAAGGAGAGCTTCATAATGGTAATGCCTGGTATGAAAAAAGTATGAAATAAATCAGGTTTTATAAGACACAGCAATTAATCAGTTTTAGAACTAAGGAAAGGTTGTTAAAGCTGCACATTTTTACAATGGTAACTCTTTGAAGCCTCTGTTACCTCAAAAAAATTAAATGTTCAGGGTTTTGTTTTAATTACTCAGCTGAGAGTATGGACTCCAACCCTTACTTTGGGTCCCTGATAAATTTCACCACAAGCTAAAACTCTTTGCAAATAATACTACTCTATTACAAAGTTAAAGCATTTAAGATCACAAGATACTCTTCGGTCTATGAAGAAAATCCGCATGCAGGCATCCTGTAAGAACTTACTTATTGAACCAGTATAGCCTGAGCTAAAAAATTTATTTCATCCAACCAAAGGCTTTCCAATAAACACAGAAATTATTTCTGATAATATTTTGTGCACTTGATACTGCACAAGCACGCAGGAGATAAGGTCACATTATCATGACATTTGCTAAAACAGTAAACCTAACAAGTTTGCATGTATTCATTTAATAGAACAGATTATACAATAAAGCTATACTTAGAAGACAGTAATATTATATAGATATGCTAATCTTATCAACAATCTCTAATGTGTAGTACCACTACAGTTCAAATCTGCCTCTAAATCTTTCACAAGCTCAGCATACTTGCATAATATTTCGAAACAATTTTTTTTTAAGATTTCTCGTTACGAATTTTGTATTTTCTTTTGTACACTGACAGAGATGAGTTTTCTATAACAGAAATGCAGCATTCAGTAGAGTAAGTGCGGTGTCACCATAAAATTAAGAGCAGTTTTGACGTGAAGCCTTAGGAGCTCTGGTGTTTTCTTTTAAGTCTATATAACACAATGGCCCTTCACAAATAGCACCTGATCCTCCAAGTTGCTGATCACTCTCAGTTTTTATTGGGCTTAATCCAAAACTGATGCAAGTCAATGGGAGTTTCTGCATCAGTCTAGGTGGGCATACGAGCATCAGTCTGCCTAACTAACACTCACTGATTTTAACTGGAGGTAAACGTACTCAGTATCTTACTGAGCCAAACCTATAATCTGTTAATTGTTGGGCTTGGGAGATGACAAAAAAATACTTTCAGGTTGATTATTATTTAATTTTCTTATCTTTTATGGGGTTTGTATCCAAAAGATACTTATTAAAAGCAGATATTGTGTATTGATTTGTAACTTTAAATCTAGTTTCTATTCATAAATCCTTTTTTTTTTCCTTTTTCCATTTGAACAGAGAATAATTACTCCTGGCTCAAAGAGATTTGACTGAAGCACTAGTCTTAACTTGCTAACTGGATTATGAATGTTATTCTGAATTTTTTCCCTCAAAAAAAAAATTAAACAAAAGAATCTTCCCAATGCAGTCAAGTATTTCTTCTACCAGACAGCATCTTTCATCTCAGCATTCACTCATTTTACTTTTTAATCAGATGTATGTATCTAATACTTCTGCATTGTTGCCTTTTTTTTTCCTCCCCTAATTTACTAGACCATTGAAACTAACCCAGCAAGTTCAAAACAGCAAATCTTTGGAACTGTAAAATAATATTTTTATGAGCCTGTCACATTTTCCCAAAATTTAAGTGATATATTTTTCATATAAATTCATACCCATATAGGGCCTGTTCTTCCTAACTATTCTTACATTACAACAAAGTACAAATTTATGAAATTTTTTTTCCTCCATACAATATTAAATCAATCTCCTGGATGTGTACACAGTAATAATTCTGAATAGCACTTGGATTATTTTAGAAGGGAAAAGCAGTTGTCTTTAAGCGTTTTACAGTTAACTCTTCTGTAAGACCATAGATGAGCAATATTTATACTTCAGTATTCTCTTTATGAGACTGAATTTTAGGATGCAAGCTTCCACAGAATATTACTGTAACTTTTCAATGGAATGATTCAAGATACTTTGCCTGAAGAAGTATATTCCAAATGCAGAGGATAACAGTCAAATAAAACCAAGCAAACATCCAACTAAGAAGTCTCATTGTAAAGGACACATGATACTCAGAAAGCAGAAAAATAAACTTGCTAAAGTTCTTTTATATGAAAAGTATTTTATACCTAAATATTTAGGGGAACCTACAACTACATATCTTACAGAAATGGCTTCTATTAAAAAATTTCTAACAGTGTGTGAGCACATAAAGATGGGGGGTTTTGTTGTGTTTTATCTTGCTACATTACTTTGCTTTAAAGCAACTTCATAACACAAAACTTTTAAGCCCACGGAAAAATGAATCTGCTTCCTTCATCCACGTGAAGAAAAACCCCACCAGATAACAGAAATGTATGCAATTTCAGGAGGGAGAGCACCCCTTTCTCTTCCCAAACCAAACCACAGTGACATACAATTACTTTGCTCGTTTTCGAGCGTGTGTTTTCGCTGCACAGTGACACAATTTTCACTACAGTTTATTGAACAGACCATTAGAGATATAAGCCTCAGAAACCCCTTCCTTTACCAGGACGGCAGGTAAAGCCCTGGTAGCATCTCCCGAGCGCAGACCACCCGGCAGGGTCTGTCAGCGCCCGCCGCCGTCTGACAAACGCGCTGCCCGAGGACGCGGGACCCGGTGGGAGCGCCCTGCGCGCACACCCGAGGTAACAAACACCAACTTCCAAACCCACCACAAACTTACTCGGACGAGCTTTCGCGCCTCCGCCCGCGCCACTACGCTCACCGGACAGGAGTAGGGACACTTCCATTTGCCTTCCGAGAGTGAGGATGCCGACTTGGGGGAAGCACCAAGAAACTGCAGTGGTGCCCAGTCCGGCCGCCGGGAGCGCGCTCAGGCGCCCCGGGAGCGCGCTCACGCCGCGGGCCGGGGGAGACCCGCGCTGCGCCCCAGCGCCCGCAGCCCCGGCCCCGCTCCCCCCGCAGCGCGGGGCGCAGCCGAGCGGCCGCCGAGAGCGCAGCGCTGCTGGCAGAAGACACCTCCTTTCACCTCCCTCTATCCCCGCCTCCAGCTCAGTTTTCCGCACGGCGGAGTTCCCACATCAAGTTGCGTCCCCGACCCCTTTCTCCAGCTCCCCCGCGCCCGCGTAGCCCTACCTGGGGCCGCGCTCCGGCCGCAGCCGCGCGTCCCGGGATACCCCACGATTCCCGCCCACCGCCTGGCGAAAGTCCCGCCGCCAACGGTGCCACCGTGGGGGCGGTGGGGAAACGGAGGGAGGGAGGGCCGCAGGAACCCTCCGCCGTCCCCCGCGCACCAGCCTCCCCAGTCCGCTCGTCCGGGCTGAGGGCAGCGGCCCCGGGTCCCCGCCGCCGGCCGGGCAGGCGCGGAGCGGGGCGCGCCACTTACCGCGGGCGCGCCGCGAGCCTCGCCGCCTCCGCGCCCCGGCAGCAGCGCGGGGTAGAGCGGCGCACGGCGGCACTTTGTCAGGCCGGGCGGGCGGGAGCTGAGGGCGGGCGGGAGCGAGGGGAGGGCCGGGGGCCGGGAGGGGGAGGGCCACGAGTTGCTGCCCGCGCCCCCCGCCGCGGGAGCTTACGCGCCCCGCGGAGCTCACTTTCCCCGCCTCCTCCCCCGCCGGGCGGGCAGGGAGTTTGGCCCCTCTTCTTGCGGGAGGGGAGGGCGAAGATTCGCGCACAGCGACGTGCCGAGCAGGGGAGGAGCGCGGGGAGGAGCCGCCGCTGCCAGCAGCAGCACCTACTTGCGCTGTAGCGCGGGGGCACGCGGTCGAGGGCCCCCCTCCTTCCCCGCGCCGCCCCGGGACGGGACCCGACCCACTGGGCTGCGGACCCTCAGCCTGCTGCCCCCCGTGCCCGCGGCTCGCGTGGAGTGCCTGGCGCGGCTCCCACGCTGAGCCTAATCAGCGCATCCACGACGCCGGCGGTGATTTAGGGGTCATCCGCGAGCGGCACTTCAGGCTGATGAATGGCTCTTGGCCGCTGTCTGCCCTGATGAGCATGTCTGCGTGTTCCTGATTGCAAACACTAATGAACTTACACGGCTCCACTGCGCGCTCCCTCTTCCCGGCGGGGCAGGGAGCTTCCCTCCGCCGCATTTTGTTTTCCGCGGGGACTTGTTTATTTTTATGAGGGGAGGGGAAGAATTTGGGGAAATGATCCGCGGCTCCTTGCAGCACGGCATCGCGCCTCGCCTCGCAGAGCCGGCGCCGCGGGCAGCACGCCCGCCGAGGCACCTCGCCGCTGGCGGCAGCCTGGGCACGGCACGGCACGGCACGGCGGGGCCGCCCGGCAGGCCAGGGGTACCGGCGGGGCTCCCCGGCCCGGCAGCCCGCCCCTCGCACCGACACACGCAACCCCCCCCGCCCGGCCTTCCCGTCGCACCCCGGCAATTTTCGGAGTTGGGCGGGAGCCGGGTTCCGAGTGACCTGATTACAGCTTAAACATCTGCTTTTAAAGCCATTTCTCCGTCGCGTACAAAGGCGCTTCTGCTTATTTTTCTCCCTGACTCCTCAGCGTCCTCTCGGCTCAAAGTAGTAGCTGTAACTTTCCACACACTGAGATGTTACCTACCTACCTATATAAGACCGCTCTCTTTTTTTCACTCCTCTATCCTTCCCTTTTAAACTCAAAGGCGTTTCACACACGAGGTACGAAACACTCGAAGTTAGACAGATGAGCAGCTTTGAACGTTTAGCTGGCTACCCACTGCAGTACTTTGATTTTCCAAACTTTATCCACCGCATCTCTGACTCTGTAATGAAAGATGCACGACTGTGTAATCTTTAACGCTCCCGAGGAAAATCCCTACATTCTTCTGTCCTGAAATAACTGGAAATACTTCCTAATCATGGGAACGTTACTGCAGGTGTTACCGACGGGCATTGTGAGGGGTCTATCTATGATCAGTCCAGCAGTTTTTTCTCTCGCCATGCCCGTTTCACCCCTGTGTTTTCTTTTTTTATTTGTATTGCGCTGGTCTCGACCTGAGAGGCAAGGTACCTGGGTATATAAACTGATTCGACAGTGCTGAGGTCAGCATTTGAGAATTACAGCAGGTACCATACACACAGAGCCAGCATCACACAGCACCGTTATGCAGCAAGCATAATAGAAAACCACAACTGTCTCAAGCCTTTTTAAGTGGACGTGTAAGTCATACTATTGAGCATTAAAAAAAAAAAAAAAAAAAAAAAAAAAAAAAGGTATTTTATAGGGGAAATAACCTGTATTCATCACTAGAAAAGATGTAATAAAGGTAACTACTTTAAAATACAGGTTTGGAAAAGTGCTTTTAAAGATACAACAACTAAACCAATGGAATTGAAACGAATTATCTGTACTGACTTTGTGGGTGGCTCTGAAATGGTGGAATTTCATTTCAGAAGGTAGGAGTCACAGGGACCTCTCTAGAGAGAGTTCTGTGCAGGTAAGTGCACAGACAATACAGGTAGAACTGGAATCACCATGACCTTGTCTTTCAAATAAAATATCCTACAAAGGGTTTAGTCCTTATAAGAAAGCACTCAAAGTGTGAAAATTTGAACTACACAAAATTCATTGCATATAGCTAGGCACGAAGGAATAATCTCAACCCTGAACTTACACCAAATGTTGCAATTGTTGTTGCATATTATACAATATAGTATTTCTGCTAAACTAAAAGCACATCTTGTAGACTCAGGACTTTACTTACAGTTTTTTTCCTTTTGGTCTTACAGTCCTCTAACGCTAAATTTAAATGATGTTTTGCAAATGCAAGTCTAAAGCACTACGTTTTTGCACTACTACACCCATTCACAATACCTTTTCTAAATCCATTAATCTAGTAATAACTTGAACTTTTTACCACCTTCAAATATACTGAGTTAAGATGCTGCTTCATTATAAATAGAAAGATAACATCATGCCTTCCTTGTGCAAAGCCCGCCAGATAAAAAACAAACGTCAACTACTTATCAATACACATTTGAAGTTCAGAGTAAGTTATTTTGGTGCTCTTAACTTGGACATCACTGAAGCAGCATTACTGGGCTCACCAAAGTTTAATTACATTTCAGTCTTCAGAGTTTAAGTTAATTTGAAAAGTGTGCAATCACATTTGAGTTAGAGCTTTGTAGGAAACTATCTTTCTAATGTCAACTACTAAATGTGACTAAATTCTCTAAAATCACACTGCAGCTCTTCCTTACTTTTTGGATTGCCAAGAAGCTCCCTATTTTAGTAGAGAAAAAAACAAAATGATATGCATTTCTTATCGACTTAGAGAGACTTTTTTTTTTTTTTTTTTCAGATGGGACTATCAAATCTTTTTGGACAGCAGGTGTTAGTGAGAGAAAAGAGCAGGACGTCCTCTGATGTGAGACACGCCGGGCTTCTGCGCTAATCTACCCAGTAACCCCAAAAGATGAGACAAAATCAAGACATTGTCACGTTCTTTTCAAACTTCTTAAACTGCTCTTAACGTGTCCTTCACGTACTTGAACGGTAACTCGGGCTTTGCCAGGCTTATCGGCACTTTCTGCTCCCAGGACTCCACGCTCTTTAGGATACTCGCGTGTCTGAAAACAGCAGATCTCAAAATCTCTGCATCGCCAACAGTCCTGGGTCTACAGCTCATGGTAGAAGAAATTGTTTCTAACCACCCGTTTTCCTTCGGAGTAAGCGTCAAGATGCGGTTTAGTGCAGCTAGGTAGGGATTGCCTCTACGTGATGGAAAAAAGTAGCAGCATTACCCTGCACCAAGATACTTCATAATCACAACCCTAATAAAATTAAATTAAATTAAATTAAAAAGTGCCCCTTTCAACTCAGTCTTGCTGGTTGATCCTAACATGGCAGCAACTGTTCCCATTAGTTCTCCGCGCGGTCAGTTCCGCGGCTCCTGCTCCTGGCTCAAGCCCCGCCAAGGGACCGACTCCGCAGCCTCTCGAGCTGCCGCTCCGAGCAGTCGTCGGAGCCGCCCCGCTCCCCTCCCCGGCTCCTGGGCTGGGAGACCGAGCCCGCGCAGCCCCCGCGCCGCGCCGAGCGCGGCGGGACCGGGTCAGGAGGTGACGAGCCGGCCGTGCCCACGCTGTGCCCTGGGCCCCGGAGAGAACCGCACCGCCCCGCTCTGGGAACGAGGAAACTTTGGGGAGAAGGGGCCGTCCGCGCCGCGCCGCGGTCGAGGGGGAGTCCCAGTGCGTGGGGGAGCGAGAATGATGGACTGGAGGGCTCTGGGGACACGGGGAGCTGAGCTGGGATCTCTTCTCTCTCTTAGCGGGAAGGGCTGCGCTGTCTCTCGCCCATCTCTCTGCCAGCAGCGGAAAGAGAGGCACTTTTTCCTCGAATATCGAGTTGTGGTGAAATTGTAAAACAAATATTCTAATCTGATCACTGACAAAGCCATAAAATTAAATAGCTGTCTGCAGAGGGAAATATGTCTTAATTACCTTAATTAAAGCAAGATAGGGCCTTACACACGTTCATTTTGAAGCCACTAAATGTACTGATTATCATACAAATCAACCTTTAAATGGGGGTCATGCTTTTCCACTACATTAGTTTGTGTTCCACTGCATAAAACAAAGCTATATGGGAAGCTGACCTCTGGTGAAAATGATGCACTTCAGCTGCACAAAACTGCTGACCCTCTTCATTGGGTCCTTAGGAAAGAACCTGAAGGAGTTTGCATATGATTTGGAATACAAAAATGCCTTTCATATGCTGTTAATACTGCATTAGGAACTACTGCCTGAGCTAAACTTATGGCCTTAAAATCAAGCACATAATCATTTTAATCACCTTGTATTCATAAGTAGAAGCCGTCACAAAGCGCTGTTACTGCCATTAGTGTGTGAGATAGTACACGAGGAAAAAAAAAATAAAAGCAAGATTTGTATTTGCTGATATAACACTTTCCCAGCAACTATAGCAGGGGGTAACTATCCATATTTTCCATTAACAGGAGGAATGCAGAATAGTTATAGCAATTCAGAAGTCAATATACAGACCTTATATGTATATATAGAAGTTTATGTAAGTCACATTTATTCAGAATTTATGATTTTTGCAAGAAGAATGAAGCCTTTTTTTAACTAAGCTTCATAGTCATAATTAACTTTTTTTTTCCTTTATAGCTTTCCAGCTAAAATATGTATTAAAAATCATTATAAGATTTTCCACCAGTTAATTTTTCAAATAAAGGAAGTGTACAGAAAAGATAAGCACATAGAAGGAAGAAAAAAGAAACCAAATGTGCTCTTCTGTTGTTTGAACCTTTCCTTTCTCCTTCTCCCATATACTCCTTCTAGTAGAAGACATCACGAGCAAATGCAGCCTGGGAAAAAATACCTCCCTAACTAAAAGCTCCAATGAGGGACAATAATCTGCTATTTTATTGGGATAATTTGGATGTTAATTGCTCTGATGTGCCTAAACAGAGATTTTATTAAAATACTACTAGTTTAAAGGGAATTCTTAGGCTGCTAGTAGTAAAATATGTTGTATTCAAGATGACTGCTTTCATTCCTGGAAGACAAAGTTCAGGCAGTGGAGTGGTAACAATCTGTGTTTGTTCCTGTCTGCTCAGGAGAACTGTTTCTAATTGATCTGGCATGGAATTTAGTTGGAAATGTGTATGTTGCAACCTAAGCACAGTCCCTGTATGCTTTGTAAAGTGATCACCATATGGGCCTTATTTGAAACATTTGAAGGTTTTAGCCATTAACCCTGTTTAAATTTGCTCTAAATTCAATTCTCAGAGATGAAAAATATATGTAACTGTGTGTTTATATGTATATCTGTCTATATATGAAGATGTATGTGTGTATATGTATGAATGCAGACATACATACACACACGTATATGCATAAACACACATCTATATCTATGGATGCATACACGCTGACTACTGTTAGGCATCATGAATATATGTCAATTATTTGCAAATTATTACTAATTAATAAATGTGCCAATTATAGATTTAGAAAATGTGTTGAGTGGAAATAAATGTTCTAAAGCAGAAGTTGCTGATACTATAGAGTCATTTTCTATTGATGTCATTTTAATATTTGAGGGTGATTTTGTATTTTGGGGGGGGCGACAAAATATTATTAGATCTATTTCCACATATCAGAATATTTTTTAACCATTCTGATGTCACAGAGATTTAATTAAGAAAGCCCAAATAAACTAACAGCAAAGCTGTCTGAAGTTCCATCACAGAAAACTCTTAGGAGACAATGGTTAGCTGTAATTCTCTCAGTCATAGGGCCAATTATCAATTTTTAACCCTCAAAACTCTTAATAGTGATTTCTTCTTCTGAACATAAAAAGAATGGCTCAGCTTTGTTACAGGTAATAGCGCTAAGTTATGAATGCTTGTGGCCTTCTTGTACAGCCTGAAATTACATTGAAAAAGATACAGTTTCTTTAATTAAAAAAGCAGCACCGAACTAATCCCTCTAGCTGAAAAAAGAAAAGTTTTAAGCAATCTCTTTCTGCTCTGGGAGAGAAAAGCAGACAATACCATAACAGATCAGAAACATAAGCTATAGTGTGCAGCCAGGAGCACAGCAGGGAACTGAATACTGCTCCGACTGTGTCATTTTTTAATCCCCCATCCCAGTTTTCCCCGTCTGACCTCATGCTGAGATGAAGTTATCACAGAAGACAGCTTTACTCTTACCAATGAATCCAACCCTGGATCTGTATTATCCTCAGCAGATCAAAACACCGCTTTCATCAAATAGCATTATCTGCATAAAAGGCATGCAATTGCCTGATAATTTCACCCAAACTACGCTATTCATTTAAAGGACAAGAAGAGAAATGTAATTCATTCCTTTTTTTCCCCCTGGAAAAGCTAACTTATACTTCACTCATGGGAACTTTTCTTTTCTTAACACAAGATCTCGAGAAGAGGTCCATTAAAAGTTTCCCCCTGGTTTACAATTAATTGTTAGAGCACTCCTGTGCCGCGTGAGTGACATAAGTGTAGTTATGCAGAAAACTGGCAGGGAGAATTCACAAAGCTTGCTGTAGCCATGATACTGATTCCATTAGCCATGGTTCTGCTAGCCCAAATAATCAAATCATACATGGCATAATTGTAGCAGCTAAAAATAAATAGTACCTGAATGTATTTACAGGAGAATTGGGTGATACGGTCTTTCTACAAATGGAAATTTGAAGTCTAGTAATTTTTCTTTAAGTCGGAAAAGCTGCACCACAAGATCCCAAAATATCTTCACTAATGTATATGTTGTTTATAACAAACCTGCATATATATTAAAAACTCACTCTGGTGCCTTTGCTTCCAGAGAGGAAAGTACACAATGCTGTGGCTCATTGGTTTTATTGATATACACTACAAAACAGAGGTGGGCAGATTGCTCCAAATGAGTACTCTTACAACACCTATTGTATTTGGGCTATTACATGTACTGTGCTTGTTAAACTATTCTTAGGATTCCTCTGCTTGTAAAGGGCTTACACATATCTCATGTTTCTTACACACGCACACACACACCCCACCACCACCAAGAAAAAAAAAAAACAACAAAAACAACCCAAAACAAAACAACAAAACAACCCAAACCTTTAAATATTATATTTTAAAATTTGTTTTTGTTTTTGCTTTGCTAATGCTTGAGTGAAAGAATAAAAATTATTTTATGCTGGAATCTTGTGTTTTCTATGTTGTTGGTAAGAGGTTTCCTTGTTTCCCAAATGGCAGTGTGGATTTTCAGCACCAGAAGCAAGCACTGATTTGTATCTGGAAGAGGGAACTCTTCCTTTCTTTCTCTAATAGTACAAAAGCTTTGGTATGTTATGGGTCTGCAAATGCTAAACTAAGTACTTGTTGTGGCCTAAATACTGCCTACTCCATACAGTGCTCTGCCAGTTACTTTTCTTTAGGACCACTGGACAGGTACTATTCTCTATTCAGAGGATACTTTTTTTTTTCACTAGCACGTCTTTGATACTTTTTAAAACAGGCATTCTTTGAAGTGGCTCAGAGGTTTAGAATCACAGGAGTTGCCTCAGAAGAGCTGGATTATTGAGTCTAACATGGGCACATCACACATTTACCATGGGGCTACAACCTGTGTATACACAGACACTGTGGAATTTCATAATATAAAAAAATATCGGTTTGGTCCACAGCTGTCTTGGGTCTTTAGAGCCTTAAGATAGACATCTTGCTTTCACAAAAACATTGTATGTTTCAGTGCTTCTTTGTAAAATTAAAATATATAAACATATATAAATTCACTTTCCCTGTCAAGCACTATCTTAGTTTTTAATGGAAACACTTTCCTATCATACCTTATAGAAGATTCCAAGGAAGGAACTCCGTATCTGAAAGCTTGTGACCTTTTTCCAATTGTATCAGCTAATCGGAGAAAGCAACTGTGAGGTTTTTTTTAAACAATTACTTCTCATATATTCTCAGAACATCTCACCTATGGCAATATAAATGGCGTATTATTATTAAGGACTAATATATATGCAAGTCCAGTTAGTTTTGGATCTGTGTTTCTTAACATTATTTCCTTTTTTGAACCCTCTTTATAGGGTTTACCATGCGTTTCCATGGCAATGGAATGTAACTTCTTAGTGAAAGATTTCTTTTTAAAAAAAAATATTTGTTGTTGTTGAAATGGGTTCTACTGATAGACATTCCAAACAAGAGTCTTGTGGGAAAGAAAAGAATATGAGCTGAAAATGCTAATTTCCTATATTGGTAAGGTACTATGCTATGTATGTTGGTATAATCACATGTGGAGTCTCACAGTCTGTTAACAATTTGTCTTCTTTCCATTTATGAAAAGCAGGGCAATCCGACAAGAGAGCAACTTAGGAAGAGGAGTGTTAGTTACGAATCAAGCTGTAAGCTCCCCTTCCTTCAGACTTCATGGGTCCTTCTTACCTACTATTTTGTGGAGCATGGGCACAGATAAAGAATAAACTCACCAGGTATGTCCACGTACCAGGTATGAAGATGAAAGAGTATGGTAAGCTCCTAGTTTACAAGGTAGAGACCCTTTCCTCTGTTACCAGACCAGTCATATTATGGCAACTACAATCAAAAGTTCCGTTAATATGTCATGTTAACTGCATCACAACATATCACCATTACCTTTTAAAAAGTTACAAGAAATATAATGCAGAAAGCCAATCCTCTCTAGAGAGATTTCCATTTAGGAAAACCAAGGAAGTGACACAGAGAAACAAGCATTGATATATACAGACAGATCAACCAGAAACTTTACCACAGGTGCTAATACTAATGTCCTTTTACCAACTTTGCTAGACCAGAACTCAAATTTTTAACCTAACATTTATGCTATTTTAGGACATACAAATTATCCTCATTCTTGGTTTCCAAATCTTTTCTATTCAAATGTGTTTATTTTTAAAGCTTGAGAAAAATTGACAACACTTCAAAAATATAGTTTTGTTTGTACTTCTTTATTGGTTTGTTTTAAAAACAGAAATAAATTGAATTGAATATACAGAGTTCTTAAATCACTAGAAACTAACTATAGAAACTCCAAATATCTTCAGTATAATTACATATACAAAAAAATCATCTGTCAGATAATTCTGACCTGAAATAGCAGTTCAAAACAGAACTGGTTTCAGTCACTTAGAGTTATGTAAATTTGGATTCTATGATATTCAGCTCATATTCAGAACATGACTTCTATATGCAGGTGTAGAAGCACAGCAATTTGAGTGGGACTCTGTACTCTTTTACATATTTCACCTCAGCACTGGAGAACCACCAAAAGCGGAGACTGATATAAATTTGGACTGCTGTAATCCCTTCCATCATATGCTTTCAACATTCTGTTTGTATTTTCTGTCACTTGTCTATTAAATACCACTTGTACTAGTTGAGGTGATGTTGAAACACCCACAACTTCTGGATGCACGAGTTTTCTGTTCCTTTTTTCAGGAATTTAAACACAGAAAAATGAAGCAGAATGGAGGATGAAAACAGAAAACACACTTCTTTCATCATCTTTCTATTTTCAGTTCACAGCTACTAACATAGCGGTGCAACATTTGCGTTGCTGATTTCATGGCAGTATAATTTCACTGATAATGTCTGACTCTGCATTACTTCTCTAGATCCAAAATAGTGTATTCATTAAGACTATCAATAACAGATGAAATGGTAGGATTTTTTAAAAGCCAGCATTGTGACCAGACCAGTGAGCACTGGTGATGTGTTGATGATATCATAGCAAGTCCCTGAATTTAGATGAAAGGGTTGAATCCTCAGTCCTCACGTTTTCTGACTCAGAGGAAATCTGTCCCATTATTCTGGGAACAGGACTTGCAATAAGGCAAAATGGAAAAGGAAATAGTTCTAACCAGCTTCATTTTACAACATAAATCTTCTTGGAAGCTTTCTGAAACACACAGCTACAGTTCTCTTTTCTAAACATTCAGTGCTGACTTTCTCAAGTATTCCTGCAAAGGTTGTATTTGTGAAGCATGCCACTTTGGCCATTTCAGGCACTATGACAATAGCACTTAATTCCTCTGGCAGCTTCTTCTTTAGTGCCAAACTTAAGCTACTTGTCTTCATTTTAAGTATTCTCCCATTGCCCTTTTTCACCCTGCCAGTCATCACTTTCTTTCTGTCAAGAGCTCAACACCCATGTCAACCTGGCATATGATGCCAGTCTCTGTTGCCAATTCCTAAAGTCTGAAATACATCTCTCTTCCTTCCCCCTCCCACCCCCCCGCCTGCCCTGCCATGATTCCTCTTACACTTGGGAGAAATTCTTGGTAAAAACCACAAAGCCAGCTATCTCACTTGTTTTCTAACTGCTGCTTAGAGATTTTATTTCCCATAGTAACTTCAAAAAGCTTGGACAGTATTTCTGATTGTGCTGACCGGTACTCCTGGTGCTGCCATTATCCGCACTGCCTTGTTGCTTTTGTTTAATGCTTAGAAACTAAAGTTCTCTGGAAGCAGGAAGAGACTTTTTCCATTCTGCTATGTCTAATGCAGCGTGTCTGAGAGCTCTCACAGTCTGAGTGCTCATTGAAGCCATGGCAATACAAATAAGTAGCAACATTGGCAATAATCAAATTCACACACCACTTCCTTTGGTAATTTGATAATAGGTTCTGTGTCTATGCTGATAATATTCCTCATTTTTCTATGTTTTCTATATGTGTAAGTACCACTGTGGCTTCAAAAAGTGCATCTGCATGTGTTAATCCTCACGTATGATACCAGGCTATTTAATAGATATACTTAATATTACTCCTTAAAATGAGAAGTGATATGCAAAGAGCAATGAGATTGCTGTATCAATCAAAAAGCAGCCAATGCCACTGATACTCAAGGCTGCCTGTGTAACTTTTATTCTGTATCCTGCTTTTAGATATAAGGATACTCTAATGACTAAACAGTTTTTGTGGAGGACAGTCTTATTTACAGGAAAGATAGTTAATCGCTATGTAGTTTTAACTCCTACAATCAATAAATTTTGCCTGACCTTCTCACTACATGCCACTAGAATTATGCACTGAATAAAAATGAGTTGTACTTTGATGATCCTTGTGGGTCCCTTACACCTCAGGATATTCTATGATTCTATGAAAACATCAGTTCTGTCATAGGAGTTCTGTGAACATGATTTTTAATATTTTACATTGAAAAGAAATCTTTTGGGGCCCAGAATTAAAACTCTAGAGTTGTTTGACTAGTGTAGAAATTTTGCATACCTAATTTGGAATACACAAGTAGACTGAAGACAGAAAGCACTGTGCTGCATGGCACTGTCAATGTTTCTAGAAAAAAACCTAACCCAGTAGAGCCAAGAACATTTGGGCTTGACTCAACCATAACCATATAAAGACCTTTAACAGAAGCAAACTGATGACTGCATTCTTCGGGTGACATGCTACTTTCCCTAATCATGAAATCACCTTTTGCCTTGCAATCCTTCACAAACACACATTCATAATTTCAACACAAGAAGAAAGGACTCTAAGGAAAACACATTTGTTACAAACTGGTGATTCATTTCTATAGGTGGGCCATTCTGGGCATGAAACAGTCATTTAATTAAATCACATAACACTACCACAGAAATAATACTTCACAGGCACCCCCCATTTTGCTGTTTCTTGTAGAATATGGTTTTACAAATATTAATATTTATATTATCACTTCTTAGCAAAAAATCATGAAAATGAAAAACTTATTTGATGGATAAACGTTAGCTTTCACAGTAAGTATTCAGAAATTTTAGTCTTTGGTCAAAAAATCTTTATCAGCTAATAAATTTGTATGATGGTGGACTGAGTGAAAGGAACTTCTCTCTATTCTCTTTCTATTCAGTTTCAGCTATCAGTTTCTTTCATACAGCTTTGGAATGTGTTAAAATAAAATAAGTAATATCACATTTCAGTTTGGAATGCCCTTCTTAGGAAGAAAAAAAAAACCAATGAAATCTGAAATTAAAATGCTAACCAAAGTTAAATAATCAGAAATGAAGGAAGACTTTTCATTTCTGACTTGGAGGGAAAAAAAGTTTGCTTGAGGAAACTGATTCCCACTCTCCTTCCCTGGTCACTTTAAACCTCTCCATTATTCTGTTTCAGTTCTACTTGAAACAGTCCTCTTCTCCTTTTATTTTTTTCTGTTTGGACATCAGACTAAATCAGTGATCACACAGCCAGCTTCTCTGAGGACATTCACTAGCTCTCCCCAAGTACATCCCCTCCAGTTCACACATGTCAGACACAAATCCACCTTACTTAAGCTCTGTATTTTTTTCCACAGCTTTGTCCACCTCATTTTCCTCTCATTGCTCTCTCATGCTTGCAATACTTTCTCTTCAGTTTTACACTTTAATTGACCACAGGAGATGTGTGGGCATCAGCTCACTAAAATATGACTGTGCTGGGACTAGCAGACAGACTACAGTTGGAAAAGAAAAATCTTTTTATTTTAAATTCCATTGCTCATCAACAAGTGCCCTTTCAGAAAGTAGACAGAATGGCTGAGATGAAATTTCTGCAATTTTTAAGTAGGAAATACTTAGTTCAGACAGTATTTTCAGAAACCTTACCTTCCAAAGAGGGCATTTCCTTCCCAGCAGGGAACATTATCTGGAACTTAGCTCCTCTGTACCTCTTCATTGCTGCTAGTTGTCAGCCAGTAAGGTTTTCACTAAAAGTCATTTCTACACTGTACCAGTATCAGTGAAGTGATTTAGCTTAACCTTGGATCTTTGAGGAGCCCTTGTGTCATCATTCTAACCCATTTAATTCAAAATAACCAGAAAATGTGTGGAAGATTTTCTTGGGCCATTTTAAGCTTCACTTAACTACACAGAAGTGACTTAAAATCTTTCTCTTCTGCACTAACTCTGGTGCAAAAATGGTGGAGCTGGCATAGCAGAAAGTAGGTTTAATTTTTAAATTCAATTTTCAATGAAAGGAAAAGAAATGTTTTTAGGAGAACAGTCAAATTTTTGAAACCTTGTATTTAAGAGTAGTTACTTGTAAACCTTCTTTTTAGGCTATTTTCTCATTCGGGCATGCCAAGCATTTAATACTGAGCTAATAGGTTTCAGACTGCTTAGTTGGCCTAATCTTACACTTTTTCTAGAAGGTGCTTTGTAACTTAGCTCCCAAAATGATAAAATAAATTACTCTTTTGAAGCTCTGAGGTAACTGTGGAGTTACGAACTCTCACTATTTTGACAAAAACTTTGAGTAGAATATATTGTATATTCAAATGGCTGGCAGGTACAGTACTCCCGGAAATTTAAAAATAGAATAATAAATAATCTATATCATTGTGAAAAATTGTCTGGAGTTTGAATGAACAAGAGGAAAACTATCAGCAGTGCTTACTATCTTGAAAACAATGTATTTAACGAGACCTACAAAATGCTAGTTGTTGATTGTAGAAAACACATATCATTCATAGAATCACAGAATCATAGAATTAACTGGGTTGGAAGAGACCTCTGAGATCAAGTCCAACCCTTGATCCAACCCCATTGTGATTACTAGATCATGGCACTCAGTGCCACACCCAGCCTCGTCTTAAAAACCTCCAGGGACGGTGAATCCACCACCTCTCTGGGCAGGCCATTCCAATGCCTGATCACTCTCTCTGTAAAGAACTTCTTTCTAATATCCAACCTAAACCTCCCCTGGAACAGCTTAAGACCATGCCCTCTTGTCCTACTGCTGATTGCCTGGGAGAAGAGACCGACCCCCACTTGGCTACAACCTCCTCTCAGGGAGTTGTAGAGAGTGATGAGGTCACCCCTGAGCCTTCTCCTCTCCAGGCTAAACACCACCAGCTCTCTCAGCCTCTCATGGGACTTGTGCTCAGGTCCCTTCACCAGCCTGGTTGCTCTTCTCTGGACCTGCTGCAGCACCTCAATGTCTTTCCTGAACTGAGGGGCCCAGAACTGAACACAATACTCAAGGTGTGGCCTCACCAGCGCTGAGTATCTCCTTCCCTCTGCTGTTATTTTTATTCTCCTGATCCACCTGCCTTGTTTGTGTCAAATATAGGAAACAGTTTCAGATGGCTGGATTGTTGCTTTGCCCTATGCTCGCCAAGGAAGAGACATGGGAGGTTTGCAGTTTCATTAAGGAGTTGCCTTCGATTAGCTGTGGTCACTTGTGATGCTGAGCACTTATTGCACCCATTTATGCACATGTAAATACATTTAGAATAAATAATAAATAATTAAAAAATACTCTAATTCAGCTTAAGAGAGGATTAATGTGTCAGGTGAGAATTTAAAACACTTAGGTTAGAAGAAAATAGCATAACTTTACTGATCTCACTTCGTACTAGTTACTAGTTACTTTGTACTAGCAGCAACTTTAAAAAATACTTTAAAAAATCTATCAGAAAGTTAAACTGCGGAAAGAGACAGTTTTTTAAATTTACCTTGCAAAGGCTCCATTTAGTGTTTTTCCTACTTCAAAACATTTTTGCTAAGTTGATGGGAAGGAATTAGTCACCTTTCTTTGTTGCTGTTGCATAGAAATGTTAGTTATAGCTGGATGTCTTTCCATCAGTGCATTAAAAACTCATGTTTGTGTATTTTTCCAGTATATATCACATTTTATAATGAAATGTTAAATATTTTACTGGTATCTCTATTTTACTTTGATTTGTAGAGAGTACTGAGCATTTGTAGTATTTCTATTTACTAGAATAATTTATTAAAATGAATATTTAAAATCACTCATTGCTTAAAAAGAGCATTGCTATTTTGTATACTTATTGTCTTCCTTTCGTAGCTGTGGTGATCATTTATTCCATTATGGTGTAATATCATGGATAGTGAAGGACTTTACACCATCTCCTATTTTGTAAATAAGGGACAGGTTCCAGACCTCTCTTTGCTAGGAAGAATCTCCATTCTGACTATATCATCAAATGGCGAGCTTCTTCCTTACAGAATAACCACTTTGATAGTAACTTCTTCACAAGTTCTTTATTGCTTTCTTTTCTCCAGCACATTCTGCCACATCTATTCTTATCTGGATGACTTATATTCTACCTACTGCCCAGCATCACAACAGGTAAAAAAAAAAAAAGAAAAAAGAAAAAAAAAATACAAATGAAAAAGTCTCACTGAATCACTTCTCTGGATATGTGTGAATTTTTAAAATCTGAAATTAGCTTTTAACTGGAATTATGCTGTTTTAGTTCACACTACACCAAACACAGGATACTTGCTTCTATGCTCATAGCTAAACTATGGAGTTCCCCTGCTTAGCTCCTTTTGCTGCCAGTGCATGTCTATGATCACCCATCAGGCAGGCTTTCAGCACTTAAAAGCTTAAAAGGCTAGAAACCATACAAACATATATTGCAAATGCCACACTTGGCATTAATTGCACTCAAGATTTACTTAGAATTTCCTCCCTCTGATTCTTCAATATACCTGTCATTATGTATGATTTTTGTTTATTATTTGAATTTCTCACAACTTGGGTAATGAAAATTAATAAGCATTGTCATTGTATACTCTTTCTAGCAAACATTAAGATTTTATCAGTAAAAAATATGATTGATAACAACTGCTTTTACTTGTCCAAAAACAATGATGAGAATGTTTTTGTTAATTTTGTCTTACACTTGCCTTTTGTGTGAAATACACTTCCAATAATACTATCAACATTTGGCCTAATATAGATTTATTTTTTAAACCCTGCATAAATCAATCTTCCCATTAAAAGTGATCAGATCTATTATAAGATTTTCATTAGATAATAGGGGCTTATATTTTGTACAAATGTGCCATTTCTTCTCACTGTCAGCATCTGCTGCCCATACTGGCATTTCCCACAGAGAAGACCAATTAATGTCCACTGTCGTTTCAGTTACTGTATTGTATGACTACTTAATCATGTTCCAGCCCAGAGATTCTCTGTAATTTCTTCTCACCCTCCCCTTCCACGGTAGTTAACTCTGATGAAATTCTCATTTGCTATTGAAAACTGAAAAGAGGACTTAAGAAATAGTAGCCTAAATCCATGTATACCTTCTCCAGTACTCTCACTTAAAGCATACGGTCTTACACAATACTCACCAATACATTATGGAATCCAATTCTGGGTCAAAGTGCTGCCAGATTTTAATTTTTTAAATTTATTTCATTTCATTTCATTTCATTTCATTTCATTTCATTTCAAAATATAATAAATTTTGTTGAACAAATCCAATCACAAATTCATCAAAGTGTTATCCCTGAAGGCAAAAGTCAACGTAATAGTATAGATGCAATTTTGAAGAAGTGCTCAGATTTCATAGTACAAGCAGAGGAAATATTTTAAAAGCAGGTGGCCTAAAATCAAGAAATACTGTTCCTTCATGTCTATGATTTCAAGTGAAATCCCAAGATCTGACAGGTGGGTGTTTGGGTAATTGGGGTGAGGGTTTTGGAGATTATAGACACTATTCTATACATTAATTCACAAAATCAGTGATTTGCTATTATGCTTCTAGTTATTCGTGAGAAATAGTGAAGTTGAACAGTGTAATTATTTACATCTCTATCACTTTTCATGTGATACTGCTTTAGACAGAGCTAAATTTTGTTTCTTTATGGCTGGATTTATAGTAAGCTGTGTGGGTCATCAAAGGATGGAGATATACATACATATATACATATACCTAAAATTATTCTCACCTCAATAATTATTTGCAAAATTGATGCAGTATATCCTCGCAAATTTCAACAGTTATGCCCTTAATATAATTATTAATTTCTCCCAATATAAAAAAAGGCCTTGGAATGTAGGTCAAACCAAGGAGTTTCATTATTTGGGAGCAAAAAAAACCCCAAAAACCATGTTGATATCATTGTCGTATTTCCTATAGTGGTCTTTTCTTTATGTTTTATTTAAAATGTTAATGGAGTGTGTCTGCAATTCAGATAATTTATCCTTAAATCACTGTTCTCCAGAATAATGCACTGTGAGCACTGCAATACACAGGCAAGTCCTCTTAAAGAACACGCATCAATTCTCTTCCCTTGTGAAGCACACTGCAAATGCCCTCTAACAGGGCACAGCAGCATTACATAAATCATCTTATATGAAAAATTAACATGACATCAAATATTTATAAATATTAATGTGTATGTTAATATAACCAAAGCTGTAACAAACAATCATAACCTTGCCAAGTTTCTTAGGACAGGCGCCGCTGATAATGATATCCATTATCTCTGGGGGAACACGCAATTATGAAAGTATACATGGGATGCTATATTGTTATCTGCTTTTAAGTTCATCCATTAAACACCACCTCACACTGGATGTTAACCCTCCTCTTAGTTCTTTGTCAGGTACTATTATTCTGTGTATCCATGTGAATGAAAGATGAACAACCCTTAAATGTATACAACTTCCCTACTTCATTAACACAAGTATTTAATTTCATATCATACATTACTTTGCTCTATGGAAATTATACCTTGCAATGTCTGATATGTACCTAGTTACCTATCTGTGCATCTATCCATTCCTCCCTCTATCCTGTGCATAGCATAGCTCACATAGGAATTTGCAAACTCCTTTGTCTTATCTTTTACCCTGCTGCACTAATGCTTTTAGGATCAAAGCTCTGTTGGTATTTCCAGCAGAAATTTTAAACCTTTTATATTATAAACCTTTTATTTTAAACCTATAATCATTCTATAACTAATAACTCCATACTTTAAAATAAAACACAGAAGAATATATTTCATCATAATCAAAATTCATTAGTTGTTAGGGATTTCAAGCACTTTTTTTTATCATCACTTATCTAACACTGTAGTGATGGGAAATAAAATGTTGAGCAAAAAATACAAAAGTAACCATGGTTCTTCAGGAGACAAGACTAAAGGTTTTGCAGCTGTGTTTAACACACATGCTAAAAGAGGCTATGTCCCAGAAAACTTCCTTAAAGATTTAGGATGCACACCAAAGGCTAAGTGATGCTGATTATTATTTACAATGAAGTGTTCACCTGAACTGAACAATGAGTTGTCCCTCTTTTAATAGAGAGGTTCAAATACATATGAAGACTTCTTCCCATGACTTATTTTCCAAAAATCATTGTAAATAAAGATTCAGTAAAAACAGTCACTTAAATACTATACACTGTCAATATCCTCTATCATTCAAGACAAATAAAATCAAAATAAGTATCTTCACATAATAACATGGTCTTCCTTATGATTATTACCAGTACTATTAGTTATTAATATAGTGAAGACCATTTCAGAAGTTATTTGAGAAAAGAGGCTTTAAAACCAGGCTTAACAGCTAGAATATTACTATCTTTATTTCCCTGTGGAGCCAAGCAAAATGTAGAGTGGAAAAAAAGGTGTCTAGCTCAGCCAGGCAGCATGTGGAAGCAGAGGCTCCAATAAAACCACCTCTGCTGCTCTGTCACCCAAAACCCATGTCCTCACAGTGTGGTTACTTTTAAAGGTGTATCTAAGAAACTCACATAACTTGTGCATGATAGGAGAATATCAGTCTAATGATTTGGCTTAGATTTAAAATTAACAATATTTTTAAAACCTGGAAATACCAGGATTTACGTGATTCACCCAGAAGAACCAGCAGCTCCAAAGAGAGGAAGGGAAAGCTACTTGCTTTTTAAAAACTATCTAGGTTTGGATCAGTCACTTAAGATGTATTCTCAGTATCACATTGTTCACTCTGACATTGTAAAAGCAAGAAGAACTTTGTTTTGTGGGGAAGCAAAATAAAACAAGAATACACAGGTTTGAATTAAAGCATGGCCTGAGTAATTTTGCCATTTCAAATAAGAACATAGACTGTTTTAATGATTATATTTCACTCATTTTTTTTTGATTGCCCACTCTAAAATAGGGAAAACAAGACTTCCTATTACATGTGACACCAGACAAAACCAAAAGATGAGCCTGAATTTAGGAAAAAAAAGGACAAAGGACATCCCTTTTTTTTCAGAGGTCTTGTACCTTTAAATTTGTTTACCAAGCCCTAACTGACAGAGTAGTAATATTCCTAAACTAATGCTGGGAGATTTAGGTAATTTTCTCTCTCCTCCTCACCACTTCTTCCCTTTATTTATTTATTCTTTAACGAATGAAAGAGGGACTTGTAATAAAAAATTCAAGATTTGAAGACTTTAATTCAGTTAAAGGTGATATGTCTGGACAATTTAGGTTTTTTTCCTATTTTTTTATTGATAAATGGAACTGCTACCAGTTTTACCAATGAAAAAGCTCACTTACATGATGTTTGTGAGACTACTTCTCAACTCATCCTTTTTCAAGTCTTTATTAACCATTGATGTTTATAATGACGTAAAAATAAACAAATTTTTTAAGGAAGATCATTATTCATACACTTTATGATTTTAAGATTGCAGGTAAGAAAAATAATTCAATGCAATCCTCAGATTAATTGTATTAAAATGATAAACATTCCCTTAGCACATTACAAATAAATGTATTTTTTAAACAAAAAAGAAGTCTAAAAAAATCAGTAATTATTGTATGTACACCTCAAATATAAATCATAGCATAGATCAAGCATACAACAGTGTAGGCACCAAAAGTAGTTCTTGTTTTTATCTTTGCTTCCTGCTAACATCTGAGACAAACATATTTGTCTTTCTAATAATACTACTTTCTTGTTATAACCATTCACTCATATGTTTATAATTGCTCTTTCTTTTTGCAAAAAGGGTGCCATTAGTGTATTTGCAGGTTATATGCAAGAGATTCAAATTTCAGAGCCCATGTTGTTTCTCAGATCAGAAAACAACATGCACAGGGTGTGAAATATAAGTCTTTTTCTCAGGCAGTGATGCCAATCTGAACAGGACATTTCTGCATATGTAGTTTTTAATCTCTACTTATAAAAAATTGATACTTGTCAAGTATGAATGTCACTTTTGATTGTTGTTAGGAACAAGCACTGTAGTTTCCCTATCACATAAAATTATCAGTACAGTTTTTCTTAGCAATTACTTTCGTATTTCCTATCTTTTCTTTCAGAATACTGAAAATGGGAAGTCAAAACTCTTTGCCATGATGCTTACAATAACACCTAATTCCCACAGCTAAACAAGAGAATTTGAATTTAGAAGCTCCCAAATGTTTCTTAGATTTGTGAAAGAGCTAGAGCCTAGTTGAAATGATTTGCTATTTGCTCTGTATCATAACAAAAATTTCATTATATTCTTTCTTTTAGTCAAGCCTCTTTTAATGCCAGAGTCCTACATAATAAAGAAAGGAAAAGAAATACCATGTTTATATATATACCATACCATATATATTATCATATATATATACCATATATACATACTGTATCATATTTATATATATACCTTATATACCAGGGAAAGAAATACCATATTCCTGTACTCTAGATACATACTCATTAATGCAGAATTTTATATAAAGAAATCCTACTTTTACATAATATATATCTTCTATATTCTTTTATTAATATTAAGCAAGTAGAAATATAAATGCTTTTTCTAATTTTACGGATAATATTCAAAGTTCTTACATAAAAAGACTAACTGGAAAAGTATCAATTTAAAGAACAGAGGTTAGATTAAAATTTTCTTTTTAAAAGGTTTTGATCCCTTTCTTACTGATGCAGCGATGATTTTTAAATCTTTGAATAATGTACTTCACTCTCCAACAAAACTGTGATATTTTGAAAGTATATCCTGTATATAATTCCTATATTTTTAAAAAGAAAAGCTACAAAAGTGATAGATAAAGCTACACATATTTTCTCATCCATCTGCAATGTCTTTTCCTTGTAGTACTGGAAAGACTGAAGCAATTTTTAGACAAGTATGAACCATGAGAAAAATACTGGAAGTTTCTACTGAACCAAGAAGACCTCTATTAGTCTTCATAGATCCTTCAGAAAATGCCTCTGAAAGTAGGGGCTTAAAAAAACAGAATAATTTTTGGAAGTACTTGTCCTTTTCTAATGTGGACACTGTGGTATCTGCATAATTTAATTTAAGTAAAACAGGAAAACAAGTTATTTAAAACATGAGGAGAAATATGGATTTCACTGAAATGAGGGGAGAAACAGCTGATCTTGAGTCCTGGTGGATTGTATTCAAAAACCAGCTGAAACTTGGTTCAGGAATAAATAAAGGATCTAAGGCTGATGAAAACTAAGCATGTTACCAAGGTGACATACTTCAGCTTGGTGGGGCAGCTGTACTATTATTGAAACATCCTAATTCAAATAACCAATGGTGCACTATTGCTAAAACGACAACCAGCTTTCTTCGCCTGACAGACACTAAGCTGACCTAATTGCTAACAAAAACAATGCAAGGAGCAGAAAAGGATGTGTGTTTTGCACAATAAGAAATTAGGATAAGGATGAGAAAAAATGAGAAAACCTAATAATATTTTTGATGCTTTCCTCTTAACCAATATTACAAACTAGTCAGCTAATGTTGTACTTCTACATAATTACATTCCTAATTGTAAAATAACACTAAGAAATCCTTAGTGCCAAGGAACCAGCTTCAAGAGGGAGAGTATTTTCAGAGTGCATATGGATTACCCAGAGAAAGAGAGATCAGCAGTTATCATCTGGAAGGCAGAGGATTTATTCCAGGAGAGTTGGGAGGTTGGATGTAGGCAGTGGGAGACTTCAGTTCCAAATTAGTGAGCCAATCCATCCAATTAGCACATGTGATAGCAATCTCCACTCTCTTGTTTCTAATAGTATTTCTTTATCTGTTGCATTCCATTAGCACAAGAACTTTTTTAAGCATAAATATATGGTTAAGCAGAGGCTTTAGGTTTGGTATACTCAAGGAAATAAGAATCAGACAAATGAGATGAGATACAATTAATGTATGTTCCTTTCCTGACTGTTTCCAGTTTCCCTCCTTTTCTCTCTTTTTTCAGTATTTACTTAAAATGTTTCAGGCTTTAAACTTACTGAGGTAACATCTAGTATCACTCAGAACATGAAAATGGTTGGGGTAAGCACACATTACAAGGCATTTTGTGAATTATGATCTTTTTCAAGGCATCCAGAATGGATCTTTGCAGTCACATTCCTGCCTTATGACTCACAAAATACTATCTAGAAGTGATCAAATGATTTGCTGATCATATTTTTGTTGCTCATAAAAGGGAATAGATTTCAGATGATAGAGAAAGTGCAGAGAGAAATACTGAGAAATTCTTTTGAGGTAGCATTCCTAAAGTTAATGTGGTTTTAATTTGAAATGGGTTAAAATTAATGAAATGAAGTTGTTGCTTGATTTTTTTGTTTGTTTGTTTTTTTGGGTTTGGTTCTTTTTGTGGCTTGAGCTATATATTTACCTCTAGAGAATGACTAATTTTTTTCTGAAGATTGAAATGGAATGAAAAAGGGTACAGAATACAAAAATTTATCTGAATCTCACTTTATCAATGTTAGTGACATTTCTGTTCTTTCCTTTAGGTCTGAATTTCTCTTTTATAATCTAGATCCATTTTAGAACTTAGTATATTACAAAATATTTTCATTTCAAAAGTATTTACCACAGCTGTTGATGACTCAACCCTAGGTTAGGCACTGCCTTTCCTCCTATAGCAGAGATAATGCTTCAGGAACAGTCAAGCATCCTGCTGAGATGATGAGTTTCTGAACACCAACCAGCCAGAGTAGCTAGCTAGAGTCCAGATAGTATAGTAAACAGAAGTAATGGGGGAGGAAAAAAAAAAAAGGAAGAGGGGAAGTAAGATTGGATCTAAGCAGCAGAATTAATAATGCATAAGAGGGAAAATACACATAGGGAAATTTCTTCAGAGCCCAGCTATATTGCCTAGTGACAGGCTCATTGTTACAGATATGGCAGGATTTCCCCCTTGACCCAGAAGGTCATAGTTTTAAGTTTTCACTGCAATCTGAAGTAGCATTATGCCCATATTTCCCCACATCAAACAACAATATTATTGCTGGGAACATGGAGCGGTTGTGGGAGTTGTAAAAACCAAAAAAAAGTTCAGCAGTTATGGGGGAAAAAAAAGCCAGCTGTTTAATCAGAAACCAAAATTGTTTGAGTTACTATGCTGAATAAAGACACAGGTACCTTTTCAGGCTGTACATAAAAAGCACATAATCAGAAGAGCCTAACTAGAATTGCATGTTTTTAAAATTGCTAAAGTAGCTTTATATATGAAACGGTTTTGGGAAAGAAGTGAGGTTACCACTCTAAATCTTGGCTTAGGAGATCACACTCAGCCCTGGTCTTATGCTCACTATACTCTGCCTACATCTTTGCATGAAGATTACTTATACCACTTAAAAATTAGTATTTGCCTCCTTTTCAGCCTTCTTCTACAAAAATGAATTACCTTGTGAGTTGCAAATACCATTTGTGATTTGAAGCATTAATATACTGTATGTATGGTCATTTCTACTGCTGTACACACACTAAGACAGAAGAATGCTCTTGTCATTTTTCTGGGGTATTCATAATTATTCATAAGTATTCACAATTCCTCAGTCTGGCTGTGGAGCATCAGGCAAAAGCTCTATAAAATGGAAGATGTGGAAGCTACATTTAAAGTTTCATTTGTATAATCTTAGAAATGAATGAGACCAATAATACTTAGTACGCCATTTTTTTCCCCAACCACAGACGAGGGGAAAAAAAGAGTTCTTAAAGTTTTATAGCTCTAAGAAATCATGAAAACAGATTTCTCAGCACACCTGTAATGCATAAAGAGTATAGTGTTTAATCTCCAAGAAATTTCTCAGTGTCTTGAAGTATAAATTTGATCAGATGAATAATTCTTTGGATGCTGAAATCTGTTGGGACTGTGTTGAGCCTTAACAATCAAAAATCATTCTTCTGGTGGATGTCCAGAAACAATTTGGATCCTGAGACACTTTTGCTTTTATGCATATCACAGCATAAAAGTGCTCATTTTTAATACAAAGCAATAAACGGCCTCTTTTCCCTAATGACCTTGACAAGTAATTTTCTATAGATTTACAATTGAGATCTCTGGATGAAACCTTTTTGCAATCAGTATAAGGATATACAAACAGAAAAGCTCAACACTTTCCCCTAAAACTCAGCAGCTTGTAACACTGAAGTTGCACATGAAGCACTGATGATATTTCTCTATGGATTCATCAGATTTAACATTGCTGCATAGGTCATCTCGGAGCATTACAATGACCAAGTACAAGCTTATTGTACCAAAGGTCATGCAAAACTGTCCCTGCATTGAAAGCTACTTTGTCCTCCTTGTTTATTAATGCTGATCTATCTATCCTAATGGATTTAGCTTGTAGGGGGTTGGAGAAAGAATGAGAGTTGCTATTTCTCCACTTCCAGTCTCCATTAATATTAATATCATCTTCAGCTATAGCATACTGGTATGGTACACACTAAGAACTTACAGGATACAGAGCTCCAGTGCTTAACAGGCACATATATTTGTTTTGAGAATCAAATATACTCTGCAATATGTTATTGTTCACAATTATTAACTGTGGCATTATATGTTCACAAAGACCTTTGTTTCAGTAACATCTCTTCAGACTTCATCCTCTGAAAGTAACAACATAAGGTCAGATGCTTGGTACACAAAAAGTAGGTTTATTTTAAAAATCACTGTTATGTTTAAAACAAAAGTAAATATGTTTAGATATCAGTAATGCAGTCCCTATGCTTAAAAAGCTTCCAGTTTGTTTACTGTCAGTTTAGTTATGTAAATGCTGCAGAATTAATCCCGAGTCCCACAAGAAGACCCATTAAAAGCAGTAGAAGATATACATCTGTCAGGAAAATCTGTGCAAATAAGCATCTCAGACTGAATAGTTATTTTTGTAAATCACAGGGATCTTTCCATATGCAAGGGTCTGCATTCCTGTCACTGTAGCTAGGTAATTGAATTTACTAGCCAATCCCTATAATGTTCTTACAGAAATTCCCGAAGCAGAAGTGGTAGTTCATCAATTTAATTCCTGGTGTAAATCCATATAAATTATGTGTCTCAATGTTATATATGCTTCTGGAGGAAAAAAAGGCCCCAAAAAAACCAAACGCAAAATATTTTTCCATAAATGTGTATTAATTAAAAAAACCCTCAAAACATTCAGGGATCTCATGTACCTGATTAACTACAAATACTCTACAATACTGTACCTGAATAAACTCTCAACCCTAGTAACTGCATGTAGATAACTGGGAGAAGAAGAGAATTCTAGGGATGAGAGAAGTGCTGAAGAAAAAAAGAAAAGCAGAAAAATATAAAACTATAATAACAATAATAAAAAAAGAAGCAATTTGCAGAAATACTCTGAATGATGATTGGAAATGACAGGTTATCTTGACAGAAACCCACCAAAAGCATGCGACGTTGCATGCATATGTCTTCTATTAACAGAGAAAAGTAATGTAATATGTAAAAAAGAAATTATCTCAAACTCATTGCAGTCATCTGTATTATAGCAGTGGATCTGGATAGGCTTTTTTTAAAAGGAAAAGTTTAATTTCTAAAGGCACCTAGAAAATGGCTAAGCATAATTCATAGTTTGGTGTAACTTAATTTTCATAAATAATGGTAGAATAGCTTTCCTCTGTTAAAATATAGAAATTTAAAAGAATTTTCATACCTGTTTACTTTGTTCTCATTATGCTAGCCTACTAATAATTGGGCCCTCTCTGTACTCTCTTGTGTCATTTTATCATTTTAATTCCATCTTTTTTCTGAACACACATAGATGTTGCATATTCAAATTGCTACCTGTTTCACTGTTGTCTTTTGGCAACAAATATTCTTATTTAACTCATGTTGAATACGTGCAATATTCAATATTCATATATTAGATGGCCTAAGCGGATGATAAAGTCTAGAAACTTTAGTAAAATTTAAACATGTCCGTGCATCTTATTGAAAAATATATAAAAAAAGAAAAACTAAAAATGAAAAACAAGGAACAGTTTTTAATTACACACACAAAAATACATGTGGAGAAAACATTTCATATGAATTACTATTTCAGTGTTTTGCAAACTAAAGTAATATATTCTCTTCACTATTTTAGTAAAATTAAAGAATGGGTTTACAAAAATATCTTTAAAATTATATATTGTTTAAGCTTGTTTGGATGTGGAAAATAATTTCAGCATAAGGAATGTCTATGCAGCAATCAGAGATACTTCTTAAATTCAGAGCTAAGAGACCTAAATACTCTTATTTCTCTGTAAGTGATTATTAGAATTTACTTGGACGGAATCTGACATACTATGTCCTGTTTATTTAATATAAGCTATAAATTAGAAAATTTTTTTTTTCTGTGTTATGTGGTATTTTTAGGAGCAAAAGCAATTGCATAATATTCGGAAAGCACAAAGATGTACAGCACATATGCCACTGAGGTTGAAGTGAAAGGGTTTTTGACCTCCACTTGGACAATCTAAAGGAAAAAAGTACTAAGATAAAAGACCTTGGGAAATCCCACTCAAGTATCTATAAATGTCTTTTGTGAAATGGTTTTAAAAGCAGAGACTATTTTTACTTGACAGCCACATAAGGAATTTTGAGTTTTAGAGCTTGTTCCTTCATTGCATTAGGCCAGCTTTACATCAGTATAACTGCATTGATTTCTCTGGAATTTTCACCAGCGCTGAGCTTAGCAGAGAGAGGGATCAGGACTGTAAGATATGTGGCATTCATCACTGAGGGCGAGCAGCTTACCGCTAAAGTGAAGGGAATTTGATTACCTACTACGGATACTGGAATTTCAGAAAGCACTTCAGAACTAAAACATATATTTCTTTCCTTCTCCTCATTTGTTAAAAAGAACGCTTTGCATTCATATTGGAAGGAAAAAAAAACCCACAACACTCCAAAATGATCATTCACTGGAATAATTCTTCATGCTTTTAGAGTACACTACAGATTTGAAAGTTGCTCTGGATTTGGTCACCTTCTTAGACTGTAATGGACTTTCTGAGCTGGTCTGTGCTCCCAGAGACTTTTACCTTCCATTCACTTCTGACTGTGACAGAAATTGATGGGATTTTATCTGTCTCATGAGGGAAAATATATACAAATGCCTCAATTTTAAATGAAGCTGTTTCTGCATTTACAAGAAGTAAACTTATGCTTATTTTCATACGTTTCTCTAAAGCTGCTTTCAAGTTACTCAGAAATGCCAAAGTATCCCTTTTATAGTATAGAGTGTTTATTTTTTGTTTATTTGTCTATTTAGTTTTGTGCGTTTGGGGTGTTTGGAAACCATTATAAAAACTAGCAGTTCTTTTCTACACAGAAAAGCTATTATTATTTATTTCAAATAAACATATTACCTTTGATACAGTTCAAGTTTCTCAGTTTTACATGAAGAAAAAGTATCAAATATTTAAGGAGGAAAAAAGGATAATGCTTTTCGTTTCTTTGTCAGTAAGCCTTAAATTAATCATCAGGGAGCCAAACTGACAAAATTTCATTAATCTCAGTGTCAGCAGTAAACAATCAATGAAAACCCTTCTTTTTGGTAAGGAAGCACTTAGAATAGGAGCAGACAGGTCACAGAACCCCAAAATCTCAATTCATAAAATAATTGTTTTTCTGAGGGTGGGAGAACATTTCATTTCATTTATACATTTGCTTTTCTGTTTCAGCAAGTAATTAAAACCAAATATGTAACACCCTATTTCTGTCTGAAAATCAACTATTTTTCTATGTAAGAGTTGTGGAGAAGAATGCATTCTCAAGGTGAAATAAAAGATGAAACTTCCTATGGGATACATCCAATTTGAATGTTGTTGGAATGCCATCTTGATATTCTATTACAGTCACAGTATCACTTTTTTTCCACCATAGAGCTGAAAACTGTCTCTTTCTTCTGCTATCATCAGTAACGTTTTTACACATTTGTGTGTTAGGTGACAGAGATTACTCCTCTGTAGTGCTTGACTTTTCCTAGGAAAAGCTGTTCAGATGGTGGTTCTGTCCTCTGTGTTTAGCCAAAGGATTGAGCCAAATCCTGCATGATTCTCTTCATTTCAGGGAAGCAAAGCCAGCAAATAGATACACCCAAACCCTCTCCAAACAGCAAAAATTTCTGCTGTTCACTATCCAAATTTTTTGCTCTGTAAACAGTCCTTCATGCTGCTAGAAGGGAGAATGATTCTTCACGTACCTGCTATTATTTGACTACTGAATCAAATTTCTCAGAGGTACTTAAAGATCTGCCTTGTTTTTACAAACATAAATTACTATGCCATAACCTGAAACCACAAAAAGGTCCTTTCCCCATTATTTTCAATAAACCTTGAATCTGTAAGAGAAATTGTAGAAAAATTTCCAGTTATACTAGTAATTTTCTTCCTTTATTTTAAAACCAAAGCAAAGGAATTGAAAGATTTTTCCAGTAAGATAAGGACTTAGAAAACGTGATCTCAGAAGTTACATCTTATTATAAAATCTAGGTGTGTAAAAGGATCTTTGTTAAGTAATGTGATCGTATGTAAACCAGATAAAATACAGCTTTTGCAGTCAGGATACCTGAAATACATGCCTATGGATATAAATACATGCTACATGCTACTACACAATCTCTAGCCTTTCTTCCCCCCAAAAAATCCATGAAGGAGGAGAAATGGATACATTTTATCTATGTATGCAAGTTCTGTCTACATTGACTTTTTAAGTTAAAAATATGAAGTATATAAACAAGCACCAATGCAAAACTCTTCTTTTCATTAAGTATAATTATTCAGAAGATTGCAGATTAGTGAATAATTCATCCTTTTATCTTATTCATTGGGTTTTTATCTGACTCATGCTAAACCTGACAATTGTTACACATCTGAGAAAATACCATCATATGCATTCACTAGTACAATAGGACAGACTGAAATGAGTAGTTTTAGATAATTTAATTAGGTTATAGGGTTTTTAATATAATTCAGTAAGTATGTGAACTTTTAACTTGTGTTAACTCAATTTCCTCATGCTTTCATTTACCATTTGTTGAGGACATTACAGTGATTAGCCAAAGCCCTTCCAGCTCTTAATGTTCTCAATAAATTCTGATTTAAATTGACTGCCACTTTCTCGCTATAATAAAGTAGGTATTTGACATCTCAGAAGGAATCAGACTACTGTCTGTTACATTTTCTTGAAGAAAATTTTTCTAGTTTCACAAAATCAACAGAAGTACGGTTACACTAAAGATTGCAATGAGTAGCCACAGCAGGTAGGTGGGCTAGACAAGTGCAAGTACATCCTCAGAGTTTCATAATTTTGATTCTTTTGAGAAATTAAAATTATGCTGCATGCTTTTTGTTTGAAAAGCTATATAACACTTTTTTCATATTTAATTTTTTTGTTATTGACTTATTAGCAGTGTCTGAACTCCCTAAGAAAAACCAAAATATCCAGCTTGCCAGCAATATATGTTCACTGTGCTGCAATGGAACTGCCACAGCAGTGTTCTTTTTCTGTTAGGTTCAAAGATTAGTGTGGGCCAAGTGCCTGGAAAGCAAATCTGTTAAACTGCAAAATAGCACACTAAAAATTCTGCAAATTTATGTATAAAAATTTTCCAAAGGCTTTTTTATTTTTTTTATTTTTTTTAATTTTTTTTTTATATTCAAGTAATTCTAAGATATATTCATAACTTATTTGGTCAAATAAAAATCATGAATGAATTTTGGTAAATAGGATAGAAATATTCAAAAATACAGTATAGAAAAAAGAGATTCATAGCCCTAAGTCTCTCAGTCCCTTATAATTCTATATATCCGTGTCACAGACGTGTATTTCACAAATAGGTGTATTTGTCAACCACGGCCTACACAGCACTCAAACTGTGAAGGCAAGTAATACTGTGCTAGACTAGCATACTTTTGAGAACAGATTCTGTCTTCATAAGAACTCTGCATCCTGGTGGGTTTTTTTTTCCCACTATGGCATTTTTTTCTCTAGACTTCCTCAAGGTCCAGCACATCTTGATCTATTTTTCTGTCTCATTTCAAAACCTGCAGTCCTTTTAATTAATCTCTGATTTGTTTTCCAAGACAACATTTTTTGAAAAGTGACAGTCCTCTCCTCATCCTTCCTAATAACTGGATCTTCTTGGTAGCGTGAAAGTGTAAAACTTCGTACCTCTCTTGCTCTGGCTTCTCTACGCATTCAGATGAAGAATACAGCTCTCCCCCACCCTTCATCTACAGATTGCTTTAAGTTTTTTATACTCTGTTATTTATTAAGATATTAATCAAGCATCACAAAAACAGGAGCCTTCAGTTAAATGTCTATATTCATGCCAGGTCCTAGGATCCCATGGGAAAACTCGTGTGTTAACCACTTTTCAAATATCAGCTCTACTATAATTGGTTTGAACCTGGATTTAGGTCCTAAACAGGTTGCCTTTTTTTTTTTTTTTTTTTTAATCTTTTAGAACCCTTCCCTAGTTTTGCCTCTTAGTAATTTTTCTTGAAACAGTCCTTGACATCAGCAATTTCTCAATCATTCTCATACCATTACATATTCCCAATTAAAAAAAAAAATTCCTACTGTCACAAAAAATGTATTTATATTCAATATTTTTATAGTACCAAGCTTATTTATTTTTAAGTGAACCATTTTTCTTTCACATCAGTACAAAAGGATCTGCCTTCTGACATCTATCTTCTCTTATTTTTAGCTTCATCAACAATAAAACTGTTAATATTCTGTATGAATAAAATTCAACAAAAAGAAATCGTCTTGTGTTTAGTATTTTTTTTTCCTCTTTCTAGCTCATACAGCTCTTAACCAAAACTGGTATTTATCCAAATATTTTGATATTAAGTAGCTCAAATTTCACAGGACCATTATGTAAAGTCAGAAAACACTGTTTTGCATTAGACTTGTAAATTGAGTTCACAACATGGATGCTATTCGCACATATATTTTCATACTAGTAGACTTGTCTTTGGGAACATAAAAGTCTACTAACTGTCTGTCTGCTCTATTATTGTTATAGAGCAAAGGAGAGTCATACTTTATAAATGCTTCAGAATCTTGTACTTAAGTACTGAAGTATTTAGTACAAGCAGGAAGTAAGCAGATAAAGGAGATTTACCTGCAAATGCAAGGAACAAACTATGTTAATGTGATCTGACTGCCTAGATGGGATTTTTTTTATTTGTATTGGAACTTTAATTTTGGCAGGATTCTCAGGCTAAGAGCATATATAAAAATAGATTTTTTTTTGAACATTAGGTCAAATTTTGGATGTGTGAAAATTTGATTGTGTCCCTTAAGCTTTTTTATTAACTGTACTTACTTATTTATTTTTACTGGAATCCTCCAGGATTAAGCAGGGAGCAGAAGTTTTACTTGCTATGTATTTTTAAGGGAACTCTGAAAAATCACTTTTAAATTGTTCCAAAACAAGAAAAATGCATCACTTTTAAATTGTTAATTGCATGAATGCAATTAAGGTTCTGCTTATTCTTCTTTTTAATTTCCATCAGTCAATCCTTTAATTTCTTTTTTAAGCAGAAATATATTTGCCTATCAATAAATCCTATATTTTAATTTTCAGAACACACACTACAATAGAAGAGAATTCAGAGTTGATTTTTTGGCCATTAGTATGCATTTTGTTTACCCAGAGTGTCCATTTTATCTTCAGCTCTGAGTGTAATTTCCCATAACCTGATCTATTTTTAAAGAATGAAAAGTACCTTTCCTGTAAACCAAGAAAGCGATGAAGCATGTAACATCTGTAAAATGGGTATACCACCTGCAATATTCCGATAGTCAGTGAGAAAAGTAAAATAAGAAAGTGTTGAGAGGCCTTCTGTTCCTGGTAACCCCAATGTCTGGAGTCTGTCTAAAGAGACCTTAATAGCTGCAGGGATGCAGGCTGATTTCTGAGGACAGAGTTCTGATGCAAAGACACCAGCACTGGTAAGTGTGGAGGACACAGGACTTACTTTACAATATGAACTAGGTAGGAGACTTTGGGGAAAAAATACCAACCAGGAAACAAAAACCTCTACATAACCTGTGGGGGAAAATATCTCTCTTGAGCTTGGATGAAATGAAATCTGTGAGTACAATGTTTATCAAAGAAGAAAGTGCTATTCCTGCACAAATGAGAATATAAACATTTTAATTTTAAGAGATATCAAGTTTTGCACCGATAATGACTCAGTAGCTTTCCTTGCTATATGCAAGCAGAAATATATAATTAGAGTTATTAGAAACAGTAGAGAAAGTGAGAATCATCATAAGACAAAAGGTGTGATTGAAACACTGCTGCATACAAGTCTGAGCCATATTTCACTGTGAAAATATTTTTAATAGAGTATACCTGGCAAGTATACAGCTATTACTGTATCAAACAAAATGGTAACAGCCCTGAACAGCACTGCTCCTGAGCGTGGGAACAATGCTGTCAAAGAACTGCCCTTCACTTTATAGCTTCCAGGAGGGTTTAATGGGTATTTTTGTAGACATATAAGACAGAGTATAAACTTTCTTAGATATTTTGAGGCAAATCTTGATGATAAATCTGCCAGAAAGAAATTACAGAAGTGTAACACACACTTCTTAAAGATAGAGTGCAAAATGCCGTTTAACAATACCTGCCTGTGAACAAGAAGGGGAAGAGAACGAGCTCTTTTCTCAGTTTACAAGGCAACGAAGCTTCTTTCTAAAATTCAAGTAATTATGTCATGTCTACACAATACCTATGACATGGGAGGGAAACTATGATCTATCAGGTCAGTTTCAAGATAGCTGCATCTTGCCTTTTGAAAAATGATAGACTTAGTATTAAAATCCTCTAACATATTTATATATGTATTTGGCTTCTGCTATGCTTCCTCTTACCCTCCTGACATTTCAAGAGTTATCTGCCAGATCTTACAAATGCTCTCCTCTAAAAATAACTGCTGACATTTGCAAGTGGCATGCACTAATCACATTCAGAATAGGATTTTTTACATACACTTATTTGTGCCTTATATTACTTTGGCTCTTATAGGTAAAAAAACCCCTAAAACCAAAACAGGTGAAGACATTCCATTCCTGCATTAAAACAAAAAATTAAGCCATTATAGCTGGAGAATTTTGACACTGTGTTGGGGTTTGGAATTTTTTTTTTTTATTTAAATAGTCACTTGCCTTGTTTTCAGCAAGTGAAGGCAATGGCAGTCTGCCTCATTACTCAGAAGAAAATCATGCACGTTACTGAGTAACACAGAAGTGACTCCTCCTGAAAGATGGCCTCACCTCTCTGACAAAGGGAATTAGGGACTTATTAATTCATTTCCAGCATTCAGCACTTAAACCTCACCCTAGAACTTCAGAAGCCTCTCACTTCATCTAGTCACTTCACAATATCTGAACTACAATTCTGCTACAGGACCTCTGTCCCCAGCTGTTGAGGCTCTAACCAGTTCCCACATCCAAATTGGTTTCAGTTTGGCTTGCTTTGCATATATTTGTCTTACAATGTTGTGGAAGAAACCTTTTTTTTTTTTTGTAATAGATTTTAAAGAGTATGGCTGCTAATCAGTGACTAGGAGATTGGGCCTCTGCTAACTGTGAAAAACATTCCAGTTTGTTTGCTCCCAGAAGTTGGAATTTTTATGCATTCTCCTAGTGGATGCTGGTCCTTCAAATCAGCAATGTAAGGTTTTTGTTATCCATAGCAATCAGCTTCTACCTTATTTACCTGACATGGAGGAGAAAGAGGGAGCATCAAAATCACTGGCATGTTGGCTGAAGACACTATGCATTTGCTGTGGGATTTTAAGGAGGGAGTTCTGTAATTTCTTGCCCGGACTCCATTTAATATTTGGTACTTGAGGTTATTAACCTTCTGACCTGCTGTTCAAATCCATCTGTTTTCATCTCAGTCTTCAGTATATCTTAATCAATGTTTCAGTCACAAATATAAAAAAAAAAGAAAATCACAGATGTTGTGCGTAAAAACTTAAACCCTGAAATTAAAAAGTCATGAAGATGCTTCCATAAATGTTTGAACAAATTTGCATATCATTTCACACAGAAAAGCTTCTTTTTTTTCTTTCTGAAAAGACCTCCAAATTCTCGTTTAATCACATGATGTAACCCAGAAGCCTGAGATCCTGTAACTGCACTGATAGTAAAGTGAACAGGGAAGACATATGGTGTCACCCATAAGGAAAATTCCTACTCCAAGTAACATACGAAGGCCACAAGCTGTCAGATTCTAGTGGGGTATATTTGGTCAGTGATACAATGTATCTCTTAAAAACGTCTGCTTAAGTAATAACAGATTCTGTCTTCCAGCCCAGTGGGAGAGGCAGCGTACATGAACTTTAGGTTAGTTGTAAGAAAGATACAAATATTTAGCCCATTATGCTGATTCTTGCATGGGTCCAGCACTGCTGTGGCATCTGACTGCTATTCTACTGACATGACATGACCTTCAGTAGTTATTAGAAAAGCTGAAAACCAATTGATAATAACAAATAAGGTGTTTTCTTCCTTTTTTTTTTTTTTTTTAAAGAGGAGACTGGAGAACATCTGAACAAGGTATATCTACGTTCACTGTATTCTTCTGATAAATATTTTCTTGTTTCCATGTTAAACAGAACAGAAACCTTATTATTACCAGTCTTAAATTAGAGTTCTTGAATTATAACATCTCATTCGCTGCAGAACACAAACTACTAATTGAAGTTCTGAAAAGTGAATGAATTAGCACATTCTTAAATGGATTTTCCAGGAGATTAATATACCTTAGCTTGCTCTTCCTTAAATTTAGGATACAGACCTTCCTTCCAAAGTATGCTTCTTTAAGAGAAAAATGCATGACCTGTTTGGTCATGTAAATAAAATATCTCATTGCTGTCTGTTATTTGAAAGTGTTAGGAACTACCAAAAAAAGAAAGAAATCTGTCACAAAGAGATAAGCTGAAGGTGAAAATTTTTATGTAGTCTGGAACATAAGAGAAACTATTTCATTTTTATATCTGATTCTCTCTGTTCTGTGCCAACAAAGTTACGTAAAAACACAGCTGAAATGCAAAGCACTCTCAGTTGGGTTCAAACTGGAAGAATCTTCTTGATGGAGCTTGTCTCAAAATCATTTGAAGTCAAAAGTGTCTATGCAAAACCATTAATCTCAGAATGTGTCTAAACACTATCCTGGAGACAGGCTACAATTTACAGTCTTCTGTGACAGGCAAATCACTGGTAGAGCCCTGTCACTTAACCCCCGTGATTTCTTCAGTAGGCATCGAAAGAAAGGTTTTCATACTGCCCTGTCATACAAGGGCTACAGAACATGTCAACACTGCATAACTTTACATAAAAATTAAAGCAATATGCAGGCATTACAGTTGCGAAAAAAGATCAGCAAGGTGGGCTTTCGGATCAGTGTCATCGATAAAACGCACTACATAAAGAGACTTTTGGCATTTTTTAGGGGAAAATATATTGGAAAATCAGGTTTTTGCTCTACATATTTAAATGTAAGATGGAACTCCCTAGTTTTATATAAGCCCACAGCACAATTTTAATCTCCAGCAGTAGAGTACACCAGCACAATGGTCAAGCTTATCTGCCCAATACGCACAAATCTTGTCAAAATTCTAAAGGTCCCAGATGGCTAAAATTTGGCTTATGCTTCTTTAAAGAGAACTCTTCCTTCAGTTTTACAGTTTAAGTGCTTCTGTTTAATATGTATTTCACCATCATAAATGGAATTCTGTGTAACCTAGAGCCCATCTTACAGTTTACAGTTGTTTCCAACATGTATTTTCTATGCAGTGTTTTCAATTGCCTACATACCTATATATTTAGAAACTGTTTTATAAAACGCAATAAGTCTAAGTGATATTTGTTTTGTATTTTTGCACCTGGTATATTACATCTGCATTTAGAAAATTCTTTCAAGATACATAAATGAGTAATCATATTCCACACCTGGATGCTGGAGAGACACACAAGGAGTTCCCAAAAGTAATCTGGTGCCTCCTAACTTTTCTTGCCCTGATCTTCCTGCAGAATGACTTCCATCCATTTTGAGGGATGCAGGTGAAAGTCATGGGGTTCCATTTTTCTTGCAGGTCAGAACTGACAGTAACTTATCAATAAAGGAAATTCAGGGGAAGAGCAGGCATTCCTATACACTTAGGAAACTGGGCAGTGTGGCCTTGAGTGGCTATAGTTACAGCCAACCCAAACATACATAATGAATGTGTACTAAGAATCATGCCCTTCTCACACAGGCAGAAACTGGGGAAAAGATCAAGGACTAAATTAAGGTATTGGAGGGAAGAAGAAGATAAGAGACCTTTAGTTGTACTTCTCAATGCCTGTGACTTTCAAATATTTGTTTTGATCTACTTTACTACTCATAGGCATCCACAATCACAAACCTGGCCATCAGCTCATCAGCACCTGCATTTGCTGTATCAACACCCTGAAAAATCCTCCTGGACTAAAAGATTCATTACCTTCTTCTCAAGTCTGGTAGTATACTAGTGAAAATTAGATAATCTTGAGACTTCTTTAGATTTAAACAAAAGAAGTGTTGCCCACAGGCTCACAAATATCAGTATGGTTTGACCCAATCTCCAACAACTCTGTATTTCTCTTCTATGTCAGGGGAACAGATATGTCAGTAGAGCTCCTATTTGTAAACTGTCCAAAATTGAACTCTGCTCCAGTTATGAGAGGAAAACCAAACACAGGCATTTATCCAAACCCCATGAAGGAACAATGGCACCAGTTTGGGGACTATAATCAATGTGTTTAAATGCAGTATATGGTTTTGGTAGACAAAGCAAACTTTTGAACACAGACTAGATAAGGAATAATATGTATTTTGCAGTGGCAGTAAGAAGCACATAAACCCCCTCTGATTATGAATTCATTGGCATCTGCTCATTCAAAATTAGTTATTCTTCATGAATGATAATAGTATTTTTTTATATTTTTGTGGTATGTTAAGCTAACAATAGTAACTTAGATAAGCACAAAGATAGTTAACTACCAACTTAAAAAATAATCAGCAGCATTGGGCAGCAGGCAAAATGTAAATGTATTTAAATTAGAGAAATATTATAATTTTTACATTTGTAAGCCATCAGTTTTCACAGCACACTGCCTGGCATTGTGCCACGTTCAGTGAGCTTTGTACAATGTACATGAGTCATGTAAAACACAACTTGTCACACCGTGTCAAAAATCAATATTTTCTTCAAAAACAGAGCTGAAGACTGTGCTTAGAGGGACCAATAACACTTGTTAAATGACAAGGCTTATAGTATTTATAGCTATTAGCATTTCTGCATACTGGTTTAATCCAGATACCTCTACTTTCATTATCAACACTTCAACATATTCCAGTTCTGAGCTTTCCCTAACTAAGAAGCACTTGGTTTTGCTGAACTCTGACAGAATGTGCACTGGTTCACTAATCTGGACAAATGCCCATAAGGGCCAGGGCCTTAAAATTATTTTAATTTTTGTATTATAGCCTGTAACTCCTGAGTTCTATCCCTCTATTTTTTTTTTTTTTTTTTCACAGCTTCAGGTTTTCTGTGTGCATGATATTCCCTACCATAACCTTAAATTATTCTGTCCTTCTGGTGTTCAGTGGCAGTCTCTGAGGCTTGGGCTTTATTCTCCTTCAGGGTTCATTCTTCTTCTAAATACTCATCATCCATTGCATTCTATAAAGAGAGTTCCCAGCAGTAGTTTTTAAAATAAAAGATAAAATGTTCAGTATCTGAACATTTAAGGCTCTAGTGTCAGTACCTGGAATGCCTCCTGTTGACAATGATGGTTATCACTGGGGGCAACTGAGATCTGTTCATTCTGAACTGTCTTCAGAAATCAGCCTTATCTGATTGTTCTTTCAGATCAAAAGAAATAGGAAGACAAAGAAAGCTGTGCATATTCTTTCACTCTGCACTTTGTTGTTAAAAAAGGAGGAATCCCACTAGGACCTATAAACCACTTTTAGATATCCCTAATCTTTTCTATGGATTTCTATTTTTTCCATTTACTGCCAGCTGACTTATTAGATTTTGATATTTTAATGACATAGCACACTGTTAGGAATTATTGTGAAAAACACATAACAAAATCTAGATAGACAAAAGAGCATTTATTGCTTAAATGGAAATGACATGTAATTCTCAGCATTTACATCTGAGATTAGACCTTTTTTTCCACATGATAGATATGTACTCAGTAATAGGAATACTCGAGAAGTCTCCCAAATCACACCTGGAGCTTGTGTACTCAGGCACAGTTACCATATTTTTAGATATTTGTGGAAGGTAGCTTGTATTGCACCTTGCAACAGGTTCAGTCTCAGTGACTAAATAACTACCTTCATCAACTGTGCAGTGAGTAGAACAGAGGAATACAATTGTTCACTTTTTAAAATTTTTATTTTTTTTCTTTTAAAACCAATGTAGTTACATTATTGCTCACAAAAGGGGTGTGAAATAGTATATATGGAAGTTCTACTTAAAAACCATATTGTAATTGGACTGTGCATTCACATTCAGCTTCACATGTGCTGGAGCTGTAATTTTTGGAGACTTTCCCAAAACTCAGTAGGACCCTGTTGAAGATTTTATATAAACAACATTGCCCATGTGGCTGTTTAATAACAAATGGATAAAGGAAGCATGCATTTTACACTGCTTTATATTGTCTGACACAACAATTATCAACTATATTAAAATTTTAACATAGAACTTGTATCTTACACATGTTTTGTACATCTGGATTTTGGTACTTACTATTAATTTATATACTGCTGAACAATTCTGCAGTCTCTGTATAACCAACCAGTTCCCTGTTTTCTGACAAGTTTTGCCTGGTTCATTGACTTGTGTCACTCAAAGAGTCTGTCCTTATCTATTTTGTTTCCACTAAAAGAAAATTAGGTCAATGACTATCTTGCTCTATTCATCTTTCTGCTTGTCTTACTATAATGCTAAAATGAGTTTTGTGAACAACATAATTTGTACAGTAGTGCCAAGCATACTGAGCCTCTTCTCTATATCTGTCTGATGCTGAAGAAAAGGATATGGATGATGACTAGACCAGACACCAGTTTCCCATCAATTCAGAAGTGTATCATGTCCTTTTCTCTTGCTGTTAACTGAAGAAAATGCCTCAAACCTCTTCAGAGTAGATCTGGAGGTCAAATCTCAGTTTCAGAGAACTCTACTGCTTCCTATAGAGTTTGTTAAACTACATCGAACACAGCAAAAAATCAAATGTTGTTTCTTATTTCACACAAAACATTCAGAAATCACAATTTTTTTAAAACAAAAGCAGAATTCTGGGAAAAAAAATGAAACCAAGTTCTTAATTCTATCAATAAAATACTTGACAAATTGAGTTCTACTAGGTTCTGGTTCAGCTTGAAGTACCAACTTCAGGTTTTGTTGATTTCTATGCTTCCTGACTTAGCTCCCTCAGGTTATTCAGGTCAGATGGATTCAGTAGATTAAATAAATAAAAAAAAAATGGTACAAAATCTACCATAAATTAGACCTAAAAAGTAGTTCAAAGAATCATAACAAACCACAAAAAAGGGATTTTAGTCTCTTGAAGGGAAATAACAAAAATGCTTTTTGAAACAATAGTTCAGTGGCTCAAAAATAATTGAACCTCGTCAAATAACATGGCTGCAATACTTGTGGCAACTCATAACATCAGCTGGGCTATTTTAGACATGTTATTATTGTGCCGCAAAAGTGAAACTGTCAAATTGATTTAACATTTTTCTTAGGAAAGCAACAAAGTCTTCATTTCATTACCTTCTTTTTTTGGCATGCAAGTGATAAACAGTATGAACAAAAGAAGATTTAAAAAAAAAACCCCAAAAACAGAAGGGAGACTCATTAAAGGAAATTTTTCTGCTCTTTTTTATCTAATACACTACTCCTAACACCCACACCCTAATTAGTTCAACTGCAATAATAGTATGCGACAAATCCCTACTTCTATTTAATTTTAAACATTTTTCCTGAAAATCATGTGTGGTTTTCTACATAGAAAGTAAAACATTACTATTCCACTATCCAGTTAGTATAATTTTTTTTACAGATCAGCAGTGACAGTATCTTCTAGATTGTATTATTTGGGATATTTACTCTTTGGTGCTGGATTGAATAACATCACTGTTAATAGCAACAAGCCATAGAACTAAGTTTTGCCAAACAGTAAAGGGTCTTAAAAGACACCGCTGAAAATCCTAGATTGTACTGACATAGCCCCTCCCTAGTCACAGTGTTTTTCCCTATTACTCTCTACTCTGAAAGGGAACCCATAACTTTGCCTGTTATCTCTGCTTATGCCCCAAAGGGAAATTCTATCAAAAAAAAAAGACAAAAATTGTTCCTAAGGACAAAGGCAAGTTTTCAGGTTTACAGAAAACAAAACAATCGCAGAATCATTTAGGCTGGAAAGGACCTATAAGATCATCCAGTCCAGCTGTTAACCCAGTACTGTCAAGTCCACCACTAAACCATGTCCCTAAGTGCCATGTCTACAGAGGATATATTTCCCAGAACGCTGCACAGTGAGTCAGTTGATGACCTGTATGTACTATGTCAGCCCTGCCTTGATGAAACAGCACTAACTCCATAGCTACTGTCTCTTGCTTGTGGCTATGCCAGCAAGTTATGCTGAGACTCAAGATTAAGGGCTGATTTACACTGTCTGCTGGAATCCCAAGGGGTTCAGGATCTTGCTTATATGGCAAAACAGGAATGTGTTTTAGCAGCCGCTTTCCACCTGAGGCCATCTGAGCTTTTCAAAGGAGGCATCACTGTACTTTATTCTGCTATTACACAGGTTAAGTTAGATATGCTTAGGAACTGCTTAACAGCCTGACAAAATTGAGGTAATTAGTGATCAAATGACTATGGCCAGTTCTGATTAGAAGTATGATGTTGATTGTGATGATAACAGACTAAAATTTATAGCTTTAGTATTGTTCTTGGTTTGAGAGATTGAATTAATAAATAAATACTTCTCAAGAAGAGGTTTTCAACAGGGGCTGTGCACTGGAGGTACATCAAACCCTGAATATTAGACACAGAAATACTTCCCTTGAAAAGGTGGAATTTGACCGGGAGAGGAGAACCCTCACTCTAATCCATACTTCCAGAACTGTTTACACAAATCACTGGGCTAAATCCTGATGTTTTCTCCTACTGCTCAGAAGGGAGATAGGTGGTTGTGAGATGGACCTAGAAGTTTTTCCAATTTCAAGGAAATAATTTTCTAAAGATAGAAACTAGACCCATCAGTAACCAATATTGAATTTTGAATGGAAAAAGAGAAGTTGTCTGCACAGAAAGACAATTATGTCCAGTAATTCAGACCTGGGAGACTCCCAGGCTAACTTGATTTGCAGATTTCAGAAGTGGTCCTCAGCTTTGATGCAGAGATTTCAAACTCATTTTCAACCACTGACTAGTGGTGGCTAAGATTTTTTTTTCTTGAAATAATTTCTCAGATTTACAACTAATATGCCAAACAGTGCAATTTTGTGTAAAGATGCCAGAAGCATTTGAAAATATGAAAACATCCATCCAATGACATGGTGACTGACTGATTGCTGCAAGCAGATGACAGTTCAAAAGACTGATTACGATACCTGTTTATTCTACTGAGGACAACTTGAAAAAATTATTTCCACTGGCATGCCTCCCTACAGCTCATAAATATAGGCAGCCTGACAAGAACTTGATAGCAATGTGGAGGAATCATACCAGCATTTAAACAGTAATCATAGGGATGGTTAACTGCAAAAAACCCCCAAACAAACAACAAAACAAAAGAATAAAATATGCGTAGTACCAAGGAGATGTGTCTACTATCAGCTGGGATTTCTGATTCTCATATCAACAATGCAAGGACTTGAGATGCTGTAACATTTAGTGCACAGAGAGAGTCAAATTACAACAGGAGAGACTAAACAAAAAATTCCATGGGTGTGCAAAAATACATACAATATAGCAGAAACCATAACCTCTTTGTATTGGTGTGAGAATATTGCAGTCTTATGGACACTCAACACTCTCATGTACGTTGTCATGAAAGGAAAACAAAAAAAAAAAAGCTTGTCACATTAATAACTTCTGCTATAAAACTGTATCATCAAGACACCTCTTAAATATAGAAACCTCTAGTAAAATACCAACCTTTAACACAGCGTTTAACACCATTTGACTCATGAATACAATTCATACAAAGTGCTAGTGTTTAAGCCAGAGAAGAGAAGCTGGAAATAAATGATAACAAAAAAATTTTATGATAAAAATTGCGAACAAAGACTTCCATCAAAATTAGTAAGTTTTGTACACCGTTATTGAATTTAACTTCTTGTTTACAGTAGTAAATAGTCATAACATAATAGTCTGGAAGAATAGGGATTTAAATTATTAAAAAATTGCTCCCCTCTAGAGACCCTCTTGACCTTTTGTGGTTTTTTTTAATCCTTACAGTAGAGATCTTTACCGAGGACTTACACTGTTGCAAACTTCTGACAACTGCAGTAACACAGACCTACTGAGAATGACACTACACAGCTTACTTGGCAAATGAAACAGACCTGGAAGTAATTATGGGGAATACCAAAAGCACACCAAGAAGAATAAGGTGCATCATCACAGGACGTCTGCTGCACCAGCAACAGGAGTACCAACATCTTTCAGGACACATGATGTTCGAATAGCATACCAACCTTGAAAGTCATTTGAAACCACTGCCCATTCATGGCTTCTGTGTACTGAGGTGGATGAAGAGAGGAGTTCAATTGCATTAAAACAAAAAAGAATGAACAAACCAGCAGAATAACTGTAGGTATCTGATGATAGCTTTGCGTAAGAGAAGTACAACCCACATTCCATGTGAATCTTTGTGAGATCACATGTGTGAACATCTTAGCAGGGTATGCCACTCAGAAGATATAAAGGTCTATTTCTTATTCAGGGATCTTAAATAATTTTTAAAATTATCTTTTGGAAATAAATACTGAGTGCACTTAGTATTGAGATGCCTGCCTGTATGAACATGAGTAAGAACTAGAGATACCTGTTACTCTGTTCAATGATCTTGATCACTGCTGTCCTCATATAATTAAAATTGTTCTCTTTACTGAGAAGGATACAGTAAGATACAGTTCAATTAGAAAAAGTTGCAGTAGTGGAAATTTAAATTTGTAAAATCAAACTGGTAGAATTACTGGCTTCCTTTAGCCTGTGATGACTAAATGGCCAATGGAAGAGAACATCTTGCTTTGGCTTGTTATACAAGAACATGCTAGTTTCAGCTCTCAGATCTTATCCAGGGATACATTTGTGTTTCTACATAAAAGCATATCCCCAAACAACAGCAGGTACAGATATTTCAAAACCAGTCTTTCAGTTTCTTTCTCAGAGGCACACTACAAAACACATAGTCATGTTGGATTTTAGTTTAAGTACTTAGTCCAGGTTAAACGAGGAGCATCTTTCAGATATTTGAAAATAATTAGAAGAAACGACCCTGCCCCCAAGTATGACATATTTTGCTACAGTAATATTCAATGCATCCCTTCCAAAGTGGAAAATGGACTAAATTAAATGCTTACAAAGCAAGGAAGTAACAATGATGTATTTCAGTTATACAGATATTGTGATCACATGTATGTGACAAAAAATCATCAGTCAATAAATATTCTTAAGTATTCAGCTGAAAAAAAAATATATACAACCTAGAATAAATGATGTATTCCTACAATTCCTTACAGGTACTTTTTCATTCTGAAATGACCATAGCCTAATCTAATAGTTCTTAGTCAAAACCCATATTTGATTAAAACAAAAATAAATTTAAGAATGTATGTGTAAATATATTTAAAATTATTTGTATAAATGCTATTCTGGACATTTTTACTGCTTATTTCTCTTTTGCTCGCAATGAGCACAAAGCAATTTTCTGATTTTGCTAGGAAAATCATACCCAAAATCTACAAAGCTCTGTCATTAAAAGCTGCTTTCTCTATGAATACAAGTCATAAAGTATATTCTGAAAACAAACTAAGAAAGACAAGTAGTACTTCATAGAGAAAGTGCATGGAAATATGAAATTTTCCCATCCCTTCCAGACCATTATTTCAGTATTAATTAGTTAATAGATTAAAAAAAAAATCCAACTGCTGGTCAGTTGTGTCATATGCAACATTAGAACTGCAACTATATTTTTTTGGGAATATCTCTTATGTTCACAGTTCCATGAGTGAGATATCATACCCCTACTTACACCACCCTTTTGTCAGATACAAGAAAAAACTGTATTACTCAGCAATTACAGACAAATTTAAATTAAATATGACAATATATCTAAGAAATGAGAAAGAAATAAAAGGTGGTAAAAAAAATCTGATCATGAAGACTCTAGTTCTGATGACTAAGTGATACAATATCTAAAGCCTTTTCCAGCCTATCGAGATTTTTATTCTTTTACATAGAGAGTAAGTAAGAAGGGGAGGGGGCTAGGGGAAGAAGAATCTGCGGTCTGTGAATGATCAGCACAAAAAATAAATTATAGTCAAGTAACTGAACTTTTCTGATGTGTAAATTGAATCATTCCCACACGCTGGTGTTTTATAATTAAAAGACCCTTTTCACTGTGGGAAATTTTACTGAATTTTGTATTAAAAGAAGAAACAAACCATCAATCAGGAGGAGGTAGGGGAACTCAAAGAGCTCAACCTATTAAACTTGAAGAGCGTAGTCGAATTCTGAATGACTTGCTCTAGGAAACTGTAGCGCTTTAAAGGCAGCTACTGTACAAACATTAACGAGCAGAACACGTTTCTGATAGCTGTTCTAAAATCTTTTGTAGTCATATAGAGGAACACACTCTCCATTTGGTGTCACAAAATGCAGAATATGGTTGTAAATGGACCCTTTTGTGAGGTTCACAAGCTATAAATTACTTGACTTTGGTTACCATTGAGAAAAATCACCGAGCTAAAAACCAAAGGAAGAAAACCTAAACTCCATGTACCTGTTCAATTCAGTACAGCTGTTATGTAAGTAAGTACTGATCAGACAGTAATGTTTGCTCACAGCCAGGTTGCTGCCAAACTCAAACATTTCTGAGTGGACAGCAGTTCAGAGCTCTGGTACTTTATGTTCTTTCAGCTGAGCTGAGGTCACAGCTAGAAATCACACTTACAGATTATTAATCTAAAGAGGATCATCATTAAAAGGCATCACAATAGGGCATACATAGGCAACAGTAGTTTCTTGTGGAAACTTGAGAGTGTTCACAAGAGATTTAATAGGTCATTCTAAGAATTTTATTATTTATTCAATTATATTCTACGCTTGATGTGTCTGGTGTCAGGGCAGAGAATTTATCACCCTAGATATTCCTTCTTGAACAAAACATTTATATCTGTTAAAGTTTGCACTCTGTGCATTTATCCCATTTGATATTTTGACCTGCACTGTTATGGCAACAACAATAAATTAGATACAACAGTATAAATTGTTGATAATGGGCAAGTAGTAGAAAACTGTATACCAAGCACATACTGGCCTATTGAAATTCTGTAGTTTGCTGTATTCTGTCAGCTAGACAGTGGGGTGTCATTTTAAAAACACAAACACAATACACAGGAACCACCAGAGCTTGAGGTTGTAGGATGTTGCATCTTACCTTTAGCTTTCTATGCGGTGTTATGTGAACAGGTCTCTGAAGAGCCAGCAATCTGCAATGAGAACAGATTATGAAGAATTTGGTTATTAAACATTTTTATTTTGTAATTTTTTAATTATTATTATGGAATACAACAGTAGCTTCAAAAATCAAAACAGAATACAATAGTTGAAAATTTTTTTCTTCATCATTATTTTCCCCTTTGCATTGAGATATACGATGTGTTCATAAACTGTGTATCTTTCCCAAAGTCTAAATGAGATGCAGATTATCTATAATAAAATATTTACTACAGCTACTGCTGGACTGACATGTTACTATGCTGTAAAATGCAATTTTATTTCTCTAAACCATATGGAAGTGTTGACAGTATGTTGAATACTAAATGTAAAAATGGCATTTTAGAGATCTATGTTCATTGTACCTCATTTGCTTTCACATATGATTCCTTCATGTCACATGTGAAAATGTTCTTTCTGACACTGTGGAAAATGGATCATGTGGCCTGAGAATTTAATAAAAATTTTAAGAGAAAGGTCTTCCTAACTTCAGCACAGGTGACATGACTTTTCAATTGCAACTTAGCAATTTTGTTGATGTATGAACCAGCAAATATATATTTTAAATCCCCCTACCATAGCTTTGCAAAGCAAACATATTAAACAGTAATGAACATAAAACATGTGGAAAAGATAAAAATTATTTAAAAAAAAAAAACAAACCTAATGGCACTTAGAATATATACAAAGAGCTATTTTCAGAAAGTATTTTTCATAAATATTGCAAGCTTACAGTGTTCTGAAGTAAATTATAAAATGATTTTTTGGTTTAATAAACAGGAATTTGGGAGCATTTCCCATATAAAGACTGAGCTTTAATAAATTAAATGGATACATGGAATAAAGCCCTTGCCAACTACAAAAGTATTTGAAAATCTTGTTTCATTCTTATCTTTCTTACATTCCAATTATATTCACATTGTACTGTCTGCCAAAATGGGGAGGAAAAAAGTACAATATGTTGAACTGAACAACCACAAGTTTTTGTTGCTAGAACTCCTCTTCAAACAAGAATCCAAACAACCTACATAATTTTAATCTGAGCCTTTAATGAAGCTGTGATTTTGCAACTGATAATAAAATAATTCACAGTGATGGATGGAATGTGAAAAAAATACACACTTCCTAGATTTGTTTAAATACCTTTTTCCCATGACAAAATATTTTCATTTCACTGTACTTTCTCATTTTAAAAATGTGGTGTGAAGGAGCTTTTTCCAGTGTTATTTTTTTTTAAATTTATTTTAATTATTTTTTATTTCAAGTAAAATAGGTCAAGTGTAAAAGATCAGTCTTTTCTGGGATTTTTTGTTTTTAAAGGTATGTGTTAAACTGACTGATTAAAGAATTAGATGAGGAGGTATATCAATATGATCCAAATAATGGTTATGTACTTTTAATGTACTTGTTTTGCTGGGAGAGTTAATTTTCTTCATGGTAGCTAGTATGTGTTTGTGTTATGGATTTTTGGCCAAAGCCAGTATTGATAACATGGGGCTGTTTTCAGTGCTGTAAGTGCTGCGCAGAGCTTACACAGTGTCAAGGCATTCTCTGCTTCTCTCAGTGCCCCACCAGAGAGTCAGCTGGTGATGTGCAAGGAGCTGGGAGATGACAGCTGACCAAAGGGATATCCCACACTATATGAGGTTGTGCTCAACAAAAAAAGCTGGGGAAAGGAGGATGAGGAGGATGGAATGATCAGAGTTATGGTATTGTCTTTCTAGATAACTGTTATGCATGATGAAGCCCTGATTTCTTGAAAGTGGCTAAACATCTACCTGCTGATGAAAAGTAATAAATTAATCCCTTATTTGGCTTTGCTTGTGCTCACAGTTTCTGCTTTACCTATTAAACTGTCTTTATCTCATGAGTCATCTCATTTTTACCCTTTTGATTCTCTTTCCCACTTTGTTTTGGGGCAGTGGTTGGCTGCACGGGACTTGGCTGCCTTACCTAGGTTAGTCCATAATAAGCAGAAAAGTCATTCTTAATATTGCCTCCAAACTCCGGACAGGTAGAGATTAGGAGGATAAGCATCCTATTTTTAACTTCTAGAGAAATCAGGCTAAATACTACCTTAGATCATAAGAGTGATTGGCTGTACAGCTTGAAAAAGTGGGTGGACATTGGATGTGTGCATCCAAGTTCTATCTAAACCATGAAAATAATTTCCTGTGGTATCTCTAAATACAAAACTGTATAATAATAGTCCAGTAAAAACTGTCACATATGCTACTGAAACACAGCACGTAAGTCTTTTACCTTAAGTCCTAGATAGCAAATGAATTTTTTTAAAAAATATATGTGCAGACATATAATAAAATTAATACATAGCTTGACTGTATAGAATCATAGAATCATAGAATCAGATGGGTTGGAAAGGACCTCTGAGATCATCAAGTCCAACTCTTGATCCACTACCACCACAGTTACTAGACCATGGCACTAAGTGCCACATCCAGTCTCTTCTTAAAAACCTCCAGGGACAGATAATCCACCACCTCCCTGGGAAGCCCATTCCACTGCCTGATTACCCTCTCTGTAAAGAATTCGTCCTAACATCCGACTTAAACCTCCCCTGGCAGAGCTTGAGACCATGCCCTCTTGTCTTACTGATAGCTGCCTGGGAGAAGAGACCAACCCCCACCTGGCTACAACCTCCTCTCAGGGAGTTGTAGAGAGTGATGAGGTCTCCCCTGAGCCTCCTCTTCTCCAGACTAAACAACTCCAGCTCCCTCAGCCTCTCCTCATAGGGCTTGTGCTCAAGTCCCTTCACCAGCCTGGTTGCTCTTCTCTGGACCTGCTGCAGCACCTCAATATCCTTCTTGAGGATACTGAGGCAATATAAACGTGAGAGAAGACAAATACTAATACAAAACTGTAGCAATGTGGGGATAAGGTACTGAAATCTAAAACCTCAATATTAAAAATGTTCTAATACCTGGTGAGCAGTTACCACATCATTGATTCATACCACGTGAGAAACTTTGTTCTTGGTATAATCACAACTACAAAACAGACTTGTACCTAATTTCCTCACCGAGTGTCTAAGCATTCTTATCTGTCTTCATAGTATCTGCACCACAGATCTTAACAAATCTGCTTCTGGACCCCAGACAGAAAAGAGCTTGAAGACATCCTTGTGTTTTCTATATATGGCATCACTTTCAGGAATAAGTTCTTAGTTATGACTTTACAACTGTGAAAAACAGATACTTAAATTCAAGAAAAAGCAGGAAGCTTTACATCTCTGCTCTCTTCTACATTTGCTATTTCTAGATTTAGGTGATCTTGTGATCAAATTTCTTCCCTTCATGATTTAATTTCTTAGGTGCCTAACTGTCCTGATTCACTTAATGAGCATTTCTGAATATATTCTTAGCATTGCACACTTGAAAGTCAGGCTTGGTGACACTCAGTGCCAACATATTTAACTCCCTTTGATGCTCTGATCTTCATTTACTGGAGCATGATCAAAGAGTGCTGCCCTCAGAAACATGGGAAGGAAAACGGAAAATAGCAACAGAGGCTTATCCCCAACCAGCTCTTTCTGAGGTTCTCAGATGTGGAATTCTTCAGTTTCACCTGATTCAGCCTAATTAATCAGTTTGTTGGTTTTAACAGGAAATGTAATCTTTAGCAGAGGGGTTGTGAATAGGAATTTTAAAATTAAAAAATTTAATCAATAGTAGCTCATCTCATGCACAAGCTCTCACAGCAGACCTGAGACAAGTATCCCAGCATCACAGAAGGCATATGTAAGAAAAGGAAGAGGAATTTATTGTTATCAGAACGTGTAAATGGCCAATCTTCAAGAAGAAAATTAAAATTACATGCAATTGTTCCTAACTACCTTCTGTAGGAAGACAGTGGAAAGTCATATATGATGACCCTCGTCCAGACAACAGGGTAGCAATATGACTGCCTTGCTTCAGCTGCCTTTCCAAGAGGCAGCAGGTCTTAAGCCCTGCAGGGCAAGACACATAGGGTTAGACAGTGGCATCAATTTCTAGCAGTCACCTAGAGATAGTGTTTCTGCTTACTACTCACACAAAGTCAGCAGAATATTTATTATACATTTTGAGGTGAAACCTTTTATTCCATGGAGAAAGTGCAAAATAGAAGAGATGGTAAAGCATCAATACTATTTTATTTAAAAAAAGGACTCAAAAAAACCTTATAAAAATTTATTGTTGCCTGCCAGATAAAACACAGAAATGATGGATCACATCCTATCTGTTTGACTATTAACTTTAAAGTTCTACCAGCTTGGAACTCGAGTGATTATATTGCTATATGAATATCCATGAGAAAGCTTACACTGATTTAAATGTGGAAGAATACTGTGCAAACCAGAAATGTAGTTTTCAGTTTCAAGATACCAAACTTCAACTTCCTCCTCCTTTGCCCAGTTATATGTTGAAGTAGTAAAACTATGTAGTGAGTTTTCCCACACAAACATTCTTTCTCTATCTTTGTTGGTAGGGAGTCTTGAGAATCCTAAGAACAATGACTCGTTTGTAAATTGAGGAGCTAGCATTGGGAAGAGTTGTGTTGCTATCTAACAAACTACAATTTATGACACCGACCCTAACCAGGTAAATACCTTCTCACAAAATGGGACCCTCCACACAGTACAAGTTACAAGGAACAGAATGGATAGCACTAGACACTGATCATCAGTGCAAAGAAGCAACCTAGCTACTTCTATGAATAGTTCTGGTTTATAAATTGTATTTATAAATTCTGTTTCTAGACACAGGTGGAAAAAAGTCCTCAGTCAAAGATTATGTAGGGAATTTTTATTTCCTAGTTTATTGAGTTGAATTATTGGCACAATTGATCTGAAGTTCTTAGTAACAAATGCATTAGAAACAGCCAAAAGTTGCAGTTCTGGGGAGAAGAAATAACGCTAGGTTCTCAGCACCAGCCTCATTCAGTATGAATGGATGGCCCTTACAGCCTACTGTGGTAAACAACAGTCTACTATCATAATCCCAGAGATGCCAGGAACCAGGGACCACAGTGTTTGTACTAAGAATAGAAGCCGTGATGTTAATAACCATGTAAAACTGAAAGGCACAGTGAGAACCTCAGGTCCAGGAAAATCCGTCTAGGTAAAAGTCATGCAAAAAATACAATGAAAATTAAAAAAAATATAGATAGATATTCTGTGCAATGTGCTCTAGGATGCTTGAACAGAGAGGTTGGACCAGATGACCCACCGTGACCTCTTCCAACTTTACCCATTCTGTGATTCTGTGACATATATATGTATGTATGTATGTATGTGTATATTTATATATTCATACATATAGTTTATATAGAACAAACATACACAGAAAAATAGGTATAAAATACTACAGTTATGTATACCTAGTTATTTATGTATTTAGGTTTCTATAAATTTTTGGTTTTATACATCTTCAATTATATATAACTAAATATATAATTATTCTGTGCAAAATTGTTACATTGTTGCTTGTGTGAAAGATCAAGTGTACTCTATAGACATATTTTATAACCTTGTCACAGTAAAGCCCAATAACATAAATGTATATTTGTAATAAAGATTTACCTCCTTCTACACAAACCCACATTTTTAATTTAATTGCAACAGAAGTATATCTATATGGTCTCTAGGGAACCTCAACATGCTGTTAATTAATTTGGTCACTAACAGTGATGTGCATTCACTAGGGCTCATGACACTAAATTGGAACAGTTTTGAAAGACAACATTGGATTATGCAATATTTTAATATTAAAGTGTCATTACTTGGAAACTATGTACTTAAACTCATGAACAACTGTTGGGTTTTTTTTTTGTTGAAGAATGTTTAGTGCATTTTCTATGTCTGTGATATGCTTTTCCACAGAACAGATTTTTAACATATTATCCTCATATTCACAGTGTTACTGGTAAAACCTGCTGAGATGCTATAAAGTTGCCAGTTACCTGTCATACATGCTTAAAATAATTGGTATCACAGGAAAAGTAACACAAGAGGAAGCAGCATTAAAGAACAGGTCTCTCTGTGATATAATGCAGAACATATGTTAAAAATATGTGTAATAATTTGAGCACTGTGCATCCCTTTTCATATCAAACCTGGCACTGCTTAAACTGTTTGTAAGTATGAATTTCATGCTATGATTACTGGCTCTTTTGAACAAAAGACCCCTTACTTCAGTTATGTGCTCACCCATAGCATTCAACTGTTCCAGCTCCATGTTACCTCACACCAAGTCCACTATCCAAAACCAACAGGAAACCAAACTGCACTTTTGATATGAAATATCTATTGGATTTTTCTTATCAGAAAGAAAGAGTAAAGCATGAGAAAAAGGAGGGATAAAGGTAAAAGAGTTTAAGAGCAACTGGGATATTTAATTGCTTAAATTATTATGAACAAGGCTACATTAATTTCTACACTTTTATTAACTTTTCAACAAAGCTTTGAATAAGCATAAACCAACAATGTGCCTTATCTTTTCAATATGGATTTATTTCTTAAATGGAAGAATAGGGTTTTTTGTTTGCATGGAATACAATTATTTTGCTGCTGATGGCACTATGAAAAATTTATTCTATCTAGCAAAGCTGTAGATTGAAAAGTATCAACATATATTCCTGAGAAGTCAAAAGATGACCGCCTATATGAAAGCAATTTTAGGAATATAAAGACTGCATTTCTACATTTACTTTAGATTAAGATGTATCATGATTATTATCATATGCATAGACCTCTTTTCTGCCCTTCCCCTGGTTCTGTATGCTTAGATCATGATGAACATTCAGATGAAACCAAGAATGTGCAATGTACATGGAATGATATGGTGAGCATATGGTGACCACAGACTACCACTGAATACTTAGATGGATAAACTTTGGTAGTTCTGAGAGAACATATTTGAAAACCAATTGTCAGAGAATTTTAGTATTCAGAACTGCACCATCTAAAATCTTGAATTATTGGTAATTAAATGGAGTCTGCCTTTTAAAGGAACTTTATTTCCTCACTGATGAATCAAATAATTACTATTTTAATAAGTTTTGAGATTAGATTATGGACCAGCAAAAGTAGTGTGTCTAAGAAGAGACAACAAGATGCTGAAAATGAATATTTTTCAGTTCCAGGACCTCTGTTATCAGACCACAGTTCTGATCCTAGGCCAAGCACACAACATTTTCAAGTGGCTTTTGCCCCCTCATTCCAGCTGCCAACATCAATGAAACTGGTATACCAGATTTCACCAGTTCCCACGTTTAAACCAGATGTGAATATACAGTACTTAACTCAGACTCTTAAATGCTTAAATTTGAAAATGTCAAACCCTCTCCTTTCTCTTCTAATTCATAAGTTGTATAATTTCTCTCTTACTTTTTATCTATGTGATACTTTATAGTTTTGATGTTTTGATTTTTTAAATTTTTGTAGATTTTAGAAGTAGTTATGTAGTAAATGTAGATTTTAGAGTAGTAGCAATATTATCCTTTTATCCTTAACACACCAGTTCAAACCTCTGTTACTCATTCCCATATCAATTTTCTAAATTCCTTAGTCTATTTAGTCTCTTTTTCAAGGCAGAAGGATAAAAGAATATCTTAATCCTACGGAACAAGATATAGCCTAGATCCAACAACCTTTAGGCCTAGAATTCTGGAAAGCCTCCAAGGACATTACTTGCTCTGAGGAAGATGAAGATGAAGAAGAGGGGGTTCCAAAATGCCCCCAGACCCAATTTGCAAGAGGCGTGGCGGGTGCAGAACCTGGGTGGTGGCTGGACGGGATTGGGTGAAAATCATTATAAAACTGTGAACATCTCGATTTCGGGAGCACACACTGGGGGTATTCCAGAAAGCCTGGGGGCTCATTAAAACCTTTGTATCCTTATCTTATCTCCTACCTAATTTGGCTTGGAGTCTTTTTTTCCCCCCACAGCCATTTAGGCAACATATGTGTTATATGTGTGGTATCTACCTATTTCTATTGAACTGATAAATTGTAATGAACTACAAATTTCCTTCAAATAATTTAATTTATATTGTGTAATAAATTTCCACCAATTCTGCAAGTTATGCAGAAATATAATCACTGTTGATCAAATTAGTATTAGATAAGTTGTAATTAGAGCAGAAAACACAGTAAAAACTGCTGTCATGTATTTTAGAGGCAACACGAGAGTGTCAAATAAATAAAAATGAATAGAATAGAATGTAATTTATTCTTTTCAAAGATTTCTTGTAATGGATGTCACAAAAATAATATCCTAGTCTAAGTTTGTTTTGAAATATGCAAAGTCAAAGGAGACCTTTTTCACTAAAACTAGATAACCACCCTAGGCTAAACCTGTGTGTGGTTTTGGATGCAATGTCCTTTGCACTTCTTTCTATTTTTGAAGTCTTTTTAGAAAGGTGTAAATGAGAGAGGATGAGAAAAGAGGGGCTAGGCCTTTTAAGGGGTTTGACGATTTGCTCTTCAACACCTATAACTGGATTTACTTAGAGAAACCAAGTGAAATATTAAAAAGCTTATGCTGAACCACAAACATTTCCCTCAAGCACACATTTTTTTATCAAACTTTCTGATAATACTTCGCAAGGATGTAAATTTTATCTCCAAAATACTTCAGAAGTTTTGAATAACACATGTAAAAGGGGGTAGGCCTTTAAATCCAAGAAGTGCTTTGGGGGAAACCAGTGCTCTAGAAAAATATGGTTACTGATAGAAAACACTGGGATATAACTGCCCTTGTCAACCTTGAACACTTAGTGACTAAATATCAGGAAAAAAAAGTCAATATTACACCAACTGTGCACTTAACTATGGTGTTTCTGCGTTCACGTGGAGAACACAAAAATCAATTAATTGTGTGAGAGATACAATCCTTTCAGAATTCAGTCAATGCCCTGATTTATTAATGCTATTGATTACACTGAACTAAATATGTAATATGAAGACTTGCTATGTCAAAATCTAGCTCACAGTTTCCAGTTTAAAGATTTGATTTTCTTCTTTATTTTTCTTTTCTGTATCCTTGAGACCAACTCTACAAATATAAATTGGAATTCTATGAAAAGATCTATGCCAGTTACATTTCTCCAAGTCTGTAGAAAAGTGCTGGATGTTGCCTTTTACTTTCATACTTAAATATTTATACACAGAAACTCCTTTTCTAAGATCTGAGACAAGATGGACACAAAATATAATTGCAATTAGAGATATGCTGAGCTTCCAGAAAAAATATGTCTAGAGACTAAGTCATGAAGAATACCTGCTGATTTCTGGATAGTGCAGGTACTTAACTCACCTGCATGCTGTGCATCTAGTTGCTGTTTGTATTTCACAGGAGAGATCCATTACCCATATCAATAGTGGGCAACCAATTATAACCAGAACATATTACTTCAACTATCATAATATATTAAGTTGCAAGTGGCAGATCATGAAGATGATCTACAATAATTAGAGAAAACTGACAGCAAGTTATGTATGTGTGTTATTCCTCAGAAAACAACATTACATGCAAAAATCAACATTCACTGCCACATTAAGCAGGCTGGAGTCTTCGCCTTCCTCCCACAGTTTGCAGTGACAGGAACACTGTAGACCACCTCATTGTTTACACCAAAGTACTGATGCTTCTGCTTATGAATTATGATTTTTACTGGCAGAGTTTCTATTCTCCTAATGGCATATATACTTTGTTTTACACTAAAGATGTGTACACTATCAGGAGCAAAATACCAATAGAAATGAAGACAAAAAATGTAGTGTTTGTCTCTGTGTAAAATATGTCTATTCTGAAAAAGTTTTCTCACTGACTATATCTAATTTATGCCTTTTTATTGGTCTGAGATAGTTTAAGAAATTCACATTTCCTGTAAAAGAAAGCAAAATCTGATTCACTTTTTTTCAATATAGACTTAACTAATGCAAGCAAGAATGAACAAGTTCAGCTGGAATGTGGGAAAACAATGATAAGGTCTCTTGTTTTGTGCACATACAGAATTTGAAACCTAATACAGGCGTCTGTGCACTACGATATAGAGAATATACATTGCCAACAAAGAAATTACTGTCAGTGAGACAATCTTTGCTAAATCAAATGAGGGTGGTTGGATGCTGGAACAGGCTTCCCAGGGAAGTGGTCAAAGCACCAAGCCTAAGGGTTCAAGCAGTGTTTGGATGATACTCTCAGGCACATGGTGTGACTCTTGGGAATAGGTGCGGAGCCAGGAGCTGGACTTGATGATCCTTGTGGGTCCCTCCCAACTTGGCATATTCTGTGATTCTATGATACTGTGAAATTCGACTCTTTCATCATCACTGAACTAATCACGGTGGATGCAGTGAACTTCCCTTAGAAGATCCTGTATACCTTATATTTTTCTTCCTACAGATAAGACAGAGATTCTTATAACTAAAGGTAGATAATTTATTCTTGTAGATTGAGTGATCTTTGTTAGTCTTATCAAAAATCAGCAAGGGCATTTGAAGAAATGGAGTTTGATTTCTGGATGATTCTTTTGTGTTCATTTGGATTTGTGGTATCTTCATAAGATAATAGAACTATTGTGCCAGGGCATAAATGACATGGCACTTCACTAAATGTTTACATGCTGAAAGATAGCATAACTTTATATACATTATCAATTTGATTCTCCATTGACATTAATGAAAGTTTTTCTACTAATCTGAATTAGCTGCTTTGATACTATCTATAGAATAATAAGTAGGACTAGCACAGAAATGCTGAAAATGTCATGAGTCTGCCAAATTTGAAACCCACATAAACCATATTGATGCCACACAGAACTTGCAGTCTGAAAACTGATGTTTAGGAAGTAAGTGACACCAGAAAGTAAAAGGAATAGAAGTTGAAGAGTCAAAATTAAGACAGTTTAGTTTTAATACTCTTTGTGATTCATTTTGTATGCAAGTTTTCATTCAGCTGCATAGCAATATGGAACAATTTTATGTAACCATCCAGGTTCCATGTAAATTTCATATAATCATAGAAAGGTTTGTGCTTTGGAAGGGATCTCAAAGACAGTCTAGTTCCAACTTCCCTGCCATGGGAAGGGATGCCTGACAGTTGGTGAGGTTGCTCAGGGCCCCCTCCAACTTGGCCTTAAACATATCCTTCGTTAACATGATGGCTTTTAAAATATATTCTTTCTCTTCCTTTCACAATGAGCAAGCAAATAAAGATTAGTTCTTTCATGACAATTGCATAGCATTCCATTGTCAGCATAGCAATTCTACATCACCGTAATTTAACATTTCTCAACTCGACATTACTAATTGAGGGCAAATCAGTAAAAGATGTATCAGTATTGTGCTGTAACCTCCTTTATTAGAAAGAGTTTTCGTGATTTCTCTGGGAGCACATAATTTAAGAGTCCTCCCTGATAACTATTCCATCAGGTAGAGTTATTTGCTTAAAACGGTGATACACAGAAGAGGAATGAGTGAAATGGTGTCAATAAATACAACTCATTATATGCGGGAATAAATATGCCTTTCTATACATTCAAAACAGTGGATTCTAATTTCTGCTTCAAAATAAAATAAGGGAAGCATTGTGACTGGTTCTCTAAAAGCACCAGCTTTCAACCCCAGTCAAGAAAACTCCCACATTAACACATTAGAAATTATTAAATAAAAAGAAAAACATAATGGGAATTTTTTTTTTAATGCAATAAATCCATTGACTGTATATTCATGTTCAACACTTAATTTCTGATCACTACATCTCAAAAAAAACCCACCAAACTCCAAAACTCAAAAAGGATGAGATCTAGGAAAGAGTTAAAAAAGGCAGGAAGACTATACAGGGATACTGAAGTCATTCCATACTAGAAGATGGTGGAATGGACCATGGTTCATCAGCCTGAAAAAGAGATAATTGAAGACGGATACAATAAAGGCCTATATAAAGATATATAGGGAGTTCTTATTGCTATGACATTAGAATAGGGATCTTTCAATTCAACTATCCCAAGAGAAGTTGCAACAAACAAACACAGCGGTTTCCTAAACAAAATCATAATTAAGTTGTGCAAGTCACCATCACAAGATGATGAACCCCAGAAGTATGAATAATTCAAAAGGCTTAGTGGATTCATTAATACCTATCAAACATAAGGACCCAAATATGACCTCTGATACAACAAGACCTTAAGCCACTGCCTATCAAGTGGTGGGAGGATATACACAGGGAAGAATTGCCCAGAAATGCTTCTTCTACTCTTCCTTTAAAAGTCTCCTACTTGTTCAACTCAATATGTTTGTATCTTATGCATCAAAATTAAGCCATGCTACTCTGGTCCCTCTCTTTAATAAAAATATCAGTTTTATTTCTGGAAATAGGAAATATAGTAGCTCTTGTCCTCCACCATTAGTAAACTGATAGAATGTCACGTAATTGTGAAGAATCAGTTGTATTAGTTTTGAAGACAACCATACACCTTGATAAAACGCTGCAAAAGCTAATAGAACAGTAAAGGCTAATGAATTCTCAGTTTTTTTGACTTATGCTTTCAGTTCTCTCTTTTATTATGAAACTTCTTCCATAGTTTGATTTATCCAGATTTCCTAGTATTAAAATGCAAAATCACCATCTCCAATGTCATCAATAGTTCAGTAACTCTGCTTGTATAATCAGCATTCAAATCTGAGAACTATTTGCTAGGTTCTATTAGACTTTCATCACTTGAAAAAATATTTTCCAATACTGAAAAGCTAAAGACAAGGCAGATCTTATAAAAGTACAAAAAATGCTGATCTCTTACAGATAAATCTGAATGTCATATATAAAATAATTTACCATCTGGAATACTTAGGTCTCCTTATGCCACTTCCCTTGGAATGCTTTTGCATAAGGAAATCCCACAACTTGTTTTCTAATGCTAATTTATTTTTCAGTGTCATCACTTTCAATTGTCAATTCCATTATGAAAAGTGATTTTATTAGATAAATATTAGATACAGAAGAAGTTTAAATGAATTAAAAATCACATCACTGAGAGGCAGACGACATAAAATTGGTATGTAATTTGCATGTTATTTACAACTTGCCAAGGCTCTCACAAAACCTTTTGTGAGAACTTCTACAGGGGGCTCAGGTGCTACTCTAGTAATCTGATTTATTTCGTGGAATTGGCTGTACTCATTTGCTCTGTTCTTATACTCTTACCCATGTAGCTTCTACTGATTATTGCTTTGGAGAGATGTTCCTGCAAAATCAAATACCAAATTCAGCATATCAAAAGTCTGAACTGAACAACACCTAAATTTACTCAGCTCTTTCCTCTGATAGTGTTGTGTCTGGATTTAGTTTTTGGACCAGAAAGTAATTAAGCCACAAAAAACCCAGGTTTCTAGTTCTCAGAGCTCTACTGTATTAAATATTCAAGGAAATTTGTTATAAACAACACTGAGTGCTCCTATGAGACACTTCTCCTTTAAAAGTTACCTTAAAATAAAGATTTAATAAAGTTACAAGCACTTGTCCAGAATATTCAAACATCTGCTTTGTTTCTTTGGTTTATTATAATTTATTTATTTGGTTTATTTAATTTATTTATTTCTTTGGTTTATTATAATTTATAAATAAGAATAAACAAATTCAAGCCTTCATCTTACTTTTTACAGGAAAGAATTGTACATTTTTCACAGTACCCTGGCACTGTCTCAGACCTTAACTGAATTTTTCAAGTTGAACTGTGCTGCTCTTATAAGTAGGAGTTTTGGGTTATTTCACTTTTTTTCCCCTCACCCCTTGTTACTAAAAAATAGTTATATTGAAAAATACCCTATGACTAGAATTTCAAAAGTTTACATATTATTGGGAGAGACTGAAATGTTAGTGGTTAATGACTCAGAACAATTAATGACTCAGATTTGTGGAGGTGACACGGTGCACCCCACAAAGGGGAGGAGGTGAGTTTTTGGGTGGTTAGGGCCAAGCCTCTCTCTGAACATCCATTACCAGAGGTTACAAGTCAGATAAGAAGCAAACCTTCAGAGAGTTCTGCCTTTCACAAACTGGCTCTGTTGTAAACCCCTCCTTCATTTGCTTCATACAAATACTGTAGTTACCAAGAATTCCTTATCATCACTTAGAACGTAGTTTCCTTCCATGACAGTAAAATAATTTTAGAGTTTATATATAAACTTGTTACCTATTTTTGAAGTAGTTTATCAGTTATTCCTCAGTATATAATTTTCTGGCATTCTTCAAATTAATGTAAATGCTTAAGAGTGAAAAGTGAGCTCAAGTTAATTTAACAGTATCCAAAAAGAAGTTGAAATTTCTTATTCTCAGATGAATCAGATGAATCAAGGGTGGATTCTGCAGTGTTTAATATTTATTCATTATTAAATTCTCTGCTTTTCTGAGGAATTTATATCAAAAGCAAAGTTTTAATTTCAAAAGAACCCCAAGAACTTTTAAAAATCTTCATATCTGTACAGCTTTAAGACACATGCATGGCTATTTTCACTGTCATAAATTTGTATGTAATCCTATTCTGAGCATTCTTTATAGTTTATTGATTTTTAAACTGTGTGGCAATGCTGGTTTAAAATTGAACTATCCATCCAGTAACATAAATCAGTCATCAATTTGTCTTTTGAGTATTGGAAAACATTAAATATATTTGGAAAAGCAAGGAGCAAATCACAGTGTAATCTGATAAAACCTGTTAATGGTTTGGCTTCTCACATTTTGTATAAGGGAAATTTACAGAATTAAAACACAGCCCTGTAGGAATGCTATCAAAACACTGGATCCAAACTTTATTAGATCAACAGAGAATATTTCTGAAGATGATATGGTGGGGAAGATTTTCTGGTAAACTTCACACATCCAGGTTGCAGGTAGCTCAGTGATGACACACTGGAAACTCAATTGCACACTCAGTAGAGTGATTTATATGTCTCCAAAGGCAATTCTTAAGACCTAGGCTAGGAGCTTCGATCTTGCTGTCGAAGACACAGGTATCCCAATTATACTGGGAGGTAACAGCACTTAACCTTGTATTTAAATTAGAAGGCTGAGACTACATCTTAATGTCAGACACCGACCTGTTGATGACACAGTTATATTTTGTTCTTAATATCACTTGAACACTTTTTTCACAGATATTCTATTGTTTGGATATTAGAGATGCAAGTAACTGTTCTAGGAATTAATTAATTTGTTATGTCCAAAGTAAATCTCCTTTTCTCAACGCAGCCTAAAATGCCATTGTCTCTTATTTAATTACCAGCTAATTAACCAACATACAATGCTTTACGTTTCTAAAAAATACTAAACATTCTATCATTCAGGAAGTTTGTACCTGACAACCAAACAGAAGATAGAGAATATGAACAGGAAAGTGCAGGATTCCAGGTCGTAGTCTTTGAAAAGATATTTAATGAATGAAGTTTAACATCCATGGTCAGGAAAAGAAAAAGGGAAAAAACCAACATCCCCCCTCCCCCTCCCCAATAAAACCTTATCAACATGCCTATTAAGACAATGAGAAAAAAACTAATTAAAGTAAATTAGCTTAATGTGCACAGGCTGGATAAAGACAGATCACTTTTAAAAATCCAAGAAGATAATGGTACCCATTTGGGATATGTTTTTGGCATTTTTCATATAAATTGGACAGTTTTAGAGGATAAATATGGTAGAGAAGTCCTTACAGGCAATTATGTCTTTACAGTGCTGGTGGCTGACATCATAAAAGTATAATTTTAATTGCTATTAATTGTGTTAAGTCTACTTTTATTGAATACTTAATGCCATCTCTGACAGTTGTAGTAATTTATGTACTTTAATGAAACTTCTTAGCAGAAGTTTGGACTTAGAGGGTCATTTACACTATGTTCAAAATAAGGCATTTTATCAGATAAGGAAGTGCAGGTTATAAAGACACTGATTTTTGCTTTCTCAAAATTAGTTCATTTTCGTTAGCCTTATATGGATGACTAGAAAACCACTTTCTATCTCATGTTTTAAATGTATCAGAATTTACTAATATTACTGTACGAAACTGTTACTGCACAAGTTTCCTATATGAAGCAACTTCTCCATTTTATTAGGAAATTGAATGAAGATAAGATGATGAATGAATAAATGACACCAATTCGCATTAATATTTTGCCATTTGGGAATACAGAATGGGAAAATAAAACCATGAAATCTCTTTGGCCTTCAGCTACAAAACCACTCATGACTTTAACTGAATAGGGTTATCTGCTAGAAGAGCTTTGCCAATAGATAAAATAGCAGAAGAAATGTAAAATAATGCTGATTAACCAAAGAAGTATTTAGCAACATAATTTCATGTAATGCAGAGAAAAAAATGTTGTTGACGCTAAGACAGCCCAATTGGTTAGAGCATGGTGCAAGTAACACCAAGGTTGTAGATTTGATCCCCATACGGGCCATTCCCTTAGGAGTTGAACTCAGTGATTCTTGTGGGGCCCTTCCAACTCAGAACATACTGTGAAATCTGTGACCTTACTTTTCTGTACTAAAATTCACATTGCTCCACTGCCAACAGTTGTAGCTCTTCACTGCTACTGTGATTAGCATTATTAAATTATGAAAAATTATTTTATCTCTATCAGTACTAGTTTCAATATTTGTGAATTAGTAATTGCCCCAGTCACACTAATGGGATAATACATCTATTATTGCATTTCTGTCTGTTTTCATGCCTATTCAAATTATAGCAGCATTAAAAAAAAAAAAAAAGAAAAATGAATGGGATAGGAATGTACCTTAAAGAACTCCTAGGCTCTTTGGAGATCCTAGCCTGCTGTCAGAACTGTGCAAGGCTTGCTTAATAGAACAGGCTACCAAAAAAAGAAAAAAAGTAAAATTAGGCAAAATACTCCTCTTTTTCTTGTCTCAGCTATCAGAGGGTGTTACAGTTAATTTGATGCCCATTAATGGACCTTGTAGAAGAGCTTAATGTGGACGGAGATTTTTGTGTTAGTTCCAAAGAAAAAGCAGATTCTAATACAGCTGCTGGCTATCCCTCATCACTTTGTTATGGCTGAATCATGTAAATTAGGTCACAATTGCTAAAACTAGGAGTTTGCAGTCCTGAAGGTGGGGTTACCCTCTTTGTAATTTCATCCTTGTTGCAAAATTATGTGAAATTCTCACAGTTAATTTTTAGACAATTAAGGAATGGACATCTGTTGTTTTTGCTAAAAGAAAAAAAAAAAAAAAAAAAAAAGCTACCAAAACACAATAAGCCAGATAATCTTAGAACATTTGAAAGACAAAAACACCTAAAGGTTGTGATGCTTTAACCTGAAAACCAGATGAAATTTAATTTTTTAATTAAAAATTAAAAATATTTTAAAGCGTATGACAATATTAACAATAGATAACTTGAAAGCAATAGTTTTTAGATAAGACCAATATTCTAGATTTTTCATGACCTAGGGTTGATGGCTTTATAGATGTATCCCTCCACACATTATGTGCACCTGATAGCTGTAATATCACTTAGTGCAGAGTAGGCTCTAAGATTTGTATGCAACCAGGATGCTTGTTAATGTAAAAAACCTAGCTCTATGAAGTCTCCATTTTAAGATGACTTTAACAGAAAAAGGCTATTTCTGCTTTTCAGTAAGAATTTTTATTTCTTTATGAGTTATTTAATGATTCAAGAGTTCTATTTGCATTTTTTTTATTTGCAGGTTTTCATTCCCAGTTTATCCAGGACATCAGTTAGTTTTGCATTTTTGCCTACATCCAAACACATTTTTACCCAAAGATAATCTTATAAGAAGAATAATGTCTGCAGATCGCTACAGATTTCCTATTCCTGAACTACTTTATTAGTATTATGGTATTGTCCTCATGCTAGTAAAATAAACATTAAAGTAGGAAAAGACCCTGTTTTTGTAACACATAAGGAATGGACATTTAAGAACAGATTTCAATTTGCTTCAAATGTTTTTAGGTTATTTGAGCAGAAGCTTTATTTGAACAAAGTCTGCTTTCTCAAAACAACATTAACCAAATTTGGCAGAAATGGAGCAGGCTGCCTATTATTAAGCCTTCCCTCTTCTTCCCTGTATCCAAGAATATTTCCATCATTCTCTCTCTTCTCCCCTCCATTTTCAACTTCTACTTTCTTTCCCTTTTTTCTCCTCAAACTTTTTCTGCTTGCATTTCAGTAGTGTATCTGTTATTATACCTTTCATTTAATAGCTCTACATTTATTTACCATTTATCAAGTATTTTTGGGAACCATCCTTTTTTCTATTAAGCAGCCTTTCAAAAAAGAGCCCATTATGTCTCTCAGGTAATATTAAAGTAAATGCTTTTCTGAGTAAATATTTTTAGGTTATGAATTGCAGAAACAACAGTATTTTCCTGCAAATTATCAGAGCTGAAGTCTCCATTGATTCTAATAAGTTATACAGATTTTTTTTTGTCTGCATTTACATCATGATTGGCCCAGATAATAGAACTAAAAAAAAATTCTAAAAAATTTGAGTTCATGAACTGAATGAATGAAACATTATAGGCAGAAAATGAAGTATGAAATAAAATGTGTGTTAATCAGCATCAAGTTTTTGTCTTAAAAAATACTTACAGTATAAAAAACACAGTACAAAGTTGCTCTGCCCACACTCTGGAAACCTCTTTTACATTTTAAGCTATTTGCAATTTTAATTTTTTTACTTTCAGTTTCTACGTAGGACAAATATGGTCAGAATTATGAGAAGGAAACAAAACACATGTGAAGATGACAGATTAATTTCCTTTTGCAGTCTAATTAAATGAATTAGGTTTTTGATCAACTATATGCATCACAGTTCACTTTCTCTTCTCGTATCTACCAACAGAAAATATCCTCAGCAAAGACAATATATGTTATCTCCAGCATTTAAAAGTTCTCGTAACATATGCAGGATTTATGTTAACAGAAAGGACAAAAGTAAGAGATGAAAAAATATATACACAGCCAACAGCCCTCCAAATAAGTTTTAGAAATAGATACTTACAAAAAGCTATTCTCAAGCTCTCACATTTATTCTATTTAACTTCTCCCGGGGAATATTCCGTCTTTTATTACAAAGGATTGGAGGAAGGTAAATCCAAATTTTGACCTTCTAGTTCAATTAACCTCTCAATTATATTGCTAATTTAAGAATAACTTGACTGAATCAAATGGAATTATATTAAAATATGTATAAATGAAAGGAGAATTAAATAGTGTATTTGTAACCTCCACAGTAAAAACCAATAAATTCATGTGAAGGTCGCAAATATTGCTGAAAATCATAATGATCTTCCTTAGTCATGAGGTTTTATGTATTTCATGTTCTTTATTGGAAAAATATTCAGGTAGACAATCAGGTATGATTTACATACAAGAGAGGGAGTAGGGATAAGGGACTTGACAGAATGGGAATGGCACAAAGGAACTGGTGAAAGATCAAAATAGAGTTCAGAAAAGTGAGAAAGGACTAAAGAAAGCCCAAGACATTCTGTGAGGATCACAGAAACATGAAATGGATGAGAGTGAAGAGATGTAGTGGCCACAAGTAGTATTTTAGTGGCAGTAAAAATGTACCAGTGATAAAACCATGACAGAATAAAACGTGACAGAAAAGGAAGTAAATACAAAAATGTGGGTCAGTTGATCTTAAAGGCCTGTCTGAAAGGGAAGAAAGAGGAGCTCAGGAACGACTAAGTCTATATCTGAGGTGCCTTAAAGTAGTGGGGGACTATTCAGTTCTTAACACACTTCATTGAGTTTTTGATTTTCAGGATACACAAGGTGAGACAGTGGAATGCAGTGAAAAGTTCCTTATATAGAAATATTTACTGCAACACAGTGATGGAGAAACAAATAGAACAGGTTTTCAGGAAGGCATCTTGATTTCAGTGGATGTTGACCAATAGACAAGAAGAGGTACATCGAAAACAAATCACTAAATCAATTCAGATGTCTACCTGAAAGTATAATTGCTCCCTTTATACCCTACTGTCCCCCTTTTTATATTAATCAATTGCTAAGAAAGGCTTGACTCGTATTTAAACTAGAAATTGCTACATTAAAGTACTTGTGCTATATTGCAGACAGACTAGTTACAACTGCATAGTGCAACTCGAGGTCCCCCTTCCTTCCTTGTGCTCTCCTGTTACCTACTGCAGACCTCACAGCTCCCAGATCTGTGGGGGTCCCCCAGGTGTACCTGCATTTGAAGACAACACATGGGAGATGCTGTAGATTCTGCTAACAGTGCAGTGAGAGAGAGGACATAGAGCAGGGCTGATAGATCCCCCTTCTTGACAGCTCTGGGGTAGTGTTAGATTATATTGCCAGTGTGGAGGGGATATGAATCACTAGTGTGAAGGAGATGTGAATGAGAAAAATCCTGGAGGTGTGCTGATCAGCAGTCTTTCAATAAGTAAGCCCAAATCTTGATAATTCTGAAAAGAGCTGACTTATTTTACTGTGCATATTCTTAGCTAAATAGTCATTAGGTAATGATAAAATAATCAAAGAAACTATTCAATACTAAGCAATAAAAATGAAAATTAGAAGAGATACTCAAACCCATCATGTTTTCCCTTTCTTATGTTTAAACTATTTAGGAAGAAGAAAAAAATCTCAGCTTTGATCTTTGTCCATTCTTAAAAACCCTATCATAGAATAGAGCTGAATCTTAAAAAATATTAAGATAAATAATAATATTAAATATTTAGATCCATAATAATGGTAATAAAAAACAAGTTATGTATCTTCTGTGAAGCATAAAAGCTTGGTGCATTATTTAAATGCTTGTTTATGGCTTTACAGATGTAATTTCTTGATTTTGCAATATTCAAAGCATTTCAATATTTATAATTTTTTGTTTGCAAAGTTTTTCTCCCATAGTCTTTTCACTTTCAAGACTCATGAGTGCAACCACTAATTGTCACATTTGCATGCGAAATTGCTGCTAACAGAGGGATTACTAAGGGGAGAAAAAAATGCAGTGTTCCTGCTTCTAGGAGCGACACCTGTAACAGAGGTGGTCCACAGAGTAGAAATGTGCCTTCCAAAACACCTAACTTCTAGAAAGGTTTGGAGCAAAATTAGGAGGGTTACATGCCAAAGGACAAAAAAACCCAGCTGGTGCCTGTTACTTGGTAGCCCTGATTCCAGCACGGCAGTTCTATTTCCCCTACTTTCAGCAGCTGCCTGGGGACTGCAGCATCCTGTTCTTCCCTTCTCATGTATTCAGAAACCTGATAGATACACAGCTGTTGCCATCAAAAGTAAAATTCATCCTGGGCTGTGTGCCAGCATAAGGACTATGGCATTACTTAAGACCCACTAAAGCCTTAAAAGGATTAAGCAACCTTTAAGAACTTGTTGTATTTGGCAGTCTTACACTATCTCAGGGAAGGAGCACTAAGGTAAAAAAGTGTAGCACTGGAACCAAATTATTTCTACTAAAACTAGTGAATGTCAGAAAAGAAAGATTTTAAGATGGTTTTATTTAGTCAAAATTACATGTCTCAGGGTAAACAACTACTTTAAATTTTATTGATAATAAAAGACCTTTCAAAGTTTTCATTTCAGTGTCATGAATATACAATGCAAGTCAGTGTGCTTGTTTTATTTCTGATTTGTAAACAGACAATGAAAGAATATTTGGAAATTCATCATTTTCCATCTAAAAACAGAACAATCCAAAAGACCTTAGTTGTGTGTATGTATGAAGACAGAACAGTTGGAAAACAATGGGATGGGAAAAAAAATCTATATCTCCACCTTGAAGTGATAAATTATCTACTGTATGTCCTAGGTCAGCCTTTTATGCTCTAATTATTACCAGAAAATCTGGTGGAAGTCAAGTAACATCCTCTGCTAACAAGTAACCATACAGAACAGCTGTGTCCTGCCAGCAAATTTTTTAATAACTTACACATTCTATGTTTCAGTTTTCTGATTTGCTAAATAGGAGCAGCAGTGCCAATGCATCCTTAATAAAGTGTTTGTTACATACACATAAAAAGCAAACTGCAAGCTGAGTATTCGTTGGTATCTGGTCAGCAACAGATATAGGGTCCTCATAACTTCCATAGTCCATGAAATCAAAAATTCATCCAGAATACAGTTAGAAGAATAGGGAGGCAGCTTGCTGTATGGTTTGGACAAAATTCTGCTTTGACCTTGCAACAAGGTGTATGAGTGGAACTATACTGGAACCATTCAGGTAATACTGATAAACTGCATGAAAGAAAAAGGATATTTGTTCTGTTTTAAGAAGAGATTTGGCAGCTCAGAACTTAACAGCTATTGCTCTCCAAGAATTTTTATATGATGCTATTGTCCTACTGTTAGTTACTACACCTATCATTTCAGTTTTATGATATATATTTTCTTTTATTCATTAAAAACATTGGCTACCCTAAAAAACACATTGTGGAGGAATTTACATTTTTCTTTTTCCTCATATTTCTTTCTTCTGTGTTATAAATGTACCTATTCTTTGGATTTATTGTGTGCTCATAAATCAGTACTTTCATACAGTAATAAAAATAACTTATTGTAATGGTAACAGCTCCAAAGGACTCCTGACTATGAGTGGCATTTTATTTAATTCAGATCTATGTTCCATTCAACAACTAATGGCCCACTGTGGGTTATAAAGTGATTAAAATTGCTGTCAAACTGGCCTCCTGGAAAGAGGGAGACCAACTTCTTTTCCTTGGTAGATCTGCAGGATCTATATTTGACTTCTACAGCTGGAAAGCAAAGAAAAGGTAGTGTAGGAATAATAAACCAGGAAATTATAGAAAAATGGCTACTTTTTTTTTCTCCAGTGCCTCTAGTAAGTATGTTTAAGTAAACAACAAAAACAAAGAAGCAGTCAGTGTTGATGTTTTTTGAAGGTTAATGGAAATACAAAGAGATTTGCCTGTAACTATACAAGAAAACATTAGAAGAAGTAGGAGTATAACAGGTCTTCTGAGTCAAGTCTCTAGTGTCTTTATTACTGTATTTCTGTCTTTGGTTCCTTAAGGGTCATTGGACTTCTTTCTTATTTTTTTTTATTTAATTTATGTTTACTCTTTTGAATATTGCGGAAACTTGTCTTTATAATATTCCTGAGAGATATGCAGACAATAGTTTTGGAAGTTTTTGAACTTAACACTTGCACTCCACAAGCATCATATTTCTCCAATAAGGAAGAGAAATTATTAGAGATAATTTAATTAATTTCTTAATTGAAGTTTCAGTAAAAGAAGATGAATCTGATTATTCTTTGTCTTAGCTTTTTCTAAGGCTAAAAAAAAAAGCCTAAATTAACCATAGTTTGGAATCACCCCTGCAGCTGATTTTCAATTTGTTACACTGGTGCGTAAAAGAACTGTCACACACAAATGCTTGTTAATTCTAATGTTACTGTGTATCAGAAATTTCTAAAACTCTAGAGACATTTTTCAGAGAATCTGTAATCTATGCAAGTTGTTGTGAAAGGGAAAGGCAGTCAGCTTGTCGTCCGTTATGGCTTTTTTGGCTTTTACTGTTCTAAAAGAAAGAGATCTAACCATCTGCGGTCAATTAGAAGAAAAAACTGTTTCTGAGAGAAAAAATACACATGGGTCCTGCAATATAGCCAACTGTACATCCTTCTGGATTTCTATCTGTTGAAGTATCAGTATATACTGAGTGTTATAAACAATATACAGATAAGAGCTTCAATGTCCTAGTGTATATTTATGTTTCAGCACCACAACTCCTCTCTTATCTTCCTAAGAGTCTGGATCAAGGCATAACTTTACTCTTTAACCCATCAAATTTCATTTAACTGACCTGCAATGTCAGGTTTTTCTCTGCAGAAAAATGTTATATATACACTCAACAGTCATGGTAAAAAGAAAACAAAATTTTTGGATACCGACTTAAAACCTAAGCTCCCTAGGGCTGAACCTAGAATCTAATATATCTTTTTAACATCAAGCAGTTTTTAAAACTCTCCTTGAGATTTCCCCTTTCCCCTTACAGATTTCTCTATGAATCATTATATACTCTGTATCTGCTCATACCATTAATCTTTTGAAATTCAGATGTGTAAGTAACTCTTCTAATAGACACTCTTTCTAATAACTGAAAAATAAATATTTTAAAAGAATAAGTATTGCTTAAAGACTGTACAATTATAGCCATGTGTTTTATGAACCCTTAGGAAAACAAATTCTGCAAAAAGGACTTTTTATCTCACCTTCTAATGGGGAATAAGCACTGCATCTTCTCAGAGAAATGGTGAAAAAAAGTTTAAGTTTTTGCACTAGTTCTTTTAAATACAATAGAATTAACATTGGGGTTTTGTACTAAATAGGCCTCTGTTTCTCTATTGCTTGAGTGACGCTTCAAGAAAATTTGCAAACTGGGTTGAGCTAAATTATTTTCCTTACTTGTTACCTTACCTTCTATTTGCCACATTCAAATGAGGCAGTGTTAAGGTAATAGCAGTAATATTCACTAGGGGAAGAAAGCACCCAGGAATCTGACTTAGGCATGGGATGGTCTGGCTTCAGTGTCAGCTTTTGATGCACGTTTTTTCGTGACCATTGCAAAACCTAAACACCTAGACATCTCAGGATAGCAGCCATAAGTGAGTGACACATGAATAGGTCTGTGGAGTATAATCATACCATTCTTACAGCCTTGTTAGCCTAATGCTCTTCCCAGGGAAGTATGTGCTGAAGAAAAGATGTGCCATGCATAGGCATTCTGCAAGGGTTAATGAGGTCCAGCAGGGCTGGATTCCCTTTCCTTGCTGTAACTCTCTAACACTACATTTAGGACAACAGCCATCACTGCCAAACTCCAACATACAGAAGCACTGTTGTGTAGAAATTATATTCAGTTATATTCTAAGATCACATAGGACTTAAAGCTGCTCCAGACCCTTGTGTCACTCCTGAAAACACCTTATGAGATGGCATTGAGAGAGTTAATGTCTACTTTATAAAAATTTGTTGTGCTTGTATATGTTAATTTTCATGTTTTCCTTCTGAATGTTTTTTCCTATATCTATGCTTATTCTGTGACCTGTAGCTAATGCATGTTTTCTAGCTGAAAGCCAGCTAAGCCTCTGCTGGTACTTGTCATATGTTGACAGTATTCAACAGTGCATACAGTATTCTAACAACCTTATACTGATAAAGGGGGAAATAGACATTTGCATTCATGGTTTTATCTCAGATTCTTTGCCTAGATTTCAGTGGTAAAAAAACACTTGGAGAAAAGAGAAGGAATGAAATTGTTCTTCATAGACACATTAGTGACAAAAGAGAAAGCACCAACAAGCAATTTCCTCAGACTGAATAGATGTCAAAGAATTTTAGACAGTCATCGGGTCCAAAACAAGCAAATGAAGGAATAAGGCTCAGAACTAAATGTAAGTCATGGCTGACTAGCTGAAGAAATAGGGATAGCAAATCAGCCTTCAAACTTCAATAGATCTTCTCAAAGTTCGTGACGTGGCTATCTAAAACAGGAGCTTGTGACCTGAAATCCTAGTGCCCTCAGTACAAGCCTTTCTACTATGAAACTCTGTTATCATGAACAGGATGACAGATACAACTTTGGGTTTCCCTTACAAATCCTGTAGTTATGTTCTTTTAAGGCCTCTGCTTCCTAACTTTGTGATTTATCAAATCTAAAAGTCCCATTAACTTGTAATTTTTTTCTACTGAATCCTTTACTCTTACAACAATTTCCTGAAGGCCATTCAAGACACATGGAAACTTCACCATATTTCCTCATATAGTTTCTATTGGTTTTGTATTACTTAAAAATAGTTACTGCAGCATAAACTAATTTTGCTGTTAAGGTTACTGGACTTAATTCTTTTCTGTGCTGCACATTGTTTAAGTACATCTGTGAAAAGAAATACAAGGGCCTAGCAACTGTAATAGTCACTTTTATTGTTTTTCAGCATTTTATGCATACTCTGCTCTGATTCAGATGTCAGATACTTAGGAACCAGTTTGGTCGACTACACTCCTTTGAAAAAGTTTTGTACAAGAATCTTGGTGCAGTGATTTGTCTATTCGCCTTCATTTCCATCAAGCTCATGAATGAACAAAACCACAAAAAAAGCTATTATCTAATCATCCAAAAATATTGAACCTGTCATAGAGAAGGCTAAACTTTCACTCATACTGATACTGAAGAGGCTGTTATTTTTTAAATTAATGCACATGAATTACAGATAAATATTATTACTTTTCAGGGTTCTTTTTTGTTGGTGGTGCTTTTTTGTTTTTCTTTTAAGTTGAATAAGAGTTATCATTTACATGCAATTTTTAAAATAGTATAGAAAAAAAAAAAGAATAATTTTAGTCACAGAATGAGACCCTTAGAGCCAAAAATTTGGGGATTCTCTGTTGTATTTTTATCTTATTATGACAATACAATGCTGTAACTAGAAAAATTAACTTTCAAAAACTCTTTAATTAAAAAACAAATTTAGCACATCATAAGCACTCTGGGAATAGACAGTTTCTGTTGGCTGCAGGGTACATCAGAAAGAGGTTTGGAAAAATAATCAGAAAGTTGGCTGATTAAAACTTAACTCCTCAGAAAAAATAATAATCACAAAACCACAAAAAAATAATTCAGATAATTGTATACAGGTCACACCTGAGGTATTTGGATTTTCAGTGTATTGCTTCACACACAGTGTTCTTCCTCTGGTCTGTGCAATAGGAAGGTGTCTGGAATTAGAGGACTGACATCAGAATGACAGATGAGACATGCTTGGCAAAAAGTCAGCACTGCACAGTTCAAGCTCAGCAATGGTACTTGGTGTGGGCTCAGCTCTGTGCTTTGAATTTATTTTGGAACAGATAATTCTTCTTTTAAGATAAAAGAGAAGGCAATATGAAGTAATGTACACCCAAGCATTACAGCTAGACACACTTTGGCATAAATTTTATGGCTCTGTTGCAAAAACAAGTTCTTACTCTTAATCCCTTTGAGCTTGGGTACAAAGTCTTTGGGACTACGCCAGTTCCTGGCAAAACACCATGGATACCAACCAGTAATAACACTACTTACACTTACCAAAATAGGCAATGTATGTTGCAGGAATCAAACCAACTACTGAAATTTTGATCAAAAGCATTATCTTTGATTTTTGATTTTAAAAAAAGCCATAGAAATATGAATTTTATAATTTCAAATATTGTTAAAAAATAATTATTCTAATATATCACTAGATACATGTAGAAAGTGATTCCAAGAAAGAAGGAAACTTGGAAGAGAAAGTTTTTTTAAACATTATCTCTGTAGTTTTCACTGTATGTAGGTTGAACAGGTGGCATTATGTCTTTCTATAACATATTAATATGTAGGCAAAGGAAAAAGGGAATCAAATAAGTCTTTCTAAAATAAATAGTATCATATGAGGACAATGGAAAAAAAGAATTAATCATTTTTAGATCCCAAACCCTCTCTATCCTCTCCTGATGATAAAAAAAGGCAGTGGCAAAGGGAACATTATAGCATATAGTTGTCATACACTGGGTTGCAAACTGCTTTCTAAACCTATGAATGTTTACTGTTTTTAATGCTTATTAATGATCCCTTTGGCATTAATCTGAATAAATATAAATTTAGTTCTTCTTATTCAAAGAGAACAAATTATTCTTTCTTTAAACACGTATATAGTCTCTGAAACACTTATGATACACTGGCTAATCCATATATTAAAATATCATGTTTTAAATGTAACTAAATGTTCTTCCTACCTCAGTTAATTGAAAACATGCAGCGTATCATCAGAATTTTCTTGAAGGTATTAAATTTTTAATTTAACTTTATCTGTAATTCAGCTTTAAATTTGGAGGGAGAGTTCAGAACCTTTATACACTAAAATGGAAGCACAGATGTTTTCGCCAGAAATCAGTAACACCAAACAGTATAATCCCATTTCATTGCTGCAGAAGAAATTTTATATTCGGTTGTATTTCTTAAGATACAGCATACTAAAAACATAATACGATATTTTGTAATCTATAATAAGAAAAAATATACTGCATGAACAAGTACCTCTGGCTTTAACTTGTAATGAACTTTGATTATAAATGAGACTTGCTCCTTGCTTACAACAGGAACAAATATGTGCCCAAAAAACAAGCAATAAGAGTTATTCTATTCTTAAAGAAAACACCCTGTTGATCCAATTATTTCAAAATAGGGAGTAGCTACAAATAATTGCTTATATATATATAGCTAGAACTTAGTGCTTTGTCATGACTTCCTCCTGGTGAGATCTTTGTACCCCTTTGGCTGAATTACTCTGTTGGAATGATGTTCACAAGAAAGGTGTTATAACTAACAAGAAGCTTGAAAATGTTTCACAGAACTGGAAACAACAGGTGGTATTCTGCACAACAATCTTTAGCAGAAAAAGCAATTGGAGTATAACACACCAGTGGAAGAAAAAAAGTCTAATAAACGAACACATTTTTTAAAATGTTATCAACGATGTTCACAGGTTCTTATAAAAGCTGTTCCTGAACAATAATCACAGACACAAATGCTGGTAGTTTGGAAGTTGGTATCTTCTGTTAAAGTAAAAAATTACAGACATTGGGAAGCTTCCTCACTGCTTGAGCAAACATCAGCCTTCCTCACTTAAACATACTATATCCCATAACAATGCTGAAATGTGCAGTAATTCTGCAATATACATACTGTTATACAAGACTAAGTTGAGATGAACAGAATCAATTAATTTGCACCTTGGCTTGGGTTTAAAATACATAAACAGAAAACAGTTGGCAGTCACAAAATGTACTAAATTGCTTTGGAATCTGCTCTGCTCTCTCTTACTTGACCTTCTGGTAATACATTGTTAAAATTTTTGGCTTGATTTTGGAAATGTGATTTATTGTTAGACATTAAGTTAGTATAAAGACATAAACTGCTCAGGAGTGGTGGTGTCATTTTAAGCAATTTGTTCTGTTTGCTGGGAAATCTTTTCCCAAAATATTAATATTAAATATACAAAAAGAGGAGGAATAGACAGCATTTATATTTCCATTCCTAAGATGCTGTAAAGTGTACTTCAAACTATAGCTACAGGCTTTCCTGTGCATATTTGGAAATGTGATATTTCCCCAATAATAGAGCAAAGAATCAATCTCTAGGACAAATGCTAAAGCAGTTGATGCTCTTCTGAGAACCCAGAGTTGTAGACACTGAAAATACACCATCCACATGTGTAGATATTTCTGGCTATACAACTTTTTATGGCACCAGAAGAGTCATAGCTAAGAACTAGCTAATGTCAGAGGAAACAGCTGTCACAGGATACCCCACACATTCCTTCAGTTTGGTTGTCTAAATCTTTCAGATTAAAAATGTTTTTTTTTTTTTTGTTTGTTTGTTTGTTTTTTTCCCCAAAGTTGTACAAGGTGGCATAATTTTTATTCTATCATCTCAGTCTCCCAAGATGGTTCTTTGGAAAGGAACAAAATAAGAGTTTAGAAAGAAGTTCAAGTCGCTTCTGTTCTCCAGTGTCCGTCCCCAACAGACTTTCAGTGTAATTATTCTTAAATATAAGAGCAGTTGCCCAGAGGAAGGTGGGAGAAGAACCAGAATGAAAAAAAAAAAATCTCAAATGATTCACTTTCAGAGTTTTCACTAAACCAGTTTCCACAGAGGCTGATTAACTTCAGTATAGCAAAGGATGAGACAGTAGGCTATTTTCAGTGGTATCACTCTACATTACTCAGTGAGTCTTAACTTTCTTAGAGGTTCAAGCAATCAAGATTGGTCTCAAAATGATTCTACTAAGACGTGCAGCTCTGCAGCAAACCCACAGACTCCCTAGGAGCTAAAAATGTTACTACCTTTCCATAGTGTGGCATGATAGGTTTAGAGTAAATGACATGTTTGGTTTTCTTCAGCTAGCATCACAAGCTATTGGCTTGCTGCCTACTCCCTGCTGTATAACTGACCTGTGGCTTCCCAGGGAATTCTAAAACTGACCGAGGTATCTGAAGCTGTGAATGTCATCCAATGTACTGGAACAGCATCTACTCCAGAATTAGTGTATAACCTAATCAAATTAATTGTTCTCTAAAAGACGTTACAGATAGGACTGGTCAGTCAGTTACCTTTAGAATAATAATAATTAATAATAATAAAATTATAAGAATAAGCTTACTGCATTTTCTCACAGAAAGAGTTGAAAAGATGTGCTGTTCTAAAAATTACTGCAGAACAGAAACACATCAGGGAAACATGATTCTTACTCATCCACCAGGACCTGCCTTTGGTGGTTCAGTTTCTCAGCAAGCCTGTGAGACTGGGCAATCGGCTTCTTAACAGTTTCAAGGCCCCTCTGCCTAGACAACACTAACTTTTTTGATCACTGCAATTAAGATGGGTGCCCTCAGTCTTCTAGGGAAGAAAGGAGGATGGGCTAAAGCTTATGGCTTCAACCAGTGTGTTTCTTCTTCCCTGTGTTACAATAACTTGTTTATTCTGTCAGTGAAATGGCTTGCCCCCTCATGCCTAATAATTTTGCATGGTACAATATCTAATAATAAAGTGTATTGTCTTGCTCTTCCTCCAGCGTTATTAATTTCCTTTTTTTGTAGGGTTTTGTTGACCTTAACAATGTAAGAATTTCAGAAACATATGCAATAATTACAATTTTTCTGCTTCTGTTTTACTTTCGGTGACATAGCTGTTCATTCCTCATATCCCAAATATTTAAAATTCATCTTTGCAGGTAGCATGAAAAGTTTCACCATGTCATCTGTGGAGGATTGCAGGGAAAAGTTCTCTTTCTTTAGCAGCTGACATTTTTCCTCATTATTTTATTTCTGCCTCTCAAGCACTTCTATTTACACTGACTGTGTTGCCTGGCTTGCTTTCTTTACACCTTAAAGCTTCCTACCTTCAAAGACTTCAGGCTTTCTGGAAAAGGGGTTGTACACCTAAGGATATCCAGTAGGGCTGAGGAAGACCACCAAAGTACAGAATATATATGAGGATGCACTAGAAACATGAAAGACACAAACCATCCTCTACTGTCATTCATAGATTTCTTCATTAATTCTCCTCATAAAGGGGTTAGGCTATACCTTCTTGTGTAAGAGAAAAAGTGAAAAGCAAGAATTTCTATGTCTAGTAAGAAGCAGACAGCATAAACTTCCAGAAAAATAGACGTTTAAATCAAGCAGGGGTGGGATAACACTTCAGCCTGGCGTCATAGTATCTCTAGAACTGAGAGGAGAGGTGACTGTAGCACTGGACTTGATAATTACTTTCTGATGCTGTGTCAAGCTCAGTTCAAAGGCTCAGCCTGTGTTCTTAAACTGTTTAATGGCTGACACACCTCTCCTTTCTGTTTGACTGTGACACCAATTTTCTGTTCGCAGTCTTTCTCCCATATTATTCCCCCCTCGAGACCATGATTCCTACCTTACACTATGAAGACTAGGGTATACTTAGCAAAGCCCTATACTGTACTTTTCACTTTTTTTATAGCTTTTACAATAAATTTGAACCTGAAAAATGAAACAGCATAATAATACAAATGCTGAAAAAGAAATACATTTAAAAATAAAAATATATATACATATATAGCATTAATACATGTCTATATATTTGGCCATTATAAGACTACAGTATTCAATTTTGTCACATAGAATGAATGATGTTGTTCTTCACACCCACCCTTCTAATCAAACTCATTGGGAAATATTTGTACTTGAATGAAAGTATTCCCACACAGGGACACAAATATAAAACTTCTCAGAAATGCAAAGTAAACTCAAAATTCTAAGTTTTTAATTAAACTGAAGTTTTAATCAAACTTTCATCACTAATTCTTACAAATTAAAATATATGTTTAGAAGCTGAAGCTCACCCACAATAAGCCATCCTCACCTATTCACCTTTGAATTAACTGATTTTCACTTCTCATATTAATCTCCCTTGGAGTGAAACCCTAATATTGCTGCTCAGTCTAGTTAGGTAGAACTGGAACAATCATAAGACCAGTAAGTCAAGATATGATGTGAGACACAATTTCATTGAAGAATGACCTCATTTTCATTTTTTGTCTTCCCCACAGTAATAAACACTGGCTTCCTCTTTAGTGGTATATGCAACTTACAATGGTATAACATCATGCAAAAAATGCATGGGATCAAAGTTAAAGGGCTTTTTCGTTTAATGTTTCTTAAAGAATAATGTTAATTTCTTACTTTTGTTGAAAATATCAAGCATAAGTGGAAAAAAACACATATAATTAAAGTTAATATAATCTTATTCCAAAGAAATACACTTATCAAGAAATAATAAAAAAATCCTCAAACAAATAAACACAATCTTATCACAAGTCAGAATTTCATTTGGGACCTGAATCCATGAAGGACATAATACAAAGCAAAGATTAACACTTGAAGTTATCACAAGTTCCATCTACTACTTTTCATCAAAAACATCAAAAGTACCACTGGAGTCAATGGCTTTAGGGATTCCAGTTTTTCCAGGTTAACCTTTTATGGCAACACAGTACTAAGAAGTAAACGTGCTTTAATTGTTAGTAAGTAAGATGTAGTTGATCAGCATCTTAATTTATAGTATTTCACACTAATAATAAGTGTTACAAGCCTGGTGAAATATTAGGACATTTATCTCATTGCATCGACATTTTTCTGCCTGTCTGAACAAAAAAGAAAATATGAGTTTTATTAAGCATTCAGATACTCACAGAGATACATAAAAATTGCCCTTTTCTTTGTTTGCATTGTTCCTATATTGTGTGTATTACAAAATCACAGATATACACATCACTGGGGTCTGACTACAATTAATTCTGAAATTTTTATCTAGCATTTTGTTGAAGTGGCTTTATAAAAAGAAGTGGCCTGTTAAGGGTAAAAATAGCAACAGAGTATTAATTTGGGTGTGATACTGTTGGTAGCTCAGACCCTTTGTATTCTAAATCCTTTGTACACAATAATACTCAGATTTTGTGCAATATGGCAAAGAACACTAACAAAAAACTAGAAAGAGCATCATCTTTCTGAAGGCTACAGTGTTTCAAATGTTTATATGTCTGACTTTTTGCAAACAGCAACGTATGTATCATCCATATAGGATGTATGTGCTCTTACAGTATAAACAGAAGAATGAATATGTACTATGAACCTTGTGAGTTCAGGAGTAAAGTCTGTAAAAGAGTGTTTTCTCATGTCTTTAACAAGGCATATCAGCTATATTTTAAAGTTACATTTGTGTAAATAAATGCAATGTGCACATTTGCTTTATATGTGATTCTACAATTTGGTGAAGTCTTGGGAGACTTGTCTGGCCTTGTAACAACCTTGTTTACAGGCACAGATGAAGCAGTAGCCTACACTTGTATATGCTGCCTGTCACACTGACTTCCTTGAGAGAACTAAGGTAACTGCCAGAAGTGTCAGACTATTGTTCTTTCCCTAAAAAAATGGCTGCTCCTACACAGCCTCCCTAAGGATGGATGAAGAAGAGTATAATCACATTGTTACTCTAGGCAATTACCTAGGCTTTCATATTGTAATTGGTGTTTGCATTGATCATCTAACAGGGAAAACTTTGAACTGCATATTTGAAAATGGATAAAGTTTGCCTCTGCTACCTGTCTCACTCTCCAACCTATGGAGTGATTACATTGCTCTAGCAGAGCCTGCAAAGATCAACAGGATAATATATTAGTTGGATGATGTGGAAATGATAGAGTTGCAGCTGGCTTGATGGCAACTGTAATTAAAACATTATATGAACAGCTGCCCCAATAGGAAACCATCCTCACAGATGTGTTTTTTGCAAAACAAAATAATCATTAAAATAACCTCTGCTGTTCCCACCAACCCTACCCAAAACCAGCAGCTGGTTAGGATTTCCACTTCATCTCACTCATAAAACAAGAGATTGGTAGCATGGGTTTGCAGGTAGTGTCTTGGGTTGGGGAAGACTGGAATGTGATTTTTAAGCACCAAGTTTGGGCCACTCATTTAAACAATGAATGATGGTATGAAAACATCACCAAGCACTGACTGCCACAAACTTTCTGAGCACTGCAGTAGTAACACAAGCAGAGAATTGCTTTTTGTTAACTGACCAGATGCAGGAATAAATAACTACAACAAATGTTTAATATTCTTGGTATACCATTCTAGTCAGTGCAGTGAGATGGACTAAAATGTTGTGTTTGGCATAACTGGCAGACTTTTCCTAGTGGGGGTATGCAGAATATCATGTGATGGAGGAAGGCTGGGGATACTCTGCACCAGGCATTGCTCATTCCTGTCAGCTCTGTCATGGACAAAACCAACCTACTGCATACCAAAGCTGGATTCCATCACAGGAGAATACGGCACTTCTGCGAAAACACGTTGAAGAAGAAAGTATGGTAACTTTCAGGGGCAGGAGACACGCAAGCAGCAAAAGACATATGGAAGATGATCTGGGATGAGACGCACCTGTAAGGGGAGTTATGTCCCAAGGAGAAAACACGCTGTATCAGGCAGATGGGCCCCAAAGGTCCTATGAGAGTTCATGCCAGAGTAGGTGAAAGGAGTAAGAAACAAAAAACAGCAAAAGGGAGGAGCTGCTCCAGACCAATCTCCAGGACCGCTTGTTCCCTCACCAAAGGGACTGAGTGCAACATGAGGTGTCAGGCATTGGAAATGAGGAAGGGGGAAGGAGGAACGTGTGGATAAAAGTGAAGTGTTTTTTCTTGTTTGTCTTCTTTCTTTCTAGTACTTAAAAATCTTATGTTAATTGGCAATAAATAAGGTGCATTTCCATGTCTCAAGACTGTTTTACCTTGTGATAAATGCCCAACATAAGAAAATAAATTCATTCCGGGTATGCAAAAGAACATCAAGAATCATACATTTCTTCAAATTTCTAATGTTTTCAGATCATACAAAATTATGTTTGATATAGTATTTGTCTTTCTGTATGAAATGAAAGCATTCAGGAAAACAGCCACAATTGGTTAGATGATGGAGGTAGATACATGTAAGAATACAAATCTTCTATTTTTGTCAAATTTATGGTTAGAGAATAAAGCAAATTGTAATTGTTTCCACATCTGCCATGCTGATATTTGTGAAATGCGTAAATCAATTTTAATTTTTGAAATAAATACTTGTTTTTAGTTTTATAATAAATTATATATTCTACTTAAAAAAAGTCAACAGTGAAGTGCATTAGCCTACCTGCAACCTACACTGAGTCATCTATAATGCCTTTAGTAAAGCTGAAGTAAATGCCACTGCATAGAAATAACATTATTTGGTCTACCATTAAAACCTGACCTGTCTGTGAGATACATTCAGTGTCTGAACACTTAATGTGTTTTGGAATAAAAATGTCTAAGGTAGATCATACAATACGGCCTAATGTCCCAAGTCAGTGTCCAGGAGTTGGAACAGGGGAGTCTTAGTGGCAACTCTGAGACAAAGGTATGGCTAATATCCTGAAGTGAAAGTCCTGAAGAAGAGGGGTTAAGAAATCAAAATGTTAATATCAGAGGTTGTAGCAGAAAGGAGATAGTCAGAAGGTGTTCATGCTTACCAAGGCACAAAATTCTCAGTCTTGGTGAAGAATTTGCCATTAGAGAATAGAACCTGAAAGATACAAGTCTAGAGACCTCTCAATCCTCAGCCTTTCAGGAGGCCTGCAACCATTGCTAAGTTTCAGATAACACAGGAATCAATATAGGACTGTATTAAGAGATGGAATAAGATAACACATGCTATTACCTTAGCAATTACAAGGGACCCAGCTGTTGCAAACTAGCCAGTAGAGGAATTTCATTTATGACTTGGACAACTTTATATTGTTTTTTGATTTATTACCTTGAGATAATTTAATTTATTAATCAGTTGGATAATTCTATATTTTATATTAGTGGTAAAATGGGGTTTCAGAACTGTGAATACACTGTGTTGATCTGGCACTTAACTCTTTTTCATGAGAAATTCTTTGAAACTTACTTTCTGAATTTATTTAAACAAGACCTTCCCTTATGGCTTCATTTTGTGTTAACATTCTTGGAAGTAAATTTTCAGTTTTAAACATGAACATCTACTCCACCTTCTGTTTTTTGCTTTCCTTATCCCTTAATCCTACAATGCATTAATTCCATACATACTAACATATGAATCTTCCATATCATATCTGCATCACCTTGATTTTTTTTTGTGCATCACGCTGTATGTTTAAAGTAAAAAATTATCTTTCAAAAATCAGTTACTGAGAGATTCTACTTCCTTTGAATTTTCTTGATTCCCAGGTACCATTGCAGAGACCAAAAGGGGACTTAAAAGGTAGAACATTTCATGGTTCTTAAGACATTGTCTACTAATGTAAATGAGATGTAATAGTCATTGACAGTTGAAAGGTTATACCAGTAAACCAAATGGTACAATGAACAGCAGGACAATGTATTTTGGTCTCAGTAAAAAAATACAGGCTGCACCTTCTGGTTTAGCCAGACAAATAGTAGGGTGAAGTAGAAGCCTAACTAGACAATGGCTTCAAACACTCAAGAGATCAAGAAAGAGGTCTTACTTTTGGGTTTTAGATACATTTGAAAAAAAAATTGTCAAGTCTTAAAAAACAAAAGAAAACAAGCCTTCACGGTACAGTTCTGATATCAGTTTTTAAGTAGATTACTGAATTTCACTGGAAAGGTACTATACATCTATACATGGCTCAACATAAAATTAATAAGGTAAAGCAAGTATACAGTACCGATGAGCTTGTTGAAAGATCAACTTAAGGGCATGTCTACGCTTGCAGTCAGGAGACTTTTCCAAGAAGTATTACGGGTACAGCCTAGAAAGAGCAAGTTTAAAGATTCAAAAAAATTCACAGGGATGACCTGGCTTCTACTGGAAATTCCTATAAGGATATATGTGACTTTCCTGTCAAATTTCCAATACCAAAAACACATGGTCATATTCTTCTTGTCTCCTACTCATTTAAGACATTTCGTAACCCAATTGGGAAGCAAAGGAGTTTTGTGATCTGTCAGAGCCCTGACCACAACAAACTGCATAACTAAAACAATTTTTTTCCTGAATGCCGAGACTGAAACAAATGGAAACTGCAAGTGATGATGAATTCTAGAATTTAAAAACAAAAATGAAACAATGTTTTGAAATACTTTCTGGTTTTTTGTAGTCTTGCTACAAAGAATGCAGTTTGCTAAATCATTCCACAGTACAAAATGGTAGTTTGCAGGCAATCTTCTGTGACTTCTTAGGGAAAAAAACAATTTTAAGTGTTTTTTTTGTACTTAATGTATGCATTTTTTTCACTTTTTTTTTTTTTTGAAGGATTGACTCCCTTTTGTACTCAGTAATTGGTGATTTTTACAGCAAGAGTTTTGGATTGACTTTTTTTAGGAAATATTGTTTTTCAAAATAGTAGAAATCTGAATAGTAATTGAGATCTGTATTGTATTTACCTCCACTGTTAATCTCTATCAGTAAATAAGGTAAATATAAGTGATACTGCCTAGGTTATGGCCATAGGACTTATTAAGCACTGTTTTAATTTCTCTAGTAGCATCAGGAGATTGATTTTAGAGTGTGCAAAACAAAATAGAAGATATTATCTTTTTTTGTATAAGTAGAAATCACAATAAAATTTAGAGATATTAATTAATCATCAACACCTGTAATCAAGATACTGATGACTCCTATGTTTCTAATTACTATAAGACAATGAAAGTGTGCACAATGAAGGTTCTCAATATACTCTACAATATACAGAATTCTAACTTTTCATCAGAGACTGCCAGCACACTAATAGAGGCTAAAAAAAAAAAAATCCTAATAGACTTAATGTTCAGATTTCCATGTGTGGACATTTTTTTTTTTTCCCACACTTTCCAGATGTTATTACCATATAAAATGTTAGTCTTTAAATTCCACTTAGAGTTTCTGGAACAATTAAGCATAGCAATACATTTTTACTAAGTTGCAAGACTTACTTTTATGGCTAAAATTTTAAAAAAAGAATAATGTAACACTACCAATTTCTCTACTGCATTTTAAAAAGACATCATAAAACTCCTCTTTCCAAACCTTACATATAGTAGCAACCAGAATTATGATTTGTTTAGAAGCCTGAGAGACTGTAAGAATCTTCTGAGGCAAAAGTGTATGAATTACTAATAGATAAGTAAAGCTGAAGACTAAGTTTAAATCTACCTCCACTCTGCCTTTTTTTTTTTTTTCATTTTTAAGTGATATCAGCTGAATCTATCAGTTAAGATAGACTGCATCATTCTATCAGGTAGTCATCCAAGGCTTAATCCTTACAGCATCATTTCACAATCTAGCTCTTGGCCGAGATAGCAATTCAGTTCAAAACCAGATGGCCAGCACATTGAAAATCAGTTGAAAGGTGAATTTCAGAGTTTAGGAAGTGAGGAATAAGGTAAACTAACACACACTGTCTTTAAAGAATACTCTCTTCATGCAGCCCATTTCTAAAAAAAAACCTACTAAATTCTTTGGCCAGAGCATGCTTTTCTGCACATGTACATGATTATTTGAGCCAACACGCATATGATGGATTATTTGTTTGGTAATGCAGAGATTACTTTTAACATGTAACATAGAAAAAGTGGTGATAAATAAAATCAAAATGCCACTGGTCTGATATTTAAAAGAAAAATACCCAGAAGTATCTAGGAATATTTCTAAATCAGAGATTACAAGCCAGCTAATTTTGATGTCACACATATAAATGCTGATTAGCTAGCCAGGGAAAAAAAAAAAAAGCCCTATCCAGAAAATGGACTCTATTTTATCTCACTTTGAACTGGAGAGTAAACTGGCATGGAGTACTGAAAGTAAAAGCCATTTAGGTACAATCAAAAGTCATTTTCATCAGCACAGATGCCCCAAATTGACCACCATAATGTGGTGGATTAAATGGATCTTGGAATTAATCACATATGAAAGAAGTTGTCTTGAATGCTTGAATCATATGGGACCTCCACCTGCTGAGATGTTATCAATGTACTATTCAAACAGCTTTCTAAAATGCTGAAAATAAGTCTTTGTCTTGTAACATTTTTCACTCAGAATTTGATGAATGCAGGTATATATGGCAAGGAATACTAACTGTATGCAACTAACTATTTTAAAAGGCAAATAACTCTAACATAGCAGAGTCTGTTCAGTAAAAATGAAGAGGTTTTAGTTATTTCTAATCTCAGTGATGAAAGATTTGATTCTATAATATAGGGTAAAGAAAAAGAACAACAGAAGAAGGAACCATTGGAAAGAACTGGTAAGGAGTACAGTTATGTTTTCCTCCCTGTTTTTCTCAAACTGCAAAATCTATTCAAGCTGGGGGACTGCAAAGCAAATGTCATGTTTGCAAAACAAAAGAGGAAAACATCATCAGAATCATAGGGCATATGAATAAATTTAAATCTATTTGATCTTCTGTGCAAAATCTATAGTGAGCTAATGTAACTTCCAAGGTGGGTCGAAGAAACAGCAGTATGGTAAAGTGTCATCATGTGAGTCAATACAGAATCCATGAGCACTGGTCATTAGGGGCAACTGCATGGAGGACTTGAGAATACGACCTTTGGTAAACAGAATTTATTTAAAAAAATTTAAATATAAAGGCAAATAATGTAATCATAATTTTAAAAAATGTCCCTGTCTAGATAAGATTCAGTATGTATTAGATATAAATACATAGAAACAGAAGAATATTGTCCTGTTTGTTTTACATATTCAGGATTTTTACAGAAATTAAACTAAATGGCATGCATTATTGCTGCAAATTCTCTGCCGCCTCTTTTTTTTTTCAGGAGAACACTATCATGCCTCCCTAGATACATGTGCAGCACCACTCCTCTACAATATTCTCTCAGGATTCAAGAAGTTTCCTCCTCCCCCACACATGTTTCCCCAGAGTTAAGACCTTTAATCTTAATCAATCCTTTGTAATTTCTTTTTCTGAGTAAATAGGAATAGAATCAAAGTGATTTTTAATTTCCTGATTTCATCTTCTGTAATGAGATTTGGAATATTCCTCATTAGAATTATTCAGAAAGGAAAACGAAAAGCAACAGACTTTGAGATACTGACTGTGAAACACAATATAAAATCAGGTCCAATGTGTTAGACCAGTGCTTGACCTAGCCCAGCGTTCTGCCTCCAGTACTGGATAGTAAGAGACACTTTTGAAAGAGCACAGGACAGTTATATAGAAATACTTTTCCAGATGACTGCGTTAGCCTCCAGCAATTTATTGGCTGAGATGACCCTGATTAGGAGGTGTTGTTTTCCGTGGGCCAAATCTTTCACATTTGTATGTCTTTAAAGTTGGAAAGTTTTTACTTTCACTAGAAAGGAAAAAAAAATCGAGGTCTATAGGAGGAACATATTTCTAAAATCATGTTTGAGCAAGGTTGAGGCTTTCACATTTGGGAGATGTTGGCATCAACACAGCTGGCAACCAGATTCAAAGCTAAATTTAAGAAGCATATACAATGTTCTAGTCTTACATGAATATTTATTTACAGGAGCAAAGCTGAGCTCTTCCAGCTCTACCACCGCTGTCATCTTTGTAAAGAATTCCTGCCTGAATTTTCCTCTTCATTGTAAATAAAAATCGCTCCCTACAGGGGAAGAAGACAGAATCTAATTTTTTTTGGTAATACTGCCTTTTATGAATCTTTTTTACTATAGAGAATAAGTAAGACCTAAATATCTAAAACTAAATTATTTAACCTTCTGACAGCACTTCTTTTAATAGCAGAGAATTCACTGCCACAGTTAACTTCCAGTAAGAAACCCAAAAATATTAATATACAAAAATGCAAAGCCTTAGTTTACCATCAGAACTTTTCCATTTTATTAGGAGAATTAAACTAAAATAGATTTTTGGAAATTAATTTTATATTCTACTGGTAACTTGGAAATATCTGTAAGGCCTTGAACAACTCTAGATCAGATAAAAAAAGATTACCTGAGCCACAGGGGGAAATAACATATTTTAAGAGATTTGCCTTTAATCAACTAATTCAAAGTTAGATTTTATTAAACCTTGTTAATTTTTTTTTCCAGATCTAGTAAGCTTAACAAGGACAAAAGTGTTACTCCATTTAATGACTGAGTACACAGTGTAACTGCAATGGAGGTAGAATAGGTCTAAAGATTGTTCAAATTCTGTGTTTCAAAGAATGCTTTAAATATCACCAGTGAAAAGGTTGGAATTAATAATAATTTTTTTTTTTACCAGTTCAGAGGTATTCTTTTCCTCTGAATGTTCATAACTTACTAACTCTGAAGTACCACAAAAGAACAGTTTTTTGTGTGACTGTGACCTGTGGTTGATTTAGCTTTTTAAGATGGTGGAAACTGAAGGTTTTCTTGCAGTTAGGAGATTTGTAATGCCTTTTTTTCCCCCACATGGATTCTCCAGTGTCTAACTGGGATGGATCTCCTGTTGCTTATTTTCTCTGTAACAGGGCACTCAGAGGTTATACATGTTCTCTTTTCCTGGAGTTTGTCAGAACATAATTATTTTTGAGACCTCTAGCCCCTGCCAAATTTAGTTGAAGCACTCGTGTTTCAAAGTTATTGAGGAGGTGGGAGAAAAGCGGAGAGAAATGCGCACAATGTGACTGAGACTATGCCCACAGAAAATCAGTTGAAAACATTAATCAAATGTATGGTACCACTGCGCGTTTTCAGACTGATAAAATTCAGTTATATCAATAAAATAATATTTTTTAAAAAAGCAAATACAGTTCTGCTGACAGCTTCCCTTATGGAAGAAGAATTCAGATGATCTGGAGCTGGCACACCCTGCCCACTCATGCTCATCTTTCTGGGATCACACACAGAACGTCAGGCATTTCTTGGCAGGGTATTCTGATAATCCTGAACAGCCCAACCCTTTAGAGCACTTCCAGGCAAATGTGTTCTGAAATAACCTCTTTCTAACCTGTTTCCAGAAATCACTAGAACATTGCAAATTCAAATAGGGAATTCATCTCCATGAGTTTAAATAACCAGGTTTTGGTTACCCTGAACAGCAGAACTCTACCCTGAGTGCCTAGAGATATATAACACATTTTCATTTTGCATTCCTCACTTTTTAGTTAAAAAAACTGAGTCTTTTTTCTACCTTTCAATATTTAATATATTTTAGTACTGCACTTCAAAGTATTTGATGTAAAGTATTTTGAAAGTTTATTTTTAAAAAGTGATTTCATTAAATCTCATATTAAACCCAAGATGATTAGTTTTCAGTTAGTCCTTATGCATTATCTAGACAGGTGAAGCTAAGGAATTTCAGATTACCACTTTATTCTATTATATACTTTTGCACTATATCTTTCTATTAATTTGAACACTTCAGTGCAAAAGAACTTTCTGGTTGTTTAAGAACTCATCTCCTTACTTGCGTGGTGTTTTATGCAAGATAGTAAAATAGAGGCTTCAGTAATAATTTTGTACCTGATCCTTATACAAGATGTGATTTGGAAGTGTACAGTTTATAGCACATAATAGCGCCATTATCTAGTTAAAAATTGTTGTGATTGATTCAAAATAAAGTTCATAACACTCCAAAGTTTTGATTCAACCAAGTAAACGTGCAAAATTACAAAGAAACTGTATAATCGAAATGAGAAATGGAAGCTGTTCCCTTTTCTCTTTCAAGTGTTCTTCCACTCTGTCCGTGTTTCTAATATAAAAATCAAATGATATAATATGTAATTTCTCTTTTCTCTGCTGGTCCATCTTTTATTTACCATGCGTTATAGAAGGCAAATCATAATTTATTTTCTCACTGAAGTATCATCCATAAGAATAATTTAAAACCAGCTAATAAACATTATGGTTTGTTAGAACTGCTACTGATTAAATCTTAAGAGTCTAAAACATACAAATATAAAGAGAATGTAATTAGAGCTATTTAAAGAATCCATTTTTAACTTAGATTAACCATACTTTCCATTTGCTAGGGACAAACACTCATAAATGAAACCCATTGCTGAACAAGAAGCAATTACTTCAGTTTAAAATATTAATACATATTGCCTTTTAAAAAGTCAAGGAAAATCATTTATGTACTGTACAACACAAACTCAATTCATACTGAGAATGAAAATGGGATGGCATTCTGAATCCTAAGTGAGTTGCAATCATCACTGAGGTACAGTTTGTTCTTGTCCATTTATAAGTCCATTAAACTATTTTCTCCAATTAGTATTGTTCTCAAAATAGTGATGATAAAATACATACACACAGTTTTTGAATTTTTATGCTAATTAACCCCCCCAATTTGTCAGCTAGCTCTCTTGCAACAGTCTTTCTTATTAATATCTGAGATATGCTGGTAATGCAAACTAATTACTGACATACAGATTACTAAATCTATATTGGGTAGACTCTCAAATATATCCCAGTGTAGAAATGTACACATACATGCATATACATATTCATATATTGATATATGCATGTATGCATATATTTATATACATATGCACCAAAGCTATTATGTTGTATTGTAATAACTCCTTAATTATGAGACACCTCTAAGTTCTAGAGACAGTTGAATTCAGGGAAATGATTTCCATTTGGATGCTACGATTTTCTTCTGCTTAGACTATTACTTGGTTCTTTCTCAGCACAGTGTTATAAACTGCGTTTAAAGGTGTAATTTTGAGCTACATCATACAAAGTCTTATTTTTACTTGCTGATGTACTGTGAAACTATTATGTGTTTTACTTTCTCTACAGTAATACAAGACCAGAAAGGGTAAAACTAAGGATCTGACAGTGCCGTAAACCAATCTTTTATTATCAAGTGTTGTTCTGTCAAGATTGGGGCTATCCCTCTTCAACCTCTGGACAATAAAAACTGTATATTCAAAGAGGTAAGAATAAGGTTATTGATATTTTAAACCAGATTATTTCTTTATTCCTCATATAAATTGTCACCTCATAGACTGTAATTTACCTGGTTATGTAGCTCTGAAGTGCACTCAAGTTTATAAAAACTGAGCAAGGGAATTTATAGCATCAAAGAATCATTAAGGTTGGGAAAGACCTCTAAGATCATTGAGTCCAACCTTTGACTGAACACCACTAAACTCTAGCACTAAGTGACACACCCAGTTGTTTCTTGAACACATCCAGGGACAATGACTCCACCACTTCTCTTCCAATTCTTAACTACCATTTCAGTGAAGAAGTCCTTCCTGATGTTCAAACCTGAACCTCCCCTGGCACAGCTTGAGGCCATTTCCTCTTATCTTGTCACTAGTTGCCTGGGAGAAGAGACCAACCCCTGTCTTGCTACAACCTTCTTTCAGATGGTTGTGGAGAGTCATAGAGTCTCTCAGAGCCTCTTCTCCAGGCTAAATAACCTAAACAACCCCAGCTTCCCCAGCTGCTTCTCATAAGACTTGTGCTATAGATGCTTCCCCAGCTTTCTTGTCCTTCTCAAGACATGCTCCAGCACCTCCATGTCTTTCTTGTAGAGAGGGACCCAGAACTAGACATAGTACCACACCAGTGATGAGTACATAGGGACAGTCATTTCCCTAGTCCTACTGGCCACACTATTTCTGATACAAACTAGGATGCCATTGGGCTTCTTGTCCAGCTCTGTTCACGGCCACTTTCTGGGCCTGGCTGTCCAGACTGTTTTCAAATCAGTGAACTGTGCACCTGTTTAAGCCATGGGCTGCCAGCTTCTCCAGGAAAATGCTGTGGGAGAGAGTATTAAAGGCTTTATTGAAGTCCAAGGGGACAACATCCATAGCCTTTCCCTTGTCCACTAGGCAGGTCATCTGGTCATAAAAGGAGATCAGGTTGGTCAAGCACGTTGGTCTGCCTTTCCTAAACCTATTCTGGATGAGCCTGATCCCCTGGTTGCCCCGTACAGGCCATGTGATTGCACTCTATCTGTTCTGTAATTTTCTGCGGCACTGAGGTCAGGCTGACAGGCCTGTAGGTCCCTTGATCCTCTTACCCCTTCTTGTGGCTGGCGGCACATTGGACAACCTCCAGTCATCTGGGACATCCCATGTTAACCATGGCTGATGCTAAAAGGTGGAGAGTGGCTTGGCAAGCTCTTCCACCATCTCTGTAAGTACCCTCCTGTGAATCCCATCTAGCCTCATGGATTCCTGAGTGTCTAAGTGGTACAACAGATCACTAACTACTTCCTCCTGGATTGCAGGGGGTCTATTCTGCTCTCTTTCCCTGTTTACCAGCTCAGGGGACTGATTTCCCTGAGGATAATGGGACTTTCTCTTAAAGACTGAGGCAAAGAAGGCACTAAGTACCTCAGCCTTTCCCTCACCCTTTGTGACAATGCTCTCCTCCAACTCCAATAAGGGATGGAGATTTTCCTTGCCCAGTTCCTCCCTCATAATTAACTAATGATATACTCTTTTAACACTTACCAATCCCTCACTCTAAGATGCCACAATTATAAGAGATATAAAAAGTTAACAAATTCTCTTTCTATTCTCTTTGAGGTGGCATTTTTATGTTTATATTTAAGTGTATGTTAAAAGGCAATTAGCAATTGAGCAAAAGGAATAATTAATTATGTGCAATTAGAGTGGAACTGTAGACAAATAGTACCATATTACTGGCAAATTTCAACAATGTGATAAATTATGGCAATTATAGGCAAAGTAATAATGATTTGCAATCAAAGAATATAAATGAGAATGTGTTCTGTACTCACAACAATCAAAGTTCAATCTGTTTGCCTGTGTTTAAACTGGCTGCAATTTATACACACGCAAATCATTATTATGACTCTTGATAGAAGACACTTATTTTCAGCTCTCCTTCATATTACATATTTTTGCATACCTAGTAGCGTTTCCCTCTGGAAATGCTTGAAGGGCTTTGAGAATGGTCCTCACTTCAGTCTTCCTGAGACATTTCAGGACATAAACTCCCTTAACTGACTGCTTGGTGTCTCTGCAGTGTCTTGTTCTGTATGATGGACTGCTGAGAGGAACATACAACTGAAAGGACCATTTCAGACCCTCCTGTAGTAGAGCAAGTCTCCTCTCATAAGTTATTTAACTTAACATGCCAAGCTCTCTACTGCAAAAATGGAATATTCCCTGCAGCTGTCTCTTCATTGTCAGTAACCTTGGAGAAACATGGGGCTGAGTAATGTAGTCGCCACAGTACAAAGTTTTTGCAGGAGTTTGAGCAATCCTTTCTATAAAAGCCCACCAGTTATGTGAATTTTGGATAGGAAAAGGTAACCTGGTATTTGAAAGTGAGAGCAAGCACCTGTGATTTCAGAAGAACAATGCAAGGAGGCAAACACACTCCAGAGTGACAGCAACGCCTACAAAGAGCTTCGTATCCAAGGCTCAGGGCCGAGGCAGGAGCGACACACGGCTGAGGGGGCCGCCAAAAGGGTCCAGGTGCGAGCCGTTCTCCCCTTGTCTGCTGGGAAAACCCCCGGACCTTAATAGACAGAAGGACGTCTGGAGCCCTGTCACGGGCGAGAGGTCGGGCTGGAGTCTCCCATTTTCTTCCCAGGGATGCGGCTGCGAAGCACCTGTGACACCCCGGACCGCACTGCACAGGTTGCTGGAGAGGCCGCCCCGGGGCCGCCGCCCGTCCTCATGGCCCAGGATGCCCCTCGGGACTCGGCTCTGCCCGGGATGCCCCTCGGGACTCGGCTCTGCCTCTCCTTCATCACTCTGTGGCCAAACTCCCAAGGCTGCGCACCCGCTGCGGCTCCAGCTCGGAGGGAAAACAAGACCCTCCCTTTCCAATGAACACGCTAGTCATACAACATCCACCTCTGAGAACAGTTCTTGTCCCGGTGGGTCATTCGAAGTACGTCTAAATAATATTTAAAACCAGTTCCAGTCAGGGCTAAAACTGCCCAGTATTACATATCAGCATTACAGAAAAAAAAAAAAAATCCCTAATTTAAAAGGGATCTGTATGCCATATGAATACGGGCATTCACTCTGAAAATTTTACTAGTGAAGTCAGTTTAGGAATATGAAATGAAATATAACAATAATTTTCTACGTATACATAGAATTTACCTTAATTTCAATTTCCTGTATTGAACCATACTTCAGATAATTCCTGAAGTACATGTGTAATACTTAGCATATTATTTCAGCTACATGACACCTATGAAGCTAGAAAGTTGGGAATACATCATATTAGAGCTTCTTTTTTGAATGAAATGTGAGACTTCTGAGTGAAATATTGGCTGTAAGAACAACATGCACAGGACAGGCAGGGTTCAAGCTGCAGTCACTATTCAGTCTCTTTTTCCATTAAGAAAACAGGAATTATATAAATATGCTTAAAAATGCCCCACTTTTTCTTCTCTTTAATATTTCATTTTCTTAATGATGGGATAGATTCTTTTATTATGAATATGATTAAACAAATTGCAGGGAATTTGATTGTACTGTCGTTTTGCTTCTAGTCTTCACACAGGAACTTTTGAAATTCTCAGCTACTCAACCAGTTTGATGAGCAGATGAAGTTTTTCAAAAAAAGACACTTCTAAATGTCTCATAAAGTCAGACAGCAAGACAGAAGAGACCCTACTCATACCCTCTCAAGAAGAGGTACCGGGATTGCATCACACAGAAAATCCATAGAGTAGAAATATTGTTGGAAAATCCTTAATCCACTATAATGCTTTAAGGTTCTGTCTCACTTATAAAAGTGTTCCTAGAAACTCTTTCTGTGTGTCCAGTGTTTGAAAATGGGTGAACTCCTACTAATACAAATCACTTAAAATTCAGTGATCCATAGGAAACCAATGTGCAAGTTGTGGAATTACTTTGCTGAATGAAAGATGTGGTTACATCTGCATTTGGGTTAAATTTTTCAAAAGATACAGGGAAAATGAGCCAATTTGAAGATCATTAAGCCTCTCACATATGAACGGGTGAGATTATTACAAATAAATCAAAAACAAACCCAGAAAATTCCAGAGAGCTGAAATTTCTGCAGGATTTGACCTGGTTGAAAAGGCACTTTGCAGGTCAGATGTCAGACAGATATTTGCAATTCATATTTGCATTCAGATATTTGCATTCAATATAACATCCCATGGTCCTGCAGGTATCTACAAATGAGAAGACTTTTAGAGACTAATGTATTTGACTATTTACCAGCCATTTTATGCTACCTAAAAAACCCCAACAGCAAACAAACAAACAAACTAAAACCCTCAAACAACAAGTATAATATATTTGAAGGGTATTTAACTTTTTATGGTAGAGGTCTGCTTTTAGAATATTCTGAAAAATATTCTAAAAGTAGAATACTGCACGGTAGCAGTATTTTTGCTACTGTGCTTTAATTTGTATTTAAGCGTATCTATAAGCTTTGAGGCATGAATTATTTTAACTGAGGCTTAATATAATGTCTACCTAAATATCAGCTCTGACTTAAATTTGCTAAATATACGCACACATGAAGAACTTGTCCATCTGAATATACTGAATGCACATTCAGCTTTGTATATATGCAAAATAAAACTCATTGTAAATCTCCATTTATCAATTTCATTGATGTTAAATCAGAATCATGTAACACCAGGAAAATAAGTACGTTTTCTGAGCTTTGGGATCAGTATTTTGAGTTTCTACTTCAAGTTTATTCTGTTCTGTGTCTCTACATTTGTAAACAATTTCCTCCTTTTTATTAGCTCATTAGGATGCTATCTGCTGTTATAACATATTCTTCTGCAAGCTTTTATGTCCTTTGAGTGAAATCCTGCCTTTGTTGAAGATTCTGAGCACTGATTGCAGCAGAACTCCGATTTTGCCTAATCTGGGCTTTTACAATCTTCTCTGTATGGTCAGGTTAATATATATTTGTCAAGAATTCTACATTTCTAACCTTCTCTTCCCTATTTGAATATTGTGAAGTATTCTCAGGATAAATCTAATGTTATCTCATTTTATTCTTATTTCTTCCATGATCCATGATTTCCCAAATAATATTTTTCTCTCACTTTTTTGTCTGACCAACTTTTCCTCCTTAGAAAAAGAAGTCTTACCTCTGCCTCACTTACTTCATGAATCATTTTTGTTGCTCTTAAAGCTGTCTGAGCTTTTCATTTCTGGTGCATTCCCTCGTAACATGCCCTTACTTTCCTTTGTCTATGAAATCACCCTCATAGGAAAACTGTTTATTTCTTGTTAGAGAAACCAACACCTAATAAAGCATTATGTGTATCTAGGACATTTAAATGCTGTTTCTTCTTGGGTTTTGTCAGTGACAGCACTTTCTTTATTTATTTTGTGACTTTTCCTCATTTTCTTTCACTACTTTTTGGCTGCATCACAGGCTTCCACTTTCTGTCCTCTTCATATCAGATGTTTCACTCTCCACTCCCCTTTCCTTTCTCTGTAATTTTCTTTTTTTTTTTTTTTTTTTTTTTTCTGGTGAGAGCTGCATACCTCAGTTATTTGCAGCACAAGCTAGCTCAGATACCATGTATTTAAAAAGCAAAAATACTGTAGTTCTTTCAATATATTGCCCCATTTGCTTGTTAGATGCCAGCTTTATTTACCAGGAAATACCCAATTCTACTGTGCCACTCCACTAAATCATTTCTATATATGTTCTCAAAAATATTTGAATCAGTAAATTTATATTGTGCAGATTTCTACACATCAGTGTAGAGCCGAAAAATTTATTCGTCTTTCACTTTTGACCATAGCACCAATTGCATCTCTCAGAGTTCCTTTCGCTGCTGAGCCGCAGCCCACCAGCTGTTCCACATCCATCAGGCTTCTGCAGCCTGAGCACAGGCTTTATGTTTCATCATTTCAGGCAGGAGGCTGAAACAAAATATCTTTTTTATATAACCTGGCAAATATCACAAGAGGAAAGCTCAGCTACATCAGCAGAGGTTAGCCAAGGAAAAAAGAAAAACCACAGTGGGTATTTATTTATGTTTACCTCTTCATGGGGATCAAGGCTGTCACCCACTCCACATTTAATACATTTACTTCCACACACTACAGTCTTCACTGACACAGGCTATTGTTTCCTGACATTATCAGTGAACTCCGCTGAAAAGGACTAACATCTTAAAAGCTTGTTTTGTAAACCTATCAGTATAAAACAGAACAATTTTATTGGACAACTGCTTTTAAGGCACTTATTTGTACTACAGGAGATTCATTTCACCTGCTTGGAATTGGACAGACTCAGAGACCAGGAGGAAAACTGGAGGACAATGCCATGCTCCACCTCACAGAACAGAGATCCACCACAGCAGTTAAGGGCTAACATGAAAGAGTGAAAAGGAGCCTGGCTCCTCTTCCAGCAACAGAAAATGTGGGTCAATAGAGAATGGTGAAAACCAGATTCAAATGGGACCTTTGGATTCTGTATATGAGGGGCAGGCACCACTGACTTCCATCAAAGAATTAAAAAAAACCAGGGGTGTGTATCTATGGAATACTTAAATTCTTTCAGTATATATTATTTTTGTTATTAACTTCTATGAAACTGGGCCATTAACAATCCTGTATGTGTTACTTTCCTCCTAGTTATTACTGCAGTCAACTGCGTTATTTTACTCTTTTAATGCTATTTTACTATTTTAACTGGAATACAGCCTTGAAAAAGTGCAAGCACTATTCATAATACAACGTTGAGATTATTAAAGCTAGAGATATACAAACACAGTAAAAGATTAAAAAAAATGTATTTGGGTTAATTTGTGGGCTCCTTTTCTGTAAAAATAAACTTTGGAAGTCTCTTTAAAAACCTCTTGTGTATTCTCAGAAACATCCTTAACTCATTATAAGGTGAACTGTCACTTTTATTATTGTGTGTATTAGACATTGCTTAAATTAAAAACATTAATCAGAAAACTGCTGTCCTAACCAAAGAAAATATTGCCCAGTCTAAAATTCAAATATTAAATTATTTAATTTAGAGTCTGTGGGGTTCATAAGATCTGGGTACCGTGTGCAGTGCCTTTATGTCACTGTATGCATGTGTACATGTATCACAAGCTTTATACTGGAAATTGCAGAGCACTAAAATAGAAAACGATGCCAAGTCTTTGACACGTACTATTAAAAAGTATCGTTGACACCTTCATAAATGGAGAATATTTCTGGCAAGAATCTAGAAGCTGTGGAATAGATTTGAGCAAAGTCCTTCCACATATAAAGGGAAATAATATAAATAATATATAAATATTATATTATTTATATTATATAAATATATAATATTTATAAATAATGTAAAATTATTTTTCTTTGAGAAGGCAGAAAGTCCTTATGGGGACTATAACCCCAACGCAAGACAGTTGCAAGATTTAATAAAAATTGTTAATTAAATAAAAACAATGATATTTCCTTGGGATTACTGCCTGGCTTCTATGTGTATCTGTGAGACAGATACTCACATTCACACAATAATCAGTGATGCATAACTTCAGAGATGAATATTCCTTACTGAATATAAAAGGATGTCAACAAAGTCACACTTCTGTAGACATTCTAAAACCTGTTATAGTTTCAATGAAACCGACCATTGCCATGAAATGAATGGGTAGGGATTCTCAGTCTCTCAGCTTATTCATCTTCAGGTAACTGATGGGATTGTGTGCAGAGTTATTTTCACCTCTTCACTTTTAATATCAAATAGATAGTCACTGTCTCCTCTTGTCAGACATTATCCAGACAGCAACACAATTTAAGGCTAACTATGTCCCTTTTAAAATCTGACCTGTTTTTTCTTTTGTAAAAAGATACTACATGTATATGTGTGTATCCGTGCCTGTTAATTATTGAGTAGGAAAAAAAATTAAGTCGTATCCATTTTGAAAACCTCCTGCTTGCCTGTTAAGAACTGAATATAGACATAGTGAAATCAGTTAATAGTTATTCCTGGGGGAATAATTAGCATTTTTTTCTAAAATAATTTAGAAGACATTATTTAGAAAATAAGACTCAAATCTACTTTAATATGCATTTTACTTGTTAAATAGATAAAGAGATAGAACAAACAGAAAAAATATAATGACGAAATTTATGTGTGTTCGTTTATATTTTTCTATCTGTTTGTAAAATAAAATACTGTTTGAAACTTCAAGTGCATAAGGAATCATCTGACATCCTTGTAGCACACAACATAACAAAGAGTGGAGTAAAGCCATGATCACTGAGAGATACATGTATTGTAGAAAGATTGGAAACAGAGAAGCATAAGACTCTTTAAAAGTTTGCATAAAAACTCCAATTACTCTTTTAAGCTTTTGATGTTCAAGCATATGTCATTACACATTTCATGTTGCTGTCCAGACCTCCTATACACAAGTAACTTGAAAGAAAAATTCCTATTTTGCAAGTGAGTTTTCCTTTCTGATTTTGTAACTAAATGTATTTTTTTTCATCCACATTACGGTTACCATGAAGAGCACCAAAATAGCAGCTTTGATAATGTTTACTTTATGCATAAACATGATCTTTCCATGCAAGAAAATGGATCTGTCCTTTACAGCTATACTTTTTACCCTGTAGTATTATATACAGTAATATAACACTGTATGTATACAAACTTATATATATATATAGCGCATAGTATATAACATCAAAGGTACTACATGAACATATACATCTAGTATGTAAGTGTTATATGGAAGCATAATCTACTGTCTTCTGTAAGCCATTGAGAAATACAATTTTATTGGATTTAGGTGATTTACTAATCCGATCTCTTCTAGTATTTACTGCTTTTTAACTTATTATCTTGGTTGGTTTTGTAGGATAACTACATTACAGGTATATATCAAGCAGTATAACTCCTTCATGGCATTTCAGAACAGAAGTGCTACTTCTAAAGAAGTAGAAGGGAGGCATCAAATACAGGCACTGTACGATAAAATGCACTCAGTTTTCTTAAGCAACCCTGCCTTCAACTTCTAAAATATGTTACTTATGAACATGTGAAAGCTTCAGCAATTACAATTTTAATACATTCAAATTCTTACAGAATGTATCAAGATAGGAGCACTGAAAATTTGATGTTTTTGTGAATAAGCCAGGGAGAAAAAGGGAGGACAAGGGTGTGGTTAGTATCTGAAAATACAATCCTTTATCACTAGTTTCAATAGCCTACAGCAATTAATTGAAATAACAATTAAATGTCAGTGATGTGGATATTGAAAAATCTACTCCACCCTGAAGTAGAACGTTGTCAGAAATTAATATTTTTCTATGTCAGATACTGATAGTTATTATACTCCTATAGAAAAATATCATCAGTCAAGAGCTGAGATTTCCAGATAGAGCAAATAGTCTGTGTTCACATTATTTGTGGTTTTTCTGCAAGCTGCAGTATTCCTACTTTCAGTGCACCAATCAATATTCAGCCAGGCTACATCTCAAACTGAGATCCAACAGCCAGCAACTCCCAGCACAAACCACACACAGCTTTCACTGAAACCAGCACCTGAAACAGTCGCAGAAGTTGACCCACATCTGTACCTCTTACTACTGATTCCTCAAATACAATGCACTCTAAATCATACCTCTATACTAGAGACTCCTGAATTGTTTTTGTAAGAAATTTGTGAGATTCTATGAATATAGCTTTGATAACAGAGATCTTAGAAGTTCTGTTCAGTACCAAGTTTTACACAGATACTGGTGTTGGTTACTCTTTTTACTTTGCCTGTCTTAGCTGGCAGATCTTAGAAGGGCCTACAGATATATTTTTATATAAATATAACTTAATGCATATACTCCCTCCCCCCACAGGGAACTAAAATCTATACAAACAGAAATAAACAGTGGGATGCAATGATCAACAAAAAATGACGAAAATTTTGCAAAGCATACATAGCAGAAGCAGATACAATTTCTAAACCTGTGTTCTCAAACTTAAGGCAAATCAGTTATAAATCTTGCCTACAAGGAACTGTTCAAGTATCAGAGACTACCACAACAAACTCAATCTACAGTGTGATGAGAACTACAGGTATGCTACAAATACAGTGGGAGTCCTTTAAAACCCCAAATCCCAGGCTTGATCTGGTTCTCCAGCCATAAATAGGGACAGAAAATCCTGATTGCAGGAAACAATCTCATTTAAGGCCAGTGTAGGAGGAATATGACAATGTTGTCCAAAATATGCATCAGAACCTTAATGACTTAGCAAAAAAATATATTGATAAGCTTGTCACTAGGACAAGATAAGATATATGAATTCCAAGTATAGAGTGAGAAAATTGTTCTGTGAGAAGCACAATATAATTGATACTACAGAAGACGATGCTTTGGTCGTGGGGGATGGAGGGGAGGGTGTTGATTCCATTTTACTTACAGAGAAGTCTTTGGGGAAATGTTAAATAGGTAATTAATTTTTTTTAAACTGTCTGAATAAAAAGCTATCAGAGTATTTAAAAGTGAATGTAAGAAACAAAAATCTTAAAAGTTATCTACATCTTTATTTAGCTGTTACTTTTGAAACTTTGTTTTTACTAGATATGATATTGTCCTATACATTTAAACTTATCACCTCCTACAGTATATAGGCAAAAATATTTGGAACATAAAATAAAAAACATATTGAAAAAAGAAGACAAAGTAAATAGCTTATCTTATGTAATGCATGCTTTATATATGGTTATATACACATGCTTATATATCTGTTGTCTTGCAGAGAAGGGCAAGAAGGGTGAAGCCAGCATCTATTTGTGACTGCAAATACTTACTGGTTATTGGAAATGAAAGGGGAAAAGAATTACCAATCTTCTAGTTTCATGTCACTGATGAGAGGAAGATAACTTGGTGTAAAATGCTTTACCATACTCCTGATAAAACCTACCATTTATAAAACGTCAAATCCACTGCTGGAGCTCCAGATTGAAGAGAACCTTAAAAGAAGGATAAAAATAAAAGTCTTCCTCTTCATAAATGTGATATAGTCTTGGTTATTTCTAACACTTCCTGACAGAAATAGGATAATGCCACTCTTCAAATACTTGTTATTTGTTTCTTACACGTTTTGAAGGGCTTATCTCCTGTCATCCAATAATGGATAACTTTTCAGGTGAAAACTGCCATGTCAGGCCTGTAAATGAGAGCATGATTATGTAGAATCTAAAAAACACAATAAGGAGTGCCCTGGTGTTAAAAGGAGATTTTAGAACTTTGCAAAATTGTCCGTCTATAGTCACTGCTGGAATGGATGAGATTGATTCTTATTTTCCTTTTGATTTCTAATAAATATTGAAATCTGTTTAGTCTACAGATATTTTATTGCACTGGAAGTTTCCTATAGATGAAATAAAAATTCAATTATCTGTCTATTATAAATATAGTGCAACTGCATCCCAAGATAGTTATATTTTATTTCAACTGACTTGATTACCTATCATAATCTCAGAATACATACAAGTGTAACAGCACACTAGGAATAGAAAGCAAACCTGTATTTAAAAAGCTATTCTAAAACAGCTGAGCAGGTTCAAAATGAGTATTCAGACTTGAAGAATTTCTACATTAAAGTATGCTATATACTCTTTCAAAGATTCTACTGAATCCAACTGGCCTCTATCTGTAACCAAAATTCTACAAAGAACTTTCTGCTGACAGTTTTGTTGCAGAATCTCCAATTCTGCAAAGAGAGCCTCTGTGAGCATAGTTCTCTTATCTACACTTTTTTTTTGCTGCACCTAAATGCAATTTGTGTTAACCCAGTTAATTTATATACATTCCAGTGAACTTAGTAACAAAAGTTGGCTTCTAGATTTTCTCTGAAATGAGTGGAAGAGTATCAGAAACTGGAATTTCTTACATAATTTTACACAGAGGGAGGAAAAAAAAAATAGGGACTATTTTTAAACAGCTTTCAGCCTGTGGTAAAAATGAGGAAAAAGGAAAGGACTGAGTTTTTTTTCAGAAACCTGTCACTCATGCAGACAATGTCTGAGCAATTGGCAAGGGTGAAGAACTACCACTGAAGGAACCCAGCAGCATCTGGGAACATGAAAGAGCAGCCTTAGCAGATCTTGTTTGCTATATTTTTGATGGGTTTATCACCTGCCAGTTGGTAATGTGTAACCCTTGCTCATTTATCATCCATCCGTTAAGGGAAGACTTTGCCCCTGAAAGACTGGAATCAGTTCAGGACTCTCATCTCAAAGTGAGTGAAGAGTTACAGCTGAGAGCCAGATTATAAACCTGAGTGGAGAGTATATTAGAGTGGTGTTTACAGTTTTGGAGGCAGAGAATGAATGACTGGATCAAAGAAGAGGAGTAGGGCTTTTGGTAATTTAAAGGTGATAGAAAAATAGGGAAGGAAAATGCAGAACTATCCAATGTTAAATGAATAGACGAGGTTTGTGAACCTCTGGAAGTAAAACAGAATGGGGTAACTAATTCTCTTATTTATGTTATTACTGTAGACTGACACATTAAAAAAATAGAAGGAAAACATGCATGAAAAGTGGTTACAATTTTGTTCATACTTTATGAATTTTTTGTTCATAACTTTAGCTTAATTTGAAAATGGTATTTCTTATTGTGAATATTTAGGAAGGTATTTATGGATGATGTCAATTGGCATCTTACTTTGAAGATTTGATTAGTTACTGTGCTAGAGATAATGCAAAAAGGAAGTTACATGATGTTGGAAAGAAGTTCACTGTTTTGCATTTATTTTAAGGAAAGTAATTTATGAGGCTTCATTGGACTTTAAAACAAAAAGTTACAGCAAAATCAGTATAAAATTGTGAGCATTATTTTCATCAGGTGTAGCAAAATAAGGAAATAGATAAACACGAACAAAAATGTGGACTTTGTACAAGTAATGAAAATAACTACATGTAGTCACAGAAATGACAGCAACATATTTACAGAACTAAGTTTGATTTGCCTCACCCCAGTCCTGATGGACATAAACTGGTTCTGATTTGCAGCACTGCTGCTGAAATTTCCATACTAACACATTCATGTGGTTTCCTGACTATAGCTGGCTCATGTCCCGTCGGTTTAAGGCTGGGCAAAGTAAGCTTGCACCTGTCAGATTATATCCATGTAGGCGGTTTCCCAGTCCGTATTGCAGTAGCTTGTTATTACTGCATGCCTTTAACATTAGGATGTGTCATGTTACATTATGCCTACAACATGACATAATATGGAACTTCATGTACTGCTATTGATAGGCAGCAGAAAAACTACCGACTGAAAATAAACCATTCAAGTCCAGTTTATTGCAGCAGACTGTAAGAGAATGCGCAGTAAGGTATGAGAAAGAATGGTCACCATGCTGACTAGTCAAAAGTAGTTTTGGATAGTTCCACATATTTCTAGTTTTCAGATTTCATTTGTGCTGGCTCAAGGGAGAAATCTCTCTATCACTGAAAAACACATTCAGTATAAGTTCCTGAGAGGAATGTCAATCATGAAACCTAAAAAACAAAATGAAAAGGCCCCTGCAATACAACAGAGCAGGAGTGTCTTGGTGCATGAAGTAAAAATTGAAAATAATAAAATTACTACAACAACATGAATGCTAACATGGTTTAGCTTGTATTTTTTTGACATAGAGGCTACTAATGGATTGTCACATTAAAATGTACGCATTACAACACACTGTATAGAACACATGTTAATTTTAAACCCTTGAAACTCATTTTGTGAAACTGGTATGTTTAAGGTATGAACCTTCATGGGATTAAATAATCTCCTATATATATTTTCCTAATTTAACAAAAGACAACAGCCATGAAAAATATGTGAATGAATAATGTAAGTATCATAGAGCATTTTTGACTACTTACTAATTCCTTTTCATGTTATGTTGATATAAGTTCACCAATTAAAAGCATGGAATTAATTTTTTCGTTTTATTTGAAACCTCAGATCTTCATGGGAAGGGTGAGCCTAAAGCAGTAACCATAGGAAGGAAATCCTGTAGGGAACTCCTGCAGCATATTGTAGCAGGCAAGGGGACTGCATTTTAATTCCATATTTTGTAGTAAGATTTCCCCCTGCCCCGACCCCCTGGGTTATGTTTATACCCTCAACATTTTAAAAGTACCACAATTTACCTGGAATTTCAAATCTTGTACTTAATAATTAATAGTATTTTGTGCTTATATTCAATCATAACTACTTTACACTTGGTGAACAAACTATGGTAATCATTACAGTTCAAAAACCATACCAGCTTAACTCCTTGCAGTAAATCTGAATAAAACCAAGTTCTCCACTGTTTTCCAAAGAGTAAATGCTTCTTATTTATCAATATAAATATTACACATCTCATGGTAAGAATCTCTGGGAGCAAGTTACAACAACAACAAATAAAAAATAGTGGCAACTATATTAAATTAATATATTCCCTGTCAAATTGTAAATGAATAATTAATTGATCAGTTCATATCTGTTGTTTAGAATATATTTCATGTGTATGAATACAACTGAACAGATGCCCACCACAAAGAGTTTTCCTAATGTTGCAGTACCACAACCTAGGGAGTCATAATGCACCAGCTTACCTTGCAAGGGAAACAGCATGACTGAGGAAGTCCTTGAAAACAGATGTTGTTTCACATAAAGTTTTCATGCTGATGGTTTGTGTTTTTGTGGTTGTTTATTTTTTTTTTTTTTTTTTTTTTTTTACAGAAATTGTCCAAGGACATTGCTTCAGGTACTCTCTCTCTTTTGGGGTCACATGAAGCAGATTCTTCCTGATAAGTTCTTGTATTAACAATGTTAAAACCAAGAAATCATGAACTCAAATATAAAAGGATGACGATAGCTAAAATTTTCATGAAACACTTATTGTTTACCTGCTTGCCAGAACAGTTAAATAGCAGAGGTATTCAATCTATGGTTTATTACACGGAAAGTCTGAAAAATAGATTTAGCAATTACTAGCTCAAAGATGAATTTTTTTTCCGACTTAAATAATTTGGTCCTTTGTGCTCTGTTCATCCCTGAAGCCACATCTACCCCTTCAGATCTTGTTCTGCCATGCTTGAGCCTTGGCTTTTAGCGGACTAATCTCTGACTGACCAGATTGATTTCAAGAAATCAAATATAGCCTTCCTAGCACAAGCTGCTACTTTTATCTAGCTAACTCAGAATCCAAGTCCAGAATATGGGTAGTGGATACTTCTTTCCTCTGGAAGCAAGTTCAACCAGAGGATAGTCAGTGTTGGATTGTAAGGGATACTAGCAGTGAAGCCTTGAATTCCGTAAGAGCAGAATAAAACAGGTCAGGGTGGCGTGCTCTCCTGGAACACTTGGGAGTTTGTACGTGTTGCCCATTGGCTGGGCAATAGCTGTGGAATATACTGAACCTCTTCTTGTTGTGGTACAAGCTCTTCTTTACATATATTAATGACACTTTATGCCAAATTTGGAAAACTGTTAGTGGTGTAGTGTGATTTTCAGTTTGCACATACACTTACCCACTCAGAGGGATTTTACTGTCACTTATTTCCTGAATTTTAATATAGCATGAGTTAGCAGACTTAAGCTGTGATGAGAAAGACCTATGTCTGGGTGTAGCTTTGGCCTAAGTAGAATAAAAAAGAGCCTTCAGATGGAAATTTTCAGGATGAATTTGGATGCTCTCTCTTTCTTTTTTTTTGCATCTTGGAAAAAAGAAAGGTGAGGACAGATAGACCTTTCAGTAGTATTAAAAATTAAGGATAATTACCTGCCTTCATTGAACATGTTACACCTGTTTGAACCAGCAATGAACAATAAATAGAGAAATAAATGCCTGCACAATAGTTTTATCGGGAAACCTCTCTTGTTCTGGGAAATTGGTACACTGATGTGTGCAGCATGGGGAACAAACCAGAATCAGATGTGCAGCTGCAGGGCTATGACTTTGCTGGGATCACAAAGACATGGTGGGATGGCTAACACGGCTGGAGTCCTACAGTGGAGAAGTCTTGGGAAGGCTCTTTAGGAAGGGGAGGATAGGAAGGCAAAGAGGGAGAATTGCCCTCCATGTGATAGGACATACCATTCTGCCTTGGGATAAGTCAGGAGTCAGAAAAGATATGATATGTGAAGATCTCTATGCAGACCAACAGAGTCTGCTCTTGTATCTGCTATAGACCTCTTGATCAGGAAGAGGGAGTAGATAAAGTCTTCTTCAAACAATTGGAAGAAGCCTCACATTCACAGACACTGGTGAAAGTCCCTCAAGGGACATGTGGGAAATACAGAGGGATTTTTAAAAAACACACAGAAAAAGTTTTTTGAGTTGAAGAATGGTTGAAAAAGGCTTGGAGCTGGGAAAGAAGAAGTATCTTATTTAGCTTAATCCATTGTATTCTGTATCACATTACTTGAAAGTAAAAGACTGAATCAGAAATACCTGACCATCATCAGCTTCTCCAGGTAACCTCCTTAGCTCTGAATAGTGAGTCAGTCTTAAATGTTTCAACCAATTCCTCTTCACCCACCTTGTATTTATCAAATGAAATTTTTAATTACCAAATGTTTGTAATTGAGAAACAGAGGACAAAAGGTCTACATTTTCTTATAATTAAACTTAGAATTTGCAAACTGAGTAAAAGTTCCCTCAGAACACTTACTTAGATCTGTACTTCTGCAAATATAGTGTATTTCCTTATAAGTAATTTTAAAAGGATTAAAAGTTTCTTGCAAAATATTTTGGGCATCATAATAATGAGCAAATGAAAAATGCATAAATGTAAGATATTAATGATTTATTAATTGAAAAATACTCTTTATATTTCTATTCAGTTTAATTGTCAGACTAGTATAAGGAACTGAGAAGTATCTTTGAACTTATTTGACTAATGAAAAAACTAAATAATTAAAAATTAAATGGCACCCTGTTAAAACAACAGCTTTAAAAAAACCACTTTTGCACTAAAAGAAATTTTAAACAGCCATTTTCAGCTAGTGTTATTGGATAGATAGAACTGGAGATGGCCCATTTGTTATCAATATTACTGTTAGTTAATTGTCACATTTGCTTTTTTGTCAGTACAATCTATTTTCAGACTAAGGTGAGAAGCATGTAGTCAAGCTTCTAGCTTTTGTCTTTCTCTGTAACCCTGTTTACATGAGACAACCACTTCCTCAAGTTTCAGGGAAAAACCCAAAAGATTGCTAGATCTTAAAAATTCCAATTATGTCTTACCTTTTAAAAGTTAATTGAACGAAGTTACAATGTTTATATTTGAGATGGTTTTGAACAACTAATTTTGTACATTTTGTTCATTTTGTTGTGTCAAAGAAAAGATCTTTAGGAAACTAAAAAATTTTTTTACTGCCAAAAAAAGCAATATTGTCTTATTTAACTGGAATATTTTTAAGAAGACATGAATAATGGAGAAACTCATTTTTGTTATACCTAGAAAGTTGGGGCCAGTATTTGGTTAGTTCTAAATTTCCACTCAGCAAGAGTAAAAAAATAAAAATAAATAAATCCATGATTTGGTGCATATTTAGACATGTTCCTTACTTTTTGTATTGTAAATCTGCTTTTACTTGGCTGAGTTACTACAGTTTTATAAACAATGTTCATTCATGCACAGTATTTCTTTTATAGCAAGTGGCTTTTACAAATTATCACTTGAAGTTTTATTGGCACAGTGCATATGCACTGAGCTGAAGCTGAGTGGAACTCTAGACCATCTGATTTGAAAAATGAGAAGTAAGGAGAGTCTCTAGGTTTTCACATTAATCTATTAATTTTGCTTTTATCTGGAATTATTTCAGTTAGATTTATGGTTCTGCTTGCAGATATAATAACCTGAAAAATAGTAAAGGAGACTTCCCCACAATCTTAAAAGTCAGCTGCAATTTCATTTTTTTTTTTTGCTTTTCTGCTGCCTAAACAGAAAAACATAAGCCTGTCTTTGGCCCTCCCTCCTCAGAAGGTAACATAATTTGCCAGCTCTTGAACAGGAAACAAATGTCACCAAAAGCATCTCCCGGAGCTCCCTAGGGCCTCTTAAAAAGCCTGGAAGCTCTTTGCTATCCCCATGGCAAGCATCTGTCTCCAGTTCAAGGCAATAATCTGCCCCTCCACTGCAGACTAGTGTGCCTGAACAGAGCAGGGGAAGGACACTGGATGGGCAACCTTCCTAACACACAGCAGAGTGACAGGATAGAAAGAGCTGAGAACCTGGAAGTAAAAGAACTTTTAGTATGTGTTTAATTGCACAGTTCTCACAGTATCTCAGAAAAAGATCATTTGAGAGGCTTGTTATTTTTATCCTTGCATATGAGTTCCTGAACTCCAATTTGTAGCAACCCTTATCCTGGGAAAGAGTACTATTTTGTAAATGACTTCTTAGCTGTTAAAAGAAAATATTAGAACAAATAATGCTGTTTCACCCCAGCAGTGAATAAATTGGTAGCACAGGTCAATTTAATTTTACTGCAGATAATAGTATCTTTTAGCCATTTCTTTGCTAAGAAACCCTGTGTGTCAGCTCGAACCTCATTTTCATGACTGAAGCATACTTTTTTAAATGTTTTTTGCAGAAGTGTTCTCCTCTGTTCTTTACTGAGATGCTCAGGTCTACTTCTTTGTGAAAATATGAAGCTCTTCATTCAATAGCAAAGTGCCCTGTTAGCAGTAGCAGGCTTCTTTTAGTGCTCAACTTGATCTTCAGTATGACTCCAGAGTATGAAATCCTCTGTCAATAAACTAGGTCTGAACATCCTCCACTAGAAGTAATAATATTTTTTGGCCAACATACTCTTAAGATTAGATTAAAAATCAGTGTAAACTATGATTTTAGAAAGCATATCACTAATGAAAGCCAGCTAAAAGTTTGGCTGTATAAAGGAGCTCTGTTTTTCTGAAAACCACATGGGAAATAATCAAGTCAGTTTAAAAAGTTATGTTATTTCATTTGCTAAAAATTGTTAAAAGTTAAACTTTGCCTACAATGGCAAAATATTCACCTTTAATACTGCAGACAAGGGTGCCTTTAAAACAAAAGTTCTGGGATAAATGTATTTAGGTGGTAGAACAAAAAATTCTGCCATAATCTGGCAGCCTCAGATAAACAAATTTTGGATGAATAGATCAAGCAAAAGACAGTTATGAGTCACGAGCATGGTGTAATTTTGAAACTAATTTTTGATTTAAACTTAGAAGAAGGTTCTGACTATCAGCACCATCAGGCTTTCAAGCAACCTTTCAACAAGAAGAGTGGGAGCAAGTAATCTAATGACATTCAGTTACCACATGGATGGCTACACAAAATGACTAAAAGATGACATTGACTGTGGTTGCTTGGAATTGGTAACTCAAAAGATTTCTTCCTGTTCTGTGTATATAGTTTGACAGCTCCTGCTTAGTCTGGCTTATTAAGAATTTATATTTATTTAAAGCAAACCCAAGGAAAATGCTGGTTTGCTGCTCAACATGGAGGATAATCTATAGATTTGCAATACAGTAAAAACAATTTAACAATTTAATACACCTTTTGCATTAGTCTTCATGAAAAGATCAACTTCAAGGTAACACACTTCATACCAGCAAAAAGGCATAAGATCTCCTGTAAAAGGAAGATGAAAGATTACATAGTGCTTAAATAACATAGATATTCTCAGATCATCCATGCTGATATACTTGAGTCATCTTAAGGGACTCAACCGATTAAAATAGACTCAGAAGGCTTAGTAGTCTTTGAAAAATTATGGAGGACAGATGAGATACTGGAGGACTGAGAAAGAGCAAATGGATTGCTATTTTCAAAAGGGAAAAAAAGTATAGTCTGATCTACGTAATTTCACTCTTTCTCTCCTAAGTTCATCACTCTTCAAAGCTAAAAAGAAGGACTACTTATTAAATTTGCATATGGCACAAAGCTGGAGAGATTATAAATATCTTGGGGATTGGGATTATAATTCTGTTATGTGTCTTGTAGATTTAAGAGTCGTCTGGGAAAGAAAGAAAGACTTTGCAATAGGTACAGGTAAAAGGTATTGCAGACAGCAGATACATCCAATTGCACAAATAGGAAAGGAGATCAACTAATTAGGTAGTAATTATTCAGAGGAAGGTCTCAGGTCTAAAGTGGAAAGTGATGAGTTTGCAATGAATATGTCAACAACCTTACACTGTAAAAAGGCAAATGAGAAAAGTAGGATATATGAGCAATACAACTGATAAGATAGCAAGCATTTTCCGTACGCTCTTTTCATAATCAGTGATGGCTCAAGCAAGATTGTGCGTTCAGATCTGAGTGCCATACACGAAGCAAAGGGATCTGTATGGAATATTTCAGAATACAGAGACTGGTCTAGAAAACATGATCAATGAGAAAAGACTGAAAAGACTGGGATTATTTAACCAACTCCCCCCCTCTCTCCCCCCCAAAAAAAAAAAAATAGGGAGAGGGACTGAAGAGGGGTTTCATAAATAGAAAAAACTGTTGCAAAGAGGAGAAAAGAAACCTTATGCTTCATTTTGTATGATGAATACAAGCACAGATAATGTAGTTAAACTGCAGCAAGAAAGTTTTTTTTCCAGAATAAAGAAAAGAGAAATTCTATTGGAAAGGATTAGGAACTGACTTGCATGGGAGTATTTTGCAGTTTGAAGTATTGGAGGTCAACTATGAAGTCCTCAGTCAAGAGTGATAAGGCTGTTCCTGATTCTGCTTTGAACGAGAGGGATGGACTAGATGACCTACTAAGGTCCCTTTTAGCTTTACCTTTCTGTGATTAATAAAATAGATACTTAATATGGTTTGAGTAATTTACCGTGAAACACTGTGAATCTTTAAGAATTAGAAAATTGATAAAACACTTTGTTATTTTTGAGTTTTTCATTCATAGAGTCCAAGCAAATCTAATCAGCTTTTGTTTTTCCAATGAACATACAAAAAAAAATATATTTCACAATTTATTTCCCAGTAATTATACTACACATATAAGATGTTCCAATACTCCCATTGTAGCTGAAGAAAAGGACATTTTACTCAGACAGTATCATTCTGTCTGATTCAGGGGGGACAGAATAGCTGACTAGAGTATGAATTTGAAAGAAGAAAAATTCAGTCTGTACAGACCTAATAGTAGGCCTCTATTTTGGTTGGCCTAAAGAAATGTCAATTTTTTAAACAAGTAAAGTTTCACATTAAGTGAAATGACTGAAATAGTATATTATGCTGCCTGCACTCCTTCTTATGTTTTTTTTTCCTTTCTCAGAACATTTCATTAAAAAAAAAAAAAAAATGGATTAGCTCTTAATATCCTGAAATCAAAAGGCTTATATGGACTTACAGGATATGTATGAGCCTACTTCTGTAGAAGTCAGTCAGTTCTATGGTTGAGAAAACCTTCAGTGATCTGGGGGCTCCCAGAGGCAGAACAGAGACCAGGACTGTCCATGGGGGGACCTTACCTTTACTAAAGTAAAGTGCAAGTTTACAGTGCATTAGACTCACTGAAGCACTCCCATGTGTGAACACTGCTAAGTGCAAGGGACCATCTCCTGCTTTGAGTCTAGACTGACAGCTGGATGGACGAACAGAATGCATGCAGATGAGTCTAATTTCATTAGACAGCCGAGCTAAAACAACTGGAAGGAAAAGTGACTAAGAGATTAAGGGCAATATGCAGAAATAAGGAACCACTTCTCTCAAATAAAAATAGAAAGAAAATAGTTATTTTTTCTGGTGTTGAAAGATTTAATGAACCACTGATTAGTGTCACTCCTTGTTAAATCAATAAGGAAAAAGCTGAATCACTTTAACATTGTTCACTTGTATTAGAAAACTATGCACTCAGCCATTCATGGACTAGAAATGGAGCACTAAATGGATTGTTTGAGACTTTTTTTTATAAGCACAGAAAATAACACATGTATAGTTAGCAAAGCTCAGTTATCTTTTAAATGTCTTTCCTATTTCCCCATACAGGAAGAGAGCCTCATAAATATTGCTTTTTACTTCCTAACAAACAAACTCCACTTTTATTCATTGGGTTCAACAGATGCAGTGTTTTAAAAAAAGTTTTCGATCTTGAAGGACCAGATATTGCAAAGCTATTCACCTCATTTAAATTCAACATGTATATTAATGCATTTCCAATAAATTAGTTACACCATGTAGCTTCAGTTAACTGAGCACAGGTTTGGTTTTTTTCATTTTTATTTTTTTTTGTTTGTTTGTTTGATGGCATATTAGGGTTACAGTCACAAATGGCTGTTCTGGGTTTTCAAATATCACGAAGGAAAATTATCATAGCAGGAAAGCAGTAAAGCCATAAATTGCCAGAAGTTAGCATAGAGAGTTGCTTCAGCAGGCTGGGCATTATGCCCAATGAGACTGAATGGCACAGAAATCTACTGCCTGTGATATGTGCTGGCAGCTGAGGGATTTATGAGAGGCTTTTGAATGCAGCAAGGGGGAAGGCTTGTGCAGGGAGAGGGGACCAACTGAGGATAGTGGTGCAGAGTATGTAATGAATTACAGATACGCTTCAGCTCCTTCTCTCAGAGTGACTTTTACCCCCTGATTACTCAGTATTCTGCCCCTTTCTGGCACTTTCTCCTGCCACAATAGAAATTCACACTTGCCCCAAAGGAAAATCTTTTTCTGTCAAAGTCCTTGCAGAAACTGCTCCTGCCACCCACTCTTTCTTTCAGAGTCAGCTTCTTTAAACTACAATTTAAATTAATATATTCTGTAATCAGCAAAATCCACTTCAAATAAACATCCTCCTTAGATCCTAGATTTCTCTGCATCCAGATTTTGTCTGCTTTAATACGTACAGTCTAGATATGTAATAGAGCTTTTGGTATCTTTCTGATCGTGCCAAGACTCCTCATAATCAGCCTCTGCACCTCAGTCTTTCTGTACCACAAATTTCCAGGCAGTTATTTCTTCTTACTGTTTTTCAAGTCCCTTCTTTCCCAGCTGGCAGAGTTCATATCTTCCATGATGAAAATTCCTTTTCTTCTTCCCATTTGCATCATTGCATAAGCACTTCAAATCAAGTATTTCAGATTTTCCAATTCTCAATGACATTAAATAATCACTGTTTTTAGAATGCTCTCTGAAAGTTCAGAACTAATCAGGCACAGTATGTTCAGATTCTCATGTTACCTGCAGACAAACAGATATGCTGTGAAACAAGCTTAAGACCTGTCTTTGCCATGTTCATGAAATACTTTTGTGCCTCTGTGGTTTCTTGCTTTCAAGTGCTAGAAAAATGTGAGAAGTTTTACTGACTTTAGTTGATAAATCTGCATTTAGGAAAAATGTAGATTTAGAAATTTGAATGTGTCACATTTTCCACATGTAGCTAATTTTCTCATAGAATGATCTCGGTGGTTAATTTTTCATAGGTAGTTTTCATTAAATAAACATGTTTCAGCATTCTTTCTACATTTATTTTCAAATGTTCATGTTTCTATATAATTGTATTAGTAATGATAAATCACTAATACAATGGAGTGAATGATGTTTTTGTTAAAAATGCATTTCTTTCACCTCTATGAAGAAATTTCATATTTTAAAGAATGTGGATAGACTTTAAAAAAGACATTGAAAATACCTATTAAAGTGTAGAACTTGGAGTACGGAAGAGAATCCAACCTTTCTTTTCTCTTTGAAAAACTAATGCATTTAATCAAAGGTTTAATTCTTTCTAAAGCTTCAATTTTTCCAACTTTTCAGAGCAGTGTTAGAGCTGAAATGCTGTGAGCTGTTGCTCTACAAAATTCAATTGACACAGCATCCAGTTAAAATAATGTCCTTTCACTTAACCACGTTTAACTGAGATAAAGCAACACAAGATTTAATAGCTTCCAGCAGTGCCCAGTGATGGAGTGGCTAGCCCAGACTGCAGCAGCAGGTCACAGGTTCATTCAAAGGGCATGGTGCACATAAACCCTCTCACATGGTAACAAGCCAAAAGTGGATTTGATGAGACTTGACGCAACTACACTGGAGTTACGGTTGATTATATCAGCCTTGGGTTTGGTTGAAAGGTGCTGTAACAGGACAAGATCACGTGCAATCTACTCTAACAGTTTTCAGCAATCCATGAATGAAGACCTGAATGGAATAGGTATCAGCGATATTCTTCTTGCAGAAACACATGGGAAGCAGACAGTTATTTAGCAAAAATTAATTATGAGTTAAAATAACCTTAAAAGCTTATAAGTAGAAAACAGTGTAGGCATGTTTTCACTCCATATCATGAAGGAAGTAATAAGATAAAAGATGTAGATCACAATGTTAAATACTACCACTGATTGTCAAGATATATTATGTAACGAAAATATCTTGACTGGCCACACTCCACTATTTTAGGGCCAATGATGAGGAGGTAAGAGCAAACAGATAAGTTGTGATTACAGGGCTCAGCAGCTCTTTACAATGCTCAGATTTCTGCCTATGTGATGAATATTTCAGATACATCCTGCGATCTTTACATTCTTCACTGACAAGGAGACAAGATGCATTTTGCATCTGCTAAAGATTTCTGATTGGCACATATGTTGAAAGACTAGCCCAAGACTGAAAGGCAGTGTTCTTCAAAAGCTGTAGCCATGAAATATTTATTCTTTTCTCTTTCATAGAAATGCATTTGATGACTATATGACATAAAGTGCCACTAATAGCTCTGGACAAAATTACATGGCTCTAAAGACTATTAAACTATTATTCTTGTAGGCTGGAAAAGGTTTTATTTGACATACATGATCACAATAGTATTAGCAAGGCTTTGTTTACAACCTACCCTGAAAAAAATTTGTTACATTATCAAGTGTTTTTTACACTGGCAAGCTCAAATCTGACAATCAAAAATGACAACAATGATATTTGCGATATATTTAGTAGGTACTTTATCTCACAGTCTTCTGAATGGCATGTTTATTAATGTAAAAAAACTTAAAGTATGCAGCTAAGGACAAGTGAATACTAATGATACTGTTCAAAATATGTTTGGTTTGTATCTAAGAGTATATATTTTATAGAGTAAGTCACAAATGAATACCCAAATGTTATTTAAATCTCTGATGTCAGCTGAAAAGCAAAGACACTCATACATACATAATGCCTAGCATGACAACCTGAAAATTATGTGAAAACAAAAAGACTCCTTTGTAAATGTCTAACTAAAATTTTCTGATAAAAAGACTAAAAGGCATTGCTGCAGCATAGAAATCATATTATGAATTTTACATGAAAATTTGTGAGACCCTTGTATCTGCAAACCTTATAAAATACTGAAAAGCTTAGAAGCCTGATAGAATACTAAAATATTAACAAGCTAAATGAATACAGTTATCATCCTGTAAACCACATTATCTCAGTGTCCATTTACAATCATATGTGTTTCATAAAACTCCTGCTACTGCAAATCCCTCAGTTGCATTTGCCATTGAATTGCCTGTTTCTCATTATAAGTGGCTGAAGAAATGCAGTATAGTCATGCAACACTTTCTGAAAGACACTAAAAAAGCATTCCTGGGAATTCAGTTTATTTTTCCCCTACAAAGGAATAACTGCTGTGTTAAATACTTTCTTGTGCCAGAACAGCCAAAAGAAGAGTAAAAAAAAATTAAAATCAAGCCAAAGTAAATTAAGCAGTGGCATCATGCCCAAATCAATCACAGACATTACCTTTTAAATAGTGAGCTGAAACTTTCAGACTGTATTTTAATAGTTACATGAAGATTTTTTGTTTTGGAAAGTCACTTTGCTTAAAAGACCTTCAAATCTTGCATGTTGAGCAAAGTATACTGTAATTATGAGTATATTCACCCTCTTGAAAAAAATAGAGGGCTGCATGAGTCTGCAATTTAAAAATGGTATGCAGTGAGAAAAGGCTATGCTACAACATGAAGTGACAGCAAATATTGTTTCCTCTGAATAAGCTGCCAGATTTGCTGTGAATATTTTGTAAAAGGGACAAGATTTGCCACATACTTTATGCTTTCAAAATACCAGGAATATATTTTGAGTTACTAAAAATTCAGTCTAATGATTCTTACATGGTTTAATATTCATATTTGAGCAGTAAACATCAATTTCTATTTGGTTATATAGATTGGAAATGTATCTTGATGAGCAGCGTAACCATAAAGTTTCACATATATATCTTAAGTTGCTTTACTATTCTAATGCAAACTAAATAGCATATTTCAACCACCGTCTTTTTTAGGCAGAACAATAAAAGCAGCTATTTTTGTCTTGCAACAGTGTGTGAAAGTCTTGAACAACTAAGCCTAGTGTGCCTGCAATTTTGGAAGGTGAACAGCAAGAGATATGGTGAAAAGCACAGTGAAAAGAATGGACAAGAGTGTCTGCTCAGTAAGTCCCCTGTGAGTGAGTGGTAGGGAATGTGTGTCCATCTTTATGTTTATCTATCTATTTATTTATTTATTTATTTTAAGAGCAAAAAGGAATTAACAGAATTTGTTACCAGCTAAAACAGTGCAGATAGATAGGGGACCAAGCCATGAAATTTAAGAATTGCAAAGTGCAAGAGAGGTTTTACTGCAGGAGGCAGGAAGCAGCCAGCTGGCCTACCACTTGCTTCACCAAGAAACCAAATAGAAGAGTAAACCATTACAGTTCCTTGGTGAGGATGGAGTAATTAGATACTGTATGTTTCCCTGCTGCTCTTTTTGTTTCTCCTTTTAATAAAGTAGTTTTGGCTCAGACATCTGATTCATATTTGCAAGGAGAGAAAATTAGCTGACTGCGCAACACAAAGACTGTTTTAATTTCCCCTATTTTCTATGTGGGAGTTTGAGTTGCTGTTCATTACTCCTGAAATTTGAGACTGACTGTTGTTGCTGTTGCTAATCACACAGCTAAGTGGGTGACAGGGCTGGTTCTGAATGATTGCTCATAAGCAACCAGGTGAAATTTAGATAGCTGTATCAACTGCAAATCCATGCAAGTACCTGCAAATACCCATGTAACATGTCCTTTGAGGACAGCCTGACTTCTGGTGGCTGGTTCCTCCTTTAACACATAAACACATGCTATAACATCTCATTTGGTAATTATATCATGGAGTTTAAGGTATGTGTGTAGTACCATCTATTCAATTGCATCAATTCTTTACTGTTTTACAAAACGGAATTATCTGACAAATATCAAGGTTTGTAAACCTCTATAATATTCTCAAACCTACTTCCATCTCTCCATGATTTATTTAGTTGGTGTCTGATTTGCAATGTTACAGAACTTGCATAAGAAAGTCACAGTATGTCTATATATTCTGAAAATCTAAATATATGCACCACTAAATGGTTATCACATAATATGCATTATCTATTGATGCTGGTAATTGCTATAATATGTAGTGTATATTATATCTAGTACATACTACTTTTTTGATTTCTGGATGCATGTTCATCACTCCAGCTATGCTTTTTTTTTTTAAATTTAATTTCTTATATTGCTTCAGTACTGCTATTTGCTTTGGCAGAGGAGCAATGTGGGTGACATTGAAAAGACTCCAAAGTCAATGGAAGATTTTTCATTCCCATTGTGATAACATAAGACATTGTTACATTGCACAGATGATTAATTTCTGTTACAGCTTCAGGATTCACAGGTGGCAGCAGAACCACAGTACTAGTGAAACATCTGGATTAAAAAAAAAAAAGAAAAAAAAGAAACTCTACTTCATGCTTTAGGCTACAGCAATTTTACAAAATGACTCTTCTCTTGGGTAAGGAGTATTATGCTTCCTACTTGTGTTGAACATTCTGTGCATTGCTTGACTCACACACTCTTCTACACATTTTTCCTGATGTTTGTTTTGGAGTGTGTAATGGATGAAAGCCTCATGGCAGAAATTTGATACAGGGAAGTAGTGTTGCGCTCACTGATGTAGGAAGCACTTCATAGCAGCCAAAGAAATCTATTCCTGTATTGTATATTATGGAGGTATTACTTCAGCTGTTAAACCCTCTGTGTATCACCAGCAATTAAAACAGCTCAAGAGAAGGAAAACTGTGAAGTCAAACAGTGTTCAGGTCCTAATGTCTGCATTAGTCATTTCATGAAAGAGGCTGTTCTCAGAACTGGTGGTAGATTAGTTCCATGGACTGAATATCCATTTCAGTAGGGGTGCCTCAGGTGCATTTTGATGCATCTTCTACCTTAGTTTTAATTCACTCCAGGCATACTGGAGGCCCTCAAAGAAGGGCCTCTATAACAATCTTTCTTAATTTTCACTGCTTTTGCATGCTTGGTTTGCAAGATTAATGTTACTTTTCTTCTTTATGATATTCTGCCTAAAAATCTCTCTATAGTCTTTGCTTGAGTCATTTATCTATGATTACCTCTGGATTGCATGAATGAAAAATTTTTCCTGGGTCTAGTCAGAATACAAGACTTAATATACAATTAAAGTGCAGTAGCTTCTTGGAGACTGGCCAAAATGCAGGAAACCACTGGTTATTTCCAGGTGAATTTCATTTTTCAACACCTGATTCACATTTCATGCAGGTCAAATAAAGGTCTCTAGCAAGATTTAAATAGGCATATTTAATTATCAAAAATGTTCATTTTTCATTCAGTTCACTTCTTTTGCTTACTCAAAGCACTAGAACAAGCTCTGTAGCAGAGGAGTTCCTGTCTCACATTTTCTGCATCTTCCATTGGACACGCCAGAACAGTCTGATCCACAGCCCATTCTTGGGCATCTTACTTACTGAGGTCTTCTAACAACAGGCAATGAAAGGACCAACCTACGAGAGCTGTTTTTCACTACTATTTTACATTTAATTTCTCATTCTGTGACAAAATTCACATTTTCCACAAAACTGTCCTTTAAGATGTCTGCACCAGACAATGTCAGGGGACAGGATTTTGACTAAGCAAAGCTGGGCTATACTTGTCTAGGAGATCAACAGCACAGAATAGGAAGGTAAAACTCTTGCAAGTCAGTCACCTGTTTCTGTGAAGTCTTATCTCCAAAAATTCTATTTTTGAGTCACAATAGTTTTATTACAAGAAGAATTGTGAGGTTCTTTGTTTCTTTGGTTTCTTGTGTTCATGAAGCCAAAAGCACTGTGCCAGTAGCCAGATTTTTGTCTCCTCCTTAGATGATTAAGGACTTCTTTCTTTTCCTTCTTTCTTCTTTGGTGTTTAATTTTTTAATGACAGTAAACAATATGCTATTGGCCCTGAGAAAGGCATATGCAAATGAAAAGAGATGCATCCAATGGTATGATTATATGCACTTTTTGCTTTGGGAAAAACCTGTTGTTGCTCACTTTGTAAAGGATTTGCTCTTCATAATCTCTAATTAAAATTTTCCCCTTTCACAGAAAAACAATGGGCTATAATTTAAGACTCAATATTTATTGTGACTGATACTATATTAGTGATAAAATTGGTAAGTTACTGCTTTAAAGACAGCTTCCCTTACTGAAATATTTCACTTCCTTCTATATGAAATGAATAGTGACAACCAAGTCCCCAGTGGATTCCGTGAAACCTCCAGAATTTCCTCCAGCCCCTAAAGACTTCTCATTTTCCTTTCTTTTCTTTTTGACAGGAATTTATTAGGTGAAAAGCACTGTCACGATATCACAACTGTGTTTATGATGGAAATGTATTTTTGAAGATGTTCATAAAGCTCCAGACATATCTGCTGTTACCCAGATTTTTGCTCTTTCTATATACAGATCCCCTTGACTTTGGACCTTTTATCTTTCCTTTGGATTTAATAATCTGTTTTATTTTACAGGAAAGCAACAAAAATGGGGTTATGTATCAAAATAATTATCATAATTTAGCTAAGAATTAATCCATTAATTGCTTTGAAGATTATTTTGAACATCAAACCTCAGACTGGCACGGAAGTTTACCGAAAGAGAGTAGAAGACATAAGCATGGGCTTTATGTGCGCAGGTGCAATGGTTCAAATATCTTCTGTATCTGTCTATGACTATGCCTAAGCTTTCAATCACTGAGTCTCGGTAATCCGGTTCAAGGATGATAGGCGTATAGCTCAGAATGGCCAGTTCTTCATCGAGAAGCAGGAGAGACATTTTCTAGCCAGTTGGAAGGGACAAAAACAATTCTGAGATCCTTATGAACCTCATTATTAAAGTGTAGTAACAGTCCAGTTCAACCTTGAAATAAACAAGATTTTTACCTCACTCTTAAATAATTTTTCTTTCTGATTGGCATCACTTTCCTCTGATTTCTACTTGTGCTACTGAATCTTTATGCAACAGCTGAGTTTTTGCTGGTGTACTCGTATTTTGGGTTTCTTCAAAGAAAATGAACTGAGTTTCAGAAAAAAACCTAAACAAACCCGAACCAAAAAGTTTTTCCTCCATGCTCTGTTTTCAGGTTTGTTCTTATATGTTGTCAGAAACCTCCAAAAAGGCAAAGCTTGGAACTGCATATATATAGTTTTGATGATTATACATTTTCTGTAGCTAATATAATGAGCAAGCTATCTTATGACTGTTTATATTGCTGAAAATTATAATGAAGTGTTTCACTGCCGTTCTTCCCCACTGTCAGATAGCAGGTTAGCCATGGAGCCAAAGGAGGGTTCAAAAAAAGGTGAGAGCCTACCTGAAAATAGAATCTACAACCCTCCAAATACATAGGAATATTATATTAAACTTTTTAGAAAAGAGCTAAAACCTCAGAAGATCTACAAATGAGGTATTTCAATTAAAAATTGTACTTCACTTACATTTAGGAAATTTAAAGACAAATTCATTTAAATGAGGTAAAATTTTCCTATCATCCGTTTAAAAATACTAGCTATAGAGACCAAAACTGAAGCTATTTATGAAAAGAAAATTCTTTACTAAAGATAAAATAGCAATATTTTGTAGGGAAAGAATATGGATAAGCTCCTAATAGAGTAGAAACTTTATCTTCTTTGCATTTTCTGGACTTTTGTACCTTTTTTTTCTAGTACAAACTGCTAAAGTGAAAAGAATTTTGATAACTGTTTAAGTGAGATAGCATCTTCTTCCTTAGAATAAAAAAAATATATTCTCCAAAGCTAATTCTGAAGATCAGCTGGAGAGGTCCACAGCATCTAAATTCAAGTGACAAATAAGAAGAAAATGAGGCCTTAAGCTCCCCTCACCCCCATTTAAAAGAAAATCTTTACATGGGGTATTTATTCATTGTTTCATATGTAGATAATCCTTTGCAAATGACAAAGAACTAGAAATTAGAAAAATAGTAAGCAATAATACCAGTGGGAGTCATTTACTTGGGCTTCACTTACCTAAAATTACTACAATTATTAAATATGTTGGAAAGAAATAATGAAACTACATCATCTCCACAAAAATGCACAAATCATATTTCTTGTTATAGAAATTGTTTGAGAGATATAGAAGTGCATTATGTCACAATTCAGCCACAATTTACTTGCAATTTAATAGCAAATTAGATTCATACACTATCATTTATTGCTAAATGGATGGGAAAAAAAAAATATATATATTCTCTATGTCCAGAGAGAGACTTCGGGTTTGGCACATTTTTTGGTTCTTAAATTAATGTGTTTTGCCAATAGTTTTCCTATGAATATGTGATAGCCCAGTGATCTTCTGACTACTCTGGACTGCCTTGTGGCCTTTCAACGTTTCCATTCATGCACAGCAGATGATGCCCGACAGGGCTGTAACGCTCTTTGGAAGTAGCTTTTTAGGAGGAGCTGGGCCACGCCAAAGATCTTTGATTCATGCAGCAAATTGTGGACACTGATATGAAATAAACTGTGACTGGTGATCAGCGAATGACCATTTTCATAAATGATCACGCCATCCGTAATCTATCAAGGTAGTACTCCTGATGTCGCACAGCTTGGGGAACTGAGGGACAGAAACACAAGCTGTGATTTAAAAATGCATTTCTAAGGTGCAGAACCCGCATAAGGATGCTTAAGTAAAATAATCTATACCATGATCTAAGCAAATAATCTATACTGTGCCCTAAACTCTAAGTAAATAATCTATACCATGCTTTAAGTAAAGATCAGACAGGACTGTGATAAACTTTTGACAAAAATTTTCCATGGGAAAAGGTGGTTTTTTTCATTGGAACATTTAAATGAAAATTTTCTCATCAGATGGTTCATCATAATTTGCCAGAATGCTCTGAAACAAAAAAACTTGCTGGTAAAGCAATCTGTCAAAGAAACTCATATTAACTCCACTACACTCTTAAAAAATACATCTGTTTACTCTTTCTGTGTTTTTAAATATCAGCTGTACTTCAGTGTTTTTTGGTTTGCTTTTTATTGTGCTAGCACAATGGAAAGAACCATATATAGAAGCATCTAGTATTTGAAAAATGTTCTCATGCCATGTCTTTTTCTATACAAAAACATTAATGACAAAATCTCTCTAAACTACTACAGTTACCTTTATCTGGGCATAGGTAAAAGGCTAAAATATATAAGTTTACAACATGTATATGAACTAAGTCACAAACTACCCTTTTTTGGTATTCACAACTTCTAATATATGCATTTAACTTTAGGTTTCTAAATTGGGAGCCAAGTTCTGCAGGCAGCCATAAAAAAAGACAGGCTGTGCCACTGCACAGTGTAGAGTATGAGCACTTGAATTAACTTCTAGAGCAGCCTCTCTCTCTCCACTGACTATGGAGCACTTAGTGAGACTAACTTACATATACACCTTAAATTAGATAACTAAAGCAGATGGACTGAACACCTGTCTTTTTTTTTCCACAGACTTTTTATGATATTTGGCTTTGCAGAAGGTCTTTTGCAATAGGAAAGGATTTTGCTGACCTGAACAAAGTAGTAAAAAAATTGTAACAACGACCTGATATAGCTAAACTCATCCCCAGAATTGTCTTTCCCTCTTTTTCATTTTTAGTATCAAAATGGCAGGTTCACATATAATATAAGGAAGAATATCTTTTGATCTCTAGTTTCTGAGCTGTCCCATTTCCACAAAATATATACCATTCTGTGGGCTTAATTTCAATGAACTTTTCAAAAAATTTCGGCATAAAATCTTGTGATGGGAAAATAGACAGACACTCCAAAACAATTTTCTCAAATGTTTTCTGGCTAAAATGATGGAAACTCTGCTATGATTTTACTTAAGATCTACAAGGTTTTAAACAAATATTGAATTTACGAGTATAAATAAATTTCTAAAATTTCCTGCAGTTACAGATAACAGCTTTACAATAACTTTTTACTAACAGACTCACAATACATTCTATTTTGTTGTCATGTCTTTTTTGTACTGTATAAATTCAGTTAAATTATGCAGGCTCACTCATACAAGTACCTTAAGAGGCCCCAGTGATAAGAAAAGGGAACTGGTAATTTGGAACAGACAGGACATAACAAATATAGACATGATGGCTAAAAATATATAAAAGCTTAAAAAGTTATACAGAAGTAGATAAAAGTTGTGTTACTTTGTTCTGCCTTTCTCCAGATGACAAAAGGGAGAACCAGTTCTCAGTTTGTGGCTTTTGCAGGAGAAGTAGGTGGGTAACTCCACTGGTGCAGGGAGGCAGAGCTTGCAGGCTGGCTACTAAGGCTGACCTTCACCTAAAGGATACATATAGCCAGCCTGTGAAAACTATTCCAATGATAGAATTCAGCTTCATAAAAGAATGCTTTTTTTTATCATCTTAATTTTGTACACGATTCACACATGCTAAAATTCTACAGAAGATCCAGAAAATTTTCCAGCAATTAAAAGAGTCAACTAGCCACAATGCAATTTGGAGATTTGATATTTGGAAGGCATTCTGACAGTGAGGCACTGTATGCTCAGGGTGGCTGGGGTAGAAGGGGTCAGCTACATTTCCTGGAGGAAGCAATGTTACAGAGTTTAACAAGAATACAAAGGTAAGCTCTCCTAGCAATTAATAGCAATTTTCCAAATCACTGTAATAAAAATAGATAGTTCTCTGTTCTAATAAAACAGAGAAGTCCATTACCATTAAGAGTAGCACCAATCTTTGCTGGATGTTTTTACTGATGAGAGTGGGAACGTTTTTATGAAAAAAAAACCCAAACAAATTAGTGCACTTCACATATGCCTGAAGTGGGTGGGAAGCTGGGCAAGGTGATAATTGTAGACCCCTTCCAACTGAAATGAAATATTTTATTCTATTCTCTCATATTTTCATAAAATTGAAGGAGCTGCAAGGTTCTGCAAATGACTTCAGTGCTGCTACTGGTGAAGAGCAGTATATCAATTCCAGGAGTCTTAGTATATTTTAAGCTCTTAGAGAGCCTTCATAACGCTCTATTTAAATTGGTTGACCTCAGTACTAGCGTTCCAGGTAATGACATGCATAACCAAAGTCCCAAATGTTCACATCATTCTGCCTCTCTTTGAGGGACTATTTATTTTATACAACTATTCCTGGGAAACTTTTACTTACTTATTTCAGTTTGCCTTTAGATTACTCACCCCCTTTTGGGATGATGTTATTGATAACAAAATTTAACACAGCCTTTTTAGGAAAAGGGAATGTATTATTTCTCTTAATGATTAAAGTTGCTCTGTCAATGATATTGTACTTCTTGGAAATGAACAAGACACTTACTGCTGACTATTAAAATAAACAAGCTTATGATTTAATGAAAACATAACAAATGTCTTTCTCTTCTTTATGACAGAACAAAATTCTTGTCTAACATCTGGTGATCTAGAAACTCATTATCTGCAGAGATTAGAGACCTACTTAAATCAAAAACGCTCAGTGTCTATGCACTAGTTTTGCATACCAGTGTGTTGACCCCTCTAAGAGACTGAAAGGTTTTGAGCTTCAGCACCGTCACTTGAACAATAATTAAAGATTCCAATAATGTCAGGCATAATCAGATGAACAGAAAAAGCTTGATGTGAGCCCTTGGGTAAGGTGAATAATGCAGACATGAACTAGTCCAAGAAGAAGAGCTTCAAGTCACAACAAGAATAGATAAATAAAGAGGTTTGTTTGGGGAACAAGAAGATCAGCCAGGCCTGGTACAGAATTTTGAAAAAGACCAGATGAAAATATAGATGCTAAGTCAGTCTTGTAAAGGCTGGGTACATTCCTCAGTGATAAATGGAATAAATTCCCACACCAAAGTAATCACAATGCTATACTACTCAACTACTCTCCTGAAAAATAGACTGAAATATCAGAAGTTTGTGAGAAAATGTGCTAATAAAATGTTGCAAGAGACCAGAACTTTTATATAAAGAACAAAGAATAATTGAGAGTGTTTTCCTAATGTTTCAGGTTTGGAAGTTTGTTTTTTTTTTTAAAGACATGTAAAGCTGCAGCAATAATCCTCTACATTTACCCACTGGTTTGATTAATCTCCTACAAAAAATTTCAGTAATGATTTACAGAAAATTCCGACAATGTCTGTGTAAAGTCATAGAGGAAGGCCTGGAAGAATAGAGAATACATCACTTTCAAGGATGACACATGGTCCATTAGTCTGAGTTTGGCTTGACTTTTTAAGTGGCTTTTTAAAATATTTTTGAATTTTTAAACACATTAGAGAAACACCACAATGCTTTTCAGATTCTAAGTGTGTAAAGCATATTTTTCTGTAGCATAATTGAAACCTAATTAATCTTTTTCCCTGGAGATCTTTTAGAGTTGAGGGGAGTGACTATCACAGAAGACTCAGTAACAAGAGGCATTTCCATTTACAAATATTTCCTCTGGAGCATCAAAGAAATGTTTGGAAATATGTTGTAACAACTTAAATGTTTTGATTATGCGTTATACATGCCATTTAACCTTGCTGTACCTTGATTTCCACATATATGCGAAAAAGAAAATATTATTTACTTAATATGCTAACATTGCTTTTGCAAAAATATATTAATTAGTATTCAAGCTATACTTAAGAAGTATTATGTACTGTCTCAAGTGAAATTTTCATGAAATCCTGAACACTGCCTTGGGAAATAAGGCCATTTTTTTTTTTCCATTGCCCCTTAATAAGATATCACATTCATATGAAACAATATGTGAATATATTTTACTGAGGAGAGGGGAATTAAACCATGGTTTTATTTGTCTCTAGCTCTTAATAATATTACAAATTTATACAAGAACTATATATGAAGAAATGTTATTTGAGAGCAGAAATTAAAGCATAAAAGTATCTTTCAAAGAATATTTATTTGGCAGCAAAATCTGTAGTATGTGCATAGGACAAGTAGTGTGTTTAAATACAACTAATGCATTTACTCTGCTATCAGTTCATTCAGGTTACACATTACTAGTTAAAATAACAACAAAGATTAAATGCTCTCTTAGTCATAGTTAATTACTTCCCATTTCATTTTTTTCTTTTCTGTATTTGAATTTTCTAGTCACACAGAAAAGGACTAAGAAATCTACGTGGTTTTGGATATATTATACAAAATCCTAAGACTAGTAGCTCTGAAAACCTTTACTTCAAGCCCAAAGAGGCACTGCTTTTGGATTTGGATTGAATCTAACATGAGATTTCTACTGGAAGAAGAGGAAAGGAGGTCATACTACTGTCATGCTTAATGAAACATACATATGAAGACCAGTATCTGCTCTATACATCTGTACCTTTGAACAATGAAAGAATTTTACCTCCAGAATGTAAATATGGAAGGTTGTATCTGCCAAGCATTCTGTCACATTATCACTTAAACTTCTGTAAATAAGCCAAAAAAACTGAAGATGAAAGGATAAAATACATCTTAGTATTCACAATATTTTTCTAAAAACATATAAACTGTATAATAACAATGAAGGTTGGGTCTGTGCTGAAAATACAGAAAATAACACTTCTTAGAAATTTTAAAAGAAATTATTTTCAACATGATAATAAGATTTTCACATTCATTTTTCAAAATTTTCAATTTGCCTGACAATGGGATTTGATTTAAAGTTTAGAAATAAATTTTGAACTGTAAAATTACTTATTTTTTTATTGTGGCAATACTTTTCAGTAATATTTGTGGCCTACTTTTTCCTGCTTTAATCTTTCTGCCTCCAGAGAACATATTTTAGAACTCTTAATTTTTTTAATTTTATTTATTGTTTTGGTTTGTGGGGTTTTTTTGAGTGTATGTTTTTTGTTGTTTGCTTGTTTTTATTTTTAAATGTTAAATAATTATGGTAACTAACAGTTACTTTAACCTTATTTTTTTTTTAATGGTCTAAATGACTCTTATTTTCAATCTATTTTTAGCCACAGGAAAGGATTTGGATCACTCAGCTGTTGTTCTCCAAACAAAAAAGAAAACTGGAAAAATTTCAGAGTATCTGCTTGTGTACCCCTATTAGTTGAAGATCACTGTTCAATAACACTGGTCCATACAGGCATTTGTATATATTTTAAATGAACATAGGAACAATAAAAAGTGTTATGTATATATTGCAAATAATTTAATACATATCTTTCATCTAGCATGGCAAGTAGCACTTGTTAAGTCACAGCTACTTAATTTTCAGCTCTCTCTAGGTACTCAAGAACATCAAATTATCAAAATGACTCTTCTCACATCATATATAACACTTCCTGCCTCAGTGCTTCCAACTGATAGGCATCTGCTCTTGGGTAACACTCAAGTAGTAAAGTCTGCTGACAGAAGAATACTGCACATCTCAGAGGCTTTCCCCTATTTTTGCAATTGTTTTTACTCACTTCTATCTTCAATAGTCTTCTGAACTTGCTCTAAAAACTATCAAGTACTGATGACCCAATTACATATCTTAATCAGTACAGCTTTAAGTATAGTATGTATTCACATCCAAATAAGACCTCAATAATTAAGAAAGAAACGATTTTAAGACTGTTCCTAAAGATGAAATGGTTAAGTAAAGCAAAATTAAGCATTTCTAAAACTATAGGTCATCTCATTACAGATGCCATTTGATTTACAAAGAAGTCAATAGAAGTCTTCTGAATAATTCTCAAAGAAATAAATGGCCTTTGATGTGTCCATTTTTTTCCAAAGGTTCTCAAATATCCATGTATTTTTCTCTAAACAAATTATTTAAGTAAGAACACCTAATTAAGGAGCACTGTTCTTTCATTTACATTTTATGTAACTTGCCATTTTGAATAACACAATGTAGCTTTTCTATATAGTTTTGTATATTAAAGGTAAAAGAAGAACTAATGAGACTGCTGAGGACTGACAAGTGAAGTTCTAGGAAGACTGATTTAGTCTTTTATCTACCTGAGATGTCTAACCAGAAATATAAGGGACATTACTACATGGTGAGGGTTTTTTTCCCTACCTTTTTTCAGATGTCATCCTGAAATAAACATGCCAAAACTCTGCTTTGCTGACTGCGTCATCAGAGCTTGCAAACGCTAGCACTTCTCTGACAGGCATTGTGAATCACAGTTATTTTTTCTCCCAATGTCTACGAGGTCTGCCACCTGAACTGGCATAGTTTGCAAGTGCCATCAACTTCTCCTCAGGGCTTACAAGCTATATTTGCTCTTTCAGAAGAATCTGAAAATGTTGTGAACCATTACTATGTTTCTGAGAGAACTTACAAGTTCTGCCATCTGTGCCTGCAGTGCTTCAGAGCATCATAATATGGATATGGAGATATTTTCATCATGGGGTTTACGATCTCTACCAGCTGCATCAGCAGAGATTGTTAGTGCTGTGAACCACAACCATTTATCTCTCAGCACAGATGCCTGCTTTATTTTTTCATTAATGGTCTATATCTGTTTGACCACTGTTATACCTACGTGTAACTTTTTCAGCCAAAAAGAAAGCAAACAACCAAAATAATCCTTTAAAGCCCACCTTTAATCACTGCAAATCTGGAGAAATTTCTAAATATTTACATGAGTTTAACTATTGCTTGCATAGACCAAGAATTTACTGCAAATACAAATACTGTGATAGCCATACCACTTGTAATCCTTTCTGTAGTTTGACAAAGCTGCAGCTCTTGCTGCTATTGGCAGATTTTGAGAAAGTATTTCCATTTATAAATAGGAAGTTAATCTCTCTTTATGTTGTTCTGGCATCTTCCAACTGTCTCAAGTTTAGACAATGCCATGAAAAAACTGCCCTTATGAAGGAAGCTTTTGCTCTTGTTAGCTATCATGAGGGAGTTTTGGCACTTGGTGATATATCACTACCTTCCCTACATCAGCCCTGGGAAAGAAATGTGCTAGCTTTTTATGAGGAATAACAGCAAATCCAGATGGGTACAACCAGGGCTGAGAGTGTCAGAGGGGAATGTAGAAAGGAGCTCTATCTTCTCCATATGTTGACAGAGGAAGAAGCCATTGGCATGCCAAGAAACTCTGACTGGCTGTCTAAATAGGGAAGACAAGGATATAAAGGCAAGTCATCAGAGACTTTACTATTGATGTCATCATGTGCCTATTGCTTTCCTATATAGTAGTGTGGGAAACATATGGATTTGAAAAGTCTAGTAGTAAATGCCTATAAATTATCAACTAATGAACTTTCAAATTACAGCTTTGAAGATACTGGGCTTGGACACCTACAATTCTGTGTCTGTGAGCATACACAAGCCTGACCTGACACAATTAGCTTCAGATTAATTTGACTGTGATGAAGTGCCAAACCAGAAACACTTTGTGGATGCATGGAGTTTTGAGGAAAAGGTCTTACTTATCAGCCACATTAAGATTGGTTTGATACTTGGGATTTTGTAGATCTTGCTACTGGGGCTGTCTGGGAATCTTGGTTGCCCATGCCTGGGGACTCAAAGGACCCCAGATAGGAAAATCTGGCACCTGGTGGTTCCCAAAAACAACTAAATCTGCATCCTGCAAATGCTAGGCCTTTAGATCAACTGGAGGTTTCCCTCATAATATGTTTTTTTGAAATCAATGAAGGGACTGATTTTGAAGAACTATTTCCTTAGGTTGAGGGTAGGTATGTTTGTTTTCCATTACAAATGCAGAGTTTTAAACATGAAAGTACTAAAGCCAGTTTTCATTATTTAAAAAAAAAATTATCAAAAAAATCACTTGCAGGTTATGTTGCTGCTGAAATTATGGAGGAAATGTAAAGTTGCTAGATGAAACAAAGTCGTAATTTTTTTTTGCTGAATATGAAAAAAAATCCTAGAATTTTTAGCATTTGAGATGTAATTATCTAAATCTTTGAAAGTAGTAGAACCATGTGAGGTTAACTACTGCTTATCAACTATACCTATCTTGTCTTTTAAAAAAAATCTCATAGCTTTGGTTCAGTGTTGAAAAACTGCATATGCTAAATTTTATACAATAGAAAAATGTTCAAAGGGAAAACAGGAGTATCAATACTTTATGACTCTCATATATGCTGATTCTACTCTAATGTTTACTGTGCAGTCATTAGTGCCTTGATCCACATCCCCAGGAGCACTCCAAATGAAGTCCTACTCCCTATTTGCAATGTACCAGTAAGATACATAACATTTTGTCCCTTGCTTGCATTAATATTTTAGCAAATCTGACATATGTTTACATACATATTTTCCATGAACACTTCAAATCACATTATTAATACTTTCAAAAGTCTTTTTTTGTAGCTCTACTGCTTTCTGCCTTTTTTCTGCATCTTAAGAAAAGGGACTCCAAAAGTTTTGAAGAAAATAAGTTGTAAATTTCAATTGGTTCTTGCTGATTTTTTATGTTTTTCTGTCCCATATGTCAACTGAGCACAAAAAACTTTTAAGTTTCAAAAAGCTTTTGGAGGGAGGAGTATATTTTCCTCAGACTAAGACTAAATATTTCCTTTTCTGAATCAGTGCACAGCTCTGGGAGACAAAATCAAGACCAAAATAAGTGTGGAACTGCACCTGCTTCTTGGAAGTAGGTGGTATTTAAGCTGAATTTAATCTTGGTATTTACATACATAGAGAGTGCACACTGGCATGTAATCCACATGAACATGGTCCAGGTATCTAAATTAGGGGATCATTACTAAACCAAATTATTTTCATGAATAAGTGCATCCGGATATTATACCGATGTTTGGAAACCTGCAGTCAGATCTGCAGACAAACTGGAGGGAAACCTGAAAATTGCTAAAAAAATAACTTTGTCCTAATTGACGATGTATTGGGCTGCCTGCATAATTTTACTTCTTTTCCTAATACAAATATGAAAACATTCAGAGTGCTTATTGATCCCCAATACTTAACTGTTAGGTCATATGAATAGCAAATGAAAAATGATATAAAATATGCAAAATAATAGTACATTAGCCTAAACAACACTAATAAATTGCAAAGCTTAGCATGAAATTGAAAATCACTAATGGAGCCCTGTGCAGTTTGTTGAAGCAATAAGCAGTCAAAGAATCATACATAATGTAACAGTACAATTGCTAACAGCAGGTTCATAGAAGACAATTTAAACTTGTTTTTTATGGACAAGAGGAATTGATCTTTGAAGCGGCTCCTAAGGAGATTCCACTTAGCCCGAACAGCATCTTGGGATTGAGTTCTGGTCTATCCCTTGCACCAAATACATATTTATGGACTTCCAGAAAACACTGATTTAAATTACACGTATGGTTTATGAACTTAAACCAGAAGAGGTAAAAATATTAGAGATGTGGAACTAATACCAGAAACTGATTTTGAATTCCATCGTTTTGACAGTCCTGCAGGTTCCACTGAAAGACAGACCATACGTAATGAGTTCAACTTCTTAAAATTGTTGAGAGTTATAAGTATTTAAAGTTATGAACATAAAAGATGAATAGCTTTCAAAATCGTTACATGATAGATGATACTCTATTTTCTCAAGGCCCTCTACATGAATAAACAACTTATGTTGGTATCAAATGCACTGATAGGAAAAGTTCTCACATTTTTCAACGTTTATGAGGAAATTTTTATCATATTAATTTTTTCTTTTAGCAGAATTTTCCCAATGAAATGTTAAATTTTATGTTGTCTTGCATTATAAGTTGAGAAGGCTTTATAGAATTTAGCAGTACCATAAGATCTGATCTTAAGTACATTTTAATTAAGAACTGAAAAGACAAATGTGAAATTCTTCTGAGATCACATGCAAAAAATATTTCCATCCCCTAATAGATATTGTAATTGTTACACACTAACTGTTCCCTTTCTGTTGCAGACAACATTTTCCTTGATGAGCTTGCCTCTTTTCTTCCAATTGATTTCAAATCATCATATAAATATATGCCTTTTTTATGCTGGTACTTTGCACTTGGTGGTTGTGTAAGCCAAAACTCTGGCCTCATTAGCCTATATGTCTTATTGAAACTCTGAAAAAATCTGCAGAAAAATTATATGTGTGTAAAATGGAGAGTTAGCATAGATAAGTCTCTATTAAAATGTAAACTATTGAATGAGGTGGGCATTTTGTACAACTAAAGTTTGTGGATAGATTGTTACTATTTATGCCTAGTCACGTAACTAATAAACCTAAAGCCACAACTAATTGAACGGTAGGTAGGTTATCAAAGAGCAACAGTTCATGTGCTCACTGGACAAAAATATTGTAGGTTGCATATGTTGAGATATGAGGGATTGTTTGTAAACTCAGCAAATACAAAACTGCAAATACAAAATACACTCACTGATGTGGACATAGAATGACTGATGGAATGCGGGGTCATCACCATGGTATATTGTTTGATTGCTCTTGAAGCTAAAAATGCTATACCTGAAGTACCTCCTGGAGGAAAAAGTTCCAAATTTACAAGGATACTCTTTCTTCTGAACATTCTAGATGTACCTCACTAGAGATATAGCATATTAAAGTGTTAAAGTACAACTCAGTAAAGTAGCTTGTGACATCAGGGAAGCAAATGGAGAACTACAATGTTATAGCCATATCCCTATTAAAAACATGGGCTCCAACTCAAACCAAATTTCTTATCACAGTTTTTCAGGTAAAGGTGTTTCTCCATATTTTTGGTATTGCCAAAATGCAACCTACACTTTTGGGCATGAAATACAGAAAAAACCCCCCTAAATACAGACAAACTACGTAAAAAATGTATGCATCAAAAAGTGTGTTAATAATTTAACAGATGTTCAAGTTTAAGGTTTGCTTTATTCAGCTCTGGTCTCACTACCAGCCAAAATAAACTCATTTTTTAATAGTCTAACTGTAAGAAACATTCAGCCTCCTCAAGCTCATCCAATTATTTTCACAACCTAAGCTGTATTTTTTTTTTTAAGGGTCCATTTTCTGGCTGGGTGTCAGCAAAGCACAGTTTCACTACTTCCATGTCTCCTAGCTTTTACATCAAACTGAATTGATGAAAAGTATCCCATTTCCATAGCGTTCCTTTTCGATGCTAGTATTTGGCTATTCTTCCTCTTGGATACTGCACAATGTGTGTAACAAGGATGGCAACATTTTCAGAAGAGGTTACATTAGAAATTGGCCCCTTAGTTAATGATATTTGAATGAAAAGAAAAACCTCCTAGACCTGTGAAAAATAAAGTATTCCCTATTCCTCTCATCAAATAAATAAAAACAAATAAATAAAAACATAGAAATAAGGGAGCTGACACTGAGACTGGAGTATAGCAGTTGGAAAGGGAAAGTAAGTGGGGTGATGTTGGCTTGAGAGGACTGATACACTGAAATTAGAAATTGACGAGCTGAAGTGACATGGAGGATCCAGGATGATGCATGGGATGATACTGGGGGAGAAGAGACCAGAGTAGTCTTGGTACATAAAATATTAATTACTTTACCTTAGGCAGTCCTGCTTGTCCTCATTAAGTAGAGGAGAGTAGCGAGAAAAGACAAGTGAGTTAGCGGCAACTTGCCATGGCCACTGTGTCCCATTGCCTCTCTCACAACCCATTGGAAGGAAAAGGAAAGCAACAACTAGGAGGGCTCAAAATGTGACTTAACTGCTTTACTCAGAAAGAGGACAGACACTTCAGAAGCACTGCTGAAGCCACCACCATGGCATCCTTTTATGAATTCTGAGAGTATTTACTTGGTACACCCAAACACATGGTGATTAAGTATGACTAATAATACTTCTAAAAGATTTTTTTTTTCTTTTTGCAACTTATTTTGCTTCTCTGAAAGGCACCAAATGGACAGCCCTCAAATCCTGAGCATTTTCCATTGTTCGCATTAGGAAAAAGCTCCCCCAATTTCCCACCAGCGTACATAATTACTGCCATTGAACTGCTATTTGTGGCAGTAAGACAACAACATAGTCTATACACCCCATTCAGTGCTCACTGTTACTACCAACAGTGCAAGCTGGAGTGCCATTTGTGGCATTGGCTTTTGTGGATATAACAACCTGTCAATTAGGAAGTGAATTAAACAGATCACTACACAATAATCATCATATAACAACCCTCAGTCCCTGCTAAGCTGAGCTACTTTCAAACTAGCAAATCAGAGCCTCTGATCTAGAGCTATGTGCCATACAGATATCCCAAATTTGTTCATGCATTTGATCATGCATTTGTACTTACTGCAGCATTAAAACAGAATATATTCAGATCTTATTAATACTTTTACCATTTCGCTAGTGTGACACTGATGGCTGCAGGGAATGAACAAATACAATACACAATAATGGCAAAAAATCAAGATATCACTTTTCTTCATTAACTAAGGCAAAGGTTAATTATTTTGCATTAAGTTTGCCAGTTTCAGATGGATGAAAAATATACAGAATGTTTGAAGATAGCATCTTTAAACTTGTAACAAACAACCAGAAACTGATTGTTTTAGTTATTAGAAGTAACTGACTTTGACCATGCTCAGAGTAGTTTCTCAATGGTACACTGGAGCTACATTATTACCATAACTACTGTAATCATCACAACAATAATGACTATGCTGAAATCTAAATGTGTGAAATTAAGCCATTAACAACCATAAATATGTCCAGCAATGAAGTCAATGAAAGGTCATTACACTATGTGCAACAAGGATGTTGCGTTCAGATGATACACAGTTGTATTGCATCTGCACACTGGCTTCTTTGATGATTTCATAAAAAATGAATGATCATAATAAAGCATGATACCAAATGTTCTCTAGGCTCAAGTCATTATACAGTAGGAAAAAAACCCACCACTTTTGACTTGCAATCAAACTACTGAGCTCATTCACTTGCGTAAGGAAAGGTGAAATTACAGAAAATTTGGTAAGTCAATGCAGTATGACAAGTGCACATATGTTTATATGTTAATTTAATCCACTTGGATCCTCATATACAATGAGAACAAGATATTTCATTAAAGTGTCAGCACTTTCAAACTGAAAAAAAAATAAACTCTGAAGGTAGTTGGGCAGAGTTTCAGTCTGAAAGTGTTGATCTGCATTGGGTGCAACTTTGCTTTTCATTCTAAATAAGAGTATAAAGAAGAATAAAATACAATACAAGGAAGAAGAAATGGCATTCTAAGCATGACGTAAATTTCAGGAGTAGGTATGACTCTGCAGAGAATGCCTGATTTTATTTTACAATTATAGTATTTCCTTTCTTTGGGAGAGGCAGGGCAATAGATACAGAAAATGTTCTATTAAACATGAAATGCCATAAGTCAAAATATGCTGTACAAATATAAATGACTAGGTTCTCCTGACCATGACACTTAAAACCCTATTAGTCGAAGACATCATACTGAGGATCTTAAATATGACTTAAGGAGATGCTGGTGAGACCATCTGAACAAAGTTTGAAAAAAGAGAAAGATGTTCAAGGAGAAACCTGACAGAATACAAATACAGTATGTAAAGCTCAGATGTAAAGCAAATACATTTTAAAAAAAGAATAGCATGAAATTAGAGGAGAGAGCAAAGCAATTTTCTATAATGAGGGCTGGAATATTCCGAATAATAGAAAAACATAGAAAATAATAGGAATGATAGTGACAAGACAAAGCTTATTGAAACTGGCCAAGATTCAGCATGAACAGGACTGGATTGGGTTTTATAAATGTGGCAAGAGCCAAATTTGTTTCTGCAGTAGCTGAAAGTTTCTGCACCTTGCTGTCAGAGCCAAACCCACCTGTGATGATTTTGGAAGCAACGCATTTATGTCCCTGCGATGCTCTGTTGACATTTAAGGTCTGCTAATCCTGAGCCAGCTATGCAGGGAAACAACTTTGCGTCTCTGTTATGGTCAATCTGGCACTCAGACAAATAATTGGAAGTTGAATGTCAAAGTTAAGATGACTAGACCTAGATATAAACAAATAAGAAGCTAGTGAAGCATGCAAAGGAGAAAGGTAATAGTGAATAAGAAGAGAAACTACTGACAGAAGCAACTGGCAGTTCTGGACAGATTGGAGGAGGGGATTTGATGGAATTTTTAAATGCTTAAATACCACCCAGCACATGTTGCTAAGCTTATAAAGAATGAGGTGTGTATTCATGTTTTCATATTAAAAATATATACCAGAAGCGTACAAATGCTGCAGTTCTTTTTGCAATAATTTACTTTTAAGCTCATAACTTATGAGTTTAAGGGTAAAATAAATGCTTCTACAGGCCAGGCCACCATTCAATGGAAACGGCTAATCATTCAGTTAGCTTTACCGAAAGAAAATATGTCTCATATACTGAAATACACTGCAGTGTGGATGAGTCTACTGAGGGGAGAGACCTCTGGAAGATTTCAAATCAGTCGACAAAAAGATTATAGAAGTTTACAATAAAAAATAATTCTGTAAAAGCATCTCTATAATCCAGAATTCAGCAGTAAATAGTAATAGGAGTATTTAATTTCTTTTCCTAGTAAGCTAAACTGTCTTCACTTCTGACAAAAATCAAACATATATTATTATGCATTGTTTGTATTCTGTAGAACAGTTCTTATATAAGCCTGTCTATATTGCTTCTTCGTCCACAAAAAAGTAACTTATAGTTGTGATCGCAATTCTCTTTTTTATTCTGTTTCTTTGATTCCTCACAGTGAGATTTCCCAAAATATAATACAGGACTATCATAAATACCAGAGAAATATAAATAGTTCTAGACAGAGACACTGAAAGCTTGTGCCAAGGACCTTTGCTCCTGGCATCATCTGATGACACAGAAGTCTCAGCCCTCATTGTCACAATTGAGGAAAAAACCAAGAAATGCAACTGATCTAAATGGAAGTCATGCTGGAGGGCTAGATACAACCCTTACTTGCATAATTACGTATCTTACTGTTACCCTAACTATAATTTACCCAAGTAAATATCTCATTTGTCTTAAAAAGTAGAATTTGAATTTGATCTTTTTCCTTTAAAGGGGAAGGTGTCTGCTGATACTGCAGCAGGTGACTGCTTCTTGCTCAGCCTCACTGCATTCACAGCACTAGTATTCCACTAGGGATACAAAACCTGCACTTAGGTAGGCTGATGCTGAAATTGCCTTCTGGAAGGATTCCAGTTCCCTTGAAACATGAACACTCACCTTTAAAGCCATCTTAATTGAGGCAAAGAGAGTTGTGATGATGGTCTCCAACCTACAATACCAAAGAATCTACTTTTCTTTCAAACACAAGGCATAATGCAAGGCCCTAAAATGGTCTAACATCATATTTTAAAGACGATTCATCAGGAGCTGGAAAAAAAATTTAAAGGAAGGTGAAAGACAAAGTAAAACAAGGGACATCTTTTGAGGGTAAGAAGGAAAAAACTAATTGCCGTATTTGAACACTTAAACACATTGCTCTGTTCTCTCCATTACGTTTAATAAAATGGATGCTGTAACCAACATATAATTGCCACTGACACTTGCTCACTCCTTACTCTGTCTTGCTCTTTTTCTGTCTGCCTGTTTAATTTTTACCGTTGCCAGCTCTGATACTGAGCAGTAATTAGCAAAATTCACTTAAGGTCAGTGTTCAGCAGTACCAGAATCGACACTGCATTTTTACTTATCTTCAGAGATTTGGAATTATTCTAATGACATGAGCAGAGAGATAAGGTCAGATGCAGGTTACAGTTTTTGCAAATTAGAAGGATTTCAAAGAAGGAAAAAATATTCCAACACTGGAGAGATTGAAATCTAATTTCATATTCTACAAAAGTGTATATTTAAATTTTTAACTGAAGGCTAATTGTAATTCACACTAAGGCAGCTACCCAGGGAAGTTTTAGTCCAGTCTTCCATGATATATATCTTCAACAAAGATTCTCACAAATGAGGATTGCAAGAAAAAGATTAGGAAACACTACAGCCTTGACTATGCAGACTATGTGGACTGAGGAGTGGCTGAAGGACCAGCAAGCAAGACTGTGACTTTCTCCACCTTTGGAGCTCAAATTAGTAGCAAGGGGCAAGTACAAGGAGAACATAGGAAAGTGAGTTATATGTTGTGTAGACCATAATAAACCAGGGACTCTGGAAAGAAGGAACATTTAGGAAAAAGAAGTGATGCCTCTCATGATGATTCAATGTCTTACTGCTCCCTAAATAAATCTCCTGAAGAGAAACAGAAGATATTTTAGAGAGGATGTATCTAAATGTAATGAGATGGAATTGATTAAATCCTATTGTCAAATAAATTTAATGACAATCTGTGTTGGTTGGTTGGACAGATAGATTTATGGAAAGGAATTAATTTAAGTGAGAACCATGTTGCTCTTGTTTTGTGAGGGACTACATATACCACCAATCAGGAAGTGAAACAGAAGTTGAATAAATGTATCTCACAAGAAGTAGATGAGAGGAACCCCTTCTTTTCTTAGATACTCTTTGATGTAGCTATCAAAGGTTACGTACGGCCTACATTCTGTTTATCTATCTTTTTTTCTATCTGTCTATAAGCAGAAGCTTTGATCAAAATAAAGTGAAGAACAAATATTTCGTTAAATGCATTAACATTAAACTTATTTATTAATAGAATTCCCCATGTATAATTTGTGACTTTTTCAAATACACATCCAGTCTCTATTTAACTGTCATTTAGTCCAATTATTATTTAGTCACTGTAACTGAATTTTGTGCTGAGGATATCCAGGTTCTGACTTAGAATTAATTTGGTTATAATAGGATAGTAATTTTAGAGTAACGTACAAATTTTTTTAAAAACAGCAAAGACTTCTACCATCACAACAAAGAACTAAATCTTTGCCCCTGTGTTACAAAAGAGTGAAGTAGATAGTTCCCAGTAGGATTTCATTGAGGCAATACAGGTCTTGTTACAACACCTTTTTTTTAAAATGTCTTGATATATCAGTTTTTAAAATGCATCGTTCCTCAAAACCACACAAAAGCTATCACTTCAAAAGCCTCTGATTAGTCTGAACACAATCAAGGGCATGCGAGATAGCTGCCATTTAGTTCAGCCAAAGCAATCCATGCCAACTGCAATAAACCCATCAAACTGTCATAGAGTCAAGCTGTGAGAAAAAGACGATGGTGATTACCATGCAATAGTTTCCTTCAGTGGTTTCATAATTTCAATTTTTCTAACATTTCAAGACTTTCAATACTTACAGTAGCAATCCTTTAATACTGAATATTTTCCCTGGGAGTTACTATCAACAACTTAGCCTATTGGTTTTTTTCCCCATCAGTGAATCAAGCATATAAGCTCATCAGACAAGAAACATTGTGAATACAGTTGTATATAAATTATTTAAAAAGATTCAGCCAATCAAAACAGATATTTAAGTACCTATTTTCTTTGATATGTGCATATAATTCCCATTAAAAAGATGCAGTTACAGTTTAGAAGCCTGAAATGGAACCTATACCTAAAATTAAAATAACATTCTTTCCTTCACCCTGAAAGCCCTCTGTCCTTCAGCAGTGACTCTCTGGATAACAAAACAAGGAGGCACAGTGAATATATCCTAAGATACAAGATGTAAAGTGAAAAATACATCGTGTTCATTATGACATTCAAGAAGCGTAGAAAAGAACGAAACTCAAGAATAAGGAAATTTAAGACAAATTATTTAAATTGTTCCTTCAAAAACACTACATAATTTATTGGAATCCTTCAGGCAGATGGAATATTGGAACTTCAAGGTGTGTTTTCCTCTCCACATATGTATTTTATGCAGCACAAATGCTATTTGGAACTTCATCAGAGCACTGCAAAGAGTACACTGCCTAGTGAGGGACAGAGGGGCATAACATTGTGATTCTTTGCCCTACATTAGCACATTACTCTGCCTTGGATTAGCACTATGTTTAGACAAGCCACTGTCAGATTTCATAGCAAGAAAAAGACAGTACTGATGAAAGAATTGAAGGAAAGAATTGATGAAAGAATGAGCTTTGCCCAGACTGCATCTTGCTAGGTTTATCATTTAGCTAACTAAAATACATGTTGTCTCAACCTTGAATACCAGTGGCTACGCTAGAGCACTGATCTATGTTCATGGCATTAGCACATCTGTGTAGACTTCAAAATGCTATATTTCCTTTCCAACAGGCACCACTCTTTTACCTACCTTTCATAGGGCTTACTAGGACATGATCTATAAGCTCTAGTAAGATCTATGAGTGGACATGTAAGAAAAAAAAGCATTTCTTTTTTTCCTGTTTGAAGTTTTTCACAGAAAAAAAAAAATTCTTACGAGTTTGAGGGGGGAAAAAAAGAGGTTTCTAATGATTAGGCCTATGTGACCCTAGGATGGCTGGACTCTGGCCTGCTAGGATGTAAACAGACACTCAGCTGCAGCTGACCTTTTCCTTCTGTTGAGCACTCTTGTGCTTTTGAGAGTCCTTACAAAATGGGAAGAGCCAGAAAAAAATTACCCAAAGGTTTTACTGAGATTAAGAATAGTTATACTCATCAGACACATTTAAGTACCAGTTTAATTCTAATTAGTATGGTTTCACTCACATTCCTGAACTACAGTCACGAAGGAAGAAAGCTGTTATTCCAGTTATAGTTCTGGGTAGGTGAGGGTGAGGATGGTGAGGGAACATGCCGTGTCTCAAAAGGTCAGAGATTTATGACTGTAGAAAGGCGAAACAACACAAGACAAATCCACCACTTTCAGATCTTTCATAATGAAGAGTGACATTATTTAATGGAAGCATTAACTTCTCAGAAACGTCTCAGAATCACATTACTGTGTGACCAACATTATCTGAAAACACAGCAAGTGCCATAAGGATATCACTGAAATTGTGAAAAAGGGTAAGACAGAAGTGAGAAAGTGTCACACATATCTAAGTACTTCCATATAAGCAGGGTTAATTTCTATATTTGAATTATCTGCCTCCTTCTGGACCTCAGTAATACAGCATCAGAGCTTTGATTTGCTTATACTATATCTTTCTATTTTTTTTCCCCTTGCTATTATTTTCCTTGCTTACAAAAGCATAACAAGATTATGGCATTTCAACTAGGAATCAAAAATATGTGTAACGTATTAGAAAAAGGACATGTAAGTGATTTCTTTTTGTGGTGGATGAGGAATATGATAAAGAGCATCTTTAAAATATGCTTTAAATTGACCCTTGAATCTTGTTTCAGTTTCTGTCTTGTATTTTTAATTTGTGATGACTGTTTCCTCTTTTTCTGTTTATCAGCTTTCCTAAGGGTTTCACAGATTCAAGACATTAATCTCTGATTCTGTTATTGCTGTTATATTTTTTCAGTGTCATCATACAATCTTGTTTAACATTTACATTGATTGAAGAAATAAACATTGAGTAATAACTTAAAGAAGGCTCTTCAGAATTTGCATATTCTTTCTCTTCCCTTTCGCATTTTCCATTATATTAGTCTATTTTAGTGATTATTTACAATCAGCTTCTTTTACTAATTAATGTAAAAAATGAAACTACTGACTTAACATGACAAAGGATTAATAAAATAAGAGAGAGCTGGGAAAACCTGAGTAATTTTATTATTATTTGGCAAATAAGTCTTGTTAAAAAGAATTCTGTATTATGAAGACACAACTTTTTCTAGTTTCTTAACATTTTAAAGCAATTACACTCAAGACTAGCTACGTATGAAAATATTTATTTTAAACTATTTAACTAAATCAGAATATAAGAGGAGGGAATGAAAAAAATAGAACATTGCCTGATTTTTCCTGCATTGTATAAGTATGATTTGATAAAGTTAGTTTCCCACTTTGAGTTCTGATCTTGTAATGCAAATAACTTTTTAAATGATGTAGCTATTTTAGTTTGCATTGCTTTTCATTCAGTATAAACATTTCTAATGTCCTCAAATTTTTTTTGAAAAAAAAAAAAAAAAAAAAAAAAAAGATCATGCCCTTTATGTGTGTTGCAAACAAATAAACAGGACTTAACATGTATTGAAAATACCTAGCTGTAGATACCCTTTACATGTATTTGTTCTTATTAACTATGTTTTAAAAACTGATCAAAATAGGATTTTATCAATTTTCCAGTTATCAATATGGAAATTCTGGAATATTAGATTAAAAAAATAAAAAAGAGTAACTTACTGGCATAACATACACATATATTTTATATGTAACTACATAATAATAATGTCTAATACTTCATATAAAGACCTCTAGAACTGGCTTTGGTAGGATTATGTTTCTCTTTACAGTGTGGAGTTTTCATTACACTGTGAATGTTTATTCCATCTCCTACACTGAAATAGCCAAGATGAAGAAAAGATGAAGATCTAGGATTTTAAAAGACCAAAATATCTGAAAGAACATATATGTCCTGAGAACAGGTTTTCGATCTAGCAAAGAAATTTTCTTTCTGTTCTCGGGTCTCAAAAAAATTCACTCTGGCATGAATTTAACACAGCTAAACTCATGTTGTGTCTGTTCAGCAGATCCTTGTGTGTGGATATATATTTATACATATAGAATATAGACTTTGTCACTCTTCAGAAGAGAGAGACAAGGAAGGAAAAGTGGTGGGGTAGTCATGTATATTCAGCAGTGTTGTTATTGTCTAGAGCTTGATGATGCTCTAAGGATCCAGTGTTTATAGTTAAGTGTTAACCAGAGGGGAAGGCCAGCAAGGCAGACATCCTGGTGGTAGTCTATTACAGAACACCAAACCAGGATGAAGATGTGGATGAAATATTCTATGAGCAGCTGGGAGAAGTCTCACAGTCACTAGCCCTTGGGGAAGACTTCAGCTTTCCAGATCTCTGCTGGAAACAGTACATAGCAGAGCAGAAAGAGTCTAGGAGATACCTGGAGTGTGTGGAAGAAAGCTGCTTGACACAGCTGGTCAGTGAGACAAGTAGGGAAGGCACCCACTGGGCCTGTTTTTTGTGAATAGAGAAGGACTTGTGGGTCATGTGATTGTTGGAGGGTTTCTTGGGCACAGTGATCACAGAATGATTCAGTTTTCAATCCCTGGAGAAGGAGAGGCTCAGCTGAATTGCTGCCTTGGACTTTAGGGGACAGATTTTGGCCTGTTTAGGACAGAGTCCTTTGGGAAGCAGTCCTGAAGAGCAAGGGAGTCCAGGAAGGCTGAATGCTCTTCAAGAAGGGAATTTAAAGGTGTAAGAGCAGGCTGCCTTCAGGTAATGAAAGATGAGCCATTGGGAAAGATTGATCTGGCTCAACAGAGAGCTTTGGCTGGAATTTAGGGGAAAAAAGTAGAGTTTATATCCTTTGGAAGAAGGGGCAGACAACTCAGGAGGATAACAAGGATGTTGTGAGGTTAGGCAGGGAAAAGAGAAGGGCCAAAGCCCAGCTGGAACTTAATCTGTCTACTTCCATAAAGAGAGCACAAAATGTTGCCAAGTATACATTAGCAACAAAGGGAGGGCTAAGGATAATCTTCATCCTTTATTGGATGTGGGGGTAAAAATAGTAACAAAAGAAGAGGAAAAGGTGGAGGTACTTAATGTCTTTTTTGTCTCAGTATTTAATAGTACGACCAGTTGTTCTCAGGGTACCCAGCCCCTTGAGCTGGAAAACAGGGACAAAGAGCAGACTGAAGCCCACATAATCCAACGGGAAATGATAGCAACCTGCTGCAGCTCTTAGACACGCACAAGTGGGATGGCACAAGGGTACTGAGGGAGCTGGCAAAGTGCTCACTCTTTTCCAACCCAACTAATTCTATAATTTTGTAATAAGAGTAGTATTTTGTATGTGACTATCTGAACAAAATAGGTATTGTGTAACTGTCATGAAAATTATTTTTCTAAACTCCAGTTTTTCAGGAACAACAAATGCATGAAATTCTCAACCCATTTGAAAAATAATGACACAATAGGCTGACACAAATATGCTAATTTCTATTTATGGAGAATATGCTGATGCCAAGAAATCTCTTGTAGACTGGTATCCCTGCTTCACAGATTTATATAGTTCACACTATAGTTTGTTTTAGTGAGTTTCCATGCTACCTTCTCAGAAATTGCCAACAGATATACATATATGAAGAGCAAGTCTTCAATGTCTTTGACATACCTTAATCATTAACTTTGCACATGAGCAAATGGAAACAGGGTGTATTTCACCAAATCATAGATGCTGAATTCTTAAACAGAGGGCAATTATTGCTTCATGCTGTATGTGTGGATGACCACCAGCAGCGCAAAGGCAGCGATGGATAAGCCTCCTGGTCTCAGAGGAAGTGGGCTGGCAGCATGCAGGCAGTTAGAATTCTGTCTGACAAATGTTTCTGTAAGTTCAAGTTCAGAGAATAGGTGTATGTAACACTTTTTTAAAAATTAGAAAAGAAAAAAAAAAAAGAGGATGTAGGTAATTCTACAGCAAACCTAACTGTCTTCCCACAAATGAACTGCCGGTGATTGTTACACATTCTGTTCTGATGAGGAGAGCTATCGGTTTTATGTTAACTTGAGACATTTCAGTAATGAGAGCAAGGAGGAAGTTTTCTTTTTATGAAACCCATTTTAATACACACAGTACAGCACACTGTGTTGTTAGAAGTGCTTCCACAGGGGGTGGCCACAGTGGGCTGCACTGGCTAACCTCTCTGGAGCCTGGATAAGAAGGTACAAATTAGACCACTTCTACCCCTGGCTGTTCTAATCGAGGATGGTGCTGGAGCAGAACTGACCTAAGAATTAGGGATCTGTGACTAGCTTTCTGTACTGATGAAAGGGATTATGTGACATGGATGCTCGTGATAGCAGGGGACTGGGTTTAATGGCAGGAAACTAAAAATCTGGCCACTCAGTGTGGCCTGTGTGTCTCAGTCTCTAGGCTGCAAGAGAGGCTATCTAAGGAAAACTAGTGAAAATATTTTGTATAAGCACAGTATGATTATTATTATAGCTGCTGTCCTACAATGCATTGAGATGGTCTCTGAGCAATTTTTGCCCACTAAAAGCTATCTTTTTTATCAATGTCACTTCAGAATCCAAGCCTAAGTTTGTAAAATTCTCATAATGCCGTCTAGAAGGTATTTTTAAAATTATTTGTTTTGAATTGAAGCATTTGAATATGTATTTTCACTGTAACAAGCATGCTGTGTTCACCTTTGTTAAAGAGGATTTGTGCTCCCTTAATAACATACTGTGAAAACCTGTGGTCTACTTTATCTCTGGATACAACTTCTTTGACTGCAGATAGGATTATATTTCCTACCATGCATACATTCAAAACATCAAGAGTGAGAGTCGTTTTAAGAAACAAAAAAATTCACAGAAAATATGGGTCATCTGGTTAAATTTGTTCATAGTGCCACTGGAATAAAAGCACAACAAACACAATTACTTTTGATAAAATTTTGCAGCCTGGAGCTTTTAATGTAGAAAGAAAGTATGTGCAAAATACTATTTCTATTAAAAAAAATATATATTTTCTTTATTCTTCCTTGTATTGTCCTATTTTCTTTGACAAAAACAAGGCTTCCAGTTTTGCAACAGAATAATATGGAAAGAAAACTACACTTAGCAGCAGTTTATGCTGAGGCGGGGGAGCAGCTGGTCTCATGACTGAGAAGAAATATTCCTGCCCCAAGAATGAACCTTACTCCGCATCGCATTCCTTGCCCCCTCCCTGATTTTCCTCCTTGGCACCAAGGCGCCTGCCTGAATAGCCCCCACCCGCTGCATCTGCTCAGTGCCAACCATCAGCAGCTTCTCTTTGCTCACCATGACCAGGACCATGATTTTTGCTATCAATAAAACAGCTTGGTGGTCAGCCTGGCAATATTAGAAAATCTTTTGCTGAAGTTGAAGTGGATCCTCCCCAATATAGCCTTCATAACGTACGGTGATAAGAACCTGTTCCTGTTTTGTGCAATTTGAATTTGCCTTTAGGCACAGTAAATTATTAGTATTTAGTCATAATACTAGATAAGGCAGACAGATATTGCATAGGGAGTTAAAAACAAATAGATCTAAAATAGACCTATATAAAGATATCAGGAGATATCCTGCCTGCACCTTTCTTTAGTTTCTGTGAAGAAAGTGTTTTGGCTACATGAACAGAGAGCAAAACAATAGGTTCACACATCTATGAACATATTGTCCTCCAAAGACACAGCAATAACTAGACTGCCACAATACTTAGCAAAAAATAAAATACAGTTTGGGAGTTTCAGTGCCTCTGAAAGCTTACCCAGGAATTCTGATTTTTTTACCTCACAAATCTTCCATCTCTGTGTTATAGAGCAACACAATTGTTCAAGTTTTTCTGTGCAGCATTATTTTTGAGTAATAACTTTGGCTGCTTAAAGGAGTATAGAATACAGATTACAGTTCTTCCTGTTAACCTAATCTAGCAAAACATATCTTTCTCTGCCTAAAATGTCAACACAGAACAAAAAAATAATCCCAAATAATTAAAATACCTCCATATAAGTTTGCACTGATTTTTTTTTTTCTAGCTAAGGAATAATAACATAAATAGAAATTAAAAATATTAAAAAATAAAATGAACTTTTTTAGGGAGTTTTGTTCCAAGAATTTGTTTACTTCAGCTTAAGCAACAGTGGCTTTCCAAAGTTGGATGTATTGCTAAAAAACTTAATGAAATTTGTTTGTTTAAATCAGGATTCAGATTTGCTTCTTTTTAAAATATCATTTATATTTAAATGAAAAGTATTTTAACGGTAATGTCGTGACATATTATTAAAAAAAATCCAGTTAAAATCAGTCCTTTCCTTTGAAAATTCACTGTATAAAATAATTCATTCCATCATCATTCTCACAATGCATGCAGAGATGCAGTTACAGAACAGATCTACAGTCAAAAGATTCACAGTCTTAGAGGTCTACACACCGTGTATTATGTTGACTAACAACATTGGGGAATCGGGTTAACCATGATTATGTAGATTATGCCAGTAGACAGATATTTTAGATACTGTAGAGTGCTGCCATTCAAGTCCATAGTGAATGGGAATGACTGAGCCCTGCTACAGTGACGTAGTATACTAAGTGAGAGCAACAAATATTTTGATCTGACCAAGGAACTTTTCATTTATTTTTGTTACCTCTAGAAAAGACCTTTGGAAAACATATTGGATTATTAGAAGACAAATGTAAAATAGATGATTACATCTAAATTTTCTTGTAGGTGAAAAACTCACAACATTTAATGGAGATCAATGAATACTAAAATTCCTATGCAAGTATTATTCTGTTATTTGTAATAAACAAAGGAAAGATATCTGACTCCTGACTTCTCACAGATACATTGCTAACCAATTAGATTAAAGGCCTTTTGGAACTATTCAACAGAAGTAATAAAACTGGTCTTATATATGTTTGTTTCATATTTAGAGCAGTATATAATATTTTCTTCTTATTGCTACAAATATCTTTTGAGGTGTTTTAATTTAAGAGCATAATTATCTTTGATCAGCAGTTTTGCAAGACTATTTGGAAATAAGTACTTTTTTTTTTTTTTACGGAGCACACAGATAAAAATATGTGTTTCTACAGATGGCACATATCAAAGATTCATTCACAATATTAAAAAGTTTCAGAAACACATTTAAAACATCATAGGGCATGTATTTGAATTGCCACATTTAAGAGCAATTCATCCTTGAAGATCTATGGAGGAATGAAAAAACCACTTTACACCTGAACTGGAAGAAAAGGAAATGTGTCTGTCAACCTTTAAAACCTACAATGCTAAAAAATCATTGACATAAGCTTTGAACTGATTGAAGTTTTAAATGTGGATCGCTCAATTTAATGACTGATCTATCTATCTTTTGGCAAAAAAACGACACTCTACTCCTTTAATCAGGTGGCGTCCTTCAGTCATTTGCTAGAAATGTGCAAAATAATGACAACTTCATGCTGTATCTCCAAATTCATACAGTTCAACGTTTCTTTTACACAATATCTGATATGGTGTGCAGGTCCTTCAGGTTCTCTCATTGTTAGATTCTACAGAGAAAGTAATCATTTGAGCCACTCATGTGATAAACCAGCATTTGAAAGACTCACATGTCAAGTTGTTTACATCACATAGACAGCAGGTCCTAGACTTAATCTTTCCTTGGTTTATGCCACTATTTTGCCTTTACTTTGTTGCAAATGTGAAAATGCAGTGTATATGCTAATGGGAACTGCCTTGCCCATTAGTTCTCCAATTTCGTCTATATTACCCTTCACCTGTTAGTGAACAAGGCAATGGTGCATATTATTCTCCCCTCGATGCACATCCCATTAGATTTCAGTGGAGAATACACCCCCCTTGTGTGTAACCAAGATGAGATTCATAGAGATTTCCATTTCGGTTTACAAGAGCATTGTTTCTTTACTATACAATCTGAGCTTTTGATATTCATACAAGACCTACAGAACCAGAGCTCAGACCTGATTTCAGCTTCTTCTGTGTGCATCCAGAGTTATGGCTACCTTCCACCACCTTCAGAATATCCAGCATTCCTTCTGACGATATAGATGAATTTTCAAGTAATACCAAGTACTTATCACAAAGTCCTTTGCTACAGATTGACACTGGTTAATCACACACTTTTAACAGTCAGTACATTTTCAAACACAAGATTGCATAAAAGAATTCCTGAATCATAGAAATTCCCTTGTCCATATTTATGAATTAGGTATTTTCAATAAATATAAGTTAATATATATTTTCATTCACGTAATTGTATGTGAACTTTTAAATTAATTTAGTTAGCAATCTGATGAGTTCAATTAAAGTTGATGATACTGCACTATACTTTACTTCTGTGAATTAGCACTGTATACCTTCCAAAACACCATGTTGCTATACAATAAAAAAAAAAAGCTTTAAAATGAATAGAGAGCAATTGACAATGATATTTAGCCTAAATTCTGTTTTTTGATGATAGCAGGTAGTATAAACAAATATAATCTATTCTATATTAAAGTAGTTGAAAATCAGTGCTATGAAGAGATACCTTAACTTTACTATGAACTGCCTCTGAAATTTAAGTTGCTTTTGCAAGAGCTTCCATTTTCAATGTCACGCTGAAACTCAGAAATATAAATTGTTATCTACAAACCTCTGAAACCAACAGTACAGAATTGTAATCAATTTTTTTTACCTGTAGTTGGGCACTAGAAGACATGGTAAATTTTCATTCCTCTTTCTATAACCCTTCTGTTAAAATACTTAGGTGACTCTCAGGGGAAATGCTATACTATGGCTAATTTGAACCTGTTTACATTAGAAAGTGAAAGAACTTTTTGTATCCTGTTAGTCACAAACATTTCCTAGTCTCATCTTGTCACTTCCCCCTGGGGGTCCCTGGTGCCATTCTTGAATGCACAATACCCATTTTTGTTGAATGGCTATGGTGACTGATTGTTTCATCCTTTTCATCTTTGATTAAAGTCTGAAGAGAGAAAATTTTTTACATGGTGTAGTTTCAATTCTATAGGGACTATACCATTTCAGAAGATAATCTAAATTCTGGATTTAATGTTCAGCAACTGCAACCATGGAGAAAGTTCCTCCATAAATTATAGCATATTCACAACAGTATATTTTTGATGAACAGAGAACTATAAAATTGCTATATATCCTGAAAAGTGTTTACAACTTGGATTTGTAACATAATGTGTTTGACTAAAAGCTGACTTCCAAATGTGCCCTCAGTATTTATGCAATTTACTGAAATTAACCTTAGAAAGGGTATTATAAATTAATAAAGTAACTCAAAGGTTGTAATGTACAATGTAAGAGTATACTCACTTTGAGTTGCACTATTCAGGTCTTAATTCTTCTAAAATGTCATAATCTGGGGATTTTATTTTTTTATTAAGCCATAAACATTCTGGCTAGACTTTTTATTCCAGATTTACAGGTATATTGATGTGTAATGAAAAATAACAGCAAACTACATGCCATGTGAGTGAAGCTTAAAAATTGTTTTTCAGTATTTGAGCAGAATACTTTCTTCAGGCTTACAAGTATTAGGAATCTGCAAACATAGCTCTGAAATACCTAATGAGGTCTCAGTGACCTAGAAAATGCAGTATATGGAAAGCAGCTTTAAATAGTGAGGTCTTTTCAGAGAGCAGCAAATAACTTTCACAGAAAGATAAACATGGATATATTTGTGTGTGTGAAAGAATGAAATACGTGCTCTTTCAATTAAGATTGAGTTGATAGGAATTAGGAAGGCAAAGTGAAAAACTGTGTCTCACAACAGTTTTTTATGTTTGTAAATTCCCAGTACCCCTTTTCAAGTGACTAAGAGAGAATTTCATGCTTCATTAAAAAAAGAAGCGTATAGCCTGATCTTCAAAGAGAGGAAAAGAAGGGTAGTAGAAATGGAGGAAAGTGAGAAGCTGAGGATGTATCTACACAAATGCCTGTAGACAGACCATGGGTACATGTGGCCTTAAGATCAAGGTGATTGGATGTGAGAAAACTCCAAGACACTGTGTAGCAATGTAGTGCAAAGCTGTGAGCTCCTAAGAGCAACTGAGATTCATTTTCAAAAGTTGTACAAGTTCTTTTTAGCTACATCTATTTCTCTATTAATGCAGTTTGAATAGAAAACTGCAGCATCCCCAAATGAGAAATCGCATGGTTTTTTGGGTTCTTTATTTGTTTTTCTGGATTAGGAACAGTGAATTTTTCCCAGAAGTAGTCATCTAGATCAAGTAAGTTAGTATATGTAGATAGTGTATGGGTTAGGAAGAAACCTGTGAACAAATTGCCTAACAGCTGGAAAAGAGATCTGAATTTAGAGTGGAGATAGAACACTTTAATGTCTGCCTTTGAAAATTTATTTATGAGTTATTGATTTCCTTGACTTTTTAGGCTGATATAATTCTGTTTAGTAAAACATTTGGAGAAAAACAATACTTCAAATAACCTGGAAATAAATACTTCATTTCATTAAATCATGCATCATGCATGAAGAGGTGAAAAAAAAATGGATTAAATATTTCCTTGATAGATTATGAGATTGCTATATTCAGATCTTGAAAGGAATGAGTAAAAGGCAGATTTTGCAACCCATGGGACAGTAGAGAGGCCAAGAAGGCAACATTATTAAATAAAACAGACTGCTTGGAACAAAGTAAATATATGAAAAAGTGAACACTGCAGACATCTTACTGTTTCTACCTAATAGAGGAGATAACCCATCAACAGCAATTCTTCTGGGAGTTTATGAAGAATAATTATAGTTCAGAATATTCATTTCCCCATCTGCTTTTACAGGCACAGATGAGTTTTATTTGGAGAATAAAGGAGAATTTGACAATAAAGAGTTTTATTAAATTGCCTAGAAAGGAAGTTGAAGATCCCTTGCTACAGTTAGGAAATCAAACTGTAGATCCAAAAAAGCTCAAAACTGGAACTTTAAGTGGAATTTGGGCTCCATTCAGTTCACTGAAGATACACAAATAGTAACAATTAGCTTTTTCTCCAGCAGAAGAAGTTTTATAAGGGGAGATAGTGATATGCCAAGGGTGAATGATTTTAAAGTTAAAGAGGACAGATTAGATTAGATTTTAGAAAGAAATTCTTTACTCAGAGGCTAATGAGGCACTGGACCAGGTCACTCAGACAAGTTGTGAACATCCCATCTGTGTTCAGGGCCAAGTTGGATGGAGCCCAGCACTGCAGGGGGTGGTCCCTGCCCATGGTAGAGTGGGATGTGTGTGTGTGTGACTAGATGATCTTTCAAGTCTGTTCCAATCCAAACCGTTCTATGATTCTAGGTTAACTATTTCCTATTTTGACCAGAATTAAATTCTACACTTTCCAAAAAGGATTAAGCAAAGCTCAAAAAGGGACAATATATAATCTGCTCTGGCATAAGTAAATGAGAGTGTTTATGACTACATATGCTTATATTTTACCACAGAGGACTGGGGAATTAAAAGTGAAACATAGGCAGCACAATGAAAACTACTTTCCAGAAAATTTCAAGCTTTTCTATCAGAGATTCTCTTCTTGGTAATTTGTGCTTGGAAAGATAAAAATCTAGGCCATCATTTAAGATAACAGACTTAAGTATTCAGCTGCTACAATTCTGTATTTATAAATTTTACTACATTTAAAGTTTCACGAGCGAAGCCCCTCCACAAGTTCTTCTAGCAAATACTTTTGTCTTTGACAATGGCTAAAGGCATATGCAGATTGTAAAGGTATAAGAATAGTTTTGTTAGGGAACTATCCTTTAATGATATATGGTGAATCACTAGTAAGGGCTGCCCTTTTCATGGCAAACCATTCTTGATTTTTCATGACCTATATCTTGAATTCTGTTAATACCAATGTCCATGTGGAATGCTTCTAAGTAGATAATAATTGCCAACAAAATTGAGCAAGTTAGGAGAAGGACTGCCTATAGTTTATAAAATCCTGAAAGAGATATTAGTAAATATGATTTAATACTGTTGTGCCAATACTACTTGGAGCAGCAGAAGTGATTGCTGTGAAACAGGCTTCTGAAACTTTCAGTTTACAAAAACTCTGTATATTAAGTGTGTACATTTTAAATATATAAAAGGTTTAAGTATGTACATGTTAAATATATAAAATGATAAATCACACAAAATAGGTATACTGTATACAAGAAAGGTATACAATAGGTATACAAGAAAGTACATTCCATGCATTTCAATTCTGCAGGCAAAAAGCATCCATTGTAGAATCATATCCAAGAAACTTTAACAGTGGAAAAAGGCACTTTAGCTCTTGATTTCAAACCACGAGAGGATGATTATTTACTTACTTAAACTCAGGGAGTCTGATGCAAAGCCCTTCTTCACATAGCCTATTTCTCGAAATTAAGTATTAACCATAGAATAGTGGTGCAAACAGGCAGTCTTTTTAAAAATGGTACATTTTCATAGCCTGCATAGAACAGGGTAAACAGCACACTCTTTATACCTTAGGAATTCATAGAAATCCCTCAGCAATACTCAGAGGACTGTGGACACTTAATGCACCTTGTCCAGCTTCAGCAGAGACTTTGGTCCACCTCACAGGAACACAATGACCATAATAGTACCCATCACAGAAGCTATTCTCCTCAATTGTATAGGCACAGTGAAACCATGGGGCCAAGTCTGAGCTTTCAAATGGCTCTGCAATTGCAATCGATGAGAAATGTTTGTGCCATAATTTAAAAGCCAGGGAAGGAATGGCTGCCCTGGTGTCAAGACAGCATGTATACACTATTAAAACGAAAACATCTCACCTGGAAAACTGAATTGCTTTCTTTGTTAGACAATAGGCTACACTAACAAATCCGATATTTTCCTGTTATCAGGGATCTTTTACTGAAGCACCACATTAAACTTTAAAACTTTCTAACAGGGGACAGAAAACTGATTTTTTTTTTTTTTTTAGGCAATGTTCAATAATATTCTTCTGGTATAGGTTAATATAATTCTTCTGTTACAGAACTGAAAAATAAAAATAATACTGTCCCTATAACCCCAGTCAGCATAAATTAAGGAAAATGATGCTGCAATGTGTCCAAAATAGCCTCTCACTGTGAAATAGTATCCTTCTTAAACTTGAAGATTTCAGGAACCATGTTTTCCAGAATTTTCAAGAATAAATATAAGGACACTTATCGAAAAGAAGCTACAGAGGTCAACTAAGAGATGCAAATCTTTACAGACATTATGAGAATTATAGTATGGAAATTATTTAAAGATACCATATTGGAAAAAAACCCAGGTGCATATTGCCAATTAAAAAAGGGTTAAGGAGGTTATGACAAAGAAGGAAGTATGCTTCAAATACTATTAAATTGAATAATATTAAATAATAATATTAAAATGAAGAAAATAAAAAACCCAATGAAATCTGGAAGATTAAATGTAAAAGCATAACCAAATGGTACAAAAAGGGATCTTGAGAAGCAACTAGAAGAAAAGATAAGCAATAATAATAAACCTTTCTTGAAATGTATCAGGAGAAAGGCACATGCGAGAGATTTTGTAGTGCCAGTTGATTAGGAGGGTACAAAAGAATTGTCAGACAAACTAAGGTCATTGTAGGGAAATCAAAATAATTCCTGGCATTCATTTTGAAAGACACTAGGAACAATCCCTTGCTTAGACCCTGTCTGACAGAGGATCTGACATTACAGAGATTGTGTACTTTATTAAACACACTGTCAAAAAATGGAAGGCAATAAACACCTAAGACCAGATGGTATTCACTCAGATTTTCTATGAAAGCCTAGAGGTGAATGTATGAACTGTCTGTGTTGGTATAAAATCTCTTCCTTGAATCTTCCTTGATTTCAAAGAACACAAGTGAGGGTGTGAGAAATTTGAGGAATCCTGATGCCTGTGCTAGGTAAATGAATATTCTGATTAATGATTATATGAATAGATGTATTCTATATGGGAAGCCTCATTTTGGCACAGGCAAATCCTGAAGTGCTTTTGAAGAATCATGAAGCATGAGAATGATCCACTTGAGGAACAGAGTGGTCCAGTTGAGATAGTATTAATCGCCAAACAACTTTTGACAAAAATCCATTACCAAAGGGCAAGTTAAGGTTAGCAGGAAGCAGAAAGTAATCCAAGTATTAGGAACAGACTGCAAAACAACACAGTAAACATCATATTATTTTCCTTGTATCAAAAATTATTGCTCTGCCTTGCCTTGAATACCATAAGTCTCCCACATCTCAGTAATCTCAGAAAGGTTCAGAAGGGAGTTCAATCGCTATCAGAAGTGTGGAAGCACTGTTTTGTGAGGAAGAACAGCATAGATTAGGGTCCATCTATCTGTTAAAAGATGTATTTATGTGGGTTTCAGAAGCCTACAGGATCAAAAGTTGAACTGAGATGGTGAATAGGGACTGGCCATTACTTACAACATAAGAACTGGGGACCAGTAATGAAAGTGGAAGATACACATGAAAGAAAAGGAGACGATACTTAAGGGAGTCACTGCTGGGGAAGGCTATACACATGCAAAGTCTACATGGGCTTTGGGGAAGGCTGAAAGAGAGAGAGAAGAAAGATCCATGAATAACAAGACACACACACATAACCACAACTGAGTTTCTACAATTCTAAGCTTAAAAGGATTGGTAATTGGGAGAATATTATGGGATAAATCACATGCCTGCGTAGCTCTTCTCCCTCATGTATCCATCCATGGGCACTCTTAGTGACAGACTCAGAGGTTAGATGGAAGTACTGCCTGATCTTCTGTGGCCATTGTTATATTATGAAGAGTTAAAGCACTTCCAGAAGTGTGCCATACTGGAAAGGAAACTACCTTTTTTAATTATCCCATGCACTTTACATGGGTACTGGATTCACTGTTTCTTGTAAGCTAATTCTCAGGTTTGAGATACCAAATGGCAATCTTTGCTTTCTTTAATATGCAAGTAATTCCATTAACAGTGTTTTATTTCATTAGTTACTGTATTGCAGAGATTTGATATGCCAAATTCTTCTATGTTCTTTATTCCCTTTAAGAGCTGCATAAGCTTTCCAATTGCTTGCATAGCTCAACTATTATAATTATACAAATATTATCTATTTGATTTTAGGGAAGTTCTTAAAAGTAATTTTCAAACAATGACCATGCTCTGATTAAATAAATACTGCTATTTCAGCACTAGTTAGGGCATAATTTAAACATGCCATGAATAATTTGTTGTGATATCTGTCACCCTAACTCTGATTCAAATTGTTGATATATTTGTTGGAAAGGCATCCTATTTTACCTCGTATTTTTTTGAGTGTGTTTGACACTGTTTCTAACATTATTTTATGACAATGACATTTAGTCTAAACAGCTTATTACTTTATTGCTGGAAATGGCAACATGTATTTATTCAGCTTTTTACTTTTGAATCAGCAGGCTATCGCTTGCTTTATTAATCAGATCCAATCTTGAGGATTATAGCCACTAGTTTCAAGTTTACTTAATTGCTGCTACTCAGAAAATGAGAACTTGGTAATTCAGTTACATTTACATCTTTGATGAGCTGCTTTTTTACAGACCTCATTATGTGTGGAAAGAATAGACATGTTTTTGGTCCTTTCTCACTGCATATAATATGTCTTTCACTATTCCAAACACTTCTGAAATATTGTCACATACATACTAAGTTCAAAAATGAAATGCCATTTTTAGGAATTAAGGACAAATCATTCCATGGCTAAAAATGTTCAGCAGAGTTGCAAAAGCATCTCTGACTTAAAAATCAGAATTACAACAATTTCTTCTCAGCTGAGAAGAGTGTTTATAAATACAAAACAATAAAAAATATAAAAGAGTTATGATTTTCTTCCTAAGACTTTTCTTCCCAATACTGTCAGGTGCTGAGAGACCTATCAAAGGCACTTCTAATTTCTCTCAGATTTCCTACAATTTATAAGACAGTCTCCAATTTACCAGTATGGGTAAATAAACTTACATGAAGCAGACAAATCTAAGGCTATATCTTCATACTATTGTGTTTCTGTAAGAGTAGACTTGATTTTTTTTAAGTTCAGCTGTGGATACTGAGACCCCATCATCACATTTCAGACTCTGCTATGGACTGTCTATGTCTTTTGTCTTGATCCCACTGACTAAAATGTATAGGGATTGGAGCAGATAAAGTATATTGCCAGAAAAATGTCTTCAAATTTTGTTTTAATCAAAAAATATATAGTTCATGTACTGTGAGATTGCTCAGCAACAAGACACAAAACATTTTATGAGTGGTATGAGTGAGATCATTTAGGAGTCCCAAACAGAATCAGATGGAGACTGAGCTCATGTACATTTAGAAAAAAATAATTGGTCTTCTTACTAAAATTGATTTTTCATTGCTAGCTATGTATTTTACAGAAAGCAGGATATACTGTAATGAGCTGTCACACTCTCTGATCCTCCAGTTCTAAAGAATACTACACTTTGTACTTGCATGTGTTATGGCGATCTCTAGTGTCACCTTCGATACCTTCTCATTAGACTTAATGATAACAGTCTAATGTAATAGTGAGTTTTCTGTGGCTGATCAGTACTCAAATGAATGCTTCATGGTAGTTTTTTTTCCCCCATCAAGTTTTCTTATTCAATGCTTATATTACTTTTCAACAATCATCTGTGCATTTTGCTAACTCATCAAAATCAGGTTCTAGAAGAAATTGATAGCTCTTTGACAGCACCTTCACCAGAAAGAGTATAATATTATTCCTAGAGACAAGTACAGGTAGAAAGTAATTAGAAAAAAAAACCTACAAAATTTCTGGATTCTCCTCATCTCCTCCGATCAATGGTAAACCAAAAAATCCTTAAGCTAAGCTGCTCTTTCTTCACATTATGCATGGAAAATTTCTCCCACTGATCTATTAGTTCAGGAAAGAGGAAGAGGGAGATGGCTAGAAACTGTTTTTATGTTCACTAATAGCAGAGATCACGTGAGAATGCTGCAAGCTGCAAGTCTCAAATATATGCTTGAATATGGAGTACCACAGATCTTAATTTTCCCAGATCTCAGCACTACAAAGGAAATGAAAAGTAAAGTAAAAAGCATTAGGCAGGATGTTATAATGGAAGGAATTGAGGCAGCAATACTATTCATTGCTAAGCTCTTGGTTATTTTTAAAGGAAAGGCTTATATCTTCTGAGACCTGAATGCAGCCTGCAGCCTGCTGGAAAGAATGGAGGGAGATAACAAAATCCAAACAGGATACTTTGATTGGCAGCATGCAGACTGGTCCACAAGTACTGAAATTATCACCAATATTCCTCTCATATAAAGTCATATGGAAAAATACTAGACTTGATAATACAAGTTTTAAGAGTTTGCATGTGAGAACAAATGAAGAAAAAATGTGATTTATAATATTTTTGGAGTTTTGCTCTTTTTAATGACATGCTGACTGGAGTTGTCCTCTGTGAAGTCCATTTGCTTGTCCCTTAAATAACAGTGCCAGAGTACTTTGTCTGATTCACTTTGGAATTAACTGTGTTAACTCCTAATTGCAATCTAAAAATATTTACAGTGATGGAAGGTTCTTTCATAAGTGGAAGAAATGGCCTATATTTCAGGATAATGAAGAAAAGAAAATGATGCTGGATGCAACTTTAAGATCTGCTATGCCCTGTGTAGATGAGAGTCAATAAAATTCAAATAAGCTTAAGGTTAACAAACCACGTCAGTAGATCCTATGTAATGCAATTCTCCGAAAGCAGCTCTATACTGCAGAGTGGGAACTAATTGCTGTCTTCTCACTCCTACAAAATATCTCATTACAAATTAATTTAAGTTGGAAGAGACCTTTTAGAGCACTGAGTCAACCATTAACCCAGCACTGCCAAGCCCACCACTGTGGTGGTTCCTAAGTGCCAAATCAACAAATCTTTTAAATACTTTCAGGGGTGGTGACTCAATCTCTTTCCTCGGCAGACTGTTCCAATGCCTGACAACCCATTTGGTGAAGAAATTTTTCTCAATATTCAAAATCTAAACCTCTCTGGTGCAACTTGAGACCTTTTCCTCTTGTTCTATGGCTTGTTATCTGGGAGAAGAGATTGATCCCCACCTTGCTACAATCTGCTTTCAGGCAAGTGTAGAGAGGGATAAGGTCTCCCCCAAGCCTCCTTTTCTCAAGATGAAACAACCTCATCTCCCTTAGCTGCTCCTCATAAGACTTCTCCAGCTTTGTTGCCCTTCTCTGGACATGCTCCAGCACCTCAAGGTCTTTCAGGTAGTGAGGGGCCTAAGGTACAGCTTCAACAGTGCCTGTCACTGCCCTAGTCCTGCTGGCCACACTATTTCTGATACAGGCCAGGATGTCATTGGGCTTCTTGGCCACCTGAGCATGCTGCTGGCTCATGACCAGCCAGCTTTTGACCAGCACTTCCAGGCTCTTTTCTGCTAGGCAGCTTTTCAGCCATTCTTCCCCCAGCCTGTAGTGCTGCATGGGGTTGTAGTGACCCACATACAGGACTCAACACTTCACCTTGTTGAACCTCCTACCGTTGTCCTTGGCTGATAGATCCAGTCTATCCAGGTCCCTCCACAGAGCCTTCCTACCCTCCAGCAGATTAACACTCCCACCCAACTTGGTGTCATCTGTGAACTTGCTGAGAGTACACTTGATCCCCTCAACCCGATCATGGATAAAAACATTAAACAGGACTGGCCCCAAGGGAGCCCTGGGGAACATGACTCATGACTGGCTGCTGGATGGATGTAACTCCATTCTCTGGGCCTGGCCATCCTGCCAGTTTTTTACGCATCAGTGTACCTGTTCAAGCCATGAACAGACAGTTTCTCCACAAAAATGTGTGAGTTAGTGTTGAAGGATTTACTAAAATCTAGGTAAGACAACATCCACATCCTTTCCCTCATCCACTAGCTTGGTCACCTTGTCAGAGAAGGAGACCAGGTCAGTCAAGCAGTACCTGCCTTTCATAAGCCCATGCTGATCCCTTGGTTTTACTGTACATTCCACATGATGGAACTAATTATATTCCTTCAGAGTGATCCTGTGCTGTTTATTTAGACATCTACCCCACCTCAATTTTTTAAAATCCACATAGACTGGTGTAGTTCCACAAGCACAGGTTTTGCTCCACCTTGTACTTAGGTATCTCTCTCAATTTTATACCATGTTACAAAGCCTTCCAGACATATTCGAGAAAAAGTGAATGGGAAATAAGGAGAATGGAAATTCTGCCTGTTCAGTTAAAATCAATATTTAGAGAGATACATAAATTTTGTGAGATGCAACTCCTACCTATCACAATCAAGTCTATATATTTTTTTTATTGTCTTGTGCAGCCACAAAGCTTTGTCTCAGATAGTTGGTTACAATAGAGAACTTACACTATGGAAAAATATACATGTCAGCCAAAGGGCAACTATGATATATATTGGAAATACCTTCTTCCCATAAATCATTTGAAAATTTATAAGGGGGAAGAAGTTTTCCAATAGCATGTTACACATTAAAGAACAATCACTAAGGGAACACAGGCTACAAAATGCTAGATTTCACTGTAACAAAATGGGCTTAGTTATCTCTGTAAGGAAGCTTACAAATTGGCATAGCTGCCAGTTTGCCAACTTAGGAAGAGATGAAATAAGTCTGCAGCATCATTATTATAGGTCAATGGAATATAAGCCAAAAGCAACACAGTATTTAGGAAATGGATGTTGATAATAAAAGAGCCACTCTAATTTCCTGTGGATTTCTTAAATTAGCTCTTTTCATATGCATACTGGTTCAAACTGATAGTTCTGCAAGACAAGCACTTTTACATACCTCACTGGTAAATAACTGATTTTCTTCTTAAAGAACAAAAACTGTTGTGTTAATATTATAATTGTGGATTTATGCCACAGAAAAGGCCATCTCTTTGCTTTCTGTTTAAAAAAATGCCTGTGAAGTTAGGGAAAACTTAGCTCTATCTATAAAAATAATAGTTTGCAAATCAGAGGCTCAGTTAGATATAGAGAGTCACAATAGTAAACTTTTTGCAAAATTCTCATTTCCTGCAACTTAAGGATATTCATTGCCTTCTACTGCCAAAGCTTAAGTTAGACAAAACATTAAAAGGAAATATATGGGGCAGCATAGACAAATATGTATTTGTAGCTCTTATTTAAAAACAAACACAGTTTGCAAGGCAGATCAAACTACAGTATGCATAGCACCTCACAGTCACTAGAATCATATACTTCACATAAAATTATTCAGAGAAAAATTTTCTACAATATCTTTAGGCAACAAAGGATACTTCTGGTCATCATGTGAATTCTGTGTGCTCAAACTCTGATACTAACCCAGGATTTTCTTCTTTGTACTAAGTATGGGAAAAACTGCTCCTTTAAGAGTTAGAATAGCTTTCGAAGACTTCTGATTTAAATTTCAAACTCTTGATCAGGGAGTAAATGTTTGTATCCTGAAATTGAAAATTGGGTTCTTTAGCTCTGTACTAAGTGAAAATATTAAGCATTTTGTTGCATCCACTATGTGAGCCAAGTTTCCCACTGTGCCTTCAAATCCACAGTGAATGAACCATATTTGGATCTGCTTATCAGAAGGAGACATTTAGAAAGACAATGAGCCTGTCCTGCTAGACGGAGACTCCTGATGCTTTTAGATAGGTCTGTAGTGAACTGCAAAATGGGCCCTAAAATCAGGCTGACATGGTCGCTTAACAAGCTGTGGTATTAGCTGTTGGCTCAGAGAATTTCTAATGTCACCCACAGGGCTGATGATGGCAGCCATCATAATTAGAATGCATGAATCAAAAACACCAGGTGAAGATTTTGCTTTGGAAGAAAGAAAAGACAGAAGGAGGGAATTACCATGCCCTTTGACTACTAAGCTGCTGCATGCAGCTGGATCAGTGACCAACAGTGACTGGGCGGATTATGCTATGGAGATACTTGCTATAGCCTTATGCTTCCCACACCCAGTGGCTGTCAAAGCAAACGCTGTGAACGACTTCAAAGAAAGTGATACAAGAGGCTGCATGGGGGAGAAAGGTAACCCCACTAAAGACCGTGGGGGGGTGGGGTGGTGGGAGGTGGGGGGATGAGTCTAGGCTTTTCTTTGAGTTTAGCAAACAATTTCTATCAGAATTGGTTTATTTTATTAATTCTATCACTCAGAATTCATCCCTAAAAATGCTAAACTCTACTGTTTGCTGAAGTGGAAAATCTATGTAATCTTAACAGATATGACCTTGAAAGGGATTTGCTGAACTTTTGTATGATTAAATTTTCCCCAACCTTTGTAGACTCTTGATTTTAAAATCTCCCTATACAAAAGCTCTGCCAGGAAAGCTGTTATTACAAAGATGCTTCTCAATGGGGAGAAGTGGGCTAATTGCAAGCACTTCAGTGAAATAAAGGAAGGTTTTGCAAACAACTACAGAATTGACAAAATGCACCACATTTCTGTTAACAGAAACTATGGGGGAGAAACATCAGAAATGGCAAAGATGTCTAATATAAATAGATGCTGTAAGACTAGCTAGAAGAGGCTATACAAGATTTCAGATAATTCATAAACAGTAATTGCTCGTCTGACCTTGATGTGACTACAGAAATTCCATTAACTCACAAATCTTGACATTTAATTACATACTAAAAAATATTCTACCATTTATTTTGACAGGGTCTACAATAATCCTGCATTTGACTTTTATCCATGTTTTCAGCTGCTTTTCCCGCATTGCAATTTATTTCCAAAGTCACAAATAAAAACTATCAGACTATACTGTTACCTAAAATGTTCTTGAGTTCTCTCTAAAATTTGAACCCAAGCACTTTGAAAAAGTGGGGTTCACAATGACATGGCGCCCTTCATCTCTTATATTATGCAGCTGAATTTAACATCCCTGCAGATCATTCACCTGAGATAACAAAAATTCACTGAGAAAGGCTGCAGCAAATTATTTTATAGAGCAGTTTAAAAATGGCCAAACAATACCAAGCATTATATTATTAGTTAATAAATAACGAGGGAAAAAAGCTTACTATCTTTGGAAATGCTGCAGTACTGTTTGCCAGTCAATATTCACCTATAACTCTTAATTTAAACAAAAGAAAGTAAAATATAATGCAGTTATTACAGTCAGGCTGACAATTGGTGTGATAAAATGTTGTTTTAAGTGCTAATGAAGACAGTTTTGGCTTTTTTTTGTTCATGTGGTATAAATGAAGTAGACTCCAGGGAGGTAAAAAAATCAGAATACTGCATATCAACTGTATAAATATACTCTAGAATTACTGGATTCTAGGAATATTTGAAATGTTTTTTCCACTTTCTTGCAATTGCTGACATGAGTAATTTTATTTCCCTTTTTATACTTTAAGCTCAAATTTAAGGCACTTGACTATTCTGTATTAGTTGCACTGTCTTATCTACCTGCTGTTTGCCTCATCTATTTGGAATCACCATACAAAACCTTTTAATTTAAATATGGTTCATTTTTTTTCTGGACTCAGAACAAAGGCTAATCTTGTTATTGACAATTTCTTGACTTTAAGGAATGATTTCACATAATCGATTAAAAAAATAACAATAAAATGGGGAAAAATAAAATTAGTATTTTATCAACTCATATAAACCAGGAAATATAGTTTTCAAAACCAGTTTGATTATATATACATATAATTCTAAATATTTAAAGTCCAAACTATTATGAGGATAACATGTAAACCAAATTACATTTTGCATTTTGTTTTGTGATTTGTTTTGTTTTTTCTTTTTTGTGCACCCAGCAGTCTGTCACAAACAAAAGAATTTCTTGTAATTCCTTATTACAAAAAGGCATAATACAGAATCGTATAGGATTCCCACAAATGTTACCACTCAACAGTCTGGAACTAGGTCATAAGCTTTATTTGTTGAATACATTGAGAATACAGTATTTTACCTATAAGATCCATAGTAGTGTATGTATGCATATATGCATACTGTAACAGAACAATCTGCAAACGTAATGGATTATGGTTTACAAAATTTATTATGCTTCATCATTATTTCTCAACAGAAACAAAAGAATTACATTGAAAGCACCTATACTGCACCTGTGTGCATATATATATACACACACATATACAGAAACACTAGTAACTATTTCTTTGTGTTAAACACACAAAGACACATAAAACTGAAATCCTTCTCTTATTTGATTCTTCTTATTACATCACTCTCTTATCTTCTACTTTCTTGTAGCTTTTTTTCCTGTTCTTTCTTGAATCTCTTTTTTTTATAACAGACACTCCTCCTTTCTGAATCACCGAGAAAGGAACCCTTGACTTCTGCATTGTCTTCTTGTGATCCTCTCTCTCCAGTCCATTTGAAATTATTCACTGCATGTCTTAATGTGTATTTACATAGTGCCTTCTTTTCTCTCAGTATAACAACTTAAGTTTTCTGATTTGTGAAGGATCTCTTGCCAGCTATAGACCCCTGTAATGCACTCCCCAGTCTTGTCTTCATGCTTGCTTTTCCCTAATTCTGCAGGACAACTGAATAAACAAAAAAGCATTTTTTTTTGCCTGCATGCAAAACTTACCTTTCCTTAGTTTTATTAAACCATTTCTATTAGCATTATCTGCCATGTTTTATCTCTCCTTTGACCAGTTCAAATCATTACATCATTTTATATATATACATTATATACATATACATTATATTCTATGACAGCTCAATTAACTTCAATACACTTAATATTTATGCCAGACAAGCTCTTCGCAGGTTTTAACAGGAAGCATTAGAGCTAAGAAGACTATAAGCAAATAAAATTACCTTTGCCTCCCCATCACAGCCACTTTGTTCTCAAAAGCAGTTTCCATTTATACACGTCTAACATCCTGTTTCTCTCATTCCAGGTTTACTGTTATTCAGCCTCTGACCCCAACAAATACTGAACATGCTTTCCATCTGAGATCTAATACACTTGTTCACTTCAGAGGGATCTAGTAAGTTTTCTGATTTATTGTTGTTTTCTACACACTTCAGCACCACATCATATAAGATACCCTTTTCTGCACAGTATTTGTGTATGCAATTATTTTGTGTTTTTAAAAACACAGTTTGACAGCCTTTTCTTTAGAATTTGGTCCCTAACATTTCACTGCTCTTGGAACTCATCTCCCAGATAAAAAATAAGAGGGTAGACATGGACTACAGCAGATCAGATATTAGCATATTATAAACTATATAAAAAAAAAAGACATGTGACTATTACTGTTTAATCGATTTTGGCACATCATAACAAGAGCAGGGGTGATCCACATTACACCTTTCATTTTTTTCTCCTACACTGTGGTCTTGGAACCTCTAGAGGTAAAGGGAATACTTAAGGCTTCCTTCCATTGTCCTTTCAACGTGTTAGTTGCTGAGATGGTAGTTTCTGATCTACCTGCTTAATGCCTGACTGTCCTCCTGAAATCAAGTTCCTTTCTGACTTCTACAGCCAGCACATCTTCAGGAATGTATTGATGACCCTCCTATTTCCCCCTCAGAAATAAAAATTAGGACAGAAATACTGATCCTTTTCTCTCTGTCTCAGATGGTGAAGGAGAGAAATAGATGAATGCAGTTCAGCAAATTTCCTTGCTTTTCTCAGCAGGGGGGCTTGCACGTGGTCGGGCATAGCAAGAAACATGATTTCCACAGGGCCTCAGGCAGCAGCCAAATTTCACAGCAGGGGATGAATCCATGGCCACTTCTGAGGCTACAGAACTGCACATAACACAGGCCTCTCATTATAGGGTTGGACAACCCTCTGGAGACTTTCCGCTGTTGCCATATTAACAAGAAATGAGTGGTTTGTGTATGTCACAGGAGCGCTCTGTTAAATAATACTGCCTTGTATTATGCATAGTTGTATGTGTGCATTTCTCTTCTGATAAGGTATGGAGGAATCAAAGGGAGAACAAGGATTTACCATATGAAGCTTCCAGCCCCCATGTGCGAGGCAGCACAGTTTGTGACAGGCTCAGTGACATCACTGAGCTGGAAAATAAATGGCAGCTTGAGGTTCAGCTTATTTTTCAGCTTTATCTTAGGTGTTTCAGAAGTTGCTGCTACCACTTTCATGTAATTCTCTGGTAGATTCTATCACATAGAGTCACTTTTAATAGATTTGAATGTTTTTGATCTTCAATAAACTCTACTCTACTCCTTTGAGAAAAATCTTGGTTACTTTGAAGATATTTCTCTGCTTGCCTGCACTCTGTGAAATTCTTTCTAAAACAATAAAAGCTCTAAGTATAAATTAGTCTTCTAAAAACAACCACTTAGGTAGGTAGATGATCATTCACCTTGCCAAATAAATCATAAAGCACAGACTGCATGACTATAGATATTTAAGTCTCATACACTGAATGTGAAGTCTGAAAGAGAAATATACACATCTTGGTTCCTTAAGAACAAACACTAATGAAATCAAAACCAGTTACAAGAAGAACACATTAGGCAATTGAAATGAAACTGAAACTACTAGTGATATTAGCAAAAAATTGACAATTAAACATGCATAAAAAGATAGCAGGAAAATATACAAAGGAAAAAAACCTGTGGTCATCACAATGAAACATAACAGATAAAAATATAAGAATTATCAAAAAGTAGTTTCTTTCTGTACTTAGGCAGAAAGCACATGATGTACATGATCATGGTAATGAAATATCTTCCTTCTCAACAGTAACTAGAGCTAATGTCTAACACAGTTCTTAAACCCATCATTTTAAATTCAGAATGTCAGATAAAGTAGAAGAGTTTTGAAAGAATTAACCAATGACTTCTCTGAATGAAAATAGCAAACTTTTCCCCTCTATGTGCAGGAATTGATTGGGCTGAAATTTTTGGAGTCCACAGACAAAGGGGTATCATGTCTCTGTGAAATAATCAATTGACAAGTCCTTGTAAGTATGGGCCTGTGACCTGTCAACAGTGCCAGGTTAAACACAAGTTTTACAGAGATTATCAAAGATGAGAAGGAAGATGATGTAGCTGGTGTTAGTCAAGATGGATTAATAAAGAATAGATTTTATCAAAATTAATCAAAATTTCTTTTCATATTTGATTGGTAAGATTTTTACTGTGAATGTAAGAGTTTTTTACTTCAGTGAGACATAACTGGATTATGCAGAGAATCTGTCTTACTCAAACTAACACTATATACCCTCATTTTTACACATATTTAACAGCAAAAGTACTGGTTAAATAACATATCTTTGAATGAGAAAAAAAAAGTCACTGCCATGCAGATGATGTCTAAATTTCTACTTTACCTCTTAGCTACATTTATCACTTTATAGCACTGCACAATGGAAAAACTGATGGATTCAAACCACAGCAAAGTTATATAACTAATCTAATAATTCTTGACTAATTTTCATACAACAGCCATACAAAGACTTTAGAAATGAAACTGTGATTGTTTAGTCTTTTGCTCTCAATGGAATTGTTGTACTTCCCGATATTTAGGAACTACTGCAAGTGTAGTAATCAAAAACTGTCTAATGATCAGTCCACAACTGACTTAATTAATTTCTCCATCAGATGAAAGCTTGCCAGGCAACTGAGGTCAGACCTCAGTTCTCCAGCATTTTTCTGATACTTTTTATGCCCAGAAACCTATGACTTTCTGTTTTCTACCCATACTTCAGCAGGGAGCCCTTTTCTTCATTCTTGCCCTTTCAACACTCTTCTGAAGTTCAGTAAAACTTGGCTAACTCAGCACATAATGATATTTTAAGGAAGATGTCTGGAAAAACGTTTTTATTTTATAGTTTTATAAAAGATAGAGTTCAAGACTACAAAATCTTGATGATCCTTCTTATTAGCATTTACATGTGATTTAAGAATATGTTTTAAAAGGTAGACATAAATGATACTATATTTCGATTTTATGCTTTTTTAATATTGTTTTAAGGCTGAGTTGTAGCATTTTTCCCAGGATGAAGATGGACACTAGAAGGAACTCCACCAATATCTTCAGGAACAAAGAGCAAGGAAAATAAAAAAAAAAAAACAAAAACACAACAAATGCGTTCCATGTAGAAGTAACGAAAAAAACCCCAGAATTAGTCAAGAAGTCTTCACCTTTGTAGAATAACAACTTTTCTAACTCAAGAAAATAGGAGAGAGAAAAACTGAGGGAGAAAATGAGGAAAAATTAAAATAAAGAAAAACAAGGAAGGTAGAAAGAGAGGTTGTGAGCCTTTTCTTCTTTTTCTTCTAACCCTCTGCAAAGTCTGAGAGATCCATGCTGAAACTTTCAATGCTTTGAAATTATATTTGAGAAAGTGCTCTACAGGAGCATCTGACTACTGGATTTGTTTTTTGTCCATTCTGAATTGGCAAAGCTCTGCCATCATAATGTGAAAAGTATTCCTGCACAGCACACAGACAGAAGTCTAGGTAAATATCCTCAACAGTCAATCTCTTCTATCTTTGTATTCTTTAAAAATATTTGTTACAAATAGAAAAAAAAACAAATATGGCATTTAAATATACACTTTCATAAATTTTAAACTGAAAGAAATATAAGGTGCTAAGTGCTAAAGACCAACCACACCTTCATAAAAGAACATATCTCTAGTTGATCTCTTTATTGAGATTGAAAAAATGGGAACATCCAGTTGAGATTTTGATTACTATTCAGAATTTCATATTTCTTTTTACTTTTCTCCCCTCTAAGCAGGAGGAAACTATAGGTGCCCTTGAGTAACCTTTCTTTTTCCTCTTCATGCAATTTTCACAAAAGAGTTGACCAAAATAGAATTTAACAGTCAAGGTAAGGATGTACATCAATTTATGTAACATTGTAATATTTTCCATAATATTCCCTACATGGTCCAAATATTATTCAGTTTTTTGACCTCTGATACATTTTAAGCAGATGTCTTCACACAGCTGCCTACAGTGATGTCTAGATCTTTGTCCTGAGAGGCTATGTCTAATTCAGAGTCCCTCAGTTCATAAAGGATATTGTAATTCGTTCACTGCAGTGTGTGCTCTTTCCCATGTAGGGAAGATGAATTTCATCAGCTGCTGCTGAACTTATTTTCTCTGGATGTGTCAGATTCTTATGGTGTTCTTCATAATTCTCCTTAGTTTTCAATAACCCATATAAACCTTCATCACTGGTTAATATTTCCTCCTTGGTGAATTGCTCCCTGCTTCTAGGTTTTTAGCAGCACCAGGTGCAATGCATATTCTGGAGAAAATTGATTGTTAGCTTTCTTCCAGATTTCTCTTTCTTTTGTTATTTTCAGTAAGCTTCTGTCAGATAGCATGAGGAAACTAAGAGATTTTCTTTGCATATTTATGTAATTACTCCAAAAAGATTTTTCAAATCCTCTGCAAAGTCTGAGAGATCCATGATGAAACTTCATAGTGAAGGCTACATATTAACAGGGATTTCATTATATATTCTACAAAAAATGGCATATATTTTAGTTCTAATCTTCTTATCCGTCATTTTTTACCTGTAAATCTCTTTGCACTGGGAATTCTACACTGCTCTGCTGCTTGAAGAACACCTTGGTATTCTGAAGACAGCACTGGAATTCAAAAAGAAGTTTTATATATTTTGTGGCCTCTCATGCTGATGTAAAACTAATCAAAGAAAGAGCATTTGTATATAAATCTTGTGTTTTTTATTACATTTCCTTAAATTGCATTTTCTGAGGTTCACATTCTAACGCCTACATATGGACCTAGGCTTGGCAATTTTCCTTACTAGTGAAGACAGCATTGACTTGACAACAGAAGAATAATTTGCAAGTCTGAATATTCAGTAACTTCTGCTGACATCAATAAAACACAGGTATTTACCTGTAAGATATCCTTTTGAAAAGTAACAAACTTTATCAGCCTATTATAGTAGAAGTTAGTGCAAATTGCGTATGCTTAATATGTTCTCAATTCAGACAACGAATTTAACCAGAACCATGGATGCCTTTCACAATAGTTTTTAATGTTCTATACATAAAATTAACTAGTAACAAGAAATCTCTAGCAAACTTTATAAAGCTTCCAAGATTTTTGTTTAATTTTGCTTTTCAGTCTACAAAATGGCAGCTTGTCTGAGGTTTACTTTGCTGTGTTAATTTGTACTTGATGTAATAACTTCTTTAATAATTCTGTAATAACAGATTAAGATTAGGAATTAAACTGACACTGGAAATGGTCTCAGAAATATTTCTTTTGATGTCATTTTCCTGAATATATTCATTAAAGTCACATTCAATCCTGAAAGTGTTTCCTATATTGTTTTGCAAGCTCATGAGATGATACTTAAAGCAACTTTGCAGCAAGATTAGACAGTCTGGTAGTCATAAATCAAATCCTATATCTGCATTTATTCTGCTGATGCTGGTTACTGATTTGTGTGCTAAAGTTAAGTAAAATCTATGAATGTGAGACATAAAGCAGCACTTGCAGTATGCTCATGGGAGCTGAAAAAAAAAAAATCTATTCTACCTGTATGGGTGCTTCAAATGAGTAGTTTAGGAAAATGATCATAGAAACAGAATTAGGCAGGTTGGAAAAGACCTCTGAGATCATCAAGTCCAACCCTTGATCCAACACTGCCCTGGTTACTAGACCATGACACTCAGTGCCACATCCAGTATCTTCTTAAAAACCTCCAGGGATAGAGAATCCACCACTTCCCTGGGAAGCCCATTCCAATGCCTGATTACCCTCTCTGTAAAGAATTTCTTCCTAACATCCAGTCTAAACCTCCGTGGCAGAGCTTAAGCCCACACCCTCTTGTCTTGCTGATAGGTGCCTGGGAAAAGACACTAGCCCCCACCTGGCTACAATCTCCTCTCAGGTAGTTGTAGAGAGTAATGAGGTCACCCCTGAGCCTTCTCTTCTCCAGGCTAAACAACCCCAGCTCCTTCAGCCTCTCCTCACAGGACTTGTGCTCAAGTCCCTTCACCAGCCTTGTTGCTCTTCTCTGGACCTGCTCCAGCACCTCAATGTCTTTCCTGAACTGAGGGGCCCAGAACTGAACACAATACTCCAGGTGTGACCTCACCAGTGCTGAGTACAGGGGAAGGATCACTTCCCTGGACCTGTTGGCCACACTGTTCCTAATACAGGCCAGGATTCCATTGGCCTTCTTGGCCACCTGGGCACACTGCTGGCTCATGTTCAGCTTTCTGTTTAGACTCCCAAATCCCTTTCTGCCTGACTACTCTCCTGCCACTCTGTGCCCAGACTATAGAGCTGCAGGGAGTTATCTTATGGTTCTTAATCCATTGCCAAAATAGGTCTGAATTAATGGCCTCGCTTTGGTCATTTTACATTTTCCTTGTTACTGCTCCTGGTTTGTATCTCTAGTGACCACAGGACCCAAGGAAACTTTAAGAAGGGAACTACCTTTATAATTGAGAACCTGTTTTACATATTCAAATTGAAGTGTAAATGGCATAGCCATATGATCATCACAGTTGAGATGCTGATCTCAACAGCATCTCAACTCACAGATGGAGATTTGTTTAGGCTGCCAAGAGGCAACGTAAGTGCATAAAAGCTTTTCTATTAGATTAGAATACCAAATCTAGATTGTCAAAATAGCTGTATATTTCTATTTTTAAATTAATGTATTGTCACTTGAAATAGGAGTCATTCACTGATTCCATGTGTTCGGTTCTGCAATGAATGAAACTAGAGAGGGGAAAAGAGAAGCTAAGAAGGGCTGAATACAAATAGCTCTGGCTTCTACAGCTAAAATGACCAGACAAGAGTACTGGGGAAGAGACACAGCTCTTTTATAATGAGAGAATTTCAACATTTCTGCTTTAGCAGAAAGATCCCCTTTGATTGTTATTCTGCAAGTGACTTCATCAATCTCAAATACAGTTTCAAAAGCATGAGGAAGATTTCTATTGAATAGTAGCATCACCACTGTAGCTTGTTTCAAGACACTTTAAAGCTATATGTGAAATGGTAATTTCTCTATAGGTTTGAGAAATAGCAAAGTTATTCAAATAACTGTAACACAAGTAAATTTTTCATGTAAATCTTTCATATCTACATAGATTATAATGTATAAAATCACATTAGGAACCTAAAGCCTGAAAATGAGAATTCACTGTACACTCCTGGTGAAAGCTTAACTTTGGGCAATTTATATTGCAGGCCAAATTATTTCTATTCTGGAGTTTTTGTAATTAGGAACAGAAGTTCCCAGCAAGTGTGAATTTAACGTCTCTATGTTAATTATGTAATTCAACACCTCTGTGTTAAATCCATGAGGCACCTTCTGCATATGCTTTACTGACCTTTTTAGTAGTATTTATCTATCTGTCTGCATTCTTTTAAAAATACATTCAAGGTCTACTTTAATTTTGAACGTTTGTTAGATTTTCATCTTAAATATCAAAAGCAGTGCTACATGTTTTGTATTAAATTTTTGAGAGATAATCCACTGTCCTTGAGTAAACATGTTGTTTTTAACTAGTAATAACTTTCAATTATAATACACAAGAAATTACTAATAAGGAGACTTTCTTAAATCAGCTTTCTTAAATCAATATACAGATATGAATAACTGACATGAAAGCTTAACTAGTCTTCAGATTCAAAAGGAACTCATTAATGTTTGGAGAGCTCTACTGATGGATGGAAAGTAGCTTATTATAGCTAGATAATGGCCATAATATACATATTATCTGAAATAGTTAAACGTCCCTTTATGTCTTTAGAAAAGATACTTCAGCTACATGAGTGAACCAACATTGTTTAGTTAAATGGGAATGTGTTTGGCAACCAGGAAGCAGTGCAAGAGGATGCACTGCTTGGATTAGAATACCTAGCTAAGAATGTCAAAATGGCTTTCATTCCTGAATGTATGTCTGTTCTTGATTTCATGTACTGTTATGCTGTGTGATTCACTCATTACTTACTGCTGTCCAACACCATAAAAAAATGCTTAGCTGAAAAGGCTGAAATTAGAGGAATTTTTCTTTTGAATTTAGTGTGGTTTGAGTCTTTGAGAAAAAAACCTAATTGCAACTCTGACTTCCTGCCCACACAAAACACATAAATGCCCTCTTCCTGCCAGTTAGATAAGCTAACTATATATATATATAACTATAGCTATTTGACCATCAAAAAGGTTTTCACAAACTAGCTCTTTCAAACATAAAAGAATATTATCTGTCTCTACTGGACTAGTAGATGAACTGAGCATCAATTTATGTTATTTATTAATCAGTATACAAAGATATACAAGAAGCTACATTACTCCATGGATTTTATTAAAGGGTTTTCTCTGGGTGTTAGTATAACCAGTGCATTCCTGGATGAATGACTCTTGCAAGGACAAGAATTGGTGCACTCTGAAGCTACTCTGCTCCCTACTTCATGGCTTTTAATTATATTTAAAAATAAAAATAAAAATAATACATCCAACTGTTTAGCAGACAGAAAACTACATTGAGAGTGAATTCAGGGGTTTCCTCAAGGAGGAAGACAGGAAGTCTAAAAAATAAAGCAGGTACAGGGAACTTCAAAGGGAAATCTAAGAATTAAAAAAAATACACTAAGAAAGGACATACAGATAGTTGAAGAAAAAAGGCAAATTATTCATCTGTGAGGCATTAAAAATTAAATGCAGTTTTTAATGTATGAAATTATGGGAAGTTCTAAGCAAGACTATAGATTATGTCTTTTTAATTAGAAATATATTTTCCACAAGCTGGAAGTGCCAATGCAGACTTGGAATTTGTTAATATCCTTTCTATTGTCTTTGCTTTGAGAAAAGAAAAAGGGGGAAAAAATGATAACAACACATATAAATTGAGGGATTTTAAAAGACCTTGATCAGAATACTATATGTAATTCAGGAAAAGAGTTCTTTCTGGTTGGTTACTGGTAGCATTATACACAGAATAAAGATTTAGATTGATCACTAGGCATTGCTATTCCATTATTAATAGAAGCACAAGATTCTATTACAGTAATCCAAATGTCAGAAAATCCTTTGTGATGTTGTGTTATTTAGAAAGTTAAGTAAAACACCAATGCAGTACTCATTTATGTATACAAACATACATAAACAAAAAAGGGATTGCAACCTAGCATTGTTGTACGCTTGTGTGGGTGTACACATGCACACACATGCACAAGGTGTGTGTAAGGGGGGGAAGAGCATAAGAAAAAGGATAAAATCTGTTTTCAAGAAGAAACGCTAGAATCATGCGCAAACTCTTAAAGAAAATTACATTAAATAAATACATACCTTGGCATATTTACAAGTTTGCATATAGATAAAAGCCAAGGTCTAGTCAAAATATAAAACCTGATTTACCTACTAGCTCTGCACTGCTAGGCACAATTAGATATTAAACACGTCATTCTAACACTAAAAAACTGACTAGCTGCAAGTCAGAAGACATTCATAAAATCCATACAGATTAAGTCATTCCATGCTGTCTTTAGCTCTAAGAGCTCAGATAGAATGAATAGGAATGATTTAGATTTCACAAATAATTAAAAGTGCTCCCTTTATTTCTCCTCCCTCACTTCATTCCAGTGAGAAAATAATTCTCTATATGAATATCAAAATTATTGATACTAAAAAGCATTAACACATTAATTTTTACATGACCACAATTGTACAAATCTCAATGAAATGTAGAGAACTAAAATCTATCACGGCTATGAAATTTATTCTTTCTGTTTACTCAAAGTATTGGACAATGGTGTCATGTCATGCTAAAGAAACACAATACATTCTCACTCATTTTATTCCAGACTGGCTGTTGTCATGTTCTGAAGAACACTCAAAGACTGAGCTAGAGAGCAGTAGTTAAAAACAGCAACTGGCTGTCAGTGGTGTAGTTTGTCATTGTTACACAGACAAAAGGCAGACTGTCACAATAAACAGCATTTATTCATTTCAGATTTGTGGCTTAGGGCTGAGGAAGGGGAGGTGTCCTTCGTAGTAATTGTAAAACACATAAATAATAATAGTAGTCTGCAAATCGTATATCAAAGAAAACAGTGGGAGTTGGCAGTGATGGAGGCAAGAAAATGGATGATTCTAGCACAACCTAATTTACAGCTCTTTTTTAAAAAATACAGTTTTTCTTTCATAAGAGCAAAATTGAATGTTTTGTATTAACTGCTTTTATGGTAGGTAAGCAAGACAGAACATCTAAATCATGGCTTTAATGACTTATTTTAAACAAACTGCTGAATAGCTTTTTAAACATGATTTTTCTACTCAATTGCTGTCAATTTTATTAACTTAATTTTACTAATGAAACCATTTTATATTGATATTGGCATCACCTCCTCTAGCTTTTTTGCTTAAAAAAATTTAAGGAAAGTGTACTGCTCTATGAAAATAGTCTGGATTGGTATTTGAATAGAAGAGGCTTCTTTTACTCTACCTCGATGCTTGTGTCTGTTTTTTTGGGATGGCTCAAATGCCTAATAATAAATTTTTATTAATAATTTCACAGAAATTATAAAGCAAACTAATTTTCTAGAGGTTGGCATTTAGATATTTTTTTTAATTTGAGTGCAAGTTTTAGGCAGCCACTATCACCTTTCTGTCTTGTAAGCTCCTGTCCTGATTAAGAAGGCTGAAGTCTGAGCTCAGCAACATATATCAACTGGACTGCGACACACCCCAGCCAACCTTTTGAGGATGTGCAGAAATCTGGGATGAGGAGTGAGGAAAAAAAGATGCCAGCAATTGAAAAGGTGCTCCAGATTAGAGGAGCTAATTTACTACTGCTCGATGAAAGTCCTGATTCATCTCATAACTGCTGCTGATGCTGTCCAGAATGAGGATAATATTTATTAGAAAGCAACCTCTTCTTACATACCCAGAAAAGACAGATGGATACGAATTTTTCTCTGGCGAACCACACAATGTTCACCAGATGGAAACAATACTCCCTATACAGTTTCTCAGGCATTTTTGCCTACAAATCCTTCCTTCCCAGCACGTCTCAAATCCTATCAGGAGCAAGGGCATTAAAGGGCTAAGGAAAGGACAAGTATGTTGGAGAAACTGAACTTGTATTTGAGCACGGATCTCTTCTGTGAAAAATTTTATATAATTTGCCTGAGAGAGAATAGAGTGAAAATGATCCTCTGTATTGAAAGAGCGGAGCATCATATCAGTATTTCAACAACTAAATATTATCACAGCTGTTACTGCTTTGGGTATACTGGAGAAGTAGAGCTCAGGAGCTGCCAGAAGCAACGTGCCTGGGAGTGCAAGGGTAGTTTTCTGAAGAATGGGTGCACATGACCAGATCCAAGATAAGTTTTGGTGATTCTTGCCTTAATAAGACAGGATTTTTCTTAATTGACTTTAAAATTGAAAAAGAGGCCCCAGTTTGGGCAGTCAGGGTGTTAATATACGTGAAAATGGGACAACACATGTAAAGCTTTACTCGCTTAATACCTATAGCTAGAAGAAATAAGAAAAAGACTGCTAAAAAAAAAAATTTGGAAAACTAATTTCTAACCATCTTTTTAGAAAAGATTAGTAAAATTAGAAAAATATATGTTCTAAGATTAAAATATCCTCGAAAAAGGAATGGCAAAATTTGGGATTATTTTTAAACAAATAAGTACAAAAGGAGGGGTTTAATCCTTCTAGAAGGGACATTTTCAGTGCAAGATACACTGCACTGCTGTAACCTTCAATCTTATTGCTAAGAACAACAAACAGCAACTTGAAAATTCAAACCCAGAATTTATTCAGAATTACTTAAAGCAGTAAGAAATCAGAGCATAACACTTCTTTAGTTAGAAAAGATGTACCTGGAAATAATGAAAAAATTCTCACCTATACTGGCTTGTTATTGACTTTTTAGAGGATCTCCTGAACATTTCCAACCCCCTTCCATCCACCTGTATAGAATTAAGTACATACATATGTAGGTATACAGGACTACTCTTCTGGGTTTGGAATACTGTCTAATTTAAGCTTAAAATGAGAAAACAAAAAATTCATAGTATGCCTCTCTCTTATGCAGATTACTAAGATCCTTAGTTTCCTTTTCTTGTAAAATCTGCTTCTGCTGTCGTGTTACAAAAGCCTGGAATGCTACACTTGAAAAGACTGAATTCTGGGGTACATTTTCTTAGTTGACTTTTGCCTTATAAAAAAAATCTTAAAAATTAAAAGTTTATTCTGCTGTATTCTTCATAAAGTCAATCCCTTTTACTCAGGAATGAAAGCTTATATGTTTGAATATTTGATTTTATCCCACTTTCAGTTAGGGGCATGGTGTTCGGAGCATCGTGTACGTAGTTATTCAGAGTGACAAACACATGCCACCATTAAAGAGAGATGATAACCTTCATTCTAATTACATTAGTACCCCATTTCTCTCAAATGAAGGCAGATTTCCCGTAACAGGAACAGCTAAGCACAAACGTAAATGGATCAACAGTGTCACTCATAAACTGTGATAAGGGCCGGTGTCGGACAGTGGGCAATCACTCATGCAATAACACAATCACTCTGCAGCTAATGTGTGTCACGACTGATTCGCAGGGAAATTTCTGAGACCAGAATTTGCATGGTCTGTTTGAAACTTCCCTGAGCTGAATACCTAGCATTTGGCTTTCTAGTGAGAGTTGTGACAGTAGCACTGCTCACAGCAAACTGCCACTGTCGTTTGTTCTGCTTCAGTGCTGTTTGACTGTCACAGCCTGTCATGTAGGAAGAAAGCACCGCATCTAACCCCCTGTGACAAGGTTTAATCACCCCTATTACTCCTATTGGCTGCTCAAGCCACCTTCGGGTGTGCAGCACACAGTTAGAGATCTAAAAAAATGCTTGCTTTATAAATGGAAAGGCAAAAATCTGGTTTGAGCTGATCAAGCTTCTAACACATCATTGAAAGGAACTAGAAAGGTTAGACAAATAATACTAACACAATGCCTAAGATAATTTTTAAATTTTCATATCTCTTATTTATTTTTATTCAAGATCACTTTTTTTAATGGATTTTAGGTATTCAGAATCTGAATTAATTGCCATTTCTTTCTTGCAATCATTGTTACAATGTGGACATGTGTGGAAAACAGTCACATTTTTGATGACAAAATAAAGTGACAAAGTTAAATATTGTATCACAAGGTATACCTGTCCAAGTGTTAATGCTGGGCCAAAGGGCAAGGGGAGGAATGCTCAGAATTAGCCTTGTACAAAGGAAAGGTTTAGTTTAAGCCTTTCTTGTGCAAATCAGCACGAATTATTGAAACATCATATACACTTAATCTATCTAATGAAACTGTTTAATTGCTGTTCCATGCATCTTCATGCTAGTTTTAAGGATGCACTTAAGACTGCAGTCCATATTGTATCTAAAGCCTGAAGGTCAACTCTTCTGATGTTTTTGCTGACATCCTTGTCCAGAAGCCTAGGCAACATAGACAAATCAGATTTTGCACATCAACAAATCTGTTTGCTTAAGCTGGTCTTATTAAATCCATGGTCTATTTGCTGGGACAAAAAAAATTATTTTAAGATGAAAACATATTAACCCACTGTGAGTTTACCTTTAGCAAGGTAATCCAGAACTTCTAATTACTCCAGCAGGCTAATTCTTAGGCCTGATAAACAATGTTAGTGTGAATTTTTTAGCTGAGAGATTTTTTTAAGCTTGTGAACATAATTAACACTGGTGTTATTCATATTGATATGTATTTGTAAATATCACATTCGTTTTGCAGAGACTGGGCAGGAAAAAGGTATAACCTGACAGAGCAGATAACTTAGTGGATCAACAATATAGCACAAGGATTTGTGCTTATACTCTTTTCGCCCAGTTTCAGAAAGTCTATGAGCAAATGCACATTCTCTAGAACTCAATATGACACTAGCTGGCCTCTCATACATGGTTCAGAACCTAATAAGTAATCATTCCACTTTCATCATACACATATAAAGGTTCCTAGAAATTAGGGATAAATTTTTTAAAGAGATGGACTTAAAAAACCCTCATAGGTAGAACCGTCAGTACTCCATTGTATTGTGACTAAAATGAACTGTTTCATTTTCTTTTCTAACCAGTGATTTCAGGTGAAATAAAATAATCTTGAGGCAGAGTATTTTAAAATATGCAAAAAGCATGAGAATGTGTAAATGGGTGGAAAGTACATTACATAAGAGTTTTAAATTTTAATGAACACTTTATCTTCTGTCCAGCTAAGAGAAAAAAAATCAAGTTGCCAGTGAAGTTTCAGTGTTCCCTATAGATTCTCGTCCTGACTGACCAAATGTAAAAGACCCTTCATTGTGTAAAACAAGTTTATTGTGTTTATAGCAGCTTATGTCACTTTTCCATGTACAGTTCCAACCTACATTATCATTCCCCCAGCCAGAATAACACTACTAGGAGTGCCACAGATTTTCTATTATTGAAGACAAAAAAGTAATTTTTGATTTCTTTCTTTGAAACACCTGTGAATTATCATCTAGAAACAACCAGTTATACCACCTAACCAGCTATATACAGATGGATGTAGGTTGCTGCAGCTAACCCATCATTAGAAAACCATGCATGCCCATACTTATTTCTGGTGGGTTGCAATGCCAGTTCATCAGCTACATTATGCTACACATGTTCTCCTTCGTACCTTCTGTCCACTAATTTGACTTGATGTTCTCTTTCCCCAATTTGCTTATCAATTCTGAATGACAATAAAGGACATATCAATACCACACTGCTTCTTCTTTCTGTATAGTACTTTCACCCTGAAAGTAAGTTCATTAAATTTGAATCCTGGACCACCTATCTGACAGATCTGGTTTCTCAAGTTGTCCAGTCACATAAAATAGTTTCAACATTTTCGTAGATTGAAAGGGATGAATGTTTTTTTTACTTTTTTCTGCCACAAGGTGTGGCACTGACAATTAAATAAATAATAATATTAAACTTCTAGATCCACTTTTTCTTAAATAAACCTACACAATATTCTAGGCAAGGATATTGATACGAATATTTGGATATGAATCATAATAGCAGATTTTCACATCAGGTATTTGATTCCATCTCTGAACTCTGAAGCCTCTGCAGTGTGAATGGCAGCAGGAAATGGCTTTCAAACTCTTCCTAACAGATGGAATAAAATCTGCCAGGTTATTAAATTACCACACAACTACTTTTAGTTTCCATTTCTAAATCCTTTTTTTTTTCTTTTGTCATATAATACATCATTGCTAATCAAATCTCAAAAGCATTACTATTTTGAAAACTGAAGCTTGAACTGGCAGTTTATTATTCTTTGCCCTGAACATTTTTTTTTGCTGTTTTATTTTTCTACTAAAGCTATGCAACATTTATACAAACTTGTGTACTACAAAAATGGAGAAAGTCAAAACATCAGTTTATAGGACTTAGATGTTTTAAAATTGTTTCAGCAATGAATAATTTATGTGAATCCTTATCTAGACTTAGCAGTCTAAGATTAAAGAAAATACTGAAAGCTATTAAGTAGAAATGGCCTCCTGATAACTATGAAACAAAAAGCAAATTCCTTAACTGGCTGCGGTAAATCATATCAGAATAGAAACATACTTTATTTTTGATGAATTATACTTAGAAAGAAGAGGAAACTATTTAACTGTTGAAAAGATTAAACCAATTGTTTCCTCCTGTGAACTCTGTCATAGTGACAGATTTTTGTAAGTGCATAAAGAATCCTTTGAAGGCAAATTTGCTTGTAATTCAAGTGTTGTGGAAAAAAATTGTCTCCTTTTTCATGTACTAACCTAAACGCTAACCCTCTTCTTTAGAGGTCTATTACTACTGCTACATCTACGCTACAGTACAGAAGTGATAATACAAAAAAGGAAGCAATTAACATGGTTTGTGAGTATTACCATAGCAAACAATGCAACACTGAAAAGAAGTATATTAGTTGTAACGTGATTAAGTCAACTAGCAAATTATGGTTTTACTTAAGGACAAACTTCAATCATCAAAGGAGTCAAATAGCAACTTGCAAATTGTTCTCATATCTGATTTTCAGTAGTGCATCAGGCACCAGCCAGCCTCAGCTTGAACAGGAAAATGCAACTGAAAAAAACCCAAACGGAACACACAGATTTAGATTGCAGTGATACTGTGCAGCAGACCTGTGACATCTGGAAGATGTATTGATTTACACCATTGCCACAAAGGCTGTGTAAAATGATCAGGAAAACCCCCACATTTTAGTTGAGTTCTACTGAATCTCACAACCGAGAAGAAATAGTTTTGGGATTTTGTGGATACCATAATCTGACTGGTATTGCTCAGCTACAAACAAATATCAAATGTATCAACTGATGAGGCTTCTAACTTTCCTCAAGATGAAAATTGCACATGCATCTCAGTTAAGGCATGGAACCTGCTGAACTCTTTCCAGTCAGACATAAACTTTGCAAAATGGACCATAAGGTATGGTTTCTTGGTAATGGGAAACATCAAGCATTGTAAGATTTAACTACCTGGAGTTTTCTACCTATATCATACAACCAATGAAGATCCAGAAAAGTATCAATACTCATCACTTTTTTCAACCTTTCCAACTGTTTACAGTACCTTTGATTTTTGTGCTTTGTAGTGGAGAAAAACAATGGGAGTTCTCTCCCAATTCTGTATTTTTCACCAAATTAAAGAATATGCTGAGTTAGAAGGAACACACAAGGATCTTGTCTTCTTATTGACTTTCTGCTTTCAAAGATCAGAGGGAAAAATAAAAGAAAATACAATTTTTTAAAAAGCATTAGACTAAGAGATGAATTTGAAGGGCTCTATAAATAATGTGTCTTTTGGAAAGGTGTCAATAAGAAAGAATGGAAAGAAGAAAAATTGTGTTTTCTAAGGGTAAGTGTGATAACAAAGCCTACAATAAATGTAAGGTAGTTAAAAGAAATGTCACAAAGCCCTTTCTTTTCACTAAACAGAACTAAACTACACCTCAAAGTAAGAATATTGGGATCATTTCTTTGTCAGAGCTGTATGTTTTCTGTTTATTTTAAGGAAAAGGGTAACAAAATAACATCTTTCAAATCTCCCAGAAAAAACTATCTTCAAAGTTGATTTGAAATCTAAGTCTAAACACAATATATTAAATAGAAAAAAGAATATTTTGTGATAGCCTTTTCAACAGTTTATTGGAGGAGTAATTAGATATAGGAAAATTATAATATGTCTTTTTAATTTTTAAATTTAATATTTTGCAGTTATTGCAATATGATATAGTATTGTTTAAATTACAGCATAATAATTCATCCCTGCACTATGGCACTATGCCTTTGGTCTCTTGCCTAGCAATACAATAGACAAGAATTATTACATTTGCAATTCACACCCTGTCATGACTTATTGCTTAATTAAAGCATGACACGACAAATAATTTGACTGTTACCATAATAGATTATTATCCCACCTAACTTCTTTTAGTTTTAAAAACCACTCTTTTTTTTTTCCTACATACACTGAGAAATATGAGAAGAAATATAAAAGTTTCTTTATCTGTAAAGTGTAAAGAATAGGTTTAGGAAGAATAGCTAAGAACACAACTTTGTATTTTTTATTTGAGACATTCCTAGAGTAAACTTGGGCATTTTTTGTTTTAGCTTAATTTTGCTTCAGGAATTAAATCCCGTAAAACTTTGCAAAACAATTAAGATTCAAATATCAGATTAGGTGGCTGCCTGTATTTTATTGTAGTGCTTGGCTACCTAAACGATAAAATTATATTATTTTGGTGAATTCTAATTGGATACTAAAAGAACTAGGGTGAGGTTATATTATCTTTAAATTTCCAGTAGCCAGTTTAATTTTTTTGTAATACACCAGTTAGATACTCTGTGTTCACTCTTAAACATATTTTTCAGAAATAAATTTGAATCAGTTTCTAAGATCTCTTCCTTTTGGTGTTTCTCATACTGAAATCTGAAAATGTAGAATAAGTAATCTGTTGGTATTAAAACACATCTGATTATACCTAAAAATTGAATAGGCAAAACTCATTAAACTTAATTGAAACACTAATCCATGAGATGAAATGGAAAAATGTGTCAACAGTTGTAAAAACAAAATTTGATATTCCATCTTGCATTTAAAATATTTTAATTATTGTTAGATATTTTATTAATGTCTTCATGTGACCTGAAAGTGTGCGATACAACACAGCCATTTTGGCTATGAGTAATCCTTTGGTTTTGGCAACTACCAATTCAAAAATAAAATATGAAAACATGAATTGCTGAAGTTTTTTTGTGAACAAAAGCCTGAATTTATTGAGAAGAGATACAGGCAATGCATAAAACATGCATACAAAAAATTGTAATGTGGAAATTATATATGCCATACCTAATAGATGTCCTACCAGTTTCATATGGTATCAAGGTGCAATTTAATGAGGTTCCACTGAACCCTGTATGTCTTCAAGGTGACTGGGTTGTCCCTGGAACTCTCTCTCTGCTATAACTATAAAATGTCTATGGTGTGACTGTGATATAACTGAAACAGCTGCAGTCTTCGATCATATGCTGGTAGTTTATGTACAGATGCAGAATGTGTAATAAGGGCACACTTTATTAATTTGACTGATGTTCTGTTATTTTACTGGTTCCAAAAGCCAAAGGAGACTAGGCTGCACCATGTTACCCTCAGAGTAATTTATTGTTGCAGCTATTCAAAATGAAATACCTATCATTAATGTCTAATTGATTACTATAAGCAAGAGGCATACATTGGCCTCAGTTGATCTGACATTTGCTATGATCTTTAAAGCTGCTCTTATAGCTAGAACTATTATTTTGAATTAGCACAAAACACATTTTAACTATAGTTTAAAACTGCTGCCAACACTCTGGATGTATGCATATGTTTTCTGTTAATAGCCATTTCTACATATACACAGTCTAGTGAAACTTACAGTGAGATTTTACCATTCCCTAAGTATAAAACTCCATACATTCTGAAGGTGTGATAGCAAAGTTAGACCTGCCAGACTAGTGGCTGTATTATGTTGTACAGAAACATCTTTGTTCTCCTTAACAAGAAAAAATATTTTTTGGTTCTACCAAAGTGTTTTAACCAATTCATCTTCCTCAAAGTAGCCAAATTAGAGTGGAAAGAATGCACATTGCATGTCCAGCAATTAAGAGAAAAATTTACTTATTACCTAGATATTATGCCTCCATACACGCAATATGGAAATCACAGTAACATTACAAATTATAGGTAAGTATAAAAGTTGGTTACTTTGAATGATGAGTTATATTAGAAAGAAGATGAAATTAACATTCTCACAAAAGATCTACTAATAGTTTTGCAGTAATTCCTAGAGCATAAAATTATTCTAGATATGAAGAACACTTAGAATAACCAATTTTCTAGTAATTTATTTTTTATTTCCCACTTTTTCCTCTAGCCTCCATTTATATCTTTGTACTCCTAACTCTAAATTTAAGTTTTGCTTCACTTTGTCCTCATATTTTTATTAAAGGAATACAAACGTCTGGACTCTAAGTCACTCCGCTCCCATAATCCCAGTTGGCTTTATTCTCTAGTCTTGCACAGGTAATACACATTTTTAGAACCTTGTTGGACACAAAGGGGATGTTGCAAAGTCAGTGTACTGCTTTGATGGGATGGCTCTCTGTCCAGGACCTCCCTTACATAATCCTTGCTTTAGTTCTCTTTTCAGTCCCTTTCTCTGTGACCTTTATGCAGCACCTGAGGAGTAAAACATCTCAGAATTTCAAGGCCCCAGTTCACACATATAAATGTTTACATTTTTCCCATGGATCTGTTCACTTTTCATTGAGATACAAACAGCTAGATCTGTTTCTATTCTAGATTTAAGGGTCTGTCATTAAGCATTTATACTTTAATCTTCTCCAGTATGGATATTCCCCAAAAAAGTGTAATTCCTTTAGCTCTCAAGCTTAACCCTTCCAAATAATCTCTGACTTGTTTTTAGAATCCTAAAATATCACTTCTGTAATACCTCAAAATTTTTTTCCCACACCTTGAATACTTCCAACTTCTAGAAAAGAGCATAGATACCAGGTAAATGCAAAATACAAACATTGAAACTGAACAGATTTCTCTCATGAAAGTCTGATGCCTATTTCACGAGCTTCATTTTCACTGAGATTTGTTATGTCACCAAAAATTAAAGCTATAAATAAGGAATAAATAAGTTAACTTTAAAGTGTGCCAAGTTATCAAATCAAAAAAAAAAAAAAAAAAAAAAGTCATGGTCAGATAGAATTTCTAAGACCAAATATCTTGGTTTTGCACCCTGGATTACTTTTAAAAATATATATAAATCCTTATGTAGGCATATGTTTGGCATCCTTTCCATTTACTTTTTTTTTCCCCTTGGCTGCTTCTTGTACTTCCTATATATCATTTGCAATGAAATTGCTCTGCCAAATATCTCTCTGATACATACAAGTGCCCTTTATTCCTCTCCATCTACCATATTCTTATCAGTATCTAATTGTGGACTTCAGCTCAGATCAGAATACTGGACTTTATTGAATTACTTCATCTTAACTGACTGCAGAAAAATACAGAGTTAAATTAAACACAAAGAAAAGTTCATTATTGAAGTACTAAATTGAATCCTAGATATAAGTAATTGCTTAACAAATATTATAAAATCTCTGATTCTGACTGTCAAAATTAAGAGAACATTTAAGATAAGCCACTACTCGCACATTGAAATATCTCATTTTAAAACTACACAGCTTCTTTTCAGAAAGCATATATTGCTATATAACACTATTTGCCATTCAAAGCACTGCCCACTGACTTATAATGTATTCTTTTTTTTTTTTGAACAATGAATAATGTGCCATTATTCAACTATATATCACTGAATTAAAAATGCTAATTTTCATAGCAAAAAAGAATGGTACATCTAAAATCTGAAGAGTCGACGCCCAGTCGATTTTCCTCCCACCTCAAGAAAATATGTAAGACTGCAAAATAGCTTATGCTCTTCTGTTCTCCTACCTTTTCTGATGAGTTGGTTGCAGAAAAATTTATAAATGGAAAGCTCAATTAGTGCAATTTATGTATCCTTGGATGTCAATCATTACTGTTGAGAGGTGGGACTTTCAGGATCTCTGTGCATTAATTAAGAGCTCATCTTTAAAGAGTAGTCATTACACCTAAGGACCAAAAATAAGTTTTAATTAGAGTCTAGAAGACAATATGCCATCTACTTATGAAACTAGTTCTTTAGTTAAAAAATGATCAGTTACAGGACATTATTAGTTACAATGCAAAGGGCATAAATCTGTTGCTTGCACCTTATTTTTAGAATGGAGAAGCATTTTTGTGCACGTAGGTCTGCCTAGAAAAAGTGAGCAAGTTCTGTAATACTGTGTGGGCACCACTCAGATTTCAGCCAGGTTGTGCAAATGCCAGTAGGATTGTTAGACCCTCATATTGATGCTAGGCTGATGTTGAAGGAAGGCTATTACACAGCTGAAGTTAGATTATATTTCTCTCTCATAGCCAGGGTTTTATTTGCCCAGACCATCTTCTGACTTCTGCTGCAATAGGCAAACCAATGCAAATTCAGCAGAAGGGGGCAAACGTGCTTCTGCAATGCATCAGTTTAATCTACCAACTGATACAGAATGCAAGCAGTTTTTGGCTGGCATTAGACATATCAAGGCTCAGGAAAGGTTAAAAACTGATTGGGCTAAATGGTGTCAGCTGTCTGAGAGAGCTTTCCTTGTGGCATGACTTATCTGAGGACAATCAAACATTCTGCCTAAGATTCACTAGGGAAATAATGTATAAATAATTGATTATATCATTCATAAATTAAAGGAAGGAAAACAAATTTTAAAAGCTAGTCTGGAAAATAAACATGTCAGCTAATAACTCCAGCATGAAAAGGGGTAAAACTAAGAAGAAATAAGTTAACATTCTAGAGAACAAGAAAAAAAACTTGTTGGGCAATGGTTGAAATAAGAAACATAATGTACTTATAAAAAAAACCAAAAGACAAAAAAAAGTTCCAGTATGGAAATAAAGACGGAAAAACAGTCATAAAATGGTCATAAAAATTCAGTGTTACAAATATTTCAGTTTCTTGAATCACTGAAGTTAACATATACTTAACATAATATAACTAATAATAATTAAAAAAGGTTATTTCACAGAAAAAGAGCAGAATGGGAAGGCACATCAAAAAGAGGAAAAGATTTACTATGCATCTGAGAATAGCAGAACAACTGCTATGACCTTCATTGCAATTATATTTCATGGTCTTTTCCTAAAGTATTTGGAAATACCTCTAAGAGACATATATTTTTCTCAAACACTTTTTTGAGAAACACATGCTGTAAATTGCCAATCTAACCAATATACCTGAGGGGTAATGAAAACCAGCAGCAAACTTAACAGCAAAAAGTCTGTAGCTATTCCTAGTAGGTAGTCTAAATTGTTTTATTCTAAACAACAGTGAGTGATGAAAGTAATACCAGAGTGAAGGAGGAAGACATTCAGAAAAATGTTAATAATACTTCATGCTAATGACATTCAGAAAATTAATGTTAATACAATTAATATATATTTCTTACATTTCATGCTCAAATACTTTCTTGTAAATTTTTCCAGCCAAAAATTGTTTTCTACATAATAGACGCAGAAGCACCCTCCAGCATGTACTGACTTGGAATATTGCTGTCTTTACTTGTAGATTTCAGTGAGTAGATTCAGATCGTCAGATATGCTGGCAGTACACAGCAATACAACCCTGAGAGTACTGAAACTTACTTTTTAAAAGTTTAACTTTCATTCTGTGAATTGTATTACAGTGCAAAATAGAGTATATTCTGCTATGCATATAGGTACATTACAAATCTGGTATTTACTTCTCTGTAAGCCAAGTTATTTTTTGCATGATAATAAATTTCAGGAAATACCATGTTTAATATTGGCTGGTACCATGGGTAGGTAGTTTTAAATGAAAACAGAAAGGAATTTATCCAGGGCTTGTCACTTGTATTCTTTGAACTGAAGAAAAGTGCTGAGTCTTGTTATCTGTGGTCTCCTGCTAGTCACATTTAGCACATTTCTTGTCAGCTGCTTCTCTTGATTAAGAAGAAGGCAAAGATAATAGACACACTAAACTCCAGAAGAGACAAAGAATCTTTGTTCCTCTAAACAATTATATAAATTTTTTAATGGTTTAATTTGTTGTTATTCACAAGGGACAATGCCAAAAGCTGAACCAGAGGACTGCTAGCAAAGTACAGATTGCATGTTAGCAGCATGGTGCCTTCTCAGTCCTTCATGTTTCCTAGTTTGCCTCTTCTGAACTCATACTACAATACGTTAGTTTGGAAGCCAGACATAAAAGAGGCAAAGTCAGACAATAAAATCTGGGTGATCTGCTGAGCTGTGACTGAGATTTGTGACCTACCTTAAACTGAGTCAGATTCAACAACAAGACTTCTTACAAGCAGCTCTCACCAAGAGCCTGGCAGAATGTCAACACAGTTGCACTAAATATTCAATACAAAACTTGTACATTCAACACAAAACAATACATGACACGTGGTGTCATGTATTATCATTAAAATAACTTATAGCTAGATAAATTCTAGCTATAAGTGGAAAGGATAACAAAAACTGCAATTCCAAAATGTTTCTTAGCAGTGAAGAATGCTATACAGCAATTTAATTATACTGGACAGGCAATTAGAAAGAGGAACAATACTAACATTAAGTCAGGCACTCTCCTGGCCAACTCTGAACCCTTTATTGAAGGTTAAAAGTTTAATGTCTTGTTCAACATTCCCTTTTGTGGTCAAAAGAGTAAAGGAAAGACACTTCCAGATGTCACACCAGACTTAAATAAGCTACTATATTTTCACTTGTTATAGTGGAAGCATTGAGCATCAAGGCTCCTAACTTGAGCATGTTGGAGAGTTCTTATATTTACTTGCAATTAATCTATATCATACAGTTAGATTTTCAGAGGTGCCGAGGAAATAAATTTCAATGCAACATTAAACATTTATCTGCAAATTTAGATGTTAACAGGAGATATAGGTAGGGATTTCCTAACTTCTATAACACTAGCCAAATGCTGACGGACAGTCCTTATTTCTATTGCTACCGATCAGTGCGTTTCCCGCTCCCTATCACAAAATTAATACTGACTATGTGACCAACACGTCTGTCCTTGAACAGGCAGCAGTCACGAGCATTGAGGCCATGCTGCTGAGAACACAGCTGCGCTGGGCAGGGCACGTCTCCAGGATGCAGGACCATCGCCTCCCTAAGATCGTGCTCTATGGGGAACTTGCCACTGGCTGCTGCAAGAGAGGAGCCCCAAAGAGGAGATACAAGGACTGCCTGAAACAATCCCTCAGCCTTGGCCATATTGATCACCACCTTTGGTCTACCCTGGCCTCCAATCGGGAGGCCTGGAGACACACCATCTATAACGCTGCTGCTGCTTTTGAGAACACACGCAGGATCACTCTCGAGGAGAAAAGACAACGCAGAAAGAATTGCGTCTCGTCGATATCACCTGGGGAGTCTTTCTGCTGCGCCTTCTGCAACTGGACTTGTCTATCTCGCACTGGCCTTTTTAGCCATCAGCGCGCTTGTAGCAAGCGTGAGTAGAGCCCTTCTCAAATCTTCATTCGCGAAGCCTAGCCATGAACATGAATCAACTGATCAGTGCATTTCCCGCTCCCTATCACAAAATTAATAACATAAAAAAGTAGAAATACTTTTCTATTTATATGAAAGTGTATTTGCTGTCTTTCATATGGTTAGTATTTTACTCTTTAGAGGAAATACCAAATTACTCTATTTTGGTTCATTTTATCCTGCTGAAACTTTTTTTTTTTTTCTCAGAAAGAGATCAGAACAATGAAAAAAAATGATCCATTTATCCCTATGTCTGTGTTATTTACTCCAGTCAAAGATAAATTAACATTTTAATAAGATTCCTGAGAGTCTCCAATAAGAAATAACTTTAGAGTGTGGCCAAGAGGCCTACAGGACACATACTTGCCTTTCTATCTAGAAACAGGAAATGGGTTTGGAATTTAAGGATCAAAGTTTATTCTATGCAAACTGATTACTCTTGAAGAAACACTAAGGATCTAAAATTCTAGCTGAATATCAATATGCTCACACAAGAGGTGGAAATAAGTCAATGAAGATAATATGTAGCTTTTAACCCCTAGCAACATTTCTTATCTTTAGCAGTTTCTGCTGAAGCAGTAGTGACATCAGAAAAATATTTATGCAAGAGCTATACAGAAGCTCATAATACAGCACTGGAAAATATAAAAGTATAAATAAAAATGAGTTGAAATTTAACTGAAATGAAATTGTGGCATAGCAAAGCAGAGATCAATTTCTCCTTGACCAGCACTGTTTACGGATCAGCCCTCTTCCTAAAATCCATCCATTTATCATACAACATTGGAGTCACTTTGAAACTGATTCCATTGTAGTCAGCAACACCCAAATTCCAAATGGAAGTTATTAATCAGACAGCAGCACCACAGTGTTTTCTACTGTCAAGACAACAACCACTGCTGACTAATGAAGAAGAGAAGAGTTTGTTTTAAATTACGATACACCTGTATGTGGTAACTTGGGTTTCAGCATTTTGCTACCCAATTATCCTTTCTATTTGTCAACTTTTTCTTAACTTTCCTTGTCTCAATTTCTGTTAGTTCGTAGGATCACAGCAGAAACCAGACAAATTATGTCAACATTTTTCTTTTCTTCATTATCGATTGGGAAATTTTTGTTTGGTTTTAATTATTACATTGTTAAGAATGGAAGAAGTTAAGAACATTATGGTACTATTCTTATGTTATTTTATCATTATAATATAAAAATTTTTATTAATTGTAGGCGACAAAGGAGATATCCATAACAGTTTAGAAATACTTTGTGTTCTTCTATTTGGCTGCTGCCATCATTACAGCTTGCTGGATAAAACTTTGCTAGCAAAAAACCCCCAAATCTATCACAGATAAGATATAATGTAGAAGTTGCAAGACTTTTTAAGACAAGACTATGAAAACTACTAATTGAAAAGTTTCTGTCTATCTGAATTTAGTTAGATTATGTTTCTTTTTCTTTTTGTAATTTTATGATAAAAAAAGATATTAAAATGTTAACAAAAATCTCACAGAAAAGAAGAGGATTAAGCCAGCATTGGAAAAAAAGTACAGGAGAGATACTGAGAATGAAACATGGTTGTGTAGTAACAGTTGAGCTCATGTATGAAGTATCTGGGCTGTTTTAAGCAATGTCATGCTTACTTGTACATGGTCATGCTGCCATGCTCATAGAATGGTTTAGGCTGGAAGGGACCTGAAAGCCCACCTGGTTCCAACTGGTCTTCATATCTCAGAGGTCTTTTCCAACCTGGATGATTCTATGATTCTGTGATCCAAGGGCAGGGACATCTTCCACTACAACAGGCTGCTCAAAGCCCAATCCAATCTGGCCTTGAATCCTTCCAGGAATGGGAGATCCACAACTTCTCTTGGCAGCCTGTGCCAGTGCCTCAAAACCCTCATAGTAAAGAATTGCTTCCTAATATCTAAACTATCCTCTTTCAGTTTAAAGCCATTACTTCTAGTCCTCTCGCTCCATGTCCTTGTCAAAAGAGTCTCTCCAAGCTTTCTTGTAGGTCCCCTTTAGGTTATCGGAAGGATGATAGGTCTCCCTGGAGCCTTGTCTTCTCCAGACTGAACAACCTCATCTCTCTCAGTCTGTCCTCATTGGAGAGGTGCTCCAGCCTCTGAACCTCTTCAAGGCCCTCCTCTGTGCTTGCTCCAACACGAGCGTTTGGGGTACTGGGGGCCCCAGACCTGGATGCAATAATCCAGATGAGATCTCACAAGGGAAGAGAGGACACAGTCACCTCCCTCAGCCTGCTGGCCATGCTCCTTTTGATGAAGCCCGGGATATGGCTGGCTTTCTGGGCTGCAAGGTCACTTTGCCAGGTCATGTTGAGCTTCTCATCAACCAACAACCCCCAGGGCTTTCTCCTCAGGTCCACTCTCAATCCATTCTCTGCCCAACCTGTACTTGTGCTTGGGATTGCCTCAACCCAACTGTAGGATCTTGCACTTGGCTTTGTTGAACTTCATAATGTTTGCACAGACCCACCTATCAAGCCTGTCCAGTTCCCTCTGATGGTACCCCTTCCCTCCAGTGTCTTGACCACACCACACAGCTTGGTATTGTTAGCAAACTTTCTGAGGGTGCACTCAATCCCAGCACCTGTCCCAATAGCGACTCCTGAGGAATGCCACTTGTCACTGGTCTTCACTTGGACATTGAGCTGTTGGTTGAAACTCTTCAACTACGGCCATCCAGCCAATTTTTTATCCTCCGAGTAGTCTATCTGTCAAATCAGTGTGTCTGGTTTACCGAAAGGGACAGTTTCAAATACTTTGCACAAGTCTGGGTAGATGATATCAGTTGCTCTCCCCTTATCTACCATGCTGTAAAAGGCAGGCACCAAATTTGTCAGGTATGATTTGCCCTTAATAAAGTCACATTGGCTGTCACTAATCACTTCTATTTTTTTTTTCCATGTACGTTATTTTCTAGAAGGATCTGCTCCATGACCTTGCTGGCAACAGAGGAGAGACTGATTGGCCTTTAGTGCCCTACGTCTTCTCTTTCTGCTTTTTAAAAATGGGGATTGTGTTTCCCCTTTTCTAGTCCATGGGAGCTTCACTGGACTGCCATGATTTCTCAAATATGATGGATAGTGCCACTTCCTCTGCCAGTTTGCTCAGGAGCAGTGGATGCATCTCATCAGGTCTCAGGGACTTGTGCACCTTCAGATTCCTTAGATGGTCTTGAATCTGATCTTCTCCTAACATTCTTCAAAAAAACCTCCATGACTTTATGGGTCACTGCAGCCAAGGCTGCCCTTCAGCTTCTCATTCTCCACCAGCCCCTCCTTGTTGGTCAGAACAAGGTCCAGCATAGCACCAATTCTTTTTGGCACTTCTATCACTTAGAGAAGGAAGTTATGATTGATACACTCCAGTAACCTCCTGGGTTGCTAATACCCTGTAACACTGTTCCTCCAGCAGATATCAGAGTGGTTTAAGTTCCCCATGAGGACCAGGGCTTGTGAACATGAGACTGCTCCTATCTGTCTATAAAGGGCCTCATTTGCATGGTCCTCCTGGTCAGGCGGCCTGTAGCAGACCCTCACTGTAATTTCCCTGCCCTCCCTTTAATGCTGTCCCATGAGCTTTTGGTTGACTCCTCATCCATCCCCAGGCAGAGCTTTAGCACTCCAGCTGGTCACTGACAGAGAATGCAACACCACCCCCCGGTCTCCCCTGCCTGTCCTTCCTAAAGAACCTCTCCTTCCATTCCAACCCTCCAGTCATAGATGCCATTGCACCACATCTCTGTGATACCAATAAAATCATGTCTCCACAGGCATGCACACATCTAACTCCTCTTAGTTATTACTCATGCTGCAGGTGCTCACATAGAGGCATTTAGTTGTACCCCCAATGAAGCTGACATATAAGTTGATGTGGCTGGAATTACTTTGTTCTGCTCTTCAGTTGCACTCCTGCTGACCTGCGATACCTCTGCAAGCTCTGGGCATCTATTGCTGGCACTGACCTCAAACTGGTAGGAGTGGGATGGATCAAGGTCCCCCTTCCCTGGAAAGTTTCATTTAATGTCTTCTTCAAGAGCTTGGCAAATGTATCAGTGAAGATGCTGTTCTCTTTCTCTGACAGATGGGCTCTATCAGCCCACAGTAAACCAGGTTTCTCACAGTGAGTGCCACAGTGTAAGTAGACAAACACCCAGCTGTGGCACCAATACTGTAACCATTTGTTGATTCACCAGATTCAACTGACCCTTCCAAACCCCTTTCCTTTGACCAGCAGGACTGATGAAAAAACTACCTTGGCTACAGACTCCCATACTGCTGCTTCCAGGACTCTGTAATCCTTCTTTATACTCCTCAGACTGCTCCTGGCTGTATGACTGGTGAATCAAAAGCAGTGGATCACAGCAGTGGATAGTAGTGGATAGACTGTATGAGGCTTGGTAGTCTCCCCAGTATGAACCTCAGGTAGGGAGCACACCTCTCCAGAGGGTACTGCAGGTTGCCAAATGGGTGCCTCCATGGGTCTTGGAAGAGTCACTCACTATTTCCTGCCTGTCGCCTTTTGTTAGTCGCACCTCTTGTTATACAGGGAGCAGGTTGGGCTGCATTATTTGGCCTCGGTCTCTCCTGGTGTGAGGGGTATTTCCTCTTCAGTTTGTAGAGTGGTGAAGGCATTCTATAAGGGCATCTCAGGCTTCAGGGAAGTCTCTGCCTCCTGCTGGTCGTTGCCATTTCAAGCTCCCGTTCTTATGCATTATTGGCCCCCTCCCTACTGTGTGTGTTGTTGGGGGAAGTTTTCAGCTGTTTGGCTGCAGGCTCTGGGTTCACTGCAGACTGCACTTAGAACCAGCTATTTAACTCCTTCTAAGCTTCCCTGATGTTATACAGCCTTATCACCACCTCCTGCAGCTCAGCCACCTGCATGTTCCACTGACCTGGGCAAGAGAACCTATTATGATCAACCTTCTCTGTACTGTGATGTGTTCCTGCAGGGAATGGATAACACACATCTTTATAGGGAGATACTTTTTGTAACTTTGATCTTTGTCACAAAACCTTACAGAATTATATCATTGAGACAACATCAAAATTTACAGTTGGGCTCACCAGGTTCACCTTATCAAAAAAGGAAGCACTGTCCTAGTATTAAGACTAAGAATAGTAAAATAAAAGAAGAAATGGTGGCATATTCTATCTGAAGAAATATTTGTAAAGGTTGTATAAAGGATGAATAAGGTACTGATTGACATGAAACTAGAGCAAGAATTTGAGAGCAGGGCTACTGTTTAAAGTTAGGTCAACCGCTGTATTCAATCCTGCCAAAACTGTTGGTAAGGTCTGTTGCTTGAAATAGAAGCCTGCAAGAGACTGGGAAAGAGACCACAGGTGCAGCTTGCCCCTGTAATGTCATAACAATAAATAAGGTTATCTGTCATGATCAAGCCATATGGAGAAGTCCTTTATACTGTCCTAAATATTTGTTACACATTTATTTAAGGTTACAAAGAAGCCTTAAAATAACATTGAGTTGGTAAGAAGTAGTATGTATCCTATAATTAAAGGTAGTACCACTGTAAATGTGCAGATAAAAAGTGTAGGAAGAATTAAAGGGCATTTTGATATTATTGATTTAAAAGTGATGATACACAACTTTAAAAAGGAAAAACAGAGGACAGTTCAAAATGCTAGATAGTGCAGCAGTCTAGTACTGAAAGCAGTGATACAGCCATCAGTGTCTGGGTATTTATTCCTTTCTAGAGAAGTTATTTAAAACAGAGGCCAGTCTCATCATCATATATCAACAATTTAAACTGTAAGAAAAATAATCTACATTCACAAAACAAACAAACAAACAAACAAAACAAAAAAACCAACAACAACAACAACAAAAAACAAACCCAATCAAGCCCAATCCAAAAAAACCTACCATTTATCCTTTTTCTTGCTAGAAGGGTATACACTCAAGCTTTGCAATTAAGGGTATGTAAAGGAATCTAGCTGATCATGGGTTGATCTGTAGGACAAAAACTAAATTACATCTTAAAGAACAGGATCTGGATTGAGCTCTAGCCTCGCCCTACCTTCCCCTACTGCTGTAGAACACAAAAACTATGTTAAAGAACATTTTTTTTCAGAAATCTGAGTAACCATTACACTTATTTTTCCACTGCTATCTCTTCTTCAATATAGTGCACTCTTGGCATGTTCCTTAAATGTTGTAATGGGAAAATAAATGACAGGTATAATTTCTTTTCTGAGAAGCAGGCAAGTAGATTGAGAAATATTAGGTACTACACTGATAGTCTGCAGTGTGTCTGCAAGTGAAACCAGAACTGAAATTAATTCCAGTTCCTTTGTTGTCTCCCTTATGACCTCTCTGCTGACAACCTCAAAACCCCCTCAACTTTGTAAATATAGAATATGAGTGACCACAACACGTTTGGTACTCGGAGAAAAATCTGCCTGTTATCTGTTCACCACTTTAAATCCACTTCACTGGAAAAGCTCCTGTATCAGCATTTCTGTCTACAATCACAAAGATGCTACAGTCTCAACTATAAACTCAAAAAAAGGTAGCTCCTTCTATGATCTGCTCTTTTCGCAATAAACTTAGCACACTTAATATACTTCTCTGTAACACCACCTTTTTGTGGGCTGCAACATATGAGGCTTAACAATATAGCATCAGAGTGCAATTTTTAGCCTAGCCTTTCCTGTTCTGCTTCACAAAATAAAGGTGACTCTGCTGCCTACCTTCACTGGACCTCACAAATAGAACACCTTTTCAAAGATCACTTTCTAACAGATGAGCAAACCTTCAAAACAAACACGATGTCTTCAAACATAAACACATCTCACCCACTTAGATTTAAGTGTGCAGTTTAATGCAGCCCAACTTACCCAAGACACTTAACCTGAAAGGTTTTGTAGGTTTATGATCAGGAAGAAGATTAAGCAAGGCCTCCACAGCTTTTCTGTGCTACTATTTAGCACCTTTTAATCATTTCACAAGCTGTTGGAGCATTGCCTAATCAACAGAAAGTCAGAGCAGAGTAATAAATTAGCGCTTCTCCACTTGGGCTGGCTGATACTTTAATATGGAGAAAAGTAAAGATCTCATCAAAGTTACTTTTCTTCACCATGAAATGTAAGTAAGGAGAGGGTAATAGCCTTAGAGTCCTTACAGATAGCAAAAGGAAAAAAAAAAACAAAACAACAAAACCAAACCAGAACTCACCAGACTTTGCAATAGGGCCATTTACTGCAATGTAATGATCGATCTCTACATGGTTGGGGTCTTGGGGACTGTTAGTACTGTGGTTGTATCAGGCTCTAATGATTTAGAATTGTAGTATTAATGTATAACTGTAAAGAGTGCTATAAAATCCTGTTCATTTGGGAAAAACTAAACTGTGAGCTGAGAGAATTAAAAAAAACAGACAAGCTGTTACTAACTCTTGTGGATTTTTGAGCAACCTGATACATCTCTAAGAAGGAATTACAAGATCACTATTACAGTTTGTGGAGTGAGAGCTATAGAGAAATTTATAAAGACAATAAATTAATTTTCAAAACTGAGGAAAAAAAAGTTATTTTTTTTCAATGAATCCAGAATGAATCCTGAATTCTGAAGTAGTTTCTGCTTATTTTATCCATTTTCACCTGAATATTACACCTGAGGCAAAATGATTTATGTTCATAATGTGTGGAGTTGTGCATGCTACTTTTACTAGCAGAATCAAAGTTGTAAATTTTCTTATCAGAAAATCAAAATAAAAATAGCCTTATAGGCTGTTCAGTCTGACTAAAGCAGTAACCTTGTACACCAGAAGAGTAATCTACTAGCTTTCTATTAGAATCTGTTAAAGGTGTAAAGCAATAAGGAAATGAAGTCTTTTATTGCCTATAACCTGTGGCTCATAGCAAGTGTGATGTTTTTCTGTGTGCATGACACACTACTTCTGCTTGCAGAATGTAACTAAGGAGAGTGATACCTATAGTAAACTTCCTATTGGTAATTCTAACAGGATGGCTAGATTTCTACTTAAAAATATCTATGCATAAATTTATTATTACAGTTTTCTTATTCAATCATTATCTAAGTCAACAGAGCAATCTTCATCAAGACAGCTTGTATTTATCACACTTCTTGTACTTAAATTGTATGTCACCAAGTTAAGTGAAGTCCAAGGAAATTCTTGATTGATTCTGAAGTGAACCGTATGCTTAGCTACCGACTCAGCAGAAATTAAATTCATTACCAAAATCACTTTTATGTAATTATTATTAAATACTGTTGCAGTTCTTTGGGGGTTACTTGGGGGGTCCTCCTGTCCTGCCGGCTGCTCGGTGAAGGTTTCCAGGGCTGAGGACACCCCTACCCCCGCCGCCCGTCCCTCGTGGCAGGGACGGGCGGCGTAGGCCCTTATGCCAGGAGACAGAGACCACACAGCACGCAGGAAGTCCAGCAGCGAAGAGCAGACAAAGAGAGCTTTATTCAAATCTCCCGCAGCTTATAAAGGCTGCGGGGGAAGGACTGGATTGGCCATTCAGCTAGCCAATCCAAAGAGACAATATAATAACTATGGCAACACAGAAACCAATGAGAGGCGAGTTAGTTCACAACCCCGACAATTCACCCTTTCTTATTTCTAATAAAGACAACATTTGTAATTTTAATGGGATTTAACAATGAAGACTTTCCAGTTGAAACGTGGGATAAAGGTTGATATAAAAATGAGAAAGCGAGTATGATGATTTTTATTGAACTTGGGAAAGCAGATAATTTTAAAATTTATGTTCCTATTATAATAAGATAAATCTCCAAATTAAATTTTACCTGAGTCTGTTTGGGTAAGAGGGATAAAGGAATATGCCGGAATCTGCTCCCCTAGCTTCTCTGAACTGAAGCTAGGTTTGACGGATGTCCCACAAACTCCCCTCTGAGTTTGTGACACCCGGAAAACGCTAAGATTCCGGGCGTTTGCCGACACAGAAGTAGCTCCTGTGCTGCTGCTGACCCCTCCTTCATAGAAGCAGGACAACGAATGCCTATTCCAGGCCCATTTGACAAACGCTGAAGGGACAGGGAAGGGAGCGTCCACCCGACACAGACATAGCATCTGTGCTGATGCTGCCTGCTTCTTCATAGAACATAACAGCGGTGCCTAACACAGGCCGATTTGCGGACGCTGAAAGGACAGGGAAGGGGGCATCCACCCGACACAGACATAGCGTCTGTGCTGATGCTGCTTGCTTTTTCATAGAAGAAACAAAACAGCGATGCCTAAAGCAGGCCGATTTGTGAACACCAAAAGGACAGGGAAAGGAGAACTCTAGCTTTTACTTTTACTGGATCTCTACTCTTCAACTTTACTTTTGAGTGTATTGAATGTGTGTAGATTTCTAAATTAATAATAAAGAACAAGCATGTGAATTTGTTATTAATCAACGAGGGAAAATAAAATTGTAACGTTACCATTGAAGTTTGATTAACTAAAAATTATAATATTGCTATAGGTTGGAGGTAATACATCCATTTCCCGTTATCAGAGCAAATAGGTATTATTAAGGAAAATATGTGCTTAAAACTGCAAGGTTATCTGTCTTTGCTGCCTTTTTTTTTTTTTTTTTTTTTTTTTTTTTTTTTTTTGAAAGGGGCATTGGGTTGGGGGGGGTGGGGAGATGCCGCAGGGTTATCAATGTCGTGCTGCTCCTGGAGTACTCGGGAGAGACAAACAAAAGTGAAACAACGTGGTAATTAGCATATGAACAGAACGGGAGAAAAAAAAAACCGGTTTTGCTACTCCGAAGACAAACTGTAACAAAGAAAAAAAGTTGAGGGAAAAGGTTTGGGGGCTGGGCGGACGGGTCGGCCGCATGGCTGGAGGTGGGAGGTCCCTCGGTGCTCGCTCTCGGTGTATGGAGCCAGAGGCACGTGGTCCGGGCGGCTGCGGCGGGATGGCGGTGGGGCCGGGGCGGGCACGGCGTGGCCGGTCGGGGCGGCTGCAGAGGCGGGGCCGAGGCTGATGGGGGCGAGCAGGCGGGCGGCGTGGGGCAGACACACTCCGGCAGCGGCGGCTGGCTTGCCTTTAAAAAACGCTCCTTCCTTCGTCAGTTTTTGCTCTGCTTTTTCCGTCCGGCGGCGGCGGGGACTTTGAAAATGTTGTTTCTCCATGTTGAACACGTGTTTTACTTGCAGTTCGCGCTGCTACCGCAAGCTCACACCACGCTGCGCTCTCAGCATCGCCATGGCGTGTCACAGCCACTGCCGCTGTGCCGATGCTATAGTGCCTGCCTGCAGTCCCCTCGCCCCTCTGCCCCCCGGAGTCCGCACTTTTGCACAGTCCAATTTTTGGGCACTCGGGCAAAAACGGCACTGCTTTTTTTAAAATGTCTGTTTTCCCCGGCAACACAGAGACAGGATTAGTTGAGGGGGGAGGGGGAGCGAGCCCTTATTGCTTCCACCATTTATATTTTAAAGTATAAATGGAAAGTCTTTACCGATTTCGTGGGCGGAGTTCGTTCACGTTGGGTGCCATTTGTTGCGGTTCTTTGGGGGTTCCTTGGGGGGTCCTCCTGTCCTGCCGGCTGCTCGGTGAAGGTTTCCAGGGCTGAGGACACCCCTACCCCCGCCGCCCGTCCCTCGTGGCAGGGACGGGCGGCGTAGGCCCTTATGCCAGGATACAGAGACCACACAGCACGCAGGGAGTCCAGCAGCGGAGAGCAGACAAAGAGAGCTTTATTCAAATCTCCCGCAGCTTATAAAGGCTGCGGGGGAAGGACTGGATTGGCCATTCAGCTAGCCAATCCAAAGAGACAATATAATAACTATGACAACACAGAAACCAATGAGAGGCGAGTTAGTTCACAACCCCGACAAAATACTATTGTTTTAATGCTTGTTTTCTGGAGTCTTTGCTTGGTTTAAAATGGCAATGATAATTTAGTTGCAATATAACCAAAACACACTAATGTGTGAAAAAGGTCACAAATCCCAAAATAGTTCAGAGAGATTGTTTCCTGACAGCTAGACTGAAATAAAACATGACTGTGACATTATGTCATTCTGTATCTTTTATTAAAACTTTAAGAAGTGAAAACAAGCTGTTCCTTATGTGCCCCTTTTGCTCCAAAGTAAGGATAAGGACAGGGTAAAAATAAACCCAAGATTTTTCACACCACCTAACCACTTTCAGTCACTTTTCTCTCTTGTAGGAACAAGAAAAGCTCAAGCCAAACTAAAATAAAATGCAAGGAATATTACTGCAGTTGTAAAAGCAAACTCTGTGAAATGAGATTTTTCTTTCTGGGGCATCTGCATTTTGATAAATTCCATATTTGCATGACCCTATGCTGTTTTTCCAAAGCTCTTCTGCCTCACTGAGCAAGGAATGTGCAGTGGGCATGAATGGGGATCACTTAGTGAAGGGTGCTGTCAGTCCTTAGACTCCTCTCAAACTTCCAGAAGAATGTGCAAAATGTGTAAAAAGGAAAGCAGATGTTATCAGAACTTTTGCATTTATTAAGCTATGCATGTAAGCTATTTCTATGTAGAAATGGATTCTAAATCCTATCATAGACTTCCTAGAGGGTGCTGCTCATCCCTTAAAAAGGTATTTCTCAGAGTTGAAACCAAGTTTCTAGGTTTGAACTCTGTTTCAACTCTGTTCCTGGGTCCCTGAAGCTAGCTTGAAACTTTGTTGTTTAAAGAATGATGAAGATTCACAGCTTCACACATCACCATGGCTGTAATAGTAAGCTGTGTCATGAACATAGAAAGGCCTCTATGATCCTGATCCACCCCCCCCCCCCCAATAGGGCTCAGTGACTTAAATTGTGTATTTAGATCAGTTAGTTCTTTTACTTTAGTCCCTATGCTTGTTTGACACAGAGGATATTAGCCATCGCCTTGAAACAATATAACTTCTGGAATTTCTGACTCTTGCTGAAGTTTTTATCTTATAGATAATAATCTCCTGTCCCACAGGTGGCTTTGAAGTTAAAGTAACAGTAATGTGTGAAACTCTTACGATAGCCATGAGTATCACATAAAAGTTTGGAAAGTGACAACTATATGGTCCCCAATGCCTTGGGCCAGTCTTTGTGCCAGGAAGGTGTTCATCCCAACCTGCTCCTGTAGTCTGAATAAGGGAGGGTCTGGAAAAAATAGCAAGGAATCACGTAGCTAAAGACTGGAGCATATGATAGATAAAAATCACCTAGCTAAAATTTACATGGACAAACTTAATTCTAATATTTGTAGCTCCCGGTCACTTCATTTTGGAACTTCGAAGTTCTTGTGTTGGATATTATTATCTAAAAACTTATTTTCCTTTTAAGTAGAGAGAACTTTACTTGGTGATGCACAGCAGGCTTACAGAAAAGGATACAGTGAATAAACAATTTAGTGAAGAACTTAAAATATGTTTAAGCTCATGAGGAACAACTTTTTTTTCATGGGATTTCTCAATACCGTAACTTCAGCTTACGTATATATTTAAGCAACCTAATAAATAACTGAAGCATGAAGAAGACCTGTTCTCTACTGCATTTTTTAACTGTGCTGCTCACACTGAAAGAAGGCAATGGGTGCAAGTAGGAGGAAATGGAAAGTGGCATTATTCCTGTTTTGCTGTCTACTTAAACAAACAAGCTACCCAAATTTAAAAAAAAAAAAAAATCCAAACCAGAAATAATCAATACATTGAAATAGTTTAAATGGTCATTTGGAATGCAAGACATTGAATGCAGGATGACAAGCAAAACCATATGTTTAAAAAACATTTTATAATCAAATATAAGGTTTCAGCAGAATAAGCAACACTACAACTGAATTTCAGGGGTTGGATTTAATACACATAACTTTACATTCCAAATAAACTCAAGTAATGATAAATATTACAAAAAATTTGCAAAAACTTTGTTCAGTACTACTCACACTTCATAACTACGTGAATCAGAAACCTACAGCAACTTCTAAATTCGTTTCTGAATTCCCTCAGTCTTGGGGATGCAAATTTATATAGACTCTCTTCACTATTTGTAGGCTATGCAAAGAAGTGTTTTATTTTTGGTTGGTCTCCTTAATGAAATAACGACTTCTATTTCTTTAGTTATAATGAAAGAGAGGGAAAGCACATGTGGAAACAGTAGTTGAGTAAAATAGTAATAACATCCTTGTTTGTTCTGATTAATTGGAATTGAATCTTTAAGACTAGGTGGGTTTTTTTTTTTTTGTTTGTTTGTTTGTTTGTTTTTCAATTTTATTTTAAATCACTTTTCTTGAACCTACTTGTACAAAACTGTCTGTCATAGCACCAGCATTCTGCTATGGCTATAAAGGTAGCTGTGGGCTATCTGGACCTTGCAGAGTTCCTTTGGCATATGACCTATGCAGTACAGGCTACATTAGGACATTAGGCTTTGTAGGTGTTGAAAATAATATGTACATTTATGCTGTTACATGTTAAATGTTTACAGACATTACAGTTTGTTTGGAAGAAAAACAAAAGGTGATATACTGGATACACCTAAAATGTGAAGGGAAACTCCTAGTATAAAATATGCATCAAAGAGGACTGAATGCAAATGTTAATCAGTGTCTGCTGTCCTAAGCAGGCCTGTTCTTGAGCTTTCAGGTGTCACCTGTAGTAGATAACATGGGGGACTTACAATATTTCAGATGCAGTTTGTCACAGAAAAAACTTATTCATGCTCTCCAGTTGTAATTTAGATTGTACAGCATACTCCTTCAGCTACAATCAGCTAGCAAGTAGAATCATGATTAATTTGTAGCTGTTTTCACTCACTCTGCTGACAACCCTCTACATGTTCCAGCTCCCCAATTAAAGCTACACAAGAAGAGTAGACCTACACCCTTCCTATGCACTGAGAAGCTGCACCAGAGAAAATTAAAAAAAAAATTTTTTTTTAAATGTTGATACATTTTTTTTTACCTTTGAGAACTGGTGGTGGTGCTTTATCAGTCAACTACATATAGGTTGTTACTCACTGGTCAGTGTAGTTCAAACCCATTACATGTCAGATCCCACTTGAGCTGATAGATTCTTCTTGAGTCGTACAGCATCTGACTGGCACCACTGAATAAAGCTGGATATCATGCAGATTTGAGAGTTACTTTATGGCCGGAATGCTGATATATTATTTTTAAAAGGGACATAACACTTCAGTACTTTTGAACCAACCTGTTAAATTGGCTAAAAATTAGTAAGAAAACAGAGTTCTGTCAGAGTTCCCTTATTGCTCTGCACACCATCAGAATATCAAGGCACGATGAATATATGCAATTTTGCCCTTGAAAAGGATAGTTCAAAGCACATTGGACAGTGATGCTTATATTCAAAGTTCACTCTGCAGAGGCGTTTTTGTGTTGGATGTTCTGGCTGTATTGGCTGTCATGAAAATATGAGGTCACCTACTGCCACTTACTTAATCCTTAATTGAGGATTCTGACTCTGATAATATATGATCTGCAAAAAAATGTATTTAATTAGTCAAAGACTAGATTTATTTATCAAACCAAAATTTTGGTAGCTATAATAAATTCTTTTCTTTAGGAATGTTTGGTTAGTTTTGCAAGAATGACTACTTTAGTATTGTTCGTCTAATTTTTAAAGCAATATCCACAGTAGTACAATCTGTCATACAGTGGTAGCTAAGGTTATACTCTTCTTGCCTTTTTTAATTATTAGAGGTCTTTTAAGTTGTGCTGAGAAAGACTACAAGGATATTCAGTGCAGAATGTTACAAGATAGAAAGGTACAGAATCAAAGACTTGCCTGCAGGCACCAAGGCCCCTTGTTACAGCAGTTCTTTTTACTTGCACAGTTAGAGTACTTGTTTGAGCCTGATAAGATTTCAGTGTATATCATGGTATTTCTATTTTATATTTATATCCTGTGACAGCACTACTCACATGGAATGCACAGGGCTAATTGGTTCATGTCCTAATATGAATAAGTTTGTTGATGTCTCTTGTGATAAACTGTAGTGCATTAAAATTCTTCCCCTTATATATGGTTATAATTATAGTAATGAGAGAGGACATTGCTAGGATCTTTTGAAAAAGAAAGCATCTTATTTTCTCTAAGCGTCCTTTCAGGGAAAAAAAATCATTTTAACCTGGAAAAGGATGAAACAGATAAAGAAATGTTGAACAGATTCACATTAAGTTTAGATTTTCTCACCTTCTGCAAAGCACTACATCTGCATATAATAAAATAAGACTTTTTCTACATACAGTAGTTTTCAGTTATCTGAAAATGCATGTTCTAGCAGCATATTGAAAAAAGAATATAATAATATAATAGACACTAAGTTTCTGTTAGAAGAATTCCATCAAGGCAAAGAAGAAAGAAAATTAAAGAAGCTATATATTACTAGTATGTGGTGTAGTTAGTTGCGGCAAGTCTTTAATTGTCATGGACAAGATGACAAAAGCTACTTACATCAGTTTTGTGGGCTATTTACATACGAATTTCGTTATAACCCTTGAGCTTGTTAAAAAAAAAAAAAAAAAGAAGTAAATTGCACTAATGAATTCTCAATTTTTAGGCAGAAAGCATATCCTAAAGCAATTTTGACCAGTCTGTGATGCATAAGTGAACCAAATCTCCCTAAAAGAAAGCTGAGAAATCCTTTTAGTAGAGGGAACATCACAGTAATGTAGAACAAGCTCTGAAGGTACCTGTTTTTTGCTTCTCTGTTTGCAGTTGTGATGGAAGAAGGTGGGATTTTTGCTAAAAAAAAAAAAATGTGGTTCATAAAGTAATTGAAAGTTGAAAAATGTTAAAGCAACTTACTGTTGTTCCAGTTGCCTAAAAAAGTTATATTTCCAGGTAATGAATTTATGGAGGTGGCCTAGAATTTTTTTAAATATGTGGTGCAAGCAATATGTGAACATTAGAGGATGTGTAGTAAAGATTCCTGAAGATGGCTGTAAAGGTTTTTAATTCTGCTTTAGTAGCTTATAGATACAACATGTATCCTTCTATTAAAAAATCAGCCAGAATGTGCAGAGGAGACAAGGATAACATGAAAAAGAGCATTTTTCTTTGAACCTCAGAGATTGGGATGCAGAAAAGAAAGCAATGTTGTCAGGATGAATGGGATGATGCTGGGGGAAGGGAGGATGCGATTTCCACTATCTTTTTGCATGACACACAGCTTCAGGGGGAAACAAACTCCTAAAAAAACAGATTCTATTGTGGAAGAAAGCAGAGGTGTGAACAAAACTGAACTGAAAGAACTGTGAAAAACTTTGGAGGAATCAGAAACCAAGAAGTTGTAACTCCTGCAGATTTCAGAGATATGATCTTTTATTGAGATATAATCTTCATTACCTAAGGGGAGGATCTGAAAGCAATGCCACACACAGCGTAAATGTTTCAGAGTCTTTTGAGCTCTCTTTTAGATACTTTTACAAAGAAAACTTTGATGGGCTCTTGATGTCCTAGCCAAAGTTGTTACCAAAACCACTGAAATAACAAAAACCATTTTATAATCTATAGTTTACAGAGATAAAAGCCATACAGTTTTCTACAGTAACATATTTGCACATATACTTACTTCTCATATTGTTCTTGTGCTTCTTAGATGTGATCCAGCAAGACAACCAACAAAATAATTATAATAATTCTGGTGCCTGCATAAATTCCTATTTACTTAGAAGTCAGCAGGCAACCTCCAAATTCAAATTTACACATCCCTGAACACATGATGTGTGTTAAGGGATCAGAATCAAATCAAAGCTCTAAGTCGCAGAATCAGAAATGGCTAAACAAGACAAGGCTGTTTATCCACCAAAGTTAGGAAGAATGGATATTAATAATCCAAAACTGAAAGAAACATTAAAACCCCCAGAATTTGTTTTTTGGGAAAAGTAAGTTTTACATAATGTTACCTTTTTTGCTGATGGAAATCTACTTATTCTATAATTATGATGTTTATACAGTGCAGTTTTATACTTCTACAGTTGTCTTTTTAATAGGCTTTAAAAGAATAAAATAGGCTTTGCCACTGCAGTACAGTGAAAGCTCCTTAAACCATTGAAGTGCATAGAGAAATCTGATAGAACTGGTTATGCAATTTCTGTTTTATTTACAGTATAATTAAAGTAATTATTGTAGTTGTTGCAGTTGTACACCTTTTATAATTCCGTAGCTGAAGTGAGATTTTGGATAAATAATAGCTATCCAGTGAAATGATTCACAAAAGAAGAAAACACAAAAATTAGCTTGCAAAGGACATCAGTAAAGATTCTAAATAAATAACATAGCCAGGTACAGGCTCAGTGGGTATTTCTTTCATATAATACTATTAAGATGTTTTCAAATGCATATGCAAAATACTCGATTTAAAGAATTTTAATGTTATATAAATCCATATCTATTTTTCATTTTTAAATTGAATAGATAACTTCTTCCTTGATGCATTTCTTTGCATGTGTTTTTAATGACAAAAAAGCAATTTTGTATGTACTTGTGTCATAAAAAGAATTTTCATCTTCCATTTTCCATCTTTCATCTTTTCCTTTTCTGAAATTACTTTATCACTGTAACTAACACAAACCTGATTTTTTTTCAACTGAGTAAACATGTGGTTAGCATGAAACATATCCCTATATGACCATGGTGAAATGACTCATATTTTTAGAGATAAACCAAGGTATGAAGGTTTTCTACTGTCTGGCAATAACTTGCTATCAGCAGTTCATGATTCTAAGAGTTATCAAACTAGAATAAAGAAAAAGTTGCTGTATTTCCCTAGCCCTGTTGATACAGCAGTGGTAGATCACTCTACTCTGGAAAGCTTAAAATTACACCAATAAATGAAAAAAAAGGGACATGTATTGTAGAAGATCCTTTATAGTACTGAACTGAATTTTCCCAAAAATGAAAATGCCAGCTGTTCTTTGGGTTGCAGAGAGGGAAAAAAATGTAAGTAAAAAAGAAACCACAAGTCTTTTTTCACTTTCCCTATGAAAATTACTTCTTACACACTTCAATGTTTCTCCAAATACTTGTTAAAATCTTTGACTCTAGCATCTGATGAGACTAGAAAAAGAACATTCACCATATTGTCCCCCTTCAAAACAAATGTAGCCATTAAAATTTAAGAGAGAAAATGTTTGTTTTTTAGAAATTTTAGAAGATAAGCATAACTGCTTTTATTTTAAACAGGTACTACTGAACAATCAAAAAGGAGTTTTCTGCCTTTGAATGTCTGAATCAAAAACATAAGAACATAATAGCCTTGAAATACAGTTTTCCATCTACCATTTCTATCAAAACTGTGGTCATTATTTCCTTCTCTGGACCAAACCTACTTAGAGCAAAGCAAACTAATTTTCAATTCAAAATGTGTTCAAACACAGAAATCTTGACAGAAATTGTATTCTTTAGTTCGTTTCTCTGAACTTAACCAGAAAAGGTTGTAGTCTAAGGATTTATTTTCTAGGTCCTTATTTTCTATTTACTGAAAAACTCAGTACAAATTTTTAAAATTTTTTTAAAGAAATATCAAGGAGCCTTTCATGGTTAAAAATGGATTTTAATTTGATTGTGTTACTCATAAATCTTATTTTTTTAAATAATTTTGTTTTTTCTCTGTGTTTACTAATTAGTATGAGAATAATAAGCAAGAATATAATGGTGTATTTATAGCCTACCTCTCTTTTTCTTGGACATCAGCCTAGATAGGGTTACAGCAGTACAACCAGTAAAATCAAACCTAGGATTTCAGTTGCGTATGGCAGGATTTTTGGAATGATATCTCTGACACTACTGTAGCACTCAGTACACCCAGACACTTGGTTTTGGCTTATGCAAATGCCAAGCTGTCTGTTGATATTTTTTTCCTCTGTTGTTATGGTTTTCTGAGAAAGATTTACCTTGTCAGGACAGAGGGACAACAAAAATACTGCAAAATACTGCACAAGTGCAGCTCCTACCAAAACACATGGATCTCCAAATACGAACAATTTTAGGCAACTAAAAGGAACAAATAAAAGTTCCAATTATCTTATTTTAATATCCACCTGGATATATAGTAGTATCACTGTCATCCTGAAATGCCAATTGGTTCCATGCATCAGCATTAAAACTATTCCATGCATTTTCTGGCTGAGTATATATTTGACATGGCACTCTCCAGATCTCCTTATGTGTAGTCTCTTCATGTGTCCTTTTTTCCACCTTCCTAAAATCTTAGCATTACTTGTGTTTCAAAAAAAATATTTTTTATTTCTCCTCTCAGATAAAAATTGCTTCTGTGGTCAGGGAACAACCAAAAATCTATTTAGTCTATAAAAATTTTCCTAAAGTGTCTCTTGAGTTCCACAGGGCTGGTAACGTTTCCATATACTACCCACTCTCGCATTCCAACCTAAAATTTCATTTGTACCATTAGAAGCTTTAAATGTCCACAAAGTTAACCTACTACATACCCTTAAATTTCATTGTACCATAAAGACATCAATATGCAAAATTACTTATTAATAAGTAGCGTTCTCTGATTATTCAAGAGGGGAAAGCATGAAATACAATTTTAATAGTGACAGCTGTAGAAAAATCAGAGAAGGAGAAAAATCAGCACTGCAAAAATGAATCACAATAATTCATTACAATATTACATCTCCTGTAAAAGTCTTCTCAGGGAAGTTGATCATGAATCCTGCTTCCAAGAATGGAAGAGCTGTGGGATGAGAACATTGCAATACTCTCCAATAATATGCTCCCAGTCATCTGCGAGTTATAGAAGATTTTTTTAACCATATAGAATTTGAGTATCTAAAACAATCCATGGCAAGAAACTCCACATAATATAGAATCAATCTGCTCTATTATGCTAGTAAGAGGTATTATGCTTTTTTAATTTGCATTTGTATCTGGTTCAGTTTTGCAGAACTGTAGGCATGCATACAGGTATTTATAAACTGCAAATAGCATACTGGACCAGGCTGATGTGGGCAGTCCCTACTCATACAAACATTTCAGTTCAGATTAAGATGCCTTAAACTAGCCTTAGGAAATCTACTTAGTAAGCCATTAGGAAAGAAAATACTCTCTACTTCACCTCCAACCTTTATTCTTCCACATACCATAAAGTCAAAAATAAATGAATGGCAGAAGTATTCAGCCAGCTATTGTCTTGTTGCCTGTTGGATTTTTTTAACCTCAGCAACTTCTGAAGAATAGCAAGTGAGAATCTCCAGATATTTTCGGAATGAAATATATAAAAAGTAAACAAAAATCCAGACTCTCTGAACTCTTCTCGCCCTTTTGTTTTACACTATGCAAGATTTTTGATGATTTAAGTCCTCTTAGAAACAGGATATTCTATTTAATGCCATATTAAATGCATATTAAAGTTCATTCTGCTTGACCATAGGTTGAATACTGCAAACAGTTCATGCACAGCACAGACAATGTTCTATGGTGAAAAAGATAAACCTTTAATGCCCCACTCATCCAAATAAAAGCAAAGAACAGAACCTTTGAATAAAATGAATTTATCAGTTCCTGGAAAACCCAAGAGACATACACTAGAAACTACTTGAGAACCCATTCTTGGATTTTAGATAGTAGTATCTTTCTTCTTAAGTGGTGGAGAAAAGTGTTGGCAGAGGATATTCTACTACCAGATGGTACTGAAGTTGGAATTAAATACTGCAACAGTATCCCATTTGGACACTCTTCAAGAATGAGTGCTTTCACATAAGAAATGACTTGGTAAGCCAGGACTTCGCAGGCTGGAAAAGAGATGACTGAGTGGGAATGTGATAGAAGTTCAAAGGTATGAATAGAACTTAATCATCCAATTTATTTCTAATAAAATAATATAAAAATTTAAAAAAGAAAACAAAACCAAAAAAACCAACCCAATCAAAAACCAATCCAAACCAACTCAAACAAACAAACAAACAAACAAACAAACAAAAAAGGTCATCAAATGAAGCTGGCAGGCACTGTGTTTGACATTAAAATTTAGCATTTAGGTGAGGCTTACTAAATGCAAAACAGGCACATTTACCTCGGGAAGTCTGGAAAGATGTAAATTCTGTCATGGCTCAAGGTTAGAAAAAGAATAGATTTTTTGGAAAATAAGGCACTTAGGGGAACATCAACAAAATCACCTTAAATGAATATACTGTAATCATGCTTAGAAATGCCATATTGAAGTGTGTTCTGTGCAGTTCTAGAAAGCTATTTTATGTTTGAATTACTAATGTCAAGCAGTATTTCTGTGCCATAGCTCAATAACTTTAGATTTGTTTAATTCTATTGCTGATTCTGACTGCTCAGATTAAATTAGGTTCAAATCAAAAGTTGTATGCACCTAATCAATGTATGATCTGTTACCATTATTCACCATTTGCAGGGAAAATGATCACACTATAGATACTGACCCTATTTATCATCTAAATGAAGGCTTCTCATAACAGTTGATCACATCAGTTCTTCAGAGATGTTAAGTATTTTTTCCATTCTCACATTGTATGTCCTTTGAAGTTAGTTTGCACATTTTTGCATTGTCAATACTTTCGCTTTATCCGAATGATTCTGGACTCTTACCCTAAATAATCATGAATTGATTAAAATCTACTGCAACTTATATCTAAACATTAGAAGAGTGAAAATAATAATGGAGCTCTTCTATTGTATTTAGAAAGAAATGTAGGCACTTCCAGTCACCTTTGAAAACCACATTTTGAGGAAATTGTACAGCTGCAAATTCTTATTTGCTACAAATTTGGGATGTGTTTTGAGTAGGTTTGATTCCTGAATTTTGCTTGACTTTGCATTAATTTATTTTCTTAAGTTACAAATTAAACTTATTTGAAGAACCTTTGATCACTTTCACTACTAGTTCTTCTGTGATGTAGGTGATGGAAGTAAAACTATAGTTTACTAACCTGTTGTCTTTACTCCTTGAAATGACAGGTTAGTAAGATTAAGATCTTCCACAAATACAAGAATGCAATTCCATTTTGTTAACAGCACTCAAAACTGCCTCTTGCTGAGGAACACAAGAGCAAATTCCAAGAACTCTATCAGGTTAATTTTTGTGACAGAACAGAATTTGGCCATGTAGGCCAGGTGTAGAAAAAAATTGCATCTTTGGGCCATGAGACAAATATATTTCTCTTTTTATGGAATTCCACTGGTATGTTTCTAAAGCTGCTCAGTTTTCACTGAAGTTTACAAAGTGCAGATGAAAATGAAGATAAATTCATTCTAGAAACTTTCATAGAAGTTCTGAGAAAAAGTATTAATTTAGTATCTATTAAGTAACTATTAACTAAAACTCTAAAACTGTTAACTATACTTAATAAAATATTTATTCAATATAATCATAGGCAAACTTACATGGGAACATATTTCCTATCGCATCTGCAAGTGTTTCATTTAGTGTACTTTGTTGACCTATGTCAATGCTGAAGCAGCTTAACATTATGAAAACTGATTTATTTCAGGATCAGACAATTTATATAGAATCTAACCTTGCTATGCAGGTAAAAGTACTTGCCCTTGGCTATTACTTAACCTGACCACAGGGCTTTCTGGAAAAAGTAAACGCATTATAAGTGTCAGCTCATGGCTAAATCAATGTTTATGCATTGATACCTTTGAATAGCAAACACTTGCTGCCTGCAAGCTAAACAATGTTTTTATCTGTTTGCCTATTTCTGGTCCTTCAAGCACAGCACAGAGTGTTGCAAATCGCATTTAGTAACAATTATGTGCTGGAATTTCATGAAGAGGAAAGTAGCATGATTAATGAAAAGTGACACACAGAGATTACTTTGCTATGCCAGTCTCCTTGGTGAATGGGCAACTCCGCTGAACTGAAGCCTGACCTTTGTTACTTTTAACGAGGTCATCGTGAATGCTAAATGCTTGAAAGATTAGCCACTACAAATTTTCCAGTATTACTTAATGATGCTGCCCACTAATGAACTGCAGGTAGCCAGTTAAATATAATGATACAGTTTTCACCTTTGAAACAAAGGTTGAAAAAACCCTCCCCCCCACAACATCTCAAAAAAGTTTTCTGTCAAGGTGTTTAAAAACAACCTCAGAACTCTTATTAGAGCATGTTTTCTTCACACACAGGTAATTAAGAGTCTAAATGTGAATAAGAAAAAAGAGTCCAGCTTTTAAGGAATTCTGCACCCAACTGACCACTGGATAATGGCTCAGTGACTTAATGTTTACAGCTCCTTTATATTGCAAAACAGTAGAGGGGCTCAATGTCCTGTATTTTACTGTAAAATTGTGGTGTTGTTATAAGCTCTGAGGTTTTCAGAGTAATTTTATTGCCACTGAACTAGCGTCAGAACCACTTGCAGCAAAGTCATGTAAATGTGAGGTAAGCCTCAAGGTAAATACCTATAACATGAAACCAGTATCAGAGTTAAACATATTCTCTATTACAGTATTGACTCTTATTAACTACCCATTATTGTAAGTAAAAATGACTAAGTGAAACTGAGAATCAAAGCTTGAAATCAGATCTTGAAGTTACATTTGACTGAAAACACATCAACACAGACATGAGGAAAAATAAAACAAAAAAAAGTTTCAAGACTATTCATAATTGCTTTCACACCCATCAACGCATCTTTGTTCCCTGTGGGAATTATGTTTGATCATTTAATCAGGCAGAGATACCATCACCTTTCTTAGACCAATAAAATAAGTCTCCTGCCATGAATTTTAATTAAATATAAACTGTGAAGACGTAACATCAGAAATGCAAGAATGTTAAGTATCTGAATAGCCATTTTCAACAGAACCCTGTTTGCTGTAAAGGTGTATAAAAGCTTTAGGGATTTTTCTACCAGAATCCATATAAATATATGCAGCAGACTGCAGATTCAGTGAAGTTCAGCACGCTGTGCACAAAATGCAGGACAAAACTGAGTCCAAGTGTGTCCAATAAAACTCCCTGCAATACAGAAACCCGCCTTATGGTTAAAGGACCTTATAATTAACACCTTATTTGTACTGATCCCTCCCTACTTTGCGAGAGGAAACAACCCTGCCTACAAATTAGTAGGATGGGAGTAGGAGTGGCACAGATTTCAAGCCAATATTTACAGTAGCATTAATTAACTAGCATATGTGAAAGTCACAGAAGCTGAGGCTGTATCACTGGTTCCACGCCAGACGGAGCTAAAGAACTTATTTCCATTAACTGCTACAGCTACCTCAAAAGAGGCTGTGGCAAGGCAGGGGTTGGCATCTTCATCAGGCAACTAGTGATAGGACAAGGGGAAATGGTCTCAAGTTGTGCCAGGGACAGTTTAGATTGGATATTAGGAAAAATTTCTTCACTGAAAGAGTGGTTGAGCATTGGGACAGGCTGCTGAGGGAAGTGGTGAACCCACCATCCCTGGAAGTACTTGAAAAATGAGTGGATGTGGCACTTTGCAATGGGATTTAGGGGGCATAGTGGTATTAGGCCAAATGCTGTACTGGATGATCTTGGATATACTTTATAACCTTAATGATTCTATGATTCCATTATTCAAGGATAAGAGATGGAGCTATTCAGAACAATTTTGTGCTGTAAGGTCTGACTTCTCTCTACTCTCAGGAGCAGAGAAAAGACCTGAAAGTAGATATTATGGTTTGTAGGTAGGAAGTTCATATTGTAATTATCTTTCCTACCAGAAAACGATGTAAGGCTTTGAACATGCTACATTCAGAGTTTGGTCTCTTTCCATTCAGTATTTAGTGTTGCATTGGCAGATATATCAAGACTATATTACACAGAGCTAAAAAAAAGGCAAGAGAGAACTGGCAGAATTAAAAACATTACATATGGAAGAGGGTAGTTTTTTTTCCCATTAGGTCTCAAAACTAGGATACTAAGTAACAAAATATTTAAGTAACAAAATTTTACTTTTACTTTTGTACAGAAACTTATATCTTTTCATAAGCACTAAATTTACTGTAAGTGTGAGAAAATATTCTTTTATTAACCTGTCAAGTCAAAGGGTTATATGGGACTTCTATTTAACAAAACAATTAAAATATAAAAGAGAGGACTTCTTACAAATAATTGCAAAATGTCTGCAGAAGCTCATTAGCAAAGGTTGCACATCAAGATTCCAAGGTTTTTACTAGATTAAAAGTAGATCTACTCTATAAAATTTCATCTAGAGTTATCTGTCTTGTAGGAAAAAAAATGTGGAATGATTTACCCAAATTTTGATGTGGGTGCAGGATTTAGAGAAGTAAGAAAGCATGAAATCCTTACAATTCCCACCCTAAAGCAGACAGGAACCCAGATCTCAGAAAAGTAGGCAGAGCCTTATTTTATGTTTTCCTGCACCAGCACAGGAGAACCACTACATAGGGTTCTCATAATTTGCCTTTCCAGAGGCCTGCAGCAATTAATTCCAGTTTCAGGTAAAGTTTTGTCTTTGAATTATAATTCAAATGGAGAGAAACAGTTCTTGGGGTTCTTATCTCTTGAAGTTCTTTATGTTCAGAATGTACCTAAAATTAAAGTTATAAAGCTGTGGAGTTCAAGCTCTCTGACTTTTCGAGCTTTAGTTTCTGAATGTACATCTAGGTTCTCTCTTTTCTAATAACTCAAGTTTGTTTAGTTGGGAAAAATCACAACACATCCATGGTTTATTTCATACTTGCATGTATTAACATTTTGTATCACACAGGCAAAATTATTGAAATTATTCTCTTTTAATTTAAAACCTACTAAAAAAAGACCCAAAAAGAGCTTAATAGAAATATCGATAATGAGGGAACAAGGACACACATTACTGTAGTTTGCTGTTACTTTAGCTAATAGCCGTTATAAATTTTAAGTAAAAAACTGACAAATGGGATATTTCATCATAAATATGTCTTTTAAAATATTTCAAAAATACTAAATTATATATTAATTAAAATATATTAAAATATGTATGAGAATATTTTAAAGCAAATTATAATGATAACAGCTTTGGAAGTTTAACATTACTGATTGCTACTGGAAGTCTATTTAGAAATACCGTTTTGCTTACTGAAATGTTGCAGTGGAGAAGCATGATCTATAATAAAAACTAACTGTGTATTACAAACATTTATTCAACAATTACTCTTTTTGGGGACCGCCTGAATACTTTTGTTTGAGAAAATTTTACATTGTTGATTATAACTGTGATATCTTACCTCTTAATACATTTTACAATTTGCACATAACGGTTCCAAAGGAACTTGTAAATGACAGTAAATCATAAAATTCATTTTGCTTTGCATCAGTTCATTCATCCATGTTCCAACTAATCACCTCATTTCAAAATTCAATAAGCCTAAATACCTGGATTTATGATGCTTTGTCAAAATTAACAAGGGAATATCAACAATGTAGAATTAGAAGTCTATTGCAACTTAAAGACAAGCACCTAGTTGCAAACAATTAAAAAGACTCTGCAGCAATAATTACATCCACAGTGTATGCAAATAAAATAAATTAAAACTGATTTTATTTCTGCTTTGGGAGATTGCAGGAAACACTAAAAAGCTTTAATTTAGTCACTTAAAACAATGAAGTTGTTTTGAAGTAAAACTTTCAAGAGAATGAATTGAGCTCAGAGTACTAAATATGTTGAATTGCACATAAAATGCACATGTAAAAGTATTTTTAAAGTAGACTGTTCCTCTGTCTTATTCCATAGCTACAGTGGATCAGAAGGCTTTTATTCTGATAGAAAAAATTTTTCTTAAAAGTTACTTTCAGTAACAATATATCTGAGGAACCCTATCATCCTATTATTATATCAAAAGGAAAAATAAAAGTGCGGCTAATACTTTAAAAAGGTATTAACAGTAGCATTTATGAAACACGTCTTTGTTAAGACTCAAAAGTCTAGAATCCATTGTTTATACATGAATTACCTACCACATAAGTATTGGTATTTGTTTAGACACCACTGTAGGCATTCTATATCTCAGAAGTTCTAAGAAGTTCTGGAGACTTGCATTTATGTTTGGTATTAAAAAGGATATTCAGTTTTATTTGTGGAAATAATTGTGTCAAAACCAAGTATATTCTTCAATAATTACAGATTCTACATTGTAATGATTGGATTTAGAATGTTACTATTCTATAGGCAAAACTGCAGGCAAGGGAAAGAAATGTATAGCTTTTATGGAATAAGCAGAATTTAAAAGAATGAGCAGGTGATATAATTTATTTTGAAAGGATTTAAAAACTGCAGAATTGCTACAGTTAAACAGAAGGTCTACAGTCTTCTGTTGCTTCTTCAATTAAGTTTATATGTAAAATAACAAATGGTAAAAAGACACTATGCTATGATGAATATTTTATCTCTTATTCCCATAACTCTCAATCCACAAAAGGCTGTTTTTTATACAGCACATGAATCACAAGATTTAGTACCTTTTTGGTGACTCATGTTACTGCTGTTCTATGATTTACTGGCAAATTATATCCTTTTTCTTTCAAAGGTATTTTGTCTTTTTCTGATTAATTTCTCCGAGTCTGAATGAGCAATAATTTTTTAAATGAGTATGTATATAGCCAAATATACCCATACATGCTATCAAAGTATTCTTAGAAATACAATTAGCAGTTTAAAACCTTGCATACAATTAGAATCACAACTTCCTGTTTCCCTTACTGAATGTGATTTTTTTCTTACCAGCTACAAGCAGTGCCCTTTTTTCCTAATATCCTGTTCAATCTCCATCTAACCAACTGTATCCTTGTCTTTTTTTACCTTCTGAATATGAACAATGGAGATATCAAAGTGCTCTAATGCAATCTATCAGACACTTCAATACTCCTTTTGAGAATATCTGTTAAAATGTCTAAGTGCATAAGGTACTAGTGTTAATCATCATATTTCAGATTCTGATAGCAGATGACATTTCTATCAGGTTATTGTACATCACAGCACGGTTCTAGCCTTGCTGTGCCAATACAGACATTTGGGAAAACACCAGATATTGTAATTATGATGCATATTTGAATAATAAAGTTTTACTTTGTACTCATATTCAAATCCTCTTTAGTTTATAATACTGACCATTGCAAAAAGGTCACTCAAAATAATACAAACAGAGTTTTTAGTGCAAGAAAGATATGCAAAAATCCAGGTTGGTATCTGTATATAAGCAGACAGACAAGAAATGGAGACACCTTTTGATACTTTTAAAATCAAACCTTCTGTCCTGTGTTTTGACGGAAAAAAACCCACATATATTTTGATCTTCATGATCATTCTTGATGATAAAAGTATAATCTATAATCTCTTTATGCAATGGGGTTCAAATTGGTATTTGAGCAGCAGAAATAGTGAAATGACTTCAATAATTCTATATTATCTTGAAAAGACAACATCATTCTTTCCATAATTTAATTCAAATCAAACTCAAATATAGTTTCTAAAAGCATAATCATGAACATTCTCAGCATCACTATATTCTGCCCATGTCTTCAGGAATGTGTATAAGTACTATTATAAATAATAATTATTTAAAAATTCTGAAGTTCTAAATTCCAAGTAGGTATGCCAAAAGGTCTGCCTCCTACAATAACAGAATAAAAAACATAACTTGACTTGTAAATATCCTCTGGAGCAAAAAATGTGTTTTTTATTTAAAAAAAATTGGAACTGTTATACAATAATCAAGGGGTGGTAAAGCTGGAACACCTTTTATTCTATATGAAGCTCTCAGTGCATTCTCAGTGCAAATTTCATTTTCTGAGCATCATGTTAAGACATTCTGTACCAGAAAATGCATGTAATGAAGAAAAGGCTAGCAACACAAACAATGTATGCACAGGAACAGCATCATTCTTACTTTATTGTTCAAAGACAGCTTGCTCTACCACACAGCTGGACTTACTCCACTATGGTCGTTGAGCCATTGATGGAGAGAGGCCAAGAAGGATTCAGGGCTGTGAAAAGGAGAAGTGGCTTGGAAACAGAAATGATAATCCTTGTGTTTTTCAAAAACTGTCCAGCAACTTTGTTCTCCTGTGATCTCCCGCTCAGTGGCTGATGACATGCTTTTAAATCCCGAGTGCTGCAGTTTCTCCTGACTGCACACATGCACACATTGTCACAGGTCCCTCCTTCAGAAAAAGAAGTGTTATCCTATTGTTCATTTTACAACAGGAAATGTTGAAGTCAAGATGCTCAGTGGACCAGGGTGACATTTATGGGTCAAGATGCACATTCAAATGCAGGCTGATTTTCACAGCAGGGATGTGAGACACAATGACACCTATAAGCAAACCCCTAAGCACTGGTTCTGAACAAGCACTTTTTTTCCCTTTTTTTCTTTTCTTCTTTTTTTTTCTTTTTTTTTATTTTATTTAGTTTGCCACTGGACACAGCACATCAGTTGGTTTCTCTGAGGAGAAAATAATTTCACTTTGAAAGATTTCAGTAACACGAAAAGAGAAAAGAAGGTTTTGGATTTCTATCATCCACTGGAAAAAAAGTTCCGAAATTTTGTTTGCACTGCTAAGACAATCTGCACAAAAAAGTGTGACACATCTTGTGAGTTGTCTGCCATTTGTCTGTTAAGTCTGTGTCTTGCTGCTTGGTCCTTTCCACAGGATGAATTTATCTGGTCACTTCATATTTGTATAATAGATGGACTACTGGTGACACTCTTGGAAACAGTCTTGGGACTTACCTAGTACAGCTTTTTTGAAATCAAGGGGTCACAAAACAGGGACAAATAGTCGCCTGCTTTAACTTTTGATAAATTTTTTGGATGGTATGTTTTCTCCATCACTAAAAAGTGATGTTTTGAGAAACATTAATTTATAATCATATAAAGTAAGTTATTAGCAGGTGGAACTGATTAATTTTATTATAACAGAAAACTGATTTAGGAAATTCTTCCATTTTTATCCTCTTGGGAAAATAACTTGTATTTAACTCATCTCACATTAGGACTAGTGTCCCTCAAACCAATTTTGGAATCAAAGGCTTTCACATGCCTAACTGAGGAACCTACTTGTCAGTTTTCAGAAGTTCTGTAAGAAATGAGCGGCTTCATTTTCTCCCTGGCTGTCTATAAAGGCTGGACACTTTCAACAGCTGCTAGATGCTTAAAGCTTTTCTAAAATTTATAATTTTTAACCTATAAGTTATATAATAAATAAAAAAAACCCTTATGAATGTTACTTTTATATTAAATTAATATCTTCTTTTTTCCCTACTACATATTATCTTTTAAATTCTCATATATTTGGCTCATTTTTTTTGCTGATAAAGGAGCATGAGTATGAGAAGCTTATTTTCTAACTAAGACTTTATAGCTTTTGATAATATGATGATTTCTATGTCTTTTCTTATTTTATTTTTTAAAGTTACAATTTTTCTATGAAAATATCAAAATCTATGCAAGTAATGATTCTGTAAGCATTGCACATTTTGTCATCAGTACTGAAACTGCAGCTAGTTTCAAGTCCACTAATCAAGGGGTATGCAGGGAAATAAACCTCATTTTTACGAGTAATTGAATGTGGAACATGGTAGCATTTTCTAAAAGTCATGACTGTAATCTTTATTACTTTCAGGATAAACAATTTAGGAAAGAAAAAAATTTCAAACTTAATAAAAAACTCAAAACTTGCAGGAAATATGATTTATAACTTTGTTGCAAGGATACTACTCAATACTAGTTCTACGTGCTCTATTATTTTTCCCCATGACATAGAGATGTTAATTAATAAGAAACTCAAAAGAGGATTTCATCCTGAGTGTGTGATATAATTATTTTCCCTTCAGAAAGCTTACAGAATGTGCCAACTATCTTTTTAGAAAAATTACACCAGGAAATAGAGGATAATTATGTTGGTGGCATACTTCTTTTTCTTTTAGGTCAAGAAAGATGTCATGTGGGAGGTACTGCCAAACAAATTGCATGATGAATTAGATGACATAGTATGTATGAACTCTAAAGAATCTTCCACATGGTAAAAAGTTCATCACTGCTTTAATTATATGTAAACTCGAAAGAGGGGGAAAATAAAATTCTTTGTATACACAATTACTTCAGTAAAAATGCATCCAGTGTGGCACTGTCAAGTTCATGGACTTCAGGGGAACACTTTTGGGAGTACAATGCTGGTCATTTGGAGCTGGGCTGCCAACATTTCTGCATAAGCTTATTGGTATTTGAGTTATTTCACCACTTGGCATCAACTAAGTTCAAAAGCCTGCTTCTAACAGTAGACTTTATTGTACTGGGGCTGCACAGAATAGCAAAACTAGTTCACCCTGAAGCAGCAAAGGGCAGAGTGACTCAGAAGAATATGCAAAGTGATTCTACTTGGTTGATTTTCATTTGTCTCCAAAACAAAAACTCTCAATCACTAAAATGTCATGACAAGTCAGACAAATGGTAGCAAGTCCCTTGAAAGTATATTTTAAAAGTTAAACCTCATTTGAGAAAGGCCCACTAACAGATGGGGAAATGTTTACAGGATTTGGATTTTGCTTTATATGATGTGTTCAACCTACCAAAAAGAAAAAAGAGAAACTAAATATTCTGTAGAAAACAACTGAATTTATAAAAAAATAGTGAATTTTAAAAACAAAAGTTAAATTAATGTGGGTGGTATGGTCATAATGAGCTAAAAACCTTATCCTTATAGATATATTTTATCTCTCATACACTGATATTGGAGGGTCAACTTTCACAATTTTGTGAAAACATCAAAATTTATTTCATTCACTGTTATGTTTGTTTGCTTTGTTTTTTAAACATTGGATGTGTTTAATTATAAAGTATTAATCCTTTTCACAGTGTTTAAAAGTGAATGTATTTGTCTGGTATACTTTCTGACAAAGTAAATGATTTTTCCAAACCTGCCATCAGTTGTCTTTTGCTGTAATGTTTGTATCTGGTCTGGTGGCATGCTAATAGAATTATGTCAATGAGAGATAATAATTGGAACAGGTTTTAGTTTTAGTAAATACATTTATATGTTATTTTTTTCCTGTAGTCTGAAAGTTCCAAAGTATCTTGGTAACATCTTTACTTGTAGAGAGTGACAGATTAGAGAGAAGTTCAGGGAGAACCACGCCTGTGAGGCTACACCATTACAGAATTGACTGCGTTGGACTAGCTCATCTACCTGTTTTTGTTTTCTTCAAGCCAAAATTCTACAGACAGGACCTGGAAAAAATATGCAGACTAACAAGAGGATGCAGATACATAGCTTTTATTGCCTAGCTTTCAAGACAGATTCAAAAAGCTCAGTACTGAGGGAATATTAGCCACTCTCTTGAGCAATGCAAGGAGGAGGTAAGGAGAAACCTAAGAGCCACCTGATGGTGGTGGAAATCAAGACAGACTTCTTTGCCTGATCTGAGGCATGATGGGCATGTTTGTCATCCATGCTCAAGATCCAGATCTTTAGCAGGAGATCCGCCACAGCAAGATGGAAAGTGTCAGGAGGCATCAGGGGCATGGCTGCATTCCCAAGACGGGTGGGTGCAACATAGCCAGGCCATCACCTCACCACCCACAGCTGGAGACAGGTGGCCAGGGCACTCAGCTGTTGGCTGCAGAGCCAGAAAGCATTGGCCATGGCAGAACAATAAGCCATGTCCAAAACTGGTGCAGGAATTCAAAGTGCCTGGGGACATGATGAGGGGCAGGCTGGTCTATGGGACCACTGGGGTAGGAACAAGGGCCCTGGATGGGCCAAAATGGCATCCTGTGTCTATGAGCAGGGACAGTAATGCTGGTTAGTAGCTGCAGACCTCTGACAGACAGTTGTTTTTAAAAGTAAAAAAATAGTTTAGAGTGCAAAATGATACAACTTCTTTGTTTACAGCAGTGACCCAGGAGACAGGGTATCTTAATCCAACATTTTCCTCTCCTAAGATTGGCAGAACAAGAACAAAAGCAATACCTCCTTCTCCTGACAAAGTAAGGGCTACTAGTATGCAAGTGTGCTTCTGAGGCACTAGTGTTCAATAAGTAGGAATCAGCAGACTTCCCATTCTTCATGTCCTTTCCAAAGTTTTAGTTGGTAGGTTGGTATTTTTGTTTTTTCATTTGTTTCTTTCTTTTCGTGTTTTTTTTTTTTTTTTTTCTGGTTGTGGGTTTGCTTTTTTTTTTTTTTTTTTTTTTAATAGTCAGAGAACTTCAAAATCAGACTGAGATGCCTAACAATTTCTGGTGTTCCGAGATATGTGTAGCAGAAAAGGGAAGTAACTTGGTAAGTTTAGTCTCAGCAGTAGGGCTGAGGCAGAAGCAAACACTGAATCAAGCCCCAACCACTGAATCAAGCCCCAACCCTACAAGGAGAAAGAAATGAAAGTGAGATAAAATGACTCTACCATTAGCACACGTAGAACTTCAGAAGCAAGAGGTGTAGGAAAAAGTTGGGGTGACCAGCAGGTTCTTATTCCACATTTTGCCCGTGATGGCTCTCTCCCTCATGTCCCATTCTAGAAGAATGCAAATGGACATGCAGATGGCAAGCTTTGTGCTACCTCACACCATGGTAATCTCTTGTGGGCATTGCTAATAAACAGGGTGGCAAGTGATATCTCATTGTACCCAGTTCATTTCAATGACGTGCTGTACTGCTTTTAGCAGCAGACCACTGCATTAAAATTATGATGGACAAATTTATGTCAAAACATGATGTGAGTGACATGTCATAGCCCAGCTCCATTAAGGCAATAAAATATGCATCTGTGTACCAGATATATTTAATTTGTTGTTATTTTATTTTATTTCCCCCCCCCCCCCCCTTATTGTATGGTCCTGTGCAGGGCTAAGGATCATAAGGATCACTCGATGGTCTTTGTGGGTCCCCTCTAACTCAGCATATTCTGTGATTTTGTGTGATTCTGTATATTTCTGGTTTAGGCTATACAGTTCTAGAAGCAGTAACAAGATACCTTTTCTCTCCGTTATCTCTCTTCTTGTACCACTCGCACCCAACTCACACCTCCAATTTCTGCTTTGTACAGTGCTGTGAGAACCGAAAATGCTTGGAAATACAATAACCATATAACCTTCTCATCTGGATAGCAAGCACAGTACCTGGGGAATTAAATGGCTTGTATAACATTACAGTCGCTTCAGAAAGACTAAAGTGAGCACCCTCAATATCTGCAGTCAAAATATTAATATTTAAAGAAGTTACCACAATATTTTGGTTTTATCCTATTCTGCTTGTCCCTTTAGTCTCTGATTTATATGTAACTAGTCTGCAAAAAAAAAAAAAAAAAAAAAAAAAAAAAAAAAAAAAAAGGAACTTACATGTTTTATTTTCCTACCAGTTTTGCATAAACCTTTGCTTGTTACACTAGAAATTTGTTTTGCCACTCAATTCAAACTACTGTAAAAACTATTACTTTTTCTTGCTGCAAACTTCAGACAAAAGTGTGCCTGTATCCTGGCACAATATGTTGGTATCCTCCTTGTTAGATTAGACAAGAGCTCTGGGATACATTTTTTTGGTGAAAGGTCTGCCTTCCAAGAACTGCTAAAAAAGGACACAGGAGAGCTCAGAAAGTTTCATCTGCACACAAAAAGTATTTGAACTCTAACAGAACTGCGGTTCCTTAATCTAAGGCTTATAGGGAATTTACAAAGAGCACATTCCCTTCGGGACATGCCTGTAATTCCCATTATCATCAATGGGGGTTATAAGCAAGTTGTAACAAAGAATAAACCCTTGTGTGTTAGTGTTGCCCCTGTTTAACAGTGTCTAAATCAATACCAATGATTTGACAGTTTTACTTTAAATATATTCTGACTCATTTGAAATTCACTTTGCACTTAACTAATGAAAGAGTACATTTTAATCCTCCTAACGAAAGGATATAGAACTGCCATTGGAGCCCGAGCCAAAACTCACAAAGTCAACAGGAAACCTTCACTCAACTTAGAAAACTTAACAAATAGCACACAGTTCATTGTCACTTAAAAGATTGCAATGCTATTCTGATGCTTGACCATGTAAAACAGAGCTGCTGCTTTAAAAGAAAAGTTTCTATATACCTTGTACCAGACTTCAGAAAAAATAGCTAACAATATACAGCACAGAGGAGTTTAAAAATGCAGCATAAATGTGGGGGACAGGAAAGATGCTAAAGGGACTTTAAAATTTTACTATCTCATGTCCTTTCCTCAACATGACTCTCCCAACACAATCCCTATTACATTTCCAAAAAAAAGTATAGTAAGCACCAGGCTGAAAATTGAAAAATCAGACTGTGGAGTAGACAACCATATATAAAGACCTTTGTATAGGGAATGTGGAATTTTATTACTGATATAAGTAATTTTCCAAACTGTCCTGGAAAAGATGAGCCATAGAGGAGCATGTTTACACACAGAATTAGAAAGTTATAACTGATTTACAATATAAAGGTCCTTCTGCTGTCTCGTGGAAATCACTGTCCTTCTAGTTGTAAATAAATATAGCTATTACAGGCAGCACTGCAGCTACAATATTCTTAGTAGGGTCCTTCCCAAGAAAACATGAACACAGAACTCTCAAATAGTTTCCTACCTGAGTTTAGTCACAGATGCAATTTCAGCGTAATATGAGGCAGGTTTCCATTAAACCTGCATAAAAATGTACACAAATTCTACACAGATTTATTTCTAACTAAACACCTTGACATCATCTGGAACATAAATAGGATCTCTGAAGTTTCAGCAGTAATCAGACTTCTCTTCAAGTACTTAGGTTTTATATTGTTATTTAATCTTTCACACCAATTTTTAAAAGGGCAGTTCACAGGCTGGAAAAAGGAAGTTAATACTGTTCTTTTAAAAAGCAGTTACCAATCTTTGCCTTCAATACACAGTTTTTGATTCAATTCAGTTTAAGTAATTGCTTTATTCCTTTAAAATCATTTTATTCTGAAAATCTCTTTTTATAGAGAACATCATCTGCACATGTTGGGAGATCACTGTCTATAAATTATGCACTACATAAACAGCAGTGTATAATAGCTCTACTTCAATAAATATGTATTATTTATAGTGTCACAGGTGAAGTAGTAAAAGAAATTATATAGACTTCCAAGAATCTTATTGTAAAAATAACTTGTCTTAAATGCTGAACATATGTAGTGTTGGCTTTTTTCTTTTCCTCTGCTATTTAGATATTTTTAATTGTAATAAAATATTTCAAAATAAACAACAACATTAGTACTTCTTATTTGCACTAGGGCAGCTCTGGCATGAATCTCTCATTTATGCTCTTTGCTCTATTTAAATTATGCACAATTGAGCTAGTCCTGATCTCATTTATGTTACCTTTTAAACTGGTGGAACTTCCTGAGCACTGTAGAAACTACTCCTGATCTACACCAGATGACACACAGACAAACGAGGTGTAGCTTTTCTGTACAGGCCTCTGTGTTGTGTTCCTATTTCTAAATCTGTGCTGAATGCTGAAGTAGCACTTGCAGTATTTAATGTTCTAAAATGAACTCTGATCAATATCTTTGCCCTATATTTCTGCTGAAAATTATACTAGCGCAGTAACAAAACAAAGCATTTTCTCCAGCGTTCCTGGTATTTCACAGAAAGAAAATGCATCCTGATTAATTTATCTCTAATTACACAAATTCTTTATACTTTCAATAGTTGTCATTGTTTATGATAAGAAAAACAGGATCAATCAATTCAAAATGAGACTAGAGTACCTGCTTCTTAAATTACATTATAGATCTCTTTCCTATTCAGATGGATTAATGTATCAGTATCACTTTGTAGTTTGGAGCACTAATAATCTTGAACTATCAGGAAAGCAACAATTTGGTTGCTTTCTTCAGTTGTTGCCACCATGCAGAAACTAAAACCTGCACCCCAACCTTCATGTAACTATTTATGTATGGTTGTTAAATATGCTTGCTCATTAATTAGAAGTGTACAATCCTTCATTCATGAAAAGAGTATAAATTTCTAAATTCAGTCAATTTTCTGGGAAATAGAACACATAGATATCAGCTGTTAGTAAGTAAGCTTTCAGCTTTTAGCATATTTTATAGATAAAAATAGGTTTATTATTATTAATAATAATAATATCATTATTATTAACAAACTACATGTCTTGTTTCTAACATTAAAAGCCTCAAGGTCTGTTATGGTGATCTGCAGGCATCTTTCCAAGTTTTTGGCACATCTCTGCAAGAGAGCAAAATGATGGCAATCATCCCATGCAGAACTTCATTTGTACATCTGGAGGTTTCCAGATCTGCCACCTTCAGTGTTCACCCAATCAGTTACCTGGTATCTAAATTTAAAAATACACTACTGGTTCAAGGTGCCTTATTCTGGATGCAAACTGTACCAGATATTTGCAGATATTTGGTAGTTTTCTAGCTCAATTTTCAGAGTCTGATCTCAATAATTGAGAATAGAAGCACATTTATAATTATATTGTTAGAAGGCATCATAACAAAAAATATCAAAGAATGGAATGCATTAATCAGTTCTTCAAAGTTGGTTACATAGGTAAGATCATTGAGATCTTTGGCAGTGTCCTCTGACAAGTGTAGGAAAGACAATATTTTGCTGCATTCGTGTCAGTGAAATGAGGGCTACACTATATACTTACTTTCTGATTATTGAATATTTATTATTATAATTGAACCCTTATGCACAATCAAGGAGGAAAATGAATGCAGAATACTCATGGAACACCCACGATAAAAACAGCTTCAAAAATTAATAAAGTAAGAATTCAGTTTTCTTATTCTGGAATAATCTCCATTTTTGTAAGCGATAATAAATAGTAAAATGATTACCTATGTAATATTGATTTTACTGTTACTGAAAAGTACTGCCTCTCTTCTGAAATGTCATGTAATTGGTATGAAGAAACCACCACATTTTAAACTTTAAACAGCATGAGGCATGTGACAGACTTTTATCTGCTTTTGCAGAAAAAAAATAGTTCAGATTGGACTAGATCCATATACCATTCCTCTGAATGACACCAGCCCAGCAATCTTTATGAGAGTGGGACATGGGTACACTGGTTATGCTTCAGGTTTTTTTTCGTTTCTAGTAGAGCCTTCACATAAGCTGGTGGGACAACAGGACCAAATCACATTGCAGTTAGCACAATCAAATCAATTAGTTACACTCTCTTTAAGAGACCTATTCTTCTGAACCAAAGTTTTCTGCACTTGTGTTAGCAAACAGTTAAAAAAGGCAGCAGTGTGCGCTGAATATAAGAGAAGATTTTTGCTTCGATTTGTCTTCTATAGGTTGTCTGATAGCCATATTCTCCTGTTTCAACTGGGATAGAGTTAGTTTTCTTCCTAGTAGCTGGTACGGTGATGTGGTTTGGGTTTAGAATGGAAATAATATTGATAACGCACAGATGTTTTAGTCGTTTCTAAGCCGTGTGTACACTAAGCCATGGACTTTTCAGCTTCCCACCATATCCCACCAACAAGGAGTGTTGGGGGGGACAAGGGGGGGCACAAGAAGAGGGGAGGGGACACAGTGGGGACAGATGGGACCCAAAGTGGCCAAAGGGATATTCCATACTCTGTCGCGTCATGCTAAGTACATAAACTAGGGGGAAAACCTCTGCTCAGGAACTGGCTGGGCATTGGTCAGATGGCAGTGAGCAATGGCGGTGTGTATTGGGGTTTTTTGTATATTCTAATTATTTTAACACTACTATTGTTATAATAATAATTATTATTATCCCTATTAAACTGTATTTATCTCAACCCATGAATTTTAATTCAGGTTTTTTTTCAATTTTCTCTCCCATCCCAGGGTGGGAGTGAGTGAGTGAGTGAGCAGCTGTATGGTGTTTACCTACCTGTCAGGTTAAACCAGAGCACGTTTTTAACCAGCCCAAACAGAGACACTGGTCTATCCACCTCGATAAATTCCATACTGTCCACCTCCCAGCGAGGTGCAAAGTTTTTAAATTCACTAACCCATGACAGCCAGTGTAAGGCCCCCCTGTCTGACATGTTTGTGCATTCCTATAATCTCTTCTCTTTAATACCAGAGGTTCTCTTTGTCCCTCACTTCCTTGCTGTCTTCACTTCTGCCTACCCAATATCTCTTAGCCAGAAAGCAGAGAGCCCTATGGTCTCCCCTTCCACATTACATCCCACACTCTCATCCTCATCCAGCTTTTAATGTGACACTGTCCTGCTGCCGACGTTTTTTTTAATTTCAGTGTGAAAAAATTCTGTTTTGCTGCTATGCCGAAAAGCCTTGAAAGAGTGCTACTGAGGGTCTTGATGCACTCACAAAACCTGAAGTATTAAGAATATAGCTCTGCTATATAAGTAGCAGAGAATCACACCTGTGACATATTTCCCCTCTTTTTCTAGTTTTATTCCTTTATTGAACCAGTAGTGCTGTATTCACTGACACCAAGAACATTTCCTCGAGCAGATTTGATTCAGAAACACCCTTATAAAATACACACAAAGGTGTATAGTTCACCTGAGTATAAATTCAGCCAAATATTTGAGCTGGAGAAAGACATACCCAAGAATCATTACACTGCTAGCCTCACAATAAAAGGAAAGCTACAGGAGTAAGCAAACACCTTTCTTTGTTTCATACTTCCTACAGTTGAATCTATAGCTTACAAAAGATTATTTATTTACATTTGTTTTCTTGTTCACATGCTTTTCCAAGCCTGTAAACATACCAGAAAATGAATTTTATTGAAACTGATGTGAATATTAAAGATATTTGGAAGTTTATTACACTTTTTACAAGGAAGGACTCAATAAAATGTAGCAGCTTTAAGCAGTGTTAGCTACACCATATTGTGCTGGCATCCTCTTCTGAGAGGAACCTGATTTCCCTTCTCTCTCTCTCTCTCTCTCTCTCTCTCTCTTCATGATTCTCTATTACTGTTTTCCAAACAATTATTTTTAAAAGTAGCAGGAACCCTGTTAACACAGTAGGATTAATGTGTTTCTGTGGAATCTTCTGTTAGACTGAGAAATTACCTCTTCTCTTTATTTGCCTTTCTAATATTGTTATCAGCTTGAAGAAGACAGAAGTTTTATATCAGCCTGCACCTCAGGAAGTCTCCCATCATCCCCATATCACCATTGGTGAAACAGAACTCAAATCAGTCCAACAGTTTAATTGCCTGGGAAGCATCATCTCCTCAGACGGTAAGATTGATGCAGAAATTGACAACAGGATAGCAAAGGCGTACAGAGCTTTCGGTAAACTCCATAAAAGAGTGTGGCAAAAAAAACACCTGAAGAAAAGTACTAAGATCAGTGTTTACAGTGCCATTATACTGTCTACTCTTTTATATAGTTCTGAATCATGGGTCATTTACCGCCACCACTTGCGTCTCTTAGAACGCTTCCATCAGCGCTGCCTCCGTACAATTCTAAACATCCACTGGACTGACTATGTGACCAACACGTCTGTCCTTGAACAGGCAGCAGTCACGAGCATTGAGGCCACGCTGCTGAGAACACAGCTGCGCTGGGCAGGGCATGTCTCCAGGATGCAGGACCACCGCCTCCCTAAGATCGTGCTCTATGGGGAACTTGCCACTGGCTGCTGCAAGAGAGGAGCCCCAAAGAGGAGATACAAGGACTGCCTGAAACAATCCCTCAGCCTTGGCCATATTGATCACCACCATTGGTCTACCCTGGCCTCCAATTGGGAGGCCTGGAGACACACCATCTATAACGCTGCTGCTGCTTTTGAGAACACACGCAGGATCACTCTCAAGGAGCAAAGACAATGCAGAAAGAATCGCGTCTCATCGATATCACCTGGGGAGTCTTTCTGCTGCACCTTCTGCAACCGGACTTGTCTATCTCGCATTGGCCTTTTTAGCCATGAGAGCACTTGTAGCAAGTGTGGGTAGAGCCCTTCTCAAATCTTCATTCGCGAAGCCTAGCCATGAACATGATGATGATGATTGTTAGCAAAGTCTCAGACAATGCAAATTTTCCCCGAAACTGTACTGAATAAATCCCATATGAATCTGCCAAATCATGTTAGGTAATGGATATGTATTGCTATGAGCAATCTAAGAACTTTATTTGGCACGTGTATAGCATTTCAACAAGAATAAATAGGCTATTTCTAATGGAATTAATTGTTACATATGTTTGGTGAATCTTACCTATTTTGCTAAATCTCTAAGAATCAGAATTGGATCCTTTTACCTGCTCCTTTTCTCCTCAGAAAACTTCTGACAAAAACTCCAACAGATGAATGTTTTCTGGCACAATATAACAACAAAGACTCAAAAGCTGAAAATTCTACAACTCTCAATGTACACTGTTGTACAAAAATCTAGGGTGTTAATAAACAATCTTGTTATTTCTTCTCCTGACCAGTGGAGCCTAACAACAGTAATATTCTCTTAACAGTCCTCTCTGCTAAAAAATGCAGAATGACAGGGAACAACAGTATATTGGTTGTGTTAGTTGTCTTTCTTTTACTGTATCTGAGAAACACATACTAAATTCTATGTTCCATTCAGTTTGGTAAGACGAAGAGGGACAAGAAGTCTATTTAAAAAGAATTTAAAAAGGCCTCATTGGAATTACTGTGTACAACCTTCTTTGCTGAAATAAAGCTGATGATTGTTCTATAGGTTGTGCAGTCTTTCAGTAACAGCAGAAAGTGACCTTTATGAAAGATTATCTGAATTAACAAAAATGTGGTTTGCAATTATGACATAATGACCCCTTACCGCACAATACATGCATTAAAATCCTGAATCAGTGTTTGCTGAGCTAAAAAGATGCCTACAAAAACCCCCCAAACAAACAAACAAACAAACAAAACAGAAAACAAAAGCTCAGAAACAAAAGGTTTTATCTAGTGGAAATGCTTTGCAATGCTTGAATTCTGATGCATACAGAGGTAAATATCTCAATAAAAAATGAAGAAGTCAGACATGAAACAAATTTCTATGTTCCTTAACACCGGGAGGCTGACAGTTGATGATTCTGTTAAGAATAAATATATATGCACTTTATAATGTTCCAAACAAAGTATTATGAAGAGATTGCTCAGCTATGAATAAAAATCACAGCAGCAACAGGAGAGACCTAGATGAGTTTAGTCTGTGTACCAGTGTTTTTTTTTTAATTAGACAATTGGTGGTTCTTTACAGTTACTCTGAAAACTCCTTTATAACTGATCAGAAATGATAATGCAAAGAAAAAGCTTAAGAATTAAGCTATTAAATGACCTCTGAACAATCTTTTATCAGTTTGATAGGCATACAGGGTACTGAAGCAGTTAATAGAGAGTTGAGCGTTCTTTAAAAAAAAAAAAAGGATTTTTCTGCCTGATAAAGCACAGCTGCAGAAGTCCTTATTGCTATTCTAAATGTGAATTGGCATGAAAAGAGATTTCCTCCCCCGTTTTTAATATTTTATTAATTAAAAAACCCCAATCTTTCCTTGCTTTCATTAAGTGAGGAAAAGCTTCATTAATATAGAAACCGCTCTAAGTTTCTGGCCCTTACAACAGTTCTCCCATGACAGCAATAGTGACATATCAACAATCAGTATTCTGCATCCTAATGGTGGTTTCCAAGCAAGCCTCATAGTTCAGACGGGGGCAGTAAAAGCTTATGCTATCCCTTTAAGGCTTACTTGATGTCTTTTGGCATTCTTTTATAATTACAGCTTTTACTGTAAGCACTGTACTGAAGGCATTGTGCTGCAACTGAGTCCTGTGAAATTATTTCAGATCAGTGTAAATGCCACTTTTTAAACAACTAAACTGGAGAACATTTACTTTCCTTTAAGAATACAATCACAACTAGAGCAAATATGCAATTAACTATCAAAATAAAATGCTGGTCTGGGAGATTTGGACAATTTTCACACAATGGCATAACAATAACTCTGTCCCTCTCCATTTCCAAATTCCATCTAAAGTCCCAAGCAACAACAGATTACACTCACACATTTCTTAGAGTTGTGAAAAGTATGTATAATGCAAAAAAAAAAAAAGTATTAAAAGTATGATTTTTAAGATCTGAAGATACTAATTTTGTAGGATACAAATATCTAAAATATTGATGTTGTATGCATGAATGGAATGCCTCAACATGTATGAAACATATTGGATGAGGATTTGCCAGTAAGATGGAAAGGACTGAGCAGATGTGCTTTGCACCAAATGATTTTCATATTTCAGTGTGACAAAATAGATGAGCCACATAAAGCTTAATTTCAGTTGCAAATTTCAAGCTGGAATAAGTTCCAGAATAGTAAACAATTAGCTGCTTTATTTTCTTTTTAATAAGACTAAATTACCAGATAATATCTACTGGCATCAACTTGGCTAATAAAAATCTGTTTAATAGGATTTGCCATTTTTCCAGTTGCTATCATGATCAGCTTTGCATTTTGATTATCTTTAAACTTTGCCTCAATTTTCTCATAGAAAAGCTCTCAGTAGTAATTGCTTTAACATTTATTCCAGGTCAAGTGGTTAAGTATGAATAATGATGTGTCAAAAATGTACAGTAGTGCTGTCAATAGAGCAATTACCATTTAGCTAGAGATTATTATGGCACAAGAGCACATTAACTGGGCACAGTAAACAGAACAACAAAGAAAGAAGGAGCAAAGGGAACAAACTGTTTTCAAAACCTGCCAGTGTTATACAGTGTGTGTTACTGCCAGATATTAGTTGTTACATAAGAGCAATTAAGTCTGCAAGCAGCTTCGCTCAGCAGCATTGGATTGGAATGTTTCCAATTAGAACAAGAAGTTAGAAGCATGTTTCTAGAACATGGGTTTAATTTTTTAAAATAATCTCAAAATGGCTTTGTTTTCCCTTGCACATTTTGCATTGCTGTTTGGAAACTAATCGCCAACTGGCATTGTGCTTAAAGCTTACCCAAATCACTAGGCAGTACACTAATGAAAATACAGCATATGTTTGTGTCTGGTGTAAAAGCTAACATTTTTTTCCCCCACGATTTTGATAGAAGGGATGTTTTGATGCCAACTTGCAATTTAATGCATTACTGACTAACATGAAAAAAAGTTTAACAGAAAATCACAGGTTGATATGTGGTTTTCTACACCCTCAAATAGCAATCACTTTGGTATTATTCCTTTAATGACAGCAGCACCAAAACTATGAAGTTCTGCCTACAGAATTCCTATTGGCTCAGGTATATCTTTAGATAGATCTCTAACCCTACTAAACACATGAAAATTGCAGTCTGGCAGAGCACAGAAGTGTGCCCTTTCAAGAACTCAAAGTATTAAAAATTATTCTTGTAAAAACATGAATACATAAATACATACATACCTACATACATATATTAAAATAAATACTCTTGCTTTCTGCATGTCTTATTATTCTAACTCCTGTTCTCAGCATGGGGCAATTATAAGATGATCCAAATTAGTGTGTTTCTTTGATTGCCTCTGAGTAGTAATTACAAAACTTCATGACATTCCACCACTGGGATAGAAGCAGGAAGTCACTCCTTATCCTGAGAAATTTAAATGTGTTTCAAAATTAGATGATGCTAAACTTGAACATGGAAGTGGAGATGATACAATTCTACTAACTCATTCTGTATATCCATTATGTCTGTAGCTGAACAGACATTATGAACTATATTGGGCTCTTATAAATGGAGTTGACAGTGGATGCCACTTCCAGATGCAGGCTTTATTGAATATCCAATGCCTGAGAAATACGGTCAGTCTTTGAGCTCCATGTTTTGGGACTATGGATATTCTCCCTATACTCAATTTGCAAATTATTTTAGTTAACCTCCACTGCCAAAAAAACGCCAAACAACACAAACTGGAAAAAATAAAAGGTACCTTTTTCAGGAAGGAGCACTTCACAGGAAGTAGTAACTGCTTTTTTGAGAGGTGGGAAAGAGATTAAATCTTTATTCCTACTCATGTTTGTGACATTTTCCATGACATCAGTATAAAATATTTATAAATGAGAGAATTCAATACTACTGAAAGAAAGTGATTTGTGGCCTTGGACTATAATGCCCGATAATTTTGTCTTTAGGTAAATTTTAGAACTTCAGGCCCTGTAGGTGCCATTCAGCTCCTTCTTCAAGGAAAGCTTATAGTAAATTGAATACAAACTTAATTGCAAATTAATTAAAACTTTGAGTTTCCTCTGCATCCATGGCTTTACAATTTCCTGTGATACATTTTCTGAATGTGTCTCTCATAGTATCTGAAACTTTTCTTTGTCCCTCATGAATTGCCAGTGCAATTACTGTTCTTCTTTACACAGTGCCTGTAATAAGCACTGTGATCTAATGATAAGCACCTTCAAAAATCAAGTAACCACAGACAGTCTTTTGAATCATAATTATTACTGAAACCTACTGTTTTCACTAGTGAATTTATCAGACTGCTAATAGAATTTATATGATGAAAATTGAGAAAATCAGATGTAAAATCTATGAAAATTGAAAATTAATTTTTATGTGCTTATATACTGTAAATCAGCCAGTGTCAGTAAGCAGCAATTTGTATAGGATTGTTTCCTATTGTATTATTTGTATTAAACATGACACTGCAGTAGACAGTAGACAGTAGACAGTAGACTTGTAGTACAGTCTTCTCTGATATTGCAACTTTTCCTGTACTAAGAAAGACAGTTAAGCAGTTTATTTTAAACTTCATGATTTTTAAAGGATGGAATAAATTTGTCTACAGTCTTTGTAAATAATTTGAAAGTAGCTTCTAATAGCTGGAATATTAGAGAATATGAGTCTCTTATTCAGGACTGAAGTGCTCATAAACCTGTGCAAAACAGGAGATGGTACAAGCCACCGTGAGTAACGACAAGAATTCAGTTTGGGGCTTTTTGGAATTTACCTAAGATTTTATGTTATAGCTTTCCTTACTAAAGGAAGCAAGACAGATTTAATTCTTCTAATTGAAACTAAATTAAAATTACTTTGAGCTTAATTATTATGATCTGCATGATTAAAAATCATGTATAAAATCTGTCTTCTGCCTTGTAGAATCTATTACAAAAAAAAATTAGAACAGTACTAGCAGAGATAGAGGCAGCTTTAAGGAAACTTGAGGAGTTCTGAAGGAAGATATAAAGAGATGGTCAAGGTAGCGACAAGAGGAAGAAGAAAACAGTTCTTTAAAAACATGGAAATAGAAAAAAATAAAAGTTTTAAACTGTATTAATAATGAGAAATAGTGAAGCAATTTAGGGGAAAACATAAATACACTTCCATTTTAATAATCCCATATAAGTAACTGGGAAAATTGATATAGTAGAAGGTGATTGTAAAAATGCTAATGTGCTTGCTTAAACCTTACAGTCATCTTTGGTTTTACAGGAGGGATTCAGTGCTTCATGAAAAAAAATCTTGTACTGTTAATTTACTGTCCTAATACACTATCTCATTTAAAAAAAAAAAAAACTAATCATATTAAATGATCAAAAAATGCATGAACATGGTTATACAGAATATCAGAAGTAAAATACTGAGCTGGTAATTGATTGCCCTTCTTCGTAATTTGGAACAAATACATTCTCTCCATGTGGAAACAAACTCAAACTTTCAAAATGTTAACAGTTTTCCAGTCAAAATTTACCTGATATGCTAAAAAGGCTTAAATTTCTATACATTTACCTTAGAAAAGTTTAATACACATGCAGAGTAATATAAAATAAAATAAAATATAAAATAAAATATAATAATAAAAAAATTAATAGAAAATAAACCGCAAACAATGAAAGGACTGGAATCTATAGTAAAAGAAGGAAAGTTCATTAAGCATGAAAGATCTTAATTTTGAGTAATACTATAAAGTGAAAAATACCTTATTTGCTTAGCTTTGGGTTTTAGATACTAACTCCAAATGGCACGGGTGATATAATAAAAAATTATATTAAAAGTAAATGTGCTATTTGAAGACAATATGTGTATTTATTGGCTTTGTTTTGAATAAACATATCTTTCTGTCTTCTGGAGCAACATAATATTTATTTGCATACATTTTTCCTTGTAAAGCTTTTTTTTCTCCTAGGAATTTTTTTTTCATCCTTTTGAAATAGGTTTACCTTTGAAGCAGTGAACAAACAGGATTTGATAAAATTTCAGTTATTTGCATTGAATTGAACCACTGAATTTTTTCAAATTAACCCTTACCCTTCCTTTCCCTATCTCAAAATCTAACGCAATAAGAAATTGTATTTATGTTAATCAAAATAAGTCAGGAATAAGTGTAAATTAAAGGAATGCTAATATAAATTACAACTGAGAAAAATGTACTGAATTACATTAAAAATTCCATAATGAATTCAATTAGGAATAATTTTCTAGATTCTAACATATTTTTTCATGTTTTTCTGAACAAGTAATATTATACAGTAAAACCTGTGTTTTACTATATCAAGGCTAAAAGCTAAACTTTTATCCTTAACAAAACTCCTTATATCTTTCACCTTATATTACTCATAAGTACAGTAATAAAATAGGATTTGAAATTATTTATTAAATGAAAAATTAAACTCAAACATATGCCACTATGAAAATGCTGCAGAAAGGAAGCTATATAGTATTTCCAGATGTTGTTTTCTTATGTTGCCTACCTGCATTTTTCTGTGTGCTAGGTGCTTTGCAAATATAAGAGAAAAATCAGGCCTCTTATCATACAGAAATAAAAATTATAGTGTTAATGACATATGAAAATGGAAGCTGAAAGAACATATAAGAGTGTTCACATAGATGTAGTGGTTACAGGGAAGTCTAGGGAAGCTGCAGAAAATCTTCTCATTCCTGTCCCTTTCAATACACAACTAAAGAATGTAATACAGCCTATAGTAGAAAAAGGTCTTGAGTTCCCTCTCGTATTTAATAAGCAGATAAAAAAACCCAAACCCATGAAAAACATAATATCCCTAAATAGCTATAAATGGACCATTAATAAAAACCTTACCAGAAAAATCTGACACCTAACGACTAAAAGGCATTGCAAAGTTACTCATTTTATCCTATTAATGTAATTGAAGGCGCCATTCCTCCAGAAAGCCCTAATCCTTAAAAAGGAGAAGAAAAAAAAAAAAAAGGTGGATTAAACCATTTCATGAAGTAATCTTCTTTTTACACTTCAGTTTAAGTCAATTACTGAGACTTTAAATGTGGATTTTTGATTGCTGATCTACAGCAACTCTAACCATCTCTCATTGTGCCTTAGGTCAATCATCACAGGGAATGAATCAACAAAGATTTATCATATTTAAATAAACATCTAGACAATATCATGCAAAACAGAATGCAATAATATTTATCTCATGCTCAAAAGTTAAAAATTCAGTGCCAATTCAGGATAGGTTTAAGTTGAATATTAGGAAAAGGTTCTCCACCCAGAGGGTGGATGGGCACTGGAACAGGCTCCCCAGGGAAGTGGTCACAGCACCAAGACTGACAGAATTCAAGAAGCATTCGGATGATACTCTCAGGCACATGGTGTGACTTTAGGGGATGGTCCTGTGCAGGGCAAGAGTTGGACTTGATGATCCTTTTGGGTGCCTTCCAATTTCCAATCAGATTCTATGATTCTATAAATCTGGTATTACCAAGGCTTTGTATATGACTTGTTTTTCATGTTCATACACACTAAAGAATTGCTGTCAACAGCAAAACATTTTTTTTTAATCACCCAGAAAACTTATTTAAATTGTCTGAAGAATTTGGAAATAGCATATTAAAGTACTTGTCTGCTGAAGATGAGTAGTGGCACTCCAAAAATCCTAAATTCTGCTTATAAAATCAGTGGTCATACATAGTTAATGGCTTCCTAACTTTCTCATTTAGTTTTCTGAGTCACTGACAAAATAATTTCAATCAGCCATCAGGCTCTGGGTGCATTTGAATCCCCCTCTCTTTTGAAGAATAGTGGAAGAACACTTTCAGGCCATTCATGTGATCCATGTGATACTCTCTCGAACTATTTTCCAGCTCTCACTAAAATGAGATTGAGTGGTAGGCCAAGATGCAGACCAGCATGCCCAGAGTCAGAATATATGTTCAGCCCTTATGACAAACTAACAAGATCCCACAATGCATACATCGAATGCATCTGCCCCTTTAGCTTGTGCTACACAGGATAAATCTATAGAGAAGGTAAGAAAAGAATAAGGCTTCTCTTCAAGAAGAAAAAAAGCATATCAGATTGCAGCTTGTAACACACAAAGAAGAGGGAATAGTTTTTAACATAATATTAAAAGTCTGTTTAAAATTCAATGCATCCGGCCTTGGCGGGTGAAGTATCAACTCACTTCACCTTCTGTTTTTTGACAGCTTTTTCCACATTTCCCTTTTAAACAGCTATTTATAAATTGTCTGACCCTTTCCAGTCATGCATGCCATCCAGTAGTATGATATATGGCATGCATATTCTGATAGGAAAAGATTTTTCTTATGATAAAAGCTAAATCAAATAAACAAACATTTTAGTCCTTGTTAAGTGATAGTGGCAGAAGATGATCAGGAAATGTTCCTCAAATCTTCCTGAAATCTAGCCTGTTTTTGTAGCCTAAGGATCATTTTCAAGATGGTTAAATGCTGCGTTAGCTTCAGGATATCACAGAAATACTGAAACAGATGCAAAAGAAACCTGATATTGTTCCTCAGCTCGGTAACATATAACTTTGAAAATTATATTTTTTAACTTACCATCAGCAAAATTATTTATATAATTATTTTTGAAAATCAAAACTCCCAAAACTTTCCTAGGAAGAGCAAACTTATTTCTCTTCAAACAAATACTGTGTTAGCACATCAGTTTATTTTTAATTCATATTCAGACATCAGTCACACTACTGTTTCAGGTTGCTAGGTCTGGATGGCTGTAGCTCTGTTGTAGGCTTATGAGAGTCAATAATTATTTTAAATTATCATATGAAGACTTCAAATTGTTCCTTCAGAAAAATGAGAATTGTCTATTTGCAGACTTGGAATGGTATTGTCTCTTGTTATTTATATATTTAGTATACAAACCCTTTCAGACTCATTAGAAATTGCACGTGAGGCAGGCTACTGTGCTTTTCCATTGCTCCTACATCCTTTGGCTCTAATGTCAGTAAGGGATTGAAGATGGAAACTGGAGGTTTTCTCCATACCTATTACATTATGTAATGTAGATAGGCAAAACTGCTGAAGAGGTAGAATAGCACCACAAAACAACATTTCATGATTGCACTTAAGTACATATTTTCACGAAAGGAACCTTGCATCAATCAAAATTAATAAAGCCAGTTGCTAAGATGTATATAATTTTACACCTGGCACTATTATTAAGGTAGTTAAATTCTCTGTTTTCTTACAAATCTATTACTTCTTCAGAAAAAGACACTTAAGACACTGATTAGAAATTGCAACCTTGTGCATATTATGAAAGATGTATTATGTCCCTACTGTGTTTCTAAAGAATGAACAGACTGTAAAATAAATCCAAACCAATGAAATTAGAATTTAAGGACTGGTAAGTGTTAGAGCATCCACTTAAAAGGTTGTATTTTCATGACAATTATACTAGAGTTAATTTTTGAAGTGGATTTCATGGTATTTTTCTGAGAATCTCTGCTAGATCTGGACATTGAGAAGTAACACGATTAATTAAATTAGTGTGTTTCTTTTATCAGCACCTATAAAACTTGACAGCTACCATCTCCCCAATGTAAATTCAAAGCAGCAGATATGTGTGAGTCATTTACTGTAGCTATATTGCTCCTGCTAATGTATAATGTAAATGATTTAACAATTGCTATGAACACTAGAGCCTTAGGGAGCAGTTGTCCAACATGTTTCCCTCTGACAAGAGCCATCCGTCTTGCTCTTGATGTGTCGGGAGTTTAAGCAGATGCATCGTGACCCAGCACTGCTCCTGTAGCTGACCTGTGTAAAATCCTATGTGTATCAGTGGAAAATAAACCCCTTAAATTACAGAGATAGCTCTTACATAGTTATGAAGCTAGTTATAACAGCAGAAGTCAGCAAGGAGAAAAAATAACTTCCAGCATCTGCAAATCTCTTTTCTCTTCCCCTGCTCTTGAACATTTTAAACTCCTTAAATTTTTTTGAGATACCACTAGTGGAGAAGATGAGATACAAGACACTGGCTGTTTTGTAGGCATATAACATAGAAGGTATTTCTGTGATGCTTTGAAAAATAACATTGTTCTACATTCCTCTTACCTCCTGTTTTGCTCATAATGTTCTAGTTTTCCTTCCTCAGAGATAAGGCCAACTATGATTAATAATTAATCATAAATAATAAATGTTTTCTTTTTAAATGGCTTCATCAGCTAAGCAAAACTGATGTATATGTAGAAAATAAAAACCATAGTTATACTAAGTAAAAGACTGGAACAACCATAACTGCATTGTTCTATGACAATCAAATGATACTGTACTATACTGATAAAGTTCAGTAGGTAAACATCCAAATTAAAAGATGTAATATTAATCTAAGTTAATGTAATATTAATCTAAGTTGTATGTCTTCTACTACAGATGAACAGCTCTGTACACTGACATAAGACTGAGAAAAAACATTTTATATAATTATAATATATTATGAAAGATATTTTATATTAACCTTTCTGTTGTCTTAAATCTAAAAAATACAGCTTATAATTTTCTTTCATAGGGAACCATGAAACAAAGCAAATCGATTATAGATTATTTCCTTCTACTGTTTAACTCCTATACACTACATTTTAAAGTTTTACAGAAAATCTCTATAAAATATTATGATGTTCATATAGGAAAAAACCCACAAGTTATGACTTGTTGAGTTACTTTCAAGAAGAATCAGTTCCGGAGGGCCCATTGAAAGCTTTTTTTCAGTAAGATATGCAGCTAATTGCTCTCAGTTTGTTCAGCTTTGAACTGAATTCAGACACCTAGGACATAAGTACATCACAAGGAGGTTGTCAAAAATTTAGATTAGTAAAAAAGGTAAATTTTTGCTTGGAAACATGTATTCTAGAGAAGTGGAAACAGTGTATAGTATGTATGACAGTTTCTAAATCTGGAATACAAGAATTTCAGTTCAGTTTGCAATTAAGTGCTGTAAACACAATGCCAATATGGATGACTCAAGTCACCAAATGTAGTTCTCTAAGTTGCAGGCAACAAATGAAGATTTTTCTAATTCTATGTAAACACATTTTTTTGACATGTTTTTAGAGTCCACAGAACTTTTTCAACATCTTCTACTAAATGTGAGACTTGAAGGAAAGACCAAAAGCTACAACCATCCTATGACACAGAAAGAGAACAGGAACAGTTCAGGACATTGTCCATGTACAAAGTAACTGCAACAGTTAAAAATTCGTGAAATAAAACTCCTGTAAACAATATTCTAGTATTGCATATTGTACATTTTGGAAAGGATAAACAGAAAAACCCTAACCTGTTTTTACAACTGTTCCTTTATATCTACAATCTCATCTATTGATCCTACCTTTTTCAATAGCTATTTTAAAACCTATCTATTGCAGAAACCTGAATTTCAAGTTATTGTGATGTGACAGTATCTTGCCAGCATGGAGATCAACATAACCATCATTTTTCTTGTCAATAGATATTTTAGTTTTTTCTATTTACACTAATTTTCAGTGCATTAGTGTCTTTGAACAATATATCAACTTAGTTTGACCCTGAATGTATCTAGCGAAGGTCTAGTTTTTTTCATTCTTTAAAGAAAAAGTCCATTTGTATCCAAGCCAAAATCCCCAAGTCTTAGAACCTTACATCACAACTATAAGGGGCCATGATTTAGGACAGTGTGTAGCTGATTGTAAGAAAGATAGATCTCTACAAGGTAAATGATTTGAAATTATATATTAGCAACAGCAGAAAAAAAGGAAGTTAATTCAATACATACAAGTACTTCATAGTGTGTGTGAAGACTAACTAGTGATTTGAGGCAGCTCATTTAAGGTACTAGAAATAAGCTTTAGAAAAAAAGGAATGCCATCATAAAAACTTCCAAATGACAAAAAAAAAGGCCCTGAAATAAAGATCATATGTGAAACTGCTAGCCTTTCAGTATCTGGTTTGTTAAATTAACAGATCTAAATCAGATTTATAAGATCTCTTAAAAAGTTTAAAGAGAAACACCTCAGAAAGGCAACAGCCAAACAACTCTAAAACACCACTGGGAGCTTTAAGTGTTTGAGCATATAGCAGAACAAGATTTGCAATTCAGGATGCTCTCCTCAAATTAGAAGCATAAATGACCTCCTCTCAAGAGGAGAACTAGGATCACTTCTTTCATTTAAAATATTCTCATAAGAGGAGCAAATTAGAGTATTAATATTGTCTTTTTTCTCATATCTCACTACCTAACTCAACTGACCAGCAACCAAAGCACCACCAATAAATGGTGAATATATGGTATATATTTTAGTCTGAACTAAAAATCACGTTTTTCTCTTGAGGGAGAGTAAACAAGTTATTATGCGACATCCTTTTTCCTTATATATAGACAATGACAATACAAAAGAGGAAGAAGGAGAAGTGTATGATTTTAGAGCTCATTGATTTGAGTTTGCTCCTCTGTGCTCTCAGGACTATTTATTAATTTTACATAAAACAATCACTGCAGGATTTACTCCTACATTTTAGTGTTCTTTTCAGTATAAGTGATTCTGGCTTTCTGTGAATCAAATCATGTCAGTATGTGTAGGGCTTGCAGTGGCTATCATAATTTGCCATTATTTACTAATAATTTACTACTTTGACAGCTCCAGATTCCCTACTTCCTACTTACTCTTTCCAGTCTATCCTGACCTATTTAACTCTAAAATTTTAGCTGCTGGTAAATGGAAGTGGAGGGCCAGGGGAAACTCAAAGAAATATTTTTTTTTCAACCTGAGTGCAAAACAGCTCTTGGATGCTCATCTGAAAACATTAAGGCCATAACATACTAAAAAAGGGTACCAAAGCAGAAAAAAAAAAATCCACAAAACCCCACCAAAATAAGCTTTCTGTGAAAAGACAAAATCATATATTTATACATATGCTCTCTCACTTGAGAAAAAAAAAAAGTAGAAGCATAGAAGTGACCTAGGACACTGGGAACAAAGGGAAGCTACACGAGAGGCATTTTGGGAACATGACGGAACAACAAAGATTAGTATTAGTAAAATGTAATACCTAGTTACGAAATATACTGGAAGGACAGATTAGGCTGGAGAATAACAATATCCATAGGGTGTCATTAAATCCTAAAAAAAAAATACATTAGTAATCTCTCTTCCAGCTCATATTTCTGCTTTACAGCACAAATTATAGTTTTCTTTAGCCAGCAATTCACGACTTTATTGGCTTTTCACGGATCCCACTCATCTCCATCTTTACTGACAGTTTCCGATGAGGCAATATATCAAATGTTATGCTGCAGTCCATACAGATCATAACTATCACATTTTCCTTATTGAAAAACAAACCCACAAAATTTCTCTTTAAAGCCCCATCACATTTTATCCCATCCTCAGTTTGATGCCCAGGCATGTTTGAAATGCTCTTCATTATTCTTTCAAAAATGTGTCCTTTTCCTTGACATTTTGACATTTAAGTGTAAACAATTCTCCCTCTCATCTGCTACTTATATATTTAAGTTTTCAGACCACTCAGTTTGTGGAGCCAGCGACAACTGAGCAAATTTGTGCAAATATAGCTGTACTTTGTGTAGCTAGCTGTAGTGTAGCTAAAACTTTATGTTACTAGGCACAAACTGATGAAATCTGCTAGATTGTACCAGTTATGTGCAGAGTCCATCCACTTATATCTGCACTGTGTTCCAAAGATTGCGGTGGACTTCCCTTTCTTACTTTTTCATGCCTAATTGTTTGAGGAGTCCAGAACACTGCAATATTGCATTTGACCCTGCTTTAGCTTCACGCTACACTTAAAGGAGGAGACTTCATGTCATCCCTAAAATAATAAACTTCCATAAGGAAGGATGCTGTGTATGGGATTTGTTGTCCAGAAACTGCCAAGCTGGTGACCAGAAATGCACTCTTTCATTATCTGGGGCATTCCAGTCCAATACTACATGAAAGTACTGGGATGGAACGTTTTTTTATTTTGAAAGTGATTTTTCTAATATTTAAAATTATCTTCTTATAGTGTCTCTTTATAGACAACCTTCAAAATAGTTGGGTTGGACCTATAAAATGTTTCGTATATTTGCAGAAGTCCCACTAAAGATGGATGAGAAGATCCTCCAAATACACTGATGAATGTGAAATACAACAAAAAAACGCAGTAAGTGTTGTTTATAATTGCTAAATCATTGCACGTTTGTCTTTCTGTATGATATCTGAGGCTTTTCATTGATGGAGAGAGAGTACTGGATGACATGCATCACAAGGTGAGAATTCATGAATTCTGACTGAAAAATGCATTAAAAAACTTAGGATGATTTAGGGAATCAGTCTGTGTGCAGCCCATAGAAACATTTAAGTCTGAAGTCCTCTTCTGACGTGGATCAAGTGTTTGCTGACAGGTTGCAACAGATATTCTTCAGTCTTAATGCATAAGGGAACTGCTAACCTTAGCAACTGTCTAACAACCAAACAATAACCACACTAAAAAGCATCCTAGGAAGGAAGCCAGTTGTGTCAAGATTGATTGGAAAGAAAGGAGTTTCTAGAGATACAGAACATTTATTGTAAGAGAAAGGGTGATATATAAATTAGGATAGGGCTTTTATAGAGAAGAGTAAGTAAAAAGCCCCTCATTTTAAAAAAGATATCTTCTCAAGTCAAAGGCCAAGTCATGAAAGGAAAAGGCACATAATGACTGAAGTGTTTAGGAAAGAAAGACAAGGATATTCCAGAAATTCTTATAAGTTGACAGAAGAAACATGAAAAGGAGGCATGAAATTTTAGCTAAAATTTAAATAAATATAGGAGAGGACTGCAGAGAGTGAATTTTTTTCCCCCTAAGTCTTTTATGCTTCTTATCCTAGTACTATCAGCAGCTAATTCTAGGTCTACTGACTGAGAAAACTTGGAATATGATCTATTGTGTGGCTCCCTAACATGTGGGGCTGGCTAGCTGGAATATCAAAAGTTCATGCTTGTCCACAGAACATTAATTCTACTTCATGGGTTCCAGCTAGATTTCAAATAAATAAATTTAAAAATTCTGTTGTGCTAAAAAGGGTCAACTTTGTTCAAAATAGAGATATTTGTTGTTAGTTTTTCTGTCAGCTTTGTTCAGATGGACAGATCAAAGAATTAGGTTTGGACATGTCAGTGAGTGACATCTGTACTCAGCAGTTTTAGTAACAGACATTCTCAAAGAGGTTGTGTGTTTTTGGGAGAAGGAAGAAGACAAGTACCCTTTGCATAACACAGGTAGAAAGATTTTATGGGAAAGAAAGTACAATTTAGTCCCTGTAACTCTTCTGGACATATGAAATGTTAGCAGGGCTTCAGACAAGCATCCCTATGGAGTGCTCTAGATCCCAGCGTGGCAGCTGGCACCTTCAGGGGGCAAAAGCCTTGAATGTAGATATGGTATAGCTATATTGCCACAAAACCATCTCCAGGAGAAGAAAGGTATTTTTCATTAAAACCTTGATGTGTAACAGCAGACATAATCCTAAGAGTTGCAAACTTCATAGACTTAGCATTCTAAACCTGGGGATAAATAACAGCAAATATATAACTGATAATATCAACAGTGTGTCTATTACTATTTTTTATCCTTCAAGTTTTCCGTAGTATGTCTTTCTTTTCATATACATGTATACATGAGCTGTAAATTAAGTATATTTCTTTGTTTTATCTATTTAGAAAATCTTTACATTTAAATAATAACAAACAAAGTTATAGAGGAAAGACCTATTGTCTAGAATAGTTCTGTGAATATCTCAGTATTTGCTGACACTTCATCTACTTTGTCACTGCAAAACACGTTTGTATGGTAAAAAAAGCAACAACAGAAAATAAGTCAGAAACTGTCACATACTTGCACACTGTCTGGAAAGAATGAGGAAGGGAAGATGTTAAATGTTCTCTGATCCCTCTTTCACATCTTACCTACAGGATCATTGAGATCCATAAGCTGTTTCTAATTAGTTTCTAATGACCTGAGAGTTGTGCCAGTTTAGCATCTTCTGTATCTCATTTGATTTCCCTTTTGGGCTAAAACGATATCAAGAGGGCTAAAATGAAGATAAAATACACCTCTATGATCCCTCTGGTTATTGGACCAGAGACATAAATACAGGAAGGGCTAAGGGTAAAGACCATCATCATCAGTAGCTTTATAACCTGTATCAACAAAAAAATACAGGAGTGATTGTATAACCATAGAGCCTATCCCTTTACTCTTTACAAAACTCAGAGACAAGTCCATGAATGAGAGGGAAAGGTTTGCTGTTGAGCCCCTTATGTCTAGAAAAAGGTTCTTTAACATCTTAAAATAAGGATTGAAAAAAAAGTTACAACTTCCCTGGAAGATTCAGTAAGTATTAATCAGCTACACTATAAAGAAGAAAAAGATCTTAGCAACAATCTGTCTCAGGTGTGTTGAGAAAAAAAAAATAGATAAATGATCAAATTCATATTTTTTGTTTATTAATTACTATTCGTTATCCAAAAAAACTTAACTGTTTATGAAGTGATCTAAGTAATTATAAAATTGGCACTGACTTTAGAAAATGCATATCTTCAAGGTTTCAGAGCTAATTAGCTAAAGTATTAAAGTAATCAAATTGCTGAATTTTTTAATTTAATGATAGTAATATTTGTGCATACTGTGGTTACATACCTGTTTCCCATTTGCAAATAATACAGAGAGGGTAATGTTAGTCTTTAGTAATCCTTAGTGGAACATTTTTTCATTTGGTTTTTAAAATTTGGACTCATTATAGCTATATAATTGGTTATACATCATATTAAGAACTCACTCAGTTGTAAAACAGCACATATTTTAACTAAGAACTGCCTCAAGGTGATGAAATAGCAGTGATACAAAATTTCAGGGCTGTAAAGCAAGACAGAAAGTCTTTGAAGAGCTGTTGAATCTATAAATCTCACAAACACTCTAAAATATGCCTTAAAATAAAGTGACCAAACTTGTCATTTAAAAGGAAAAAAATACTGACAATATTACATGCCATGACTGAGAGGGTAAAGTCACCATGATTAAAATGGAGTAATTCACTTTGAACTAACTCTAGCTGACTCCTCTAATGTGCCTGAGGATTGTCTGTGGCAAGCCCAGAGGAAATCTTTTGTGCTTCAGTAAGCAATAAGCCTTGCAAATCATTATTCTTTCAAAGACTAACAGATAACTGAGGATACCAGTAATATTTGGGCTTTTGCTTGAGCCCCTAGGAGTCCAAGATACTATTTGAATACATGAACTTCTAAGGTTAGATTTCTACTGTATGATTTACACCATTTGCCCTTTTTAAGATATAACTAGTAGTGTCTCAATGGAAAAAACCCAGAAGGAGTATTGTTCAATAATCCACCAAATATATGAAATAAGAATAAAATTACTTAAAGCAATTCAAAGAGTTTGCAATCCACTAAAAACAGTGTTATCAATAAAATCTCCAGCTAAACTGTTCTTTTTGTTGTTTCGAAGGCACTGGCCACACATTATTACATTGTTTTGTTTTGTTTTCTGGCAGTACTAAGCAATCTGTTACAACCAGCTGTTTTGTAATCCTTCAGTGGCAGAACAGTGGTGGGATTAAGAAGCCCTTGTGATTCTTGTACTTCTTGCTCTGCTCTGATAAACATGCAACTTCCATCACAAGCATACAGATTGATGCCTGCATATCTTGCTACACACACTGTAAACAGCAACCCAATAGTCCGTTGCTCCTTCTAGGGAAATAATTGCTTTTACTTTTGCATTAATCTTGCATCATACTTTTACAGGTTAGTAACTATCATATCAATCATTTTTATATTTTTAAAAAATTAATTTCTCAACTTTGTGTGGAATGAATTCCAGCATTCATATTATAAAGAAGTGATTAAAAAACTTAGTATATCTTAGACTTTACTACATTAAATTGCCCAATCCCAGAATTAATAAAATCACATATGTGGAATTAAATAAATGAAAATACATATTATAGATCAATACACCCAGAGAAGTTGTGGATGCCCCATTCCTGAAAGTCTTTAAGGCCAGGTTGGATGGGACTTTGAGCAACCTGTTCTAGTGAAGTGTGTGCCTGCCTACGGCAGAGGGGATGAAACTAGATGATCTTTAAGGTCCCTTTGAACCCAAGCCATTTTATCATTCTATGATTCTATTAATGTAGCGGCAATAGTACCTTTGTTCTGTGGAATCCGAATAGCAACATCATCTCATATACACCTCATGGGTGAAATAACATTAGATTTCCAGGAGGCTATCCACAAATAAGAAGGACTAAGTGAGACCTATACTTACAGATTTATCCTATTCAAATATACTGGGCTTGTAGAAGCAACTTATCAGTCAAAGATAGTACTCCATTTAAAGCTGTTGCAACATTAATGTTGTAGCTTGTCTCCATTTTTCAGCTAAATAGAGGTTTTCTTTTTCACATCACATAAAGTCTTCAACCAGCTCAGGCCCTCTAATAAATTGCAAAGTCTGTTACAGTATATCTTCTATTATGCCACTTGTTACTTTAGTAAGACAGGAAATTAAAGCAATAAAACACTTTCAAAATGATAGGGCACACTCAGGCAGTAATTTTTCTTACATTCCAGTATTATTCTTCAAAAGACCTTTTATGATACTAATATTAAATTCTTTGAAGTCTGAAGAATCTGTTGAAAGTGTTGAATTTCTATGATACAAAGCTCAAATATTGCATCTACTCATGCATTTATTAAAACCGGGAATGTGGGATGGAATTAAAAAAAAAAAAGGCACAAAATGCAATGCAGCTAAACAATATATGAACTGATACATTTCAGATCCACATTAGAGAGTACATTGTGTGGAAATTTGATTTAATACTAAGGAAAATCTATTTTGCTTTTGTCTCACCTTACGTGGCCAAATGCACACCAGATGTGGTCATTCATATAAAAGGTTGGTAACTGCACACTAAAGCACAGAAAACCAGACAAATACTCTAATGGTCACTTATTCGGCGTGCTCACATTAAGGAAATTGAATCAAGCTTATGAAACTATGCATTCTTTATTAACCCCATAGAAGAAGGTCACATTGACTTCTCTTCTAATGGAATGCACACTAAAAAGATTGAAAGACATCATGTGAAAGAAAATACTAAGTGTCCTGATGAAACATTTCCAGAATGAAATTAATAAAAATGTTGAAAGATTTATCTTGTGAAGAACTAAATACATGTAATCACATGTATTTGGAGAAGAAAAAGGAAAAAGAGAAAAGGCAAAAGGAAAATGGAAGAATAAAAATTAAAGAAAGAAGAAACAATGACGAAAAAATAAAACCAACCTAAGCTACCAAAGCTTATACTCAAGGTCTGTGAAGTATTAAAGGTTAACTTGATGATCTTAAGAGTTCTTTTCCAACCTAAATGATTCTATGATTCTTTATTCATTATCATGTCAAATATATAGTAGAAGTAGATTCCTTGCTTACTAAGTGGGCAGAGTGAAGGTGTTCAATTAGGAAGTCTCAGAGAAGAGTGAATGTTCACTATGTAACTTCTGATTTCTCTGTGATTTAAAGTTCTATATTCACTTTCCTTTTCACTGTAGCTATCAATTACTTTTCCAATTTCATTTGATCTATTTTATACAGATTTTTAACAACCTCTAGGGAGAGTTCTAATTTAGTACTTGGACACTTTCATTTAGCAGTAGGTAACAATACATGGTTAACAATTACACCATTGCCATTCTGATTGAAATTTAGAGATTCAAACTAAAAATAAGTCTATGTCTTCTATACATTAACACAATGAAATAAAGTATAAATACTGAAGATAAATAGGCTCTTTTGTCATATCCTTCTAGTTCTCTAATGACCACTTTTTCCTTATTTACCACAATTTTTGGTTTTCTTTTTCATATAGGTTTGGCTGGAAATTAAGTGGGCCAAGGCTAAGATAAAAGCCACTCAACAACTTATGTTTTCTTTCTTGTTTTTGACACATTTCTTCTCTGTTGGAATTCCAATGCAATCAACTACCTGGGGATATATACTTCTTCAGAGATCTCTCCTCCACTATATTGATTAACTCAAAAGCAGTTTTGGATATCTTCCAATGTACTACCACCATCTGGTCTCCCTCAAGCCTCACAAGCTGAAGTAGACTTGAATTGGTTAGAATGATGGTATATTTTCTAAATTCTTAACAAATCAGACATGTTCCTACACTGCTTCCTTTCTTTGGCTTGTTAAGAAACTTCCTAGCAACCTAAGGAATCCTTAGGAATATTTTTTAACATTTAAAACAACTCTCGGAGACTGCAGGGAGATCACCCAGCTCACTGCAGTATGATACTCTTCAAGAGCATGTTGCTTACAACCATGATGGAGGAAACTGTGAAAGTGCATTTCAGTTTCAACGTAATTTATTAATCTGGCTGTCATTTTTATGTAAAAGAAGCTCATGGAGCAAAAAGTCAGCCCATTGGTCTTGTATGACATGGAAATGAGATATGGCTGGGCAACATAATAGGCCCAAAGAGACGCAAGGTACTTCTAGACTTAGCACTGTGGAGGCACCCAGGAAAGAAATTTTTCAGGATTACAGAGAGAAACACCTCTAAAATGAGTAAAATGATAGGTAAAGAAATGTGACTAAAATGTCATGTTATAGATATTTTTCTTTCAATGCCCAGGAGAACAAGTCTTCTCAACACGGAAGGCCTTCTGCATTTATGCAGAGGGAGGAAAGAATAAAGTAGAAGTCTTCTCACTTTATTGTATATTCCATTAAAATATTTTTGTTTGAGATGGCAAGGAAATGTTGCATGCAACAGACTGACCTTGTGTACTTTCCTGTCTGTTCCCAGATGACTCTAGGTTGTTGTCCTTTAGCTTTTACTTCTTATTTTTGCCTCTTCCTACTGTCATGTATAATTGATTAGGAATCTTTTCATAATTGCCAATCCCTCAAGGCCAGTGTGTCTTCTACTACCAGATCTGAAAACTGCACTTTAATTATGCATTCAGAATTGGGAAAACAACTGTGACTATAACATCACCAGTAAAATTATGGCATAAAAGAACTATGAAAAAAATTTGCTTTACCACAGCTTGGGCTCTAAATTCTAACAGCTTCAGCATATAAACTTGTACAAGTACACTCCCAGAACTGGTGATTTTGTTACTGAGAGGGAGGACTCTGATAAAGGAAATTACTGGAAATCCTATAGATTCTTGACTCATTGAGAGAAAGGATAGAACTTCTAGGGATTCTCTCCTTGGTAGCAAACCTTATGTCTTGGTCCTGGGGGAAAAAAAAAATTATATTGGAGACTTTCCTCCTAAAATATGGTATAACCATTGGCCACTATGTAAAACTTCAATTTTACAAAGGAATATTTTTCATAATTACAGGTGTGCAAAGGTATGTGTGTAAATATACACATTTAAGAGTGTGTGTGTATGTGTTTACATGCAGATAGTCATATTTACTGCTAAGTGTCATAAGTTATGAAAAATTACATTTTTGGGTGTTCTTTTATCATAGGTCTTTTTCGCAATTCCTTATAAGAATGGGGCACTGAAAAAAATAACAATCATTAAATATGAAGGTATACTAAAAAGAAGGCTGATTTGTTAATGTCCTTATGTACCACATTCCCTGAAAAGATGAATGTTAATTGAAATATGAAGCCAGAAAAAAGGATTTGTATTCTATCTCCAAAAAAGGGTGAGCTAGGAAAAATATCTTTGAAAATCTGAAAGAAAAAAGGGAATGAAAACCACTAGAAATAAACTAAATGGGAGCAATGCCCCTTGGTTTGCTGGGGTAATGTGAAGACAGTGAGGTTTCCTGTTCGAAGCAAATGGCTCTGGGCAAGAGAATTCTTGGTTCTAATCCCCACTGAGTCAACCTCAGGCAAGTCATTCAGCTTCCCTCTGCTTCAGTCTATCCAGCTTAAAAACACAAAAAGCAGGTCCTCAGTGAAGCCAGATGCTGCAACTATGCCAAGATGTCTCTTGGGCAAACAGACTGGGGGGGGGGGGGGGGAAGTGTAAGAAGCAAACTATATAAAGAGAGGGAAAAATGGGTTCTTAATGGTTTACAAGAGGTTGAACAGAGGCCAAATAACCACGATGCTGACATGAAATATTTCCTAACAGAATTTGAGATGTTATGCTAAAGTAGGTATAGGTACTACTGAGATTTCTCAATTTATGATACTGTTCCCTGTATAAAATATTTATTGTATTTGGACAATAATTTACTAATTTACCATCAGAAATTAGGACTCCTTCAAAGTTACAAATATGGGAAAAATACATTAGTCACTTACGACACTACAATTTTTAAAGTACAGGGATTTCTTTTCACATAAAGTGAATCAATAATTCAGTTGTTCAGCGAATTCCCCTCTGCCTCCAAACATTTTACTAGAAAGATGAATATGAAAATAGAATTGACAGCTTTAGGGTGTGATACACAAATAAAAGATAATGAAAACTAGAATTAAATTCATGGGCTGCATTTGTTTTCTCTGCATGCTTAATAGAGTCTCCCATTGTTAAGGACTCTGTAAGTAATCATAGATTTCTTATTTAGTCTACTGGAAGAAAAAAAATGAGGTGCTATGAGGATTAAAATGACACAAATTATAAAACAGATAAAATATATATGCATGGGCTACTCAGTTGGTATTTTTTCTGCCAGCATGTAAAAAATTATAGATGCACTAAATATTTCAGAAATCATTCTCTTTACAACATTATGCATGGACTTGTCAGTTTTCACCACTGAGCTTTGTTGATTTATATCAAATACCTAATTTAAATATAAAAGGGATGGTTACATTTATAGCACACTTGAGTATTTAGGAATACTTATTGATATTGCAGCACTTATTTTTTTATTCATATAAAAGTAATCCATACAAATAAATAGGAGCAATGCTGATCAGCAGAAGGAATTATGGCCATTTTGTGCTTTTCAGACAGATTTTGTTAAAGGCTGTAAATAAACAGAGTAGTCAGTGTACTACACAATATTAATTCTAAATATATACTCTGATTGCCCTGATGAAGAAACTATTAGGCAGGACTCTTCTATGATATGCATTACGTTGGCACGCACAATCATCCTGGTGTTGCTTTATACTTGAGAAAATATTTTTGAACTCAGCACAATTTATTTAATGAACATATAACAAATGGTATTCTTCTGCCACATTTTGTAAATAAAACTTTGGACAGCTGTAGTGTCAATGATGAATGAGATTAATTCCTTACAATGATGATAGAGCACCCTTGCAGTAGGGGTCCTAGGATTCCTCATGCTTTGGTTCTTTTTTCTCCTATCTGTTGGAAGATCACTGTAGGCCAGTCATGCAAACTTCAAGGAGAGCAGAAAGGAAAAAAATAAAAGTCGTGCTATGACACTTCAGTGGGAGCAATGGGTTTGGAAGGAAAGGATGTGAAAAACTGGAGTGCAAGTGTGGACATAACAATTACTCTCCCACCAGCATGGTTCTATGGGAATCCATTACATTGACAGCTGACATACACTTTTATCACTGACTTAAGAAAAAGAAATGTAACCAGAGAACAAGCTATCATCGAAAACAAAAATAAATACACTAAAATATATGTGCTATTTTTTATAGTTAGAAGTCTGCTAGCAAAAGTAAAATGAACTTGAATAAAAATTTTTAATTTAAAGAAAAAACCCTTTGTTTGAGCCCTGCTCTGCTCCTTAATCTGCAAATAGATACAAGAAGAAACTTCATCCATTTCTTCATATCCAGACATAATGGGATTTTTGAGAAAGTTGTGGAACCATATATCCCAAGGAACAACACTGGTTACTCACAATAGACAGGAAAAAACCCCAGTTCTGTAGCTGGGAATCTGGAAATGACATGCCTGCCAGATATTCTCTGGGCCATCAGCAAGTCCCAAATCAGTGAACCTCAAAGAACTCTGAATGCTTTGAACAGAGTCTGCTAGAGTTTAATCCTAGGGTTTAATCTTTCACAGCAAGAAAACTTCATGATACAATTTTGAAAATGCTATAGGCTTACTTAATTCTGTATAAATAATTCCAACAGCTCTTCTCTAAGATTCAATATTAGACATAATTTAAAATTCAATTTTTGACATAATTTTTTTTTTTTTTTTTTAATGCAAGGCTATACTAAATGAGAATCATATAAAATCAGTACTTTTGAAAAACTGTCCTAACAGATGTGGTCCCAGTGGACCAACCACAACCCTACTTCATATTCAAAGTAATCAATTCTCTCACAAAGTTCTATGTCAAGGCAGAGTTTTGGCATTCATAAATACCTCAAATTAAGCTTTCGTGAGGCACTAAATAATACCTTGCTTTGGTGCAGTCCAGGTTCTGCCCCAAAAATATGACAGAAAAATACTCTGGTAAATTTATATTACAATTAAAAATATTTCAATAATCAAATCTGTAAAATATGACTAAATTGCTTGGGAAGTGACACAACCCAAAGGAATTGTAACTTTCTTTCTCTGTCCTTCTCATTTTAAACTTAGAGCAAGACAGATAGAGTTACTGGTAAGGATAAAGAAATATGCTTATGTCTGATAAAGATGCAACACACAGGCATCTGTAGTTGTTTGATCATCATCCATTCTGGATTGGTGAGGATAAAAGGGTTAACGAAGTAGGACTAAAAGTAAATTTTCTGTTTCTAAATCAGATGTGTTCAGACATGCCACATGCACTTGTTCTCATCAAGGATTAAGTGCATGACAAGCTTGAACTTTTAACACCAAAATCTTTTGAGATATGGAAGAGCAAAAAAAGGTCACAACACTTCCGCAAAAGTGAAACATAAATTTTTCACAATATCGCCACTCAGAATTGACTCCCTTTATTTTCTTTGACCTATCAAAAATAACCCACCATTGATCTATGACTAAGAATGAGAAATAACCAACTGAATATGCATTTCCTTCCCCTTGGAAGTTTAAATGAGTGAAAATAGGACTTGGAATACAGTAGTTCATGTTACTTGGGAGTTGATGCCCAAACTACAGTGTAATAGCACCTAATCTGAATTCATAGGCAACAGACAGACATCATTCAGGAATAAAATTATGTGTTTCAAAAAAAGGAAAAGCCAGCTACCTGTTTTTCTAGCTCCTTGCAGAAAATGGATGCGTTACTGCTAGCAGATATGGGTTCCTTTCGTCAGATGAAAGACAATGCTAAACAAGAGGTAAGGGGTAAAATCGCAGGATTTTAAGTTGGTGGCTATATCCCTATCCTGAATCACAAATAGGAGACTCTTATAAAAAATGTCTCTATTGTGAATTAATGAAGTTTTCCATTTATTAATTTTTTTATGATGCATCTTTTCTGGTGTGATGCTAGCTGTTAAATAGTAAGAAAACAAAAAGCTGGATAAGCATTTGGAACAAAATTAATTAATTTTTTAGAAATGCAGAAATAATAAAAGATTGCATAAAAAAAAAAATCTACCTTCAGAGATTCTTGGCTTGATCCACAGCACTGCATTTCCTCCCCAACCAGTACCTCGCTATAGACTACCGTAGAGTGGTTCATCATTATGGTTCTCACTTTCAAAGCAGGTTTTGCATCACTTTCATAAGTTTTCCATCCTCATAGAAAAAATAAGGGGGAATACGAGTGTGAGCATTTAATTAGCCTATGTTTTTTCTGTTGTAATAATATGATTGCTACTGAGCTTTAAGCTGTGTTCATGAACGAAAAAAAAATGTTCACCTAAAGACAAGGTAGATGTAGTATTTTAAACTTTGAACTTTTCCAGAATTCTAACTTACTCTACCAAAAGAAGCTTTAACTAGATATATAAAAATACAAAAATTGTACAGTATTTTCAGTGCTAGCAAAAAATGTGATTAATTCACATTCTGCATTTGAACAAAAGTAGAAATGGAAAAGTAACTTTGCAGGATCACAGATGACTGATGACTTATTAAAATAATAGAACTAAGTCTCTGAATTAAGTGTGAGGGTGCCAGCGATCACTGGAAGATCTAGCTCACTGGGAGCTAGACTGAAACTTACTATGATTTTGGTAAAAGTTTTACTGAATTCATTTCACTAAAGCCATCAAAATTTCTACCAAAAATCAGCTAGCAGTATTTTATGCACTTTTTCTCAGACACATCGTGCTCATTCTTCTACTTCTTCCAAGCTGAAAAACTTTCTTTCCCCATCTTGCAGTACTCTTCACAGAATGACAGAATATGCCAAGTTGGAAGGGCTTAATATGAATCCTCTACTGCATGCACTCGTAATAAATTTCTACCTTTTTATGTTTGGTGTCACAGTATGTTGGCACTAAACATGTTACGTTACTTTTTGCATGGTAGTTAAGATCTTCCATGACCAGGGCAGCAGATGCAGCTCTTGCACCTCCAAAGCTGCCCCACAGCCCCCCTGCCTGGGGCCAGGACTGCCAGGTCAGGGCTGAGAAACTACTGCTATGAGCAGTTCACTGTGTGGACATCCATCTACGCCTTTTTGTCACATGTACAGCCCAGGAACTGAAAGGGAAGACCCTCTCTTTACTTCCCTGTGTGCCCCTAAGGGCTGCCAGGATGGAAAAGGAGGGCTGTGACACCCCTGGGACCCCCCTGCAGAGAACCCTCCCCAGACCTGAGGAAGCAGTGTTACCCACAGAAGAACTGCGTGCTGCTATCTTGACAGGAAAGGGCCCACCCTGCAGAGAGCCTGGTTCTGTACTTATATGTCACTGGGATGTTTTAATAAAACACATTCTGAGAGAACAGAAGCTTCCTGGAGGCCTTTTTCTGTGCCCATGCAAAAAAAGTCAGTGGACCTTGGGACTCCCCCGTTTCAGAGCTGTCATGACTCACATTTTCAAACTGGCATATGTATGTTTTGCAATACTTTTTTATTTCGATATCTGTTGTTTATGGAAGCATTGCTGAATATCTGTCTCTGACTATTGTTTCTAAATCTGCTGAAGGGCAGAGTAACACTCACTGTCTTACTGCTGCTCTGCATCTGCACTCAAGTAGTTCATGGCTTGTATGTTTATATCATGAATGACAGATAAAAATCATCAGCTTCCTTCTTCCTGCTGTTTTTCATCCTCATATTGCTATAGAAAGCATGTGACAGGGAATTAACTATGAGCATAACAATAAGAAAATATTACAGCACCAATTCATCAAAGTACAAACCTAACATGCAACCAAACTTTCTCCAGCTCTCCTCAAACTTGTTTATACAGCTAGAACAACGTCACGAACATCTGATCCCCAGAAACTTTCATTTAAAGCATCAGCAGTCTTCAGCTGCTTTTTCTAGCTGACATGTTCCAGAATGTCAGAATGACAGAAATAGATACCAGGCTTTCTCAGGGCTGAATATGTTCATGGTTTATACAAAAGGTACTGTTAGTTCTCTGAAAGGGACAGGTGAGTGAATTAACTCTTTTAAAAGATGGAGTGACAACTCAAATTTGCAGGACAGCCCACTTGGCAACGTTTCCTAAACTGACTCTTAAAATGATATGGATATGTCAAGGAAAACATTCTCTTTAACTATATTCATAAAGTCAGTTCACAGAAAGTTTTTCTTTGTGCTCCCATCCCAGCAGTTCTAACATCCCTTAATGCTAACACAAAAATATAGCAAGCAGCACTGGCAGAGCTCCATCTTTCCTGCACTGGGAGTTTTATATAAAAGGCCAGATCTCTGACTGTTTCAAAGGGAATATTTTCCATAAGACTCCTGGTTCTGTACTGTAATGATGTTCATTTGGATAAGCTTTGAGGTTGTCAGCATACTGATTGTTCACACTATGACAAAAGGTTTATACAAATAGCAAATAAGAACCAGCATATTAGGAAAATGGACTAAGTTAAATTACCATCAAAATATTACAACAAATATTATGAAATTACACAAGTTAATCCTTGTGTAAGTATTATAAAGTCTTCTGACTATCCAAGTTTTAAAAGAGAAAGTTCTCAGGGAGCTGAGCTCATTCAGCTTCGAGAAGACATGATTTAGAGGGGACCTTATAAACATGCATAAATATCTAAAATGTAGGTGAAAAAAAGTTAGAGCCAGGCTCTTCTCAGTGGTGCCAACCAACAGAATGAGAGGGAATGGGTAGAAACTGAGGCACAGGAAGTTCCACCTTAACATAAGGAAGAAAATGAGGAAGAACTTCTTTGCTCTGCTAGTACCAATGTATTGGAGCAGAGAGGGGCTGTAGAATCTCCCTCACTGGAGATATTCAAGAATCATCTGGACACAATCCAGTGCCATGTGCTCTAGGATGATCCTGCTTGACTAGGGATGTTGGACCAGATGACGCACTATAGTCCCTTCCAGCCTGACCAATTCTGTGATTCTGTGAAGTGCTCTAAAAATACCACAGATTATGATGAGTTGGAAGGGACCCACAAGGATCATCAAGTCCAACTCCTGCCCTTCACAGGACCATCCCCTAAAGTCACATCATGTGCCTGAGAGGATCATCCAAATGCTTCTTGAGCTCTGTCAGGCTTGGTGCTGTGACTACTTCCCTGGGGAGCCTGTTCCAGTGCCCATCCACCCTCTGGGTGAAGAGCCTTTTTCTAATATCCAACCTAAACCTCTGCTGACACAGCTTCAGGCTATTCCCTCAGGTTGTGTCATTGGTCACCCCAGAGAAGAGATCAGTGCCTGATCCTCCTCTTTCCCTCACAAGGAAGTTGTAACTGCAATGAGGTCTCCCCTCAGTCTCCTCTTCTCCAGGCTGAACAGACCAAGTGATATCAGCCACTCCTCATACAGCTTCCCCTCAAGGCTCTTCACCATCTTTGTTGCTTATGATTGACTGAACTGTTAAGGGTTAATTACTCAACACATTTATGAAGGTCCCAGGTGCTTTGCTGAAGCCCACTTCACATGGAGGAGGAGTTGAGATTGTGGATGTAATGAGTAGTAAGATAAGAGAGAGACTCCTGTAGAGACAGGATGAGTCCTCTTGTCACGCTAAATTTTCCTCCCTTACATGCACCACTGGGTTGTAAAACTCCCCCTTCTCCCCTGGGAAAGTCCGTGAGGGCAGCCGTCATGTCTTGGAATGTGCCATAAATCACTAAGACTGCCAAAATGCCCCCAGATTCATTTTCTGAAGGCCTTGCACAAGAGTAAAGCCCTCCCCCATCAACTCCCCTTCACTTCTCAGGGGAGGCACTGAGGCTTTCCATCAAAAACCTGAACATATATTAACCCGCTGGACTTTGTATTTTGTGGGTTTCTTCCCCCACTCCCAATGGATCAATACAATCACTTCAACCAACGGTGCAACAATCAAGTTTCATCTCACCACCATGGGTGGTGGTTATGAATCTTTGCACTGTTATCTTTTCTCACTCTTTCTTTCTTTTCCCTTATACACCTCCTTGGGTAATATTTTTATGCTTTCATATTGCAATGTTTTCATATTGTCATATTATCATGAATAATAATAATGAAAACAGTTACATACCTGTTTTCCTTTGTAACCAAATTGCTTTAGAATAAACAGTCTCTCAGTATATATATATTGAAACATTGATCAGTCCGTGTTGTTTCACTGTAATCCACCCAAGGGATCTATTAACAAGAACCTGGGTTATCCTTGTCCCCAGATATGGGTTGTAACATTGCCTCAAGCTGCATACAGTACCGAAGGTGAGGCTGCTCTAGTGGAGAGCAGAGTGGGACAATCACCTCCCTTGACCAGCTGGCCGTGCTTTGCCTGATGACCCCCAGGACATGGTTGGCCCTCCTGGCTGCCAGGGCACTGCTGACCCATATTCAACTTGCCATCGACCAGGACTTCCAGATCCCTTTCTGTGGCACTGCTTTCCAGCATCTCATTCCCCAGTCTGTACAAACATCTGGGGTTGCCCCATCTCAGGTGCAGAATCCAGCACTTCCTCTAATTGAACTTCATATGATGATTGTCCAGTCCTCTAATATCACTACATAGAAGTTTAAAAAAATGCTGGCCAGGAGACAAGACTACAAGTTTACTGAGAGTTAATGTGTATTAGTTTTGTGTTATTTTGGATAAAAGATAAAGGAGTACTTTCTAATGAAAAACAATGTCATACTGTTTTTTAATGTCCATCATTGTAAAGATGTAAGAATCTTCTTATTTAATTTACACTAGTTCTAAGTAGAACCTGCATCTTCACCTATGTAGCAGCATCTCTTTTCAATAAATAGCTCGACTGCCCTTTGGTAATGTAGATTTAGTATTTTATCTGGCTCCTACCTCAATGATACATATAGTATCCTGAAAATTTCGTATTTTTGGTTACAGAGTCAACCAACTTCAAGAAGGTGTAAAATTTCTCAAAGACATACTAGAATATAGGCTAAGAAGTCCTTGGATGCCAAGGTATATTTTCTGTCAGATAGCTCTAGGTACATTGCTTGGCATATAGCCTATCTACTAGTGCAACGGAAGTGTCTTTTATTTTCCATTCACTATGAAGGTAGCTGAGACACCACATTTAGTTTGTGCCAAGAATAAGTGTGGCATTGTCTCAATTAGGCACCTAAAGTTATTTGTCTGGACATTGGTCAAAAGCTTTGGATAATTTTTGAGACAGATTGGATGATTCACCTGTTTGCTATGTCCAACATGCAGAATACTGACAAATAATATGCAAGAGATTGTCTATTCTGGACTTCAAGGCTAATAAATAAAAAAAAAAAAAGATGCTGATGATTTAACACCAAAAAAACGTCCACACAGAGGATAATCTATATGTGAGTTATACACAGTGAATCCTCCCTGCTCAGGTAAAAAAATCCCTGGAATCTTCTCTAGCAAAGAGCTTCCCTTTGTTTTTTTTTTAGAAAAAGAGAAACACTGTAAGAGTGTTTCACAAGAGAAACCCTTGTGGAATCACGCTGAGCCTTTTTAAAATCATGAAGATAGTTCTTATTGCATATTCTTATTGATAATCTAAAGCAGCTGATACAAATTATAGGGGGAGACTGAAATGATTCCTTCCAATGTGCAGATTGCTCTAGCAGATTTTCTACAGCATCACAAAACAAACAGTTTGAAAGCTAGTGACAAGTGCCCCAACTACAATTCTCCATTTTCCCACTCTCTTTAACTCATAGATTTTGGAAAAATTTGGACAAGGCCTTTACCTAATGACAGCATTTCTACCTAGTATAATAAACCTAATTTACCTATCTCAGCAGCAGAAGACAATAATGATTGCAGAAGAGAGTCTCATTGCTACTAAATAAAAATAAAAGTTTATATTAAAGATAGATTCTTTTTTAAATTTCTTTTTTCTTTTAATTTTCTGTGATTAACAAAATGATGCTCATGAGAACAGTCTTTGCTACAGCTTGAAGAAAAACTGATTTGTGTAAAAATGTTGCAAATATCTTGGTTCCATTTGTTTTAAAATTTGTTGTACAGTGATCAGTTTGTTGACAGAACATCTGCTCATTTCATCCTTTGCAAGCTCAAATCTGTATTTCACTTCTGCTGTGTTCAAGATAGAATATCTTGACATATTTTTGGCTCTACAGTCATATTCAGTGTCGAGAGAAAGATTTCCATATTTGTCTGTTGCTCCTTTGAAAAAGCACTCATGGATCTGATTTTTCATACATATTTTCCCCAGATGTTAATTCAAAACCTGAACCATCCCAAGTATGTGTAGAACATCCAAATTAAGTCAAGAAGTCATCAAAGACTTAGATTTTAAGAAGGAGGACATCGTTAGAAATCATTGCCCCTTTGGAATAAGTTCTAAGGTTGTATCTAACCAATTCTTTGAAATATCAGAGACTGCCTACACTGATTAATTAAATGGGGCCAGTGAGAATATCAAAATCATTTGTTTGCATTTAAGGTTTTTAAAACGCAAATTAAAATTTACAGGCTAATCCCAATTTCAGTTTTTTAAATTTAAAAAATAATTTTAAAAGGAAAAAGCAATAATATCAGAGTCTTATTTTTTGATTTTAAAGGTTTTCCTTGGCAGTGTAACTTACTTTTCTCTTAATTCAAAACCCATTCTTGAACTATCATCAGTTTCATGATTAAATAGTCAGCATCCAAAAGGGAAAAAAACCCTCTGCTAAACATGCAACCTGACTGTGCCTGCAGGATGAAGTACTTCACTGCGTATATTGAGTTTATGGACTTCTTCTAAATCTAAATGGATTTACTCACATTGCTTTTTATTTAACAACTCATACTGCAAGAAGATACAGGACAAAGATTCTATTTTGTCTTTGGCCAAAGAGCTTTCAAACTCACATCTCATAAGCTATGACCTTCAGTCTACTATGCTTAACTCTTAATCCTTCCTGTTATAGCAATTCTACTGTATATGGGATAATCAGAAATCACAGAAGAGAATACAGACAATAGAGAGGTTAAAATGAGAACACATTTCAAGCTTATTGGCTCAGCTCCTCCAATCCTTCCCACTATGGTGGCTTGTTAAGGAAGTTCCATTTGGCACTTATTAATCTGTCAGTAAATGCATAAACAAGCTTTGTGATAGAAATTGCAACCAACTAGCAACTTCTGTCACTAGACAGACATTTTAGCCATTAGGATGGATTTTTATCCCCACACTGCTGCATTCCTTCTGAGCTAATTAATATGTAATTAGTTCATGCAAGGTGGACTATCTTATGATGTTTCATAAGATTTTACTTAGAGTAGTGCTAAGAAGGTGGAAGGCTCCCACCTCTGCCTATCATCTCCTCAGGAAGTTTTCTACTCATTGAACTTCCATACAGAAGGCTATGCAAGGCTTTAGAAGAAATGGAGTAATTTCTAATTCCAGCTCTCCCTCTCCTGTACTGGAAGATCAGAATAGAGTTCAGAAATTAATTCTGTAAATTTTGACCATTTTTAAAAATCCATCTATGATGAGGCCTCTCATACTTCAGAGGAGACTGGAAACCTTTAAATAGTGACCCAAAGGAATAGTGTTTGACATGAACCAAATCACTCAGATTCAATTTCACCACTATTAAAAATTTAAGAATATGAGAATATGCTTACTTTCAAATAATTATTGACTTAAAATAACTATTGACTTAAAATAACAGCATGCTTTATAAACAGTTACCTCAGAAATAAGGATATACCTTGGCTGCTCATACATCTCAGCTGGATTTTATATTCTGTGAACACATAATTAGTCTCTGAAAAGTCCTCTAAATCTATAAACCTTGAAGTGCTCCTAAACTAATATTTTTTACTCCTCCTGTTAAAGATGGCAACCAGAGCCCCCAAAATAGCCATTCTGAGCCACTTCCACTTTTTCTAGCGAGAATGATTACTTTTACATTTACGTCCCCCTCTGCTTCCACGTTCGTTGCTTGTAATAGAATGCTGAAATATCACAGGCTACATTATTCTTCTCTTCTTCCTTGAAGCTGCTTAATTAACATTTCTACCAAACTGTTTAATTTATCCCACCTAAGTTTGGTTTCACCATTCTGAAGATGGTGATAAAGTTTCATACATCATTTAATGAGAAATATTACATGCCCAGACTCTTAACTAATTTAAAACTATCCCCTTCCTAACAGTAATTTTTAAGATTAGTAAGGGTTGTTTATTTTTTGAAAGAATGGCCACAGACACTAACTTGCAAAGACAAACCTGCACACTCTGAACAGTCTCTCATCTCTAAGTGCCATGTCCAGAATCCTGCATAATGCCAGATTTAGCATAGTAAGAATCATGACACATGCTTTCAAATGAGATTGAGAATCTCATAAATTAGATATTATGTATTTGATAATATATTATTGTTATAGATAAATTAGAACTTATCAAAGTGGATGACCATTTTGCATGATGGCTTATGTTGGCTCTCCATTCAGTACTTGTGAGTCCTCTTTGAGAATATTTACTGCTGCATGGGGCTGTGCAGGCAACATGCAACCCAGTCAAATGCAACAGAGCAGAAACCAAGCTTGAACAGGTGCTGAAAAGAGGATCAGAGTAATAGAGTGCCTATCATACAACGGATGAGTAAAAGTGCTTATCCTCTTTAAGTTAGTGAAATAATGGCTAAGAAGATGTATTGTAGTTAAGAAGATATATAATCACTCCCTATAAGTAACTACGTTTGGAAAAGAATTATATGCCATGAAAGGAGAAGGACTACTTAAACTAAAAGGCACAGTTGGCAGAAGAAAAATGTTATAAATTGTCCATGAATAAAATTAGGCTGGAGATTAAAAGTATTCTTAATGATCAGAGAGCAGTGACGATCTGGAACGGTTTCCCAATTGCAATAGTAGGGTGAAGAAAAAAAAAGCACTCAGAAGCCAGTTCCCATTAAGATGGAGTCTGATCTGTTTATGAAAGTTACACAATTATATTGAGTAACAGAAATTGGCTCCAGTGGACAAAGAGATACATTTTCTATCCTATTTTTCTGTTTCATCTAATTGCTCTGCTCAGGACTAAAAGTTCAGTATAGCAAGGCTTATTATAGTAGTCCTTTTGTTCTTTTCTTGATATGCCTCTTAGTGCCTAAACAAGAATCTGTTTTACTAACAGTAGTCGTTACACATTTTTTGTCCTTCTAGATGTAAAGATATTGCATAAGAGAAGACTTCAACCTAATTTATTTATTTACCCAGTTTGTGAAAATCTCAAGGACTCTACACATATTATTTATTATTCTCCCTTAATGTATAGGCTAATTATTTTATTCTTCTCTTTTGGAAAAAAAAAAAAAAGGCAGATGGTTAAACATCACAACTCTAAAAAAGCCAAAACAAAAAAAAGTAGGCAGCTTAAAGCATGAAATGCTAATAGATTAATTTTTTATGAGAACAGAAATACTGAAAAAGTGAGACCTAAATATGTGGTCTCTATGGCAGAAAATTAGCTCTTGAGAGCTGCAGAAGAGAATGGGGAGAGGAGGTAGGGTATGATTTTTTTAAATCTCCATTTTATACAAAGATTCCCCACAAGAATATCTATTAACAGACTGATTTGCATAAATCTTCCACAACTGAAGCTCAAGTAAGCCTTAAGCATTTAATTCTGAATCATCTTATTCAGTATTTTTCTGCACCAAATGTACTCTTCAGTTCTCTCCCATTTTTTCCAGGCATACCGGCAGTAGCAATTTCCCTATGACACTGGTTAAGAATATCCCTTATGAAGTTTTCTGGAGTGACTGAGGTAAAAATAAAAATGTTCTGATATTTTCCCCTGGGAGAGCATGAGCAGTTTCTTTGGCTTAAATAAGCTTTAACTGCATCCCACAGAGTGATGCTTCATAGCATATTATTATTGGGATCAAAAAGAATGTTACGAGGAACAGCTGAGTGATAGCCAATGTTACGCACCACATGTATATCTCTCATCTATATTTTAAAAATTCAGAAATTCGGGGAGTCTATTTTTCACAACACTTTTTTCAGTATTTTTATTATTGTTTTCCCCTTGATGATTTTTTTAATTGCACATTTTCAGTGGCAATGTGTAAGGCTCACATATTAAATTTGCACACTAACAGAACCAGCTGTATGAATTTGCAGATTTTGTGTTAAAAGGCAAGAGTTCTTCTGCAAGCCAAATAGATGGTCAACTGCAAGGATTTTGTTGTGATTTCTACAGCTGCTCCATTTAGCTGATTCTGAAGGCATATTTAAAATCCACTGAAGGAATAACTGAACACTATTAACTAGTAACTTCCTAAAAAATCCAACAATTCTACTGAATATTTGGAAATTATTCTACCAGTTGTTTGGTTTTTTTTTACTAAAAAAAAAAAAAAAGTGGTCATGAGATTTGTATTTTGGTACAGATAAAAATGGGCACATTTCATTGCAACTCCTGAGCAATTCATCTGTCTGCTAGCTTTCCACCGAGGCTCATTGCCACAGAGTAATCCTTCTTCTAGCAGTCAAACAAAGTCTGGTAATCCATTTTTCCTCATTATCAAGCTTGATTTCCGGTGGGATTAACTCTCCTACACTGAATTCTAGGTGTAGCAATTGTGTGAAATTCTCTGGAATATCTGGATCAAAATGTATTGGACCAAATTAATCCCTTGAGCAGCTTTACAAGTATTACTGATGTAAAGCCAAAAATAAATTTGACACTTTAACATAAGGAATAAGGCAATCAATATTATTACGAGTACTCATTTATTATCTGAAGTAGCAATATCACCTGCTAATCATCCTTTATTTTTGTCTTTTCTGATTGTAGAAAAATCTTTGAAGTCATTTGGATTGTGCTAATCTGATGTCTTCCACTGTCTTCCAGTGGAAGAGATGGAGACTATTAGACCTTTCTTAAATACCTTAAAAAGTCCATATCTTATAGAGACATGCTACTCTTGGTGGCTAATCAAAAAGATGCTTCTCTGTGGTGAGTACACTTGAGTTCTGAAGGAAATTGCATAAACATGTTAGTGTTGGATGTAGATCTACATGGTAGTGTTGTTATAAAGGAATGTCTGCTTTAAAAGAATCAACATTTTAGAGCTTGATAATGAATCATTCAACTATTTTGAATAAAACTTGGATTTCCATTGAATTGCGTAGAAAGAAAAAGACATATATTGTAATTCTTTTGAAATAATTTCAGCAGCGAAATCTAAGAAACAGAGTTACCATGGATGCAGTGGAATTTGCACATTCCAAAGTTGTTCTTTATATTCCTCCATATCTCTAAAATAATTTGAAATTAATATAACACATTGTGATCTAACTGTGATCTAAACCCCAATTTACAGTAACAATTAATTATTTTTATTTTCTTCTTTCAACTACTCTTCTTCAGGTTATGTCTCAGAATCCTTCAGGCAAGTGATCCAATATTGTACACACACTGGCTATTGGAAGAGAAAGACCTTAATCTTTTTAATAGCTAATACTTCTGTGGAGTGTCCCAATCACTGTATTTGAATTGAGTTAAACTCCTGAAGTTCTCAAGGACCCTATGGACATGCAGCATAAATGGGGTCAGTTTCAGTGTCTTATTTTTCCTTTACATTGGTGTAGATATGAGATTTGTTCTGCCAGACAGTATAACATACTTAGTCTAACAGTCTCAAAAAAAGGCATTAAACTTCTTATTACAGATTAAAATTAAGTTTATTTGGGGTACCTAATTTCATATATCTGTCACCTTTTTCTAGACTCATTTCCTCCACGGGAATTCTCAGGTCCAAACGTTCCGTATTGGAAACCTTGTTAAGGTGTTGACACATAGTTTGAGCAGACATTCCTGATTTAAAGTTCTATGAATTTGTTTTCTAACTAAATAAGATGAGATAAACAGAATATACAGTGAGGAACTGAGGATTAAAACAAAAAAAAAATCAATCTTTTCTGAGACAAACCTAATAACTGGCTCCAAAAGCTTTCATAAATTATTAGCTTGAAAATCACTCAAAGTGTCTGAAACACTGTATGTGTCACTGATGTACTTGAAGTTCACCTAAGAAACTGTATCATCAAAATGTGCCGACAAAAAATGCCAGCAGCTCTGCCACCTTGCAATCAATCACATATCTGTTTCAGAGTTAACAAGTGTCAGAGAATGTAATTTCATCTGCTTCTGCTGTATACATTTAAATGTTCATATTCTTACTGAGGATGGAAAAAGACTAAAAGCATTTGTCAGCTCTGTTTCCCTACAGCTGACAAAATGTATTTTTTTCCCCATAAAGCTTATGCCTAATAAAATGCATATAGAGATAAATATTTTATATTTTTATGTGGATGTATGAGTTGTGTGTCATTAGTGTCTTTCAAGAAAGTTACACTGCCTATACAGTCAATGAAGAAATAGAGAATGGTCAAGTATCTGTTCAGGAAGAACTGTACAGCTGAGTATAAAGAAGACTGGAAACTTGGGTTTGGTGCTGAAAGCAAAGAAATACTGTTGGCCAGGTAGTGGAAATTAAAGTGAATGTATTAAGTAAAAGCTGCTCCTGCAGCCCAAGGAGGGGTTCCATACTATTCCAGTGAACACCTGTTCAATATAAATTTTACTTATGTCACCAAGCACATACAAAGGGAAAGCTCGATTGTATTTGGAATCTCCTCCCCTGCCCTCCCCTGCCCTGCCCTGCCCTGCCCTGCCCTGCCCTGCCCTGCCCTGCCCTCCCCTCCCCTCCTGTCTTTTCTTTTTTCCTATGGACTTTCTCCTCCTATTTCTTGCCATGGATACAGAGTACCAAAGTGCTCCCTGTTCTGAGCTACAGGACACATACTGGGTGCACTCTTGAAGTTTGCTAAGCAAGGGCTAGAAGTAGGCAGCACAGTTAGTTAATGGAAGAATAATTTAAAGTGATTTGGGGTGGTTGAAAGAAAGACCCACGCATTGTGGTAATAGGTTTTGCCTTTTTGTTTCTATTAATAACTGTTGATAGTTTCAGATCTTTCCTTTTAAAATCAATTTCAAATTATGTCCGGAACAACAAAGTGCATTTAGATCTTATCTGTCACTTTTTTTGATAATTTCTATTAACCTTACTCTATGCGTATTGATGATAACTATACAAAGAATAATTAGGTGTAGTTAAGCAATAATTTGGAATATGTACATCTATTAATGTAAATAGTTCCTTAAATTATTCTAATTTTTCCTTCTGCAATAGCGAATACTGTATTCATTACAGTCTTTGAATAAATAGAAGGACAAAAATATTTATATTCTCTTTCCTTTAAAGAGACTTTTGACACTAGCTTTTTGTACTCCAAGCATACTTTTTCTGAGCTTGAATGTTCTGATACAATAGTGAAGATGACAAACAGTATTTCTGTGTTGGGAATCCATAGATTCTGCTGATTTAGCATATATTTTGCTTCACATAAACAGACAGAAGTTTCCATTTCAGGAAATTACTATTTTCATATAGCCACTGAATAGCTCCACTACAAATAAACCCCCTTTCTTTAGTTGTTTATCCTGTACCACTACTCTTCTACTGCCTTTTTATTCGTCTTCGAGTCTTGTTACAGAAAAAAAAAAAAAAAAAAAAAAAAGGTAATTTGTAGTTCAAGTAGGATAGAATAGAAATTCAATTCTCAAAAGCAAGGATGGAGATGTACAGTATACTACTTAAAAAGGAGACACCAAATGCAAGAGAGCTGGACAGGAAACAGTACCAAATAATCTATGGATAGTGCTCAGTGCACTCTTGTCTGAATGCATACATTTTTAAGATTGTTAAAACAGTACATAGTGTACAAAGTACTGAGTTGGGGGAAGTCAGCAACTACCAGGAAGAACTTGATGATAATGGTCTTAGAATTTTGCTGGTCTTAGGCATAACAAACGTGAGAGTGCTGTCAGAAACAGGTTCTGAGGAAAAATCAATTTTGCAACAAAATGTAAAAGGAAAAAGCTATAAAGCAAGATATCTTTCGAAATAGTAATCCAGTAGGTTAAATATAGCTTCAACAAGTTTCACAGAATGAGATATAATGCGTTTCCTTAGTAAGAAATGGAGAATGAAATTATGAAACTGCTAATGAGCAGGTACAAGAGAAGTTGAGTTTTTCACATACTATTGCAATAAACAAGCTCATTTCTTATATGAAAGAGGGCCTATGTTTAAGACTGAGAGGATATTGCAGCTACTGACTATTTGTTTCTGCACTGAAGTTCCAGCAATACTGTCACTTAGTCCTGACTTCTGCTGTCCTAATGGAATGGCTGCTTATCCCTAGGGATCTTCCTTGTGACTCGTTTCAATAGTCAGTAGTGAACACATTTGCATGACAGGATCTTTATGATTCTCCTAAAATGATTGCTACGATTCTTAACTGACAATATTTAGATAATTTCCAAATAGAGCCTGAGAAAGGGAATATTTGACTTTTTAAGAATTAATGTAAAGTGGTGGAAGCGTGATTTCAGAACAATTTGCTCAAAAATAGAAAATGTTGTGAATGAAAATAAAATGACTAATTTTAAAAATTAGCATCCAGAAAAGATTGGACAAGGTCAAACTTGTCTTAGATTTAGGGTGGAGTTGGGTTTTTCTTTATACAGTTGGCTACCCTAAAAATGTGAAGATCAAATAGAACAACATATTGATCTGAATCTCTCTTGAAATACAGTCACACAAAACAAATCAGCTTCCTTATTATTACTTCAGCACTCAGTTTTCTGAAGTTAACAGCTCTGCTGTGTATAATATTAACTTAGATTTTGAAAGGGATCTACTTCTGCACTAATTAGCTGTGTTTTAGTTAAACATGGTATGTCTTTTACCTTGAAATTTCTGATATGCAGACTAGCAGCAATTATTCCTCTAGGGCTTTTAAAACTTAACAATTAGACTTTACAATCACAATCTTTATGGTCTAATCTATGTTATGAAGACGATCAAATACTGTAGTCGCACTTTAAGGATTTTATGCTATTTAAGGTATGCTTATTTATTTTTTATTCCATTCCAAAAAAAAAAAGGATTTTAAGAAATCTTGATAGGAAAATGCTAATTGAGACTTGAGTACATCTTATCCCTATACATATCTACACATCTGGAGAAGACAGTGGCTTTCAAACGAATAATAGGCTAAAACATCTAAGGAAATAGTGATGTAGGAACAAGAATACTGGATCGAGAGTAAAGAACCAGGGCCCAAACAGGTTCTGAATTTCCTCCATGTTAGAGTCAAAGATTTTCTAGTAATTTATCGGCATTTTTGTTTAGTTCTCAAGTTCTCCAGGAAGACCTTATAACTGAATTCTTCAAAAGAATATTGCATTTCAAGATAAACTTTTCCTGTTTTTGTCAACAAGATCAGTTTCCCTTTTATGCTCTGAAAAGCTATGCAAACACTGAAATGCTTTTCTTTCTCTATCAAAAAGAGCATAAAAAGAACTGAGTGCCATCTCAAAATGTATTGGCTGTTTGTATTATCAAACTGCCAGTTTTTTAAAGGGTCTTTTAATGGCTCATAAGTATTGCTTTTTTGGCTTTGCATGTAATTGAAAAAGAAAATTATATAGAACACATAAGAGCACAGCACAGTTAGTACAACTTTAAGCGAAAGTCTAAAATCCTCTCCCTCACTGTCACAGCTTGCTGATGAGAGATTACTTCCCAATATCATTACTGGAAATGAGTTCACTAGTAAAAATTAATCTATTGATGCCGGCATAGTGAAAGATCTCAATTATTCATCCATCTTATTTATTACCTAACCTGTGTAGGGCCATTTAGTCTTTTTGCTGTCTTTCCTTAAAGAAGAAATAATAGTTTCATACACTTAAGTTTCATATTTAGGATAAAGCACTAAAACACCCTAATCATTGTTTATGGCAAATTAAGGAAACACCTGTGTATAAAGTTTTATACAACTTGCTGAGGTTTGTGAATCACTCTTGCATTAAGAAGATTAGATGAGTGCAGTTCTTTCAGTTACAGTACTGTAAACTCTTAAAAGTTTGCTCTTCAATTCTGTATGCTATTTGCAAAATTTTTACAGCTTTTGGGTCTCCCACTGGATTAGCTTGCCATCAGGGAATGAAGAATGTCAAAGTATACACATAAGCGTTGCCTGAACAAAATCTACTAATTCTGTTGCTTTAACTTCAAGGTAAGAGGAATGTCATTTTGCCCCTGGCAAAATCTTCTCCCGAAGGAGAAGATTAATATCATAGAAACCCACTTTTCTCATCCTTATTCTTGTCATACTAAACTAGTATTAGATTAAAAAGAAATAGTAGTAAAATACCATTTTTTAAGGAAATTTGGCTGTGACTCTACCATGTCTAGTAACACAGTCCAGGTTCCTGGACTGCACCTCTAACCTTGATAGGAGGACCTCTACCTAGTCACATATTAGTTTGGACTTTAATATTAGAAGGCACAGCAAGGATGATACAGATACAATATTTTTTACACCAGTCTGCAATGAGATTAAAACTTTAGAGTAAAAACTTGGCACGTGTTGGTCTTAAATCACCATACAATTTGATACCCTCAGAAGTGTGAGTTATAATTTATATTTACTCAGAAAAGAAAGCTGAAAATTTTTTCAGTATTTCAGTATGGATAAATTTCACATTAGCATTGGAAAAAACATAGTGCTTCAGATGTTTCTGTTTAATAAGCACTACAATGTGTGTGCTGATTTTGTCTGGGGTGGAGTTGATTTTCTCCACAGTAGCAACTATAGCCTATCTTTTGTATTTTTCCTGGAGATAGTGTTGATAATACAGGGATGTCTTAGTTACTGCTGAGGAGCATTTACACAGGATCAAGGACATTTCTGCTCCTCAGTCCCACCCCACCAGCAAGGAAGTTGGGGTGCACAGGGAGTTGGAAGGGGACACAGCCAGGACAGCTGACCCCAAGGAATATTCCATAACATTTGGCATCATGCTCAGCATATAAAGCGGGGAGACAAAAAAGTAAAGGGGAAGTTCAGATTCCCAAATCACCGTTACATTTGATGGAGCCCTGTTTCCCTGGGGATGGCTGAACACCTGCCTGTCCATGGTAAGTGGTGAATGAATTCCTTGTTTTCTTTAACTTTGCTTGCATATGTGGCTTTTGCTTTCCCTATCTCAACTCATGAGTTTTCTCACTTTCACTCTTCTGATTCTGTCCCTCTTCCCACTAGGGTGAAGTGAGGGAGAGGCTGCATAGTGCTTAGATACTGCCTGGGGTTAGACCACAACATGAGACTTTTTTTTTTTTATTATTTGTCCCAGTTATAAGATCAAGTCTTCTTCTTCCAACTTTCTTTTTTTTTTCCTTTTTTCTTCCCCTGTCCTTCCTGTATTCTTCCTGAATATAACATGGTTTGCACACTTTTGAACATCATTTCCATCTCTGTTAAAGAATGCTCTAGCTGTCTATTTTATCAAGACTCTTTTTTCCTCCTTGTTTGATGTTAAAAAGCATAGTTTGATCAGAGGACAGCAGTTATGCATGAGAGACTGTTCTATGCTAAATTAGAAGGTTTCTCATGCCTTGCATTCCTGCCTCTTGATTGGTAGGATGTGTATTCTGATTTATTATTTAGGATCATTTCCTTACTGTATGTGAAATCTACAGTTTTCAAAAATAAAAAACCAATTTAATGTTATTTCAGTAATAAAAATGGTAAATGTGTAAAAATTCTGTGTCCATATTCATCTGAAAAGATGAACTAAACTTATTCTGTTCAAGGTACCATTTTTCAATGTGTCAAAACAACTATTACATTATCTATATTTAAGGTAAGAGTTGTTGATATGTGGTATGGCATTTAGCCATTAGTGTTTCAAGAAGCAAGCATAAAAAATTATGTGAAATTATTCTAAATTCAACTGGAGAATTTTGAACTCCTTTTTCACATACATACAATTGAAACATCAGACAAAATCCTACAAATAAGTGGCAATGTTAGGCTGAAAAAAAAAAAAAAGTCAAAAGTTAAGACTGTAGGTCCACAGTGAAAATCCTTTATGTAAATATTTTAGATGATTTAACCTCAGCCAACTAAGACCATATATAAAAATATACTAGTTTATCAACTTTACAGTTTTGTTTAGAGTACAATAATATCAATAGTGCACTCAAACATCTACATAGCTAGTTTCAGACATACACATCCTACTTCTCCAGTCTCTTAATGTTATTTATTAATGGCAACAAAGGATTGGATTCTATGAATTTTGCTTTCAGGTCCTTCAAAGGCTTCGTAGCATTCTTATTTTCTAAATGAAATCTGTACAGAATTCTGATCTCACTTTCAATGTTTCTAGAGCTCAAATGGGTCTAATTTTCACTCTTAAAATCTCTTTATTTTACTTAGTCCAGCTTAATTTTGCTTGTACACAAGTTTTACACAAAGTCCCTTAACACAAAAAGAATGGGAGAGCTTCAGTGTAAGGAGGAATCATAGACTTCTGTATTAGGACTACTTCTAATGATGCTTATTTTTTACAGATATAAAAGCAGTATCAGAACAGTATTAGGTGACTCAGAATCAGAAACTCCACATTAGAGACAGAGGCTTGCATTAGAAAGAAAATTAGAGAACAATTATCTTAAAAACAAACAAACAAACCCCACCAGGAATAGTGATACAGAAAAAAGATACACTTTTTTTTTTTTTTTAACAAAGAAGCTATGAATTTTAACAGAGCAGCTGGCCTTTCTTGACATGAATGTTGGAAATCCATGTTTGAACAGTTTAAGAGGCAGCCTTGCAGCTCTGATAACAATAGGGGTCTGCCAAACTGAGTCATGGCAATTATTCACGCACAATCAGTTACTTTTCAACTCTGCTACATGTCATAGGCATACATGTTTGAACACTTTACTTCATGCTCTCTTCTCTCATCTAAACCAATCTTTAATTAATTATTCCAGTCTTCTTTATTTTATGTGCTACACAGAAATAGGCATTATAAAATACCTTGCACTATATAACTAGAATTACAAGGACCATATAATTTTAAAATTAAACCTGTGCTTTGAGAATATACTTCCAAACACATAAACTAGAGCTTTCTGAGCCACTGGGAATAAGCACACCTTTGAAAGCCAAAATGAACACTGATAAAACCTTCAAGGTTTGTTGGGTCTGCAGTGTTCCCCATGTGAACAGATGGATTAGTTGTTATAATTTAAGAGTCTTGCGCTTTTTTGACTTTTTTTTTTTTTTTAACAGTATACCCCCTACCTTGTAAACAAGCCTCTAAGCATAGAAAACAAAAAAATATATTTAATAGCCCCCTGTTCTGTTTCATTATTTACACCCCTTGCATATACTTCCTCAGCTGAGTAATGCTCTTTGATGATTATATCTCCAAAGAACATTGCTGTGATCACATAATGTGCCATGGAACCATAGATAATCAATCAAAAGAACAGAAACAGAGAAAGCAACTTTCTGACTTTTTAAAAACTGATTTAGTTCTTATGAAAATGCAAAATTGAGCTTTGAGATTGAAATAATCTTTCAAAAGGTGAACAGGAATAGTGCAAATTATACAGTATTAAACCAATGTGTTCTCCCCCTGAAGGGATCACTTTCATAAGCTGAAGATGTCTGTTTCCACAGTCCAGTTAGCCAAGGTTTCCATACATTTCTTGATTGCTAGCACAGGAGCACCACTGGTAGTGGTTTTGTGATACCGATGTTAGCAAACTGGGAGTTCTAGGAATACAGATATCACCATTTCATCCACTGTAAATCAGGGGGTTTCGGCACTTTGAAGCTGATGAGATCAAAGCTTCTGTCCTCAAGAGGTGAAAATATTTTTACCATAAAAACATTATTTTAAAAGGCAATGAACATACTGGCAGTTTGGTCTAGTTTAGCTTTAAGTTACAATTTCTTTATATTAAGAATTTGTATTACTATTCCCAAAACTGATACAAGTCTGTGAAAATGCATGCCTTATAGGCTTATTGAATGAAACCCAATATTAATCATAAGGATGAGTCATGCCTATAACAATTTAAGTGTGACAATAAAAATAAACAGAAAACAAAATTTACAGTGATGTTTCACACTAGAGTAATCTCATAATTACTGTTGTCACTAAGACAACTTCTTGAGTTTCATCTAATAAGCATACTGCTGGATATTTGCAGTTATCAATACCTAAGTTATGCTTTTCTTTTCTTTATCCACTCCACCCCTTAATTGTATTTTGTCCATCTTGTCTCTACCCCTTAATTTTATTTTGTTCTTCATCTTGTCATGAAGATCAAGAGCTGAACAGCCACAACTGCAGCTGTTCCACAATCCAAAATAAAAGTGGTATATTAATAGAGATGAACTTCAAAGTTTTACTTGGTTTTAGTTTTTCTCCAACTATCAACAGATGTGTTAGCATAAACTAGTAGTTTGAATAAATGCCATGATTTTACAAATCCGATAATGACACTAAATATTTTGGGGGAGCAGACCAATGCTTCTTTTTTTTTTGCCCCCAGAAATTAAAGAACACAGAAGGTTTTATGCATAGGATTTGAGTTCAGCCTTCTGGAACCTCATGAATAGATGGAGTTTTGGGGCAGTGTTACTTGTCAAACTTGTCGCTCTTTGAAGCCAAAGGTCACTAAGATGTTAGATCTTTCAAGGTATGTTAGGGAATTAATGCTGATACAGATGAACACCATAAAGAGTTTAAAATAATTCATATTAACAGAATCATCCCACAGGCCTCATCTGTCTTTTAAGAGGGATACCTGTTGTGGTTTAGGAATGGTACTCCCCAATTTAGTGCCCCAACCATAACTCCAAAACCACATGTTGCTTGCTTTCTCCCCTCCTCCCCGCCACCTTTTTTCTCCTTCCCCTCTGCCCTGTGGTGGATTGGAGAGGAGAACTGGAAAAAAAAAGGCAAAGATCACTGGTTAAGAACAATTTACTGGAAACAGCAATGAAATGAGAAAATTAACAGTAAGAGCAAGAATGTTAATAACAAAAGTGTACAAAAGAGGGAGAATGGAGCTCGACCTGACTGCAGCCACACCACCCAAATCACTCTCTCTGGTTCAGGACCAGCATTACCCCACTGCTCCATCCGCCATGCTTGCTCCACCAGAAGGAACTCTCTTCTCCTTGGAAGCAAGAAAGTCTCTTTGCCCCGCCCCTCACAATGAGATGAAGTGGTATCAAGAAAATCTGGGTCCTGGTCATAGCCACTCAGCCACACCCCCTAGCAGCCACTGCAAAAAATAAACTCTGTCCTGGATGGAACCAGGACAATACCACAGATGTTTGTTGTCCTATGACCACCCAGTAATAACTAAATCTAAGAGGCTGTGTGTATATGGTATCATAGTTTGCTTGTGTTTTCAGGCTAGAAATCTACGTCTTTATTACCATAGATTTATCAGGACATGCACTGATGTAAAATCACAATCAGTACTTAAGTCAAAAAAGCAATCACCCCACTTCCCCTCCACTTCTTTGATACATTAAAGAGTGAAAAGCATCCCGCAGGGAAGAGAACTGGCATAGACCTATGCTGCATGGACAGTCTGAGCACACTCCATTTTTACTTTTATGAAGTAACATTTGTGACTGAATTTGCCTATTTAAAGTTGTAAAATTGTCATCTATGGCATTAGTTTCTTTTCAAGAACTTTTTAAAAATGGAAAGTAGCATCTCTTGTATTTTCAAGTTGCTTTAATGTTTTAGTACTATCAGTAAAATAGAGACCATACAGATCATGGGCAAAGCAATAAAACTTCTTCTCTTGGGCTGACCTATCAATGGATTTCATATGTGAGTGTGATAAGTAAAGAAACCGATTACTTACTTGGTCTGATAAGTGAATCACTAGGCAAAAGAACTTATAAATTATAAATTTGGATAGGGCATGTGTTTGGAGAAGCCAAGTGGAAGAAATGAAACATACTGATTTCCTTAAAGGAATATGATTTCAATGCAAAATTTTCAAGATGGAAAATATTTAGTGTTAGGTGTTCATTATTTTTATGATATGTTTGGGTTATATGAACTGAAGTGAAACATTTTTTGATAAGTTTTCTGGAACTTATCCAAAGCAAAAATCTCTCCCTCTTTCCACTAACATCTCTAAAGAAGTGAGATTATAAAACCAGAGAGGTCATAAAGCTTGTTAGCTTCAGAAAGTCTCTATTAAGCTACCAGGAAAGTGCTAGAGATGGGTGGATTGCACCCAGGTGTCAGGAACAAACCCAGCTTTCCAGGATCTAGTATCTCAGCAGACAGAGTACATGTATGCCAGCCAGTATGCCAGAGAAGCAGAAACAGAATTCGTTACTAGAGTCTGCAGAGTTCGTGTACCTTAAAATGCACATGTGCAACATGATGAAATCTGAACAATGTGTTTGTGTGAATGCCAGCCACATTAGCCTTTTATGTTGGCTATTCAGCCTGTGTAACATTCTGAGTGGGCATACTAATAGATCTTGCAATATCCATTATCCTTAAGAAGAAATATAATTAAGGCTGAGCAGAGAAGTGTGCCTTCTTCAGTTTTCAAAATTTCCATGTACAATACAGTTCATGAATATAAAGAATTTTGTATCCACTGTTTATGTGCCCTTTTTTCCCCCTGAACAACAAAAACATTCTATACAGCCTTTTTTTCCTTTCATTATATGTTTTGTCATACAGGTTTTCTTTCCTTTTGAATTAAGTATTTCAAAGTATTACAGGAAAACAATTTCAAACTACTCTTACGTACAATCAAGCAATACATATGTGGTTTGGGTAATGGATCATAAGTAAATACTAAAAATATTGATGCTATTTATAAGAGATACTGTTGTTGAAAGTAGTAAGTGACATGATTTTCATAGAAAGGAGTAATAAAAACCAAGACAAACCCCACTTGGTATAAGAAGGGAGTTACAACAGACATATACAAATGCAATTCATGGTAAGTCCTAAAGGACATGGCTTGAGTGCTGTAGAGTCATTCAAGCAGTCATCTGGGTCAGAGACTCAAACAGATAGATCCCGCCTTGGCCCATGGTTGCTCAAACTGTGCCTTTTGATTGATTCTGAAGAATGCAGATAAAAAGCCCTTGTGGCATATGCTTCCCATTGAAGAAGCCTGTGCTGCTAAGAACTCCAGAGAGACATGAGTAAACACAGTAACACATGCAGCACAATTTAAAGTGTGACTCTAATTCAGGTTTTAAGAAAAAAAATTTTAAAGTTCCTGAGTTGCCCAAAGCTTTTGTGTTAAAAATGCACTGATGTAAGTTCAGTGTAAATGCAATCTTCTGTGTGTGCAAATTGTCACTGTGACAAAACAAAGGAAAGGTATTAACATTACATCATTTCGACAACATGCAGCTTCTGAGAAATAGACTTTAGCCTATGCAATTTTGCTTTACTCTTATCTTTGCTTTCTTGAGCTAACTGATACCATCACTTCTTTCCAGGGGTGAATTCCATTGTAGACAGATTCTCATTTGCTTTTAACTCAGTATGTAAAATTTAACTGTAACTGCTTTTTTATCTGTACCTTTTTAGATATCTGCTCCGTCATTCCACTGAATATTTGACCTTATACTGAGAGGTGTTGTGGAGAAGTAGTTTTTTATTGGTAGAAACATGCCCAAAAAACTAGATCATAAAGCCACAGATGAGAGTGAACAAGCATCTTCTCTATTTTGCTGCCACCAGATAATATCAGTCTTTGTAGGCTGCTGTAGTAGATATGTCTCAACAGAAGCAGCATTAAGCAAATCATAGAACCACAGAATATCTGAGTTGGAAGGCTCCATCAGGTCCTGGCCCTGCACAGGTTGCCCCAAGAATCACATCATGTGCTTTAGAGCATTGTCCACACATTTCTTGAACTAAGTCAGGCTTGGTGCTGTGATCATTTTTCTGGGGAGTCTGTTCCAGCCACCTTCTGGCTGAGGAACCTTTTCCTGATATCCAACCTAAATCTCCCCTGACACAGCTTTATGCTGCTTTCTTGAGTTCTGTCACTGATCAGGAGAGTGAAGAGATCTGTACCTGCCCCTCCACTTCCCCTCGTGACTGTTGAAGATTGCAATGAGGTCTCCCCTCAGTCTCCTCTTCTCTAGGTTAAACAAACCAAATCTAGTAGTTGTTTACAACTGTTAGATTCTGAACAATTCTTCCTAAGGATGTCAATTGAATCAAGTCACAAAATAATTAAATTTTTTTTCATTCTTGTGGGAAAGTTGTTTGCCAAATGGTAGCCAGTTATAAGAACAAACTTAACCAACTCCTTCCTTTAACACACTTCTGTTTTAGTAGTTATACTTTTGTCTGGATTTACACCTACATATATGCATCTATTCCATGTTATTTTAGTCAGTAATGCTTGATTGGAAGTCTGCATTAAATTGTTCAGCTGCCCCCGTCCCTGAAATTCTCAACCACAACAACAAGAATTGTGTTCTCCTTGCCTCATTACCTGTTTTTGTTGTTTCATTATCATTTTATCCTCCAAGAGTAGGAAAGGTTAATGCAAGACCACCTCTCCTGATTATATGTGTCAAGCTACCCTACAGATGAAGTGCTGAAGTCATGGAATAGCAATGATGCACCCTCTGGTGTCAGACCTTTCTAGTGAGGCCTGACATAACCCCTTAGATAGGGATTAAGAACAGATATGGGAAAGAAAAAGCAATGAGGTATGTTTGAAAATGGGTTTAAAACTGCAATAGAAAGTTACATTCCTCCTAACTGTGACTCATTTATGCATGGTTAAAGCATTCCAGCTTTTATGGAATCTATAGTTTGTAACAAGCTGAATGCAAGGGCCTCCTTTCGTGAATTACATTTTAACATCCATCTGGTCCTATACCTTTAATTTCTATTGAATAGTTCAGGATTTTTTTCAGCAATACATCCTGAATTGGCTATTTTATGCTTCTTTTTGAAGAAATTAATACTTGGTTTTGCCTACATTTTTACTCCTTAAAAAAAAAAAAAATTAAGATAGTGCCAAATGTGTTCAAACAAATGTCTTATTCAAACACGTGAATCACTCTGTTTATTCTGGTGTTTATTTGCTTTTACTTTAAGTTCTAAAAGCAGCATTGTCACTATATCCAGATGAGCAACATGGTGTCAACAATTCTAAAATACAGTGGGAAGGGCTTTTTTTAGAATACTTCACAATCAAGATTTCAATCAAAGAATAAAAAAAAGTCATACTATAAGCATTCCCTTACTACATTCATGGGCAAGACATACCAGACCATGAAATATTTTAATTAAGCCATGCAGAAGAATTTGCCTTCCACCTTATTTGAAGGGCAAATAAACTTTTACCATGATTTCTCTTGCCAAACTTGTCAGTGTTTTGTAATTGGTTGACTTATCCTTGGGAGTTGCTTGTCTTGGCATTGACTAGAGAAGGAAAACCCGATGCTTAACTTTTGTATGGCTCAAGTTAGGTTAAATGAGTGTTACCCTTTTATAAACATAGAAAGCAAGATCAGGAGATTTTCATATGGTCCCAAATTTTCCATTGATATTATGTGATCTTGATTTGATATTGTTTTTCTCCATGAATAAAATCAGTAAGTCAGACAAATGGAAAGTCATACTCATCTAAAACCATGGATTACAGTGGGAAATGAAATATTGTGTGAAAAAAGTAAGATTCTATCAAAAACACTGTAACGAGGTTGAAATAAAACTAATGGCTATTTAAAAATGAATGCTATGAGACTCTTGTGGAAGTAAACTAAAAATTCTTATTTGAAGAATATTGTTAGAGACAATAATAAACAGTAACTTGAACCACTTTGCAAAAAACCTCAGCTATAACAACTTACCTAGTGCAAAAAGCTTGCTTCTAATGGATAAGAATTTTTTTCAAAACATCACTTAAACATGATTCACATTACATAAAAAGCATTTGATGGGGGTTTTACTTTTATCTGTGTTGTTTAAGTGAAAAGAAATTGTGCCCATTGAGAGAGAATGGAAGATTAAAAGATTAAATCAGCCCACTACACGACTATCACAACACAAAGATTTTTGATAGTCAAATGGGAAAAAACTCCCTTTTTTTCTTGAACTTCATAATTATATTTAGTGAGGAGAGTTAATATTTTTTAAACTCTTTGCTTCTTCAGGCTAATAACTTCAGAATTGTATGCCTGTAACCACAGATACAGCTATGATCAATTATTTAAAATGCCTTTTTCTCCTCCCTCACCCTTCCATTTTTGGTGGAATTCACTGTAGCACTCACTCAGATCCTGCTGGTACAAATCAGTTTTCACAGGGAAGAGGTGGTTTACCACTGGATGTGTTTGGCTGTCTGCAGTTTACCAGTTTAAAAATTCCTATAATCCTCTTTTGGAACTACTAGCAAATATTTTATTTCCTTCTACACTAAACATATTTGTGGTGTTGACAGTTAGTCCTTATTCCACAAACTGCTAGATTGACCTGTTGTTACTGGTCCTTATGAGGAAATTTTCCTTTCTACTTGTTTAAATTTTGACACTTGTAGCAGCAGGTAATTTTCTGGATTAAAAAGAAGTCATTGCTGAGTACTGAGCTCCTACAGCTTCTAGAAATATAGAATAAACTCCTAGATTTCCTAGGGTTGTAAATTTAAAAAGGGAACTTGCTCTGACCACCCTACTTTCACGAGCTTGCTGCTGTTGGAAAGGGTTAGTAACAAGAATTTCAGGGGAAATGGATACGCAAGAGTGCATAGCCTGCAGGTAGGTATGTGGGAAAAGGTGTGGAAATGTGGTTGGACTAGCAACTTGTCAGTTTGGTGGAAGAAAGGGAACAGTATTTCTATTACCATATGCAAGGATAACTGAATAAAAGACTTCAGTATTGTGCAAAAAGTGAAATGAGAGGATGTAGGAATTGAATTTGCTGCATTTTCTGTTTCAAATTCAATCAGCAATTATCCCTTTATGTAGCCATAGAACCAAGAGAGAGTACAGATGAGAAGATCTTTCATCATCCAAATGAGGAAATGTAAGTTGGTTTTTTTGTAGTACTGGACTGGGTGATTTTTGTGTGTGTGTGTGGGGGGGGGGGGTTGTTTTGTTTTGTTTTGTTTTGTTTTTTAAAGTTCTTATACTGCCTCATAGAGATCTAAGGGTTAAATAGATGTGCAGTTGTTACTCTAAAGGTAACTGACAAGCACATCTTCTTTCATACAGGACATAGAACATCCTTAATGCTTACAGTATATTATTGACTAAGCAGCTTTGTAATTTTTTTTTGTTTTGTTTTTATTCTAATTGTCTGGTGAGCAGTGCACAGGACCAGAACAACAGATTCCCTGATGTTAATAAAATAATGCCCAGAGTATGGAAAACATTATTTGCTAATAGGAGATGTAGAAAAATGCTTGAATACAAATAGCATTTGTATTCAAGTTCCATGTCTAATTATATTTTAGAAGACTTAAAAACACTGACATTTACATTCCTTAGTGAGGAATACCCAGTTTGAAATTTTACCACAAAAGCTAATGACCCTATTAACTCTAATTTGTTTACTCACCAGTCTGGAACAGTTTCTTCCACAGGTACTCCTTTGATGTTCAAAATTAAGCTTCCTAGAGGCTTGAGAAATTAAATGCTGAAGGAGGTCAATTATCCAACAGTTGCCTTAAAGATAAGGACTGCCCCTCCTACATTGTTTTAAAATTATTTTTTCTGATGAACACAAAAAATCCCTGTGATTGCTAAACACATGTCAGGCTCTCCCACAGGTTTGCTAGAACGTAATAGGCAGTTCTAAGTTTGGCCATTTAGGAGAGTGCCTAATTATGTCAGGCAATACAAAGACATGATTTTTTAATTTTTTTTATTATACTGAGATTTAATCTTTAATCAAAGTGCAAATGTAATTAATTATTATTTCATAATCTGTATTTTTGAGTTTGAAATTTGCATAATATCTCAAATATGACCTCTAGCAGCTCCTGATTAGCATGAGTCACTTGCTATGGCAAGTTTAATTTTTGTATTTATACAGAATGTACTGTCATAGGCTTACATTTATTGTTTTTTCTACTTAGTAGTATCCATATCTACAGTACATATACTGCTGTACCAATCTTAAAGATGTAATAATGTTTTTATTTGAAAGAAAACATGAAATAAAAAAGGTCGGTTCTTCAGCTACAGGGTGAATAAAAAAAAAGTTTGTGATAGTCAGCTCAGCTTATTTTACAATATGACTATTTTCTCCGAAACACTGCGCCAAAAGGGATAGGATATGGTTTCAAACCCTGCAGACAGCAGTAGTTTTCAACTTCTTAAGATATTCCCAGGAATAAAGCACTGGCTCCCACTGAATTCTTAACGTACAAAAGAACGTGAACCCAGAGATTACCACTAATTAGTTCTTGCTAGATATAAGAGGTGAAAGCTGGTGCCTCATGTAAAGAGAGAACAACCATTCCCAGAACATCACAGATGCTGAGGAATCCCAGCATGATTCTAGTCCATACAGCTACAACTGGGGAGGCTGTAATGGGTGCAACCAAGCCCCTTCTGAATGCCTCTCTGCAATACAGAGCAAGTTCCTTAACAGGGCATTAAGTATCCACTACAGCGGAAAACTCCAGTAAATTTCTGCTGGGATTCAGAATACAGCTCATGTAAAACACAGAGACTCAATGTAAATCCTCTAAAAAACCCCCAGTGTAAAACAAAAAAATATCCACCACAACACCAAAGTCCAGCCCCCTCTCCTCCCCCGTGCTAACAGATCCTTAGAAGAATTCGAAAGACAGCTATGCTTTCTCCAGCAAAAATTCTCTGTGTTTAAAGAGCCTCAAGAGGTGCCAGATGGCTAGTCCCACTTCTTATCTTTGTAAAAGAGCATCCAGAATGTTCAGCCTTAATTTGGTTCAGAGTTTTCTGGTGGATGGGAGGACTCAGTTCTTTTTGATTTTGATGAGAAGAATATTTGTCATCTGACAATATCATGTGTTGGTGGTATGGGGAATCATATCACTCTCTCTTTTCAAAATAGTTATGAATCTAAATCCTGCTACAACTAGTGGGTGAATGACGTCCTTCTGAAAATGTTAAGCAAATTCTAGGAAATCAGGCATGAAAATGAACTGCAGATAAGGAAACATAAGGTTAAGAGATTCTGAGAAACCCTTCAGCTCTCATACCAGCAGCTGTTGGTTGTGAGAAAGAAAACGGTTCCTTGTAATATCACAGTGCCATAAGGAATGATGTGGGCTGTATCAGTTCCACCCCAAAGACTGCTGAAACTGACAAGGGTGTGTTTGCTGTTAGGTATTGCTTTTAATAAAAAAAAAAAAAAAACAAAAAAAAAAAAAAAAAAAACAAAAAAAAAAAAAAAAAAACAAAAAAAAACCACACCAAAACAAAACAAAAAAAATCCTTGTGGCAAGATACATAGTTGAACTAAAAAGAGCTATATAAAAGGTTAATAACAAATGGGAGATTCCCAGGCATGTTTTTTGGATTTGAGAGGCGATGATGGTTCCCAAGAGAATAGAACTTCATATTGAATTCAAAATTTGGTTTTGAATCCAATATACATGGGGATTTCAGTGAATTTTTATATACCAAGATTTCAATGCCTATGAAACCTGTTAGCCTTCTGAGAACAATATTTGGTTAAAGCTTGTGTTTAACTGTATGAATGGTAGAGTAAAAAAAACTTACTTCCTTAATATGGTCTTCTTAATAAAGGTAATACTTTTAGTGAGTACAGAGCTCTGTGATTCTCCAGTACAGAGTTATCTCATTTTTTATTGAGCTCCAAACTTACTTGTGTAATGACAGTGTAAGTAAAAAAAAAAAAAAAAAAATTTGTTTGCCTAATTTCACACCAACTAGGAGATAAGTACAACAGCATGTTACAATGCTGACAATAGGACAAAAATATCAGGGTAATGTGAGGTGAACATCTATAGCACTTATTTGAAATTCAGTAAATGTCATTTTCATTCCAGATTGGATACCTTCTGCTTCTTTAGAAAACCCTGAACTAGGAGTGATTTGAAGTGTGACTATCAGACATATCTCTAGAAACTTCAATATGATGTGTTTCCTGCTGCTTAGATTTAGCTCAACAACATCATTATATCTTAGTAGTTCCAGAACCATAGTTCAATATGCCTACCTTTCTGGTAATCTCAAAAATGCCAGAGCATAATATGTAAATGGGACAACAATTGCCTTTGTTCTTCATTACAGTCTAAATTTAATTCTTCTTTCAGTATGAAAGGAACAGCTTTGTAGCATTCCAACTTGCACTGGAAGACTTATAACTAAATATGTTCTAAATTATTTATAGAATATCTTAATATACATTTATAAACTCTGGAATGATATTGACTTGTCTGTAATAAAATATTCAGAGAATGGGAAAAGTAAACTAATAATTTGCTGGAGAATTAAAGAAAAACTACTGTATTCCTTTGCAGTTCTTCTAAACTTATAGTTATCAGACCAGGGACACTTCAAAATATCCACTTGTTTTCAAGGAAGTTGTGACAGTCATAAATACTTCAGGTTGATGCTAAGCCCCTAAGACCATAGATGTCTTTCCCTCCTCTTTTAAAAGCACCAACAGGTGTTTTACAACCTTGGTTATGTTTCATTTTTTCCTCTTGACTCCAGTAAATAAAAGTACTCCATATAAGTAATTCCTTAAGATTTCCTCACATATATGGTTTTAGTAGCATGTAGTAATTCCAAATGGAATTGAATCTGGCCAGGGATGTCAAAGACAGGAGGAAGGGCTTCTATAAGTACACAGATGACAAAAGTCTAAGGAAAATGCAGGTCTGACACTTAAGGTTTAACAACGCATGGAAGAAGCTGAGATATGGAATTACTTTTTGGCTCAGTCTTTACAGGCAAGACTGTCCTTCAGGAAACCCTGAACCTAAAGTCCAGGGGGAAAATCTGCAGTATGGAAGATATACCCTTGGTGAAAGAGGATAAGTTCAGGCAATAATTAAGCAAACTGGATGGGAGCTCTGATGGGGTGCAGTCATGAGTGTTGAGGGAGCCGGCAGAGATCATTACAAGACCACTCTCAATAATCTTAGATGTATCATGGAGATTAGGAGAAGTTAATGTCACTCCTATCTTCAAGAACTGCAAGAAGGAGGACCCCATACTTAAATCCCCGAGGAAGTGATAGAACAGCTAATAATGGAAAGAACTTCCAGGCACATGAACAAGAAAATCTTCAGGAGTACTCAGCTGAAGGGGAAGTCATGCTTGACCAATTTGATAACCTTCTATGATGACATGATTGGCCTATGATGAGGGGAGATGGGTGGACATTGTCTACCTGTATTCCAGTAAGACTTTCAACACTTTCTCCTGTAAGATCCTCATAGAAAAGCTGTTGAAGTGTGGGCTCGATGTGTCCATAGTAAGGTGGCATCATTGAGGCCACATATGGAGTACTTTGTCCAGTTCTGGGCTCTTCAGTACAGGAGAAAATTGAATATACTGGACAGAGTTGAATGAAGGGCCACAAAGATGATTGAGGAATTGTAGTGTATCTCATATGAGGAAGAACCAAGAGAGTTGCACTGAGAAAAGGCTCAGGAAGAGATCTCATCAATGTATATAAATGTCTGAAACAAGAGTACAAAGATGGAGTGAGGCTCTTCCAATAGTGTACAGTGACAGGACAAGAGGCGATGGGCACAGGCTGAAACACAGGATGTTCTTTTTAAATGTAAGGAAACACTTTCTTATTGTGAGAGTGACTGACTACCAGAACAGGGCACCCAGGAAGGTTGTGGAGTCCCCATCCCTAGAATTATTCAAAAGTCAGCTGGACACGATCCTGAGCAACCACCTCTAGGTGGTCCTTCTTGAAGATAGGTTTGGCCAAGACATTTCCCAGAGGTCCCTTTCAACCTCAACCATTCTATGATTCTGTAAAATACATGTGGAAGGACACATACTGATTTAGATATTCCAGAACTAAAAATTAACAGGAGTTCAAAGTAAATCAAGCATGTCTGTGTTTATCTCAGTCTGGAAACTTTAAAACCATAAACATTGAATCATCTCAGAGCACCACGTGTGTCTTAGCTTGAAATAGTCAGCCAGTAACATTCTCAGAAAAAAACCCCAACAACGAATCACAAGCCCAAACCTGCATGCCTCATCTTAGGAATTCACACCACTTTCAAGACTTTGTTGAAGACAGATTAATAGAATAATATCTCTAAAATGTAATTTTCTATTCTACAGTGCTCTGGAAGTATATAGTGGGGCACCTCAAAAAAACCAACAGTTCTCTTAATGTTGACAAGATTGATAGTCATTTAGCTGCACAAGGTGCTTCACAAGGCTTGGGGGGCTCTCACCTTGAAGAGGAACTGAGCTGCTATGTGTTTTGATTGGTAATCTGTAGAAACTATAATAACATTACCGATGCTGAAGTGTATTATAGGATTCTCATGCATTCATATGCCTGCACAATAGCCCTTCACAGGGATCTTTCTGCCTATCCCCAGGCAATTTGGACTTAGCCCAAATAAGAGGCATGTACAAAAATTTTACAAGGTTATTTACAAGGTAATGGCCAGTTTTTCTGTTTTCCAGCATATAACAGCTAAATATTACCGCTCCTGCTTTGTATAATATTTTCTTTCATAAAATTCTACTGCTCTATACATGTGTTTGTGCACACACACAAAATCCCACATAATAACTGCTGAGATTTTCAACAGCTAAGAAGGAATAGAGGGAACTCTGCCACAAACTGAGGAAAAAAAGTTTTCATTTTACATTGTCCCACGTCTCAAATTTTGGTCAAACTCATATTCTCAGTGATAGCATGCATCAATATTTCCAGCTCTTGTTCATCACTTGCTGTGCTTGGAAACAGGAGCTGACAATGAAAGCACTTCCTAAACGAAAACTATTGCACCACTGCTCTTCATTTGAGCAAAAAGAAAAAGATGCTGAGATCAAAAGAATAAAATAAAAGGTTAAATGGAAATCAAACTTGAAAGAAGGAAAGAGAACAGTTAATTGGAGGGTCTGATTCAGATGTGTTCTTGCAGTGCTCTTTCCTAATTTACTATCTGCTCCTCATCTCGGCACAGCAGTCTAACAAGAATTCCACTGCCTCCTCATTTCCCCCCTGGCTGTGCCCCCTATTTCAGACCTGCGCACAGTGTTACAGTATTCCCTCCAGCTTTTTTCTCCTATATTGAGCTCTGGGACCTTTATACATTCACCATCATTCTAGGGCACCAGACTTGGATGTTGTCACTGATGGCCTAAGGATTAGAATATTGTATAAGGCAGATTTTTGACTTCAGCTCTGTGAACTCAGTACTAACACTGGGGAAATACTTAGAAAGGCATAAACAAAGGAGACAAATCTACACAAAGAAACTGTGGAAAGGAGCGGGTGGGAGAAGAGTGGAAAGAACAAACCAAGGTATTTTAGAATTAAAAAAAAGCCAGCTGTCTTCAAAGTCTCTAAGAAAATGAGAAAATAGACAAGTTAGATTTCAGCTTGTGAGTAACTTGCTAATGTGTAAAACTTTAGAATAGTAGTAGATAAAGCTGTATTTATAGGGAGAAATGTAATGCAGAGATTTATTACACAGAGTAAATTAAAATCCATATTATTGCTTTGCTGAATTACTCAGAATCAGCATCTTTTGCTTTCACCAAATTCTGGCTTTATAGATGGCTTATATCTACCTACAAAAAGACTTCCCAGAATGTTTGCTTTGAAATACAGCTTCGCTGTTTTTTTCAGAAGCCTCCTTTTCTTAAGTAAACAAATCAACAGGGGATGCATTGCCATTTATCCCATATCCCTCTATTCCTGCATGTTTCCAGTTGACTGCTAAGTTCCTCAATTCCAGAGCCTGCTATGCAATTAAAGCAATACATTCTAAACAGCATAGAATATACTGGCGGAAAGCATAAAATATTAGATCGCTGCTGCTGATTTAACTTTGACTTCAATTGCTTCTTCCTGTTTTTACTGCTATCTGGCCCAGAAAGGTGTGGAGGTAATCTCCTTGACTGCCCTTGATGTCAAAGGTGCTTTATGACTCACAAAGAAGAATATGCTGGCTGCAAGTGAAGTGAATAAGTAGTGGTTTGACCTTCCTGCTATCAGGTGGACTACATGAAGACAGAGTAAGCTGCATGCAACATGGTAAAAATAGATTAGAAATGTTATAAAATGTGGAATAGTGCATTATTTGTCATAATTCAGATTTCTCTCTGGGGACCATTAGCAGTCTAACACTACCCTGCAATGTCACCTTTCTTAACCGAGTAGACACTACAGCATTGCAAAAAAAGTGCGTAGCAGATGAAGCATTATGCATAGAGGTTGTTAAAAGCATAAATAGTGACTTAATTAAATGGCAAAATAAACAAATGTGATTTCTCGTTCTTTAGCATTCTTTACCCGACAGTCAACTTAAAAACACCTCACAAAAGGCAAAATGCCCACTTCAGTCATGTCCGCTGCTGATCAAATTGATTCAGAAAAAGACAATATTTTATCCGTCCTCTTTGGAGTTCAAGTATGAATGGTGAAGCAAAAGAGAGTGAAACTGAGGGAAACATGAAAAGCTTGATTTGTTAGGACCCCTGCTGTCTGAAAAGAGATCAAAGCTCAGGAGGAGGCTGTAAAACAGCCGAATGCACTGCACAGAAACATGGCCTGTGGCAGCTGCTCTGGGCACACTCTCACAACACAGGTGTACCTCCAAGTCTGCTCTGCCAGCTGAATCATGGGAGCAGGTTACCTCTTCTCCTTCTTCATTATTTCAACTGCAGTCACTGAGGAGATGTGGGCTCCATCCATCACAATGCACAAATTCACAGTGCGCAGATTCAGCACAGGCCTAATTAAAGCTTTTCCTTTCATTTGTGGAGATAATTAGACTTTCATCTCACCAGGAAGCTTCAGAAAGATCTATTTCGTTCTTCAATAAAAGCTACATCAAACAAAAGCAGATTTTAATCGCCTTTTCTTTGGGGCATGAGTCAATAATGAAAGATGTCATGGGTAACAAAAATTGTGTGCAGGGGGAAAAAAGGAGGGAAAAAAGACCAAGCTATGTTCTTTAATTAACACCATGTTTGCAAACACCATTAATTTCTCTCATTAAAATGATTTTTATCTACAACTGATTGTTGATAAAACAATCGATTTGAACATCTCATCTGTTTCACTGCTATGCAGGAACCCATCTGCTGTGCTGTAAAGAAGGAAGCATGCAGGCTGTTAAGCAACATGTGAGAACAATAAAAAATGCATATGTGTGTGTCAGGGATTTGTGAGGCTCACTGCAGGGCAAGGGCCACCTTTTCTCAGAACATCTATAAAAAATGACTTGGTAGCAGGCCAGAGGACAAAATGTCACAAAGATCAGAAGTGCATAAATAACAAATGAATTAATATGTGCAGGAGGAAAGGTTCCATCTGTTTTGGGAGGCATCTGTAAACAGGCTCAGAAAAATAAGGAGATTTCAGACATATTTAACACCACATCATGAGCTGCTGTGATGTAATATTAGGGGACAGACATGCTGAGCTTACTGTCTTTGTTTTTTTCATTAGTAGTAGAACACAAGCGTCCTTTCCTACTACCTTTCACACTGGTGCAAGGGGAGAGCATTTTTGGCTCCAGGCCCACAGTACATTATTTATTTATTTAACCATTTGACACAGGGCTTCTCTATGGGTTGCCTGGTGCGCAGGCTCACAAAGAGGGTGTAGCTGATATCTGTGGGAATTGAAGTCCGGCATTCTAAGGGGGGGAATAAATGACTCTTCCACCCTAGAGTTTACAGCTATCCCAAAGAACTGTTAGGCTCATAGCATGAAGACATTTAGTGATAAGAGAGTTTGTTTAAGTATCATTTTAATGATGATTTTTGCTTTGCAGCAGGCACTGAACTGTTTTTCATACAGTACCAATACTAGCAGTAAGGATGTACTGTGGCAGTGCAAAGCCCAGTGTCAGTCTGCTTAATGCCTTTCTGGACAGGATAAAGTGTTGTAATTCATCAGAATCTGACCTGAACTTCCTCTAATAGCTAAAAACAATAGCAAAAACCCAAAAGAATAAACAATTAAATGTGCACTACTGAGCACTGTGCTACGGTTGTGACCTGCTTGGGAAACTGAAGAAATTAAAAGATGTAATGGAACGTTTATTTTAAAGAATCTACAGATATCTTTAAATCTTACAATGTTGATGCTTGGTTCATTGTGTCTTTATGCTGTTAGTTCTGGCATATGGCAGTTGTTTGGGAAAGCAAAGTTTGTAGGAGCTTGACAGACATTTTTTCTTGATGCACTGAGCCAGTAAGATCCCTGGTGATTATCCAGGTTCTAACAGAGCTGCACATGTCTGTTCCTCTGACTGTAAAAGATGGAAGTTTTTCCTGTTTGGGTTCCTTTTTCTCAGGTTCACTCAGTCACTTAAAAATAAAGCTGCAATTTTTGTCTGTGTATGCTACTTTTACACTAATCTGCTCCTTCCCCCCAATAAATTAGGACTGTTTTTATTTTAAATTATGACAAAACCTTATGCACATGGCACTGAGTTGATCCATGCTGCTAGGATCTAGTAGTTCAAAGCAGAAAAATCTCTTACAGCACAAGATAGAAAGTTTAACAGAGGATTTTCCCAATTATCCGTGAAACTCTCAAAAAAAAAAATTTTTTTAAACTTGGTTACGTTTCAGATAATTATCATCATTTCCCAGTATCCTGGGCCGAGATTTGCTTCCATTTGTATCTTTTTTAGCAACTCAATGGAAGTTTTCTCTATTCCAAGTTACAGAGAAGTGAGGAGAAAACTAGAAATAGTAAACATTGATTAAAAAATTTACTTTGAAAAAAAGAAAATCAAAAATGGTGAAATAGGAAAAAAAAGAAAAAAGAAAACTTCTGACAATATTTTTTTGCAGTGATATTCTTGGCTTCAAGGGAAGAGAAGCTTTTTTTTCCCCCTTCCTTTTCCTTTCTTCCCCCCCCCCCCCGCCTCTATTTTCTTTCTCTTTAATGAGCATGTTGCATGCAGAAGGAATAATGACTCATGGCCAGAACTCTGAAAGACTCAACAGAACTATAGCCCTTCCTCTGTCAAAAAGTATTCAAAGTAAAACATTGCCTAAGTAGAATGTCTTCAGAATGCTTCTGAGCTCCCTGATCAGGATATACACATACTTCTGATCTAGTATTTTTTTAATAGGAAACCATTTCCCCACTCATCCCCAAGTAAGTTAGTTTATGCAATATAATATATTGTTCATACAGGGGATGCAGCTGATCTTCAAAAGTGAAAACCCTCATGAGTAGGTGAACCCAAACTGAGATCTTTGCTAACCATCTAGATGACACTGCTGAGCTACAAACTGCTAGAAAACATCAGAGTAAACATCTCAACCAGATCCAGATTTGCTCATTACTTGCAATGCAGGCACTTTATTTGGTAGGTCCTTATTTAATGAAAGAGGACAGAGAGCCAAAGGAGGTGACCTACCAGAGGAGAAGGAACAGAAGACAAACAGAAAAGACTGTTCTCAGTTTTAAAGGCAAAACTGGGAATGTTCTGCAGTGCTTGCCTTAAATTTTGGTAGCCTGAGCTCCCCTACTGCTATCAGCTGCAGAGGAAGAGACAGTTGTCACTGCTTCAAATATTTTCAGCAAGGATAGAGAAATATTTAGTTTCCAAAAAGCCTGTCACACCGTCAGCGGTGCAGGGTGTGGGCACAAAGCTATTGCTAATGAATAGGGAGGCTGGAGGCAGATGGTATCCAAATATAAGAAAAGTGTGATGAAATAATAGAATGGGTGAAAAACTCATTTAGCCAAACCCTTCCTGTCAAAACATTACCCTGCATCTCTGTGTCAGGGGGAAATCCATTCCTATTTAACAAATACATGAAATACCCTACAGATAGCCCAAAAACTGGACTTTTAGATTCCTCAGCAAAGAGACAGGAGCTGTTCCAAGTTGAAGTCATAAGTCAAGTATAACAAAAATAGTCTGAAGGTACTATTAATAAATCTGTTATTCATCAAAAAACTCTCATAGTTTTTGATTTGATAATAAGATAAATGCTTTTGTTGCTTCCATTCAGCTTCTACAGGCGAACTGTTGACACTATCATATGAATGAGAGCTCTGGAGCAGTGTCGGAGAATCTAAACTAGATGGTTGTCAATTAAGTTTTATACTGATCAAACCATACAAATAAAAGCATGACTTGAGGTTCTCAGTATCAATTCTGAATGCTGAGATTAACTGAAATGACAACAGCCAAATGTCAGCATTTTTAGTTTAGCTGCTCTATGATAGTCCTTTTGCTGAAAAGTTTTTAATCCTGTTTCATACCCCATAGCTGCTACAATTCTAATCAGACTGGTTTAAATACGGTATTTTGCTAACTGCCTATGTTAACTATTTTATTTCTGAGTCTAACAAAACCGGTTTTGTTTATTGCAGCCTACAAATCTCACCTAATATATTTCTTTCCTCAACAAGACAGTTCAAGCAGTAATGCTAAGGTAGAGGGAGAAAGGGACAGGTTCCGTACAGCTGGGTAAAGCTGGATTTGATTCTTTTTTTCTTGAATAAGCTTGAGCAAGTGACAATCTCCCTTTGTTAAATCAAACACAAATGTAAATACATAGGAGCATAAAAGCTCAGCAGGCAAAGAATAGGGAATTTGTGCATGTATGCATATTTTGATTCCAGCAAAATGCAAAATATGCCTGTGTTTTCATCTGTGATTTGCCTGTATTACATGATAAATATTTGATTTATAAATGGAATTCACACCAATGAATACCTTTAAGATCATAAAGATCTTAAAGGCATAAAGTTTGATTGATGATCTGGCTACACTTTCCTGCACTTGCATATGCGGTGCAGAACATGAAGTATTCTACCTTGTGTATCTGTGTGTGTGCAAGTGTGTATATTCTGTGTGCCATCACCACAAACTGGCAGTATCTGCTCACCCTTATGTATAAAATGTGAGTAATGTTTCTGAGTCAAACTAGTGTGTTTAACAGGAGGAACATTTCTAAAATTAGAAGGATATTCAGGATGACAATACTTTCTCTCATTTTAAACTCAAAATACTCTTAAGTAATTTCCTATCTTTTCTTTAAGTACCTAAGTGTCATGGGAAGCTTGTTACAAAGAATATTTAATGGATAAAATTATAAATATGTGATTGATGGCCCATTTACCATCTCTATTTGAGACATAAATAGAATATCTTTGTGTTTACATGTGTATATCTCATTCTATTAAACTGAGGTATAAAGAAATGCAATACTTAGATGATTAGTAAATTTGGTTAGTAAATATGGTTAATGACTCATATTTATGAATAGCTTATTAGCAGTGTAATGAGTTATGACAAATTTTCATGAAGACTACTATCTTGTAGCACAAACTGACTTGTTTACAAGTGTACAAATAAGGTGGGAACGTCCCGTTCTAGAATTGAAACCTGAATTAATTGCAGATTAATTGCCTTTGTACAAGAGTATCCAAAAGAATTTTTAGACACTGGTACAAGGATCATGCGCAACATCCAACTCCTAAGTAGGTCTGAGATCAATTCTCTTTCTGTTGGGTTAAAAAACTAAACGCAAACAAACAAAAAAAGCCTAAAAAATAACTGAGGTTAGACTGGTTTTTCTTCTGGAAAAATAGAAAGATTTTTTCCCCTTCCCTATATGACAAAAAAATGCAATAATTGGGAAGAGAAATATACAACTTATTAGTTATCAATCTGTAAAAAAAGGTTTCTATTTTTTACCTCTCATTTAAGCTGAGTTCTATTTCTTCTTAAGGTGGGGCATATAAAAATATATCAACTCAAGTAGTCTTAACTATTAGGCAGCAAAAGAAATGTCCTGAACAGACCAGGATGTCTACTAGCAGGCAGAAATCACTGGCATATTTCAAATATGGGTAGCTATGTACAGCAGAAAAACAAATATTTAATTCTTTAATCATGCTTATTTTTTTCATATGGCCCAGAATATAAAAACTTAATGCTTTATAAGAACTCTAATATAGAAGAAATGGTGTTAGCCTATTTTAAAGCTAAAATGGCTTTCCTGACTGAAAACTGGAAATTATGATCTTCCGTATCCAAGTGTCAATGAAATGTAAGTGCCCACCAGATTGCTAGCCCACCCATAGATTATTAATGCACAATTAATCTACTAGGGCAACTGTAGAGTGTCATTTAGCTTCAGAGCCCATAAGTATAAAACAGCAACACACTGTGAAATTAATGGTAACACTTAAAGGTCCCATTGTTATTAATTCATTTGACATTCACTGTAATCACACTGGTCTTTAATGAATTCATTTGGCATGTGAATATTGCATGTACTTTCAAATGCACTCCAGTGCAAATCAGTGTTAATTGATGTCCTGAATTGAAATAGTTTCTCTCTCTCTCTAACTTTTATTTTTAGCCTACCCTACTTTTTGTCAAGGGTCTTTTCCCCAGAAAAGTGTATACATGGCACACAAAATCACATGCTCTTATAATAATTGCTATAACTGGATGTCAATACAGCATACAAAACCGACCCAGGGATCATATGGTACTGAAGATCTGCAGTAATTTGTTCTACAGCAATAAACACTAAACTCCACTGAAATTTGGTAACCTCTTAGTGCCACATATTCTATGAATATTTTCAGTTTACCGTTCTCCACAAATTGCCTGTGAAAGTCTTTGGCTTATGTAAAAAGGGCTGTCACCATTGGTTATCATCTTATACACTTCAGTTTTATAGCAGGAACTGCCTATATTCATCTCCCTGCACTTAGTGACTACAGCTGTGCATATGGGAAATGTCTGTATTTGTGCCAGTGGAAGTCGTCTCCTTCCCTTTTATGTAATCACTGCTTCCAAGAACTGTGCAGTGCTGAGAAATTCCTCTTAATGTCACATGCAAGCAGTTAATCTGAAAAGATTTATAAAAGGGTACTACAACAATTTCAACTTAGTAGCTTGTCCTAGATAAAATATTCCAAACTGGAAAATTCTAAAAGCCAATAAAATAGTATTAGTTATAATTCATAAATTTCCTGACTCATTTCCTTAGATATCTAGTAACACTCTTCAGATGTTCTTGTTTCCCAGGAAACTAAGGGAGTCTTGCGGGGAGCCAAAGGAGTCCCTGATGTCAAACCATTTCCTAAGTTAAAAACTTCCTAAGGCCTGTGGATAGTATATTCAGGGATCTTTGTAATCTTGTCTTTAAATTAGAGTAATATGGGACTATGGTGTCTGACATGACATTTATCAGAAATTTGTAATCCATTCTTAAAAGTAACACACAAAACAATAAAAATGTGTATTCAGAATTACAGATGTAATTACTCTTGAAAATAACATCATTATTAATATGTCAGTGATATTATTGCATCAAAGTAGAGGTAAACCAAATCAAAGCATAGAGGCATATACTTACTGTAAAATGCCTTAAAAGTTTTGATGCCACTAATTTTTGGTTGTCTCAGAGGACATGCGTTATTTTTCAAAAGATGTAAGATTAATGTTTTCTCCAATTCTAGTCCTTTTTGATCCTTAACAATTTAAATCAAGGTAACCCAAACTGTGACATAAAAAGAACATTTCAAGCACATCTATTTGGGTTGAAAAATAATGAAACAGAAAAAAGGTCCCACTGATTTAATTTGTCTCAATACTACTATCTGGTGGGCAATAAACTTTAAATGCACTTCTTACTTTTTCAACTAGTATTTCCTACAATATTTCTAATTTTTCTTTTGTATTCAATGTGAAAGCTAGAGAATATTGCTGACATGCAAGACTTTTCTGAGATTTGGTTGCCAAAGAAGGCCCAATGAATAAAACTGTTTCAAGAATGGAGATAAATTCATCAGAAGCAAAAGTCAAGAGTGTCTGGCCATGTAGTACTGATTAAAGTTAATAAGTATTTATCTTCTCTCACTTTCTTTAACATACTCAGAATGATGAACATACTCTAAATGGAAAAGCATGATTGCTGAATCTCCATCAATTGTCCTTAATATCCTGGAAGTGAAGAACATGCCTTGAGGTCTAACTATATTTTATTCTATTCAGCAGTACCTTATTTGAACAATGACTGAGTTATGGTCCTTTTTTAGTTCAAAACTTACAGTAGTCATTTTCTTAACGACTTTTGAGGAAAGAACATTTTAATAAGCTAGCACTTACCCATTGTTAAAAGCCACAAAATAGACAGCCTTGTTTCACACCATCATGAAGCAACAATGCATACAATTAGGTTTGTCACACACCTTTCATTCTCTGAAGTAGGCAACTGAAATCTTAATGGGTGAATCAGTAAATTTTTGTTATTGACCCTTTGAAAACACCTTTGAAAAATTTGGACGTTACTAGTCTCTGGGAATTTCAGTTTGCTTACGCTCACTAGAGATTTGCTAAGAATTTAGCAGTTAAAACTGAATACTTTATAGACCAAGAATGTTGTAGCCCAACACTGTAGAAGAGTCAGACATGACTTTCTGTATGGTTGGTTACTTTTCTAACTAGTCATGGTTATTCTAGGATGAGGTATGAATAAGGAAAATTGTCTCACTAGTTCTTGAAGAGAGAGGAAAAAGCTGAGGAAACAATCTGACATACAGAGGAATCAGGAGGACTCATTATCTCTGCATAAACCACATTGTGCCAGTTAGGGATTAAGGACTAAAATCCCTAACCCTGCAAGGGTTTTCACACTGCTTCCTGGCTAGCTTCTACATTTCCAGAAAACAGGATATATGTAGACCTTTTTGTTGTGTCCTCATAATTGCTATAAATCCCCATTTCCTTTGCAGCAATGTCCTTTCTTGTCTATCTGGAATTGGCTTTGCAATCTCATTGCTAGGGTAGATGTGACATCCATGTTGCAGTGTGCAGATGGTGTAGAGTCGCCTACATTGCAAACAGATGACAAATGTTGGTGCAGGCGTAATTTGGTGTGCTAATGGGTCTGTTTAAAGTTCTTGCCTCAGTGACAGGATAATAATTCTATAATGTGATTTATATAGGACATTTGATTCATTTTGTGCAAAAGATGGGTAAACAGAAAGGCGTTACTGAAAGGATTTCTACAAAACTCTCTACTCTTCATAAAGACTGGAAGAATGTACAAGAAAAAACATCCTGACTACTCAGAATATTGAGTGATCAAGACATGAACTTCTAAAATCCTGAAATTTGTATAAAGTTTAAAACCTCAGAGATAATGACAGTTATTCACCTCAGGAAAACATGCATATATTTAAGCAATGCAGCACAGTGGTACTCAGCCATTCTCCAAACTGAAATGGAAAGATGGTCACAGATTAATGAGATTATAAAATGAATTTAGCAAGCTTATTGTTATCTGAATGTTTATCAGAAACCTCTGAAGCTTTAAGAATTGCATAGCTCTTGGAATGCACAAAGTATTCGACATGAAAAAGATATTGGCTTTGATATCTTTGGAGAAAGGTGAATGAAGATATTTGATTCTTCAATGGCAGAAATATTCCTGGCTCAGCTGTTAGGAGAACCCTGCCATGCACAGACAACATTTTTCAAGTATGATTATGCTTATAAAATTTCTGCTGCACCTTGACATGAACAATAAAATAAGCATTTTAGGTGCAAAGACAGCATAGTATGCGGAGATTCAAATCAGCACAGGTGTAATAAAAATTCAAAGTATTTTCAACATTAGATCCACTACTTGCTTCTCATATCTGCTTAACTGAACCCAGAAAAGAATAAATATTTTTATCTGTGGAAAAGCTCTTTATATAATCACAAATTGACTAAGAATTAGTAGCTATTTGCACTGTGCTAACATCCTTCTATATCAACAATATACTGTATGTGTTTTGGACTTTACTGTAGTAAGCTGCTGTTCCTGTCCCAAAGAGCTAAAAATCCAAACCTGAATACAGAAAGCAGGAAGAACATTTTTCAAAGTAATGATTACAGTTGTCTATTCTCTCTTTAAAATTGAGTTTCCATAAAGATAAAATTTCAGTATTGTCAAACAGGACAATTTGCACGAAATAGCTGACACTAGCCTATAATATTCAGGCTTTCTCAGTTACACTGAGTCATCCAGATCTTATCTTAATGCTGCAAAACCCTTGCTCTCTCCTTTATTGTAATATTACCCTGATTTCTACATCTTCCTTACCTTCTTCCTTCCAAGCAACCTGTTCTTCTCCTTCTTCCTATGCCTCTCCACAAACCTCAGAGCACTTTGCAATTCCCCTACCCAAATACCAGAAAAAGGTATAGATTGCTTTGCCAGAAAATGGGAATGCGGACAAACAATACATGTGAGTAAATAGAAGTGCACTGGTCCTTCTATTATGTTTACAAGTCTGAATAACTTTCCTTATGGAAACAAATGTGTGAGGCATACGTATCAATTAAATTCAGGATTTGCACATTTACTGTAATTTAGTGACCTACTTGTTCAGCTCTGCGAATAACACTTGCCTTTCTACAGATGAAGGTGTTAGATATGGCCCTTTTATGAAGTAATCAGTTCAGAAAAGATCACATTAAGGTATAATTAGACCTGTTCTTAACCCCTAGAAGTTATTTTACTTGGATATTAATTTTTTTCACTTTATTAAGAGTTTTTTAGTATTACCCCATGCTGGTTTAAATACTTTGAAAACAGGAGGATTACAGTCTTGAACAGGGAACTAATGACTATTCTGAAGCTTAGATTAAAGAAGACTCCAGAAATTCAAGTGATATAAATATCTTCCATAAATACTGAAGAGAGAGTGTTGTTTTCAAAAGTTTAGTAAGCTTTACTTTAGGCAAAAGAAGAGAAATATAGCTGAAAAGCAGGTAAACTATCTGTAGAGTCTGTAAAAATTATTACCTAATATTTCTAACCCACCCATCTGTATTATGTTAATAATACAAACAACATTAAACAACAGAAGAAAAGCTGATGAAAGAATAAGAAAAAAACCTTTTTAGGTGGAGTTTGGATGTTTGACATAAAGACAGTGGATAGCAATGAATTACCAATTGTTGTTACACCATGTTTATTGAAAGTATATCTAGAATGTATATTAGTACTGTCTTGGGAGGAATGATTTCTACAGTGCTTCATTGTCAAAATAAATTCTTAGGATTCCATTGTGTGAATCAAAATTCTTCATTAAATTTTAAACACTACAATGTCTTTTTAGCCATCGTGCCAGTGTTAAGAGCAAGGGTACTGGTAATGTGTGGGTATATATAAATGTACAAGCATATATATGTATATATCTGGTGGGAATTTATGGAAAATGCAAAACATATTCAAAAGCAGCTGACTATTAGCAGAAATGGTAGTGAGCTGCTCTACAATTTTTCTACCTTTTTTTGCTGTTACATGAATTGAACTTTTAAGCTTGATGGTTCTGCCTTGGGCAGAAGTGGCACAAATTTAAAAACTGAGGGTAAAGCAGTCTTATCATTTGATCTCATTTATTTATTTACCATTTAAATTAAATCCCATGATCTTGTGGAAACTGTCACACTAGCTTACTATAAGGTTGGGAAATCATCTCTTTTGTTTTAAGACTGAGAAGCTGTTACACTCTCCTTGTCTTTGTCTTGACACATGCAAATACAAATGGAAAATTCTTGTATTAGAAAAGGAAGAGAACTACCTAATTGTAGATGAAAACTATCACCAGGCAGGAACTATGTATTCGTGTTGTCTTAACCTATCACATCACATTTGCTTTCATTCTCCTATCACGCTGATATGTATGTTTGTGGGAGACTGGCAGCAGCAGAAGGGTATGATAGTTTTATTATAATGTTTGTTATTGTCATTATTGTCATGATATTTCATGACAACAAACATTCCATCTATAAAGGAAAATATCTTTTCTTCAGTACCAGAGCACTGTTCTTGAGAACGCCAGCAACTTTATGACATCAAGGGCACTTCACAGACAGTAGTAAGATTTTAAACCAGAACAAACAAAACTCACCAAACCTTGTTTATTTTCTAAAAGATAGAAAATGAAGGTTACTGAAAGATGTCCCATTAGAAAACTATGAAATGGCAGAACATAAAAATTGTCTTTTTGGGGAAAAATTAATAAATGCCAATTTTAAATTTTCATACTTTCATGTCATGAAGACTTTCAAATAAAATTTAATTGAAATTTACTTGAAATCCAAGCTGAAGTAAACAGCACTGGCATCTCAGGTTCCTGATGACTAATAGCTTTGAATTGCAACACAGCAGTGTCTAAAAGAGCCCATTTTTCCTTATTCTTTCCATAGTGTTCTGTTTCCACAGGAAACAGGAAATTTCCCTGGTATTATCCAACTTATTTAAAAACCCTAGGGTTTTTACCCTCTGGATAAAACAGAGGAAATTGTTTTGTTACACAAATAATATAAGAATGGCATCAATCACAGTCTTACTTATCATAGAACCATAGAATCAACTGGGTTGGAAAAGACCTCCAAGATCATCATGTCCAACCCTTGATCCAACACTGCTGTGGTTATTAGACCACGTGCCAGACTTCAATATAGCTCCAGCAGCTGCTTATACCTAGCTTGAAACTTTACAGTTGGTTTGAGATAAGGTTCTTTGATTTTGTTTATTTAATTAAATTATTTACCTAATTCTAATTCTATATAGAAAAGCTGGGTACATTCAGTGACACAAAGTCAAGCCAGTAGCTAGGGCACTAATCTGTGGTCACTCTACATTCACTCAGCAACAGTAACAGTGCAACAGATGAAAGACAAGTGCAACTGACACAGCAAACTCTGGAATCAGAGTATTCATCTTGAATAAGCAGACACCTATTCAGATCTCTTCTGAACTGGGAGAAAGGATTCCAGGAAACTGAATCGGTTTTCCAAAATGTGGGTGAGCAGCCTTATGATCAGATCACAGAGGAAAAACCACACTGAAAACAGAGAATTGAAGTGCCTTCCTTTTTTCTTACCCCCCCCCCTCCCCCCCCCCGTGCATTACATGTTTGAAAGTATCCCAAAAGAACCCGGGCTATTTTTTTTTTTTTTTTTTTTTTAAGAAAAATAAGTTAGTTTCCTATTTTCCAAGCAATTTTTTATTTCTTTTAAAAAGTACTTCTGTTTCAGTACAGATTGGTTGGTACAGTATAAATGAGCAGTTCTAAGTCCTACACTCTGAGAGAAAGCAGGATAATGCAACCCTTAAATGCCATATATTATCCCTTTCCCTTCCTTTCAATCTGTATCGGGTTGTGATTAACCTTTCAAAACCACAAAGCATGTTGTCATGGCATGAATTGTGACAAGTCATGGTGAATCATGGCATGAATCTGGATATTCCTAATTTGAGAAATCACAAACATTTCTTATGCTGGTTAAAACAACTATTTTTTGTCTGCTATATGTAGAACAAGATTTCATTATGGATTAAACTTATAACTCGAAATATATTGAAAACTTGATAAGCATTTAGTAAATTTTTACTCTGTGTTGCTATTTATGCACTAATCACAATTTTTATCACCTTGTATTTAATGAAAGTTATCTTCAACTGCCAGTGTTTCCTAAAAAGGCATATTCCATACCTTAAGGGTCATTAGGACACAGAAATCCTTCAGCTAACTTATTATTCTTGGGAATATTCATGACATCAAACCTATGGAGATGTTGGTAATGTGGCTTCTAATATGGCAGTTCAGGGAAACCAAAAAAGATTGAATGTGCTCAGTCTACTGCTGTAAACTGCTAAGACATTACCCCAGTATGCTTTCAGTATGTTTTAACATACTAAAAATGACAGAGTAACAAATGCCGCACGTTTCTCCACTGAAATCATGCTTATCATACAGACCAATGAAGCTGCTTTTCCTGATAAATCAAGTTGGCTCAACAAAACCAGTAACCATTGGCAAAAGTGGTGTAGGTGGACGGTAGTTCTAGGACTCTTTGAACATCTCCTGAATAAGTCTCTCTTTCTAGAAAGATATGACTACTATTGGGAAAATGTTGATGAGATATAGTATGTTTAAAAACGGAACTTGTGACTTTTCTGATGTTACTCTCCATGGATATAATTCTTCAAGTTTCACTACATTATATGTGCTTTTCCTTTTCTGTTTCAGCTCTATATTATTTTGCAGTTTTGTGTACCTGATTACAGACACAGTACCTCCTCTCCCTTCCCTGCCTTTACTTCTTTCACATATACTCTACTTGAGACAGATTAAAATTATTCAGGTGTTACACTTATTTTCCTTTCTTTGAAAAATAAATATGACCTTTTCTTGAAATAGCAAGATTTGAAACTAATCTGCTTGTTACAGTTGAGATTTTGACCTGCCCCCAAAACTGCACATTGACTTTTAGCTCTGAGCACTGGTTTTGATGGTGATGTGTGTCACTTTGCTGCGGTAGTAATTCAGGCAGAAGCCATTTATCATTTCTGAATATAGAAAGTGCTTGGTGTGTTCCTGTGCGGACTTATTCATAAAATGATAAAGATCAAGAGAAGCAGTGTATCTTACCCTGCAAGGATCAGGATCAGGACCAAAACATCTACTTTCTATTATTGCTATACTCAGTGAAAGACAGTAGTTTGCATGTGCTTCAATGGCTACTTGCTGATAAAAGAATAAAGTAAGACTAAGAATTATTTATTTTTACAATAAATATTGATGCAGATCAATATTTTTTGTCTGTGTTTGTATTTTATTTATGTCTTTCTGTATAGGCAGACCAAAAAAGGCAATGACAACATGATTTTTTTTTTCCATTTTTCTCCTTACTAGAACAGACAAAATACATCAACAATCTTTCAGCAGATTTCTCAGTTTCATGGCTTTTCTGTAAAAATCTCACATGGGAATATTACTATGACCAGACTTATGAACATAGAATGACCAGAAAATCCACAAATGGTATAACAGAGAGGTTAAACCCCACCCAGGTCGGACACCAAAAAGAAAATACTGTTACTTTTGTAAAAAAAAAAAGTACATTTCAAGTTAAAAAATAATCAAAATTTTTAATAAAACACATAAATTTCAGTTGATTTCTATAAGAAGTATTAAAATATATTTAAATTAAATTTCATACCAGGCCTTGCTCAGCACAATGACAGCTCAGCAGAAATGTTGTCCAAACGGAACTATTAAAAGGTCTAATCATGAAGAAATGTAGGTCCTGTAACAAAACAAAAATAGGGATTTTGCATCTCCGATCAGCAGTCTCAGTTTCTATTGTGTTACATTCTATGAACTCAGTTAGAGAAGTTATGAGCTTCAGATTGATACAGACCACCTGTGAAATTCGAAAAAAAACATTGTCTCTCTGTGCCTTAGTATCATACCTGTAGAATACTTCATGGCTGAGTTGTGAGTATTAAGTTATTACACTGATTATTTAATTGTTCTCCTAATACCAAGTGTTAGAAAAAGGTGTCACTTCTTTATTTTCATTCTTTGTCCCAGGAAGCAGAAAATTTTTCAAACTATCACCTTTCTTGTTTTTTTCATACCTGATGCAGTAGCTTTCACAGCATTTACATCACTGTCTGATGTAAATCCTAATGGTGTTTCACTGCAGGCAAGAAAATCGGAGGGGAACAGATGGAGTTCAGGCCAGGTCCTGACCTTCAGTTACCTTCATCTTAAACAGTCTCTCTTTACTTACACCCCCTTTGTCCCCTGAATGCATGGTTCTTGGGCAGAGTATGCAATGCCAGTAGATATATCTGTCCTCTTGTTATGGGAGCCGAGAAGGGAAGGGAAGGGAAGGGAAGGGAAGGGAAGGGAAGGGAAGGGAAGGGAAGGGAAGGGAAGGGAAGGGAAGGGAAGGGAAGGGAAGGAAGGGAAGGAAGGGAAGGAAGGGAAGGGAAGGGAAGGGAAGGGAAGGGAAGGGAAGGGAAGGGAAGGGAAGGAGCAAGCAGGGTTATTGAGTCAGTTTCTAAAGGGCAAAAATCCTCCAGTCCCTTGAGAAAAGGCTTCAAGTGCCTCCCTAAAAAAGCCAAAGAACTCCAAACTTATGGCCCATTTTTAACCTTAGTTTGGTCTCTATGTATACTCAATAAAGTATCGTAGAGTTTGGCTGAATGATCTCCTCTGTGTTGCCCACAAGATCAAGGGTAGGCTGCAAACGGGCGATGAATTCATGTTAATCAGGCAAATATGAAGTAGAATCATAATTACTGAAATCCATGATGATCTTCGAGATGATCCTCTAGGGATGTAAAATTTATGGCTCACTATAAATTTACATATTAGGAGTATCTACTACAAAATACTCTTTGATTACCAGGGGCTAGGAGCATACACATAGGCAATGTCCACTGCTGCTCCAGGCTGTTTACTTGGCAGTAAAAGAGAGGCAAACTTACTTAGGAAGGGCTTTGAGGTAAGGGTTGTACTGACATGTTGATGAATTGCGATTTGTTACAATGGCTCCACATCAAGCCAAAATGTTAATGGCAGATCTGGAGAATAACATCTACTTCCAACTCTTGACTTAGTCCATGCTGTACTAAGCCATGATAACAAAAATGGGGAGAAATAGGAAGAAACACCTGCTGTTACTAAACATTTGTTATTTCTTAATCTAAAAACTTATGGGATTGATCTAAATTGAGTTATTTTATGAAGTGGAGAAATACAATAACTGCATAGTACATTTGAGTATTTTGTAAATAAAAATATCATTTCTGTGCATAAAATGGATGCTAACACTCATTTTTTTGTCACATATCTGTCCCATAATGAATACAAACATATTGGGGTTTACAGATTTTTGAAAACTGTTTTCAAAAAAACAGAATTTTTTTTCTTTATTTATTGTTCAAGAGGACATCGTTAATATATAGTCATAGTTATTATTCCAAATTTTACCTCCTGGGGAAAATTGACATGAAGAAAATCTTGCTGACTGTTTGGGTTTTTTTAACTCTTCAAATGAATATTTTACCAAGGTAGGTCATAATTTCCAGGATACCTAGCATGGCTTTACCTGTATTCAGAAAGGGTAGGAAATTGCTTTGATTACTGCATTTTTCTGTTATCCTTTTCAAAGACTAAGAAATTAATTCATCTGTAGGGTTACATGCTCTTTTAAAAAATAGTTCTGATCTTTATATAGTAATGTAATTTAAATTAGTACCTAATTCTCCAAAGTCCACAATTTAGGACAGCGCAGAATCTACTGCAGCAACTAATTAAACACTTACTGTAAGGTTAAGTTTTTCATTAAATCAATAGGCCCCTAGTGTCAGTTACAAAGCCCTAATTACTATGCTGTAAATTTAGATTGAATTTGAATTAAGGACTGATTTCAATCTAACCACAGCATGTAAATATTGTAAATTACCAGAATTACAGTTCAATAAAATTGAATGGATTTCACTTTAGATAAACTAAATGCAAATGAGCCTAAGAAAAAAAAAAAAAACCTACAGAAATTTCCCAAACATCTGCACAAGAGACTTACATGTGAAGTCTATAGTACACTGCTTTGGCAAAGAGCATGCCAGAGCTTCAAAATGCTGCCACCGTTTACTCTAAAATGTTTTAAATATTTCATTATCTGTTCTGAAAATGAATAAATTTAATCTCTCCCAAGTGATCAAGTAAAATGATGGCTAATGTGCCCACTTACTGCGTTGCTTTAGTTTGATGACTGTATTGTTGTGCTAAAGCACAGTATGAAATCAGGTTATCAGGTTATAACTGGCAGGGATAAAAAAAAAGCAGTGCTGGGAAACACAAAACAACCCATTTTCAAGGCATGAATCATGCACTTTGAAGACTCAGAAAAAGTGTAAAAATTACAGACAATGGCACTCTAATCAAACAAGTGCAAAATTGAAAATAATTGGGAGTTTGTGGACTTTCATTCACCTTCAAACAAGCACTGTATCCACAGGATATTAATAAATTTGGGGAAACATGCAATATGCTAGGTTACACAGAAAATGAAAAATCAAAAATGCCTGTATTCAGGGTCACACATACGATTAAGAGGTTTCTACTCACCTGCTTACATTCTTTCAATATATGCACTAAAAATATTTCAGCAGCCTTAAGATGTCATAAAAAAGTTAATTAAAACAATGCCTAATTTTTTTACACTTTATACTTCATTAATACAGTTAGCATAATAATAGAAGTTGACTCAAAAATAAAAGCATAAATTAATATTGTCATGAATGCTCAGAAAGGGCATGGATTAGGGAAATTAGGATAATTTTTATGATTTTGTGTTTGAGAGATGTGGAATGTAAATAAAACTAGAAAGTAATGAAGAAATAATAATAATAATCTTCCTTCAAGAGTAACATCCATTATTCTAATTTCTACCACAAATAAAATTATGCCACCCGATTCTTTACTACAGTTATGATTTTGTTTCTTTTTTTCAGAGCACATTCTATGGGGTCTTCAATCTGTCCATGCCTCACAAAGTTAAACAGTGCCGATGTAGTTTGCAGGCACATGGTGTGTGTCTGATCATTTACAAGCTGACAGCCCCACACTTTCTAAAACCCTTATTTCCTGTGAGTGTAAAAATTGTATCTCAAACCACAGAATGTTTTAATGACTTCATGTCATCAAGAAAGGTAATAATACTTCAGCTCAGCTTCATCAGCTGATCATGGTAGCCAAAGGTAGTAAGTAATTTACTATACGTGCCCTATGTAGACATTTCACATTAGGAAAATCAAACCATTCTGTGAAGTGCTCATCTTTCAGCCCACGGAATGTTAAATTACTGACTGCAAAGGAAATGATATTTTACTTAAGTCTGGAATTTTGCACAAGTGGAATGAATGTGCCAAGCTGTAAAAAACCCACAAAGTAGATAAGAAAAAATTACTTGTGACACTTGCCAGAAAAGAAAATAAGGTATGTTTATACCACCTACAACATGTATAGTATTTTGCTAAATGTAGGCAATATGGTAGAATGAATGAGGACTAGTTTTATAATTGTTCTTATATCTCATAAGGGGTCCTTTTCCTATCAGCTTTCCACATACATGTTGTACCCTAGTCCATAGGACAAGATATTTCTTATTGTGATTCTGCTGTTCTGCCTCCCAGGCTTACTCCTTAAGACTAGGAGAACCACCCCTTGTCCTGGATCTCTACTCTTGAGCAAAGGTAAGCAGGAAATATTAATGACTGATGAAATAAATTTCTATCTCTTTAAATTCACAGAATAAATAGATGGCTTGATTTGGATCTTACTCTCCAAAGTGCAAATGACTACACATTTCCAGTTCTGGAATTTAGGTTAAATTATGAAGTTACATAAATTTCTGGGGCACAGCTGGTTTTCTTTGAGATAATTTATTTGTGTTCATGTTCTGTATAATTTGTTTTCAAAAAAAAAAGTATGGTTCAACAGTCTGATTAGCTAACACATAATGAAATGGTCACGCTATGGGCTTGTATTTTGACAATTGATAGTGTTAATGGAAAAAAAAATATTTTGAAAAGTCTTCTGGGAGACTTCTTTCAGACAGCAACTAAGATTTGAATTTTATTCTTGTACAGTTTAAAGTTTAATGGCAGTTCACGATCAGCTTGTTAACAATTCTCAGCCTCTTGCGAAAATGCTTTTCCAAACAAACATGGACAAACACTCACTCTCCTAAAATTAAGCCCCTGTGTAATACCTGGAAAGCAGAATGTTTGGAGTTTGCCTTTCTATTACTGTAAAACATCTATGATACCTGGGTATCAAATCATACAATTAGAATAGATATACTAGTTTTTCAATGTATTCTGTAGTAACAGTTATTATGGATTTAAATTAAAATATATCTTAGGATAGGCATTAATAGATCACACTGGCAACATGCACTTGATTTTCTTTTCTGTCAGCTTTGGGTTATGTATGCATTTTAACATTTAACTTCACTGCATGCAAAATCCAGCAAAGAAAAGTGTGCATAAAAATATACAGGGCATTACTTATTTATATGTAAAACCTTTATTCTATTTTGTTATTTTAGATTAAATCACGTTTCAATTCTATTCTCTCAGGGAAGCACTAACAGTTTGAGCCCAGCGTGAAAGCCATCAAACACTTGAGCTGAAATTTAGATTGGGCAATTTTGCCTGGTGAAGTAGAAAAGGACATGTGGAATGGCAGTGAACAGAATGGCTTATGGAAAGGCAGATGTTTTAATAACTTGTTGTCTAGTGGGAGCCTCAAATATCTAAATTTAAACACTGCAATATATTAAAGTGCATTGTTGTCAGGGAGGGTATACTCCTTTGCCTCATGAATCAGTGTAAATGTGCATATTTTATGTGTGTGCACACTTTAATACAACACGTATTTTACAACTGAAACTAGAATTAATTGGAAGGTGTTGAAAGAGATTATCTCAGACTGCAAAATTTGGCTCAGGTCTTCATTGCAAAACACATTAGATCAGAGTCCAGGGAATTTTCAGTCTTGAGTTTTGAGTTGAACCTGTCTTCCTGTGTGAGTGGACTGATGATATACTTAAGATCTTGTGTCTATTAAGATCTTTTTTGTTTCAACATATCAATCTCCTGTTAATTAACACTAGGATTTAAAGTATATTTGTCCTTAAGAATATTGCTGGAAGTATGCAATCAATTTTCCTAAAAAAATGTCCAGAGAGAAGGTAGAAACCTCTTAGGCTAAGTTCTTTACAGAAAAAAATCTCTCAGAATGTCTGGAAACAGTGAGTTACTCTCATTCACACTGGTTGCATAATTTACAATCTGTCAGAATTAAGATGACTAGGGAAGAAAAATTTTATTAATAAGCTAGCTTCCCATATGTTCATGAACAATTGGGTCCTTTTAAAGAACAATGAAGGCCTTGTCACTTGACTTTTGGATATATTACACCAGTATTTATACACTGTTTGGTGACACAGAACTCCTAATCGACGTCACCTTTCACATTTGTCATCTCATATGCTATCCCTATTTTACGGATATTGAAAAGATTTTAGGTATACAAAGAAGAAATAGTAAAGAAAAGCTTTTTTAAAAATATACTTAATATTGAGGGCTTAATTTATGGTTTATCAGATATGTGGATGCATTAAATAAAAAGGCAGATGGAAACATTTCTACAGATAGGGTGACAAAGTGAAATTGGGGATAATATTTTATGAAAGTTAATGACTTAAAGAGTATACTAGAATGATTTAAAAGGTAATAATTTTTACTTTGTAATAGTATTTACTTGATAGTAATTACAGGACAATGCAATAAAAATCTGCATAAATAAATCCCAAATAAAGTCTTGCAAGCCTTGTGTATCTGCACATTTTCAGTGGTATTTTTAATTCTGTTTTAGGGAGCGGACTGTCAGTTAGGGTTAGCACAGCCTGTTACTTAAAGAAGAAATAAAGACTGGGTAAACTTAATGGAATATTGTTACACAGAGATATCACTTCTGGATCAGCAAGTCCTTGAGCTAGATACTACTGCAGACTAAAAATAAATTAATGGAGAAAATTATTTCTCCCTTTTCTTTTTGCTTCTGATTTCCCCCCCTTTTTTTCAACTCTTATCTGGGTCTCTGGTATGCCAGGTTAGATGGATTTCAAGTCTGGCCATTCATGTTCTTATAACCCAGTGTTAATAGACACAGTCTGACAGCTTCCACAGGAATCACATGAGAAGCACAAAAAAGCAGCTCTGAGCTGAAGCAAAGAAAACATGACAAGACCTTGGCTGAAAACACATGGCAGACAGAATTTGTGACCGGGTTGTTCAGTCCTTACATAATCTAGTAGAGGCAATCCTTCAGGATTTCTCTTGTTCGATTAGTAAGATATCTGTTGAAACTCTGTATTTTAAATAGTCCCTTCTTATGCCTTTGTTCAAGAGGACAGAGCTAATGAGGTGCTTAATGTTTCTGCAAAATCTTCTGTAAACAGATCCCAATCACTTTGTGCTGCTTCGCTTGCAAGCAAGAAAGCAGACTAGAGTTGCTGCTTGCTGCTGAATGGCACACAGACTACTGTGGATAAAAAAAAAGCTGCATCTCGAAGCTTCACTCCTTTTTCAAACCCTCTTTTGTTGGATGGGAGTCTAATGGGCAAGACTACATTCAATCCTCTTTTTTCAGGCGAAAATCTAGCATTGTCAATCAAGTAATAAAAAACTGAAGGTAGGAAATGTGTGACAGGCATTCTGCAATAGTAACAACCATAATTACAAGCACCTTAGTTAAGCTAGCTCTGAAATAGTTAGGACTGCATTTGGGAGCTCCTTGAATAACATTTGCCCCACTTATCTTCCATTTCAACTTAATATTCGTAGTGCTAGTGTTGCCTATATCATCAATGTCAAAAACTAAAAAGTCTTATCTTCAACTTTCATTCCAATGCTTCAAAAGAGCTTTGAATTTGCATCTTACTCTAGGGAAGATGTAGTTTAAAAACATTTTTGCCCAGCTTGCTCCATTAATTTCTGAGGAAAATGCACCTACTGCTGTGAATATGACAGTTCTCAACCTTGGTGTTTTTACAGGATGTCCCTCCCTAGGGAACAACCAACACCATTCTGACTTACACTGCTGGAACTGCACCTCCTGCTGGGTAATCAGCTACTGCAGCACTAAGGGAGAGACCTCAGTATGATTAACTGGATGCCCCTTGTGAATGCTAAGGAAAAGGAGAACTGCAAGTTTTCTTGGGGGAAAAAGTGCTTTTAGTAATCATCTATTTTCAATTCAAGCTGCTAATTTACAATTGCATAGAGCTGCTCAATTACCAGCAGCACTTAGTATTTTATACATCTCAGTAAGCTTTAACTTAAAACAATATTCATCACATCTATCAAATATATTTTTCTCCCAATTATTTCTGTGAGTCAAGAACAAAATTCATTTTGTAATGATTATCTGACTCAGGTAAAGCTGATTTTCTATTACTCTAGGCCAAAGCCAATGACAAGGGCACAAAAAGGATTATTTTTCAGCAGTTCTCAGCTCAGCTAAATCAGCAGATAATGCCATCTATGATGCACAGTGATCCTGACCTAAAGCACTCCTCATTGTTAATGTTTCTTACATCTCAAATATGCCTCAATGGTGGAAAAACTTTCTATAGATACCTTTGAGCATCAAGAAAAATTAATCTTTTAGAATTCTTTGGATTTTATGCTGTTTTTTTATTTCAGTTGTCTTCCATCCCAAATGGCACTGTTAATTAACACATGAAGACAATATTTTTTTATAGTCAGTGGTGGTAATTTAGTGTACGGCTTTATTATATGCAGACCATAAAATAAAGACTCCTTGTATTCCTATTAAAAAAATAACAAAATCAAAACCGAAGTGCAAAACCCAGAAGTGAAACATCCAAAAGAAAATTAGTTTATCTGCCAAAGAGCAAATAAAACAAAAAACTTCATTGTTATTGACTGCTATGGACAACAATAGCAGTTTCTCTTCATCACCAGCAGAAAAGCATGTGGACTTTCAACTGAAAATTTCATTTATAGTTGAATTCATTGTTTGAATTTTTATGCCGTGACATTTGAAGTGAATCATTCGTTGGTTTAAGAGATTTTCAGTCATTAATGAAAAGAAAAACTCATTTTTATTTTAGAAGTGTTAATCAATCATTTAGATACTGTTTAAATTCTATTATTTTTAAACTTAAATATGTACTTTAGTAATAGGATACCAGTGCCACGTAACATGAACATTTTGCCAAGTGTCCTCTTCAACAAAAAGCTGCATAGTTTTAAATTTTTACATGATTTTTGTTTCTGCTAATTACGTTGATTGTCATCAAAACCATACAACAAACAGTAATGTACCTTATAGGTGTATTTCAGTTAGTGAAGAATTATCATTCTGTTTTAAATATGGGGAAGTTGAGATACATAGAACTGTAAAGGTTTATAGGGTATTCTGAGTCTAAGCTAAGGCCAAAAAGCAAATCTTTTTGTAATTCTGCTGGATGATTACTCTAATAAATGTGATATAACCAAAGACTGTTAATGTTACAGCATTTTAAAGTTATCTGGTTACTCCTTAAATGCAGTTACTTATCGTAAAAAAGGCTTTAGAACTCAGGAGGAGGGTTAACATACTATGAACATACCATTTTGTCCATAAAATTCCTGTTTAAAGTATTTCTTTTTCACATTCTATGTTATACAGAGAAAACCTTGGCAATAGTTAGTTTGCAACTGTCTGAGGCCAATTCCTATCACACCAACTGAAATCATCTCGTCGTTCCCTTGAGCTTTGCCATCTGACTCTGTCTTGCTTTGACCAGCACGCCTCATTTGTTCCTTGAACTTTCCGGTATTCCCAGCTCTCTCGCTCTCTCTCCATCTCTTGCTTGGTATTCAATCTAATACCTTTTAAGTAATTTACACATTAAGTTGATACAGAAGGAAGGCAGAGAACAGGATATGACATGCCAGTTCCTAGTTTCTTTACAGCTGATGAACGGGCTAGATAAGATAGTCACTCTGATGCCTTGCCTGCTTTTGGAGCTCAGGAACCTTGCATACTTTGAAATAAAACCATGAAGTCTGACTTAAAGGTGCTGCTTGTGAGATCCTGTATCATTTATACAAGAAAATTTCATAATTAAAAGATCAGTGTAATGTGTGCGAGTTGTTACATGTAAATGCATCCAGAAAAACACCAAATACAGGCTGGTATAGACTCTTTAGATTGCAATAGTAGTAGTACTAGGTCTCATCTTCTGAAAACTGATTACTATAAACTATTTTACAAAAAATTTTTACATGAATTAATAAAAAAATACCTCTGAAATCATAACTGACCCTGCTTTGAGCTGGAGGTTGGAGTAGGAACTCCCAGTGTCCCTTTCCACCTAAATTATCCTACAGTCAAAAAAAGCCTGTGTTTTTCCCTTCTGAACTGGGTGGAAACCAAACCAGTGTATCCTTTTGCACTGTTAAGATGTTCACATTTCATAAGAGCAGTACTTTATTTTACTCTACACACTTTCCATATTTGCCTTCTACCAAATGAAAGAAATTGTTATTTTTCTATTCTTTTCCTCTTTCTTATTTTCCGTCTTGCCTTATTTTACATATGATATTTCTTATAGGTCTGTTCTAAATTCTCAGTTCTTTTCTAGTTGCAAAGTCCCTTTCACTGAGTAACTTTGATCAATGAAAACTGCATTACTAAAACCTGTTTCATCAGACCATCCAAATCATAATTCCTTCTTTCTGGTGATCACTAAAAACTCTTTTGGTTGTTAATTTTTATCTTATTTACACATTTCATCATCTGATTGATCATTTTAATTTAATAATTTGTATCTTTTCTTCCACTGGAACCTCTGTATAAAGCAACATCACAGAAACAGCCCACATAGTCTTTGCTCTGTAGTAAATAAAACTCCTATTCAGAACCCACTTACTGTAATGTTCACAGGTAATTATGAGAAGATAAAGAGCAAGCTGATAACTGTTCACATTCTGTTTGAATAATAAAAGTAAGGTGGTATCTTCACTAGGTTTTCTCTCTGCTCTCATCATTGGCTATGCCTGTCAAATGTGGTTTTAGCATGTGTTTAAGCTTTCTGGTGCATGGACTGCATTACAAAAACTGACAATAGCAGCATGGCTCATCAGGTGTGAAAAAAAATTGATGCAGAGAAGGCTAATTAATCACATAGCAAGGTAAATGCATAAAAGATAACTTGGTCATTATAAAAGAGTCAGTTAAAAAAAATCATACCAAACAAAAAAACAAAAGAAGTATAGAGAAGGTGATGGTACAGTGATAAAAATATATTTCTAAGTCATAGATAAACTCACGCCATTAAAAGGGTGTATCATAAAAGCACTAGCAAATTACATTAAGTCATAAATAAATTTGAAATAAATTCTTTAAAGCTTGTGTATTTGAAACTTTCTGTGAATAGAATGCATGAAAAAATCTGGAGCCGACAAGTCATGAGTGAATTTAAACGTTTGCTCTCTCCTCCTGCTAGGTCTAGAAACATAAGCTATGCTGCCACTTGTCAGTCATCTCAGGGTCAGCCAAAAGCCAGCTGACCTGCTCTGAAATTGCCATTAATTTTTAAAAAGTATTTACTGATTGTCATTAAATGGATTAAAAAGAGTATCAGTGAGCAGATGAAGATAAACATATGCAAATAAAGTTATGGGTTGAAATTAAAATATTCTGATAAGATTGGATATAGCAGCCTCTGTGGCCTTATATCACGATATCATTTTGCCGTTAAGGTGACTATCCATCAGTGAAAATGGTAAATCACTTTAATTTCTAAATACATTTAGTATTTACATGAACTCCTTCATAAACTGTTTTTATCCTCATAGCAACTTCTGTACTGACTAAAGGTTTGGTTTTTTTTCTGACTCATCAATTAAACGATTACACAACAGCACTATACTACACAGCAGTTAGCATCTCAAGCAGGACTATGAACACAGCTTACTGAAAGTCAGCTTCCTTCAACAGACAAGGAAGACCTTTCTGATCATCGTACAGTGTGGCTCTATCTTCTGTGTCTATACTACAGCTTTAAAGTTACCTGTCACAGTGATCCCTGATGACATAATTCCCTCATGTTCATAAGCTCTGTATAGTGCTTTGCCCTAAACGTTAGACAGTAAGGTTTGTGTAAATGGAGAGAAGGTATTGACATCCATCAGTGTTCTGAAGCTGTGTCTGCAGTTGCAGCAGACACTGGATCAAATGATCAAGAGGCAAGAGCAGTTGAGTTCATTTAGCTAAGTCATAAAAGGAAAGAAAAAAATAGTAAGACAAAATGCAGAAAACATTCTGAAGTGCTGGAATAAATTCATAAGATTTCTAAAATTCTGTGGACTACATGATAAAAAATATTTTTAATTGCAACAGACATAGCAATAATAGGCAAAAAGACAGTTGTATAGTCACACTTTATCTTTTGAAGCCTGTAAAAGCTGGGGGTGAGCAATTCAAATGCTTGTATTTCATATCACATACATTCATAAATTACTGATAAAGAAATGGAAAAGCAGTTCAATAAGGTACTAGAAAGGGTGCAAATGGTGCCCCACATCATGCAGGATCAGTTATGGCTTAAGCTGATTTTAATGCCCAGTTGGAAACAAGCTTTGATGTGTAAGAAAAGTTCATGGGTTAACTCAGAACGGTTTAGGAAAATGACTAGTGAAGGCTAGATCTGTGCAAGTGTTTTTACACTTTAAGCACCCCTAACAAAATGTGAACTACTTGCTAATCCTGATATGAAATATCTAGCATCTTACTTGATCGCACTGCAGAAGTAAAAAGTGTTTTTCCTAGTGTGGAGAGAGAAGTTAAACACCAAGGACGAATCCTAAGTTAGGTGTCACTGCTGAAAATCAAGTCTTCTAATTTTAAAAGTTTCATAAAAATAGGATTTTAATAATTTAATTGAGAGAAATGTAATATCCCATCTCTCCTCAAGTAATACATTTTTCTGAACAACAATTTGGAAAAATTACAGGCCTGTCTGGAGCACCTGTTTATGAAGCATATGTAAATGATTTAAAGACAGAAAGAAACCATTTCCAATGACACATTTTAAGGAAAAAACAAAAATAAATTACGAGAATCTTTCAAAAATTTACATACGGAGCAAACCCCCCCCCCAAACCTCATTAAAATACGTCCTTAAATTATCTTAGCACTATCTTGTATTATTGTTAGTTGTAATTTCCTAAATAAATGGTAAATGCTTTGGCAAAACAAAACAAAACAAACAAAACAAATATAAAAATGTGGGCTGTTAATCTGTTTAATTATAGATAATGTTAACAATTTTATTACTGTTTTATTGCTTCTTTCTGTAGTTTATAGTTTCTTGAACTTTTCCAATGGTTCTAGAAAATGTGAAAAACTGCTGCTTAATTGTGCTCTGCTCAAAGGAAAATTTCTTCTTATGAAATCAGATTCCATTAAGGAATACCACATCCCCATAAGTAATTTAATGAACTTTCTCTCCAGTTAGATAATAATGTCTCAAATTTCCTCTATTCTGTCAGAAGACTAAAAGACATCAGTATACATATATACTGTTGTGAAAATTTACATATATTTCCAATTTGTCTCATTAAAGTATGTTCAAATTTCATACATGCACTCAAGGCCTGAAAATAGACTATTCAAAGATTTTTTTTTTCCAGAACAAATAAATCTGTGGAGAAAAAACTCCACCAAGCAACTCTGAGATAAACAAAGCACCAAATAAAAGAGGGGATGAAAATATAATTTTGTTGTTGGAGCTTCTAGTTCAATGTCCACATCTATTCTTCTTAAGATATGCTTGCTGAAATGGTGAAAATGCTTTAGCATTTAAGTATTTTGTTTCCTTCAGGTTATATTATGGAAAACTAAATAAGGCTTGGTGCTAGCAGTTAGTCCTTCCTATCTGTGACATTGCTGTGCATTGTTATATCAGAAACAGATCAGAAAAAAATTATCAACACCAGCATCCTGATATACATGTGGTTATCCTCCAGACTGGAGGTTTGTTACAATACTGTTTTGTGTGGTACATGATGCTTCTGTGTACCTAGTTTTTCTACTGAAAGTTAAAAACCCACTAAGATTTCTATAAATTCACATTGCAGGTAAAGGATAAGGAAGCAAATGTACACTGACTGCTAAACATTCCCAAGAAAAAGGTAGGCATATGGTAGCAAAGCAATATGTGGTTTCAAAAAAGGAGTATTTCAGGCAGAAGAAATTACTTATGCTGCGAGGTTAAGGAAGTGACTATACTGATGTTAGAACTGTGGAAACATTAAATATGAATGAAATGCAGAAATAGCTTAAGGAAAGGTAGTAGCAGGCTGAAGCAAAGGATGTGACAGAAAAGAGCTCTGGGAATGAAGAACAATGGTAATAAAAGAGACAAAGAGGTAAACTGACAGAGAGGAACATTTAGGATTTGTAAATGAGCTCGGCCAAAAGAGAAAAGGAATCTTCATTGGAGTGGCGTCAGTGACTGACAGGCAGAAAAGAAAACTTTACAGAATGGGCAGTATGGAAATCCACAACAGGAGAAGTTTAAAGGACTCTAGAATCAAAACCTTTTTGTGACCTACACTCTAGATTACAAATTTCAGAAAATGAAGAAAAAAGACACAAAATACAGAGGGAAAAGGATTAGGGAGAAGAACAAGGAATGAAATCAGAACATTACATCAATGTTTAAAGTAATTTCTTCCTGTCAAAGAAAGAATGCGGGTGCCCGAGGAAGAAGTATGCAGTTACAAAAATTGGTTTTATCCCACAGAAGATAAAAGGACAATAATCTTGAAAAAAATTGGTCTCCGTTCTGCAGGACAGTACAAATACAGAAGCAAGCTGTGTGCTGAAAGATGTAGGATAAAACTTCCAGAGGACAAAAATTATGGTCATGTCCTGTGCTTAAATTGAGACTGAAAAGGTGATATTGAACCACCAGATGGAAATACTGGCTTAGTCTGTTGAAGGATTCTTAGCAGCATCATGCATTTCTTTCTTATATTGCCCCCCCTCGTGATCACTACACTGATTAAAGGACTGACCTACAAAAAACACCCTCACTATGTCCCTCCTACATAATAAGGAAGATGTCCATAATGTTCATATATTAAATGTCCTTGTTTTTATAAAGAGGAACACTAGGAATTTTTACAGTTGATGTACACAGAGAGATTCCAGTATCCTTTTTTCATATTCTCTGGAGTACTTACATGAGAACTGGACCATTTTCTTATGCAGGAAATAGCATTACCTTTTGTAATTTTTATTCAAGGTGAAAATTTTTGATTTTACTTCTGTATTTAGATGTGTTTTGCATAACATATATAACACTGTATTTAATGTCAACCACTATAAGACCAGAAAGCCAAATAAAAAGCATAAAATAAGTAATTGAAAAGGACTTGTTTTTCTAATGTAAAACAAGCTGAGTGAGTTTAAATAGTCTAAATAGTCATTACAGTCTGACTGTGATGTGTTCTTTCCTCCTCCTTGCCGCAGCATTTCTTGTATTATTATAACGGTTTCTAGAGCAATAAATTACAGACACAGAACCAACTGCTGAAAAGTGTAGGCGGCTCACACAGCATGATGCAAATCACACTGTTGGATACTGTTCCTTTGTAACAACAATTCCATTAGGGCCCACATGATTCTGCCCACCATAATACAATTTCATTACACAGCACAGTTTCTGCTGGAGCAATGGAAGATGGAAGTTTCCACTGCTAAGGCCTTAATTTAGCAGACTGTTATTTTTGTGCTTGAACTTTGCATGTCTATGTAGTATTCTACAAAATAAAGTAAGGAAATACATACACAAAATCGGTTAACAAAAGACATGGCCATCTGAGGGTTGTTTAGCAGATTATGATAAATAAATTGGTGATTTTTCAGCCCAATTCTTTGTAAAGTAATCAAAACATCACAAAACCTCTCCTAATAAGCAACATTTAGCAAGCAGAAGACATAGTCAGGGTCACTGAATGAGGTAAAGGACAATAGTAAATGGCTGTCCTCTAAAACAGATTTCTTTGAACTATGAGAAATAATTGATTCCAAAATTCTACTGTGCCTATTCAAGCAAGCCAGATCTTCATATTTGTAAATCACTCTGTACTAAGTAAATTTACATCTTCATTTAATTAAGCCAAATGTAATAAAATATAAAAGGTAAAGATAGGCTTTTTGAAATGTCATTTAACTTTAATAAAAATATGCTAACAAAGCAGGAGTCAGAATTAATTTTTCCACTAATCAAAGTTAGTATTGTCAGGATTCGTATGAAATAGAATTAGAGATGTGACAGAAATGAATGATGAATAACATGCAAAATTTGGCAAATACATACTAATTCTGAAAAAATGCCAAACCGACTGCACAAGTTCATCTGTAAAAGTTTTCTCTTTGAGAACATATGGCTTGCAACTGTCCATAAAGCTTTTATTTTGCCCCAGAGACGATGATATTTATAACATACATCGTGTGTACGTTTAAATAGAAAGCCAGATGTAACAACCTACATCTCGGGATGTCAGAAAAGTCACAGATCAGCAGGTAGAAAAGGACATGGAATGTGTATTGTCCATGCTCCTGTGCTATTAGACAGCGTACAGGTGGTTTTCCGAGGAGATAACCAGAATTCTAGTATACAGTATTTACACTTCTTTCTATGGAATCAAACCCTTTTCACCTCCCATTCTCTAGAAATCACTTGACAGTATATACTTCTGAGCTGGGTTTTTGTGTGGAGTGTTCTACATAAAGGCTCTATTTCCACTCATCGCTGATTCATCGATTTAGACTTAATATCAGGAAAACACAGTTGAAAATACAGCTGTGTGGCATAAATAATTCTTGTTCTTTTTATTTTTCTGACAGAATTTATGAGATTTTACAATAATACTGGCAACATTTCTATTCACCACTAAAGTGATTTAGATCATAGCAACTTCATAGTGCTATAGCAGAAGTATCTTCCACAGCATCTACAATTAACTACAAATAGCTAGTTCATCACTGTGTTGGTGGAAGGAAAGGGAAGGAAAGGTGGGATTTTAAAAAGAGAATTTGGACCAAAGATATAATAATGAATATTCTGGGAAAGACTACAGGCTGAACCATCTACATGTTATTTTCAGTCGTTCAGCACACAGTCCAGTCCCTCTCTTTTTCTAAGCGTTAATTTTTTCCAGTATAATTTCTTGTTAGGTTGTCCTATTTACTGATCTTGTCATAAGTGACATGATTTTTTTTTTTTTTTAGTGGCAACACTGGAAAGATTAAGACTTTTTCTAGCAATGTGTTCATCTGTATTTTGGTCCTGCTTCCTGAAATTTCTGTATTACCTTCAGAGGCTTATGCTTTACCACCGTGAAGGTACTTGCTAGAACTGTCAAGAATAAAAATGCCAGGATTATATTCTGTATTATATTGATTACAGGTTGTAATCAAAAATGCTCTTTTGATATTTGTTGCTTATATTTTGGTTTACCTATAAATTTATACGCATTTCACCCTACCTTCTGTTAAGGATTTTGATGCAAGTATACTTAGAAGAGTTTATTTTTCAGAAGGGAATGATAAATTTCTAAATAGACTCAGTAGTACTAACTAGACATGCTGTAACTTGATATACATGATAGTTTTAAGTTTTTCAGTCTAACTCTATCTCATTTTTGTAATATTATGTAGATACACATTTGACATGCAAGAAAAAAATCCAGATACAGCTTGAAAACCCCTTCAAAGCATACTTTTGAAGAATCATGTCCTTACAATTTATAGCACATCAGGAGTATAAATTTACCCATTATCTACAACTGGTTTGTGTTATCAGAATAATTTTAAAACAATCCTTATAATTACAGTGTTTACTAAAGGTTCTGAAAGCTGATATGAAAAAGAACTTCCTTTGTGTCTAAGGAACATGGATATGAGTAATTGTGATCTTTGCATTTCCCCAGTACTCATCCTGCTGTGGATCTCCTAGTATAATTCATGGCAGGCTGCAGATAACAGCTTATGCTGGTTGCTAACAGATTTAAAAGGCTGGTATATCATCCATAGATCAGAAGGATAAAAGAAATCTTTGTTTTAACTTCAGACTTTGCCAGGCTTAAGGATAACCTTAAAACATCTCCAGAGTTTCAATTGGACATTGATATATTGAGGGTTGTGGGGGAGAATTGGGGAAGGGGAAAGAAACTACTTTCCATTACAGTGCATGCAGCATACACTGTGCCACAACAGGATACCTGTGCAGTCCACCATAAACTGCAGCTGCTTAAAACAAAATACTTCTCTGTTGACAAAAGAAGCAAAGTAGCCACTCTTCTGGGTTAGCTATCCTGGTTTCATAGCCATACTTGAGAAATTATAAACCTCTGCCCTTGATATTTTATCACTGTACTATTTCTATGCGTTAGAATGTTAGAAATGTAAATAGTGAAAAATAAATAAAAAATAAATATGTACCTAGACACATTTAATTAATTTTTGAATGTCAAAAAGCAAACAAAATGATAGATAAATCTCGATCTTTTCTTAGGGATAACTTCCCCGGATATCTTTCTTATGATTTCTTGATTTGGATAAGAAAAAAATGTCAGTCAGTATTTAAAAGTCAATCTTTTATAAATAAGAAAGATAAAGATAATTAATAAATTAAAATGAGAATAACTAATAAAACATTTAAAGGGCCATGCTTAATGCATCTCAGTGACACAAAGGCCTTTATCAAAGTATTATTACATATAAAAAGATATTCTAAAACAATCTATAAGGTTTCTTAAGGTACTGAAGTTCAGGCTGATGTTCAATTTATTGCAAAAATGCTGGTACATCAAATACATTACAAAGAAAGAAGGAAAGGAAGAAGGAAAGGAAGGAAGGGAAGGGAGGGAAGGAAGGAAGGAAGGGAGGGAGGGAAGGAAGGAAGGAAGGAAGGAAGGAAGGAAGGAAGGAAGGAAGGAAGGAAGGAAGGAAGGAAGGAAGGAAGGAAAAGAAAGAAAGAAAGAAAGAAAGAAAGAAAGAAAGAAAGAAAGAAAGAAAGAAAGAAAGAAAGAAAGAAAGAAAGAAAGAAAGAAAGAAAGAAAGAAAGAAAGAAAGAAAGAAAGAAAGAAAGAAAGAAAGAAAGAAAGAAAGAAAGAAAGAAAGAAAGAAAAGAAAGAAAAAGAAAGAAAGAAAGAAAGAAAGAAAGAAAGAAAGAAAGAAAGAAAGAAAGAAAGAAAGAAAGAAAAGAAAGAAATTTCAAGTGTTTTGTAATCTTTGAAAAGAGCACAGCTGCAATCTGAAAATTACAAATTCAGTCAGATTTGTTTAAAGGGGGAAAGTAGAAAAGCTTGCCTCTGTGGCATCACAAATTAAATAATGTTAAAATATTGAAAATTACAAGTAATTAGCTTGTTTAGATAAGAAAAATATGAAATTATTACTGTCAAAAGCAAGGGAGAGTTAACTGTGATGACCATATATTATTTATAAATGAAAAATTTTTATATTCATGAAAAAAACATAGATTCCTATATGCAGGTTTGTCCTCTCTCAATCATTGAACACTTAGCAATAATAAAAAAAATATTAATGGAAAATATAGCTGCAGACTTAATATTAATTTGAAATATTGTCACCAATTAACACATACAATTCAAGTAAAATTAAGTGTCTGCAACAATAATGTAGTAGCTGTCAGTGCTGCAGAAAGAGGCAAAGCAAAAGAAAATTTAAAAAGGGGCAAATTTAATCTTCTTTGTGCGCTGAGGAATCTATGCAACTGCTATGAAAAGATATTAGAAAGACAGGAGGTGAGATGTTGACTTCCAGATGGACATGCACAAAAAAATATTTAAGAGTGCTCAGCACTGATGTACAACAATCTAGAAATGGATTAACTGACTGAGACCATATGGGCAGAAAATAACTTGAGTTCTGTACACCACCATGAATATAGTCGGCTGATGAAAGAAACAAAAGGGCTAAAAACTACTGAAAATAGCTATGACAGAGAGGTTTATAAAACATGAGAATTACAAAAGGCCATGGTAATGTAAGTGAAGCCAGCAAGATCTTGAAATCCCTATAGAGGGTATATTTGCATGCCACAACCTTGGAAAATTTCCTGCAGTGGACAGGGTTTTGGAACAGATAGATTAGATGAAAATAAAAAATCATAAAGTAAAATAAAATAAGTAGAATGAATGAAAAATTTTATATTTTCTCAATGGTCATTGATCAGCAAAACAGCTAGAAAGTTAAATAGTGTAATAGTTTACACCACTGGTCTGCAGTACGGAATTCATACCCCCTAATGAGAAGGCTTCTGATGTAGCACATAGGAAGTTTGCTTCTTCAAAGTGAAGCACAAGACAAATAAAAGACTGAGCTGGGGGACACTTGAGGGATCTGTGTGCAGGTATCTACAGGTAGATAATGGGCAATTGCTATGACAAGCCATTTGAAACATCTCTCAGAGGCCTAAAATCTCAGAGCACAGGAATATAATGAGTTTCGTCTTTCAACTTGGCATCCTATCTCTGAGAACTTCTTAAAAACTTGAGGTTATAGCCAATTTTTATCCAAAATCGAGGAAGAGATTAGTCTCTTTTTTCCCTTCCTTTTTTTTTTTTCCCTTATTGTACTATGGAGTACTATTTCAGGAGGATACACTTCCCTTTTGTTTAATGCATTTTCTGGGGGGAAAAAAGAAGTGTGTCTGTTTATTCAGGGGAATTACCCTGGGGAGAGGGAGGAAAAAGGGAACTTTAGGGCACTGCCATGTAGTACTTTAATGTAGTCACTGCATAAAAACCCACGAGTGGTAAATACTAAGCCTTTTTTATTTTTCCAGCCTACTGTTTTTGTTTTGAGGTTACAAATTTAAAGTAGGGTTTTTTTCCATTTTGCTGGCCCAAGGAAACTTTAATTCTATTTTGCAAAGTACATAATTTTAGGAGGAGACAAAGAGTTTCTAATTCCATGTCTTAATCCAGAAATAGCATGTAGCATCTAGTATCTACAGTGTTCTTTAAAATGGCAGATGTAACCCTAGAAGCTTTGCTGAACTGTATGCGTTCTGGGCCTTGGACAAAACCACAGGCTCCCTAGAAATGTTTAGGAATGAACTAGACACAATATTACTCACTTTCACAGATCAAGGCACTTTTTTATGCAAAGAAATATGAATTGTCATTACTTAGGTCAAAAACCAGTGTATTTGGAGCTAAGGTGTCTTCAGAGTCAGGCAATAACTAAGAGAGGTGTTTCTGAAATAGGTATTGGACACGGGAGCCTAATTTTTTTCTAAGGAATATTTTTTCCCTTTTTTCAGACCTTGGTCTGACACTTTAACATGCAGCTCAAGAAATATGCCTCAGGAAGTGTTAGACAGAATTATCTATTCACCTATTTATACTACATACACCTAGGAAAATAATCACATCTGTCAAAGGGCTCAGATTAAGCTTGCAAAGGTTTCTAAGATCATAATGTTACGAGGTACTAAGAAACAGGCACCTAAAAACTTGTAGAATTATCTCATTTGTTTAGGAAACAGATATTTCCATAAACAGCACATTTATAAAAAGCAAGGATTTATGTGGTTTCATTATAAGTGTCTAATATCTAAGGAATTAGAATAATATAGTTAAGATCATTTTACTCCATCTATAAAACTGGGATATCATTTTGGGTCTCTTTCTTCTGCTCAAACATCTATTTTCAGAGGACTTCAGGAAAATTCTTTCAGGTTTCCATTCCTCTGCTTTATTTGGCTAAAACTGATCAATAGTTTTGATGTATTCAAAGTATGATGTAAAAAGCTAACATAAAAGCAAAAGTTACTTATTATCAGCTATTGGAAGAAGCTGTGAGAGTTTTTAATCCATAAAGTGGCAGCATGTTGTCCAAAATCTTGCTTTATTTGGTGTCTCCCATGCATATCAATTAACAGTTCACTGTTAACAGAAGTGTGAAAACACACAAAGCATAAGATAATTTCAGGTGACAGATTTCTCGCTTCAGGGCTGTGCATGAAAAATTTAACAATTCTTAGGTAAGCATTTATCCTAAAAAGCACTTTTCTCTGGAAGGAAATTTTAGGTCCTTACCATTCTTGCATTTTATAATTTTCATCATTTTATAATATTTGATAACACTCACCATTTTTATTTGCATCTAAACTTAGTAAAAGGACAGCCCTTTTGTTACATAGGTCATTTAATAAGTTGTGTCTTATTTAGTGCAAAGAGGTAACGATTCTGTTATAGATATGCTGTTGTTTTAGAGATTGCAAAAATACAATTTTTTTTCTGTGAGATTTTTCTTATTGAATTTTTTTGCCAATAAAGATTATTTTTTATTAGAAATTGTATAAATTTCATAACTCCGGGCCCCTCCCCCCCCCGGTGCTACTACTTCTCTGGTGTCTTCCAAAATACATCATAAAATATACATGTTTTATATTATTTCTCTTGGGCATTAAATATTTCCATTAGCCACCTCACCCCAAATACCAAACCTTTGAACCAGATTAAAAAATTCATATGCAGCTAAGAAGAATAACTGATATTCCGTTACCTCTTGTTATTTTAACATCAGTATTTGTTCCACTTCTGAAAATACCAAAACTCAGTTCAAATTCAAACTGTACTTGAAAACCAAAATATAAACAGAACTGAAAGCTTGACCCTTAAGCCATACCTTTGCACCTGGTGAAGGGAGCCTTAGTTTTACACTTTACTTTACTGATTACAGTGAGCATATGCCTGGTGTGTTCCTTTCTACCAATTAGTTATACATACAGGGACCTTTCTTGTGTCATGGCTGCTTGATTTCCCTAAAAGCTTTTGACAGGGGATTTTCACTGAAAGCCTTTTGGAAACCCATATATACACCACTCACCAGATGATCGTTACCCAATCAAAAGACATTTATCCCCATAGTTGGATTTTTTTAATTCACATTTAATTAAAAAAAATAGACTTGTCTAGCGAAAAAAAGCCATTCAGGGATACAATTACCATGCTTTGTAGTAATGATCCGTAAAACTTCTGTTTTAAATTTACAGGCATCATATATAGGGAAAAAAGTATTTGGTTGCACTATCAGCTCTAATAGAGGTGTGAATTTAAGAATGATACACTAGTCATCTTCTAGAAGTGACAATAAGTAGCTTTTAAACTAATACTAACTTTAGTATAGTGTGGGAAATCTCATCATCATTTTGGTTAGGGAAGAATAAGCTTTTAGTATGCAAATTTGTAAGAAAAACGTTTTGAAGAAATGCATCAGGTTAGAGATGTAAATGAGGCCTAAAATGTCTCATTAGGTTTTGAATTGCCCTTATCTTTTGTTGCCATTTTTTTCTTTTTGTTTTCTAAGCATTATAAATCTTGTGGGCTTTGGGGGTAATTTTCTTGCTTGACTAAACCAACCAGGGTTTTTCCAACAATGAATTATCAAATGCTTCTCCAAACTCAATTCTGCATGAAATATGTAGGGAGTAGAATAGAACTACATAGTTTTATTTACTGAGTATTTCTTGGTTTTGTCCCCTAAAATTTTTGATTTCAAATGACTCCAGAAAATTCTGTAATACAATTGGCATGATTAATAATTTCTATTTAAACTGAGTCCAAATATCTGAAGTTTGATATAACAAAATATACATACAATTTATCTCCATTGAGAAAGAGACATTTTAAAATCTATAATGCGAGACTTCTTTAATATAAAATGGTTTTTTAGCAAGCAAACCATTTAGGCTACTATTTTAAATAGAAAACCTTACAAATCTGACTAAATATAGCTGTTTCAGTTCACTCATAATGTGATTTACTGTACATAATCCTTTCCTCTGTTAACTTTTCCCCAAAATAATTCATTGCCATGTGAGTATGGTGTATTGTGAATTGTTATTGTGTTACCTTCTACTTAAAACCTTCTAATTCTGAATAGGTTACATTATTGAAATGATATCCTGAGGTATTTATTACTTAACCTTATAACTATGCTTAGGACAGTTTATAAGCAGATTATGGCATATGCTCTTTTTTCCCACAATTAATACTCTGCTACACAAATTGAACTACTTCGAACCAAATTCGGGATGATACAATGACAATAGAAAAGGAATTTTCATATTTCTTGTATTCTGTGTTTCAGGGTTCTGTGAAATGGTGTTTACAAAATAGCTCCAGATAGTTTAGATGACATGGCTGCAATATGGTAAATTACATGAAGCATTTCCTTGCAGGGTTAAGAGATTACCCACATTATTGCAGCTTGCAGAATCAGAACTTAAATCATATTGGCTAAACTGAATAAGACTGAGTATTCCTTAAAATGAGAGCTTCTTAAGCTAATTGTACCAAAACTCCATTATTGAACAGTTCTGGTGGTTCTAATCACATGTAGCTTTCTATTTTAATGGTATATATATACTTATGTGCATTTGCACTCACAAGCATACACATATATGTAACATGACAGTAAATTTACCTTTCCTCAATATTCAACCCACATCCATCATCTCCTTAAATGAAATCAGTCTAATAGTGAGCAGTTCAGATGCTTAATGTAAATATTATTCTTTATTTAGATAGCAGCTGTTCTCTGTTTAGTAGACGAGTTGGATTTTGGTGCAAGTTTTTTTTTCTTTGGAGGTACTAATCCTGTTTTCTCAGGAAGCAGAAGCTTTCTCGTTGGCATACTACACTCAGCGAATTTAAGTTTCTTTCCTTTTTTCTTCTTTTCATGCTTAGCAAATAACTTGGAGACTCAAATGAAAAATAGATATGAGAGATTACAGTAACTTCTATGACTCTGGCTAAGTGATAAGGAATTGATATTTTTTTCTTTAGCTAATTGCCCCCTTCTAAGAAAAATTCTTTCTCTAATGAAATCTTTGCCTGGGGACCATAGTATTCTAGGAATCTAAGAAACATACATACTTCTAAGTCAGCTATGATGAGAATGTCTGATTGAATTTGAAGAGTAAAGTCACGTGATGGTATAAAATTTTGTGGTTTATTGCCTGAAATATGCAGTACCACTCTTAGGTAATACATCTAGAATGCCTGTTGCTTGGATATAATGGAATATTTCATATGGATATATGAATATTCATATCTGAAGATATGAGATTTGAAGAATATACATTAATCCTTTAGTGGTGTTGGAGTTAGAGTTGCTAACGTGAAAACAATCAATACATACTCTCTGAGATAGAAGACGTAGTAAAACTACTGCGGCCCTGCACTCTCTAACATTTATCTCTGTTCATAATCACATGGAAAAGCCTTGGAGCAAGAGAGTGGCACATGGTTTAGAGAGTGTCAGCAAGGGCACTGAACTGGGGAGTACCATTCCTAAACCACAGCGATGCCTATGCTTACTATATGCTGGAAAGATATCCACTCCTGTAATCAAAGGAAAATGTTCCTTACTGCCATTAAAGCCTACATATCTCGAAAATGTATGTATTAGTAGAGGCTAGGACAGAACAGACAGTGGTGAGATCATGTTTACTGCGTCAAGGTTAATGATGCCAACTTGAATTCTGGGGTTAGTGATGCAACATTTTCAGCTGTAGATTCTTATCCCTAGACTTTTATGCTGCCTGTACTTTCACCAAAGCCTAAATGGGAATTTCAAATTATATTAAGCATTGTCTTGTTCCATCTGTTTTTTGAGGTGAATAAAACAACACTAGGTATTAATTTCAGATTAGGAAAGACTTCAGGAATTTTTTACCAAAAGAATTGTTTTTGTAGAGAAAACACACATATATAGATACACTAATTAATTCAGAAGTGGAGCTCACTGTGAATCTGTAGGAAATGAATCACTCAGAGTAATCACAGAGAATATAGTGAGGATGCTGTTTTGGATAATAAGAAGTACAGATACATATGAAGGATCCTTCAGGTTGATATGTTAATTATACTGAACATTTCTTGATGCCTGCTGTTTCAGTATTGCCACAGAAGCATGTGAAACTTCACAACAATCACACTTCACAGTCTTTGTTCTTGATATCGTCAAGGTCTGCCATGCTAAGTCATGCTTTTAACTTGTCACAAGAAATTTACTTGTAGGAAACTCAGAACCACATGCTCATTAGAATTGCTGCTGCCTGGTTACAATACATTTTTTTCTACATCCTTACTAGTACCTATCATTTTCAAGCCATCAAGTAGAAGGGGAAGAATGTACTTCTCTCAGAAATTCATCATATCATAATCTTCCAACAAAACCAAATAATATTTGACACTTTTACTACCCTTATCTGCATATCTTTCAAGTTTTTTAAAATAGTCTTAGATATATTGACAGTGTCCAATTTTGTGTCTAAAAAGCCACAAGCTTTATAATTTTGTTTATTTCTAAAAATCAAACTTGGAAAATATAATGGGTTGAATTTAATTTAAACCAATGCAACTTTAGTAAAGTATATTAAGAATTAATATAGATATCAAACAGTATTTGCAGTCACAGTGATTATTTTTACTAGCTGCTTTGCACTGATGTGGACCAAGCATACAGAAGTCACTGAACAGGTGTTAATTTGGTAACATACAGGTGAATCAGCACGGATTTTTATTGTGTACTCTGTGAATTTTGTTCTTTCATTTTATTAAATTCAATTATTGTAAGGGCAAACACTAGTCAAAGTAGGGGAAAAGAATGAATTTTGGTAAAAGAAGGTGTTCTTGGAAAACATGAGAAATACTCCAATTATAGAAAAACACAAAAATAAACCCCAGACCAAACCAAAAACTCCAAACAGACAAATACCCCATAAAACCAACCAACCAACCAAAAACAAAACAAAAAAAACCCCCAACCAAACAAAGCAAACCAAACCAAACTGAACAAAACAAAACAACACAACACAACACAAAAATGAAGCCCAAAACAATCTGTATGCTTTAAGGACCTAGGAGCTACAAGCAGTGGGATTTATTCCCTTTTGCCTTCCCCTCTGTGTTTTTCTCAGTAGTAGTACATTACCTATGCTCCAAAAATCGGCAGGAGTTTTAAGTTCAACTACAATTTTGCCCTCACAACACGACAAAAATGCTACCTGAACCAGATCCGTTATGTCTCACATAAGGTCAAGGATATTCATACATAACAAGCCTTCTTGGAGGGGGATAGTTTGATGTCGTCTAATGTACCTGCTCAAAACAGAGATTCTGAAACAAGATATCAAATTGATCACTAAGGCAGTAGAAGCTGGACCTTGTAAAGCAAAAGCACAGTCTCTCAGGAAAAGGGTTTGACTGTTGCATTCATAAGCACCCCTTGCTGGCTACAGTCAGTCAAGAACTTGTCACTAGCTGTAAATGTGCCATGCTTTTACTGACACCATCTCCAGCTGGGGAAAAAAATATACTGATGGCCATTCTCAAAGGATGAGATGTTTTAAAAATATTTATAAAAATAAATAGACAATGCCGCTAGCTTTCTGATGTAAAGTTCCAAGGGCTTCTAAAGGGAATGAAGTTTCAGATCACATTGCTACTGTTTCTTTTCCTAACATTTCACCAGTTGCATGAAACCTGATGCTAAAACTGATAATAAGCTTCATCACAAACAATAGCATCCAAAGTCACAGCACAAGAACTAGTAACATAATACAGATCTTTAGGAAATACATGACATTCTGATCTCATTAACTGACTAAATGAGAGACTGAAACAAATATTTTGGAAAATGAGGTGCTATTCAGGTAGAATTTAGATATTCAGAGCCAAGACAGCTATTCATAGGAATCATGTCTCATTTCATACACAGTCCAAAAACAGCAAGCACCAACAGTTCTGCTACCCTGTGTGACCCTCGGAACTACTAGCTTAAGAGAGTGGGGCATCTCATTTCACATTTTTAAGGACACTACTGTCAAGTGAAGATCTTATTTCCATGGAAAGGAGTCTTGGTTGCCTGAGCTTGTGCCACAAAATGATTATGTTTTTGTATATAAAATATAGGGGAAAGAGAAAGAAGTACTTTAAAAAGTATTTCAGTGATTCCCCTGTAATTACTCCTGAACATTGCAATAGACCCAGCATAGCAGTGGACTAAAAAGGACTAGGGTTTCATTCCAAGTTTTTATATAACTGGCTGTTACACCAGTGTATTGCTATTTTCCAGCTTTTTGTTTCTTCTGTTATCTTGGGAAATTTTTTGTTTTCAAAATCTGTTGCAGATTTTTATGTTTTTCCTTGAGGTAAGCCAGCATATGTAATAAAATTACATTCAAAAAAGCAGCAGAGTGTAAACATTTGCACACAAGAATGCCATTCACTTGTTTCCAATACCCTAATATCACATGGTTGGCAGTCCTGGTAACCACAAAACTGTTTCCTCACGTTTAGGAGAAGTAGAGTTTCACCTTAAGCAAACAGAAGAACCTTTAAAATCCTTTATTCTGGAAGTCTGACAGTATAAATTAATTTGAAGGCGGAAAAAAACCTCCCCACACAAAAGAAAAAAAACCCAACAAACCACCCAAAACATCTTATTTGCTTAGTACAGATCATAGTTTCCTGTAGTTGAATAAAACTTATCTAGCCAGAAAAAAAGTAATTTTGGCTTTCAGCTTTGCCTCAGACAGCTTTAGAAATTTCAGGAAACAGAGGTACTGAAAGATTTTGATTATTACTGATTCATTCAATACTGAAATAAAGTCTTCTCATCAGTGTAAGAACAATATGGCCTCCATAGTGGTATCAGGACTTAAGCAGCTTTATTATTCTAATGAAGTCAGGAATAGGTGTTTATGAAAACAGGAATCTTAATACAGGCCCCAATTCGACTGGTGTTATATCAATATAACAGTTATTTATACTGATTTAAGTACAAACACGAGAGTTTATCACTATGAGAAACTTTGCTGGAACTTCCTTACAGCATACCAAGTGTAATTCAAATATAAATACTGTTATGGCTAAAACTAAGTGCTACAACTTTCTAGTGTACATAAGTTTGATGGATAGGTTGAAAAAAACCAGGACACTTGATTTATCCTCAGTAATGATTCTTTTCCTTGTCTCTGGTCAAACTCTACACAGCAAGATAAATAGTACAATTGCCAAGGAAGATTTAATAAGAGGTGAGCATATTTGTGCACATATTAACACACACACACATTTTACATCTCATTGTACATATTTGTGTGTATATGTATGTTTATCTATATGTCAAGAAAAAGAGAAATAAATGGCAAATAGTAGGACTGTAAACATCAGTTAATATTAGGATGCTTGCCAAAAAATGAGTTACTTCACCACCTTGTAGCTTTTAAGTGTAACTTAAGTGTTTATAATGGTACCACTGTGACGTGTGGCTATTCTGTCCTTTTTGTGGCTATTTATCTACATTACAGCACCCAATATCCATGTAACACTGGTGTATTAGATACAGTATAGGCACGCTATATTACTATACAGTGAATATATAGCTTCATTGAAAGCAACATAAAATTAAAACCGGGCATAGCAGTATGATCTAACTAAACATTGAGTCATTATAAGTAACATATCAGGACATATCTCCAAAGGTATCTCTACGGCTTACAACTACTAAGAATATTTTTTTGTTTTTAATAGAAGAGGGAGTCCAGTTACTAATCTGATAAACCAGTTTAAATCTATATATCTGTAGCAAATTTTGCTCTTCATTTCACCTTATAGTCAGATTTACCAAAAATCCAGAAAGAAGCTTTCTTTAATACCTCCCAACAGTGTATAGGAATTTCAGATGGACTTGTTCCAAAGAAAAAAGGTTTATATTCCTTTCCTAGGAAAGTACTGAGGTTGAAACAAAATGATCTTAAAACTTTACTTCCAACGGTAGATAAAATTATTCAGCTAAACTAGGCTGAAATTAGGTTTGATCGAAGTCTGGAAGCTGATTGCAATATATGTAACAAAATACTGAATCTCCCTAAAATACAAGTTTCCATATCAGTAATAAGAGAGGAATCTTGTATAGCATTTTATTAACCTCTTCATTTCAGATGCCTTTGAATTCAAAAGCAGAATAATAAAGTTTAAAGGTCAGCTAAATCTCACAAAATTGTCACCATGAGACTTCATGTGAATTACTCAATTTTGCAAATTAGTTTGTTATTTTTTAATCACAAAACCCCCCATAAAGAATTACTAAAAGAATGTTAAGAATTTATTTTGAAGTATACTTTGATTTATGATACACTCTTAAAAGTAGGATGACATTTTCAGCAGTATAGTCTATACAATCTGAGATCACACTGAACCTCAATTTAACAAAGAAAATACTTTGTATGAGGTTATTAATTTATAGTTTCAAAAAGAGTATTTTTGAAAGAATGTTACAATAAAAAACTCTGTTATCTATTATCTTCAGAATTTTGCTACTAGGAGGTTGGAGAAAATTGATATTACAAAACATACAGTTCACAGTAAATTTAATAAATCACAATAGAAATTTTTAGTAGGAGTGTCAAACTGAAAAACTTGGGATCATTATCTAAATGAAGAGTTAAAACAAACAGATCACAAAAGAATATGTTGTTATTGATCAACAACTAAATCTTCAAACTGTATAGTATAGCTGCAAATTTATCCTAGACAAGTATGGATGAACATCCATCCCCTAGATTTACTTGGAAAATTAAAGTACATATATGCTTCCTCAGGCAGTAATCCTTACCTGAACGTGCAAGTAATTAAAAACAGCATAAAATTGTAAACATGCCATTTATAAATTTTCAGTAAATCTCTGAGTTATGTTGCACCATGGACGTTGGTAAAAAAAAAATACTATGACTGAAATCAGTTTTTGGCATATGACGTTGAACTATGCTTTCAACCTACAATAAATTAATTTACAGCTAACTTCATTGAATGTAGCATTTTAACATCATTTTGCAGGTTTAAGAATTGCAAGAGTGGCAACATTCTGGGTATTTTGATCACTAGCACACAAGCATGTAACATACTTTGTGTTCAAGGGGAACCTTCATCCAGGATGCAAAGCTGGTGCTGAATTATAATCACCTTCAAAAAGATTGCAAGCCTGTGGGTATTAAGCTTTGCACTCACCAAGCTCAACCAGAAAGATTTATGCAATCTGCTCTGGGACCTGACACTTATTCATACAGTAGATCTGATAAGTGCATTCTGAGACCTTGAAGTTTATTCTCATCAGAAGTTTTGCATTTAAGGTCTCAACAAGTAGACCTTTTTAGTGCTGATCAAAAGCACCTCATTATGAGCTCAAGTAAAATCACTGTACAACCACACAATAAAGAAAAAAAGGAAAAGGAAAGGGAAAAGGGAAAAGGAAAGCGAAAAACCTCATACTTCTAAAAATAAAAGTGAATCTTGAAAGCCTGAAAATAATCTTCGATGTTTTAGGCAGCAGTTAAGATTTTTCTGTCTTTGCTCTTACTTATCTGGTAACAATTTTACAGATATGTTTGCTTTACAGTCTCAGCCTATATAAATGGCAGAAGACATCTGAATCAAAAGACAATAAACTATATTTTTCTTAACTGTAAAGCATCCATTGAATCAGAAAGCTAAAAAAGCACAAACCAGTATTTGTCCAAATAAAATAAAGATGAACAATATAATTATTTAAATAAAAAGTTTTACTGTACATTTGTAGTTAACCAATCATCCAGACCATTAATGAAGATGTTGAATGGGATTTGATTTAATATTGGCCCCTGGGGCACACCGGAGTCACTGGCCTCCAACTAGACTGTGTGCCACTGATCACTACACTCTAGGCTTGGCCAGTCAGACAATTTTAAGCCCACCTTGCTGTCTGCTCATCCAGTCCACACTTCAACAGCTTTCTTATGAAAATGTTATGGGATATAGTGTTGAAAGCCTTACTGAAGTCAAAGTAAGTAATATCTATTCCACTCCCCTCATTCACCAAGCCAGACACTCCATCATAGGTTACTAGGGTGGTAATATCTGACTTCCCCTTGTGAACTAATGCTGACCTGCAATGACATCAGCTACCTCCATCAGCTTTAATGGATGCATCCCATCACAGCCCACAGACTTATGTATGTCCAGATTATTTAAGTATTCCCTGAGGTGATGCTCTTCCACTAACAGTAAGTCTTTCCTGCTCCAGACTTATCCCTTGGTTTCCAACAAGGATTTTGAAAGGCTGTTTTTAGTAGTGAAGATTGAGGCAAAGAAGACATTCAATACTTATGCCTACCACCAGCTTCCTTGCCCCAGTCATCATCAGGCTTGTGATTTCTCTCATCTTCTTTTTGCTGCTTATGTACCTATAGAAGCCCTTCTCATGGCCTTTGACACCCTTCATCACATTCAACTCCAGCATGAACAATAGTTGTGATGTTTCAGGTTTCATAAATCTAAATATCATAGGTATACCCATCTAGTCCAGAATTATAGATTTTTTCCCTTTTGGTCATATCAAACAAGATAAATTCTGTAGAATTGTGGACTGTTCCGATTTCTGCAGCTTACACAGATATCATATCTACAAGTTCCCTTGTGTGCACTTTTAAAGGGATCTGAAAAATCTGTTCAAAAAGCAAAATAAATCTATTGCTAAGGTATGAAAAGTATCATGGGAAGTTTTCACTGCTCTGAGCCATAAACTCAGAATGTTGATTTATTTTAAGTGAAGTCTTGAGCTTTTCCACAACCTCTTAAACTGCAATTTTTCCCAGAGCAAAAACCATTTCTCACCCCTATCTTCATGAATTCATGTTGCTTTCTATGAGAGAAGAAAAGCTGTGAATAATATCAGCTAATTTTTAGAGACAGATAATAACATTTTTATGTTAACTTCTAGCAGAGTCTGGCAACTGTGTTGGAATTCAAAACAACTACAAAATCTCAGTCTTATATAATAATCTAAGACAGTAGCCATTAAGTTAGTTCAATACTCTGATTCAGGCTTCAAGTTCAAATATTCATCATTTCTGTCAAGTATTTATTTTGAAAGATAAATTTTCCCCTCTTTGATCTTCAGAGCTTATTTCTTTGTTGTTCGGTGAGGAATGATAATTGTTATTGCAGTATGGAGGATGGCCACTTGAAAGAAACATATTTTGATGAGGCTTATATAGTAATACCTACTGATTTAGAGTACATATTTACTTTTCTTATTTAAAAAGTTTTCATCCTTAGAATCAGTTGCTATAGGTTAATAAAGAAACTAAGTAGCTGGTCTGTAATACCTTATTTCACATTGAAATCTGGCAAAACAGCTGTTTGTGATTTTTATTGGGAGTTATTTTTGGTATCAAACAAAATATATGTTTTTTTAGTGGGAGTCAAAATGACTGTTTTGTTGCCATGGTAATATCTCTTATACTAGTATCAGTTACAAATGCCACTTAAATACAAATATTTTTTTCTGCTGGAAGTTGAATGATTATAATGATAACCAATTATCACCTTTGCCATTATTCTTGACATGTGTCAGATGTGTGATGTGACAATTGCTTACTATCAGCAATTCCTTGAGCTTGAGATCACAGAACAGAAATCAAGTCATTTGTCATTAAATCAAAAAGAGATGCCTGTTTTGAAAAGGAATGTCAAATTTTACAGGTACCAGGTGTTTAAAGTAAGAAAAATAGCTGCAGAAGCCCCTAGAAGACACCAGAACGAACCAGATATTTAGATTAATGTAAGAAAAAAATAATCAGAAAAATACAAAGCTAAAGCAAGAGCAGCTGCCCCACAAAGAACTAAAACACCCACATAAAAATGTACAATAAACAAAAAATCCCAAGCACTTGAAGAACAGAAGACATAAAGGGACAATAAATGTAAACAAACAAAATAAAAAAATAGGAAAAAGCTCCACCAAAAGGCAAAAAATGTAAAAACCAAACCCAGCTGGCAATACCCTCGATACATATATAAAGAAAGTCTTAATGTTAATTTTAGTAATACCTTTGAATTAAATGCAAATTTGAGCTGTGTGTGTTTTGGGATTGCATGTTGAATGTTTGAGCAAATATGCAAGGACTGCATCTCCTTCAATTTCCAGAAAGAGACTGATGTCCAAAATGGTATAACATGAATTTTCTAGTGCTAAGTCATTATTTGTAGCTGATAACTTTTTTTATTTGATTATTTGATCAAATTATCTTGTTTATGTCAACATCAAAGCACATCTTGATTAGTATATATTAGGGATGACTGATTTACAGGTTAGATAAAAGCTGCATTTTGCCAATAATCATTTTGAAGACATGATCATTTATGGAGATAAGGAAAACTTGACTTGCAGGGACAAGCAGTAATTTTATTCAGCTTAGTGGGACCATGGCTTTAAAAAAAGGCTGAATCAATTGATCAACTCATGGTGATTAAAAACTGTTCCTGTATTCCACCCTCTGCATTACCATGTGAGCATTGTGCCCCTCTGTAGGCAAATAGCACTTAATACTTGCTTGGCAGCAAAACTCAACTCAGACAATTTTCTGCCTTTTTAAAAATATCCAGTGGCTCAGAGGAGGATTATAGAAATACTATAGTTAATGAAGGGGCAAAGTATTGTAGTCTGGAACATGGGAAATAAAAAATAAGTGAGAGAGAGAAGGCCTCATTGGTTTTTGCCAGCCTGGAAGAGCTTGCATTTGGGAAATGAGAGGAATTATTTTAAATTGAGAACAGATCACAGCCAAGAATGTAACAAATTGTCTTGGATTACAACTTACTTTAGAACCTCAAAAGCCAACCCAAGACATAATTATTTAGAATGTCAAATTATAGTAAAATGCAAAGTTACATATTTAAAGCATCCAAGACGTGTCATTCTTTCTCTTTCCTAATGAAAATTTTAAACCTCTCTAATTGAGATCTTTGTCAGGAGATGAAATTCAGGAAAAGAGGGAAGGTGATGGAGTATCTTATCCCTACTCATTCACCTCCATAGCATATAAAAAGTCTTAAAAGATACTTTGATAAAACCAAATATAACAGTGTAATTCAAAAGGCCCATTTCTCTGTTCCTGTTATTGTCATTTCTACAGAATCATACAGATCTGGGTATTTTTTGTCTTTGCATATTTGATGTTTAATTCCATTTGTAATTAATTAGTAGCAATGCAACAAAGCACTATCTTTTTATGAAAGCTACAAAGGTTACTAGCTGCATTTCAAAGACTAAATTAACAAACCTACAAAAAAACAAATAGAGATGCAATGAAAATAAAAAGAATTAAGTTGAAGTATGATAATCAGTCTTTTAATAAATCTGACAACATGGCAATACTATCTTCTGCCTCTTTTTGAAGTAAGTTCTGTAGCATAAGTATTTATCAAACAATAACAGTGTGTATATATCTATATAAAGACATACATATCTATATACAACTCTCAATGAAACCTTGAATATCTGAAAACCAATGGAAATTATTTTTAAGTGTTACAGAACACACAGTTTCCAGAACAATTGGTAAAACTACAAAAAATAGCAGTGGCTGATAAATATGATAGGATTATACTTTTGCAGAAGTTCTAAGATGAAATATTAGGCTGAGCATGTGTCCTTTCATGATTAAAGTTATTTATATGTCTCAGAGCAAAGGCAGTGATATCAAGAAGTTGACCAAAACCTTTGATGGATGATGCAGCACTTTGGCAGGAATGACCAGCTGCATGGCAGGGATTTTATTTTGTTGATAATTCTATAGAAGGGAATATGGGGTCATAGAGGTTCATACACTCATGTGAATCAACATGCATTTTATTGCTATGAAGAAAGCAATCAGACTGGGAGCAACAATAGAAAGGTAGCTTGCAAGACACATGAAATCAGTCTTCCATTTTCTCTGTCATTGACAACACACCAGGTGCTTACTGGGTCCAATTTTAGGAATATAGCTTTGAGAAAAATACAACTAAAAAAGTTATAGAAAGTTTAGATTTATAGAAAGTTATAGATTTAGGAAAACAAAAATACAGAGAGAGACATATGAACGAGGGGACTCTAATGTGTTCCTGTTGGACAGGGTAAGCTTTATTGAACTTAAACTGTAATAAGAAAGACTCAAGTTAAACATTAACAGAAAACTTTCAAACTGTAATTACAGAAAGGCATCACAATAATTTGCCTGAAGAGTTTAGTCTTTAGGAGCACATTAGAAAAATGTTTGTCATGAATGACATAAACAGAGCAGATTTTGCCTCTGGCAGAAGATGAAATGATCTCTTGAGATAGCTTCAAGCCCTGTTTTCTAAGATACATATGGCACCTAAGAAGTGAATTGAAAGTTTCAATATCACCTTAGACAAAGTAATTAATAAGAAACTGTGGACATGGAATCTTCCATAATAAATAAAAAAGGGCAAAAAAATGTAACGGAAAAGAAGGGTTACCTTAACAATTGCTTGATTGTGTTTTCTGTGATGAAAAAGTGGATTACACTGAATTACTATACAGGTTTTAAGCAGAAGAAATACAACATTCACATAAGGAATGCAAAATTAATTAAACAGTGACAAAAGATGAAGTATCTTGGAAGCAAACTTGCTGGAACTGCTACCTCCATCTATAGCTCTTACCCCACATGAAAACGTTAGGACTACGTTGATAAATCATATTTTGTTGAAACTTCAAAATAAAAGAGTGGGATTGGAGCAAACATTGAACTCTGTCTTGTAGAAAAGGAGAGAGGGAAGGGGAGAGGGAGGGGGAGAGAAAGGGAGGAAGAGTGTGTTTGGCACAACTACTGTATAGAAAACATGATTTTCTGTTTTGCATAGCAACAGCAAATTGTTTTACAATTCTCTCTTGAGATAAAAGTTCCACTGGGAGTTGTGGAGAACGGAGCCTAATTTATTTTAATGATCAGAGCAGTCAATTAAGTGCCTGCACTTACAAGAGAAGGACTTTTTATGTCTGGTCATTTTCTTAATAAAGATTTCTCTAAACATTGGCTGACTGCATTTGGGAGATGTGAGTAGCCATTATTCTCTTAATGACTAGGAAATTCCATCCAAGTATTGCTATCATATGTCTCTCAAAATAAGACTCCTTCTTTTTGAATCTTATGATTTTTACAAAATCATAGTGTTTTATGCCAGATTTTGCAAAATGGATAGTGTAAATAAATTATTTTTAAGGAACTACTAGCTAAAGTCTGTTGAAACAGGAAAATTTATTTCTGAAGATAGAAAACCAAAAAAAGCGCAAACATTTGTTTTCATCCCAAATGCCTGGAATATATCTATCTATTTTTAAAGATTTGTTTACATTTTTCTCCAAGTTTTAATTTAAAGATACCTTTGAGGATGGTAATGTCCTTTAAAAAGTGTTTAATACAATGCCAAAGAAAACATAAAAAATATAGCATCTTTTGAGAAAATAATGAAAAATGGCACTGTTGAGAATTTGATACTGAATTTGAAAGAGCTATATGTAGAGATTAATTTCAATCAACAAGATCCTGGCACTGATATTGACAGTCAGTCACCTATCACCTACCATGGCAACTGAGCAGATTTACCAAAAGAAACGTGGACATTCCTTACAGTATATCTCTTCCACACACATGAGCTGCAGGCTTTGAAGTAGGGAATCAGGAAAACCTGCAAGCCTTCAACAACAGATCTCACCAACTAAGAGCAGCTTTCAGCTGGCAGAAATTACATCTAGTCAAAGCTATTTTTAGAAATTATAAATATCACTGATTGAGAGTTCTACAGATTAGAGAGTCTCTATTTCATCATTTTCAAGACTACTTAGCTGCCTTCCTGAACAGTCCTTCCATTAGCTCCTGAACCTTGTTACTGTGCTGCTGGAAGAGGAACCTGTGTTTTAGCACAGTAGATCCTTCTGCCTCATCAATCTCAGAAAACAGATGCTAAAAGGTAAGGAATATGTAGGTCTTACAGCAATGTCTTCCCCTTATTCTCTTTCCCATGCAACTTGCTCTCCCCCTTTTTTTGGTGATGCCTTTTTATATCATGCCATATTCTTCTTATCCCTATAGTTCTCAACAGAACCTGTGCATCTGTCTTGATGTTTGTCCTGCTTTTTATTTTCTCTTGTTCTTATCAATGTACCCCAGTCTTTGTACCTATTTCATCTGCATCTTCATAATGTGAGTAAAATTAGTAGCTGGACATATAAGTAAATATGCTAGTAAAAAATAGACTAGAATTATCAAGATGTGTTTCAGTTCTCTCATTACTTGCTTTTGTGTTTCTTCATAAAGCTACCTTACTTTTTGTCTTTCTGTATATTTTGAATTGATATGATGCCATTAGAATACGTTACATCAGAAAAAAGAAATCCAATGCAAGATTCATCTAACATTAACACATTAATGTCAAAGCATTCGCAACTGCAAATGCCAAAAAATTATATCTAATCTATAAATACTTATTCATGGACTCAGACTAATGATAAAACCAAATACATTTTAAATTATATGATCTTTTGCAATTTGTATATCTACCTCATTAAGAGACTATAGAATAGTCTATTTTATATCTAGAATACATAGTCAATATACAGAATATACAATAAAATATTTTATCTTTCTCAAGTATTTATTATGTGCCCCCTGATTTAAATAGGTTGGAAGAGACAACTTATGGCTAAACAAGTTACAGTTGTCATACATTGCAAGGAAATGAAACTAAAGCAATTGCAGACAATTAACCTTAATGTTATCAGGTCTACCTATAATTAAGAACTTGTCTTAACAGTAATACAGATGCAAATCTGTACAACAGAGTCTCACCAGGTTCTTCTCCCTTATGACTCTTAAAAACAGACCTCCCTACAGTGAAAACAGAAACGTGGGAAATTAACTGACCTAGGATGCAGAATTGAATAGTCCTCTTTTCTAAAGGGTGTAAAAGACTTTCCTTTGAACACCGCCTTGGTCTCAGTTTAAGAATACATTGCTCCAATGACAGAGGTGTAGTTCTATCAAATTAAAGAGATGTATGTATTTTTGTTAGTGGGTGAAAGAAAGTGTGATAGCTCGTGCTAAGAATAAATTTCAAAATACAAATGTAAATGCCTTGAGTCACTATGGAAAAAGGTAGGTTTTTTTAGTATTGTGTCAAGTCCAAATAACTTGGTAATTTTCAGTTGACATAAATATCTATCAATGTAGATTATTTAACTAATATATTCTATATGGGAAAGCTACTTCTGTAGGGAAGTGGTTCAACAGTTTAAAGAATATTTAAAATATATAGCATAATTAATATATTTAAAATAAAGAATAATTTTTTAAATTTCATTAAAATATTCTTCTAAAAGATGCTAAATAGTAAGTGATTAGGAGCAATAATAATTTTAAACCTAAACTTGCCTATTACAAATGCACTCAGCCACCATAAAAAAAGGGAAAATGGATTTTAATCATTAGTGAAATTTCACTCATTAAAATTTACTTGGCAAAGCAATAATAAATTGGGAAGCTGATTTTTCTTAATTTAACTGAACTAAAATATTGTAAAGCTACTATTGTAAAGCGGTAGGAAGGAATTTTTTTTAAAACATAATGCAATTATTCAATTTTTTTTTTAATTTCAGCATTCTTTTTATGCTGAAATATATTAACAGTAATCAAATTAATTTTTAATGGATCAGATTCTGGGTTGTCATACAATTTTAACTGCCTGAAGTCAATGGGATTCTCAGCATATTACTACGCAAAAGAGAATTTGTTGCATATTTAATCATTATTATTATAGTTGTTTACAGGCAAATTTACTACTAATAAACAAAAATATAGAAAGATGGCTGCTTTCAGTGCCATTCAAATATGCTCAACAAAATTTAATTTTTTTAAAAAAATAATTAATAGAACAGAAATTAATGGTAATAATTTTGTCAGGTCTCTTGGACACTGCTGAAAACTATATTTTATTTCATGTGCACAAAGGAAACACAAACAGCAACTACTTATGGCTGCACTGATAATGTATTTCCTCGTCATAGATCAGGCAAAATCTCGCCTTAAGGACTTTATTATGTGGTCTCACTTCTGTAGCTTAGTCTGTGCTGGCAGACCAAGTTGAAATGGCAAAGAAATCAAAGTTGGAAAGGAAACACTGATAACCAAAGAATATTTACATAAGACTGCATGCTTTAGCAAAAGCCAACTATTGAATCAAATAAGGTAGAAAAGGGTGTATTCCAAAAGACATGGAAGGGGACTGGGCTGCATTCAGGCAGACAAAGAGCGAGGGGAGCACAATGAAAGCTAAGATGAAACAGGGAATGTAACTCACTAAACGGAAGAAAGATTTCTGAAAGAGAGCTTTTGTTTCAGTCTCAACTGAAAATCATAATGGAAAATAGATTCTAATAATGGTAGAAAATGAGAAAAGGAGTAAAGAGAAAGCCTTGAAAAGGGCTGTAGGCTAAAGACTATCTGGACAACTAAAGTATATTATTAAAAATAGCAGAACAAATAAATTCAACCTAGTGTGCTAAAAAGGATCTGCTTCAGAAGTATCCAAACTTTTAGTAGTTACAGGGAGTATCAGAAGAGTTAACAGTAAATGAAAGTATGCTGGGAAAAAGAGCAAAAACAATTTAGGAATATTGCATCTGCTTCCAATGCCTAGGAGATTGCTGGAATAATTAAACCTTTTTAAGATTAACCTAGACAAAAGGGAAATACTAAGTGATATTGTTTATATAAAACATTATGCAAAGCTAATTTCTTTCGCAAGAACATTTTTTGAAAAATAAACTTTAAAAGGCTTAAAATTTGATCTTATTGGTGTACATAAGACAGTCTTCCCTGTGGTATTACGTAAGATCAAAATCAGTCATGTGGCATAGTGATGTCCTGTTGTATATCTGTTACAGAAATATGAACGTAAGAAAGGACAATCTGGATACATAGTATGCTAAAATGCATACAGATTAGTGATTAAACATCAGAAGTTCATGAAGTTCCTGTTGAACAGCTCTGTGCCAGCTAATAGAGATTACTCTTTGCTAGCAGACTCTTGAGTTCTTCCCAAGTCAAAGGCACACACACTACGATAGCTAAATTCCCGTATAATTTCAAGATGAAAGTGATTACAACTTCTTAGAAGAAAATAAAGACCAATGCCAAGGAAAGGGCTGTAAGCAACAAAAAACCTCTAAAAGAAAGCATATTCTTCTCAAAGTCATAACTGACAGATACGTGGATGATTTTAGCATGTACATTTTTAGCACTAACACGTTTCAAAAAGAATTTGAGTAGAAATGCTGGTTTGATCCCACAACCAGCTTACTGGTTGTGGGATCTTATAAAAATCTGACTATTTTTATAAGATGTCCTGTAACTTATGCTTTTGAGCTTTTTTTTTAATCTCCACAATGACAACATATCAAGCTTTAGCAAAGTGAAGCAGCTTAGGCGCCTCAAGTGGGATGAGAGTTGAAACGTGTGCATTTCAGTACAAGACTACAGTAGTTATAATGTCCTGAGAAGTGCCATGAATACACAAAAGAAACAAAATATTACTGAACACAAATCTGTGGTGTGCATTTATTTATACATAGAAGAGACCCTGTCCTGAAAATGTCAGTACTTATTTGTGACCCATCCTGAATAACTTCAGAATTTAAGTCATTCTTAAAAGACTTGAAACTGATGAACTGGTCACAACAGAAAATACAAAAGAATCTAAAGGTCAATCTGGAGGTGTGCCACAAAGGGGATAAGCAGTGCTTCCACGTGTCCAACCACACACCCCTTCCTTAGATAACATACAAACAGCCAAGTGTAATAATCAAGATATGATAATCTGGAAGTATAATTTAGAGCCTAAAAGTTAAATCTCAGATCTGCTCTTCCCTAATCCTGTCCCTACCATCACAGTTTGGGGAATGGAATGATGGATGGGACCAGAAAGTAAAAGGCAAACACAGGAAAAAACATGATGCTACATGTTAGGAGTTAGCATTGACTTCTGCAAAAGGGAGGAAGAAGAACATAAAGTTCAGGGTCTGTGTTGTAGGTTCCTAAATCCTTGGCTGTATCTTTCATTATGTCACTGAGTCTAGTTAATGATAAAAAGATATTAAATTTACAGCATCCATTGGTAAGAAACTGCTGCAAGTTTTTGATTTGTTATTAGCAGCAGCAAGCAATGTAAGTTACTTTTACTAATTTCTTTCACTTTTTACTGTTTTGATTTTGACAACAGCCTGCTTCCATAGTTTAAATCACAAGAGTTCAATTATAATCAAAAGACAGGCCATGAAAACTCACTATGTGGACTAAGCCATTCACAGCACAAGGTCAATTCTGTACTATAAAGAAAGGAGCATTGTATTTTGGAATAATATGTATATTTAGAACTTAAGTGCTTTGGAAAAGTGACCTAAGCACCTAAGGAGGCATGTCATCACAAATGCACACTGAGCAAGCTGTGCTCTCCACAGGACTACAGAACTCTTCTATGGATGATGAAACTTTTTCTCTCTCATAAATTATCAAGGAATATTTCTACAGACCACTTAGGCAACCTCAGTTACAGAGAACAAAGACAAAATAGCAAAACAAAAGCAAGGATATTTCATGTGCTCTACACAGTAGTCTCTTAGGAGCATTTTCAGTCCTTAGTCTCTCAGTTTATTTATTCATCTGGAACATCTAATTTTTCCTAGCAGTAAGTAGTACTATCTAGAGAAAATATCCATCACTTTCTATTCTTTTCATGTTTTCTCATCAAGACTCCTAACAATACCTGTATATCACTAAATTTAATGTTTAAATTAATATGTAACCTGCTGTGTATCAAAGGTCAACCCTGCTTACATAAGTCATTCCTTAAAATATTATTTTTCCCAGGACCTGACATAAGGTGAAGCTGAACCTGTGGATGGAATCTGTCAGTTTTATGTACTGAGGAGCAAATTCTGGTCTGTCTGCTTTCCATTTCTCTACTCATGGACATTTTCAAAGCTGGGATTATAGAGGCTGTCCCACTGTAGTGTTATCTATTCTTTTATGGCTAAAAATTCATTTTTGTTATCAACTCTTATGGGTGCTAGGACTTGGAATCTTCTCAGTGGTGAGACCAAAAGCAAAAGGAAATGTCTAAACCAAGAAATTAAAGAAAACCAGTAGAACACTGGCAAAAGCTTTATATGGTGAGCTTTTTGATAGTAAAGCCAAATTTCAAGAAAAAAGTGGGGCGTCAGAATTTTGATGCTAACAAATACTCAGGCTTTGTTCAGTAGCAGAAAAGAAAAAAAAAAAAAGCATTACAAATGACCATAACTTACTGACCATAAATGGATTATTTTGAAATGTAATTTATCCTTTCTGTGTCCATAATAAATTTAAGCCTATAGGTATATTTGTGTCTTTGCAAGGGACATACTATGACAGATTGCATAAAACCACCTAATTTCAGATACATCTAAATATAAAAAATCAATAACTAGAAAATGAAAATAGAAGGTACGGTAATGTGGAAAGGAAATTAGAATGCATTTTTGTACTGAAAAGCCCAAATGGTTCAGTGAAACATAGTAAACATCTTTTTACATAATCACATTTTATAATTTTATAATCTTTTCCTATTTTGTAAGTCTCCAGTTGTGGCAATGCACAGGGTAACAGATACCTCCAGCTGCTTCTTTTGTAGTGAATTTTAAGTGAGTATTAAGTATTCCTCCATACCAATTAGTGCAATACAAACACACTTGAGAATCCTTCATTTCCCTTCTGAGGCTTTTCTTGCTCTTTCTCTGCTCTTCTTGGTATATAAATTCTGACACTAAATCTTGCTGTTGAAATGCAGACCTGGAGTGAGTGTCCTCCTTCACCCCTCTCCTCAGCCCCTTCCTTCTTCCATGTATTTTTGTAAGGTTAGTTCATGATGGGTAATTCATAATCAATCCCCCTGTCCATCAGTTTCAGTGACAAAAAAATAGTGCCACTACAAGGACTTGTTTTTACTTTTGGAAAATGTAAATGTGGTTATTAGGTTAGTATAGAGCATAAACCAGGGCAGAGTGCAGAAGGGGAAAACATCACTGTTGTCCTGATGCTTGTAAGAGTGCATAATAGAGCTAAGATTCCTTTTCTTATTCTTCTGTGTAATGAGAAAAGACAAAATATTAGAATTCTTGGAGGACTGTTTGTTGTGGGTATCTTTGCCCTCTTAGTCACAGGAAGGAATTTTCTGTTTGTTACTCAAAGCCTGAAAAGTGGACAAAACAATCGGTGTAAAGCCTAAATGTAGGCCACATAGCAAGCTTGCAGTTGATCTTGCTTGGTCTGGGAGATCTTTAATGATCTTAAATTGCATATGAACTCTTGCTAATAGATTTGCTCCTTCTATTATGATTTTAGCTTTACAGACAACAAGAGTTTAAAACAACAGAGTGAAAATAAGTTCTTGATTACTTTTTTGGAGGAATTTTCACACATGGCTTATCAAACTAGAAGAAAACCCCTAGTACAAACAACTTTTATAAATGTCATTGAAATGCCTTAGATAAATACAGTGATACTGTAGACTTCAGTGATTTCAAAAAGATCCAGTCACTCCAAGGGTATCTTCTCACTATGACATGATGCATATTTCTGAAGCAGCAGCAAAAAAGAAAAGTATTGCCTGAGGAGGTAAAACTGAGTCACTTTTCACACAGGTATGCTATTTCATGACTGTCAGGTGGAAACTTTTCAGGATTAATGCTTTATAATTCTCATATGACTGATGCTTTAGAACTTCAAAGTGTAGTAGAACATTTCAAATTTTCTCCAGCCCATGAGGAAAAACCTTTTCATTGAAAGTTGCTGTCAACTGAAATCTTGAATTTAATACCATACAACTGTTACACATTTTATGAAGATTAAAATTATGCACAACATGTACAGTTATCCTGGTAATGTGAGTTTGTTTCAGTAGAGCGAATGTCTTGTCTTAGAGCTCAAAATTACAAAAGTTATTCCTCACATATTTTAACATTTCATTAGAAAGCTTTACTAAGCTATTTGTAGTTTAAAAACAGTATTTACTCATGTATAGATATGTCTTCTTTTACCAATAAACAGAAATATATCATTGATTTAAAAGATAAGTAATCAGAGAGTATTATGAAGAAAATTACATGACAATCAATATATGATTCCCGAGGAAGAGACTTAAGCAGTTTAAATTTGAATTCCAATAGTGGCAAGTCATGAATATAGAATTTGCCTCTGTAAAAAATAATCTGTTTGCTATAAAACCATCCCTAGTTATCTAATACTTCAAGATACAGTGCATTAGCACCCTCTCTGAATCTGTGTGAAGCTGGCTCCCTTTGGCAACTAAAAGAGCTCTTTGAACCATAGAACAGATGTAATGAAAATTGGTTCCATTAAATGCATCTGGCAAATTACAAACTGAAAAATTAATGCACCATACCAAGACTCTGGGGGCTAGAATGCATCTAGGTGTGTTTGCCGGATGTTAACAGTTTTTCTTGCTCCCCTTTTACTTCAAAATAAAAAGTACAGTAGCTTATAAATATGCACTAAACCAGGAACTGAAACTGTAACTAAAACACAATAATAAAAGTAGGCCAATAAAAACAGTGAGATTGAAAGTAACATTCAACTGCTACACTCTAAATGTGCACAACACAGCATAGAAAGTACTAAGCACATATGATCTGTCATGGGCAAATTAATAGAAAAAAAAATTGATGAATGGCTACTAAATTTAAACACACAACTTCTACTTCAAAAATTTCTCTAAGCAGTAGATTTCTGAAAGCTGAGAAAATTAGTTCTTTTTTTAACTATCTTGGCTAAGCACAATTAAAACAACAGGTTTGCTTGATAGATTCCATGGAAAGACTATCTTGCCTTTGTTCAAAACCTGAATGAGCATAAAGGAAAGGTGGATGCTCTCAGTTGTTGCTGCTTTGGCAAAACTCTTGAAAAAATACTTCTTTGAAAATAGAAAAACATTCAGGCATTCCAATCATTTTTTCCTTTGAGTGCGAATATGTCCAAGTAGACTTATGAAACAACTTGAGAAGGCAGTGGTGCACAGATTGCAAAGAAAAAATACTATAGCAAACATCCATGTCATACACACATGGCAGTAAAATCTCCAGAATTGGTTCTGTTGTAATCTGAAGCATGTGTCTGTCTATAAGCACTGATATTTCCTCATGATTCAAGCCTGCTCCAGGATTATTGCTGAATTTCAAGAATTTTTTAATGTAGTGAACTTTAAATATTTTTAAGTAGTATTTTACTACAGTTAATAAATCTGCATGACCATATTTGTCAGATACTGCATTATTGTATGAGTATAATAAGGCATGAAAATTACTCCAAAATTAGAGGTTAATAAATGAGAGATTAATAAAAATGAAGGTTGATGGCACCAAATTGTTAGGTGACTTTCAAAAATTACTACATAAAAGCCTGTGGGTAAAAACAATGAAGTTCTGTATAATCAGGCTGAAACATCCCTTACCCAGAAGAGCACTAAGAATGCTCACTGTCTGTGCACTTTTGCAGTTCACCTGATTTCCCTTATTTCTTCGTGAGTTTTGTTCTTCAGTGGGCATGTGGATGCAACTGCTTATTTGCTAGTGTTCATAAACTGGTATTTCTATTTCAATGAATTTTCACTCTACCATAAGCTCTGGCATTGGTTTGCTTGATGGTTTTTGTCTTTTCAAATAAATTATACCGCATTGCAAATGACTCAGGTATTGCATCTGCCATGTTGGCTTAGAATAATCTAGCCTCAGAGTACGGCAAAGCAAATACTTTGTAAATCATACAGCTGTTTTTTAATGTATTTTTTTTCATTCTCTTTCTTGATTCCTTATGCAATTGTTTATGGTTTTTCTAACTCTGACTTTATTAATTGGAATAAATATTTTTTTAGGTTGCCTGTTTTTCTTCCAGAGGTCCCAAAGCCTTTTAAACACCAATGTATACCTGCTGTTGCAAATGGCCATCTGGTCAAACAATCTGAATTACTGCCTTGCTAAGTGGTGAAGCTAATGTCTTTAAATGATGAATTTTTGGAATATAATACCTCATAATATGCTAACCATTTTCCCCTGGAGGCCATCATATCCAGTTTCAGTCATCATGAATTACAGGTATTAATCACAATTAGATACTTCATCAGGTATATTAGCTGAAGTACGACAGGTAAGAAAAGATGGAGACACTTAAAAACTACAAGCATTCAGTTAAGCATGAAGTTTAACATGTTGTTAAGTCAAACAGTTACATGAAGTACAAAAGGTGAAACTGGTTTGGTAAATTAACTTTTGTATCTTCAAAAGCAGTCTATGAAAGCTACTTTCTGAACGAAATAGAAGTGAACAGATCCTTTAACAAGGGAAAAGGAAAATAAGCAAAAGGGATTCAAGCTGACCGTAGTCCTGAAGCATTCCTTATGTGGCTATATTCCAAGCAAAAGAGTCCCCACCTCTCAGTCTGTAACCTTAGATAAAAAGTGTGCACCAAGACTAAATTCCTGGAAACTGAATCAGGAAAGCATATGCAGTAAGTTTCTCCACACCCATGAGGACAGAGGTGTCTCAGATTTAGTCTTCAGGCAACTAGATTAATTGCAGTTTTATCTATCTATCTATCTATCTATCTATCTATCTATCTATCTATCTATCTATCTATCTATCTATCATCTTCCACAAACATTTTAATTAAATCATTCATTTGGACCACTGTAAATTAAAATATCACACACTTTGAACATTAATTTGAAGACAATGACACTTATCCAAGGGTATCACAAACCTAAACCCCAAAATCATTGCACCCTTTCACAACAGCCCAGATCCCAAATATTTATCCCAAGCTTTTCAGAAGACGTGGAAGCAGAATAAAGTTGTTTGTGATACATGTACCAGGAAGGATGTACCCATAATCTATCTCAACAACACTAAGTAAAGAGTACTGAGTTAGGAGTATTCAGTCATATAAATGAAGTAAATGTCTGTAAATGTGGAAACTCATTAGAATATACCAACTTCTACCTTACAGCCTTATGCTGATTATTAAGATCTGTTAGACACCAGATTAATTATTATTGGTTCAGAACCAACTTGTGGGGAGTGGCGGGGGGGGCGGGGGGAAGGGATGGGTCCAACATTATGGAGGTGCAGTGGCATGTGTCCCTCATGGCAGCCCCTGGAGCCCACACATGGAAGCCCTGGAGTAGCCGTCACAAACAGCCCAGGAAAGCCACAACACACCACACCTCCTGGAGCCCCTAACCCAGGCTCTGATTGGCAGGGAAAGTGAGAACAGTGCTCTTCACCCTGGCCTGGAGCCCCCAGAGTGGCTGGTGGGTCAGAGACCCAGCCTGGAGAGGTTGGCCATGGGGACCAGAGCAGATAAAACCAAGGGCATGTGTTTGCCTTGTGTTGCGAACCTGACATTGAACATCTGAGAGCTGGTTTTCTGTAAGGCTTTGGTGTTAATTATATAATCTGCCTCTCCCTCTTTCTCCTTTTCTCTTCTCTGCTTCTCTTTCTCTGCTCCTTTCTTGATGCTTAAGGTGGTTTGGAGCTGGAGGGATTGGATCCTGATCTCAGGGTTGTGGAATTGGTTGGATTTTGACTTGAGTGTTGTAGATTAATAGTATGTGTTGAACCAGTATTGTAGTGTAACATTTTTGTCTAACTTGTGCGGTGTACTTCTGAACTTTAACCAAGTCCCCTTATCTACTGCCCTAAATTAGTAAAGAAATTCCTTGGAAACAAGCCTATGGGTTATTCTCCTCACACTATTAAAGAACTCTACATCTATATATTAAAGTAAAACTCATAGCCAATCCCATGAGCCAGCAGCTCCTGGGGCTGGAGTTTTAAAAGATATCAGAATAGTTGTGGTTGGAAGGCAACCCTGAAAGTCATCTTGTCCAGGTCCCCTGTTCAAGCAGGGTTGATCACAGAGGGAAAACAAGGCATGACAGCCCAGTGCACACAGACAGACTATAGAATTCGTTGAAGTAAAAGGGATGCATGAAACAGAAAGTTTTTCACAGATTGTGTTGAAATAGTGTTTTGGAAAACACGGTCAAAAGAACAGCTTCCATTATATGACAATTGAGGTTATATTAATTAATGAAATCGATTCTCCTTTCTGTGCCTTTTATTCAGTCTGAATGGGGTTAACAGGAAATATGTAGTAATTGAAATTTCTTGAAAGTGCTCCCTGGAGTTTCTTATTTGGAAAAGGTAAGGAAATTAAAATTTACTTAATTAATTACAGGGGAATGAGTGTTTAAAAGTGCCCAAGACAAAAATGCAGCATCTGTTGGAAAGCGTAACTCACTCTAGATTTGCAATGTAGCAGTTTTTTCTACTTACTTTTCGGACTTCTAGAGAAAATCTAGCAAAAAAAACCCAAAATCACTAGGCCTACTAATAAATTGTTTGACGGAGAATTAATGATCTTGTAATAAAAATTTCTAGAACCAGAGATTCTTTACAGGTAGTGTAAGTAAGTATGCTGGAGCTTTAGGAGTTTAGTTCTTATATTCATATTCTTTAATGACATGATTATATATTTATGCATGCAAAATTTGAAGGGATGATGAAATGGACTCAGTGCAGTACCACAACTGCTATAACCATACAAATATAGGTTATAAAGGAAAATTCCAACTTATTTTTTTTTTTTCTTTCTATCATATCGAATCAACCTCACAATTCTACTCTTCATTTTCATGTAATTTTCTGAACTTGAATCCTGGGAGTTAAGCTAAAGTGAAAGAAAGGTAAAACAAAATTATAATAGCAGTGTTGCTTAATAAGTAGGAACTAGATATTACATGAGACAATAAATATTGCCGCTAAGGCCATTCATTACATTTCTTACAGGGTTTGTCTTCACAAAATTAATTATAGAACTCTCAAAAACCATTTGCAGTTTATGAAACAAAACATTTCATAAACTACAAATTGCTGTGATTTGTACTGGATCATCTTTCGCCATTAATTATTTGCGCTAGGTCATCTTTCTGCCATTATTTTGAGAACTAGGAATTGTTGTGGAGCTCAAGCAGAAGACAGGAACCAATCTGCCTGGGTGCTGGGAATTTCAGTGCAGTTACAGAGCAAGACCATTTCCAGGAAATAAAATCAAAGTCTACTTCTTAGGCAGCGAGAGAAGATTCTTTTCTCTCAAGCTATGGGTCATATGTAGAGCTGCCTTACGTGTGCCCCAGCAGACAAAAAGCAGTTCTTCTCTTAAGGGGACAGTGGGAATATACACAAAGCAGTGGATAAGGTGCTTTCTTTTCAGCCAATTCCATGACTTCACCACTATTGAAATTCCAAATAAAAGTGCTCATATATCTGTAGAAGATTGGAGAGATTTACATTTAGTAGTTTTCTTTTGCACTGTTCCATTTCCTTTCTTTCAGTCCACAAACTGACTTGAGAATCAGAATTATTCTATTAAGGTTGTATAACTCAAATGATATAAATAAAAAATAACTGATGAACAGATTACTGTGATCTTTCTTCACTTCAGATAACTCTTTTGTGCTAAATCAGAAGAGATTACTGAAAATGCTGAAGGCCAATCAATTCCAGTTGTCACCTTCCTTCAGGCAGTGACCTTTCACTGGTATCTCCCAGGAGAAAAGCCAATCATACACCTAGACTGCTGCGCCAGTGGAACAGAATAGTGGAACAGAATTCCTCTTCAGTCCCTAGAGGCAATTATTTAATATCCTGAAGCAGAAGGATCAATATATCCATCGTAACTTACGCAAAAACAATTTCCCTTATTACACAAATCTAAATATTTATATTTAATTCTTGCTGAACTACTTTTGCTTTTACCTCATCTATGGGGGCAGAAGCCTATTACTACATGTTTAGCACTAAAAATTTCCCCAAATATTTAATTTGTCAGTGTTTTCTTGCTTTGCGTACTACAGGTCACTTAGAAAAATATTGAAAGTATTAAAATTCTAATGATGTGTGCACTAATTTTACATACTCTCTAATAATTCTGGTATTGGTCAAGAGCAATACATTTTTTCTGATTATGTAGCTTTGGAGAAAAAAACCTACAAAATGAATAGAAAAGTCAGGATTTTAGTTGAAAAAACCAAGACTGAATACAAAGAAATTAACTTTTCTTTTTTTTTTCTTTAAAGTTGTATGTTTTCTAAGAACAACATTTCTATTTTTGAAAGCTTTTATTGAAAAGAGTGAAAAAACCCTCCTAATGTTGATGCTTTACCCCAAAATTTTTAATTTTAGGAAAGATGAATCTTGTCATCAGTCAGTTTTTTATTCTACACATTTTAACTATAGAATATTTTTACCTTTTTTTTTGTTTTGTTTGTAATTACTTTTCTTCGTATACTTCAGTATGGCACACCGATTTCCTAACATACATGCGTACAATATTTGAAAGCAGAAAATCTACTGATAAACTGTTCATATGTGCAATCTAAAAGTGTTGCATTTACATTCCAACAAAAAAATCCGAAACACACACACACACACACACAAAGCTTTACCTATTTAAAAACACATAGAAAACTATGAAACATTTATCAACCAGTCAATAGCAAAGCTATTTATAATAAAATCTACATATTTAAGGAACTAAACTGCCCACTTGACAGTTCTGTATATGCTATAGAGGCACCCTAAGAGTTCCCTGCCTTTCAAGATGAACAAGTATAGAAATATAAAAATAATTCTTGTATGAATGTGCAGTGTATGTGGTTTAAATACCATATTTACTATACTTAATATAAATAAGATACCTCACAATGAGAGAGAGGAGCCAAGGAAACTAACCTTTCTTATTTTCTTAATGAGTAAAGATACAGCTTTCTTAAAATAATCAAATACTGCTAGACAAACACTCTCTTCACAAAAATAGATGGTGTTATTGAAAAGTTTATCTTCTTTGTCTTATTTTAAAAAAATTATTTGTTATTCATATGTAAAATAAGAAGCATGATGTTTATCAAAAGTAAACATGCACTATTAAAAAAGATCTGCTTTTATGACTGTTCTGTGTTTTCTGAAAGCTACTATTTTAAATAGCAGGATTGCATTGCAGTGTAGAGTCATTATGCCACAATCCTTGGTGGCATTCTCAAACATATAAACAGTAGGATATCAATAACGAAGCTTTCACTTCATGAACAATAATGTAATTATTAATGAATTGAACTGATTTACAGAAATCTGATACATTAACAAATACACGTGAGAGCTACTGTGTAAAAGAAGAGCTTTTGAAAATCAACACTGAATGGCAGGAGAAAAGTTAGACAGATAATGACAACAGGAAATGACCTTGAATCAAATGATGGAAAATTAAGGTAGAGTGAGTTATTTAGATTTCAGGGAAAAGATTTATGAAGGTGATGGAGCATAGTATCTGAAAAGCGAAAAGGAATATCAAGAGTGCAAGGGGAAAAAAAATCTCTCATTAGGCAAAACATTTCTAGCATGCTCATTTGTAAATATTACACTGTCTTTAAATGATGTTTTCAGAATCAGATTTACTATGAATCTAGTATAAGGACTAGATTCAGGAGCCTTTTGAGGGCAAACAGTCTGACAATAAGGAGGAGGGAGAGGAATTTCGATATTGAAATGAAATGTAGATCACCAGATATTAAGGAGAATGACAGAAGTGAGAGAAATAATTTCATCCATCACCGCAAAACTTGTTCCAGGTATGAAAAAATGGACAATGAGAAGGCATGTTTTCATTACAGGTATAAGCAAGAATGGTGCATTAAAAAAGCATAAAAGGGTCTTTAGCCCTTTGTGCCCTTATCTTCTCTCAGAGGAGGGTGGTTGTAAACAAGTAGAGGCGGAGAAGAGGAAGAAATATCTTGGGCAAAGCATCCATGCTTAAGTTAATAAGATGTTTTATGTTAATGAAGGTTAAAGAACAATGTTTATTGTTAAGCGCACTCCCAGGAATAAATTTTATTTTATCTTTTTGTGTTTCTCACCTAACAGACTGCAGAACAGTAACAGCATTAGCACACATCTGAATCCGAAATACACCCCTTGAAATTCAGAAGTAACCAGAGCAGCCTCATATGCTTGTGTAGAGTTGAGATCACAAGCATGTGGACCAGAATAAGAGTTTTACAGCAACCCAGAAAGTCATCGCAGGTGGGAAATTTCATTGTCAGGAAGTAGATACCTAAATCCCTAAGATTCAAATAAAACTCTTGGCATGCCTATAGTTATTAAGGAAATTTAGTACTCATGTATAGAAAAAGATAGTAAAAGTTCTTTTGCCAGCATCTTTACTGAATGTGAAAATGCAATAAATTAACTGACAAAATAAAAACATTCCTAGAAAAAAAAAAAGAATCCATTTTTTTGTAACTTTGATCCTAATTAAATAGATCATTAAAACAAGTTGTATAACTGTTGCCTTACTACACCTTATTCCAGGCAAAAAAATGTTTTACTTTGTCAAAGAAAAGAAACACAGGCAAAAAAATGATCCCAAAAAGACAGTGACAGGGAGCAACTGCAGACCACTGCCAGTGTCATATTTCTGCTCCCAAAAGGCAAACAATGTTTACTTGGTTGGTCTAATAGACAGAATCACTAACTATGCACACGTGCACAAAGGGAGAGGAGGAAGTCAGTCACATAGAACATAACAATCCACTGGGACATAAGGTCACATCTAGTAGTGTAACAAAAGAAATGATTCCAATCAGGTTGTTTTGAAGTGAAATAGCTTGTGCCCTAGTAGAGACTAGTCAGTTCCATGACAATGGCCAACTCACTAATTCAATAAAAAGTAATGAAAGAATTTATTTCCAATTTTTTTTTCTTCCTTACTGCTGCTACTTAGTGATTCTTCTCTGCTGTTGACCAAGCACGGCAATGGACCAAAATAAATTAATAGAAATACCCCTCCCTGCCATCCTTGTATACATTTTACATTTGTATACATTAACATAAAACTGAAAATGGAAGAACTGTATTGCGATATTTCTTTATGATATATATGAGATATATATGATTTGTGATATATTCTTTATGATATTATATTATGATATTTCTTGATTTCCTTTGTCTTAAATATAGTTCCATCATTTATTCCTGCATTGCTTAAAGTTTATGTAATGCTATTGTATTAATACTTACACATTCATTTTCCATGTAGTCATGACAAAATGCAAGGCAAAAGGTCAAACAATACAAAATATAATTGCAGTCTTGTAAGAATAAAAAAGTAAGACAATTAAAAAAGTCCATCTCCTAGCACAAATTATGTAGATTGTAACATTTTCTCACAGGAAAAACCTGTGAAATAAAGAATTTCTATCAATATGACCCACAGAAAATTTAGACTAACAACCAAAGGAATTTTAATTTTTTATGTTATGCGGATATATGTATAGATGGCTACAGAAAATGTATAGAAATTTAGGATAGGTATTTTTAAAAGCTCCTTTATTTTTGTTTGTTCTCTTTGTTTGTAAACACCGTGTGATTCCACTTGCTATAAAACCAGACATTCTCCTGAATATCCTTTAGGCATATATGTATACACATGTGTGTATATGGGTATGTGATGAGTGATAAACTGTTGGAAAATGAAGGGGTATGCAGGTGTTGAAACTGGTGGATTTGATGGAAAAAGCAGGAATTATGCTGACTTATCTGTGGTTCTTTGATAGACATGGAATGAGACAGATAAAACATTGTGCTGTTAGTTTAGTGGAAGGCAGAATAACAGCAAGACATTATAATCAACAGGACATAATCACAGTCTAAACAAGTTCATGCCAAAAAAGAGAGTAAAAATAAATTAAGGGATGTAAATTCTAGTAATTAGAACTCATAGGATGCTTAAAATCCAATACAAATGGGAGACGGAACAGAAAGATGTAATCCTGTTAAACAGTCTTTAAATAAGAAGAACAGTTGAAACTTGGTAAAGGAGCAATCAATGGCAATCATTAGCACATTTCACTTGTACTGCACGTTAGTGTAGCCCAGGAAATAGTATTCCTTACAGGGAGGGTTGGTTTTTTTAATTGGTTGGTTGGTTGGTTGGTGGTGGTGGGTTTTTTTAATGGAAAAGATACTGTTGCTCAGTGCATTTGGGCTACCAATTCATTTATGTTATTACTAGTAGTCTCTGGATTTCTCCCTTCCCTGATGCCCACGTCATGCACAGAGAACAGAAAAATGTTGATAATAATATGAAACTGGAATGTTCTTTGCATCTGAAAGAAGTCTTGGAAACCTTAAGTCACCAAGTTGAGTTAGCAACTTAGTCTCACTTCTTGCTCTCTTTGTTTGCCTGTGAGTCAGGGAAATACAGATTGTTTCTGAGTGTCAGAGCACAACCTACATGAGACTTGTTATGATAAAGCAGTGCTTCAGGATTTAATCAAAGATTCTAAAAAAGCAGGCTAGGTTGATACAACAATAATAGAAAATTACCTGTGTATAAATTTTTGAAAGTGCATCTGTTTTGTAGACACTATTTTAGGAGGTGTATCACTTACTAGACATTGCACAAACATTATTTTTGACACAGAATTGGAGGTTTAAATGCTGAAAAGAACTGGCAATTCCGTTCCAGTTCAAAATAACTCTTTTCTACCATCACTAGAACTAGAATTCTTCATACAGACACACTTTCTTGAATAAAAGAATATAATTCCCCATGATTTTTAAAAGTTCTTCCTGTTTTCCTATCTATCAAAAGGCTTTGCAAGGAAAAAGTGCTACTAAATACCTTAATTGACAGCTATGAATATCTCTGATGGAAATCTGATAAATCTTGACAGAAGGGTCTTTCTATAGTCAAGAACATTCCTTCCATTCTCTTTTAACTGGGAAGAATGAGCCCATTGATTAGGTCAGGAAAAACAAATTTTCATGCATGTCAGAACACCTCTGACATCATGATCTCTGTGATCATACACCTGAAGTTTAAGACTAGACCACACACAGGGTAGCAAAGCTGTTTTAAATTTAAATTTCAATCCAGTCACAAGAACTGTGTTGTCATACCAGTAGAAAAATTCAGACAGGTATTTAAGATCGGATAAACTGGTACAGCTTGTATGGTAACCAACAATGTACAGCTTTAATGAGATGAAAGATTTGAAAGGGTTATTTGCAAACTGTCTAATAATAAGTAATTTTAGATGTCTCAAGGCCAGTCATAGAGAGAATTCAGTTTATAGTTTTATAATCTTCATGACATGGTGCCCTCCAGCAAGCACAGAATGGGTCCTATTTCAGTTGTTTTAAAAGACCTGCATGTATCAGAATAAAGTTGGTCTCAGCATGTTAAAACAGCATGAAATACATTCCCTTGCAAATTGTTTACAGAAAAAATGTGTTTATGGAAATGTATCACTGATTAAAATTACTAAAGGTAAAAGACTCTCTCTGAGTCTTTTAATTGTATTTCTTCCTAGAGGGTGGCTAGTAAGGATGCTATTCTCAACTCCCACTATGAAAAATAATAATAAAGTATTCTTTTTCTTTGAACTACTATTTTCCCTAATTATTTTGAAAATTTTGGTTTTTAAAAAGCTAATGGCTCCCTTGGTGAAAAAAAGCAAACTCTACTCCTGGAATTTAGGTCTTGTGAACAGGCACAGATCTTTTATACCTTGAAAACATTTTATCTTGAAAAACACCTTTGTAAAATAGATAACTTGATTCTGAATATGATTGTTTATGCTCACTCACTATTGAGAATGAACATGGAAACTCAAGTAATGTGAAATCAACAGATCAGACTTTCAGGAAAAGTAATAAGGAAAGTAAATTGCGACCTCAAAAATATTCCTATATCAGTTGGTGAAAATGTTTTCAGTTACTGTAAAAAAGCTTCTGTGTTTGAAACAAGTAATTTTCGCAATAAGTGAAATGAAAACTTTCTTAATTTTAAAATTTCTTCTTCTCTTAATTTAAACTGTCATAAATGACAAGTAGGTAATTACCTTAATGTAATGCAATTAGATGGAAGTTCAAAGATTCAGATTGGAATAGTGTCACTGCTGCCATTACTTTTCTGCATATCACCTCAGAACTACAGGGTTATTCATTATATGCTAAACATTGTATGTGTTTTTTGTTTCTTAATCTGTGTTATCAAAGCAATAGCAGAAGTAGGGTTTGCTCAAGGTTCACTTTAGGAGTAAAAACAGTATAAAAACCATTAAAAAATACTTGCAATAAAGTGACTGAACTACGAACTTTTTTCATTAGAAATATTTGATTTTCAAATTTCTAAATGAAAAACCTATTTTCCTCAAAATAATCATTTTTGACTGCATTGAATTTCACCCAGAGACAAAAACTTCAAAAAGATCTGTTTCAAATGATTTTCACTTAGCTTTCAGATGGGGAAAAAAAGCCACAAAAATCAGTTATTTTCACAGCTGTATGAACAGACTGTCTTTTAAAGCTGTTTGTATTCTTCACACTTACTTTTTCTTAAGTGCCTGAATCTTCTGTGGAGAACAGGACTAGGTATGGGGAGGTTATGCAATATGACTGTTAAAGGAAATAGAGGTTTTGCCCTGATGTAAAAAGTAAATAAATAAGTAATGCTGGCAGCCAGAATTCCTTAACATCTTCAGACACAGACAAAATCTGTTATCTGAGTTTGGAGGAGCAGCATTATTGCAAACATCTTATATTCTCAGTGCTAAGACATTTACAGGAAAACTACTAAATATACAAGATTACAAGTTCGCTGAATCAGAAGAACCTCAGCTTTTGGTATGATTAAGTTTTAATTGTATTTTTCCTTAGGGATCACTAGTAGCTAATAAGCTGATGAAAATAGGACTTTAAATAGCAGGAGTAGTAAAAGTCACTCCATGCACCATGTTTTGATATGCTTGGCTGCCTAAGGCATCCTACTGCCTGCAGTTTCAAGAATTTGGTTTTCATCAATGAAAAATCTATTTAAAAAACCCTTAAGAAATTTTTATTTTTTAAATGACAGCTGGTTCAGAACATCATGTACCTTTTGTGAATCTCAGAGATGCTGGTACCCTGTCTTCTAACTTTTACTGCCATTTATTTGTTAGAAACAGTTTGTGAGTCACAAATTCTGAATCAGATACTTCTCAAATTTGATTATATGCATCTCACTGATAACAGTGATTGCAGTGATAGCAGTGAATAGGGATTGCAGCCATAAGCATTTAGAGTATTTTATAACCTTATAGTGTCTTGCTTCATTTTGTACAACTATTAGGTCTTTCTGCTAATGAGTACAAATTTGTTCCCATCTTTTTCTTAGCTGTATCAGGCAACTCTGGACTGCAGAATATGTATCTTCCAGAAAAATGAGCAAGGGGGGCTACTCAGGTACATCCATCTACAAAGTATGTGTCAGATCAAAGATGGAGGCATCATTCTGCAAGCAAAAACAGTAGAACATAACCAAACCCCAGATCTGTGCCATAAAGCAGAAAGACATTTAACTCTTTTCTCCCAATAATATACTTTGTTTCCCCTATTTCTAGGGGCTTCTAAATGGAGTTAGTTAAAAACATGACAGCTAACACAAAGGAATTCTGTACTGTCCTGGTTGATGATTAACTACATTATAAACTGCCATTAAAATTGACTTGAAAGTCTTCATTTATTCTTTCTACATATCCTAACTAATATCTCCTTTTCAAATCCATCTCAGGCCTTCATTCATTGATAAGGTTTTTACTTTGGATGGTCAGAAAAAAAAATCTTACTGCTTAATTTGAGAGTGTGTAATTGCATTCCCGTAACTATATTTTTGTAACTGAAAATATTGAACACACAATCTTGTACGCACAATCACTTAAAAAGAATACATATTTTGTAATGTCCATGAAAATATATCCATTTCATTGAGGAACATGGCATTAATAAAGAAGGACATCTTCAAAATAATCAAAGAGTTGAATAATAAGATTGCACTACAATTGTAATTAATCAGTTACTTGACATAAGGCTTCTTTATCCTCATAAAAATTCAGTTTTATCAGAAAATTGATACTGGCCTATAACAACTGAGATGCAGAGGAATGACTTATGGAACACCAAGACTAAGAATTTATTAAGCACAGAGAAAAATTGAGCATTAATATACTGAGCTTCAGAATTAACTAAATCCTATGGACTTGCCGGGCCCCAAGACAGTCTAACAGGTGCAACAATTATGTATGGCATAACTTGAGAGACATACTAGCCACTCATCTGTGAGCTCAGCAGTTTTGATGAGAGAATTAACAGTTAATTAACAAATATTAAGATCCCAGCTTGTCAAGTAAAATTAAACTCAAGGGAAGATGCATGTCTGCCCATGAGAAGCTAAGCTATCAAAACTAAACCAGGTCAGAACTAGTAAATGAATTTTGGAAACAGTGAAAGGAATATTTCTGCTGTTTAATTTTTGGTGGTTCAAAATACTCCACGAGAGCTCAGGTAATCTTTTTCTCTGAAGTCTCTGAGATACAGAAGGCTCACGGATATGCTATTTTGTAAAAGTCCAGGGATTCCGCATTACTTCTGAGCTTCCATATGAGGTGGCCTTCTTTCCCTTACGACTCCATTGCATTTGACATCTTCCCGATTTCACTGTAATAGTGAAAGGATGTGAAGGACAATTCTACTTCTTGAGAAAATTAGACTTTATGAAGAACCTCCATATCACAATTGCTGCCCTATGCAAATGCCAAGAAAATAAATTTCCTTAGGCTGAAGGTAGAAGGGGTGTTTTCACAGATATAACAGGATTTGCCTATGTGTATTTCCCTTAGTGAGCAGATCCGTGCATAACAGTGTATGAAGACACACACAGTGTGCACACAACAGCATGAAGGTGCACACTCCTACACGAAATTCCTGCACTGCGTAAGACTGAAGCCGACACTTGTAAATGAGAAAGCAAAGTTGATGAGCTGATTTCCACATGCAAGCAAGAACACTAAACTTTCTGAATAAATATGTTCTTTTCAGCTTTCACTTCTAAATTCAGGGATTTGACAGTTTAATTATCTGAAATAAACTCTTAGCACCTGAAAACTCTAGGAGCTGTGCACGCATCCTCAATGTATTAAATATTTTTCTCTGGAATGAATACTGAAATCAAAGTAAAATCCAGCAGACAGTTTGCTTTATTTGATCTAGCCAGGATTTTCTTTTAGTTTGTAGTGAGATGGTTTTTCCATTTCTCAAGTTGGACATCTGAACAAACTCTGTTTTGATTTTTAAGAAACGGTATGTATGAAATAGATCCACAAAAAAATGACAAAAAAAACTTATCTTAAAAAACATTATGTAAATCTATGTCCATTGGCTACTATTTTTATTATTGCCACTGACAGTGACACAAATCCCAGCTCATAATGAAGAAAAAGCCTCAGTACTGGGGCAAGCAATCAGCTGAAAAACAGTGATGATTTTTATATGCTTCCACAATGAACTGAGTTGCAGCTTGCCTGCTTCTCTGAAGTAAGTGTTCCTTCTGAAGATAATTCAGAAGACTGAAAATGTGTAAAACAGTGACCAAAAAAAATACCACACTGAATTCTTTTGTGGGTTCTTCTCAATACTTTCAGAACAGTGTACAACAACTCTGTTTTAAGTCCCATTAAGATGTGATAAATAAATGTGTTTCTTTACTAGATACTTGGTTCTTTGATATTCAGCAATTAAATAGCACAATAATATGTAATAAACAATATGTAAATAATTATATAACATTATGTAAACAATGTACCATACCACTTGCAAGATCACAAGATTCTTAAATTCACTCTCAATCTGTGTAATCCGGGGGGAGGAGGGAGGCGGGGGGCATGAGAGGGAAGAAGTATTACCAAATGATTTACTGAGCCAGAGAAACCTTCTCATTCAAATGACAAGAAATCTTTAGTCTCACATTCTCATCAAGAAAAGCCTTAAACACTTCTTTATTGAAATGCCTCAGAACAAGGCTTTAGGTTTTAGTCAGATAGAAGGATTGCCAGCTTGTTCAAAATTCTCTCTGATTTCAACTTGACTGGCTCAAAATGATGCCATGCTGCCTTTTATGTGAATGTTTATGTCTGAAAGCAGCTACAGCAAAAATTCTACTATACTATTTGAAAGGAATATCTTTAAGCAAAATAACAAGAGAAGAACACATATGACTACATTTTAGTTTTTTTTTTTTCTTTTAGACACTTTGTATACACCTCAGTCTTTGAAATAAGTTTCTATTGTATGTGTTTAAATACCCCGTATTTCAGGACAGCAAAGTTAAACCTCATCAGTTCTGAAGTTTGGCAAAATAGTTCATCAAGCATGCTGATAAAAATATCACCTATTTCTGCTTCAATAACTGTTCTCAGACAAAGAACTTAAGGTAAACTGAGTGAAAAAAAGAGGTGTCACAGAAGAGAGATAATGAATGAGACACGAAACAGGACAACATGCTGCAGCCTTAATAAAGTATCAGAAGCTACTGAAGGAAAGATCTTATTCCAGTCCCTCCTCCCAAAACTAAGCAATGACAGAGCCAAACAGAATATTTGGAATAAATGAATACATTATTGCAACACAGAGAAAATTTAAGATGAACCCTTCTTCTTTGTCCTGTTTTCTTTGTTTCCCAAACAAGATTCAGTGTGAAAGATGAGGAGACAGGCTGGTTGTATGGAAAGGAAAAATGCATATGCACTCTCTCTATTCACTGAAACTGAAAACTTAGGATAGAGATTTCCTGCTGCTGAGGAAGATGCCATCAATTCATAGGGGGAAAAAATTATACAGCAGCTTTTTCATTTGTGTTAGATGAACACTGTCAGATACTGAGCACAGAACAGACAAGCTTCTAGGTGCCACTGTAGTGAGCATGTTGCAACATATATATAAAATATATTATATATAATTTAATAAATTATAATAAAATAATAATATTTTTTTATATATAAAATGTTATCAGTAGAAGTTCCAGGATCCTTAACTCAAAGTATATTTCATATAGATGTAAAATAAAAAGACATATATACACACACACACACACACACAAAATAAGAATACAGTCAGTTTAAAACACACATTGACTTTCTGGACTTAGTTTTACTTAGAGGTAGATGTTCCACATTTATATGAGCAAATCTTATTTGCTTATGGCTTTTTTCCTTCCTTTGCTGAACCTTTTTGCTCTCCGGGTCTCACAGGCAGCCTGTATTTCACAAAAGTACTTATTTGACCTAGGCCACACTTCTCTCATTTTAAAGTTTTAGTTTCCTTAGTGATGTAGCCATTTTCACATCCTTTTCTTTTACCAGGCAGCTTCTAGTATGAAAGTGCAATTCAGTCTCCAGAATGTCAATAATGGAGCCAGGTAGTGCTGCAGCTTTACATACAGGAATGCTGTTTCAGCTGATACAGTGGTAATTATGAGTCCACACAGGAAAGTGTATTTATTAGCTTTATCATTCAATTGTGTGAGATTAGGAATGGAAAACATTTAGTGAATTATTTTCTATTCCTGTGAAAATAAGCATGTAAGGATTTGGTGCATTTTTTCTACACTTTTTTTTTTTTTTAATGTTTACATTTTCATTTTAATTGGGAAACAGTATCTGATATGGACAATACCGACAAACTCTTAAAGGCTACTTACAGCCAAGAAAACTTTAATTTTCTATTAAAAACCTTTTGCTGTTGCTTAGCACACATATTCTTCTGTTCAGAATAGAGACAGTTCAGAAAAAATTATTCTTATAGATTATTTTAGATGAGGGCTTTATATTTTGTGGGAAAATATATTCCTGAAGCAATAGGCAATAACAGAGGTGTATACAATTTTGTATTGGAAAGTAGTCATGTAGTTCAGGCTTCTGCTTTTTTAAATTGCATTTTTGAATGTATGTCATAAAAATACAGTCCTACTTTTTAAAATACACAAATCCATAGAAAATTCAAAATACTTATACAGAAATATTTTAAAATGCAAGTCTGTTTGGACAGCTTTTGTATTACATCTTATCTAAAAATAACTTTATAACTAAACTAATAAACACTCTTTGAATTATCTGGGGGAAAATGGACTTTTGTTAACAGAGGAATAATTCCTGAAAAGTAACTACTGTGCTGTTAGAACTTTCCTAGGCTTGCCAGTGTAGGCATCTGTCATATGAGTTTCCCCTTGCTACCCAACAAATGGCCTGAACTTAATTCAGGAGGGAATATCCAAGCTGTCAAGTCACACAGAATCTATTTATGATCACCAAGAAAATGAACAGATATATGCAGAAGGCTTTACATATTTTCCCAGTGAAAGCACAGTAATGTCAAAAGTTTAAATATTAAAGGATTTTTTTCTCTTTGCATGTAAACCATAAGAAAGAATGTTTCACAATCTCTGAATGAAAACAGTAACATGGTGAGGAAAAAAAAAATGGGACTTCCTCGTATTTTTAATAATTCAAGTATGATTTCTGACACTAGCAGAGGTGTTATTCTTGACCAGATTTACTCAGAAGCAAATAAGAATTTATAGGAATGTTTTGCAATAAATATAATACAGCAAGATTATAAATTTTGACAATTAAGAAGGAACATTTTAATTCAGTTTTAGTATGTGTAAGAAGAATAACATAATAAAAAAAAATACAATTTTACAGATTTATCATGTAGGTTTTAACACATATAGCATTGAGGAATTATATAAAAATAGGTATGTCCTTCAACAAATAAATAAGCTAACAACATAATGCAACAAACAAACAAACAAAACCCACAAATACAAACAGAAAACCCCAAACAAACAAAACGTGCACAATCACAGTTAAATGCAAGGTTCAATATTTCCATTTAGAAAGTGAGAATTTAAATCTATGAATTTGGATAGATTCACAAAAAAGCATAGAGAGTTGTTTAGCTCTTACGCTTATAAACTAAAATTTGACCCCATACTAACAAGCACCTTTAAAAACAAACTTTTCTATGCCTGTAATATGTAAACATGGGTTGTTTCAGGTTTGGGTGACATCTGTGAAAACTGTTTTGAAGTAAGGATTTAAGTACCTTTATAATTCTTGCAAATAATTATTTAGTAATTTCTACTATCAACATTTTTTCTTCAATATCAATGTATTAAACATTTGACTCACTTTCATGAAGAATGAAGTAAGCACTAACTGCAAAATCAGTAGTTATCTAGATTTCAGTGTCCTACTTATATCTTTGTGGAAATAAAACATGGCACCAAGTAATCCTATGTACTTAACTACGTATTCATAAAAGATAAAATTCAATTGAAATCTAATGATTTTGCATTTTAAGGTATAAAATCTTGGGAACTGAAAAGAACTATTTCTCTAAAGCTTCAAAGTACTAATCAGATATACTAAACAAATCACCAAGGTTGAGGGCATCCTATTGAATGTAGCACAAATCCTAATTCCAAAGATGGACTTAAGCACAGCAAAAAGCCATCTTAGTTAAGAAAATGGATAAACAATAATGATATATTGGCATTTACAACTAGAAGCATAATACTGGTTAAGACAGATTAATGCTTTGAAGTAGTATGGCAAATATGCTTTCTTAGGATGTGTTTCTCAGCTCTTTATAGATTGCTAGACTTGGAGATGTCAAACAAAAAAATAAAACAAATAAAAATATAAAAATATAATAGGAAATAAAAAGGAGCACTTAGAAAATAATTGTGTGCTGCTGATTCTAATTGTGTTCTTTAAAGAATATCTAAGCTCAGAAAAAGAAATATTCTTGTCACAGGTGACAAATCTGGAGAGATCAAATCCACTGAAATAAAAGCAATGCTAGCTTTAGTGCTGAGAGATATGACAGAATGTCCTCAAAGAACACAAAATGTAAAACAAAAATCTAGCAAACCTATTTATTCCTTCAGTGCAAGAACACAGAGACACCTTGATTACACACATAGTACTAAGTGTTTAATTGGAATGTTAACCTTTCTCACATTTATTATTATTAACCTGTGATACTCATAGCCATGGAACATTTCAAAATAGCTACAAAAGAAAATGAGAGCTAAGAATAATTTCTACAGAAGTAGATTGTACCAGCCAATTCATTCTATCATACATAGGCAACACATAATAGGGGTTTTTGACAGAAATAATGGAGAATTTAATTCCTTTAGGGGAATTATCACTGACTAGATGTCAATGGAGGAATTAGACCCGCCTTCTATGTCACTAAACAACTAATCACTTCTACCCTGTTGTGGTTTAACGCCAGTCAGCAAGTAAGGCTCATGCAGTGGGTCACTCAGTCCCCCATGAGTGAGACTGGGGAGAGGATCAGAAGGGTGAAAGCTGAAAAACTCATGGGTTGAGATAAAGATAGTTTAATAAGAAAAGCAGAAACCACGCAAACAAGTAAAAGAAGGATTTAATTCTCTGCTTCCCATGGGCAAGCAGTAGTTCAGCCACCTCCAGGAGAGCAGGGCCCCATCACATGTAAGGGTTACTTTGGAAAACAAATGCCATCACTCCAAATGTGTCTCCACTTTCTCCTTCTTCTCTCCACTTTATATACTGAGCATGATCTCTGGAATATCCCTTTGGTCACTTGGGGCCACCTGTCCCAGCTGTGCCTCCTCCCAACTTCCCACGTATTCCCAACTTCCTTGGCAGTGTGGCAGCACAAAAAGAAAAAGGCCTTTGCTCTGTGTAATCACTGCTCAGCAATAACAAAAACATATCTGTATTCTCCACTTGCTTTCAGCACAAATGCAAAGCACAGCCTCATAATAGCCACTGTGAAGACAACAAATTCTACCCCTCCTGAAAACGGCACATTCCACCCCATATTCCATACCATTTACATCATTCTCTGGTCCCATACTATTCAATACAACTAAATTGACCACCACTACTCTTCCCATTCTTTGACACAGATATCATTTCCTTAGCCTATGGACCACACTTGAAAGATGTCCATAAATTATCCACAAAATGTCTGTTGAATTAATTTAATCCATGACTTTGGGCTCCATTTGTTCTGGTGGTCACTCAAGATAGGAGTGGTGGTGTGTGCGGAGTTATTGGGCTTAAGTCAGGTCATTGTTGCACTGCAACTGCTTCTTGTGAGCTTCTCCTCCATTGGTTCAGGTGGTTCCTTTTATAGTAATTCCTGAAACATACAACTCAAACGATGGTTTATAACAATTTAAAGGCAGATATATTACAATCTAAACCCCCGGTCCTTTTAGGCCAGGTTGTCTGGTTTAATAATACAATGAACTCCTCCTTTTGTCTCCAGCCAGGGGACAAACAAGGGGTTCCTGCTATAGGGCACCATTAGTATAGTCCACATCATGGTCCTCCATGGGCTGAAGGGGGACAGAGTGTTTCATTATCATCTTCACCATAGGCTGCAAGGGAATCTTTGCTTCCTCTCCTCCAGTGTGGGGTCCCACCCATGGAGACAGTCCTCTTTGAACTTCTCCAATCTGGGTCCTTCCCATGGGCTACAGTTCTTCACAAGCTGTTCCAGTGTGGGTCCCCAGTGGGGTCACAAGTCCGGCCAGCAATACTGCTCCCATCTCATGGGGTCATATCCTTCCTTCTGGCATCCACCTGCTCCAGCATGGGCTCCTCCATGGGCTGCAGGTGGACCTCTGCTCCGTCATGGACTCATTCACATGTTACAGTCTCTTCAACTCTAGTTCACATTGGAGTCACAGCCTGTCCAGTACAGCAACACAGAAACAGCAGCAATACTTTGGCCACCTGCCAGCCCAGGCACATGGCCATGGCTGTTATCAAAACATTCCCAGGCACAATTCATTGAGGTGATGAGCAGTATAGCACTACAGCAAGGAGTAAAAGCAAAAAATGGCCACTAACAAGCACAATACTCTAATGTACATCGGGAAAGTGAGCCTTATGGCAAGCACTAACAAACATAAACTCAATCTAATATATCCCAATAAAATCTGTTGTTATCTCAAACCCTTTAAGTCCCTGTGTGTGTGCCAAAAAGTGCTGCTGTGGTTTAACCCCAGCGAGCAACCAAGGCTCATGCAGCTGCTCCCACCAGCAAGATCAGGGAGACAACTGGAAGAGTAAAAGCTGGAAAACACATGGATTGAGATAAAGATAGTTTAATAAGAAAAGCAGAAACCACGCAAACAAGTAAACTAAAAGAAGGATTTAATTCTCTGCTTCCCATGGGCAAGCAGTAGTTCAGCCACCTCAGGAGAGCAAGCAAATAGCCCATCACGTGTAAGGGTTACTTAGGAAGACAAATGCCATCACCCCTAATGTCTCCTCCTTCTCTCGATTTTATATAATGAGCATGACCTTATATGGTCTGGTATATCCCTTTGGTCACTTGGGGTCACCTGTCCCAGCTGTGTCTCCTCCCAGCCACCCACACACCCTCAACTTCCTTGGCAGTGTGGCAGCACAAAAAGCAAAAAAGGCAAGTGTAATCACTGCTCAGCAATAACAAAAACATCTCTGTATTCTCCACCCTGTGTTCAACATAAATCCAATGCACAGCCCCATACTAGCTACTGTGAGGACAATTAATTCTACCCCAGCTGAAACCACCACATACACTGATCAATGAATTCAGTGGGGTCTGCAGTGGATCTAGCAGTTTTTATGCTCTCTTATTGTGACTGGTTCCCCTCTGTTCACTCATTGTAAATTGAAGTATCTGGAAATTGATAGTATTGATAGTAAATTGAAGTATTGGAAAAGCAAAACAACTCTTCCCTACTTTACAAGAAAAAGAAAACAAAACATACAAACAACAAAACCAAAGCAAAACAAAACAACTACCACCAACTACTACAAATTAGAATCTGACAGAAATTTGTATCTGAGTTTAACTGATTCTTGGTAAATTTGGCAGTCTTACACATTACTTTGAATGTGTATTACACAATACTTTGAAGTATCTGATGCTGGAAATATGTCAGAAGTAGACTCTAGGATGATGAGCCATGGGGCTCATCACTTGATGTTTACATCTGAGCTATAGATCGGTATAATCATTAAAATACAACAGGTAAAATATATTTACCTGCTTTGAGAACTGTTCACAGGGAAAGAACTTTGATCTGGGATGTAAATATTCTTGTAATGAAATGTAAATATTCATGAAAATGACAGGCCACCTTTAACAACCACTTAATTGGAGAAGATACCAGATCTTTGAAAAAACGTTTGTTTTTTTCCTAAATACCTTGAGGACTGCAAACTGATCTATGCAATGGAAAAGTCTAAGCAAGTTCTGATAGTGTAAGGGAAGTACCTATGCTTGTTCTGGCTACAGAAAAGGTGATAAGACTTTCTCAATACTTGTATTAGAAGTGTATTCAGAGTATATTCTCTTCTTTTGTTAAAAAAGGCACATAATCTTATCAACAACAGTATAGCACTGTTGCAAAGGAATAATCAATAGGATATGAAGAGAGATCAGGCTGCAGTCTTTACTGAATAGGTATATATATACATTAGTTCACACTGCAGTTACCAATACAGTAGCAGTGGTACTCCAACTGTTTTAAATTTGGAAATTCCCATTAAAACACTTCCCCATGCCCTCTTCTGTCTGCTATCCACAGAGTAATAAAAGAGGCAGACCATATTCCTAATTCTCAGTTTCTCTAAAGTGATGTAGCCCAGAAGTAATATAAAAAGCCCAGAAGTAATATAAGATTTTGCGATGGACAGTGATGGGAGAGAGTTTTGAATAAGCATACAAATGTCTTAAAGAATAACAGTTTCAGGTGAGAAATTTTTTTTTTTTTTTTTTCTGGCACAACTGTCTCCGTAAAATTACACAATAAGAATTCCAAGTAGAATCCCTTGCAATGAACTGGAAGAGTGCTTCACAGACTGTAATTAAGTAAGGATTCAGAGTTGGACTTCTCACTGACTGTAATTTTTCTAGACACTTCAGGAAGTGCACAGTATTTATCAAAAGAGTGAAAGGAGCTCCAGGTGGCTGCATGGCAAATGTCAAATACAAGAAAATTCATGGGAAAGCCTCTCTCTCTGTTTGAATTGCAGCCAAGTGGACCTTTCATAAGAAAGGAGTTAGTATTTTGATGATATTCTTTTACACACCAGATGTCTTTGAGAGGGGACTGGCAGTTCCTTGAGTCTTTCAGCTTCTGATGAGAAAAGACTCTTTTAAGGTCATGTCCTCATTACAACATCTAATTTTCAGAGATTTGTTTCCAGAGATGAAGTGTGAAGTTTAAGAATGAATAGAGGCAAGTTAACTTCCTTTGGTACATGAAAGTCAGAACTGTCTTTAGGTAAAAGCTTCTGATGGATCCTACCACTTGTCCTTATGGAAAACTGTGCACTACAAGAGTTTGAATCTCAGCTGTCCTTGCTGCAGAGAAGGGATCATAAAGACTGTTTTCAGGGATAAATACAGAAGACAGCATCAGAAAGATTCAAAAGGCTGTCATATCAAGATAAAGGACATGAACAGTTTGTTTCTGACAACAGGCCAACTATTAGTAGCCTAGAATGATTTGCAGAGATTCTTGATGTGAAAACTGAGTGATAGAACATCCTGCAGAGTAAGAGTTGCAAAGCAATCTCCCTTGTGGAAGCAAGGGAATTACTGAATTTCAGTTTAAACATTTAGATTCTTACATTTTAAATAAGGATTCAGCATGAACCACTTTCTTTGCAAATATATATAAGGTTGTTGCCTTGAAACTCCTCTTACCTCTTATAGAACTAAGTTCTATAGTCTCTAACTACAGTTAAGATTGTATCTAGCCTGAAATGTATATGGTGAAAAGAGTTTCTGAGAAGACGGCATGTTCAGAAATTGGGTAGCTGTGGGCTACACTACACAAAGCCTGTTTGACAGATATGCTAGGCTTCCATGGGCAGGGGAATTTTGACTGGCCAACTGAAAACCTGACGAACATTCGAAAAAGAGAGCAAAATGGCAGTTGCTATAAGTGGGGAGAAGGCAGAGTTCTGTATTGTATTTTTCTACATTTTTTAAATTGAAACCAGACTTGCAGCATTGATAACAGAGATGTCAGGAGACATTTGACACTAACACTTAGTTATTGATAACTGGGATACTGATTGCTTTGCATGGGCAGAATTTATATTGCAAGAGCTATAGCCCATATGGATATAATCTAAGGGGAAATGATTGTTCTTGGTGGGAACACAACATAAGATCTTTATGTAGAGACTGGCTGAACATAGGTCTGTTCTGTGTTAAATGAAGACTTTTTACACAGAATAGCATGTTCTGAGGAAGTGCATTCTCATGGCAACTGCTGCCACAATTGATCACAAAGTGGTGCAAAAGGCATCAATTATACCCCAAAATGGTGTCCTAGAGACCAGTTTACATTAAAGCAGTATAAAATTAAGGTGTTTCCTAAAAACTGGTAGGACACTATCTGAAAAGAACTTATGTGGAATAGTAACTTTCTTGTAATTAGGAGATCCATTTCTAATGTGGAATTGAAATGAATCAAAAAGAAAAGAAAATAAAAATTACATTAGAAAAATATACTTTTTTTTTTTTTTTATAACGCCTGAAAGAAAAAGGGTTAAATTACTTCTTCCTGTAGCAGGAGATTATTGTAGACAGCAAAGAAAGAAAATTTCTATATTTTCTCCTAGCTTAGTCTATCTAACTTTTATATATAGCCCCACAAGAAGCAGGGCTTTATAAAATGACCCGTGCAGGACCCAGGAGAGCACAAACATTTTTGTTTTCAGAGTAATGGTTTTACCTATAAAGGAAAAAGAAATCGTAAGCAATATCCATTAAAAAGTGACATGATTCCAAGCAAAGCTTAAGGAAGAATCAACTCTTCTCTCCCTATGAGGGCTTGTACTTTTTCTGTATTTGAGACCTGAGCTCCACAGTCTGCTCTTCCCCAGGACATACCAACAGAGGAGGGGAAAAACATATGGAATGAGTCCCTCCACTCAATTTCTACATCAGGTATGGTCAGATGATTTAGCGGCTGATGAACAAGCAGCATCCTCATCAGCACTGCTAAATTTTTAGACCATGCATACTGACATAAAAATGTCAAATATGCATGATGCATGCAGGGGGTATATAACATACCCACTGGGATGTTCTTACAAGATTTCCTTTGGAGAAATTTTGTGTCTTAGAAGATCTACAAGGGTGTACTGCTACTAAAGGAAGCTGAGTTTAATACCTGATGCTATGTTTCTTCTTTCCACATGCCCATGACTTAACTAAGGAGTTTTCTGTGGCTTTTGAAGTGACTCAGGTGCCAACATCTCTTCATGTCCTGTTCTAAAGATGGCATGACAGAATTTAGAGAATGGGTCAAGAGAAACCATTAGTTTCCCTGAGTTCTTCAAAGAGACTGGAGCAGGTTTTTGGGGAAGAGGGCTTCAAAGAGTCAAACAGCATCAAAGACACATGTAGAAAGCTAGGAATTCAGTTTGGTTTAAAAGACAAGATAGGAAAGGAAATGTGCCTGACTGACAGAAAAGCAGGTAGCTAATGTAGAATCATCAATGTGCTACAAAGTAGCAGTGGACTAGAACAAACTTCAAGAATCATAAGATGAAAAGCTCTGATCTGGCCAAGCAGTGAGAGGAATTAAGCTGACATTGAAGTTCTGTCCATTATGTGGACAGTATGCAAAGGCACATGGCTATGAAATGTTCCCTAATGGATACAGCTTACATAAAAACTCCACAACATGACTAGGACAGTGCTACCAAGAGTACAGTATCAGCAAAAATATGTACTGTAAAATTTAGCTAATTTATCATCACAGTTGTTTCCTGCAAGAACTTAAATTACTGATATCAAAATGCCATAACCGGTTTATGGCGTGTATAAAAGCAGACCATAAAAAGGCAAGTGTTTGCAATGGCTAGTAGGTTCTCACACTTTTTAAAAATAATTTTTAAAAGTTCTAGAAAAGCAATGTTACCCCTAAATTATGAATTCATTTAAAAAGGGATTAATATAGGTAGGTAGCTTTTATTTTAAGCTGTGTCAGCATCACAAGTAAAGAGGTTTAAGTGTTTTAAAAGATATAAATTCAGAGCTGCAGAAGGTATTAGGGGAAATCAGAAAATGAACTGCAGATACAACTGGTACTATAAGATATTAAATGCCTGTGATAAAGCATGTGTTATATATAAATTTTGCCTACAGTTGCCTGAAAAACAAGTATTTTTGGTCTGGTGAATGTTAATACCTAATTAAGGTGTTCCTACTATATTTGGATTTAATACTTGTTCAGACATTATTATTAAGAAGTGCAAAGTTTTTAGGAGGGTGGCTCAATTTTTCTCAACTGTTAAACATTTTAGGTCTTATTTTTTATTGACTGTCTGAATTACAGTAACGGAAAAGTCACTCAATTTCTGATGCTCTTGTTATGGAGGGTAAAATACCACAAAAAGCAATGTATACTTACTGACCTTTATTTAACAGAGTTCAGTTTGGTGCATACATACAAATTTTACAGCACTTGAAATCAAAGCAAACCCTGTCTTTTTGGTTCTCCAAACAATGTTTGTTCTAATTCTGCAGCAGCTTCATTAAAGGTGTAGTTGCAAGCTTCTAAGTCAGCCAGTGTATGAATGTCAAATCTAAAATCCTCACAGGAAGCACTATAAATACTCCTCCTCATTGACATAAACTTTCTACCCTTAATGGTCTTATCAAGAAAGAAAATGAGTGCCCTGAAGTCAGGTGACAAAGGAAACTCTTTGCAATCAGTGCATTTCTATCTCATGTAATTAACTACAGACTTTTGGGCATATGACATTTTTCACACCTGAAACAGAAAAGAAAACTTTAAGTCGATATGGAAATAAATGGATGAGTTGAACTGAAATATCATTATTAATTAGAACATTTGAGAGACATTGGTAGTGGTACTCCAGAGAGAAACATTCTCAAGGGATAAATATGGTTCCTCTAGGACCACAGCAAACACAAGCTTGCCTTGTGGACAACTGTAAAGAAGTGGAAATACTGTATTTTAGGATCAACCAAATGCCCACATCTATGATTTTTAGTGTATGGTAAAGTAATGAATTACTGTTCCCATTGTTGTCATATGAAAATTCTGTGTGGGTCCATCAAGACCATTAGACTGAAAATTCAGAGAAGTGTTTGTTTTGTGAAATAATGTTTTTTCCCCTTGCTAATGGCTAAATAAATTGCACCTCTCTAGGCAAGTTTAATATGGCTAATAGTTTTTGTTGTTTCCACTTACAGAATCTCCAAGGAAAGCCAGTCTGAACTACAACTTACAGCCTTTGGTAGAAGACAAAGTATGAACTCCAGAAACTGTTTTAAATGAAAATCTCCATCGTAATGTGGTTGTGTTTTTTTTCTTGAACTAAAGACATCTCCGAAGGATTATTTCCTCTCTATAACATTATAGAAACATTTAGGTGAAAAATTACTTTCTTTTCCACCCTCTTCAATCACAAAAATGAGATTAGGGAAAAAAAAAAAAAAAGAAAAGAAGAAACATTTCCCTTTTTTTGTTCACTTTTGCAGGTGGATTGGGTAAATGAAAGAAACTAAATAATTCAAAAACATGCAACTGTGGACATTAACCAAAACAGCCAATTTCTCCCCCAGCAGATTTTTATTGTGTTTTTTATTTCCTTTCAAACTCAAATATTCATCAGGATGGCACTACGGAAACAAGAAACCTTTTATTTCTAATTAGGTGTTTGTATTTCCTGTGTTGTTTTTAGCATAAGGCACAATGGGCGACTTCGATTTTCACTGGAAAAAAGTACTGCATCGAAAACTACCCTTTTAAGGGTTAAAAAGAACTCCTGTCCGTAACATGCATATTATCAGTACTTCTGCTGCTATTTGAAGATATTACATGCCCATGCTTAAAAAAACTGCTGGAAAGGCCCACAAATTAGAGACACAATAGTGACATGTGAGAACAGCCTCTTTTGAGAAAGTCTGCTTTACTGTCTCTAGTAATTTCTCAAGAAGAGTCCACTGCTACTGCAAGAAAACAAGGGTACCTTCTTGTAATATACTAGGGACCCCTTTTTGGGATGTATGGATTGAAACAGTCAATGTGTCCCTAGAGAAATTGAAGAAAAGAATTATCTTTGTTTCACTACATGAAGAAACTGTATTTATCCATGGATGTTCTGATGCCCAAACACTGGAGAGGCTTCATATAGCCTTTCTCTTCACATTTCTGCTTGCCAGGAAACAAGAACAATAAACACTGGTATAATATGAAATTGTATTATAATGAAAATTGAATAATTTAGTTACTTGTATTTAGGTACTACAGCACAGTATTCCTAAAAGTAGTCAAGGAATCTTAAACATGTACATCATAAAGGAAACTCAGTCTTGCAAAGGTTATATAATTTACAAAGGAAATCAGTGATAGAGAAAGCCTGAGCTACTTTATTCATAAGGTTAGAGCATAATACGTTGTTTCTTTTCTGAACTGAAGGTCAATTCGGATTCTGATCAGTTTGAAATTATACTTTAGATACAAATTCTTTAGATTTCATACTCTAGAACTTTTAATATCACTCAATATTATTTAGATGTACTTAAAGTGTTTGGCCTTTTTTTCTTAATTATAAACAAAAATGGTAATTGTGTCCACAAGATTATGGTCAAACTGTAAACATGACAACAATGCAGTTACTGTGTGCCTTTTTCTCTCCCTCTCTGCTCTTTATCCAGTAATACAGTACTGGAAAAATCAAAGAAAATCATTCTGTATCTGAAAGCAGCAACAATATCCAGCTGAGTCAAAAGAAAACTCCATTGCGCTGGTTGGCGGGTAGAGAAAGGCTGCATGTAGGTTGTCTCCACACTGAGTCAAATTTTATTCCGATAGAAAAGAGACAAAAAACCCAGAGACATTTTATCTTTCTTTTGTTCACTCTGAGAGCCTCCAGTTCTCTGCTGTAAGAACATTACACACTGTTCTTTGCTATAAATAATATAAATGCTTTAAAAAAAATTAAATTAGGCTAAAAGACCACAAGAGGCTAGAAGAAAAAGAATAAATTATAGTATTTGGAAAATTTTGAAAATAACTTACAAAGTTAAATGTATCTGTGCTTACATTCCTATTGCCAAATAAGTAATTTATAGATGTAAATGTGGAAAGATGTATTATTTAGTTTTCAGTCATAAAGTTGTTTTGTTGGCAAGTAGAAGACATTACCTGGTAACTAGGTACAAGGAGGAGAAATGACCAAACATACATGGAAACACACCATTATAAAACTGACTTGATAGAGATCTCAAATTATTTCTGTTGAAAGTGAATTAATGCACTTTTTCATTGATCATTTTACCATTACTTTGAAAGTACATATGTCTCCTGAAAAGTAATTTCCTAAATCCATATTGTGAACTGGGATAGATCACTGCTTCAAAACATCTGGTCCGTCAGAAGCACAGAATTGACTTCTTCCAATTGCTGTAGTGGTCAGCAACTGTCACTGTTCTTAAAATAAAGTAATTAATGCCAAAGGAAAAAGAAAAGTGAAGAAAGAAGTAGCAGAGAGTGTAGACAAAACAAGTGTTTTTCTAAACAGAATGACAAGGTGCCTTCTGAGTAATAAAATGCAATACATTAAATTTTCCCAATGGAAATGTTTATGCTCCTATATATATTCTGAATTTTGATCCTTTTTCTCTCCTCTCTACCTAAGTTCTATAGCAAAGCTGTTGCAGCTTGATAGATTTGCTGAATACAGCCACGCCTGCAGATCTGAAAGTCAGAGATAAACATTATGTATGGCTTAATTTTAACCTGGTTTGAACTCAACCAGACTCTTCAACATCTGGAGTAAGTTCTGAAAATTTTAGAAAGATCATTATTTTCTGAAACAGAGAAGCCACATTTTCAAATTACCCTACTATACAAATAACATATAGGAATTTTCCAGCTATGTTTTAGATAATATCACCCACTTATTCACAGAACTGTTAAGAATACTGAGAAACTGTAATTTTGTCATCAAGGAAAGTTCACACATTTTAAAAGGTGATCATTGTATAAATTATGTGTCACAAGCATCAGTAAGGGACTGCTGTGAATTTCAGCAGTAATTGAACATGGCTCTGCTGTCCCAAAGGGTATATATATAATGTGTAAGTCCTCACACACAGTGAATACCATTAGAGCATGAGGTCTGTTTGCCAAGTGTAAGTGATGTGCCAGAGTGTTTTGAGGTCAGAGGAAACTGGGATACCTCTAATTCCAGCTAAAAGCAACCAAAGCTTCCTTCTGGGCCTATCACAGCTCAGGATTTGTGAAGTCCCACTATTCTGGACTGACATTTCCTGAAGGGCTGCAGCAGCATGTGACACAGCTCTGGAAACCTTAAGAATTACTCAAACTTATGTTACATAAGAGAGCAGAAGTTTGTAGGTTGAAGAAGGATGTACTGCCATGTGTACCTCTCTGTCTTAAAAATTATCACTGTTAAAGATAGTTGTGGTTTACTAAACACACTGTAAGACAGTGTAACACATTTTAAGTAGGATTTGTTGATTATGATCTCTAACATTTAACAAACATTTCTCAGTAAATTTCTCCAGACAATTCAGAAATGTCAAAATTTTCAAAAGAAAAAAGCCTACTGCCACACTGGGAAATAAATTTATCAGAATACAAGAAGGTACTTTCAAAATATGATAGTGCTAATATTATTTACTATAACATTATAATAATATATATAACTATAATAATATAATAGTGTTATTACTATTATGATCCATGTTTATTATTAAATATTATAGAAGTTAGGATTAATAAAATTTTCAAAATCAAAGATTCATCAAGAAAAAACATTTCTGACCTTTCCTGTGAACTGAAAGTGCTGTATAAGGGTAAGCATGAAGTAGTGGAGTTTCACTGAAGATCTAAGCCCAATACATCCTGCACTGTTTGCATTCAGTGTGTTTCCACGCAGGGAAAAGAAAACTGCTTAATTTCAGAGATATTTTGACCAGTTTCATAATTTCATAAGGATTATGAGATATTTATAGATAGCAAATAAGGGAATTAAACCTAATGGTTTTCATTAGGTCGAAGCAACAAAAGTACCATAACTAGTTCAAAATATTTTTTTGTAACTGCTGGAAACATAAGTTCCACAAAGTTTCTGAAAGAATATCTTGGTTTAAAATTTCATAGTTGAACCATGACACACATAATTGTTGTAATTAGTGTTCCAATATAAGGAGTTTTAATCTTCTACTTCATTTTATTTACAATATTATGTTCACAATTGTTCAATGGTCTTCTCCAGATTAGACAACTGAAAATCTAAATTAAAAAGACAATGAAAATTTGTTCAAAATCAAAGAAAGCAGGTTGTGCAATTTCATTACACAAAATGGTTGGGGTTATTATGTCAGTTATGTAAACAACTCAAAATGCTCCTAATCTATTTCTTCAATATATTTGTTAATAAACATGCATAGTTTTTCTTAGAGTTTAGATTAATTTATAAAATTGGGGTTTAATCCATAACTTCATAACTAACCGTGTTGATAAAGTACCTGGCTACATACATCCCCAAAGTTGCCATTAAAATTATGAGGAAGGACTGTAAAATATTTAAGGGGACTTTGCAACAGCTACAGCTAAGATACGAAAGCTTTAGCTGTGACATATGAAAAGATTTAGTTCAGTTACCACAAATTTAAAAGAAAATCCTTCAATCAAACAGGAGAGAAGGCACTTTTAACAGAAGCTTTGGACTACCCCTGCCGTTGCTGTTGAAACTACACTGAATGGAACTCTGCTTTTAAAGGTCGTCTTTTACTTGTTTCCTTTTGCAGTCAAAATTAGTAAGCAGAAACAAAAAATAGAACAAATGTGAACTAAAAATAAGGGATTGATTTGCAGCAAAATAAAATGTAATAGCTAAGCAAGAGAAGAGTATTTGCCTTGGAGCAGTATGGTATGCCAGTGAGAAATAGCAGCAGCTCGAGTTGCAGCTCAGAGAGACTTTCACAAATGACACTGGCCCACCTGCTGTATGTCATTTTACAGCAATTCCACAAGCATTTGAATACAATGGAATGCTCATCATCTTCATGTAAAATGCATGACAAAAGTCTCTCCACTTAAATTGCATATTACCATGAGCAGGAATAAGGAAGGTGGGTTTTTTCCACAGTTTGTATAAAAATAAAACAGGTAGAAATCCTACACCTAACTTACTTAACATTGTTTATTTGGTAGGATTTTTGAATATTGGAGAAAAAATGGAAATAGGGAAAAAATATATTCTCAAAGAAAAGAAATAAAAAAAATAAATAAAGTTTAAGGAATATCTTTTAAATGCATAACAAAAATAAACCCTGTTTTACTCTGTGCATATCAAGGGCATCTATTATTAGGAAACGGGGGGCTTGTAGGACCAAAAAAAATTGTGCTTTGAAAAGGAGCATTTCTAGAAGACAAAAATGAAAATTATTAATTGTATTCCTTCATTATGGTAAGGTTCTACAGTTTGCAATCTATTAATAAATCTTAAAACTTTCTTAGATCAGATGAATGAAAAATGGGGACTGTGATGCTAATAAGAACTTTGGAAATGATCAGAGACTGAACCTTAAGTCTATGTGGCAAATGATAGAATGTATAGTAAAGAAATTCCTTGTATTCCCACAAATATGCACAAGGTAAAGATAAAAAAATTGTGATTCAAGAAAGAGGGGTCAAAGAAGACACCTTCCCACTATGGGGTCATGAAGGGAGGGTAAACAAACTTTCACTCAACAAACATCACTACCTTATAAAAATAACTTGCAATCATATTTGATCACAGAGCTAAAGGAAAGTAACAGATGAGGCTGTACAACCCTGTGCAGCCTGTGGAGGTACTATTGCTGCAAGCTATCTGAAATCAAAGTGGCTGCTCTATTTTACACCATTTGAGAAAGTAAAAGTAATTAGCTTCTGAGAAATAAGAATTACTTCACAAAGGTAAAATTAAACACTTCCTCCTTTCTATATTCCTGCTATATTTTATATCAGACAGTGATTGTCTTATATGTGGAATTATTACCATCCATACAGTAGGAGAGAAGATTGCTTCAGTTTTGGCATATAAAGGTATCAATGCTGAATTTTCTGTCTGGATCCTAGACAGTTCCTTCCACACTGCACCTCAGTCCTATATACAAGAGCATTCTACTAAAAGAAAAACTTAACTATTGAACATTACCATTACTTTCTGCATTCTATTTTTTCTATAATTTCAGATAATAGTAATGCAAAGATCCACATCTCAGCTGTCTATGAGAAACAGGCACTTTCTTTAAGACAGCTTTAGACTAATTTGTTCACTTCTGTGGGAGATAAAAGTTTTGATTTTCTCATACAAGATTTTACTTTACAGTAAAGACTTAGCCATTTTGGTATTTAAAAACAACAGAACATAATCGGATTACTGAGAGTTTAGAAGCGCTTTCACATCCCATACTTTACATGCATTTTTAATAACGATTTGTTATTACTGTTCTGTAATATGGAAATCCATATTATTGTTAATATTGCACAAATTCACAGCTAATCACATTATAGTACCAAAGGAACAATTATAGTATGTGAATGTGTATAAAGATTAATATACATATCCTAATAAATCTCAGCTGACCCATTAATGTATAATGGGCCCAAAGGAGGCCTCGTATCCTAAGTATATAAATGGTACATTTCTTTCCCCCTCCCCTCCTTTCTTCATTTTGTTTTATATGTACAAACTGCCATTAAAAGGAAAATTAAGCCATACAAAACCACTCTCAAACATCAAGAGGCTAATCAAAAACACAAACCACTTTCTTTTCTTATTATACTACAAGAATCAGACTAATATTTGACATGCATGTACAATGAGTTGGTTTGTTTTTTTTTTACTCGTCCTTTTGAGAATAAGACTTTTGAAGTACTGGACAGGCATCCACACCACATGCACTCTGGAATGAATAGCTATTACAAGTGGGTTAAGAGAGGAACTTTCAGTTTTAATTGAAAAACATAATAGCTTGTTTTTGGTTCAGTGGGGGGATACCTTCAGCTGTTTCAATTAAATCTTTTGTACCTTAAAAGGAAAGAAAAAAGAGACAAATGATCCTTTTTGTTATGTAAGATATGCCTTACAATATCACTACCTAGTGACAACTCCTTGTCCTCCTGTCACATCCTGTCCCTTAGACCATGCTACAGAAAAGCAATTTTCTGCCTCAAAAGCACTCTATTTTTTAAAAGTTTGTCTCTGGGCAATTTTCAGGTCTACTAGAGCTGCACAACTGTATACAGATGAGAAAGACCCAAAATAGGGCAATTTATTTGATTCTTCCTCTTCAAAACATTTAGCTGAGATTGCATATCCAACAGAGAAACCCCAACAAGAATATTCAGAGATGACCTGCAGTGACACACATCTTTTTTCCACAAAAAATTTGCATTAAACATCTTTTCCAGACTCCTCAGATAGTCTAGATTTGACTTTTGTTTAATATGACCTTTAACACAAACATTTCCCAGGATATTAACAGCTAATTTCTTTTTTAAAGGAGATAGTAAGAACTGGTCAGTTAGATAAAACACTTATGGAGATTTTCAGAAAAAGGAATAGAGTATTTTGTGGGCACTTTTAAAAAAAAAATAAAAAAAAATTGTGCATTAATTTGAATCCAGTTTCTCTCTTGTTAGAAAGTAAAGAACCACTTGGATGGGAAAATACATCCTCCAAGTGTTCAGCTCCTGGTAACTTAGCATTTATCAATGCCTGAAGCTAGTTTGACTTCAGTATTCCCCTGGTACAGCTCTGCTCTAACTCAGTAAGGGCACTTCACAACAGAGCACAGGTCTCGCCTTTATAACCATCCACAAGTTTAAAACTACTTTACCTGTAAGAAAGTTTTTAAGGAATTAGGATAGTGCCAGGATATTGACTTTAGTTTGCTATGAATGTAGCTTTCACTAGTGTATTGTCTGAGGCAAAAAAAAAGTGATAATATTTTTGAGACTTTTCAAGAAGCTGGATAAATTTTCAAATCTGAAAACAAATAAACCATAGGCTCCTCAATCTTCAAAATCACATTCAAATTTTGTATATATAGTTTGGAAAATTTTAAACCAGACTGATAACTCATTTAGCCCTAAAGACATAAATCTATCCATTTAATTTCTCTATTGCTGTCTTTTTTAATTGAAGGATATATACATTTAATTTCAGAGTTTCATGCTGGCATTAAAATCAATTATGTATTAAAAATCACTATTAATATTTGCAACTGAAAATAATCAAGCATAAAGTATATCTATAACCATACATGGTTCTGATTAGTAGATTAGACTCCATCAGCTACAGCATGGATTTTCTTTGCTAATACAATAAATACATTTGATATGAATACATTTTGAATTTTTCTTTACCTGGCATGTGAGTATATTTAAAAATTGACTGAAAAGGTGTTATGATCAAGTTCTTTAAATTATCAGACATATGCCTCTGCCCAAATTAGGGTGCAAAGAGACCATATGCTGAAGTAAATAGTATAGATTTTTATTTATGTATGTAGTAAATGTGAGGTGGAGAGAGATAGAAAGAAATTGCAAAAAAAGAGAGTGAGGGGGAGAGAAAGAGAGTAACAGAGAGACAGAAAAAGTAGAAAAAATATCACCACTGTAGATTCTGAGAGCATCCCAATTGATCCTTTTCTTGTGGTCTTCTCGGTGATGAGAGTCTAAATCTTGACAAAGTGAGGGTTGCATCTGGATCTCCTAAATCCCAGAGTAGTGAGGGAAAAGGCCTGGGTGGTGAAGGAAGAAGTCTGTGCTATTAAGGGAAATCCCATGTGGTGAGGAAAGAAGGCCTTGTTGAACTTCCTGAGGTTTCCATCAACCCACCTCCTAAGCCTGTCAAGGTCCCTCTGATGGCATCCTTTCCCTCCAGCCTGTTGACTGCACTGCACAGCTTGGTGTCAGCAAACTTGCTAAGGGTGCACTGAATACCACTGTCCATGTCACCGACGTAGATATTGAACAGTGTCAATCCAAATACTCACACCTCTGAGGATTGCCACTTGTCACTGGTCTCCACCTGGAAATTAAGCCGCTGACCACAATTTGAGTGCAGACATCCAGCCAACTTTTTATCCACTGAATGGTCTATCCATCAAATGCAGGTCTCTGCGGTTTAGACTCAAGAATGTTGTGTGGGACAGTGTCAAACGCTTTGCACAAGTCCAGGTAGGTGACATCTGTTGTCCTTCCCTTATTCACCACTACTGTAACCCCATCTTAGAAGGCCACCAAATTTGTCAGGCATGATTTGCCTTTAGTGAAGGCATGTTGGTTGTCACCTATCACCTCACTTTCTGTGTGCTTTAGCATATTACCCTCTGGTACAGAAATATATCCACTTCATTTGCATAATTCACTTGATTAGCTTTTGCACCAGAAAAACTACCAGGCTGCTGCATCACACCTACACAATCATGCACTTGACGCTGAAGACAGAATTTGCCTCCTGTTGTGTCTGTCTGAAATTGCCTTTATACTGGCCCACAGATTCTGTGCAGACGCACATAAACTAGACTGTATTGTAGATAAGAGAAATATATCACCAGCAGAATGCAGAATTTTATTGAAGGCAAGTCAGATTTCCAGATATGCTTAAATTCCAGATATGCTTTAAATTAGTGAAGAAGAAATTTGTTGGCATATTGCTGTGGACACATAAGGGAAGAAGACCTTTACAATATAGTTCATTATGTCTGCAAGTGCTAATGTTGCCTTAGCACATCTTGTATTCAATTCCTGAGCTGGCACTGGAAAATGCAGTAATACAACTGTGTATAATGTAACAGAGACAGAGATGAATAAAACTGTACCATGAAAACTTTGAAAGTGGCTGAAGTGGGACACTAAAAGAAGAATATAATTGTTTAAAACTATCTTCATCTCTGATTTCCGCTTTAGACTTCTTGAATATTTAGCAGTGCAAGGAACTCATAAATTGCTGGTTGTTGCCAGTTGGTCACAGCTCATTGATGATTCAAAAGTCCAAGTGCAGACTGATGCTCTATTCATTTCAGTTTTACAGTAATGCTATAGCTATGTCAATCAGAAGTTACCATGAATAAAAGCAACAAACTGGTAATGAAAAATAATTCATTGGCTTTAAAGTCCTCATTTTTGCCTAGTAATTGCATTCTATCTCTTTGTATATTTTCACTATTTTGGTATGGCTTACTAGCATATGTTCAAAATCGGAGAATATTATTTAAGCTAAAGAGTCACAGGAGTTACTTCACAGCAAATCTGACTATTGCCAATCCACTTGGATAAAAGGCATGTAAAGTTTCTGTAATGGAGCCTTATATAGTCAAGGGTCCACAACGCCTTTTAAACCTACTTTTGCAAAGCAAAGAGAAAAGTATGCATAAAAAACCTGTATACTTGACAAAAAGAGATAGAGTACTGATGAAGAAATCTTGCCCCTTATTGAAAGGGGGGGTAAGACATGTCCCTGATGTCCCTGACATGAATCCCTGGATTCCTGTGAAGGAAAGTATACAGTAGGATATAGAAGGTATCTTTTTTGTCTTACTAATTGAAATTAAAAAAAAAAAAAAAAAAGGAAAAAGAGAAAGAGAAGAGAAAGAGAAAAAGAGTATTTCCTTCCAAAGGCTTGTATCTGTAACATGTAAAACCAAATAAAATCCTAATTCTACTTTATGTGAGTTTTAAGTAACTTTTGTAAAGTCAACGTATTCTTTGTTACAAGAAATCAATCTCTTAAGTTGAAAGGTGTTTTTCAAACGACTATTCAGTAAAAAATGCAGGAGCAGTCCTTAAAACTGAGACCAGGGCTTCTCCTTTCTTCTCCATGGAGACTATACTAACCACAAGGCTGCAGTTGTGCTTCTTCTGATCCTTCTATTCCCTTTCATTTTCCAAAGTTTCTCAACATTAGTGATGAATACAGGAGACTTCTCTAAGAATGGTGTCTAGACTGTGTGTCTAGATAGAACTTGTTCAGAAGCTCAACTCTCTTACCACCCTCGTGGTGGGAAGGCCTATGCCTGCCACCAGAGGCACACAGGGATGTGCAAGGACCAGAATTCTGAGATTATGGATGTCAAGTGAGCCAAAGCTTAAGTTTAGCTCTGAATATGGGCACCCTTAACCTGGTGAATGTTCTCACAGTTACTATGCTTCTAGTCAGCTGCAACTCCTGCTCTAAGACACCTCTTTGTAGCCGAAGAACATGAGATTTGTGGCATATCTCTTATCCGCACACTTTAGGGCTGACTCCTTTTAGCATCTTGTGCAGACACTTGTTGCTTAGTTCACAGCACATAATACAGAACTGGGTGCCAGTCCAAGTACCAGATGCTTGAAATCTAAAAGTGATGTTGTCATTCTCTGTGGTACTCATACATGAGTCCCTTATTACAGTCACTATAAAATGATAAAATTCATAGTTTGACAATTCCAAACCTTTAGTTAAATAGGCATCCAATCTGAATCAAAATTAAAATCAGAATCAAATTTCTTACAGACATAAAACAGAAAGCAAAGAAAGAGAAAGAAAAATAGAAAACATATTTATGAAATATCTTTTCTTCCCTCCTCTTGCAGCAGGATATCTGAATAACAACTTTATTTCAACTTTCCTGTGTAACTGTAAGCAAGTAACAAGAATATATGCATAATAACTTCAACCTGGATGTTTGAATAGTAGACCAGACAGCTACAGAATTACCCAAGAGTATTACCACATGAATACCTTATGCTTCCTAAATGCTGTCACTCAGAAGGTTTCTGTCATCTCTGCTGAGCCCTCTCATTTGCTTCCTTTACACAGCAGCTTTCATAGAGGAAATAACACCACCATTCATATTTTAAAGCTTTTCTTGTATTCTAACAAATCATATAATCAAAATTATATTTCTTTAGGAAAGGAGTAACTTATCTTCATGATTTTTATGTGTGCATATAATAGTTTTTTTATTTTGTTGCAATGTATTAAAATTAATTTTAATAGCACATCTGATGAAACACAGCCGTGTTATTCAAGCATTTAACAGCTTTTTTGTGATTTCTATAAGAATATTTTGATGACTCAGAATTACTTATTAACATCTTTCCACTCTGAACATTTCATGTAAACCCAAAGATTACCTCAGTTGGTTAAAGCATGGTGCTAAAATCACAAAGGTTGTAGGTTCAATTGTATGGGCCATTCACTCATCAAGAGCTGGATTCAGTGATCCTTGAGGGTCCCTTCCAACTCAGAATATTCTGTGAAATCTGTGAAATGCTAAACAGTCACTGACTAGTCTTCTCTATTTTTATTGGTTAATAAGACACATGAGCAGTTGGGATGATCTAGCTAAATAATCACTGTAAAATCTCAAGTTATCATCAGTAATACACTTTAATACATTTTCTAAGTTAAAAAATTTGGGCAGGGAGAATTGTTTTGCAATTAGAACAAACAAAAGATCGAAAATGGAATTAAAAACCATAGTATGGTTCATGAAAATCTGCAGTTTAGTTAAAAATCCCCAACATTTTGTCAGAAACTGATAAGGGTTAAGTGGCTTAAAAAATTGGTTAATGTTATGATCATCAAAAGCAAACTGCAAAGAAACAGCTGCTCATCTACGGAAGCTCACCCCTCCCTGAATAAGCCTACTGATTTGGACTGTGAAGGGACCTTGAGATAAGATAAGGTGGTACTGTTGTCCAACTATCCCAGGTTCAGAAGAGCATGCATACCTATAAACTGTGTTTCCAGATAAGGGAAGAGGCTAATAAGAGGCAAATCTCTTATCATGCCAGTGTCCTCCCTTACATGATGACTCAGCTGTAAAAACCCATCCGGGGAGTACAGAGGACATTCACACCTTGCCTGAGCTATTCATCTCAGGTGATGGACCATAATGGCCCATGATTGATTGAACTTCACTAACAGCTGCAACATCTTAGAAGGAGTCAAAGACTCCTAAAATGTCCCATGATCCAGCATTACATCATTCAGGAGTGGTCTTTCTATCTAGCTTCTGCACAATATAAACTCTATGAAGAAGACGAGTCTTTCCCCGCTATTTGGGAGATACAACCAATGAGAAGACCAGAAGAACACCAAACAGGACATTGCAATCTATGGAGTGGTGATATCTTTTTTCTACTTAACCTGTTTCTCTGTTACTGTCACTCTCTCTCTCCCCACCTTATCTTACCCCCCTCTCTCTCTCCTTCCTTGAATACCTCATTTACTATTCAATAAAACCTGTACTATTGACTTTGGCAAATGGTCTTGTTTGCAACTTAATTCAGGGAGAGGCATCTCTAATAATTTTAATAATCAGATTGTAACACATTTGTGAAAAGTCGTTTTTTTTTTTTTTTTTTTGTTGGTTGTTTGGTGTTTTTTTTTTTTAATTGAGTTGTCTCTTACTCCTAATGGCAGCATGAGGATTCCAGCTATTTCTTGTCTTTTATAATGCCTCCATATTTTAGCCTTACTCAAAGTCTGTTCTATCTCTTTTTATTTAGTAATTTTTCAGCTGAGTGATTGTCAGGAGTTAAGCAAATCAGAGAAAACAAAGTTTTACAGATAATTAAGAACCTGTGACTTTCAAGGATGGAGATCCAAATTAATATGCCAAGGGAGAGGAATGTGGGTAGGAGATGGCTGGCCTACTCAGCATTCAGGGAGGTGCAGACTAAGCACAGCTCTATTGTTTCTCAGGCAAAGAAGCTAATAAGAGGAATAGGGCAATCAGGGTTGCAGTTGAAATTGGTGACCTTAGAGTACAAAGAAAACAAGATTTCAAAAGTTCCAGCTCCTGAAGCATCATGTTTCTACTAGCTGGCAGTTTATGTGACTTTTGTATAATTCCAGTTTCATCAGATTCCTAAGATTTTAGACATAAGCAAAATAAAAATTAAGAAAAATGTACATTCTTTTACAGCAAAGTCCTTTACTTAGAGGAGATCAACATTAAGACTAATGATAGTTTATACTTCTGAAAGTTAATGCAGTGCACAAAATCAACTGATATCTGAATTTAGTTGCAAGGAAATGTCCTCATAAAGCTTCATATGTGTTTCCGAGCTACAGGCTTCGAAAGGGTAAACTTGCCTTTAAAAGTTCTGTGTTAGAGCTTGCACCAGATTTTTTACCAAACTCCCAATACATAACTGAGGATTTAAGAAAAACAATGAAATAATCAGAGGTGGATTAATCCCACCTGACACAAAACCAAGAATGTATTTAATCTTTTTCACATAGAGGGATTATTTTTAAGTATCTCTATGCGATACTTATTACATTTATTTACCGATTTACACCTCTTCATTTTATTAAATTAAGCCCTCTTACCCTTTGAAAAATGTCAAATTTGAACAAAATACCAAATATGTGCAAAATGCACTAGGGGCAGCATATTACTGAATCTAGAATCATCTGGTAGATCACACTGAAGTACCTGGTTGTATGAAATTAAACCAGGAAAAAGTAGTATCACAAATTAGTATCATGCTTGTTCATTTCTTTCTAATTACTAATGTGGATATAGTCAAGAGTAAAAAAGGCACCTTTTTTGTCTAATAGATATGCACTGAGAAATGTAATTATTGTATTTGATCCCCTGTGGTCAGATCCTAACTTCTAGAAAGCTGCTGCACTGTAAGTGAGGATAAAGCACTTGCTGTGGTCCTAACAGGACTTATGATCACCCTTTACCTGTTACTGGTACACCAGTTACTGTGATACCCGTTACAAGCATAACAGCTACTCTTGCAAGATCTCAAAAAAAATGTCATTTTAACTTTATGAATTGTGAACTGTATGCCTATACTTGGAATCTTGCATAGAAGGAAGAAAATCTGAGTCTTTTACTGTTGGACTATGTATAGTTCTGTCCTACGCATTTTAAAGGAAAGCAGCTATATATGCAAAATATCATACTATGATCAAACAGCAAGTTATTTCATAAAGCTTCTATAAATCTATGCAGTGTCCTCTAAAGACATAAAAAATGAGCTGACTGACAAATTCAGAATGAAACCACAAAGAAGGCCTATCTCAAAAGCTGAATGCTTTGAAACTCTACCACCCTCCACTCGTTTTTTAAATGGTGTGCAACCTTACTATTATACGTCACCACACTAAATGTTATAGTATGTATTTACAGGTATCGTGATGTTACCAGAGGAAAAGCTGCAGAAAATGTATTCATGCAATATATTTATTTTTAACTGTTATTACAATGATTTCATACCAGACTGAGGACTTATTTCACTTCTGAGATTCACACAAATCCTCAAAACTAAGCCTGATACTGATTTACCCATATACCCAAATGCTACCCCACAAAACAGTAAGAAGCTCCAACTCCGTCATGTAGTTGATTCAGAGACAAAGCAAGAACATTGACAGAGCATAGAAATTTATGCAATTCTACTAAGTTCTTTCTGTCTTCCTTCTCTACTCTGTCCCCTGATTACTAGCAGTCTAGGAAATCAGTGACAATCCTAACATACAGCTAAGGAACTTGTAAATAGGACCACTGTTCACTTTTTAAGCAGTGAGATAGATACACAGAAGATATACCAGCCTTTCCTTTCCCTGAAAGCATTCCATTGATGAAAAGACATTATTTTATTAGGCTGGCGCCATGATAATGCTCCTATTAATATTTCTTTTGAAGATGCTCCAGTCCTTTAAACTGACATACTTCAAGTACACATACGGTTAAGAAAAAAATTTTAAAAGTCAAACATTACTTATCATATAGTCATAAATGATACATCACAGTTCTCTGACTGTAGTCTGAATATGAGATAATTGCAATAACATAGTTAATACTGAATGGCAGCTACCTAAGTGACCCTTTATGTCAGTGTCTTAGTTCTAATACATGTAATCCTTAAATAATTCCCAGTCTTAGATCCTAAGCATATTTACAGCTTCCAAACTGTTCAAGGATAGGTTAAAAACTTTTTGTATCTGAGCATGTACTTTATAAAGTTGTGTATCACAATATTGTAAATATTCCTGAGCTATGGGTGGCTATTTCACTATCTCGTTTCAACACTGAAAATCTCTTAAGCCGTACTGAATATCTCAAGCAGGATAAATCTACTGAGATAGCCTCAAATGACCTGAAAACTTTTTCAGTACTGAACTATGTAATTTAGACAGCCTTATGGAATGACTACAGTTACGACATAATTCCTGGACTGCCCTGTAGTTATCAGAATTTCTGCAGTGATGTGATTTCACCCTAGGCATACTTCCTAAACCAGAAGGATCCCAGAAAAAAGCCTCTAGCTATCTTCCTTAATTCCTACACTTGGGAAAGTTTCATCTTGCCATATTTGGGGTGTTAGGATAAATTTATACCATTCCAGACTATTTAGCCATCAGAAAGTAACAGGCTGAAAGGACTGATTCCTGTTTGCTGTCAGGAAGTATTTATCTGTAAAACAGTATTTTGAAAGTCTAGTTCTTATATTTTGAATAGGTAGCTCATGGTAGTGTTCTATAAATGCTTAAAAGTCTAGAGAAATAAGTGTCATTAAATACCTCAACTTATTATTAAAAAAACCCAAACAAACACAACCAAAACCTGCATATGTGGGGTTTTTTATACCTTGAAAAAATGAAAACCCCTCAGGTCAACACAATTTTTTGCAACAAGTTTCTCTGGGCCAACTGTTTTCCCCATGTGGTCACTCACCAATATTTATGAGGGAAGGTCACTTGGAATGCCACCAGCAGATGAAAAAACAAGAAGAAGGTTTTTCTGTCTTCACTGAGCTGGCTGATTTTGCCAAAATGATAACCGACATTGACATTACACAAGGGAAAAGTTGTCGTAGTCTCACAGTTGCAGCTCAGCTGCAGAAACAAAACAAAAACAGAAATAAAAACATATGTGTACGCTTTTCAAATAAATGTAGTGCCAAAACATTAAAACTCTGATCTCTGGAATATAAATAATGCTTTAATCTTGGCTTTGAAATAGTTATCTCAAATCTACTTTAAAAAAGACCCCTAAGAAATCGAATGTTCTTCTGTAAAATTAATCAATCACTTTGAGGGTTTAGTGGAAAGTAATGGCAATAAACATCTTATGTGCTCAGCTGGTGGTAGAAGGCAGACAAAAATTACAATTCTGACAAAAAAAAGGAAAAGCTGAGATTTGAAGTGAAGATTGCATGCAGAATATATGACAGGGAATGACAGGAAATTTTATAGGTGAACGTGGCTATAGCTGGACATGGCCTATGGAAAATTTAAGGGAAAGGAAAATTGAAGGATTAATGAAAGATTCTTATTTATTTATTTATTTATTTAATTTTCCTAGCATCTGTGTGAATTATTACCTATACGCCTGGTACGTCCTAAAAGAAAAAACTGTGATGAATAAATAAACAGCTCTAGAAATCTTCAATAGGGTCCTTTACCTTGCAGGGAATATTATCATTGGCTTTTGATACAATTTCTGCTGCAGGGAAAGACTTTCAAAGCTCAGAATGCTGAAGTATTGCCAGGCACTCAAAGACCCCCTGCTGTGCGCGTCAAACTAAGAAATCTCTCTGAACTTGTCGAATTAAAAGTCATCTCTCTCTCTCTGCAACCCCTGCATGAGCTGGGAAGCTCTGTCCTCGTTTTTTTTAGGCCTTCCATGATAAACAAATGGAGCCTGAAGCATCTTTATTCTTTTCAGGCACATAATTAAAATTCTTTTAAAAATGTAATTGAAGGCAATGAATTTCAAACGGAGGTTCTAGTTAACAACGAGGTTGGAACAGTTTCAGCAGGCCATAGTGCTTTATCATTCAATTTTGTTTCAAAGGTGAAAGCAAAACAGCTTGTTATGATCCTGGATGTCTTTTTTTTTTTTTTTTTTTTTTTTTTTGTTTGTACATCAAGAGGTTGCTCCAAATTTAAACATCTCAGTAGGATTTATGCTTTCTGGAATGTCATAAGACTTAATTACTGAAAGAGCAAAGTATTAAAATATGAACAAAGCAGAAAGTATTTTTGGTTTCTCAAAATCATTATTTATAAATCACCTAGAAATTAATGAATATAATTATTGAAGAATTTGTATTTTCTTGGCTACCCTCTTTCATTCACCCAAGTCATTATAAATATTCACAACCTTACAATTTTTTAAAATCTGGTAATGCATAGGGCACTAACTTTCTATGATGACTATTGCTACAAAACATTGTCATGACTGGTTCTGATAGGTATTTTTGATGCTGCCAAGAATAGAGCAAGGATTGATATAATTAATGATTTCAAATTAATATAAAAGGAATGAAAAACTATCTCACTGGATTTGAACTGCAGGTATTATCACACAAAATTAAGTGAAAGGTAGTAGGAGATAGAAGAGCTTTTCAGAAACTTGTCTGTAAGGTGACTTCCTAGAGAGCTCAAAATCTAAACCAAGCTTTTTTGAATATCTATTTCAGGGTGTTTTTCAATATCCCTCTGTGTTGAAAGCAAAAATCTTCAGTTTTCACCTGTTTTTTCTCAATGTTGTGATTTTTAAAACTGTTACTTCTGGCTATAAATGACCATATGAAATGTATTTTCTTAGAGTTTTCCCCTAAAGAGACTAGAGATTGTAGCATTAAAAAAAAAAAAAAAAAAAAAAAAAAAAAAAAAAAAAAGGTGCAGCAAGGCAGCACTACTCCCACAACTTCTGGCTAGTACTTTGCCTCTGATAGTTATAATGTACTGGGAGACCTGAGATAACACAGCTAACATAGCTGCTTTTCTTCCTTGGAGGGGGAAGCACACTACGTGTTCTGTATGGGTCAACAACTGTTTTGTCTGGTAAAGGTAGAAAAAGGATCCAGTTAGCTCCACTGAAAAAGGCACTGGCAAAGCAGGTCTAGCAGCAGCAGCAAGCTAGGTCTTTGACTACACTATCAAGTATCTCTGCAAGTCAGATGTTATTTTTTTCTGTTTTTGTTGTTGTTGTTGTTGTTGTTGTTGTTTGTTAGTTAGTTTGTTTGTGGTTTTTTTTGTTTTGTTTTTGTGTTCTTTTCTTTTGTATTTTTTAAGTAAAAACTTGTCAGCATAGGGTACAACCCATTCCAGAGGTCATGCTTAACAGGCAATACTATGCCTTCTGTATCCTTGTATCTTTGTTGGGAAAAAGTGAACTCATTTAACCTTCCCTTCAGAAAACAAAGGAGAGTTTTGACAGTGTATTTATCATCTTAAACTGTAATCAGTATCTTAATATGTCATGAAATCAACAGAAAGCATAGGCATAATCAACAAGAAACATGAATTAACAAAAACCACTAAATAAAACAAATGTAGGCAAATTAGTGTTTTCAAGTTTCATTTCTGCTATAAAACTGGATTAATGAAAGCACCATGATTATAAAAAGTAACTCATCTTTCACCACAATTTGCTTAGTAGAATGTGAAGGACACTGGACAAAAAAACCCAAACCAAACCTGTAACAAAGAGACAGTATCTGATATTTTAAGAAAGGCCCAGCATGAGTATTTAATGTCTGTTTGCAAAGTAAGTAAAGGCTTCTTTAAGTTCACTGAGTTCACTGTAAAGTTTAGGGAAGATCACTAGCGCAGAAAAAAGAGACTACTGAAATATGAGTCACATCCATGAACAAAAGTGATCAAAGTCTGCTTGGCTGCTAGAGTGTCTTCTGTTTATTCCATTGCAGTACACATATTACTTGATTGAAAGGTGTGTGGATATAAGGTACCCAGGTCTGTCTACTGTCCCTGGGTCTGAAATTCTCATTTGTTACACCTGGCTTCCTTTATTGATTTCTTTTTCCTAAGAAGCAGAAGGTGAAATAATTTTTATAATATTTGGGAACATAAATGTTTTTAATATTTAAAATACAATAAATTTAATGTATAATAAATTCATATTAATTCCCCTTTAAGTTAAAATTATTTTAAGAGCTGTGATGCACTCAAAATTATCCCGACTTTGTTCCTGCTCACATGTTGATAATACAACACTAACGTTATACAGTCATATTGTACATTCTTACATATCTTGAAGATCTGAGACACCTTTTTCAGTGGAGAAAAAAATTGCTTTTTACACCATTGCCAAATAAGATGTTAATGCAAGTAATTTATTTCTTCAAATGACACCTGATGCTTATAAACACCTACCTCTTAAACACCATAAAATGAATATGTAATAACAATAATTAATTATTAATTAGAAAATAAGGATACATATGGCAAAACTCTCCCAGAAACAGTTTTGATTCAGAAGTTCAATGTTCTGTAGACAAAACTACTTATTGCCTTGATAATTTGGTATGAGGCACTGCTATTTCAGAAGATGGCAGAAGAGGGAGTAAGTGAATATAAACCCAATTATGACTTCGATGAGAAGTGTAAGAGCAAGAATATTTCAGCTGCTCTCTCTTATCCAAAATAGCTTGCTTTCCTAAGACAATTTTCCAAACACTGTAAAAAGTTAGCCTGCATCAGAATTTAAAGTTTTTGAATATTATTATGGTCCTCTGTACTATTCTTGTGTCTTGATTGTTTAAATTAATACAGATTTGTGGCTTTTCGACTGTACTGTTAGATCATATATTCTGTAATTATAACAAAAAATAATTTTATATGATAGATTTAAAGCAAAGATTAAAACAGAACAGTAAGGAATTCCTCAGTGAAATTTGCTATCAAATCACAAGCTGTATAGATTCAAATAAAAATACTAAAAATACAAGCTCAATCTTAAAAACAAGTTAAATCCCTCACATCAGTACAGATTTGACTGTTCCATATGAGGTAGTAATTACAAAATAACTCAAAAAATGTCAAGAAATACTTTACTATACATTTTCTATCTCCTATGTATGCAAGCAATATGATGGTCTCCACAAAAATATTAAATATTAGAAATTATCTGAAGTACTTGAAAAATAAAATTACCATATATTTTGCATGATATATTAGTAGATGGTAATGAGGAAAATAGATAATCAATAAAATAGACCCTAGATTATATTATCGTGCACTTAGTCCAGTGATTAGGTTCAAGATTTTACAAACAAGCTTAGAACGAGAAAGGAAAAAAAAACCTCTGAAAGTTCTGTCTGCATATAAAATTGTGGTATTGAAAGTAACTAGTAAGGATATGAAGGAAAAGTTTGAATGAAATTTTTCTGATGATTTTACAGATGATCCAGTAAGCAAGCATTTCATCAGAAGCAAGTACATACTAGAAAGTGCAGAAAGTCTGGTGCTGTTTTTGCCACAGGAGCAAAGACAGAACTGATAACACTTCACAGAAAAATGTAAGTCTTTGTCAAAGTAACTCATTCCTATAAAATCTTGATATATTTAATGCTTTCTTTGGTTTGACATTCTCTAATGAATACCCCTTCCCTATCAGTTGTGTAGAGCTCCGTGGCCCTAATTCCTTCTATTCTTAAGTTTCTTTGCTCCATATTTTCTAAAATCCATGTATTCTACAATACTAATTCTCATCCTGTGCTGTTGCAAAAAAGTAACAGCTGTCAGACACTTGAAGAGTTCTGACAATGACTCACACTTCTGTTCAGCCAAAAGGAGTCTGTATCACTTCAGTGATGTGAATGGTACTTTTTGGATAAAAAAGCAGAGTAGCCTGACAGATAATTCTGATTCATTTTTCAGGAAGAAGGGAAGAAAATCTACTTAGCTAACAAATAATTTTCAGCTCTTAATAATGTTTGATGATAGGATTATTTATTATATTAAAAATTTCAGTCTGGTGGGACAGAAAAGCTTCTAAAAAGGTAAAGAAAAATAAGGAGCGTGGAGCAGCTATACTGTACCTAAGAGACTGATAGAACGGAGCCACTTCCTTTTACCTGCAGAATTTTCATGTATTTGCCTGCACAAGGCCAAATAAATGCAGTTAGATATCTAACTGAAGCTGAAAACTACTCTGTTTATATAAATGTTCTTTAAATGGTAAAAATCAATTGTAAAAGATTTCTGCACATTAAGTCTCTACAGTGCTATTCGTTTTCATATTCACAATACAGCAAAATGGGAAAACAACTTCCAGAGAATGAATACACAGATACATCAAATATATTCTTGTACTCGTTCTCTTTAAAACATATTAATAACCAATAGTGTTCTTAAGGCAAGTTCATGACTGCAGTATCTTTTCCCTTGGATATATTCTGCTACTTTTGCAGTCAATTGAGAAGTCCTTTGAAACAAATTACTCTGGAAACTTTGCCTTTATACAGTTCAGAGTAAGTCACTGATGGCAAAGTCTATCTGTCAAATTCAGTGCTGATGAAACTGACAGAAGAGGAAACTGACAAAGTTATGACAGGTAAACACTTTATACCAGCAAGAACTTTATGTTGTTGATTATTGCACAGTGTTAGAATGCTTTGTTACATATTCATGTAAATAGAAGCACAATAAAAATGTTGAATCCTGAAGTATCTTTTCAGAGGAGGAAATTAGGACAAGGAAATTATGGAGAAAACTAAACACTTTCAAAAATTATCCCATTTTATATTGCAACGTTAATATTTGTATTGAAAGATGCATGAGCATAAAGAATTACTGTATGTACTAAATTAAAGCATGTAATATTTTACATTAGCACTCAGAATTTTGTGAAGTTCTTAAGTTTCAATCAATCATTAAAATGCATAGTTCATAGAGTGCTTTCAGTGATATCATTTTTTATAGCAGGTCGTTGTTATTTCTAATTTTACAGAAGTTAGATATCAGTTCCTTCACATTTTTTTCACATATAATCTGTAGTTTCTTCACTGTAACTATTCTAATTTCTTGAAATCCAAGGGTCATTAATTTAGCAAATGCCAGATGTTTAGAAACTACCTCAAAGAACCATATTAGCCCAAAAGAATCAACAAAGAGTAAAATTCATATGTTCGTGTCTTGAACTTGCTGCACAGTTATAAATTTACTTTGCTTCAAGGAGTGGATGTTTAATACATTAGATCTTTTGAACTCATCTAGTAGATGCAGAAGATATATATTGATAATATTATCTCCTGTAAAATTAGGCTTCTTAAAATTTGTTTCTGCTATCACTTAGTACATTTCCTCTATTCTCAAACCAATATTTTTATTTTTGAATGTAAGAGTATTTTTTGGATTTAAATCAGTTTTAAGTTTTACTTAGGAAATAAACATAAAGTAGAACTTTTTATCTGCACATAAAAATGCTGTAAGTTCATTGTGTTGTCTAGGGTCTTAGGTGGTAGAACAGATTTTAATGTAAATAAACTGCTTAGTCACTATGAACATTAGACTGGCTGCAGAATGGGTGGATTAGTTAAAGCACAAGTTGAAATTAATCACAGCACACAGTAAATATATTTCTGTTTTAGAATATTTCCACAAAATATTTTTCTCAGGTTTACAATACAGTAGAGATGCTCACTGGCATGCTTTTGGCATTCATTTTGTTTTCATTTCAGTTTGCCATTTTGCTTTAGGTATGCATATGCTCAATTTTATGGCAGCGTATAATTTATTGACACATTATAACTGTAATATGCTTGTCATAACTCTGTATTGTGTTCTACGTGACAATTGGAAAACAAACATCATACAAAGTGAGGCTTTTAGTCAAAACTTTCTTTGTAAGACTTGGAAAGAGTTTTGTGATCCATGATGTATGGAAGCATATAGAGTGGATGTTATATAGACCCTTTTGGACTTGGTGTCCATTGCACAGGTAGCAACTAGTGTGGGGACTAGCACTGAACCTCAACTCACCTTCCTGCCACACACTCCTGCCATGTGCATATGGTTCTTTTTCAAACTCCACTCCTTTAAAAAATTTTTCATTCTAGCAATTGTACAAAACCTGAAATAACTTTCTAAATAAAACATATTAAATCTAAGTACTTTATTATTACAAACATCAGTACTTATTTTTCCTAAGTCAAAAAATGTAGTAGGGATTATGGTACATTAATAAGCTCCTTGTCTGAACAGTAATTCAGTAGTTTCTACCTCCATAACCGCAATATATTATGAAACCTGCTGTAATTTTATTTATGGAACTGGGATAAAACTGGAAGAAAAAAGATCTCATCAAATATTAAAGTAAAGAAGATTTAAAGACATGGTAAAGGAAAAAAAAAAACCCAAAATTTTTATAAACTGTGATGGCAACCCAATAAATTTTAAGTAAGCTAAATAGTTTTGTTTGTAAACCAGAAATGCGATAGATTTGATACTGGCTTCAGAGAAAGTTAAGCTGAAGATGGGAGTACAGAGAAGAACTATGATATGGAGAAGAATCTGGCTGAGTTTGAAGGAAGATTTCTAGTGGAGCTCTTTAAATGAGGTGGATCTTATGTAAAACCTTAACAAGTCAAGTCAAATATAGTGTTTCAGTGAAGGTTGCTCACACCACTTCTTTATTTTCAACAGCTGAAAAGACTGGAAATTATTACAGGAAGAGTTTCCTGGGTTTGTTAACTACATTAACAGAACATGATATAATGAAATTAAATGTAAAAATGAAAAATTCAGAGTATGCATTTATGAACTAACTAAGAATATGTGCATTAAATGCTGTGTTTATGAACTGAAAAGATTGAAAATGTTTAATCTGTTTAACCTACCCAAATGCAATCTGAAAGGGAGTATGATTACTTTCCACAGAGGTAAACAAAAGCCGTGGAAGAAAATTTAACTCCAAGACATGAGAAGAAATGTGTATAACTGGCAATACATAGTAAAGGCTCAGAGAAAATGTTCCAATAACAAAAACTTGATTCTGGAATGTTACTTCATCCTTCAGTACTGGAAACAAATCCTGACCAGTGAGATCCACTTACAGAATGTCACTTCCTGGGATACCAGAAGCTGATCATTTTGTGATCCCATCCGGATTTTGCTATTTAGTTTTCTTAGGAAAGAAGATGACAACAGAAAGAATATATTTAAAGAAACTCTAAAAAGACTCATTTTCAAAGGCACCAGCATATTTTTAGGCATGCTTTCTATTTACAGTATTAGGCATGATAGATGCTTCTACATCAGGTTTCAATCCCTTCAAGAGGCAGATTTAGACTGAGTCATCAATTGCTCTTTTTTTGAGTATTACAGTCTGCATTTTATAGCCAACAACATATTTCTTCTGAAATTTGTTCTCTTCACTAAGTCACACCTTTTTTCCTTGCTACTTCCTGAAATTTACCTAGATCCTGAAATTTTTTACTGATTTTCATGAAGTTGATTGTGTAAGGGGTGGCGTGTGCCATTCTACCCCAAGAGGAGACCAATGACAATGTAATTTTACATAGTTTCTTTGTTCTAGTGAGTAAATACTTTGCACTAGCAGATAACACTCCAATTTTTTTAGCTTATTAAATCATGGCAGGGCTATTAGGAGGAAATGGCATCAAAAAGGAGAGAATAGGATCCTAAGAAACCTGCTGTAGAATGTCCATATTTTCTAATTTTACTTTACGTAAGCAAGTATGGAAACCTTAAATTTTGTACAATATAAAGGTAAACAAACCTCAGTAAAAATTATTATCCATCAACTACAGAATTCTGGATTATTTTACTTATTCCAAAATGACTGTATTAAACTGTTTTCAAACTCTATTCTTTGCTCATTTTCCTTCTTCATCATCCTTCTAAACCTTTAAATCTACAGAAAATTAGAAAAATTCTTCCTTATTCTGAACTACTGGAATCAGAGCCTATGATTATGAATTTCTAATATACTGCCCTGTTTCCCTAGTCCAGTTCTTATTTTAGGACCTGGAATTGAAATTCCAAGTTTTCTTAGGAGGAGTAATTTAAAACCAAATTTACAATCTCAATAGATTGCCATCTCTTTTTCAGCAGGAATGAATTCTCTCTCCAGTTTACATGCTAACTGAGTGCAGCAGTTGGGATAGTTGCACTCTCCCACAGTTCATTATCCTACTTCACATAATTAAGTATTTTAGAGTCATGACCTTTGTGTATTCCAGGATACAGCAATGTATCAGTGATTTAATGTCCATTGGCCTGCATTTCATTTTACAATATTACTTTGTTGCTGGTCAAAAAGCATATGTCCTCAACTGTATTTCACTAAAACAATAAAAAATAAGGAATATAAACCCATGCCTTTTTATTAGTTTAGCAATACTCCCAGATATGCCTGAAAATATGCAACCAAAAGGTAAAGGAATGCCTCAATGCCAAAGTCTGCAATCACATTAGAATCATAGAATCGTTAAGGTTGGAAAAGACCTTTCAGATCATCAGTTCCAACCATCAGCCTAGCACTACCACTACCATGTTCATGACTAAGCCATGTCCTCATGTGTCATATCCACAGGTTTTTCCAGGGACAGTGAACTCCACCACTTCCCCAGGCAGTCTGTTCCAATGCTTTACAACTCTTTATGTGAAAAAATATATCCTAATATCCAGCCTATACCTTCACTAGTGCAACATGAGGACATTTCCTTTTATCCTGTCACTTGTTACCCAGAGGACGACATGGACCCCCACCTAACTAAAACCATCTTTTAGGTAGCTGTAGAGAGCAATAAGTTCTCCCATAAGCATATTTTTCTCTGAGCTAAACATATTACAAGGTACCTGGCCTTACTGAACCTCATAAACTGACCTTGGCCCTTTGATCTAGCCTGTCCAGATCTTTCTGCAGAGCCCTTTTACCATCTAGCAGATCCACACTCATTCCCATCCAACTTAGTGTCATCCATGAAAAGGAAGAACTGCTACCTCTTAGTTAAACCTTCTTATTCCGCACAGCAATATCCAGTGGAAGACATCATTTCATGTGATACAAATTACCTTAAAATTACAAGTTTTGAACGAAAAACAAAGTCATTCATTTTTAACATCTGCTTTTCTTTTGACTAACACATATTTGAAAATTAAAATCGCATTATTAAACTAATTATAAAGACTATTTTAAAGTAGTCTGGGGTGGTTGAAATTGTTTTTCCTGAATTAGATACAGCTGAAAGATGGTATCAGGATGCAACAAGAGAGATTATTAAAAAAATTTGATTTCAACATAGAATATTATATTTTTGAAGCACTGTTTGGGTGCTGCTTGCACACAGAAGTCTAACTGAGATCAACAGTAGTTTTGAATGAGCTCTATCAAGCTTTTAGGTATTCATTTATTTAGCCAATACAAGAACCAGATACCCTGCAAGTATTGTAATACTTGAATGCCACAACATAAAAAATAAATAATGATTACATACACCAATTTATTCTAGATCTCTTAACATTTTGCTGCTCTATTTTCTTCATATCTTGCATTCTAGCTACTAAAGATCTCATATTTCTGTCTCCTCTTTCACAGCTGATGCTGAAATGTTTTTCTATACAGTCCTGCAGCAAGGAAATCCTCTATAAAGCAGTATCAAGTATTTGGTTTTTATGGAAAACAAGACAACAACAACAACAACAAAAAAGCCAGATAAATACATATGTGAGTGACAACCCAAATGTAAGTAAAAAGAAAAATATATCTAATAACTAAGTTGTGATTTTAAAGGTAGAAAACTTTCAAGTGCAAACTGAGACATACATCTATGTTAGAAAGCTTTTTGCCTAAAGTTTTACAAAAGAAAAAACAAGAAAAGATCCTTTTACTCTATGATGTGTGTGCACATGACTAAAACATTTCAATTCAGCAAATGCAGACTGAATCCAACTTTAATGAAAACCAAGATTTCTTAAGACAATTTTACAGAATCCTATACTGTATCTGTGCTTAGATAGTCAAGCCCCAAAACATTCCAATATCTCAGTTGGTCTCAGATACATTTTGTATTAATTTTTGCCTTTCCTGGTAGCTGGAATATACATCACAGTCCTCAGTCAAAGAAGAAATTATAAAAAATTTCTTCTGAAAAAGTATACTATTTCAACCTAATGGGTAGGTTATACCTTATCAAGGTACAGTGTTAAGAACAAATTATGGAACAAAATGTTGAAAATACAAAAAAAGTCCACATGATTTATTACACAGAGATGATTAAGTTGAACTCCATCCTATACATGCAGCTAGATTTTTCTGCAGCTCGTTCATATGTACATCTCTATAATTAGGCAAATACTGCAAAATTTATATTAACCTTCTTAATTTCATAAAATTTCTTGAAATAATTTTTCTATTTTACATAATGGCCATGAAAATGAATTTCTCATTTTGATTAAATAATACATACCTAGAAGCTTGATAATATTATGTCCTTATATTCAATGAAAGGTGAGAAACTGTTTACATATGTTGAATCGAGACAATTGCAATCCAACACAGAATGAAAGCTCAGGATTTTGAAAATAAATGTAATGGGATACAAATCAAAAATTATTTGCTCAAGTACTTTTAAGAATTCTACTGAATAATTAGTGCATCCAAGATAAATCAGATCCTTTAAAATGTGCAGTAAATATTGATGATGAAATTAGACAGATCACTATAAATTCTTCAACCAGCTACACTTAATCACTATTTTTTCTATAAAAAAAAAAAACCCAAACCACAACCATATTTTCTAGTGTATTCAGAAGATGAGAATTTTCAAGCAATTTCTTGGGTTTTTTTTTTGTAAATATGATGCTGGATCACACACCCTTATTGTGCAATAGATGTGCACAGAATCAGATTTTATGGCTTCATAGAGTGTTCAAAGTATAGAACTCTCAGTTCAATAATTGAGATCAGCTGTGAGTTCTAGCCAAGAACAAAACCATTTGAAAACGTGTGTTACCACACAGGGTGTCAGACTCTTTCCCTGTTGTTGATGAACTCAGATTTAAACAATGCAAAAATCTGTCTTTTCCTATAAACAGAAACTTATTTAAGAATGTGATCCATGAGGATCTCCATCTCAGAGAATTTTCATCTCATAATTTTCTATTATGAGATTATAAAAATTATCAGAAAATAATTAAAAAATACTCTGTATCTAGCAGATGGCACACACCTCCTAAGAACAACACATGCAGGTATATATTTCAAATGCATGACATCCCCTTTCATAAAAAAATCTTCAGATTGTAGTAATTTCATATAATCTATCACCTCTGTCACAGTTTTCTCTGAAATTCTAACCTCTCTGATTTACCCTTCTTACTACACACTATGTGATTTACGAGTACTGATAGCTCGAGAGACAGCTGTGAGATTAGCATCGTAACCTATCCCACATCAACTCAGAAGCAGTTTTTTCTGAATTGTAGAGCTGCACTGAAATGGAATCAAAACACGTTCCAACGTGTACTTTTAAGCTACCTTGCTTATTCACTAAGATAAATACAGAGAGATATGAAACAGCTCTAGTTACCTTTCCCTCAAATTTATAGATATATAAATATAAAAATTATTATTTTTACTATTTTATTATTGTCATTTACTCTGAGTGTAATTTATTACATACATTCCTAAATGTTATCACATAATATTTTAAAGTGGAAATACAAATATATCTCTAACAGTAAATTACATTATCACTAAATGCATCATTAGATTTAAAACAATTACGTAGAGGAAATGTGAAACATTGTTCCAAAAAGCTTTCCAAGAATCAAGAATGTAGTAAATTTCGACAATTTATAAAGCATGATACTACATGTGTTCTTGTTACATGAGATGGAATAAAGTTTAAAAGCCAGCACATGATCAAAAAAAAATACAAGAATGCCTTTTGCAAGTAAAGTGTGAATTTCTATGGGTAATCATAAAAGATTGAACACCCAACTTAATTATTTCTATGTGGATACAAATATAAAAAATTGCATGTATATGTATGTATGCATGATCCATATGCAATGTAAATACCAATAATTCCTTTTAATATTACGGCATAGTCAACATTCCGCACAGAGTTTGAGTGCTCCTGTTATAGTTTATCATTATGATAAATACTACAGGGCCTGTGCATCTGTATTGTAGTTCTGCTGTACAGTTAAGGGACAGAGATGTCTCTTTTTCTTTATACCTAAAACTAGTTGGAAACTATCAAATCTCTTTTGGTTCTCCAAAAGTTTCCCTTGGAAAATTTTTTCACCAGGATATGATTTCCAAAATAAAAATATTTCATAAGAAATCATTATTTTGAGTAATCCTCTTTAATCCTGCTTGGATGTAAAAGCAATCAATGTGAAATATTTTGCAAAGGAACTGAACCAAATCAGACTGTCTGACTGGGTAAGAATTGGAGACTGAGGCAACTACGAGAACTTCGTGGTTGATGTCTACTACATCTCATCAAACTAAAGGGAGCCTACTGATGAAGCCTTTTTCTTCCAGCTACAGGAGGCATTGGACTCAAAGGCTCTCTTTCTGCTAGGGGACTTCAACCACCTCTACATCTCCTGAAAAAGGAGCACTGGAACTGTAGCGGGGTGGAGAGCAGGCCTGTTGAGAAGGACTTCAGGATGCTGGTGGCTAGAAAGCTGGACATGAGCCAGCAGTGTGCACTTGCAGCTCAGAAAGCCAACCAGATCCTGGGCTGCATCAAAAGATGCATGGCCAGCAGATCGAGGGAGGTGATTCTGCCTCTCTACTCTGCCTTCATGAGACTCCCACATGGAATACTGCATCCAGCTCTGAACATCTCAGAACAAGAAAGATGTGGAGCAGGTCCAGAGGAAGACCACAAAAATTATCAGAGGAAGGAGCACCTCTTCTATGAGGACAGGTTGAGAGAGTTGGGGTTGCTAAGCCAGGAGGCTCCCAGGAGACTTTAGAGAAGCCTTCCAGTATCCAAACTGGGCTCAGAAGAGAGCAGGAAAGGGATATTTTAGGAAGGCCTATAATGAGAAGACAAGGGGGAAATGGCTTTGAATTGTAAGATGGCAGATTGAGATAAGGTATTAGAGAGAAATTCTTTCCCATTAGGCTGATGAGGCACTGGAACAAGTTGCCCAGAGATGCGGTAGATGTCCCATCCCTGGAAGTGCTAAAGGCCAGGTTGATGGAACTCTGAGCAACCGAATCTAGCTGAAGTTGTCCCTGTTTATTGCAGGGGGTCGGACTAGATGATTTCTAAAATCTCTTCCAACCCAAATTATTCTATGATTCTATGATTTTGTAAAGATTTTCAAGTTAGTTTTTATGGTCTCAGTCACTATCATATGCTTTTTGCAATTCAGATGCTATATACACCCTGTCATTAAAATGCATCAGACAAACTAGGTTTGGCAGAACTCATAGGCCTAGAAATTCTAGGTCTGGAGTCTGCTTGAGAGTTACCTAGAAATTCACATGTGTTATGGAGAAAGTCATGTGGCAACAATTAATTACTTACCTTTTCTAATACAAAAATTAGGGGTTATTAAATGAAGACAGGGAGTGACAGGTCCAAAACAAACAAAAGTTTTACCACACAAAAAATTAGGCTGTGAATGAATTAGACCCATTCATAGAAAAATGGTTATAAATGGATTTGAAAGGGGATTCAGACACCAAGTGGAAGTAGGCAAGGAGCTATCAATATATACTTCCTTGTTTCCATACTATTCCACAGGTATTCATAATTGATCAAACACAATATCGTGCAAGACAGAGCTTTGATCTGATCTCAGTACTCTAAGTTTTTCATGTGTTTATGCTGTACACCACAGTTTTTCCTATAGCTAAACTGCAAAGATATATCGTGGGAGACACAGTCCTACTGGTATACTGACAGAATGCAAGTAAATTTTTTACCAAACCACCCTGTAGCCTTATCATAGCTGTATTTTCAGATGTAGCATTTGAAACATAAGCTTTGGCCTCAACTGCATACTCAGAATTAACTTTTCCCATGACTTGTAAAATTAAATGATTCAGTGCAAAGTTTCAAATTTCAAGAGAGGACAGGAGTGTAATGAAAATTACACATTAACATATCATAACATTTGAATTAAAACTACCAGACTAAACTCCATCTTAAATTGGTATGTCACTTAAGGATACACAGAGTGAAAAACTATTTAAAAGCAGCAGAAAACTACATTCCAATATTCTAGACCAACTGCAATTAACTCAGAAGAGTCTGTGTCAAATAAGCACAAATAATGACATGTATTCCACAGAACAAAAACATTAACTGTGAGGAATATGCAGAGGGAAAATTTATATCTCACATAAGTAGTTTTGCCTCTATCAATATAGAATATTCATATTTCAAGTGCTGTAAAACATTAAATGTGTTTATTGTTTTTCATAAATGTTACTGTTTTCCTTAACTGTTCTGAAATTAATCACATACGCTACTTCAAATTAATTATTTTTAAGTTTCTTAAAATATTTGTTAGCTTTGATGATTACAGAAATATCTAAATACTTCTAATTGATGAAATATTTTCTTCAGTAATCATAAATGAATCAGAACAAACACAACACATTAAGAATTTGCTTTTATTATTTGGCATTTTTTTATTTGGTATTATTGAACTTTCTCTTCCTGGAAAATGGTATCATGGGGCACTAACTCTTCACTTAATTTTCTTTTCTTATAAGTCTTTTAAGTTTGCTTCTGATGTAAAGCTATTGATGTTCCTCCTAAAATCCTGTTGATAACCTATGTAGTACCTCATTAGGACATACCATTCCTCGACTCCCAAGAAGAGCAACATAAAGAGGATTTACTGTTGTACAACACCTCTCTGAATGAGACCTTTAGTGTGAAATAAAAAAAAAAAATTTTTTTCAAATTTGGCAAGTATTTGAAGGCACTGGTGTGAATGAAAACACAAATGTACAGCACCTTAAGGGACTGTGGATCAAAACCCTCTTGGGGTTTGCCCTGAAGTTCTATGACGAGCCATCTCTTTTAGTTGATCTTTTCAAATATTGGAAGAATTTTTTCAACCTTCTAAAAAAACCCTAACTTCAAAAGATCTGTAAAGACAATGTTATGTCTTCAAGTAATGAAAGAAGTTTGAAACGCTTTCATCTAACAAAATGGGTACTTTTTTGTAGCATTTTATAAAAAAGTCTATAACATTCCCGGTGAGAACTCTCTTATAATCTCTTCTATGTACAAGATTCATAAATATCAGTGCTTACATTTATAGGGACAATGCCATCACAATATGTTTAGACGAAACTTATTTTTAGATAAAAGTGCTTTATAGCTAAAATGCCATGAAAAATAATCCCCTTTACTTATAAATGTATATGTGGCTCTGAACAGTCTGAAAAGCAGAGCTCTAAATATAAAGAGTGAAAGAGAATTTAATAAAATTCAGAACAAGTTAGTTTCACAAGAAAAAAGGTGCTAGGGTGATTAATTTGCTTTGTTCATGTAGCACTGAGAACATATACAATACAAACCTGGCTTGCAAATGTTTACTCAATCAAAAACATCATTAGACTATACTACCTAGGCAGCATGCAGAGCAAACTAATGCTTACACAGTCTGCAGGTGTTGATTGGACATCTCAGTTTAAAATGGAGATAACACAAACATTCTTACATCAAATTGTCCCCTTTATACTCTAGAACTAGAGTTAATGAATTCCAGAGGGACAAAAAAATACTGGAAATTTAAGATCCATTGAAAATTACAGCCTGAAAAGCAAAGAAATGAAAAAAAAAAAAAAAGGCAATAAATTTTGAGTTTTGTCTTAGCCTGTAACAATGAAGTTTCCCAAGCTATTTGCCTCAAGTGCAAATTTAAACTAGATTTTACAGAACACTATATGCAAACAAATACTCAGGTTTACTGTTTTTACCCATAAGCTCAATATTCCTTAGTGCTGGAAAAGTCCATCAACATGGCTTGCAGAACCTTTTCGTAACATGGAAATCAGACCCATGTTTTGTTTGGTGAATGAAGATATTATTAATGACCAAAGATGTTTGGTCCTTATCAAAGTATAATGCTGACAACAGAATATTTTTCTCCGTTTTTGACAAGATAACCTCCTATGCACAGAGGTGGGTTCCTTCTTATGTTGTTACTACAATTGCTATGCCAAGTCCTGCACTTCGGTCACAACAACCCCATGCAGTGCTATGGGCTTGGGGAAGAACGGCTGGAAAGCTGCCCAGTGGAGAAGGATCTGGGGGTGCTGATCAACAGCAGCTGAACATGAGCCAGCAGTGTGCCCAGGTGGCCAAGAATGCCAATGGCATCCTGGCCTGGGTCTGAAACAGTGTGGCCAGCAGGACTAGAGAAGGGACTGTCCCCTTATACTTGGCAATGGTGAGGCTGTACCTTGAGTACTGTGTCCAGTTCTGGGTTCCTCACCAAAAGAAAGACATTGAAGTGCTGGAATGAGTCCAGGGAAGGGCAATGAAGCTGGTGAAGGGGCTGGAGCACAAGTCTAACGAGGAGCAACTGAGGGAGCTGGGGTTTTTTAGCCTGGAGAAAAGGAGGCTCAGGGGGGAAACCTCATTGCTCTCTACAACTACCTAAAAGGAGGTTGTAGTGAAGGGGGTGTTGGTCTCTTCTCCCAGGTAATAAGTGACAGGATGAGAGGAAATGGTCTCAAGTTGCATCAGGGGAGGTTTAGATGGGATATTAGGAAAAATTTCTTCACTGAAATGGTGGTTAATCATTGGGACAGACTGTCCAGGGAAGTGGACAGAATCACCATTCTTGGAGTTGTTAAAAAAACATCTAGATTTGGGGATATGGTTGAACGGTAAAGATCGCAGTGCTGGATTAATTTTGGACTTGATGTTAAAGGACTTTTTTCAGCCTACACACTTCTATGGTTCTATGTAGCTGTCTGGAGACAATTTTGTCCTATTTTAGTCTGCCATTTTGCTCTGGTTCAAAATGAAGCACTTTGTTTTAAAACACACCTGCATGATTCCTGCCCATTGACATTTTTCAGAGACTGAAAGTTTAAGCATGTTTCTTTGAAATACTGGCCATAGTTCTATTACATTTACAGTTCCATTTGCTAATTTTTTAATGGATCACTATGTTTCTTAGTTTAAGAACCAGGTAGTTTAACAGTGTCAGAATGTTAGGGGAAAACAGTCCTATTGAAGCCTTTTTTCCTGAAAATTTCAAATAGCAACTATTCTAAACGTTTAAAATTATTCCTATTAACGTGCTTTACAGACACAGTGAAGCGTACAAAAACTACAGTAACCCTTCTAAACACTTTAAAATCTCAAAAATCTAAAACAGATGCTGAAAAGGTGTGAGTGTGATTATTGTTAGCTGTGAGAATAACAGAAAACAACTGTGTGACAGGAAAGTCACCTTTCTCTTAGGATACAGAAAACAGTCAAATCTCAGCTTTGTGGGCAGAATTGTAATGTTTTTTCTACTATTTAGTGAAGAAGCTAAACAAATATGTTTTGCATTAGGCACATTTTAGCCACAGTTAGGATATTTAATGAGAAAGGCAAACACAAAAGGCTAAGTTTTAATCTGATTACTTCTTGATCTTAACCTTTATGCTTGTATTTTCATATCTAAGATTCCCCAGAAATGTTTGTCTGCCTCTTCTATTCCAAATGGAACATATATCCAGCATTTTCAGTACTGATTTATGTATCATGAAAATGTGCGTGTTTTTGCTGTTCTTTAATATTGGGACAATATCTGTATAACATCCGTAGCTACTGGACAGTTTTTCAATTTTCTTCTCTGGATATGACAGAATCTAATTCCCAAATGCAGTCTATGCTATGACTAACAATGTCTTTTAGCATTTTACCATTATAGCATTAGCATTCCTGTAATGAATACTTAAGACATGAAAAAATTTTCTTATTTACTGTCTCAGTGTTAGGGCTTTGCCTTTCTAGACATTTCATTTCCACTTCTGGGTCCATGTTCCTGTGTCAGCTGTCACAGTGGCATTTAAAAATTTTCCTAGTACAGTAGAACTCAAGTTTTACCCTATTTTTAACACATATTTCTCACACCAACACAGAAAATCTGAACTGAGCCTCAGTTTGTTTAGTTTTCTACATCTGACAGTGGATATTATTTGATGCATAGTATTATGTATACTGTCATTCTTCCCTGGTATGCCTTTCAAAGTTCTGCCAATCCCTAGCACATAAATTCCTGAGATAGAAATAAGACTAATCCCTTTTTAAGCTAAATTGTGGTTCTGGTCTCCAAAACATCATCTGGCAAAGTCTATTACAACTTAATTGTGTCATAGTATTTTTATCAAAGATGATATTTCTTGGGCTTAAAATTTCCTTTGTTTCATTACCTGTTTGTCCCCTTTGATAAAATGCAAACAAAGTATTTCAGAATGTGTGGATTTTTTTACTAAAAAGGTACACTCATGTTGTGCATGGTATAATTTACACTAATCTCATAGATCCCTCTGTGTTCTTCCTTTTCTAACCTTACCTTTACATGGTTACAGTCATGGATGACCTGTGGCACAGAAATCTAAAATTTCTACCAAAGCGAAAAATAAACAAATACACCATCCACTCGAGTCAGGCAGATCCAATTTCTACTCAAACAGTAACAATGTGTTCAATCTGAATCAATATTAAAATACAAAAGGTAATATCATTTTGACAGTGGAGTAATCCCAGGTGTACGTATAGACTGGGGAATGAGATGCTGGAAAGCAGTGCCACAGAAAGGGACCTGGGGGTCCTGGTCACTGGCAAGTTGAATCTGAGTCAACAGTGCCCTGGCAGCCAGGAGGGCCAACTGTGTCTTGGGGGGCATCAGGCAAAGCATCACCAGCCAGTCCAGGGAGGGGATTGTCCCGCTCTGCTCTGCACTGGGGCGGCCTCACCTTGAATATCCTGTGTGCAGTTTTGGGTACCACAATATAAGAAAGATATTTAGCTATTAGAGAGTGTCCAAAGGAGGGACAAAAAGATGGTGAAGAGCCTTGAAGGAAAGTCGTCTGAGGAGCGGCTGAGGTCACTTGGTCTGTTCAGCCTGGAGAAGAGAAGACTGAGGGGAGACCTCATTGCAGTTACAACTTCTTGGGAAGAGGAGAGACAGGCACTGATCTCTTCTCTGGGGTGACCAATGATACAACCTGAGGGAATGGCCTGAAGTTGTGACAGGGGAGGTTTAGGTTGAATATTAGAAAAATGTTTTTCACCCAGAGGGTGTTTGGGCACTGGAACAGGCTCCCCTTGGAAGTGGTCACACTACCAAGCCTGACAGGGTTCAAGAAGAATTTGGATAATATCCTCGGTCACAGGGTATGGCTCCCGAGGATGGTCCTGTGCAGGGCTAAGGGTTGGACTCGATAATATTTGTGGAACCCTTCTAACTCAGCGTATTCTGTGATACAGTAGAATGGGATATACAAAAACTATGCATAATTTTATGACACTTATTTTAAAGTTTCAATCTGAGAAAATATGTATTCCTTTATCTGTTTATTTTTATTGGGAATATTGCTTTCAGAACATCATTTTTAACCAAGAGTAAAAGAGAGGGCAGGCTGCTCAGGCCCACTAATAATTCAGTGTTTTATTTTGTGTTGAGTAGAAAGTATGGTTTTGGGACATATTTGACAATGATTCTGCTCATACTTTTTCTACTCACACACCCCTCATCTTTTCATCTCTCCTAGAAGGGTGATTTCAAACCTCATGAAAAAAAATATTATTTATGCTTTATATTCCATATGCTCTTATCTGTGCTATGTGTGCTGAACCTAAAGTGGGTAAGAAATGCAGATGGTACTTTTTAAAATATTTTAAAAATTTAAATTTAAGTGATAGCTGTTTTACAAGAGAAGTTCAGCAGAAATGGACAATCTTTGTTCTGCATTTCTTTTTTCTTCTAGCACTTCAAGCATTCAGACATTCCAGAAGCAGTAAAGTACTCTAGTTATAATCTGTATGTTTAGAAGTGGGGCTTAGGGACACAGTTTACTCATGGATTTGACAGTGCTGGGTTTATGGTTGGACTCAATGATCTTTAAGGTATTTTCCAATCTTAAAAATTCTCTGATTCTAAAATTCTGTTGGAGCTATTAACAGCAGGTTTAATTTTGTTAGGGAATACATAATACTTTTATTTCATTTAAGAATTTGAACAGAAAGGATTTAGCCTGCCTCTTCTAAAAAAAAGATTAAAAAATTATCAAAATTCAGACATACAATGTCTTTCTCAACTTTTGTTAAATAATTTTGACGTAAGAATTTTGACTTAAATTTCTGGATTTGTTATACTAAATTCACATATGTTAAGTAAAACATAGCAAGAGGTTCTACTCCCTGGGGAAAAGTTTTAAGCATTAAGTTGTTGAAACACTTTCAACTCTGAAAATTCTTGGATAATTAAAAAATTTCCCTAAACCCTGGCCTGTGTTACATCCTTTAGTTTCTGCATAGAGTACAAATTTAATTTTTTATATATTTTTATTCATCTACAAAATCCAACACCGTTCTGATTTTGAAAGTGAAATATTAAATTCCCCTAAATTCCCTTACTTCCAGAATCTTTGGCCATAGTCTCTTCCCATCTTACCACTTGTAGCAAGAATATTCATTGTATCATGCTATTCATCAACACATTGTTCTAAGTCTTTTAGAAATACCATTTTTCTTAATGATTGAGTCGAATTATTGTGTCCTTTTAAAAGTACTTTAATTGTTGTTCTACAATATTTTATGCTAGGACTATAGATTTTAAAATCTGTTGAAAATGACCCTCATTATGAAGACTAAATAGACAGTAGCTATGCAATTTAAAGCTACTTCTTTCTGAAGAGTTAAAAACATTCCTTAATAGAAAAAAAGTAGAAAAAAGACAGGATCATCAAAAGATCAGTGAGATGATAAACTTCTGCAGGAGAGCCAACTTAAGAGTTTAGGACCCTTCTGTGGAGAAGAATGGTAACTGAGATGAAGTAAAACATATCTCTGGGAAGTCAATACTGATGTTAACTGTTTTTTCCAATAAGATTAACAAATAAAACAAACTCCAAAACCAAAGCAAAACAAAAAACAAACAAACAAACAAAAAAAAAAACACAAAAAAAGTACTTGTGTAAACAGGTCACAGTTAAACTGAGACAATCACCATAGCTCTGTGTTCTGGAAGTCAGAACTTGACTGATAGGTTTGAAAACTTATCAGAAATTCATGGAATAAAGCCTTCAAAAAATAACCTTCAGCTTGTGAAATCCCTGAGCTGTGGACTGCCACATGCCAGAAAGTTTCTTTTTATGCTTGATCTGTTCTTATTTTTCCTAGGCATTTTTGACTGGCCACTATTAGAGACAGGGTATCAGACTAGGTGGTGCTTTGATCAAATTGAATATAGTCATTCTTTTCTCTTGTGTAAAAAACTAACATTTTGAGAAGATTAAGATTTTTTTTTAAAATCTTCCTTTTGTATATATTAAAATACCATCAATTTACACTAGAAATTACTAAGGTAAATTTATATACCCCTATTTCCTACTAACTGTTCCTTCAGTAAATACCAGTATTTAATTCTGAGACTTATTGTTCCACTTCCTGCAATGTGACCAGAAATCTCATCTGTTACCAGGGTTCAGGAGTAGAGAGTACCAGTCACATCATAACAAGAAAGAAGCTAATTGTTGATATTTTACCACTAGGAGTAAATCCATGAAAGTGAACAGTATTGCCCTACTGTGAGGGATGACAGATTGCACTTCAAAATATCAACTAGGAAAGCAAAGCTTTTCAAGACAGAATTAAAATTATTGGTATCTTAAAAGTTCTACTTTTCTTCCTGAGACCTATTTATCCCTTTGGTTTTTGAAGTATTAAACTATTTATCATGTAAGATGTCTCACATCCCTAGCAGAACACCTTTGGCCTTCTGGAAAATAAAAAATGGATTCAGGGAAAATGTTGTTAATGAAGGGAGGAATAAAATGATCACTTCACACCTCAACAAAAATCCTTTACATAACCTTAACATAGTTACTGCATCTAATTTGATTGACATAAAAAAAATTATTTGAATGTAAGCAAATGCTCTGACTTGGAAAAAACTGTTTGATCTCATGAAAAATACCATCCACACAAAATGATAACTCCAGTACCAACTTTCTACTGTAAATATAATCCACACAATAGTGAAGAGATGGAAATAAATTTTAAGAAGGTGTCACTTCACTCCACACTCGTTTAACCCTCTTTTCCCTCTCCCCAGACATATGACAGGGTTAATTCCTAACAAATTTTCCAGCATTTCATATGTGGCTTCAACTGTGTAAAATGGCTTAACTTGAAAATTAAATGTAATACATGTACATTTCAAATTCTGAAATGACTGATAAAAAAGAATCAAATGCAATGGTCTTCTCCCAATTGGAAAAAAACCTTCACTGCACTTAAGTTTTACTTATATGGTTTCAACTAACTACGTTTCAACTAACTACAGTTCTCAATTTTTAAAGGACTTAAGTCTAAAGTCTAATGAAGCATCAGAGTAAAAAAACACAGTATATCTAGACTGACTTATCAGATCAGTTTGCTGTTTTCAAGTCTGCTACTAGTATTTCTAATGTGTTAACGGATGGGAAGAGGAGACAAAAATTCCTGCTTGCCATTTTTAAGTGACTTTTAAAAAAGCTGAGTGTAAGCTAGCTTAGCTGCCAGGGAAAGCATCAATTCTTTTGAACATCTAATGACTAATCTTGCAGTCTGGAAGTATTTTCCTAATAAACCAATGACCTTTTTCCAGTTTAGCAATATCTGAGAAAGAGGATTTTTTTTCTTCATAGTTATTTAAAAAGCATACTCGTAGTTCATCATTTTTTTCTTGAGAAGGGGTCACATAGATGGCTGGAAGCTCAGAGAACAGACTGAAAACCAAGGCAGTCTTTAAACTGCCCACCTGATCTCTTGCTAATAGCAATTTTATCAGACTGGCCACTTTCACATCACTTTAAGAAAACCGTGCAGTTGTCCTTGCTTAATCCGACTGATCTACAATTGTCATATCTGAGAAACCAACAGACTGCATTCACCAGTGCAACATTTCAGGGATGACCCATCTATGGTGTTCTTCCATGCTCCCACTGTCAGGAAACTGTTCAGAATAATAGTCCATTATCTCACTGCAGGAGAAGAAAAGTTGTTATGAATCACATACTACTCATGATTCCCAACCAAATACAGTCATGCCAGCAGAATTTCCTGATGCTATTTCAGCAATATTAGCCATATATGTTGCTTTGAAAGTTAGTTTGTTGTACTAACACCAGTATTGCTATGAGCAGTACAGTTTCATTTACATGGGCAAAGGAGCCACCCTAAGAAACTGAGCAAATCCTTCTCCAAAAACCAATAATGAATTTTTCACTAGGTCACCTACCAAAGGTAATACTTATTGAATTCTGAATCTTCCACACAAGAAATTAGGACAAAGGAGTCTTTCAGTGGTAACAAAGAATCCTTTTGTCAAGCTTCAAGATGGGACTGAAATGCAGTGTCTACTTTTTTAATAAGTTAACAGAGGTTAATAAAACCATGCTGTCAGACATTAAAACTGCAAAACAGTCCCAGCTTGATGTCACAATTTTTAAACATCATCCCTCTCACCCTCATATATATTTTTCTTTTACTCTAATTGGTTTTTATATGTTGGAAGCCTTGCTAACACAAATCTTCCAATGAAGTGAAATATAGCCATAAATTTATTTCCTGCAATGATAAAGGTAGATGAGAACACCAAAATTATTCGTAGGATGGAGATAATATTTAACAGTGGAAGTGCAGAGGTACCAGGTAATATGTGGGAAAAAAAAAACACACCAAGAACTCTGCTCTACAATATTTATGTAAAACAGAATTAGTTTCCTCAATTTTATAATGCCTAATATTACCTAAGTACAATGACAGTCATTGTATATAAGAAATACTGTTCTACTAAAATAAATCACATAATTACAAAGGAAAAGATCTTTTAAAATACATATTTTTGTATCATTAGATATTACAAAGTGCAGAAAACCCTGCAATTTTCATTTGTATCAATATTATAATAATAGAAAAATAAAATTGGCAGCATAGTGGGAAGTGCTGGTATATCTTAGCACAGTATGTGTCAGGCTTGCATACATGCTGCAACAGTGGTGAATACTTACATCCTAAATACAATGTGCTTTGCATGTGTAAAATTCCCAGCAAACACTCAGAGGAAGGCTACAGTGAATATGCAGAGGTCTGACATGCTGAGAATACATTAAGACCTCTGTGCTATCAACCAGGGCTGGCTCACAATGTGTGTATGTGTTGCGAACACTGTTCCATATGCATAATTTGGATATACAACTACTTATAACCAACTCAAAATGTTCAGCATACTAAGCACTTGATATATATAGCATTGTTAGCAACTTGTGTCTGCTATACAGCAGCACACTGCTACATGCTTAAATTTTTATATATGAGTAGGCCTGCTAAGTTCCACTATACTGCTGATAAGAATTATGCTTAAAAATTTAAAACTAGAACGTACATCTATGTCATTTGTTGAATTAATCATGATGCTGAAAGGCAAATTTCACACAGTGTGCTTGTACTCTTGTCACTTCCACAGTCAACATATTTATGTATCTGTTGGTTCAAACTGATTTTCTTAAAATTCTACTTTCTACGGGAACTCAAACTGTACAAATACAAAGTATTCTCCCTGAAATTCAATCTAGAAATCCATTAATGCTATAGAAGTCTCAGATAAATATTTGTTCAGGTACCATTTAAGAAATTGAATGCCTCTTTTATCTTTGCAAGAGATTAACAATTAATTTCTTAATGGGTTCTGATGTTAAAGGATTCCACAGCAAGACTGCTTTTAAAAAAAAAGATAGAAAAAGAAAAAAGAAAATCAAACTAATATGCCTTAGAAAGACAACATGAACACAGATGAAAGTAGAAAAATCTTTTAAAAATTGTAAATTAACAAACACTATGAATTTGCTTACTTAGTGTGTATTTTACATTCTTTATTTTAATAAATCAGCCCTCAGTGGAGATGAGCTGAGGTAGTTCAGAGAGTAAGAAAACTTTTTAAATCAAAATTCATTGCTTTTCCCATCTTAAAATTCAGTTTTGGATGACTAGTGACTAACATACATCACTGCAGTCAGAGAAAGAAGTTAAATATCTCAAACGATTGTACTCCCATGGTTTTAATCTACTGTTAGTTTTAGAAATTATTATATGATTTCTAAAAATTCAAATGTCTATTTTATGGTAGTGAATGCTTTGTATTGGGTAGAATGTTGATAATAGATTTATCTGTGTTGAAATGCAAGGAGTATCTTAAGGCTTATGTCCCATAAAGATTTAAACAAACATAAAGCATATATTGATGGTACATACTGGAATGCATAGGACTTTTTACATAGTAACGTTTTGCTTGCACTTAAATAGTTTTTAGAAGAATGGCTTCCACTTTCAAATTAGTAATTTCTTCAATGTAAATGCCAATTTAGAGAGAACCGTTCTTGAACTGAACTGTTTTTACATTACTCTTAGGAAAAAAACCCAAACCCCTAATAACTACAATAGGCAAAAAATGTGTCTCAGATTGGAACTTAAAAGAAATTAAAAATATCAATAATCAGCCTTAAAAAAAGAAAAAAAAAAATGAAGCACTAACTTAATCAGCAAAAAAAATCCTACTTTTTAGCATCTTTGAAGGGATTTATATATTCTAATAACAAGTATGTTATATCTGGGTACAAATATAACAAGCTTCATGTTACACCCACGTCTTAGGCTTAATTTCGGAATCATTCAGCTTTTCAAGGCTAATTCAATAGACAGAGTAATCCATGAAGCACTTATGGAACCTTAGTAATGTAGGAGTTAAGTACAGTTTTAACATCAGAGACATCTTTTATCCTAACGATAAACCATTAATTTGCAAGAGGTCTGAATTTACTTTTTCAGACAACATGCACATTCAGTGCAATGATTGTAACAACAAACCTATTCAACCTAGAAACTAGATTTTCCTGTTGAAGACTTTAATCTATTACAGTTTTCTCTCAAAAAAATTCAAAAAAAAAACAAAATAAAAAATAATTTTAAAAAAATCCCCAGACACTATCAACACTGTAGCTTCTACTGGCAAATTCAAAGCACACCAATAGCTCTGACGTGTTGACAACTACTTTCATCAGTTTATTTCCTAATCAGTCCACTACAGAACTACTCATGGACTCATTCATGTGTATAAGAGACAAATTCTGTGTTTTGGTTTAAAGTCTGAAAGCTTAATATTGCTAATTTTATTGGATTGTTCATCATTCCTTTGACATATCCAATCTAGACATTTTCCTAGAATAAAAAAACCAAACAACAGGCAGGCCAGATACCAGTAAAAATATAACTCTTAAAAAAATCCTGTTTAATAAGGCACATACACAAATAGACAACTGTTTCTCTGAAAATGGGACTTTCAATTTCAAGTTTAAACTATAAAAAGCTAAAAGAAACTTAATTTTGAATATTTATGGCACATGTAATGGTACGGAAGTCCATGATGAAAAATACTGATACAGATGAAACTACTACTTTTTAGGCAAAAATATTAGTTTGCTGTGAATGATTGGCATTGTTATGGTGATAGGAGTGTTCATGAGGCAAAAAGAGAACTTATATTGCATTCTACTAAATAATGATGAAAGTATAGACATAGTTCTATAAGGATTAAATGGGTAAACTTTTAAAGCTCCTAAAGGAAGAATTTATTGTATACAGGATAGTTACAAAGAGGTAGGCTGAAATAAATGGCATATTTTTTTAAAAACTAAATCCAAAATCCAATGGATTATACTTCATGTTTTCTCAGTTTTGACATACTTCTGTTATTTATAATGTAGCTGAACAAAAAAAAAAAAAAACACTTGCAGGGATATTCAGTTTTATTTGAATTTTAAGACCTTAGAGCAAGGCATTTAGTAAGGATCCACCTCACAAAAATTAATAACAGGACTTTATTCTAGACCAACACTAACTTTGGATTAGTTCTGTTAGCTACCTGAAGGAATGTTTGAGAGATAACAGCCAAAGGCAATCACAATCAAAGGAGGAAATACGCAAGAAATTCCTGTTTTATCTTGGTCTGAGATGTAGAATATCTTCCTTTTTTTTTTTTTCCTTCTCTCTCATGAAAGGAAGATAAGAGTCTACATATTTACCCTTCCAGATGAAACTGCAAAATTAAAAATTAGTTATCATAAAGCATCACTGTATTGAAAAGCTGGGTACTCCTGATATATGTGAGGTTAAAATTTCATCCCCAGACCAAATATGGATGCCTGTAAGCAGTACTCATTGTCCATGAATTTTATTGTCCCTGATCAAACTCTCTCCATACATGAAGAGATACCCCTGTAATATCAACTCTATCTCCAGGTGTAAAGTGTCTCTGGGAGATCTGCGGATCATTTTAGAAAAGTAGTGAAAACGGATTAAGGTAAGCAATCAGCAAATGCACTCCCACCAACTCCATTTCGCAGTATCTTTTACTGTTACTTAGCCAGCAAAACTTCCAACTCTAATTATTAGTACAGTTTTAGGGTAAGAAAGTTCCAGACTGCATTGCTGCATTGGAACTGTGCTATCAAGGATCTTTCTAAAGAATAAAAAAGAAGGATGCCCCAGGTAAACAACCATAAGGCTTCAGGTTAAGTACCATATATATTACAACTTTTAAGTTTGTCTACTTTCTTTCAATACATTTACTTAATAAAATATATAGATAGAAAATATATCATGGAGAATTTTCTCAATTTTTAATATAACTGTCCTTGTTAAAAAGGAAACCACCACATTTATACTGCAAAACTCTTCAAAGATCTGAAATAAATTAGTAAGTTTGGCACTATCCTGCAGACTGCTTGCCCTACTCACCTAAGTGAGCAATCTGTTACATTCAGTGAGAGTAAGCCCTCTTAAAAGTTAAATGCATATTCATCTTGTTTGTGCATTTGTACAATGATATAAATAAGCTGTAAATGAGGAGTAATTTGTATAATATTTATATTTTTCAGTACAGGGTCTGGAATTATTACGACAGAAATATTTAATCCTTTCCATTCCCACAGCTGTGGGGACTATGTAAAGTGCCTCTTGCTACACCTGGATGTTTTAAAAATATGTGCATCAATAAGATCATCTCTTAATATAGCTAACTTGAGTTGCAGAGTAAAAATTTCCAATTTTCCTGGTTTAACAATCAAAGTTCAGCCACTCCATTAAATGCTTCTGCCAAACTCTCACATCTATGGAAACATATAGCCTCCCTGCATTCCTCAGACTAGTGTCAATCCCAGCTGTCAATGAAAGATAGGTTTCCCAGCTGTAATATACAGTAAAACGGCTCCTCATCTAGCACTCTCAACAGTCCAAAATCCTCTCATGGGGAACTCATAAAATCTTGTGAAAAGTTATAAAACTCCTAATATACCACAGGGAACAATCTCCTACAGATAGGAGGATTGGCAAAACGACCTTAAAAGTTTATGCCATCTGTAATTCCTTTGTCACTTTTTTTGAAGTTAAATGCAAGCAACTACTTCATTTTCTTCTTTGTTGAGTTAGCTTACTTGAAGCAAATAGAGAAATCATGGAATAACCAAAAGCTCTTTTTCAGTTCTAAAATGAATATCCTTATTGCACGTCATGTGGATTACAGTTTATCATCTGTATTTCATAACATATGACAAACGTGCACCCTCTCTCCCCCATCAATCTGAAATTTCTTTAATCTTTAATTATCAAAAGAAAAGGATGAGCAGGTTTTTAGGGGACAGCAAATTTGTTATTTTGCATCTTCAAGACATTTTTATTTTGTTGAGTTTAAGAAGCTCTGCACTTACTCAGCTCTCTCTTTTATTCTGCTTAGCAACACAGAACACCTTCTCCATTATCTAAGAATAAAGTTGAAATATTACACCTATAATTTGCAAATAAACAAGGAAGGAAACAAGTACAAAAAAATAGCTTTCAAAAACTTTGAAAGAAGGAAGAAAATTATCAAGCGAACTATTATGCACACTAATAGGCTGGTTTCTTCCACATACAAAAGAAAACTATTTCTCAGTGAAGCCTGAGTATTATTGGGAATTACTAAATTTGCTTTTCATTGATAAATTTTTTAGAACTGTGTGTGTAAACAGATCCTAAAATATAATTTTTCAAACATATATGTATTTATAAATATATATTATAGAATGCGTATTCCAGACTTTTGAAAGTAAAAAAAAATTCTAGGTTAAAGGCTCACAAGATAAAATCACAGAAAAAATTATGAAAAAAAGCTCAAGCCACCTCCTCTACTTAATACACTTTAGAATACCATAAGGAAAGAGTAAAAAAAAAACACTGAATATAAAAAAAAAAATTATGGACCTCATCAAAGTATACAAGTATTTAAAATAAAGATGTCAAGAAGATAGAGCCAAACTCATCTTGGTGGTGCCAAGCAATAGGTCAAGGGGCAGTGGGCAGAAACTGATGCACAGGAAGTTCCATCTGAATATGATGAAGAACTTTACTGTGTGAGTAATCAAGCAGTGGAACAGGTTGCCCAGAGAGGTTCTGGAGTCTCCCTCACTGTAGATATTCAAGAACCATCTGGAAACAATCCTGTGCCATGTGGACTGGGATGACCCTGCTTGAGCAGAGAAGTCAGACCAGATGACCTTCTGTGGTCCCTTACAGCCTGACCCATCCTGTGATTACATAATTATAAACAGGACACGAATAGGCTGTTGTTGAAATTAAGAAAACTTCTGAACAGATGAGCAGCCTATTCTTGTTACAACCTTCTAGTTGTAGTGCAGAGAAAATCATGATTAGTTTTAGTGTGGCCAGTTTCTACAAGAATTTACATTACATGGTTTGAAAGGATAGATAACAGAGGTCTCATTTAAAAAAAATAAGTTCACTAGACCTCTATGTCTAAATCCTTAAAAGAACGCAATGTTTAAACTTGCCCACAAACAGAAAACTTTCTGGGAAGTAAAGTTAAGTATTTGTTAACTGCATAGTTTATCACAGATAATCACTTACTGACACTTTTTTTCTCATGTCATATGCTCAAGCTCACCAGTCTGTCTATCTTCTCTCATAAGATACTCAAAACCGTCCTTTTATTTCTAGCTAAGACTTATAGAAATTCACAATAAAAAGGAATGATCCCTCTCTCACAAATTGCACAATTACAAAAACAGGCTTCAGTCATTGCTTCTGGTTGTGTTTATCCCAACATTTTTCAATAAATGACTCCTTTGGAGTTTATTAGAATCACAAAACAGTTTGGGTTGAATGGCACCTTAAAGATCACCTCATCCAACCCTCCTGCCAGGGGCAGGGACACCTTTCACAAGACCAGGTTGCTCAAAGTCCTATCCAACCTGGCCTTGAACATTTCAAGGGATGGGACATCTACCACCTCCCTGTGCAACTTGTTTCAGTGCCTCATCACCCTCACAAGAAAGAATTTCTTCCTCATACCAAACTTAAATCTGCCCTCTTACAGTTTAAAGTCACTTCCCCCTTCTCCTCTCATCACATGTCCTTGTAAAAAGTCCCTCTCCTGCTCTCTTATAAGCCCATTTTAGATACTGCAAGGCTGCTATAAGGTCTTCCAGAAGCCTTCTCTTCTCCAGGTTCTGAACAACCCCAACTCTCTCAGCCTGTTCTCACTGGAGAATTGCTCCAGTTCTCTGATCATCTTTGCAGTCTTGCTCTGGACTCACTAAACATTAATACATATTTTCCCATTAAAAAGCAAGAGAAGGAAACCAGAGGCACACTTTCTGATCTAGCTACAGTCTGAATAATCATCAGGCTTTCTAGTGAGGCACTTACATGTATCTTTTTCTCTATCCACAAGCTGTGTCACAGATTAAGTCCTGGACAGGGTGGTTTTCTAGCATTTCTGAAAATTATTGAAAGTTAAGTGAAACTAAACTGATAGAGAAGTACTGTATTGTGATGGAAGCATAAAACACCTCAACATCAGAGAGACTACTAAGGTCATTAACACACAATTTGTACTATTATACTATGAAAAACAATATTGCTTAATACTTAGAAATTTTCTATCACCTTGAACAATAAATAAGAGGTATGCTTTGTGAAAACTGATTTTTTAAAAACAGAATCAAACCCAGAGTTTTGGAGAATTTTTACTGTAAATTAATAGAATCAGCACATCCAAGATATATCTATTATAGATAAATTATAGTCAAGATAGTACAGATTTGCCAGTACTTTAGATAAAACCTGAGATACTGGGGATTAGAGAGATCTATTTAGTTGACTGCTGAAGTACACTCATGTTAAAAATGAATGGTGATGATAACCTTGGGAAAGAAATGGGTGATTGTAAGGACTTTAAAAGCACAGCTGCCTGTCTCAAACCCTGACGAGGCCACAAAAAGAACTTGCCATAAGATAAGCCACCACAGTGGGAATTTGAGATAAGCACAGAAGGGAGGAATTTGTGACAGGAAGGTGCCAATTCCATGCCTGGCAGAGGCGAGATCTGGTTACTGCATTCTGGTCAATGCATCTGGACAAAAGTTCCCACTGTGGCAAACTGTTGGAAAGGAAGAACTGCTCATACACATATCACCAGTCAAACAAAGATCACACCAAGTTATGGGACAAATGCTGCCTGTGACCACAACAACCACCAAAGCACCCCCAGACTCATTTCTGGAGCCTTCCACCAGAGGACTGCATACAATCCACAGTGTTAAAACTCTGCCCCTGGGGGAGGTACCTGCTTGTTCCCACCTGCACCTGAATGTATATTAACACGTTGAACTCCTTGTTTGGTGGGCTTCCCTCACAGATCAAGATTGCAACCATCACTTTGACATCTAAATTGCAACAGTGAAGTCTTGTCACTGGATCCATGGCTGGTAATATCTTTCCTCTTCACTATCTACTCTAATCCTTTCTTTCTCCTTCTTTCTTTTCTTTATATATTAAGTAACTGCTTTTTACTTCTATATTACTATATTACTATAGATAACAATAACCAAACTGGCTACATACCTCTTTTTCCATTGCAACTGATTTGTTCTAAAATATACATATATATATAAATATATACACACACTGGTCATTCAGGGTCATTTCAATCTAATCTGCCCCAAGGGATCTATTAATAAAAACCTCAGTTACCCTGTCTCAGTGGCATAAAAGTGATGAATTATGAAGAAAAAAAGGAGAAAAAACAGGTCAAAAATATGAAAGATAAAAATTCAGAAAAAAGAAAAATAAGAACACAAAGAAAGTTGAAATATTCACAGGATGTAAGAGTAGAGAATAAACTTTGAAAATTATTTTCTGAAAAACATTTTGCACTTTGTGTATTTTTCTTAACACATAATTATTCTTTAATGCACACATATAACAGATAATAATGCTAATGGAAGATACACACATAAAGAAATCATTAACTTCTACAAAACCAGTGACTTAAAAATTTCAACTATAGTATGCTTTTTACCATAACTTAGAAACTATATATGTATGCCAGTTTAAATTTAGATAATGTAGCAACCAGTAACTCTCACATGGTATGGAATAGTACTACATATATAGGATGTGTTATATGTGAAGGCCTGGGCCAAAATGTAACCACATGCAAAAAAAGGCTTATGGTGTGTGGACGGATGAAAGAGATATTGGCCATTGGCAAGAGCTGCTTAGGGAGCTCTGACATGTGGAATCAATAGGATCTGTGACAAATGAGGGGAAACACTTCTCTAACTGTGTATGGTAGCAAAAAAAAAAAAAAAAAAAAAAAAAAAGCCATGTAATCAGCTAGGCATTTATCAATCAGCAGTGCCAACTTTACAAAATCTCTTTTTTAAGAGAGTATTCCAGTTCAAGCAAGTGCTTTGGAAAGGTGAGTTTCAAAACGATATTTATAATGGAAGAGTTCCCAAGAAGTTTTTTCTTTAAATCACCAAGAGATATGATGTAAAAGTGATTATTGCACAGTATGTCAGGACACAGAGAAACCCAAAGGACAAGTTTCACAGCTGTAAGGAGCTGTCCAAATTATTTAGATCTGAATTTTGACAAAAAACTGAATTTAAATTTCAGAGTTCTATAAAATATAAGAGTGGGTTTATTTTTCATAAAGATTTATATAGTCACTATGCTGCCTCAGGCAGTGGCCAGTGATGTGCCTAGAGTACAGCAGCATAAAAACAGAGCACACAAAGCCAAACTTCATAGTCCTCCATGGGAAATGGCAACCTACATATTAGAAATTTCCTCAGAGACAGACATAATATCTTCAGATTTAACACACAGAGAAATATTCTACTTAAATTCTTAATTGCATTTTGCAGCACTAAAAGCACCACAAAAAGCAGATTTTGTATTCTGCTGATGAGCTGCCTGCATTCCTTGCACAGTTAACAGTGCTCTTGGTAATTCTTTGCATTGCTCAATAAGTGCTTGCAAACACCAAGCTTTTCTTCAAAAACCTTACATATAATTAATTCCAGTCTTCCAAAATTGGTGCAAAACCTAAAAACATAAGACACAGACACTAAAAATAAGACTGGAAAATACACTTAATGTTATCAAAGAGCACTCAGAACTAAGCAGAATCAAAACTGAAAGGACCTCCATTAGCTAATTCTATGGGCATTTTCTGTGCAGAATGTGCCCAGTCATGAAGGTGGAAAAAACTGTCCTGCAATTTTAATTGCTACTTCATCTCACCACTTTTCAGCATGGTAGAACGTATTTTTCCAATAGGAGCATGTGGTTCAGGCTCCACAGGCAGTTATACTGTGAGTTTTGGAAACTCCTTTATATTGGGATGCTGCTGTTGCTGCTCTGTTGGATTGACATAACTGCTCAAACAGCATTTTATTCCCTTTTCAGACACTGAATTCTCAGGGTGTTCTCTTACTTATATAGATATTTATACATACATACATGGAAAAACAAACAAAGCTGTGTATTATTCTCATGTACCATATAAGTTTAAATTTTATATTGCTAAATATCAACTACTATGCCAGGATAGGAAATTAATTATATTTTTAATATAATAAAATAATGAAGCTATCTGATTATTCTGTTGCACTTCAATTTTCTGCTCATTTGTTTCAATTTTTATGGTAATCTTATCTAAAATAAAATTTCAAAATGAAACAGTGACTTCATAAACATATGTGTTTATATCTTTTTAAGCTGAGGCATAGAAGAAATTGAAAGCACAAAAGATCAATAGCCACTTCTGATACCTAATTTAAAATAGTATGAAAAATATAGGTAATTTCACTGAATATTGAATCAGAGGGCTAGAATAAATATTTGTACAGCTATCTGCTGTACAGATACCTGTTATAGTTCTCAAATGGCTATGGTGCAAAAAAATTACATTTTATAAACCACAATACTACATTATTCAATGAAGTAAAGAAATCAAATGCTAAAGATACTAAAACAGAATTAGCCTGATTTTCCTTTAACAATAGATATGTAATCTTCCTAATTTACACAAAAGATCAAATGTCTGCAAAACCAGTCTTTCAGTTCAGTGGTGATCCAGGGAAACACCTAAACCTAAAAACTTCATATGTTAAAGATTCTTTGCAGCTTAAAAAATAAAAGTAATATGTTTTGTCTCTTGGAAATATAGACCCCCACCCCCCAAAAAGCCCCAAACCACCCAAAGCCAAAGCAACCAACCAAAAAAACCTCAAAACCATAATTCAAACAAGCAAAACCACAAAAAAAGTATTAAAACATCCAGCAACTCAGGGTCACACTGAGACATTGGAACCTCCCTGAAGATACTCTTTTTTAATGGAAATGCCAACACTGTATACAGTCCTGCTAACAGATTTTTTTTTTAATATAATTTATCTTCTCTGCTCCTCTTTTCCATTTCCAAATTGAGCCCTAGAGGCCTAAGATGAGTCTGTTGATCACATTTCTTGTCAACTAGCATTTTCAACTTGGTGTGGATTTTCAGACTGACAATATAATTTTGTGGCTCCTGTGTTTTCCTACTTCTGTTTTAATTTATCACTTGAAGTAAGTGCACTTGGTGGATACTTATCAAGTCTCCACTTCCCTGGAGGGCTACAAAATATAATTTCCATGTTTGCTGTTGATGGCCTAAATACAGTACACATGAAACAACAAGAATGGCCTTCTTAAGGTAGTGGATAAGATGCCCATAAAACAGTGGCTCTAGGGGCTGCATTAGAAGAATAACTGAACAGATTTTACATCAGTGGATTTAGGTAATTTCTAAAAGATTTAGTGCAAGAAACCTGAGGTGTCTAATGATATAAATTATAGTAATATTTAGTGCCTAAATTTCAGGAAAATATTTTGCTACATGCTATACTTACTTTACAATATTCCATAATTTATTCCTTTTAAAAACATGCAATTTGTGAGACTTTTTTTTAATCTTTACATCTGCTTAAACAAACAAACAAACAAACAAACAAAAACCACCAAAAAACAAACAAGCAAATAGTAAAAATATTGTTCCTGTAGGGTTTTGCTATGAAATGTGTAACTATTGAAAACGTGAAACAGCACATTCCTCAGTGTGTGCAGAAGGCACTATTCAACCTAAATTTAGAATAAGCTTCTGTCTTTTGCTGAAGACATTCATTTACTCATTTGATGTTTCAGTTTGTATTAAGTTAAAGTAATATATAAAGAAATTTCAGCTTCAAATATTGAAACATAGCTAAATTCTTTCTTTCTTTAAGCTGAGATTGCCAATATCAGATTGCAATTATTTCTGTTTCTTTCTTGAAGTAACTTTGTGTTTCATCTTTAATTTTCAGTGATTCAAAAATTCTGGCCAGACATTAGATGACTGTACACAGAACAGTGACAGTGAAATATTCAGTAAAGATTACACAGGTTCCCTACATGTCTTCACCTCAAGGTTGAAAATCAAATAATCAATATAAAGCCTTCAGCTTTATATCTTAGATCTATCTTCAGCAATACTGTGACACAAAGTCATGGGTATAGAACTAGTTCAATATTGACCCAGATGGAAGAATGACATTTGCTGAATCACGAAGATTAATTTTGTACCAGCAAATTCTTTGGGAAACTTCCTTTAGTAATACCCTGTGAGATACTACAGTTGTGGACAACAATCATAAGACATTACTAATAGCATAAGCTAATTGAAAAAATACAAAAGCTTTGCCCTTCAGGATCTTTTCATATTCTGTTCTTCACTGCCTTTGGCAGAGGAGGACCAGTGAAGACATAGCAACATCTTTGTCTGCATACAGATGAAGAAATGAAGACTTCAAAAGTGCTGGGACCAAAATATCTTCTAAAGGGTGGAAAAATAACCTGGATGTTCCCCACTGAGAGCAGCTATACCATGTACAAGAAATTACTATTTCCAATAGTTAGTAGAAACCTAGAATATTCTAAATATAATTAATAAACCAGAGAGGGGCTCTTCCAGTAGTATTACTTATTATATGTAATAATGTTAATGATTACATATAATAATATATGTAATATATAATATATATAATATTAATATAATACATATAATAATATATATGAAATATTATCATTATATGTAAATTTTTTCTTAGTTGCTCTCATTATTTTTTCAGCACATGTAAGTTCATTTTCATATTGCTATATGCATTGAATATAACTTTTAACCACACTAATAATTGAACTACCACAGAAACATTAGATGCACTGTTCAATGCAACCAATTTAGTCACTATGTCAATTTTTGAGTTACCTCTTTTGACTCAGGAATTACACACTTGTTCTAGAGACAGAATGATTTAATCACTCTTCTCAAACCCTGTTAATGCTGAGGATTTTAGGTGTTTCATTATCTGACAGACTATAAAACAGCAATGTCCATTTTATTTCAGAAATCTGATTTACTTAAACTGTGAGGTAACAGACTCTCAGGCTCTCTTATGGTACAATCATGAATTTCTCTGTAAGCTTTCCTCACCATTTTTCATGTCCTTTCTTATTTACTTGGGGTCATTAAGTTAAGTAGTATCTCCCTTTGTCATAATTTTTAAGTCTTCTTCCTTGAATATCAATTCTATATAAGAACTTGATATTCTCTGAGTTAAGAGGTATGCTGGGAGATGAAATCTGCTTATAAGTGAAGAATAGAAAATTAAGCATAGTACACTCAAAACTTCAGCCTTCAAACCAAAATAACTGATCTTTTCAAAGTTTTCTTTTGAGAAAATTTGTGTGATCATTTTGACAATTTGGAGATTTCTGTTACACTTTCTTTTCTATGGTTTAGAAAAATCTTGTTACACTTGTGGAAAAAATTGTGCTCTACCTATTCCTATTTCTGATTTTCTGATTCTGTTTATACATTGCCTCTTAAGCTGCTTGAAACTGAAACCACTCCTAGTATTCTTTCTTTTACTTCATGTGATCACAACTTAGCACATGTCCTTAAAAGCTCTGGCAAAATCTGTTACCTTAAATAAAACTGAATAATATAAACTACTTATTCATGTTACATCATTAAAATGAAATTACTAGAAAAAGCTTTGAGATTTTTTCATATGTCATATTTATATTTATAGTTGTCTTTTGGGGAATCTAGTTTTGTTGTATCGAGATTTGATATATAGAAACACTACTTAAAATAAGCTTAGTGGAGTTATCAGTAATCTCAATCAGAAGGTAAATTAACTGTTACTCTTTTACTATATGAAATAAGGGTATTTACTTCTTCTAGTCATAATAATTTCCTGTGTAATTCTTAAAAAAAAAAAAAAAGGATTATTTTTTCACATCTTTAAAAGACAATGCTTTCCTATATTATTATTATTATATCTGTGCAGTAGCAGTAAGAGACTGTAAAAAACCACAATAAACCAGATTAAAATACCAGAAATGCAGAATAATAGAAGTTGCTTTGTGTACATCAAATTTCAAAACATGCAGTGAAAGGAATGCCCTCCAAAGGATTTGAGGTCCATCCAAATAATTTTTTACAAGCAGATTCTGTGCAGAAATTAAAACATGTCCTATTCCCCTCCTTTCTTCTTTTCACTCTGTGACAAACTGTTCATAGAAGAAGATCTATCGTCTGATTAGAAAAAAGCTGTGATACCTCTGCAGGTTCCCTATGGCACAGCCTTACCAAAGCCCATACATGATCCAACATCATTTGTCATCTCTGCAGTATACTCGCTATAATTCTCCTCCTCTGGCTTTTCTTTCAAACTAGATCACACAAAGAATCTTTGAACAAAATAAGAAAAACAAAGTATTTTAACTGAGGAAAAATGGCACATAGGTATTAAGTGCTACATATATTTAATTGCTTTCCTCAGGTCATGTAAAATATTTATTCTGCATAAAAAACCTTTGATTCTTTTCTACCAAATTTTATTTCTTCTAATTCTTCAGGAATCACTTTTTTACCTCTTAAAACTACCAAAAAAATGTTTCTACCAAGTATTTCCAAGATGGTTTTACATTAGATTTCTAGGTGACTTTTTCTTTAGATCATTTATTGATTCTACACAATTAAATTGAGTAAAAATTTTACTCTGACATTGAGTGCTTTATTCATACATCTATGTTGTATTATAAAAGACAACAACAATTTTACCACTCATTTTGGAGAGTTATAGAAAGACGATTTAAATCTGACCCTAGTAAGCCACCATTCCTGAATTCTGAGATTTTAAAAAGAATGATTTTGATCTGTATCATGAGTCCTCACAGACCCCTCTCTAAAATGAGCAAACAATCTTTGAGTTAAAACATAAGAGATTTTATATAGCTCCTTTTTTCAAGCATAATACCAAAAAAATATTGTGGACAACAGTAGAATATATTTAAGTAGGCATCTTTCATGGCAAGAGAAGAAAATTGCAAAATAAAGAAGAAATTGAGGACATAATTACCACGGTTTATCTAGTAATAAAATTCAGTTCCAACATAAATAGTGGGGAAACACTGAAAACAATCTCATGAACTCCCTTTTGGCACTTTTATCTGACTTATTTTATACCGTTCCTTTGGTTTACACTGCTATTGTATTGCCTTGTGCAAGTTTTTTCCCACTGCCTCACAACTGGTGTGTGTATGCATGCATGTGTTTGTACATGAATGACGTAAATAGAGTGCATAAACAAGCATGTTCTAACCACCTCTCTCCCTCTGTAATATTATTAAAATTCAGAAAACATGAATTACAAATGGTCATACAAGAGAGAGAAAATCTGACTTGATTCAGTTTATTTTTCTCCATTATCAGCACTTTGTTTTCATTCTGCTTACTTTTTTCCTATCTCTCTAAGCTGAGGTCTCTTTGCATACTACAACCAGGTGAACACTGTTCTATGTTATGTTGTTGGCAGTCTGCAATTATTTGAGGAAGACAGTTACTTGCATTCCATAGCAATGAGGACTATAACAAAGAGGGCAGGACACATACTACTTAAGACTAGAAGTAGTCATGTGAAATATCAAGTGTGATATAACAATTTTGGAAAAAATTCAGGTTCAAAACTTTCAGAAATGAAGGATTCATGAGTTTTATGCTATCAGTTATATTTAACTGTCTGAAAAGCAATGACATAATTTTGGAAGAAAAAAAATATTTCAATACAAACAGGATAAAGATTGCTTGCAATTGCACTTAGATTAACATGTCTGCATTGTGTAAAACCATAACACAGAAACTAATTTGGGTATGCTCTGTAGAATTGGCCACAAGACTTTTTATGGAGATAGGTATGTCCTAGAGAGAAAAAGATGAATGCACATAGGTTTTTTTTTTCTTGAAAGATGTATTATTTTACATAGGCACTTCAGATATACAGGGAACAACAACAAGCCATATTAATCTCACTACCAAAAGTATAATTTCATTTCAATGTTATGTTACTAGTACAACTAACATATATGTAATACAGTTATTTTCAAGGGAGAAGGTGAAATTAATAACTATAATCAGATGTCTATACTTTAAAAAATATAACAATTTATACCCTAAGTTCCTTAGGTAACAAGTTATTACATTAAGCCCATCTCGATGTTTAAGTAAAGCACTCTTCCAATTAGTTACTGATAGAACATAAATCTTTCCTCAAGAATGTTAATAAGTATGTTTTGCATCACATTTCTGCATCCTTGTTACAGTCCTGGTTTTACCTGTGTGGGAAATAAACAGTTTTTCCTATAAATTGCATCTTCAGATAATACTTCAATACATACCTAATGTATTCCATACAATTAAAATAGGACTTGGAATTAAAAGGACCTGGAAATAGCAAGCTTAGTGCAGACCAACTGTGATAAGCACAACTAAGTGTTTTCAAGAAACCAAAAAGAAACACTGTGTTATTGCTGACTCTCCTTCTAAATGGCAACTTTATGATATTATTTAGCTTCAACAAGTTATTTAACTTCAATTTCGATGTAACTTCACTTCAGCTGAAAAAAAAAAAGAAAAGAAAACAAAAGCAACGAAAAAATCTGTCTAATTATGTTGAGGAAGTTAGTTCCTCTGTTTACTTGAGATATCCAGCCTTAGTGACTACCTCCTACTTATAAAACCAATACAGTGGAGGTTGAAATTATTTGTACAAGTAATTCTGTTTTAGCTTTACATATTCTAATTTAGAACCTCTTGTGAAACCAAAATAGATGGTCAGACACCAAAACCCAGCCACAGAGACCCACTACAATAATATACTTTAAAGGGGATTTTGATTTAGTCTAAAAATAAGGAAAGTGATATCAATATTTACTGATATAATCTATATAGTCACATCAGTCATTTCACCTAACGTTCCCACAGGACAAGAGTAAATGATCCCCAGTGCTGTTAAGGAAAAGAATTCTAGGCTTACCTCACAGACAAGTAGCAGTAACTAAACTAAGCAGAAAAAGCACTAACTTTTTTCAAAGTCTTAAAATATGTTTCAGTTTAAAAAGAGCCTCCAAATGTTTAAAAGCAAAGAAACTTAAAACACTGAATTAGAATTTATGAAGGAGAAATAGGAACAGGACAGATACTGCTTCTGCCTGAGGTGCAAAGACCACATCAGATGCAAAGGACTAAGAAAGAAAACTGCTGGGTTTTGGATACCTTTAAAGAGAGAATTTTTACAAAGCAGAGGCTTCGCTCTGTTTCCCATAGGTTGTAGGTTTAGAAAAAAGTGGTAGAAGAAGGAAAGGATCATTGTTCCTTATGACAGGCAACAAGGACTTAATATGGCTTCTCATTACTCCATATCCCACTATGATATCCAAATTTCTTCTCTCCAACTATAATAGCAAATCAAATTGAGGAGTTTCTGGTAACTCCAATTCTATTCACTCAAAATATCTCCTTTAATCCAAGTTTTGACCCCTGCAGATTTGAAAAGGTGCTATTCTGTCCCAACCTGATTCAGTCTGTAGACTGAAGCAAATACTTCAGAACAGTGAGAGTTTAATTGGAATTTACAGCTCCTTACTTCAGAATAATACTACTTGGTAAGACTATGAAGATGTATATATAAAACTATATGCTATATATGAATCACATAGAAAGAGAGAGATCTCATGCATATCAGTACAGGATTTAATAGTGCTTAATTAGTTTAGAAAACAGCTCATACAGCTGGATCAGCAGCACGTATTTCACTGGTGGATTTAAAAATAGTGTTTGTAGAAGACAAAAAGACTTTGCATAGGTCATTCATTTTGCAATGAAAATTTCAACTACCACTCCTTACACTTGGACTTCTGCCTTGTTAAGTAAGCAATACAGTAATGACAGTTTGGTTACACCTTGTGTTATTATGGTCTATGTAGATTACTTCTTGTTTCATCATAAAACCAGCTGAGAGAGAACAAGAAAAGACCTGAGACTTGAGAGGTGTCAGTTGATGGGAGGATGATGTGAATTCTGAGGAACAGCACAAAGAATTCCATTCAGAAAAAAATCCCACAACCAAACAATACATTAACAGAATGGAGTCCCCCACCCCCAATTCTTCTCATTCTGTCATTCTTTTACTTGTGGCTTTCAGCTACAACGAAAAGGGATGTTAGGTGAACACAGAAAAAGGACTATGGAGCCCATGTGAGTATTCTACCTTTCTGCAGTCTTTGCTACTTGATACTGTGATGAATACAATTTCAACACTAAATACCCTCAGTCCCCTAATAGGGACAGAAACTTTAAAGGAAATAAAACAGTGGAAAATATCCATAAACTTGTGACAAACTTTAGTCATTTCTCTGAAGGGCATGCACTTAAACATCTGCAAAAAGGGAAACACCGTATCCATTTTTAAGAAGGAAAGAAAGGACAATCCTGGGAACTATTGATCTTTCAGCCCCACCTCTGTGCTTGGGAAGATCATGGAACAGGTCCTCCTGGAAGCTGTACTAAGACACATGGAGGACTGGGAGGTGATTTGTGAAGTATGGCTTCTCCAAGGGCAAGTCCTGACTGACTGAAGTAGTGGCTTTCTATGATGAAGTATCTACATCAATGGATAGATTAGGGAAGATGTCATTTATCTTCACTTCTGTAAAGCCTTTGACATGGTCCCCCCCAACATCCTTCTGTCCAAACTGGAGACTGATGGATTTGATGGGCAGACTGTTAGGTGGATGAGGAAAGGCTGAGAGAACTGGAATTGTTTAGCCTGAAAAAGAGAAGGCTTCAGGGTGTCCTAATTGCAGCCTTCTAGTTCCTGAAGGGAACTTACAGAAAAGATGGCAGAAGACTATTTACATGGACATGTAGTGGCAGGACAAGGGGAATGGGTTTAAATTGAACGAGAGTAGGTTTAGATTAGATATTAGGAAAAAATTCTTTACTGTGAGGGTCGTGAGGCAGTGGGACAGGTTGCCCAGGGAAGTTGTGGATACCCCATCCCCATCCCTGTAGCTGTTCAAGGCCAAGTTGGATGGGGCTCGAAGCAACCTGGTCTGGTTGAAGGTGTCCCTGTCCACAGCAGGGGCATTGGAACAAGATGATCTTCAAGGTCCCCTTTGAACCCAAACCAACACTAGAGCAGCTGTCTGGTTGTGATGTCAGATGAGACCTGTGAGGCTCCTAAAGCAACAAGGTTTAGTGCTGGACTCCCTGGTTGTCTTACCTGCGGCTCAAACCACAGGCAGGAGTATGGGGGTGAGATGCTGAGGCAGCATAAACACCCACAATATAGGTCGAAGTGGGATGTTGATTGATAGCACATGGCCAAAAAGGCTTTTAAAGAAGTCACCAAATACTACGGAGGAAGGAAAGGTAGGGAGATACAACAGAAGTAAAATGATTCTGTCTCAGTAGGATAGGCAAACGGTAAGATAGGAGCTGAAGTGGTGGTGACATTTCATTTTGTATGCCAAACCCTTAGCAAACAGAAAAAGCAGATTAAAGAAAGTCCTCTGTGGATACTGAAAGGGGAATCTTCTTTGTTTAAGTTGTGAGGCATAAACATGTGCCTCTCTGTAAGAATGTATGTGCAACTTCCTCAAAGAACATGCAGCATATACCTGTACATGTATTCACACAAACATACACAAATATGAGATATAGAGTATATCTTGTTCTGTTAGTTTCTAGAAATATTAATATATAAGAACCAAGCAAATCAAGAGACTATCCAAAACTTCACAGAACATTTTAAAATAATTTTTATAACCTCTAGCTGTAAAGAAAAAAAATTAAGATTATTCCATGATGTGGGTTTTATTATCATAAGAGGATGGCAACTTATCGACATGTTAGCTATAAGTAAATGTTCATTTTTCTAAATAACAGGTAATATAAGAGGTGCCTTAGAAGTAAAATGAAAACTCATAATCAGTTATTGATTTACTGATTTATGCAGTTAAATATCTATTTATTAATAATTCAGACATTATCAAGTTTTTAAACATATATAGTAGCACCTGTGCCTTGTCAAAATTAACTAAGAGATCTTTCATCTTTCAATTTTTAAAGAATGCACATCTGTGCAGACTCAAATGAAAATTGACTCTACAGGACACAAAAGGAATTGCCACACAAGACTTCTGCTGTGTTTTATCCTCAGAAATAAATGAAGGTAATTTCAGATTAGGCCCTAGTCTTCACCTTTTAGGAATTTGATGAAATTTATGTTAAAAATCGCTCCTAAATTTTTTTATTTGTTACTATAAACTTTATCAACAATGACAGGCTGACAACACAGCTGATGAAACATAATATGCCAAAAGAACTGCAGGTACCTGACTCACTGTGCCATAAAATAGAAATTAGGGAAAATAAGAACTCTGCTTTAATTATACTCCTTTCAATATATATATAATGTTAAACCTGCTTATTTAGCTTTCAGTGGAAAAGGGTGAAGTTTGTGGGACAATAGGAATATTACTAGAACAAAAGTCTTATGAGGAGCAGCTGAGATTGTTTAGCCTGGAGAAAAGGAGGCTGAGAGGAGACCTTATTGCTCTCTACAACTAACCTGAAAAAGGTTGTGGAAAAGGGAGGGTGTTAATCTCTTCTCCCAGGTGACAAGCATCAGAACAGGAGGAAATCACCTCAAGTTGCATCACTGGAGGTTTAGATTGGATATAAGGAAAAATTTCTTCACTGAAAGAGTGGTCAAGCACTGCAACAGGCTGCCCAGGGAAGTGGTGGAGTAACCATCCCTGGAAGTGTTCAAGAAATGTCTAGATGTGGTGCTTTGAAACATGGTTTAGTGGTGAAGATGTCAATTCTGGGTTAACGGTTGGACCTGGTGATCGTACAGGTTTTTTCCAACCTTAACAATCCCATGATTTTACAATTATTGTCTTGGCTGCAGTGATGAAGTGCAGAGTTTATAATGAGCATACACTGATTTTTGGAATGTAAAGATAAAACAATCTGCATGAACAGTTACCTGATTGTGTATGGTATATACAGGGTAGATGGAGTGGTATTTTGGCATAGGGTTGAGACTAGTAAGCTTTTTTTACCCTTATATGAATGCTATCATTATCTGCAAATGGCTGCACTGTGGCCAGGGTATGCAGAACTCTCCAGAAGGGCAGGCAGAGAGAGCCAAACCAGTTATAGCCAGCTGCACTTTAGTCAGACTCAGGTATTCACTACCTAGTGGGTAACTGTGGGGGAATTTGGCAAAGACTCCACAAGATGGTGGGAGGGGCCACCAAGTGCTGAGGTTAATGGCCAGGGACAAGGTAGGGGTATTGCTGAGAACTGAGATCTTAAATCTTCAGAGTTCCTAAAGCCCAACTCCAGGCTTCAAGGGTTTTATCTGAAGGTTTAGTAGATGAAAAATCAATTATTTTACTTAAAAATATAAGAGAAAGCCCCTAGATTTTAGACTACTGGGCTGTCCCTGTCATAATGCTGTAAGCAGTCAGGTAAGCTGGGGTGCTCTGGCTGACCAGAGGGAGTGCTGTCGTGTAAGCTGACAGGAAACCAGATAGATTGCCACTTGAAGCTTCCTACCTTTCTGCAGAAATATATAGGAACTGACATGCCTCCTTGAAGTATTTCATTTCTGATGAACGAGCACACGCATACCAAAAGATGGCTCTTCACTGAAAGCTGATTTCTTTAAAGTGTAAGATGTCATTTGGAAACAGTAAAGCATCTCCTAGGCGACAACATGCATATGAAGCACATATAAAAGTTGTGGACAATTGAAAACAAAAAAGAGAAAAAACTGAGCTCAGAAAGTCAAGACATAAGCAACTTTCTGACTATTATTTTTCTACTGGAAAATCTTATTCTGTTATTACTCTCCCTTACCTCTTTTTTTGTGTCATAGAAACAATAAGGAGCTATTCCTATCAAGTCTTAAGTCAGTGTCCTTTTTTTTTTTTTTCATGAAAGACAGAAAGGGAAAGAATATGAGGACAAAAGCTGACAGACATTTAAACTGTATTTGCAATAGTACATGACAAGAAATGGAGAAGAAAAAGGTGAGCAAAAGTCAGACATGAGAATTTTTTTAAGAAGTTCAGAAAATATAGTAGGACATATGCCTTAATTGTAATTACATTTTTCAAAATTAAGAGTAAATGATATGAACTAGGGAAAGAAAAATACAATAGTGGATAAAAAATGCAATGATCATTCAGTCAAGGTCAACAAATTACACCTCTGAAAATTTGCTTTTCCATATCACTCCAAATGCATGGTGAAATCTGAGATCTAAATAAGACTGGGAACTGAAGATAAAATCTTACGCTACCGATTTATCTTCCATACTCCTTTGTTTTTCTTAATCATTAACAATGTAATATAAATTGCATCTAAGGAGGGGCTAGGTCTTTCTTCAGTCTAGGGGGTTTTTTTGCACATCTCTGAGCAAACAATAATATGAGTGAGTATAACTTTAGAATGAAAACAAATCATGATATTTCACTGCTTTGTCTGTGTGACTGGGGGAAGCCCTGGGAAGCATTTGCAAGGCTAAAAACAGCTCTTATGCTTGGAAGAACTTCATAAAACAGGTCCATGACCTCTTCTGGCATCTCTAAAAGATCACTTTATGAGGTTCTTATTAAGTACATGCAGCTTGTAAATGTTCTCCAGTTACAGCAGTGTATGGTTTTGCTGGGAGGTAGCAGGGGAAAAGTCAGAATATTTCATACATGAGGCCATATCTAGTTCATATCCCTCTATAATATCAGACCCACTAAATGGGTTTCAGGCTGGTAAGGAAGAGTCTTATAGCAGTTTCATGTCATATCTTTGTGTATGATGACACAGTTAAAGAGCTTAAGGGATCTATAAGAGTAATAATTTTTTTAAATATCAATTTTACATTTTTATGAGAATGAAATTTTTAAATATCAGTTGGCAAATGGATTTTTTTGCAGGTATACCAAAAAACAAAGTTAGGATTTAATCACCTAATTCCCTTCTTCTCAAGTTCCTAGATTTATTTTACTGGGTAGGAGAAAATTATTTTTAAGCATCGTATAGCACAGCATTAAAGAGTTTCAAAAGTCCCCCTCATGGAGGACATCCATTTAACAAAAGTAGAAACCTATTTCTTTTTTATGGTGTTTTACAGTTTCAGAGAAGGTTGAAGATCAAGACCTGTTAATTTTTTCCTAATAACCATTACCAGAAGATGTGCTTCAGTGTTGACCATGCAACAACTGGAGGAAAAAATGTCCCTTTGAACACAATACACTGCACATTTCCCTATCAACCAGCACTATTCAGTATCTGATGACGCAGTTCATGAATTCAGGTTTTATCCCCCTTAAAGCAAGGAAGCATCAGAACAGTGTGTTTTAAAAACATATGTGCTACTCACAAGTGGGATTTTGCTGACATATTTGGATAAAACAAACCTGAAGAGCTTTTCACTTCCAGCATTAAGACACAACATTTTTATTTTAAATAATAAGGCATTAATGTTGAAGCAAGTTTTCCTAACAAGGAATTTCACCCATTGTAAAATCAGTCAGTTGATACAATATGGCTACCTGAACATCATCTGTTTGTAATATCTCTGAAGAAAACCTTAGAAACAGTAGTACTCCAACAGATCTTGAACTCTGAGTTTTATTTTTCTTGAGCTGGCAGTGGTTCTCACTTCATTTTGGAACCTGATTAACCACATAGCTTTGAAGCCATAGCCAGGCTCTAGCCTAGTTGACCTTTTAAACAAATTTCCTTGATAAAATTGTGTGCTTGTATTTTGGCTACTTGTTTCATGGTCTTAGGATCGCAAAGATCACCACTAGGCTTTGAAACTTTGTATTCATCACTTAAGTTTGGGGTTTGTTTTTAATGGAATTAATAATGGAATAAGGGGATGTACCTATCCACACTAGGGCTTCAGACAGCAGCCAGACCAAGTATTGCTCACCAGTCCCAGCTAGATGTGCACCTAAAAGGTGAAACAAATAAAGAAAAAAACAAAACAAAACAAACAAACAAACAAAAAAATAAGAAAAACAGAACCAAGCCTGCCCCGGATACTGTTTTTAATTGTTTCCTGTGAGATGACTGAACTAATGGCTAGTCTGGATTTCTTCAGCCTTGAATTTCAAGAGGATAAAAATAGCCTAGAAAGCAGAAGACTAAGAGGAGACCTTAATGTGGTCTTAAACAACATCATCATGAGGGGAAGTGGAGGGGCAAGTACTAATCCCTTCACTCAGGACCAGTGACAGGACTCAAAGAAACAGCATGAAGCTAAGTCAGGAGAGATTTAGGCTGGATATCAGGAAAAGGTTTTTCACCCAGAGGGTGGTTGGGCACTGGAACAGGCTCCCCACAACACCAAGCCTGAGAGAGTTCAAGAAGCATTTGGACAACAATCTTAAGCACAATATATTTGACAAAATGGATTTCTAGACACCATATTTTTCTAGAATTTACTAAATTTTTTTTAATTATGATGGACAAAGACAAATTTTAAATCTTAGCAATTTTAAATAAAATATCTTCCTTTCTGATATATGCCAGATATCATAAGATGGAAAAGTTAAAAAAAAAAAAAAAGAAAAAAAGAAAAAGAGGGATTTTCTCCTCTACAAAGCTTCTTTTTAGTTTCTTATATTTTTTTCCAGACTGTAATATTTACACATTAATCATAGAATACATTACATAGAAGACATCTCCTTTTATATATGTTGGGTTTTTTCATTTCAAAATCATTATGATTGCACACACCATTATGTTGCTATTCTTTATTTCTTCTCTTATAAAGGTTTACTCAACATCCAAATTCACCCTATGTTGCATAAAAGCCTACAAATCCTTTAACATCAAAGAGACCAAAAAAAAAAAAAAAAAAGGAATCTATCCAGAATTTGGAAGCCTCATCAATAATTTATTCTTGAAACCGGACAAGAAACATAAGGTAGTTTAAACAAAACTAAAAACATATTCTATAATCATTATTTTCCTGTGTTTTGGAAAAGGACATTATGGCATTCCTCTGACCAACAATACATTCTCGCTAACAAGGACAGTACAGCCTTAATGATCTGAAACTCGTTTATCTGGGAGAAATAAGATTCAGTCACACAAATGAATTGTTGATAAACTAGGGTCATTGAGCAAAAGATCCTGCAGAGTCTGTAAGATCCACAGGACAGAAACTCTCTCCTGCAGAGTCTTTCTTCTGAGAAACAAGTAAACTCTGCAGGCTCAAATATTTCTGTGCACAATATTTTAAACACAAGAAAGCAGATGTATTGAAGTAGTCCCGATGGAGACACCAAAGTTTGAGATAACTGTATGTTTTGTTTATCGCAATTATGCAGCTAGATGTCTATTGTGTTTGGTTTGTTGATTTTTTTTTTCTAATTAGTGCTGCTAGTTCATTTATAGATTTAATTTTACATTTCTTTACGATTCCTCCTATTTTTTTCACCACTTGAAAAATTCTCAATTGTACTAGACTAATAGGCAAAGATCTAGAGTAAACTTTTTTTTTTGCAATGCTTTACTCCAAGAGGTAAAAACAGGTAAGGATCAGTTACAGAGTCAGAATTTTTCTGTATTCCCTATTGACTTCTCTCTGTGTTCACTGTTTTTTTTACAAGGTCAGCAAAATAACAGTTCACCTGTGATAACAAGCACAATACCAGCAACATCTGCAAATGAATGAAAATGCTCTAGCAACATAAACAGTATATTATATTAGGGTACAATTGAAAAAGTGTTCTATCTTAATAAGAATTATTTTCCTATAATTTCAAATTATTTAGTTTTTAGTGGAAATTAGAGAATTTTCCTGCAGGGGATATCAAAAGGTAGAACCATCTACTATTCTAATACCCTATAATAACCAAGATAAGTGAGATTTAACAACTCGGCAGGACCTAAGTTTATATCCTGCTTGGAAATTATAAAGTACAGTTGCAGGCAGCCCTCTCTTTTTCCCGTGGCTCCTATGAAAGAGTTGTGATGTTTATTACATACTGAGCCTTTTTACCACAACACAATGCATTTCTGATATTGTTGATCATGCATTTTAAGAATTATGTGTACTGAAAACATAAAGGATATTTTTTTGTTAGATCTAAATCAGTACCTACACACTGGGAAGCAAGAAGAAATAATTAAGGATGTTTTTCACATGTAGATTAATTAAAAGTGTCTTTAGGTAGCAAATATTTCAATTAAAATGGAAACTGACTGGAAATTTTTGAGCTTTTCTAGGCAAAATCTTTGCTTTTCATAGGTGACCCATTAATTCATATCAACAGGAAAACATCTGAAAAGGCACTATTTCTAATATCCTTTTTTTTTTTTTTTTTTTTTTTATGAATTACAATATTTTAGTGTGCCTCAAAGGAAGCTAAGGTAATCCAATGTATTTTAGACCTGCCTTAGAATAAGTTGTCTGTCCAGCTATTCAGGTGCCATCTTAGCTGCTGCAGGGAGCAGGCATGGCTTTGTCCCTACTCCTTCAGGCTACTCGTATTCTATTACACAGCTGTGGAATCTGTTAGTTTAGTATAGGCCATCCTCTTTAGCTTTCTTACTGGACCAGTACCTCAGCTTCTTCACAGGCATTTAACACACGAAGAGGCAACAAATGGAAAAGTAAGAGCGATAACTGAGCTGGCAGGCTGGTGCAGCACTCTGGCCAGGAAGGAAGCTGGTAGTCTCAGAAGGGAAGGCGAATTTAGAAATAGTCTAGGCAGCTATGTAGGCTGAGAGTTGAACTGAGTAAGGGCAGAAATTATGTGGAGGTCGAGTAGACTGTACTGATTTCAAATCTGCAGACAGAAATAAATAACTGCTGGGCAAAGCATAGGAGGCTAAGGAGGAGGAGAGAGCATTTGTAACAAGGCAAAATTGGCAGTTCCTAATGCATTTAGACAAGTCAGCAGCACTGATTGTCATACTGCAGACACATACATCCATGCTCTAATGACATTTTTCAAAGCCAGAAATATTTTGGTCCATCTATCATTGGTCTATCAAGGAGGAGCTCAATCTGGTGCATTTTATCTGAAAATGCATAACTGTGTATAACATATACTAGTACAAAAGTAGCATTAATTTTACAACAGTTCTTAACACTGACAAAGCTAAATATTGGCAGAAAATGCTACTTTTACCATTCTCAAGTGTTCCATATGATTTTTTTTTCTTTTAGTAAAGGGATAAAATAATAATAATAATAAAAAAATCTCAGACTCAATTAATTCATTCTGAGTGAATTCTTAAAGAATGTAGGAATGGAGTGCAATGGTTTTGGTAATTGTTTCCTTTTATTTATTTCCAAATATCTGAAAATGAAGAAAATAAACTACTCACTTTTCAGGATATTCAAGTAAAAATACTTCAAAATGGAAAAAAATAGCCTGACACGTTTTCTAATAATGGCAGCAACACAAGAAGCTATAAAAAACTGTATCCTGAGACAGTATAGACCAGTGCTGTTCAGCAGCAGATGACTCTTTGGGTTGAAATCAGTGGGAGTTATACTGTTTACTGTAATGGATCTATGATTTTACTCCTTTTTCATAGTAGTTGTTTTCTAAATTGCTAGTTGCATTCACTTATCAATTTTCTTTAAGTAGCACAGTATTTACAACAGCAGCATGTAGTAGCACGAATTGGGTTACCAACACTCTTTTGCACAGGACTGCTTTTGCAGTTAATACACTAGTGACACATAATCATGCTGTTGTAGAGCTAACAATTTCACCAACATGGTTTCCCTCTGAAAAGGAGTCCTCTAATGTCCGATAGACATACAGCCCTTCTGTTGGCTCAGAATCACTGGTAGAAGAAAATGATAAATTTCTAACTCAGCTGCATCCAAATGAAGAGAGAAGCAAGAGTGCTCGGACAGAAAGTCATTAAAGAGTGCCTTAGAAAAAACACCATTAGCAGAACTTGATTCATAAGGTTGGATTGGTTTTAAGTAGAAGGGAACATAGGCACTAAGCCATAAGAGGTTTAACCCCTGACTAAAATATAAGCCATTTCTATTTGTAAAAATTGTTTACTTGAAGTCTGAGCAGTTGTCTTGAAGCAACTGAACATACTTATAATATTTCTCTTTTCCATCAGACCTGTTAATTATATTTTCAGTTTATGTCTTACAGTTTACTGGAAATGTCTCTCGATAAAGCGTTTCTTCTGTATTTAAAAAAAATAATTGTATGTACTAAGATAATACATATGGTAAGCAATTCACAGAATCATTTAGGTTGGAAAAAACCTCTAAGATCACCAAACCCAACTATTAACCCAGCACTGCCAAGTCCACCACTAAACTACGTCCCTAAGCAGCACATCTTCATGTCTTTTAAATACCTCTAGAGATGGTGCCTCTACTGCTTCCCTGGGCAGCCTGTTCCAATGCTTGACAACCCTTTTGGTAAGGAAACTTTCCCCGATACCCAGCCTAAACTTTTCGTGGCACAACTTCAGGCAAAAACTGTCTTTTGGTCCTATCCCTTGTTACTTGAGAGAAGATATCACCTCGTTACAACTTTCTTACAGGGAGTTGGAGACAGCAATAATGTTCCCCCTGAAACTCCATTTCTCCAAGCTAAACCCCAGCTGCCTCAGCGACTCTTCATCACATTTTTGCTTTAGACCCTCCACCAGTTTTGTTGTTGTTCTTTGGAAATGTTCCAGCATATCTGAATCACAGTTGTGATCAATTTACAAGTGCCTATATTTCTGCAGATTACTAAGTTTTGCTTTGAAGTATAAGTAGATTGATCAAAACTAAAAAAACTTATTAAAGTCTTAGGCAAAAGAGTGAATCATGAAGAAGAATCTAATATACAAACCAGGAAATATATTTTGTAGAGCTTCAGATTACATTATCTAGATAAACTACTAGCATCCCTGCAAAGTTTAGTGCTGGCAGAGATTTGCAGTGGTGCTGACAATGCTTTACAAAATTAATTTGCTACTGCTCTCAAAAACTATTTGTTGTAAATGACCTTTACTGCTGAAGATGAAGACAAAGAAAAGACAAGAGGTAAAAATGTGGAAATCAAAACTAAGGTCAAATAAAACCTGCTGAGCATCACACTTTCAAGCCTGTGATACGCAGAGATAGGTTTTGTAGAGATCAGTATATAAGTGCATGAATCTATGTATGGGATTAGATGGGCCTGATAATTTTTCTAGACCTGAAAATTTGTTAAAGAAGATGCTCGAGCAGATTTACACGCAATGAAAGTTTTATATCTCTACAGTCTTTCTGGAGTTAAGTTTAAAGGATAATATAGAAGTCAAGCTGTCTTCACAATTAACTAGGCATTAAATACAAATGTAGTCTGACATATATTGAGTTGAATATGTGCAAATAAACCCCTGAAGGTAAATGAGAACAGGCTTAATAAAAATTAAAAGCAAAGTCTCTGTGAAGGTGTACACTCAGCAATGTGCATTATTACATCTCAGTTGCTATTTTAGAGCAAGAAAAATTGCACCAAGCTTGTGACACTGTGAAGGAGATTCAGTTAGAAGCCATTTTCTTGAACTGAAGCCAACATTTAAGGAATTTTAGCAAATTACTTATCTCAGGGCATAGTTTACAGCAAGTTGTGGTATAGTAATTTATCTTCAGGAACATGCAGGAAAACAGTTTCAGACAATTGTTGTATATTTTCTGGGAAAAAAAGAACACTGTATAGAAAGTCATCCTTTGAGGTATTATATTTTTTTCAGATCCTCACCAAGAATAAGATGACACAGGTTAACTGCTCCCTGCAGCTGAAGTAACTTAAACCTAAAGTCCACTATATATGTGTTTAACTTTGTAAGAAATAAGTTTCCTACTGTATTTGTCTCTTCTATTACAATTACTGAGCAGAAGTGTCAACAGAATCCAGAATCACCAAAAAAGGGGAGAAATTCCAAGAAGACAGTTCTTTCTACATCCAGCTAATTATCTGCATATTGTGCACATTAATGCAACTGTATTATAAAAGAAATTAAACTGAAATCATTAACTTTTAGAAGGCAGGGAATTTTACTTTGATTATGTGGTCTGTTATCACTTTAGTTTTTCCTATTTGCTCTCACATTTTAGTGACTGGATAAAATACTATTAGTAAGATATAACAGAATCTCCCTCATCTGTTTAATTACTTCCTTATTTCCCGCTTCTCAGAAGAAAAGAAAGTATTTCCTGATCATTAAATTTCATCAATTTTCTCTTTATCCTCTGACATCTGGCTTAGAGGGCAATACAGAAAATTATGTAAGTTATTACAATGCATTACCTATATGTATGCATATATCTCTTAAGAGACCTTCAGTTTGTCCTAAGCACCTTTAATTAGTAAGAAAGCTTTTTAAACTATAATAAAAACAAATCTAACTGGATAGAAGGGTTTTTGTTGTTCTTGTTTGGGGTTTTTGTTTTGGTTTCTTTGGTGTTGTTTTGGTTTTTTCCTTGTTTTGTCTCTAGAAAAATTTTATTACAAACCAGTAATCTTTCTTTGAAATGTTTTACTTTTCCTTTGATAGTTCTGAAAACAGACTTAGCTTGGCGAGTGAACTTTTGGGTCTAATTTAATTATGTTGTGAATTTGTGTGAAAGTTTTCTAGGGTATGAAATGAAACTGTTTTTAAAGCAGTCTCAACAGGGGAAGCATGAAAGAATGATGAACATCAGAAATGAGGATGCTGTGAGGTTTGCAAACTGTCTGCAAGAAAACTTTTCTACATTATTTTCTTTCTACTGCAAAAATCTCATACATGCCTCTACTTAGCACATGAAAGAAGAAGAAGAAAAAAATGAACTTAGCTGGGGGATTCAAAACAAAACAATACTGTAGCTCCGACCACTTGTTTTGTACCCTAGTCTGAAACAGAGGCAGCTTGAAGACTAATGACTGCTGCAAGCTTGAAACCTCTGGGTAGCTTTACTTTTTCCAGTGTTTCCACAGGGTAGATTCCACTCCACAGTACTTCTAAAAAAGGGCTACGCCTGAACACACAACTATGCATTAAGCAAGGGGTGATAGAGCAGCATCTCATGCCTTGGACACATCTTGAAGTATCTGTTTCAGCTGAATCCTAATAGTTTCAGATGCAAATGCATCACTTGAAACAAAAAACAGTAACCAAGTATGAAGACTGCTAACCTGAGGAAGTTGATGGTATTTTCTAGGTCATATATGTAGTCGTTAAATTTGTTTCATAGGTTAAAAATTTTGTTACACCTTTTTATTTCCAAAACACGATAGCAGATAAGCTAAACATAAGTATAAGGAAATGCCTTTCAGCTGTAATTTGAATTCTACTATACCCATAGTTCAGGACAACTTACCTCATTAAGGTAATAGTAACAATTTGATAATGACCGAGGGCTTGAATTTGTACTGTTGTAACAGTTTTGTAGTGGGGCAATTTGATACCAAGTGAAATATTTGCTCTCATAGTCTCTCCTGGTGAGAAACATAAATGAAAAAAAACAGGAAAGAAACATAGCCATTCACAGATCACTTCTACCATTACCTCTACTGAAAATGTTTATCATACATAACCGTATGTTTCCAAAACAATTCTTAAATTTTCAAAACAGGAAAATCACCAGAGTGGTTAAACACAGGAAAAATGTTGCTTTTGACTCAGAATTTTCACAGATAAGAGTACTCTGTCTCACTTTTCAAGATAGATGGCTTTAGACACTGTGTTGAGGAATTGAAATGTCATATGGATGATATTGGTGACAATAACAGGAATAATCTTTCTACTCTGACCCAAATAGTGAATTAGGAATGATTTACTGTTTCTGCAAAAACACAGAACACTGCAAAATCATACAAGAGTCAAGAGTCACTTTAAGCTGAATTGAAACAGGACATCTAAATCTCAGTTTTCATTCAAAGCAGAAATTTAATCTGCAGCTTTTATAGTTGTAAGAACTTTGAAAATATAAAAGAGATTACAATTCAGAATAATACATTGCTCTACCTGTAAATATCTAGGGATATTTAACTATAATGCTCCATATGTTTCTATGGTCCTGTAACTGACTTCTGGTTGACATCTAAATATCAGAATGCACTGATCACTTTTAATAGAAGTACATTAATACGACTGGTGGATGCATCAGCATACAATAAGATAGGTACAGAAGTTCAGTTTACTTAATTAAGAATTTAAAAAGTAATGGAAAAAATAAATAAGACTACAATTTTGCCCCCAAACCCAGAAATTATATCTAGTATACATGACCTTTGAAACACACTAATCAAGAATCAAATCTACACTTCTTGTGTACTTCTTGTTCTATCTTTCACTTCTTCCAGTTTCTTCCACTCAGATTCTACATCAAGATTTCTTCTAAACGGCAATTATCATTATATGAAACCACTACAACATAGGCTAAAAATTAGCAAAGGCATAAAATAAATAAAATTATGTATTTTAAAAATACAAAATTACCTACAACTTAAAAGGATAAGGTGTCAGGTAATAAAATATATATATTAGGATGCATGATATAAAAAATATAACAATTTCTAGTTGACCACAAGTATGATTAAATAACATTATTTGTATGTAGAAATATAGTGATAGGCCTTGCTAAAACAAATAAAAAATAAAGCATTTTTCATCCAGAATTATAGTTGAAATACAACAGAGCTTAATTTCATGTATCACCACTTTTCCTAACAATATAAATATTACTGAGATTACAATACTGTCTTTTATTTTTTTTTCCCCCAGAGAAGACTCTACTGGCAACTGTGAATGTATTTTGTAAGAAATATAATTTGATTTGCTAGAGTGCAAGGTCAACTAAATTGATGTCTTGCATCATATAAGTCTAGCAGTTTTTGGGGGGAACATTATGTAGCCGTTTATTAAAAACAAAAAGTTTGTTTTCATTTTTTAAAAGAATTACTATTTAGAGAAATGTCAGGAAGGAAGATAAACATTTTTATATATGATAGACATGTGCTAACTTGTGAAAGATAATTTGAGTAGTCAGCAAATCCCTACTGGCACAAACGTGAGGAGACACTGGCCGGAAAAATCTGTCTGGTTTTCAGAATGTGTAACACTTCTCTTAGAGAAATAAAAAGGTCTCTCACTAAAATCTTAGCTGTCACATTACCATTAAATCAGTGCCTGCTAGCAAGCATGTTAAAAGGTTGTTAAAGGTTTTCATTGTAAATACTATTTTTCTGAGAGCTTAAACAACACTAGCAGGAAGGGCTCTGGGCTAAGTGTGTTGTATTGCATATCTCTTAGACAGTGTGTCTTCAGGCACCTATTTTTTAATTCCTTTACTGAGATAGGTCCTATTCTTGAAAAGCAAAGCTTAAATGAAAGCAATGGGACAGAATCCTTAAGAATGCTTAAGCACTGGGCACACAAGCTGCAACTTGCAATCTTATCCTCCTTGCTGGGATCTCAGTCAGAACGTGGTTTCTTAAAATCCCTTTAAATTGAATTTATTCAAGACAATCACATTTTTAAGACATTTTATTTGGATTAATAGCTGATTTCATATATTTCCATTAGAAAACTCTTTATGAGTATTCCCACATAGGCATTTCTCCATCTTTCTATAGTAAAAGAACCAGATGCACCATTGATAGACTCATCTAACTGAATTATTCCCATTCTCCCCAAGAATAGCTCCAGAACAGCCATCATACAGGTACTTAGAAACATAACCATCAGTATCAGTCATGAATGAAGTCACAAAAATTGAGAGAAAAATGCACCAATTAAACAAATGTTAATGGAGTGACATCCAAAAAGAAGATGTATGGAAACAAGAGGAGCAAAAACTGAATATCTTCTGAAAATAAAAGAGATAGCATTATTGCCTGAAAAAATACAGATTAACATGCCAGATTAAAAAGGAAAAGCCACTCATTACCTATGCCACCATACCAGAAAGGTAGTAGTAAGCCTAAGCTACACTTTGTGCCGCTAAGTAAGCATTAGTACAAATCATATAGAATATGCCCCCAAAGCATGCATGAAATACAATAAATTACATTGTTCCTAAAAAATGGCATTTTTAAACAAGAAATTTTAATGCCATTAATTTTTCATTAAAATTTTAGGCTTTTTTGCCACCTCTGGAGACATTCAGAAATAGAATTCATCCTTCACAAGAAATGAGAAAATAGTATTTGACAGAAATAGTTAAATAGTGTACCATCTATTTAGCAAAAACAGAAGGAAAGATCTGAACATTGACCAACTCTATGTTGGTCTCATATCTACAAGAATCTAGAGTCAACATCTCCCTTTCATTTCAGCTATAGCTGTTGGAGTTCAGTATCTCAGCAAACAGGGTCATAAGTCCCTAACAGTAACTGGAGGTAAATACTTTGGATCATTATTTATAAGAAAAAAAAAGACTTCTAATGGCGTGTTGTGGAATAATGGTAAGGTAGGCAGGACTGTTCTTGACTAAGCCTGTAAGAAAGAACTAGTGGAAGACTTCCATAGAGCCTAAGATCAGATCTGAACAGAAAAGAGCTTCATGACAATGAAACCTTGTAGGCATACAACAATAGCAAAAGTAGGATTGAGAACATGCTTCTCTGGTTTACTTTAGGAAACCAAGCCTTCAACATTTTAAGTTAAACATTATGTATCTGAGCATAACTAGATCTGATTTTGATCTATTTAAAGTTTAATGCTGCAGTCTCCTCCATACAGAAGCAAGATGAAGCTGGATGAATGAATTTTTCCAGAGAAAGGGAGAAAGATACTTTAACAATGGAAAGACAGAAAAGACTGCAATACAAAAAAAGGCAAAAATTTCATTAACATTTCATAAGTGGCAACTGCTGAGTTCAAAAAGAAGTAATGCTGGTAGTGAGTGTGCTGGTCTACTTTAATTAAAAACACTGTCTTCCTTATTAATAAATCAATTGAAAAAACCCCACAAATTTACAAAAGAAAGCAAGCAAATTCAGTATGTAGTGTACAAAATCATTTGTTTTATATTTTTATTTTCCTGAAGTAATCAAAGACCTTTCCTAAAATGTAGGGTGGTTCCAAATAGTTTATGATTTTTTCTCTCACAGGGGCATCTATTTAATAACTATTAAAATCTGTTTTATTTCATTTTATCCACTACTCTGTTCCAAAAATTTAATTACTTTTAATGTGAAAACATAAATAAGAATACCTAGCATAGGTGTAATCTGTAAAGTTCAACAGGAAAGGAAACAATAAATAGGTGTAGAAATTAAGTAATATGCCCAAGGTCAAATATATCAGCAGAAGAAAAGTCAGAAGTTCATGGATTAGCTGAATTCTTATTAATTAGCATTACACTGACATATTTTGTAAAACTACAGGTAAAGATTGCTTGCTGTGTAATAATGTATCCTAATAACTCTCAGTGGGAACATCCACTTGAAGGAGAAAGGAAGTGATGAGAATGTGAATAGTTACAAATCATTAGAAAGACAGTATTCACTTAAGAGTTGTAAGATAATTCACAAACGAAACGGCTTATTGACTACTGAAGTATAAAGGTACTGAGATCTGGAAGATGTAAATTGCAGTGAAAATAAATTTGAATGAAAAGTTAAATAGCAGGTATAAAAAAAGACAGTCTGTCTTTTGACAGACTTTAATATACTGAAGTCCATTTTGGTCAAGTTAGTATAAACTATAATACTAAACTCAAGAATGGACTTTTGCAAAGACCTTTTCTAGGGCCTGCGTTGTTCAACATTCATAAATGATCTGGGAAAAGGGGATGACAGTTGATAAGAAAAGTTCCTGATCAGAGTTATTTGTGTTAGCCAGGACGAGGACAGAGTGTAGAATTTCAGAAATTCTGTGCTCACAAGCCTGAGTGACAGGGAAATACAATGGCAGAATAAATGTAAATAAATGTAAAGTGATGCACAGGTAGGGTGAGGGAGAGTGGGAAATTAAAGTGAGCTTGGAGTTGATAGTCACTGTGGAGAAATGAGCCCATAGTTGCATAACTGTTCAATATCAGTATTCATTAAGAAACTAAGAAGGAAAAGCTAAGGGAGTAATTTTAAAATAGTATAAACGTAAGAACTTCTCTCACTTTGAAAGTCACCTGGAGCATGCAAAATCCAAAACAGGGCAACAAAGTTGAAAACAACTCCTTCTGTACAGAGAGCAGAGTAGGATACTTCTCTTGAAAAGGTTTCCAAACAAGGATTTATATGAGGCCCACAAATCACTGGTGGAGTTCGGGGAAAGGACTGCTTACAGCTCAGTAAATCCAATGGAATATAGATTCAAATTAAGATAGAAGAAATCACATTCAGAACAAAAAAAAGTGTAGTTCTTGATACGCAAAATGAATAGGGTAGTAGACCTGTGCAACTTGTTACAAAGGTATCTATTCTAAGATTTAAATAGGTTTATGGGAATAAATTAATGGAATAAAAATGAAAAAATCTTAATCTTTAGAAACTTCATATATCTGACAAAATTTCATCAGCTAGAAGTGCTGAAGGGTGGTTAATTTTGTTCTTACTTTTCTCTGGATATATATTTATAATCAGTGCCCAGAGAGAGGATGCTGTCCAGATGATTCTTATCCTAATCTGATGTGGTCATTCTTGTTTTGCTATGTTTCCCCTAGTCGTTATTTTTATGCAGTTCCCTGAAGTGGGCATGGATGCCTTTGGGGCACATAATTGTGTTGATGTGTGATACACATAAAATACTCCATTCTCAATTTTGGATTAGTCTTGTAGGAGTAAAAAGGAAGAACAATCATAAAATGTAAGTGCTATTGCACTTCACTTGCAATGCTAGTATCTTATAAGTGAATCACTAGAAAAGTGCAAACATGGAATCTCTCTGAAAAGTTAACAAGTCTTCCAATGTGAATTGCCCTTTGCCACTGAAGAATATCTTTTGGCAACAATTGGAATACCAATGAGATTAACCATACTTCCTCTAAAGCTTTTCAAATGAAACAACATGGCTTTATCATAGCATTGAGTAGTAACACTTCATTTAATATGCACATTAATTATTGCTGAATTATAATGGAGTGCCTAAAAAGACGTATAATGTTCACATTAATACTAAATGAATTCATTATGATCAGTGTAATTACAATGAATACTAACTAAATTAATGGCAGCTAGACATGCTAGAAAAAGTGTTACCCATTTACTTAACATGTTCCAAACAGAATATATTTTGTTAATGCAGTTGTAAGAGTAGTGTGAATAGTTTGAATAGCAGTGTGAAGCAGAGTGTTTAGCAGAGATTTTTTAGTATCGTTTAACAACAAATGATTTTACTGTATGTTGGGTTTATATTTATACACACAACATATCTATATACACACAACGTGAAAGCATTATCTGAATTAAATATAAATAGAGCTTCAAGTCAATCTGGTTATTCTGTTTGTATTTAGTTTCACTTTTATACATACAAGAATAAAATTCTAGATGCACAGTTAGGAAAATAGAAAGTCAGGGAACAGACTACACATACTGCTGTGTCCCAGTTTTTCACCCCAGTATTCATTCTGTTGTGCACTCTACAGATCAACCATGTTCTAGGCAAAGCCTGATGTCAGGTGGTATGTTTAGCATGCTTCTGCATTTATATTTCTTGACCTGTTGGCCTAAGCCTTACATAAACTATTCTTGCCGATGGCAAAAGAAATCTGGCTTGGGGATTGTATCTGTAGCCACATGCCAGATGTCTCATGGGCTCTCACAGAGCATTAATTGTGCACTAGTTTTCAAGGAAGAACATAGTTTTATCCATGAGATAAATTTTTAGCAGATTCAGAAGACTAAAATGTGAAGCCTAATTCAACAGGAGAAACAAAAAGAATTACTTACAATGCTCTTTTCAATCAATGAAGTGCAATTTTGCTGCCATCTGTGAAAACAAACAAAGCAAAAGAAATAAAATTTCACATAAGTCACAGAATTATAGAAATTTTATGTACAAGTTAACAGAGTATAATTAGATGCTATATTACTAATAGGCAGCTAAAATATGATTACACTTCTTCTTCTACTTTGATTCAACACTCTGATTCAAAGGCAACTTCATCAACTGAATTCCTTCTTTTGCATTCACACATCTAATACAGCATAAACCGTAAAAAAGATTCATTGCTTTGTCCAAAAAGAAAAGTCAGTGGATTAGTAGGGCAAACAAGGATTGAAAATGCTTCCAAACCCTTGACAAAGCATCAAAACACAGCTTGATTCTTTGTTCACACAATAGAAGATACAAAGAAAAAAGTATCATCTTTTAACTTTTTTTTGTATTGTATTTCAGAGGAAGATGAACTGTAGCCTTCCGGCAATCGCTAATGCAGTGTTTGTATTCTGTGTTGAGATTATCCACTTGGGTGCTGCACTGAAGCTGCCTGGGCTATTTTGACACTGCATCCAGATGCTCCAATTTTGCTTCAGTGACTCAGAGCAGAGCCAAAATGCCTTAAAGCAATGTTCAAAGGGTTAGGTCTTGATGAACAATTAAAATACTCAGAAGAAGTGTTTCTGAACATCTCTGACTGAAGTGACTTAAGTGGCCTTAGTGTGACATCCAGGCAGGGAATATGTAATGGAAAGATTCAGTTCTATGCTTCAGGTGAATGTGGATTTTGCCCCATTTTTATAGGAAAAATAAAAACAAAGTGCAAGGACAAAAGAAAAATACTCCATGGTTTTAACTGCAGTATACCAGTTCTATAAAGACTGAACAGTTGTCTGCTTTATATAAACCACTTTAAAAGGTCTAGTTAGGAATATTTTATTAAAGTTGCACCTTGTTTGAGACTTAAATAATTTACTGGTTGAGTAAGACTTTTCTTTTCCACTTTTTTTTCTTGGAAAATAATTTTGGAAAGTGTCCTTCATTTAATTGGAGATTAACTTGACCTACTAAATACTACAAAAGCAGAGAAATACATAAGGCTCCATCACAGGTTTGACTCAACCAGAGAGGAGGCCCTGAAGCAAAAAAGTAGAGGCAACTGATCATGTAATGCTTAGACTAATAGTACATTTTTTTAAACTTTCTTAATAATTAAGAACAAAGAATTTTCATTTTATATGTGCACAGCATAAATTTATTGCAAAGAAAGCATTCCTTAGCTATATAATTTACTATTTCATATTTTTCATTCTTAGATTTTGCTTGGTATTGAGAAAAATAAGCCTGGCAAGGTTCTCATGTTTGCAAGCATCTCAGTTTGGGATTTTTTTAGGTTAGGGTTTTTTAAAATTCTGGAGCATCAGTTTTAGTCTTCTGATACATGATGAAGTAAGAAAACAATTTCAGGTGGCAAGCATTATTGAAGAAGATTTTACCTGAACATGTGCAGGATTTAAGCTGGAGGAGACAGATTTGATACAGAATATATACTGCGTACCAGGTGAGAGTTAACTGTGGAAAATCTTGAGAGAGACATGCTGAGATAACGGAGGGATGTCCTTAAAGATTTTTTTTTTTTTTTAAAAAAAAAATCACTTCAAAAATTCACTTTATGATTCCTCCAGCACCTTCTATTCCTCTGTTTCTGTTAACATTGCATCTCATTACTGCTGCCAGTTAGCTCACTACTGTGCTGACTGGGCAGGACAGAAGAAACACACCCCAGGTTTGCCTGCGCTGATGATTTCATGGTCAGTTTACAGGTTTCATCAAACCCTACACGCAGTGCAGAAGCTGTCCATATACTAAAACTTCATACTCCCATTTGCTTTGTAAGAGTGGATAATCACTTTAAAGATTTATATCTTGGATGCTTGTTTGTATACCACTAAATTGATTTTTTCTTGTTTTGTTAAATCCATAAAGTATGAGAAGATTCTTAGATACAAAACACAACATGTATAAGATTTACTATTAAAATAATGTATTACAGTTTTTTAATCTGCTGTTTAAATCTAAGAATCTGGGAGTGGGAAGAAAGAAATAAAGACCGATTATTTGCATTTTATGACTTCTTTCACCTCTGTAGTTCAGAAAGCATTTTTGGTCTTAAAAATAAAGCATTGGCTGAAATATCCTAACTTCTCAGAATGGAAACTAGTTTTAGTTTTATGGACTAAGAAAGTCCAGCATTATTGAGAAAGACAGATGATTGTTTAAAAATAGAATTCAGCATGTTTTGTTAGCAATAGCTTTTGCTTGAACAATGAACTATAAGAATCCAATACATTAATCTTTTTGCAAAAGGGTCAACAAACAAAAAAATACAAGTTAGTAAATACACCTGACTCTTCCAGAAACAATTGCTTTCCTTGGATGTTCTGATTAGAAGTCTTCTAGAAAAATGCATTATTTTGGGAGAACTGGCACATATGAACAACTCTGGGTTCAAGCATATTTTCTATCAGCATTTAATAAAAAAAGCGCCAGCAACAATCAAATCTATTAGATATTTCCAAATAGTCTTCTGATTTAAAGTGAGAACATCAGGGATACCTAAATACCTACTATGGTATAAGTGCCTTTCATAGCAGGTCTAGATTTCTAGGGCACTTAATGTGCATAGACTATTCCCTTCCCCCATAAAATGCACAACGGATCTCTGAATATGTGAAATAAGAAAAGGAAAGAATTTCTTCATTTTCCTGAGTAAACTTCAGAAAGGGAGAGATGAAGAAAACTAGTCATGAAGTTTTAGGAAGCTTGACTTGATTATTTGGATTGTGTCTTGATCTTTCTATTGTATATCTCTTGGAAAAGGAAGTGCACGCTACGTTCTTGACCACTTATTCACTGATATAAAGTAAAAGATAGCTTGGGAAACCAAGATTAAAACCAAGCTCTTTTTCTAGTTAGGGAATGGCACATTACCGTTTTTCTCCTTTACTGCAACTATACAGGAAGGGAAAATCATCCACTAAATGAAGACTCCACTTTATTTGGCTTTTCCTGAAATTCTTTGGCAATGTAAGAGATAGAGAAAAATGATTCAGATTTCATAAATAGGCAGTGCTGGTTTTGTATCAATCTTTGTGTCTGAATTGAAATAAGCATTCATGTAGCTAGGAAGTTCTACTACACTTTCTGAACTAAGCACACCAGTTCAGTACAGGTTCTTGAATTAAGAAGTGTTAGGAAACACAGAATTACATGCAGCAGGGGTTTATGTATTAATGGTTTTTCAGTTAGATGCTTTAACAAAAAGGGTATTGAAAAAAGTCATCTCTGTCCTCTACCCCTCCCCCCAATTTAATTAAAATTCTGCATTTGTTGAATAAATAAAATCATATTTTGATTTCATTTGGAACTGAAAGAAATATTCAAGAAATATTTAGGAACAAAAAGCATGGAGAAGAATTATCCTTCAACATTCCCAAAAGTAGTATTTTTATGCAATTATTAATCTGTATACTTGCCAGAAATATAGGCAACTTTGCAGAACTTATTTAAACACAGAACTAAAGAACTGGAAATGAAAGATTAAGTTTACACACGCTTTGTAAATCATTCATGGAAGTAAAGAGAATCCCCCCTCTCTTCACTTATTCAATAGCTCTGTGGTTAGGGCCTCATCTGATATACAATGTGGGACAATCAGGTTCAAGACCTTGTCTGCACATTCTTGAACCCACATTTTCACTTTCCCAAAAGAGATCTTAAACCAGTGAGAAATCTATAATTGGCTTCTCTCAATCCCCATGGAAAAATCTGTTCTGCATGGATTATTTAAATACTGAGTCAAAGAGAGAGAATGACTCTTTGGTCTGGTGGTTAAAGAATTCACTTGGGAGGCACACAGCTAGGTCAAAGTAGCAGTTCAAATAGCTCAGGTGAGAGCATACTGCTTCAGAATATCCATTGGCTTGGTGCTTCCCCTGGAAGGTAGAAAATAAAGGTTTATATCTCAGTCAGGGGAAGGAGTTGAAACCTAGTCTCCTATATATAGGAGTTACTGCATTAAAAAACATATGGATCTTCAGCTTTGTGGGGGTCGAGGTGAGTGGGTGGAGAGGGGAAGACGAAGAACAGAAACAGTTGCTATTTCTTTGCTGCTAGTTTTGTGAATCTATTCCTTGTTCAAAATAAAAAAAATAAAGCCATTACAAATTCAGTCTGAATTTTAACAACACTTACATTGACTGGTTTTTTTAATTTTTAGCCACCATTTTTAGTTTATTCGCTAGAAACATATTCAGATATTTAACACAAAAACAGATTTTCCTCCATGCAGGCTAAGATTAGACTCACAATTTAAGACTGGATTAAAATTTTTTGCATGTATGAAACTGCACTGTATATAGTGTATATATGTGTGTGTGTATACACAATAATCCTTGTGGAGCTAGGACTGACTGCCATTTAAGAACTAGTTTATGAATCAAACTGTTAGATTCTGGAAAGTGAGAGGGAAATATTACAGAAGAAGCTCTATTAAGTTAACATTTCAAATTGTACAGGGTGCAGTCATACTTTTTAGCAGGAAAGGACACAACATACCACAAACCCAGTAAATTTATAAATAATTCAGTATAGTTCTTCTGGAATTATTAGCTTTCAATTTCTTGTGATTGTGAGCCTCCTATTGTATAGTGTTTGTGCAGTATATTATATTTCATTTATCATATAGTACCTCCAAACACATTTGAGTCTGTTTTATGAGGAAACAAAACATTATACAGAATAACAGAAAAGTAAACCTGAATTCCTGATTACTTCCCATCAGCACTGCCCAGAGAATTCATTTCCTTTCCTGAACATTAGACACAGAATTTTACTGTTGTTGTTTAAATTTGAATAAAGCATAATTAACTTACAGTACTTAGTCTTATTTTTCTTTCATTGTCAATATGTCTCTCCTAAAACCTTCATGTTTTTCTTACAGCATTCAGAAGCTCTAGGGATATCAATGACAAGTTAACTGGATGCAAATCTTTCAAGAGAAAGCAGGTTTCAAGAGCAAAAGGTTGGTGAAATGCTAAGCTTGAAATAAAGCACAGCTTTGGATAAAGAAACATTTCCAGCTTAATAAAACTACTTCAATAATTTAATTTGATCACTATATAAATATTATATATTCAGAAGTATTCATCCTTAGGCCACTTCTACACAGTATTATTGCCTGCTGCTTTGCATCTCTACAAAGCACACAAAGTTACTATTTAGTTCTTAACAAGAACGTAAAAATATGCTGCTGCTTCCTACAGGACTTCTTTCACAATATGGGTACATGCCAAAAAAATATAATCTTTTCAAATTTGCCTGTTAATAAGAAGTGTAAATTATATTTTTTTTCAAAACAGCTTTTTGCCAATGAACATGCACATTTGTAGAAATTTTACTTCTCATAGGAAGTCTAACTTTTTATGATTCCTATGGTAAATTCTCCCCAGAATTCCCCAAGAAAGGAAACATCTTTTCCAGCTAAAGAAGTTAATGCATTTTTCAACTAAAATTTCTTGGGGAAGGAGGAAGAAAGTTTTAGTGCTGGAAATTCCTAATTTCCAACCAGCTCCAGAAAAAAATAAAATAATCTTAAATATAAATTTGCTTTATGAGAATATTTTAAATTTGTACTGGAAAATGAAGAATTCTTGATAAATGGTCTACGCTAATAAAATTTATGTTGTTTTCATCTCAGATATTTTCAAGGGATAACTATTCAATGAAAACCAGTGGGTATTATGGGGAAGTTCATCCTCTTATGCCTGACAGATGAAGAAGATATCAGTATCAATAATAGCGGAAATTTTTTTTGGATTTTACTGGCTATAGTACCAGGCCACTGACAAACACACAGTGGTCTATAGGTGCTTTCACATAAACAATTGCATCACAATTTTACAATTTTGCTTTTCAGCTATAAAAAAAATACTTCACAAAAGAAAAATACTGTCGAATGCGCTTCAAATATGTTTTTATATATTATGGATTAAATTGTAGAGAAAAAAATAAAATATAAAAAACCCCCCCAAATAAAAAACAAACCAAAAAAAGTATCTCATTATGTTATTCAGAAATGCTCATAAAATGAAAACACCTTAATTCATTCAATAGATAAGCAAACTAGAAAAAGATTCAGGCTTTGCTAAGTACTTTAAAAAAAAAACAAACAAAAAAAAACAAAAACAAAAAAAAAAAAAACAAAACAAAACAAAAAAAAAAAAACAAAAAAAAAACAAAAAAACCAAAAAAAAACAAAAAAAAACCAAACCACAGTTCAGAACTGTATTAGTTAAATTTACAGATATAATTTTCCAAAAGCACTGTATGATTTTCCTACCCGCTCACTACTGAATGATAATTCACCTTAACTTACTTTAATTGCAGCATCACCGAGAAGAAAGTATTAATGGCAAACTCAATACAAAGCAATGAAGCTTCCGTCATAGAAAAGGAAGTTTATCATTGAATCTTCTATGATCAGGATTGGGCACAAGATTTTATCAGAGATAAGAAAAACACACACCAACAAAAACCACTGCAACAAGACTTCCACAGACTATTTTTAGCAGATATTGTGTTGCTTTTGTTGTTTTTAAATTTTGAAATAGAAAAGGAGAAAGTAAAAATTTATGGTTCAGTATAACAATATGCAGACTTCTTTTGTTTAGAAATTAGTTCAGAAATCATACAGCAATCCTTCGTGACTAAAAAAATAATTAGATAAGAAACTAATTAAGAAGTCAAAGCTAATACAATAAGTAGTTTTGTGGTACATTACACCATACTCCTATACAAAATTTTTCACTAATTTATACTTATAGAAGAATTACTAAATTTTTCCTGGGTTATTGGTCTCTTAATCTTGCATATTAATTCAGGTAATGTACCACAACAATTAGCTTCCATTCAATTATTCTTATTTATGTAATATAACCTCAAATTTTGTTACTTCTGTTGCTGAGAAAGAGGAAGAAGCCACTGTATTTCTATTGTCATCTCATTTCCAGTCCTCATGAGGCTCTTTTTTCTTACCAAAGTGAGAATCTTTCACAATCATTAATGCCAGTTTTTATTTCTTTAATTAGGTGTTTCTATTAGGACCTTTTCAGTGAACTCTTCACAATTTAATAAACTTCTGCTTCACTACTCTAGCTGATTGTTTCGGAGTTGTGCCGAACACATTCCTGATCTGCAAAAAAGCCGCTTTCAAGGTCTTTCATACATAATCCCCTAGTAATTACAAAGGCTCTGTTTGCAACAATAAGCAAGTTTGAGAGGAGTTCTATAACCCTGAATCACACATCAAATTTTACTTGGACATTCCAGTTAAATGTGCTTCCCTTGAGCCCCAAACTTGCATTCAAAATCTGTGAGATGCCAAAACACGAGATCTGAAAGGTTATGATGAAGGTAACTATGTCTGTACAAAACACTGAAAAAAATGAAATACAAAACACAGCTTGGATAAAAGCTTTAGTTGGGAAGCAGTTAAGTCCTCATTAGAAAAGCAAAGTTGACAGAGCTTAAAAGCACTTATTTTAGAGCTGATAACCATTAATCATCTTTACAGATCTTTTTCTCCCCTAGGATTTAACAGTGCTTTTGTAATTACTCATACTTTTTTTAATATTATATTTATTTTTTTAGGGAAAAATGTCTCTTTATGTGAAAGAAAAGACCTTGCCAGATTTTTTACTTAGTTACAACCATTGCTTTCAGGTGCATGACCCATGAGCTATCAGAAGTCACCTTTCCAATTACTTTATATATAAAAAGGAGAAAGGCACAACACATATCTTCACAAATACAGAACCCTCTTTGTTCTCTTGACTTTTTCCTTCTTTGAGTCTTCTCTATCTATTGCTTGTTGACCAAGAGCATACTTGTAGGGGGCTTTTTTACACCAAGTTCCAACTCAAATCAAAAATTATAAGGGCCCAGAATAAAGTAAACCACTTCAATATACCTGATCTTACACTGGTCTAAAAAGCTTTAGAAAAATCCCAAACTGCTTTATGCAGTTTGATGCCAATAAAACTGGCCTAACTATGTTAAATCATGTTGTGGGATGACAATACTCTAGAATAAAATGGTCTGATAATGATCCCTACATTTGAAAGGACATCTATAATTTTAAGATCAATTTTATGTAAAAGGTTGTAATATTAATTTCCAATATATATGATGCCTTCTGTTACTGTTACCTTAAGTTTTCCAGCTTAATATACACTGTGTTTTTCACTCAGTAGGGGAATACTCCCTAAAAAGAACTGCGAAAGCCATTACCTATTAGCAAAAATGAGACTAGGGAACTGTGCAAATGATTTTCCATAATATTTCATCAATGAGTGACATCTGAAAGAAAACCAAAGGAACATTTTTTATCTAATTTCTTTTGCTGACATGTTAAACTTTAACATAGATACCAAAAACAGAAACAAGGAGAAGAAAAGACGTATCATGAACGTGTTCATCACCTTTTGCTTAATAAAAAGTTCTCTGAACAATCATCAGCTGTCTGGAAATTTCACCTTTACATTTGAGCTTTCCTTGAAGGCTATTTAACCCCTATTTCCCAGGAACGCTCTTATCTATATTACTGTGGGCAGTTTGCTGATAAGTATATTTCTGTCTCTCCTGATGAAATTTTTTACTCCTTTCAATAACTATTCATATACTCAATGAGCCAGAGACACTAAAAATTATTCTATTCCCTGTTTGTTGAAGCAATTTACATGGGAAAACCAAGTTCTAATTACTATGCTAATGAATATTTATATATTGCATAGAAAGTGGAAATACACCAACAAAGGAAATGTCTGAAGGTGTACAATTAAGGTACTTGCAGGAAAGAAGAGGAGATGCAGGTTCAAGTGAGATTTGCCTTCCCCTTCAACACATGAGCTGATTATTTTAATAGTTTTTCCAATGAATGAAATAGGACTGATTCCCTTCTATGATTCAGTTCATAAATTAATTCCGGATTTAACCATTTGTTATTTTCATTAGCAGACTGGGCAATCACAAACCATATGAAGTTCAAGGGAAGTGCCGGATTCTGCACCTGTGATGGGGCAACCTCAGATGTTTGTACAGACTGGGAAATGAGATTCTGGAGAGCAGTGCCACAGAAAGGGACCTGGAGGTCCTGGTCAATGGCAAGTTGAATATGAGTCAGCAGTGCCCTGGCAGCCAGGAGGGCCAACCATGTCCTGGGGGGTATCAGGCAAAGCATCGCCAGCCAGTCGAGGGAGGGGATTGTCCCCCTCTGCTCTGCATTGGTGCAGCCTCACCTTGAATATTGTGGCAGTTTTGGGCATCACAATATAAGAAAGATATTAAGCTGTTAAAGAGCACCCAAAGGAGGACAGTGAAGATGGTGAAGGGCCTTGAGGGGAAGCTGTATGAAGGTCACTTGGTCTGTTCAGCCTGGAGAAGAGGAGACTGAGGAGAGACCTCATTGCAGTCTACAGCTTCTTCATGAGGGAAAGAGGAGGAGAAGGCACTGATCTCTTCTCTGTGGTGACCAGTGACAGGACCCAAGGGAATGTCCTGAAGTTGTGTCAGAGGAGGTTTAGGTTGGATATTAGAAAAAGGTTCTTCACCCAGAGGGTGGTTGGGCACTGGAACAGGCTCCTCAGGGAAGTGGTGACAGCATTAAGCCTGATAGAGTTCAAGAACTGTTTGGACAGTACTCCCAGGCACATGGTATGACTCTTGTGGATGGTCTTGTGTAGGGCCATGAGCTGGACTCAATGAATCTTGTGGGTCTCTTCCAACTCAGCATATTCTGTGATTCTGTAAATTTATTGCTTTTTAAATTATCTGTGATAACGTTTATGGTCAATACACACCTCTCAAACTGCTGCAAGTGCAAATAATACAGTTTGAAAGAATTTCACAGTATTTCTGGAAAGAACTGTAGGTAAAAGTTACAAAGAAACATTCATATTTTAATTTGATAATCTTATATTTGCAGACGCAACCTTCAGGTTCCATCTCCACTCATAGTCACCATAAATTTATTTAAAAAAAAGAAAGATATCAACAGCCACACATGATGCTTTGTTATCACAAGCAACCTCCTATTCTCTAGCAGCTTGGAAACCAGTGCTAAAGTGCAATGGCATAAGGCACTTTGTAAAGCACTACTTAATAAATAAAACAAACACAACATGGGCATTTATGTCTGTTTCATTGTAGTAGCCTCACCAGAATGCATTATAATAGTTTAGTGGGAATAGGACATGATCCATCAGGGATGACAATAACTAGGCTTGTATCAGAAAAAAGCAACTTCTCCTTCCTCATAAAGCATGAATGGAAAGTGATAAGAATTAGGGTGTACTCCAATTGTATAGAAACAAGGAACGAATATGACTTCCATATGAATAATTAAATGACTGCCCATAGGCTGTATACAGTAGTGAAGGTGCATGCCTTTGCTTCCATCAGTAAAGCAAATATTGAGGACCTTTTTTTAGCCTTCTTATAATCCCTCTGCTAATAAAGTACTATATAAAGCCTTGATAATATTCCTAAAGCCCCATGTATCCTAGTCATTGACTGTCTTAGGAATGGGTACTTCAAAGACCCAAGAGGACATCAGTAGGCCTTTGGAATTGCTGCTGTGGAGGTAGAAAGGACTGAAAGAAAGACAATTGAAAACTTTGCCTGGTCTGCCAGAAAACTCTTCTGTTGTAGGAACCTTGAAGGTGGAAGAACACGAAGTACCAATTTCCACCATGACAGTGCATCATGGGCAGGACTCCATGATCCCCATCCATAAGATGATCTGCCAGCTGGAGAGCCAAGGACTGGTCAGCAAGGTCCGCTCACCCTTCAACAGCCCCATTTGCCCTGTGTATAAGTCTAATGGAGAATGGAGATTGACAGTGGAGTATCATGGCTTGAATGAAATTATCCCACCTCTGGGTGCTGCTGTGACAGACATGTTGGAGCACCAGTATGAACTGGAGTCCAAGGCTCAACTAAAAAAATATTGGCATAATTCCCTGGAATGGTATTTTGTGCACATGCTTTAATTTTTTTCTGCATTTAAACAGATATGACTCTCTGAGAATATGTTAACTAAATGGAAGAAAAGGGCAATTATGGAGCAAAAAGGTAAGAAAAAACAGTGTGTATAGCACTGTAGCAGCTCTTCATCTGCACTATGAAGATAAAATTATCTCCCACAGACTTGCACAGATTTCAGACTGGATATGAAATAAGATAGAATCACTAGATATTCCTCGGACACCCACTTTATATTTCACATAACTAAATCCTCTAACCATTAAAAATATATTGAAGCTTGCAGTAACTCAAATTTTATCAGGATTTCAGACATATCCAATTAGTAAGAACAAAAATTTTTCAATCTATTTAAAAGACTTGATTAATGAATTATATACTTTTCTATAGTACGTATAATAAGCTTTGTATCTTAGTGAAATGTCAGAAAAAGTAGGTGATGCTACATGGGATATGGAAAATTTACTATAATTTAATTTATACTGACACTAGAATATGGAAGTTTGTTTTGTTTTTTTCCTGTTCTTCTAAACTGGTAACATGGTTGTATGCTCCCTATAATTATTTTTATGTTTTCCCAGAAAAGTATTAACTGGCTGCCACGCTAAAAAGGTAGAATCGATGACAATCTGGTCATTTTTTCCCATTATTGTCTTATTAAAATTCAGAAACTTATCTTTCACAAAAGATTAATGAATTTTAGTCCTTCCACTCAAATGCTTAAAAAGGAAAAGAAACAAACCACCCTCCTAAAATTTAAAGATATTAATTTCATCTTCAAGTAGTGTACTAAGTGGTGTCTCTTGTGGTCTAGTTATTGGTAGGAGAGGAAAAGGTCATGTTCTTACAATTGAAACAGTAATGTATAAAACAAAATAACTGTGTTTATACACACAACATATAAACATAATCCCTATTGAAGTTATAGTCACATTATATCTATATATAGAGACCCCTGCATTTATATGTAAAGATCTGTCTGGAAGAGTTTACAAATTGCTACTTTATTTATTTCTATCACAGTGTCTGTGATGTTACTTCTAATTTTCTTTGCTCCTGTGAAGCAGCATACTAAACTCTTAAGGGAAAACAAAACATACAAATGCTATTACAGTACACATTTCTAAGCAGCAGGAAGTCTGTAGTAAGTGTCAGAGATTGATCACAATTTTATTGCACATATAAACAGCCACTACCAGTTGTATTGTGCCAAAGGGTCGTAGTATGTATCATCCATGCTGTACATTTAACCAACTCAGATTTTCAGAGAGGTAACAACAAGCTTAAATTACTGAAAACAAACCACAGTTAATGAAAACTTTTTGATCCAAGTTCATCTCCAAAACTAGAATAAAAATCTAAATCATACTTCTTTTCCAAGGGAATGGAAAGGTGAGCTAAATATGTGAAAACAAATGTGAACAGTGAAAATTTAGAGGATTTATACAAATGTTATATGCATGCATGTGCATGCCTAACTAGATGTATAAAGAAATGCATGTATGCCAAAAATTTCAGACATGCACCATAGAGTTCAAGGGCATGTTTTTAACCATAAAAATGTATGACCAGGTTGCTAGCAAGTGTTCTGTAAAAGTATTTCATTCACAGTGCCAAAATCACATGAAAACTAGAAAATTTACACATCAATAACTGTATATAATCTGATTATTTTGAATTCAGTACAGAGATTATTACATTAATAACCACTTTAAGAATGAAGGCATTTAATTCATATAAACGAGGTACACTTCTAAATTATTATAATAAATTCCTTAGTCTGGAGCATAACCATTTCTGAGATCAGCTAGGATTCTTGAACTAAGAAAAGGCCACTGCATGGTGCCAGGTTTTCATGAGGTAATTTCTTTGTATAGAAAAGCTTTGCTGCAAGAAATAAGAAATTTAGAGTAATTATAGAATCCTATTAAGATACTGTGAATTGAAAGTATATGAATATAGCAATTCTATTACATTTTCAACAAAACATAATCCTTTGAGTCATAGTTTTCTTATCCCTCAATTCATCGAAACATCTATCTGCATTTGAAAGAAATATCACATATGCATTGACTGTTACAAACACATACTTTTGGGGCTGACTCACAAATCATGTGAGAATTTGTCTTTCTTATAGAGTGGCTGTCACTGACAATTACCTTGATGCCTATCCAATATTCAGAATACCTCTAAAAAACACTTTAATTATGAAAATGCCATATTGTTATGTTTTCTCAAACAATCTCAAGGCTCTAAAGTATTTCTCAAAATATTCACTTGTGAATTCAAAGATAAGGATATTCATAAAAGAGTTAAACTCCAAAGAAACATCACCTTCCAAAAACTATTTTTCCCTACTGTAGTGAGAAGACAACATAAATTTAATGAAACCAAATCTTCAATAGACAGGTTTTAAAAATTATAGTCTTCTCTGCTCGAAGAATGTTCATATCCCCATTAATATGAATGAAAGTTAACCATGCACAGGAAGAAAAGAACGCATTTACTGAATGTATACTTGTTCTTTGGAATCTTTGAATATTTCATTTTAATAAATATATTTTAGGAAGATGTCTAGTTTATCAGAACAAAGGCTTGGGTTTCTGTTTAAAATTACTGAGGCGCAAGATAAGACCAGAAAAGTTCACCCGGCCATGTATATTTTACTGCAAACATGTCATTTTAGACATCTTTCAAAGATGTATCTGGATCTGAAAAGCAATCCTACTGAGGTATTTTTTCCAGTGCTCATTGACATATTCATGTAATGTAAAATCAATCAAAGCCAAAAAGCCCTTAAAACATAAACCCAAAACTGAACTAAAAAAAAAAAAAAAGTTATCTACTTGATATGAAAATATGAGGTTGCTTTACTTTGTTTTTCTATAACTTCTGTGTTAAGAAAGTTCAGCAACCAAATTTATTTTATAATTATGTAAAAAATTAAAAGTACTACAACAGTATCGATGTATAGATATAACTAATTCATTCAGGAACTCTTTTATTTGGATAGAGAAGTAAGTGAAGCCATTAATAAAGAATAGCTGTAGGTAGGAGCAAGAAAGTAGTGTCAACTTGAAAATATAGCTTCCTGAAGAGTGACATGGAATACGTTTACTTTTTCACAGAAGGGGTGACTTTCAAGTCCCAAAATGTCTTTCATAACCTAAGGATTACAAAAGCCTCCAAGTATTTTCAAAATTACACTCATAATTGATACTTTTAAAAATCCCACAAAAATTACATAAATAACTGTTTCATCAAAGTGGACATGAAAAAATCATGGAAGCTGGAAGGAAGAAGGGAAGTCTAGAGTTATCTAGCTGAAGCTATCTTCACAGAGCAGAGATAGCTTAGGTCTGGTTGCTCAGGACACCTCATGAGCAAACACTAAATTGGGTTCTGAAGAACTCCAAGTATAAAACCTTAATATCGTCTTTGGAAAGCCTGCTGCAGTGCTTAACCATTCTCACTGTGAAACTGTTTTCCCCTAATTTTTAGTAAAAATGTGCTTTGTTGAAAGATTTGATCATTGCCTTTCATCCTTTTATGATTCAGAAGATACTCTGAGAACAGTCTGGGCTCATCTTTTCTATATGTGGTTAATAGTTAGAAGGAGCCAGCAGTAAGAGTCCCCATTTAACATGATCATGCTATATAAACAAAAAGTCCAAATAAAGATAAGTCTATAATTTTATTATACATGCCAATTTGTTATGTTTAAAATAAGCATTCAGATATTTTTACATCCAAATTTTTCCTCTAATTGGGATACATTTTGAACATCAAGTCACCCACATCAGCATTTAAAATAATATGCAGAATTTGTAAAATACATATCAGTTGTAATTTTTATGTTAGACAATGAGGATGATACTTAAAGCAAATGTTAGAATTAAAATAAAAACACATACCAAACTGTCAATTAAAGTAGTAAGTAACTCAGAATATTTGCAGTGGGGAAGCACCTAAAATTTTGAAGTTTTCGTATCAAGGTTTATATAAATTTTTATGTTGTTACTTTCCTTTTAAACATTGCTAGCAGATCAAATCTTAGAATATTTTGGCAGCCTAAAATTACACTTTTCTGACCTTGACATTAGTATTCAACAGCACTGATGAGAGAATGACAGCTTCTCCATCCTACTGGGTGATCTTGCAAGCTTTTACCTTCATGACTATGGAATTTCTGTCAAATAAGCTTTCAGTTGAATGATCACATTTTTTGAATTATGAAGTGGCTGAAAACTGTGCTAATTGGGTCCATATTTATGTCACTCAAAGATTAAGTAGCCTTAATACTCTTCAAAGTTGGATACATACTCGTAATTTTACTGCACATTAGCTGTAACATATATTTGGCTTGAATGAATCATTTACAATACCTAGAGAACACATAAAATATTATTGGAAGTAATTTTATTGTATTAAGATTAAAACTAAAAATAACATTTCTAAAACTAAGGAAAAAACAATTAATTAAAACAAAAAAAAATGCAGTGATTAGTAAAAACATTCATCAAACCTTTTGTGTGGTGCTATGGAATTTAGTAGAATTAGAAATAAGAAAGAAATTACAAACTGCAAAGCAGTGTTCACTTGAAGGGAATCTGGGCTCTGGACAAGACTTACAGTGTTCTTGAGTACACTGAAGAATTATCTCTGTGGCAGTCTCATTTAGATCATTTCTCCTACCTTTACTGAGCTGCATTACCAGATCTTAGAATTAAGAGTAAAGAAGTTGAGTAGAGGAGCACAGAGTTGTGCCATGGATATCTTTAGTCTTTCAAAGCTCAGCAAAAAGCTCTACTTCAACTACTCCGAACCTGAATTTTAAGTATTGCCAAATATCCACAGGAACAGTTATATAACAAATTATTCTGTTACATCCATGAATTACATGACCATTGATAATGAAACAAAGTTTCAAAAATATAAAAATGAGCAAATGTATAATTTTTGAAATTAGCTGTAAGAATCAGTTGTTCAGTCATTCTTTAGCTTGTCCCTGTAATTTACCCAGCATTTGACATGGCCTGCATAAGTCTTAAAGACAACTTTCCTGCATCAGTTGCTTAAACACTGTTAGCCATTTAGACCAGATGTTTCAACACCTTTTTCCTTTTATACCTGAAATGGAATTCCTTATTTTCCCTTTCCCTGCTTTGTGTACAGTCTGAGGTTAGGAGCTGGAATATTTCGTGGTATAGATGACATCTGTGTCATTTCTTTCTCCCTTTATCTTCACAGTTACATACGAATTCTATTACATAACTTATGACAGCATGATTTATTTTTCCATATTGTATCTAAAATCAATTTAATCTCTAATGTTGATAGAGACTGAAGAACCTACCATGCTCATTAAAGTGCATGAATTCGTAGAGCAAATTCACACAGTTTTAGTCAATTCTGCTTATTCAAAGCAAGATATCTTACTCCAAAATAGTCAAATTAAAATTGTCTTTATGTTGTACTTTTGTATTTTATGTTATTCTATGACTTTTGCTTTATACAGTAAAACAATTTCAAATTTTTTGACCAATTTAATTTGTCTGTAGAGAGTTATTAGGACCCACACTTGTCCTGTGCACACTCTAAAGTAATGGGTAATTATCTGGAAATCAATCTTGAGCATCTGACGTTGCATTATATCTCTTGCATTGTATGAAGAATAAATAAGTTTTTTTGGGGGGTCTCAATTTTTTGCCTTTTTTTTTTTTTTTTGCATAACTCATTTTATGATTTTGCATACCTTTGCAGCTTATACTCTAGAAAGTAAAGAAAAAGGAAATTTTCTTATACAAAAATATGCAGCTTATTTTAGCCTGGATCAAAATAGTAGTGCTTTCTTCATTAATTTATTAGTAGCATAATCAATCTGAGGGAAAAAAAATAGGGCAAAAAAACTTTACATATTTCTGAGAAAGAAAGCAAACTAGTTAGAAAAATAAAATATTAAAATTTCCTGTTTCAGGCAGGGAGATTTTCCTGCATCTAAATTTTTATCAGCATCTCAACAGCATTTCAAGGATAAAATAAGAGAGGAAATTTTGTTTGTGGATTTTAAAAAAAATGAAAGAATTGTGGGAGAAGGTAGAAATGAATGAGATGAAAAGTCAGCTTGACTCTTCTGGCTTACTTCTAGCACAGTAAATGCAACATGGATTCCCCTTGTTCTCTTTCTTTTAAAAGCTTATCACCATTTAATAATTACTTTAGGAAACACATCCAACAGTACTGTTAGGGGTGTAATTCAAAAGTTTAGAAAGGTACTTCGGTTCACTTGCAAGTAGGAAAGCTGGATGCTTTTGGACAAAATACAAAAAAAGACCAAAGATAGAAAAAGCCACTTGAAGAAGAACCACCAAGGATAACCCAGAGGATAGTTTTGGGGACAGAGACTATCTACGACTCCTGCATCTTAACAGTGTTATTCATGATTTTTGGGAGACATATTTAACCACTTGGGAACTAACCTCTGAAATGCCAGCATACTCTCCTCTTTTACAAAACTGAACAGGACTTATTTTCCTGATTTGCAATGGTGGTATTTAGAATCCAGAGAGGATCCAGATTCTATCTCCTTGGAGAGCACCATATCCAGGTTTTTAGCTGGTTAGGGAGAGATTTATAGATAACTGAGAAACAGAAGATGAAAAGGACTACTAAAATCTCAGTCAAAATGTGCCACTGGATGACACTCCTTTCCCAAGACAACCAGCCTTCCCCAGTATTTCAAGAGTCACTATACCAGAATGAATGAAAATCCCTAAGACATCTCATGATCCATTGGCCATACAAAATACCAGCATGGAGCCTGAACACTCTTTTTTGTAACACAGTTAAGTAGCCCACAGCTCAGAATCTATGAATCCACAGAAAGTACATGACTGCAAACAATAATCACAGAATGAGTAAGGCAGGAAGGGACCACAGTGGGTCATTTGATCCAACCTCCCAGCTCAAATAGGGTCATCCTAGAGCACATGGCACAAGACTGCATGCAGATGGTTCTTGAATACCTCCAGTGTGGGAAATTCCACAACCTCTCTGGGCAATCTGTTCCAGTGCTCGGTCACCTGCACAGTAAAGAAGTTCTTGCACATGTTCAGGTGGAACTTCCAGTGCATCAATTTCTATAATAATAATTGTCAGCTAACAGCAATACAATGGTTTCCAATACATAAATCCTAGATTTAGATTCCTGTAGTCCACCTAAACTCTTGTTTATGAAACAAAATAAAATCTTTATGTCTTGCTTTTAAAATTCATTATTAAATTCAGTATTTGACTCCCAGCATCACTAAAGCTCTAAAGGTTAATTCTGTATAACTCACTTTAATTAATTACATGTTGTTCCTATCATAGACACATCTCTTTTTCTGTACAATCAGCAGCTTTCAGCTTTTTTCTGTATTATCTCTATAAGACAGCTTGATAACTTGATAATTTGTTAATGACATAATTACTTCTTATAAATCTATCAAGTCTACTAACCTCTAATTGTTACTCTCTGCAGCTGATTTTTGAAACTGAACTCAAGAGATTATATTGATTATTGGAAAAGAGCCAGATGTTCCCATTGAAACTGAGAGTAGAAAAGTCACTGATGAAAACCTAAATAATCTAATAAAATATTAGTAGATTATTTTAGAGAGAGTCTTTTAAACAATAAGTCTAAAATAAAACTTCCACTGAAATGTAAACAACATTCTAAAATATTTGCAGATGTATCATAAGCCTGAAGTTAATTAGCTTTGTGTCTTTATCTGTTTTTTTTTCCTTTAAGTTAAACTCATAATTGAGAAGAAAACAGCAAAAATATCCACTAAAATTTTGCAAAACACTTGAAACAGGTTTGACATGTCAAAATAAATTCAGTGTTAACTTGCTTATGCTTACGCAAAGGAAACTAGTTAATTTTTCTTGTAGCAGCTGGCTTATATTTTTTACTTTGCTAATAGAATACAGTATCAATGTGCCTCAATCCAGTTAATGTATCATAGACTACAGTGCTACATTCAGCTAAAGTCCAGACACAGTAGGATTTGACATTATGAACTACAGATAATGATGAGATCCCTCACAATTCTTTCTCCTTTTCAGTAGTATAAATTATCAGTTCAAAATCTTATTATTGGTAGCCTTTAGAATAAAATCACATGAAAATTACTGCTGCATTCAATGGTTTGCTTTAAAAAAATAAACAAAAAACCCCCAAAACAAACAAAAAACCCCCACACCAAACTGGCAGGCTTTTATGAGCAGCAGCAACTTCATTTTGAAGTAAAAAAACAGATGCTGACAAAGTTTCATAGTACAATATGTATGATACACCTTAATTTTGTAGCAAGATCCTTCAAGAGTGGATTCAACCAGAATTTGTGTAAACAGCAACAAATGCTGTTTCTTTTTAAAACATTTGAACTCAAATTACTGTAGTTCATAATTAGCTGTTTTGCTAAAAGCAAGGGGGACTATAAATCTCGGTTCACAATGTAGATGTGTAGTACAATGTAGTCTCCATACAACGTATCTAAAAATTTATTTCCAAATATTTAAAGGAATTTGATTTCAAACAGTATTTTGGCAAAGAAAATACCACTGAGATTTCAAGTGCTTACTGACCTAGGGTTTTTTTTTGCAAACCTAAGGTTGCTATTCACACCAAGTTACTTTGCATGCATTATTGTGGAAAAAAACCTAATATGGCCTAAAAGAAACCTTAATTCATCCTACTTTTCATTAGTATTTTGCTAGGTTTGTGAGGGAGAAAATTTATTTTTAAATATTTTAATCAGGTATTGAAATGAACAGTTTCAAGGATGTTTTAAGTGTTGACTATGAATATTGTCTGAACATGACTGTTAAATCAATATATTTTGTCCATGTAGCCAAATATTCCATTGCCCCCTGAACCAAAATCATGACCTCAAAAATTAGTCTTCAGACAGTTAGTTCTCACTGACACTCTTAGGGTTTTCCTTTGCAACGACTTCCATCCTAGGCATATCTCTTTGCCTTACATACATCTTAATAGCAACGACATTTTCCTCAAATTTTCTTAGAAATAAAGACAATGATAAAGCAAAATTTTGCTGATCCAATGAGTTCTGAACTGTATCTTAGGCTTGTCAAACAGCAGCTGCTGCCCTTAATATCTCAGCATTTGATATCCCCTTGAAAATTCTTTGCAGTTACAGAGCATATGAGCCAAATACTTCTAGTGCAGCTCAATGGAGTTTGGAGCTGCTTCTACTTGGTTTTATAAACCCAAAACAAAAAACCCCACCCAATTACTCTCAAAGATTTACAGAGTAAACTTAATTTTATTTTATGTCTATACAAAAGATGGGATGGTATTTCTGGTTCTCGATTATGCAGGGGGAACATCTCTTTTCATGTTGAAAAAAAAATATAAACACCAATCTTTATTCCAATCAGGTAAATAAATGTAGAACTAACAAATCCTGTGCTGCCATCTCCTTGACTCACATGCTAGGAGTCCTGGGCATTGGGCTCTCATGACAATATACCTTAGGCATTATTTAAGTATGTGGCTTTATCTCTTAATTGATTATGAGAATATCAGGGGGAGAAAAAAAGCCAAAACCAAACTCAACTTTTTTTTTTTTTTTTTCAGTTCATAAAATCAGAAAGAATTAAATTTAACTTGTACTACAGAAACTGAAGGAAGATCTCATGAATACCAGCACATTGTCTTAATAATGGAATAGCAATAAAATTTAATGTTTTAGAGGAGAAAGAGTTTCTTCCATAAGCAAACAATCCTTCATCTGTACCTTCAGACCTTGACATTCCAATATGTCTATTGACAATAGAAATAACAGTGGGTTCCCTGGAGTGACATAAAGAAACAAGGTTCCTATTTCTCACGCACTCAAGCTGCTCTTCATTTCAGTCATTTCTTCCTGACTACAGCTGTCTCCCAAGTTTGCTAGACTCTTCTTAGGCTAATGACCATTGTAAGTCCAGCTGTTCTTTACAAAGCATCTACCTTTCCACTGCATCCCAGCAAAAGGCCTAGAAAAATCCACCATGTTTTTTCCTAATTATTAGAAAAAACTTTCAGTTTTTGTTTAAATGCTTGCAAACACTTGGTTCCCTCCCAATTTAATTAGTGGTCCAAGTTTTTCATAAGCAAAAATTAGTCATTGATATAAAATGAGGTGAGTAGTGATCTGTTAATTCAGCAACACTTCAAAATGACTGAATGTGAATAAAATGGTAAATTATAATTACATTCCTAAGAGAGTATATATGAAATCCATATTAATACAACATTAGTTCATCATGACTAACATTATTATAGCTAATACTAAATGATAAAATAATGACTACCTACTTAAAGAATTAGCATTCTAATCTTCCTTCTAAAAGGAATATAATTATGCTTCTCTAGAAAGAATGCAAAGATTTTCCTTTTTAAGTGATTATTTAGGCACAAAATATGGGTTTCAGCTGACTCAGCATGCATAGCCTCATGTAGGGTTTCCTGAGGTAAACAGCATAGCCAGATGTGCAAGAGACTAAATTGTTGAAATTTTGAAGAAAAACTTCTGGTTTATTTTTAATTTAGAAAAAGGTAATTACACTTCATTCTAACATTTAGGAAATAATATTGAATACAAGAGAAATAGCTGTATAGATAGGTTTTATCTTTTAAGTAAATCAGATTCAGCATTTTTCATGGTCTTCATTTCTCCCACGTACAATACAGTGTAGAGCAATAACATTTGTCCTATTTCTGTGTCTAAAAATTCTAGTAAACCCGAAAGAAAATGAAGAAGAGTTAGACAGAAATAAACAAACACATGAACAACAGAGGCCAACAGACACATGTGCGGATACTGGCCTTCCACATATTTAAAATTTTAGGTTTGCTTTCAAAATTACTTCTGTGGATGGATGAAAGTGAATGCAGGATTTTTTGAGCCCTAAGGCCAGTGATTTATCATTAAATTTGCTTTCTATAATGTTTACATGTTTTACATCACAGAATTGGGTCTCATGCAAGTGATTGCTTTAGCAGAGATTTTTATAGTAATAACCTATGACTAAAATGAAACTGTGTAAAAGAGAAGGGGAAATGTAGGAAAGCTACATGACTTTCCATTTAAAAGGCCTGACTCAGAGGTGGCTTTCATAGAAGCATCTGAGAGACTATAATTTTGTGTAATTTCTTACACAAAAGGGACTTAGTAGAGTGACAAAGAAGAGAAAAACCATGAAAATAAAAGGTAAATTTAAAATGAGGTACAATCTTTGTCTGAGAAAATTGTTAATCTACAAATTAAAAATGACAACAATGTAATGATCAATCTGTCAATATGACAACCAGCAGTTTTTACTAGTTTATTTTTCATACTAAAGTAGAGATGTCTTTAAACTGTTAAAAGAAAAAAACTATTTGAGCCTTGCACACCAGTTAATGATTGTGATTTGCTGTGTCTTTATATGATATATTTCTTAACATGAAATATTTGGGTCAGAAACATTGAGGAACACAGGCTGCTGTTTGGTAAACAATTTAAAATAATCCAGTCTTTAAAGCTCTACAGGGTTTACAATATTTGAGAGAGGAATTAACGGCATGGTTGAACCATTCCTGAACACAGGTGCCCTTTCAAGTCAATTGCCACTGTACAAAAAGATTAGGTATGGAGCTTCTGTGATCAGTCTCTATGACTTGGTTTTTTTCTGTGCAGTGTCAGGAACAAAGATAGGATCAGTATATGAATTGGTCATTTTCATCTGGAGCCAAGGAAGCTTCAGGCTCCCAAGTCAAGAAGCTTGTTTCTTACAAGGACCTCACATTTGAACTGTACTTATCTAGAACACTGTAAAACAATGGAGTGTTAAAAGCTTTCAACTGAATCTGCTGGGAAAAGGCCTACTGTACAAGACAAAAATGCAATTAATTACATTCAAATTAACATAGATTTTATACACATGTATATGTCTACATATGCATATTAAAATAGGATAGGATATGATCCTTAGTCAAACCTATTTCCTGTTTAAACAGTATAGGGAATCAAATGTTAAAACAGAAAAAATTATTTCAATAAATAGTTTTCTATTTCTTGCAAAAATTTAATACAGTTGAAAAAACACTGGACTAACAGTGAGAGGACATTTATATTTGCACAAAGAGGTACTCTCGAGGCAATGTGTAATCTAAAGCTCTTGACACATTTTCACTCTTGTGAACAGTGACAAACTCTCAGGTGGAGAAACATGGGAAATTTTTATCAGGTTGCCTTGACTCTGCTAGTTTACTTGAATCACCACCTAAATGAAAGACTTCAGCGACTGCTTTTGAAGTATGTAAACTGCTGTCAAGAGTTTCAGGAGATACACTGGAAACAGGAATGAACCTTCCCACCCATAAACCGTAATAAATTCACATTCACTTGTTAATTAGAAGGTGCAAACAGAAAGATTTGCTCTGCTCTCTCCAGAAGAATTAATACCAGCTCACTAGGAGTCGAGGACCTTGAAAGGGTAACCCGCTCCTCTGCCACATTTACAGACTTCTGCTGGGTTCTCAGACCTGTATGTCAGTCTTATGGGGGCCTGATGAGTTATAGTTCAGTGCATTCTGGTTTCAGAAGCTGTAGTGTGAATATTGCTAATTTTATTCAGGCTTTACTAAGAAAGTAGAATGGCCTTGAAAACTATTGTGCTCTTAGATCAGTGATAATCACAGCATGTACTTTATCTCAGCATTCACTTCAATTATTTTTCAATTATCAAAGTTGTATTCTATTGTGAATCGCTACTATATTAGCTATATTAAAGTACTATACCTATCTATCTAGTTACTATACTAAAGTATTATTTTCATATTACTTTCACTTTATATTAATAACTAAAAAAACCCATGGCATAAATAAGATAATAAACATTAATGCAATGTTTAATTATTTGAAATACAGGTGCTAAAATGATTTTGCAAAACAAAGGGATAGACCCAAATGCTTCTATTGATAATTGTGTTTTCTATTCTTTCACAATTGATCACTAGTGAATCAAAAGAAATACAGAGCACAGTGTAAAAAATAGAATAGAAAGTTTTTGGAGTCTTTTTCCTTTGGCTATTTTCTCCCATCTTAAGAATAAATCAATAATCCTTTAACTTTTTCTCACCTGCAATTAAGCCAAAAGTTTTACTGATTCTGAGTAGGCTGCTCACTTACTGTAATAATTAAATGCTTAGTCAGAGCTATTGGCTTTGTGTCACAGATACCTGAGATTTTTGAATGAGGGTCTCAAGTTCTTGCTAGGTTGTGCTTAAAGCCTATATATGCGTACAGCCTTTGTGAACCCAGCTGCAAAGTAAAGTTTGCATATGCTTCAACTAGGCATGACAGCAAACACAGAGGCCCAAAAGAACTAGAAAAAGAAATGAAAGAAAACACAAAAACATAAAGCTAAGATGGTAAAAAGCAAATGGGAAGTCAGTTTATGCAGTTTCGGATAATAAATGAAAGAAACCAATTTTTGAGCTGTTAAAATGTTGAAAGGAGCCTGTAATGAAGCAATATAACAGTACCAGTGGGAAAACTGTAATTCTACCTTTGTACAGTACTGTGGAATTAGAAGACAGAATGAGCACGTACTAAAGAGATGAGTTCTGATGAAATTAATTTACTCACAGACAGTCCATATTGCTCTCTCATCCACAAAATTGTACAAGTACAGACTCATTAAGGATTAACAAAAACGGTTGGGAAAAAAAAATCTAAATAGAATAGATCCTCAAATCTACATTGATGATAATCAAAGCACATTTATAAAATCTTTTCCTTCTCCTACCATACCTCAAAGACAAAAGGAATCACAGAGCTTCAGACTGACGAACATTAACCAGACTCTCTAACGGGACTCTTAAGAAGAAAGAACAAGCGCTAACTATTCTCAAATGCCATGGACAAGCCAGGTAGCATTATAGATATAATGGATGTTTATAGTATAATCACAATGGATTACAAAGATATTAAAGTGTAATTTTTTTCTCTGTTCCTTGTATTTACTGATGGTAGCTAAACAGTTAATCAGTTCTGTTTGTCAGTAGTTACTCCATGTAAATATGTTAGCAAATAATGAAAAGAATGCAAAAGAAATTAGTATTTCAGCTTAGTCAATAGCAGAAGGGATTTTTCCAGCCAAAAGAAAAAATCCTTATCAAATATACAAAGATCCACTGAATAAACAGACAATTTGGTAATAAAGGTAAAAAACTACATATGAGGTGCAAGTTAGTTCTGCCAATGAAAGAGTTCAACATCTGACTGTAGACAGAAATCTTGCAAATAATTGTATTTTTTCTAATTGGTTGAACCAAATATTTATAAAATGGACCATCTCTGAACTTGGACTCAGATCCTCAAACATATGTGTGTAGGAGTTGGGTGACTAAATACCTTCCAGGAGCAGGCAGCCTCCATGTGCAATATCTAAATAAAAGTGGAGAGAGAAGGTTGATTTGTTTTTCACAGATCTGTCATCACTTTACTCCCAACAGGCTGCATAACGAAGTATATGAGACTTCCCTATTCACAGACCCTTCAAGTTCATTCAAATAGGATGATTACTGCTCTATCAGCTGTCAGAAAGTAAAATAACTAGAAGAGACCTATTTGCTCTTTAAAAACAGTTTTCTTTCAAGAAGAATGTACAAATTGTGTTTTACATCCTTGAGATTAGAAGCAATGAAAAAAAAAAAGAAAGCATGGTGTCTTTTAAATGCATTATGGCTGAAAGGAAAAAAAAATCTACTGGAACTGTGGCTATTAATTTTAAGCTGAGGGCACTAGCTGGCCAAGAGCAATGCCTGTAGTAGAGGTAAGGCCATTTGTGCCTTTGGTATAATTTGTGTTGATCATTTAAGCTGAAATAAAGAAAAAAGGCCACAAGTAAAAAAGAATGAAAAAAAGAAGCAACAAAACAGCTAAAGCAGGAAACAACAGTTGGAAGGAAGAAACAAACTTTCAGTGCATATTTGCTTCTTGCCATTTTGATGGTTAGGAATGAAACAATAACAAAGCTTGCAGAGTTAATTATTGACTCTTCTTCAGAGGTAGTCGCAGTGAACTTTAAATTATAAATGTCTGTATAATTTGAAGGAGGAGATAAATAAGGGGTTTGCAGAGTATGTTAAAAAAAGATGCAGCATTTTGGCAAGCAAAACAGCTAAGGATGCTCTATTTGATCAAAGCAGGAAAAACACTTATGCCAAACTGTCTTCTTTGTTTATAGTCATTGCCATTCTCTCACATCATCTGCCTTCTTGCATTATCGTGCTGTCTACGTTTTTTATTTACTGTTGAATGATCAGTGAATCAGCATCCACTGTATTTTTCTATGACAGATTTATTTAAATCTATTGAATTTACTAACATTTTGCTTAGAGCAACTCCTGTAATCTCTTTATGAATTCTAGTTCCTTTACTCATAACCAGAAGTGGACAGTATACAAAGAATAACCAAAGTATGATATATGAAAAGGATTGTGAGAATTCCATGTCAAAATGATCACAACCCCTGGTATTATGCTGCAAGAAAAAGTGGTATTTCTCTCTTTTGGCAAAGGAGAAATAATTTTTTCATGACATAATAAATTCATTAGCCTTCCTGACCTCATCATTCCGGCCTTAAGTTAGATATAGCATCAAAGAGAAGAACATCTGTTTGACAGCCATATTTTCAAATTGAGCTTGTTACCAGTCAGTTATTATATTATCAGTTTAAAATTTATTGCTTGAGCACCACCTCGTGGAAATTGCTATAATTGCGAAATGTTCCTCCAATTTAACTGTTCGTACATATATGATCTAAAAAGGCAACAGTGATATGTAAGCAGATAGCAAATTGTTATAATAATTTTGAATAACATTGAAATAATCAATATGAATGTAAATATTTAGTTAAAAACAGCACCGCTCCTCTGAATCTATTTTAAATACACAGTTATACATTTTAAGTCACTCTTTCATGAAAAATTCTGTGCTCTATAAGGCCGTATTACTTACTCCTTTTTCCAGATAATCCTAATTACTCTAACCAAATATGTTTTGCAGAGTAATTTTGCCATGTTGATTGCACACATCAGTATGCAATGTTATTACAGATAACTAGTCAGTCTTCCCTAGTTATTCTGACAATAGTCCCTGAACATTTAAAATAAGGACAATTGACAAATTCTAACATATTCCAGATTTTTTTAATTTTTATTTATTCCTTTTATTAATTTTTTAAAATATTTGGACCTCAAACAGTCCAGAATTTACTACTGAAACAACTGGGTCACCTGGTCATGGCAAACTAAGGCACTGGCACATGCAGAATAAAGCACTTTTTAAAGTTCAGGATAAACAAAATGGAGCCAAAAATAAAACACTTGGAACAAGAGTGCTATACCGATACAGGGTGGGATCACTTTCAGGATATATTTTAAAAATAGGAAAAAAATATTTCCTATTTGAACAAATATAAAAATATATATTTATAATCAAAGAAAGCAAATTTCAAACAAAGAATTAAGATAAATAGATCCATGCTTTATTTCACAGACTCTGCAGTGATATGTTTTACTTAGAAGCTACTAGATTCAGCGGTTATGCATTTTCTAGGAAACCCCCAAAACTATTTGCCATCTAAAGAACAAAGGTAGCTAATAATATTTAGTTTAAGCTTTTTCCATTTACTTTCAAATACTATTTGTGTCTCATCTAAACACAAAATCTGATTAACTGAGGTACAGCTGTAGGAGCCTTGCAGTTAGTCCTTCCAAAAGGGCTGGTCTGAGGCAGCCCAAACAGATGAACTCCTGGGAGGGTTTTTGTGATCACAGGCATTAAGACAGCTTTTTCTATATGCCTGTACTCATTTTGGCTAGGACAGTGTTAAATTTCCTCCTAGGAGCTGGTATGGGGCTGTGTTTTGGATTTGTGCTGAAACCATTTTTGATAACATAGAGATGTGCTCCTGCTGAGCAGCGCTTACACAGTGTCAAGGCCTTTTCTGCCTCTACCTTCACCCCACCAGCAAGGGGGCTGGGGGTGCACAAGGAGTTGGGAGGAGACACAGCCAGCACAGCTGATCCTACTGACCAAAGAGATATTGCATACCAAATGGCATCATGCTCAGCATATAAAGCTGGAGGGAAGGTTAGTAGGGGTGCCACCGCTCAGGGACCGGCTGGGCATTGGTCAATTGATGGTAAGCATTTGTTTTTGTTTATATCACTTGTTTTCTTGGGGTTTATTTTACTCTGGTTAATTTTTTCCTCTTTTCCTTACAAGCTTTTATTATTTGTATTATTATTTCTTTTTATTATACACTCTTTTTATCTCAAGCCATGAATTTTCTCACTTTTACCCTTCCTGTTCTCTTCCCCACCCGGCTGGACAGAGAGTGAGTGTGCAGCTGCATGGGGCTTCACTGCCAGCTGGGATTAAACCACAATACCTCTAAAATGCTTCCTGTATGTGTAATAAGGTAATCACTAAAATAACTCAGGGCTTTATGCACATTGAATATGGAATATATATGTTGCTCAAAAAGATGCATAGAGAGTAAAGTGTTTGCAATATAACAGATTTTCTTTGCTAATTATCAGTAATAAATTCTTACATATTCAGGCTTACGGAAAATCAGCTTCTTTTGTCCCTGGATATACTACCAAAAATGCACAAGAAATACAACAGTCTTTCTATCAATACAAAATATAAATATCAAGCATTTAGTACAAATCCATTAAACTTTCCCATATAATTAAGTTAAACAGTTGTATAATAGCCCATCAAAATAATTTTAAAATGGTTATATTAATTTTGACAAAAGAAAATAAGGAAGAGAAATAGTCTTGCTAATTATTCAAGGCAGATAATCAAATAGATAATACCTCAATTGGCAGGTTTTGTAACGTTTGCTGCCTGCTACACCACCATATTCTATGTTTTTCTATGAAAAATATACCTAGGGGTCTGAAACCCTCAGTTCCCTTGTCAGTTCTTGGTTATTTATTAATAATCATCCTAGCCTCCTCTGAAATCAACTAAGTATCAAATTAAGAAAAACATCTGGAAAAGACTGTTTCAAAACACTTTGATAGCACAAGTCCTGTCAACACAGATGTAAACAACTGTTTAATTTTTCTTTCAAGTAAGTGATCACTTCTCCATATTTAATATTTCCCCCAGCATCATTCCAACAATAAGTGTATCGGTATCTAAAAAGTAATTGAAATATATGTCAGTATACACCTATAACTCAAAATAAACAATTTGTAAGTATGCACTACTTATGTAAAATCAACATTGTCTTTGTTCAGATTTAGGAGTCCTGAGTCTACAAAAAGTTGTAGAGGTAACTGCTTTATTATCAGCAGTCCATATTAAAAATACACACAAAAGTGTTTGTTAAAAGCAATAGGTTATGAAGCACTCCAGGTATCCAAATCCAAAATATACTTCCTTGTCTAGATGCATGTAAGTTTTTGTGTCCAAGGACAAAAAGGCAAAGTGTTCAGTAAAGTAATTTGGAATCAATGTATAAAAGGAGGAATCAACAGGACAGATAAATGTAATTTTACAGCACTGCTGATAAAGTTATTACTCAAGGAGACATAGCAGTTTCACAGCTATTCCACATGCTGATCAAAGTTGCACGTCAGAGAAATTCTAACCACCAGATCAAAGACATTATTAATAAAGTTTTTTGAATAAAGTACTTCCAAAAATCTTCCAGCTTCCAGAAAGTGTAGTTATAGGCAATAAACAATCTATAGGTACTCTTAAATTAGTTCTGTAAGCAACAGCTTAAGTGCAAAGTCATGAGAATATAGTTTGTGTTTTAGGTTTATGTCACTTAATTTTCCAGGCTTTATTCCATGTGGATGGATTATATCTTCTGTAAAGCATTTCCCTAAGCCATTTAGGCTTTAAAACAAATCAGTCATAAAACTGTTAGTCAGCAACTTCCTTTAAAGTTAGTTTCAAATCTTTTTAAAGTATAAACTGTGCTAGGGGGAATAAGAAAAACTATTAGAAACTGTGTCCACAACCATGCATTGTAGTCATATATCAAAACGAATTTAAAACCTTCTTCCAATATAGTTTATCTTCTTTCTCAACAAAAGCCAAAAATACTGACTCTGCTTACGGGTTAGGCAGTACCCAGTAAAGGGTACTGGATGAAGTGCAAAGTGACCTAAAACACTGGTATCAGTGACCTTCCTTGAACATGTAGCTAATGTTTTTTTTTTCCCTCTTTGTTCTGAAAGGACAAACACAGTCACTTTCAGCAGCTTTTCAGTTCTTCTGGGTGAGTGGGCATGTCTTTTGATTCCACGCTGCACCTTGTGTGAGCAGATTGCCCCTGCACGATAACAGGTAGGCTCAGAGTCACGTTAAGGATTTCGAGATATGATTTCATAGCTTTTTCTGAACTTGCACAGATGGTGACTGCCTTTTGATCCACCTGTAAATGGCCATTAGAGTTGAGTATTCAAAGCTGGCTTCATGTGACACCTGCCATAGGACTTTCTTTGATAACATTGGCTAGTAAAATTATTTCTGATCGGCCTAACTGCTCTATGACTTTGCAGGTTATATACATGCAGGACAAGGTTGTACTAGAATTTTGTAAGCTTTTAAAGCACAGATATCAATTCATTTTCAAGTCTTTCTTATTTTAGGATGAGAGAAAAAAATATTTTTTGTCTTGTCATCTGCAACAAGAAATGGATTCTTGCATGCAGGAACACACTTCATGCCTGCTGTGTCATTTGCTACAAACTGCATAGGCATCACAAACTTTATGGAATAAATTATTTTATCCATCATCATCTAATCAGCATCCACCAGTGTTGAAATAAACTTGCTATGCACGGCCTCTTTATCAGAACACACACACCATTCTAACTGCTAAATATAGATAATTAATTTAATTACCATAATTTTTAAAGATATCCATCATACTTTGTTTTTTATTGCAGAAGAAAGAGTTCTTTAGATTAGGAAAAAATATTATCTTGCGATGAGGTATGGTCAGCCACAAAAATAAAATTCAGATCCAATATCTTTTTTATTTTACTCTCCTTCTTAGTGTATGGATTTGGAGTCATATTCATAACCAAGTGCCAGTTCTGGGTGTCTACCTAGCTGCTGTGACTTTTAGTTCTGCTTTTGCAGCAAATACTTGAAACTGAGTGATGTTTATTTTTATTAAAAATAAATCTTTACACGTGAAGTAAAGAATAGTTATGGCAGATATAACACTGAGTCCTGCTGGATTGAACAATCATAAAATCTTTTGTCATCCATGATGTTTTGAATTCATCAAGAGTGAAGTATGCTGATCCAGATCAATCCTACAGAGAATATTAGTAAATCTGTAATTAAGTGCAGCTTCCTTGCTAACTCAAAGTTACTAAGCACTAAATAGGTACGTAAATTTTATTATTTCCAATCAAATCGTCTTTGGGTGGCACAACAAAGTTATAAAATCCGAATATTAAGTCATCTATTTAACCTTTAAAGGTTCTTTTCCCAGTTTTACAAGCAATTAATTCACTCAAGCTGCTGTGCAGAAAAAGATCTTATTATTTTTACATTTTTAAACCTCGGCGAAGAAAAGTATATAGCATCAGTGCAAAGAAAAAACCCAAAAAATCCAAACAGCTAAAATGAAGAGAAGGCTGCTGATTGTTCTTTCAATGCCTGATCAATTAAAAACAAACAAACAAACAAAAACCCCCAACAAAATAAAAAACCCCAAACCTCCCTGGTTACATTAGTTCAACACATTATTATCTTTAAGATTTTAATTTCAAATCAAATAGTTATGTAAAATGCTTTTCCACGCTTACTGTTGCAGATATTGTAATAGGCTTGTTCACTTTCTTTTTTCTTGGTCCAATACAAATTTTCCCAAAGTAATGATTAAATGTATATTCCCATCATGCGAAGAAATCATTTAGCCCACTGTGCTAACATTAAGGAAGTTATGTTGCTGTAATGTCTTCATGCAGCTCATATACTTCTCTTCACATTTGAATGAGCTTGCAACTTTAACCATCTGGGAATGCCACTCTAACTAAACTATGCACTAGTTAGACCTTTTTCAGTCTTTGATTATCCTTATGTGTTTGAGAAAGAGCCCAGTATTCCTACCTTCTATAAAAAAAAGGTGAAAAGATTGCTAGGTACAGTTATGTCCACTGCCCTAGGTTCATTTCCACACTTTGTTCAGGACTGTTTACAACTAAGCTTTGCTGGCACATAGATTCCTCATCTTGATGTATATAAATTGTTAAATAGTAATATATTCAATCCAATCTCCGTGTCATGTCTAACAGGAATTCTTTGGTAAAAAAAGTAAAGAAATAATAAAGAAAATTATTCTTGTCAGTCTTATGATTAGAAAACAGTGCTCTAAAATTGTGATGTAAAAATATGTTATATCTTTTTTTGATTAGGCTAATACATGGCAAGATGACAAAGCCACAGGACGTCAACCACATCTACAGCAACACTATTTTATATTTTTTTCCCTTAGCATGACATATGAACTACTCTGTGACTTAGAAAAGGAATATGTAGTTCCTTCATTAGTATGTCTTAAGGGCTCGTCTATACATTTCCCTTTTCTTACACAGATGAAACCTTTTTATGCGCAAGTACTAATTTTGTAAGCTGAAACTTACGATGATCCTCTTTCAATACAGCGGTTATGTACTGTGAAGTCTGTAGAATCATCTTATTATTAATAAGCATATTCTAGCTGCAAACACACTATGATTTATCCAAAGTCGTATTGAACTGACACAACCTGACGTCTTCACAGTCTATCAAGAATGAGTGCACCAATGTCAGGATTTAGACTGAGGAACAAGAAAGAAGACCAGTAATCTTATTAACAGGTGCTAAGGTGCAGTGCTCTACGTTTTGCTATACAGAACTCCATATATTTGCAACCTTAAAATGCTAATAAGAAATAAAAGCACTGGGAAAACACTTAGAGGAGAAAAAACTGCTTTCCAGCTTAGCTTGAAAAAAATAAAAGCTAGGGTATAAGTGCTAGTGTGAAGAGAGATCAGGTCTCATTGCATGTGCAAATAACTTCCACTCAAAGGAATCTTTTCAAAATCTAACACAGATTTAAAGAGGAGATATTTTTTCCCAGTGTTAAATCAGAGTGTGTTAACCAGATCTTAATTAAACTGCCCAGTTTGAGCATCAGAATGAACTCCATATACATTCACAACATGGTGCTGGAAGTTAACAGAATCACGTATTTTATATAATCATTTACCTGGGTTGTTTTAATAAGATGCATATATACAACACCAAGCAGCAACTTTACAATTAAAATTCAGTACTTCCTATTAAAAAAAAAAAGTGTTGCCTTTTTAAGATAATCCATCTTAATATGAATAATAATTTAATTTCACTGTTCTTGGCTAGAAGCTACCTATATTTTAAGTTTGCAAATGCCTGACATTTCTGCTAGAGGAATACACTCTCCATATAATGAAAAAATATGCAAAATATTTAGACAGAATAGGATGAAAAATGTGACAAAATTAAATTCTTAGATCATGTTTCAAGAGTGCTCAATCTATACACAAAAAATTAATTAGTAGTGTACCAGCAAATAGTGCTTATGTGTATGTATATATTCCATATTTATTGTAGTAATATTATGTATCACCAAGGGAAATTACACAGTGCTGAACACCTGTTTTCCACAGGGAGCCACTAAGATCTACATTTATCTGTCTCAAGTTTCTTCTAAGGAAAAAAAAAACAAACCAAAACTGAAGAGACAACACCTTAACCCCTTATATAAGTCTCATGTAAAAGAACTTATTCAAACGTTTTTAGTAGGCACAGAGAAGCTCCCTAAAAGTTACACCTATAGAAGCAAGCCAAAGAACTGAACCAGAGAATCTTTACTGATCCTCAGGTTTATTCACTAGCAATAAGTGCAGTTTGGAAGCAAATAAAATTCAATTCAAGGGTGGGGCTTTTTCTCAATATCAGTTTTTCCCTTTGTAAAAAAGCCTTCTGAAATTAAGCCCTAGCACAGCCATAATGTTTGACAAAATTATTTTATTTGCATTTATTAGGAAAACTAGTAAAAAATTAGCAGTTTTTCTGTTTAAAATAGTAATTTTATCTTTTATTCTACTGCTGTTTTTCAGAAATGTTGGCAGAGAAGATTAGGTTAATTTTAAATATGATAATTTTCACACTGGGTCCACATCATTGCCACCTCTAGGCTAACAGCGTAAAATATAAGTGGAATATCTAAAAACTACAGTGGTAGCAGAACAATAATAGACAGTGACCAATGATCTTTTACTGCAGCATCTTAATTTTGAATAACTTAAAATGCAAAAAGATGCATTTTTGAGATTTCATATATTTTCAGTATAGCTGCAAATGGAGCATAGCTTTGAAAAAAATGCATTTACAAAACAGAAGAATAGAAAATATTTTTTACACAAATAATGTAAAGACAAGTCATAACAAACAAAGGACAATTGTGAACTTTCTAGGTTATAATATATTTAATTTCTATCCAAAAGTACACATTTCCATTCTTTCCACAGAACCTGCTAGACAGCAGGTTTTATTAGAAATCATCCAATCAAAAAGTCTAAAAGCACATACTGAATTTATGCTCTATAAACTAATAGCAAAGAATATTGTGGGGTGGGGTTGCTTGTTTTTTTTCCACTGGTTTATATAATTGCAATAAAGAACTATATCCGTTTTCCTGCAAGATGTCAAAATGTGAAAATTGCACTATATATTGCACTATTACTTTTTCTCTTAAATAAATACTTAGAATTAGTCTAGGTTTTACAGCTTAAATACATTTAGAATCTCCAGAACTGCCAGAAGTGTATCAACTGATAAATCAGGTGTGTGTATATAGTCAGTAGGTTGTTAGTTCTTTCACTCTGTACATCACAAAAAGAGAAAGAAAATAGTTCCAAAGTGGGGACATTTTCCAGAAGCATGGGTTTAACACAAAATGATGTAAGATCAAGAAGCCAGGGCATTTAAACTAAACTGAAATCAGCACTGCATCTACCACCTACCCTGGTTAGGTCAATGGGCATTGCAAATACAGCTTTGCCCTTGGCTCCTATAATGATTAAAAATACCAGTGACATTTTTCATTTATTAAAACTATGATGCATTTGGTGTTGTTTCTTAATGCTGCAACCCCCTAAATCACACAGAACCCATTAAAAGGAGAGGAATACTTCTAGACTGAAAATCAAAGAAAATATCCATGTCAGAAGTGCCAGGAAATGTCCATATGTTGGTATCATTCTGTCTCTGGTTGCCAACCAAATCTGGAATGGAGATTCATAAGAAAAACGAAATCAGCCTGCCACATTTCAAAGCTTGTGCACAATGACCTTTTTAAAAATGCAATATTTAAAAACGGTCTATCTGATTAATATAGGAAGTAGAGTTTTTTGTAACAAGAAAGTAGGACTCCAACTAAAGATTTTTTTATACTTTTAAATAGACAAATTCAATTATATCGTTAATTCTTTCTGTAGTGCTTACAGAATATTCAAGATAATAAGACTATATTACTTATTATGTTACCAAAACATGAAGTAAGAGAGGACTTAAGGAAGGATGAGAAGAGGTGATACAGACTGCGCAGCATCACAGAAATTAAAGACAAAATAAAAAAGGACGTAAAGAAACCAAAGTGAAAGCAAATTAATATTGCATTCTAGTGTATCATAGATCCAAAAAAGGAAGAAATACAAATGGAGTTGCACTTATTTCTAACAGATAAAGGTTTGGAAAAATGTCAGTAGTAGCTTGCTACAACAATTAAAATGTAAAAATTTATTAATATTTTATTTTCATTTGAAATGAAGTCCTCTTAAGGTACCTACATCAAATTAATAAAAAAATTTTTTAGCTTGATTCAACCATAATTCTATCTCTTTGTAGACGCAATAAGGGCAGATAGAATTCAAGTTTTTCAGTTGCCCTTTAAGTTTTGATAACATTTGCAGGTGCAGATATTAAAATCCAAGTAGAAGGGCTCACAGTATTAGCCTAAAGGTTTAAGAAAAAACCTTTTGATATATTTTCATGGCTTCTGCTTGCTATATATAGTTTTGAAACTGTTTGGCCCAACTGATTGTTCCTAAAAACTGGGTGGATCAGTGGCAATACACAACTTATTTATAAAATAATGACCAAGACTGTCCAGCCACCTGGAGCATTTTTTATTAATGCTATCTTTTAATGTAGGAAAATAGGTGGTTATGATGAAAACAGAGAACACTACTGTTGCAAATATCTTAGTGTGCTTGTATATATATAGGAAAATAAGTATTTTCATAGAGTATCACAAAACTTCAATCTCTGCAAAAGCAGACTTGTATGAATGCCCGCCTTCCCACACACACTTTAGTCCCTAGCTTTTGATGTTCCACAAAACTAGTATGTAAATTTGAATCCTGACTTTATTTTTTTAAAATACAACAAAGTATTTTATCCATTTTCTGTTGTCTAGGCCCTTGAAATATGCTTCCATTTCCTTTCTTGGTAGAAGCAGTCCATAACCGCAACTTCTAAGTGAGAGCAATCTCTGAGGAACAGCAACAGGGGTTAAGGCAGTTTCTCAATAGCGGCAATGCCTCCTACATATTGAAACTGTAATACCAAATATTAATCACTGTTAACATATAAGCTAGCAGGCTCATAATTTTCCCAGCAATACCCCATGCTGTTAGCAGGTGCTTATCCTGCTGAGAAGAGGTTAAGTGGATACTGCTGATTCACTGAGGCAGGTGGATTGCTACCTCTACTGCATGAAAGGGAGAAGGAGTGGCTCCCTAGGGAATGACAGGATTTTAAGATTAGAACAACCATTCTTACCAAAGAAGTGCAGGTACAGTCTGGCCCAGGGAAAGTCTTCAGATGCATTTTGTTGATAATCTGTTAATAGTAACTAATCTCTAGGAGGAGATTTTACACTACAAGCTCTGTTGGTTTTGCTTTTAAGTCTGCTTACAGACCATAAGTTAATATTAGCCACTGGAAAAATAAGTGCATCTCACTAAAAACAGTTGTGAAAATAAATTTACAGAGGGAAAAATTAACATCAAGACCTTTGGACTTCACAGTTTAACATATTTTCAGCTGTTCTGTGTTTGAAAAACAGCTAGAATTGTGAATGCTATGACTGATGTTAATTGAAGTACCAAGCTCAAACAAAGCATTATGGCAACATGGTTAAAGAAAAATGGACAGGTGTAAACAAAAATCAGAGAAAATGTCTCAAGCTACTATCAGACTTAGAAGGCATGACGTCAAATAGGTAAGTGTAAAATCTGGCTTTTTTCTAGTTAGCTTGGTAACAAAGACTGAAAAAAAGCACAGGATATGGCATACCATTCAAGCAAGGATAATCAGTGCTGAAAGACAGCTGAACCCTGTAGCAACCTGCTATATTGCATGAATTAACTACCACAAGGTTGCTACAATATCATACAAACTATGTGTAGATAGAACTTCAGTTGCAAACCAATCAGAAAAACCGTGAGAGAAGAGGAAAATAGCAAGTTTCCTAACACCTACTACAACCCTTACAAGACAAATATAATACATGCACTGTACTTCATCAATTATTGCAAATATATCTCTGGCCCACTTAAATACATGAACTATGCAAAAATGAAAATAGGCTTCTTAAAGTGGCTAACTATATTATCTGTATAGTTACAGAAAGTAATGCTCCCAGTAAAGGTATTATAACCATTACATTTACATGTTGTTGTTGATTCAGAAAGGCCAGTGTACATTTCAGGAAAAGATGGATCACAAATGGGCTAAGTCAAAAGTCCAGTAAATCATCTGCTTTATAATACATGTTTACATGTAAAAATCATTTGTCCTATGTTTAATTACTTCAGAGGTATATTCATAATGCGTAGGCAAAGACTGGAAAACTAATTATCACGATGACTACTTTTTGTTATTCTTATTCAAGCCCTCATCTCCTTATTTTCTTGATTGGTGAAATACATTTTGAGGCACATTTATTCAGCTTACTATAAAAACTTCTAATGAATTCTCTCAATACGTAATTCTTCAGCATCTTGACTTGAATTAAGTATTATTGAACAAGGTGTTCCTATTGAATATGAACTAGAATGAGAGCAACAGTAACTTTTGCTATGATAACGGGTTTATTCGCTTTTCTTTTGAAGCTTTATTTCCTATCTTCATCTGGTAATCTGTCCTAAATGTAATTGAGAATTAAGCTTTATCACTCCAAACTATACAGAGGTTGGAACTAAACTATTACATTTTTCCTTGAAAGACTAAATACATTCTCTCATTATTGTGACACCAATCAGCAACACAAAGTTGGCTAATTTACTGCAAGCAATGTAATTTATGCAAATACTATGACAGGACCTAGATTTTGAAGGTAGTACATATTGATTTTAGGAATGACTGCTCTACTAATGTATTTATCATTGGCTTTGAACAGAAAAAATCAGTCCCTAAAAAGATTACAAAGCACATCTTTTTGGAATCCATTTCTAAACGAAAGACAGGAAGATAATTGGGATCAGTCTACAGGTGTTTAACCAAAGGCATGTCACACCACAAACCTTACTGTCTTCTATGGTGAAATGATTGGCTATATCAAGAGCAAAAATAACATTGCAATCTCTCCCTTCAAAATGTAGAATTCCAGAAATACATAGTGCAACAACACAATAGTAATGTACATAGTAGCAGGGCCCTTCATTCTTTTGCAAAGGTTGACAACTCAAATATTATCAAAAGTATGTCATGGATCATAACCACCAGCACATCTCTGCATATGGTAACATTCAGACATGTGCTGCTCACCTAGAACAGTACACAAATATGAGCAATTTTATTCAACATTCATACTAGATGCCTCTCATTTGCACTACAGTACAAAAGAAAAGGAATAGCAATACTACAAGGGGGGGTGGTGGTGTTGGAAAACCAAATTTCCTTTTAAGTTACTGTACTGCCACTTATTTAATTTCTGTTCAGTTACTCAAACCAAGTTAATGGCCCCCAAACATTTCTAGGTTATCTGACTAACGAGAACCTTAACTGACAAATTATACACAGTTCACAGCAATTCTTCGACTTTTTCAAAACTTCATTTCATGTTAACACTGACTCATATGAAAAATAATATTTTTGTCCATTTTGGAGTTACTTATGATAACAAGTAAATTCTAAAATCTTATTGCCTTGACTGCAAACAATTACTTCTTATGTGTCCAAAAGCTGTATTTTAGGCTTATAAGATGCAAAAGATTCATGGTGGAAGACACCATAGTTACTGTTAAGGAAACCTTGTCCGACCATCCAGGAGCCACTCTGGTAGTCACTCTTGTACCACTTAAGCTGGGACTGAGGTCCCTTTGCAGCTACACACACCAAAATCAAATAGTCAGACCAGGTTTCCTTACCAACTTGACACCAGGTTTCCCATAGCAGAGTGTCAGATGTCCCGATCCTTAAAATAATTTAATATTGGTGAAATAACCAAAAAAGACAATATCAGTTTAAGTTGGAGCCTCTAAGGAGGGACCCCCTCCCCCCCCAGGTTTTTTACCCTCACAGTCTAGGAGGGCAAAATTGCAGGAGTTCTTGCCTCCTACTTTGAATGCCCGATCCCCTGGCCCATGCCACACGTCCCTGGGCCCTTTGTTATGCCAAGAGTCGGCAGATCACAGCCTCCTGTCTTGGGCTCTCCCCAGCCTGAGCTCAACTTGCAGCTCACCCTTCAGCTGCGCACTGAGCTACAGGCACTGAATGTATTCCTCAATAGACACCAAGACATAGTCATTTTTCATAGTCCATACACTACAAAACTTGCCTAGCAAACCTCTAAAGCTAGAAAAAGCAGGTCTTGTGTACCATACTGCTGAAAAAAGCTAATCTCACCTAAAACCTGAGATCCTGTGCTGAATCTCAGGGAAACGATGAAAACGTTTCAGCCAAATGGAGAATGGGAATGTGGAATCTGTGATATGAATAAGAGTAATCTAGTTCCAGTAGACAAGTTTTTTGTTTGTTTTTTCATGTTTTTGGCAAAGATTAACAACAAAAGCAAAGACTATGCTCAACTCAGCACCACTCTGGATTGCATCCCAAGTATGTTTCCTGCCCACTGGGTTATTGAGAAGTAACTGAAATTGCATGCTTTGCACTGTCTTTCATGCATTTGAAAGGAATTATCACAAAGCACAAGATTTCTTTTCCTTCTTTCTTTCTTTCTTTATGGGAATAGAAGGAGACAAAGCAATTTCAAATCACAGAAAGTATTCCCTGCTCAAGTCTGTCTAAGGAACAGTGGAAAAATACACCTTCTTTGTACAAAAGTCTGTAAGCTTAGTTAAAAGCATGTGCTTTCAACAGCAGTGCTGTTCTAAAGAATCATGTCATGAAAACAGAATAAAAAAAAGACTATTTATAAATTATTATTATTATTATTGCTTTTGTTATAAGCCTTCTGGTAAATCTTCATATTTGGAATAAACTTCTACCTATAACTTTTATGATAAATCAGTAGCATTAGCAATATACGAATTTATAGCATATAAATAATATAATAATTCAATTTTCTTTCTATACCCAAATATTTGAATTCACTGGTAGAATTACAGTAACAGTTCTATATGACTCTGTTTTTATCCTAGGAATACTGTTACATTGTATTGATTCCATAATCTTCTGCATTCAGTTTCATTTTCTCTGTCTATGTCCAACTGTACAAACATTATCTCTACAGAAACAGTTTCCTCAAAAAGCAAAAAAATTAACAACTTTCAATCTGCTAAAGAAATGAGAAATTATATTATCAGTGGTCTTTATAATTATGTTCTAAGTAAAAATTATTAGCGAGAAATAATCTTTTTATAATAATCCTGATTTTTCCTTTGTATTTGACAACTGAACATTTTTCATTTACTCTCCTCTGCACTATGAACTCCACACATTTTAAACAGTGTAATACAGAAATATTATGCAAAAATATTAAGCACTATTACTTGTAACTGATTCACAGGAACCAAGCTGCAACATGTTGTTTTAAGTTAGCATACTATGCTTATAAAATCAAAAGAATTATAAACTTTACCTTAAACCATGAAATTTGGCCCAACTTTGAGTTACTTATGATAATAAGTAAATTCTAAAATTTTGTTGCCTTAATTGCAAATAATTACTTCTTACATGTCCAAAAGCTGTATTTTAGGCTTATAAGATGCAAGTGATTCATGGTGGAAGACACACTACACACAGCGAAATTCTTTTTAAAGCAGATCTCTCTGGAGAACACTACTTTGAATGAAACTAAAATGTTTTGTGTTCCTAAACATCTACAACCTTTGAATAAGCCCAAGCAAAAGCTTAGAATCAGGAACCACAGTTCACAAACATTCATTTCCTTCAGCTATTTCCCACTAATAAGTAAGTTTGAAAATGAGTCAAACAGAAATGGAAAGCTGAACAATTAAGATTCTCCCCATAAGCCCATCTCTATCATTTTATTAAAGGCAACTGGGAAAACCCATACTGAATAACTAATTCAAAATTATATTTGTAGAAAACAAATTAATGTAATAATTTTCTTTCTGAAATTAATTTAAATCTCTGTGGATGTTTCTGCAAATTTACTCTTTACTATGCAGACAAAAAGTTATGAAAAGCCTTACTGTGCTGCTTTAGGCACAGATTCATTGCCTCATTGTTGACTGTAATGGCTATTCCCATCCAGCCAGCTTGCTTTAAAGCAAATACATTTTTGCTCCTATATTTATATCTGAAATTCTGGATATTGCTCTGCTGTCTCGCTAGACTATAAAATGAGATAATTTCTAAGCCTCATTAACGAGGATGAGTAAATCATATATGAAGTTCCAGTTTTGAGTCTTTTACAATCTTATTTCAATTTCTTCCAATCAAATGGCTGGCTCCTTATATTTTTTTTACTATAAACTATGTTTTTCAGGACTAAAATTCTCCAACTATTTCTAACATGTAAAAGAAAATATATAAGTTTTAGTAATAAATAAACTAAGCTGGGAAACATATTATCCAATATATAATCTAAATATATAATACCTTCTATAGAATAAATATTTAAGCACAAAGGAGTCTTTAGCTCAGTTCTGTATCTACTTTTGTTAAATGTGAATGCACTGGTCAGGATACTGTTTTCTGCTTATGAACACTCCCTTGTTACCAGTAAGGGTTTTTTTGTGTTTGTTTGTTTGTTTGTTTTTGGTTTGTTTTTGTGTTTTTTTTTAACTAACTTCTGATTTAACATTTTTTGGCATATGAATTAGTGTTCTACATCCTACTTGTAGGCATGAAATTATTTCTTATTTATGTTATTGCAGAATTTCTTATTGAAAGGACTCTGTATTATCATGTAAATTACATCAAAAGAACTTAAACCCTTTTCTATCGGGAAAAAAAGATATTAACGAAGACTTTTACAGATGGTGGAATTTACTTGCTTTATGCAATTATACCTCTGAAGCAAAATATAGAACTTAAAATAAATTTTCTTACCATACAAAGAGAGGAAATACATTTTTTCTTTAGTTACTCTGAGTTCAGTGTGACTGAGTATAATGGAACCGGAGAGTACTTAGTGCTTTACAGGCATTATTTTATAGATATTATTCTGTATGCAGCCATACATTACTAATATATATTCAAGTTATCTAATAAAGGCAAAACTGGCAGCCATTTAATTTCTAATATGACGTTTAACTTAAAACATTTGTAATGTAGTATATCTTAAACCTGTACTTCTAGATCCTTCCAAAAAACCTTCTAACCGATAAGCCTACAAGCAAGAGGAAGAGAGATTATTTACAATGATACATGGTGACAGGACAAGTGGGAATGGCTTTAACGTGAAATTGAGTAGGTTTAGATTAGGTATCAAGAAGAAATTCTTTATTGTGAGAGTGTTGAGACACTGGAACAGGTTGGTTAGGGAAGCTGTGGATGCCCCATTGCTGGAAGTGTCCAAAGGCAAGTTGGATGGAGCTTTGAGCAACAGTGGAAGCTGTTCCTGCCCACATCAGAGGGTTGAAACTTTTAGATAATTTCCAACCCAAACCATTCTATCACTCTCTGATGCAAAATCAAGAATCATCCAGTGTCACACATGGAGCAAAAGTATATACTTCAAGAGACCAAAATAATGCAAAAAACAAAAACAAAAAAAACCAAAACAAAACAAACAAAACCCACAAACAAACAAACAAAACAACCAACCAACCAAACAAACAAAAACTAGATTCATTATTGTGCTGGTTTTGGCTGGGGCAGAGTTAATTTTTTTCCCTGTGGCTGGTATGGGGCTGCGTTTTGGATTTGTACTGAACTCAAGGGTTGATAACACAGAGCTGTTTTTGTTATTGCTGAGCAGGGCTTACATGGAGCCAAGGCCTTTTCTGCTTTTCATACTGCCATGCTGGCAAGGAAGTTGGGGGTTCATGGGAGGTTGGGAGGAGACACAACTGGGACATGGGACCCCAACTGAGCAAAGAGATATTCCAGACCATATGAGATCATGCTCAGTCTAAAAGCCGAGGGGATGTTTGGAGTGAGGGTGTTTGTATTCCCAAGTAACTGTTGGATGTGATGGGGCACTGCTCTCTTGGGCATGACTGAACACCTGACAGCCCACGGGAAGCTGGGAATTAGTTCTTTGTTTTTCTTTGCTTGTATGCACAACTTTTGTTTTCCCTATTAAACTCTCTGAATCTCAACACATGAGTTTTCCAGCTTTTACCCTTTTAATTCTGTTCCTGATCTTGCTGTGGGGGGAGTGAGCAAGCAGCTGTGTGGTGCTTGGTGGCCAGCTGGGGTGAAACCACAACAATTACCTGCCAACATTAAGATTTACATTAACAAATACTATTTATTAGTGTAAACACAAGTATTAATAAGTTCCTCTTGAATTATGAGGTAACATACTATAACTATCTGAAAAAAAACCCTGCATCTTTCTTGGCCAGACTGGGGGCTGATCTTGAGTACTGAGAAACAACTTTCCAGATCATCAACATATTAAAATTAGCACAACATAGTTATGTATTACTTTGATATAAAACAGCTAGTGTGGATGACAGGTGATGATTATTTATCATTTAACTGAATCTTCTAAACATCAGAGTTTCAAAAATGGGTCTAAATCTAAACTACTGTCTCAAATTAAAGGATCAGTTTGAGTAGTCAAATGCAGCATGGAAAGAAAAGAGAGTTTATATGACTAATCTGAACACTTACAATTCTGCCAGGATTTCAGTTAATATATAAAGTAAGTTTCAAGTTAGCTTAAAGGCGATCAAGTCAGATTCTTTTGTTAACATTAATAGTAGCTGTTTTTTAAATTATTCAAACCAAGCCTACATGCTGATCTTCATTCAGATGGAAACACTGATAATATAAAAATAGAAAGCTCAAATAAAAATAATCACCCTTTGAAGGTGGAGAGCAGTCTCTTTGAGGTGTGCAAGATTTACTTCAGCTTGTAAGCATTAGAATGTTGATAAAGGTGAAAATCAATAAAGGGACCCAAACTGTCCCCTCTGAGATACTTCTATTCATTAGATTCCTGTGGGTATCTAAGAAGAAATAATACTTCTGATAGTAATCAGTTTTTAAGTTACTGCTAAATACAAAATCCACCAGCTTGCAATGCCGGTTTTAGCTACTGGGTGATTATTAACACTGGATAAAAAGTGTATAAATAAAAAGGCAGAAGGTTATTAAACTTTATAAACTTGCTGATGAAGCCTAACTGCAACCTATTTTCATTCAGGTGAATATCCATTTGTTTATAACCTTGTGTTTTTTTTTGTTGTTTTTTTTTTTTTTTATACATTTCCAGTGGAAAATAGTAAGCTCAATTAATGAATTAGAATCAATCATATTCATTCCTACTGTCATTAAACTGATTAGCTTGTGCAACTTTATCACACAACAGTCCAGGAATCCATTCCATTACCTCTTCCCCTCCCCATTCTTTGGTTTCAATAAATGGAATAATTTTGACTGAAATATCTTGAGTGTTCTTGGATAGGCACCCATTAGTACAACTGAATGGATTAATCCACATAATTATGCAGAGAATACAAAGGGAAATAAAAGCGAAAAGAAGTGAATGTATCAAAATATTTTTTTAAAAAGTTTGGTAGTACCGTTTTTCACAATGGATTGATTTAGACCTAGGAGGAATCAAGACTGTAGATACAGACTTCAACATATTCTTGTTGACTCATGACTTGCAGAAATTCTGCATTTGATAGATGTCATGGATTTTTGGGTTCAAAGTGTTAAGAAACATTATCATGAATAACCACAAGTTTTCCTCATTATATCTCCTATATGTGAAGATAACACTGCATGTACTCTTCTTGCTATGGCACTGTATGCTCCTTTCACTGCTACATCTCTCAGAGTCACAAATGATATGTCCTTTTACCCACCAGGAAGACCAACTGCTTTGCATAACTTAGAATGGATTTTATTTAAATATAGTCCATTACAATCTGAAGTTTGAAAAAAAATTATTAACTCTGTACATGAAAATTGCTTAATTATTCTGAAGATTAAAACCTAAGATTCAGCCAATTTGTCAGATATTTTACTGAGATAATCATAATTCACATCTATTAAAACCTCTGCGATTTTATAGAAAACACTTCCAGCATTCAACTGGTAATTCTATTTGCCCCAGTGTACAACAGTAAAAGTTTCTATTGTGTTAACCTACAGAAAGATTTTCTATTTTTCTGCTTTCCATGGGGAGCAGCTTCTGGTTTTCTGCTTGCCTTCTGTAAAGTCCAGCAGCGAGCCACCAGGATGATTACGTGGCTGGAGCATGATGTACATGGAGAGGCTGACAGAACTGGGTTTGTTTAGCCTTAGGGAAAGAAAGATAAGGGGGAATCTTATTTGGTCTTGAACAACCCAACAGGACAGTATAAAAAAAGACAAAACACACAGTGAAATGCAGTGTGGAAAGGGCATATAGCCCTCAGGTACAGAATCTATTTTTTTTTCCCCAGGGTACAGCTATGTTACTCATTTTAAGTTGTTATTGAGCAGTGTGCACTGTTCAATGTCTGTAAGGGTACACTTCTAATTTCTTAGCAGCACTAGTAGACCTCAAACGTGCAGTGCAAGTGCAGTGCCCTCTCTATGTATGTCGTTTCTCTATTAATTTTTCTCTGTTAACTGGATGAAGCGGAAGAACAGAGAACTTGATTTCTTTTCTACGTTAATGTCAAGTAATGGTAAATAAAAAAATAATAGTGATTACTTTTTTAACCAAGTAGCTACCAGCATTTCCACTATCTCAGCTGTTATACTGAGGTTCTGTCCTTTCAGGTATTTCTACATACTTCTTCAAAACCTGAGTTCATATACTGCTAGCACACACTTCATATTCACACATGAATATGAACTTCACATATGAAAAACATTCCATAAGCAACAGGAGAATTATAAAGATTTTTGGTTCAGAGACCTTACAGCCTAACAAAAGAACAGCAAAGAAAACTGTCTTTGCTTTTGTATCACTAAACTTTTTTATTCTGGGAATAAAATTTAGTCAGCTGCTAAGCAGACAGCTCTGGAAGGAACAGAGGAAAATACACCTTACCCACCTCTTTTTCTGCACACACTAGGAAAAATGAAAACTTGATGTCCTGCCTCCAAAATCAAAAGGATTCAATAAGGCCAAAGAATAAGCTTTATATTATGAAGTTGCATGCATAAGCTTAATTTTTGAACATGATAATCCACGGTAAAGTCACAAGAACTTCTCTAAATGGCAAATTGATGCTCTGCCTGCACAGGTGGATATTACATCTCCTCCTTTTTTATATCCTTCACCAGCTTGAAGGCCCTGCTCAATGACATTTAAGTTCAATGAAAATGTCAAAGCCAAAAGCATAAGCAGTTATGTGATATTAAAAAAAAAAAAAAAAATTATATTGCCTTCTTAAACTGTCCCAGTATGATCAGGTTCACTCATCAGCCAGATAGTTTACTGTTACCCCTCCCAAATTTCAGTGTTTAGTAGGAAAAGAAGAGATTAAGTGGGTTTAAGAGTTTTAATAATAAAGGAACTATAGGCAAACTAAACCTTCCCTATTTAGCCATGATAACAAGAATAGTAGACACTGGAAATCATTAGGAATGAAAGTAAGTTTATTTACTATGTTGATATAATCTTTTAGTAAGAGTATAATGTTCTTCATGCTAGGTTTGGCACTATATATTTTCATTTTTGCAAAATATTTTTCATTCATAGTTTTCATAATAGTAGAACAGAATTATTTAACTAAAATGCAATATTTTGTTGAGAAAGCTTTCAGAATATTTTATCAGATGTAAGATAGTATTTTTTTTCAAGATTATGCTATGCATGACAAATTTTGCAGGGCTGAAGCTCTCTATTAAACAGAACTGTCCTTATGGGTTAAGTATGAAGAGAAAAAAAATGATTATTTTAACCTTTTTGGACTAGGTGTTCCAAAAAATATTCTCTTGCCTTAAAGTGCACTTCACAGGGAAAATGACACAGCCAGACAGTTAACCCATTGAAAGTTTTGGTTCAGCTTAATATAGTTTCAGTTCATATGAAATCTTGTTGTCCATATTTTTACAATAGGTTCCTAAATCCCTGTTAGATGCCTGAAGCCTTATTCTGTGAACAGTAAACCATTACCTGTACATGAACAGATGAAGACTTCTGAATACATGCTTCATACTGCTTTTCAGACTTGCATACAGCAAATCTCCTCATCTCACACAAATGCCCCTATTACCAATAGCCTAAATAGCTCACAAAGGCTTTGTAAATTTTTAATTAAGGTAAAAGAACTTACAATAACAGTTCATTCTAGCATTTCAGAATTCTGCTCTTAAGCAGTTTGACTTGAACAATTTATGCATGTCTTAGAACCTAATTTGGTGGATTTGATATTAGAAGATGGACAAGCTTTGTTATGACAACAAAATTAGCATACTACTCAAAGTACAAAATGTCTTCAAATATGGTAATCTAAGATTATTACATACTAACACATTAATAGGGCCTACTGGCAAGAATTAAACACCATTTGCAAACACAAATGGTTTCCTGCTGAGAAAGATGTGAGGTTATTTTCTGATTCTAGACCCCTGCATGGACTGTATGCAGTGTATTCATGATCCACTCCTCCTCTCAAAGTGATCTGCTCACTGCTCTTCAGTGATCTGAATTAAATATATTACACTTACAAGACATATGTCTGGTGTTGATTATGAGTTTCAAACACTTTGATAGAATACACAGACTTTAGGAAATGTATTTTCTACTCAGAGATTCAGCTGGCATTAGGAAATGTTGTTTCCCTCAAGTGAAAAAAGCAGCAATAACAGAGAAATAATATAAAAGTACTTAAGAAGGTGGCTTGATTATGTATATTCACTTTAAAATTATAGCATCCATATTTAGAGATATTTTAATTTGAACTGCTTGTAGGATGGAATTTCAAAATTTCACAGAACATTTTGCTCACAGATTTAGTCAAGGATGGCCTTTTAGTTTGAAAAGCCAATACTGAAAAATCCTATCGATTTTTCTTAACAAATAGCACAAAGTTAGCAACAAAAGAATATTTTCCATGACTGAATTTTTTCAGGGTTAATTCTCATGTTTGATTTAGAGATGTCAAACAGTGGCAGTCATTACAGAAATAAATTAAAAAAATGTAAATGTAACCAAATGTAAAAGTAACCTTTTTTTGAAAATGTTGGGGAAATGTGTAGTACTACAATAAAATGTGTCCTAAATATTTTATTCCATGTGAGAATTAGATAATGGGTTTCTGGATCTCTATCTCTGGAACGGAAAATTATCATTTAAAATAAATGTTTACCTGTTTTGAGAGGAGTTGGAACAAATTAAAAAAAGCTGTAAGAATTCTTTGTACAAAACTTTGGAACCAAAGTCGTGAAAATGTTAAGAAATTGATAAAGAAAGCAGTGATTACTAAGGATAAGAGCCCACAGTTTACACTGTTCCTAGGTACACTGTCCTTTTAGGAATAGCTTTTAGGACTTCAGTTTTGCAGTTATAAGTGCAAATCATCAAAAGGCTGATGAAAGTATGCAGAAAATTCTACCACCTCATGTAAAAGAAGAGAGATTCAACTATCACTCGACAAATTAATTTGAAATAAAATAGATCCATAAAACAAGCCCATGTCTGGTGCCTGCTCTATTAAAACCCTGAAAATAAATCCCAAGTGTAGTGAAAAGTGCATTTCAGCCACGAGGGAGAGCTTGAACACTTTTTCCATGAGGAGAGTTCAGAAGGTCACTTAATGGAATCCTGGGCCTCTGGTGTTTGGAAAAGACAATCAAAAATCTAATATTCCCTTCTTACTCTCAGCAGCTGAACCTCTTTGAGAAAAAATCTGAAACTTAGAAGGGGAAAATTAAACATTGGTGCTCATGTAGATTTCTTTTTAATGTCTTCCAGGCAAGTGAGGACAGTGAGGTAGAAGCCAAAAGGTGCAACACTTCAGCCATGACATTATGCAGATTTGAGAGCAAGTAATTGCCTTTTTCTTTTTTTTTCTTTTCTTTTTTTTTTTTTTTTAATATATTTTACTGTTTTTGACACTTATGGTAAGGATTACAGATATATATATATCTATATATATCTATATATATATATATATATACCTTAGGCAAGCAATTCAGTATTTATAAGATATGCCATCAATAAAAAAATAAAGTATTTAGAAGAACTATGAAGGGTGTAATAAAATTTGTAAGAATAAGCACTGAATAATGAAAGAGTTAAATTAAAATTCTTCTCAATTAAAAATCAATACTAGGCAATGCATGAATTTCCTTTTCCTAGTCTAATGCAAACAATAAAACCTTCTGAAAAAATTCTGATTAAATTCTTGGTGAAATGGAAAAGTATTAAAATATTCTGCTAGGTCTTTTTGTTTGCGTTTTCCTTTGAATTTAGTGATGTTTGACCTATCTTTCCACAGTGTAAACTTTGCAGAGAAAAACCTACACTGCAATAACAGCCAGTGAACCTAATTACAGCACAGGTAGAAGGTGAAGTTAAAATTTTAGTAACTATAGCTAAATTTAATTTTAGAATCGGAAACACAATTTAACTTTCCGTTCTCTTGAGCTAGCAGAAAATACTGGAATATCTTTAGTCATTTAAATGTGTCTTTACAGGTTTTTTTTTTTATTACTAATTTCATTACTGTATGACAGGACTATACACAAATAGAATATTGGACCACAAGGGATTATAAGAAGTCAATCTGGCAACCTACAACCCTTCTAAGAGCAGATACTATCTAACTAGAAGGCAGGTACTATCTAACCTTTCTGAAAACACCTTGTTTCCCAAACAGTTTTGCACTTACCTTACCTTGGTTTTATCTAAACTACCATCTCCTACTTGCTTATAGGAATCTCATCCGAGACAGTATCAACACCTTTAATAAATTTAAGATATGTGACATCCACCACAATGTTTCAATCCACAAGACCCATTGTTCTGTAACAAATTCAAGATCAAATGGTTTGGTATGAATTATTCTTGATAAAGCTATTCTGGCTCTTATTCATTTTCTGTTTTCTAACAATTTACAACAGTTGAGGTTTTTTCCAATTATTTATTTCATTAAAACTGACTGTTTGTAATTGCATTTTTCTCACTTTTAAAACATTCAATTCTCTTACTTTCAGAAACATCATCCATCTTCTCAAAATTACATACAACTAACACTTCCCTCACACATATTACTTTTTAATTTAAAGGAGACTTATTTCCACACAAGACCATTTTTCAACTTATCTCTTCATCATGAATTTTGAAAGAAAAAAATTTGGCTTAGTAAGAATACATAATTTAAGGATTCTTTGGGTCTTTTACATTGTTTGGGAGCTGGACCAAAAATCCATTATTTGCACAGCTTGAGTCATGCATCCTTGTGTATGTTTATATACATGTGTATATACAAAATACAGCAAAAAAAATATTGTTATGACTTTTAATAAAGACTGAGAAAGAATGGGTGGCATTTTTCTCAGAGAAATGTTTGAAATCATAATTTCCTTTTATACAATATCTCCCAAAGGGTTTTAAAAAAATCATATCAACAGTGCAGAGGGACTCAGCTATTATCGACCTGATTTCCAGAGTGCTAAACATGCATAGAATCATAAGAACCATTTTGGTCGGAAACAAAGTACATAAAAGCTTTATAACACAAAGAACTCTGAAAAAATTGGGGAACTTCTTTGCAATATGATATACGATAAACCCTCGATTAGCAAAACCAACTTTATTCAAGGAAAAGAATATGATTAAGAAAATGGGATGAGAGCAAAAATTATTTATTTCTAGAATATCAGAAATGTGCTATAAATTCTCTGCTGTTTTCTTCATCTAAAAATGCAAATAAAGAATTCATGCCCCTTAACCACAATATTCCATAGATTAGCTTTCAATTTACAGACAGTAAGTTTACCTACTGTGGTCCTTAATGCTGAAAGTAAACTGATTCTGATGAAATGCTATAGTTGTATTTCATACTGAGATCTCTTCTGCAGTTGTTTTTACATCATTTCTGTTTATTCTGGCTTAGCAGGGAATCCAGTATTAGTAACATATAGGAGATCGTTTATAAGATTTCTTGTACTCTCAAGAAATCTTTCGCTGTGATACCCAATAGTGCTCAAGGTTACTGTTTATGCTAGACGACCCCATGCACCATTTACTTGGAAATAAACAAAATCCTTTGCCTGCAGACTTAGTAATTGACAGAAGGAAATTCCACTTCTTTCAGTGTTACAGTGTTTAGTGATTGAGGCACAATATATTTTTGCCTTTTTTATATCCTTTTTCAGAGAAGCAGAAATGAAGAATTAATGTGTGTTAAGCATTGTAAATGCAGACCTGGAGCATGCTGTCAACTCAAGTCACTATCTAGTAAAAGAAGTGGGTCCTTTAAAAAAGCCCTGGAAAATAAACTGAATTGAAACATGATCTTTTTCCCAGGTAAATCTGCATCTGTCTGTTGCAGCCAGCATTGCAGCTATGCTGTAAGCAGAATACAGTTAAAACAATCTAGAATAGAATTGATTCTACAGCTATGCTGGTACACACAAAAGCTGTTATTCAAAAGGCAAGCTCAGTATTGTTCCCATATACTTCCCTCCTCTGAATCAGCACCAGATCTTTCCTGAACTAGGACCAGTTCAGGAATCTAAGGCAATAAAACTATTCCTCCTCCTCTACTTTTTCCGTTTTTCTATTGTTTACTTCCTTCTTTTTTTTAATGTTGATTTGACTCACTCATTTAGCTAACATGGACGCAGCCTGAGTCAGTTTAAGAAAAGCATGAAGCTGCAGTCAGGAGTGGAATTGCCATGGAACGCGTTTTAGTGGTTGTTAGCAATTTAATCAGCTTACAGGTATGTCAGTTCTTCAGTTTGCACTTCCAAGTTTGAGTCAACAATGTAATTAAACATGGACTCGAGATGGACTAACTATCCAAATATGTACTGTTTCTTAGCTGGATTTTACAGCTTATGAAGAATTCTGTAATTCTCTAGCTGAGAAATGCCTGTAAATAATTTTTAGTTAACTATAATGTCATTCCAATAATGAGTTTACTACAGTTATAACACTGTGCAGATACCACAGCCTCACAAATTGCAAGTTGCAATCAAAGTAGAGGGGGATTTTTTGTTGTTTTGGCTTTTTATGTCCTTTATTTTGGTTATTTTAGAATATCTTTATTTTAATGTCAAATTGGTTGTGTTTAAAAAAAAAAGTCCAAAGCTATGCTTCAGGTACTAAGGTTATTGTTGTAGATAAACATATTGGTTATTGTTGTAGATAAACATATTTACCTACTGCCTCTATCATTCAAGTGGTATTAAAACAAATGTTACTCCAAATTGCAATTATTGCCTAAATTACAAGTGCTTTCACTGATTTATGCCCATGCTCAGCCCTTGAAACATTCTAAGTTCAAAATCAATCCTCTCATCACTGAAAAATTCACATCTGCCAAGACACAGAGTACCATTTCTACTTATAAGTTGATGCCTGGCATAGCACTAGCTCCTTCAAAGCAGACCCTAAAGGAGAATAATGGAAAAACAAACCAGGTGTTTGCCCAAGGCACCAAAATTCAGGAAACTTCAAGAGTGTTTTATTCAGCCAGCTACAGCTCTTTCTGCTGTGTTCCAGGAAGCCTCAAGACTTCACACTTTGAAGCTGCATCATGGTACCATGACTTGGGTGGGAAGCAGGATGCCTCAGGGTAGCCTTGGAGCAGAGCAAAGGCAGTTGTGGGTAAATGAATATAGTGGACACAAACTTATAGCAATTGAGTGGTGGGCCTGAAGAGAGCAAGGTGATCCTTCGTGAAAGAAAATAAAACCTGTGTGAATAGTTCAGAATTTGAACTTGCCTGCAGAAATGTCTAGTCTGAGGCCATCCTGATTCTGACTGCTGTAACATTTCACTTCCGAAATAAAGAGCTCAAATCAATTTACCCTTCAACCTCCTACAAAATGCTAAATTTTTCCACCTCAAGTCACTGTGATCTGCAACTAACAAAATTTCAAATCGAGGTTATGCTTAAAGTTGTTTTGTTCAATTCAGTAAATTCAGCCAGTGAAGTCCCAGATGGTTCTTGGCTGGGCTATTCAAGGCAGACTCTTGCAAGCACTGCTCTCAAGATTGGTTGACTTTTTCTTGAGAGCTGAACGATCCATATCCAGCAGTTGTACAACCTCTTCTCACACTCGCATAGCTTTGGACCCAGCAGTCCCTCTCCCTATAGAAAAAGTGCAATCCTAACTAATTCTCTGCAACTTAGTTCTATACACAAAACCTGCTGAAATTTTTGATGACATTACAGGATTATGCTGGCATAACATCTAAAGACTTCACACCAGGCAGAGAAACTAACTTAGAGTACTAATCTCTGTTGAGCAGACAGACTGTTAATGAATTCTGATGCTCTAGGATTTAATATAGTATATCAAATCACTGGTTGATAGGCTTTATTGCTACAGTAGTGACCTAGGTCTCCTGCTTCCTTAATTAGCACACTGTATAAATTAACAAATTTAGAATTGGAAAAATTATTTCATAAATATGGGGAGGGGGAGAAGAAAGAAAAAAAACCAAGTAATGAGATCGCAATAATTACTTAGTCTAGTTTAAGAAAAGAAAAAAGGGAACTAACATTGGACAGCCTTTGCAAATACTAAAATAAACCCACTATCATCCAGCTAGGCAAAGCAGAGGCTACAGCAGCTGTGCATGGGAGTAAGAGAGATCAAAGCAAATTTCTCACATGTCAGAAGAGCCCCAAGGTACCATCACATAGCTGACACTCATTGCCTGCTAAGTGAGTTTGTATGATTCATGGAGAATCTTTGTCTACATTGTAGCAACTGGCTTTAGTCCTGACACCCCAATTGGATCAGGGGAGAAGAGCCTTTCTCTGAAAAAAGTCTCTGGTAGATTAGAGACACTAGAAGCTGTGACTAATGGCATGCACTAAATGCAGTACCTTGTGGTTTGAGAAGCAATTCAAGCAGTTATTGCCATGTACTGGTTTTCCAGGAGAAAGACAGTCTGCCAGATTTCTCACTAAGATTTTGCACAGGGTACAGTGGAGTGCAGGAGGCAGGCAGTGCCCATATCCCCAAATCTTCAGGTAGCTCAGGACAAGATCAGAGTGTATGAATCTCCCTATACAGGTGCTGTGACTTGCATGTCACTGACAGAAAATAAAGACTTAGCCTAGTCATAGTAATTACATCTTGCAGTGACTGCATCTTGTCATAAGCACGAAACATGGAAACAAGCAAGTCTGTTTTCATTCAGGCTTGAACCTCAGAGATGGCATGGGTGGGAATACGAACTGTAAAAACTCAAAGATATAATCAGAGGTAATTCTTTTTACTGCAAGAAGACTGAAGAACAGAGAAAAAGAAACAGAGGAGAAAACTAAACATATGTGGACAAGATAATGTTTTGGAATTTATATTTTATAATTGGGTGCTACCATTTTATACACATATGGCGATATTAATTTATAAACTGGGAGGACTGCATGTAGAAGTAATTCTGAAGGTGTGAAACTCATCTAGCATGGAATAGAGGAGAGATATGAGCCACAGTTGCAGATGAGAGGAACAAAATGAGAAAGACAATCATGGCACAAGAGTGGTTTGAAGTAAGGCCACAACTTTAATGGAACTATCTATACTAGGATCTCTCAAAATCTTTATCTATAAATTAGACCATTTGAATTTAAGGTTTAAAGCATTTGTATGCTTTAAAAGCATCAATGTAAAGCATGAAATCATAAACGACAAACTCAAAAACAGAACCTCCAAGAGGGTTGCTACTTTGCATTCGGTACTTCATCCCTTAATAACTATGAACCATAGAATTAGCCAGGTTGGAAAGGATCTCTGAGATCATCAAGTCCAACCCTGGATCCACTACCCTCGTGGTTACTAGACCATGGCACTAAGCGCCACATCCAGAAAAACCTCCAGGGATGGAATGCTACCGTATATACTGGAAAACTACATATAGTACCTGCAAGCATACACACAAATATATTCAAAGCTGTAGAAGGTAAGATAAACACAAACTCATTTATTACAAAAGCATGTTGACTGCATGTGAAAAATACATCAGAGACACAAAATATGTATATACATCTATATCTATACATATATATACGCACGCCCTTTTTAGGTAACACAAGGAGAATCATCAGATTCAAGATAGTTGTTTCTACTTTTATACCTACTTCATCCAATATTCCTTGGAAAAAAAAAAAAAACAGTCACTTCCACCAACATGACTAAAATTAAAATAATAAAAATTATATTACTAGTCAATATGAACAACAGCTAGACCAAAATTATAATTTTTAGAAGATTATGAAAAGAATGCAAGATGTTGTAAACATCTATAGATGCACACATTTTAGACCCATGCAGATACATGCATGTGTATGTTCGATTTTTGTATGCAGATCATACCCATTCTGTATTTTATTAGCTGTAGGCTCTTCTATACAGGGACTTTGCCTTCCCAGTTGTTTGCCAAGAGCAATGTGTACTGTTTGTATAATGCTAATTAACAATATAAATTAGTAATTGAGCCTTGTATTTTAGTAATTTACATCTTGAGATGAAACACAAGGTGCTTTGGCCAAGAATGTATGCAGATAGTAACAAAAAAATCTGCTGCACCACCTGGAAATATCTAGAGGAGTTATAAGAAGTCAATAAATACTGATTACAGACTGTTAATTCAGGTTCTCGTTTTGTGGGCTTTGGGAGGTTTTTTGTTTGGGGTGGGGTTTTTTAATGGATTTTGTTTTTGTTTGGTTGGTTGGTTTTTTGCAGGGTTTGTTTGTTTATTAAGTAACACAGTGCTGTGATCAAACACACTCCAAAAAGTTACAAAACAAAACTAGAAATCACAATTTTTAGATAATAATATTCAAATAACTATGACGACTCAAAACACAGGTCTAAAAACAAAAACAAGTAATGTAACACGATTATTACATGAAAAACAAACAAAAAACTTATTTGAGCATTTTTGTTTTGCTTTCTGCAAGGGACAGAATAGCTACCAAATGCTAATCTCACAAAATGTGCTAGAAAAGAACCTCTAAGTATAGAGGTTTCATTCCAAAGCTGCAGAAAATAACAAGGTACTCCCTATACAGACCAAAGTTCTTTGGCACATGCAAAGAACATCTTTATACTGGACACCAAGTTTATTTACATCTCTAAATGCAATGAGTGTATTTATATTCCTAAACAGAGCAAAACTGCTTAGGTGAAATCCAGACACATGTAGCAATACAGTAACATAGTAACTCAGTAACTGAACTTACTACTTGCTGAGAGTTCCTTCATGTTTTTAGCCTGGGGGTTTGACCTCAAATATCTATTAGAACACAGTATTATTCACAGCAGCAAAATAAGCACAAAAACATCAAGAGAAAAATACCTTCATCTGCTGGGAACTTCTAAAGTCTATCCAAATCTCCCAAGGTGGAAAAACCACAATTTTATTTTCCACTTTCAAACCTATTCTAGATTTAAGTGCTGTCATGGTGTTAAGGGGGTTTATTAGCTACTATAGAGGTGAAACAATTTATTCCACATATTTGTTATGATTACACTTTAAATGAAACTGCCCCCTAAGACTGAAAAACTGGTAGCTATGTGCCTACATTAAGGAATTTTTTTTATTCAAAAAACATTTCTTTTTTCTCTCTGAAGTTGAGATATATCACTGATTATTTATTGTTTTACTGTCAATGAGAAAAAGAACACAAACAGATAACAGAGAGGAAACTTGTGATTTCTCATAAATTAAAGAACATGATATCATAAGGTTTCTAAGAATAATATATTATTTTCAATTTAATGGTCTTGGAAATCCAAACCTTTTAGAAATATTTAATTCCTTATCCTCCCCATCAGCTTTGAAAAGCAACACAACACACAGAGCACCCTGATATATATTTTCCTCTAGCAAAGGGTAAACTTCTTTATAAGAAAACTACCAAATATCTAAATGCACGCACATACGTATATATGTAAAATTTATATATAATTTTTAATTGAATCCATCCAAAGGGCTGTTATGCAGTGACCCTCCTGGGTTCAACCTATGCTCTTTGTACCCCTATTTTTCTTAGAGCAATACTATATGTTAATGATTCCTGCATGACAAACCTTAATCTACTGAATCAATTCCATCTTCCATTTACTTCGTGGAATTGAGAAAAGCTTCAAAAAAGACAGATCTAACACACAAAGACAGCCTTTTTGGCATAGTGAAGGACACAATCTCCAAATACAGGGGTGCAACATTTATATTTTATAGTAAATCCTAAGTTTAAATTACACACTCAAAAACTGATGAAAAACAGAAACTAAAAAAGTTGCTGAAGAACATATTCAAAAATATGAATTTCAGACTGAAATCTATCCTATGCACAGATCAGAAAGCTTGCACTTGCAAAATCTGTGCAAAAAATTTGTCTACGTTACTTGAGTTAGGAAGCCACAAATTCTGACACAAGTGGAAAGCAGCATCAGAACTATTTCACACATAAGATGTATTTAGCTAACTACAGCAGTTTTATGTTTTACACTCTGTACTTCAGTGAACAAATAATTCCTTTATACAGTTGTAACTGTATGCTTGTTTTCCTAAGAGAGTCCAATGGTCTATGAACCGAACACCCAAATACCATCAGCTAATGATAAAACTCACGTAGCCTCTTGAACAACCCTTTTAAAAGACTGTCTTGTGTAATATATAATTACAAAATAAAATACTTATCTATAATCAAGAGAAGATTTTGTTATTTTTGCTAAATCCTTATTATATCTGGTGGAACATTTTGCAATGTACTGATACAAACCCCAGGCACTGCCACTCACAGGTTGCTTCTTTTGTTTCCCATGGATCTCTAAAGCAGCTACAAAATCCTTGTGACCTCTTGTAACGGAAGACAAAGTTTTTAAATGCTGGACATGATTAACTGGGAGGGATGTTTCCTTCAATACACAAAGGAAATCTCAGACAAGATTTTCCAAGGATTTTTAAAATAATAAAACCAGTTGCTGTTGAATAACATGTATGTATGAAAGACAAAATCTGCATGCTGCTCATATCATGTGTATGCGAGTTCTGTTTGTTCTCTAGCTTCCAAATGCATCTTGCAAATTCCAGTCCCTTTTGAACTCCCCATAAAGAGAAGGATCATTAATAAGCTGGCTTGCTCAGCATGTTAACAGGAAAAAACACAACACTCCTCAGAAGAAACCCTCTGAACTCTTGCTTACCATCTGATACAAGCAATCATAAAATCATCCATGGCACTGAGGATGCCTCTTTGACAAGGATCAGCTCCACCTTAGAACTATAGAACCAAGGTAATGATTGTATCTCTAGCATTTCCTCTCCACACACACACTTCCCTCCTGCCTCCTCTTCCTTTTAAGACAGCTTAAGTTTATATATTGAGCTGCTTTGTCTTCACACAGTTGTTAGTCAGACTATAGAAATGTACCAGCAAAGAGGTAACAGACTTACCACATTTGGTAAGGATGACTTCCTCCTGGCACACAAGACACATCCAAGTTGCCCACAGTTTTCCCAACATGCTTATAAACAAGCACTTAGATTGCTGTGAAGGTGAGAGAAAAAAAACTGTAGAAGACAACTTTATTTATACTCAGTCTTCTCATTTTTTTGTCTAAAGATGTTTAATCAAAAAATAATTCAACTTTTAGAATAGAAACTGTCAAAAAGCAAAACAGAAACAAAGCCAACTTCATTTTATAAGGAGGATTAAGTTTGTCAAGTGAACGAGAAGTAGGAAAGAAGATTGTGAAACACCTGATGAAACAGAAATAGAACTAGACTCCTAAAAGCAGGCATTATTCTAAAGTTTGAATAATCTTCCTGTGGTTAGTTGAAGATAACCTTTTATTACAGAAGGGTGGTGGTGCAGTTGAAAGAAGAAATTTAAAGCAAATACCATGCCTTAATGAAGAACACAACAGAAGGCAAAACCAATTTCATCAAGCTCTAAATTTCAGATAAAGTTTACATTTACAGTTCATTTACACGCATTACAGACCGCAGTTTTAGAGACATACAAGAAAGGATTTTATGAATTAAATGCTATAAATAATACTAATTTTCTTTGTTTCTTCTGAACTAATACTAATAATCAAGTTTAATAGCAGTTTTTCATTTATGTGCATTTTTTCCTGAACTGTAATATGGCAGTTTCCTTACAATAACACTTATATATTTTTTATGCTACTGTTTTAACCTTCAGTCACACGTGCTGCCATATCATGTTGCTCACTTTTGATAAAGGACAGGATTCTATTTAATTAAATAGATGGAAGGTATTTTACAAAATTACTGCAAAGAAACACCATTCTTCCATAAAAGAAAGAACCTGGTTTATATGTGTATTTTTACTATGAAATAACGGAGAACTAAAAATTAGTATAATTAAACTAGATTCCAAACACCTAACTAGCAAATGCCCTCTTACTAAATAATAAGAATTTTATAGTAAGAGAATTTTATAGCTTAGTGACGGTTCAGTTTGAAATATTTAAAAGGGAAGTTATAAATTTTAAAAGGATAAGATTTGTCAGTAGCTAAATCTTCTCTCAGACAAGCCCTCCTGATAAGACAAAAAGACATGTCCATATTTCTTTCCAGGTAAAAAAGTTTAGTTCAGAGTGTCCCTCTTCAAGTAACAAGACAAACATGATAAATCTTCGTCATACTCTACCCCAAAGTAGTAAATTACACTTTAAAATAGTTGCACAGAATTTCAAAGTTTATGTTTGATAAAACCAATTAATCAAAAGCTTATACTTATAAAAGTGGCTAAAGTATAACTAATTTTAAAATATATAAACCCAGTTACTTTTCATAGTTGCTTTCACAAAGGGAAATAGCTTTGTGGTATTTTTGTGGTATATTTGTGAAAAATACCTTGTGGTCTCAAACTGGGCAGAGTTTGACTCCAGATATTAAGGAGTTTCTTTACTTGGGATTTTTGAGTGCCTCCTTGGCCCTTTAATTCCATATTTCTGTCAGCTCTTATCCTGATTTTTTCCCTCCATATTAGAAGACCCTTCTTTACAAGGTAAAGTTGTGCTATGTATCAACTGTCTAATCCAACCTTTTCCTGTCTAAAGACCCTCATACATAATTCTGATGCTTGGGATCCTAACCTATCCCGTTATAAAATGGCCCTTTTTAGTTCATACCGGCAAAATATTAAATAAACCACATAGGATAAACTTAATGTTGCTTCTCACCAGATAACAGATGGACTAACAGATGACCTCTTTAATGGCAAAAGATTGCTTTAGATGAAATTTAAGAGAGAAGGGTAAAAGACCAAGGTTGCATAAGAAATTACTAGGAAAAAGAATGTTCTCTCTAAAGAACTAAATTTTGACCAAAATATATTAATTTTGTATTATTTTGCATAACTATCAACTGTGATATGACATTTTGTGTTAATTTTATTTTTGCAAGGTCTAAAAACAACACATTTCTCCAAAATAAATATTAGTAGAAGTTACACTGGACCATCCCCTGAGATAGGAGAAAATACCTTCTTTAAAAGTAATCTGAGGAGTGAGGATTAAAAAGATAACTTAAAGCTTCATTTCCTTTATCTTATCACATCTTTGCTCCCTCACAGGAAACTAAGAGATAACTACTGTAGAAAAGAAAAACACACTGCACACAGACTTCAAGGCTGTACCCTTTCAGATCAGCTGATGGAGATCCAGAAAGGAAGAACCAGATTTTCCTTATTTTAAACTACTACTTTTTCCTCAGTAAAAATATTTGTAAGACTACAGGATTAGAACGTAAAAATTTGTACAGAATCATACAGGGAGGGGTATTGAGTATTGGTAAGAGAAACGTACAGAATATTTAAGATATCAGAAGGTGAGACTGAAACCGTAGAATAAAGGACCAAAAACTGTTTTTTTGACTGCTACTCAAAGAACTTGTGAAAAATTCTATAGACTGTGTCAGCAGTGGGCTGTGACCCAGACACATGTAATTCTAGCCGTACGTCAGAGAAGGTGGTCCTGACATATATGTAAGACAGAAGTTGTAGTTTTAAGTTCACTTTATTGAATATCATTTAATTCAATGCTGGGCAAATATTTATAAAGAAAAAATTGGTAATCTTAAAAACCTCATTTCAGTATAGCGACATTATATTGTGGATTGAAATAGTTATTCATTGTAACACATTCACAATTTTCTTTTCTGTCAACAATTATATCACTGAGATACACCTGCTAGCGTTTGTTTAAATAGTTCCAAAAGCACTGGGAGTTTGGGGTTTGTGCCCTATTGGCCTTTTCACATTGAATAGCAGATCAGTAGAATGCAATTAACTGTAATGTGTTTATCAATATAAGCTAGGGTTCCCCAGAACTGATGATTTATGCAACTTGCTCAGTTTTTATGGAAGCTCTATCTACTCTTTCTGCTCTGGAACTATTCTAAAGCATTAATAAACACCAATTCTGATATCTTGCAAAATAGATACTGTACTACATTTAATATTCTTTGAAAATTATATTAATCTATATGAAAGACAACTTGAATTTTTTATAATGCATGAAACAATAACCTAGTTAGCATTTCAGTACAGAATTGTATTTATTATAAAGGCAAAATTTAACAGCAAAGAGTCATGAATCCCAAAAGATGCAGCTTGACAGGTTTTACCAAACTACCAATATTTTTTCCTCAAAGAAAAATTACAGAGAAGTCTTGACTACATTTTAGGAAAAATATCTAGAAAATTCAAGTGCACTTACACTTTAAAGCTGCAGATACATATTGTGAGGCCCTTGTGGACAAGTTGAACACGAGCCAGCAATGTACCCCAGCCTCAAAAGAGGGAAATGAGATCCTGGGCTGCATTAGGCAAGGTATTGCCACAGGTGCAAGGGAGCTGAACCTTCCCCCTCTATTTAGGCCATTTCCCAGGTGTTGGGTTCAATTCTGGGCTCTCATTCACAAGAAGATACTGAGCTACTGGCAAGAGACCAGCAAAGGGACACGGAGATGATTAAGGGACTTTCACAGACATCCAAGATCATTAAGGAAAGTCCGAGAGAGCTGGGACTTCAACCTGGAAAAGAGAAGGCTCAGTGATACCACATTAGTGTGTATAAATACCTGAAGAGAGGGTGTAAAGAAGACAGAGCCAGGCTCCTTTCAGTGGTGTTCAGTGACATGACCAGAGGCAATGGGCACAAACAAACACAGGAGAGTCCCTCTAAATATAAGGAAACATTTTATCACTCTGAGAACTGGACTGACTACTGGAATACAACCCTCAGCATAAGGGGTTCTCTCTGGACTCTCCATTGTTGGAGATACTAAAAATCCATCTGGGCATGGCCTTGGGCAACCTGGTCTAGATGGTCCTGCTTGAGTAGGGATGTAGAAACAGATGACCTTCAGAGGTCCCTGCCAACCTCAATAATTCTGTGATTCTGTAGTACTGTCTTTAGAAATTAAAAGAGTTTTTCATCTGAGAACTGAAAAGTTCTTTACCTTAATTATTAGTAGGTTGAGAAACCTGTCAAGAGGAGCCTTATCTACCACAGAATTTAGGATTTAACTAATTATTAATTCCACATTTCACAAGAAGAATCTGTATAACTGGCTTATTCATTAATTCATACTAGCTAGCTTTTTGACAATTTTGTAGTTGTCCTTAAGTAAACAAAAGTAACAAAAAGCAACTAGAAATAGTAGCATAATGACTAAAAAAAACCACAACAAACCAAACACCAAAAACAAGTAAAATTCCTACAGCTTCAAAGATTTGTTTAGAACTCATCCAGATGACTAGAGTTTGTTTTCCTAAATATTTTATTAACAAGCTTCTCTAAGTTGTAGACAGTGTTCTGATTCTGAAAAGAATTATGTTTTCTTAATTTGACGCATATGAATAATCCTTCTAAAATCTAAGTAATTAAATTAGGAATACATATACATGCATAAACACATGTATTAGGCATATGGAGAGAGAGATGGACAGCTGATAACATTCTTTTTTATGACTCAAGCCTGTATTTTTCATTGCAGACTAGTAAAATCAGTCAGCTTATACATTTCACTTATATTTGCACCTTCTAATGCTGTTACTCCTCACACATACGCACATTACACTTGAAGAATGGTCAGTGCAAAGAGAAACAGATTTCCTTTGAGGCTAAAATGTACACATGTGTACACTCTAAAACACCTATTTGAAACTCTGCCTCAAATTATAAATTCTAGGTATTACACACACAATTCACATACACAAAACCCCTTAGAGTTCATTTGTAATAGAAAAGAAATTTTAAAAATAATTTTAATATTTTTCATTTTGTCATTAGAAGTACAGTTAGTGTGTGTATATATAACATTTTTAATTTGATAATGAATTAATTTTTTTCTTAAGCTTTCAAAATTAAATATTTTATGTCTGGTTTTACTTCTTAAGAAAACAATCAGAACAACACCCTAAAATCACCCCACTACCACCAAAAAAACCCAAAAACCAAACAAACCAGAAGATCTCTTGTCTGACAGGCAGGATTTTCCAATCTCATACCACTTTAAGTTTGAAATACATATATTTTTCTTAAAAAACAAACCCAACCACCACTACACAAATGAAAAAGCACGTTTACAGAGATATAATATACAAACAGATTGAGAAACAAATGAAGGACGTGCAACAGAGCAAGAAAATATAACCAGATTAAATTCTTCTGTCTGTAAAATGACATTTTGTTTCTAAATATTAAGCACTATACCAAGAATCCTAAATTATATCAAAGAGAAAAATATCAAAGACAAGTACACACATTGCTTATTTTTCTGTCTTCTTTTAGACATATGATTATTTACCACCCAAAAGGTAATTATCCACTTTTCCTTTATTCTAAGGATCTATTCACTCCTCTTGAGTATGTGATTTGCATAAAGATGATCTCCTGGGAGTTTTGGCTCTATCTTAAAAATCACGATCAATTTCTGTGTAATCCAGCTGGATATGAAGCGAGATATGGCACATAGACGAATGGAAATGTAAGAAGCACCAAAGCGTGAAAGAAAGTCACCTTGAAGGGCTGATACCGCAGCATATTTTGCCTAAGGTTTCACAGCTACATTACACATGCAGGTTCAAAATATAAACTGCCTAAGCGAAAACTATATGAACAATCACCTAACAGAGCAGCTAAACATTACCAGAATGTACATCTTAGCAAGGTTAGGGTCTAAGTAAATTATGCCTCACTGATAATTTGGGGTTTTTTCTCCAATTAAGTTGACAAATAATCTCCTGCAGATAGCTAAAATAAATCTGGATAAAAACTGGTCCTTTCAGCAAAGGGCATCTGTGTCTAATTTGCCATAGTAGGGTGCAGCATGTGGACTCTCTTCCTGAACCAAGAAGAAAAGGTATAATGTTACCACTCTCAATTAATAGGTTTAAGCCTCATGATGGTGTTGTTCTAGAATGTTAATTTGTCCTTCTATTTTGGCTATAAACATTATCCCAAAATCTTATTTTTTCTCTCCTGCCCCCCTCTGACCCAAAATCTGGTAGGTCAATCCATTCTAAGAATAACACGAGGTTATTTGTTTAAAATACATTTCTCAGAAAAATTTAGTACAGAACTCCCCACCTAAATCAACTAAGATCAGATTTTGATTTCACTGAAAAGGATAAAAATAATTCCAAGGAACTGAGTGCTACATGCTTCCCTTTGACTTCTGCAGCTGCAAAATGCCTTTACATCCTTATGAGCAGCACATTTCAGAACCTTACTCAGTTCTCAGGGAACTAATATTGAGTATTTAAAAGAATCCATGCATTGCCAAAAGGGAGGAAGAAGAGGAGGTTGAAATCTTAATATGTCTTGTTACTGAGACAGTAACGCATACCTGATGATGAAAAAGGTATGAAGCCTCTAATGTCTAAAGAAAAACCCAAGTATTTCTAATCATTAACCATGGTACAAATTGCCTTAATAAAAATTTAATGGCTTTAATGGGTTTTTCTATTTCTATTTCTTATAAAGGCATATTGATACATTGATACATATAACTGCATCAAACAAAAAAAAATAGCAAAGCTTAAGTATATGTTATCCTTCATAAATGTGAATGTTTAATGAGAAACATATTATGATACTATGAGGGTATTTAATTGCTTTGTAAATAAGATACATATAGAGTGGTATATAAAATTGTGACCAAAAAAAATTATTCACTCTCAACAGAAGTTAGAAGTCCTTAGAGAAAAATTTCCAAATAGTAGATATAATTTACTTAGCTCAGTAAAATTCTGATAATTCTGAGACTTAGCCTAGAAATCAGGGATTTATCTTTTTAAAGATTCATTGATTGTAAACCTCACCAAAATAGACACTCTACAAGATAGATGTATAGGTGAGTGTTTCTTTCACAACTCCATAAAATATTATAGAAGGTATTTCCACATATTTAGCCAAGATCTCAGGATAATGTTTGTACTTTTCATCACTAGACAGATCCCCACACATTAAAATATAGTTTTATTAAATCTATATTTTTCCAGGTGGACATAAATATGTACACCACTGTACACATATCACAAAATACTATGATTTATTTTAGAGTTTGAAAATATAAGAACAGCCACATTTAACTGTGATTGTTGTTTTACTATGACATATGAAGGGAGAAAGTAGCCTATTGCCTCAGATGTGTGCCACCCATCCACACTTTTCCTATTTCTAGTTTCATTCCAGAAAAACAGAGACTTCCTAGTTAAAGATTACATAGGCTTAAAAAAAAAAAAAAAAAATCAAAATTTTCAAAACTGAGTACAGGTAAGTTAGCTTTTCCACACAGCCCTGTACCTACAAATGCAGTCCTTTTGTTCTCTCATTCCTTCACAAAAAGACTCAGCTCTCTGAGACAATTTATGTGAAAAGTATTCAAGAATATTATGCTAAAAATGCCACAATACCAGAAAATGAGAGTATGTGGGACCACAGCTTTCTTCAGCATTGAACATCAACCCAAGTGAGAAATAATATGTTTCTAGCAATTTAGTCAGTAGTATTAGCAGAATAAAGGAACAGAATTTGAAAGATTACTATTGAATGAGATAAAATATGAAATTTAAAAGCCCTTTAAATAATGAGTTTCTTGCTGTTAAAATTTGCTACAGCTAGATAGCAAAACAATTACTTTGTGACAGATTGCTGGGAAAATGGCAACTTTATTTAAAGGGTAGACAAATTTAATACAGTTATTTCTTTATTTCCTCCTTTGTATTGTCACACTTTCTGAGTGAGTGGCTATCAGGGACTTCTATGGACGATAACAATACAGTAACAAAGGACCACAAAACATGGTGCTTCTATAAGTGAACTACCAGTGGACATGCACAATAGTTCTGCTTCTTTTATAAAATTCCTTTTAAGAGCTGGTCAGGAAATAACATTTTTCCTTTTGAAAAGAAATAAAAATCACCAATGATTCTGCCTCTCACGTAAGCTGCCGTCTGGGGTGCATCGGCCTCTTTCCTTTCTTTGCAACAGTAGCTAGGGATGTGTATTTTCTCAGAAACACTGCTCAACATTTTCAGAAATCCTCATCTAACTGAAAAAAGTTAGGTAAAGACATTGTGATGGATTTCATAATATTGAGTGTTAATAATAACTGGTTCTATTTCTTAGAAGTAAATCCTTTAGTTGCCTAAATATCTTGCAAAAGTAGCTTGAGTTAAGTTCTCTTTCCTGCAGTAACCACAGACATTTCCAGTGTGTTTTCTGCATAATATGAAAGGTTTTAAGTATTTTTGAAGTGGACCAGCTGAATTAGAGCAGTAATTAGCTTCTTTTCTTGTGTGTCCTGTTTTTTATTCCACTGGAAACCTCAGATGGGGCTCCTGTGAGAATGAGTTATGTTCCTCTGCTATAGGTATTCTTTCCAAAACTAGCATGAGGGTACACTACATGAGGAGTTCTAAATGGTGAAACCACAAAAACAATCCTAGCTATGCAAACAGCACAGGGCAGAAGGAACTTTGTTAAAGTGAAGAGCTAAAATGTACTGTGAATTAAGTTTCAGCTGCATAGCTTGAGGGGGTTCTACCAGGCCCAGGAACTTGAGCTTGCACTGACCCAAAAGTCTATCCCTTTCTTATGATCAAAAGCTCTTGGCTGCACACAAACAGCACTCTAATAGAGAATGGGGAGCTGCTTGAAGAAAAAAACTATGCATAAAAAAAATATTTTAGTGCCTACAATTTTTGTATTTACTGCTTGGAAATTTACCTGTGGTAAAACTAGAGACACATGAAGTCATGCTACATCACAGCCTGGTTGATAACCCAAAACAGTACGTGGTCTTGCACATGCACGTTGTATGAATGATAGAAAGGAAAAATAGATAATTAGCAAATTACACAAATACGAAGATTTCTGTACACCAGGAAAGCAACATCAGTACAAAAAGAATAAGCCACTTAGAATAAGCCAATTCATAAGCAGAACAAGGCTTGAAAGGTCCATGATGCTTTCAGGACTTACACGTTTGTGTAAGAATGATTTTAAGAACTTTTAAATTGTATGAATTCTGGAAAACTGATAATGCATTATGATAATCTCATAGCTGGAACTGCATTGGAAAAACTGGTCAAGACCAGATTTAGCAGATGTAGTAAAGGAAACCCTACTTTGGTATTGTTATGCAGGTATCAGGAACATTTAATTAAATCATAAAGTGACAAATTGTAGTTTACTGAAACAGAAAAAAAAACAGTGGACTGTTCATCAGTATTTTAAAACAACTTCTAAACATACTGTTTTAGAACAGTATCTAGAGTGCTAACTTTTCATATTTTATTTGCTTAGAATAATCATAATTCACCTGCAGTAAAAGTTGAAGTTCAGGTTTTATTTATAGACACTTAATTTTCAATTAATTTTGATCAATCATGGAACATTTGTCTAGAAGTTCCCCTACTGCATGCAATCACATTAAGTATCTTTACTGTGTTTGGCTAAATGCGGTAACTGTGTATGGCTTTTGAGGGTGGTGGTGGTGGTTTAGGCCATTTTTGGTTTCTTTGTACTGAAAGTGAATAATCTATCTAAATAAGGAATAAAACCATCAAAAAACACACTCATGCTTATGGGAAAGATTCAAGTATCTGAAGAATATGAGAGAATATTTCTTATCTGAACTATTACTCAGACATTTTTCTTTGCAACATAAATTCATATAAATTGCAAAATGGTTAGTGGCCATCTCTAAGTGGCTTTATTTGGTAGTTCTAGAAGCTCCTATACTCACTTTTTATACATTCAACCACTTTTCCACCTGTTTCTTACACAAGCTAGGACTAAACACTTTTCCTCTATATAGTTTTACACTAAGTATGAGGGTATTCTACAGAATTCTCCTTAACATTTAATGAGCAGTTCAAGTAAATCAGATGGGCAGAATGACTCTAGATTTCTCTTTGTCACACTGTAAGAATTTACTGAGCTTAGAAATACTGATATCTTACAAACACAGCCAACTATTCAATAAGCTTATATAAGAACTGTTTGTAAATAATTTTTTTTAAAAAAGCCACTTTGGATCAGAAGATTTATTGTATAATGCTAAAAGATCATTGATAAAACACAAAACATTATAAAGATCAGTACTAATCCTGGAGAACATATCATAATACCTTAAGCAACCCATTTGGACAGGTAGTTAACTTTAACTTCCCCTACAGACCATAGGAAAAAGATACACTTCCTCCAAAGAAAGATGAATGGAGTTGTTCCCAAACTGTTCTTTGTAGTAGTCTCCTTCTGTCCAGAAGGTCAATTCCTTGAAGCAACATCACACTCCAAATACTCTGGCTCTGCTGTCATTTAGGAAGTGTAGCTCTTGGGTCAGATTAAAAGGAAGAGGAAATCTTGCTTTATAACCAAGAGCTGTAGGTATGGATAACCTCTAGCCAATTCACTCTTTTTACCTCATGTTGGATGGATTTTAGCAGACACACTAACTAATTTTAGCTAACAGCTATCATGTTTCTTTAAGCATCACCAAACCCAATTTTTGAAAGAGGGATTTAAACAGCAACAACAGAGTAGCTGAGGATGTTTACAGAAAACTCCTTCCAAGCATCCACATTGAATGAGAAAATGCCTTAAAGGAAAAAGAAAAGAAAGTAACAAGTAGACCAATATCAAAAAATGATCAGTTGTGTGCACTGGTTTCATGATGTGAATAATGATGAAAGGGGGATTAGCTTCAAGTAGAAGTCAGTTTATCAGCCAGAGACGCAAAGTGAAAGATGAGAAACAGCTGGCTAGAAGAACACAGTATTGCAAAGGGCTATATACAGGGTAAAACTCACATTTGCCATAATGTAAGAGAAGGGGAAGCTGCAACATTCGGGAAGACAAATTATCATGAGTGATTCAACTACATTGACCATTATTGAGAAAAAGTCTTTGGAAGTAAGATATATTTTAGATAGAAGAATGCAGAGCAATTGCAATTATTTGGCCTAGGAACAGGCTAGAAAGTGGAAGTAGTAACTATGGAAAAAATATGGAAACAACCTTTGCAAGTCATGCCTGCCAATTTTTTATCATTAGTCACCTATAATACCAAGTAATAATTATATGTTGAATGAAATCTTTTATTAGTATTTTCTTAACTTTGATTCCAATCTGAATTGTTAGGTAACAGAATTAAACTATGTTTTTAAAAAAGCTTTTACTTGCAGTTCTGGAAATTGTATTGGACAACTTGAAAGCATTTTGACAAATATCAAAACAATGACTAAAGTAGTTGAGAGCTCACGTATTAGAAGGAAGACGCTGAACCAAGTTTAATGGCTGGAAGTTTAAGCTAGATAAAAAGGAGACTAAAAGTATAGTCTATAGTGAGGCTTTCTAATCTGTCTTATTACTTGTCTTGAATTGCTCAGAGGTCACTTTAAATCTGTATCAGGTAACTTTCCAAATTATATTCTCCCAAAGAACTGTTAACCTTACTGAAGCATCATTTACTGTAATAGGTTGGCCTTTTTATTAAATGCTATCTACTGCATGGGAGTAGTTCTTGTTTCCTGTGTTTATTTCAAACCATGATTTTATTGTTAGTTGTGGGGCTTTTGTTTATTTGCTTTTTAAATAAGCTCATTCTTTCACTGTTCATTATTGTGTACTGTGACCAGTTTTCAGTATAAGATAGACTTAATGGAGGAAGTGCAACCAAAAGCTACCGAGACAGTCAAGGGCACAACAAACAAAGAAGCTGAGAGAAATAAAGTTCATCAAACTTAAAACTAATCCAAGGGGAAAACCTATTGATGTTAACAACTTCGTAGAGAAGATTAAGTGAAGTCATTCTCAGAAATGCATAGAAGAAGTGTGCGAGGCAATGGACACAATTAACATGGGAAATTAAACTCAATAAAGGAAAAAGCTTATTCAGAGGGAGTGCAGTTAGGCATGGAACCGGGGTTGAAAGATGATTATACAACATCTGTCCTTGGAGATATTTGAAAATCCAACTGTGCAAAGCCCCGAGCAACCTGCCATAGTTGGCCCTACCATGAGTACAACATTACACTATACAGCACCTGTGTGAGTCAACAAAGACAGGTAGCCAGAGCAACCCCAAACTCACAGCTAAAATGCAAAGAGTAAATTTATTTCATTACCTCATTTACTGGAGGATCCCAAAGCAACACTCAGGCAGAGGCACACAAGCAGGAATACAACTCCTGTTAGCCTTAGTCCATCCTAGTGAGTGGAAGGCCTCCTGTTTGTACCCATTTATCAAGGGCCTGCCCATACATAGTTTACTACTGCACTGTAATCTCCTCAGTGCTTTTTATGATCTCTGAGCTCTGACCTCTCTAACAAAACAGGAAGTCAAAGCAAGTCCATGAGAGTGCCTCCGAGTCTCTTCAAATACCTACATTATCTCTACGCAGAGATTTTAATTCTCGAAATGAGACAGGATAAACAGCATTAGGCATAATATATGGGGTTTCCCACACTGTTATTCTTAAGGCTTTGGCATTTGCAGCTGCAAGGTCACTTGAGTGAACTGACTGTCCTCCTCGCCAATCTTCCACTTTTAACTCTTCTCTTCCAACAGCATACATAGGTCCCTTTCAAACGCTATGATTTTATAAGGTTCTAACTGGGCTCACTGAAAATGTTGCCATGCAAGTGACTGGGCTTTTTAAAATATTGGTATCCAATGGGAGAGTTCAAATTGTAAGTCTCATATGAGAAGATTTTCAAGAAAACAGTACAGGAACTTCAAAGTCTGTTAAAATCCTAAACACGAATCACCTCTGTAAAGGCTTTTCTGTTGTTTGTTACGCTTTATTTTTTTTAAAGTCTGAGATGCCTTCTTCAAAATTTTTGGAAACCTTGAAAACTACTAAGCACAGAGCTTATAAGGTTGGTAGAAAATGAAAAGAAACAAATTTTCTTTCTTTCAAAGAAAAGGTTCATGTGTAAATCATCCAAGTAAACAGAAGAATAATTTTCAATGAAATCACTGGCAACCCAAAGCCTTTCCAATATATGTTAAGTAGTAAAATATTTGGTTTATTTTTAATTTTATTAAATCTTATTTTTAATTATATTTATATATATTATTTATATATATTTATATTATATATTTATATATCATATATTATTATATATTTACATATTTATATATATATTTATATATATATTTAATAGTAAAGATAAGAAAACTCATATTTGCCATATGACATAGTCTGAACTTAGAAGCTGATACAAATTAAGCCTAAAGGTTTTTATATCTTTGTTTACTATTCATACATCAAGGCAAGAGTTCAGTAAGCAATCAACGTATAAAATATAAAGGGAAAGTACCAGAAGTAAATAATTTTAAAACTACTTAAGACAGCAAAAGCACTTTAGGAATAAACTGGGAGTACCTCTGAAAATCTCTAAAATTACTTCTTAAAAGCTAGAAAATTACCATATGATAAGGTCAAGAGTGCTAAAGGAGATAACACGTGTTTCATGAGAAGCATGGTTAATGTGCAGCTGGGTTTTTAACAATTCTTTAAAGTATAAAATATGGGGTAAGAATTCTTCTGACATTGGTGTGCATAGTTCCCCTCCAAATATGACATAGTAATTGATATAATAGTTGAGAGCTGATACATAGTTCTTCAACTATTTACTAGAATGAATTCCTGAGTTAAGCAAAAGCATGCATATAAAAATTTTAAGATTTTTTTCTTTTTGCTGAAGAACTATAAATTACGGAGCTTCTTTAAAAGTCTGCATTATTTTATTTTTATTATTGATGCTTATATTTCTTCATCTTCCCTTAATAGCTTCCTCATCTTCACATCTCTGCAAATAATGTTTGGCTTTCTATGCAGACATCTATTTCAGATGGTTCATAGCACCCCCAACTGTCCATGAAAACAAAACTGAAAAATATTTGAAAAAAAAGGTCATTTCTGTATTATTTTTGTCATCAATGGTATGTAACATGCACGTATTCACAAATAACTCAGAGGATTTCTTAAGCAAACAGGTGACATGAAGTGTCAGGCTGTGGTCTGACGCTAGTATCCAACAGCAGTTGGCCAGCTACTGACTGATAAAAGTCTGGAAAAGAGCTACAGGAAATGTATATCAGAAGAAAGGAAAAGAGGGAAATAATTTTAAATAATAATAAAAATTAATAATTTAAAATTGCATTTTATCCAGGTAAGAAGAACATAGAATTCTCTTTATTGGGAGAAAATGTAAGAATGGTTGCTTCATCAGGTTGTATGAATTGTCTTTATTTCTGGAGAACTCCTTTTCCTTCTGGAAAGTGTTGGCAATTTGATGTCTGTTGGCTACCACACTCCAAGGGAGCCTGAGTGAAGCTAAAAATGGTGAAACAGTGAAGTACCTAGGATCATTTGCTGGGCAGGCACAGACCCATTCAAATTACACACAAAAATCACCTCTAATTCTCAGTAAATTCCACTTGTCTTCTACCTTTTCAGACTGCCATTATTTGAAAAAACACTAGATGAAAGAAGGTAACCACATGCACTGTCAGGCTTGGACTGACTAGTGAGCAAGCCACAATCTGCACAAGAAACACACCTGCTCATTTGTAAGCAATGCGCTTGAAACAAATAAAGCATGTAACAACTATAGCAAAATGCAATGAATCTTAGTATAAAGAGAGACACTTGCTTTTTCAGGCATTAATTTATGCCAATCATAAATTATCTATATTACCTAGGACAATAAATCTTATAGTTTCATTTATAATTTTATCAGGAAAAAAACCCCAAACACTAATTATATTTCTATTCATTATATTCCTGCCATTAAAACTTAGATGTCACTCAATTCTCACCTCTATGTTCACATTCACTAATACAGGAAGATCACATTCTTGCTTACTGAACACCACAGATCACATAAAAATGTAGAGTGGCAAAAAGAGGAAAGACTTTACCTACTTTTCTCTTACTTGATTCATTTCCATTAACCTCATACAAACTTTGAAGAGAGCAGGACTACAGCTGGGAGAGCTTCTGCTCAAAGCTTATACAGTGAAAGAGCAGTCAAAAGGTACACCTCAAACCCAATATTCCTATTAAATCACTCAGTGCACTGAATGAGACAGAAAGGAAAATACTACTCAGTTGTATAATAAAGTATTGTACCAACAATAATGCTGTCTTGCCAACAGTATTCCAAACTCCACTGCTTCTATTTAGTGACTTCCTGAGCTGTCTCTGACCAAAAAAAAAAAAAAAAAAAAAAAAATTTAGAAGAAATTGAGTCACTCATCTTTCTTTCCTAAATGGCACTGACTTTTCAGCATAAATGATTTAGAAGCAGCACATAAGGCAGGAGTGTTACTTATTGGCAAAACAATTTTTAAAACATTGTTCACTTTTTTCACTTAAGTGCTGCCCACACCCAGAGGAAGAAAAGTGACAGAGCACTAAGAAAATTAATCCCCAGATGGCACCGTTATTTTGTCATTTTTACTACGTAAATCGTTCCATAGTCTGGGTAGGAATAGTGTTGCTGGTTTTTTGGTACAATTTCTTAATGGATTTGTGGCAGGCATCACAGGAATGAGTTCACAGTCCCTATTATTTTAACTATTCTGTTCACGAATCCGTATACCCCCTCTCATTTTTCATGCAGGTTGTCTGCATGTTCCTTGTCATAGTTGTCACAAAACCAGTGCAGGTATGACAAGGATTTGCATTTTACAAAAATACTTTAGTCATGGGCTGCAAAAGACAACTAAACAATAGCTGTCACAATTTGAGAATAAAATGGAAATAAAACTAGTTTTGTAACATAACCTAAAGGTGCTCTGAAGAACAAAGCCTCCAGAAAGCAAAACTGATTCTTTCCAAGCGTTATTTTTTTCATTTCACTTCGTTCTTGTGACTTTCTCTCGGCTACGACGCTGCATTTCATCGCCACCTGCTGACACACATAAAAATAGCAGCAGAGTAAGCCGGTGTCAGATATTTAGGGCTTCAGTTTCTGCATGCTGTACGTTTCTCTGGTGTTGAACCATGGAGGAATATTTATGCATTTTTCCCCTGGCCAATGTTTAAAAAGTTTAATTTAAAAGAAAAACATATGAAATGGGCTGGTATTACTTCTAGCGCGGCAGCTTTTTATTTATGAAATGATGTCTCATTGGAATCACTTGGCTTATAGACACAGCATGATGCAGCAGTCTTAGACAGCAAACATTAACTCTGAAGTTGAAAATTAAAGTAAAAAGGATAAAGGCAGATGAGAAATGTATGATAATTATTTGAATTAGCTATAAGATTGAGAATAAAACAATCTTTTTCATAACTACAGCTTACTGAGATATTTAAGCACTTGGTAATTCTAAGGAGCATCAGAAAAAATAAATATTTATCTTGCTGAATAACAGCCTAAGTACCAAAATACCTACCAGCCAACTGAAGGGGAGCAGTGGCCACTATGTTAGAGCATATCCTGTACAACAGGATTGTTTCTTCACAATTGTACATCAACTTTTAACCTCTCAGGGGCTACCATTTGTTAACATTTGCCAGTAACAGGAAAGGAGAAAAATGTGTAGATGCATAAAATCCAAAGCCCACTGTCATAGAACATCCTAAGATGATGCAGCTGTGAACTACTGTAACACTTTGAATGTTGAATTTATTCTCAAACCTCAGTCAGATAATTTTCCAATCACTAATTTAAATTTACCAACATCACTCTTGAAATTTTGAAAACAAGGTTGAAATTAAAAAAAAAAAAAACAAAAAAAACCCAAAACAAAACAAAAACAAACAATCAAACAAAAAAACTAACAACAAAACCCTCAGAGTTTTTGTTTTTACTTTAAGCATCATATACGTTAGTATTATTTACCCTAATGCACCACTATATAAACACTACATATTGAGTGTGTGGATGTATGTTTGTGTGTAGGTTTTGGTGGGGGTTTTGTTTGGTTTTTCAGTAGTGCAGAATTTATCAGCCTTTCCTGTGTATATTCATTCTCATACTCCATAAGCTTTTTTACTCAGGGTACTTTAAAACAAAAAGGGGCTTTTAGAAAACTCAGTCTGTGTGACATATACAAACCTCATAATTTTTAAACTACAAAAAAACCCATGAAGTGTAAATTATGTCCTCACTTAATGTATAATGTGTGCCTGATATTGTTATGCCTTGGGGTTCATCAAGTCAGAAGCTGTTATATAAGATTTAAAAACATTAGGGAAAAACATCTCTGGTACTAATTACCACCAGCAAGAGTACATGGCTTAATATCTGCAACCAATTTGTGTCTTTCAGCTAGTTTTTTTTATTAAAACAATTATCATCTTGTATTTAAATGGGAAAAAAAGATTCATACACTGCAGAAACTTGAAACACAGAATTTTTCAGATGCTACCACTCAGAAAATATATATACGCGTACTTTGTTAATATTCTAAAAATACATAGATTTTCACCAAATTGATATTTCAACAATAATTAATGTATTTCTAAAAGGTACAGAATCTTCCCCCTCACCCTCGTAAGGTAATTTTCAAGTTGCATCATGTCTTATTGAAAAGAATACATAAATTTCTTACTGTTATGTATCCATAAAAGATGTGACACACATGAGATCACTCTTTGAATAAATATTTACAACACTTTGAAGAAGAATTCCCAAAAGGAAAAGCAATTGCAAAGTCAGTTACAATAATAAATAAGAGGAGTGCTTCCTATACTGTACTTATGGTGTTTTTGTGCTCTGTCGAGCAAACTGAAAGAGCTGAAGTTCAAAACAGAAAATAAATTTAAGTGATTGCAGACCACATATGTAGGCATTTACTGTATAAAGAAAACGAGTTTCATCTTAAGTGCTCATTACTATGCCTCAATGCACAGGAAGGACTAGACATTGCTCTTCTAATTTAAGAATTAATTTCAAAGAATGAAGGATTAGACAGCAACTCTAAGTATTTACCCTAAGTCAATTAAAAAAAAGCTTTTTTTTTTTTTAAATCTGAAACTCTCTGAAAAGCATTGCAAATTAAAATACATAAACCACTTTTCTTAGAGTAACAGTATGTACAGTTTTTTTCCTCCAAATTTATCAGAGAGAAGTTACAATTATCTGAAAAATTTTCCAAATAATCTCTTATTTTTCACCGATGAGACAATAACTTTGTTTGTCAGATCAACTGCTTCAACAAATTTGCAGACTTGGAATTGATTGGCTTTCTTTACTAGGCTTTATTTACCATTCTTCAACTTGTCACAAGCCATATTGAATTTACAAGCTGCCATTTTAATTTAGATTCCTTTTATGCATAGAAAATTCACTTACTGTATACACTGACATATGCATCCACTTGTATGACTCTTGCCATGCCATAACCATGCAAAGTCAAGAACATGTTCACAGCAAGCAACACATAACCATATGTTTTCAGGTTTTTTTAAAGCCCTTCAAGTAATCAATGGTTTTGCTTTGAGGAAAAAAAATAGAGAGAGAATATGAAAGGGGCAGTTAAAAATGCTCATTTTTAAATGCAGAACTACATAGACAACACTAGAAAAATATGGTCTCTTCTGAGATTGAGCTTCAACTAATTATATTAGATATTAAGTCTCAGTATATTCTATGCTAAACATTGTTTGATATAGAATAGCGATCGAATTAAGAAATAACACCTTCACCCATCACAGAGAGTATAGAATATTAAGAATGAAAAAAGTCAAGGATAAAGGAAGGACAGACAAGACAAATCCCTCAACAATCAGTGAGATACACATAAACACGCCCCCATACCCCCTCTTTTCTGCACAAACCTGGCTAGTGAGCCAGATGATATGGGGACACATTGGGCCTACTGCCAGAGCAATACATTTTCCAAAGCTCCATTTTATAAAGCTTTCCTGCTTCCAGAGTAAGTAATATAGACCCCACAGCTTGGAGAAATTAGATACCACGGTTTTCAGTGGGTTTGCATATTGTAATAGAGCTTTCCTAAGCTCTTTCTCTGTATTCTCTTCCTGCAATACATCTGAAAATATATTCTTATTTGTAATTAGTGTAAGCATAGGGCTGTGCTGACACAGCTATTTGGTTTTGGTGCAGGGAGAGAGTTTGTATCTTAAAAAACACTTTTCATGCTGCTTTTACCACTTAACCACCACAGCCTGTAAAATACTGATTTAATGTTAACTTGCTTTATATAAATTCAGCTCTCAAAGGTTGTTCTACAACAAGATATTATATAAATCAGAAGATAACTTTTGTTTGGTTGCTGCTGGAGTTCCAACTGAAGGGATTTGTAAGAAAAGAAAAATTTTTCCTTCAGAAGTTCTCACCATGCAGAAGATCTAAGAAAAAGAGCAATTGCTTCCCTGGATTAAGTTAAAAATCTGCCTCCAAAGGAGGAAGAGCTGTTTTCTTTATATATATTATCCCTAGGAAATAAAAGATCATGTAGCTTTAAATAAATTCTACCAGATCTTCTCCTAGGGCAACTGAGATGCAAATATAAATTATGGTTACAAATATGATGCCACATAGCATTAGGGAAGCCTTTTTGCCTGAATACCAACTTGCTAGTTGTGGTCCAGAGATCTGGGAGATCTGCAGGCTATAGGGTACTTCTCAGGCTTCCCTGGGCTATCGATGACACACACCATCCATTGTGAACAATATTGTGGCATTAAAAACACCCCAAGTGCAGCATTCCATTTGCTTGTATTAAAACAAACAACTGGCAGTTTAAGAAGGTATCTAGATACTGATAGTGAAAAATAATTAAGTCAAATCAAGTTTTTTTGCATTAAAAATCCTGAAATTTTGTTCTAGATTTCACAGCATTTTGCAAGATGATTTATAATTCTCAATGTGTACGTTGTCACCATGTCTGTAGACTCTTTCATTTCAGAATCTAGCATGTAACTTACATGATCCTTCAAAATCCTCATAATACCTCTCTATTTGGTCTGTATCTCTGTTCCTCTCTATGTAATATAAATTTCTTTTTGTCAATAATACAGCAATCTAAAAAGTAATATACAATATAGCAATCAAAGTGAGTACAAATAATTAGAACCACCTCCATCGCATGGAAAATAATCTACTTGGTACCACTGAGCATTTGGAGTTCATTCTCATTCAAATATGTTTTTCTCAGAAACTAATCTCTTAATCAGGCAAATCACCACTGCTGTGAAATATAGCTAAGGGAAAAGAAGCTAATAAATATTTTATGTATTTTTACTGATATTGTACATGAGCAATTTAAATAGCATGCAAAACACATGGTCATTAAAGATCTGTTACAATATAATACAGATCGAACTCTATCCTTAAACAGTAGTTCAAAAGTGCAGTAAAAGCAAAAACCAAATCGAATAGCTTCTTAAAAGTTTAGACAAGAAAGATAGTGACTTACTTGGATACAAGGAAAAAAACCTGCCACACCAAAGCACTACTGTGTTGGAGGAACCAACTTCAGCTTTTGCTAAGCATTTATTTAGATTGCCAGGAAGAAGTTAGTACTTAGAGGTATTTATTCTCAGGATAAGGATTTGCTCTATGTAGTCTTTTAAGTCAATAAAAACCCAAAACATGAGCTTAAATGTCTTGTCTAACTCACTACCTATATTATATGTCTATTAAAACCCCTCTACATCATTTCTCTTTCTCCACTTACAGACAACTATAGTAATAAACACGAAGTTTCAGTGTATTTCTATGAGACAACTAATTTAATGTGGACTAAAACGATGCTGTTGCTGAATGCAGCAAGCAAAATGTTGAGTTACATCAAAACAATTTGCCCTTCGCTTTATTTTCTCCTACCATGACAACATTACTCATGAGCTTTGCGTTTTGTGAGTTTTCTGCTGGCTACGGAGGACTGACAAATGCAGTTTCCTCCACAGGGAACTCTCATTGTCCTGACCCAAATGAAAATGAGAATTGATTGTGATCAATGTAGCTTAAGCATCAATTTAAGTAAATCAAGATTTTATTCTGTTCTCTTGATTTAATAGAAGTGTCAAATTTATGTAAAATTTCTTTTAGGAAATATTTTTTCAGCCGTACCTATTTATCCCTAACCTTTACCAAAAATGGTGGCAAAGAAATATTACAGGGGTGAAGAGAGGTATGAAAGGAATAACAAAAAGAAAAAAAAAAAAAAAACCCTAAAGAGAACATATTACTACATACAGCTAAACTTTGGCATCTTATATAATTTTTATTACTATTAAAGCCGCTGTTTAAATTTGATTCCTATTTTTCAAGTGAGAGGTGAATGTCAGGCTAACATTTTAGGATGATGCTCATTAGATATTTAAAATTGGTCTCTCACTAATAGCAATATTTTATCTTTCTATCCTATACAAATAAACCCGGACAGCATATTAAATTTTATCTGTGAATATTGTTATGATAGCCATAAAACTTTAAAATCCTTCTTCGTTAAATGAAGCCTCTAAGGTCTTAAAAATATTCAGAATCTATAGTTCCAGGTAAAAGTCAAGAAATTGTATAAAAAAAAATTAAAATCAAAAGAACTGTTCTGCTTTTCAATATATGGTTGCCTGGGGGAACGAACAGGACCAAGACTTTAAGATAACTTTTTTTTCATTTAATATCATTGATTCACAATAAATAATATATGCTTGAGTATTCTGTCCTCCCATTTCTTTTCTAGATTCCACAAGGTAAAAAGAGTCAATATATTAGATTTCTGTTCTCTAATACTTTAACAAGTTAATTTTTAAAAAGTTGTTCTTGCTTAACTCTCTAGGGGAAATACTTTACTGATTATATTGAACAGCCAAACCTACTCACATCCAGTGAAATCAGGAAGCACTTCCACTAATGCTGAGGGTCATGAAAACTGAAGGCTTGCATTAATTCAGTAAGGAAATTTTTATCTAAGATTTCATTTTGCATAAATCCTTTTACAATAGTACTATACAAAGTTCCTGCAAAAGCATACCATGAAACTGCCACATCCAGCTTTAATGCCTACTATTCTGTAAGAGATCTAAGAACAAAGTGAGAACATAAGTGATGAACCATCACATGGGAGGATCAGTCTGGCAAAAAGCTGATTCTTTGTTTAGAATTCATGAACAAGAAAAAACTTACAAATATAATTATTTATCACTATGTAAATCCAACTGTCTATTACAAAACTACTTTTGGTGTTGAGTTTATGTTCTATTATTATGTTATGGGCAAACATCATCCAGACAGTGAAGTGCATAACTCCAATAAATCTAGACAACATATGTGTTATAACAAATTGATCTAACACATAAAAAATAGAATTTAAAATTGTTAGAACTCTTACTGATAGATGACTAATACCTTTGACTCGCTTTCCAAGAACAGAAGATAGAGGGTTGTTAGTGCTTTGGTGTGTGTTTTGCTCTTTTGCTTTTGTTTATGTGGTTGGCTTTCTTTTGTTCATTTTGGGGTTATTTTTATGATTTTTAAAAAAATAGGACATGTCTAAAATTTTCATAGGGTTTGAGGGTTTGTCGTTTTAAACATTTGAAAGATTAAGGAGATGCAAAGACTAGATGCTAAGGAATGTAATTGAATCGGTCAATCTAGAAGGTACAGGAGATTGTCTTGTGCAGTCATCACTCTCAAAGTATAGTTAAAACATGTTCTTGTCCAACTATTAGTTCTTGAAAGTGAGTAATTTATCAAAATTATCTTTAATATTTTAATAACTGAATTACAGTACATGATTGTTCTTGGAGAATTTAAGGCTCTGATTACTTTTTGAGAATTCAAGTACGCTTATTGAACCTCCATTACTTCTCACTTCAGGGCATTTAATTCTGAACAAAAATATTTACAATAAAACAATAAAACACAATAAACAATAGTTGAGAAAAGCTCTTGAAGCATCAAGTATTTGATTTAAATATGTCAGAATTGCATGCAGAAATTTGACCTGAGCTGTTTGCCTAATTCAGTATTTTCTAAAATTTTTTTCTATGTCAGTTCTGAGTAAAGAACAAAGTTCAAAGAAACTAGCCTTTGCAGGGCCAAATTTTGAAATCATATTAAAAGTAGTTCCTGAGAGAGAGGTCAACTATACCATTTTGTAAGTTAGTATAAACACATTTCAATCAATTCTGTTCACTTTAAGGCATGACAGCAATCTCCAGGACAGACTTTTTTCAGCTTCCTGGTGTTTTTATTTGTTGCAACCCAATTAAATGATTTAACTCTTCCTAATATTCAGTAACTCAGCATGTCCCTAACTCTTGTTTTTCTGCAACATTTTATTATCTCATAACTCTAAGATACTTTACCCACAACATCTCACTGATTAAGCCTGTGTGAAATGACCCATATTGCATATTTACAAATCAGTGCATTTTCTAGACTAACATTTTGAAAATGGGTATTAAATTTTTCTCCAGTTTTGTGCAACCTGTTTGAAATATCATGCTGTGTAGAGTGATTTCCCTCTTTTTTGCTCTCAAATTATTAGAATATCTTACTATCCTTAGAAATGTATAATCAAATAAGATTTTCTGATTTCAGAATCTCTGCTCAAATAATTGATTTATGATGACAATAGCTCAAATAGAAAGGCTTAGGTGTTCAGCTGAACTCACCTGAATTAGCCATTAAAACAGGCCATTCCAGCTTCACATCTTTCCAATCACCTTGTCTCTTAACTCTTGCATGAAGTAATTCAAGTTCTTGCTTTTGACAAGAGCTGAAAAAGCTACTGAGATCCTGAGAGATAGAGATTCAGAATATGAAAACCTTCTACTTTTTGAACATGCCCAGCATAAACCCTCTGTACCAAATCCTAAATGAATGTGATGTGGATTAGGTTTTTTTCAGGGAAAAGCAGGTGTTCGGCAGTAGCACATACTCCAGCTGACCACAAGCTATGATGGAATGGAAGAGTGCATGTACAAACTACCCAGCAGTAAGATTTATGAGTATTTTGAGTAACAAGAAGCTTACAGCATCATTGCTGTGCCAGCAGCACACCAACTGCACATGTTCAAACTATGATTTCCTTTCCCAAGGCTTATAGCAATAAAATGGCAAGACACACAACCAGGCACAAATCCCAGCACTGTGCTAACTTTGAAGTACCTACTAAATCACAGTGACTATAGGCAGTCGGAAAGAAAGTGTCATATTTTTTAAGCGTGCAAAATCAGCAGTCTTCTTTAGCTACCTTCTCAGAAATCACTAAGCTGTTCCACTCTGTTAACACAAGCAAGTAAGAGAAAAATCAACCTGACCCTGGCATGAAGTACACCAAGTTTTCAGCCCAGTCACCTATTCTTAAATAAGTTTTTAGATCTAGGCTGTTATCTAAGAAGACAGATGACAGAAGAAGAGTTAAAAAGTCTTACTTACAGATGCAACTATTTTAAAGTTAATAGAAAGAAAGGTTTAATCTCAAATATCTTATCAGACATCAAGTATCTTAAAGTCCAAATAAGGTACACAAGCTTTAATGAACCTTATAAAGTGACATTCTTTCATATTTTGCAGCAACTTTTTTATTAAGATTAAAAATGGGATAAAACTTCTGGTTTTAAGTGATGTCAAAGGACTTATCTGTGTGAACTTCTTTTAATTTTAAAATTGAAAGAGAAGGGCTAAAAATAAAACTGTATCAAAAGATAATCTTGAGGAAAAAAATTGTGCCACGCATCATGTGTTTTTTAATCTTGGTACAGTGATTCTGAACATGATTTAAGTCAAGGATAAAGTCAATGTGGCTATAGTATGTAATGACCAAAGAGGCTGAATTTCTACACACAAAATGGAATGCATTCAGCATTAAAAAATCATAAGTGAACTAAACCAGTCATCTCCACTGTTATTTACTAAATAATACCCTATGAAAATATTTTTGCTTCCTTCCAATAGAACAAATTATTTTATATAAAATCCCCACATTAAAATTTCCTTTTTTATTATTATTTTAGTTCTGCTAGAAATACTCTGGCCATTACAACAAAAAGGAATTTTGTATATACTTAAGGAAAATTTATCAAGCCAAGTCTTTAAAAAATCCTGAAAAACATATTGAACAAACCTTGAAAGCAGATTTTAGAAAGCAAAATAACTTATTTTTTCTGCTGTCTTAGTGATCAAGTAAAGTTTCAAAAAGATAAGGAAAAAACAAATTTGCTTATTAAAACATTTTAAATACAGAGTACTGGTTTATAATTTACATATTCCATATATATATATATATATACACATACATAAATATATTTGCTAATGCACACTATTTGAATCCAACACTGTGCTTTAGAATTGACATAAAGGAATGAAATTAAGTTCTGCGTTTTCCCTGCTGGGGGCAATATGACTCCACTTGTATTCAGTGAATGATCAGAAATTACATAGAAGTGGAAAAACTCAAAGCATTTTAAAATACTACACTGAGTGCCTGAAGAAGAAGAGAGGCATTGAGACCAAAATGTCTTAATGAAGTTTATCAGGAACTGTAAATGTGAAGAGTCACTTGAAGTGGCCGGAGAAGGCTGGGTAGAGATACTTTTCCATGCCTTTTTATTGTTACTTGTGTCACAGAACACAAAAGATAAAAACAAAACAACAAAAAAACCCACCATGCTAGTCAATAAATCAATCAAGGATTGCATATATCAGTTATGATTTATTTAAAGCAATAACACCATATCACAAAATAATAATAATAATAATAATAATATTGAAAATTAAGAATATCCCCCAAATCCTTTGCAAAACTGGTGTTTTTGTGAACTTCTTATGAAATTACATCGATAAAACCAAAAATATTAAAGTGATATAAGAATAGTAAATAAAAACTAATGTGAACAGGCATGTCAAATGAAAAACAGGAATTAGAAAACTTTCAAGCCACATTAGTAGTTATCAGATTTACAGTTTATTAGTAGTTTTTGCTTAAATATTTAGTTGTCAAATCTAGGTATACTTTTTCAAATACATTCAAAATAGTGGTTTTTTACTTAGTAAAGAAATTGCATTATATGGTGGGAGCTACTGAAAGATAACTAAATACATAACTAAATGCAATTATTTTGATTTAGATATAATTTTTAATTCAGTCATCTGACTGTTATTTTCTGGTTTATTATGAAGCATATATATGTGCCTACATATAACGTCTAGAAGATTTTGATACCATTTCATTTATCATTCATCATCTGCTTTAAAACTGGGCAAATTTTGGGTTTAATTTTTTTTTTGCCAGGTGTTTATAAACTTTGCCATACCTTAATCTTTCATCATCAAGTTTTTTATGCAACTATCAGCCTTCACTGATTCCTGAACAAAATAAAGACTTTCCAGCCCACTTCCAGAAATATTTAGCTGTGGGGGGGAGAGTAATGACTTACTATTTAAATATAGTAATAAAAAAATATTATAAAATAAGTGAGTGGTGTTTACTTGCTTCACCATTAGACAGATTTGCTTGAACCCAACGAAAAACTGAATAAAAAAAGCCTCTCCAAGTTAAAAAAACAAAGCAAACCAACCAACCAACCAACCAAAAAACCCTAAACAAACCCAAACCAAACAAAAAAAACCCAAACAAAAAAACCCCCTCAAGTTTCACGTACAGAGGTGTAAGGATTGCTCTTTTCTCCAAATATTTTATACGTACTAAACTTTCTGCTACTCAGTCCTAAATACTATGTAAAACTGTTTCTAGTTTTCCTGTGATCCAAATATTTGGTGAATTGAGAGGGAGGATGAAGATATGGAATTGAACTAATTTTTAAATTGACTTACTGCTAAACTTCTACCTTAATCTTTATAAAAAACAATCCATTTAATCCTCCTCTCACCAAACACAACAGACTACCCTTATATGTGTTGTCTCTGCAGGGCTGATGAAATAATGGTACATTTAAAATCATAGAACAGTTTGGATTAGAAGGGATTTTAAAGATCATCTAGTCTACCCCCCTGCAATGAGCAGGGACATCTTTGACAATATTAGCATTGCAACATCATATTTCATCTATATGAGGGACACACAACCCTTAAAGGTGGCAGCTTTAGAATAGTAGTCTTAAAGAGAATAGCAACCATAACCTTAGAGATAGTTTACCACAATATTCAGGATCACTTAAATCCTTGCTCCTTAGTAAGACAGTTCTTTAAGGAAAAAATAAGAGAAGATAGTTTTCTGCCTCTATAAAGCAACAGGAAGCAGATACTTTCTGTTCTTTCTAAATTCAGACTTTAAGCTGCATTTGTGTCTTTGAAGGGTTTGCTTTTGATTAACTCTACATAACTTTCACAGCATCTGCTCTGTGAAGTTTCGATTTTTTTTTTTTCCAAAACCAAGTGATACAACTGAACAGCTTTAAGGCAAATCTATAATATGCTTTTTGATGATGAAAACAAGAATAGGACAAGAAGCCAAACAATACTGGAAGAGTAGCATCTCAGCAAACTCATCTCATCTCTTCCTTGGGCCATGCAAGTCTGCCTTGTGAAAGCTCTAATAGAACCTTCCTTGGACTGATTTTAGTTACCTGAAAGCTAGTAAATACATACATGCAATTTGATACAGCTAAAAAAAAAAAAAAAAAACCTCACCAAAAAAAAACCCCAAAACCCCAAACAAACCAGAAAAAACATCCTTGCCCATCTTCCCTCTTCCTCCCACGCCTATTCTGCTATTCCTTTCTTCCTTCTCTGCCATACCTAACTTTGTTCCATTTCTAGCACTGGATCTCTTCAGTGAGCTCATTTCACTACACAGAACAGGTCAAAATTTTGCCAACCTACAAGGAGTTGTTCAGAGTAGTAATGAGTTATTTTGCTAATTTTCTGAAGGTATGCCAAAAGGGAAGTGGCAAGACTACACCTTCAAATAAAGGTGGCAACAGCAAGGAAGACAGGAATTCTTCTCCCTTTTTTCTTTTTTTTTTTTTAGGTGGGCAAGGGGGCAATTGCCAGAATATTTCTGAAAGCATTTTCCAACTCAAATTAACATAGAAAGATAAAACTTCTCAACTGATTATTTCAGCTTAGGTGGAGATGACAACCTAAGGACCAATAATAATAGTGTATAAATGACACTGGTATCTTCCCTCCATCCATGGACCAAGATTTCTTGTTAAGATTCTTAAGTAAACAGAGAACATCTCAGGCTGCCCTGTTACACATGCCAATGGTTTTCTATGAGAAATCCTACAGATTTGGAGTTCATTCCCTTCTACTTTCTGACAGAGACACAGGAACACAAAAACAGGCGCATCCATGAAGATTTATAAAAATTAGGTAAATGTCAGCTGAGACCCTAAAGATTTCAGTCTTCAGAATACTCTGACACATCATAAACAATAAATAGTAAGGCACAGTGGAGAGTTAAATTAACTGCTAACCTAATTCAGTCACTTATTTCTAGCAAAAAGCTCCTTGTTGTCTCCTCCCCTACCTCCCCAAAAAATGTCAGGACCCTTAGAAGCTTAATATTGTTAAAACAATATTAAAAACCATTACATGTTTCCACTGTAATGAAATAATAAATTTTTTTTGGTGGTCTGACAAAAGAATGTAGGGTTTCCGTAATTAAAAAAAAAAATAAGTAGCTGGTTGAAAGTCTATAAGAAAACTGAAAAGAAGGCCCCTTGCAAAGCAAAAAGAACCTTTTCAGATGTCTGACATATTACAACTTTCTTTTATATAAAGTTTCAAAGTGACCAAACAGCTCTAATGATTAAAAATGGCTAGGAGTTAAATAAATTCCAAGTTAAAAAAAAAAAAAAAAAGTAAATGTAGATAGCAGCCTATAAAGTTAAGACTGGAAAATTACTTGGGCCTCAAGGCACACTACGCCTGGAGATATAAATGGAGATATAAAATATCTCCACTGCTGCAAGACAGAGGTCTTGTTCTGTATCCTTTATCACCTACATTTGCTGTTATCCTTCAAAGTTTGGTCGGTTCCCTGGCATGTGAGTAATTAAAATCTCAAAGTTTTCCACTATGAAGGTATCCTTGTGGTCTGGCTAACAGCATCTGATGTGGCCGGGATTCAGGTCTGAAGAGCACATGAAAGGATCATCCAGAACTGCTTATCAGCACATTTGCTTAATAATTATAATGCTAGAGTACAACTCTTGGTCAGACTAAATGTCAACAGGAGACTACAATGAGGTTTTAAAGAGACATTTCTGGAAAAGCATAAAAGAATAATAAATATTTGTAATAGTAGGGACAAAGAAGACAAAGCCTGGTTTGAATTCTGTCAGAGACAGAAATCACCGATCTTGTCACCTCCACTTAGATTCACTTTTTTCTCCAGGCAGTGACAGCATACAGCAGATAGAGGTACAACACAGTGCAACAAGTAGGGGTAGACTCCCTATCCCTGCATCTGCACGTGAGAAGGCATGGATGTTTTCTCACCATCATGGGGATTGTAGGGGCAGCACAGGCACACAAAAAGAACTCACATCCAACATGGGAATGTGTAAATAGGGGAAACCTCAACCTCTCAAGAGGAAGTGTGTTTATGATCCACGTGTCTTGTGAGGGAAGGAAATGCGTGCTACAGTAGGGGCTGGTGACGGTGGTGAGGTTCACCTTTGTAGGCTTATGAACTACTTGAATCTCAGTTTGATGGTAACTATGTCAATGGCTAAGCTTTGGCTTTTTGGGTGTAGAGCTGGTGGTGGGACGACACTGGGGCTGGGGCTGATTTTGTTGTTTGGGTTTTTTTTCCACAACATTCCACCTGACAAAGACAGACAAATCCAGACCTGTAAATGAATTTGGCATCTAAAACTTGGATTTAAGTTGCAGTTCCATTGCAGCCTGACAGTGATTTGGTAGTGGCCAGCATCCCATTCTTTCCATTGATGCTTTCCAGCTTAGAGCTGGTACCAGTCTCTGGTGTCCCAGTGAACCACTTCCCAAACTATTTCAATGGCAGACATATAACCAACCACTGTTGGACTGCCGTGGTACTTCAAATGGGCCTGAACACACAGACAAAACTGATGGAGGAGACACAGCCCCCTGTTCATTCGAATCTATAGAGTCTTCCAGGTTTTGGATGAGAGGCGTGCTAAGTCACACAGTTGTAACAGAGGCTGAACCCTCCAATAATCCTTTAGAACTCAGTTGCTACCCTTTTTTAAAAAAAATCAATCCCAATAAATCGACATTACCTTCTTTAGTAATTATCTGCTATGACAATTTCCATACCACACTTCTGATGCAGTTCCCTACTACTAATGGGATTTAAGTCACTATTCTCTAATACTAACTATGCTTGAGGGTAATTTTAGGAAAGGCAGTCACATGAGCAAAATTATCCCAAAGCTTTTCCACAGTAAAGGAAAGCCACTATATTCTAGGTAAGGAAGAAAATAAAGTTTACCTGTGATCCTGTTCCCTTGCACAAGGACTTAATGAATTTTGCTTTAAGCAGCCCATGAAATAACAACCAAACTCACTGAACAGATTTGTGCCACCAGTTCTATCTACTGGTGAATCCCGTACAATGATCTGTTTTCCCTCTTTTAATTTTTCTGCTCTACACCCAGGCTACAGGTGAGCCACAAAGAAGTGTATGCTAAATGAAATTAGTAATTGCTCTGTGCCCCAGCTTTCTACCAGTGGTTACTGACAGCAGTACAGTAAGATACTACAAAACATTTCAAAGACATATATATGTTTAAATCCCAGATTCCTCAAGAAAATAAACTTTTCTCCATAATTACAAATTTTTTAAGAAATAGTATTTAGAAACATTAATTTTTAATAAGAAGGTAGCCTTCCTATAGGACCTTGAGGGACAGAAAATGCCTCCTCTCTCTATGCCTAGCATGACACGAGATGAACGTATTCACAGCTTGTGCTGAAGCCATGCCCATATTACATCCATTTCAGGAGGGTTTACCCCAGGCCAGTTGAGGCTGGTGCCATGCATTAATAATGTCCAACAAAGGTTGGAGCACATTTTCTCTTCCCCTGAAAGGCACAGTTTGGTTTACGGCTCAGTTTTGTTTATGAGGAATCCAGCCACGCTTTCCCACGACTACTCTGGACAAACTTAAGTAAAGAGGTTCACAAGTAAATGCCTCACCTCAATTGAAATGCTGATATGCATACACCCATAGATATAACCTTAGTTCCCCATATTTATCCTCAGTTTAATCCTCCATAACTAGTTATAATCAGATTCTCTAAATGATTTATAAGTTCTTAGTATTTCTTCTAATAAAAAGTAGCATAGCTGATCAAGTTAACAATGTCGTGATATGCAGAAACCAAGTAAAACTCAATTAGGAAAATTTGCATTATGTAAAAAATATTACTTCAAAATATAGAACACAAACAAAAAACCACACCACAAACAAGAACTAAAAATTCACCCTAAGCTATGCCAAAAAAACCCCCAAACCAGAAAAAAACAAACCAAAAATAGTTGCCCAGAATGCAATGCTAAGGACAAATGAAACATGAAAAATGTCTAGTAATATTCAGTTCAATTGGAGAAGGTATGAAATAAATATAAATATGAAGGTATGAAATAAATATAAAATGTTGAGCTTAGTAATGAAGTTAAGAGAATTGTTATATTCTCAGTTTTTAGCATCTCATTTACATAACATTCAGGTTTTCATATTTTGCTAAATCATGACTGTCTTCCTAGTACATTGACCTTGAAATGTGGACTATTGTGCTACTTAAAAGGAGTTTGTACACAAATCTTCTGCTTCCTCCATTAAAACAAAGCTTACATTCATACACAGTTACAAAATCTAATCTAATAACTCGGAATGTTTTAATTACACAATATCTAAAGTGAATAAAGATATAAGCACAAAAGTAACTATGAATTAGTGAAATCTTTTCCACAGTATCTTCTTATCCATTAGGAACCAATGAAAATAGGATCATGTTTTTTGTAAAAACCTTTCAGTTATCCAAATAAATAGTTGTTTCAGGGTTTGTGCTAATTTGGTTTGAAGTCAGAAACAAAAGGCTTTTTAGACAGCTTTGTATAACTATAGTCATTAAAATCCACCAAAACGTGATGTAAACTGATTTTTGGCAACACTAAGTTATTTTGTTTGAACCACTCAAAATTCCTTAGCCAGACCTTACTAATCATAAATTTCTAGCAACCTTTAAGCATGACATATAGGAAGTACTCTATCAGTAATAGACTACTACTGAGTATTCTAGAAGCGCTGCTACCCATATTTATCACGCAAATTACCCTGTCTGTCCTTTTCTCCATGAACATAAGTAGATGGCTGAGAAACAGAACCAAACTAAAAAATTAGTACTAACTAAAAATAAGTGCACAAGCTAAAAAAAAGAACCTACCAGACTGATTTTTCTAGTTTCTTCCACAGTTGGAAGCTTTGTATAGCCAGAATTTAGAAAATATTTAGATATAATTGGTAGCAATGTATATATCTAGAAAGAACCCATCCTCAGGAACACAGTGCTTTGAAAATTACCTCATTTACTCAGCTAAAACAGTATGCATGCAGCTGTTCATTTTACAACTTCAAGAATTACTTTGCCTTTTTTCCCCCAAAATGCTCAAATTGGTCTACAGACCTTTACACCAAAAACTAGATTTCATACAATTAGTTCTGGTGAGTCAGTGAAATTGTCCCAATGTGGAATACCTATTAGAGTGCAGCAAAGATTCCTTTCAAAAATTCATTGTTCTTTTTCTAAAGTGAAATCTAAAAACACACATGATACAACTTGGTGATTTCAATAGTGTGTTATTAACATATATTTTATATATACATATATACATACACTCATTGAATTCGTAATATTATAAGGAGTAGCTAGGTTGGAAAAAGGGGCTTTGTTATGTACTACTTCAGAGTTGGGATTTTTCAGCTATGAAAGTGAGGCTTCTACAATCATTCTATCTGAACTTCCCCATAACTTTTGCCCATTTTTAATAAATACTGAATATGTATGATATTGAATTTCCCACATCAGCTGAACAGGCAGCCTTTACTGAGGAACATCTTGAGAGTTAGCTCTGCTGCTTAGGTTGCTGGTTAGTCTACAGGGTCCCTAAGCAGCTTAAGAATGTTTTCACAACCTATCTGGTTGTGAAGGCATAAGGCAATTAGCTAAACACACTGTCATGTATTTAGAAAGTGCAGGGGTAAGACCCTTAAGGTGCTGTGAAAGAGACATTTCCAAAGAATTTTAGAGATGTGGATAGGATCTAGGCTTACTGCAGCACATGCTTCTGCCTGTGTGACAGACTGAAATGGGTTATGGTTCAGATCACAAGACATTTCAACTCAGGTCTTTCCATGAAGCAATCCTTAGGACAGGTAAATAAGAATTTAAATCAGCATTACCCATAAAATATTTTGTTTTGTTTTCCAAACATCTTCAACTTTTTGTTCTGTCTCAAAGTTGATATTCAACTACCTTCCAGCTTGAAGGAAGGAAGGTTTGACTCAATAAAAATTGGAATCTTCGAGACATTACTTTGAATGACAAGGTTTAAAAAAACCCAAAACAAACAAAAAAAAAGAGTTTTAGAAGGTGCTGTACAACCCCATTTATCTGTAAAGTAGGGATTAGATTGTTTTAATCTTAAAAGTTTTCCTGCAAAACGTTTTCCAGTTGAATGGAATCAGTGTGCACTGTGAGCCATTTATGAAGAAAGCAAGCTTTAGTCAGTGCTCAAATGACTTTTGCAAACAGATAAAGTTAGGGCAAACTGGTAAGGGAAAAAAGAATTCAGAGAAGTAGAAAATTCCATGCTTCATTTTATTTAGTGTTTATAGACTTTAGAACAAGCTAAACATTCAACTCTTCTCTAAAACCAAGCTTCCTGCTTTTCATATGGGTTGCACTGACAGCTGGGGTAAAAAGAGTTGTTTTAATTAAAACTCTACTCTAGGGAAGATCTTCTAGAACTAGCATCTGTACCTGGCCTGATGAATCTCCAGTAAACAAACAGATGGGGGGGTTTTAGCACAAGCATCAGTGTTTTAGAGGATAACAAAAAGCAATTTTGCTGGCATTTCTGAACACTCTGAATATAAAGCAGATGTAGCTTTGTTAAAAATAGTACTCAAATGCAACTGTTTCAGAAGAAGCAAATACAGCTGAAGTAGAAGTTGCCTTATCTGTGTATTTGTTAAAAACATCTTGAATTGCACCGATATAGTATATTTATATTATTCTCCTAACACATTTTGCACTAATCTGACTCCCACCGACATCAGGTTTAACATGCACAATAACAGAAAAACAAATCTGAAGACATGTTCCTGAGGGTAAAACAATAATTCGAGAACACTAGCACTTTTTGTCAGCTTGGAGTATTCTATATAGCAGTCAGCATTTAACTGAAAAAACCCTCCGGTTAAGGCAATAATGATAGCTGCATTAAAAGAAGGAAAAAAACCCAAACCAGTTCAGAATACTGTTAGAATCAGGAAGCAAGATTCATTGATATACGCTGCTTTGTCATATATTATATTTCTCCTAATAATCTTTTCTTTCATTAATGCAGATACAAGACATTCAAGTACATATGTTTGCATGCTGTTTGCTGCATGTTACAACAAGGAAACAGTAAAAAGGATTATTTGCCCTTTATTTTCAAAGACCTGTGTCCATGATTTTTTCACTTGCTTGTGTCTATCATAGAGAAATTGTTTAATAAATACAAATATTTTTTAATATATTACCTGTGGTTTGGTGGAAGCCTTTTCCCTCTTTTGTTTAAGAGTATATTTTCTTCTTGTTTCTAAATAAGAATATTATTCCTTCCAACTCAGAATATACTGTGGAATGCAATTTATGCTAAGTACAGTAGGGAAATGAAGAATACATGTACTTGTCTTTTGTCTTTCAGTCAAAAAACCTAGTTTCTATACCAAATATCTAGAATAGATACTGATTTTTTTCCAACTTTTATCTAATTGAAGTAGTTGTACCTGTCACATAAAAATGTGAACTCTTTCTTTGTCAATACCCTGTTATGCATATGTACCTATGATTTTGGTTAAAATTAGTCAAGTAAAAAGCAGTTGATCAGATATTTCATTGTTATAAAGAAGAATGAAAGTAAATTTAGATGGTGGGAGAAAAAGCAAATTTAGTGATTTTATGATTTGCATGATTTTCAATGCTAAAACATAAAAGATGATAGCCATGGATTCCCAAACAAAGGAGAAAAAGAAATGTGTATATATGCATGAATATGTGTATGCAAGTGCATTTTATGCCTTCTTATCATTTTATAGTGCTTAAATGTGTTGTTCCTGTTTTCAGTCTTGGAGAATTCAAGATTATAGAAATCACTTTCTATAATTTCAATTGGCCAATCAGGAGGTCTCCTAATAGTTCAGTTCCCCATTGGCTGCCATTCTTCTTATATCTCCATACCCATACCCCAAGTTAGAGTAAAGTGAACCTTGGAAAGAAAAAGTGAAACTAGAAATAAACAATAGTTATGCTACAGAGGGAAGGAAAAAGTGCATCAGAGATTAGATTTCATTCTGGAGCCTTTTCTAGCCAAAGCAAAAAAAAAAAAAAAGGGGTTGGGGGGGACTGGCAGGGTGAATATGATGTTACTGAAGCTGAAATCATACCTGCTGTCTCAGAATTGCTAGAGAAAGATAGATAAAATAAAGCTCTTTGTCATATGCAGGATCTGGAAGTCAATTTCTTCAATGTTATACTCGGTAGAAATTATAAATCTAGATTTTGATAGAGCTTTTTATTGAATATTTCTAAAGAATGCTATACTCATGTGCTTACCACCACATATTTGCTTTGTAGAATCCTCTTTACAGCTTTTAATTAGATTCCTTGTGTACAAATTCAGAAGTCTTGACCATTCAGAAACTTACATTGCACTGTGAATCTCATCACTACCCGAGAAAAATGAAGCTGTTAACATTTGACTCAATTTGATATTTTAAAAAAGACCCAATCTGACATGTTTTACAGGTATGTATCATTTCAGACTGAAAACATAACACTGCATTACAGCTGTAGTGTTGTCTGCAACACAAGCAGATATAAACTGAGTATAAGCAGAAGGGAAAGAATACTATCCTTTAGATCAAGAGTAATAAATCAAAACCAAAGGTAAGCATTTCTCTATTTATTGATTTTCACAGTATTATCCAAGTATTGTTATGCTGCGTTGATATAGAAATAATTTGTTGCAACATAGAAGTTGCCTTTTCCCGATACTTCAATAATAATATAAGGAACCCAACCGTTCTAGACTATTAATTTCTAAACTCTACTGAAATAAACGAGCATAATTTCTTTCTGATGTTTACCTACTGAACTTCATCTTTTTGTGACTACACCCATATGATATGTACGTAAAGTGGACTGTTGTGATGAATGCAACAAGAACGCAGGATAAAAGGCAATGAATTACAATGAATGCAAGACACCACTCACTCTGTCCCACTCAGATTTACAGAGCATTATGTTTTCCTCAGGCTTTTATAATGTGCATGCATGTATGCAAGCACTGTGCTAAAGGTCTTTTACAAAGAATATATTCGTCCCGCCGACATCCAGCCAGGACACAACAAGCAAAAAAATATGTTCTCAAGCTGTAGTTCCACAGTCATTAATATTGGATCTGTGCACTACAATACAGATTTGACTTGTATTAGATATGAGAACACAACTGCATTTTTCTCTCAAATCAGATGGTGCAGACAATACAGCCTCTGTGATAGCTTTATGCTCTACAGTGGTTACATAACAGCTATAGTAGAACAGATAATAGTCAATCTGGCATAAAGCCTGACAATAATGTTAACTTGTAAAAATTCCCAGAAAACTGTTGAGTTAGCAGAATATGTTTGTACTGGATCATTGTTTACCACCATGTAGCTGCAACATTCTTGATTAGAAGTTGGAGCCCCAAAGCCAGACTCAGTCTGCTGTTGAACTGTGGCCTCGGAACAACTTATCCACCCAGTTGTGGTGTAGCACTGAGCTGTGCTTTGCTCCTGTTGAGCCAGTTGTTCCGCCTGCCATCCACAGAGACAAAACCACACAGAAAGCCAAGGCTTAAATAGGAACAATAACTTAATTCTTGTGACTCTCAATTTGTGCTAACAGAAAGTACATTACAGGTAATTTAACAGGTAAAAGAGTATATACAGTTATTTTACTGCTTGACTTTCTTGAGCTACAGTAATATACCTAATTTACCCTGCAAGTTTAGCTGTGCAGAAATTGAGGCTAAGAAAGCTGTAAACAAATGAACATTTATTCCAACTCACAAAACAGTTGCTTTTCACTACAAAACCCAACAGAAACTACTAATGTGGCATGTTTATCTGAAAGGAAAATACCCTTTCATTTTTAAATATCACAGACCCCTCAGCTAGCCTTGAGAATGTCTTCTTTAAATTCCACAGTTTCACATGTAAATCTGTGAATAAGATTCTCTTGCAAATACTAGAAAGAAATGTCTATTTTTTATAGCACCTAATTTCAAATGTACAAAGTGCTTTCAAAGAGCAGAAGCAGAGATCTCCTTAATAATTTGATTATATTTCAGGCAGCATACATGGGCTTTAAATCAGTGGCAAAATACAGACAAAACCAAGTCCCAGACTTAACCACCCCAAGGCCCTAGTTCAGACAATGTTCCCATTCTTAAAATGAAGCATAATTCATCTGAGAAGCTCAGATTAAGGGAATAATGAGTAATATCACAATGAGAAACTAAATTTGGTCTGTTCTAGCTGTAAAATTATGTTCTCATTTTTGAGGTGTTAATTTTGCAGCAAAACAGAATTACATCACCCCAAAGAGACTACTGAAATATTAGATTTAGAATAGGCGTATTTTGCAACCTTTTATGCACACACATGGAGTGGGAACCCTACAAAACAGCAGTAAGAGCAGTTTCTTAATAAATTTCCCAGTAGTCATTTTAAAGAACATGATCCCAATGTGGAATAGTATAATTTTCCCCTCAAAAAAACACTAATAGGCTCCTATTTAACTTGCCTTGCTTCTTTTATTTGATACCAGTAGTCTGTTCCACTGGCTGTAACAGGCCCCAAAATCATATTTACTTTGTGAGCAATTACTAGTATCCCCTGTGATACCAACACCATGCAAGTTCTCAGAATAATAAATTCCCTGAGGCAAAGTTCCTGCTTGCTGTGGCCAGTGTATTCAGAAAACCTTTTCTTGTACTATCATATTTTGAGAACTGCAGGTTGAATTCAGGTTTTCCATGCAGCACTTTTGACAAGCAGCACTCTTGGGAACATCCTCTATCCTTCTTAAAGGGCAGGTTGCATATAACAAAGTAGGAAAAGGGCAGCTTCTTAGTTAAGAACTCCAGACAGAGGTTGAAGCTTCAAAGAAAACCTTATACTGACTCAAACTTCCTAACAGTTCAAAAGAAGTAAATAGTAGTGGTGTTTTACACAGGCAAACAAACACAGAGCAGACGTGATTTGCCCAAAGCAAGACTGACTGCAAAGCACAAGAACCCACCCAAACACCATTAGTTTCAGAGGATAACAAAAATACACATGACACAGACACAGCCTTGATGAGAAAAAAGAAAAGTGCTGTGGATCTTTTTGTTTAAAAGAGTTGTTTTGTATCAGAGATAAAAAAAAAAAAATCATAAACCCCAAGTCTTTCATTTGGCAGAGAAAATGGGATATGGCAGCACACATTTGGAACTGCATGGTAAAGAGCTAAAAAAAACCTAAACAAAACAAACAAACAAACATCACTAAAACCAGCAATTACAAGAATGATAGTTTCAAGGAATAATTTTGTATGTCTAGATCAACTCCACCGCATATTAGAGGGAAATACTCTTTACCCACAGAGATTGAGTCAGACCTCTGTTTAGCATTACCTCAGATAATTTCAGGAGCTCCATATTTAACAAAATTCTTAAAGGATTCTTCCTGTGCCCCCTCCTCCCCTTCATGATACATAGTACAGAAGAGTATTTTGTACAGTTACAGCAATAAAACAATCCCGAATCTCTTATTATCAAAAGTCTGAATAAGTATATAACACTAGCAACTCTCAAATATTAAAATATTTTCCATGCTTGTGACATTTCACTGAAATTGTTTATTTTTAGACAGTCTTTACATTGACAAAATCCTTAAATGTAAAAACTGCTCTGCACAAAGTCTGGCACAACAGCTCTAAGATAGAAAGAGCTGCATTCAGCTTTATTAAGTGAGCCTATTTCACCTACCTTCTTGAAAACAACTTTTCAGCATAATTAGCTATTTAATTCCACATCAAAAAGAACAATCAACAAATTACTTTCAAGTTTTACTTTGCGAAAACTTATGCTTCTATATATATTGCAGTGATATTAGGAACTATATCCCTGTAGATTAATGACTAATGAAACACATGAACAATGGAATGTACGAAAAACATGAAAATACTCTCTAACAGATGTTTCTGTGCAACTTATTCTAATGTCAGAAAAAGAGAGCCTAATATTCTTTCTGCACAGCTAAGTTCCAAAATTTAGTTGTTATTTTTCCTTTAATTTTGAAAAGAATGAGTGCTAACTTGAGCTCCTGACATTTGATAATACAGAGTCTGTGCCTTTTATAACAATCTGCATGTGAATCACTTAAAAATATTCAGCTTCATTTAACCTGACAGCTCAATAATTTACATGTTGATTGTTCTCACTTTGGATACTTAGAATTTAACACCACCTCCATGGTCCTGCTTACATATTCTTACTTTAAAAAGCTTCACAGAATTTGCTGAGTTGGAAGGGACCCACAAGGATCATCGAGTCCTACCCTTAGCCCCACACAGGACCATCCCCAAGAGTCACACTCTCTGCCTGAGAGTATCATCCAAATGCTTCTTGAACCGTGTCAGGCTTGATGCTGTGACCACTTTGCTAGGGAGCCTGTTCCATCACCCAATTACCCTCTGGTTGAAGAGCCTTTTCCTAATATCCAGCCTCAACCTCCCCTGACTAAACTTCAGACCATTTCCTTGGGTCTTGTCACTGTTTGCTACAGAGAAGAGATCAGTGCCAGCCTCTCCTCTTCCCAAGGAAGTTATAACTGCAGTGAGGTCTCTCCTCAGTCTTCTCTTCTCCAGGCTGAACAGACCAAGTGACCTCAGCCGCTCCTCACACAGCTTCCCCTCAAGGCCCTTCATCATCTTCGTTGCCCTCCTTTGGACACTCTCTAATAGCTTAATATCTTTCTTATATTGTGGTGCCCAAAACTCCATACAATATTCAAGTTGAGGCCACCCCAGAGCAGAGCAGAGCGGGACAATCCCCTCCCTCGACCGGCTGGCGATGCTTTGCCTGATGCCCCCCAGGACAGGGTTGGCCCTCCTGGCTGCCAGGGCACTGCTGACTCAGATTCAACTTGCCGGTGACCAGGACCCCCAGGTCCCTTTCTGTGGCACTGCTTTCTGGCATCTCATTCCCCAGTCTGTACGTATAACCAGGCGTTGCCCCATCACAGGGGCAGAGTCCAGTACTTCCCTTGTTGAACTTCATATGGTTGGTGGTTGCCCAGCCCTCTAATTTGTCAAGGTCTCTCTACAGGGCCTCCCTGCCTTTGAGGGAGTCAACAGCTCCTCCTAGTTTTGTGTTCTCTGTAAACTTGCTTAGTATCCCTTCCAGTCCTGTGTCCAAATCATTTATGAAGATGTTGAAGAGCACAAGGCCCAAGAAGAAGTCCACTAATGACAGGTTGCCAGTCTGATGTTGCCCCATTCTCTATTACCCCTTGTGCTCGACCCGTGAGCCAATTGCTCACCCACCACATGATGTGTTTGTGCTGGACATTTTGTTCGGAAGGATAATGTAAGAGGCAGTAGTGAAAGCTTTACTGAAGTCCAAAAAGGTTACATCAACTGGTTCCCTTGATCAACTAGGTGGGTTACTGTATCATAGAAGGAAATCAGGTTTGACAAGCAGGACTTTATTCTCGTGAAGCCGTGCTGCCTGTGACCAATGACTGTATTGTCTTTCAGGTGTTTTTCAATAATTCCCAGAATAATCTTCTCCACAACTTTATCAGGCACTGAATTGAGACTGACAGGCCTGTAGTTCCCAGGGTCCTGCTTCTTGTTCTTCTTGAAATCTGGGACAACACTTGCTACCTCCCAGTCAGCTGGGACCTCTCCATCTCTCCAGCTCAAAAATGATTAAGAGAGATTTTGCAATGACAACAGCCAGCTCTTTGAGGATCCTTGGATGAATTCCATCTGGGTCCATGGATTTCTTGGGATCCAGCTGAAGCAGATCCCACACAACTTCAGGGTTGACTGGGAGTTGATCATTTTTGCAGTCATGGTCCTCCAGCTCAGGGCACTGATGCACCTTGATCCATGATCCATGTAGAAGACAGAGGCAAAGACATTGTTAAACACCTCTGCCTTGTCTCTGTCCCTGTTTATGAGGTGATCGTCCTCATCCTGTAGCAGGACAGTGATACTTCTTTACTGCCTATTATCATTAACACATTTGCAAAAACTCCTTTTGATATCCCCCCATTTCTGGCAGCTTCAACTCCAGATGAGTTTTGGCCACATGAATTTTCTCCCTACAGCAGCAAGCATCATATCTGAATCCTTCACACATCACCTGACCTTGCTTCCACTGGGCATACACCTTCCTTTTTTGTCTTATTCCAAGAGAAGATCGCTGTTTAGCCAAGCCTGCCTTCTTCCTTGCCTGCCGAATTTCCAGCATTTGGGGATTGCCTGATCCTGTGCTCTGAAGAAGTGATGTTTAAAAAGTGACCAGCACTGATGGACCCAAGAACCTGCAATAACATTTTGCAATGGGCCCATGCTTTCTAATTCCCTGAAAAGCCTGAAATCTGCTCTCCTTCTATCCCGCGTTGAGATTGTGTTGTCCCTTCCCCTCCTGTTAACAGAGATTTTAAACTCCTTCACGTCAGGGTTGTTGTGGCCAAGAGGCCACCAATCTCCACTTGGCTTATGAGATCCACCCTGTCGATAAGCAGCAAATCAACAAGAGCATCTTTCCAAGTTGACTCCCTTAGGACCTGTTCCATAAAGTTGTCATCCAGGTTTTTTAGGCATCTTCTGCCCTGGGTTGTACCAGCTGCGTGATGTTCCCAGTTAATTTCTGGCAAGTTGAAGTCCCCCATAAGGACAAGGGCAGTTGACTTGGAAGTGTCCCTTAGTTCCTCAAAGAATAATTCATCAGTGTCATCCTCCTGGTTGGGAGGTCTATAGCAGACTCCCATGATGACATTATTTGTTTGCCCCTTTGATTCTTACCCTGAGGTTCTCAAATGTGCCATTGCCAACTGTGAACTCCATACATAACATATTTTAGTCAAATCAGCAGAATCAGTTTTCAAGTACAATTAAATTTTAATAAAGTGATCACTTAATAGCAAGCATATTTTAATGAAGAGAATTCCCAAGCTTACCTTGGCTTGCAAAACATCACAAATTTTAAGATATAATATGTTCCTGCAAACTTTGTATCTATTTCCAAAAAAAACCAAACATTCTAGCTTGTGTAATAACTGATTTCCAGTATGTTGAGTTTGCTTTGGTGTCAGAGGACAACCTCTGAAAATCTTAATCACTGGATGTGAAATACTGAATTTTTTCATATCTTGTGTGTTTTCTGTACAATCTCTGTAACAGAGAAGAGTACACTTTTGCAAATCCCAGAAGTTCTTGGGCAACAGAGCTTCTGCATAGCTGAGACGTTTAAGATATCTGGGTTGGGTTAAGATATCTACCATAAACCTTGGAGTAATATATAGTCTGAAGACCCCTCAGGGGTAAGAAAGTGAACTGGAGAAACCAAAGATTTCAGTGACTTCTTAATTGTGATGGATGGAAGACCAGTGGTAGAGCTGCTGTGCAATTAAAGACACTGCATAAAATTGTATCATGATTTCTCTTTCTTTTTAAACTGACCAGGTTGCAACAATTCCATACCCATCTCTAGCCATAAAACCATTGTGGTCAGAGAAGATAATTGATTCCTTGGAGGAGAAAATCAGTGTCTGCTAGAAAAAAGGCTATGATTCTTTATCTAGATCCACATGAAACTGCTCTGATAAAATGCTTTTTAAGATCATGGATTTTTGGTTGTTTGGGGGGTTTATGCCTTTTTTTTTTCTTTTTTTTTTTTTTTTTTTTCCCACCAGCTCCTCCTGTATCCCTTATAGCTTTCAGAAAGCAGTTGCAGAATTCTAGAATTAGCACTTCCCCCCACTCCACCCAGAGACCACATTTTCACAGTTTTCTGCATATCAAGAAAGAAGAGAGAATAAATGCAAGTAAGAGAAAAACAAGATTCAAGACAAAGTAGCAAATTATAATACTTTTTTTTTTTTTGGTCATGCAAGGTTGGCATCTTTTGAGACAATTAAAAAACTTGAAATTTTGTATCTGAAATGAGCCAGTAATACAGAGCAGAAGTCTAATTTATCTACACTTATAATTTTCTTTTTCCTTAGAAGGACCATTTCAACACTAGAACTATGATGAGCAATACAACTCATTGGGGAATTTTTGTGAAGTAATTTAAAACTGAGATAGCAATTATTTATGAACATGTATCTCATTGCTCCTTGAATCACTTCTACTGGTATATAGTTACCTTTAGATTCCCACAACACTTCAAATGATATGGAAAAAAACCTCTACTCCCATGAGAGATAACACTAATATAAATAAAACACTATAAAATACCACTTAGTTTTCTCATCTAAATGTAGTTTTGAATTGTTCTGGAAAACATTTCTTATGTTTGAATATGCCACACTGCAAGACATGCTTCAAAGTATAGTGGAGTGAAATGATTGTTGAAAATTCTTGAATATGTCAAACAAAATTACAAAGGGATGCATTTATTTAATATTTTGTAATAAACATGAACATGGGAGTGCATAAGCACAGAATACAGATGATTCTTAAAGCTTAAGACTCAAGAAAGGAGTGTTTTCCTGATTTTAGAGGAATATGGTGCAATTCAGATTAATAATCTAGAATAGAATTTAATTTTTAAAAAATACTTGAAGTACAGCAAACATCTGGAAGAAATCTGTTGTATTTCTACTAACCTTCATAATACTTGTATTACAGTATAATAGGTGAAAAAAAAAAAGTCTTCCTCTTGTTACAGTCACAGGTATCTGATTTGGCAACTTGCCTTCTACTGAATAATACCCATATGTTCTATTATAGTTTCCTTAGGGTACTAGAGTCTCAGGCAGCCTGGACATCTGAAATGATTTTAAAGAAACTCAATTAAATTTTCAGTCACTATTTCGTTTCCAATCTGACTTTAAGGAAAACCTACATCCAGACAGTAGAAAAAAACCACTTCTGTAGTTTCTAAGTTTTGAGTAAACTAGAAGTCTACTACACAGAGGAAAAAGTAAATTTGTTGTTTTGGGGAATTAGCCTTTGTGCATATGTTCTGTAACAATCTAATTAAATCAAACATATTTAAATTCTGACATTTCTTGCATCGCAAATCTCTGAATTAATCCACTATACTTTACATAAGTCTGAATCTAGTGTTTTTGTAGCACCCAAAACTAGAAGTCTGAAAGCAGGGAAATTTGAGTCACAGTTGAAGCTATTTAAGCATGATTTTGCTGGTTGAGCTTCTATGATCATGTAAGCTGGTGCTGTAACTAGTACTGGACAGCACCAGCTAAAAGAATAAAAGAGAACAAGCCACAGTTAACGGGTGATAACCACCAACCAAAGTAGCTCCCCGTCAGATTCTACTATCACCTCGAGATGGTCATTATCTGTGTTCAGCACACCAACTGACCGGTAAGCTGGATGAAGCAAAGATAACTCCAGTGGATGTGTAACGGAACTTGTAAGAGTTAAAATACCAAATACTTGCACATTACTTTTCACTTTATCTGAAAGAGATAATTTAAACCTAAACTAAGTGAAGTTGGTTTGTTTGTTTTTCTTTTTTTTTTTTTTTCCCCCCAGTAAGCCTTTACATCTTTTAAACTGGATAATAAATCCCAAGTGAACATTTCAGTCAGCATAAAATCAGACAACTGTCAAAAGTGAAGCATTCACTCAACTATTTGCAAAAGAAAAACTAGGCTGCTTGCTAATCTTTTCCCTTCCCTGTAAACTGTACCATAGTATGAAATCACCATGTGACCAGGACCTCATATTTATGCTTCATATTTAACTTAGCTTATTATTCAAAGAACATAGAGTATATATATTTTTTAATTGCATCAGTGGAGCTTGGTTAAACTGGGACACTGAGGATGACATTCAGCTGTAAAGAAACCCTCTGTAAAGAAATCTTTCCAGCTAAATGTATTCATAAGCATTGAAACAGTTCACAGTGCCTCAATTATCAGCTTTTTACATTAATCCTCCATAGAACTCCATACACTTGGGCAAAAATCCTGCCCTTAGCAATATCATTGCCTCCACAGACCTTTTCCCCTCTGCCTGACAATTAGCTTTTCCCTCCATGAAGCTGAGGTAGCTTTGATTTCTTGGTAACTCCTGTTGTGTTGTATTGGGAGTTTGCTAGTTTTTCCACTGGGATAATATTTCTAAGTCATTTGGTATACAGAGACCTTCATCACCTCAGAAACAGCTTATTAGTCAACATAAAAATACTGAAAGCTCATGCATATAAAGTAGACAGCTGTATCATAAAAGCATATATTAGGCGTTGCATTGCCGATTTCTCATTTCCACAGACTGTGAGTTATGGGTAGGAACTGGGCTGACATGAATTCATTTATATGAAAAAAAAAAGTGGGAAACTTTGTCTATTTAACCCATTCTACAAGATTTAAGTTTCTAAATCACATACCAGAGGTCACACCAATTTTCATTTAGACAATTACCTAAAGACAATTTTATACAACATACTTTCACTTATGTCCTGGGTAAACATTGATGCAGTAATATGTAGTTGCAAAAGTTAAAGATTTGTGTCCCAAGGTTGCTAAAAGAAAAGGCAGCATATTCTGAATAGACTATCTTACAGTGAGTTCAGGCTAGTTTCCCATAGTTACAGTAAGTGGCACTGGCAGAAATCGTGGAAAAGAGAAATTACAACTTGATGTTCAGCTAAAACTGCTGTTCTTCTACATATATTTTAGAAGACTGTCAACATTCTGTAGCATAATATGTGTCTTAAGACACTTTTAATTTCTTAACTCTAAAAACAAAAGGCAAACAAAGAAGCAAAGAAGCATTTGTTTATGAGAGGTTATGAACATTAACAAATACTCTATTTTAAAGATAACCTAGTATCTAGTGTAAACCCTGCAGAAGTTTTCAACCATTATTAAACTAAACACATACCACTGTAGAGTAAGTCCCAACACAGCATTAACTGTTAGAGAAGGCAAATCGCCTGATATAAACTATCATCAGTATAAAAACATACAAATAATGAAAAAATATTCTAGAAATATTTTTTAGTGTGCTAAAAGCCTTTAGTTAATAAAAAGAAGAACAAGAAAAAAAACACTTCATGAATTAGCTCAGGTAAAACCGTAATGCTTCAGGAAAATAAAAGCCATACCTGGTTTATAATTTACATTCATATGTAGGTATTCCTATTAACTTTCATTGATATCTGCATGAACATGTTGATAAGCAGTGTGTTATGAGAAACTCCATTACTTGTGAACAAAGATCCAGTACCACTCACCAGCTTGGTAATGCAAGGTCATTCTCATTATCTTCTCCACACTTTATTCTCCCCTCTGTGGACCCAGTAATCACGAGGACTCTTTGAAATGCTGATGCAGCATTATACTGATTTATTTTGAAATATACTATATTTAATACTAATCATTGGAACCGCATACTGGATATTTGCTAAGGTTACTTTTAAAACTATTAGGCTACATACTGTGAACAAGGCAATCCCCCACACTTGAAAACTCCATAAGCAGTGCTTCTTGTTACTAAAAGTGGACAAATTTACAAATAGTTTTGACAAGTTAACCTACTGGACTAATTTTTTTAATAAATAAATAAATCTGCCAATAGTGGCTGCAGAGGATTATTTGCACTTCCTGGTGAAGTTAAGGATCCTCAGTGCAGATCAAGCAATGCCTCCCCAGGCAAAGCCTTGGTTTTGTACTTCCCATCTCATGCTTTGCACTACACAACATCAAGTCAGTTTTCTTTTACGATACCCTGATTTGATAAATTTCTCCATCCATTTGACACCCACTATTGGGATGCTTGAGGGAAAGCACTGTCAGATGATCTGAAGAGATCAAAACCTCATAATTTAACTCAACATTTTGCCTAATGGCTGAGCATTAGAAATGACAACTAACACACTATAGCATCATTCCCATAATTGCCACTCTATAACAAAGGGCTTACAGAAAGGAAGCAGCATTTTAAATGCATCTTTACTACAGCAATCTGAAATAATGTTTTTTTAATTTTTTTTTCCTGTGGTAATATTCATGTGCAGTGAATCAAAGGTCTGCCTTGCCCAGCAAATTATCCTCTCCCAATTTGGCCTCAAGTAGATATCAGAAAATATATATCATCCTTGCCTCAGTGCTTTCCCACCAGTCATTTTCATTTACAGCTTTTTCTGAGTTGGAAATTATTTTTGAGTTTGGATTTTTTTGTGTTAATTACCTCACAGTTCTTATGGCAAAGTTTCTTTTATGCTAATCAGGACATGATAATGGAAGCAGAAACTGATGTTAATTTCAAATTTTATAGTTAATATTATGAGTGCAATACATTTGTGTCCCATTCAATTTTGCAGCCAGTAGTGGCTTTTCTGGTACAACATGTAGCATTTCCCACAACAATGGCTTTTGAAAGTTCCCACTGTTCCACTTTGGAACAATTTATGTTCCAGCCCCCCTTTCAGTGGCAAGGCAAAGATAATGTTTTATGCTCAAGCAGAGTGAGTTCATTTGTAACAGCAAACTACTTTTAGGTATAAAGCTATGAGTAGGAACATTCAAAATATGGCTTTGTTGTTACTACTTACATACTTGATTTAGTGACCAGTGCTTTTTCCTCCTGCCACATCTCTACTAAAACTCTGTCACCAACCAAGATATTTTTATGTGCTGTGTATAAGCTCTGTAATAGCTTAATTCTATCTTATTTCAAGACAAAAAAAATAAGTCAATTATATTTCATTTCAGTCTATTTGACACAGATTTCCCTGTGATGGAATATCACATTTTCCTTAATTAGGAAAAGGTTCCCTTGTTTGCAGTGACTGACTGCTCAGCTTTAGTCAGGACCTAGACACACAGACTCCCTGAGGCATATCAAGACCTCAAGCCTGACCCCCTCATCTCTTATATGACCAGAAGGGCAGCTGTAATAACCAAACAACATTTGTTCCTATCTAAGGGGCTAGAACCTAGCTCAAGTCATATGCAGAAATCCAGCTGCACGACTAGTTCAACATGTATATTCATGAGAATGTTAAAAGATACAGAAGTGCTTACATGGTGGACCACCTAACTTTCAGTCAAATGAAAAGCGGAAAAAGTCTTACAAAAGAACAAGCCGCAAGAGCGATTAATCTCACTCCCTGTTTCTTTGAAAGAAGTTCTGTTTCGAAGCAAAGAAATAAAAAGAGTGCAGCAAATTAGAGTTTATGGGTTGACAGATCTGATTCAGTCTTCAGGCCAAAGACAGTCACTATGTAGTCTAGAATAGACGACATACAAGAATGCATGTTCTGACTGATCTGTAAAAAGGCACTCTTAGTAAACAGGAAGATATTACCTTGCTTTCAACAGATATCACGTGCCACATATATATCTATATACATACACACAAGTATGTTTTATACATGCCAGATACAGTCCTCAATGTTTAGTTTACCTTTGCTAAAGTTAACTGAACAAAAAAGAATAGAATCAGTTAAAAATTTTATTTGCATTAGAACAATTTCGTTATCCTAAAACTGCTAACACTTTATTCTCAAACAAGAATATAAGCCTCTTTTCATAATATTCAACACTCACTATCCCATTAAAGTTGCAGCAAATGAGCAACATTTTGAAGGAAACTATACCAGTGGCTAAAATAATCAAGTTATACATGAAAGTGGTAAAACAGAGGAGAATAAGAAAAGATATAACTACAATTCTGATATTTAGACCAACTGATCATCTAAGAGTATCTTTTATGCTTTCACTTCCTTTGATCTGCCAGAAAGATTTTTGTTTGTTCTTCCAGTTTAATGTGTTTTATACTAGTTGAAGGGCTTTTACTTATGACTCTAATTTGTGGAAGTAACCCTTGAAAGCATGTTTCCCAGACATCATCACTTTGATTTGATGCTAACAATGTTTCTTTATGCAAAAAAAGCTAAACTCACCAAATCCAAAAGCATCAGAGCACTTATTTCAAAGCTCAGTTGGTTGAATAGCATGAAAGATGCTTTTTCCGTTACTGCTTTACAAAAGTATTATCTATGTAACTTGGAGTACACCAATTATTTAACATATGAAAGTAAAATAAAAGTGATGTCTCAAAAATTACTTAATATAACATATTTTAGGACATTTTTATTTAAATATTGCAGCATTCCAATTAAGGACATTGGTTTCTGCACTCTGGGCCTACCTGTATCAACAGGCTTTTGAACTGTACAAGCACAATAGATAGGTCACTCTGTAAGACAAGGGGAAAAGGCACTCTGAAAACAGCTAATGGATTATTCCTTTTCCTAATAATTTAGAGATGCAATGTCAAGGTAAAAGCACATTCATGTCAACACCTGAATGTTACCTCTCATCAGTAGAGCAATTCTCAAAAGGCCTCTTTAAACAAATGTGTTAGAATAGCTGAGCGTTCAGGATAAACTGCTCATGGCCTTCTAGATGTACTCAGAATTGGTGAAAGAAGTGGACAGAACGGCTTCACTATCTATTATTTTCATCTATAGACATTAGAATATATTCCTGAAAACTCACCCAAAATAATAATGCATAATAGGGTATAGTTTTTTAATTAATTCTTTACTAGCAGTGAAATAAGCACATTTCAGTATTATATTTAGGAAAGCAATGCAATCCTCCATTTTTATTCAAGTGAGAGAACTATAAGTGAGTAAGCATAAAACATATCTTCCTGTACAAGATCAAATACTGCCTTTTAAGCAACTCCTGTGAACATTTAAAATTCATCTCCCTCTGAGTCAGAACAAAATATCAGCTTTACATCTAGTTGATATTTTCTTCTTTGATATTTCTTCACTGCTTAGTTAAGAAGCAAATGATATGTATTGGCTCTATAATATCATAGCATGTGGAGACAAACGGATTACCCAGTTAAAAATAAAAGTTAATATCAAGGAAAAAAAAAAACCAAACCAAACCAAACCACTTTACCAGAAAGCTCTAAAATGAAGGCCCAATTCTTCCTACTGATTTCTCTACAAATTAAATCCCAGGGTTTTTTTGGAAAAGACTCAACTGTGGCCCCCCCCCCAAGTCTCATTTCAACTGCATAAACTAAACAAAACCCAAAAAACCCCAAACCTAGGCCCCCTTGGCATATTTCAAGAAATAGTATCATGTGATGCAGTGCAAACATTTTTCCCCACAGAGACTAAACTACCATCAGGAACAGTTTAAACAATTTTGTGATGGTCAGAAGAGATGCACTTTGCATTTATGTCAATATTTATACAGAATCCTTCAGAAGTACTCTGCTTCTTTCAAGTATAAGAGACCACTAGCAATAAATAAAATAGCTCTAAAAAAAGATGAATCCTATAAAAAGAAATTGACCTGGGAAAGGTTATAAAATGTTTTCTAAAATGCTGCATCCTGCCGCAGCCCAAGATTTTCATGTTGCAAATTAAAGCTGATTCCCCCTCCACCAAGATCAGCAACACTTCTTTGACTTAAAAGAATAGTGAACAAATGATTCAACATCTGTGTCAACTTATATGTACACCAAAATTGCTGCAGTAAATTGATTTAAGAATACTCAGTACATCTTTATTAAAAGATTTCATTAGATCACAATCCACTGTACCACAACTTGTAGTGCTAGAAGATTAATATAATTCTTCTTGATAACTCGCAGGTAGAAATTAATTTAGGAAAAGAGGTAGGGACTTCATATTAAGTTCAAAAACAAATAACCAAAACTAGTCTTAATAGTACAGTTTTGTAACTACACTGATTGTTACAGACCCCTCCAAACACTACAGTGCTTTCTCTTCTGATCTCCATCAGACATTGCCCCAAGCTATGATATCCTGAGGTCAGAAAAGCATCACACTCTGCTTCTGAGTGCAAGACTGCCTGACTTCCTCCAACAATCGTTATTCAATATCTAATGAAAACTGAAGGCAAACTGGAAGGTAATAAAAGAGATAAAATTCCTAAATCAATCCCTTGGTAATAAACACAGCAACTGATATCAATTCACTTTTATATTCAACTATACAACAGGTATGTGTTTAAAATTCATTTGCAAAGGATGTAAAGCCTTAATATGCAAAGCAATTTCACATTGTGTTGTTTTGCATGAAGACTCTTAAAAGCTATTAAGAAGAGTAGTGTCTTTATGAAAGACAATGAAGTCTTCTTAAAATTATTGTTGATTGATGCATACAGCCAGTGTTATTTTTAACCCTGGCTGCAAAACCCTAAAGCAATAACCTAGAAATAGCCTATTATGAACCCCTTTTGTACCTTCATTCAGTCTTTCACAACACTGATTCATTGTCCGTCTAACATACTATTTTCTGGTTTTCTTTTTTCCTGAAATTCATTAAAATATAATAAAACTTCATGTAAAAGTAAAGCAAGTCTTCCCCTTTAATTTTTAGTAATTTTATTAACTTCAAAAAATATAGTTTCATAGACACACATTTATGAAATTCAATGAAAACACTGGGAATTACAGCCAAGTGAAATAGAGGCCTTTACTCCAATTTGGTTTTCCTTTTATGAAAGATAGCTAAATATTCTGAGCAAGAACCATCTGATTCACTGAGATCATTTCAGCATTGGCTATAGTCAGTAGTCATAATGGATTCCCACAACACATTTTAGGTAAACATCAAAGACTTAAAAAAAGAGAAACTTCATTAAAAAAAACCCACTTACCGTTACTTCTTTGATGTAGAATCTATATTCTCAATGAAAGCATGAAGTTATAGTTCAAAGTTATTGCCTGTTAAGAATTCAAAACAACATAAATATATTAATTTAATATATAATAAACTTTGAATTGCAAATGCTGATAAGAATCTCCTCATAAGATAAATAAGAAATGTACCCACAATAAGGTCTATGTTTCTTTCTTATTTCCCCTCTCCCCAATAAATTAAGAATTCCAAATGCAAGGCAAGTGAAAATTATGTGTTTATAGAGACACTGTCAAAGAAAGAAATAAAAAATGCTGCCTTGGGACTATAGGAAAAAAAATCAGAACGCACACAAACAAAAACCTAATGGAATGAAAAATAAACTCTTTCTCATTTTAATCCTCCAGCAATAGACACAAATTACTATAATGAGGATTCATTCTTTTCTAACTGGCAAAGTAAAATTCCAAGATTAGGATCAGATAATAAAGATATGCATTGGATAAAATTTGGTTGACTTTTTAATATATTGAAACTAAGATAATGGTATCTCCAGTTTATCACTTATTCCATGGGACTTATCAAATATCTCACATCTGAGAAAAATGCAAATCTGATCACATTGCCAATACCAATTATCTTATATCTACAGCCAGTGATTAAATAGCATTAAAATAGTTTCTTTTACATTAGTATATTCTAATTTGGATATAAAAAGAGGTTTTGTTAGAGCTGAAAGAAATAAAGAGAAAACACAATCAATAAGCATCTTTTTGGTATGTCTTGCTTAATCTTATAGGTAATCCTACTTGTATTTTTCCTTTGTTATATAGAAATACCAATTCCTAGTAAATGAAATAAACAACATCAACTGTATTACATATTGACAAAGTCAGGCCTTTAGGATCCATGAAAGTAGTTAAGCCCACAGATAACTTCTAATTTAGAAAATGTCTCTGAATTCTTAATGGGACTCCTTCAATGCTACAGTAGAAGGAATAAAACATGTCCTTAGCTGTTGAGATCCTACAGTTGTAAAAGCAATATAAGGAAAGATAAAAGTTGTCACTCTGGACTACAATGATCTTTCAAAGTAAATATGTATTTGCACCCATGAAAACATCTTAGTTACAAGCACTGCACCATTTCCTCCCCTCCTCCATATGCAAGATCTATGATTCCTTAAGTAGAATTATGTTTTATTTTAAACTCTACCAGCATGTTACACACTTCATATAACACGAAAACTGAGATTTAATACAAAGGTGAGACACAGACAACCTGCAACAGAAACACCTTATTTGCAGGTTTATCAAGAAGATGATTAAGATGTAATGAAACAGTTCTATCTGGCCTCCAAATCAGAATGGTGAAAAAGTAAATTATACCAGGAGAGCTTTGCATAAAACAGTGCAACCACGTTTACAGCAGCAGAAACTTGGGTGAGTGTTTGGAAAGCTCCATGATTAGAATAAATAGAAGTCATAAGTTGCTCAGCATATTATGAGAAAATGGTCTTCTAAAACACAGGAGATGTGAAGTCATTTTTTTCTTCTTTGTACAAGTTGAAAAAACACATAATATGCAACATTTCACATCACACAGTGTTTTTTTTCCCAGTATTACTCAGTAGTATTCATTCATATCATGCAACTTAGACAAATTAAAGATCACTCTTTCCATATTTGCCAGCTCGTGAAAATAGGAGATGTTCTGGTACAGGATGATAAGTCTGAATGTAAGATAAACAGTCTCTATCTCTACAGTTTATTGGTTCTGTTAGCTTTTAATATTCTCATTTAACAGAATTAACCATTGTTGTGTATCAAAACCCAGATTTAACTAAATGTATGAATCAAGGATAGACTTGGTTCTTTATATTGCCAATACCTGCAACAGAATTCTTCAGTTTCTCTCATCTCCCACTTCCACCACTAAAGATACTAATTAAAATGTATATAAATATATGAGTCTTTACTAACAAAATGAGAAAAATAAAACTTAGACACTGGGCATGATCCACTGGTAAAATAATGTTTTCAATTGCTAGTAAAATTGTTAGTTTCCTTAAACTATTTATTCCAAAGAAATGCTTTCTGCTTGAATAGGAGCAGTATGACATCAAAACTGTGCTTATCAGAGGTTAAAACAGATGTTTGAAAATTAAACATTTTGCAGTACTAGTAAATGTCAGTTTATGGCAGTGAACAGGAATGTTAATAAGATACCTTGCAAAGATGCTTATTCCAGAAAAAGATGCTTGACATTAATCTCAAAACTCAAGTCTTTAAGATCTGCAGCAGGCATGAGAGCAATCTTTTACTATATTGATTAAGCAAAACCACTGCTTAAGCTTTCCTTGTTTATCTGTTTCAGTAAAATTCTGGGCCAGTGTATGTAATTACATTGCTTTTTGGACTGCATTACAGGCTACAACTGTGACACTCAGATAGCTACTTTCTTCTACCAAAAGAAAAATCTAAAAGAACTCACAGCCAATAATTTCATAAACTATATACAATACAACATACTTTAAAAGCATTCAAGGGGCATTCACATGTGACTGTCTCCATGTGGAAAAAGGGCCTGATTACATAATATACATGGTTAAAGTAGGATTAGGGAAGTAGAATGTGCCATACTGATTTAGTCCCTCACACTCTAATAGAAGTAGACAATCTTAAAAGTAATACTCAAAATTACACACAAGGACTAGAAGACCATCACCTGTGAGTGGCATTAAATCAAGATTTTCTCAAAGGTGAGCTTGAATTCAGTCTCAGTATTAGGAGGACTTCATGAGTGAGTTACTAAAGGCACTCAGTTCAGATAATCACATAGGCTATTTTGTCATTACTTAACACACCTCTGCCAAATAGTGACAGTTCCGTGTAAAGCTCTAAAAAGAAAGCTCCTAATCCCACTACTCTAAGCCTGTAATTCCATGTTTAAACTTAGTGAAATTATTAATAATAGCACACTTCCAGTTTGTCTTTCACCTCCCAAACCCTCTGCTGGAACAGCAACTACTGCCCACTCTTTTGCTTTAGTTTCTGAAAGGCGTAGAAGTTCTACTTTGCTCTCTGTAGCTGTCACAGGCCATTTGTCTGCAGCTCTGAAAACAAATATAAAAACCAGACATCAACTGCTCCGAGGCCATATCTGATTTCCTGTTTTTCCCCTCACAGAGAAAATTTAGTTCTACACCAAGGGCAATATTAATTCAAGTGAACATTTTAAAGACAATCCTAACACTACTGATAAGGGGCATAAATTCAATCCTACATGTAGGTGAGTGAACTAATCATTAAGCAATCAGGGGAACAAAACTAAGCTTAGATACAATAAAATGTAATAAACACAAGGATCTATACATAGATTTTGGAATTGCAGATAAAATTAATTTTTTACATTACATATAAGGGCTTATATAGTGGTACATATAATTTATATAATCTCAAAATACACTGAAGTCTAAAAATAACTAAATCACTCATGAAAGTTAAGTTTTCTAAGCTACTACGTTTAAAAGATATCGTAAATATTGTATTTTTTCTTGCCCCTTTTAGAAAAAAAAAAAAAAGACACACAGAATGGTAAACTCATCAAAAAGTTTGTTGCTAGGCCAAGTATATCTGAACAAAATCTGTTAAAGAAGAAATGCTCTATTTACCTCATCATTTGAAATATTTTGCTTAAATTTTATAGATTTTTCTGTTTAGAGAAAGAAGATAGTCATCAGCACATTCTGTTCCTTAGGTGTTTTTTTGTTTGTTTGTTTGTTTTGGTTTTTTATTTGTTTCTTTTTGTTTTTAATAAAATAAGTAGATGTGGATGGGTGATTCTTTTTCAGCCAGCTGGAAGGCAAGTTAAAACCATAACCAAAAAAACATATACTCAGTTTGCATGGAAAACGTTAAGAACAAAATCAAATATTTATCTTCAGAGTAAGAATTTGCTCTTTTTTATTCCAAATAAAAAAATCTACTGTGGACACACCTCACAGTGCAAGAAATCTGTAACTTGCTATAACTCACGGCAGACATAAGAACTACGAAAAAAAAAAAAAACAACCCAAAATACCCACAAAGGTGCATTTCCAGAGACTGAAAATAAGGTACCATCAATTAGAAAGGCAAACCAAACCACAACAAATTACAGGTCAAGCTGTAAGAATTTACTTCCAATTTTACTATCCATATCCTCCAAAATAATTGCTTTCCACAACTAATGAAAATTGAATCTGTGCAACAGAAACCTGTGTGACCATTGGAGGTCTGCTTGCTTTGAGAAAAGGAGTTGGAGATCAGGTATTCCAAAGCAATTAAGTATTAGCATATCCAGTCAGTAACAAGCTACATTTTATTCTTCTTGAACCTTAGTATGACCAAATTGCTCACATGCTCCCATAATGTGGAATGCAGAGTGCAACGTGAGACCTGCAAGGTGCTGGTGGAGATGCAGCAAGTAGCTATTTACTGGCCAGCCAAACAGAGATGATGCATTGCTCCAGTAGAGAGATGCACACATTTGTAAGAGACTGAAGCAATGTTTACTTTAATTAAACAGCCAGAGTATTTCCAGGACAGAAGACAATATAAAGGGAGAAGTTAAAGTGAAAAAACTGAACCTGCCTATGAGATTTGGGCACGTTGAAGAGGGGAATTCTTTGAAACCCCTCACTGGCCCTTGCTCACAAGCTAAGGCAGGATTCCTGGAGATGAGGGACATTCAATGGAACTTCATCTTGACTATACCAAAACTATTTATTGATTTTTACATTTTACATGCCTTGTAACTAATCTGGTCATTTGAAATCTGATTAAAAAGTACTCTCATTTTATTTTTAACAGGCCTAGGATTGAACTAATCCCACAACATCCACATGAACAGCAAGACTTTTCTCACCCAGAGAAGCTGTAAATCTTCCGATTAGAGCAAGTGAGCACACTTAGAAGCACCGCACCTGCCAAGTACACCTTCCACTTTAGCTCGAATGTAGTAGTGCTACACAGGCCCTCGTTTCAGCTTCGTGTGCTAGGTAGAGCTGGCCCAAGAGGAGCTGGAGAGGTGAGAAGTTTCTGCCAGTGACTGGTAATTACAAAGGGCTGACAGGGTTCAAGATGCCAAAGCACACAGAGCATTCTGTTCTGACAGGCTTGAAACACATGAAAAATAAGCTTTAAAAGAAAAGAGTTAACCACAGAATAATCATTCCTTCCTTCATGTCTGCTACCAGTAGGAGCTTACTGCACGCAGCTTGCTAGCCCACTACCTTTTGACCAACAACCTATTTAAAACATATCCAATCTTTAACTTGTGGATATAAAAGCATACACACAAAATCATACAGAATAAGCATAAGCAATTCAAAGGTGTTAATCAGTGGTTTATTAATTCACTTTAAGTCTGAAGCAGCATTTAATACTGTGAGATCCCTTTCTATCACAACCCTATGATCATAGTTAAGAACAAAAGTAGAAAAAATACTGCTTTCAGGAACATTTAAGGATGAACTATATCTAAAAAGCAGTAATAAAAGCACATAAGAGTCATCAAAGAAGTTCTATAGAAATCAAGTTTTTATACAGTGAATTATAAAGAGGTGAAACTTCTTTTATTATGCATAGGCAATTTATCACATTTATATGAGCAATAGTACGTCCCTACGTGATAGGACACTGAAAGGAAAACTTCACTGTATTTCTGATTCAATACAAGCCCCACTTGTGCTTCAATCACATTTTACATCTACTTATTTAATACAGTCCCTCAGTCACAGTTCACTCACAATAGCTCAGAGAGCTCAGAGACTGCAAGACTCTGAAATGACCGGGTAAACACTTCTTATACATTTCTGAAGATATGCACACTGGTAAACAGGAGCAACTAAAACTGAATAAACAGAACCAAGAAAATTGGACAGAAAATCATAATTTTTTAAGCCAAACATTTTCTAACAAAGGGCTTGGAACCACAAGCACATCCTCAATACAACACAGCATAGTGCAGAAAAGTGCATCTCCTGGTGGTTATTAACTCCCAAGTCATATATTAGCATAAAAATCAAAGTATAGATCTGCACCTGACCTAACAAATCCTACACTTCAGGAACGAGGCTTATATTACTGCTTTCCCATCACATCACTAAGGCAGCTAGCTGTTTTATCATTGTGCAATATAATCATATCATGCTGCACTGCACAGAATCATCAAGGTACAGGAACTCCGACCAGGAACAGCACACATACCCACAGTACCTTTCACTGAGTGGCATCAATATATCTTTACCCTGTGCTGGGGTAGGGTTTTTTTTTGTTGTTGTTTTAAGGTTTTTTTTTTTTGGTTGGTTGGTTGGGGTTTTTTGGGGGGAGGAGGGGGATGGTTTGTCTTTTTATTTGCTTGTTTTTTATAACCTGGTATAAATAAAATCTTAAAGTCACCTGTACCAGTCAACATATCATAATATACCGCAGCACATGGCACCTCCTTACTTTTTTTACTCCCTCCCCTAAACCATATCTACTGTGTATTCATCTGCTGTTGAGAGTACATGAACTACAGTCAGGAACAAGTTCAATGCTTATTTTTCCTGGGGTTTAAGGTTTTAGCCAGTATCCCTTTCCAATAGGGAAAATGAGAGTCTTCAGAGGACAACAAGACCTCAACGATCGTAAATGAAAAGAACTTATTCAGTCCTAAAGTAAGGAACCATTACAGTGCCTGTGGTGGGTTGACCCTGGCTGGATGCCAGGTGCCCACCAAAGCAGTTCTATCACTTTTCAGCTGAACAGGGGAAAGAAAACAGAATGAAAGTCTCACAGGTTGCTCTCACACATTCTCACTTCTCTCTTGGCAGATGGATGTTGGAGCTGGCTCCATCAGACACAGGGGAAGCTTCTGGCAGCTTCTCACAGTAGCCACACATGTAGCCCTGCCCCCTCCCACCACTTTTGTTTTTTAAAAAAACACAACTCACCATTTCTTTAAAATAAAAGTTTTCAAGTATTGATGATTAAATAATACTTCTGAAAAAAATGTTTCTTCTGTATAAGTTAGAGATCATGTCATTTAAAAAACAGGGTTACAAGAAGCAGTGTTATGATTAGCAATAATTAGTGGAAAACAGGAATGAGAAGAAGAAAATTCACCCTTTAAAACCATCAAAAATGAAAGTATAAAGAAATTTCTCTTTCACTTCTCATGTATCTGACATTTAAAAAAGTGTCCCTATGCCTTTGGAAAGTTGATTCTTTTTTTCTTTTTAAAGAGAGTCTGAAAGAGGGTTTCTTAGAAGAAAGGACTAATTAGTGTGACCCAGCTTTCTATGGCTGCCAGTTGCTTTTAATAACTTCCAAAGTCATAGGCATGACTACAAACTGGTATTTAATTTTGTTATTTAAGTTGCCTTTTAAAAAATCCAATTTACAGTTAGCTTTCTCATTCACACTGTCTCAGGTTTTTCCCATACTTCAGCCACCATTTGTTGGCTGAGTGGCTCTTACCAGACTGAGACCTCAGCATATTCTGAAATTTCCTTATAAGCATCTGCAGATGGGAATCCTACCCGCCAAAATCACCACTTCATGTTAAAAATACTAGCTTTCACAGATATTTCTTTGTTTAGGCTTGACTATATTGTCAACAGTCTATAACATTTAATTCATAGGTTAATTTCAAGTGAATCACAGGAGAAAATATGGTTTGGTAATTTGTTTCAGCAAGTAAAACTGGTTTGCTAGTAATTAGAGAAAAAAATCTTTAAAAGGGAACTGGCAAAGTATTTCATTATTTTTCTTCTCACCTTAACAAACTCTCATTGAGAGATATGTATTAAGAACAGAATGAGATAAGACAACAAGATGAGATGTGGGAAAACAGGACTAGAAAAAAAAATCACACAGAGGGAATTGGAAGGAAAGGCAGAATCTGAAATGAAGAGTAATAAGATAATGCACTCAAGAAGGAAAACATCGAAAAGTATGAAAAATTAAACAATATAGAGTAATGAAAGAGGTAAAGAACATGAGAAGACATGGACCAGATTAGATTTCAGCTGCAAAGAAGGGTGAAATGTTACAGGGCACAGCTTAATGCAGTGCAAGAAAAAAAGAAGGCATACTAAGAATAGTAGCTGAAGAATCAAGCTAGAGCAGCAAGGCTCCTCATGCTTCATTTACTTGTAAAGGCTCAGAGCTTGCTACTTTGGGAGAAAGGTTCCATAGAGCTGGCCAGCCAGGGAAGGACTCCTGTAGCATCACTCATTCACCGCTATGTTTATTATTTCAAGAATACTGCACAGAGTAGCCCAGCATAAGTTGCAGAAACATGGTCTTTAGCTTCTCCAACTGATTTGGCAGCACATCTGCCTCTGGTAGTTCTCATTTTGCTGTTCCCAAAACATTTCCTAGTTCAACAGAACAGACTTGCAAATAGTTCGTACAATGTAGCAGAAAGCAGGACAACTGAATAGCATCTTACCTTCCTCCCTACACTAACTTCCTCTCTTTGCCATGCCCACCATTTTGTTGTAAAACTTCTATGATATTCTTCACATGTAACAGATCCAAGAGGCTGTTCAGACTGCTTCTGGCCTGAGCCATTTGTACTTGGCATGCCTCACTTTCTAGCATACTTTCTGTTAAGACCTGCAGTATGGAAAAGTAACACCTTCCCTCTGCCAGGACTAGTGGAGGGAGATAAGGTAAAATGAGAGAGGATGCAAACCTTCCTCTAATATTCTCCAGGATTTGATTACCTACTTTAACAAAACAAAAGATAAGCTAACTTACTTCAGTTAACTTGTGACAGCAACAGCTCCTGTTTTCAAGGAATTTGGTTTATCAGTCAGGCCTGTACTTACTTAGATCCAGAATCATCCAGGTTCTCTTTGGTCTTCTGGCCCACACATGGGAAATACCCTGCTGCTCACATCTTCTGCTTGGCCACAAGGTGTAGAGCTCAAGTGCCTTTTGCAGATTTCACAAGAGGAGCATCTAGGCTCATTAAGGTGTGTTTTTTTCCCCTGGTCACAAACACCTGCTCTTACAATTCTTTAATTTGGAGAATATGGTGCATATTTCTTCCAATTCTTTTTCTAAATTTCTCTTTTTTATCTTCTCTGCTAATTCATATTCTTCTCCATTTTGCAGCCATCTCCACAAATCACTGATGATCTGCAACTATGTCACCTGCTTGTTTTCCTATGCTAGTACTTTGATTAATTTGCTTTCAGAATATATTAGATCTCATCTAAAAGAAAGAAACCCATACTCTCCACAGTAGCTCAAACTTTCTCTTCCAGCTAAAAAACGCACCAAACCTCAGAACTAATAAGCTACCCTCGGTTCAAGTGGTTGGTTATCTCTCGAGGAGTACTGGGAAGTGCTCTTCCCAGGTGGGCTCAGTCAGCACTGATTGACATCTGCTGCTTGCTCTCTCTTGCATTTGCTCTAAACTTACCATCTCGACCCTTAATGACACACACCTGCCTGGCCCACCCTTCCCATCGCTGAAATGCCCTTAACACCTGTTCAGGTACTACCCTTCAGAGATTTTTATGCACCTAAAAAAAAATGCACCCCACAATTAAATTAAAGTGAGACTTTATGCCAGATTTTCTTTGCAAGGGCTTAATATAGAAAAGATGTTGTTGGTATTATAATAAGCATTTTAATATTGTGAGCCTATTTTCTGTAACAGAGTAACAGTTTTCTTAATATACTGGGAAAGGTACTGTTAGTGGGATCAGCTGCAGAGTGCAGCCAGCAGAAGCAGCTGCAGAGATTGCTTCTGCCATTACCAGGATATTATTAGACAATGTTTTTCACTCTGATGTACTACTGACTGTAAATCTTGAACAGTTATTCAGAAGAGCCTTTTTGTCCAAACCTCCACTTTTTTGTCCTCTTTTTCTGCCCACACCTTTTTCTTCTAACATATTTTAATTACTTTCTAAATTCTCTTCTCATCAGGCTTTATCTACTTGTTAGGTTTTTTTCTGCAGAAATAATTGAAAATAAAACTATTTATAAAATAAAAAAGCAACCCAAAAAATGGTATATTTAAATAATCACTTCATGATTCTTTTAGTTTTAGCAACCCGTTTTTCATCTGGGTATTTATACTGTCAAGTTCTTTTATGTTGTTTTATAGCAGGCTGGAGTCCTGATCTTCACTGGAGTGCAATAGCAGCAGAACTATAATAACAAATAGTTATGTGCAATTGCTTTTCTGCATTTATTTAACACAATTATTACCAGAGTAATAACATTAATGTCTATCTCCAGATGCTTTGCTGAGAAAATGGAAGCAATAATGTGAAGCATGGCTTACAGTTAAACAAAGTGAAAATTTATTGTTGGGAAAAAGTTAGAGTAATGACAGGGAAAGTTGCAGCATAGCTCATCACATTAATTTCTTTTACTCTGGACACAGGAAGGTTGTGGTTTCAGACATTACTGGAGTTATCAGTAGGGGAATTAGGAGAAGCTTGATGCATAGACAGCACTAAGGAAGTCCATTCAGTAACATGGAAAGCTTCTTAGGATGATGCTTATGATGTAAGCTTTGAGTTGGTTTAGATTAATCATGCACTTAAACTCCCTCCAAGAATACATATTGTTTCATCTAAACATACTATACTCTTGTAAATTAAAGGAACAGACTGACCTCTATTCCTATTTTCCCAAAATAAAACTCTATTTTGCAAACAGTTGAAACCTTTAAAATTTTAACTACCTTTTTTTTAACTATTAGGAAAACAAAGAATACAAAAAAAAAGACAAAAAAATGCTGAGGCTTTGCTTCCCTGTCAATGCATTTTATGCAGGTGTGTTTAACTTTCCTTTTTCTGACTTATTCAGAGAAAGTAGATTCCTACTTTTTTCTCTCTCAGAGCTTCAAAATAAAATGAAAAATATTTTCTACAAATTGCTTGAGTTCAGAATATATTCAAGCTTTAATCTTCATGAAAAGAACTATAATTGCAAATGTCAGTATAATACAAAAATCAGTTCAAGTGGTTTTACATTTTGTAAAGCAGTTGTCTTACTGATCAAATAGTTCGGACTACTCATGGGAAGCTTTCTGCCTTTGTAGGTAACATTGACAGCGAGGAACGACATGTGTAAAATATATGCTGAAAATATTCAAAATTAACATGGAAATATGTTTAAACAGAAAAAAAATGAGGAAAAGACAATTCTAAGTCTCTCTAGATACATGATGCTGCTACTAGTTCTGCATTTCCCTCATTTTGTGACCTCAGCTTTTGTATCTGCATGCTGCATCAACAGACTACTAGACAGAGGTTTAAACTGGTTATCACTTAATCTACTCTTATTCTTTTGATGATATCCAGTTCTGCCTACTTGACTACATAATGCATTTCCTAGGAAATTAATCTTATCTAATGTGCTAATATTCCTTTACAATCAGAAAATTCAATGTAGATTGCTCTTTCAGTCAGATTTAATTAAAAAAAAAATCTCTGTGTATGTTTTCTAAAGTAGTTTATGTGAATATTTCCTAATACAATTTCCAAGGAATATTCCTTTATGTTACATGAGATGCAATATTGCCTCTTACGTACTCTGACCATCAGTAGAGAATAAGGGTAAGGTCTATAGCATTTATGTTTTTGCAGATCTGTAGTGTTTTCTAGGATTTTTTTAGTTTCTATATACACTATTCCTGAAAGATTTAATTAAAAATCTCTATGATTGTCAAATTCCATGAATTTACCTTTGAAATTAAACACTGTTAGTGAAATGGTTCAAAGATGTTTCCATTCAATGAATAAAGAATATTGACAATTATATTTAATCCTTGAGATAAGATTAGTGACTGCAACCACAGTACCATAAGTTCCTACATCCGCCACAAAAATCTACCCTTACAGTGAATGTCAGTGCAAATGAATAGAAGTTTACAGGCTGAATAAATGCCAAGCTGTTAATATGCATTCAGAGTTGTGATACTTTTCTGAGATTGAATAGACTTTTCAAAATGGCTCAGTTGTATACTGCAGCCATTAATACCCACTATGCAATCACATTCTGATCAGACATGAAATAATACAAGTTGAGGACTTTGCTTACAAAGAAAAATGAAGAATCAGTTCTAGGGACTTTGCTGTTATTGTATGGAAATACTCTCTATTTGCATTCTTACTGATTTCTCTCCCACATAAAAAAAAGTAATAATTTTATTCTTAAAAAACCAGTAGTTTATGTATTAGAGAAAGGCTGAAAAAAGAGAAAATGAAAAAAAACATTTGGGTAAGCAAGTGAACAATTAATGAAGTAATTACTGTAATGAGAAAATTTCAACACATACACAGTTATAGTAAATAAAAACAGGCCAAAGATGTTAGTTCTAACACCTGAACTTTAGGAAAGTACTTTGCAATTTTTTCCCATTTAACATGATTTGAAATTATATTGTATGCTTTAGAGGTGCTTTGGAGGTAATCAGTGAAGTAAATAATGCAAAGGTAATTTTCCTAAATGTTGTATTTGCATTTATCCAAAGCATAAATAATTATTTTTAAATTCTGCAAATTAAAACTGCCTTTGACAAAATTATATAAGCTTTTATGTCAAAGTCTTTTTTTCACTCAGAAGAATTTTTATCTTAAACTAAGAATTCCTTTTGCTCTGTCGTTTTTTCCTATCATATTTGCTCTTCTCTAATTTCTGCAGAAATATTTGCAAATCTTGAGAGAAAAGGATAAATGATTATTGCCACTGTCTTTTACTAAGAAAAAAACCCTTATATATTAATTTTTTAAGTATTATTTTATATAAGAAAATATTTAAACAATACATATTATAGTCTCTATCTTTTGGTGTAAATTATTTGGAGTAATGCTAACTGAGTGTTCCTGTGCATGAATTCCTCCTCTAAACCAGATGGCACTATTTTACTTCACACTCATAACCTTTTGAATTAAGAAGCTTATTCAAGGCACTTTTTTAGCATACTTACAAGGTATGAAAAATTAGATCAAATGCATTCTACTTCTTTATTTTTAAGAGCCTTAATTATTAACTTGAAAGCAACTTTTATGTTCAAAGACTCTGTAAGTTTTTAAGGAACCTTTATAGTGAACATCATCTTCTTGAAAGCAGAGGTCATGTCTGGAGAGTCATTCAATTTAGATATCTAATCCTGGACTCAGACACAAGGCATCAACTAACTGCTTCCACATCAGTAGGTTAGGAGGTACCTGGCCCATTAATTTTTTCAAAGAACAGAAAGGATTTGGTAAGCTAAAAAAAATTGTTCTGCTGCACATCATGTGCACTGAAATGCTGATGCTTAGAAGCATGAATTTACCTCAAGATGTAGCAGCAGTGGATTAATTCACTGAAAGGCAGGTTCCATACTGTATTCTATCTGAAACATGCTAATTAGTGGTTTAAATTTCTTCTTTGACTGTCTCACCAACACAAACTGCATGCACTCATTGCGAGTTATAACCCAAAATGTGGCTTTACCAGATTTCTTACGTATGAATGGTTATTTAATGTCATAGTTTGCCTAAGGCTACATATCTTCAGGAGGTTTAGTCTACGAATCCTTAGGGATTAGGGAATCCAACATGAATGCTGTGCAAGTGTGGTCAACAGTGCTGGCTTAGAACTGAACTAAAAAGGATTGTGTTTTTGCTCACTGAATTTCTTCTATAGGAGTATACCAACATAATATACAGAGTTTCCAGGAAAATCTTAAAAATACCCAAATCTACCAAAATAATCATAGTAAGTGTAGTCCACATAAGTTTTTTTTTCCTTTTAAATGGGAAAGATTTCCTATAGGTACCAAGAAGATAGGTGTCTTCTGTAAGATCAGAAGTTTTGAGCAATCTGATCTAATGAAAGATCATCTTTAGAAGGTCTGTTCTAGTCAAACAAACCTTCCAACACAGACCATTTTATGATTATGTGATCATATATGTGAGCTTAGGATCATTAATATTCAGTGTCTTTACAAAACCAAATGAACACCAGTTTTCTTGTATGCCCTTTTACTCCTTCTCAGTGTACAATTTAGCAATGTAAAAGGCAACAACTCTGCTAAAATGACTCAGTAGAGAAAACAGAAGAATAATTTTGATTTAATACAAATAAACAAAGTCTTCTACTTTCCAGAAGCTCTTATCCACACCCATCAAAGCTCAGGTAATGTCCTACATTTGTTTCCAAAAGAGTAATACCTTTCAGCTGCCTGCTAGAGCTTCTTCAGAACATTCTTATGCTGACAGTAAGATTCAGAATCTTGCTCAGTACTCAGAGACCTGGTAAATACAGGCTATGTCTACAATGATCAATGCATTTGCCCCAGCTGAGCGATAGAACTTTGCCCCCTGACCATATTGCTAAAAGTTCTCTAAAGCAGCCTGGTAACATGCACAGAATACGGTGCTTGACCTAGGCTGTGGTGGTAGTGGCAGCCCTGTGTGCACCCTATGGTGCCCTGTGGATCTAAGACACAATAATTTATCCTTTTTAAGCTCAGTGGAGAAGGCAGCACTGCAATCTACTTTACTGTTATTTCATTATTTTCTTTTTATCTTTCTGCAAGTGCCTGTCTTTTTATCTCAAACACAGAAGCAACTAAGGGAAATAAGCCTCCTATCCAAGGCACGTGACCTAACATCCAGAAATGGAGAAAAAAATATTCCCGTTGTCCTCTATGACTCAGCTTTTTCCATTCAGTTTGGCGGTAAATTTTTCTGTCAAAACCAGTTCACTTAGAACTGGACTGGGATAGGGAATTTTGATTCAAACATATCAATCAATCTCAAGAATGATGTATAAAACCTATTAGAAAAATAAAACCAAAGAGAACAAAAAGACCACAGTTACCATCCAAAAAGAAATCAAGTGAGAAACTGGTATCTAACCAACTCGTTAAATAAATAATTAATATTTCTAAACAAAGGACGTGGATATTTTCTGGATTCTGAGTGCAACCCTTGCTCTGTGCCAATGATCAATTTATGAAAAAAAAACAAGGAAATCAAATTTCTCCTGATTTATCAGCAAACTCTAAGATTTACAGTTCCTGATAGGAAGGGCTCAGAATGCACAAATATTTCCATTATATTTCTTCTTTAAGAATAACTGGTGGGAAATTACAGACTTGTATATCCACAAATTTACCAATACATTTCTTTTTTATCCTCTGACTACTTGAAGAAGTTGAGTTAATTATTTCTCTTTTCAAAAGCAATACACAAATAGTGGTGCATATGTTTATACATTAATTTAGAAACACATAAACATAACACACACACACACTCCCCTCTTTGAATGTTTCTACTTCCTGTATTTGCTGAGTACTTAGGGTCGCACAGAAATGAAAAGCCACCTTTACATCTCGTAATTATGTCTGTGACCTTCACTCTTTCTTATATGAGGTACCAAATGAGGCAAAATAGGAAATGTACACAAAAATGGAAGGGAAAAACACAACAAAAGAGAATAATGAGAAACAGAAAAATAAAAGAGCAAAGATGGTAAAGAAGAGATCTAGGAAGAAAAGAGAAGAACAGAAATAAAAGCAGAGATAGAAAATGAAGGAAAAATCAAATAGAATGAACTGGAAGATTTGAGAATGGATTAAATAATACAAAATATGACAATAAAATACAATTCTATAAAAAAGTAATGTCAAGTAGCAGGAATTATCCCAAAATAGATTTGTAGAATTAAATATGAAATGAGATTTTGTATTTCGGAAGTAAGATTAGAAGAAATAAAATCAGGACAACTTGACAGCAGCTGATCTTAGAAATAATTACCAGAAATCTTCTCATGCTTCCATGCCTAACATTCAATTATTCTCCTTTGAAAGTTTTCAACAAATTGAACAGATGATACAGTACATCAAAAGCAAAAAATGTAGTATATGTCAGAAATAAGATATCTTAACTAGTGCAGAAAATGCTGAAGCAGTTACAATAATGACTCATCATTAAATTTTTTCTTTTTTTAAAGTGGTCATAGCTGCAAACAACTTAGGATTATCTGAAAATGGCCAGTTTTCAAAAGAAAGGGCAAAAGTATTATTGTTTAAGAAGTCAATTGAATGCTCATTATGCATTTTACTATCACCCTTTTCCTACCTCAGAAGGGTTATTCCTCCTTTGTCATCTCATTATTATTCCATAGTTTAAGGTTCATTGATTACAATTCAGAGGAAAACTTACAATTAAATGAATTAGAAATTTTATTCACAGAGGTCTCTAGACTTGCGGTAAAAGTAGCAGATAATATCCCTAAGGCTTCTGAGATACAGCATGGCAGAAAATTGCTTTCATATTGCTTAATTTGGAAACATTAACTTAATGGAAGACAATAAATAGGTTCTAATAATTACAGAAAGACCATACAATTCCCACAAGTAAATATGTGCTTTATGTGATATTCAAATTGCTATTCTGTAAAAAGCATAAATACAATCTCTGTAAAGCAGTTCATCAGAAAACGCAACGATCTTGTTATGCTTTTGAGGGTATTTCAAAAACTTCATTGCATAATACCAACAGTATCAGTTAAAACAAGGCCTAAGAGCAAACAATAGCAAGCAGGAGCTGTGACAGTTCCCTCTTCAGGTACCTGAATACAATAAATGAACTTCACAGGAGCAATATTCCTTAACCCTCTTCTATGTGTAAGTAACAGAAAAAGAACAACAAAAAAACCCACTTTCTACAGGAAATGCTTGGGCTTTGCAATGGGAGGAATTCCCTCCGCACTCAGCGCTGATGCATGGCTCGTGGAGACATCTCACAAGTGGGGGAAAGATGGTTTCTCATACTATCAAAAAACACAGAAATATCTAGAAATACCTTCCTTGGAGCAAGCTTACAGTGTCAGAGATGAGGAACAAATGATCCAGATTTTTTCTCTTAATGAAAAATCCTTGCTTCTCTCATATTCTTCTCACAGGTACCAAGGACACTTAGTGGTTTTATGTACTATGAACTATTACTTTATTACAAAAATACTGCTGGAATATAGTCTAGCAATAATAAGACTCACTGTAGTACCCCTAATTTTGATGAATTGCAGTTCATCAAAAGTTAAGATGTAGCTAAAAATATAGTGCTCTGTTTTATCCTTAACGTGTGAGGTGAATGCTGAAGTACTTCTCTCCTTAAATGCACTAGCCCTGACTAGCTTCATGGCACATTAAGAAAAGAGACACAGGCAGAGAATTAGGGTTTTGGCTTACAAGAGTATACCACAGAAATATTTCTTCCAGGCCCAGATGAAACCATCTTAATATGTGAGAGTATCCAGATAATTATTTTCATGTAACCAGAGCCCATGTATCCACAACTTTCTCACAACTTATAATGTAGCTGATAATAGGGCTGATCTGTGATTTAGTCAGATATTTCCCTTATTGGCAGAACTCCTGTGTGGTCACTCCAGTGCTAGCTATCATAATATAAATGGATTTACAGTGCTAAATAGTTCTTCTTTAAAATACAGATTAGTCAAAATACAAACAATTATGCAATACATCTGATTTAGGAAAGCAAATCTGAGGTTGAAAATGGCAACAATTTTCTAATATTACAATTGATCACATGGTTTTTCTTTTGTCACTTTCCTGCTACAGTTTTCTACGGTTTGCAATTATTTGATTTGATAACAACTTTGTTAAGAATTCCTCTATCTGCAGTATCCTAAATGCTGCCTTGACCTCAACTAACTTATGCATGTGGGCTACCTGAATCTTCAGCTTTGCAATGGTAAAATCACATAAAAATAAATTAAATGATCATTATTAAATCAGAAAAATAAGAAAATGCCCTAAAAATGTAACCTTTTGACAATACTTAACCCTTGCTGATTATGAAGAAGACTGGAATCTCTAGATTTGAATGCTATTTGAATTAACATAATAATGTTAATAATGTTAAATAATAATTAGTGTCTTTTTTAACATGAACCAATCACTACTGGTAGAGGGAACACATTTATAACAGAAATTATGAAACTAGTGGGGACCCTGGATTTGGTTCCTACATAAAATCTTTGGGTTACAGACTATTTCTCAAAAATTCAGTCTATGGACCCTGCCCCATACCTATTTCTGCTTGACTCTGGGTTCTTTGCTTCGTGTGTTCTTTAACCAAACCCACCTACTTCTCCACTGATTCCTGCCTCTATTCTCTCTCCTACTCTCTGGGCTTAAAACACAATATTGCTGGAAGAAACTGCTTTTGTTGCTAAGCCCACACACTGTAGAAACATGTCACGCAATAGTTACCAAGTTGAAGCTAAGAAGAACTGAAACACACCCTTGACACACCAATTTTATCAATAATCAAACTGAAACAAAGTGGCATTGTACAAAGATCTTTTCTAAACTGGAACAAATCTGGAAATTTTTATGAAACTGCAAACCTCCAGGGTGTTAGCATGACAAAACTTTTCCAAAATTAAGTCACTGCTCCTAAATATTCAGTCATGAAGCTTTACAAGACACAGCTGTCTGTTTTAACAGGGAAACTGTGTATTTTCTCTCACTGCAAAACATCTTAATTAAAAGAAAAAAAAAAAATCCAGTCTTAACACAGTGCATTCAACTTTGCCAAGCCTTGGACAGAATTGTTTCAGAAAGGAAAAAAGTTATACATCCATGACTATACTTAACATCTCAAACCTTAATAGGCAAATACAAATTTACTTATGAACGAACTTTATGCTTATTGAAGTTCAGTTAAATGGAGCAGCACATTTAGGTACAACCATGATAACAAGAGAAACTGAGAGCTAGCTAGTGGAAGACAGACAGCAGTTGTTACTCGATAAATGGATGAGAACAAGCTACCATCTAGTGTTTACACAGTGTTTAACCTGTTCTAGCAGAGTGCACTCTGTGAAGGATTTCACAGAGGTTGGCAGGGACTGAGATGTGCCTAATCTTCTGTTTGTGTGTCTTTTCATAGGATTTTAACAGATAGATCATAGAAATTTAACTGATCTTGATTGTAGTCTCTCTTTTCCTCTTCTCACTGTCTTTCCTTGCTACCCAATTTATTTCTTAAAACTATAATAATAATAACTGTAACAAACACCAATAATACTTAGCTTTTACACACCCTGCTGTTCTTAATGTGGTGAAATTCTATTTGAACTCCATGGGAGTTTTGCCTGAGCAAGAACTATAGGATTCTCTCCCTGACTTAAAGAACAATTCGCCACAGCATCTAGATGTTATTTCAAAAAATTAAAAATAGATTACACAAAAGTATTCACAATGAATGTTATTTAACAGGCTACTATTATCACTAAGGGTATATTGCTAATCTTGGAGCTGATGGCAGCAGGAGCATTTGGTTTCTCTATTTTTATGATTAACCTCAGTAGGGAATATTCTGCCTTTTTTTTCCTGGAAATGTCTATTTTACAGACTCTTTACAAGTTAACAAGACCATTACTAAAGAGTGATCTCTATAGGTTTAGTCTTCAAAGCATAGTAAAACTTAATTTAATCACAGCTTCAAAATATTATACAATAAAACTAATTTAATTACACTTAGCAATGGCCACTAGTCTCATTAAAATGCTAATGAGGCTTATAATTATTAAATTGCTTAATGATTGTTAATAGAAATAAATGATAAAATAAAGCTTAAGCAGAAAGTCAGAATGCCCTCAGGTAATTTTTCTTAGTGACAGTTTCACAGGATATAGTTTCTTTGTGGTATTTAGAAAAAGAAGGCAGAATAAATTTTGAGGTAAGAGGATATAAAAGAAAAGAAGGTAGTTGTAGAATGCAATCCATTATCTCCCCTCAAAATATTTAAATATAGCAGATATAAACTTTCCTTGTCTGGAATATTTTAGAGTATTTGTTTTCATATCGTATGCCAAATAAGGAAAAAATAAATATATATCTAAAACTCACAAAGAATTCCAATTCACAAGAAATGTTTTTCTGACATTGTTTGTAAAGTGGTATTATAATATTAGCATCTCTATGAAAACCATCATAATGGAGAATAAAAATAGGACCTGTAAACACTAAGAGACAGAGCTATAGATTACTCTGCATTTTGTTTCAGAAATGGGAAATATTTATTTAAATCAAAAGCAGCATTTGCACTCACAATTTGCAATTTATTCAAAAGATGCTATTTATGTCCTAAAATAAAAACACATTTCAAAACATCGTAAAGCAGCTGTTGACATTTGGCCAAATGTAAAGCAGTTTTCCCTATTTCTTCATTTTGACAGCCATTCTTTTCTCCAGGAGTGTCAGGCAGAGAGCAATGTGAGCAGCTCCAGCTCAGAAACAGACATTAGAACTGAGCTCAACTGCAGTAGCTCACTGTGTGAGCAGTGAGGAATTCCCTGAGCTCTTATTACAGTGAGTTTCAGAGCCAGCAGGCATCCAGGGAACTCCTCCTGGAGACTTATGAATAGTAACGAGAAAGAAAAAGCAAAGGACCAAAGCAAAAGAAAGCCAAGCAACCCTGACTGCTTTTTTTGGTCTTCTAAGGTGACTGCACTGATAAAAATGCTCACTGAATGGCTTTCCTAATCTTTCAGTATGATATATTTGGGTCCTCAGGACATAATTGTTGTTAGAGCATATTTCACACAAGCACATTATTTACAACCAAAAAAGAAAATAGAAAGCACAGCCGTGCCAGACAGAAACAACCATTGGCACTGGAATAGTGGAGAGTTGGCTTTTCCAGTGATTAGAACTTGTTAAAAAACAAAACCCAAACCCTTTCACAGCTTTAGAAAATAAGTCTCCCTCCTCTTCAAATCCATCTAAGATGCATGCATATATTAATATTTCTTCAATCCCAAAAAGCACTGTTTCTTACTGAAGTACATTCAGTCATCCTTATAATCAAGAGAATATTGTCATACATCAACACCTTATCAATGGGGGAAAAAAAAAGTTATAAAATCAAAGTTATAAAATATCTGTACTGGTGGGAAACTGAGTAAAAATAATACACATTAATTTAGCTATCTAAATCAACAGTTATTAAAAAGAAATCTCACTTTGGGAGACCAATGGACTAAACTGTTCCACCCTCTTCTCCAATTTGTTATTTTTATTTCATTGACCATAACACTTCCTATAAAATTTAACTTGACATCAAAATCTAATACTGAAATGTCATTTAAATCTCAGAGGGGTATATAGTCACTTTGCATATACCTTGGTATATGCATCTCCCATACCATATTTTTGAAATACTGAAAAATAAATGATTTTGAGTGCATGCCTCAAACTAGTCAAAGATTAAGTTATTCTCTTGGGAAAAAGTATTAGTTAATGAAGATTTTTCCAGAATATCCTACTGGACTGGGAATAATTCACTCACTAACTTTATTCAGTTATAGCAGACAGCAACTGGAATTGCTGTGCCCTCCTTTAGCAATTCGCACGCAGAGAAAATTCATAAACATAGATTTATTCATTTGGCTAGAGGTTATCAGTAGTTTTCAGATATTTGGAGTTTTACTTCTCAAGGCAAATGCTGAGGAAGAGTTTGAGGTGCATCCTGAATAGTATACTGCAGTATGCTTTAGCCAGTCATATTTAGGCAGCTGCCCAAATGAAAGCTTTAACAAGTAATAACTTATGTTTGGTTCACAGCAGAATGGAATAATTAGACAAGATGTAGGGTTTCCCTTCTGTTAAATTTCTGAAAGTAATGTTTTATTTGATATAGTTTCTGTACCTTGGAAAAAAAAAAAAAAAAGGAAACTAAAAAGTGATTTCCCAGTTTCATGTAAAAAATAGTACAAGAAAAAAGCAGAGTATCATTGAAATAATATGGAAGGACTGGGTGTGGATAACTGGAAAATCTATGAGAAGGAAGATGGTGAATCAGTGTACAGACAGGACTGCAGTAAAAATTTCATATGTGATACAGTCGAGGAGCAGGAATGTTGATACCTAAGATGTCCTCACTTGTGGAGAATGGCAAATGGATGTGTTTATAATGAGGAAAATTGTATTCTCATGGAGTGATATACTAGCTGCTGCACAAAAGCAAACAGAAACCTTCCTCATAGTAAGGCACTTCAGAACTCTGTTCTCCTTTCTCCATACCCTGGAAAGTATGGCCTGTTATCTCCATCTTGGTGACTTTTTTATCACCCCTGAAACCTCAGAAACCTCTTCTGAGCATTTCAGCCTCCTGACTGATCAGAAATCAGACTGGGCAATTTACTGTGTTAAATGAGCTTAGACTGTATATTTATGGATCAAAGAAGCCCTTCTGCTGTATTTACAGTGGAAAGTTGTTTTTCTGTAATAGTCCTACTTAGCAATGGTAAAATAATTTGCTGTCTATAGCTAACAATTTTTCTTTTTTTTTTTTTTTTTTTTTTAATCTGACTAAGGACTGAAAGCATTTAGTTTTTCTTGTATATTTTCACTAATGTCTGGAAATATGGGGCAGGGGTGGGGGAATTGCTTTACTCAAGTGCAGTGACACTGAATAACTGCAGCAGGCTACTTGTCCACTGTGAAGATGCAGTGTCAACAGAAGAAGTTATCTTCAGTGTTGAAATAACAGTCAGTAGAGAAAACCTATTACAGTTTAGGCCTTTTATTCAAACAGTTTCCTGATGGGTTAAAGGTGATTTAAGGCCACTTTACAGAGGTGTTTACACTGATCTTTGTGACTGAATTAATCAAATGAAGACAAGGAACACATATGAACAAAGGAAACAGGAAGAAAAACTCCAAGGAACTGTAGACATTTTTCCTAGCTAGCTGGTAAAGGAAGTGAGGTTATTAAAACCACGTGAAAATAGGTAACAGAGTAATTAGACCACTGTATAGTGACCATCAGCAAAAGTTCAGAAATGGCATCTGTGTCTGTACGGTGCTGTTCCCAGACACGGGAAGGAAGATCAGGCTCAGGAGGTCCAAAACAGAACATGTAAAACAGTATAGTTTAAGAAAAAGGGCAGTGAAGATGAAAAAATGAAATATTTTGAAAAATTTCATTAGCTCAAATGAAATAAAAAAGACCGAGGAAGTTATTTTAGTTTTAGAAATTATGAATAGGTTATGCCATGAGTACAAAAAAAGCCTGAGGTGAGGGCAGGGATGGCCCATCTCCTAGTCAAGGATTTCATCTACTTAGGCCAATATAAGCTTTTGTCTGCTTCATCATTCTGGCATGTTGATATCTAAGGAAGCTTCTCTCAGAGATTCTATTTAATCCAGTCATATGGCTTTCAATAATCAAAAAACACTTGCTCAGTGTTTCTCAAAACACACGTTATGTATAAAATCACTTCAGTTTTCTAAGTCCTGTCTTGCAGGCAATTTCCTCTTACTTCAAAGGCCTCATATGAAAGTGTTGTCTTTGGAAGTTCAGTAGCATGGAGATCCTAGGATCCATGTGGTGAGAGGAAAAGCACACATAATGATTTAATTCTAAAAATAGACTCAGCAAAGCTGAGTGGTATTAGATTGGCAAGTAATTACATTCTAAGTAAATATATGCAGCTAAATCATATTCATTTATGTGCAGCAAGCTTGAATAGTAATTATGACTCCTCTAAAAACCCATTTAAATCATTTGTTTCAAATCTTAGATGAGGCGCACACGTTTGCATTCCTCAAGTGCAGCCCTTTGCAAAGGATATAATTTCATTCTAAGAGTTCACATCTAAAAGAATGAGCAAAAAAAAAGCTGTGACACCTCTTGTCAAGAAGTAAATAAAATTAAGTTCTGGGCATTTAAAGGGGAAAGAAAGTAATAGAAATTAAAAATGTTAATTTTAAATAAAGAGAGTAAATACATTACGCATTTGTCAGAGATGATACATATAGGAGAGTACAAGATCAAAGAAAGCTATTGAGATGCCGAGATTTACATCAACTATGCACAGGGAGTTTTTAAATACAAGGTATTTGCCCTCTACATGTGACTTAAATCACTAAAATAAGATTAGAAATAAAGAAGTCTTAAAAAATTCTGCAAGTGTTGAAACTGATAGTTACAGGCTACAGTCTTATTTAGGTAAAACAAGAGGCATGTATCTTTATTCCTATTGAAAAATAAAAAAGGGAGAAATTACAAAAAAATCTAAGAGAGTGAAAATTTTTTGCCCTCCACCATATTACTTCTAAAAAACATGGTTTTTCTAAAAAACTGCAAAAGAATTTATGAAAGAACATTCATTTTACATTCTGCAGTTTGCAATATTCTGTAGTAAAGATGAAAAAAATTAAAATGAAGACTAAATCCAGAAGAACCTCCAAAAAACCATAAACTTGCATGTTTATGAATGTTTTTTACCCCAAAGCACAGACTTTAATTATGAAGTCATGGATCTAAACCCCATTTTGGGAAGAACTAGACTAATACAGAGCAAAAATAGCTGGCTAGAAATAATTTTATTATTATTATTGTATGACAAAGCAAAAAAAAAGTGTAAAGGAATACTGGGAAGTCTGAGGAAACAAAAATACACTATTAATATACATTATGCTAGCCAGTGTTTTCAAGAAATCAGCAGCCTAATTATTGTCAGGTAAATAGTAGTGTGGATATTTATAGGAAAGTTACCCCACGCAAGAGAGCATGGAAGTGATAGTTTGAAAATGTAACAAGAAGGTGACAGAAGCTGACATCATAATGTAGTATTTATTTTTTGCAATCTTACAAAAAGTGACTATACCACCTGACATTCTTCAGTTCTCACCGGCCTATTTAGTGCAGCATCACACTGCTTCAGACTGTAAGCAGCATGCCTGCATTGCTGTATTTTACCTTATCAGTCTCTTTCCTTACTGTGCACACAAATGTCTTCTCTTTGATCTAAATTGTTGCTGCCTAAGAGCTGTGCTTGTCCAATCACTGTTCTCCTCATTGCTTCCATCACCAAGTTCCTAGTTCACTTGGAATTTACTTGCACCAAACATCCACGAAGTCCATTTGCTTCAATTGTAAATCTGTCTCCCAGTCTCCCTGTAACTTTTACTTATTTGAGCCTTTGTCAGAATATTCTTGACATGCTGACTCAGAATGACTTTTAGTCAGTATTGGACTGAGAACTGGGGATGAAGGTGTCAGACACTGATAGAAGTCCTCTAACCTCAGCTGAGAAAGAAAACATATTTGCAACATGAGCTTACTGTTGAACAAGAGGGGGAAAAAACCCAAATAAACAGAAGGCATCTTCTCAGACAACCCTGATACCAATTTGTACCATCAGCGTAACTAGATCTTCATATTTCCACATCTGCTGCCAAAAAATTGTTTCAGACCTTCACATCAAGTGAAACCAAAATTCATATTCAAGAAAGTGTTGTAAAGAATGCTAATCATTTGTCCATTTGTCCTAGGAGTATTTTGTCTGAAGTTATTTTCCCCTCAGTGGTGGGACAGCTAGGCTATGCTTAACATATACATTTTTATCTTCTTTATTTATTTGTATATGTTGAAAACCTACTTAACTGCAGAAATTCTTCCTTTATGTCCCTAGATAAATGAAGGTGCACTCTATACTACTAACTGTGCTCTCGCATACATTAATCCAACTCTTCAAATCATTCATTTCTCCTCATATTTTAATCCTGTTCCTTATTGAGGAAGATCCTCAAACTTGTGCTATTACAAAACATCAAGAGCTTCCCTCTACCTTTTCCTTTTGTGTCATCCTTCATGAAAATACTGATCAACCATCAAATTTTTAGATATTCTGTTGGTTAACTTCTTTTCAATGCAAGACAAAAGTCCAGAGTGTTGTCTTGCCCTTTCTTTTGCCCAAAACTTTATCCATGTTACTTGCTCTAACTTCTATCTTCACTAATTTTCTATCAGCAGACACTTTCATTGCATTCAGTGAGTCATTACTACAAGAAATGCTTTGTTGAAGACTGGATTGACAAGATCTATCCATTTTGTTTCATCTAGAAATTGTTTCAAATAAATATTGTGTACACAGATGTGTGCATAATTTCATTCTATTGCAAGTTATTGATGGGTCTCTAGGTCTAAACCCAAATATAGCTGAAAGCATTATTCTTTTTCATTTTAAAACTGTATTTTGCATGTCTCTCATTTCAGTGGTTTTATGCCAGAACATAAACCAAAACAACTGGTTAATATCACAGAATGCAGGCATGAAAAACATGCAAGTGCAATTTCACGCACCTGTGTGTGTATATATATACTTATTTTATGACTCATATTTTAAAATGCATGGATCTTTTAGGATATCCAAAGAGACAACACTTATTTTAAGAGTTGTTACAATACATACAAATTCCTGCCTATAGCACTAACACGCAGAAAACTATGATGGGAACAGAAAAAATGGGATTTACTCATCTAGCTTAAAAAAAGTATCCAAACAAAAACTACCCAAAGCAAAATCTGACTCAGAGATGTAGGCTTCTGTAAAAAATCAAGCAGATCATAATGCAAAAATCCCATACTCAATATGATTATGTCCAGATTCACAACCTCTTATGAATGGTTTGTGCCTTTTTCCATTCAGAACAAGGGTATATGAAAAAGCCTTAGTCGGATTTCAAGTTTGAAGCTATTACCTAACACTAATGAACATAATAATTTTCACCAGGGCACTTGAAGATGCCACAGTCAGACATGACAACAATATTTGAAAAAGACAGAATCATAGAATCATTAAGGTTGGAAAAGACCTCAAGACCTCTAAGATCATCAAGTCCAACTGTTAATCCATCACTGACAAGTCCACCACTAAACAATGTCCCCATGAAACATGTCTACAGGTTTCCTGAACATTGTAAGGCATGGTGATTCCTACACTTCCCTGGGGAGACTATTCCAGTGCTTGGAACCTTTTCCATGAATAAATGAATATATTTTTTCATAATATCCAGCCTAAACCCCTTCCCTGGAGCAACCTGAGACTATTTCATCTTGTCCTGTTGCTTATTACCTGGCAGAAGAGACCAACCCCCAGCTATCTACAACCTCTTTTCAGGTACTTTTAGACAGTGGTAAGTTCTCCCCCGAATCTTCTTTTCTCCAGACTAAATCATCCCAGGTCCCTCTGCTACTCCTCATAGGATTTGCACTCCAGACCCTTGTCCTTCTCTGGGCACACTCCAGCACCTCCGTGTCTTTCTTGTAGTGAAAGGCCCAAAACTGGATACAGAACTAGAGGTGTGGCCTCATCAGTGCTGAGCACAGGGGAACTAACCCTGCCTGCAGGCCATGCTATTTCTAATATAGGCCAAGATGTCACTGGCCTTCTTGGCCACCTGGACACACTGCTGGCTCATGTTCAGCCAGCCGTTGACCTATGCTCCCAGGTCCTTTTCTGATGGGCAGCTTTCCACACTTTTCCCCAAGCCTGTATCACTGCATTGGGGTTGTTCATATAGTGGAACTTTTTGTTATCTTCAAGTAAAGCATTTGTAACCTTAGAACTATGTTACTTCTGTTTAAATACCTTACTCAAGACATCAGCAGACATAAGCTTCGATTCAAACAATAAATTAAAATGTATTCTGTAATAGCTTGAGAAAACACAATAGCAATAACCTATTTCCTATATTATTTCCTACTTCTATAATGAATAAAGAAAAAGATTTTTTATTTTCAGTCCTTTATCTTCTATATTTCTAAATTTAAACTCAGCTTCAGAGCATAGCATAAATAAAAATAGTATTACGTTCCTTATTCATCAAAGTATTGAACACAGATTTATGTGAGCAGTTTCATTCAAGTCTATAGGTTTACAACAATGTGTAAAAAGAAATGTATATGTGTGTGTTTCTGTTTAAGTCAGCATCTTCTGCCAAGTAAGATGTGAAAACTTTTCTAAGCATTGCTCCTATTAAAACCAAATAAAAATTTTTTGGGTTTGCTTGTTTTGATATTTTTTTTCTTTCAGGGAAAGGGGACAGGGGAAGAAATCTCAACTTTGCTATATGTGTGACTCTGCGATATGATCATTTTCTTGATATCTATGCACCAGTTTCAGAGCCAACTGAGCAGAATGAAAAATACTTTATCCACAGGCCCTGGATAAGGGCCTACAAATTCACACTTCCAAAGGGAAATGTAATTTCCACTCTTTACCTCGTGGCTATGGTTGTTTGGGGCTTTTTGTTTGTTTATGTATATATTTCTTAGACATTTTAAAGTAGACACAATGTAAAATGTTACAGATTGAAAAACTACATTCTCTAAAATTTGGTGTTTCTTTGGACATCGCACATTTAATGTGAATTAAGACATGAACAGCAGAAGCCTAAATCAGAATGAAGGATTGTTCAATACCCTCCTTCATTGCCAGGGATAGAAGTCATCAATTCTGTCCCTTCCTGCTAAAGAAATAAATTTTCTGATAGTTGGCCAGAAGTTTAGATGAAAGGAGATGATGATCTCAATTTAAGCTCCTAAAGGCTATGAGCAAGCATAAGTAAATCTCTTCCTTATCAGTAGCCTTAATGAATAGACAGGGCAGAAGAAGGATGAAAATTAAACCACTAAATTATTCTTTTAAGTGTTCCTTGAAAAACTGGGACACAGTACTAATAGTACAGAAACTTGCACTACCAGTTCGTTTACTATACTTAAAGACACTGATTTGATAGTGGGAGTCTATCAGCAGATCTAATGACAACTATGTCAGACTTTGAAGACAGATAATGTCGTGAGGTATAATTTAATATCTCCTTTCTATCCTGAGTGGTACACTAACCTGAATTTTTTTAAGGACCACAAACCACATCTCAGACCACAGCTTAGGAGCTGCAGACAAAACAGAGGAGTAGTTGTTAAAGAGCAGCCCAAGGATATGATGTGAGAAATCACTAATATTAACATGATGCTTTAGCTTTATCAAGTTGACTTTTGTCATACCCGAAATACATTTTAGCAATATTCCTAGAGATAATTATGAGAAGAGAGATTTAAATAATCTTTTCCCTCCTAAACTTTCTATTGTGTTTGAACTGAAAGCTTCTTTAACAAACACTTGACTATTATTCTCTGCACAAAATCTAGCTAATCTAACATGAACCTTTTAGACTTTTCTGGAATACAAAGAGTAATATTATAAATGAATTTTTTGTAGCTTTGTATCCTAATGTTAATTTATTAACTCTCTATACTCATTTCTGCCTTATGTAAACCTGAGATTGCTTTCAATACAACTTCAGCATAATATCTGGCATGTCTTTTTCACATAAATATAACCAAATTATAAAACCTTCACTAAAACCAGCTATACAAATAGGCTTACTCTTACAACTACAGTTCTTCTATATAAAGTAAAAAAGACTAGTGTGCTATTATAAAGTTAGTATATCTCTAGAATGAAAATATTTTTCAATTTATTGCAAGGAAATGTAATGCATTGTCTGTGGAATCTATAAATTTTGGAACATATTCTATGAAGTGTTGACAATGCTCCAGATTTTTAGAGAATAAATTTTTTTGAAAAGTCTATCTTGAAAAAGAGGATAGTTTCTTCTTCCCTACAAAATAAGTGATCGTCATTCAGGTGAATCATGAAGAAAGCATTAACTGTGATGGATGATCAACTTAAATATATACTGGTCAAGATTAGAAAAAGCAAAGTGACAAACGCAAGGTATGTTTTTGCAAAATACTAGATGAACAGAAAGTAAAATCCCAGTAGAAAAAAACCCATAAAGAGTGGTTTAGCTTGACTTAGCATAAGTCTAAGTTCCAAGATGAGTGTCTTCAAATCTGAAGATCATGAAACAACAACAAAAGGTGAATCTTGTGGTTTTTTCCTATGGTGAAGTTTTTCTGTTCTTTCTTTATAAATTTTCAAGCAGCACAAGAGAAAGAGTTTCTCTGTCTTTCTTCTCTATGGTAGTTAAAATTACAATTTACTTTTACAGAATTAAGTACCTGAAGTTCTTTTTATGGGCCCTATCCTCTACATATTTTAGTGTTAAATAAAGAATCTGAAGGGTCTTATAGATATTTTTTTTTTTTTTTTTTTGTCCTGTGCTAAATCTCAGCTCAGCCTTGGCTGGAGTTCACATAATGATTTCATTAAATTTTTTATAAAGCATTACTGTGCTGCTTATTTGTAGCAGCATTTCTATTTCTACACCCTCCAAACTACTGTTTATTTACAAGTTTAATTCTAACTCTTCTCCAAGAGGTTCCACTGTCTGATCCAAACTCTCTTTGATACTCTCAGCTTTATAGCCTCAGCTGAGAAAATTGCTTAGTTAAGCAGTAGAACTTTGACAAAGTCCACAGAAAATAGTCAGAAATGGTAAGACAGGTAATACTGCAAGCAGAGTTTAGACTGTTGAGATAGGTATAGCTGCCCAAAATTTAAAGGAAAATATTGATAGAGAAAGGTCTGAAATCCTGAATGAACTGAAATATCTGCAAAACAATAACTCAGCAACTTCAAAGATCAATCTGAGTAAACAAAGCCATAAGGTCTTACGTGGGGGTTGGTGAGCATATTGATGCTTATACTATAGGCTCATTAGTCCTAACTAGATATTGTGTATATCCTGCTAGCACAGTTTCTTTGCAAGTGGGAAAAAAAACAGAGTATTCTGCAACAGATTTCTAAGCATGTAGTTGGAAAGAACAGAAAGGGAAAAATCTAAAGACTTTACCCAAACTCTTCATGACGCACATCAGTATTTTGGCATACGTAGTTGTCAGTGACTTGTCCTTTAGCACGCTATTTTGAAGGCCTTTGTTTAGAAGATAATTCCCAGCTTGTGATTTCCATGTTATGTTTTAGGCATATATCATTCTTTCTTAAGGAATTTAATTTAAATGAGGTGGCATATCAAAAAAAAAAAAAAAAAAAAAAAAGGCCATATCAGCATTATGTACTCTTTTGGTAGAAACAATATTTTTTAATTATAACCTTGTAATAAAAAGTCTACACTCCAACGACATGAAATAATCAGAGTTTAAAAGCTACTTTAGGTCTGCTGAAGACACCATAGAAAAGGCCAAGAGTTTAGGGCTTTTTATCCGTGTGAAAGAGAGGTTTATTTATTTTGAAGTAATTATAGTTGTTTTAGAAGGATAGTATTATCATTGTTGCAGTGTTCTAAGAGATGATCAAATTATGTTGTCATAAGACAATACTTAGCCTGTAATCTTATAGTCTAGCCATTCTGAAATCAGATTATTTTCATGTAAACAGAGGTGCAATTATGTTCCTATAAACATGAGTTAATAGGAAAATCCTTGATTTACATTTCCATCCTCCAATTTTTGGCCTTTACTCAGCTTCAAATGTTTTCTTGAAATCACTTTCCAAGGGCTTCAAGTTACAGATGCATCTGTCAGGATTTTATTGGGCAGTCAGAATTGTCACTGCACTATGTATTGCTTTAAGCTTTAAAAAATCTAGAGATAAGTCTACTAAACTAGTAGAAAATGAGTTTCATTGACAAAGACAAATAACTCACAACGTCAGACTAGCTGTAGTGATAGCAAGTAAGAGTACCTTCCAAAATGTTCCATTCCTCCTTCTTATTCCCATATGGGAACTTGATCGTGAGTGTATCATCATGGGTATGTCATGGTGCTGTAAGATAGCTTTTCTTTTAAGCTTCATATTCCATGTAATATTTAAAATATTTTAAAAACCTAATAGTAATGCACTAAGCTACCAGAAGGGGTGATATAGGAAAGGAAATAATTTCCTGAAGTGTAACAGTATAACATACATAAACTTAAAGGATATTGCTCAGCAGTTTATTGTGCAGCGTTTGCACAAAACATGAGAAAAGTTCCCCTGAGCAAAAGAACATCTTACAAAGAGGCTTGCAGTTTCCTGCAACTTTAAGCACTGCTTGCCTCCAGAAACACTGATTTCTACAGATTTCTACAGTTTAGACCTCTGGATTGCTAATGTAACCTAATCCCTTTGTCAGTGTTTTGTGAAATGTTACTATTTTTTTTTCCATAAATGAATCAAATATAATTATTATTTATGCAAAAGGTAAACTAACCGAATATTAGCTGCGAGATCAGTTGGTATAAGTTTCATCCTTGTTACAACTGACTTTCATAACTTTATCTCATGCAAAAGGTCAATTCTAGAGCTAGGTAGCTCTCAATGTCGTACTGGATCACAAGTGTGTTTTATGAGAATAAGCATTAGCCTCAAGGACTGAAAGGACCTTCAATTTAGGTGAATTAAAAATTGTAGTCCAGAATGTGACTATAAGATCAATTTAGGTTACTCCAAAGCTAGGTGAGATATAAGATGTATGGATTTCTTTTGGTCTTCAGTGTCCAAATTTCACCTATCTGTGAAGTAGTTACAGCAGCCCTTCCCCAGAGTGGTCTGCTGAAATGTGCTTTTATGGAGCAGTACTCTGCTCTTCATCCATAAAACATTTCATCTTCAAAACTACATCAGAATCTAGTCCTTAGGTTGCAGCAAATCCCTAGTGTATCTACAAACAAATCTACATATCTACTGACATATGACAGTATGCAAATGATGAACTTTCCATTAAAGAATAACCTTTTATTTTACAACAATATCAGTTTATCTTTTTTCACATTTATTTATCAATTCAGAACTTAAAAAGTAAATGCTGAGGATTCCCCATGGCCACAGCTCTCCTTCCCTCAGTGGAAATCTGTTTCTAAAATAACTCACATTCAATTACACAGGTCACTTGTGATAGTGGCTTTTCTTGGTGTGCCTGAAGAGAAGTCTGCAGTATTTGAACCATGAAAAATTATGCACAGTGTTTCATTTTAAAGATGTGCCAGATTAACAGAAGGTAACAGGGGTAGACTGTGAATGGTAGCAGCTGCTTATTTGCAAATGCTACAGACACCACTTATTTTTGCTTAGAATTTCTATTAGGCACTTTCCTAAAAATTATTATAGCTAATTTTTAGCTATGTCAACCCAAGCCAATATTTCTTATTTGTTGTTGCTTTTTCTTGCACCAGTTTAACTCAGCCCTTCTACTATTATGTTTACAACTGCAACCCTTCTACATTTTTTTATGTAAGCAAAGGAGAAACATTAAACAATGAGAGATGACTTAGGATGACTTTTCTCTTTGTAATATTTTCCCAGATTTGAAATCTGCACTATTCCAGTATCACTAAGGCTATCTAGGTTAAATTTTAACAAAACTACATGATAATATAAATCATATTAATTATAAGTCATTTCATTAAAAAGCTTATAATGAGTGGTGTCTTGGAGGATTCCACAGGCAGCCCCTCCTCCCCCCCCAACACACGTCTTGATTATATTTGCACAACTACTTTGAAGTCTCTATTTTAATATTAGTTTAGATTAGAAATTAGTATATGACCAAAATGATAATGTGAGGCATTATACTTTCCTTACAGTTATGTGCACAAAAGATGAAAGCTGGGTCATTTTAGGACTTTCTCAGTGATTTACTTAGATAGTTTTGCACACGGTGAATTTTCTTGACTGATATTAGATGTCTTATTAAAAAAGGACTCTATTTGGCTACACCTCGAAGATGCTACAATCTTGACTACATCTAACATACACCACATCTAAAAAAGTTGCTGAATATCAACATCTTTTTGGTTAAAAGAAGAAAAGGATCAATTTCAGATAATTTTCACACTTTCTTCTTGTTTGTATTGAAAACTATTTTAAACTCAATATCTGACTGCTCAGATGTTCTCAAAACTCTAAATTATGAATCTTTCTTGATTATCTCAAAGATTTTTATTTAATATAAATGCAAGCCAGAGGAAATAAGATGCCCTGTAATATTATATAAATTATGCAATTTGCAATAGCATTCCTTTATTAAAAACGCCAATTATAATTGCACATAAAATTTAATGGAGGTCATTACCCTCTTGACAAGTTCTTCCTAAATTCTGCCTTCTAATAAGATTTGTTATTTTAACATTTTCCACATCAATGCTTTTTTCACATCTATATACTTATCTCTTTATAAAGATAATAGAAATTACCCATCATTTGATTGTATCATTGTGCTATTAATAAGAAAGCTATCTATTTAACTGCTAATCTGGGAGATGAGATTATCATTTATGTGTAAAACTGAAAACTTGATCATCTTAAACCTGTAGTTTCTGACACTGAAATCATATTGGTTAAATATTAGTATGGAAAAATAACACTGAAGTTATGAATTAATTTTTTAAAATTTTTATTTTGTTTTGCAGTCTTGATTAAAATGCTCAGAAATGTATAATCTTAAAAACCATTACATTCATTTTTACATTTGGCTTACTGTATTATTTCCATGTACCTCACAAAGTTAAATAAGGCTTGCCAATTCATTATGTAGGCAAACAAAGGAGGTCATATTATTCACTAAGAGATCTCAACAACTTGTTCCTGTTTTACTCAGAAATAATGTAATGGCCAGGACAACTAAGATTATTACCTTAGATGTTTCCTAAGACTCATGGAATGCTTTACTTCATGTAAATGCATGTGCTGGAAAGTAACTCGTCTCAAGGGCATAAAGGTTTCCTTTTTCACAATAAACTTGCTTTAGGTATGTTTTCCACTGCCATGGAAGTAGTCAGATATTCAAGACACAATTAATTTTGTTTTCAGTCCTTCAGATATGTAATACATTTGGGAAGGTCATTTATGCTGCAGTTTAGTATAAACCTAGCTCTAGACTGAAAAAAAAATAATTCTACCTTCAATCAAACTAATCTAAATATATGCATTCATATTACATTATTATGTATTTAAACCTCAGGGAAATTAAAAAGAGGGAGTTACTTTTTTTTTTCTTTATTTTACTAGCAATAGGCATATAAAAATAGGCAGCAAGGAAAAACCTGTTCTCAGTAAATAACATTCTGTCTTGTACAGTTCCTGTACTATGAGAAAGTCACACCTTAGTGTACACACACCTAGTGGAAGCCTGTGCTTAAGTGCAAAAAATAGAAGACCACCTTTTGAGCAGTGATTCATGTTGCACAGTCGAGTACTTCCACTTTCGACACAGAACAAAGTGCTGCTCCTGTTACACTCTCCATGACAAAAAAGGCAGTGGGTCTCCTCCAGTATGTGTGCATTGCCTTGCAGGAAACTAGGACAGTAAAGTTGTTTCTTCAGTAAAGGACAATCTAATTTTATCCTCATGATGGTTATAACTGAGTGAACGAAGTAATGGGGTCTTAAGTGGACCGACTGGAGCATATAATTGAAATTAACATCACTTTTGAAATTTGCATGTACCTATAATTAAGATCTTAGCATGCAAATAGCAGCTTATGACCTAATATTCCCTGTGTGTCCCTTTCCCAATTTGTATTTAAAAAGTGAACTATTTAATTTTCTTGAACAGACCAAACAAATAAGAATGAACCATTCTGTCCTGACAGGATCTACCAGGCTGGATGTTTAGAAGTGTAGTTTGCTAAAACTTGCAACTTGCCTGTCTTGGGCTGGATTAGCTTATTCCCTGGCTAGCTATCACTTGAAAAGAAACAGTCAAAGAATCAGAAACATTTTAATGAAGTAAAAATAAATGCACTGATTTCTGATAAAGAAAATAATTACATCATGACCTGTTTTATTTGCATAAATTTCCTTCTTGAAAAATCTACTCTAAGCTTGCTTACTAGGTTTTTTATGCTCCAGTGAGAATATTCTGCCTCTTTTGAGGATGGAAGTTCCAAGAAAATAAAAAAGAAAATTAGAAGAGATATGATGAGCATGTTTATTTAAAACATGCCCGATTGCCTTTAGGTTGTACAGTGTTAATCAAAATGGGTAAGATGCAAAACACGGCTTTGAAGGAAGGCACCATACCTGCCAGGTGTGAGAAGCGAGTGCACTAAGGGTGTTTTCCTGCCTCATGTGACTTGTTTTTCAATATCCTTCCAAATTTCTGCATTTTTTTTCCTACTGTTTAACTGTGTCTAGCTTTGGCAACAATAATCACTTTGTATTTTAAAACTGTGAATCAGTCCCCTTAATAATCTATTGACTTTCACATGCATCACACAGTGAATTAAAAATACCCCATCATTTGTCAACTGTCAGAACTTGATCAAGCATATCCTAACTGATAACGACAGAAACTTGCATGATCTGTTAGGTATGGAACATAAAACTTATGTTCATTTCAGCTACTCTGTGAAGCCTCATAAAATTTTGAGAGAGTTACACTAAGCTAATAATATATTGCTGCATCAACTGAGCCAAAAAATACCCATAAAAATGTTCCTTTTACATGCTCTAAGGCCTCCTGGAGGGAGAGCAAGGAGAGAGGAGAAGGAGAACTGGATTCTTCAGTGTAGCCTAAGTAATGAGGTCAGAAGGGCTTTGTGCCAACACTAGTATTAGTTTTCTGAGGAGACAACTTACAAACTGTGAATATCTAAAATTAATAACATTTGAGTGTCACAATAACTGACACGAAGAAAAAGATACTTGAATGCAAGAAATTTTCCTTACTCCATTATGTGATGTTATAAATATGCCTCAATATTGTATTCAGTTTTGCTACCACGGGGTTATGAAGAACAACTTAGTGAGGAAGATGACAATATATCTCTGCTAGATTGCCAAATGGAGTGATTACCAACTGTACTCATGCATGCAAGGTAGTATTTTAACACAGAATTTAACAAAGCAATGAAGTATATAGTCAAAATAGATGTTTTTCAACTAGTTGAAGGTACCATTCCTTTTTGCTAAAAAATATTTTCATGCTATCAAAGTTGTATTTTCTATTATATTAATTTAATAACAGCAAATATATTCAAAACACCATAAAAATTTCAAATTCAATTACATAAATTAGTTTTTAAAATCCTAAATATTCACTGAAATTGGGATGCTCATTTCGTATTTCTTCTGTCAGAGAAGCAAGTAAAAACATCCAAGCTAAATGACTTGCCTATTCCATGTTAGAGATGTCCCTTAGATGAAAAATCCCTATCCAGCCCTGGTATTCAAATCACTATACTCTGCTTCATTCAAAAATCCTAAGTGAACAGTGTTCATGTAATTTTTGGTGCAGTCATTAAACTTTATCCTAAAACACACTATTCAGAAGATATTCTGATGGGACTTACCTATCTTAAACGTGCTCAGTATTGTATACTACTGAACACTATTGCTAAGAAAATTTGTATAGTGAAACTGTTCATGGCAGCGGGACTGACCCTATCTTGTTTTCTAGACCTCATATTTTGTAAAACCCACATAAGTTGCAAACACAATGATCAAACCTATACTCTTCAGCTGTCTTTTTCCCTTCTCCAAGAAAATTGGGACATAATTTCTGATTGTGATTGAATGAATTCTGGCATGCTCAGCACACAGTGGAGGCACATTGAATTATCCCTGGCCAGCTGCTAAAGCTTCTCCATGTTCCTCAGCTCTAACTTGGGATTTCTCTCCCAGAGCTTTGCATTCAATATTGCACAACTACCAGGACTGATAATACCACTGGAACAGGTTCTGGTGTGGCAAAAGGCAGCAGGCTGATGATGACTGTGGTATCCCAGCAATTCTGGCTTAAACCAGTCTGATGGTCCCATAGCTGAGACACGATGACCAGTAACTACTCATGTCCTGTATCTTTCAGGCTAAGATGTAAACCAGGATGTTACTATGGGCAGGTCAGATAAGCCTCAAAAATTGTCAGATGATTTTAGGCTGATCCTGTGCAAACTCAGTATGTGCTGCCCATTGTCAGAGCCCAGTTTTGACTTGATACCGCCTCATAAATATCATCCAGGATGTGCAGGATCATCTCCTTCTCTTTCTCCATCATTGGAGAGGTCAGCTCTGGTGGCTGCTCTCTGCTGACAATGATGTGTTAGCAAAGGGGCACCGAAGGATAAGGTAGGGCTGTGTCCTGACCCCAGTTATGTTCTTGAGTCTTTTGGATACTTAGCTATGAGAAAGGTAAAATTGAGACTTCAAACTCAGCTTTCTGGTAAGCTCTGCATTACAGGACCATTGAAGTTACCCAAACAGCTAGACACACACAAACAAACTCTTCTAAAACATATACAGATAATTGTTCTCTTTCCAGATGAGTTAGGTGAGAATCAGGATCCAAATTGCTTGTTCTCTTCTTGACCCATAAATCTGTTTTCCTGCCTCAGCTTCAGCAAGAGCACAGAAATACTTTTAACCAGAATACTCTTTGGTATTCCATTGCAGTTTGGATTCAGTCTGCTTTGAGCTATGAAGCATTCAGAGCTCAGGTCTCCATGCCAGGTAATTCCGCTCCAGCTGATAGTTTATCACGAAAAAGAAGTGAGCACAAGTCCTATTGCAGTTTCAGAGTCTGTAAATGGAGATAGACAAGAGCGTGATGTCTCCTGCTACCTCCATCTACTCTCAGTGGAAGAAGAAGACACCTTGGCAGTATCGAGAGAATGCTGGAGAAAGAAAGCATTTAAATTTGTGTAGACTTGATTCCTCTGATAACATCACATTTTCAGAGTCTATTCTCTCCTCCATTAACTAGAGAAGAAGTAGATTGCAAACTGTCCAGCGCCTGTGTGTACTGTGTATATACCGTATGTCAGGAATGTCTGACCCTGCTTTTGATATTCCAGTGAAGCATTGCCTGAGTTACAGGGAAAGGATGTTCACCCAGGATCATCAGACGTATGTACAGGCCTGTAATATCACTGCACAGAACTGCACTGATGCTTCCACTGATTGCAATAAAAAGGAGACATTTTAAGAAAATTATAATACTCATGAGCTAAGTATTGAGAACCATAATGGCTTTTATTCTTAATTTTCAACCAGACTCACCCTGGACAATAAATAATGCTCTTGCATATTTTTCATAGAATCATAGTATCCACTAGGTTGGAAAAGACCTCTGAGATCATCAAGTCCAACCCTAGATTTTATCTAATCCTTTAACATAGTGGTGCAGAGACAATAGGGAAAAATGCACATTTTTAATTAAACTCTGAGACAACATTTCCTCCGAGTTCATTTTCTTGTTTGGAGAAACATTCTACTTTGGAGATACCACAAATGGAGAAACAATCTTATCTCTGTAATTTTACCTGGCAAGGGCGTTAAACAAACATAAAGTGTCTGCGCCAGACAGACACTTGCTTTAAAAGAGGCATAATTTTCAGGACAAAGTGGGACAGCTGAGCTTAAAAACCAAACAAACAAACCAAAGAAAAAAAAATTACAGGAATTTGTTTGTTTCCTCCTTCAAATATTATGACAAGGCACTTTATCTTTCTTTTGCTTGTCTCTAAATATGTAAATAATATTTTGCCACTTGACAAGACATTTTTAGAAGTTGAATTAATGCTGTCACTGGAATCAGAGTATCCTGTCATTGTTTAACTTTGGTACATTGCTTCAGAGCAAAAAAAAGCAGAATCAGCAGCAACTGCAAGAGCAACAATATTTACAGCACATATAATAGATGCAAAAGCACAAAAGTAATTACACAAAATCTGGAAGTAATTTTTAAGGATTAAGTGCCCATTTGATGTACTTAATATGTTTTCTGCTTTGATGGGAATAGGAACCTCAGCTGTACAACTGAGGATATACAACTGGAGCAGGTGAGAGCCATCTGACAAAAAAAGGAATACAATCAGGCCTGATGAACTTTGGAGGAAACACAAGCAGAGTTGCAGGTGGAGGGTAACAGCTGTCTGCTTTCTGTGGGTAAGTAACAGGTTTTTAAGAGCAAAGAGAGACCCTGGATGTATAAGAAGTACTATCAAGGAGAACAGGTGGCTTCCCACTCAGACAGCTCAGGGTCTGGATGGTATGGAAGTCTGGAAGCTCTGTGTCTGGGCATGAAACATTCATACAAGAACACCTTGCTTACAAGATGTGCTTAAAACCCAACAATATAACAGAAAGGATGACTCTAAAAGAGTAATGTTCTGTCCTCCTAATAACCCAAAACTTCAGTTGTCTCCATATTTCCATTGTAATCAATATTTTATTTATAATTCCATTTTAGTCAGATTTCATATTAATAAAACCCCTGATCCAGGAAATTCTTCTTCTATATATACATAAGCAAGATTTTCCTATTCAAAAATATAATCACAAATATATATTTATTCATATCTAATTAATGAGAAAAAATGCATATGAAAATAACTGGAAAATAAACTACAGATTTAATAAGCTTATTAAAAGAGACATCCAGTAACTCAAATATTTGTTTGACAGAGCTATTCACCATATTAGTCTGGAGGTAGATACTAGTGGGAGGTGAGATACAGTGAAGAGGAAAGAAGGGTGACTGTTTCAAAATTAAATATAGCTCAATTTTTTATCTCAAAAACTAGAAGAGGGAAGCAAATTTTTTTTCCCTTTTCAAGAGATAGTACTTACACTACTAATAAAACAAATAATAAAAAAAGTAAAAATAAAAGTAGATCTACTTGGAGCACAGGCCTCTTTTTATTCCTCAAGGGACAAGAGAAGAGAGAAAGAAGGTAGGCTGCCAGTACAAAAAAGTAAATATCAGATAAGAAAATCCTAGTCAATATATGTTTTCCTTCAGTCAAGCTATTTTTAATACATAGAGTCCTGTCTCTTTCTAGGTGACATATGTTATTGGAAAGATTAGTTTTTCTGTACCTATTGCTTCTGCCAGCCTGCATCAAAGTAAATTTAGAGATGTGCTGACAGTCTAATACCTGCTATCAGGTTATACCTGTAGATAAGAGTTGAAAAAACATCTGTTGAATTTCTTCACAATAGTTAAATTATGAGGGGTATTAAAAAATAAAAATTTAAAAGTCCATCTTCTGATCTTAATGTACACAGTTTCCCATAAGTTTCCAAATTAATTAACTTGAAATACAGTGTAAAATACAAGTATCTGAGCTGTAGTCAAAAAATAAAGAAATGCATTTGCATAAACCTGATCTGGGAGATTCTCATCCCTGAAGGTGTCTGGATGGAAACCAACAGATATTAGCTAGACAAGAAAATCAACAAAGGATGAATATGCAGAACTCCCACCATTTCCCCCTTCCTTTCAATTTCAAAGCAAACTAAACTGGCAAAAAATAGTGACACCTCTCCCATTTAAGCTCTTCAGAGAAAAATCATGTGCTGCTTTTTCCTATTTCTTAAACCAAACCTTAAAAAAACAGGCTTCAAAACATCCAGATAAGACCCTTATGTAATATGAGTGTGCACACCCACCTACCCACACATCAGAAACAGCTTCTCTTCTTCCAGATCCAAAGTTATTCTTCTCCTAAGGAACTTGAGAAAATGTAACATAGGAGACTGTAGGAAATTATAGGAAATTTTATATAGGAACATTTTACACATAGCAGATCGCATAGGTAGGCTTATTTTCTTCACTTCCCTTGCTCCACTTAGTTAAAATCTTTGTTCAAGCATGTAGTATTTTTGAGAAAGAAGTCAAGTACTGCCCAGAGAAGTTATGGATGTCTCATTGGAAGTGTTCAAAGTCAGTTTGGACAGGACTTTGAGCAACCTGGTCTAATGCAAGATGTCCCTGCCCACGGCAGGGGGAGTGGATATAAAAGATATCTAAGATATCAATATGTTATCTTGTTCTCATATGATATCTCATACATGTAGTCCAATTTCAGGTAGAGGCACAGAAACAAACAGTTCAATATAAAACTATAAAAGTATATCAAGTATTGTAGGAGATGCCTGATAATGAGACCAAAAATGAATGAAGGTAAACAGTAGAATTTAAGGACTCCTGTGCCCTTTGAAAAGAATGAAAATAAACAATTTCAGCAGTGACTCAAATGTATTAAGGAGAACTGATGCTAATTTTCAGCACCAGAAAGGGAAACCATCTTGAAGTTGCTATCAAGAAATTAAGGAAATTGACTTTGATTTTTTATATTGTTGCCTAAATGGCTGTGGGGAAAAAACGACTCCAAGCCAAATTAGGTAGGAGATAAGATAAGGATACAAAAGTTTTAATGAACCCCCAGGCTTTCTGGAATACCCCCAGCGCACGCTCCCGAAATCGAGATGTTCACAGTTTTTGTAATGATTTTCACCCAATCCCGTCCAGCCACCACCCAGGTTCTGCACCCGCCACGCCTCTTGGAAATTGGGTCTGGGGGCGTTTTGGGACCCCCTCTTCTTCATCTTCATCTTCCTCTGAGCATGTAATGTCCTTGGAGGCTTTCCAGAGTTCTAGGCCTGAAGGTTGTTGGGTCTAGGCTATATCTTGTTCCGTAGGGTTAAGATGTTCCTCTATCCTTCTGCCTTGAAAAAGAGACTAAACAGGCTGTGGAATTTAGGGAATTGATATGGGAATGGGTAACAGGGGTTTGAGCTGGTGTGTTAAGGGTAAAGGGATAATATTGCTGCTACTCTAAAATCTACATTTACTACATAAGTACTTCTAAGATCTACAAAAATTAAAAATATTAAAACATCAAAACTCCAAGGTATCAATATGGAAGCTACAATTAATCAGAAACACCTAACTTTGCATAGACTCCCACTCTTGAAACAGCTGAAGGTCAAGGTAGTAAGAACTGATGCTTCTCATCCAGAGAATTATACAGCTGCAATCTGAGCACTAGAAAGCTTTTTTTTTTTTTTTTTTCTCATCCATTATTGAAGAGAAATGTTGGCAGTACAGAACGTCAGGCTGGTAAAATTCCTTTAATTTTTTATTGTAGATATTTGCCTTACCAGTCACTTTTGAAGAGTTACAACACAGCATGGTTTAATCATTGAGGACTGTAAATAAACTTCATTGTTTTACAACATAATCTCCTGTTTAGGTTTTAATGATGTTTAATTAGAAGGGCTGCTTCACACTTGCAGGACAGTATGGTACTCTCTTATCATAATTTTTAAATTCTTTTCCTTTAATTTTCCTCTACAGATATTTCTTTTTTCTATTATTTACTGTCAGCATGATCCACAGTTTCTTAAAAAAAAACCAAACAAACTGATTTTTCCAAAATTTTATTGTTTTGAATAGGACAATAACATATATTCTTTTTTCAATCTGCTTGACCTAGAACAGTGTAGTTCTTAAACCAATACAATGCATTCCCTACAGTGCTCATGGATTGACTTTATATGACTATAGTTTAAATCCCTGTTTTCTCCACTAAGAGGGATTTGGGACGTTAGACAGATTGTGCAATATTGTGTTGCATAACCTTTTCCCCACTGGTTAGTGTGTTGTGGATCATGGAAGTCATATAACTGAAATGTTAGAAAAGTCAGATGAAGAAAAGCCTCACATTTCACTTTCATCTTCTAATGTGTCTCTGACTTTTTTCTGCAACATAGTTGAATATCTTCTTTTTTTAATGCTCAGTGCTTTTGTAGTCATAAAGACTCTATATTTGTTGACAAGACAAATTCATCCCAATAGCAGCTTCTGAAAAGTCAGTTTGTCTCCCTTGACTAGGAATATTCCAGCATGTACCATCTCAGATATTATGGAAAAGTCAGGACCCACTGATTCTAATGGGAATGGCAGAGAGGTACTAAGAAAAGTGGAAAATCAGTTTCTGAGATAACTAGTCAGTGTTATAGAAAGAGCTTAGATTTATAAAGTTGTGCTCATAACAATTAAAAATCCTCTAAGGCTCAGGCTTGGCCAACAATATTTCCGATAAGTAAACAAACCAGTAAAAGCCAAACAAGAAATACAGATGTCTTCCTGGATCATAAATAGAACATTCACATTGATTCTTCTTAATTTTCCAGTGTATGAATTTGATTTTTCACAACTAGATACAGCTTTCCATTATTTCTCTCAGAACTTATTTCTGTCTGATGTACAGGTTACTTATCTGTAGACAGCAACTACTAGAATAGACTGCAATAATGTAACACTTATGTGTGATTTTTTCATATATAATTTTCTTTTTCCCTCATACATATGCATGTCCTTGCTCTCTGAATTTATTTTATCATCAGTGTAAAAACTGCCACTACTGTATTACGTGAAGGGTGAAGGGTCTCAGAGTTATGATTTGAAGAAACAAGATTAACGAGAACACACCAAGATAAGAACCAATATTTTTTAGTTTCAATCAAGAATGTCAAATAATATCTGAAAAGTACAGGATAATATCTGAGAAGCAAATACTGCAAGACTACTGCTTGTAATAAGAAAAAGTCTCATGTTTTATGAGATTTTAAAAGCTACTCTCATCACATTTACTTAAAATTCAGGGTTGTAACTTGAAAGTGATATCCAGAAGTCCAGATTCTGCAACTCCAAACCAAAGGAACAAACTCACATCCATAAAGGTTCTTGAACATGGAATGAACAAGGTGCCTGTGAGGCTCTGCCACATCCACTCTTGAAGACACACTAAGTTTACTGGGAAAGAACCCTGAGCTACTTGACATTGATCCTGCTTTGACATTGCCATTGGTCCTGCTCTGAATAGTGTCTCAGTCCAAGTCCCTTTCTGGCCTAAATTATCGTATGTTTCTGTGATTCTACTGTGGAGGAAGAGGAGGGTTTAAGTGGTAGGCTATGCTTATGAATGTAAATACCCAGGAAGTGATCTGTAAAAGGCATCTACTCACCATTTAAGTGGAAACAGGTATGGGTACCAGAAGTGTAACTGATTAGTACCCCTCTGAATGAGGAACTGGAGGGTTCCCACTCCTGTATTTTCCACTTCCTTAGGAAAGTTCAAAGCATTCAACAGATGAGTAACCTTAAAAGCCTATGCAGGGTCACTACCTCTGTCAGAACCAGAGGGGAAATTTGAATTTTACCATCCCTCCTTTCATGAACTATATGAATTTTGAATCAAACAGAAGATCCACTACATTTTTTCAACATGAAGCAAAAATAACTGGTCTATTTACAGCATTTGCACTGATTCAGCACCATGCAGAGAGGTGACTCAAAGCAATTTTAACAGTTCCAAAAAAAAATTCCCTTGGAAATCCTGTTGTGAGTTTTTCACTATATTGGCCTAGACAGCTAGTCTTTTACTGACAGTTTTCTTATGGGATATAGTCTTAAATACACAATTAATGATATCTCACACAATTAATGGTACCTTAAGTTATGATTTTATATTAGTTGTATTCATGTGCTTACTCCAGGAAAAAAAATAGAACACTCCCTACCCTATGACACCTAGGCTTACAATGGAGATGAAATTGCTTTATTTACAAAACACTTACAGACACACAGTTGTAATGTAAGCTTAAGTATATTACCCACCTAATGAGCTGCAAGCTGTGTTGTAGACAGTTGGGCTTCAGAATATTTAATGTTTTATCTCAATTTAATAAACTCGAAAAATACCTCACATACACCTCAAATAAATGGAAAAACTTCTCAAAAAGATGAAGTTTGGCCACTGACTCATCGGACAGAAATAAGTGTAGAATTATGCAGCAATAAATTGGTTGAAATTGTCATTAGACAGTTACTATGCTCAGGGAAAATCTTTATATGAAGAGAGAATCTGTTTGTTTCATTTATATATGAAACAGCTATACATAATATATATATATATGAAGCTAGTAGATTTTATACTCTAGGCCTAAATCATATTAAGGAATCATACTTTAATGCTATGCATGAAGATACATTGTTTTATAGGTGTGATACTATTTATTCTGAAATGTACAGAAGACAGAAAAATCAACATTTGTAGAATGGAATTTTGCAAGTAATATTTATTTTAGAGATGTTTTTCCATTATCCCTAAAATAATGGAAGGAAATTCCCTAACTTTCAAATGAGATTGAAATGATGTTTGCTAAGGGGGAGTAAACAAGCTGAGTTCATTAGACATGAAAGTTTTCTTTGTGGATAGGAATGCCTAGCAATGAATAAATTAAAATGATTGCAAATGTGCTACCATAATTATTATGACTATTACACATCAGCAATGTGGAATGGTGGAATATCCAAAAGTATGCATAAAAATAAAACTTCGTAGCTTTCTCTTTTCTGCTAGAAACTGAAGTGACAAAATATTCACTGAAGGCTGGAATTGCCTCACTCTGGAGGGAATTACTCTTTTGTAAGTAGAATCTTGATCAGTTTTAGGAAGTAAAGATGAAAGCTGGCAAATCCATGCTTACCATAAAATGTAATGAAAATACAATTGATTTCTGAAGACCTGCATTTACACTGCACATCCCAAATATCCTGTTCTGGATGAGAATTCTAGTAATGTTGAGCACATACAATTTTGAGGAAATACCTACAAAAAGATAGAAAAGGGTAGCAAATGAAAAACATAAAATGTATCCCAGAGAAAACGCACTTTTGGGACTACAACATAGCAAACAAACAAGTATCTCTTCATCCAAGTTTTTGGTTTTTTGTTTGTTATTTAATTCAAAAGCCTTTCCTGTGACTTTTTTTTTACTACAATTTTGGAGTGAGGTTAAAAATAATGCATGCACAAGTATGTTATCTAATTGGAACATGCAATTACAGTGTTTGTCCTTGAAACTTTATGCTACAAATAAACAGAAATGTAGGAGGCTTGACAGAACAAGAGATGCTCATTGTTATATTCTTTCTCAGTGTTTTATACTTATTTTTCATGTGCTCACGCAGGGATTTGCTTCCAAAAAAGAGGGGATGTGTCCTATCTATTTGTCAATTACATTTTGAGATTTTCTTAATACATTTTTCTGAGCAAGTCTTATTTGGAGTAAGAGCAAGAATTACTTTCTGTTGTAAGTAATGATTCCTAAAGCCTTTGAAAGAATTTTATAGGGCTTACAGACTTTGGAATTACTTTTGTGTATCACCTGAAAATCACTTGTTCTCATTTCCATCCGAATTCCAGAGTTCTATACATACTCCACACATACTTAAGTTGCTGTCTCTGCTGTATACTGTATTCTACAGTGTACATGTATGTATGCATATGGATAGGTGGGTATATTAAATGTATGTACTTTGCAGTGCTGGTACACACACCTTTCTTATAACTCCAGATAAGATAAAATCTTAAAACAAGTATCTTTCATTTGTAACATAAATTACGCTTTTGAAACTCAATATAAAATGGGAAAAGCAAATAGTAATCTGAGAGTCCAAAAAGAACACCACTAAAAGGATATTTCACCTTTTTATTATCACAAAAGTAGCAATTTTAAAAAATAATGCTATTTAATCTTTTGCCTTGTAAGAATACATACCAATCAATATGAACAGGAGTGTACTAGTATATTATAAGCAGTATATTACAGTCCTTCAGTCTTTACATTGGCTGACAAATGAATAAAATGCATATTGTCTGAGAGACGAGTAAGCTATTTGGTCAAATGCTTACTTGACCAGAACACATTCACTGAAATGGATGGCGTTGCCATGCTTTATACTGGTGGAAAAATCTAGCCACTTTCTCTTTTTTTTATATACTTACAGTGCATAGAAAAATATGTTTTATATGCAACTTCTTTTTTTCAAAATATAACCTAAAAGAGTATTTTTTTCTTTCTTCTTTTTTTTTTTTTTTTCCTGCTAAATTACTCTTCAGTGAAAGCACAGTGTTACCATATGCATGCTGAAAGCCACTTTCAGGTGATTTGATCATAAATCAGAGTATTTGGCGAGAGATACTACTGAAAATTTCCCCATTGCCCAAATTCTGTGCCAACACTGTGTCAATATGAAGGGATTTATTCTATCAGACCTTTCCATTCAGCTATGCACTTCCTGTTAATTAGATCAATACCTGTGCCTATTAGGAGCTGGCTTAATATTCTTAATGAAGGTTCATTTAAGGTTCATTCTGGTTACAAGGTAGTTCTTTTCTCATTTTTTACAGACCACTTTTTAGACTCCGCACTTATTTGTAGGTTGTAAGTGATTTTCATTTAAAGAGAAGCTGAACCACTAAGCAGTGAACACTATGAATTAAAAGTAGTAAAAATGCTCAAAGAAATTTTATTTTTCTTTTATCCCCTTAAGTCGCATGTGAACTGTCATTTCTTACCAACACTGCCATAACTTCCTGGACTTACATGGAAATCCATCTATTACTATGGTAAATCATTCTCTCTCAAAGCTTATCCTTTTCTTTGATTTTAAATGGAAAATTTTTCTCTGTTATACATATGAAAGAGGAAGAAGTATGTTACAATTGGCAAACAGGACAAGGCACCTGAGGACTTCCACACATTTAAACACCCAGCTACCAACAAAGAGGTCGACAGACATCACAATCACCAATTTCAATTAATTAATTCATCAAGGTTTGTAGGTGCTGAAATTTTTCCTAAATTGCTTTTGGGTTAAAAAGTTAATTATGGCCTTGGTTCTGACATAGTACACTTTGTAATCAGACTACTGTTCAAGACATAAATGGTTAGGTATCAGCAGTTAAGCCTTAAACATACAGCTGACATTATTTATCACAGATCAAAGCAAAATAGTATAAAATTTACAACCCAAAAGTAGATTTTCTAATAGAATAGAAATATGAGTTCATGTTGGTTTTGTTTTCCTTACTGTCATTATAAACTAACAAGATGTCCTTTTGAAGCTGAATAAAATCCATTGAACTACTTCCTGCAAAGAGATCGGTTAAACTGTCAGTTTATGGGCTGGGTTTTGGATGTCTGATATCAATTCTGTGACATTATCTTTGGTAAATATTCTAAGGTGAGCAGATAGCATGTACTATCTGAACTATTTGGTGTACAGAAATAGCCTGAAGTTTCACAATTCTAGTTGCATCATACAGAAAAAGAAAAAAAAAAAAAAAAAAGGAAAAAGATGCAGAAAAGACACTATATATATTATGTGTTATGGATGAAGCAGGCATTCACATCAACTCATGTTGACTATTTATTTTGCTTCATTTTGTTTAGCAGCTGGGAAGGCTTGAGAACCATGGCCTTGACTTTTGCATTCCTTGGGACCCTCTGCTCCTTTTCAAGAAAGAGCACAATACTCCAGCATAAATTTTTGTAATATTTTCAGTCTGCATCTCCTTATTTTAATAGGTATTGGTTAAATTAGTCACAGACATTTGTACTAGTGAATTTTTGTCTGTTGAGAGGGGAAGCTTCATGATTTCATATAATTTTCAATTTTTTTAAACGTTAAACAAGGGGTGTTGAAGTCCCAGACTTGAATTCATCTAATCTTGCAGTCTAATAGCCTGAATTTGATTCCTCAAGGCACAATAACTTACGTTTATTAAAACCTCTCAAATTTTTATATTTATTTATATGGAGAGAAAAAGTATTTCTGCAGAGGACTATTTAGGAAAGCACACATACATTTTTCCTGACATTTATTCAATGTGTTCAAATATTTTTCATAATGCTGAAAGTATACCTTGCATGTATCAGCTAACAGGAGGAAGATTACGCAAATTTGTAAGTCAATATAAAATATTGAAGACCCAAAAGGTAAAGAAAATGTTTTACCTAATCTACCTAATTTTTTTCTGGTATTTTTTTTCTGTAATCCTTTCTGTTGTTTAGATCAAGATCTTTTACTATTTTCTATATACAATTCCCAAAGTACAAAAGTAAAGATGTAAGTATAACATGTTTTACATAACATAAAATTTGGCTTAAAACATGCCAAACATGAGACTCCCTATCCTGATACATTCATGCAGAAAGCAAACAAGAGAAAGTAGCAATTTCTACTTGATTTCATTAAGAGGAAATAAATCTATGTGGAACATCCTACCTTCAACAAAATTCCACTTTGTAGTCTGAACAGAAGCACACTGATGATAATAAACTCAAATGAATAATGGTATTTTCTTTATAATGATATTTCCACTCACCTCTGACGGATAATATACTGCTGTGTAAATAAGTCTTTACTCGCAGAACAAAGATAGCATGCAATAATTTTATTACTTCCACATTAGAAGAAAGGAATGTGTTTGCAGCACTTCAGGAAAGTGCTCTGACTTTAGAGCAAATACAACAAGCAGTTGTACAAAATGCAGTTTTCCCACTTGTATTACCTAATTCCCATGCATGAATAGACTAAAAATTTAATATTTTTCCACCATGAAATGATGTAGTCACTGTTTTCTACATTGCTCCTAACAGCATTTCAACTTCTCTCTTGCATAGACATTTTAACAGGAAAAGTATTCATACTCAAAACATATGTAATACATTACTTGTTCTTCATCTTTCATAGTTTTTAGACTACTAGTTAGTTCTAAATAAAATCATGGCTGGAAATAAATATAATGGGATGTTTATAAGAAGCATATACACAGTAAATAGATTGCAAATTTACCTGTCCACTAATATAGACAGTGTTTTTTTCTCTACGGCTACAATTTTTAATCCCATTTATTTTACAAGAAATAATGAATTTATCAGTTTGGTGGAAGAATTTAATGTTTCTATGTTGTGGCACTGTACACTACTGAAAGAAAGGCATCTAAAAACTCCTAAACTTAGTTTTCTTTATTTGATAGTCATGCAATTATTTTTAAGAAAACCTTGCCTCAAGACCTAAAATCAGTTTTCTGGACAGTGTTAATTTCTTATGAGAATGGCTCACTATATTGGATAACATCCATTTATTACTTGAGTTTAATTTAGAATTTAATTTCGTTTTAATTAAATTCTTCCTACATGTTGAAGAGACCTATATCTAACCTCATTCAACTTCACAAATGACTTTATGTTAACAACCAATTTATCAATTTTCTCCATAATAATTATATATACAGCATGAATACACAAAAGCAAAAGGTGAAGACAAAATCCATTCAGCAACACTATGACATGCAAAGTGGGGAAAAAAATTGTCTACTTAATTCACCAGATCTTACTGAAAAGAACTGATGACACCTGCTTATAAAGAATATACTGTTTATTCTTGTTTAATCATATTGTTGAAACAATGGTGGGTAATAAGATCAAAAGCCAGAAAAAATAATGACCTTTATTTTAATTATATTTAGCTTTATTAATTAACATTATTGATCATTAAAAAGTTTGCTTTGCAAGTACACTCCAAACAAAACTCTCTGTTCTAAAACAGAGAGGACAGCGTCACAGTGCAGTTGAACAAATAAATCATGTATGGCAACTGAAGAAGAGAAAATGTAAAGCAACATGTTTTTCTTGGATCATGAGCAGTTCTCACAACTTACCAACTGCTATCATAATGTTACAAGTTGGTGTATAAACATTGGAAGAAACAGCCTGAAGTTTAGAAAATTACAATCATCATGCTTCAGTCTTTTTTTCCTCTCTTTTATCTTTTACATCTCTCAAACACTGACATGGAAAAAGGCTGGAAAAGCATGATCCAGCATCAAACTGCTGAAATTTCACATCATTGTATTTAGTGTTTCTTCTTTGCTTGTTCTACGCTACCATACATGTTTGGCCTAGATTAAATACTGCCATAATTATGTACCTAAATCTGAACTTTATGACAGAAAGACAAAAAAATGAGAATGACATCAAAGAAGATGAAACCCTGAGGAAAAAAACTACAGTAAGGAAAACATTCCAACAGAATAGATGACCCAAAATCTAAACAGGCTTACAAAGTAAAAGCCTGAAATAATTAAAGTATGAGAAGATGGAGGCAGTGTTGTAAAACTGCTTAAGGTGTTTTCATGTCAGGAGGAACTAACTTTAGAAACTGCATTTTGAAATGCCTCTGGAGCAGAAGCCTGAGGCCAGACAAGATACATGGAATTTTAAATGTCATGAGTTAGCTACCTTTTGACAACTGAATTTTATACTTCTTTATTTACTTACTCTCTTTATCCCATTTAAATAGTGAATTTTTAAAGATGTTGTAGAAAATGTATTACAATAAAATTCTCAAGACTTTGAATAAATGCAACCGAGTTACGAAGAAATGAAGAAGGTCCAAAGAGAAACCAGTGCGGGTATAGACTTGGGATAAAAATGACAATAAGAAATCAGAAGAGAAAAATGAAGCTGCGTTCTGAGTTAGGAAAGTATGACGATAAATTCTGACACTTTCAGTGAAGAAATGCAAATAAGACAGGCCATTAAAAAGTTTTGGCAAAAAGTACAAAAAGCACAAAACCTACTAATAAATCCTTTTTAAAGTGCATCAAAAGCAGGAAGCTCATCACAGTGCCTTTAAGGTCAACAAAGGATCAAAGTATAAAATAAGAACAAACAGCCAAATGAATATTTTGCATCTTTAGTGACCCAAAGTCTGGGGAGCTGCATGTATGCAAATCCTTTTACAAAGGACTTAGAAGGTAGAAAAGTGAAACTAAAGGTCAATGAAAGAGATCACAGAAAAACAGACAATCAGTGGTAACAAATCACTTACATCAGACAGTATTTACCCAAGTTCTAAAGGAACTCAGTGATGAAAATCTTAACTACTAATGACAGTGTGTAAACTTTCACTTAACACTGTCTCCATACCAGACACTCTGAGAGTAATTACCGTGGTGAGAATTTTTAGGAGAGCTCAAAGAAAGATTTGGAAAACTGCAGACAATTAAGTTGACATCTGTACAACAAACTAGTGCAAATTAATCTGAAAAAAAGTAGTAACAGGCACCCAGATAAATAAGATGCTATGGATGAGAGTCAGCTTTTGAAAGGCAAGACGTGCCTTCCAGATTCACTGGATTTTTTTCTTTTAAGGAATGAACATGCCATAGGATCCATCCAGTCTGGTTTAGTTAGGCTTCTGTATGACATGTAAGTTCTATCAGCCACAGTCCATTAAAGAAATCAGGATGTTGTTTCGAGAAAAGAAGTCTCTCACATAGAACAGTGATTTGATGAAAGTATGCCAAGAGACAATATGGAGTAATGGTGAACTGTCACAGAGAAGAGGATTACTAATTGAGTTGCAAAAGAGTAAGGAGTACGACCCATGCTGTTTAAGCGATTTACACCACAAATGACAAAGGAAGTGACTAGTGAGGTGACAAGTCTGTGATGATATTAAGTTATGCAAGATCATCAAAGTGCTATCTGTTACTGAAACAATAAAATGGCATATCCAATTTAATGCAGAGAAAGGCATTGCAACATAAGGAGAGGAAAAAACTCAAACCTAACCTTGGCTGTCCATTGATTAATACTGTTCCAGCTTGAAATCCTGAGATTTTTATAGATTGTTTTTGCACATTTCTGAATAGTTGATAGAAAGAAATAACTCAAAATGTTATGAAATATCAGGAAATAAACAGGGAATGAAACAGAAAACAGTGTTATGCCTTCTCATTAAATCACATAGATGCTATACAAGCTGTGTTGCATCCACTCCTGAGATGACAACCTTCAACAGTAAAGGAACAGAAGAGCAACAAGGATGATGTGAAGTATGGAACCAGCTAGAAAAACACGAGCAGCTAGAAAGGTACATGATCTTGAAAGCAACTAGACAAATCTATGTAAGAAATACCTATTCAAGTTATGCATTCTGGCTCCTGAACCTCAAACACTTTTGAAAAGGATAGTTTTCTGGGGCAGTATCGTAATGTGATTGCTCTCTTCATTAGGGAACTGTTATTAGTTACTGCCTGAAACAAGATACTTGACAATATTGACTTTTCAACTTACCTAAGGGAGCATCTGTTCTTACATGTTCCTGAATAGTAAAACAGACAATATCTCAGCTTGTAAAATCTTGATTCCTTTTTATGTACACTTTTCCATTGCTTTTTTACTACTGGAAGTTTATAACCAAGCATACCCACTCTGCAGAGTCCAGGAGCAGTTTCATTACAGATAAAAAGATGCTGTGGCCTTTTCCTCAGTGAACAAACTCTTCCCTGACACTTTTGCTAAGCATTTGCCTGAATATGTTTCTCCAAGACGCTCTGTAAAAACATAAGCTAGGAATCTAGACATCTTGCTGAAGTAGCTCTCATTTAGGAATAAGTAGGGAGGATACCAGGGGGACATGTTCCCTAACACAAAGAAGTAGAAGTTCAGCTTTAGTTAGAGCTAAGGGTTTGGTTTTGCTTCCTATTGCCCTCCTCTTTGCCTGAAGGTGGCAGCACCAAGATGCTAATAATTTAGCTGTTATAATTAAACAGAACATCAGTTACTCTTAAAATTAAACTTGATATGCAATTTAAAAATTAATAGTTTAACTAACAGATCCCAAAAGCATACATAGATTAAGGGCAATAGGTTATACTAATTCATTTAAATTTGTCTCGTTTATTTTCGAAAAATCATTCAAAATACTTGTTGAACAACAGTTTTTAAATAATAAATGCAAGTTTTTATGTTTTAGATGACAGACTTTTTAAAAACAGATTCATAAAGAAAAATTTTAAAACTTAGTATTATCTTTTATTTATTACATCTGTTCATATCCTACTGCATGTCACCTGTTCATTTACTGTATCCCTTTTAAGATCTACTTGTAATGTAAACACTGCTTCATCTCTTCAAGACCTTCAATGCAGCATAGCTGGCATCCTCATATAGTAGGAAATGTGATACAAAATTTTGGGAAATCAGACACCGGGCTCAGCATAGTTTTATACTTTGGAGGTCTGAGAGCAAATGAAGGAGTGGTGCAAAAAAGTCCACACATACAGTTACTTTGGCCTTATTTTCTGCTCTAAAGTGGATATATCAAGAGTGAGCAAAAAAGTGACAATGGAAAAAGAGCATTAGCACTTATGCCTTTAAATTTTTTATGAATATAGAAAATATTGCTTCTATTCAAAATCCCCTTCCTAGAATAGACCACACTTGACTATGGGCTTACAACAGGATTTTGAAATTATGTTAAACTGTGCAGCCTAATTTCATATTAAAAATGGAGAACAATGAAGTAATTTTACAGATGTTTGTATATAAACCTAGAAGGCAATAGCAAAACTTTAGTGTATAGAAAGGTAATCATGAACCAATATGAATAACATGAAAATGGCTTTGTAATGGTAAGATTAGGATATCCTTACTTGCTTACTGTCAAACAATATAAGTCTTGAAAAACCCTGGAAGCTGATAGTTTTTAGGAAGTGGAAGATTTTAAGACAAGAGAGAGCATTTGCATTTGCTGCTTCCAACTTGCAAGCTTACAAACATTGTGGGAGATAGAATTCTGAATTGAAAATACAGATCTTAGTACTATGGCTACACTCTTGGGTAGCCTCTGACATGGTCAAAAAAGGTTTCCATGCACTAAAAATGTGACCCAAATGTCAAAGGCCACTGCACGCAGTTTAGCTCAAAGGACATGATTTTTTGCAACTGATGGAAGTAGACAAAAAGTACTCCATGTACACAAGGTATGAGTGGCACATTATCTATTTGGAAACTGTACTCTGACGAAAGCATTTTGTAAGTTAAAAAAGCTTAGTGGTTTATTCAAGAGGGTTACATTTTAGAATGTGATCTGATAAACTCTGTCTCTAGCTTGAGAATCAGCATAAAAGACTCACTTTGTGGCACTGGCAAGTTGCATTTCTGTAATTTTTTTTTCAATATTCATCACTGGCATATCAAAAAACCCTGGAATTTACCTCTTATTAAAATCACACAACAATACCCTTTATTAATATACTCTTACTTAGATTTCTTCAAGCTTTATTATAATCCATTCTGGATGAAAATATTATGCAGCCAGGCTTTTAATTAAGCTAAAAAGTCTGGAAATATTTAGTCATAAAGGTTTAAAAATGTTCCCAAAGGAAAATGGGGTACAAACATGACACACTGCTATTCTGAAATATGTTATTTAATTTAGGACCTCTAACCTTTGAATCAAGGACTTTAAACTCAGCAGATAACTTCAGTGCTAAGTTTTTTCATGAACTAATCTATATGTAGGTTGTCTGGACTGCAAAGCTCTTACAGAATTTACTCATATCATATGCTTTTATAAAAATAATGGTCATAGATAGGAAAATTTAGTTTGACATCTCAGTAGAGTTCATTGTTGCTGTGTTTTCAGACATCGCACAAATCCTTTCACAGACAAAAAGAGGGAACACAAATAATCCCTCAGAATGAGGAATCCTCTAGCCATGCCTATGACTTTTCCCTTTATAGTCTTTCCCAGCTGCTCCCACTGAGGGAGGAGCTGTATACTGGAATTTTGTGATAACTAGCAGATGGTGAATCTTGAGTTTACCAACATGTTGATTAAATAGATGATTTCTAAAGAAAATATACCTATGTTGGAGTTCTTGGGCCTTTTTTAGTTTCCTTCCCCTCCTGCCCCATTCCCCCCAAATCAAGGAGTGAATACACAGAAATCAGCAGTAAAAATAATATTGAATCATTAAGTCAAGCATTCAAGCTGAGTTTCTGGTTGCCATCACAAAATTAACTAACCTACATTGCAAACTTAAACAATTCAGCTTTTCCAGGACACTGAATAGATTTCCCATAGAATCAAAGCACACCAATGAAGGAGGTTTTTCACTGTAGGACCTCTGTCTGACTTGTTCTAGAAATCAAAACTATATAATAAATAAATACAACCTTGCAGAGAGAAAAAAGAATGGCTTCCTGGCTCACACTCTTGAATTCTATCCTACAGAAACAGTTTTTCTTCCTGAGACTTCAGCAATTGAGGAGAGCATATATCTCATGCTTAATTATTACTGCATGGTCTTTTTTTAATGTATTATTAGTATTGCCTGATGTAGTGAAATGGTCCCACTAGCAGAAATGCTTCTTTCTTACAAATCAAATGGATAGAATTTTTCTATGAATAAAGCCCTATGTAATACTTAGGACTTTCAGAAACTAACAGTAAATGTTACCCACATTATGGAGATCTGTGACCTTTCACTCTCAGTAATTCTGTTTCCTTTCTGCAAATTGAGGTTAATTCCACCCCTTGTCCAGAAGGATGTTATGAAGATTAATTAGTGTTTGTGATAAACACAGATAGTATATTGATGTACACGGATGAAGAACACTTGAGGAAATGAATCATTTATTCTTTAGAGCAGGAACTGAATAGACTAGAGTAAATAATATAAGGGGCTATGCAATGAATAATTAGGACAAGACAAAATACTGAAAAGTTCCTTATTATCTGAGCAGTATTTATTTTGTGTATTTAATAAGAAAAGGGTCCTCTTTACTAAAGATTGCTCTAATCCAAATGCAAAAGGTACAAAGTAAGAGAGGAGCAATAATTGTGAGTCCTCCCCTTCCTCATTTCCGAGTTCTTTGCAAATATAATAATGCTCTCTTTTTTTTTTCAATATAGCATCAATGATTATATTATAATGCTATTTTTATTTTAACAGATTTAAACTTCCAAACCATTTTTGATTCAATAATAGAAGATAGAATGAAATATCTAATTACCACATTAAGAAGCTATATTGACCCCAAAGAAAGAGATAGAACAGTGTCTAATTCACTGTCTGTCAGATTTGAAAGCAGAGCCAACATGAACCCACTCTTCTGACTGATGATTATCACTCACTGTCCATGAGTGATATAACTGCAGAATAGAAAATACACCAATTTGATTTTTCACCTCAGCAGACCACAGGAGACCACAAACTATATTTAAATTAGAATATAAAAATAAACATATAATTAGTGCACCATTTTCAATTAGGTACTTCTAATTACTGAAGTTGAAAGCTGCAACTTATTACAATTGTAGGGAGCACATTTTTTCCCGAACTCCTGTTGTTACAGCCTATAATACATTATCTGATAATCTTCACCAATTACAAGCTAATAGTATTTAGCAACACACAGCGCTATTAAAAATCTTTTTAAATAATCTTCAGTAAATGCAAGTTTCAACTTTTGCTCCAGTTTTCAGGTTTCTAATAATAGAGCATTTGAGCCTTATAAATCTTAGAAATCTAATTAGACAATGTTAAGTTCTCTCTAGCTGAAGTCACAGATGTTTCATACTGGGAAAATCAGCAAGCCCCAGGGTTTGTTTGGTCTAGTATAGTGTCAAATTTTCATGGATAATTTAATAGCTAATAACTCTAATTCTTTCCTGTAAACCAAGAGATGATAAATAATAATTGCTCTAAAGCCATAAAATCAACCCTCCAGGCAAGAAGAATTAAAAAAAAAAAAAAAAAAAAAAAAAGAAACCATTGAAGAGATTAATTTCTGGTACTTAATGTTTCTTTATTACTAATTGTCCCTGAGTTGTATATATCTCACAATATGAAAGAAAATGCAAATAAATCCACTGAATTTATTCAACTGAGAAAGAAATATACATCAAGGATGCTGTACACATCTTTGATCTATTACACACATTCATTAGGAGTTAGTAAAATTTACTTTTTTTCCTCAGGTTCTAGTAACATCAGTTTATGGACACATCCAATATTTCCTCCAACAAAATACTAGAAAAGTGATATTTTCTGCAAACACCTTTTTTTTAAATATTTCTTTCTCCTTTGCAAAATTATCAAATAAAATATAATAATTCCTATTGCTTTAAACAGAACTAGACATGCAAAGGTAGTTTTTCAGTTTGTATTTGAGAGTCTGCATTCCATGGGAAGATATATTGATTTTTTTCTGAAGAACATCAGAGTAACATTTAGCTGCTTTTTTTAATAAGGCTAACAGCAGGTTAGAGCCTATTTGTTTTTATAAAATCATTAGCCAGGTCACTGTGTGGAATGAATTGGTTACACCAGATGAACAGTGCTCTACTGCAAAGATCTCCCAGACTTTTTTAAAAGCTCCACCCCATAAATAAGATGGGTTTGCAGATATTCCTCCGTTTTCTATGTTTAATCAGACGAGTTGGTAACAGCTTTTTCCTGTTCTCTTTAAGAGACCTTCATTTTAAGCAGAATGGAAATAGTGCTGCCAATAAACAAGGAATGGGTATAATGCATAGATGGGGAGACTCAGCAAAATCCAGAAAACACACAAATTCTGAAGACATACTACAGTATTTGGGAATAGCAGTTTACCTAATCAAAAGTTATCTGCAAACTGTGAGAAGGCTCTTATAGAATTATACTAATACTAGAAAAAAAAAGGTTGTGAATATACAGTCTTTGAGGAAAATGGATTTCAACTAGTCATAAATAAAAAGACCAAAAGTCAAAACTAGAAAGTTATATAAACAACTATTCTCTGGTTCTTGTTATTGCTATTTTTAATTATCAAAGAGAAGTGTACTACAAAGAATAAGGTTCTTTACAAGTTTGAGATCAAATAATCTTTAAAGTTAATTAATTCAGAATTGAAAGGAAAATAAAATATATCCAAAGAATATTTAATTATTTAAAATAAGTGGGGAAAGTTCACTGTTTATCTAAATTCAGTACTCAGATCCTGCCAGGGAATCAAAGAAGATGTACAAACGTGCAAACAAAATGGATAATAATATAGAGGATGTTCCAATACCACTATGCATGTTAATTTTTAATTTAAAACACCATTTTTGGTTATTGCTTCCTAATTTCAGACTGATTTCCTAAGAATCAGACTGTATAGTTCAGAAAATTATGAGGACAATTGTCAAGTACACTGAAAACTCACTTAAGAACAGAGATCAATGACACTGCATAAGAATATGAAAACATAACAAAATAGTTGCTTAAATAACAGAATGAAAAAACTGTAAAAATTTTATGTGACAGAATTTCAATACTATTTTTAGATTTAATGCATGTGTACAAGATCTGGAAGATCTTGTTTGCAGAAGAAAATCAGGTAGTTTCCTGAATATATCTGTGCTTACTGATCCCATCTGAGAATTCAAAATGCGACATTATCCATCCACCGTGTCAACAAACATAAGGTCTTCCTTTTTTTTTTTTTTTTTAAAGTTAGATGTTGTTTTGGACTTGTCTGTATAATTGATTTTGAGCTATTTGAAAGCAAGAAAAGGTTTTTTTCTTTTGCTTCCAGTTCATGTTTTTTTTTAAATTTTCCCAAAGGTGCTAAGTTTGCTAAGCTGATCTTCCTAGGACATGATGAAAAAAAATTTGAATATATATTTATTTATATATACATAGAAGCTGATGGAATTTATAGCCTGGGGAAAAGGCTATGTTCAATTGCTGTATGATACACTGACAGAAATATTGTCCAGGAAGGCAAAAAGTAACAGAAATATTACTTTGAGCTTCCCTTGACAATGCTTACATAGTAGTTGGAAAAAAATATAAATAAAACAGGGTGACTCCTTAGGTTTTTTGTATGTATTCTCAAACACTGAATTAACCTGTAAGACTCAGAACAAAAAGCTGTGGTGCTGCCACAGAAGCCTGGAAGTCAGCTAACAGGTAAATATATCCCAGTAGGTGAGATAAGGACTTCTTCGATCATGTATTTTTATTTGTGAAGATTCTGCATTTATTCTCATAGTAGTTAATTCTCTAAAAGCTGTTTGGGTACCATGCCATTTCAACTTGAAATATTTTTTTTCTGACAATGCAGGAGGATCTCTCCCAAAACACACCTAGGAATATCAAACAACAAATACTTTGACTATAAATATTTAGTATCTGAATATCTTAGTATCTTATTTGTATCACACAGTTCTCTTTCCCTTTCTTAACAAATCTTTTTGTAAAGAACAATGGAATTACTAGCATTCAATGAAAGTAAAATCAAATGCAAGTCACATTTCTACAGGACTAAAAAGTAGTCTACAGGACAATTTTTAATAATCCGTGCCTATGTTTTTGCTGTGTTTTCTAAATGCTAGCTCAGGCTCAAAATCAGCTGGCTTGTGCTAAGAATTCAAAGCCTTTATATTATGTTTTAATTAAATCTAACTTGGGTAGATTTATCTCTTCTTACACTGGTCTACAGTAGCCTGCAGGTTTAGGTACATAAATAATTTACTGGTTTAACAACATATGACAGGTCAGCTGAGCTGTGGGAACTGTGTGCACAGCATATGAGAAGCAAAGCCAGTTAATTTAGAAGGGAACTATGGGACGGCAAAACATCCTTTTTTTCCTTCTTTTTAAGATTGAAAATATAGACAGTGTATATATTTTTACTCTGCTGTGCCCAAGTAGATATGCAAGGTAGCAAAGTAAGTGATTTCCTTTGTCTTGAGAGAAATCTTGTGCAATCGATTCTGTTCTGGTTTTCCCTCTTACATAAACCACACCAGTTTGCATCTATTCAGGTGTTGCAGAAGTAAATATCCTAACCTAACAACACCTTTCTCCCTAATTATATTTGACATAAAAAAGTACTTTTATGAGAAACAGATTACTAAAAAACCAATAGAAAGGAGGTTACAACGCGTAACAGATCTAATTCCAAAAAAACATGAAATCAGTTACATATATAACTTTTTCCCTCAAATACCTGTCACATTGTGCATCCTCTGTAGTTTTGAAAGTCTCTGACCATTTTTTTATTCTTCTACTACAGCTAAGGAATAGCCTTCTAAAAGATATATACATTGCTCTTATTAGCCTTCCTACCTCCCAGAACTACTTCTCTGGCTGGCTGCTTCCCACGCTCTCTGCTTTAGCTTAAAAGTACTCATCAGGAAGTTGTCCCCAAACCATAGCAGATTTTACCTGAAAATATTTTAAAAGGTAATACAGTTGATACATCAAACAGGTTGTTTTTTGGTTTCTTTTTGTTCTTACATTCATTTATATTCTTTTTTATTTCTAATCAGCTGTGTCTAATGTGGTATTTTATAAACCCTTCAAATTCTTCTTATATATACAGCATACTACTGAAATGTTTTCTTAAGATATTTTTTGTCACACTGAGAAGATCTAAAGAGTTCCTATTAAGTTATGTATCTATGTATTTTATGTAAATAATGATGTAGGTTTGTAAAAAAATTACAATCAGCAAGAATTAATCTTACTCAGCATTTAACTAGGGTGTTTTTCTGAGAGACCTGACTTCTAGAGTGGGTGGGAGTCCACTCATCCTCTTCCACTGTCCACTTGTGTGGATGGGTGTCACCCTTCTTTGCAGAGGGATTGGAGAGATAGGATACACTGCAGGGTGGAATGACCTAGAACTTGTTTTGGAAAAAGGACTCCATCAAACACGCCGGGTTGTGGACACTCTAAACTTGCTTTGCCCTAGGTTTGCCCTAGGTGAGAATTGCCTGCAAGCCAAAAGAAGGAGATGTCTTATTCTTCGGCTAAGGAGCTGCTATCAAATGGCCATTTGGATTTTCATTCCTAAAAAATATTGTGGCAGTAATCTCTCCTCAAATTTTTTGCCTTGCTATGAATTGTATGAGGAGTCTTTCTCCTCAGGAAAGAATTAGACCAGCATCTGTGCAACTCAGATCTAGGAACAGAAATTTCATGTCATAAGCTGTAAAAAAATCCAGTCAATTAAAGGCAATAGCATTTTTTGTTGGGTAAGTTGCAGGAAAAAATTTGATTGCTTGGAAATTACTCCTGTAGAAAAGCTATTTTCTTTGTATGCATTATTTTAAATACTTCAAAGTAATTAAGAAATATATAGTTCATAAGCAATTTTAAAGTTTAAAAAACACCACAATAGTTATTGCTATAAAGCATTTTTTGCAAAAGTGCTCATTCTTGCAGTTAAAGGTGGTTATTCTTCCAGCTTACCAATTCTATGCTTTGAATGAAGAGCCAACATCGATTAAATTTAGTTTGGCATCATCACGTTATCAGGTGTCATACTATAAAGTGACTGGAAACTGAATTTTGAATTATCAGTATCTGCAGTTTATTCTTTTGGATATAATGAATGCCCAGAAAGCCTGACAGTTTTGCAAGGTGTTAATTGCCCATTGTTCATTCCATGTATCTCTGGCCTGAGGAACTGCAGAAGCCACCAAAAGACCATATCTTTAAGAAGAAGAGTCCCAATCAAACCAAGCTCTTGCTGCGAGTCAGGGTGTTAATGGGACAAAGCTATAGAAAGTCTGTGTTGATGTCATTTAAGAACTGTATTCTTTTAACTATTCCTGTTCTCAGCCTGTCCTCATCATTCCTTTTCCAAGTAACAGGAAACAGAAGGATTTAGCTGTATATATCTAGAATTTATACCTTCCCCATACCAACTGCATTAAGCTATCAAAACAGCATGCACAGTCACGTGCACATCTAATCACATTTCTTTGTGAAATTATAGCTTTATTTTAAAAGCTACACATTTTTCTGGATTTCTTAATGCTTTTTGTTTGGTTGGTTTGGGGTTTTTGTTTGTTTGTTTGCTTTGTTGGTTACACAGAGATAGAATGGGCAGCAACAGAGCTAAGTTGGATAAGTTACTAGTAAAAACCATCATACTGCTATGGAGGGTGAAATATCAGAACAATTTGCCAAGAGTGGCTTCAGAGTCTCCTTGAAAGTGTTCAAGACTCAAGTGGACCTGGCTATTAGAAACTTGATTTAATAAGACCTGCTCTGAGTACATACTTGAACAAAATTTCTGGAGCTCCTTTCCATACTCCATTATTCTACAAATCTGTGGAAACATTTGCCTGTGTTTTCTATTAAAATTATTTTACAAGATCTTAAACTGCAGAAATAGGGTGGAGAGGACAAAGTAGTAAGACTGTAGCTTTCCAGTGAGTCCAGTTCCTGGAGAGATTTTTGGCCCTTGCTCTCAACACTTACTGATGCATTTTATTCATTTTCTCTTGAATTTGAAAACATAAACACAAAGTAACACCAAAACTCCTACTTTCATCTTAATCAGGAAGACACATAGTCTAGGTCCTTCTTGCTTTCATGAATCTTAAGACACTTGTGACAGTTGATTTCTGCATTTGGCATCAGGAAAGGTAAAAAAGCAGAAAAAAAGTGATTTGACCACTTCTATCAGAATTCTGGAAACGTTTTCAGACCATGAATACTTATTTCACAGATGCATCTAATACAAAGCTTTAGCCTAGTTTCATGTCCAAGTGGGATTTACGGAAAGCACCATTCTCCATCAATTTGCATGGTTTATGTGTCTCCTGTTCAGCCTTCTAGCTACTGTGAATACTCAGTCCCCATGCAGTTCACACTGCATGAGATTTTTAAGTTGTGACCAAAAAAAAAAATATACTGAGAAGAAACTTTCTGACTTAAAATAACCCTGAGGAGCAGAAAGATGGAAAAGACTGCACTGCTCTCCTTCTCTGATTCTCCACTTTTCCTTGTGGAAAAGCCCAGCTCCCAGTCTGCTGCACTGCCAGCCCCTGGCCAAGGTCCAGCCCCTGGGGCTGTGCTGCCTCCTTCAGGAATCAGGCATTTTGATCTACTGGTGCTCTGCTCCTAGTCTGCCTCAATCACTTTAAACCTATTATATTGTGAAATCTTTGAACAATATCACGTTGCTGGATCCCTGGCTTTGTTAGATATACTTAATAGGCAGAACCAAGGGGAGGTGTCTCTTCTTTTCCTCATCTATCAGCAATTCTATGTCCAACATAGTCTGTATTTTTCCAGCTTCAATATACACCCAACTTAAAATACGTTAAGTTCACATTTTACGTAATGAAATAATCCTCAATTCTCTTCTGAAGTGTTTCATTAATTTCTTAAACTAATTTATAAAAACAGTAGTATAAACAGCAGTCAATCCTATAACTGGCTTCTCTATATAATAACAAAAAGGGCTTCACTATTCAAAAAGTGCCATTAATAACAGTACATGGTTTATTAACAATATAGCTAAAGCATAAGTTTAAACTGGAAATTTTGCTGAATATACTTAAAAGTTTGACTTTAGAAACAAGTAAATATGGCTGGGAATCATACTCTCCTAACATGAGTTATGGCTTGTAAATAGACAGACATCACCTCTTCACAGGAAACCATGAGGATTTTTATCTATCCATGATTGCTTTTTCTTAAAACCAAGGATAGTGTTTGGAAGCTTTATCAGTAAATAGATACATTCAGATCAAGATATATGAATATTCAGTCTTTCTCTAAATGTGTTCAATACTTCACCTCTGATAATATAAATACAAAGTTTGCATTTGCACCTGATGATACAAATAGTTGTATATTGACTTTAAATTTATTCTTTTAATAAGATGGTGTTAACATTGGTGTTACTATTTCTTTGTTTTAGCCTACATCTCCAGCTATAACAGTTATGCAGCCTGACTGATTATTCTTGTCCACAATATTGTTTGCACTTCTCTATAAAGGAATCCTGTATTAGTGCTTGTGTTTGGGATGAAAAACTTGGTTTTCTTAGGACCTAAAAAAGTTATTTGATGATGATCATGCCTAAATATTAAGGAAATTCATGTAAAAGCAATCTGGTATTCTGACTTGGTCAAACACAGTTTTATTTTGTTATAGTTTGTACACAGCACATTACTATCTTTTCAAATGTTCTCATTTTACAAACCAGAAAAAATCATGAAAACAGATAATTGTTCAGCAATCACTTCTGTGAATCGTGCTGTGCCCTTTGCTGATCACCATAATGTCCCAACAGTGTTTTGCTACTGCCTTCAATGGCATTAGGCTTATACACAATGCTCATTTGCATAAATCCCTGTTGACTGGCTCAGCTTGGAGAGGACTTCTGTTGCCAACAGCTAACAAGCTCTCCCCTTGTATCAAGTGCTACAGGCCCATGTTTTTGAAGTGAGAGGATCAGAGTTCTTAGATCTCAGATTTGTGAAGCTAATTTCAGAACTGTAGGATGGTAAAGGTCTTTTTGTAGTCCAATGATACAGTGTTCTTTTCTTTTTTATATTTACATAATACTTTTGTAAGCTAAATGTGAAAACCATGGTGCATATTTTCCCATAATATTCTGCAGTCCATGCCAAGATGGTGTTATTTATTGACTGAAGTTATTTGGACTGTCTCAAATTAGGGTAAAAATGTCTTAACAGGCATGTCTGGTGATTGCACCATGAGCTGTTATAATAAAAGTTAAGGAAAATGCATTGAAGAAAGCTTACATACAAATCAATATGGGGAAACCCAATACACAGAGTTTCCACTGTAGGGAAGGCAATGCATCTGCTGTTGTAATGTAAGAGAAGATTTAATTCATAGCAAATGAAATCATCCTGTTTGAGAAAAACAAAAAATAATGCTCAATAACAAAATCAAGAGATCTGCTCTAAAAAAACAGTTGCCGAGACAAATCTCAAAATAGCTTAAAAATACACAGACTATACTTTTGTCACCTTATTCTACCTCATAATATTTGTCAAACAATAAAGGGTGACATTGTATATTTACATCAGGTATCTTTTCAAAAAGAAAGGAATAGGGCTTAGGAAAAGAGACACTAATATTTTGTAGGGTGACCTCAAAATTTATATACATGAGTTTGTTACCGCAAGCAGAAATTTCCTAAATAAGGTACATGTACCTAATTTAAGTCTTTGTATAAGGGCTTGAAGTTCTTATTATCAAATATTTTAAACTTGTCATTGACAGTGCAGACAGCTGCTTAGTAATTCAAACAGGCCACTGCTCTGTGAATGTCACATCAGGATATCGACATTTTTCTGGCGGCTGAGATATTCCCAAACTTTAACATTACAATGAGATATTGCCTTATCACTGTGTAGTGTCTACAAATAACATTCTAAAGATTAGTATTTAAACACAATTGATAAAAAAATGCTCAGATATTTTGTATTTCTGTATTATAATAACCAATAATTATGGCAAACAGTGTTTTTTCATACCAAAATTTGGGTAAAAGCTGCTTTGAATTCTACGTGAGAGATCAAACACACCAATAAAGCTCAAGCTAAGGAAAGTTGTGAATTCACGCTGCAGCATCATGAGGAGTGGTGTTGTCTCTCTGAACTGCATACAGGAGGGGCGCCTTTGCTGGTTTTGGGAACCTTGCCGCATCTCCTCTAAGATGTCTGAAGCCAGTTAAAAAGAAGGAAAAGGTTCATGGCTCTTCAACTGCAGCTACATGTGTGCACTACGGGAAAACTTTCTAGCCTTAAATCTTTTATAATAGAGTTTAAAAATTCATGTTTATAAAGTCAAAGATATTTAAAGAAGGCAGGAAGGACCACAGCTCATTAAAAACAGATATTAAACTTTTTTGTTCCTGTAACCATAAATTAAATACACACAGTGTTCAAGTGTTATTTAAGTGTTCTTTGAGCCAAAAGGTCTTCTTTTTAGGCATATTCAAAAGGGCGAACCCATCTCAGATAGAGTGAACTAACCCTGCCAGGTAGAATTTCAAGATAGAAAAAACTTTTCTCCAATACCTCTAATTTTATCTCTTCTTTCTGTCTAGTTAAATAAGCTATGAAGCAATTCTCCAACTAAAGGAATGCATAAAGCAGAAAGAAAATAATTAAAATTTAAACAATATACAGAGAAAAGAAATGCCTTCTACTAAAGAATTTGTGTGAATTTTAAAAAAATGGAAACTATCAATGCACCACCAACTTTTATCAACACAGTATGTAACACCTTATGATCTATACAAACAAACTGCATTTTAAATTTTAGTGTCTTTTATACACTTGAAAGCAATATTGCTAGGCTTGAGCTGTAAATACATATGAAAAAACTGCTTTTCGAAGATGGAGGTGTTACTGAGGCTAGCTTATAAGACTCTCTTTAATAACACCAAGTGATGACAGGTGAAACTGGGTTGTTAATTTGTGAACTTCAATCTTACATCCTTTTGCTCACAGTAATGAATCTAATTAAATACATTTTACGAATTTTTCTTAAGTCACACGTGAATGAAACAGTTATCTCTATTGGCATTGGAATAATAAAACTCTTTGCAAATCAATCTGGCTGTGGCCAAAATAATGTTTAAACTCTTTGTGCTATAATCAAAGCTACAGCTGTAGGTATTATAGGTACTACAGGTCTTCTACCACCAGAACCTAGTTCTGCTGTAACAAACCCATTATTTCCTGCACCACAAACGTAAAATAGCTTGCTGTGTTATGAAATTTCAATTTCTTCAGATGAAATAGATGACACACTGTAATTCAATATATAATGCTAATTCCTGTACCATCACTGCCAGTACTGCTATTCTGTTAGTACTTCATGAAGTTTACCATATAAGCTTTCAAATAATTAACTAGTTCCTCTAGAAACTATTTTATATTGTGACCTTCTGATAGAGAGATGAAAAAGATTTTCCCTCTTTTGGTTATTTGGTTATGTCAAACTCAAATTTAAGTATCTGTTATCCATGAACATTCAGTACAGAGATACTAGTTATACCTACACAGCTGAAAGACACAAGTTTTAACCTTAAAAAGATTATGGATCTGGGTTTCCCACATCCTAGATAAAGGCTGGAAACACTGAAATATAACAAAAATGTAAAACAGTATTGCATGTCTCCTAATGGCTGTTTCTTAAAATACTTACTTTGTTCTTTCAAGGAATACACAGAGCTGCTTGTCCTCAGTAAGACACTACAGGTTCCAGATTCTGCATAAGATGAGTCACTGGATGCTTCTCAGGCAAAACAACTCAAACACATCCCTGTGCTGAACATTTCCTGGCTTTATGTCTCTCTGCACAATGTGTACTATTCTGGTACTATTTCTGAGACAGGCTGCAGAAACCAGTCATGGATACAAAATCACTTATTCTAGTCTCTGTGATTTGTTTTAGGAGACACACTGTCTCCTAAAGGCACACTCTCTGCAAGGCAGACAGTGTAGAATTTTCTACAAATATAAAAATATGGAAGTTTTTTTCACCACTCCACTGTATTAGTGCCTGCCTGTTAATTGAAACTGAATTTTACTGGATAATGTGTAAACAGTTCACATCACAGTGATAACTGGAATAACAAAAAAATGTATTTTTAGTAAAGTTTCAAAGGTTATGATGGTGCTTAAACAATTTATTAAGTCTGAACCTATATATTCAATTAACCATTCACTACACAGTTTAATCTTCAAAGAAAACACTCCTGTTTAAAACCTAGTTGAAATCTATGATACAAAATTGTTGTCTGCTAACATCTGGGGTGAAACTTAGTGAATAACATTCACCAAAAAAATACTGAGAAATTACTAAAACTGAAATTCCAAGAGAAAAGCACTTTTGTCATGTTAATGCCACATAGATAGTATTTATTTTGGATTAACTTGTTTAAAAGCTTGTTATTACCACAGTGTATAAACATTGATTGTGTCATTCATAAAGACAATGATGGATAGCTGACTGAAACATAATGAAAAAGGCACAAACTCTTTTGAAAAAAAGAAGCAAACAATATTTAGGATCAGAACATCACTCTTATAAAAGATGGTGCACTTAGGGTTACATACAAGGATTTAGAGGTCCACAACTTTCCTGATCAGGGCAACTGCTATTAAAGAGGAATAAGCTAAGTAAGAAGAAAGGTAAAGAAAACTGCATGAACTTTCAACATATTTCCAAAACCTTTAGAAAGCTTAGACAAAGGAAGAGATCAGACACTAAATGCTAGTCTGGAAGATAAGATAACCTTGAGATAGAAGTGTGAAAATACATATATTTTTAGTTCCCTTTATTAGTGCATGATAATATACAGTAAAAACAAGTTTTTCTGTTATCAGTTCTAAGATAGGGAGATTGCAAAAGACATTGAACATTTTGAGGATCAGACAATGTTGCTAATATTGGTTGATCCTAATTTTCACATAAGAAAGAGCTTCAGTTTCCTTATAATTAGTCAATGGAAAAATGGAAGAGAGTTTTCCAAAGAAGACTTGCATAATTTTAGATGTAATTTAAAAATCAAAATTCTCTAGATTTTTGGTTTTTTCTCATCCCATTTATGGTAACTTTTCACCAACTACATGCAACTGATGTCACAGCAATGACATCAAAACTGCACTCTTCAACCAGTATTGACACCTTTTTTTCTTCAGTTATGTTATGTATAAGTTCAGTTCTTATCCTTCAGATATAACCATAATTATCATAAGATCAATAAGATAAATTAAAAATCGCCTATGGTATCAGTCGAACAAGAATCCCTGAAAATGAGCAGAATACATGGTTAAGCACCTTCCAAGGCAAAAAACTCTTAAATGAACACATGGAGTGACAATTCAGTCAAATGCTAAAACTAATAGATAAGATCTACATGAGGTATATCAATAGAGTGGTAGTAGTATTTGCATTACTTGCAGTTTATGCAAAGAGAGTACAAAACTCCAAATAGCTATTTCCTGCTTGAAATGATGATATTGTTAAAGACTGTTCCTTTTATATTTTGTAAACATCATTTTTATCTCTTATTATACCAAACTGCTTGAACTGGATCTACTTTGCCCCTTTTTGCTGTTGAGTTTCACCTTAGTCATAGTCCCCAAGCTAATTGCTGCAGCCCCATGAGTAGAGTTTACACTAATACTGAAGTTATATTGAGCCAAAGCCCACACCAGCATCCATTTCAGACTTATCCCATTTAAGAGTTTCTTATCTCAAGTACATTGCATGTCTGAGTCATTGACACTCTTTTATTCTGTTTGGAAAGGGGACTAATGCCACAGAGCTTGAGAAACAGTGGAAAAATAATTTGTCCTGACCACAGTTCTCCAAGTGCATGTGTAGACATACTTCTGAGTCTATTAAAGTACACATACTTCTGAGGTAGGAGAGAGATAAGATAGGCCTGCAATCAAAATGAATATTTAATTGTAGAGCACTATGTCAGATGTTTCATAACTGAACTGAATCATCTGGCTATTTGTAAAATACCTTTTACAAAGTTCAAAAACTCTATGGACTGCCATTCATGCTTCCCTCTGCTACATGATCATGCTTGTAGAAAGAAGATTCAGAACATTCACACAGTATATGTAAAACCTGTCCTTTTGCTGAAACTCAGTGCTCTTGCATTACATCTAAGGCAAGGCTGTGCCAGTCAAGGCAAGATTTAGACTTCAGCTGTAAAAAAACCCACTAATACAAATATAGGAGACACATTCTAACATTCAAATAGAAATAGAGGGTTTGTTGTAAATAGAGGGCATGCAATACATAAAAGAGTATTAAAACTCATAAAAGTGGTAGTTTTCAAAATATTTTGCAAGGCTTATCAAATGTCTTTCTTTTTTTTTTTTTTTTTGAATTACAGTCCCTCAGCTGACAGCAGTATGTCCAACAATTTTAAGTTCCAAAATACTGACTCAAGAGTAAAAGAAGAGATGAGTAAAACTCTTTCTCATCTCCTCTCCTCTCCCACTTTGTTGCTGCTGCTGCATGTGATGCTGCTCTGAATTATTTCTCACCTAGATGTTCCACAATACAGAAAATCCAGAGGATGTAAAAAAATAAGTCAAGAAATCCCACTTTTTTGTAAATAACTTGGTTATAGACAGGAATAATACAAAAGAAGATAAGTGGGAAGATAGCATTGGAGTGCATTCTTGCACTTAAATTTTAGTTTGTGACGATACCTGTGGAACAATCTTGTACTGAGGCAGTCTTTAATCTGATTTATATCTTCTAAGAAGGGGCATATGCTACTCTCATTTGCTCTACACATTAGCAGCTAGTAAATAGCAAACCAAATCACAGGATACTAGTTTAGCTTTGCCTAAGACAGGTAATTTGTTAGACTACAATTTTTCCATTAAGAGTTATTTATATCCCACTATTCAGTAGTCTGACACCTGCGGTTGGCAACACCTGGCAGTGCTCTTAATGAGTTCTCCAGTGTTTCCACTGGAACTGCTGACTTTAGTAACTGCAACATTACATTTATTGTAGGGAAAATAAAAAAGTGCAAACCCAAATGCAATGAATTAAAAAGGTCAGTGAAATAAATGTTACTTTTTGTGCTAATACAGTAAAAGGTAAAGAGAAAGGAACACAAAACATCTCATACTTAAATTTTCACTGGCATAAATTCACAAAAATATTTTTTTCATAACATTTTCTATGTTTTGAAAAAAGGTGCTTTCCACTCATGAACTTTTAAAACAGTTAATAAATCATAGTCAAATTAACTAAACAAGACAGTTGTTTAAGCTCTATTTAAATACTACTTGAACTTTAGATTTCTGGTCAGCAAACATTTGAAAATAGTTCTGTTGTTTCACTGCAAGCTTGAGTGATTGAAAAACAAATGGGAAATGAGATTTGCACATAGGCTTGGCATCCTGGAATCCGTGTTCTTGCCAAAGGACACTGTCATCCTAAAATTGCATCGAGGCTTTATTTGAAGGATACAAGAATTACTGACAAACTTATTCAAAGCAGCTTAGCAGAAGTGCGAGTGTAACTGAAGACTTAGATATTTTCACTGTCTTCAGGGATCAGGCTCAGGCTTCTGCAAGTGTGTCTGTGCCTGCCATCAGTGCTGATATCACCTGTACCTACCTAAGAACCCCATATCTCAGCAGTTTAGGACTTTTTTTCCCCCAGAAAATGTATTATTTTATAGTAGTTTATGCATATTTGAATCAAATATGACAGATAATAATCTTCAAAGACCTACCTCATGTAAGTTACATTTTTTGCTGTTTTAAAAAGGTTAAATATATTCCAGTAAAATAATTGGTGCAGTCATTAGTAATAGCATTTGTTCTAAAGTACTATCTGCTTCATCCTAAATGGCTCGTAAAATATATCAATAAACTTTAGCCATGATGATGATTCCCCTATTCCCCATATCTACAGCATTTTATCTATGATGATAAATTTTTTCCCAAAGCACAGGAAAGAGCAATAACCCTGTATATTTATTGATTCTTAGAATTATATATTAAGTTCTAAAAAATGATAAATAACATAATAGCATATATGTGTCATAAAAACATTTCTCATGTATATATGCATTCCTTTGGACCACTTCTAACATATGCCACAAATATATTATTGAGTGCACATTATTTAAAACCAATTGTTTCATAAAAATTGAACATGAGAATAAATTTATTTCTCAAGTTATATTTTGACATCTTTAAATACACATTCAAGATGGACAGCTCACTTGGAGGTTCAGATGTCCTCAGGAAAACATCATTCTACATTTAGGAATTAATATACCTATCTTTCTGGCAGCAATAATAAACATTTTAGAAATCTCATGCAAAAAAATCCCAAACAAACAATGAAGACCAAGATACAAAATAAGTTTTCTTTAAAATATCTTTAGGGATGTTAGAGTTTTGTCATAAAACCTTTGATGCTTTATCACTGTTGAAACTTACTAAGAATATTTCCTGTAATCCAAAGTTGACAAATATAAAATAGAATTAGACTTTTATGTAACCATTTAAAGATATCAAGAGCTTTGTTTGACACTGAAATTTTAAATAAAATCACAACTTATTATCAAGGGCATTTTCAAAGTCACTTTAAGACTGTAATTTCCAATGATCATTTTACATTATGGAATGGAATATTCCTTTGAAGAAACTAAATATAGGATACCTCTTTATTCTTTCTCATTCTAAGACTATCTTTGGAGTCAAAAATGCTCCATTTATGCATAATTATCTTTTCACACAGTGTTCCCAGATGTAGAACTCCCAAAATGCAGTCCTACTCATCTGCTCAGTAATTGTGAGAAAGTCTGAAGTGTACTGGAGAATATGAAATACAATCAGTACTTTTTTATTGAAGTATCCTACAAAAAACGTGTACACTGTTATCTAGCACTTAAGTAAATTACCTTAAAGACAATATCAAGTTTCAATAAAAGGAAACTACTGTGATTGATGGTATTGGAATTTACTATCATAAGATGTATTTTTCTTTTTTCACACTCTTCTTAGTCTGTCGCTTAGGAGAGACAAATACTCTGTAAAATCATTACAGCTAGTAATTGCTTTAGATGTATGGCACATTTGATACTAAAGGTCTACTAAGAGTACTGTATGAAGGTAGTGAAATAAAAGGCATAGCATCAAATAAATGGCAAAATATGCAAAACCAAGCAAAAATAGAGAAACTGATGAGGTTATAGTAGAACCACCCACAAGTTAATATTAAAAATGGGCATGCAAATATTGTTTCACTGCATCTAAGCACTATGATTATCTTTCACTTTAATCTCCTTTGCCCTATAAACTCAATATAAAACCCAAGTACACTAACGTAAATATTTTTTCATTAGATTCTGTAGATTTTAATCAGACAATATTAGAAATGGCTTCACTGAAGTAAATAATGAGGGAAATGGTACACCATTCAGACTTTACTCAGGTATCATGGGGTAATCTATGGGATTCCTACATAGGTACTGTGCTGCCTAACCGGATGAAAATTTTGTTAAAGATCATAGAGCCTATTAAGTGTCATAGATATGTAAGCTTATTCAGTAAATTCAAATAAACAACAAAATCTTTTACAAATTGAGAAAATACATGACAAATAGGTAAACTGTTATTATTTAGAAGAATAAATTAGGATAGTCAGGAAGTCAACCATCTGGACTTTACAAGTCAACAGCTGAATATTAATGGTTAGAAAGAGAAAGAAGCTTAACTTAGTGTGCTTCATTTTACAAGACAGTCATGGCAGAGGAAAGTTTCATCCCCTTATTAATAGAAAACTGCTATTAATCATAGAAAAGTACAGATGAAGTTAAAAAATACCCAAAAGACAGAAACAAAAACACTTAATGAATTTTTACTTTATAACTTGGAAAGTAAAAGCAGTGCTGAAATACGACCCAGAAAATCAAAAACCTAAAGCTTAAATAAATGAATTGTAAAAATGAATAAAAATTGAATAATGAACATCATCCTTGCACATTTGACACATAAGACCTAGCCTGTGAGGGAGGTTCCTCCTTTACATGACAGATCAGCTCTGAATTATTTGGAAGTCATTAGGGTATCATCTAATTAGCTTCATTTATAGTTCAATAGTTCACTTCATGGTGAAAATACAAAATAAATGCAGATTACTTATAATTAAAAGATTACACAATAATATTTTGGCCTTGGAAGTTAAAATAAAAATAAGAAATAACTAATTAATTCAAAACCTGAGGCTACTGGTTGCTCTCATATTGTCCTATGCAACGTTCTCCTTTGTATGTTCAAGTGCAGAGTTTGTATATATATTTCAACTGCACACTTTGGATACTTTATTCCTAAAAGAAAATCAATTATAAGACCTGCTTTGTGCAAAGAAATTGAAAAATAAGTTGTGTCAGTTTTGCTCATATTCATGTACCAAATGTATAAGAAGTAGAGAGTAAATCTGCCAAAAGTAAGCATTTGCATGTGTACTATGAGAAGACAAATATGACATAAGATAAAACTCCATTCAATATAGAAGCACCTACTGCAAAAATCATTGCTCACATAAAAAATGCCATAGTTTTCTCCATTCACAGATTTCTATGAAATCTGCTAAAATTGATTTTAGTAGGAAAGGATTTTCTGCACATATCAGTTCATGTGATGAATAAAAGAAGTGGACATCCACTACAGAGTGTATATACAATGGGCTTACAATGTCTTGGAAGGGTAGAGACACAAATAGGAATTGCAATAGTTCCCTAAATGCTACAGAACTCTTGAAAGCCAGCAGATACATACACAAGAAAATACTTAGAAAATAATACAGAGTCCACTGAAACACTGAGTATTAGAAATCAAGGTGCCTCTTTTTACACGGTAGTATAAACTATGAAGGTGAAAAACAACATAGATTTTCTCTTGTAATACTGAGGCTTTTATACTAGGTTTAATGATTTGGTTAATCTATGTTCAAGCTAATCTGAACCTGGTTTAGGGGGATCGCATCAGACTCTATTTGAGTCTTGCAGTAGGAGACAAGTTGGCCTTTACTTGTACGACAAGTCATAACAGTTCACTATTGACATAAATGGCTTCAACTCAGTATTCTCAGGACTCTTCCTCTGAAATGTTTTGAAATAGTTAACCACTTATTCTCAGAACGTTCTTTTCAAATAAGATATGAACATGTAGATGAAAGAATGAGAGAAATAGCAATAAAAAAAGTTTTGTAAAGTAAATCATCCTAATATATCATTAATCATGTAATAATCTTCTCTTTATGGGAAGGTTGTAATCAACGGAAGGAAAACTGCAGATGTCCATTTCAAATTGGAAAAGAGAAGAGAGGGGGAAGGCTCAACAGACACACATACAAAAGCAAATACAATACAGTAAGAAGCATTTAGTAGACCTCTACTTACTATTAGAGGTCCCCAGTTACTAGTGAACTTAGAGCTGGAAGTGAATAACTTATAGCATCTGTATATTTTGCACAATTAGCAATGCTCTGTTATAGATAATGGGAGGCGTTTGCACATACCCCAAAAAGCCTGTGACACGAGAAAAAGGAAAGCAGCACAATGCCAGAAGAAAATACTGCTCTAACACAGTGTGGATATGAAATATAACCCCTACACATTGACTTAGTCACCACTTGAAAATACAAATGTTTGTATCTTGTTATTTGTGGTTACCTTAATCTCAGTCAAATTCTGTCTTCTGTTTGATCTAAAGACCTGGGAAAAGTAACTGATCTTTTCCTGCCATCCCAATATTGTTCATATACTCAGCAGTCACTTTGCTGTTTTCAAAACGTGTTTCTATGTTGATAGTTTTAAGGTGAAACAGTACTTCAGAGATTCTATGCACATCTTGAATGACTGTATATTTAAGTTGTTTTGTTGGGTTCTTTTTTCTAGGGGCTTTCTTTGAGAAATAAAAGCAGGAACACTTGGAGAATTCACACTCTTTATGTATAGAGTAAATCATTTAAATTATAGATGTTCTCTATGGAAAACAGAACATATTTAAACCTAAGGCATTAGAAAAGAATGATAGGTACTTTAGATTTATATCCTCAGTAGAAGATACTTTGAAATTTTCAGGCAGGACATAATGCAATGTCTACTATTATCTTCTGTTTCCTGTCGATGACTACAAAGATTATTTATTCAGTCTGCCCAGAATGAAATACTGCATATAAGCTCATTTCCCCAGGACGAAGATAAAAAGCGCATAACTTTCAGCTCTGCTTCCCATTCACTCTGAAAGTTATTTTGTTCCTTACCTTGACATAGTTTATCGTTTACCAGTTACTAAATTCTGTCTGTCTTAAATTTAACAGGCATCCTGTACTCAGAGAGGGCAGTGAGCATCTCCTCAATATAGCCACATCCAAATTTTGTGCTTGAGCCCTGGCTAAAAGTGGCCATAAGGATTACACGCCAGTATGTTCCCAGTCTCCCATGTGTGCATACTGCCTGGTTTGCAGAAAAGAGACTTGTGTGCCTGGACTGCATACACCTGTCATGGTTTTGACTGGGATAGAATTCACTTTTCTTCTTAGTAGCCAGTACAGTGGTGTGTTTTGAATTCAGTATGAGAATGATATTGATAATACACCAATGTTGTTGTTGTTAGGTTACTCTTACCCCAAATCAAGAACTTTTCAGTTTTCCATGTGTTACTGAAACAGCTGACCTGAACTGGCCAAAGGGATATTCCACATCATAGAACAGCCTGGGGATGGGCTGGACATCAGTCAGCGGGTGGTGAGCAATTGCATTGTGCATTACTTGTTTTTTTCTTGCATTTTCTCTCTTTCTCTCCCATTCCTTTTTATTAGTAGTAGTAGTAGTAGTTTAAATTATTAAACTGTTATTATCTCAGTCTAGGGATTTTAGGGGGTTTACCCCTGATTCTCCTCCCCATCCCACTGGGCAGGGGGAAATATTTGTGCTACTGAGCGAAACGCTGTGCGGTACTCAGTCACCAGCTGGGGTTAAACCACAACAATATTATATATGTATCCCAGAGCCCACTAGACGGATCTTAGAAATTGTCCACAACAGGCTATTTGGGACAATGTGTAACTGCTTTGTGGGTAAACCTGAATGAAGCACTCATGTGGAGTATTTCTTTAAGTTTGTTATAAGTGGGAGATAATTGTACTACTCTACCTTCCACAAGCAGAAAAATAGCACTGTAAATCTTCATGCTCTATCCATAAGCAATATTTAATTATTAGAGAATGAGTAACATGTAATTTCTATATTTGTATTACATCATGCCAGAAGGGAAACTGTAGATTTTGCAAACACACTGAAGCACAGCAAATTATCAACAGCTTTCTGTACAGGCTAACCTTGACTTGGTATAGCTGCCATGACTGTCACTGATTTCAGCCTTAAGGACTGCAACAGATTGAATTACATGCTGCAATATTAGTCAGTGATACATTCAGCTTCTTTCTCATCTATGCTTTTCCTATAGACAAATAGTTGTGGGGTTTATGGATAGGATTAAACAACTGGAACACTTTGTAAAAAAAAAAAACTTTTTCCAAATTTAGTAAGACCTGATAACCATGATTATTTCCTCTCTCAGCCAACTATAGTTGTAATTGTATTCTCTAATCTGTGAATTTCTATAGCATGCATCATTATTTACAGCAAGAGTAATAAAGATTTGAACTTAAAACTTTATGTATGCAGTCTTATGAATGTATTTTCATGGAGCTTTTGTGACGCTAAATTCTTTAACACAGAAAATATTTCAGTAAAAGGAACTAATGTCAGTCCAGTACAAGTCAGTAACTGTTGAGAAAGTTTTAAAAATAAAACTATATTGGATTTCTCATGTGATGCATATCCCCACAACCCCTTTCCTCTGTGTCCCTAATTCAAGACATTTTCAAGAGCTTTTAAGTATTTTGATACTATTCTAGAGGCAATAATCAGCTAGACAGAGGAAAAGAGTAAGAGTAGGGAGACAGATACCAGCAGCAACATAACTTTTGAACTCAAAGCTATTATTTTTGTTGCTTCTTGTTGTATTACCATTTTAATCTGATTCAGTTGAATTTAACACTTGCCTTTTCCTTTACTGCATCTGAGAAGGGCAAGAAAACTTTTCTGAGCCCCTTTCAAGCTTTGTCATCATCACTTCACTAAAAGAATCACAAAGTTCACAGATAGATAGATAGATAGATAGATATAAAGATATACCTAAATTAATACAGAATTTCATTGATAGCTTCATTTCAGGTAGTCTGGATGTCAAATCATATTTTAAGATTAAGGTAATTTTAAAGTGCAATTGTGAAAGTATAAAAAGATGGCATCCAATTCTTTATGACTGAAGACACAAAAACTATTGCTGTCTTACTCAAGAAGTTATTTTTTTGATAGCTTTATTACATCTACTAATCCCAATAGAGAAAAGGAATCCCCAGAGTACTGGAAAAAATACCAAATATGTAATCCAAAATTTAAAAATAGCTTTCAGATAAAAAGTTTAAGTGAAAAGGCAGCAAAACTTGTCCCCATGTTTTTATACTACTTTGAGGAAGAAGAAAAAGTAACTGCTTAGAGTTCTGTTCTCCAAGTATAAAGTTTTCTTCACAGTAAAGCATGCTTCTAAAAAGAGAAATAAAGATAATTATTTTAACTGTAGAAAGTTAATCGCTTGAGAAAGTTCAATTTACTTACAGTTAAATTATATATTTTTTAATATATTGGGGACTATGGTGAATTCCAGTCAATGTAAGTAGCCTGTGGTCAAAGAGAGCTCTTATCTTTTATAGATTCTTGCTAAACTACAGCCTTTCCTGTTGCATCCTGACCTGCAGATTGAGTGCTCTGCCTTTATCACTCTGAGACTGGATTACTCACTGAACCCTGCGCTGGGCTGCCTAAAAAGTTCTACCAGAGTGCAGAGGCAGGATTTATGTGTTTATACAATGGGAAAAAAAATGCCTACCATTTCCTTACCAGATTGATAAGAAGGAGTTAAGTACTAAATTTAATTAGCTCCTCATTGAGGGTGTTACAGCAGACCTGGAAATATCAATCTTTCAGTATCTTTTATTATTGTCTTATATCTTGAAGTTGATTAAGACATGAATTCTGATCTAACTTCAGAAATAAATACAGCAAGCAATCTCCAGACTTTGGTTTGGAATATCCCAATGATTTGTAATCTTCTGTCTTTTCACAGATACTCCAATTTTAAAAAGAATTTTATTTTACATTTATATGAGACTGTTTCTCAGTTTGAAATAGACATGCTATTTTAGAACTGAAAGCAGTGGATTTCTATCAGCAGTTTAAAGAGGTTCATGGTGAACACATATGTATGTCTTGATCATTACACCCCCATTTTACCTAATAATTCTGGCAAGTCTGGCAAAAGAAAATGTATTTAAATGAAAAACATTAACAATGAACTTCAAAAATTGGATCAAAGTAAATACTATAAAAGGAAACTCAATGTCCAAATTAATTTCTACCTCTCTGTAGCATTCTGATCTTTACTAATTCTTGAAGTCCAGTGTGGTGTATGGACCTACACATCATGCCCACTGTAGGGCTGACCATGGTTATAGGAACATGAATCTTAAGTCATGCAGAGGAAAAATTGGAATTGAGACACTGGAGCAGCTTTCCATTTTTCTCTAATTGTAGAGTGATTATTTAACATTAGTCATTAGCACACCAAAATTAAATAAGAAATAAGAGCAAAAGTAATGAGCAGAACAATACAATAGGTTTTAGCTTCAAAGGTTTAAACCATCTAGACAGCTGGATGAAATTCAAGCTAGGCCTCAGTTTACAAATTCATGCAATTTGTGCCTATGTGTACATATGCTTTAGAAAGTTGCAGTTTTATAAGAAGTGGTTTTGATGCACTTTATGGTTTTAAGTAATATCTGATTAGTTTGGACACAGAGTAAAACATGAAAATAAAACCATAAAATTTTGAGAACTATGTATCCTACACAAGCAAGAAAGAGAAAAAAAGTGGTTTTCATGAGGACGTAGAGAGAATAAAATATGGCTCTATCCATACGACTGATCTGCTCTGAAAAACAACCTTGAACCTTTGGGTATGATATAGGTGATAAATAGCTTGCAAATATGGCGTAAAAAACCTCACCAAACAAACATGACTAGTCCATATTAATTTCTCACCAGAGCAAAGAATAAGCTCGCAATAATAGACTTAAAGCTAATGACATATTTATTGGTTTTTCATAGAACACTACTGCAGGAGCTGTTGTGGTAACAGTAGCATTAAAGCTTCTAAATGAAAACAATAATTATTAAAAGACAAACAATTAGGACTGTGACCTTATTTCCTCTGAAGACATAAAATATAAGATTTGTAATTATATAATGAAAAAGGGTACCCAGTTTGGTTTAAATGTCTGTCCAGCCACAGGTTTAATTCAAAGAACATAGTCATTGAAGAGGAAGGGAATGAATCCAAGTGAAGAAGTGCTTTAGAATACTTACCATGGAAAAATGTAAAATCATATGAACATCCTAGGTTTCATGTCCTCTACAAAAACTGATTTTTTTCAAGCTTTTTTTAGAAGAAAATCTCTTGGACTTTTCACAATAGCGTTACTGGGCTTGCTGCTCAAAAAAAGATGGTATTCTTGTAAAGAGAAAAATATGGTGAATAAGGCAAAGGTGTCTTTTCTTGAAGCCATATGGTCTCAGGTTTCTCATTATCATCCTTATCATACATAATCTAGGTACTGTGAATATAAATTTTGAAAAGCATGATTTTCATAATTTCTATTTGTCATATGCCCAGCTCCTGAGTTCTTCAGTGGAAGCTATATTTTTGATGAACTCTTTAGAAAAAAAATTTTTGATATGAGGGAAAAGAGTGAGTCCCAGTGACCAGAGGCTTTGGACAACTTTGTGAAAAAAACCCATCAAAATAAAATTAAGCTAATAAAATAATTAATTGCGTTTGCTGAAATGTAAAGGAAGATCTTCAAAGTGCAAAATGTATTTGTAAGATGCACTAGAAAGAGACATTGTTGAAAGATGAATAAATAAGGACTGGTGAGGATATGAACTATCTAGCTGTAGGATGGTGAAATATCCAGAAAAAAAAAATCTAAACAACTTTCTTGAAGAGCAAGCCCAGGGACTCTGCTATATAAAGTCCAAGACACTTCATTCTTAATAAAAATCTTGAGAAACACAGATGTTAATTAAAAAGACATGCTTCTAGGTAATAAGAGCAGAACAATCTTTTAAGGAGATCTTCAAAAATGTTACAAATAGCCTTAAATTATAGCACAGAATATTAAGGTAAGTGCTTTCATGAGAGGTGCAGGAGCAGAGAGCTGGGGAAGTGACCCATTCGTCAGTGGTCTAAGCCCATGAGACAAAGCCTAGAATGTCCAATTTATGAGGTTAGTCTGGCCTTTGTTCACAAACACAAACAGTTCATATCTTTATTTATGGGAAGCATAAACTACTTATTTCCATTGCCCCAGAGAACCTGACAGCCTCCCTAGTCTTTGGAGAGAAAAGAGAATTATTTTTCCTTTACAAATTTATCCTGGAAAAGAAATGAAGTGCAAGTTTTCTATCACTTAGACTGTGATTAATTTGCTTACAGCAGATTTCATATTGCATTTCATTTGCTTAGGGCTAGTTTCTGGCACTGTCAATTACACTGAATCATAAAGAAATACTGTTATAGAAATCACATGATTTGTTACAGCCCCTGCAAGTGACAACATCAGCATGCATAAAATGGTCCTATATTCCTTTTGGTACCCTCACGGGGCACAATTTCATAATGTAAAAAAGCATAACAACTTAAAGCTAAGTTTCCTTTCTCACTGATCAGAAGCCTTGCTATCTGCATTCACCAACTTACTGAGAGCTTCAAAAAGTTATACTGAAAGGAAAGGTAAAGCAAATACAAGTACTGAAAAGAGATCAACATGTGATCAGTGACTTCTTGTGCATTAAAGTACTAGTGGCTTCAAATCTTGGATCCTAATGACCAGCAACCTTACTCAGATACACTGCAAAAGTTTAGAAACTTTGATGGCTTTCAAGGGGCTGTTTACATAACCCAAGTGTCTCTAGGCTGCAGTTTCATTGCACCCAGAATACACAAGAAGCTTGTTAAAGGTTTACAGAAATAACCGTAACATCTATGTAGTGTGCAGATATTCTGAGTAGGAAAAATCCACAGCTGTGTGACTAGAGAAGTCTCTTTCCACTCTTTAGCCTCTAGTTGAACAATAACTGCCTTCTCTGAAAACAAGCCTACTGAATAAAATAAACTGGTAAATTTTTTAAACAATGTGTGCATTTGAAAGATCATTTTCCTCGTACATTGCATATTGTTTGCTGAGAAGGTCTTTGACCTCTGTTAAAAACAGTTCATTTTGTCAAGAACTTTCAAAGACAAAAATATCTATTTACTCTGTAAACACACACTGAAGCCTGGAAAATGAGGCACTGTTCTTGGTAGCTCTGGGTAATCCATAATCGCTACTAGCATATAAACAGTGATTTAAGCTTTGCATGGGGGAAACACTAGAACAAGTATATAAGTCGCATTACTAACTCATTAAAAGATTAAAATATCCCATTAAAATTAAATTAAAGCCTATTAGGATTGATCAGCACATTTGGACACCCACCCTGAAGTACAGTTAGCAATCTGCACCTACCATGCCCTCATTAATAAGCCTTACTTTTAGCGAAAGCTTCTCCTAACGCAGCTCCATAGGCTGAAATGTGAGCTGGCTCATCAGCTGGGGCTGGAATCAGCGGGAGGAGGACACCTGCTCTGCTACCAGACTTGTAGATTTGTCTGGGATCTTGGCTTATGAGCCAAGCTGTGTTCAAAATAAAGACTAAGAAATAGACTTTCTAAAGACTAAAATAACATTCAGTTACTGTGATAGGAAATACTTTGGACTGCCCCAAGTGTTGGCCTTTTCTGGTGTTATTCATGGTATGAAGAGATTTCTCTTTAATTACCTTTAATTCTTCAGCATCCTCTATTTTCACACTGCTGTCATTTATCTAGATGGTAAAAGATATCTCACTCCAAAAATAATAACTCTGGAAATTTTAATGATCAGAAAAAGAATATCTAGTCCTGAAATAGAACCAGTTGTACATCACATAATGGAAAAAATATGGTAACATTCAGAAGCAAGAACTTGAAAGAATAAATGTACCATTTTATGCCAATTACAGAGAAATCAATGAAACTGAATCTGTGCTGCACAAGCTATGGTACATGAAAGTGAGACTTATCAATTTATGGAGAATTTTCTATACATTGTTACATTTTTCAATCATTTTCTCCCCTCTGTGTGCAATAGGAATTTCTCTTTCCTCACAAAGTACTCTCCGATCAGTTTCTCTTTCAAGATTCAAAACGCAGTATTGACAAAAAGTTTGAAAAAAGCCAACAAATAAATTCTTTCAATATTATTTCCTGTTTCTTTTTAACCTTAAGCTTGAACAGCCATTAAATAAAGGTAAACCCCCTACAGTATCCATAAACAATGAAGAAGCATGTTATGTTCTTGCTTATAAACAACATTAATTTGCCTACAAATGTGCCAAGTGTTTTCACAGACCTTGCTACAGAGGAACTTTTACATTTGCACATGTAAGGTGTATTTCATCATTCCCTCCATGCCCTATTCTTTTACTTCATTTCCTGTGTCCAAGTATTGTTAATGGAATATAGAAGTTCATATTTGATGAAATCTGAAAAACGCCATGTACAGTCAAGCTAATTTGTACATTTTCTCTGGCTTAACAGGTGCCATTACTGAATTTTATTTTTCTGAAATAATTGGAACCAATTAAAAAATAACCCCCAGCTTACATCTATTATCAATAAAAGATATAAATAAAGTTACAAGCATATAGGAAGGATATTTTTTCTTTGGCTGTGTGGTTCTCCTAAATAATATTTTAAAGTCTTCCATAATTAATATTTCCTGTTAAAAGTAGTTTGCATTATTCAATAAAATTATAAAAAATACTTGTGTGGGGAAAGTAATATTAATGATGTAGAAAAAGAAGAGTTTAAGAACTTCAGTCCTTTCCTCAGCAGAACTGTCTTCTGGTATTTCTAGATAGTTCTTCCTGTAAGACAGAATTCTTTGTTTCTCCCGTGGAAATGCTTATTTTTGCATTTGCATCCCTGTGAGGACATCTGCAACATCTCCATTTCATAAAGTCCTAATACATTACTGGTTTAGTTAAATTTCAATTTTCCTTTCCGCCTTGAAATTCATTGCAGATGGCTGTTTTTTTAATTCGATGAAGCAAGCCTAACTCATATAGTTTTCATACCTTGTTTGTAAAGGACTTTGCATAATAAATGAAAAGGTTATATTATTTGCACTTCCTTCGGTAGAGAAAATGTTCAAATTAAATAATGCAATTAAAGGTGAGAAGAGAGTAATCTTCTACATACTCTCTCTGGTGGTTTTATCAGTAGGAGTCCTAAACCTTTAAACACTTTCACAGCAGCAGTCTATTCATTTATCAGTCTCAGGTTTTATTTTAGCAGTCATTACAACGTTCTTCAAGACACTTCTTCCAAATGTCACAGGCCTATAGGAGGCCTGACATATATCTAAGACACAAATTCTTAATTCTAATGACTTTACAAATAGTAGTTACATTGTTTGAAGGCAGTAGGATTCCACAAGATTTTGTTTAGAGTTTTAGCCTGTGACATCCTGGCTAAGCAGTGTATAATATTTTTCTTCTGATATAAACAGAAAACAAATAAAATTTCAAATCAGAATGTGAATTATATTTGCCACCAATAATTAATTCAATATATATTATAATCTGTTCAAACATATACAATTATTGACTATTTATTGATACATAGATACAAATCTTGTTAAAGGTAGCTTATCTACATCACTAGACTGATCTTAGAAGCTAAAAATCTCATTTTCATTAAAAGTACAAACACACAGAAGTTACAGAGCAACTATGAAAAGCATTCCATGGCAAATAGATCACTGTTATACCTAAAAACCTTCAGATGCAAGCAAATAATTTCCTTCTCTTTCTCTTATTTATGACATCTAGAAGACTGCTGGCTCTAGTTCTAACAAAGCTTTGTTTTGTTTTGTTTTATTTTGTTTTATTTTGTTTTCTTTTCCTTTTTAAAATTAGGAAAGTTGGATGTTTGCATTGGAGAAATTAGGGAATTTCAACAAATAACACTCTTTAACATGACTTAATGTCATTACGACAATTGCTGTGGAGCAAGCAATAAAATGCAACCTGACCAAATAAATATGAATCATAAATCCCGGGAACAAAAATCTAGTCCTTAGAACAACTAAGTAGCTAGTCATTAAAGAAAGGATTCACAGAAGTGCAATGGATTTGAAAACACCTCAAATAATCAGACAAGAGACAAAAATAATTTTTAAAATTACCTTATTAGTTGTATAAAGCAATCCAGAATTTTAGATGAAGTAAGTTATAAACTTGCACTTCTGTATTAAAATGCTATATGTTTGAGGAAGGAAAAAACAAGTTAATTTCACAATCAGCAAGAAATTTGGAGGCTTGTTTCTATGAATAATATCCTTAATAATTTAAAGAAATATTGTATATCTGTATTGATTTCCGTTGAAAGCAGACTTGTTCAGCAACAGATAAACATAACGAAAAAAGTTATCAGAGAGGCCAATATTTTGAAAGATACTGCCCAAAGGGCGATTAGGTATTCTGTGCAATGCCTTGAGTTGATATAGGTAATTCTGTTGCTGCACAAAATAGATGGAGAAAATTAAAATATGTTTTAAGGAAAGTATCAAAAAGAGGAAACAAACACTGGGAAATTCAATAATACAACATGAGTTTTTTGTTTCAAGATAAAACATTACTTTTAATTAACAACAATTATTTTGAAGGAATGTTTTTATTTCTAGTTTCCTTTAGTAAGCAAAAAGGAATTAGAATGAGTTGGAAATAAAAAACATATTTCTTTCTTCTGAATAAATTGTCAGTATCCTTTCAGGACCCCTAATGCTCAGCTTTGAACATGCATTTACCCACAGTCAATATCCACATGTAAAACCCTTCTTACAGATTTATTCTTGAAATGTACTCACATTCTGGTTAGCTCATGTTCTTGCCCGTACCCCCTTCAATAATGTATTCTTTCTACTTAAGAGATTACAGCTCTACCATGACTCACTGAAAGTACAATTCAAAATCCTCTGTGTTTTACAGACATTATTCTGAAAGAAAAATTGAGACCATTTATATTAAGCAAACACTGAAAAGCTCTTTACAAAAAAGCTTTGCTTTTTGTAAACCTAGAAGTTAAAATCCCTCCTAGGTTTTCTTGGTTGTGATATGCAAAGGGGGAGGCTTTTCTATATGTCTTTAAGGATAATACAGCATGAGGTAGCTATGGGCTAGTGGGCTACCAAATTTTTTCCTTCTCATTCAGTATCCTACTTTTGCTGCAAGGAACCCTACATGAAATCAAGACGAGAATACATTATTTTCTCCTTTCGCAACCTCATGCTTAACAGCTACAGAGAAAAAAGCCTCACACAAACTATGCAAAATGCCTGATTTCAAGCACATGAAAGTCAAAAAGGAAACAAGTTAGGCATGCTTTTAGTTATTTCACCATTAGAGAATACTGTTACATCACTTTAAGGCATTTATTTAAATCACACAGTAAGGCTCAGTATTCAAGTTGTATGTTTACAACAAAAAAATCTAAAGATATTGCACAAGTTATTTACCACTGAATACATTTGTTTCTTGTGATATAAGAACTCAAAATGCACAGAGAATGCTTAGTTATTAATGATTTCTCGATTAGGGTGCCTGACTTCAAAAAGAGTAAATAAATAGGAAAATGAATTTATCTTGCAGTGATGTAATATATACTTAATAAAGATAATAACCTGCAAAACTTCAAAGAAATACTGTGTCATTTCATATTAAAACAGGGACAATATTTATTTCTGTATCAATTTATCATGCATCTTTTTCTAATTAGTCTTATAAAAATATTTGTAAGTCAATAGATTTAGAGAAATGCATTCCAGCTGCTAATGATTCCAGCTCTGCACACGTCTGGGTTTGAATTTTGCTTATGCTATGATGTTGTCATTGCACTGTAACAATGTTAATGAGTCTTCAGTTAGACATAAGGTATGTTTGCTACATGTCCCTTTATTGCTTTCTGGTAATAGTATATTGGATTTAAGTTACTGAAACACACACCCCTTAAAGCCAAAAGCACTAAATGCATGCATCAGTTTTAGCACATATTGAAGAACTTTGTTAACTAAGAAGTAAATTTGGTACCTTGCAGAAATTAAACTCTTGATCAAATACTGAAACCTCAGTGTAAGACAGAAAATCCTCAGGGGGTCTTATGGTGGGTTTGCAGCTGAATAATGCAAAGAATAGGACTGTTCACAAATTTGGTATCATCAAGACCTATGAACTCTCTGTTAAACATTTACTGCCACTTTTATACAAATTTAGCCTTCAGAGATAAACACTATAATTCAGATTTAAATTTTGGATGGCTAACACTCTAAGGAAAATAAGAGCTTCATCATACACACAATTAAATTTGGGGCATTACTTCTTTGGGGCATTACTTCTTTATTCTGTACCTTTTCACTGTGTTCTACAAACTGATTCCATCAAAAATAGAGGTGCTATCTTCCTCTGGGCTCCCCCATTTCTGCTTGCATTCAGCTTCTCTAAGCATGGATGGCTTTGAAGGTTGTTGTAGAAGTGAGAGAAAGCTACTACATATTAGCTGACTGATCCTTGCTAACATAGCAGACAAGAGCCAAGAAGAAAAAGAAAAAAAGAGGAAGAAATCTTACTTCTTGACCTGTGATCCAGCTGCCATTGTCAGTGCAAAATATTGCAGAATGCAAGATCCGCCTGAGTTCTGAGCTCATGGGGAGCCTGGAGGTCATGCCATTCAAGAAAGATTTATCTCCCAGGGTCGTCCAACTCCTATTACTCAGACAGATGTGGAAGCTGAGAGGTCTTCCCTGTCACAGTAGCAAGATATTGCTGAGTTTATAAGTGAAATCTTGCAATTATGAGAGGAAACTGCTGCCTCTCAGGTGAAGGAAGGTTTCAGAACTAAATGGTAAATGTGAGGCAGGACTCCCTATCTTAGTGTTCCCACCGAGCTCACCAAGATCTTGCTTCTGTTTAGCTCTAGTTATTTATAGGGTCATTTTCCCTCAATTTTTCTTCCACTATGAGCACTGTATATGGAGGGGAAAAAAAAAAAATTGACACTTATTTTCCCTTTTCCTTCTAGAAGAAAGGGAAATTAGGTTTTTAGATTAGTTAATATTGCTTTAATCTGCAAACACTGTTTTGGAGTAAAGGAAAGCAAAGGGTAACATATGCAAGCCTGTTCTCAAAGCAGAGGTGAAGGAATGATTCAGAGGTTAGAATCTCCCTTCAGCTCTCCATTTTTGACTGAGGTAAAAATTTTCAGTACAGTATACTTTTCAAGGTAATTGTCTTGGAAACCATGCTTCTAAACTGTACTAATAAACACATGGGTAGGTGGAGGTGAAGCATCTACCCTCCCCACATGCCAAGGCCACTAGAGAAGATCTCTAAGTGACTTGGAGACTGTTTTGCACCATCATAGCACTTCACGTCAGTGCTGAGGACTATTAAGGACAAGATATTCCTTTCCTTCCTGTTATCAGGTCATAAATGGGCCAGACTTTCAAGAGAGTTTAACAAAATTTATATGATTTATATTATGAATCCTATTTTATGCTTTGGTGCCTTAATTTTGATGTGACTTCATGAAATAAAAGAATGCATATTGATCTTTATTGCTTTAATGAAGAATAGCCATGAGTGAAACTTTCAGTATCTGTGACTATACTCTGAGTAAACCCATTAATGCCTTTGTTATAAAATAAATAACATACTTGTGTGTATAATGTGTTTATGTATTTCAAGTTTCATACTGCACATTCAGTGAGGCTGTATGTTGGCTATGGATGGAGAGAGATACTAAATGAGTGTCTAAAAAATATTTTACACTTAAAATTTACCAGAAAAAAAGCATCCATTAAAGCATTAGCAAAATTAGGAGCCAAAGTATGTTTTCTCTACTAGGCAATGCCTCTGAACACCAGCTTCTTGGTAGAAGTAGCAGATGCAGTGAGGTCAGAAACATTTTTGTCATCTATTACTTCCACTGTCCAACGCAAAGAACTCCAAACCTTTTGTCACAGTTAATAGCTGAGGCCAAAACAATACATTTCAATGACATTATTCATAGTTTCTTCTTTGTTTGATACTTGATTATGGCAAACTATAACACTGTAGCAAACTTTCAGATTTTTCCAGAAGACTAATAATGCCTTGCTTTCTCACAAGTACCTCTCATTGATGTAGATTTCATTTTCTTTTTAAAAATATAAGTAAATAAAGATGGTTTTGTTTGTGAAGAAAAATATTGAAAATATGAACTGAATCTACCATGGAGACTCAGAAACAAGAAGGAAAGGAAAATAAACACTCCTCCTAAAAATATTTGTTGTCTTTATATAATGTCATTACTCTCGGGAGAATCATGGATTCTTTATGGTTTATACTGGCAATGCAATATAAACCAAAAAGAATGATCCTCTTTATAAATATGAGATGCAAAAAATGGCATGTTTTCTCTCTTCAGCTATTTTAATAGTTGCTTCCAAATTATTCAGCAGTCCAAATGAAGCATATGAATATGCTGGAAGTAGAATACATGGAAGGCTAAGAAAAATTTTAAACCAATGAACATGAGCAAAGGAGATATTTTAAAAACACTGGATGCATTTAAATAAGGAGAACAGTAAATAAATTTTAAAAGAAAATCTACTTGTCTAATTATAATTTATTTGTCTAGACCATGGTGAATTTACATGTATGTCTGCCTAAACATTTCAGTATTTCACTACAGGAGAGGAGCATGCTACATATTAGAAAATCTTTCAGTATTGAAGTGGAGTTAATTTCCTGTCATGGCTTCCTCTTTTTGATTTCAATTGCTCTTAGGAGTAAAAGACAGAGCTCTTCCTGAATGGACATATTTCACTCATTTTCTTTAGCAAATAAAAAAAGCAATGAAACAAAAAGTTTGAAGTATATAAAAGGACTTTAAAGCTAGGGTCTTAACTGATAAATTGTATTTTGATATCTGAAAATGCAGATGTGATTTTTACTCTCTAAAAGACACCAAATAACTTCCTCCAAAATCAGGAAAATGCTGTGAAAATTCTATAGTAACAGAGCTTAGTATGTCAGTAACAGAAGAAATGGTAAAGTAGCATATATAAGATTCATAACCATGAGAGCTTCTCTAATCTTGAGCCATTCCTATCAAGCAGTCCAGAACTTAGGAAGTTAAAAAAAATGCCTGTAATGACTGGTAAGGAATATAACAGTGTTTCTCAGGACCAGTTAAATTGTGATTTAAATTATTAATCTTTTTGTGAAGAATGATTACCCTATGGAATAAAATGGCTATTTTATAAATGATTCTTCAATATTTTAGGGGGAAATTCTTACTTACACATTTAAGAAAATAAATGTTCTTTTTCTACCAAATTATTTTCTGTCTTTGCTAATCCACCTCTTTAAATATATATCTATAAAAAAGGAATGAAGGAGCATTTGGAAAACTACAGGCCTGTCATCCTCACTCCAGTGCAAGGGAAGTTCATGGAACAGAGTATCTCTAGCACCATCATCCAGCACATACAAGACAAACAGGGGATTAGGCCCAGCCACCCGTGGATGTTGTCTACCTGGACTTAGTAAAGCTTTTGACACTGTCTCCCACACAGAAACTGGTTTCTTATTGCTTGGATGGCTGTACATTTTGCCGACTAAAAATCTGGCTGGGCCCTGAGAGTGGTGGTGAATGGAGTTATATCCAGCTGGTGGCTGGTCATGAGCCACCACTTCCCAGGGCTCAACACTGGGGCCTGACTAATCTCCTTATAAACAATTTGGACAAGGGGATCAAGTGCACTCTCAGTCAGTTTGTGGATAACACTAAGTTGAGTGGGGGCATTGATCTGCTGGAGGGTAGGAAGGCTTTGCAGAGGGATCTGAACAGGCTGGATCAGCGCCAATTGTCCGAAGTTCAAGAAGGCCAAGTGCTGAGTCCTGCACTTGGGTCACAACAATCCCATGCAGTGCTACAAGCTGGGGAAAGAGGGGCTGGAGAGCTGCATAGTGGTAAAGGACCTGGAGGTGCTGGTCAACATCAAGCTGATGAGCCAACATCTTGGTGGACAAGAAGGCCAATGGCATCCTGGTCCATATCAGGCTGGCAGGACTAGAGAAGTAATTGGCTTCTGTGCTCAGCACTGCTGAGGCTACACCTTGAATCCTGTGTTCAGTTATGGACCCCTCACTAAAAGAAAGACATCACGGTGCTGGAGCGTGTCCAGATAAGGGTGACAAAGATGGTGAAGGGTCTGGAGCACATGTTTTATGAGGAGTAATTGAGGGTTCTCAGGTTGTTTAGCCTGAAGAAAAAGGATGCTTAGTGAGACCTTCTCACTCTCTACAACTAATTGAAAGCAGGTTGTAGCAAAGAGGGGCTTAACCTCTTCTCCCAAGTAACAAGCTGTAGGACAAGAGGAAATGGCCTCAAGTTGTACCAAGCAAAGTTTAGACTGGATATTAGGAAAAATATCTTCAACTGAAAGGGCTATCAAGCATTGCAACATGCTGCCCAAAGAAGTGGTTGAGTCACTATCCCTCGAGGTAACTAACAGATGGGTAGACGTGGCACTTGGTGACACTGGTCTAGTGGTGGACTTGGCAGCGCTGGGTTGACAGTTGGATTTGATGATGTCAATCCAACATCTACCTAAATAATTTCGTAAGTCACTTGTGTTTGAATAATTAGAATGGTAATTTTTTTTCATACCTTTCATTAACAAGTGTATGTTGAATCTATATTAGTGGATTTCATTTAGGTTTTTTCCTTTTGATGAAAGAAAATGACTACTAGTACTAGTTCTAGTATTTAAATTCACCCCAAGTTGAGAACTGTTCTATTAGGTCAGCATAAATCTGTAACTGCATTGATTCACTTGGAAAGTTTACTTAAAAGTTTCTTTCTCAATAAATTTTTGTAAACTCACTTTTAGGCTACAGAAAGCAATTTTTTCCCCAGGAGTTACACTGCCATGGTATCTAAATCATGCTTTACATCAAATAAGGCTTGTAAAATGCCTCAGTGAAAATGTAGCTTAGTCAGGAATAGAGCACTCTCATAATGTACTATGACATAATTAATCACCCAAGGTTAAAAAGAGTCTCCTTTAAAAAAAAAAAAAAAAAAAAACACAAAAAAGCACCATGTTCTGGCAATTCAAGCTGTGGTAGAGTGAACTTACATTATAGAGATATTAGAATTTGTTTGGTTTTTTTTTCTTTTCCTGCCCTTTCAGGAACTAGGAGGCAAGATAGCAAAGCATTCAATTATGCAGCAAGACAAAACAAATTGCTTCTTACTAACCTCTTCCTAGTGGTAAAGTGTGCTATTAAGTTTAGAGGGAATGTATGTCCATTGATTTTATGTCATCATATGGGACTTCAAGGAAATGGAGAGTCAAGACCTTCTCCAAATGTGAACTGTAAGAATGAAGGTAAAATGTGAATAAAAGGGAAGAATGAGGATGGAAACATGAATGATTTTTATTAACTGGCCACCTGTACACTAGTTCGACTGTGTAGATCCACACAGAAGGGCTCACTAGCTTATTGACTATGATAAGAAGGATCCAGAGTTTATAAAGCAAATTCATGTGTTCATCTTTATTTCTAGCTGCCCTGTCTTCATAGGAAGCAATTCTAGACCCTCTGCTCATAAATTAAGCAGTTACTTCTGATTTCCAACTGAAAATTTTTCCCATTTTCCTTTAAAAAAATGTTCTTCCTCAATGCACAGATTTCTTTTTTCTCTGTTGGTACTGATTATACCTTCTCAACTCATGCAGTGATTGCATTTCTTTTTCCATGACTGGTCATTGGTATCCTCTGACTCATAAAGACAGGTCATCTTTCTTTTCTTCTTTTATATTCCCACACCAGAAGGCTTACAGCAAGTTCTAACAGAAATTCCTTTGTCACTCGCTGTATAACATTGCACTTCACAATACCATATTCCTGTGGAAAATGTTCTGACAACAGTGTAAAGAAAGAAATAATAAATGTTTGCTTGCTGTCCAAATTCTGATATGAGAGTACTACAATTTACTTCCCTTAAAAATATTTCTGTTTAAACCCAAAACTCCCAAAGAAGTTCTTTTATCCCATGGCTTTTAAGCCAGGGCACCAAGTGTACAGGGACCCTAAAAGGCTGAGTCTTTTCAGTCCTTTTTTTCAAGAAATGATCCAAAGACAGATGCTACATGCTCAGAGACTGCATTGTCCTGAAAATCTATTCTGTGTGAGAAGAACAGTTTTCAAATATATTGGTCGTCACTGCCTGCCTTCAAGGGGCAACACTGGAAGAAAAAGCAATTCCACCTCTAATAAATAATTTAGATTGCGAGTTTGCCTGGTAACACATGTCTAGTGTAGTAAAGCTACCACATCTTTATACTACATTGCATCATTCCCTCTAAATTCAGTGCAGATGAATACACATGCAGGTTACTAGTTACTAAAAACATCCTAAATTACTCTAAGAGATTTAGACTCACTGTATGTTATAACATTCAAACTTTATATGGTATTTTTGTTATTGTTTAAGCTGCCATCATGACATTTTACTGCAACTACAATCCTAAAATATGTGCTTAGAGCAGACTGAACCATATATTTTTGAAAAAGGCCCCCCAAAATTTTTGTAGAATAGTAAAAAACCCATTTCTTTGATTAACACTGCTCAAATGATTCACAAGGAATGAGGAAGCACTACTAGAAGTGCTGGAGGAGCCCTTTCTGACAGAAAACCAATACACTTAAGGAAGGAGAGGTTAGACATGTGGCACAAGAAATGAAGGGAAGAACAAAGCAAATGGAGAAGGTAACAGTGTGGGCAGGTAAGTTAATAGGAGGACCAGAAATAATGAATGGAGAGATAAGCCAACAGGGAAGCCACAAACATGAAGAGGAATGAAAATAAAACTATATGAAAGAACTAAAAGCCAAAGCCACAGGCGGGGTTTGGGGAGAATATGTGTTAACAAGTACTAATTAGGAACAAGAAACATGAAAAGAGTATCAGAGAAAAAAATGAGGCAATATGAGAAATAGAAGATGAAGAAACATAGCCTTGGGATCAATACTATTAATTTAATTAATTGTGATCTGCCAGTCTCTGACTTTTCTGCTACAAGGCTGATCCTGCTCATTGCAGACTTTCATAGAGTAATGTTAGCTTTCAATGACTTTGTGAGCTTTTTGATTATAGGACTTCAGTTCCTGGGATTTGGTATTGCTCAATCGTTCAGAATATATTATATTTTACTGAAGTAATAAATTTGTGTTTGGGGGATAAACAGTTCAGGAAAATGACCCAAACCCGCAACTTCTTCCATATAACAATACTTTTTTTTTTTTTTTTTTTTTTTTTTTTTTTTTTTTTTTTCCCACAAAGCAAACACCAAATTTTAAAAAAATAAATACTTTTTTTTTTTTTTTAAATTATTCAAGACCACTGCTTACGATAGTTACCCTAAGTGCTTCTTGAAAGAACACATTATTTCTGCATCTGGAGTGATAATTACTGGAAATTCTTCTAATCAGTTTGCAAAGCCTAAGGCTGAATGTTCCCTCTAAAATGGTGGAGAACAGGTTCAGTTTGGAGCCTGTTAAATGAGACTGCAACAGTTTAAAAGACCGCTAAATATAGTGTTACACATCACCGTAGTTCATTTCAACTGGAGTACCAGTTATTCATACTCTATTACTCATAATTTCAAGCAACTGGAGGGAAAAATTCATTGACCTTGAACAACCTCAAATATATTTGGTCTATAAACTTTGATATATCCTTCCTTCTGACTGCAAAACCTTTTTCAATGTGCAAGTTCTTTTCTAAAAATAATAAAAAAATTACCATTTCATCAAACTTTTGAAACTACTGATTGAATCTTTAACTGAAAAAAGTTCACTATAGTGCATAGTGACTAGTATTAATTACTAGTTTTATGCAAAATGACATAGCAAATTAATTAGCGATGAGCTATATTGGTGGATATATGCCAAACCTCAGATTGTTTTGGGCAGAAGTAGCATGGTATTAAATATTCAACATGCTATGGGATGTTCTGGTTACACTGGTCAATCATTAATTTCCTTTGATCCCTAGAAAGTAATTTTTGTTGCACTCAGCTGTAACTGATTGCAAACAGCTTTTTTATTCAGGCTCCTAATGTACTTTTCCCCAGTTGCTTTCCGCTGATTGAAATTGTTAGTATTTACACACTTTATCAAACAGCACAGGACCATTGCTTTTCTGTGAATATATACTAATAGTCATTTATATTACATATTAATATGATTTACATTTATAGTGTTATTCTGAAAGATATTCTAGAAGTACAGCAACAACAAATATTTGAAAGGATTGATGAAAACTGGGGAAAATCACAGACATGTAAAATATTTCTTTTAATCTGTAATAACTAAGAGTAATACCAATATGTTACACTTGAGGTAGAAATAGCTATTAAGAACAGACTTTTCTTTGGTCAGAATATTGTAAGCATGCATTTTGTGTGCATTTGTATTACCACACTATTGCTATAACTTTAATTATTATCATTTTATTGATTTGATTCTAAATCTGGAGAATAGATTTTCTTTAAAGTAGTCCTCAACCTTGCTGTAATCAGATTTCTGAAAGGGGAAAATGTGTTTTACAGCTGTTTTTTTATTTAAAAATTCTGTTATCAGCAAAACCAAACTATATTTGAAAATTGTTTCAAAATTTAGGTAAATCTGTAAAAGCAAACAGGTGTTTGAGTGTTAAACTAAAATATAAAATCAGAAAATCATGGAATAACTGAGACTGGAAAGGCTGAATCTGGAGACTGCCTAGACCAACATCCTTGCTCAAAGAATGGTCAGCTAAAACAGGATGCTCAGGGCTTTCTGCAGCTGTGTTTTGAATAGTTCCAAAGCTGGACATTCTTAAATATTTAATTGCTACATATATTTTAGATTTAGCTAACCAAAATAAGATACTTGACATATAACCTCTCTCTTACTAGTCTTTATTATTTTTCAAAAAACTACAGAACATTATGACTAAATAATTATTATTCGATCATCTAAATAAATTCAACTTCTTACCTATCAAAATAGTAATATAAAACTTCGGAGATATTTAGCAAAAGAAGTAATATTTCCCAAGTATTCAATGAGAGCATTAATTGATACACATTTTATATGAACAATATATCAAATTTTATCAGATATTACAGAAATTATATCAGAAAGCATTAGTCTTTATAAGCTTAGTTATACTTTGATTTTAGCTTCTCTTTTCATGTAAATCTTATATTACTAAAGCTTTAGCACAAGAATATCTAGACAGATGACAGAAGAAAGAGGAGAAACCATCCTAAGCAAACTTGTCCTTTACAGTACTTTCTTTAATAGTGATAGATGATCAGTTGGCATATTAAGCTCTTCTCTCACTAGTCACATTCTAGCATGATTTATGCTCTATGACAATTTTGGAATCTTGGAATTAGAACCATCTTCCTCTCCTTCTGTGGACCAGGAACATCTTTTAAATTTTGAGGTTCTGACATTAGAAATACAGCTTCATGAGACTTCAAATGAAGCCTTTCATTTACTACCTTCAATATCTCATAACCACTGCATCTTGTTCTATTATAATAGATTGGTTCCTGAAAGTTATTACTAGCTAACTTTTTGCTTTTTATTTCAGCCTAACTGCTTCACTCTGACCTTCAGACCTAAAAATAATGTATAAAAGGATGCAACTATCAGTCAGTCTTTTCTGTTCTTATGAAAAAGATAAATGCATGAGCGTTAAAAGTTTAAAATTTTTTTTTTAGGTCTGTTTTTAAAGAACTTAAAACTTTTCTATAAAGCAAAAGCATTAAGAACTGCACACAAGAAAGAAATGGCTTTTTTTCTTATTCTCTACCATTTATATCCCTTACTTGTTTCTTACTATTTCATATGTAAACTACTATTCAAGTAATATGGAATCTGAGACCTGTTTACTTCAAGTAACTGTCCCACTATGAAGATGAATTTATTTTACTATTTTTGAGGTCCAAATAAGAACTGGTAGGACACTCAGTAAGAACGATCTTTCTAAACAGTTAATGGGAAGAAATGAGCTAAAACTGAAGGCATTTTAAATTTTCAAATTGCTTGCATACCATGTGAAGCCTTTAATTTCCTGATGGTGTCAAGTTCTTAAAGGACTACCATCACATATCTAGAATGTAAAAAATCTGTAAGAGTACCAGGCTCACCAAGTAGGCCACTTTTTTTTTCTTTTTTTAATTCTTGTATCTAATCCATATAAGCAAATAAGTTGTGTGATATAATTGTCTTGACTTAGAAAAGCAGGTAGTGAAACAGGTTACCTTTGGTATACTCAAAAGCTGAATGTGCTAGGGAATTACTCAGACATTTTATTACAGCAAGCTAAACTTAAGATATGCATGAATGCATTGATTGTCTTATTTAAACATAATCTTAGTTAGAAATACGGTATATTTCAAAGAAATAAATGTCCTCTTTTATTGTGATACACATAAAATTGTCACTGATTTATTATTAATTTGACATAACAAAATTAACACAGGAAGCTTCATAACGACAGCATGGAAATATTTGTGCTATTTGGTATTGAGGTATTCACTTGTGTAATATTCATCATTTCTCTATTTGCACAGGCTATAGCTCTGCAGTTCAGGCATTAGTTACACAAGGATTCCTGAAAATCTTTTGTCTTAAATTCTGCATTTTTAAGAAAATGTTCTGGGATACTTTCTGAATGCATAGAAGAAAATATGTCAACACTATCTGTTTTCCCAGACTATTTGTCCATCCCATTAGCTTCCTGTGGCAGTTCCATTTGCCCACTTAGAAAAGGAAACTGCTCCAAGTATGAGTTTATTTATCCCTATTTTATTCTACTTGCCTTTTTTTTTTTTTTATTTTTTTTCCTCAGTTTAGTAATTCACCAAGAAGCTGCAGCATACATAATGTCAACTACTTTTCCAGTCCTATTTGATCTCTTTGGAGAAGTTCCAGACATCACAATCCTGGAAGTTCTCTTCAATTCAAGTTAAATCATCATTTCTGTCATGCTGCTCCAAGCATTCAACTGGCTGTGATGACAGTGACAGTCTTTTATTTGCTAATTCTCCCTGCTACCTTTCTTCTGCTATTGTTCAAGGCCATGTTGTGAAAATTCACACAGTAAAAAAGACATGTTAACTACTCCAAAATGTCTTCCCTAGAGCTAACTACATTTTCAGAGAGTTATTAAATGAGAGCAAACAAGCTAAAAGACTGGGTAGAGACAACATACTCACATCAGTATTTGCTGTACGGTACAAAACACTTTCCTGGTTTCTAGTCTTGACAGATTCTTCACTAGAATTTTTCCCTCAGAAACTGAGGTATATTATATTTGAAATAATTTTGCTTTATTTGTGAGATGGAAGAATAGAGGCTTCCTTTTGCTGTGAGAATAAGAGTCTTTCTCTAGAACAGCTGAAGGAATGACAGAGATTGTAAAATCAGTTTTCTCTGCATATGAAACACCCAATAGATGAAACATTTGAAGACAGTATTTTTGTTAGTTATGAATAACTTCCAATGAATAATTTATTGAGCAAATTGAGCCAGATTTTCTACATTCACAATATACACAAGCAGATCACAATTTTCTCATTAGCTGAAACCACTTGCCAAATTCTTGTATGTGGAACTTAACTGAATATTGATTGTGAAGCCCTCCACGAAGAAGTTACTCTTTGTTTGTGACATAGCTCAGAAGGTAAAGCTTCTGCACCAAATGGATGAATGCGTAAGCATTTCTAGCAAAAATATGTATTTGGATTTCAATTTTGTTTTGTACACATTTTTATGGAAATAACATTGCAGTTCACCTTCTTTGAACTCTGTTTTGGAAAAATAATGGTACACTGCATACCGTAAAAAAGAGAAAAACATCAGTAAGCACATCAGATGAACCTCCAACATCTGAATTCTATTTTCTTTCTTTAAAGTTATGTTGACTTTTTAAAGAATACAGATGAAAACATAAAAGCAGCAAATCACATCCAGTCTCTTGGTTATCTAATTGCTATTTTATAAATGATATTGGCATAATAAACCTGGCCTGCAAAAGGTTTCCTATAGATAATCCCTAATTAGATAATTATAAGTTTTGTTTTTTTTTTTTTTGTAAAATTTTGTAAATAGCCAGCTATTTATATACAATAGTTCTTTGTTGAGATAGACCATACTAATATTAATCATGAAAACAAACCAACACTGAGTAATATAAGCATGGAATGAATTCAGAACTGACAGATGTCAAATCAGAGTTGTCATCATCAAGAGCAATATTTTAGCCAGCTTTTCTGGGAGTAAATCTTAATTAAACTATCATATCTAGGCAGTGTTATGTGCATTTTTCACCAATAACTTGTTTTAAAATACAGTATTTAAGCAGATTAGAAAGGAAATAATGAATGATGAAAATAAATGATGAACCAGAAATTATTAGCAAAGAATATATAGAATCCATATTATGTATAAGAGCCCATGCCCCAGGAAGCAAATTTTTTGATTCAGTTTAAGGCAAATCAGTGTACATAAAGGTGTATTTAAAAAAAATGTATAAATACACCGTCAAAAAGGTGTATTTTAAAAAAATATATATAAGAAATTATATGATTAGACTTATTACATAAAACTTGTGACATTAGGACTGCAATACTGTATGCATAAAAATACTAGTATCTTGTATCTAGTTAAATAGGAAAAAGAACAACAAAAGCAACTGAAGAATGGGAAAAAATGCCTTAGAATGAGAGAAAGGAAATATTAAAGGGCTAACTCACTCAGATTATTAAAAAACACAGAGATGTTTTTCTTTCATTAACAACTAAACACTTCCTATATGTCAAAGAGCATTTTAACCTATTTAAGGTAAAATTTTCTTGGAAACATAAACCTTGGTAATGCAGAGTCTTGATCACTGAGAGAATGTTGCACAGAAAGCACAGGTGAAGCTAGCCCCAATGCCAGTGTGATCAGAAAAATAACATTTTCTGAAAGAGCCAGTGCCAGTGGTACACTGCCATTGGCTCTTGAGGAAACACTTTTTAAGCTGCAATCTGAATGCTGAAAGAGGAGAAACAGATGCAGAGGTGATGTCTTCTGGAGACATAAGGTTGGAGTCTTCACGTCAGACAGGAGCCCATATGATTTCCCCAGGAACTGCTGATGTGTTGCTGTACACTACGGACCGCTAATTCCAGTTCTTTCCATGAAATTCAAAGGTATTCAATGAAATTCAAAGATACCAGCTGGCTTTAGAGGCAACATAACTGATTATCTGGCTCTATGTTTATAATAGTAGAGCTTTCTAGGCCTGAGCAGAAATAATTCTAACCAAGATATCTGTCTACAGACAGTTGAAAGCTGAATGTAAGGCATGAACTTCAAAATAAAGAATATTTGACCTTTGGATCAAGTTACTGAAAAATTATGGATTCCCTCTTCATGTATTCAAAACAAGACTAGATAACCGTCTAGAAAATGCATTCCAGCAAACACATTATGCTTTTATGAAAAATACGCTATTATGCTCAGTTCAGTGTTTGGCATGAAAGTGACTCCTATGAAAGCAGTTAGACTACCTGGCCATTAAATACTAGACAATAAACTTGAGCAGTCTATTAACTTGATTTCATTGCCACCAACCCCATTCACTCTTATGCCATAGGCTATATTCCCAGCCATGGCAAGATTAAAGTTGTGCACGAGTGTGACTCTGACCTCAGTCTGCAAATGAATCACATGGAATAAAGCCAGGTCATCAGTGTAGCTAAAATTAACTTCTATACTGTGTTTTCCAATCCTCTGCATGCACCTAGATTCCACAGAAAGGGCAGTACAAACGAAAGGCAACAGGTTTGGTTTTTTTTGTCTGAATCCTTAATACACAATACTTTTTATACCTCATGGTCAGCTCTAACTATAAGATCTGCTTATACCTATAAATAAATGACATTAGGTTGGTTTGGATAGGCAAATAAAATGCTGATTCCATTGGATGTTGTTTGATCATTTCTGACAAATTCTGATTTCTGATTTTGCATTGTCTTCTTCTGTTAATGCATCTTTAACAGAGCAATAAAACTGGGTTCTAAAAATAATGAGATGCTATAACATTACATAAATCTCCTTCACTGTCACCTTTTCTGCATATATATATAGAGAGAGAGAACATACACAAGGCACCTCTCAATAGCTGTAAGCCAATCTTATAAAAAATTCCAAAATTTACTAGCTGTGGTAATCAGAGACTGCAAGAAAAATATAAATCAATATTTAATAATAGATGATGTCCATAATTTAACTAATAAATAATTTTCTGTATTCAAAAATGTAATATGAAAGACTACCAGGTAATAGAAATAGACACCTTATCTTTCAATTTACTAATCCAGCTTGCTTCCACAATGTCAAAGGGTAGGTTTGCCTGGATGCCAGACAGCATACAGGTATTGCTAAAATTTGTTTGACTTTCTTGTCACTTCTCTATTCTGCTCTTGGATAAGACAATAATGTTACCAAAAGTGTCACCATAAGAAGATCAAAAGTAACAATAAAATGTAGAAAACACAAATACAAAGCTACTGAGATGAACTGTTACCACATAGCTGTGTGTGAAACACATGGTCATGAGGTGAAACTTGAGGAGTAAAACACTGGAATGTAGCATGAAAACATAATATAGATACAAAGAGAGTGTAAAAATAGTCTTTTGGCATATTTGACCAAGAGAAAAAAATCAATGAGAAGTGGGAAAAAAACAAATTTCTTAAGGGAATTAATCTTTAGTTTTGTGACAGTGGCTTTAAATTAGCTCTCATGACAACAACGCAGTCTTTAAAAACAGTCTCCCTGAAAGCCACATTCTAGAGATAGGCAAGAATGTTCATCATGATCATAGAAGAGAGAAGCTTTAGAAGAGCAATATATGAGTTTACGGTTGACAACCTAAAAGAAAGAGTCCCAGACATCTTCATAGACAGCAAAGTGACATGGCTTAAAAAATGAGTATTCTGAGTTGTACTTTTCTGAAAAGGGGTTGTTACACATTTTGGAGCTACAGAGCCAGAGCATCATGAACAACCAAAAATAAGTCACACAGAATGGCTTACAGGAGTTGAGTACAAACTATAGGTGTGGGCTGCTGCTACGCATAAGCCACCAGCACAATCCTATCTGCCACCAAAAAATTAGATTGTATAATCATTTCCAATAATTTTAGCTAGTTAAGGAATAAGATACATGTCTTGCCTCAAACATTCATTGTTTATGGGCCAGAAATTATATGTTGAAATAACTGTGCTGATGATAAAGATTCAGTGAGGTTATCTAAAAACAAAAAAAAAAAACCCTTGATTCTGCTACCTGGAAAATCTTGACGTATATGTGAAGATTCTCGAGGGAATTTCATGCAGATGAATGAAAAACTCCTTTCTAGACAAAAAAGCAATCCACAACTGTTGCAGTTCAAAAATCGATCATTATTTCCATGTGTATTCCTCCTGTAAGATTTTTCTTTTTCTAAGTATTTGCAAGAAAATATAATGAACTCTTCACTTCCAGCACATGAAGCCTGGCATGTGTTTGAGTTGCTGCTTTGGTAGTGGTTCCGTTGAAACTAAATTCAGATCTTATGTCTCACCTATGGCTTCTGTGCGACATGCATATGGCTACATACTATCCATGAGAACATGTTATTTCTGCTATTCTGTATTAGGAAGGACAATTCTGTAGCACATCTGCAAAAAGATGGATAAGAACACCTTCAATCCCATTCTCTTTCTGCCTACTGTTATTTTACAGTTGTGTTTCCTTTTTTGGTTTAATTTTACTTAATGCTTTCCAGGTAGTGGAGTTCTTGTTTCTATCCAGCGTGTAGTACAATCACTGACCACTCAAATGGAAGAGATTCTTTGTGAGGGAAGACTTGTGAAAAAGGGGAAAGAGCTTAGGGTTTATCTCCTTCAGTAAAGAAGAACAGAATTTACTTCAAATGTGTCACATAATAGGATATAAACCCCCCCAACAGGCAGACATCTTAACATCTACTTCAAGAGAACACTGTTCTACTCAAAGGAAAACTAATATAACTTTTCTAAACAGAAGAAGAACAGAAAACACTTACTTTGTTCAAAGCAGTTAAAAAGAGAAAGTTCAGATATCACAACAGTAGCTTCATTTAAAGCAACTTGTTTGCTCACTTTTAATTTTGTGCCATGACAACTTTCTCATTGGAAACTACCAAAGTGCCTCCCAACCTGAAGTCAAGTGTCCAGGTTTTACACAGACTTCCACAAGGACTGACTTCAAACTAGATTTTCTTCGTATGACATGTCCGTAAATGTTAAATATACATTATATGAAAACAAACAAGCAAACAAAAACCAAAAATCAAAACCCCAAACAAACACTTGCAAATGAAAGCAGTAAAAATCCCAACAGTACTCCTGGACAACTCTGAGTGCCATAAAGCAATTTTGAGATGAATTGAATTATTCTTGTTCTATATGATAGATAAGTCAACATATGCATTAAAAGGGATAATGATCACAAATTTGATTCCACAAAATCAACATTTATGAGTGTATGGTTTCTGAGTGATAACAAGAAACTTTGCATTTGCTGAGGAAATAAAGATTGGAACTTGAGTTTTAAATTTGTATAAGACATTTAAAGAATACTGCTCAGCAATTTGTGCAATTCTTACTTTGTAGAAAGATGAACATCATTATCTGCTGTTATAGACAGAATAGTTGAGATAAAGTCCCGCAAAATTCATTATGCAAAGTCCATTGGCAGAGCTGGAAATGGAGCCAGGCTCTGGTGAATTATTTAACCATTATTATTATGAAGTTGTTGGCAAAAACAGTGCAAATAAAAACCAGCTTTTGATGTTGTGCAATTTCTGTTAATATATAGTTTGTCTTTTTACTTCTGATTTCCCACAGACTTATTAGGAAAAAAATATGAAGATCTGAATAGACATACACTATGAATAGATATTGAATTAAAAATTACTGGTTTCTTGCATATGGGAAAGGAATTTCGCTTCTCCTCTGTTGTCTCCTTATCCACCTATCCCTAGCCACTCTTGGCAGAAAAGAAGTTTTGATTTTATTAATTTAGTAATAAAGCCACTATTTATTATGGAAAGCTAATACAAGATTGTCTGTCTTAGAAAGTCAGTAGTTAGAAAAATGCCATTTATCTGTCTTACAATAGTTAAAAGTGCTGGCCAAATGAAAACTAACAATTAAAAAATTGTGCACATTTGCAGGTTGAATATGGCTGCAAATGTCCACACAATAGTAAAGCAAACCAGCATTATAGTGCAAGAAAATTTTTTGCACAATACTAATTACCCCATAATTTACTAAAGTCGACAATAACAACTGATATTCTCATTCAGATTTATCTATGACGTAACACTAATGTTCTACCTCCTTAGTCCTAGGTAGGCATAAGCAGGATAGACTTGAAACAACATTGTAATCAAACACTGTAATCAAACTAGTTTGAGTACTGGATCACCTAAGAAATTATTACTTGCATACTTTGGCTATATATTGTTAAGAATTAATTTATTTTTGCAGATAAATATGCAAATTTAGCAAGTAGAAGATATGCACCCTAAGACAGGTATTTTAGCTACTGTCAACTGAAAAGAACAAAGAATCTGGAAAGCTAATTGTGTTCTAAAAGAGTAATTTCTGGCAATTTTGAAATGTTGATAACAGATTTTAAAGAAGCACAGGCAGGTTTTTAGAAATACTCTTGAAAAGAAGAACACGTTTTAAAAGTAAATTCAAAGCTTTCAAAACTATTTTTTGTGTGTAAGGAATTAGGGATCTTGACAAACATTTAACAAGAACTGGATTTCTGGATATGGTTACTTTATTTTGATACTCATAAAGCATATCTTTGTAAATGAAAGTTAAACAGCCTTTCAGCAGTGCTAGTGATTATTAATACCATTTTTGAAAGCTTTTTCTTTTTTTTTTTCTTTTAATAACACTTTCAATAAAGAAGCATGCTTCCTAATTATGGTGCTTTATATCACATCCTTATTTTTCCTTCTTTCTGAGCTTTAATTTCTGTCTCGTTCTCTCAGGACAAAATTTGTGATCATAGGATAAACTGAAAGGAAGAGATAGCAAAAGCAGGGCATCTATCAGAGCACAGAAGTAATGGCACTGTCCATAAGATATTACAAATGTCTCAGATTTACTATTCACAAATTATACTAGGTTTTAGTTATTCAAATACATGATAAATTGCAGAAGGGGCTATATTCATAAGACACTAAATGAAATAGTGACTGCAATTTTGCCAGCAGTGGTTTTATTTGTATATGCACACCAATAAAACAAAAAAATGAGTAAGACAATACTTTTTGATACTGGTTAAATTTAAATGAAAGATCAATTTATCTGGGAAAAAAGAGTCCAGCCACTGCTCAGAGTCTGAATTGGAAAGATTACTGAAGTCTGACTGAAATTTTGTTCACTAAGTTGTTTTACTTAAATGATGTTATAAAGATGGTTATTTACAAAATAATCATCATGGATCATTATCAACCATTATGCTAAGTAGAACATTGGCAGCTTTTAAATTTGAGATACAGAATTACAGAATCAACTAGGTTGCAAAAGATCTCTGAGATAATCAAGTCCAACCTTTGACCTAACTCCACCTCGTCTTCTAGACCATGGCACCGCCACTCTCTGGGCCCGGCCATCCAGCCAGTTCTTAACCCAGCACAGAGTGCCCCTGTCCAAGCTGTGGGTTGCCAGCTTTTCCAGGAGTATATTATGGGAGACAGTGTCAAAGGCTTTGCTGAAGTCCAGATAGACACACCCACAGCCTTCCCCTCATCCACCAGGCCGGTTACCTGATCATAAAAGGAGATCAGGTTGGTCAGACAGGACCTGCCCCTCCTAAACCCACGCTGGCTGGCTCTGATCCCTTGTCCATCCTATAGGAGCTGTGTGATTGCACTCAGGATGATCTGCTCCATAACCTTGCCAGGCACTGAGGTCAGGCTGAATGGCCTGTAGTTTCCCAGATCTTCCTTCTGGCCCTTCTTGTGTATGGGTGTCACAGCTGGCTAACTGGAAGCATAGAATGTTTTGGTTTGGAAGGGATCTTAAAGATCACTTAGCTCCAACCCCCAAGTATTGTAGACTACGAGCTAACTTTGCTTTCAAGGAGTTTTTAAGAAAATTTTATAGTTATAATTTCATCAAATAAACAGTCTAGCCCATAACAAAAATCCTGATTATAGAAATTAATATACTATTCAAACTATTGCAGAAAGATTTATTCCAAATTTTACATTTGGGCCTATAATTTATGGCATTGTAAATTTAAAGTACTCTACCTTTCTTTAAGGAGTCCTTCTTGCAAAGTTTCTAATAGAATATCAAACATATAAGAGGCCAACATCCACTGTTTTCTAGCTCTGTTGCATTGCCTCTTCATGAAAAACGCAAATTTTATTGGATCTTACCCCTCTTTGTGGTACTGCTCTTAAACCAGTAGTTCTTAACCATTTTTCTAGTCAGATTGACTGCACATTTTTAAAGTTTGTAGGATGCAGTCCCTCTCAATCAAATGGTGTCACCAGATTCAGGACTCTTAGCTGACTAGGTGACTTCCTTAATAAAGAGAACTGAGAACTGTGTTTACACCCAGGTTAAGGCATCAAACATGAACTGTGAATGGGAAAAATTGTAATACAAAGAATATGGAATACCATGATAAATATCTGGAATATGTTCTGTGGCATTTTCTTGCCCATTCTTTCTTTTATCCACTTCATTTATTTTTAAGTGAGACTGAAAAGTTATTAAAGAGGACTTAAGTCTGCATTTGTCTCAGCATACCTTGATTTTTTTTTCATTACCACACCATTTGGCTATATTTTAAAATATTAATTTTTAAATATTTCAGAAGAATATTTAGCTGAACTTTCATATAAAGATTCCATAGTGGAAATTCTCAACTATTTCAGACCTTATTAGTCCTCAAAAAACATTTTTCCTATTACGTAGATGGAATCATATTTCTCATCTCATGCCCAATATAAACAAAAACTTACTACCTTCCTTACACAAACTCTTTATATATCGGAAAACTATTTTTTTGCAACCTTGTCATCTTCTCTTACCTACAGTAAGATTTTCTTTCATGTCTTTCTCTTAAGACATACTTTCTGACCTCTAATCTTTAATTTTGAAAACAGGAAGTGCTACATAAATGCCAAGAACTCCTACTCATATGACAAAAACAAAACATCTGTTATTTATGCCGAAGGATGGCTTTATGTCAAGGGAATGTCATGCTATTCAGAGAAATTCTAGCTTTACTGAACAAGTCCAAACATTGCCATAATTTTCATCATTGACATCATACATCACATGCAATTAAACACCCATTATTCCCCTTGAATACAGAAGATCCTTTTCTTATCTCATTTTACTTACTAAAATAAAAGATAGATTTACTTACTAAAAATATGCCACAGTTTTCAGCTGTGAGAGTTGACTTAATAGTTTGATGATTCTTTAAATAAAGGAGAGAAGAGAAAAAGCATAATATGATCCCATAACTTCTTAATTATGGTTGTGGTATTATTTTTTAGAAGAAGAAGGAAAGATAGCAAATTGTTTTGGCAAATATATATATTTAAAAAAAAGAAGCTGGATTGACTGGCTTAATTAAGTCTCCACAGGAACCAGAGGAAAAATAACATAGAAAATACTACTTTATGTCCAAGATCATATAAAGTCTATATGCAGGCAAAATGCCTGTGCTCATGCAGAGCATCTTGCAGAACCAGGGACTAAATTAATGACTGAGACTCAGAGTTCAAACCAATCAGCAATTGCTTTTATTGTACTTTTAGTGTTGTAAGATGGAAGAGAAAAATATTTAAAAAATGAAAATTACTTTTTTAAACAATGTAGTGTCCTGCAATACAATAGATCAAAGTAGCAAGTAAGCTGTGGAAAAAACTGCAAGGAGATAGGAGCTCACTGAGATTTCTATGTTACTATCAAAAGGAAAACCTTGGAATCCTGTTGAGAGGAAGATGAATGTAGAGAGAATGTTTCCTGTAAACACAGATTCACAAGGAACTCTAGACTTCACACAAGCTTTCATAAAATACTCTTTATACACCACTCTGCAAACAAAACCAGCTAATAACATGTTTCAGAATCAAGTTGCTGTTTTTAGCAGTTTAAAAATTTTTACAATTTCATGAGTTTTTAGCAGACCTGTTATAGCATATTTATTCAGCAAATTAAGAATAAATCCTAACCCAACATCATTGTTAACAGTAGTGAAATTAGGTAGAAATATGCCTGAGTTGTAAATTTCAAGGGCAAATATGCATTTCCTTATTCCATGATCTCTTGTTTAGAGTTAATTGAAGCAGCAGGTGATTGCATTAAGGTTACACATATAAGCACAACTCCTTTTCTGCCACTTCTTGGGCCCTAATATGACTATTTCTTTTGAATTTCACTGCAATAATCTCCGTTCTATAACTCCATTAGATACCAATTATTTGCTTTTCATATTCCCCATACAGCTTCGTATCTCCCATTATACCTTGAATCCTATGTTCAGTTTTGGGTCCCACACTACATGAGAGACATTGAGGTGCTAGAGTATGTCCAGAAAAGGGAAATAGAGCTGGTGAAGGGACTACAGAACAAGTCTTATGAGGAACAGCTGAGGGAGCTGGGCTTGTTTAGCCTGGAGAAAAGGTTCAGGGGAGACCTTATCACTCTCTACAGCTGCCTGAAAGGAGGTTGTAGTGAGGTGGAAGTCAGTCTCTTCTCCCAGTTAAAAACTGAAACAAGAGGAAAGGGCCTCAGGTAGCATCAGAACAGGTTTAGATGTGATATTGGGAAAAACGTCCTCAGTGAAAGGGTGTACATGCATTAGAACAATTGCCCAGGGAAGTGATGGAATCACCATCCCTCGAGATAATAAAAAGACATGTAGATGTAGCACTTGGGAATATGGTTTAGTAGTGGACTTGTTACTGCTGGGTTAATGGTTGGATTTGATGATCCCTAAAAATCTTTTCCAATCTTAACAACTCAATGAATCTATGATCTGTATTATATTCTAGATCTTGGAAGCTTTTCTCCCAATTTTTTTCAAAAAGTACATCTGCGTGAAGGATGCATGAGATCTCAAATGCTCAGTTAACTAACAACTGTTTTTCTGCTTTCTTTTCTATAATTTTTATAAAATTTTCCACAAAACAAACCATACATTCACTCATGCTTTAATTATTTTAAAACTAACAGGTTCTGTCCTAAGATCTTTATGGCCAAGTAGGAATTAGGTAATTACAAAACCCAACAGAATATGTTTATTCTTCATTAGTATTGATTGAAAAAAAGAAACACTTAATATTTTAGAGAAGATAGAGTATGTTCTACTATTTTTCATTTAAATGAAATATTTATATAAATTTATAATGAAAATTGGTGCAAACAGAATAGGGAAATATTTATGTTTAACAGAAATTTTTTTTTTTCCATACTACTACTCTATGTTTCGTACTATAAAATTCCTTCCAAATCTCCTTATTCTGACAGTTAGTTCTTCTATCCACTACTACAATGAAAATGTTTACACTATAGTAGCTAAAATTATGTCGACTCTGTCAATTTTCATAAACCATTATCTTTAAGGTTTCACAGCTTTTCCCTAAATAAAAACAAAACCCCAAAGCCAAACAACCTGAAGCTGAAACTAAGCTACAGGGAGACGAAGAATTTAGTCTATAAGTGTTCACTTATTCTTACAACATTTGGGAATTAAACAATTCGTTATTTTTAAAGCTACTTATCCTGGAAACATTTTGTAATGGTCTTTTCTTTATAATGTCGTCTCATTTTTTATTTGATAAACCATACAATTAAACTGTGCCTCAATTCCATTTTTTTTCTAAACAGGTTTCTATTAATAGACATTCTTCTGTTGACAATTTTCCCATTGTTAAAAGTCACTAAAATTTCAAGGGAAATTCAGTGAGATAGAAGTTTAGTGAGAGACAGAATTTTCACAATTCTACCCAGTCTCCCTAGAGCTAATTATCCAATGTTGTTCCCATACAGTACAAAAAAATAATGTTTTCCTACATTTACAATGTCATCACCTGAGAATATTCTTTTTGTGAGTAGAATACAGCTTTACCACAGCCTTCCCCACCCTTTTTCCAAGTCAGGTAGAACAAACTATACCCCTCCACAACATTTTTTTCATTAACTGAAGAGTTAAGATTTTTTAGTGCTATTCTTCCATTTCAGTTGCTATAACAGCAAATGTTTTCCTTCCTTATTTTTTTTTCTTCCTTGCTCTGTTTCAAAGCTCCAAACAATACAAGTAGATGTTCTGAATATTCTAAGCATGAAGTCTTACAATCAGTCTGTAACATGTGAAAAATCATACATACTCTGCGAAAAATTCATTTAACTCACATCAGAGGGACTGGATAGAAAATTATGGATAACTACAAAGCATAATGCTACAAGTAAACACACCAGCGAGTTAATAATTCCTGATAGTCTACCAAAGTAGGTACCTGAAGATACTTACTTTTATAACAGTCATGAAAGCCAAGACATTAAATGACCTCAAAAAGACCTAGTTTGTATACATGTTGAAAAAAAGAATCCATATTTCTTGCAAGTCAATAAATGCAGAAGAGTCACATACAAATTCTGCTTTGCACTTTGCTAGTAGTAGGTTTGTTTGTACAGATAATGGCCCTCGTAATTTAGAACTAGTGAAATGGGATAGGGAAGAAATGGGCTGCTATACACCTAATGAGCTCATTGACACTCATCAAAAAGAATATATGACATTTTGTGCTGGACAGCAAACAGCAAATCAACTGTCAGTTGTACTTGGCAGCTGTAACCAGATTATATGATTAGAAGGCTAATTTGCAGCTTGATTTGTTGTCTGACAACCTTGTTTGTGAGTTTGATATCTCGGTCATTTCAAAATGCATTGGGCTGAAATAGGTTGTAACTTCATATACAAGCTGCTGGCATAGATATATTTTTCCTTAGCATAAACGATTTCAACACATTAAGTTATTTTATTTTTAGGCTTGTAGCTTCAAAACACTAATTTGCAAACGTAATTTGGCTGAGTGCACGCTACAGTTGTAAACACTCTTGTTCTGCCTTTGACTGATACTCATTTAGATAAATATTCCAGATATTTTGGGGCTTTCAGTTTCTGCATAGCAGTTGTTGGCACTTTTCCAATCACAAATTCATGTGGCACTTCTGAAACTCATTCTTCACATCACCAAGTCTCACAATGTCCCTTGGACCCAACCACTGACACTGGGGTTCTAGTGCTCTCTACATGGCATAGTGAGAGAAGGGGTGGAATATTTCAAATGTATGTGACTCAGGCTGCCAAAGTTATCATCTAAATTCAATTGTAAACACTCCTCACAGCATTGTGCTTTTTTCTTTTTTTGTTTGTTTTAATGTCTGTATACTTTAGGGAAACTAATGAGTAGTATATGTCTATATCAAAAATAGTTGTCAATAATGATAGCCTTGAGCTCTAAAAATGTAAGGTAGAAATCTACAAAAGATAGGCAAAAGGTAGTGAACAAGACAGCTGTCAGAAGATAACAGATATGAAATGACTCTGAATGTTCTTATGATCCAACTATTTAGTTTTAATGCTCACTATGCCACAAGGGAGGAATAGTTAAGTATTTTATTCTATCCCATCTGTATAACAGTACGCATATTAACAATATTCTGTTACTAGATACATAAAAATTAGTAATTACATTGGATTTATCATTAATCTCCAAACAACTTCTCACAGAGTAAGCATTCCTTGATCTGTTTTTGTTATGGACACAATTTCACAGTTGAGAAATCAAAAATGAAAATATTGTCAATAGACACAAGGACCAAGAGAATATCCTCAGTGATTCAAAAATTACTTTGAGAGCTTAGTTATTCATAAATGTGGACAAGGTACAACAGAAAATTCAGGGAATACCCTGCTTACATAAAATGGTGATTTCTCTGCTTCAGATTCAAATTCTGTCTCCCTTTTGAAACGACATCATACCAGGGACAAGAAAGAAAACACTCTGCAAAAGACTTATATGAATATTTTTTAATAGACTAAGACCCTTTCTGAAATTAGAGGGTAAGGTTCTCTCTGCATTTGATGCACGCTAGGCTATTGTAGACTTCAACTTTTTTCTGTTATTGAAGTATGAAAAATACTACTGAAACTATTGTGAAAGTAATCAAGTTCTTAATAGACCAAAATTCTAACCCACAATTATTAATTTTGATGGCCAGCTTAAATACTTGAAAATAAAAATTTTGAAATTTTTAATGACTTTTCATTTTCATTTGTTGGAACTATCTTGGGTGTAAAGTCATCCTAAACACTGGATGAAAGTCCTCACTCCCACAAATAAAGGAGTAGGTGGGACTTAAAGTATAATCATAATGTAAAAGAACTTACCAACATTGTTTTTCATCTTCACCCTAATATTTGGCCGCCTTTACTTAACAACAATACTTTGTGGTCTACTTCAGAGCTGTGAATGAGAAACTGCTGTACTTCTTTAAAAGAGTACTTGACTATTTTTTTCATAGTCTATATGTGCAGTAGTTCAGTGCCAGCATCGATTGCCTCTAATGCCACAATTTAAGTGGCAAAATGAAGCTATTTACACTCTATTTGCAGAATTAGCTGTGAAACTTATTTAAGAAGAAAAATGGTCCATGTTAGGGATTTTTATCTAGTTTTTAACTGAAATTGGAAATTCCCAGTGCAGCAGTAGCAGGCATGATGAGATTTCATGGAGGTAGATGTGGTGACATGAAAAAGATTGGGCCAAGGTGACACTAAGATCAACTCAAATCACAAAAATTAGTGACTAGAATCTCAGGGAGATGATAAATTATTTAATTTGTTTCACTACAGTTAATAAAACTGTGGTCAGCTTCTACTGCAGTTCATTACAGTATGTGTTATTTTCTCATTCATAGATGACCTCCGTATAACCTTGCCATGTTAAGGTAAGGATGTATTTCCCTCATGTCTTATTACCTACTACTGTTTCACAACTAAATTCTCCTCTTACAAGCTAAAAAAAAAATAAAATTGAATGTAATTCTGATATAAATGTATTTAATTTATTTATGCATTATCAAAAATGTTCCCTGCTATTACTTTGTAGCAATAAGCTTTTGCAATGACACTTATATCACATAAGGGGTTGGTGTGACCTATATCACCAGCATCCTTGTTTTTTTCTGAATTTTCAGCGACTGAAATGCTGAAATGAAGTTTAGTTCCAGACCATCATCAAAGCATGTCAGATCTACAAAGATCCCATATGTTAAAAATAGTAAAGAGCAGTAAATTCGCAGTTGTGTCTTTCTGGTCCTCAAAATGTTTCCTCATGGGTCTTCAAATGAAAAAGTAAATAAAAAAAAATTGTCCTCACCTAACTTAATGTCCAAGTACTAGAACTTTAGACTTAGGAACTTTAACAGCAGAAATATGCAGAGGAAAACTTTGCTAAAGATGCTAAGAAACCTTGCCAAGAAACCAAAACATATCTTTCCATTTACTTCTATGTGTTTTGGAATCTTCTTGCTTTCATTACCTCCACCCATTATTTTCATATAGCCTTCCTAAGCTTCACTTCTTACTTTCACCCGATCTCACAGTAGTTTCTAAAGCTTGACTACAATTTCTACAAGCAATAGAAATTTACAGCAGATTTAGAAATCCCAGCTGGAAGGTGACATACCAAATTTCATGCTTCTGGACAATTACTGAAACGTAAAAAAGAAGAGTAACTGGAGCCTGAAGGAAGTTCTAATATCATGAACTTATAGTAGCACTATAAATGTGATAAAAAAGTTTACGAATGCAAAAAGCAGCAGAATACCAAGTGCTAAACACCAAGACTTGCTTTAGAGTTTGCTTTTTTTAGGATACGCAAAGCCCTAGAAGATGCTTCCTTATGTACTATAGAAATAATAAGTTATGAACCTGTAAGTATATGAAAGCATATTGTGAATCTTCGTATAGGAAAGTTGTTTAAAACTATGTGAATTGAGGTTGTTTTTTTTTTTTTTTTTTTTTTGGAAGGAGCATGGCTGTATTATCCACTCTCTTACAGATGCATGGTCTGCTTGTCAAGTTAAACTTGACATAAGACTTTTATTTTACACTATCACTACTTTTAACCATAATTTTCCTGAAGCCAGAAAATTTTACAACAATACAAAACATTACCAGATGCCTGTATATGCCTGCAGAAGGCACATCGTTTGTACCATGAATGGTACAAACTTTCACTTTTCTTTTCACTTTTTTTGACTACTTCCCGACATTTGGTTAATAACTGTCCACTGTCTATTTTCTTTTAAATTTTCTAAAATGAAATCTACATGCACATATAACTTCTTCACAATTTCCAATTGACTGAAATGAAAGAAACCTAGATTTCACCTGGTTTTAGTATTTTGCAAGTAATATATTCTAAATTGTATAGTATTTGTTAAATAAATCAATTTCTCATATAAATCAATTTCTGATTCCATCCACAAATGGAATTTTGAACTGTATACATAGCATCATGTTTCTGAACAAAAGTTAAAAAGTATTGAGTTCAGGAATTATTATCATGTCTGTTTATATAATAAATACCATTTATTCAGAGATTTGTCATCCCCATCTGCTGTGGTAAAGACAGTTCTGTGTTATGCCTGTCCCCAGGAATGGAGAAAGTAGTGGCTCAGGAACTACTGGAATCAGCGAATCATTTAGAAGATTCAGAGCTGTAAGGAACCAAGAAGGATCATCAAGTCCAACTCTTATTCAGGTACCTTTCAAGTGCCATGCTAGCCAATTGTCTACTGTCCCACATAGCACTAGTGAGACCACACCTGGAGTACTGTGTCTAGTTCTGGGCTCCTCAGTAGAAGAACAACCTGGATATACTAGACAGAACTTTGTGAAAGGCCACAAAGATGATCAAGGGACTGGAGCACCTCTCTTCTGAGGAAAGGCCAAGAGAGCTGAGACTGTTCAGCCTGGAGAAGAGAAGGCTCAGGGGAGATATCATCAATATGTTCAAATATCTGAAGGGAGGGTGTAAAGATGATGAAGACAGACTCTTTTCAGTGGTGTTCAGTGACTGGACAAGTGGTAATGGGTACAAACTGAAACATAGGAGGTTTTGCCTGAACATAATAAAGTACTTCCTGTGAGGGTGACTGAGCACTGGCTCAGTGTCAGTACCTGGCAATTTGCAAAACCCATCTGTACCAACCAGCTCCAGGTGACACTACTTGACAGGGGAGTTGAACAAAAAGATCTACAAAGGTCCTGCACCACCTCAACCATTCTATGATTCTGTCTGTAACTACAGTCTGGAAGCTACAGTTTAGTGCAGGTATTAGTAATCAAAGAAGTTATTATCTTTGAATAAATTTTTAACTTTTTTTTCCTTCCTGTTAAGTATTGTTTAATGTAATATACTGCTCTACTGTCTGTAAATACAGTGCAATTGCATTAATTTGATAAAGAGATGGCAGTGGCAAATTAAACTTTTCGTAATTTCAGGACTCTATGACAATATTTTTGTTTTCTGTTCAAATTTCTGGTAATGGAAGCTTTCAGTAAAGAAAAGCACAGTTTCCTATAAATAACTGATTTTTAAAAATTAACTTACATTTTTATAATAACTCACAGTCAATATGACTTCAGTTTCAGTTGACCAGCTTCAAAAAAGGAATACAAGGGACAGTTTCAGTTGCTCCTAGAAACGGACAGAGATCAGTCTCAACTGTGCTTTTGACATTTTTACCCTCAGCTTTACTAACATACACTTCAAGACTGCAGTAACTAGATTAAAGAGATAACCCACTGAGTTGCTTCAGGCTACAGTGTTAGCTGACACAAATCATCTTTCACTGGACACACTTTATGGTGTTGAACATAAAATGACTTGTTGAAAACCTAGTGCTTGCACATTACAAACTACCATTAAGCTGCAGTACCGGTCTACAGGTGGTTAGGCATTTATGGTAAGACAGGGCTTATCTAGGTAAGATGTTTTAGCTGAAACTGTGATATCATATCAAATTACTACACCTCTAAGAATAACAGTTCACCAAATCTTATTTGTTACTTTGTACTTGGTACACCAGATTTAGCAAGCAGTTTTAACAGTAGTGCTGATTAAAAAAAAAATATTTCTCCTCAAAACAATCAAATTTTAAAACTAAGAAATATACAGAACTTTTCAGGTTTAGTTATGAAATGGGTAGGTGTTCTCTGCAACAATAACAAGTTCTTTTATCTATATATTCAGCAGAAAATAAGCCATATAGGTTATGGTGACCATTATATATGCCTTGTTGACAAAAGAATTGAGAATATTAGTTCCTTATTAAAATTATTGTTAATTTTAAAATAACTTTAAATTAAAAAATATAATAGCATATATTGAACGACTCTTTTTATGATAAATTATTGACTAAGTAAACTCCAGCAGCTTCCAGGGAACCATTTTGGACAGATCATGTTCATTCTGTAATGACCTGTGTTTCTTTCATAATTATTCTCAAAGAACCCGACAGAGTTACCATGAATGATGCAAGATAATAATTCAAGTTGTCAATGTTTTTAGGCAGAGTTCCGATGTCCATGCCACTCACGTCCTCATAGTCAATCATGGAAATTAGATGGACACAGTTCGTGAAAGGAAGTATTGATATTCATAGCAGCAATCAGCAGTAAACAGTTATCGAAAAATTGTCAAAGGAAGCTAATTAAAACAAGCGCAATGCATTTTTCTGTGCTGTTAATAAGTGTTTATATATCCTGAATTTGCTAAAATGTGTTTCTTTGTGGGGGAAAAAATCAGTAATGTCAAACCCAGACATACTTAGTGATGCACTTGCCTGGTGTTATGAATAAGTATACAAAAATGTTATTAATATCTGACAGCTACCATTGAATCTCATTGTAAATTGACTATCTAGAAACTGTGATTAAAAAGTCACTTTCAGTTTTCCTGGTTCAAAATATTGTGTGGTTGTGAGGCAAGATTATTCTTTACAACAGAGTTAATTATAAGAATAAACTTGACATATTTTATATCAGAAGCACCCAGTATTCCACATAAATCTCAAAAATTTATATTCAGCAGGTACATATTAGGATGGAGGCAGGTCAAGTTAAGCATCTAAATACTGCCGGTCTCGTAATACTGATAAGGGATTAAGCTAATTAATGCATAACATCTGATTTGTTAAAATGCCTTTACTTTGGAAGAAATGTGTTTATTTACATTTGAAACAACAACAAAAACACACAAAAAAACCCCAAAAGCAAAAAACTATTACTGCTTGAAATCCAGATATTTTCACAAAAGGAATTAAAGAAAGAGCATAGTTTAAAAACTGCTAATATTATGAAATACAAAAGACTACTAAGAAACATTTCATTATTATTAAGGAAGCATGGTTGCTCTTCACAAAATATCCTATAGCTTCAGACTACATGCACAGTATAAAAAAATACATGTGTTTGGTTTTTTTTCCCCTAAAAGATATGGTAGAAAAAGAAAATGGAGAATGTGAATCACTTGAGAGGATGCTGTCTCGTAAATCATTAAGTCCTGTTTCTGCTCCCAGTGTTAACAGTGACATTACAGCGACTTTGAGGAAGAATCAATTCAGTCTATCAATCAACAGCTTTGCTACCCATAGAAACAGAGACAACATTTCCTTTTCTTCCTACAGAGCTTTAAAATAATATTATACTATATGCTACATATGCTAAGTATATCGATCTTGTTATTTGTAATTAGAACAGGCAGGAAATGTTATTAATCAAAAACATGGAAAATAAAAATAACTTAAGAGAATCATAATGGACATGACTCAAACAGTTTGATGTAGATGTACAATCTGTTCCTGCCCAAAATAATATTTTAGTATTCACTTTTATGGGAGAGATTTAACCTTTAAAACTTCCATTGTAACAGATTTTCAATTGCTATCCTAGCGCAACAGAAAAACACCATGTGTGGCAACGCTCTCGTAACACCATACAGTACCCCCAGAGATTAACATAAATACTTAAAAATCAGTGCTATGAAAATACTTTAATGATCTTTGAAATGCTTTGAAATTACACTTTACAACCTTCCTTTGTTGTGTGACCAAATCAAGATCTACTTTGTAAAATAAGCAGTATTTTAACAGTACCTACAGATTTTAATAGCTATTTTACAAAGTTCTACATTAATTTTACATAGGAGTGTGCAGTTGTGAGATCCTCTTTCTAAAAATACCAAATCCCTTCTCTTTAAAAGTTGCTTGAATATTTATATGTGCAAAGACTTTCATAATTTATATTTTTGACACTAAGTCATTATACGACTCACTGAAGAGACTTAATTAATTGGATAAGAATGTGTCTGTAGATTTTCAAATTATTCTAAACATGCTTTAAATATTTTAAATTAGAATTTCCAATTAAAATTGTACATGTCATATTGTCTCATGTAATTCTACTGTTCATTTTAGAAGATACAGCTTCAGCTGAAAAAGCTGCATTGATGTGAGCTGAGCTCAATTAGTTTCTGATTTTCTGCCAAATTGCCTCATTACCTGTCATACTAGCACACTAGTGACAGTTTCAGAGCTAAATTCTTTACATACACATTAATCTCTTTCTGCAAGAAAGTCTGGTGAGTAAAAATACAAAACTAGGATTGTGATTTACTCAAACTAATGGCTAGCTGGTGAATAATCAAGATTAAAACAGCTAATAAATAGGAAAAACTTGTACCTCATTCTCTGATATTTAGATCTGTTCCATGTAAGGCACTTTCTAAATCCCCATTTAATAGTTTTAGATAAACTGGTTGCTCAGCAAATTCATGAGTATTTAAATAGAAAGTGAAACTCAGAAGTGCAGAATACCTACAGTTCCAATTGCTTTTACTCACCTTGATATCCCATTTGAAAGAGCATACAGATATGAGACATCCTCAGCTATGGCATTAGCTCACAACAAAACAACTGCAGGTTGTCAAGCCTGCAGATCCATTTAAATTTCAAAATAAAAAAGCCTGGGTCACTCAGATATTTTCCTGTTCAGTATGTAGAAGAGCAGAGTGTTAAATGGGCAGTTTGGCAGACTTACCTTCAGTTCATTTCAGTTTGGCTGAATCAATACAGTAAAGGCATTCCATTAGGAAAACAGTCATCGGCCTGTCTTGGCAATACACTGTTCTGTATAATATTGTGAATTTGTTGAATAATACTGCTTAAAAGATCAGCTTTCTCTGACCTGACCATAAAATTCAACGTGCACTCCATTTCCAAGAATATTTCTTTTTTCTGAGGGTATGGGCACACAAAGAAGATAATGTTGAAAATACTTTTAAGATCAGGTTCTTTAAAATTATTAGAGAGATGCCTCTGCCCAAATTAAGGTGCAAACGAGACCCTATGCCAAAGTCAATTGTACGGATTTTTGTTTAGCAGTAAATGTGAGGTAGAGAGAGATAGAAAGAAATAGGAAAAAGAGCGAAAGGGGAAGAGAAAGATAGCGACAGAGCGACAGATTAAGTAGAAAAAAATAACACTGTGAGCTCCGACAGCATCCTGTTGATCCTGTTCTGGTGATCTTCTTGGTGGTGAGAGTCCCAGTCTTGTCAAAGTGTTGGTTGCAGTCTGGATCTGTCAAAGGAAGCCCAGGGTGGTGACGAAGGAAGTCCCATGTGATGAAGGAAAAAGTCTGTTGGTGATCGAGGTCCAGGGTGGAGAGGGAAAACCCTTGGTGAGCGAAGAAGTCCATGAAGCCCAGAGTGGCAAGGAAAGTCCCATATAGTGAGGGAAAAAACCCAAGTAGTGAGTGAAGTTCAAGTGTGGTCTTTTACTGGGCTTAAGTAGGTGGGAACACCCCCGTGACATCCCATGGGGCGGAGAGTTTTACAATGGATCAGGGGACATTTCAGGAGTCTTTGACATCTTCTAAGACGTTACAGCTGCCTGTTGGGTCAGCACAGCTGAGTCCCTTATGGTCCATCAGCAGAGAATAATATCATCGGGGGATGTGTGAACTGTCCCAGTCTTCCCCCGGGGAAAGTTATCACAGCTGGGTCACTTGTGCAAGGAAAAAGAACTACTACCCCATCTCACAGGATTTTCCTCTTCCCTTATCTTGTTCAACACCCAGCTTGTAACCTGAGGTGTCATGGGTGAACACCCTCAGCACCTGGGCAGCCACTCTGCTGATTGTTTGAGCCATTAGTATTTACAGCCCAATCTCTCATGGCAGAGAGTGTCCAAATGAGTCTGTGGGCTATGGCCTCCTCCTAGCCTTGTTTACTTCTCCTTCAGCCTGAGAGGAGTAGATATAGTAACCTTTACCTTATCTCAAGTTCCCATCAGGAGGCTTAACTTACAGTCCAATTCCGTGAAATCCAGGAGGTATATCTGAGTTGGGAGTGGGCTTCAGTGATTTTAACAATTTTTAAGCCAGAAACTATTTCAGTCTCTCACAACTACCTCTTGGTATTTTTTGTTTGAATCAATCTCAACTTTTTTTGCTAATCTACATTTTGCAGAAAGATATTCCTATAATGGACTTGGTTTAGGGTAAGTCTTGCTAAAATTGTGGAACAGAGGTCTGTCTTATGGAGCAAGGACAGAGGGGGATTGGTTTCCTAACCCGTGTGACCAGGGAACAAGAATTAAGTTGTATGAATTACATGTTTTGGACATTGTACATCAGATGGTTTCAGATTGCTTCTCTGACCATTTTATTCTGACCATACCCACAATGTTTTTAAATCTGTACATAGGTCTGTAAAATAACCAATAATCAAAACTCTTTTAGTGAGTTAAAAAAAAAACCAAACAAACCCAAGTGTTTTGTGTCTAGATTGACATAAATAAATATCTCACAGGAAAGAGTTTTGAGAAATCTTAGTATTAGAGTTGTTGCCCAAGCACTGGAGATTAAAACAAAACCAAACCAACCAACTAATCACCCAAACTTACTCAGGGCTACTGAAAATAATCCCATATTCAACAAATAAAGTTCTGAAATTACATACAGAAGCAAACAGTGCTACTTCTTCCTATATGCCTTACTACTCTGCCTCTACTATTCTGCATAGGAAATGGAGATCCATAATTTCCTAACATAAAACCAAAGGACAGAATATGAATCAGGGCTTTAGAAACAGTGGAATAGTCTGGCTTTTTAGACCATTTCTGAGTTCAAAAATTTTGGTTATTTTTGTGTATTCTGCTAATGAAGGAGATCACTTAGAACACCTGTTATCCTCCCCATCATATTAAGTGCAAATATTGCAGTTAAACTGAGGGGCAATAACCTTATCAATATTATTTGCTGCCACTGTAAAATATTATGGCAACTTTTCTAAAACCTTTAATTTTTTTTATTTTCTTGAAGACATTGCAATTCAAATATAAATTAGAAACCCATTTCCTTGATAAGTTTTTGGTTTAGTTTACCTTGATTACTGGTCAAAAAGTGCTACTCTAAAAACCGATAGTACTTATTCTGTACCAATCAATGACTTGAGCACCTAATTTCTGAGGATTAGAGCATGAACAAATTATCAATTTGAAAACTGAGAAAATATATGGATATATTCTCCTTCCATTCCTAGCTAATATTCTCTCACACCAGTGAATATTTAAGCTTCTGTTGGGAAAGGGGGAGGAGTACATCTAGTTTATTTAGTGCAGCTGGAGTATGAAATAGCTTTATGAATTTTCACAGTAAAATCCATACCAATTTGAAGCATTAGTGTATTTTGACACAGATGTCTCACAAGCTCTCTTGTTTATTTCTGAGTCTGCATTGATCGTAGTATCTAACTGGAAGCTTGAAAATAATAATTTTCCTGATACCCTTTTTGTCTTTTTCCACTTAGCAGATATTAGACTCTCCCCAACCCTTGTGTTTTGAGTCAACTGACATTAAAATTGATGTTTTTGATTAAAAAAAAAATCAAACAAGGTGTAGCACCCATCTTGTCAAATATCTTAGCACATTGAGATCAAACATAGAAGACTAGTGATGGGAATAGCATTTGTTAATTAATTGCTGCCGCAAAGCCAACATGAGTAGTGTCAAGCATTGTGTATTTTATTAGTGTCTGAGAAACTTATGGCTTTGTTTGTCTGTTATTTTTAAGAAAATTATTGGATATGGAGTGGCAAAGTAGAACAATATATTTAGAATTTGGCAGCCTTTTACCATAAGAAAAGAACAACTTTAATTTACAACACCATTTATCATTTTAGAATATGATACACTTGTAAGGTGATGCAGGAAAAGGTTTAGGCTTACTCCAAAATCACCACACTTGATTTTATCACTGTGTGTGTGTATATTTATTTTTTTAGATACATACCCACTTTATGTGATGCATTAACTCACGATCCCAATGAGGGGGGAGACAGAGCATGGACTCCATAAGAGAGGGGAGCTGGAATAACTTTATTGACAGGACACAGCCTTTTATAAGTTTAAACAAACACAAAAAGATTCCTTCTAAGGCAAGACTTCTGACCGAAGCATTTGATTGATGCTATTACCTGGGGACGGGGCAGGCTTTTGGGGTAAGTGTTCCATTCCTGTAATGAATTACTCTGTGCTCAGCTTAGCCCAAAGCCTGCTGTTAGGGTTTGGTTCTTATACTGAAATTTTCATTTAATTAAAAGAAAATAGGGAAAAGATTGCTTAAAATATGTATTTTACCTCACACTTTCAGTCTGGTTTTCCTGTAGTCAGGAATATGAATCATAAAATCATTGAATCATAGAATTAACTGAGTTGGAAGAGACCAAGATTATCAAGTCCAACCCTTGATCCAACCCCACTGTGATTACTACATCATGGCACTCCGTGCCACATCCAGCCTCGTCTTAAAAACCTCCAGGGACGGTGAATCCACCACCTCTCTGGGCAGGCCATTCCAATGCCTGATCACTCTCTCTGGAAAGAACTTCTTTCTAATATCCAACCTAAACTTCCCCTGGCACAGCTTAAGCCCGTGCCCTCTTGTCCTGCTGCTGATTGCCTGGGGGACGAGACCGACCCCCACCTGGCTACAACCTCCTCTCAGGGAGTTGTAGAGAGTGATGAGGTCACCCCTGAGCCTCCTCTTCTCCAGACTAAACAACCACAGCTCCCTCAGCCTCTTCTCATAGGACTTGTGCTCAAGTCCCTTCACCAGCCTGGTTGCTCTTCTCTGGACCTGCTCCAACACTTCAATGTCTTTCCTGAACTGAGGGGCCCAGAACTGAACACAATACTCAAGGTGTGGCCTCACTTCCCTGCTCCTGCTGGCCACACTGTTCTTGATGCAGGCCAGGATGCCACTGGCCTTCTTGGCCACCTGGGCACACTGCTGGCTCATGTTCAGCTTCCTGTCAATCCAAACTCCCAGGTCCCTTTTTGCCTGGCTGCTCTCCAGCCACTCTGTGCCCAGCCTGTAGCACTGCAGGGGGTTGTTGTGGCCAAAGTGCAGGACCAGCACTTGGCTTTGTTGAACCTCATCCTGTTGGAATCAGCCCAACTCTCCAGCCTATCCAGGTCCCTCTGCAGTGTCCTCCTGCCTTCCAGCAGGTCGACACTCCCTCCCAACTTGGTGTCCTCTGCAAATTGGTAATGATGGACTCAATCCCCTCCTCTAAATCATCGATAAAGATGTTAAACAGGACTGTGCCCAGCATTGATCCCTAGGGGACACCACTGGATGCAGCCCCGTTCACCATCACTCTCTGGGCCCGGCCATCCAGCCAGTTCTTAACCCAGCACAGAGTGCCCCTGTCCAAGCCGTGGGCTGCCAGCTTTTCCAGGAGTATATTATGGGAGACAGTGTCAAAGGCTTTGCTGAAGTCCAGATAGACACATCCACAGCCTCCCCCTCATCCACCAGGCGGGTCACCTGATCATAAAAGGAGATCAGGTTGGTCAGACAGGACCTGCCCCTCCTAAACCCACGCTGGCTGGCTCTGATCCCTTGTCCATCTTATAGGGGCCGTGTGATTGCACTCAGGATGATCTGCTCCATAACCTTGCCAGGCACTGAGGTCAGGCTGACAGGGCTGTAGTTTCCTGGGTCCTCCTTGCAGCCCTTTTTGTAGACCTGCATGACATTCGCCAACTTCCAATCATCTGGGACCTTCCCAGAGAGCCAGGACTGTTGGTAAATGGTGGAGAGGGGCTTGGCGAGCTCTTCTGCCAGCTCTCTCATCAACCTAGGATAGATCCCATCTGGTCCCATGGACTTGTGTGGATCCAGGTGGCCTGGGGGCCATCTGTCCTACTGATGAAAACTGAGGCAAAGTAGGTGTTAAGTACCTCAGCCTTCTCCTCATCCCTGTTAACTATGTTCCCCGCCAAGTCCAACAAGGAATGGAGGTTTTCCTTGCCCCTCCTTTTCGAAACCTTGTTCACTTCTTGTGTGCCTGAAATGATTTCCCTAGTTTTCACTTTAGCTGGAAAATGAATAAAAATTACCTATCCCAATCTCACTAAAGCCTGTACAGAATATTTGTGATCACTAGAAGGTGATCAAGAGGAATCATATCACCTGCTGCCCTACATTACAAGGTGTCACTGGACATAAACAAGGTCAGTAGGGCCATTGAGAATCTGCAATTGCATTTGCAACCTCTGCAGGAAGTAGAGATTGTGAATATCAATGTCATGCCCCAAGACAACAAGAGAATTATGAGCATTATGGTAATGAGGTCAAAATTCAGGCTTTTTCTAACAATTTCTGGTGTCTGAACTATGGTAATTCAGGAAGCTTTTAAGTCCAATATTCTGGGCAAATTCCAGATATTTTTATTTAAATTACTTCTTTAAAGTATTAAACAAACCTCCTGGCTTTAGATAGTAAGTTTGTATTCACCTCATGTCCTCAGTCATTGACAGATACTTTTGGGAAGGACTAGGTGATAAAACTCATTGTATTTAATGGTGTAACGATGCTACATAATATAATATTATTTTACATCTAAGGAAAATAAACCTTTGCCATTCACTATCAGGAAGGAAATGATTTCAAATATAGATCATCATAATTTCTCATTATACTATAAAAGAGGCAGTGTAAAGGAATTAGCAGTCAGTGTGATATACTAGTGACTATTGAAAATACCAAATATGGAAGTTACATGGAGAGTTGTTGAGTTTCATACCAGCTGTGGAGGTCCCCAGTATTTTACAACACAAAAAGTACATTTATGCCAAGCTTTACATTCCCTCCCAGTCCACTGGATAGTTAAAATAGTGATTTTTTTTTTTCTACCTTAATCTTCAACTGCATTTTAGTAACTTTCCTGAACAAACAACAAAATCAAAAGTCACTAGATGGAATGAGTCATCTCCATCTGAAGGTATGTTCCTTATACCCCATACAGTGATGTAATAATTTTTAAATATCATATTAACTCAATACAATCTTTGAAATGACAGGAAATAGTGGGATACATCAGGAATTTAAAAGCAAAAGCAAGAAGACATTTCCTTCATGTGCATACTCAAGACTTGCACAAATGTGTCTGCAGAAAAATCAAAACAATTAGTAAATCAATTTTATGTCTGAAGATACCCTTTTCTATTGTGACCAATTGCTTCCTACTAAAGTTAAACAGTTGTAATGAAGATTCTATTTAAAAAAAAAAAAAAAAGTGAATCCCAAAGTCAAGCAAGAATCCTACAGTGCTTTAAAAATATTTGGTGGTAACTGTACCCTGAAAAATCACAGTTCGGTTTTCAATGGACTCGAAGGTCCTCCTCTGTTTAACGTTCCTCAAACAAATCATTCCTTAGCAATGTTGAAATTTCTAAGACACTGAGGAGACTGGGGCTTAAGATATGTAGATGTCTTGTGAAAGTCCAGAAAACAATTGTCTCTTTCATGAATTAGTATAAAAGTAATTTTTAAGGCTTATCTCACACACACGTACTTCTGAAGTTACATCATTGTTTAGATCAAGGAAAGGCCAGAAAGAGAACATAAGAAAGGGCATAATTATTTAAGGGCACTTGAGGGCACTCAACTAGCCAGAGCAAGTTCTTAGCTCTTCAGGACTTTCAACAGCTACTGTAATGGATTCCAACTCAATTTTAAAACTTGAAAAATGCTGCACTTCAGAGTTGCTTTTGAATTACTTTGTATGAAGCTTTATGTTAAAAAATAAGTTATGGCCTGATTTTTTTTTTTTTTTTTAAAGACTACAACAGGCAAGCTGTCTGGCAAAAAATTTAAAAATTTACATAAACGAAAGATGCTTTTTCTCTATCATCACCACTTTCATTATGCAAACATAATGCTTCTTTAAAAACATTTTATAGGCAGCATTCAGCTGTAGATGTTCTTTTTTACAGTTGAACAAAGTGCTAGAATTCCTTTAACTAGAGTGAAGAAAAAAATCTCCTCATCATAATTAGCTGAACTTCCAGTGTAATTGAACTGTGGTCCATCAAAGTATATTACAGACCTGAGGGAAGGGAAGGAAGGAAGACAAAGCAATACACGAAACAAAATCCAACTAACCTAATCAGAAGTAAAATTTAATTAAAATTTGAGAAAATAAAAGTGATTCCTTTTTGATTTCTGAAGCCAAAAATGCAGTATTTGTTAATGTGTTAAAATGTAATTCTTTTTTTTCCTCTAGACTTCCAGTATAAATCTGGGAGTAGTAAATACCACTCTCTTTTTAAAAAATAGTATAATGGTAAAAACCAGTAATTTATTTAATGCTCAGAAGCAATTGCTTGTCTGATTAATGATTAAAGCCCAGACCACTATGCTATGTTACTCTTCCATATCACGACATTTCTGCTATTATTAGTAGAACATATTCAGCAACTTTCACTGATTTCAGTGGGAGTTGCTAATTGCTTAACACTTCTAAATGCAAGTGCAGTTATTCTGGCATACATATCTAAATGTAGGAATTGAGGCTTAAGCAATTTTTTTATTATTATTATTTTTATTATTATTTAAATGAATTCTCTATAATCCAAATCTCATTGTTCATTTATCACAGTGCAAAAACTAGTGTATGTCCCTCTCCCAGCACTTCTTCCATAATAAACTGCCATGTACTTTTAACTGGAAAGATTATGCCTTTGTTAACATAGAATTTGCCTTGTGATGGCATGAATTTTCCAAATAAGCATTACCAGATTTTATTTAATTTCATTTCTGAGATGAATGTTTCAAAGAAGTGATAATTCATAGATGTGAAAAAAAAAGCACCAGTGAAAGTCAAAATCAGGGTCTAAAGGGTCAGATAAAATGCCTGTTTTACAAAGCAGTTTAGCCTATCAAATTTAGCCACAGTGTGATCCTTCAACAGGGAAATAATATTATTATGCTTTGAAAATATTTTTAAATCCCTAATGCAAAACCCAATAATAACATGTAATAAAATCACACACACACACACAGATTTCTTGTTGATGCAATAAATACCAATCAAGGCATGAAATAAGGAAGTGCAGTCTTGTAGTCACACTAATACAGCGCTCTGAAAACTGGCTGCAGGCTTTGCCCATCAGGTAGGAGCCTCATCAGGCTTTGTTTGGACTTGTCCTGACCTAGCTATACCCTTGTTTGAGCTTGTTTAGCTGTGATCAAAATTATCAATCACTAAGTGGCTGCTGCCCACTTTGATTTAGCCTTTGCTTCACTTTGCACAATTTTGATGTGTGATGCTGTTATGAATATTTCATAATTAACAGATAGTACTAACAAGACCTTGCTCTATGTAGACCTGTCTATGGTCTTTCATTAAAATCTTGGCTTGAGGAGTGCAGACATAGGATGATAGCAGATGCCTTGTAGTAAAGGCACAGACTGAAAACAGAAGACTGCAGACAACTCAACCACAATCAGTTTCTGGTTATTAGAGAAATAAAACCCCATGAGAGAAGAAAACCAGTTTCAAATGCAACAAGCAGAACATAGAGCAAGAACCCAAGTATGTAAAAGGCAGCACATATATAGAGTGAGTAAGAGCATGCTAACAAAAACATAATGCCCCTAAGGTGACCCTGAAGGGAAGAAACCATATTCATAAAAATTATAACTCCTTGAGGGAAGAAATCTCCCCACTGTGAAAATCAGCCTTCTGCTGTTTGAGGACTCAACTCCTCACAACCTTTTCCTCCAAGAGTGAGGGTGAACCTGGACTGGTAAATATGGCATCAGGGAAAGAGGTAGATACTAGAAAGGATTTATTTGTCTTAAGCAAACCTAAATCAAAATACAAACATTCCTGTCATTGTAAAGAGACTAATAATAAGGCTTTCAATATTTAAACATTAAAAATTTAAATATTCTTTAAAATATTATTTACAGAATCACAGAATCATACGATCATCAGGTCCAACCCTTGATCCATTACCACCACGGTTACTAGATCATGGCACTAAGTGCCACATCCAGTCTCATCTTAAAGACCTCCGGGGACAGAGAATCCACAACTTCCCTGGGCAGCCTTTGCCAATGCCTGATTAATATTATTTAAAATATTATTAAATATTGCTTAAATATTCAAATAATTTTAAAAAATTTAGACAATCTTTGAATAAATTTTTAAGATTTGAACAGATAATAAATTCTCTGTTTTGCATGGGGGGTGTACTCCTTCGGCATCACAAAAACTGCAGCAGGTTAAGTGCAGGAGTCTGATGGAGAACTCACAGTCTAGTGTTGGGAGAAAATCAATTGGTTGTGGTGTTTTCAGAAACAAATTTTATATGAGAAGACATATCAGGGTGTAGACAAATGTACAAAAGTGAGGGAAGAACTGTCCTAACTGCAAAGATGTGTCAGCTATAAGAGGATCATGCTTTTAATGCTGAAGAGGAAGATCCTAATAGGAACAAAAATTAAGTAAAATCTGAACAAAACCAATCACAAAAAAACAGGGGTGAAGCATGCTTTTACTATTTACAGACTGCTGGAAGGAAGTGTTCTTAAAGTTCTGCATGTAATGTATATGATATAATCAGATTATATCAGTGAAAACAGAATTTTAGAAAAACAGCAGGAAGCTATCGGAGTATGAAGATTATAGCATGAAAATAAGATCATTAAAATACTGTGATTGCAACAACTATGATGCTATGTGCAACATTTCCTATTATTAGAAGAAAACAACATGCAATGCATCAATGGAAAGCAGTTCTAGGCAGAACTAAATTATAATGAAATATGAAATTTTAGAGACACTTTGATGACCAAATCTCAAACTGCAATATTAGTTAAAAGCAATATGGTATACCAGGACCTATGAAATCCTACTTCAGAAGCTAGAATGATTGCGAGTACCATTTTGCATGTGTGAGTTACAGAATTAGAATTGCAGGATGGGGGGCTGCAAGAGGATATTGCTAGACTAAGCCTCATATTTAGGCAATATTTTGAGGCTTTAAATCCCTCCCTATGTCTGAAATAAGCAAGTACCTTCAGGGAGAAAGAATTTAGTTTTGCTTTGCTTTTTATTTCCTGTTTAGATATGCATTATGGCTCCATTTCTTTCTGACAGACACTTCTGACAGCTTACATAGTGTGCCAAGTTGTTCTTACAACATCAGTGAACTAGAGATGCACAACTTCTGAAACAGATGACGAGTCTGAAAATAGGACCTCTAGATACTAACAAGAAGAGAGGGAAAACCAAACTTGTTTTCAGCTTTAATTTGTTTTGCTCAATTGAAATAAATGATAGAATGAATAAGATAGCGTAGGAATCAAATGTCAAAACCCTATGAAACAAAATAGTTCAGGCATGCATATTAACCCCCTCTTGGCTAGTTTACCAATTCCAGACTGGGTCTGCAAGCAAACTTCTGTAAAAAGAAGTTGAAGAAATAAACTTGAATATATAGAGGTTTTGAAATGCAGCTAAGTAAGTTACAATTGCTATTAATCAACTGTCTAGTTACATACAGTGTTGCTTTGGCATTAACAACTATTATCTCCATTTTGAGAGTGACAGAAGCAAACATTGTCAGTTGAGTATATTATTCTATCTCCTTAAATCACTTTGACTGGATTGCAGAACTTGGCAATACTGATATGAGTACTTTTCTTTTTCCAGGTAGAATAATGTAATACCTTTAAATGAGTCCACAGTCAAACTGTTAAATTATGTGCCATAAAGTAAGCATAGCTTGTCATTTATTTCTGAATATTATTGAGTATATTCTTAGGTTACTGACAGCTACAGTCCACAAATTGTGTAACAATTTGAAACTTATTACAGTCATTTTCTCAAGCCTTTTGTGCTAGCAATTACTATATGGCATCTTAAAAATGGTGTACTAGAAGGTTGAACTGTGAAATAACAGAAAACTCCAAAACGCACCAGTAACTGAGGATAGCAGAGCATTTCAAAGAGAAACACTCACTGTAAAAGTTAAAGAACAGCCAAGGTGGGAATTCTGTAAGAAAAAATAAAACTGAAATCTCATACCTTGAGCTGGGGAGGAAAGACGAAGTAGAAAGGGGTTACAAAGGAGAGCAGTTGGGGTACAATTCTTCTGGAGAGACTAGAGGGTTTTTTTTCTCCTGCTGACTTTCCTGCTTCAATGGGACTCAATAGGAATCATAGAATTGTTTGGAAAAGACTAGATCATCAAACAAACCTAACATTGCTAAGCCGACCATTAAACCATATCCCAATCTGTCATGTCTACACGTCTTTCATGCCTCTAGGGATGATGACTCAACCACTTCCCTGAGCACCTTGTTCCAGAGCTTGACAATACTTTTCAGTATAAAAAGAACAAAAGGGCCAGGACACTTTCTTTCCAGGGCACTTTCTTTCTGGAATATGCAGCAGCTTCCAAACCAATCTGCTCCATAAAACTTGCTGGAACTCAGGCGCATGACAAGACTCAGACACGACTATGCGAAAAAGCACGCATCCTGAATCCCAAAGATAGGAGGGATGGTGATAATAATTATACAGAGAGAGAGAGAGATTAAACAAGCAAAAGCCCAAGTAGAGAAGATCAGTAATGTTGCTTACTGACAGAGACTGCTACTTGTTTTTTCAGAATGCATTGTAGAAATTTAAATTTTAATCTCTCAACTGGCATGCCAAATGACAACATGAAAAGGCAGAAGATATTCCTGTCGTTTCTTTCTGTTGGACAAGTGAGGTTAGCAGGAGAATTTTTGTAGTCAATTCCTGTTCCTTAGTTGAAGATTTATGTAAATCCAGCCTATGAGACTAAGCCGATGGAAGCAGCTGTTTATAATTAAAAAAAATCCAAAGTCCCTCAAATAGAAAAAGCAGCAGAAGATTTGGGATTTATTCTTATTTTATAAAATTTCAAAAGAGGACGTAATTTTCATACTTAGAAGCCTTATTTCATGGATAGGAAATGAGAAAACATTTACAAATTTTTATACAGTTCTCAGTGTAGGTGTAATGCTAGACTGTGCAAAAGTTCAGAAAACAAAAGCAAATAAAATCTGACTGTTTCTTTCCTCTGAATGAGTTTAACTGCATATAAGGACACCACAAATAGAAAATAATTGATTTTTTGTAAATCTAGAGTTTTTAAAAAGGATTGAATGTCCAAAGACAGGCCAAGGGAAGTTCTTTATTACTCATCTTATCAGTGAAAATTTATGTAATTTAGTACATATTTCACTTAAAATGCATATTGAATCCGTACTCATGACTGTAGACCTGTAGTCTAACTCTGTTCTCCAAATTTAACCACTAGGCCCAAAATAGCTCTTTGTTTTACTGTGTCTGGAATTTCAATTCGACAGAACAGGAAGAAATTATTGATGCCCAGTATAACTCTCTCCTCATGAGTATGGCTCTCACTAGATGGAAGGTAAGAATTTATGTTTGCATGGACATTTGATTCTGCCAACATTATTGGTAATATATCATATTCTGCTCACAAAGGAAAATATAAAACTGGATCTTTTCTTGCAATAGTTTAAAACCATGAGAGATACTAATAACACTTGCCAGGGTCTGGATACAGTCAGTTATAGAATTCTGGAGTACAGTAAGTAGAATGCATATTAATTGTGTCCTTCAGGGAAAAATCACCTATTACATTTTTAAAAAGGTAAACTCAATTCTATGTACTAAAGAAAGAAACAAGAACAAGGCTTAGTCACTTGAAGCACTAAGTAGCATTAATCCTAAATCCTTAAAGGATTAGAAATCCTGACACTTCACTATCATTTCCACCATACCCTAGGATTTCCTGATGACTAACTATAGGTAAAACTCTGCTTCATACATTCTTGACTGTGGATCTAATTCAGAGGAGCTTAACTCTTTTTGTGCACTATAAAACGGATGTAGGTACCTACAGCTGGTTCTGAATATTAGGTCTTGCAGTGCCTAGGTGTGTTTATGTATCCTGCCCGAAGTCATTTTGTCTGCTAGATGACATCATCTCCTAAGTCATATTGATTTTTCTTGAAACTAGATTCCCAAGTAACTTCGGCCCTTTGAAAACCACTATTTATGTCTGTCAAGAGATTCTCTGGACTCTATCTCTTTTTCATCAAAACAGCTATTTCTGTCTTAAAGAAAGAGAATTAGTCACATAGCTCAAAATGGCAGTGGTGGGAACTGTATCTTTTTTATCTTTTTCTCCTGTTAGAAACATACCTGCTTGGCAAATGAGGAATGGATGATACATGCTTGAATTCATAATTCTTCCTAATGAATAGGCAGTAAATAAAAAGTAACTGAAATGCTGTAGCACTTAATATACGTGCCTTTAAGGAGAAAAAAACTTAGGCATAAGCCATGCCATAAATAAATATTTAGCATACGTGCCCTAAAGGCACATCTGTCACAGTTTACTAGGAAGAGCAACATTTAAAGTGTTTAATATAGAGAGGATTGGCCTAAAACAGAGCGCACTTTGTTGCTCAATTGTGCTACAGCAACTAACACTTATTTTTATTTTTCTTTTTTTTTTTAACTGAAATTCAGAACAAAAATCTCCACCCTTTTTGTTTTGGTTTTTTTTGTGTGTGTGGTTTTTTTTTTGTTTGTTTTGTTTTTGTTTTTGTTTTTGAGAGGTGAAAAAAACCTCTTCCAAACTGTTTTATATATTGAAATGGCTACAAGCTGCCTCACTGTATTAATGGAACTCAGAAATATAGAGAGCTGTCTTCTTTGGAAATAATTGCTCTCGGTATTAAAATAGCATCCCTGAAATAATTTACTGCAATGAAATTTATTCATTTTCCTTTAAAATATCTCTAAAACTTCACATGTCCCAGAATTTCAGAAGGGGAAAAAATCCCACACTGCTATAACCACCTTTACAAGATATAGTGTGCCCATCCTTGCATTCCATGCATTTATTAGATGAAATTAAAGAGAATAAAGTGATAATTGCCCTTTCCCGTCTCTGTCTTTAGTTTATAGCACTTCTGTCAATACTAGTAGTGCTCAAGAAAGCGGATTGAGCACAAGATAGTGTTTAACTCTCTTTTAAGCATCTCATGTCAGCCTTGAAAGACTCTATTCCTTTTATCTTGTCCTCATTTCCTACCATGTATGTATTGTATATGTGTTCATTGTATTTGTGTGGGGGAAATACATCTATATGTGTCCAAACTTGATGGAATAAACTCTTTTTCATCTGAAAGAATGAAAACTCATAGAAAGAGTATTCACTTAAAGTACACCCTAAAATAAACCTCATACTTGGGAATTAATATTATGTACAAGTTAAAGTCATGACTTCGATATACAGAGTACTGAGAATTAATGGCCATTTTTCTATCCCAATTAGAATAATTTATAATGTACAGTACATCCTGTCAGATACAATGTGCTGACATCTTTACATGAAAGGACAAAAAGAGTAATACATAACAATAAACTCCCAGGACAGCATCAATTAACACTGCCAGACTAAGCAGTTCTTCTTACTTATCTTACTAGAGTGGCTTATTTAATAAACAAAACAAGACTTCTCCAGAGAATTGTAATGTCATTAGTTTTATTCTTCCCTTAACCGCCTATGCTGAATAGGGCTTTTTTTTCATAGTTAGATGTACCTGTCAGAAATGTGACATGTATTTTCTCATCCTCATACTTTATGTCCTTCAATGATGAGTCTCCTGGGCACCCACAGTAGCACTCAAATAGAACCTTGGACTATGGCACCCTCTCTTTTCCCTCCTTTGCCCTTTTTTTTTTTACTATGCTTTCCATTTTTTTTTTTAACTGTTCCATAGTTTTCACTGCTAAGGTTTTTTTTCCCTACTTTTACTGAAATATTTTCACTTAGGCAATACTATTTAAATCGTGGCATGATCAAAGTCTATCTGAGGTACTTGGGAAAGTAACAAATTACATCAATTATATTTCTACATAAAGACAAAACCTGAAGAGAAAAAGTGAAAAATGGAACAAACTTGGCAACACATATGCACGCACACAAAAAAATCTGCCATTTTATTATATGATTTCCTGCATTATTTCCAAAGTATAATAGAATACTGAAAACTTTGAGGTTTTTGATGAATCTAAGCATTTCAGGTGTATTGGAAGAATACAAATAGAGGGTTGGGTAGCCCACTGAGACATAATGAGAATGGCTTCTCATGTCTCACAACATTGGATTTCAATCAAGAAGAAAAAATTATTTTCTAAATGATTTTTTAAAAGAAAGTCCTAAGAAACCAATAAAAAATTAATAAGAGTGCCAAAGTCAGAATAGAGAAAGGCTGAATATTTCAGGCATTCCTCAGACTTCTTTCTGGGAATACAGCATGTTCTGAGATGAGACTCTGACTTTTCCTCTCAGCTTAGATACTCCACCTACTTGTTTTTGTCCTATAAAAGTCTAGTTCTCAGATGACACCTGACACAATCCCCAAAAGCCCATGGAACTTTTCTCAGAATTTCTCCCTCTCCTCCAGTAATACCTGTAATTCATAAGCTATGTTTTGGGGGGCCAAAGTAATTATGGGACTTTGTTTTTTAAGGCAATGTAGAAAAGTATGGCTAAATATTAATTGATAGAGAGTCATATTCCTGTCAGTATATGCATTAAAGAATATGCATAAAAGACCTGACAGACTCTCAAAGTACTCAGTGTTTTAAAGTAAAGAAAGCACAGATTTGATGACTGGAACATAAATTACTGCTCTTGCTTTCTTTCTGGTTACTAAATGCAAGTTTAGGGCAGACCACAATGTCCTTGTCATCTTCTCTAACTTGATGACTTGAAAATAACAGTTTTAGTGAAACCTTGTCTCCTCTTACCTGTGCCCTTGAGGGACAAAAATATTTTCTATAAGGGTGGACAGAACAGTTTAAAAGTCAACTATTGCTACAGGAGAAGTATTCTTTTGCACAAAGAAAAATACAGCAAAAATGTTATGAGCTTTTAATATTTTATTTCATACATGAATCCTTTTTTTCCCCTGCAGTTATCAAATTAATTGAGCTTATCCTTTCAAACAAGTGTAAAGTGAAAATTTGTCTTTCATACATATACAGCTTCATAAACAGGAAGTCAATGTCGAATAATGTCATCTGTAATTCTCTGTTATCAGCCAGATAGAAAAAATTAACATTCTCCATTTTTGCTTCTAAATCATAAACCAGAAGGAATGATCATTTGAAACACTATTTTTAAGGAGGTCCTTACCTTTGAAGTCTTTTGCAGTTCCTTTTGGCAATCTGTTGAAATGGAATATTTACCTGTTCAAAGATAAGGTATTATTAGTGATTTCTCAGAAGGCACACCTTAAGTAAACCACATTCATTAGTTAGTTTTAATATATATAGATTAATCTTAATTATGTTCCCCTCTGCGTATTTCTATGATCCTCATCAAGGAAACTGCAGGGTTCACGAAATGTGATATGCTCTTAGAATTGCCAAAAGGTTAAAGAAATTCTTCTCAGTGTGATTCGGGTAGCTCCTAAATGCTAACCTCCCGCCTATTTTTGCACTTATGGGCAAAACACCCTTATTAGTCTAAGTATATTTCACTACTTGTTCTATGTGGTAGTTACAGAATTTTCAACAATATCTGGAATTCAAGTTACTATGCCTACAGACAATTTTTTAGTCCTCCATTTTCTTGTATCTTATTCTTTTCCTATTTGTCTGCTGTCTCTTGTTTAGTACTTTCAGTTTAAGTTTAAGTGGGTCAGGACCACTTTTTATTTCTCCAACTGAACAATTTCTTGCAAAACAGAATTCTGGCTCAGAGCTGTTATGACACTAAATACATAAACATAAATACTGTACACAGCTTGGCATATGGTAGTGTTGTACGGAACACACAAAGACTTTAACAAAATTTACTAATACTTCATATTTCTTATTTACTGATCTATTTTCAGAAGTTCATTGAATTTTCTGAATCAAAGAGGTTAACCTTAATTTACAGACTTAGGAAACAAACAAAGAAAAAAATTTGTTTCCACAGCTCTAGGACTAAAATCAACTTACTTCCCATTCTTTTCATGACTTCAGTAATCACAGAATACATATTTCTTAGAAATCTTGCTTTATTTCCTGTTAGGTTGTAGAATTTGGAGGCATATCCCAACTGAGTGGTAGTCTCATAAATGCAGCTCTCTGATAAGAGCACATAAAATTTACTGTCTCACTTCAGTGCATCTGTTGTTTTTCATTTATTTTCATCACTTTAAAAGTACTGAAATGATAACTGAAACTTTCCTTTTGTCTTCAATGAGATAACATGAAATAATACTCCCAAGATTGCAAATGTGTATGATAGCAAAGTTCCATTCTATTCCAAAAGCACAATTTTTAGAAGGAGTCTGTTGGTAAAATCCTGGTTTCATTTCTGCCATTAAAAAAATTTTTTAGTGACAGCATTCTCAGAGTTTAATTTTATGAAAAACCGAAGTACTTGAGTGGGAACATACAAGCAGGGGTGAGGAAAAAGAAATCTTATTTGTAAACATAAGAACAAAGTTTTTCACTCTTCCCCACACTATTTATAACTCCTTTTAAGAGCCACGATGCCTTCATATATATATATGCTATAATACTAATTGCAGCTAAATATATTTTATGTCTAAAACTTCTTTCAAAAATAAGTTAGTAATCTTCAGCAAAGAAACTACGATGTAGTAAAAAATAGGGTAGCTTTACAAAACTACTCTGTGTCAGTATGTCAGCCTTGATAATGTGAAATATTGAGAAATATAGGAAAAATAAGAAAAAGGAGGTTAGTTTCATTTAAAACATTGTATACTAATTGGAATGTCATGAAAAGGTTTATTGCAAATTTCTACCTCTGTGCAGAAAGCTTGAAACCATATTCTGACAGAAGGACATTCAGCATTACAACCTGTTCATTACTTCATACAGCTTTTGTCCCTTATCTTTGAAGTATTAATGACTTTAGGAATGTTTATAATTTTTATCACAACAACATGCTAATCTGCTATTGAATACTCAAAAATAACCAGAAAATACTAAGCTGAAACTTCAAATATACACTAACAATGAAGACAAGTGTCAGAATTTTATTTTGGGGTAGAAGCATCATTTTGAAGGAGACATTCACAGATATCTCAAGCTGATCAGCTAACAAATACCCAGGTATTTCTAAATCAGCAACCTTCAAAAACAAATGTTTACAGAAACACAAATGTGGAAATTTACAGATTATGCATATTTAATGAAGTTTTAATTGAAAAAAACCATGTATTTGTTTATGGACTAAAAATCAGCTTTTAGCCTTACAAATTCTTCTTGTATTAGCAATGTTAACCTAAAAAGGCTTCTGAGTAGATAATTGCTTATTTGGAGATTGCAGAATCGATGCATTGGTTATTTTGGGGATTGCAGCTACACATATTCTCAGCTGGAAACAAAGACATTCTGTGCAAAAAGTTTTCATGTGACTTTGAACTACAGCTGCAATAATATGTAGTTTTGGGGGGAGGAGTTAACTGATAAACTTCAGAGTGTAGCCCAGGGTCTGTTCGGGTAGGTTATTGTGAGACAGCAGGATCTGAACTCTTTCAGTGTCTTTACTTCAACATGTGTTTGATTATATGGGTATTTTCATTGCGTATACTGCAATTCCGATAGTTTGTCAGTGATTCATAGAATCATAGAATGGTTTAGGTTGGAAGAGACCATAAAAATAATCTAGTTCCAATCTCCCTGCTTCAGGTAGGGACACCTTGTCCCAGACCAGGTGGCTCAGAGCTCCATCCAACCTAGCCTTGAACGCCTCCAGGGATGGGGCATCCGCAACTTCTCTGGGCAACCTTTTCCAGTGCTTTAAGCACTCTCACAGGAAATATCTAATATAAAGGTAGTCTTTTTCTGTTTGAATCCATTCCTCCTTGTCTTATCGCTACATGCTCTTGTAAAAAGTCCCTCTCTTTCTTACAGGATCCCTTCAGGTACTGAATCAATGTGTATTCATTTTAGTGCTTTTAAAATTCTCTTTAACTTTGAATCATTTAGAAAAGTGGCAACATATCCTGACTTACCCACCTATCCTGAATCCCTAACATGTATGTATTCCTGTATTTAATTTTATTAGTAATCAAAGTAATAAAGACAGAATCATTACATCTAATTTTATCCTTAGCTTCTCAAATAATCCTTTATAATTTTGATCAATATTAATACTAGTGCTTTTAGACTTATGGTGAAATTAAGTAGGAAAATCTGTCAAAGTGACTCATAACTAATCAGCGTCAACCTGTTTCAGCAGCTGCCAACAGAAAATCCTTTTGTGATATATCCTATGCTAAACACTAGACTGAAAAGTTTGAATGTAATACATAATTTTAGCTATTGTTTGAAGTTTTTCTCTGCCTTTGCATAAGCTTTTTAATTTTTCTTAAATTTTCTGTTATAAATTAAAAATGTATGTGACATATTCTAAACATGGTGACTTCTATAATATGTTTAAAAAATTAAAATTAGAATTAATAGTAAAATGACATATTATTATGACCTGTAATTATAAGCATAATTTTTAGGCTCAGCAAAAGATCACTCACTTTCAAAGTCTAGCAAGTTTTTTAATATCTGGAATGACTATTCCTCACTATTTCTCTAAAATGAGAATTGTCAAATAAATACAACAGTAGTTGCAAAAAGAATTTTACAATCATGAGATAATATATGTGAGTATAAGTAATATTTCTAAATATTATCTTCCTAAGGAAAAAAAACCCACAGAATGTATGTTCCAGTCAGGAGGAAAGAAAAGGAATTCCTTAGGCTAATCCCCAGATCACAGTTGTTCTGCTCTTATAGTCTTACTAGAGCAGCCCGTCTACTCAAAATATCTTTTTTATTCTTGGGCTATCTCAGTTTCTGCAGACAATTTATTTTTCTGTTATTTGCTTGTTTTTAATACATTTTCTAAAATGCAGTGAGCAGAGAAGAAAGGCTTTGTAGCTCTTTTCTTTTACTTTCTAAATAATGGGTCTTACCTGATCTGTTAGGACCAAAGGTATATAACTCTCCTTTGACCCTGGAGAGTTCTACGGTAATTTGCTTTGCATATACTGAAACAGCAAAATAATTTCTATTCATTCCTTTGCCTGCCTCATTACAGCCAATATATGTGTATAAGTGTTCACAGACACTGAATGACACATGCTGGCATAGAGATGAAACAAGCAGAGTGTCCTTAAAAATCCAAAGTTTACACAATAGCATACAACATATTTAAAGATGATGAGAGTTAAATAATTGTCAATAATTTACAACAAATACAGTTTACCTTGATAAAAATTTGAAAGAAATTTAGATCTTGACAACCAGTCACCTTTATTTTTTTTGAGAAGATTAGAAATAAAATTGATAATAGGAGTACAAGCACCATAATTTGGATTTACATAAAGCCTTTGATAGTGTCTCAAATGACAGTCTTCATCTTAAACTGAAATCAGGAAAGATTCAGGTTAAACATGGGAACAGATAAAGAACTGATTAAAGTAAAGTGATTAGAAAGTAAAGTGTTGGAAAGGGCCACAGGGGAGTCAGTTCTCAGATCTTCATTGCTTCTAATCTACATAAATTACCCAGACAGAGAAACTAGCTGTAGAATTGCCAAACGCACTGATGACTTACGACTGAAATGAAGTAGTAAGTGGAAAGCAAAAGAATTAAATGATAATTCCCCTTGGAAAATGGTTTACATATTAAATGGAAAACAAAATTTAAGAATGATAAATATAACATACAAAGCGTTCCCTGTTCTTCCTTAGAGAAGCTCAAGAAGCATATTTGTAAATATACAAACTTAAGGGAACCTTTCTGAACCTGTCTAGATTATTGAAAAAAATAAGAGAATAGGAAGAAATTCCTGTATAATGCAGCTCTAGAAGGGGGACGGGCAGGGGCAGAGAAGCTATAATTTCAGAACCAAACATAGGATCATAACAGTTGCAGTGGTACAACAAAAACTAATAATTCCTTTCTTTTTGCACTCTCAAAACAAACAAAACACAAAAAGGCACCCCCCGCCCCCAACATTACCAAAAATTTCCAGTAAGGAAAAATGAAACATTTCACAATGAAAAATAACCCTTCTGGACATAATTATGGGGAGGGAGGTTGTGTTTGGTTTTGATTTTTCATTGGGTGGTGTAGTGGGTTTCTGTGGCTAGGTTTTGTAGTGGGGGGACCTACAGGGGTGGCTTCTGTTAGAAGCTGCTACAAGCTTCCCCTGTCCCATGGAGCCAATGCCAGCCAGCTCTGGGACGGGCTTCCTGGCCAAGGCCATGACAATGCAGACACCAGGGTCAGTGCAGAAAGAGGGGCAGGAGGTGCTCCAGGTGCTAGGGCTGAGGCTCTGCAGCCCATGGTGCAGACCATGGTGGAGCAGCTGAACCCCTGCAGCCCATGGGGGACCATCGGGGTGCAATGACCTACCTGCAGCCCACAGAGAAGCCCATGCTGGAGCAGGTGGATATCTGAAGGAGGCTGTGACCCTGTGGGAGGCCCAAGATGGAGAAGGGTCCCGATAGACACCTGCAGAGGGCGGAGGCCACCCTGGAGCAGGTTTTTCCTGTGCAGGACTTGTGGCCCCTGTGGGGGACCCATGCTGGTACAGCTCATTCATGAAGGACTGCACCCCATGGAGAAATGACCCACGGGATGGCAGTTTTGTGAAGAACTGTTGCCTGTGGGATGGACCCTGGAGAGGGTCGTGGAGGACCATCTGCCATGGGAGGGACCCCATGGGAGCAGGGGAAGGACTCCTCTCCCTGAGCAGTGGCAGAAACAACAACTGACCATAACCCTCATTCCCTGTCTCCCTGCATTATGAGGGGGAGAGGAGGTGGAACTTGGAAAGAAGGAGGGGTGGGAGGAAGGTGTTTTTAAGAATATTTTATTTCTCACTCTTTTGCTCTGATCCTGTTGGTAATAAATTTAAGTACTATCCCCACTTTGAGTCTGTTCTGCCCATGATGGTGATCAGTGAGTGACCTCTCCCATATCTCATAAATCCGTCATTGTTTTTTTTATCTCTCCTCTGTCCAATTGCAGAGGGGAGTGAGAGGGTGGCTTTAGTGGGTACCTGGCATCCAGCCATGGTCAACCCACTACAGGTGGGTTTTGGCTTAGTTTGGTTTGGGTTTTTTAATTTTTTTCTTTTTTTTTTAGGTTACACACAGAGAAGTAGCATAGAAATGTTGAGGATCAGACTTACAGGAAAACATCTATCTATACATTACTGACATCATAAATATAACCTAATTAAAATGCATGAAACACTGAAGCAATTAGAAAATACATGTTAGAGATGATGAATGAATAAGACGTATCTCACAGGAAGTCAAGTATGATGATGCTCACTGTCACTGTAATTTGACTCATCCACTAAACTATAAAAATAGTATTGCAATTATGTTACTTATATCCTTCTGAAGCCTTTGAAATTGATACTCATATGATAGAAACAGGACAATGAAGAGAATATTAGTTAAAAATCTAAGTATACAGGTCATTACATTTTATTTTTTTTCTTTAACTGATATTCTAATCTTGACTCAGTATCATATCTTGCCTCTATCCAGGTCTCCCTCTGAAAGTCATAGTATTTGATCTTAGTTTGTACAGAGAACTGTCAGAAAAAAAACTATCTGCAACAGAAATGACCACACTCAAAGAAGTAAACAATTAAAACAGGAAGAAAAATTATGTGTAATACAGCTACATAATTACACGTACATATGGTCCTCGAGACAGCTGCATAAACACAATGGAAGCATAAGGGTTTACAGTGTTGATGAAATTGCATTCCTGTGTCCATTTGAATGGTAGCTGAAGTGGCAATTTCAAGCCCAGCACCTGCAAAGTATTTTTGTACATTACATATAAGAAATTATGATCAAGAGTTGTTTGTATCAGGGCATACAGCTATGAATTGAGGGATATGAATGTGCATGTAGGGAGAAATGAAGAGAAAGTAAGAGAAGGAAATTTATGTTGCCACACACATAGTTTTTCAATATTTGGATAATGAATTTAATATCTCTCTCTTAGTGCCTACAATTTTAGAAATACCTGTAGTTTGATAGACAACTTGATATCAAATACAGAAGGTTTCTCTATTTAATATTCCATTGCTAATACTTGCTTTGCCTTTTAAAGGTCATTAATGTTTTTGATTACATTAATTTGAAAGCTGCCTGAATAACACAGAAAATTAATGTAAAATGAACATCTGTGTAAGCTGACAACACACAAAATTGCTGTGGTCTTCAGAGATGACTCCTCCCAGCCATTTTCCCCACTGATCAGTTCAGCATAGCAGGAGAAAAAAGCCAAAATAGAAATTATTTTTTATGTTCTAGGAAACAGAAAAATTTTGGCCATTTTTCCTTCACTTTTATCAGTGACATACAGCAACCAGACAGCTTCCTGGAGAAAACTAGGGACTGCTGAGATTAGAAAAGCAAGTCTATTCATTCTTTTTGTACTTGTGCTAAGTATAAGAAACAAACAGAATGATCTGATAACAAATGGCATAATAAATTTTATGAATCTATTCTAGCATTTGTAATTCTTTAAGAAGCTAAGCATTGAAGAATTTTCTCTTTATTTTGAATTTGGCCCAATGATAAAAACTTCATCTACAGACATAATTCTTTAAAGAAAAAAATAGACGGCCTTGTAAGACCATCAAAACCAAGGTGCTCTTATAAGATCATCTAGTGATATTCCTGGTCTTCAAGACAAAAGCAGAGAATTGCTTTAAAGAAAAAAGGCTAAAAGTAAAACTATCTATATGTAAAAAGCTCCTAGGGAAAGAACTTTTTAATGGAATCCCAAGTCGCAAGTCTGGGCATTTGCCTTAACATACATTTTGAATATTAGGAAGACAGTGTATACTTTAAGCTCACATAACACCGTAGTTGTGCTGGTTATTGTGGGGGAGCCCAGCTGGCTCTGGGCTCTGTAAGCTGAAATACTGAAGATGGAATACTTACACCTGGCATAGGTTCAACCACGGACAGTAAGGACTGTGACACAGAATGGGTTTCCTATTAGGAATACTGACCTATTGTATTCAGACATGTGTGGCTATGTCCAATCATGAGTTGTTATGTTAGTGGTAAACCAATGGTGCGTATACATGTGTCACCTAGAACGGTATAAAGTAGCTACACCGTTGTAATAAAGTGAGCTGGTATCCTGAAACCGTGTCATGTATCACCCCAACCCACGACAGGCTATGCCTTAAATGCACATAATTTCTTAGTTGTGCCGGTTATAGTATATGGATTTATGATCTCATTAAAGTCTAGCTACTTAGAAGTGCCATATGTTTTAAGAAAATAATATAGCATCATATTACTGCACGTAATTGTGTGGTTAATCGTTATCCTCTGGTAGAGAGGACAACCTATGTACAACCCTACCATAACTAGGGTCAGTTAGACAGGTGAGTCTAGGCTGACATGTACTCCATGTGTTACAATCAGAAATATTCCATCAACATTTATTTTGTGATCTCTTGAAGTAATGCATTTTTTCTTCGTTACACCCTTCTTAGTTTTGGTTTTTATTTCCTTATAAATTTTTTAGTGTATATGACCATTTACTAGTGAAGACTGGACAGTCAGCTTTTATAGGCAGACTACCATGTTACTTTTGGGATTCTATACTTAACAGGAGTTGAAAGTCCTTAATAAAAGCAAAAGATAGCATCTTCTCTCATCACTTGGTATCTGTTCATAAACCAGGATTATGCTCTTACTATGCTTCTACATTCTAATTATGATCTTATGATTACTTAAAAATACAGCTCTTTTATTCCAGACTCTTATCAATATTAACAACGAAAGAACCATGAGTTACCTGAGTAATTTACTGACAAAAAAAAGTGTAAGCAAATCTCCTGAGAGTGACATAGCAAGTGTTTGTATTTGGCACAAACCATTGCTCTTGTATACTTGAAAATAGTATAAATTCATTCACTTGTGTTAGATGAAATATTAAACAGTATTGAGGTGTATGAGTGCATTATTATTTGCATCTTGGTACTTTATTTCCCAGCAGTTAATTATGATGAGGAGGCATCATTTAAAACGTGATATGTAATTGAATAACTCTATTCAAATACAAGGGTACTAGAAACTTGTCAGCAGCTGTTTCCTGACTCTTATGCACACTTTTTATATAAAAAATAAACTTTAGTGTGAATTTAGCTATATCAAAATGCAACAGTCTTGAAGGGCTTCAGAGAAAGCATCTTAAGTACTTTGGAAGCCAATCTTGAAGCCATTTGGAAGCCAACCCTGTCAAACAAAATCCATGAAAACCCATGTCTGGCCACTGAGTAATAATAAAAACAGATCATAAATAGAACTGATAGGCCTTTATGCTTTCAAAAAACTATGTGACATAGGAGTTACAAGTGAGATACAACAAAGACACATCAACCAACCTAAGCTGCTATTTCAGCACTGTAAATAAAGAAAAACCTCTTACTCCAGTGCAAGGAGAAATCCAAAGCACAGAACAGTTGAATAAACTGATTTTTTATGGTAGGCAAGTTCTTGGTAAGACCAGAGCTTTAAGAATTATAAACTGCTGTGAGTGATTACTGTTGCCTCTCAAGTTGACAAATATAAAAGGAATTCTTTGTTAGCATCAGCAAAATATTTATGTCCACTGATTTTGAATGCTGAACTAAGAAATGTCACTATTTCTCCCTTAAAATTGCCATTTTATCTCTTCAGCTGAAATAAGTATATAAAGATTAAATATTTCTAGAAGTATTTAGCTTCTTTGATCAGTAGCCTCTGTGTACTGAACCGAATATTTTTTAATCTGAAATTCTTTTCAGATTAATTAAACATACCATCTTACAATTTTCTTAATGTTTCTCAAATTACACCTTAGAAACATCTATTGAATAGTCCTGTGAAAATCATCATAGGAAAAAAAGTGTGATATATTATCCATGTATACAAATGGATGGTAATCTGCAATGATGAACAATTTGAAGAATTAAAGTTTAAATGTACTGTGAGAAAACCAAAGCACATCAGAGAGTTTTGGAGCAATTATTTTCAAGACACACTTGGTCATCTCCTACAGATCTTAGTGTTTAAATGCATTTCTTTTGAGTTGTTGGCATTAAAATAAAATTCCACTGAAAAAATTTATTTTAATTAATGACAATAATGTATGACCAGAATAATAAAATGGGCATACAGAAGTAAGTGAAGTGACACAAGCACTAAAACCACAAATCAAACTCCCTTACACTTGAAACAGAAATTATTATTGTTCAAAGTTGCAAAAAGGCTGATTTTTGTTATTTTTTCAGAGCTACCATCAAGGCTCTAAATTTCGTTGTCTATAGCTTCCTGAACTTCTCTCTGAATCTGATAAATTGCAGAGCTCACTGCCTCAAAAGACAAAATTCTATTGCCTCAGTTCAGAAAGCATTTCAAACATTTTTCAGCATGGGAAAATCTTGAGTTTAAACATTTACCTAAAGCTATACATTTGCTTAAATACCATCCTGAATAGGGATGTATATTCAATTTCTCCACAAACTAGGAGTAACTCTAATTTGAATCCTGTGCTATTAAAAAAAAATCCTGCAGTTGTTTTTCAGTGATCCACAGAACTAACAGCCTTTGGTTCACTAAGGTTAGGCAAGAGATGATCTCTGAGCTACAAGTACTGGCCAGCCACAACTGGCTTGCTCTGCTCTGAGTTCTGCCTCAGATCACAGAACATCCTCCCTCTGTATTATGGAGAATAATGAGTAAAATCCCAGGGTTTTTTTACCTACCAATTTTTTTTTCTTTTACCTTAATCTCCTGAAAGTGATTCAGGAGAATGTAGGGATCTGGTGATAACATGAGAACAGAAATAAGCTGTAGGAAACTATGATAATAACTAGTTGCAAAGTATCATCTTAGTAAACAGAATTAACTTGTTCCTTCTAGGCCTAGAAATTTATTCAAAAGTCTTGCCATATAGAGTACACTAAACTTACAAAACTGAAAAACGTCTTATTTTTGCATAGCAAATACATTAAGTGAACACTAGTAGCTATGGAAACTGAAACAAGGCACAAATTTTCCTCAGAAAATAAGAAATCAAATTTACATTGCCAGATTAATTCTAAGAGTTAAAGGGTATCAACGTATAATGCATGAATGGTTCAGAACCTTATCCACAAGAATTATTGTGGGTTTATTCCTTTGAGATCTGTATTCCTTTCAAACTGCAACTAATTATAAATTGGCTGATACACCAATACTCTTAGGCTGTGTTAACATTTTGAATTTATTTGCCCACCCTACCTTCTTTAATGCAAGTCCAGCTACTTTTAAAGAAACAATTTTTGTCAACACTAAAGTGGTAAGCTATTTTGTAATAAAGGCTATTCTATGCCCATTAATAATACTGACAAGAACAGATGGCAATTATTGCTTTTAACAATTATTTTTTTTTCTGTTGGTATTAATTACTTGTGCTTAATTTCTGTTGTTATGTCCACTGGGCACTGAGGTAAGATGCTAAAAATCTGCGCAAATACTTTCATCCCATTGACAGCAACAGAACTCTTAATAAAATTGAAACGTTACTGTAATTTTAATTAACTCATTAGGGATGCATAAAATTTCATCATTATTGATAGCTATTTTTAACACTTTTCTAAAATTAAAGTGCTTTATAAAGTGAGCAGTGTTCTTGGTAAATGTATAGTTAAAACATCATCTGCTGTATTTAAAAACTAGAAACATCCATAAGGTAAATCAGTCATATGAATCACTGGAAAATTCTCTACAGTTTCTTAGTGTGCTGAAAAATCTCTGGATTAAATTTCTTGTTCACCAATTGTCTAGGAATAGTACTCTTTCTATTGTGTCTATGGCAGAATGCTGATGTCCAAGTTAGGCAGCTAGGTCGTTCTCTTCTGCAGTTGTATTAGCAAGGGAAGACTAAAATTCCTAAACAATGTGGTCTGTAATAGCCAACACTCTTAGCAGGGAGCTGCTTAACTTTTGTCCAAAGGTAGCACCAAAACCAGTCTTAAACAAACAGCCTTCAGGGCTTCTCAGCAGGACCGTGTCTGCTTTCAGTTAAGCTTCATTGCCACAAGCTGTTTCAGTTCATAGTTTTCAAGGATTCAACCAATAATCTGAAGATATGTTAAGGATATTGTAGACTCTGGAGCTATCCATTCCCAAACCTGAATAGTAACATATAGTTTCAGTAGTGTGAAAGCAGACCCTATTTGGATCTTTCTAAAGATAGAGAAAAAGATACGGTGCTGATACATCTTCTTCTGAGGTTGAACAAAATGCGTCCCTGGAAAAATTGGGGAAATAATTTCCCTGGACCAGCAGGTTAAATACATGGGCAGGACAAAAAACTCAGGATATTTCAGTCACAATCAGACAGATACCTCTTGATACCCCAGTGAAAACACTGGTTCCAGCTGCATTGTATTTGGACTTTTAATAGTTCAGGCTAGGGTACAGACATAAGAAATTCACTGAAATCCCACCTATTTGGAAAATCTATTAAAAAGAAGCCAACGTCAGGGCTTTCCGTGAAAGAGGCAGACAGGAATCCAGTTCTCTTAGCACACTTCAAGCATTAGTTTCAGCGGATTTTGAAACAATGTTCTTTGGTCCCTTTATGTAGAAGCTTACCAACTTTGGTGTACCCCTTACTGTATCAGAGAGGAATTTATAGAGTATTGTTGTAATCTCATGGCTGGTGATCATCTTGGAAATGGAGTCATGGTTTCATTGGCTTGATGAAAGTGTAGTAACTTTATGAAGCGCTCACTGGAACAACGATGGTTAGTTAACTATCTAGTTACTAAAATGAGGTTTCTGCCTTATAAGGTATATATTTTAGCCTTTTGTTCACTCTTTATCTTAAATAAATCACTGATGGATGTTCCTAATCTAGCAAATATTTTTAATCCTGTTTTGATGTCGTTGTAAAATTTTTGCATTACAGTCTTCCAGTATGCTAGTTCTGGTGCTAGTTTATTAACAAAACTGAGTGGGTAAAAATTAAGACTATATTCTTAAGACTTGTTGAAAAGATATGTAAAAAAGCGTAAAACCCAGGAAGATTAATGATTTACCTCACAGAAAAAAAGAGTTTTCTGTACAATTTTTTTAAACAATATTGTTAAAATAGTATAATAATATTATGTGGTGGGTTGACCCTACTGGAAGCCAAGCGCCCTCCTCAGCTGGAGAGGGGAGAGAAAATCTGTTGAAAGGCTTATCAGAGTAGGGCAATGAGAAATAAAAAAACAAATGTTAAAAACATCTTCTCTCCCACTCCTCCTTTCTTTACAGGCTAAAATTCACTCCCAAATTCTCTAACTTCTCCCTCCTCAGGGGCACAGGGGGACAGGGAACAGGGGCTGCTGTCAGTTCATCCTGTGTTGTCTCTGATGCTCCTTCCTCCCCAGAGGGAGGACTCCTCACACTCTTCTCCTACTAAAGTATGGGGTCCCACCCATGGGAGTCAGTTGTCCACAAACTTCTCCAATGTGATCCCTTTCCACAGGCTTCAGTTCTTCAAGAACTGCTCCATCCCAGGTCCCTTCCATGGGATGCAGTCTTTTAGGAACTGACTGCTCTAGTGTGGGCCACCCAGGGAGTCACAAGCCCTGCCAGGAGCCTGCTCCAGCAGGATCTCCTCTCTCCATGGATCCACAGGTTCTGCCAGGAGATTCCCATGTGGTCATTACCTCCACTGCTCTGGCATGGAGTTATCCATGGGCTGCATATGGATACCTGCTCTATTTTGGCCTCCCTGGGCTGCAGGGAATGGCCTGTCTCACCATGGTCTTCACCACAGGCTGCAGTGGAATCTCTGCTCCAGCGCTCAGAGCACCTCTTTCCCCTCCTTCTACACTGAACTTGTTGTCTGCAGAGCTGTTGCGTTCACAGATTTTTACTCCTCTTTGTTCCCTTTCTTCACTCTGCTGTTGCAGAGGTCCTACCCATGTTGCTGATGGGCTCAGCCTCAGGAAGGAACAGGTCTGTCTCAGAGCTGGCTGGCGTTTGCTCCATTCAACACTATGGAGGCTTCTGGCAGCTTCTTACAGAAGCCACTACTGTAGATTCCCCTGCTACCAAATACTTGCCATGCAAGCCAAATAAAATTATAGCTCAAAATTTACCAGAACACTAAAAATGCTTGGTGAATTCTAACAAATAAAACTAAAGAACCCAAACAAAAACTTCATGATCTTTAAAATTATTCCTGTCTTACAAGAAGGTAGGTTTTTAAGCACAGAAACTCATTTTTATTGAGTGAAGATTCACAACAGGTGATACTGTTTATCATAAATATTTCAGAAACAAGTTTAAAAACCTGAATAAACATCTTGGCCATATATCAGTAAGCCCTATTTTGGAGACCTCAAATTTAAAGCAAACCCATATAAAAAAAATTCCTTATTAAAAATATAGTATAGTTATTCCCTCCCTATTGCTTATATCGGGACTCAAAAATTATCATCTGTTTCAACAGCTGTAAACAACCAGTCTGAACAGAAAATCAATCTTTTGAAAGGTGGATCATATAGCTGCCCTTAGGAATTACAGAAATCAACTAATAGGATATTCAGCAGAAGAAATTAGTGAGAATAAAGTATTTGCTTCATGTGGAAACTGGTTGAAAAAATTAGGATAAAAGGCAAAAAGAATAAATAAAAATAATTAAAAAATATATAGATGCACATATATAAATATACATAAAACCAGGCCAAAATAAATGGGTTGATTTTTACAGCATTTGTCAGTGGTAATTTCTTTCTTAAAATAAAATTATTGAAGGAAAAGGACTTTTATCATTGCAAACTATTACAGCCTAAATTACTGTTCTGCATCTAGACACATATCACATACTTGTTCTCAATACTGTTCTTGATCTTGGAAAAAATCAGTAAACTTTAATTTCTCTCTTAATTGTTTTATACAGATGTTGAGATCAGCAAATGATTCTTACAGTGTATTTTGAGGCAAGATAACAAAGACAAATTCTTTGCCATGGCTGCTATGACTTTTGCCTTTGCTGTGACTGCTGAGTTATTATCAAATTGTTGGCTTCCACCTGGTTAAATTGTCTTCAAATTAGTGTGTAGGATTCTAAACAAATATAAGAGAGGCTTGAACTGCCTTGTAAAGAAGCTTTGAAAACATTTTTATAATGCTCTCAACTTTAAGTAGACAATCTAACATACTTAAAGTTTTGAGCTACTGGAATGACTTCATGAAGTTATCTCCTTAAATCTTCTGCATGCAGGAGGTTTAGGAGGCAGTACAGTGGGCCAGTCTGTCAAGGAATTTTCTTGCACAGTGCAATTCTTCACTCAAAAGATTTAGTGTGATACTGAAAATCAGTTTTAATAAGTTTCTCAAAGTATGGCTAGTGTATAAACCTAGTTATTCTCATCCTATTAATGCTTCTATTATTTGATTCAATGTAATTTCACACTCTTTCTTGTGGCTCTCTGACACTGATTGAAAGGCTATGGAAGGTAAAGCTCTAACCTCTATTTCATATCTATTTCACAACAGTCATCACATGCTAAAATAAAAGGGTGATAGCCAGAGCACCACAAACAATTCCGTAAATGTTACACAGGTGCTTATGAATTCACCTGTTTAGAATGCAAGATCTTCTTTTTTAAGAAAAATAAAATATTATGTAGAAATAGAACTGTAGAATCAGAGTCTTCTGATTCATAAACTGAGAAAATATTGAGGTCAACTATTGTAACTTTTTCAGAAATTGAAAGATTTTTAATGCTTCCCAGTGAGTAGCTATTATCTCCATATCAAAAGTCATTTGCTTTCAGCTTACCCTGGAGCTGAATTGAAAAACTGGCCTAATACATTGAAGGAAATTTACCGATACTTTAAATACTAAATTCACTAAGCAGCAACATATTTAAGGGAGAGAACAAAGGCAGCATGGGAGTCTATATTGTATCCAGTATAGGTCAGATATTTAGAAGTGATTTATCTTAGCACAGAAACAACAAGAGCATCACAAACACCTTGTACTTCACTGAAGTTGGGAATTAAATGCCTATTATTTTATGAGACAAGGTTTGTATAAATAGCTTAAAATGCAATGAAAAAGTTGGCACTGACATTTTATTTCAGAAGCGCCATTCCTGAAGCATGCCATGTTGATTAACAGAGAATTATCTCTTTGCAGAGAATACAGGAATGGGCATTGGTCTGCAGGTCAGAAAGGGTGAGCAATTGTCTTTGCATCACATTTTTTTCTTCCCATTCTTTTTTCCCTTCATTTATTAAATTGTATTTATCTTTACCCACACATTTTTCTCACTTTTTCTCTTTTAATTCTCTTCCCCAAACTGATGGGGTAAGTGAGTAACTGGTGGGTTCTTAGTTGAAGGCCAGATTTAATGCATCACTACTTTGCAACAGTAACGCTTCAGTTTTCAGCTTAAATTGGTCATAAACAGAAAAACAATTAGGAAATTATCATATTATTTGAATAAACAGCAACAGCCAATAAAGCCAGACATCCATTGGTTTGTTTGATTTGAGTGCTTTTTTCTGAAAGGAGATTTTCAGAATGCTGGACTACCATTGGAGTGCCCATAGTGTTACTCTGCCTCATCCACAGCATCATGGATGAGGAAGAGTAACATTGCCACAATCAGCAGCATGAGTTCCCTAATCATAAGGTTTGGCTTGAGAAATGCTATGCAGGTAGATGATATGAACAATGATGGTCTCAACATTTCATTCATATTTGATAGCAAGAGTAGCCTATTATTCTAAGAACCACATTTGCAGTCATAATCTCATTGCTATTAAATTGCTGTTTTCCATTCTGTGCAGTTACTCTATGCATAAGTATTAATCACCTTACAAAACTGATGAAAACTACCCCAAAAGCAATTACATGGGAAAATATCTATGGCTACCCCAGAGTATAATTTTTTGTTTATCTTCAAATATCATAAAAAGTACATAAAAATAGGCAATACTGCACCTGAGGCTGTCTAGCATTAAGCAGATGATCCAGAATTACGGCTTATACCATATGAATGTCCTTTGTCTCCTGATAATAAGTTTGCATTTCCATACTCTCAGTGCTGATCAGGTGGAATCAGTGGAATCAGGTAGTGTCAAAAAATGCTCAAAAAGAATAAGCCAGACAAGATATATCAGTTCTATTAACTGCATGAAAAAATGAAGTTTTTCTCTGGGGATGGGGTTTTCTAAAAAGCTTAAATCTAACAGCTGGTTTTTGCAAACACAGAACCTTTGAAATGCAATCTATGGGAAGCGTAGTCTCTAATTTCAGGGATGCGACTAGTAGTTAGTTTCCATAGTGCCAGTTGTTCTCCAGCTGCCTGCATTATTGCTTCCTCTCCTTATAGCTGTAGTGCAGATGACTAGAGAAAGACACCAGAAGGGAACCATTGCCCAGAGAAACTCAGTGACACATAAAATCCCTAAGCAATGTTCCTCCTCAGCTTCACTAGGTTATAAGCTGACCGGAGTATTGAAAAATAGGAGGAGAAACTGACACAAAGCACAGATAGATGATAAGATTTATAAGGCATATAGGGAAGGTAGTGAGGTAAGAGATGAAGATGTATGACTGGAGCTAGATGTTTCATAGTCTGACACTACAATGTCTATGTAGTGTCAGACTAAACTAATGACACAGAAACAGATGCATTAAGTAAGTGTACCTAATTTCTTCTGTAACTTCAGTAGCTCCTCTGTGTTCTGATTGCATTATTTGGAAATAAGTACACAGATGAAAGATATAAAAAATATGTATGTGATCTCAGTGCCGTAAGTTTTAATCCTTTTTTTTTAAGAGGTTTTAATAATTATTATGAAAAGTCTCATTATTTGTTTGGAGTTTGCACAGCACATCAAGTATAATATTACAGTTCAACATAGCAGAATGATCTTCCCCTAACTTAATTTTTCATTAATTTTATGTAAAATATGTAAAATTTACATCTGTGTGGCAGCAGTTATTGGTGACCAAATATATTTCCAAATGACAGAGATATTATTAGAAATATTAATGTAAAGTTAGCCTAATGTTAAGTCTTGAACTTAAATCTTCAGTACTGCAGTTGAATTATTCTAACCTAAATTATAATTTGCCACTCATAAAAAAAGCTGTTGAAACAGGAAAATATATAATGTAGTACATGAAATATGGGGGAAAAATCCAGAGTAAGTGTTGAAATAATCTATAAAAGCTAAAGTTCTGGCACTGAGAAAGTTGGCTAGACAAAATGCCTAAATATTTCATTTCAAAGCCTTAAATTGAAAAATTGTTTGCTAATAAAGGACAAGTATGGGGTGGAGAGTGTTGTTCATTTTTTAAGTTAATATCATCCTAGAGAACACTGGAGTAATTGCTGTAACATAAATTCATTCATAATTTTCTGATACAATATAGCCCTAGCAGTTTTAAGATAAACAGATAAATTTAAGATAATATATGATATACTAAGGTAAACATGATATTTCTTATGACTTATTACGTGTTGCTGTAGGATTATTTTCTGGCCTTGTATATGTAACTGTAACACTGTCTTCCTGTAAGCTAATTAATTCAGAATGCTAAACTTTGTTCCTTGATAGTATACTGAGGTAATAATGATGATAACAAAAGGAAAAATGTTACTCAGAAAAATAAATTACAGAACAGCTACATATATTTAGGAGATTAAACACATAAAAAAATGTTCACAGTTTCTTCCTTATTAATATAGGCATTAGTTATTTGAAAAATGGATAATCCGTACTTAAAAATGAACTTCAATGTGTCTGGCCTGACATCACCACTTGAATACCAAAACGAATAGAAGTGACAGTTTTGAGGTGTTTTGTCTATTTTTTAATGAATTTTGCCAGCAATCTTTCTTTTTGAATATAGGTATACAACATGGATCAACTGTTCACATTATAGAAATATGTACTACATCAGCAAATGAGCACAAAGTTTCTATTTCCTGAATTCCCTTTTCAAAACTCTTTTGTGGAAACAATTTTTAGAAATATTAATCCATTTGGAAAACATCTTCTATTAGCTATCGAACCAAGATATTTCTCCTACTATATTTCAGTTTTGTACCGCTAAATATTATCTCAGAAGAAATTTAGAAAATCAGTTGTATATGACAGAGTCAGGACTGAACTCACAAGTAGAGCTCTCCTGAACTAAATAGAAGGATTACTGAAGTACTTCTAGGCTAATTACAGGGACATTATAGAACAGCAACACAATTTTCACAGTACCTCAAAATTAAAGTCTTAGAAGCAGTTAGCTGAAAAAAAAAACCCCCAAAATACAAGAAGCACCATATGTTTCATAGAGGTAGCATGCCAAAACAAAGGAAAAGCAAAAACCTCATAAAAAGTACAAAAAATATTACATTTGTGAAATCACATTTTGGGATTTTCTACCTAATTTTGTGTTGATGGTAGACAACTAACACATGAAAGCTACAACAAAAATAAAATGTTCACAAAGATGATAGTCAATTTTGATATTAAAATATTTTCATTTCACTGAGTAATACTGATGCACTACATACTCTAATTAAGATTCATTCACTATAGAAATGAAGAATGGAATACACAGTATTCTGAGAGATTATGCTCACTGTCTTTTTTGCAATGCTAAAGAATTTCAATTTTAGTACTGTCTTTGGAAGCCACATGCTAAGTCACCAAAATCCCAAAGCTAAATTTTAAACCTTATGTTTAGTTTCATTTATATATTTCAGAAGTTTAGTTTAATTTGATTTATTTCAGTGGACATACTAATATGATCTTTCTGAAATCAGAGGCATTAAGCAGACAGTAAAATCCATTTTTAAGCTTCTCATGTGCACAACATTTTCCTCAGCCATAGGAAGGACTCAAATGTACAACTCAAGTTTTTTTAGCTTTGGCTAAAGTTATGCATTTAAAACTGCAGCAAGGAACAGCAACATGACATTTTTCATATGGATCTGCATAAAGGAAATGCCACAAAGAATATGTTTTAGATTCATTCATACTTTTTATTCAGTTGCACCAAAATATCTATGTCCTTGACAAAGGCATCTGTTATCAAGACTGTTTTCAGAATGGTTAGAATCCATGCTGCTTCCAAAGCATGTACTGTTTGCAGTAATTTCATACAGAAATATGAATTAGAAAAAAAAAATTACAAACAGAACTTAGAAATATTTTGACTGAGGTGAATGTAATGGAAAAAATAATTAATTATGAGCATAAAGAAACTCACCTATTACTAGTTGTTCTTTAAATTGTATTACATGGGTTTACATGTGTTTAATTTCTTCAAGACAAACCAAACCAACCAAAAAAACCCACAAAACACCCTCAACCCTTGAATGCTTATTTCAAATATTCAATTAAAACAAAACCACTAATGCAACTGTACACCTCAGGTAACAGTCATTCACATTTGGTTTTCCTTCCATTCAAGGAGCTGTGCAGTATTTTATGCATTTCATTCTATTGAGCCACCACCATACAACTCTGTGGAAAGAATTCAGTTGTACTGCATATATTATGGTTGGTTACTAGAGCAAAAAAGTCATACCAGTAACTTAAAAATCTTTAAGAGTACCCATAAGGCAGCTTAGGATATCTCAATTATTATCTTGCTAACCCTTAAACACTCAGTATACAATAAAAGGAAAATTTCATTTGGTTTTACATTTCTTATTTCAAGACAGTTTTGCTTTTCCAGTAGATATGCTGAATTTTAATATAAAAGACATCAGATAAAAAGAATCAAGTACTGGTGGTAGAAGAAAAATTGTCCACAGCCACTTGATAAGGTCAGAATGATAGGGCTCCTCTTATTTATGACTATCACTCTGTATCCTGCAGGTATTTCCTAATGAAACTCTTAGATAACAGTAAAAATTTTCAAGCCGTCGAAAAGGACAAATGAAACAGAAATAAAATATAAACATGGCTAAGGTAAACAATGAACGATGTACAAGCACTGCCACAGAAAAGCTAGCAAACATTACTTTAAGACAAACCCTGGGCAAGAACAGTTCTGTATACTAAACGAGCATCTTCTTCTATGTTTTGAAACACTAGAAATTCTTATGTAAAAGATATTTTGTCCACAAGGGTATCAAACATAAATTTTTCATGGCTCAAAATATCAGCTCAGAAGCAATTCAAATTTCTGGAATGTTTTTCTTTGCTTTATCAATTGTCTATGAAATGTTTGAAATTCCCAGAAGTGTTCCCTACTCAAAATTATTTGACAAACAATTCATTTAAATCCTATTCATATGTGTACTACTTTGTTGCAACTGTCAGTGTGAGTACTTACTATTCAAAAATTTCTGTTTCAACATTTATATCGTTCTCCAATTTACTGCTGTTTTCTAAACAGGATACACAAGTTGATGAAGGGCAAAATCAAATGAAGAGTCTTAGAGCATTTTCAACTTGATTTTAATTTCAATTCCAACTGCATAACCTTTGTAAAAACAAGCTTCTTTTCTAAAAGGCACAGGTTGATAACTGATATGTCCCTGTCATGGAGTATGATATTTTCTACTTCAAACAGGTATGCTGACTAAGGATCCAAATTTTGTAATATTAACACTTTAATACACATCTGACACAGGAAAAAAAATCTTTCCCAAGAAAGTCCAATCCCAGTGGACTAAGATTAAAGGAAATTGCTCTAAGATTACATTTAATACTTTTAATTATTGTAGTTTTTACTTTTTGTTCTTAACATTAATTTCAAGTGCACTGGAATTTATGTTATTTAAGTGTTTACAAAACAACCACATTAATGACAGCAGGTAAAATGTGCATCAAGTTTAAGATAACAATCACCTCTTATTTGGAAGGGAAAAAACCCCTAATTTTTATGCAGTGTTTCCCATTTTTCTGACATGAAATAAGCCTTCTGTCAATATGAAATTATTCATTTTCACAGTAAAAAGTACTGAAAGTAGTAATTTATCTTGCCAGAAACATATCTAAAAACATTTTAAAGATGTGCAGTTAATTTTTGTTAAAATATTTAGATATTTCATCTGGGTTCCCACAAGTCATAGATGAAAACACTATTGAGTTTGAAAACACTCTGCTTCATATAAAACTGGTGTAACAAACTACCAGGCCAGAGCAAGCAGGGCATGTTTTGACTTGTGCTTTCAGTCTTTAACAGAATTCAAAAAACTAATTACATCTGCTTTTATAAAGAGAAAAGGCATAATTTAATGACAGTTTTTAATTTTCCATCCTTTGCCGTAATAATAACAGTAAATCTTTCAGCTACAATTAACTTGCACCTTTCTCTATTATAACAGTATTAGAATAAAGCTTTGAAATTAGTGGAACAGTACATGCAGGTATTTTCAAACCAGTAGTGCAAGAATTCCATTTCAGCATTATTCCCAACCTGACATTCATGAATTATTTCCTACATGAGTTCTTGCTAATCATTAGCTGATTTCAAAGCAGTAGAACAAAACCTCAGCTGTGTAAACCAGTATGAATCTATTTGTGTCTGTGAAGGTGTACTGATATAAGCATAGAGCAGTTGTTCAGTATCAGCACTGGTTTTGACTTAACTCGTCCATATTATTCTAGTATAATAAAACACAGTCAGGATACACAAAAGTGGAAGGGTCAGAAGAAATACATAAAAAATGGCATGCTTTCAAGGAATCACATGCAGCTTGAATCACAGACAAAAGAATGAACATCAGATGCTAGAAAAAGACTAATGGCACTCAGGAGTCATAGCACTTACTTAGTACACAAGCTATTCAGAATAAAACATATTTGCTTATGGTTCTTATAGAACATCAGTGACAGGATGAAAAATTATGAACTATGCTTTATTAATGGCAAATAAGTTTCATATTAAAAATGTATCCATCTGGCTACAGAAAGAATGCTGAGTCTGTGTTCTGAATACTGTTAGGTCGTACAGCAATCTGTCTCCTGGGAAAGACGTCAGGGGTTCCTAAGGATGCTCAGTTCCAAGTTATGTATTGTTCTCTTCTACAGAGGAGAACTGAGTACTCAAATGAGATTTACAACAGGGTATGTTGTGGCTGCAATTTTTGCTCTCCATAGTTGAAGAAAGAGGTCAGACCACTTAGATAAAGGAGCTCTCAAAAAGGAAAAGAATAAAAAAAAAGTGTACATAACACATATACAATGTTAACATCCATTTTTGTACATGTAATCATATTTAAAATATGTACATATGTATGTAAATATTAGTATATGAGTATATATATGTACACATACATAGGCAATAATCACTAAACTATTCTTGTCAAAAGCAGGGTTAAGGAATGTGATTCCTGAAATATTAGTCCTAGAGTGACAACATAAGTCATTCACTGTGATTTTGAAATGGGTGAAGGTAAAGGTTTGGAAAAGCACTGGAGATTAAAATTAGCACAACATTATTGAAATGACTATTAGATAATAAAGTTTCCCCAGGAAAAGGAAATTATGGTGGTATCTAAAAACAAACTAATCCTCAGTGAAGAAGAAAGGTAAAACAAGAATTATATTAATATGTACATCAACTAGTTTCAGGGTTGATATCAGTCAGCCAAAGTTTTCAATAAATTCCTCTACCAGGTTTTGAGTAAAAAACCCCTAAATATCTTTGTCTAAACCTTCTTCACTAAAGCTCTTCTAGGTTAAACAGTTTGGGACCTCTATTTTTGCAGTGCAGGCTCCCTAGTTGTTCGGGGGCAACAAACAGATGGTTTGAAAGAGAGATTTATTAAGTGTCCAAGACCTAAATTAATTTTATGTAGAGATTAGGGTCTAACAAGGTAATTTGGGATTGTCCTTCTGGCAGGTGTTCAGTGCTAGTACTTTTCCCACAGAAACCAGTTCCTTAATAACCTAGAATTACAAAAGGAGGAAAGGGAAAGCTCTGACGAAAGCTGGGAATACTTTGTCAGTTTTCTACCCGTTGATAGTGAAGAAGACTCCCTTTGCTAATATTCATTTAGGTTTTACATGAGAGGGGAATGTTTACAAGTGCTGTCATAATCTTTTTTGTTTGTTTGTTTTATACATCTTCCAAAAGTAAGATGTGGTGCTCTGGAGCTCTGATAATAAGCTGGGGTATGATGGGAGGCCAGATACAAGATCACCCTCACACTGCAACCATCAGAGAAAGAACAGGTCACTTGCACTTTTTTAATAACTCAATACAATTCCAAAATTAATTAAAATTTTCAGATAGTTAAGTCCACATAGTCCGCTTTTGTTTTAATTTCCCACTATCATAAATAAATGCTTTGTGGCAGAGCAACATCAGTTTCACAGAAAGTATTAAAAAAAGTTTCAGTTTGCCACCTTTATGTCTTATGTTGTGAGAAATGAAGGCAGATTGCAATTTTTTTTTCCCAAAGCTGTTAATTACTAGGAGTTTTTCCTCTCAGCAAACTAGAAGCTTTAAAAAGTGTTTTATAAAATCCGCAACAGAAACAGCAATTGGCACTTTCAAAAGCAGTAGATACTGCTACTTTTGGAGACATGACATCTTTAAAAAATATTATACATTCTTTTTGATTAATTTCAGTACATTATAATAAAGCATAAAACTCTATTTCATATAAGCATTATGCATTTGGTAAATACAACTGTTGTTTAGATCTTTTGTGTTTAGTTCTTGTGGTAGAAACAATTGTCTAATGCAGGTATACAGTACTGATTTACCAAGGCTTAAGCAATATCTTTGTCCTTGGTAGATACAGAGGTATCAACAACAGTAAAATACAGGGATATGATGTTGATTTAATGTTCCAGATAACCTCAATGTGAGAAATATGTGGGTCAGTCATGAATAAAATTTAATTGATGTGTTATATGGAATGTTAGCTACTAAAGTTAGCAATAATTTTTTTTTTAAATATGTTTTACAACATACGTTTACCCCAGAAGTAAGTTTTCCAGGAAAGCAATTTTTTTTCTCCAGTTAAAATTATGATGCTTCCTTAAATACTATATATTTTAAAATCCTGCAATGTTTTGAAATAACATGAATTATTGCAGGAACGTGTTGTTTTCTGCAGTATGAAAAAGGCATAGTCCTATATATTCCTATTTTTAATTTATTTCTAGTGGCCAATATTTTTGCATTATCTAGAGGATTGACTTTACAGGAGTACTTTCTCAGAGCACTTTTCAAAAACCATATATGAAACTGACTCAAAAAATGAGCCACACTTCCTTGTGAAGTGGACTGTGGATTAATACTACCTCCACCTGCTAAGATTGCAGGGCAAGCTGGCTTGCAAAACTGTATCTACATAAAGTCAGTCCAGTAAAGACAAGTTTAGCATTCTATAGAAAATCCATCTTTTAATAGGAATGCTGATGATAAGATTAGTATTCTAAGAAGAAAGGCATTTTAAAAGGATGACTGAAGAAATTGGATAGATTCAGATGGTTGAAAAGACTGAGAGGGAAGAGAGGGTTGGTGTGGTGAAGGTTAGAGGGGCAACAAAAGACTATTGAGAGTGTCTGAAATAAAATTCTCTCCTGCAAGTTTGCTCCCATGTTGACTCCTCAGTTATCTTTATTTCAGCTGTATTCCAACACAGGTGAAATGGTAGTGAGTAGATGATCAATTGCATATGTTGCACTTCAGAACTGAGGAACCATCAAGAATCAAGAGAAATCTCATAAAATCTTCCCAGTATAAAAGGTTTAGTGGACTTCTTACGGAGGATAGAAAACCTATTTGCTCCAAAAGTCCTTCCAAAGAACATGATTTAGGAGAGGAAAATCAAACAATGGCAAGGACACGGATAGTTCAAGGGAAAATATTTTGCTTTTTTCCACCGCCTAAGGTGAGGGCAGCTAATAGGGGAATCTAACATGGCTGAAACAATATTACTCTTCTGAAGGCTTAGAAGAAAGGGAAAACTGTAGAGAGTGGGAATTGTACTCTAAATTTTAGGGTACGTTACTGCCTGTTGAGTTTTGGTTGTTTTTTTTTTAATATTCCCATGGAAATAATTAGTGAAGGCTATTTTAAATACTCTGATATATTAAATATAAGTGAAGAAAACAGTGTTGTTACTCATTATCTGAAAGTAACTGCAGTAGTAGGGCTTTTTAGATAATATGTCTGGCTTTATAAAGTACAGGGTGAAGTCAGAACAGTCAAAATCTAAAATAAAGGCAATTTTCACAAAAGCTTCAATGCTATTATAATGTCAAGCAACAGTCATTGAGACTGGAGAGTACAGGATTGCAAGTTACATTAGGAGGAAAGGAATGTCATTACTGACCTTAGGTCTATGTCCTTAAACAGGTGAAAGTAATTTCATCCTCAAAAGAAAAGTATGTAATGTTAACATGTTTATTTATTGCAGTTAATGAGTTCTAAGCTCATGATTTAAATTCTGTGACAGGATAATAGAAATTTTACTATACCTAAACGCTGTGCATGCAGAGTATTTTGTTCTTCTTAGAGTACTATGTAATTAATTATGTAGTCTTACTCAAAATCATATTCATAATAAAGCAATTTAATTAATCATTTCTCAAAAAAAATTAAATCATACTTTGATACATTTTATCTACATACATGTATGACTGGTCCATGTAGCATGAAATACCAGTGCTTTTTATTAAAGAAACAAAAAATCTGCATCATTTTGAGAAAACAGAGCTTGGGAAGAAGAGACTTGCAGTCCAGCAGAAGGGCACCCTCCATTTCAGACTAGGGGTGAATTTTCCTGCAATCACTTCCCTACTGTGGAGCTCTGCTGTCATGGAGATTTTATGCAAGTACAAAGCCCAGAGTGATCGTAACTTCCAGACTAGTCATGCTGCCATTAAAAAAAAAAAAAAAAAATGGCAGTAAGACGTAGAAATCCTCCATATATTAGAGAAAGTTTCTGTATTCCATTAAGTAAAAGTCTTCTCTCAGGATCTTGGATTCAGGTGTGCTCCCATGTTGCTTTCTTGACAGTTTCACTCCTAATCTCTGATCTTTGGGAAAGAATGCCCATTTATTTTGCCAACATTTTTAACAAAAGCCAAATGAAGGCAAAATGCAAATTCAGGTGTTTGTTGAACAGCAAATGTTTACATACAGTGATGAAAGATCACACTTTTAAAACACTTTTGGATTAAGTATCTTTTGTTTCCCATAGCCAACTCTTTCATATACTTCTTTTTGCTTCAATTGTGAGACTCTTAGATTCATATAGTCTTCTCAAAACTTACTTCTTCCTTAGCCATCTAGAGGTAGTTCTGCACCTAACTGTGGATAATAATCTTCTAGGAAGTGTAAGTGTGGAAGGCTAGGTGCCACTTACTGTACTCAGCTATTAATGATAGCTTGACTCTGATTATTTTCTGTATACATTTTAGTGTGAAGTATCTCTGTTCACATGTTGTAAACTAAGTTGATACAAAATACTGAATATAAATATATAAATTGAATTAATTTTATAAATAAACATTGTTATTTAGTCATGACAAGAGAACTTTGTTCTGAAAATCCAGCTGTGCTGAAAAATATCCAAACCTTACATTTATGTCATAATTCAACAGACACACAAATCTATTTATAAGCTTCTGTAACTTGTGTAGATTTTAATACTGGAGCAGACCTTTGCCCACATTTTGAATTGTAGCAATAGTATTATTCTATTCTCCAAAATATTTCCTAAACTACTAATTTATTTCACTAAGGATCTGACTAAAGTAAGGTGAAATTCAGGAAAATTAAGAACAACACAACAGAATTTGCACAGATTAATACAGGTCAAATTATGTTACAAACTGGGCAGAGAAATTTTTCAAAAACACTGAAAGGCTACTTATCAAGTATCATAGAAAACCAAGTGAAATCTGACTAGAAGGTGTTTAATAATGGACTGAAAAACAAGAGTGACAATCTGTGCTTCTTAAAGGTGTTGTGGTAATTTTTCAATATCTTTTTCTTCAGCTTCTTTTAAGATCCTCTACTACAATATTCTAGATTCATAAACATAATTTCTCTTGTATTCACTCACACAAATTCAAAAAGATAATTTCTTTAAAATTATTTAATTGCTGCTATATAAAATATGGTGTACAAAGAAATCTTTTACTTGTCTATAAGTAGGCTCAATCTGTTCCCAAAGAAATGGTGACCACCCTATCATAATGCTATATACTGTATACAATTAAAACACAAATTCATGTGAGAATGACATTATTATAATTGTACTAAGGAAGCAATAAAAATGATGAAAGCTTTTTTAGAGAGTAATAAATGTACATATTTCACCTCAAATAATTAATTGAAAAGCTGAACTAGATACACATAAAATCCTTAATATGACTTTGGTAATTTACTTTTTATGTTATAATACTGCATTTAAAGCAATAAGTACAATTCCAGAGTCATACTCCACAGTACATCTTAAACAAAAAAAGTTTGTATTTAGTATCACTTCAGTCTAACAGACTGAATAAATAAGCACATTTTCACAAACTGCTTTGCAAATGAAACATTCCTCTGTGTCCCAAGACAGCAGAGAAACACACATAACTAAACTAATGATCAAGAAGGAAGAAACCAGAAGGAAGCAATATATTCTCTAATGCCTTTTAGCTGCTGCAGATGTCAGTGTTATCATCAGCAGGCTCAGATGCCAGACTAGACACAAGTGATGGGCTTTAAATCAATACAGTGCCATATACGTCACAAAGAGATTGCAATTACTGACTTGGAAAGCACTCTTGCAAAATTTCAATATTAGGTCAATATACTAAATGCCTCTATTTTGATCCATGTTGTATTAGCTCAAATGAAGAAATATATTTTTAAGCTCCCTCTTCAGATAAGTTATTAAGTATATGCAGAGATTATTATTCTAAAAAAATGCACAAGTGCAAGAAGAGCACCAGCACACCCCAAGAGCAGCTCTTTATATTTGTATAAATTAATAATAAAAAAGAACCTAATCCTTTTCAATGAAGAACATGCTATTCTTCATATTTTTATTATTATATTATTAAATTATATTTCCATACTTCTTTGTTATGTCAAGGTGAATTTTTTAAATTTCATTTATTTTTTACACATGAGGGCAGGTTGTATATAAACACTGACTCTTCAAAATTACAGTATATATATATTTATAAAAAGATATATAGAGAGACATGAATATAGTACATACACATATAAAAATATGTAACTATTACAAAAATCTTTTCTTTGAAAAGAAATGTAGAAGCTATAACATTAATTCCAGGACATAAACCCAAATATTTAGGGTTAATGGTATTTGGAACAGAAAATTCCATGGTGAGTAAAATAATTCTTCTATTGACATACACTTAAATATTATGCACACTATTAAGAGAAATTTCTCTGTCTTTTTAAAACGTTTTTACCCCCTTACCACTGACAGAGAAAGTTGTTTCAATATGAGGAGATTTCAAGATTCAGCACTTTTTTTTTAGTATAGAATTTTGCCAGTTTCCAAAGTCAAATATCAGCACACCCTTTGCCAGCTTGCCTTGTGTCAGAGCCGTAGTTAATGGTGCTCTGCCAGCTTCACCAGCTGAGAACCTGCATTGAACTTAATGTTACGTATTTTCATGAATGAAAACAAGGTTCAAAACTGTTCCATTTCCCACTAAACGATCCTGACTGAATAGTGCCACCTGCTGAAGCCCCAACTCAACAGATACTTCACTGCAAACATAAGATTTGAATTTAGTTACTCTAAGTGCTTTACTGATTTAAGGCCAGAATCCCAATTATCATGCCCAGAAACACTCTGATGTTCAAAAGAAGCTTCCCTTCCAAGTGACAGCTTTGCTACTCCTTCTTAGTTTCACAGCACAATAGGTTCACAATAGGTTCAGGTTAGCTGTGAAAAAATGTCCTGTTATGCGATTCCTTCTTTGGGCAAAATCATCACAGATATCTGCAATTCATATACGGCTGTGTCGTTAATTTATATCTTCAGCTGTCATAAAACATTCAGATATCATGTACGTCAGAAGAAAAATAATTATTGGAACTTCAGCAAGGTGATTTGAATGACAACATATATTTGCATACACTATCAGTCTCAAATGCATTTTTTAAATGCCTTCTGTGTCTATTAATCCCATTTTTAAATAAATTAGGAGGATGCTGTTTTGTGCAAGAATAGTTGTTTCCCACTGCAGTCAAACTCACTGGCCATTCACACATGCCTGTAATAATTTGCTACTGGTTTTAGTAGTTTTGAAGGAATACATGGACCATGAAGATGAATAAGCAACTTCCTTCACCTCCTTTCAGCATGCTGCCAAGTAAAGGCTGTGTTTGCTGCAAATGAGACTTCTGTCATCACCTTCCTGCTGATGCATATTGAATCTTTGCTATCTATAAAGCCAAAGCTGTTCTGTGGAAATTACTCAAAAGGAAACCTTGGGTCTGATGGTGATATGATAGATAAATACACAAATATAGCTTCCCTTGTTTTTAGCCACAAAACTGAGTTGCAAGTTGGAATCTAACTATTTGCATCTATAAATAGTAGTTAGGAAAACATAAGATACCAAACATCTTTCTGCATACATATTTCAGCTCTTCACAGAAAATCCAGAACTATATTATAAAAACTCTACAGAGTGCTCAGGAAGAGTAAGTATAGATTAAACACTTGAAACGTCTTGCTAAATTGTTTTCTCTCCATCTTTAGAATTCATAACAAATACAAAATGCCATCAAGTTTATTTATTTTAGTTAAGTTCAGAAAATTCATAAATAAACATGGTTTTTTTTCCAGTGCAATACTCACTGCTCCAGTTTAATTTCATATAAGGAAATTAACTCAGCTTTTCTACTGTGTAAATATATATGTACCCACCAGGACAATGTTGGTGTTAAAGAGCACAAACTGCAACTGTCAGTCAAAGAAATAAAGCTAAAAAGATTACACCAAGGCTCTGAAATTCAAAGGTCTTAACTGCAGGAATTATTGTAAATTTTTCAGCACAAGTAAGACCAGATCCACAAAAAGACTCATGGATACAACTACTGAATGGAAGAATTGCTGAATCAGGAATTCAATGTTTGCTTGCAATTTGTGCCCTGCAATTCTCTTGAAAACGTTTTGTGCGCTGCAGAATAAAAAAGTTGATTAAAAAAGTCCACTAGATGAACTTCAGAGGAGCTGCATTTTTCAGGAACACAATATCCATGAAACAATTTTTTAAAAAAAGGTCTACACATTATTAGGAGAAATCTGGAATTGTACACATCTGTGTAAGCCAAAGTTGTTAATAATAGCAAGAAACCTCGTATTTTCAGCAGCAGTATTACAAACTCCTTGAACAAAAGGAAATATTTTAATCAGTGAAGTAGTGGTTTACAGAAAGATATGCAGTTCCACTTGTGAGATACAGAATGAAGGGATAAAAATAATAAACAATATACAGATGAATGAATGGAGATGCTCACGTAAGAAGATTATCTCAGTCATAAATTTTCTTTATAAAGTTTATCTCTATATATTATAGAGATTTTATGGCAGAAATTTTATAGCAGTTCATTTCTAAAAGTATAAAGTGAAGAAGATCAAAAAACCTCCTTATTTTTCCCTGAAACTATGCCTGACCTCTAGCTGGGCAGAGTTACAAATGCCATTGTCATACTAGTAAAGCAATGATTTATAAACAGAAAAAATTATAAAAGTGCACATCAGTACATGTCATGATTCTTTTTCATTTTTGTGTATTTGCAACAACAATCAATGTTTACAGGCTCATTTAAAAAAAATCTGGGGAAAACTATTACATACTAAGTGAGAACTATTAATGGACAATTAATTTGTCCTCTGCTCAAAACCCCCCTTGACAAATCCAACCCCCTAAAAATATCGGTAATCAATATATGAGACATTTAAAATAAGAAAATATGAGTAAATCAAACTTCCAAAGGACAAATTCCAAAAAACAAAAAAGGACAAATAATTTTGCAAATAGGCATTTGTAAAAACAATCTCACTGAGAGAGAAAAACTCAAAATGTTTCCTTTGCCCAGAGCTAGTGTGGTGATCTTTTGTATTTTGACTTTGGACTTCCTTGACTTACTATTATGCCTGAATTGACTGTGGAGAAAAATAGTCATCTGGTTTATATTTTCCAGTAACATATCTGCTGTGTTGTTGGTTTGTACACAGCATTTAGAAAAGCAGAATCCAATAAATCTAGCAAGGTGTAAAACTCCATGAGAACCTCTGCTTTCCTGTACTGTTTTCCTTAGAACATGTACCTCTATTGAATGTAAGAGCATTACTGAAAACCAAATCAAATTTTTTTTCTGTCTTAACAATTGTCAACTGTATGTTGAGTCAATGGCCTGGAACTGATGCATAACTATGCTGTTCAGCAATGACTTGCAAAAAGTGATAAATAATATAGGACTTTGGATATGATCCATTTTTTTTGTTCTCACAACTTGTTAGTTTTGCACTTTGTTAAATATTTGCCACATGGGGAGGAATGAATTACTGTAAAGAAAGCAGTATGCTTAAGAAAAACCTAAAAATCCAAGTGAAAAGACAAAGCCCTCGGTGCACATCAGTCATTTAAATTAATGAAAGTACCTGTAAGTCCGTATTTTCTGAGACAAGGAACAGCTCTTATGTAAATTTAAAACATTCAAGTGTTTTTGAGAACGCTTTTGTAGTATTTGCATTTCATTTTTCAGAGTGTATAGTGTCGTCAACAACTCATATAGTATTTAAAGTATATTGCAACTCTATACAAAAAAAATTGTAGACAAAGGCAAAAAAATAGGAAATGTACTCTTTTGCATAAGACAATAATTTATTGAGTCACAGAGAAAAAAAACCCCTAAACACAGAAATGAAGGGATCTCAGAGATGACTTCATAAGAGTATTAATAGATGACAAGATGGATATTGGCAAGATACAATCATCAGTCTTGGTAAGACAATCTGATAAAAAGTATCAGTGGATAGAAATGCTCTAGAGCTGAGGATTGTGCCAAGGAAGAAAGGCAAGCTTACCTACCTGAAAACCCTAAAAGGGCTCCCTTCGAGGAGCATGAGTGACTAGGAGTGTGGGGTGGCAGCTTGTGCTGACAGGGAGAGCAGGAAGGGCAATGAGGTGCTGCCACTTCGCTCATTGGTGGTCATCACCCTTGCCAAGAGAGCTCAGGTATGGTGTCCACTCGGACAAAAGTTCCTTCCTCTGCGCACACCAGAAAGGATGTGACAGCCCAGATGGAACACCCATGGAAGCATGCAAGGTCCAGGTCTCAGGCTATTGGGAGTGCCAGAGCCTGGAGCTGCTCTCAGAGGGCATCAGGGACAACAGCTGTGTGAAGTGCAACCAGGTGGATGATCTGCTCAGCCTAGTGGCAGAGCTGAGAGATGAAGTGGAAAGATTAAGAAGTACTGGAGACTCTGCGGAAGAGATTTACTGGTGGAACCTGGCATCACGACCTCCTCAATTAAGAAAAAAAGAAGGTTAGAATTTATTGGTGACTTCCCTTGGAGAGGCCAGATATCCTCACTGGACTCAAGCCCCAGGGATCTTGTGTTGCCTTCCTGGGGCCTGGGTAAGGGACATCACAAAGAAACTTCCCAGCCTAGGACAGTCAAGATCATTACCCTCCAGTGGTTTTCCAGTTAGGAAGCAATGAGTTCCCAACAAAAGCGCTGTGAACAATGAAGAAGGACCTCAGGGCCTTGGGTCAACTTGGCAAGGGATCTGGAACACCAGTTGTGTTCTCTTCTGTCCTGCCACTTGCAGGGAATGATGGGGTAAAGAAGATCATACAGATGAATATCTGGCTTTGAGACTGGTGTTGCCAGCAGAACTTTGTGTTTTTTGATAATTGGTCAGTTTATACAACTCTCAGCCTGCTGACAACAAATAGGGTCTGCCTGTCTCTACGGGGAAAGGGGGATCTTAGCTCAGAAATTTTCAGGGCTCCTTGAAAGTGCTTTAAACTAGATCAGAAGGGGGAAGGGACAAAAGCAGGCTTGCCAGCGATAAGCAGTAGGATGGCACACCAAAACTTGAAGAACTGAGCACTGGTGAGATCTCTCAGTCTGCTCCATGGGGTCTTGGCTACAAAGAACCACAACTGAAATCTTTCTGTACTAACACAGACAGCATGAGGAACAAACAGGAGGAACTTGAAGCTTTGGCTCAGAAATATGACATCACTGGCATAAGTGAAACCTGGTGGGATCAGTCCTGTGATGGGAGTACTGTGCTGGATGGTCTTCAGGAGGGATAGGTGAGACAGATAGGTGAGATGGGGAGTGGCACTGAATGTAATGCAAGGGCTGGAATTTATGGAGATGACAGCTGGCAATGGTACAGTTGAGAGAGTCTCTGGGTAAGGATGTACATACAAGCTGGGGAACAATAGGCTGGAGAGCAGTGCCATGGAAAGGGACCTGGGGAGCCTGGCTGTCAGAAAGCTGAAGGAGGTGATTGGCTCACTCCACTCAAGTACTGTGCGCAGTTTTGAGTGCCACAATATAAGAAGGGTATAAAGCTATTGGACAGCATCCAAAGGAGGACTATGAACATGGTGAAAGGTCTAGAGGGGAAGCCATGTGAGGAGTGGTTGAGGTCACTTGGTTTGTTCAGCCTGGAGGAGACTGAGGGGAGACCTCATTGCAGTTACAACTTTCTCACGAGAGGAAGCATAAGCGCAGATATTGATTTCTTCTCTGTGGTGACCAGTGAGAGAACCCAAGGGAATAGCATGAAGTTGTGTCATGGGAGGTTTAGGTTAGATATTAAGAAAAGAGGGTGGTTGGGCACTGGAACAGACTCCTCAGGAAAGTGGTCACAGCACCAAGCCTGACAGAGTTCAAGAAGAATTTGGACAACCCTCTCAGGCTCATGGTGTGATTCTTGGGGCTGCATTGGGCAGGGACAGGAATTGGACTTCAATGATCCTATGAAAAGTGATGATTCATATTTCAATTCAGAACTAACGCATCTGAGAAAGTGTCTGATAATGTCTGTAATAGAGTGCAATGGATAGGAGTATGATAGGTATTTGAAATTTCATTATCAGAGATATTAAAGTAGCTTACACACAATCAAGACAGAATCTAATTCTGCTCACAAACATTATTTCTAAACATCTAAACATAATTATCATTTTCTTATATTCTACCAATGTGTACACATTTCCAAATTTTTTGATAACAAACAATTGTTTCAAGCTCTAAAACGTATCACATTATGCCAGTGATGATTTCAAATTTTTCTTGAACACTTAATGTCTCTTGAGTTTTACAGTAGACCTTTCAAGTTTCATAAAACCTTCAGTTACCCATTACAGGAGCAGTATCAGTGGGATAACACAGTTGCCATGGTTCCTGTGCAAAGTAGGGAGTCTGCCCCTCACCCTACTGGTCAGACAAATAGGACAGACTTCTCTGACAAATAGGACATCTCTCTTCTAACCTCCAAAAAATTCTACCAATGTCCCACTGTATTATATACAAAAATAGAAAAACAAATACCTTTTTACTTTTAGTAACATCCAACTAACACTGGATGTCATTTCTCAGTAAAAAAAAATTTGAAGACAAAATGTGTAAGATGAATGGCAACTGAAGGTATGAAACTATTATTCTTCAAAGACTTAGGTGCAATTTCAGAAAAAAACCTTCTAGATTCAGAAAATAAGAGTATAGATATCAGGAACAGGTTGAATAGCTTCAAAGTATAAAATCAGAAAGAAAAGCAAAAAGTGATTTTATGGGCAAAATTTGAAACTGGAAAAAGCAATATTTAACTCAAATCAGCATTGCTGTTGACAGACTCAGAGTACAAAGGTACTTTCAACTTATAAATGACATTATTTTAATTCCAGTAACATAAAGGTATTTCAGCTACTTTGAAAAGCAGATAAAGATCTTAATATTAAATTCAGCAATACAAAATGTGTTTCTTCAGCAAAACATATATATTTGTTTCCCGCCTTAGTTTTCAGTCTAGCTCTCAGCACCTGTATACACAATATAATTACACTGTGGTGGGTTGACCCTGACTGGATGCCAGGTGTCCACCAAAGCTGCTCAGTCACTCCCTTCGTCAGCTGGATAGGGGAGAGAAAGCATAACAAAAGGCTTGTGGATCAAGATAAGGAGAGGGAGACATCCGCCACCAATTAACAAAATGGGCAGAACAAATCTGACTTAGGGAAATTAATTTATTACATACAAATCAGAGTAGGATATTAAGAAATAAAACCAAATCTTAAAAGCATCTTCCTCCCATCCCTCCCTTTTTCCCAGACTCTTCAACCATCAATTTTCTCCAGCTCCTCCCTGCCAGTGGCATAAGACAATGGGGAATGGGGGGTTGCAGTCAGTTAATCACACACTGTCTGCAGCTCCTTCCTCCTCAAGTGCAGGACTCCTCACTCTCTTCCCCTGCTACAGTGTAGGTTCCCTCCCATGGGAGACAGTTCTCCATGAAGTTCTGTGACCTGAATGCTTCTCTTGGGAGACAGTTCTTCATGAACTGCTCCAGCGTGGGTCCTCTGTGGGGTCACAAGTCCTGCCAGCAAACCTGCTCCAGTGTGGGCTCCTCTCTCCATGGATTCAAAGGTCCTGCCATGAGCCTGCTCCAGCTCTGGCTTTTCATGGGGTCACAGCCTCCTTTGGTGTGGGGTCCTCTGGGGGGTTGCAGGTGTATCTCTGCACAACCACTGACCCCTGTGGGCTGCAGGGGCACAGCTGCCTCACCACAGTCTTCACCACAGGTTGAAGGGGAATCTCTGCTCCGGCACCTGGAGTTGCTCGTCCCATTCTTATTGCACTGACCTTGGTGTCTGCAGAGTTCTTGCTCTCACATATTCTCTCACTCCCCTCCACAGGCTACAATTTGCTCCTGATCAATAACTTTTTTCCCTTCCTATGTTTTCCCAGGCATTGCTACTGTTACTTATGGGCTCAGCCTTGGCCAGCAGCTGGTTCATTTGGAGCCAGCTGGAATTGGCTCATAGAACATAGGGGAAGCTTCTGGCAGCTTGTCTCAGAAACCACCCCTGAAGACTCCCTCCCTCCACTACCAAAACCTTGCCATGTAAATCCAATACATGCATAGAGAATATAACTGCTTAGATTAATTTGAGTTATGTAATCACATTGAGCTATCTGGTATTTTTTTCTAAATATGCAAGTAATATCAGATCTAGTGCAAAACTGTAGCCAAGTTGGTCAGAAACCTGTTTTCCTTCATCATTTTCAGTCATGTAGTAGAACTACAACACCAATTAGGTATTATTTAAATCATTTTTTTTTTTTGACACGCAGTTTTATTTCCCAAGATATGACATTAACAAACTAGTCTCAGAAGCTTTTCTGTTGATTTTCCATGGATAATACTGTAACACAAACATACTTATTCTGCAACTTTTATGTCTTTAAAATTGGTTTGAGCATTCCCTTGAATGAAGGAGATTTTTTCTGAACCTGGTTGAACTTAACGGTTAACAAAAATAGATTGCTTTCACCATCTTTAAAAATTTCTCTAGAAAGTTAGGAAAAATATCATTGGTAGTGGTACAACCACACTCTTGACAAGCTTCCTTGACTGAATGTAGTAAAAACAGTAAAAACACTCCTGTATATTAAATATGTTACAATCCTGAGAAGACAGGAAGGCTTAATTTATTTACCAAATATCCTTGTGCTTGATGCCCTGTGGGAATTGCAGATTCTTCATTTTATTATGCATAGGTTCTCACAGTGAAACATGAAGGCTAAAAAAACCTGTTGGGCCTAAACTGGAATCAAACATTTTCTTAAAATCATGAATATAGTATCTGAGTTTAAAACAGTTTGTCTTCTTTCTTTCATTGTGAATTTCTAGCTACTCCCATGGTAGTCACTTGCATGCCTGTGTCTGAGGGGTTGATCTACACAAGAAAATGTCTTTGTTGTTTTTTAAACTTAATTTTCAGACTAATCACATAATTCTGACCACGACTCCATGTATACAAGCTGCCAGTTTAAGAGAAACAACAGAACAACAACTTAGAAGTATGAATCTGGAAGGTCTCAAGGGAAAATTAGATCAGTGTTTTAAAAGAACCTTTCTTTTTTTGAGATTGTACTTAGAAGACAGCCAGTTCCAGAAATGCCTCAGAGTTGATCTATGTGGTCATACCTCGTGCAGTCAAAAATCAACGTATGAGGATAAGCAAGGATATCTAATAGGAGTAAAAGGAGGAAGTGGAAGACACCTGATAGAAGTGATGTGAATGGAGATTGGGAAACCTGGATTGATAGTAGCCTCAAAAGGGTTGCTAAGGAAAAATGAAGTGGTTAAGAGATGCAGAAAGTGAAGAAAGGGAACTAGGGAAGTGGAGGGAGGACTCCAGAACAACGAGGCTTAAGGGAGATCAAGTTGATTACATTGAGAACTATGATTGTGAGGGTGCGTATGTGAAGTTCTTGAGGCACTCCTCTTTTCCCATCCTACATCTACTTTTGTTCCTAGTCCACTTCCTCACAAATCCACAGTGCTTCAGTTTTCCACTGACTTCCTCTTTTTGTTCATAAATGTTCACAACTTACCACTGCAAATAGCAGGTATTACAGTAAAGTCTTATTCTCACTCATTACTTCTCCAAATATCCTAATAAAAAAGACACCGGATCTGTATTTAGAACAACAGGAAAGACTTACAAGCCAAATGGATTTGTAATAACATCAGTAGGTTGCTGTGAGGTATCTATACAATTTGCAATGATTTTTATGTTATCTAATGATAAACATAATATTTGTGATAAATTGTAGAGTCTTGACCTACGGTAGTGAGACTATCTGAGAAAGCAGATGGTGCTTAAAAAAATACTTTTCAATTAAAAAAAAAAGAAAAATCCTAACTAACTGTTGAGCTATACAAATTTTTGGTTTGGTTAAGAGATGAGTTCTGTCTCAGAGTATGTAGGCAAATATCTTGACAGAAGTAGAAGCTTGAGGATGAGAGAACCCGAAGCTTCTCTGCATGTTCTATTCCACAGACAAAAGAATACTTAAGAGCCTAAGTCTGATCTTTCTTTAAGGTTATGCAAACATCTGCTTTTACTGTAACAAAATAACAATTTGTGTATCATGCCTTTGTTCTGCAAGTTTCTATTTCCATTTATTCTACAAGTGGGAAAAAAAAATTCTCATTTTTGTGATTTTACATGATACTAGAGGACTTAGGTCTGTTTTCCTTGAGAGAAGTGGCATCTGCCTGCACCTCACCTTTTTTTTCTTTCAGCAACATACTCTGTATTTATGCAGGAAAACCATCAAAATTCTTATTCTGGAAAATCAGAGCAAGAATCTTAGGTTTTTATTTTGTAACTAATGGGGAAAATCGTCAGTTCTGGAGTGAGTGGGTATTAGTTGACAAAACTATATTTTCTAAGACAAGACAAAAGAACCATGATAAAAATATAAGTTATCAATCCTGGCAACAGTTCTGCAACATTTACACAAACAAAGCAAATTTAAAGATTTAATATTACTTCTATTTCTTAAAAATTAAAACTTTCTTATTTTTGTTTAAATATAAATTTATTTCCAAATTAATCCACAGTATTCATTAAACACATAATGCTATTGTTTTTAAGTTACGTTTTCATACCTACACAGTGAAGTTTATCTGTAATCAAAGTTTTTAACTCCTTCCTGTATTTCAGTATAAGAAAGTGAATCAAAAACCTTTGTCATTCTACTTTTTTTTTTATTAAAGACTACTTTATGAAAATTTGTTCAGTCTAACTTTCTAAGCTATATAAATTACAAAATTGGAAAATTTTCATTGTGCAACTGATGCTTAAGTTTGCAGGACCCATGCTGGAACAGGGATCTATTAAAATCCTTTCCTACTCCGAAATCATTACTATCCATGCCATAAAAGATGAGACATACAATTTGAAGTTCAATTTCTGTTCTATATGATGTTCTGTATCAGAATTCTGTTTACACTTATTTTCTATTTATGATGTGAAATTTTTTCTATGAAACCAGCATGTTTTAATGCAAATATTACTATTATAATGTATATATGTACATGGCTAATTTAAAAAAGAAACATACAGAAATTTAAGTATGTTTATTACAGTAAAGTTACAATGTAAAGTGCACCAATAGCATTAATGCCATTGATAAGTCCTATGGCACATCTTCTGACATATTTAAGTTATATGGAGAAAATAAGCAATTCTCCCTTTTCATTTTCTTACTTATGTCCAGCCAGACTTAATTAGCTTATGTAAGGGTTCTAACTTCATCTTCAGCAATGGTGTAACCCATGTTAAGTTCACTTACTTAATGAGATTCACTCCAAATTTTTCATTATTTATTGTGAAAGTAAAACCTGAACAATTATCACTGTAGCTGCGTTAACACACTAAACCCAGGATGACACTGATATTAAAGCTACTCTTTTAATATCAATTTTCATAGCTTCAGGAAAAAAAATAAAATCTCAATCCCTACTCAAACTAAACAAGTAGTCATAAGTGTAGGACTTTTGGAACCCCCATTAGCTGTGGCCTCTGATTCTTTGAAGTGTTCTCCATTATGTATTCTCTTTTAACATCCAATAAATATTTGGATGTTGGAGAAGTTCAGAGGGGAATAAGGAGAACAATGCAATATGATGGAGAATCAATTTCAGTTACAGAAAGAAAAAGAGTATTTTTCACTGGTGCAAATATGCTAGTTTCATGAAACTGAGCTCTGAGTAATTTTGTGGGTCTGAATTCTGAGACTCAGTGTTGCGGATATGTATACTTGAGTGTAGAGTCTACTCTCAAACAAACTTAAATCAAAGTGAAGTATAACAAGTAAAAACAGGAATAGTTGATAGTACTAGATGATTGAAAATACTACCTTAAACACATTGATATTTACTTGTTTTAGATAGAGACCGCTATTGATGTATGACTATCTCCACAGAAATGCACTAAACTGACAGTAAATCTGTCAGGGTTTATATAATCTGTTAGGGTTGGATGCAAACTGGCTGCATTGATCTATTGTTAGATTATACGACAACTACATACTTAGCCTCAAGGCTTTACTACTGTGCCTGTATCTAGACCTGAGTTATTAATGTTGGTGATATTGTAGCAATAGATGTAGACAAGAATATTTATGTATCTACTAGCTCTGAGTAATTTCCCTATTCTTCACATTCTACATTTAAACGAAAAATAACAGCAATGATAGTTTAGACTCAGAACTTCTACTGGAGCACTAGGTGTCATAACTTCACATGGAAATAAGTGAGTCCTGCTTGATGTGACAACTCAGTTTTTCTTACTATGTACCTAATAATTCTATTAGCTGACCCTTAATTAAATAGCCACATGACTAATATCATCTTGGATGCCATATTTCATTAATATTTTCAAGATATACAAAAGAAATCAACACAACAACTTTATCTTTTTGATTGTTTTAAAATATTTTTATTGCACAGAAAAACACAAAATCCCACCTGATTCTACAAAAAACCTTTTCTTGAGTAAAAAGTATTTGATATCTGTTACCATTCATAATATTGAAGATAGTGGCAAGTGTGTCTATCAAAAATATACTAACCTCATGCAAAAGAATTGCGTATGCTATAGTTTCCTTTTGACAGGTATTCATAAATCCCATTATTATAACCTAAATTCAAAATACAGACTAAATTCTATGTCATTAACTTGAGACAGTTTTCATAGCATCTATGTCACTAACTTGACATAGTTTTAATAGCACTGTTTTAAGTCTGTTTAGTCATCACAGTTTACAGAAGATGAGATACTTTTATCTTCCACATTAAGAAACAGAGGCAGGAAGTAATTAAGATTATTGTTTGCTAAAACTGTTGGATTCACTTTGATACTCATACAAAATTTCTTCTCAGCTTCACGTGCTGTGCTATCAACAAAACCTGAACTGACTGTTTATTCTCAGTCTCTGAGCTTTCTTCATTCCACGGGTGTGTTCTTCCCTAATGACAGTGTTGTTCATTTATTCTTTTTCAGGAGGAAAATAGTCACCCTCCCATGTCATATGTGAACACTGGCTGGCAAACAATCAGTAAAATCCAGCTGAAATTTCAGACACACTACTACATCAGACCAACGCTACAGAACTCTGCAAACCACCTAGCTCGTATTTTATGAGCATCTTCAATAGGTAGGAGACTGAAATCTCTAAATTTATTTCCATATCCCTTCCATTTACATTCACTGAAGACTTTCAGACCCAAACTGTCATTATTACAAATACATGGGAAACATGGATAATGCACCTGCATGGGTACCTGACTTAGGTACAGTATTATTCTGACTTTCACATAAGACCATGAGTCTCCCTGCAAAGTTTTGAAAATACTAAATAGAGTATTAATGTTGTAAGGGATTAAGTGAGGTTTGCAAGCAGGGACAGATACTTAATGTGTCTTGAACAGGAAACAGAGAGAAGTGATACAGTGCTATTTACTAGTTTACTTCATATAATTTACAAGTAACTGACAATAAAATACAAAAAAAAAAAAAGAACCAAAAGAGGAATATAGTCATGAAGTAATAAACTGTCAGTCTTAATTCTTTTAATCGGATTTTTTTTTTTTTTTGTCTCATATAAGCCCTTTTAATGTTTGAAATTCAAAGAAAAGTAATTTTCTTCCAAATAGATTGAAGTTTTCTGGGAAGAGTACTTTGAATTTGGTTTATAGAGTCCCACAGTTAGAAATCTAGTACAAAATTCGATAAAGAACAAAACACAAGTTTAAGAGAAGATCTGTTGGGAGTAAATGATAAAATCAGCAGGGAATCACTAATGGTCTAAATAGCCTAAGCAGGGGTTAATGATCACCAAAATACAAGTGAAGTGATAAAAAGCAGGAAGGCAATAAGAAACAGAAGACAATGCAAGTTACCAGGGGATCCATTGAGAAGTTATTTGAAGGAACACATAATGCAGATTGCATCAACAAGGAAGAGAAAACAAGCAGTCACTGAAGCAACCAAAGAAAAAGGTGACGTCACTTAGAAAAATCAAACCAAACAAAAACCATACCCAATCATAAAACAGGAGTTTGTCAGACGTAAGAGTCTCTTGCAAAATGACAGAGTCAGTACCCTGAAAGCAGGTGAAACACTAGTTTAAAATACTCAAGACCAGACTTCATTTCAGACTTTAAATTGTTTCTCTTGCATAGGCTTAATATCCTAGATCCAAGCAATATTGAAATATCTTCTTTAGCATCTATTGCTTTAGTTTGTATTTGGTGCTTTGGTACTTTAATTTGTTGGTTTGTTCTAAGATATTGTCAGAAGTCTTATAAATAAGGATTAACCAATTCCCTTATGTGCTATGTGATAGAAAACAGTATAGCACAGGGAGACCTTTACTACTCTGGAAATGTGAAGAAAGAAGGGATATGGCTCTGTGTTGTTTGGAGAACAGACAGGCTACAGCATGTGTAACAACTAAGAACCATAAAGGTGTACTAATGATAGTGTAGTGCTCTGCTTACTTCCTGATTTTTAATTTTTGTTTTTCTGGCATGTCATTTGAGCTAATTAAAGGAATAATTTTACTACTGTTTTACCATTGTCCTGTGAGGGAAGGTAATTGTCGCAAGGTTCTTTACATGAAAACTGAACATGAAAGCATAAATAAGCTTTCTCTAAAGGTAAATGACAAATTTAAATTAGGCATAAAATTTAGTAATAAGACAACATTTTTAATGAAACTTTTGTAGAATATTAGGCACCTGTTGGGTCCTGGACAAGTCCACATAGATATATAGTGGGTGTTTTTTTAATCTTATATGTTTTTGCATCGCACAGGCAGAAATAATTTGCATCACTTGTTTAAAACATTTATCATCAATTTTGCATCAGAGTTCATATCAAGATATGTCTAGCTGTGCTTTCTTTACTAGAATTTGATCATTTTAGAAGCTCACAGTAAATGAGACCTAAACTTTCAGCAAACATGCACATCTGATGGCAGAATCCTATTTGATTTCAACAAAATACCCAAAAACCAAATCACGAGCAGCAGCAAGGCACATAAAGCTTGTTCCACTGGAACTGCAATATACTCTTCTGAAAATGTTCATTAAATGAAATCATTCAAAGCATCAGCAGTTCTCTGATGGCAGCAATATTTTTTATCTATTAGTGAAATGATACTGCTATACCCTTTCCAGCTCATGTTTCAGTAAATGCCCTATAGAGTTTAGTTTGAATGCAGATGACCAGGGAAAAATAAGAAAATATGGAATTTTTGGTGTAAAGAGAGTGAGAATTCTCAGGAATGCCTATAAATGAAGACGGGAACATGACACATTGGAAATCTCTAAATGAGAAAGAATGTACTAAGGCAAAGATCCTCAGGGGTCTCAATCCAGAAAAGCTTGCAAATGTGCTTATCTTCACAGGAATTTAGATTACCACCCACATTATATTGGTCTGTATTAGAATACTGTATCATTCGAGCTTATGTTTTTTTTATTCACACAGTTCATACATTTACTATGTCATCACAGCAGGATCTTAAAAAACTTCAATAAAAGGTTTCTAATAGTTTTTCCAATCAATTATTTTAATCCTAACTTCTGCATGATGTATTACCTGTAACCATATAATTAAGCTTTGCCAGAATAAATACAACTTATACTGACCAGCAGAGATATTTGGAAACATGCACTAGAAGTAAAACTGCCAGACACTCTTGTAGGAAAGACAAGAAAAAAGAAGGGATAAGGAAAGGAAAAGTTTTGAAAGTTTAAACAGAAATTCCAGTCTTCAGAATAAATGTTTGTGTATGTATTTCTGTACATACAATAAAGTTTTGTTCTGTTTTTTTTTCTTTTTCTAATAACTAACCAAAAAGAAAGAATTCCTATTACAGAGAAGCCAATGGGTACACGGTTCAGATATAAGACTCTCAGACCTAACCAAAGTCCCACTCTGAATCTGGCACTGGCAGAAGTGCAGCATGAAGATTTTAGCTTGTGTGAAAACCTACTCTATAGCTGTGGGTACAGAAAGTAATTTTCTACATTCAGTAGAAAAGTTCACATCTCGTGATGCTTTATATCTTGAATCTAGTAAAGCCATCAACCAGTGATACAATAAAACAGAGAAAACTGATGAATTAGATCACATCTTTAAGTAAAATTCAAATTATTTTGTCATACATCACATTCAAAAGACCATATTAATTTGTGTGTCCCTTCAACATATGATATACCGCAAATATGTGTTTCTCCAAAGCAATTTACACAACAAAAGCTATCTATAATTCAAAAATATCATTAGGTTATGTGTAAAAGCTCATCTGCACACCCACAAAGGAGCCCAGGGAGATAAAGGCAAGTTGGAGGAGCCCAAACAATGCCCTGCTGAGCTCCTCCCAGGCCCATTATCACTCATCTGTCAAGCAAAGGCCCATCTCCATATCCAGATGAGAACAGGAGCACAAGGCACTGGGTCTCAGTGACCAGGCTGATCTGAGCGAGTGACAAGTGCCAGCCCCTGGGGTAGGACCAGAGGTCAGAGACTTATGACTGGTACAGCATCTGGAGCAAGTGCAAGGGTGCAAGCGAAGAGCCATATTTGCAAAATTCTCTAGAGCCCATCATAACAATTTGGCAGTATTTGCAATAAAGTTCCAGTGCCCAGGAACATTCCTTGGGATTTTTTACTTTACTAAAAATTATGTAATCACTAATCACACATAAGAGATTTCAAACACAAAGTAGTGGTCACTGTGAGAAGCCCTGGTATCAGCTCAGCAACATTCTCCCTCCTGTCAGAATTCAGCAACAATATACAGGTATGTTATCGCTGCCCAAACCTTATGGTCATATTCTCATCTGATAACATTGTATTACCCAGCCTGTCTTCACATAATCACACAGGAATTGTCATATTACTGCAGAGACTGTAGGACAACGAAGGATCAGACTCTAAATCCATAATCGGGAAATATTTTAGAAGTACCTTATTTAGGAAATGCAGTAAATCCTTTAGGCAATTTGAGAGTTATCTAGAATATAAAACACAAGGAATGGGTTTCAAGGTAATGAATCCGGCAAAAGGACAAAATGTGTTATTTTGAATGATTGCTACTTGATGAGACTATAATAAAATCTCCAGCTCCATCCTATTAGACTAAGCAGGAAGGTCAAATATGCCACAGAAATTGAATTGCCATGATGCAGTTAGCAAAAGGATCACTAGTACCAATTCCGCCTTTAATTTTGTGAAGTTTGGATTATATTTAAGCTGTGCAAAAAGAAGAAACTCTTACAACAGATAAAGATGGAAAAAATCTTCAGACTTCTGAAGAAATCTGAGATTTTCTTGTGTTTTTATCTATTTTTTAAAATCTACATATATTCAACATCCACATTTTTATGTTGACTATTTAGTAGATGTTTGTACAAAGCAGAATGGTGCTGCAGAAGTTTGTTTTCAGAGGTAGATTGGCAGAAATTATAATTAGATGGAATAGCATTAGCTTTAAGTGGCATATATGTATCACCAGATTTTAAAAGGTACGAATGCTTTGGAACAATTTTTGAGACAATTATTGGAACAAAGCTTTTTTAAAAGTTATGATCATTCTAAAATGAGCCTTCTCTCTCTTTTAAACAGCAGGATTTCTCTAATACTGTACATGCTTTTATAATTACTTTACTTCAATGTAATACTTTAATGAAGACCAGCTTAATTAAATTAAATTTCTCCCCAGTGGTAACTCAATCAAAATGCATTCTACTCTCATTATGTTATCCGTAGGAGTCCAACATTGTAAGTGCTATAAGAGAAGCTGGTTTTAATGAGAATGGTCATGACGTATTATACTGGAGAATCAAGTTGCAGAAACTTTAAATGTTATATAACAAAGAACTATATATTAAGATGAGAGGGTAGACATTTCTGTACTAATTGGTTCCATTTAATACTGTCCTTTAAATTATGATGTTATTACTTATTTATGACAGGCATTTACTTAGAATGTTATGCTGCATGCAAGTTTCAGTTATTAAACTTTTACAGATAAATATTTGTCTCTTTCTTAATTATTAGGACAGAAATCACTGATGTTTATTCTGAAATGACATTTATCATCACCTCCTGTAGAGCTGTTTAACAATGACATATCAGCAGCATATATACAAGGACTCTAATTTTAAAATGGATTTTTTAGAAATGTGTATATTCTGTGCTTTAGTATGCTATATATATATTAAAGTGCTTTCTCTGTAAACTGGACATCCATAGTAGGCCTTGTAAACTATTGTTTTTCCATCTGCTAAACTCTAAGTTTAGATAATGAATGTATTTAGTAACCATATAGGCAGCCAGAAGTTAGATCATAGAATCACAAAATCAGAGAATGGGAAAGTTGGAAGGGATCACAGGAGTCATCTGGCCCAATCTCCCTGTTCAAGCAAGGTCATCTGAGAGAGCACGTTGCACAGGATTGTATTCAGAGGGTTCTTGAATATCCAAATATCTCCATGCTCAGTCACATGAACAGTAAAGTTCTTCCTTATATTCACTTGGAACTTCCTTCACATAAGTTTCTGTCTGTTACCTCTTGTCCTATTGCTTGGCATCCCCAAGATGAAACTGACATATTCCCTTCAGATACTTACAGACATTGATGAGGTTCCCTCTCAATCCTTTCTTCTCGAGGTTGAAAATGCCCAACTCTCTCAGTCTTCCCTTCTAAGAGAGATGCTCCAGTCCTTTAATCATTTTTGTCGCCCGCCCTAGGTTGTACCCACTGCAGGAGCTCCATGTCTCTCTTGTCCTGAGGAGCCCAGAATTGGACACAGCACTCCAGTGCAGACTCACTAGGGCTGAATAGAGGGGCAGGATCACCTCCCTCAACCTGCTGGCAATGTTCTTCCTAATGCACTCCAGGATACCATCTGCCTTCTTGGGCACAAGGGCACACTGCCAGTTCATGGACAGATTGCTGTCCACCAGGACCCCCAGATCCTTCTCCATGGAGCTGCTTTCTAGCAGGTCAGTCCCCAGCCTGTACTGGGGCATGGGGTTTTTCCTTCCCAGGGGAAGAACCTTTCTCATATTTCAGCTAGTTTCAGAGTGCCCACTTCTCCAACCTGTTGAGGTACTCCTGAAGGGCTGCACTGCACTCCAGGGTATTGTCCAGTCCTCCCATCTTTGTGTTTAGTTAACTTGCTAAGGAGGCTTCTGCCCCTTCATCCAAGTCACTGATGAATAAGTTAAAGAATATAGAGCCCAGTATTGAACAGGCCTCCAACTAGATCCTTTGCCGCTGATTCTGACCCTCTGGGATCTGCCATTCAAACAGTTCTCAATCCACCTCACTGTCCACTCATCAAGTCCACTGCTCCCAAGTATGCCTAGGAGTATGTAGTGAGAGAAAGTGTTAAAAGCCTTGCTGAAGTCAAAGTGGACAATATCCACTGCTCTCCCCTCATCCATTCAGATAGCTGTTTCATCATAGAAGTCAATCAGGTTGGTCAAGTATGATTTACTTTTAGTGAATCCCTGCTGACTTCGGATCACTTTCTTGTCATCCATGTGGACAGGGATGGCCTCCAGAATGAGGTGCTCCATAACCTGTCAAGGGATTGAGGTGAGGCTGACTGGGCAGTAGTTCCCAGAGTCCTCCTTCTTACCCTTTTTGAAGGCTATGGTGACATTTGCTTTCTTCCAGTCCTAAGGCACCTCCCCTGATCACTATGACTTTTCAAAGACTATCATGAGTGGCCTCACTATGGTGTCCACCAGCTGTCTCAGGACTCATTGCCATAGCTATAAATGCTGTCACAATCTGTGTTGTTGATGGCTGACTGCAATACCATCCATGTTGTTGACTGCAACATCTTCAGTGGCTGTAGTACATATCAACCTCAGCTGCATTTTGTCTTTTCCATGTATTATGGAGCAAACATTCACTTTTCTCAATTCCATTCCACTTCTGACAGAGCTTCCCATGCCACTTGCTTTGGCTGCACTTTTAAATTTGAGCTTGAATGCTACAAACTTTTCCATCCATAAAAGATGCACACGAGGCAGAACGTAATATCTGGTTGTTTTGAAACCCAAAATACTTTAGTACTTTGTATCCTAATAAAAATAGTATTGCCAGTGCCAGTAGTAACAGCCCAAAGACCTCATGCAAATTGCATCTTGTACTAACTTTGCAGGGCCGCAGCCTGGCATTTAGGTTCATTATCAACATTTTGTGAGAAACTGTGGTGTGAACTAGGGCTCAACACCAGGCATCTCTTCTTTTCATGTCCTTGTATGATGGCTTTATTGTTATGTTCAGAAAGCAAAACAGTCTGGCTTCTCAGCAGCTCTTCATACAAGTGACCACAGCAAATGATCTGTAATTATTCACAAACCTTAGCTGCAGAAAATGATGAGGAAAAGGATTTCTTCAGTTACCTCTTGATTTGAAGCACTGAATTCATAGTAAGAAGACCAGGTAATATAAGACTTAAGTACGGACTACTAAACTACAACAGTAGGTTTCTCTTCTCAGGAGACGTAACCACTGCTGCTATTCAAAGTATCACATTAAATCTGAAAGAACATCTACTGAATATCAAAGTGTACCAGGTCAAATTAAGGCAATTCTGAACATAAGGAAAATTACTTGCAACAGAAATGGACTGTGCTTGGCATAGCTAACTTAGAATCAGCTCAGTATACAATACAACCGCAGAACATTTCTGCACCAATGCAGTTGATGTGGATAGGGCCAGTCCACAAGTGATTTACTACTGCTGGGGCATAAAATGTGGAGTAGAATGTTTAGTAAAAGATAAATCTTCAAAGAATAGCTTAAAACTGACCATTCTCTTGCTATAAACCAAAAGCAAAACAGAGTATTTCCTGAATCACTAAATAATCACAGAATCACAATAAACAATGGTTTTAACCTTGTAGAATTTCTGAAAATTAAACATATACAATATTTTGTATTATTACTGCTGCGTTTAGGGGAAGAGTATTTCTGTGTAATTTGCTTTGGCATTTTTGGATTTGGTAATTAACAACATAACTTTTCAGAATTTATTTTGAATCATTAGCAACTGTGGATGTTTGGTAGCTTTGAAAAGCTGGCCCTATAAAAAAGCCATTCATAAACTTCAGATAAGTTCAACAGCTTTGAAAAATGTCTGCCTCAGCCCACTGATTACAAACTAGGATGAAAGTTTACTATATAATATGAACTACTCAACTTTAAATAAAAAAAAATCTGTTCTGAAGGATTTTACCTGTTATAAGATTTATGAATATCATCAACTAGGTACTAGATTATGTGTGATTATGTCAACATAGTTCAATAACAGCTTGGAAATAAAAATCAAAAGAGGCAATAAATAAACAAACAAACAAATAAATAAATGTACCAAATTATTAACTGTTAAGGAAATTCTTTCAATGAATGTACAGGAAAAAGGTGAGGTGCGTGTTTGTGTAGAGGACTAAATTTAATTCTGACATCTGAAGGTCAACAAAAAGAATTTGAATAGGTTTTGGAGTTTTTATTTGAAGAAGAAAATAGAAAAGCAAATTCTTTGATTTGCCATTTTTTATGGCAAATTTATGGCAAATTTTTTAATTTGCCATAATTCTTTAATTAAGCTAAAAAAGGCTTAATTCCAATCAATTAGAGTTTCCTAGCTTAGACTTGTAAAAGTATGCAAAGACTCAATAAATGTCACCTTTTTATTTTAAATCTTCTTGATTGTTCTTAACCTGCTGATAAAGTTGCAGGTGCTACTGCAGTAAATTTTGTCTTTCACTCTCTGACAACCTTCCCATCTTTTTCCATTTCTACAGTGATAGAAGCTATGATTTGAGGAATATCAGTTGAATTTAATTTCTGTGCTCCAGAGTTTAAACTGCTTTTGATATATTCTGTGTAGGCACAATGTTTTTGTCTTTTCTGTGTTCCTTTATTGTTAATTTTATTTTTGCATTTCACTTGTTCTAGCCCATTGATCTTTCTGCACTTCTTTCATTCTTTTACAATCCCAAACTATTTCTTGGTATCTGTTCAATGATTTGCAACTTCCCTTTTAATTTTTTCTTTCTCTCATATGTGTTTTCTTAAGTTATTGCTCCTCATATCCACCTCAAAAATTAGGGTTACACAAAGACAGGTGAGAAGGTGACAAAAAAAGAAATTCTCAGATAACACACAGAGAGGACAATCTTTTAACATGAATATGGAAGTAGCAGCTGCAGCTTAGAATATGATAGTAATATGTAATAATGTGATTCTCTCAAAGAGGCATATACTTTACATTAGGATCAACAGAATTTCACTTATTTTCTTCTGGAAAATAAGCAAATGTTAATTCACATATCATACATAAAGTGAGACTGAAACAAAAATAATTAAAAATAATATTTCAATTGACAAATGTCAAAAAAGTCAAAGCTAATATACCAAAAATGTGGAAACAGTATTACAAGGCATGCTTTTAGGACTAGATATAAAATGAACTGCATGCTTATAACACTTTTTTTTCCTAATTGCTAATATTATCTTTCTAGTGAAAATACCTAAATTGGGATACTGAGTATTTATGCCAATCATATCTCAATTATGTTCTTAAGTAAAATCGAATACAAATAACTGAGCCATTGCTGAAGCTCATTGACTAAATTAGTAACCAAATCTGATCTTGAAGTGGACTAGATATTTACACTCAATACAAAGCAACCTGTTTGCAGACTTAATTGCTGTAAACTACTGCTAGATAAGAAATATGCCTCAAATGAATTTGCTTTCAGAAAGCAATTGTAAAGTGGTGAAGGAAATCAATTAATAACTGCAGTGTAATCTTCACACAGACATCTTGAATGTTTCGAGTCATAGTAAGCCCACTATCATGAAATACAGCTACAATATTATACTGGTTGGGGTTATTTTTATTTTTTATTTTGTCCTCCTGGCATTACTGCTCAATGCATTAATGCTTTATTGATCTACTTCTGTAACATTCTAATAAAGAAGATACTCTAAGAAATACTTGGGTGGGAGAAAACAAAAAGAGGCATCAGGAATATTTACTAAGCGCTAATACTATAGCATCAGGAAAATCTCTCTTTTTTTCAGAGTGGAATAGATTCCATAGTACTGTTTTTATAGTTTTTTTGTCCTAGGTATGATGTTATATAAAAGTATTCCTTAATGGAACCTCTTCATTACATCTGCAGTGCAGCATTTCCTTTCTTTTTGTTTTTTTTTTTCTTCTTTGATTACTAAATGTACAACTATTTGGCTGGAGAATAGTTATATATGCATTTTCTAGTCTGTTATTAAAAGTAAACTTTAAAAAGAAGGTATTAATACTATTGGACTTATCCATAGGACATAAAGGCAGTACACACTACAGGTATTGAAAATATTTCTCTTGTACATTCTTCATAAAAGGGATTTATATTTCATATTTGCCTCTCTACCAAGGCCATAAGAACTAATTCAACAAGAGGCAAAATGGTAACACTGTTGTTATTATTATTATTGAGCAACTGGTCAATTTGATGCATTTTTTCTTCAGTTTATGTCATTTTCAGGCAAGAAATTAGGCTAACTGTCCATGTGATTTTTCTATAGCTTATAACTAAGCTAAAAATGAATGAATTTTCATGAGAATAGCAATGTCTCTCCTCATCTTGAAAAGATTCTGCATTAAATATCAAATTTGGTTATGCAATCAGTGATGTAAAATCTAGTCCTGAACAACAACTGCTTAGCACTGCATAGCTTGATGTCTCATGCAATGTAGTATAATAATTGGCTCGTGATAAAGATTGATAATGGTGCACTTCCCTCCCATCAGATTAAAAGCATAATGATCAGACAATAAACTTTTATGTCTTTCTGATATTTAGGATTTAAAGAGAATTAAAAAAAAAATGGGATATAAGGCTGTCAGAAGCAAAAAATTATACACAAGATTCCAAAGACATTCACTAAGTATGATATAAGTAAATGTACGGTTTAAATGTCTGTTTCTGAATGCTTATTTTCTAAACAAAGAACTCTTTGCAGCTAACGAGGATTTTGAAACAACAGAGGAGGGCAATTAGGACAGAAATATTTTGACACAAATCTATAAGAAACAATTACCAAAAAAGTTGAAACGTGAAGCCAAAAGCAAACACCAAAAATGCTGACTTGAATATAATCAACAAAAGAAGTAAGAAAACTAATACCTAGCAAACTAGGCAAAATGGCAGTCAGAGTCAAATGACACAATTATTCTCACTGATATGTTTCTTGTTTGGAACACGAACAAGAACAAATTTACTACTACCAAAAAAATACTAAAAAATTATTGTAGCAGTGGTACTGTACTGCCTATTCAGATACTTTTTTCATAATCACAAAGGACTACAGAAATCACATCATTTTTTCAGGTACCAGTGTATACATGTAACTTCATTCTAAAAAATTATACTCTATCAAGAAAATTATTTCAAGACTATTAATACAGTAAATATATTCACATTTTATTAGACTATGAAAGAAAAATAAAAATCAGTATTTTTCATAAATGTGGAAGTAAATAAGAATTTGGGATTTACTTCTCTGATATGCAGAATTTATGAGCGAGTAGAAAGAATATGAAGATAGTGCCAGGACAGAATTATTGTTGGGGATCTAGCAGGTGTTTGGCCTGGGAAGCAAGGAGCAGTTAATTAGTATTCAGGGAGAATTTCTTACTTCTTCTGATACAATTGTATTATATGATAAATTTATTTTTAGAAAAGCACATAGTCATCATTTACAAGCATTTGAAATTCTTACACTCTGACCTCTAAACAAACTGCTCAATTCTTTTGCCATAACCTCTCAAATCTCTTTAGCCAGAGTACTGTCGGAGGTGGGCCCACAGAAGCTTATAGAGAATGGAGAAGGATGCATAAATGCTGCGAAGGAGCCTCAGAGGAAGAAATCTATCTAAAAGTGCTTTGACAGCTGCAGATGTGCCTGAGATCCAGCGATAAGAAGCAGCGTCACAGACCCCTGCAGAATTCCCCTGTCGGTGCCCCCAAGACCACTCCTCTCTTTCCTTCCCTTGCTGTCCCCTTCCCCTGTATGGCTGGACATATTCCCCACAGCCAATCCCTCCATGTTCCCTTATCACTGACCCTCAGGATTCGATGTTTCCCAGCAAGAAACCCACCTTTGTTCCAGACCCTTCTGTATCCCCCTGTATATAAACTGACATCTTGTTTTAATAAATGCCATTTTGTGGGTCACACCACCCGTGTGCCTCTCTCCTATACAAGGTGGCCTCAAGGGTCTATCACGGGGATCAAGCCCTCCCACAATAGAATACTACACGTTAGACCTGTTAGTAAACACCCTTTCCATCCAGTCTTCTCAGAAAAATCATATCTACCACATAGCAGCAGTGAACTTGATTATTAAGCATTCTTGAATGACTGAGAAAAAAGATCAGATTCAAAAATGTGAAAGAAGGTGTGATCCAGAGCTGGCAGAAGCCACCAAAGAATTGTCACAGTAGAGGAATATTGATAGATAGATCTTCTTCCAGATCTCAAAATCAGCTGTGAAATATAATTTGCACAAGGACAGGTGCCACTAATGACAACGATGCACATCAATAATTGCAGTTATATCGTGCAATCTTCAGAACTATGATATTTGGCCACATCTTTAGTAGAGAAGAAGGAAAAGCTCTTTGAGATGAAGTCAGACCTCCTGCTATGGTTGCCAAAATTGTGCATTGTGTATAGGAAGCTTGAGAAAGCAAAATTGCAAAAATGCAATTCAGATGATACTTGTAGGTGAAGTCATTAAATGATTTGCCATGTCAAATTTACCTTTGTGTTACTGATGTATAATGTCTGGAAATTAACAAGACTTTTGCCCGTTTTCTATAAGAAACCTTTATTTTGGGGGGCATTCTTTGGCTTTTACTGAAAACTATTTTTAAGGTTTAACTATTAAGTGTTCCATGGTAAAGGAGCTTTGATGTCTCCTCTTCAAAACTGACATATTTTGTCAGTCCAATTCTGCTTAAAATAGATATCTATTCAACAGATGATATTTAAAGCGTACGACAACAATCATCTTCTGTGGAAACTGCTTAAGCACAGGACTAATTATCATAAGTCCAAAGTGATCACACACAGAGAGAAGAATGTATTATTAATTCTACCTTTCATTTAGCATAGCTGCTGCTTGTCTAACTTCCCTGGCAGAAAAGATAAAAAATAAAATCAGTCTTGTTACCAAAATCAGTTTATACTGATCTTAAATGGTCTCCATGATTGAAATAATTTAGAAGTTGTTGAGGGTGCATAACAGAAATTACTGTCTTCTGGTTTAGAAAGGACAGACATCATATTTCTAATATAGGCCACAGAACAAAATATATTTACGTTCTGTACTGCCAAAAGGAAAAAATATCACTTTGTTTTGTAAAATTATTATGACTTATGGCCATAAAATATATAGTTCGCAAGCAAAAGGAAACAAAAAGAGATTAAAATACAGTTGTTGTTGTTGTTGTCAAAAGCCTTTAAACTGTCCAGGGTGTGTTCTTTTGCAATACTGGTGTAGCTATTTGCTCTGTCCTCAAGGTACTAAAAAGTTACTATAAATTCAGTGACAAAGAAATTGCTTTTCATGTATCTTCTCATCAGAAACATAGCAAATTCTTTAAGTGATATGGAATTGGTAAATTTTAATCAAGCCAGAAAATAAGTCTTGTAATGTTAGTCATATTGTCCAACATGGAAAAAAAGGTTTGTAATTAAGTATCACATGAAGAAAATTCTATTAACAAATAACACAAGATCTGTACATTTGATCAGTTTTACAAGCAATCAAGAACAATATTTCTTTAATCTATGTCAACAATTAAATTTTGCAAACATAAGGCAGCTCAAAGTACTTTGGTACAGCTTTAAAGATTAAATATGCTTAGATTCTGATGATCATTATGTCTACTTAGAATGAAAGAGATCACTTTTGCTGTGTTAGGACTTGTCCTCTTTAAGGGGGTCTAACCTCTAGATGCTTTAGTCTAAGAATTATTCCTCAAGTGACAGATAGGGCTAAGAGCAAAGTCAGTTATATTTTAAGTCTGTAACCTCTTATTTATGGTTTTCTATCACTCTCTCTCCAGTTTTACAACCTCAAACTTTTCCCTTCATGCAAGTGTAATATTTATAACAGACTTGTGTTAATCTCACAGACCTAGGGCTTCTTTGCAATGGACCATCCAAGTCACCCTGGAAATTACAGATCTCCAGGATTTCAGATATTAGAGGCTATAAAACCCAATTTGAGAACTAGCATCACTAAATGCTAGGGAAAAAAAAAGAAAAAAGCCTGTCATTACCTTCTCTGTCCTTTTATACTAAAAGGCAGGCTGCAGCTAGACATCCCATGGCTCTGGAATGAAGCCACTAATATTTTTGTTAATGCAGTTTTTGGACAGACTATACGTACATATACGATGCCCTCTGCCTCATTCCAAGAGACACTGTTTGCCTTCCAGAATCCTCCTAATAAAATAGGCTTTGCCACGCTGTTCCAGACTACAGTGTATAGGAATAAGTGACAACCATTATTAGGATATTTTGATAAGAAAACATGTTAAAGACAAGAAGAGGAAGACCATGACATTCCTGTTCAATAAAAGTTGAAAATTAAAACAAAAAAATATGAGGAAGAAACCGCGTAAGAGGAACTATGATAGGGAAAGTGAAGTGCTCCAATCTGATCTCATGACCTGATGCAAAAATCATACAATAATATATGGTACCAGAACTACAAAAGAATTAGAAAGAAAAATAAATCGATTTTATAATCAAAGTACTTGTCTAATATTCTATCCATATCAGGTAGTCACTGATTCTTACTATCTGAAAATTTAAAAAAAGTCTATGCTTAATCCAGTAACACAGACTTAAAGAGAAAAAGAAATACAGAAAAATCGATATAAGCATATTAATCTTAATTTCAGTCTCCTGATGAAGGTAGATCTCAAATGCATCTCAACACAGGTGGAGAGATAGAATGCTGATGAATAATACATATATTTCCCAGCTTCCAGTAAATCATTTATCTCTGAAATTACAAGTCAGAAAAACTACTGAAAGATTTTCTAACATGTGACACTTGATATGTTTTTTCAGGATTAAAAGAAGCACATTGACCTTTTTCTGCATTAAACAATTGCTAATGATATCAGTTTATTTTGCAATTTAATAATAATATTGAAACAAATAATAATTGGATGTTCTGTGATGTAGAATTATTGCTGTTCACTCATTTTTACAACATTTGAAATTAGATTCCAGTGATGTGCTGGAATAAAAATATGACAAAATTTAAATGATAAAATTCAATTTAAATTTTTTTCTTGTGATTTTTTATAGAGAAAATAATCTTTCCTTATGCATCAAGGAAAAAGTAACCCTGCTTGCTTTCATTAATGGATAGGAAAAGAAATCAAAATTAATCTGCCTGGCTAATATTAATCTTTGGTAAGATGTAAAATTTATCCCCTTTGAGAAAAAAAAAATCCTTAAAATCACTTCCATTGAAACTGGTTTAATTCCATTGAGCTACTCTATGTACCCCAAGCATAGCTGACAGTCAGATGTTTGTACGTGCTTTGAGGTGATATAAGTGATTTCTTGTTAGTAAATAGAGTCATTAATTCAATCTATATTACCTATTTAAAATCACAATTTTATAACAACTCATTTCCCTACAGAAAAAAAAAAACCCAAACACCTCAGCATTGCTAAACAAGCCCAATCTTTAACACTGGCACAGATATAGTAAGATAAAAAAATAAACAAAAAAAATGCAAAATCTTAATATTACTATGTCATACATGGATTCTAATGTACAATTGCACACATTACTAGGACACATGCAATTGTGAGCCTGAGTCATACCACACCAATGAATTCTGGGGAAAAGGTGATTCTTTACTACATTGGAGGATTTTTAAAACCCATTTTTATATTGACTTTTTTTTTTCCAAGAAGTCTGAAGAATTTTTTGAAGCTATAGTCATCTCAAGAATGTAATATAAGAAGTTCCAAAACTATGGATTCAGCAGCTGTCCTGAAATAGATACAGCTATTTTTGTCCTTGAAAGCATCCCTTCTCTTTGCTAAACACTCGTAGTGACTTTTTTTTATAGACTTCAAAAGATTTTACCTGTAATAAATTTAGGAGCACAATCAGCATTCTTTTTTTGTCTCTGCATTTACTTTGCATTTCACTTTATACTGAAGAATAACTTTGAATGACTGAAACTAATTTGCTTTCTGTCCTAAATTGCTGTTTCATACTTTTGAGCAACTGCTAAATTGCACACAGGAGATTTTTTTAGTATTTCAATGATACGTATTAAAACATATTCCAACAGTGTCATATGAGCACACTGGGACACTGTCATTTCTGGGCAAGTAACTAATCATTTAGCTATGTACATAAGATTTGGTTAGGTAGGAGGAAGAGTAATCAACTTGAAATTTTAGAATAGGCTTTTTTTTGTGTCAAGCTTATACTATAAGTTTGCAAAGAAATTATATGAGAACTGATAATTGCAACAGAAATTGCAAACAAAAACTTGAAAATTCTGGTTTTATATTAAATATTAAGAAAATACACAATCATAATGAGTTTAGTCAAAGAGTTTCAACCAGTAAAAAGCCAGTATCAGTGCAGAATATATCTATTATTTTATGATCTTGTTCCACAGTTGTAGTAGCAACAATGTTCCAGCTAATACTACAATTTAGTATGACACGTAAATATATGCAGTGGATATTACTGAAATTATTTAGGAACAGGTTTTCTAAATAATCCAATTTTAAAAAATCAAAGTAAATACATATATCATCTGAAAAATAACTGTTCCAGAGATCTGAATAGGTATAATCTCAAACTCTATATGGACAGAATTATTCTACATATGACAATGTTGGCTGCTAAAGCTCTATTATATAATAACAGCTACAGCTCTCAGAATTACAGAGTTTAGGAAGTAAAAATTGTATTTTCCTTGTAGTGGGCTGACTCTGGCCAGATACCAAGGCACCCACTAAAGCTGCTCTATCACCCTCCCTTTGCAACTGGACAGAGGAGACAGAGAGGGAAAAAAACCAGCTAAGGATTCATGAGTAGAGATAAGACTAGGAGAGGTCACTTACTGGTTACCTTCACGGGCAAAACAGATTCAAAGTGGGGATATGATTTTATAATTAAAATCATGAAAACCCCCTGTTCAGGGTAGGCTTCTCTGTGTACATAAGTGTCATGCTCACGCGGACCACTAGCTTATAATGGAAATCAGTAAGAACCACACATATATCTAGCATGGTAATTTTGCCCATAAATTTGATTGATCCATCTCTACTGACTACTGTGAAATCCTGGATCTGGATCTCACTGCATTACTGATATGTGCACGTGGGGAAGGGCTGGGCCTGGACCTGCAGGTCCATGGCAGAGCCGAAGGCCCTGCATCCCGCTGTCAGTCAAGGCAAAGCTGCCTGGTAGCCTGCCCACATCACACTCTTGCAGCCTGTGGCTGGACACAGCAACCCTCACTATGTCCTGGAAGGCACTGATCGGATATCCTGCCTGGGAGGGAAAACTGAACTCAGTAAATACGAGACTCCATATGATCTCTCTCTCTCGCTCTTCTTCCTCTCCAGCAGGCACCATGTGAATCACTGAATATTGTCAGTAACTATTTGCCTCTCCTTTCTCTCTCTCCTTCTCTCTTCTCTTTTTCTTTACTCCTTTTTATCTGTTTTTATGGTTTTTTTTTTTCTTCTTCTTTTACTCTTCTCCTTCTTTTGTGGGTAACTTAAAACCAATGAATTGGGTTTTGCTAAAGCTGGTATATTGATTGTTTGTAGCAGGTGTTTCCTGTGGAATGGGTCTTTGTGCTGATTTTTTTAGTGAAATGTTTTTTTTTGGTCGCGTATTACTCCTGTAAAAACCTTTTGCCAAAATGTCTTATTTTTATGACTAAATTAAAAAAAAAAATATTCTCTTAGAGAAGAGTGTGTGACTCCTTCTCCGGATGCTAGTTAGAGGTTATAAAGAATCAAAAGGCTTTTAAAAAGTCTTAAATAAAAATGTAACCACTCAGGGCACTTAATCCATAGCGTAACAACTACATCATAGATGAAGTACTTCAACTCCACTACAAAATCCCATATGCTTAGGGAATAAAATATTATGTTTCCTTTTCACATCTGCAACTGGCAAATAATTTCAGGGTATCTCCTTAGAGTCCAAATGAATGTTAAGTGCAAATCTAAGGTTGTAGGTAAGACAACTCTAATAGAGAGAATTCTGGATGTCCAGCAACAATCAATTTGTGGATATTATAATTATATGAAACATTTTCCCCTGGTTGAACAAATACACAATAATTTTCATCAGTAGGAAAGATTATAGACAGGAAAAGAATATAGTGCCCATATAATGTGTCTCCAAGTCATCACACTGACAAAGCAATTTAAAAAATCAAAGTAACACTCTATGCTTTCAATATAGTTCTTATAAAACATGAATAAAATTAAAATTTTGCATAATAATACTCTGGTTTCAGTTTGAAAAACATTGTACTGTGAATCTGCAAAGACTTTGATGAATACCCTATTAAGATAACAGCCCAATCAGCTGCAGTATTGTTTATAATCTTAATGGTTTTTAGACAGCAATGAAGGAGCAATAATTTTGTTCCATTTCAAATAACGCAGCATTGAAGGGCATTCAAGGAAATAATTCTCTTATTCATTTTTGCATCTCGTGGAGTATGATGATTACATTGGATTTGTTTGATCCATAAAATAATGTTAAAAATGCAGTCTTAAGTGTTAACTTTTTTCATGATGTTTATAGTTTCTCAATTATTTGAGAGTTTAAACTTACATTTATCCAGAATAACCAAATTACATTTCCCAGGTAGTATTTTGAGAGTTACTTAACTTTTACCACAGTCTTTGTTTCCATTAACTTAATGTAATCAGGACTGAACTTCTTTCACTGAGAACCTGTCTGAATAATGATTCAGTTATAAGAACCACAGAATTTTGAATGTAACACTCACTCCACAGAAAAAATCCAGCTATCAAAATATGCAAACTTCTGTTGGAGTGAATTTCCTTGGTGAAATAGCAGTATTAAAGACAAAACAAAAAGTTTTCCAGGACTTGGCTCTGAATATTCTAAAGGACTAAGAGTTCACATTTGATGTTATTTCTACACAAGAGCATTTTTCAAAGGTGTTACCCTTACAATTATTGTGTTGATAGGCATTTACATATCTGTACAAAGAAATACTTCCAAGATAACATATGCAACTGCATTAACCTGTTATGTTAGGAGACATTTTTTCCTGCAGTTTCTCTTTGTGCTCTGAAATATTATTGATGTCAAAGGACTTATGTCATTACGTAAATACATCAAGGCGTAATATTTATTCTAACTCTGAAGTTATAAGCAACACTCATAACCATTAACACATAGGGTACATCAGTAAATTTTTGTAGTCACTGGAATCCTGAACCAACCAGAGCCACTCTCCTAGTTATTCCTGGGGATAGTTCAGGGTAACTGAAAATGCATTCAAAAGCTCCCAATAAAAGTCTGCACACTTCTAATAGTATTATGTAAACTCTTTCTCCCCATTGTTCTCATTGCCAAAGCAGTATTTAAACTTTACTAGTTTAAAACATCAGGGTTATCCACTAAAACTTCTGCTCTGGATATAGAATATGATGCAATATAATATATATGTGATTATTTCTAAATGTCATTTAGAGCACATTTAATTGAAAAAATATAAATACAGTTAAAAGGAGTAGGTTGTTAAGCAGATCACTAGTTCCACTGAAGTCTGATTTAAACATTTGGCTGAATCTTCCTTTAGAAATGTGAGAAAAGATGAGGAAGTGAGAGACTGTTCTCTGTAATATAATAAAGAATATCTGGCAACTTTGGGAAATCTTCAGTTCTTCCATTTGTGTGAAGAAGTTTGGCTCTTCTGTCACCTACAAGATGCTATAAGATGATGTTAACTACTGGTCTAGTGACATTTTTGAATAGGCATATAATACATTTTTTCCTGTGGAATAGGGTACAGTAGGCAGGAAGCAGTGGATTTAGGTCAGACCTCTTCACCTCACTGACACTATTTCTAGAGTAGGAGTATTCTCTACTGCCATTTAAAAGGAAAAGAAAATATGGTTTCAAACTGTTTTGGTTTTTTTTTCATTTTTTTTTCTTTTTATTAAAGTACCAGCACTGCTGCAGGTTCTGTAGAGTCCAATACTTTTATGAGTTAAACTCTATTTTTCCAGAATGATTTGGGATAAGTAATTCTTTTGTTTAAAACCAGTTCCTATATTTTTATTTTTCTGTTAACTATTAATTTATAATTCTGGAGTCAGTTCTTATTTAAATTTTTTTAGAATTTAATTTGATAGCAGCTTAATTATGTGGTGCTTTTATTTCTTTGGTTTTTCTTCTTAGAAAGTTCTGTTTTTACCATTTAACATATTATCTTGGTCATATTTTCTGCCCTTTCACACTGAAGCAGAATGCCAAGTAAAGAATATTACTTACTGCCAAAGGTTTTCAGAGGGTGTAATTAAAAGTTTGTCTCCTCTTTTTATTTAGCTTTTCCTGGCATTTGACTAATTTGGCAGCATATGGTAGGTTTGTTTATTACCTTGTGCATAGTAATTAGAGCAGTACTTTAACAGAGGCTCACAAGAAACGTGTTCTATTTGTATTTGAGGGGAAGAATTTTTTTTAAAATCTACACAAAATAAAAAGCATTTTCAGATGTAATTCTGAAATCTGGAGATGTCTGGATGGATTTACATAACTGACTGGATAATGCAGAATTATTAAGAGGTATTTTAATTTGAGTGCCAAAAAAAGTAGCATACAGAAATAATTCACACATACTATGTTAATATGTAGTTCAGAGACTGACAAAATACCATAATACCTTTGGCACAAAGACTTCTATGTGTCAGACAGTCTATGTTTTTGCATAGCTGTTTAGTAATACGAAGTCCTCAACATTTGCCTTTGGAAACAGATTTATGTCCATGACAAGTAATTGAAAGTTTAGCATTGTTAGTATGTTTGTCGGTAACATGCTGAAACTTAGCAACCATTTCTTCTGGAAATTTAAATCTCATTTTTTGTGAATAATAAAATAAATTCTCACAGTTGGTTAGTTCTGTATGTATGAATGCATGCCATTACATATAGCAATATAATTAGCAGTCCAGCTTAAATCTCTATTTTATTAATACAACCCTAGCTACTTATCACAGAATTTGACAATTCCAGCACCTATTAAAAATAATGTTAATTATTTTGTTTTTCATCTTTCTTCAACCCTTAAATGAAAGATAGATTTCTATGCTGTAAAGTTTATAGAAAACTTATGTTCTCAGTAAAAACAGACTATGTTTTGTATTGCTGTTACATCTCCTCTGTGACTTAGTATACAGTGAAAAACCAGTAAATTTTATCTTCTATTGAGGAGGAGAAAAAGATGTTTCGGATCTGTTTCACATACTGACCTTAACCTTGCAAAAAAATCTCAGAAACTAATAATTTTTTAAAAAAATATAATGTATAGTATTTATGATGAGACCCAGTGCCAGTGAGATTGGAACCTTGAATGAAGTTATCCTGGCATAAGCAAAATGAATTATACTAGGATGTAAAAAAATAAATTACTTTCAACACAGGAAGGATGGATTTCTTCATTAACTGTATGAACAACAGGAGAAAATTATATACTACCTTAAAAGACAGAACAGACTTATTTGATAGTATCTGAACACCCTTCATAGATTATACATGAAACCACTAATGACACTTTCAATGCACTGAAATAACAGGTTGCATGTAAGGAGAGCTCAATCAGGATTTTACTGTTGTCATCCCTCTTGCCAGCCCAACGACTTGCCAGGATAATAAATACAACCTAATAAAATTATATTTGCTTGCTTCGATTTCTAAGACAAGTATGTCAGTTATCTTTTAGACTTTTACTACATGACAATAATTAATCTTTTATTACAGTGATGAACGATAGCTCAAATTACTTCATGTGAAACTAAAACACATTTTCGTATATAAAAGTTGAAATTATCAAAGTAGAAAAGAATTTAGAATCTTTGTGGTTTTGTATGAATCCATTCTAGAATGGAATGTAGTCTCCAATGCTCAAGCCTCACCACTGTCTCAAAATTTCAGACCATTCATAAGAACTAAGAATGGTGTCTACACTAGGCTGCTTATTCTGTTATTTTTCCAGAGCTACCACAGAGTCTCCAGCTGCCCTGGGATCAGATCCTTAATACCTTATATTTTATTTAACAGTGAAAATAAGAATATTTGTAGGTCCTTACCCTGTGAAACGATCTACAGAAGATTGGGTGTGTACCTCCACTGAGTCCCAAAAATATTTATTTATAACTGTAGCAGTAGAACCTCAAACTGCAAGTATTCTTTATGCTTCTATACTGTGGAAGACGTCTCTAAATATTCCCACTTCAAGCATTAAATAATAACAGCTATAATAAATATTGATGCATTGTTGTGTAGCAACAACTATACTCTTTCATAGCATAAATCCTCCCAGCAGAGGAGAGATTCCAAGTAGCCAACCCACACTCTTGACTGAAGAGGTGTGTCAGCTCTTCTTGTTTTTAAATATTGGCTCATATGTGCAAAACAAACTTGTACAACCCAGGAAAGTTTCACATGTAAGGGAAAAAATTAAGATCTGTTGTTTAAAAAATTATCAAGTCTGTTTACTTACAAATGTATGTTCGATGTTCAGGTTTTGATGCAAAGAACTTGCTGTAAAAACACTGAAATAGTTCAGGGACCAGATTTAGATTGCACAATTGCTACAGATCAAAGGTTTTCTAATATTACTTTTAAAATATTATTTCTAGATAATTCTGTTTTACACGGTTCCTGTGCTAAGTCCTGTGAACTTTTAAGCCATTGGGATATGGATCATGTATGTTTATCTAGTACTATTACCACTGTGAAAACTTATCTATTTGCTTGCAATGTCACAACTGAGGCTTGGTGTTTACAGAAATCAAATAATGGAACAGTACAGCAACACTCACAAATTCTTCCAGTGACAGATATTCTCACCTTTTTCCGAAAAAATCCCTTCATAACTTATGGAAAGCTCCATAGCTGTGAACCTGGAGAAGGAGAAGTGAAACAAAGCACAGAGACTGAGTGCTAAATATTGAAGGAGCTCAAAAAATGACAGAGGATTCTGAAAGCAAATTATAATATACTCGGGCTATAAATTCACTCCCTTCCCCCAGTGGTAAAAAAAAAATACTGCTAACTAGGTGCAAATATTTAACCACAGAATCACAGAATAATTGAGATTGGCAGTGACCTCTGGAAGTCATTACTGTCCAACACCTCTGTTCAGTGAAGGATACCTAAGGAAGGTTGTCCAGCACCATGGCAATGCTGCTTTTGAACATTTCCAAGTATGGAGATTTCATCACTTTTCTGGACATCCCACTCTAGTTCTCCATACAGATTGGCTAATTTATTGACTTGTGAGAGATGTGTTAATTAGAGAGAAAATCTTGTTATGACCTGTAAAACCATGTCAGTTCAGGTCCTAAGATGAATTCAAAAACAAAGGCTAGTGCAAGCTTAAGTTTCTACCTGTAATTTAAATCACAGGCAAAACCATCCGTCGAGGGAAGGAAGGAAGGAAGGAAGGCAGGCTGATCATCACTAAATTAGGCAGTTTGCATATTTAATTAGGCAGTTTAGGTTATCAATGCTTGGCACTTCTGACTATAGGATTCTGGACTTCTAGTTAAAATTACATATAAAATCTAGTGACATTTTTCACATTTAAGAGGCATTCATTTCAGCTACGAAACTAACTTTACTTTCTTCTTTCTACTGACTTGGTCCACTGATTTTTCTTTTCTGTTTTGATAGTTTACTGCTCAACCCTTAAAGAAGTACAGCTTTCAGTGATTCTATCTATGTGGACCAAAAGAAAAATCAACGCAAGGTTAAAGTATATTTTTACAATAAGACATAAAAGGATGAAATTATCAGTACAAAAGGTATAAACTTGGTTCAAAACACCAAAAGTCATCTCATCTGCCAATTAAACGGTTTATTTAGCAAAACACTCTAGAGATTTGTGTCAGGTAATATAGTAACTACCGAAAAGAAAATGTACGGTTCACCAGTTTCCTTGTCAGATGGCTTTTTACCCGGTGTGACTGATGATCAGGGTATTTCTTTCTTATAGACTTTCTTAACACAATTCAAAGACATAAAAAAAATCTTAGCTTCTGCTTGCTTACTTATGTTTATTAGTTCACATAATTAGCAAGATGTATACATGCATATGCATATGAAATAATGCCCTTTAGCTGTCTAAGCCTGGCCATTTACTAATTTGGCTAAATATATGAATAAATGAAAATTGTAACGTTTTAATCACTAAAGCAATTAGTAAGTATCACTCTGGTTCTCATCCACATGCTTAAAACCCAACCTTTTTATGTGTTCTCATTTTAAAAGTATGAAATTGTTCTGAACATTTTCAATATCATTAGACACTCAATGGCTACAAGACAAAAAGATGTATCAGCAAGATAAGGATTTTAGCCTTCATCTTAAAAAAATATTGATTTTTTTATTTGAATTATTAGAAAAATTAATTATACTGTGAAACTTACATACAAACTAAGCATCATAAGCCAGGCTGGATGGGGCCCTGAGCAACCTGATCTAGTTGAAGGTGTCTGTGCCTATGGCAGGGAGGCTGGAACTAGATGATCTTTAAGGTTCGCTCCAATCCAAACCATTCTACAAGTCTATTTAACTGCCCAATTAAGACAAGAACATCTAGGAAAGACCACTCTATAGATGAATCATATCTATTTAGCCTTCTCAAAAAAATAATTTGTTAGCAAAAATTATGGATGAGTACATGTTACAGAATGCACACATGACCCTCAAAGGATATGGGTTGTTCAAACCCTCAAATACAGAATTTTACTCCCATAATTATGCTTTCACAACTATAGACCCCTGTTCTTTTCTTCTGATTCAACCAAGGAAAAGCCACCAGATAAGGACATGGATTGAGAGATTCAGAATAATATTCCATTTGGCACAGAAATATACCCTAAGGAGCATGCATTGTATGCATACACAGTATGAGTAAGAGTATTTCCATTCTGGAGCTTTGGGACTTGGTTCCTAATCTTATGGCCAAAAAGTGGTTGTCAAACTACAACTTTCACATCAGATACTAAGTCTTTGTTCTCCCCTGCTTTTTCATAGTATTGCAACTTGCTACTTTAGTCTTTGATCCTCGTTAGGAACTTCCTCTTGCACACTTTCCAACTGGCTTCAATTCAAGTGCACAAGCATCAAATACATTTGTCAGTGCAGTGGTGTACATGTACTCACACCAACAACATGGTTCTCCCTAGTTCAGGTGGTGAAGAATTCTGTGAAAACCAAATTGACTCACAGATGTATGTAAACATTTTTTTTTTAATTTTTTATTTTAGTGTCCAGAATATTGTAATTTTCTAAGGTTTTGAAACTATACACATCGCAGTCAAATATTATATGATTACTTCCAGGAGCTCACATTGGTCTAATATCACAGTAATTATAACAAATACAGGTACTGATGAAAAGCTTATATGCAGTATAATTAATCATAAATACAAAGACTTATTTATTACAGTGATATGATAACCACTACTGTATACATTACTTTGTAAAAACTACATGTATTCCTTAACTTCTCTTTTACTTTCCGCTCAAAAATAACAATTCTTTTCACAGAAAAAATAGTATTGATTAGGCTTATATTATTACTATTTTCTGTACTTGACAAATTAATCCTACTAACTTGCAATATTGACTGGAAGGTTAGGTTCCAAAAGAGAAACACATTTAGAATTTAAATCCTTATTGGTTACAGAATTTATTAATCAGTGGTAATTTACATTAATGTAAAAACATTGATCCTTTCTGAGGGCCCTCTCTTGTGAGTAATTTCATCCTCCAGCAGACATTATAAGATGCATTAAGAACTGGCATTTCAACAAATGAGAATGGCCTGACTGTAAGAAAAATACCCAATGAATGACCAAATATAAAATTATTTTAATTTTTTTTAATATATTGCAGTACCTAATTTAATTTCAATATTCAAGGATTCCCTCATAAATTTCACTGAAGAAAAAAAAAGAGATTGGATTTCTCATGTGATTTTTTTCATATATGTAATTCTAGAAAATCTTTCTTCTACTGTCATGTGATACAGGGAATTTGTGTGAGGATTTATTGTAAAAGAGAAATTATATGGAAAGAATGTATATTTTCACTCCATTAAAATAAAGCTAGAGTAATAAACAACTATTTCTCCAAAGGAGTAGCTACAAGGAAGAACTATATTCACATATGAACTGAACTGTTCTTGAAATGACAGACTGAGGCATTTTTATACTAACAGATAGTTAGGGCGAAATTATCTCAATGTTCTTCCCACTTTCATGCAATTCTTACCTTCTAAAAATTATATGTTAAGAGAAGCTGACAGAAACTAGATGTAAACCTCTCTTATTAACTGGGAGTAGTATTGGCCAAAGTGCTATCTATAAATTTAAATCTTCACCTACACAGAGACAAAAAGATAAGATCTTGAAGGTAGAAGATCTAAAAGAAGAAATAAAGCCTCTGATTAATGAGAGAAATTTGGGACAACTTAAAAACTTTAATGAATACAGACATAGTAACAAGCCAAGAAAGAAATTATGAGTGGTTAAATCAAGACAAAGTATTTTGGTCTGTTTACTTGTCTGTCATACAGCCAGTACATCCAATATGTCCTATATAATCCTATACAGCACAGTGGACATATTTGTCCTTTCTTTATCTCAGTTTTTATTTCTGTAGAACATGTTGCCCACTACAACATGAGTGTGATATTCTATGTGTGAGAAATGGCAAGAAAGTAAAAAAAAATGGCGAAAAATTCTCTACAAGTAAATCAAGTGGACTTGTGTCAAAAAAGCAGAAAAAGAAGTTATAGTTACATATGTTCTCCAAATTATGCCTTCAAGCTAGAAGATCCTCAGTTGCAATTCCTGGACAATGTTCCAGAATTCTGTTTTTCTGTGCATTCCATCTTGTGAGTCTTAATTTAAAAGTGCAATAAGCATCTAAGAAAACATTAAAATAGTAACCCCAATCCCTAACTCGAATACCACTATGTTTTAGGTGCAGATTTTTTAATATTTTTTGAAGCACATCATAAATTACAAACTCATTCTGCATACTCTTTGTGAGACACTGCTATTCAGATAATATAATCACCAACTAACACTTGACCAAATAAATTAGAAAACAAGAAAACTGAGAAAAGTTGTCACTAACATAAAATACATTATCTACATTAAGCCTTGCCTAGTAGGAAAGGAAACTAGACTTTGGCAGTTGGAAGACTGTAGGATGAAAGGTGAAATGAGTGTCTGACTGTGGTCAATGTCACAAAGACCCAGATTACACAGAAGAAATTCCTCCTGCAGTGCACCTAAGATTTTAATAGTGACTGGAGGAATAAGTAGTGAGAAGAAAAAACACCAAAAAGAATGTCCTGACCCAACATCATCAGGAAACAGCATAAAATCAAGGAATATCACAAGGACCACTAGAAGAAAAATATGAGAAGGACCCTTTCATGGACATATATAAAGTCTGCTTAAATCTTACCTAACCACAGTTCTGCCTTTTTGTTAAATTCATTGAGTTAATTTGTATTACATTCTCTTTTTTCTGTGACATGTATTTCTTTGTACAGCTACAGTAATCCAAAGAAGCCTTTCGCTCTCAGTGTAGGAATTCCCTTGCTTCCTCCTTTAAGAACAACCAATGAGTCATTTGAAAGCACTCCCTCTGTCACTAGTGAAGACCAGCTCACTGGTGCCTGATGGTTATCCCTGGTGATTCATTTTGGCACCTCACTTGGCAAAAAACCTGAGTGGAATCTGACATACTGCATCAAACAAACTACTGCCAAGTGAAATAACACCACATGCTAAGAGAAGTTTGCCCAACTTCTCAGAACTCTGAACCAAATGTAGGCTATGAATGTGGCTCACAAAAGAAAATTTAAAAATGGCAGAAACAAAAAGACTTTTTCAGCACCAAAAGACCATTCTACAAACTGGAACAGAAAGAAGATGACAATTCAGTATTTTTAACAAACTTCTGAAACTTGAACACTTAAAGTTGTAAGAGGCTGTATCTCGATGTTGCTTAGTTTGTAATTTTTGTAAGGAGCATCTCCTGAAACAGTTTTGTACAAGAACTTTAGAAAGCTTAATTAATTTCAGCTGGTAATAACAACTTCCTAAATATCTTTACTTACATGATTTTACTAAATCAAGTGAAGGAACTAAAAAGAAGTTACTGTGACTGTATGGAAAAAAATGAGAAAACCAACAGTTCTTCCTTCGTTTACACCAAGAAGAAAAGTTTACTTCTTGAGAAGATATATTAAAAATATTAATGGAATATGATTGCAAATCAGGCTGGTGGAAGACTAAGAATGATCACTGAAAGATTTTAAGGAGAATTCAGTATAAGACTTTTACAAACATACACATGGTAGGCATACACACAAAAAAAGAACTATTAGGAAGCATCCAGAAGCCCAGCAGCAAAGGAGACAGATGCATTTCTTCTCAGAATGGGAGGGTGTCACACATGTAGAGAGACAGTAAGTAAAACTCACCACAGACTAGCAAATTTATCCCTGAATAAATAAGGGAAGTGACTAAATTTGGGCGATTATAAAACACAAGGTCTCTGCTTACTGGATTTATGATCAAAATAGGAAATACTGACTATATTGTCAATACAATCATTGAAAAAAAATGGGCAACGGAATATATCTAATAATTGAATGTTTTCAGATATAACACTCTGGAAAGTCTCAAAAGCTAGTAATTAGTTAGAAAAAATAAGGGACCAAAAATTTCTTAGCTTAAATTTTTCAAAAAAAGTAGCATCCATGTGTCTGTTTCTGTTAGACTCCTCTATGCATTATAAGTAATTTCATATAGTTCTATAATAGCATGACATAACATGATCATTCTTTGTATTGACCTTCTGAATAGTTTCAACACCTTTCATAAATCTATTTTACTGGTGTTCAGGGTCTACTGTGGTTTTGGGTCCTATATCATATTCATAAACTGCATAACTGCTATGGCCTCCATCGGGAATACACTGGGGAGGTCTGTTAATGATATGATTCTCCTACTTTCTCCTCAAGTTATTAGCATATTTTTGTGATCCTTCCTTTTTGTTTTAAGTATTCAGAGCCGTTTTTTCCTCTACTGTTACATTTGCTAAGGCATTCCTAGATGTTACCGTCAGCTGTACAAGGCATGTCATTCCTTTATTTTTCTCCACTGACTGTAATCATGTCTTTCTTTTTATTCTTTCTATTCCTTTATATACTTTCAATGCTATGTACCTCAACAAGAAAGATACCTTCCAATGGGAGGAAACTTCAGTGGCTCCTGGGCCTGTCATGGGGCACCCATGAAAAGAGCTTAGTTCCATCCTCTTTGCACTCTCTAATCAGATATCTCCATACATCAGTGAGACACTCCTTGAACCATCTCTTCGATAGGCTAAATACTCCCAGCAAAAGAAATGTAAGAGATAAATCAGCAGTATGGCCAGAGAGAGGAATATGAAATTATTGCCACCTAATAATACAACAGCACTGCATGAAGTTCAGAAATATTAAAAGCAAGCAATGATTTTCAGAGTTTCCCCAAATCACCTCAGTATGTTACAGATCTGAGATGCATAAAGAGCTTTAAAAGACTAGACAAATGTAGAGAAATTCATGGTTTTAAAGTCTAAAACCTATCTTGAAGAGTAACTGCACCAGCCAGAGATTACACAGGGGTTTAAAATATCTTCATAAAAAATTATCTGGATATAAATAAGGGAAGTTTGATGTTGCTCATGAGCACTTGAGTATAAAAAGTTTTAATCTTTGTTAAGTTTATATGAATAGATTGATGTAGCATAGCATACACTCAGCAGATGTGTAAGTAACATCAAGGTAGCAAGTGAAAAAGTAATGAGAGAACTGAATATTGAGTTCATTGTTAGTGCATATACTTAACAGTAAGTGCTATAAATCAAATGTAGGATGAGTATTCTGATTAACTGGAAGTGAATTCCAGGAGCACACTATGAGGGTGGAGGAGCCAAACACATAGGAATATTGTTTTTTCAGAGTAATTGTTCATGTGACTGTGATCCTGTATGTCTTGATTGTGGTAATGTGCTTTTTCAGTTACATCAGCCCTTTTACTGGACAAGCTCTTGGAAGCAAAAAACTTGACATCCTGGCTGGAAGTTACAAACTGATATGCATGCTGCAGATAAAAGTTCCAGCTCTGGAAATCACTCACTGATGTTGGCTGGAACTGTAAGGGGACACCACAAAGAAAATAATGTCATTCTAAATAAAGTATTAATTAAGTGACTGCATTTTTGAGCACTGTCTGAGATAAAACAAAGGACTAAGACAGAAGATATATGCCTGAGACCCCTCTCAAAATGCTTCTTGAATTCTGTCAGGCTTGGTGCTGTGAGCACTTCACTGGGAGCCTGTTCTAGCATCCCATCACCCCCTGGGAGAACCTTTTTCTAATATTTGACCTAAACCTCCCCTGACAAAACTTTAGGCCATTCCCTCGGGTCACACATCACTCATCACCGGAGAGATCAGCATCTGTCCCCCCTCTTTCCCCCATGAGGAAGCTGTAACTGCAAAGAAGTTTCCCCTCAATCTCCTCTTCTCCAAGCTGAACAGACCAAGTGACCTCATCTGCTCCTCATAATGGCTTCCCCTCAAAGCCCTTCATCACCATCTTCATTACCCTCCTTTGGACACTCTCTACTGGCTTAATATCTTTCTTATACCGCGTTTGTATTGTGATGCCCACAACTACACACAATATTCAAGGTCAGTCCACACCAGTGCAGAGCAGAGCGGGACAATCCCCTCCCTCAATCAGCCAGCGATGCTTTGCCTGATGCCCCTCAGGACATGGTTGGCCCTCCTGGCTGCCAGGGCATTGCTGACTCATATTCAACTTGCTATAGACCAGGACCTCCAGGTCCCTTTCCATGGCACTACTTTCCAGCATCTCATTTCCCAGTCTGTACGAACATCCAGGGTTGCCCCATCCCAGGTGCAGAATCCAGAACTTTCCATTGTTGAACTTTATGGTTGGTGATTGCTCAGACCTCTAATTTGTTGAGGTCTCTCTGTTCTTACTTAATTCTTATACAAATGCTCAATTTTTTTCCCAACACTAATCACAGAAGTTAATAAATACTCTCATAGGCAGAAAACCATTTTACAGAGCAGCCATACAATTTTTTTTTTTAATGACTTTGTCTAGAATACTATGCTTATTGCATATTATTCATGTATGGCAAGGCTAAATAGTTTGATAAGTATAAAGTGTAAATCTCCAGGAAGCTTTCAGTACATCAAAATTTTAACACTGCAATCTAAAAGTAAACTTGAAATTACCAACTATTGATTAACATGAAGGGCCTATCAATTACTGGAATGTAAGGAACACAGGAGAAAAACTTAGTATTTTTCAGAAACTCTAACAAAAATATGATACTAATTTCTACAAAGATATACTAGTATGCTTATAGAGCTCAATCAAAACCAAGTCCTGCTGTTCTACCCTCTTATGTGAGGACTGAAATTGGTCCATAGTGGTTAATTTGAACTAAGTAGAGTATGAACGGTATATGGTTCAGGTATTGACCCATAGCACTCTCAGCTTCCTCTGAGAACAGCAGGCCTAGTGGTTCCAGTGCTGATGCGTGAAATGTTCTAACAAACCAGAAATCGATGCAGAGTGCACAGTAAACAGATGCAGTCAATGAGCTATTCATTACCTTTTGTAAACCTTCAGTATAATTGGCATGTGGTCAATTTATAAACTGTAATCAACTGCAGTGTTATTTAATCTCTTATATAAAACACGAACAAAAAGCTTCATGTTTTATGTAGTCATAAGAACATGAAACTAGAGAGGCAAATAATTAGACACTTAAATGCACTCTCCACCAAAAAAAAAAAAAAAAATTGTCTGATCTCTAACAGAAGCTGTTTAGTAAACACCTCAGTACTGTAGCCAGCAGAGGTTTTGGGTGTGATACTTTTCTTAGATTTTTTTTTCTGATCAATAATTAAAACCTAAAACCCAGATGCATTTTTTAAATGAATTCATGCCTTCAGGATAGCAATTTCTCCTACCAAAAGAGGACACAGATTAGGTACATATTTGATTATTAATGTTTATTCTTATTTACTTACTGATAGAAATCTTTTTTATCATAAAACTAATTAAAGTGGGTAAAGGATAAAGTTAACCTTTTCACTTCCAATTGAAAGAACAAACCAAACCTCATAATCACATAATGTGATACAAAATGTTTGGATAGTTTCTAAAAATACTCAGGCTCTAAAAGATGACTGTCTTCAGTAGAGAATACCAATGGAGGATCTCTTTCAAAATCCTGAATATAAACAACAAGGAGCAGCAGGTATAGTTGCATGTAGACAGTTCGTCCATCTTTTTTGTTCAGCTTGGTTCAGTTCACTATGCTGGGCTTCCAGAATAACTAGGTATATTTTCAATTATAGAGTTCTGAACAGCCCCCTTTTTCCCCCTTCAGTGAACTTTTGAGTTCTGCATCATGTGGAGGATTATGTACCTTACACTACACAGTTCAGCTAACAGAATGTTCACAGTTTTTGTAGCGTATTCCGTAGTATATTCATGCATATGCTGCACCAAAGGAAACCACACAGTGTTGTTACATTGCAGAGCCTGATATTGTACTTCATTTCACTGCTGGGCTAATTGCAGCCATCTGGTTTCATGGCTCAGCACACAAGCAGAATGGACTTCTCTCTGCCTGAAGTATTAGACAAGGGAACTTGAAAACGTTTATTTGGGCATAGTCCTGAGAGTGACAGCTTCTCTCCCTGTAAGCTCAAGGGTAAGAGTTAAATAGAGGAAATTAAATGTTGTGAAAGGTAAGACAAAGAAGGCTGAGCAACTTACACATCCCCAAACCCATTACAATCATATCCGAAATAATGATACCTAATACCTGTCTATCTCTTTCCACGTTCAGTAGCTGAGTATTTCTGTTGTTATTTGAGTTGAATACCATGTAAAAATTTGCTCTGACACTGTATGATGGATAATTGTGGCTTATCATGGATAGACTAATCAGAAAGGAAACGTAATGAGAGATGAGAGTTACCTATGCCACAGTGTATGTACAACAGCTCTAAAGTGAAGTTTAGAAAATCCAAGTGCCCAGATAGGTATTCTTAAATTGTTTTAACTACATGATTTGTATATCTACAAGAAAATAATAATCAATACTTTTTTAAAAAATTACTTCAGTCAGCTACTGCTGACATCATCTCAGAGTAAATGTATAATGTGCTAATGGTACATTGATGAAGACTGTTAACTATGTTTTAAAACAAAGACCTAATTAAATTATTGACTTAGATTTGGAAAATTTGTTAATTAAATTGCTATATTTAGATAATAAAAGGAGTAATCTACTTGTTACAGTCATTCACTCTGTGCTAACTTAGTTGCATATTAGTCCTGGTAATCGTTACTAGCTTCCTAATTTTTTAGAAATAAAGGAATTAGCTGCATTTCTAGGTTATACAAATTGCAAATTAGCATGGTTCTCATAAATAAATACATAACACATTTTCTATTACAGCTTTATTAGTGCTTGGAGCAATATTTAGTTCAGCAGTTCTTAAGCAGGAAATAAAAAGAACACTTAATGGTGGAATGTCTTCTCTCAAAAAGATTTAGGATTCAACTATAACATGAGTCTTGCTGAAGGAGTCAAGGAAATATTTTTCCCTAGTGAATCTAGTCATCTGAACTGTTACTTTCTGAAAGCAATTAGAAGGCCTGAAATACAACTTCACTATTTGCTAGTGTGTTCGGCAAAAATCTAAAGAGAAAAAAACCATGGTAGACAACCCACAGAAAATTTCCTTTTCAAGGAAAGGCTCACTGGGTTAAAAACTTTCTGGATGGCCGGGCCCAGAGAGGGTTGTGAATGGTGCCACATCCAGTTGGTGTCTGGTCACAAATGGTATTTCCCAGGGCTCAGTAATGGGGCCAGTCCTGTTCCATATCTTTACTGATCAACTGGATGAAGGAATCAAGTGCACTCTCAGTGAGTTAACAGATGACACTAAGTTGGGTGGGTGTCGATCTGCTGAAGGTAGGAAGGCTTGCAGAGGGATCTGGACAGGCTGGATCAACGGGACAGGGCCAACAAGGTCAAGTGCTGGGTCCTGCCCTTGGGTCACAGCAACTCCAGGCAGTGCTACAGGCTGGGGGGAGAGGGGCTGGAAAGCTGCCCAGTGGAAAATGACCTGGGGGTGCTGGCCGACAGCAGACTGAACATCAGCCAGCAGTGTGCCCCAGTGGCCAAGAAGGCCAATGGCATCCTGGCCTGTATCAAAAATAGTGTGGCCAGAAGGACTAGGGAAGTGATTGTCCTCTGTATTCAGTACTGGTGAGGCCCCACCTTGAGTACTATGTCCAACTCCTCATTTCAGGAGCAAATACTATGTCTCCTCATTTCAGGAAAGACATGTGAGTTGCTGGAGTGTGTCCAGGGTAACAAAGCTGGTGAAGGATCCAGAGAGTAATTCATAGGAGGAATCACTGAGGGAGCTGGAGTTGTTCAGCCTGGAATAGAGGAGGCTCAGGGCAGACCTTATCACTCTCTACAACTACCTGAAAGGGGGTTGTAACCAGGTGGGCGCAGCCTCTTCTCCCAGTCAGCTAGTGACAGGACAAGAGGAGATGGCCTCAGCTTGCACCAGGGGAGGTTCGGGTTGGACATCAGGAAGAATTTCTTTGCATAAAGGGTGGTCAAGCATTGGAATGGGCTGCCCAGGGCAGTGGTAGAGTCACCAGCCTTGGAGGTGTTCAAGAAACGAATGGACATGGCACTTAGTTCTGTGGTTTAGTTGACATGGTGGTGTTTGTCCAAAAGCTGGACTACATGATGTTGGAGGTCTTTTCCAATGTTAATGATTCTATGATTCTATGATAGGACAAGGGGCAATGGCTTTAAACTGAAAAGTTTAGAATTAGAAAGGTTTAGGTTAGATATTAGGAAGAAATTTTAAACTGTCAGGGTGGTGAGGCATTGGAACAGGTTGCTCAGAAAAGTGGATGCCATTACTTGTAGTAAGCCACAGGCTTTGTATTAAGAGAACAATTGAACTTTGCAAAACAATCACAGCTTAAGTTATAAAATTCTTATGACTCGTACAATCAATTCTCTTTTCTCTACTGCTTAGCAGTAGAAGCATGAGCACAACACAAAAATGCTGGACAGATACTGAAAAATAGTTAGTTTTAACTGGAATCATCAGGAATAAGCTGTAAAAAATGAGTACTTTATATTATAAGTGATAGCATCTTTGTAACTGAGCTAATAATTCTCTCTTTAGATTGCTAAGACTCTAATTGGACTAAAACCTCTTGGTTTCAAATGTAAGGCTCACTTCTTTGAGTCATGTAAACTGTGCAACTGCTGCTAGGACGTTATTTGGATGCAAAAATCTGGTAACTCTTTAAGCAAAAAAATTCAATTTTCATACTCAAATCAGGATCAAAATAGCTTTCTGATTTACTAATGAGAAATAATTAACTAGGAATCAATGAATTTTATATTCACAATAACAATAAAACAGATAAAGCACAATACTGAACATTTACAAAATGTTGATAAACATCTAATTTCTAAAACCGTTCTCTATCCAAAGTTCTAAGGGCACTCACACCCACGGCATTATGGGAAAACAGACACCATCTGGGTTACAAGCACAGCAGGGGAAGAGTTTATTCACACTGTGAGAGAGAGAAGTGCTCTAGTTTTGCATGAAGGCTGTGAGTCCCTACCTGTTGCATCTCGTAGTGTCGTGATGGAAGACTTCCAGGAGTAAAGAGGCTCAACTACCACTGTTTCCACTACAAGGTATCTCTTGACATGCTCCAGGCTTCCTTTTTATGTATTTCTTTTAAAACTGACTCCCTTATTTCAGAAATCTCTTCATAGTTCCCTGATTACCCTTTAAGCAATTTGAGCCCTTGTTTTACTCTTTAACATTATGAGCTTCATGCAAACAGTCCCTCAGAGAGTTTCAGGTGTTCCCCTTCACACATACCCTCCAACACCCACATCCTTGTCTTAACATCTGTTGCTGTCAAAGGTGGGTTGTGCTGGCATCTCTACAGTAACAGATTAGTGGATAGCGTAGGCAATTTAAGATTGAAATTTAGTGCAAAAAGAAAGTGGAAAGAACTCAAGTGCATACAGAGCAGGTCATAGGAAAAGCAGTGAATCAGACAGTATCAGAGGAGCTTAACAGAGACCAAGTAGAAGACCACTCAAACTAAAAAATATCAAATATATCAGACTAATGTGACAAAGGAGACCTAAGTAAAGACTGATCAATACTGTTGAGTGATGCATTTTATTGTAAATTATGTTGTGAGTCTTAATTCCTGTAAGTTACTCAACATCCTGTTGAATTTTTGTTAAATGGAATGCCTTTTGGAAGATTCTGAATGTAAGCATTTGTTTTGAGTATGAAATTACTTTAGCACCGTAGGAAACCATATCCTTTTTCACAGAATTTATTTAACCTACTTGTCCTTGTGTAAGTTTCTTTATAACTGTAAGATCAAGTTTTCATTAATCATTATCTGAGACTGCTGTAGTGTTTTAATTTTAGTTCTTAGAAAAACCATTGATTCTGAATGGAAAAATGGCCAGCATTGCAAGTACCATAGAAAAGACTCAGTTACAGAGAGTGTACTAAACTCAGAAAATTGAGTCATAAACTTATCCTAAGATATTCAGACATAAATCATATTTTGTTTATATTTTTGTTAATGCAGTTGGCTGATGATGGCCTTCTTCACGAATTTAAAGACATTCAGAGACTTAAATTATTCAGTGCTACTAGTTTGTGCTATAATAAATAACTAATATACTAAAATAACTATAATAAATAACTAATATTATAAAATAACTAATTTGTCACTACATGTTCCTATTTGGGTTTGTGATTCAGGTCCTTTGAATTCCCATGGAGTTTCTTCAAGAAACTTGATGCAGATACAAAATCGTTTTCTGAATATAAGAGATAATCATTATGTTGTTTCTAATTTTAATTAGAAATTTTGTCAAAGGTAGACATAAACTATATTGTTTTCACAGATAAATACTTTCTGAAAAACGTCTGTATCAAAGGTCTGTAAAAAGTTTCAGAAAAGTGAAGTGATGCAGGTCAGAAATTCACGATGAAGTCACGTCAACAGACTTTTAAAAGTAACTTAGTTATGCCCTTTGATGGCAAAATGCAACTTCTGTGAAACAGAACATAACTTTTATTACAGGATCACCATATTTGCAAAAGCATGAGCCTAGGAGATCTCTTGAAGGCCTGAATACATATCAGACAGAAGATATAAGTACATATATCTTCCAAGACCAAAGCTGTCATTCTGCAGAATTCATAGCTCCATTCTAGGGTAGTACTACATTCATCCACAATATACAGCACATAAACAGTGGGTGTAACTGTGCTTAATGTGTGGAATTCAGAAATGGAATTGGTTAATCAGGGGTTTAAACAATGAGGAACCACCTAATTGAGACAATACTTCATCAGAAACTCTGTGTGTTCTGTCTTCAGTTTCATTAATTAAATGTTAATCTACTGCAGCAGGTTTCCTTTATTTTCTTAGAAAGAAAATAAAATAATAAATGCTAAAACCTCTGTACTAGCATAGGCATATTAAATGGACTAGCAGTAGGAATCTAAATACATATATATTTAAGGCATCATCCTTTAGAAATGTAGTAAGGTCTAAAATTATTTTATGTTTATGAAGCTGTATAAAGTCCACATTATCTTCTCCATTAAATAACACTAAAAAGACTAATAATTTATTAACATGGATTTTAAGTTGCAAATATACATTCAATCAGCCTGAAATGAAATCTTGTCCTATACCACTGGATTTTAAAACTTGAGAATTCACTTTATTGGTTTCTCAGTTTAATTATGAACACTTTTTATTTTTGCATACATGTGTACATACATACACATATGTGTATAAATGGACAGATGTGTATGTGCTGGTTTCAACATTAAGAAATTTTTCTTTACATAATGTCTCAAAATAAAAGAAAGAAATCGAGACTTCTACAAAAATAAATAATAAATTTATTCAAAACAGCCAGAAGCAGTTTGACAGACTAGATAATCTGTAACTATATTATTTTCATACCATTGCCAAAGAGACATCTGGATGCAAGATGTTCTTGACAACATTCATTTATAAGTAAATAAGGGACAATTTCAAGAAAACAAAGCGCAGTATTTTCCCAAGTGCCTAAGTGGCTTGCAAACTACTGGCCCTAGACTCAGATGTACTACAACCCAGAGCTCATTATCTGTACATGTCTGCATGCTACAGCAGAAACTATGGCCACTTTTGTGCTATCTTGATAAGTATCTCATATGCAACTTTTTGCCTTGAGTGAGGTGGTAAGTTGCTCAGAGTTTCAGCCAGTGTTGAAGCTGATAAGTATTGCTAAAGGTATGATGGCTTTTGAGAAAAATACCATACGTGCCTAAGTAGCACGAGTAAGGTTCCAGGCAGAAGGAACAACTTCAGAGATACAGATGGCAAGCAGAGAAACTGAGGGTGTGTGACTGGCATATACCCTTTGAGTACACTCTAGGTGCACACATATCTCAGAAATAAATGTTCTAATTAGTGTGAAGAAGAAAAGTTCAGTTAAGGTATCTGAGACAGAAACAGGCAGCTAAGCCAACATGAGAGAAAGCTTAATTCTATGCACTAATGACAAAGCAATGCCTAATAAAGCCTAGAAGCCTAAATTAAAGGCTCAAAATGGAACTCTTTTTTTTCATCATGTAACTCATCATATTATGTCTTATGTTTTCTCCTATTCTTAATAATAGAATCAAAGAATCATAGAATGGTTTGGGCTGGAAGGGACCTTAAAGATCTTCTTGTTCCAATCTATCTGCCATGGGCAATGGCACCTTCCACTAGACCAGGTTCCTCAGTGCCTGGCCTTGAGCACTTCCAGGGATGGGGCATCCACTTTTCTGAGCAACCTGTTCCAATGCCTCACCACCCTGACAGTTTAAAATTTCTTCCTAATATCTAACCTAAACCTTTCTAATTCTAAACTTTTCAGTTTAAAGCCATTGCCCCTTGTCCTATCATAGAATCATAGAATCATTAACATTGGAAAAGACCTCCAACATCATGTAGTCCAGCTTTTGGACAAACACCACCATGTCAACTAAACCACAGAACTAAGTGCCATGTCCATTCGTTTCTTGAACACCTCCAAGGCTGGTGACTCTACCACTGCCCTGGGCAGCCCATTCCAATGCTTGACCACCCTTTATGCAAAGAAATTCTTCCTGATGTCCAACCCGAACCTCCCCTGGTGCAAGCTGAGGCCATCTCCTCTTGTCCTGTCACTAGCTGACTGGGAGAAGAGGCTGCGCCCACCTGGTTACAACCCCCTTTCAGGTAGTTGTAGAGAGTGATAAGGTCTGCCCTGAGCCTCCTCTATTCCAGGCTGAACAACCCCAGCTCTCTCAGTGATTCCTCATACGAATTACTCTCTGGATCCTTCACCAGCTTTGTTACCCTGGACACACTCCAGCAACTCACATGTCTTTCCTGAAATGAGGAGACATAGTATTTGCTCCTGAAATGAGGAGCTGGACATAGTACTCAAGGTGGGGCCTCACTAGTACTGAGTGCAGAGGACAATCACTTCCCTAGTCCTTCTGGCCACACTATTTTTGATACAGGCCAGGATGCCGTTGGCCTTCTGCTGGCTGATGTTCAGCCTGCTGTCGGCCAGCACCCCCAGGTCATTTTCCACTGGGCAGCTTTCCAGCCCCTCTCCCCCCAGCCTGTAGCACTGCATGGGGTTGCTGTGACCCAGGGGCAGGACCCAGCATTTTGCCTTGTTGAACCTCATACAGTTGGCCTCAGCCCATTGATCCAGCCTGTCCAGATCCCTCTGCAGAGTCTTGCTGTCCTCCAGCAGATCAAGTCCTACCCATCTTACTACTGTCTGCAAAGTTGCTGAGGGTGCACTCGATCCCCCCATTCATATCATCACTAAAAGATATTAAACAGGGCTTTCCCAATACTGAGTTCTGGGGAACTCCACTAGTGACTGGGCTTCAGCTGGATGTAGCTCCATTCACCACCAGTGAAACCATTCACCAGTGAATAGTTCATTTGTCAGAGCCATGGACTGCCAGATATTCCAGCAGAATGCTGTGGGAGACAGTGTCAAAGGCTTTCTTGAAGTCCAGGTAGACAACATCCACAGCCTTTTCCTTATCCACCTAGTCATAAAAGGAGATCAGGTTGGTTAAGCAGGACAAAAGCTGGCACTGATGCCCTGGTTGCCCTGTACATGCTGTACACACTTAGCCTGTTCTATTATCTTCCCCAGCACTGAGATCAGCCTGGCAAGTCCTGTAGTTCCACAGATCCTCCTTCTAACTCTTCTCCTAGATGGGCATCATGCTGGCTAACCTCCAGTCATCTAGCACCTCCCCAGTTTTAAAGAACTGATGATAAATGATGGAGAGTGGCTTGGTGAGCTCTTCAGCCAGCTCCCCCAATACCCTTGGGTGAATTCCATCTGAATTCCCCATAGAATTGTGAGCATCTAAGTGGCACAACAGGTCACTAACTACTTCCCCCTAGATTGCAGATCCCATTTAAGAGAACAGGCCTTTCTCTTAAAGACCAAAGCATTAAGTACCTCAACCTTTTCCTCATCCCTGTTGACAGTGTTCCCCCATGTCCAATAAAGGGTGGAGATTTTCCTTGGCCCTCTTTTTGTTGGCGATGTACTTATAAAAACACTTTTTATTATCTTTCACAGCAGTGGTCAGATTGGAGTTCTAGCTGAGCTTTCGCCTTTCTTATTTTCTCTCTACATGACCCAACAACACCGCTGTACTCCTCCTGAATTGCCTGCTCTTTCTTCCAAAGGTCATAAACCATTTTTTTTCTCCTCTGAGTTCCTGTGAAAGCTCCTCATTTAGCCAGGCCAGTCTTCTTCCCCACTGGCTTGCTTTTTGGTACATAGGGACAGCCTGCCCCTGTACCTTTCAGATTTCCTTCTTAAAGTATGTTCAGTCTTCCTGGATCATTTGCTATTAAGGACTGTTTCCCAAGAGACTCTCCGAACCATTCAGATTCTGTGATATAGATGTCTTAAACTAATCTGGTTACAAATTGTCTTTTATTCAAGACAAGATCTTGTAAAACTTGCATTACATGAGACCTCAAACTTTACATTCCTCGAGGAGCTAAAAGATAAATGTTGAAAAAATCATGTCAATATATATGTTTATTTCTGCTCCTTGCTAATTCACACCTTCACAGCTGAGGCACTATTTCTGACAAATTATCTTTAACAACCACTGGATGTACTTGTCTGTTTTCTTCAGCACTGAATGCTCAGTTACAGCCTCAGCTGTTGAGATGACCTCAGACTGCTATGGGTGGCAGCTCTCACTAGACTTCAGTTGTCTGCCTGTCTCTCCCCAACCTCCACTCTTCACTAAATAGAAAACTTCCTATAGAAACAGATGCTTTCTAGCACAGAAACACATAAAAAAGCTGAATAACAGTTGATAAAACAGTTCCAGTTTCAGTATTTTCTAATTTTGGAGTGCTTGAGTTGAAGGTTTGATGTTCTTTTAACTTTTCTATTTTTTTTTCCTCTAATAACCTATTTATACCACAAAGATCAAATAATTACCCATAAATTATCCACCAGTTTTGTAATAATTTGCATTATTTGTTACATAGCAAATTACAACTATGTCACAATAAATTACTTACATAATGAATGCACCATATGTCTTGATACTGTAACTTTTCAAGAAACCATTAACAAAAAAGTGAACCTAAATGAAGTTGGCACATTAAAAACATATTTATGACACTCAAATAAGAATACTTGTAATAGTTCCAGACACTTTGGTATAATCAGCAATTTTTGTTTGTGCCTTTATTTTTCTTTTTTGTTATTAATGGGCTCAATGGGTTCATTCACCATAAATTATATGATGCTTATCATACAGTATCTGAAATAATCCACCTGTCTGGAAATGTGAATTCAGTTCAGTTCTAAAGATTTTCTGTTACCCATTGGAATAGGCTTTGTATTTCAAAATCTCAGATTTCAAAACTATACACACATTTTCACTCTGTTTGCCTATTGCAGTAGCATGAAAATTAATATTTAACTATGATAAAAAAAAAACAAACAACATCTGCTTCAGTTTCTGCCACATAACTTCTTTCAGGTATCTGGACTGAAGGTGACTTACAAGAAATGTGTAAGGAATACAGTTCCTTTCATTGTAACATCTATACTTTATAAATACTAGCATTAATAGACACTTTCAGAGCAATGCAGCTGTTAAGAAATTTGTACAACATCATTAACATTTTAAAAATTAAGAAGTATTAAGCAATTGTCTGATCTTATAGTTCTTACCTGATGTTTCATCATAGCACTACAAATGATTAGGAATAGAACAGAACAGATCTGGATTAACTAATCTATGTGAATCAGACAAAAAAATAGCTTGAGCTGGAATAAAGCACATAATAATAATAACAACAACAATAAATAATAATAATAATTATTATTATTATTGCAGATCCTATTATTTTTATAACATGCTTTAAAGGTTGCATGAATGAAGAAAATAAAGTTTAAATGCTCCAGTGGTTCTCTAATGGCAAAACCCCACATCATACCCATGCTAAAATATACACAGCACATTATTTTGGGGGTTTTTTAAGCTTTGAATTTCAGAATAGATAAGCATTATTCATTGCCTGCCTGTGGTAGATCATTATGTATTGTACATTCTACTGGCATTTTATAAGGGGACAGTGATAAAGTCATTTACATATCAATGCAAATCCTAGAAATCACCATATTTTTAATGCAATCTTACTTTCATAGTTAAAATGGAATATTTCATTTCTAACCAAAGAAATTAAATTTAGTTCAATGTTTCTAATTCAAATCATATTCTTAGCTAAAAATTTAATACATAGATGAAGTTCTTACTTAATGAAAGCTGAAGTCTAGTGATCCCTTTCTACAACATGAGATGCAGCAGAAAAATACCCTGCTCACAGTAAGATTTTTAAGATAGTTTCCAAAACATTTTACGACAGTTTCAAAAGACTGGCAAGATCAAACCTGAGCTCCTCAAATTGTCCTAGGACTCATGAGCAAATTTCTGTGTTTATGGGGACAACACAGAAACTCCACTGCACACAGTCGTATCAACTGTATTCAATTTTCAGAGAATCCTCAAGTATCAGCATTGAAATACTGGCTTTTGAGAACTGGATTATTTGCATGTGATATCAGAGCACTTAATGTTAGCCCCAGTCACGTGCCAGACCCAAATGTATTGAAAAAAAGAGGTCAGATATAATAATGTCCTGGTCCCTCCACACTAGGGATCATTTCCAGAACTTTTACAAAAACATTTCAACTCTTTTGCAGCATTAGCTACCTGAAGAAATGAACCATCAGTGATGTTAGTTTTATCAATAGGTGTCAATGATTGGGAAAATGATTACCACTGAGCTCTACAGTTATCTTTTCACTGGCACAGTTTGTACTAGTGAAGAATTAATAGCTACTATTATTTCTTTTATTGCTTCCCACGTTAAGGGCACATACAGTGCACTTAATAGTTGGGATTTTGAGTTCTGAGAAACTACCATTCAAGAGGAGAGCAACTACAATCAACAGAAGCTTCACTGTGAACGAAAAAAAACCCAAACATGTGCAAAGCTAAGAAATGTAAAAAAGCAAATTCTATACAGTTCAAATTCATTAACTAAATTGGCAGGATGGTTTTGCATTTAATTTCCCTGTTTCTCTGTTCTTTACTCATAAAATAGACTGTCCCTTAACCTCATAAGCAATGTGTTTATTAATGTTTACATTTATTACAGAGTTATTAATGTTCATGAAGTATTACAGCACTTGCATGACAACAGTCACACTTCTCCTATTAAGGAATTAACTATTTTGTATTCAGAGCAGTCTTTACATAATACACAATAAATATGACATGTTGACACAGAGTAAGCAATGAAGGAAAGCAAAAATAATGAATATGAATACTTTTTTCCTGAAGTAATCATTGCAATTTTATACATAAATGAAGTTGTGTACTTGCTAAAAAACAAACAAACAAACAAACGAGAAATTGCTTTTAAAAACTGCCCTAATGCATGCACAGTGGAGTAGGATCTGAACTAAGGCTATTCATAAGTTTAATTCTAGCAATTTCTCATCCTAGTCAAACTTCTTTTAATAAAACTATTTATACAGATGATAGTAATATTTCTGAAGGCATATTTTATAAGCAGGCAGCACATTCTAACTGTCAGAATAAGCATTAGTAAACCTTGGCAAAAACTATTTTAGATTATGCTAATATTAACAAAGCTTCATGTTACCCAGCTATGCCATATTGCCACATAAGGAATAAATGTCTTTAGAAGTCTCTGTGTGAATCACATGGTTATGGGCTGTCACTTAGTCACTCCAATAACTTCTTACAGTATTTCAAGACAAGAAGGTATCTAACAAATCACATAATGGCAATCAGTAATAAATACTGATGTTCTTCACGACAGACATTAAAAGAAGTAGTATGAGTAATACTAAAAATGCCAAAATTAATAATAAAAATGAATTTTCAAAAACTTGTAGGAGAAGTCGTCTAAGATTTTCTAACTTTTGGAATGGAGACAGATCTCTCTCTTGCACAGCTATTGTATTTTCCAGAGGTAAATGGCCTATAATTGTGGAATCCTGCATGGGAAAAGCAGAAAACCAAATTTTCTTGCCCCAGGTCATGAGTTATAATGCTGCCTATTCCTTGCTTCTCATAATGTATTTCATTGCTGTCTGTGGTCTTCCTACATTCTCTTTTTATAAATTTTAGCATTATTGTCAAAACTGTCTTTGCAGAAGAAACTAACAATGGACCAAAATCTGGCCTTAAGTAAAAACAGCATTTTCATTTTTCAGATTGGTAAAAGCAGTTAAGGACAGTGATTCACTCAGGTTCTGAAACAAGGATGAAACACTGAGTATTCTATCCAAAGGTCTACCTCATGGATTTATTTCAGAGTCCCATTTTCTGAGACTTCATCCTGTGTGGGCTGATCCAGCGAGACTGAACTATTAAGGCCATGACAGGATAAATGTTCAGTCAAATCAGTATGGATGCATTGACTGGGTTTTGTATGAATGTAAGTAACACTGCCTAAAAATAAGATGTAACTGAAAAAAATTGATTTTTTCCCAAAAGCAACACATATACTATATCTATTCCTGAAAAAGATACAAAATATCTCTATCTATCTATATATCCTTGTTTAACACAGCAATTTTTGCACAAATAAAAACATTTGGCATTTCATCTTTGAAGAATTTTTAATAATTATGACTTTAAAAGGACTACCAGCATGTTTCACAATGAAAGTTAGGATGGGGCTTTAATGCAAAATATTAATCAAATATATTCTTATTACCACTAAAAATGACAAAAAGGTTAATTATAAATGAGTGTACAGAGCAAAATTAAGCTTGCATTTAACTATGCTTCAATGAATAAGCAATAAAAAAAATAGATGTCTGCCTTTTCTTTTAACTATTGTCAAAACATACATTTTCTTGCTTTTCCCTTAGCCATGATCACACTAAGATCTTACATATTAATAGTTAAACTTGTAAGGAACTTTATTTCAAACAAGTGCTATGAGCCACTTATGATTTGTTTAGCTGAGCACTCCCAAATCACCCTAACAGAATAGTACATCGGCCACAATTCTCTGAGAAAGCAGTCAGTGAACTCTCAATAAACTTCCTTAAATCATTATCTTCTAAGCATAGTATGAGAACATTATTAGCTAACACTGAGAACAGAGAATGCTTAAAAAGAATAATTCAAATTAAACAACTGTAAAATAAAAAGACCTTAATTCCTTATACACTAAGATAATTTGATCTTTCTCATAATATTGTCATCCACATCTTTACACTTTTAAATATAGCTTTTAATAATATAACTATGTAAAAACTGCAGAGAATAAAAATTCAAATATTTTATTCACCATTTCATTTAATCATATTGATCCTAGCAATTACTTTCTATAAACATATATACACATATATACACACTTTCTGCTTTTACATTAATCTGTATGCCTTCAGTAGTCAGTCCTAAGGTTTAGTAAACTTTTCAGAGATGTGAATCATAATTGTGCTTTTATGCCATCACTTCAACTGTGCTGCTAATCATAAAGATCTTTTTACTTATTTATTCTTTTTATCCAAGTGTGAGCTGTTTTGACTCAATGCAATGAGATTAAAAATGAAATCAAATTCCATTTCAGTTGGGAAAATATTTTATACTTCATAACAATCTAACTGAAAAGATGCAGGACACTAATATTTTGACAAAATACTTTTATTTGCAATGAAATTAAACTACCAAATCAGAAAAACATTTTTTAAAAGAATACTTAAAGAAATCTAGGTTAATAAAACATCTATATTTCTTGGCCTTATAATACAGACCATATGGGCTTATAAACTCCAAAATCACATGTCTTAGGGCACGTTATCTAAGACATAGGAGTGAAGTTCAGGTACTCAAAAACAGCTGAAAGGATTTGTGGAGGGATTGAGTAATAACAAAATCACACACTGAATTCTCACTCTTGTGTTTTTGTGATTCCTACTGTTAGCAACAAAATCTAGCAGTCCTTCTGTAATGTATATTAATTTTTTGCAGTACTTAACTGTAGTTTAAAGGTAGGCTCATATTTAGGTGTTTTAGTTAATGAAATCAAAAGTAAAGGAAAATTAAAAGCAGTTTTTCAAAAGGAATAACCTAAAACTAAAAACTAACTAAAAATGTGCTGTAAAATTATTTTACAATGACAATCATAGAAATGTATTAATTCCCCATGAACTGCATCACTTCTCCCAGGCCTGTGTGATCCTTTGGTATTCCAGAGTGTCTGAAATGACACTAGATACCTAACTTCAAAGAGCTGAAGACACTGGATTTCTTTGTTACATTTGCATCAGTAAAAAAGAACTACAGCCAAGTGACTGTTCACTCAGCCACCACTTGGATTTTGGCTAACACAACGGATGCTGACATATGCTGTAAGCAGTGCCATTAGGTCAAATTAAGAGTACCATGTAGGCAGGACAGGTGGCCTGCAAGAGCTAAAAAGCCATTATGCAGCCTTTATCACCTGCAGATAGCTGTCACCCGCAGCCATCATCTTTGCATATTTATTGTCTGGCAGTTTCCTCAGAATCTACTAACTTACAGAAATGGTATAGACCAAATTTGAAAGCTGAAAGGTATAAAGCACCAACTTGCTTAAAAAAGCTTTTGAAGGAGATCCAACAGCCGCTGAACCGCTTAGTATCTCCAGCCTCCTAGTGAGAAGCCCACATTGTGAGGGAGAAGCAAGAATCAGCTCACTCACTCACTGTGGGTTAGGAAATTAATTTTTTCTTACAAGTGCATGAATTAAGAGTTATGGGTTATAAGTTATGAAGCCTCATGAATTGAGTGGTGAGTAATTGAATTCACATGCAAGACTAGTCTGGGCAAAGGGAATTGAGCTCTTGTTTGCTCTTTTGTTTCTTAATGAGCTCATAAATAAAGCTTAAATCAAAGAGTATATTGTCCTGTAAATTTGAGATCTCCAAACGGACTCTGACACTAAGGTTGCAGAATCATGTCTTCCAAGTGGGTAACTTAACAGTATGAACCTCATCGGTGGATACCAGCATGTACAGCTATACCTATAAAACACTGAAGCATGAGTAAGCACAAGGGTGCATTAAAGGATCTATGTTTCTATACCAGGGGCCAGGTTCACACATGGCAAGAATTAAGGGCAGTAACCTCACAAAAGTACAGGGAAAGCGTGCCATGCGTGTCCGACTGGGGATGAACAGCCTGCTCATCTACCTTATTTGTTCACCGTTAGCTGTCTATACCCATGATGCAGCTTGCCAGAATCAGGAGGGCACATGAAAGACACAGCAACAGAAAGATCCTACACATTTTCTATAAATAGACCACATGGGCTTATCTGATGCAGAGAAGAACATGCTAGCTGCTAGGAGAACATAACAAGACAGCTGGAAGATATGTCAATGAATAGATCCACTGTGCACACTCTACAACTAGGAGTACCTATTTAGCCTCTGGCTGAAATGAATTCTAGTCTTTTCTAACTCCAAAAGCCACCTTCCCTGAATAATAAGTTCTTTAAGATGTATACAACCTCCCTGTTGCAGAAAAATAAAATTAGTAATCCAGTGTTCCACCGGAGTAGAATAAGTTTATACATTGGTAAGGTGTCTCCCCCACTCACAACTTTAGAATAATGATACAAAGTGCAGATTTTTCTGGAGAACATTCAAATAAACTCATTTTCACGGCGTTGAGAAAATAACCTCTCATTCATGTAACACTGTTAGCACTACTGCTAAACATAGCAATATTTGTGCTAAGACTAGACCTTAGAGCATAATGCTACAAAAATCAGCTTTTCTTTAAAAATACTTGCTAACATGGTTCAAGTGTATCTCTTTTTCTCAAAAGCAGAAAGCAAATTAAAATTTATGTAAGCTAAGGATACTCCGTCTATCTCACACACACATACATATATATATATAGTATACCTACACATAATACACTAAATTTCAAGATTAAAATAAATCAGACTGGACTCATGATTTCTGAGTGCATCACACTGGTAACACTGTATTTTTCTTAGTGTTATTTATAGCTAATTTCTAGGATTTATTCAGGAGGTACAGTTATTTTAGGTACCATATTTCTTTCAAAAGAGCTTACTAACAGTAACTCTGCCAAGAGTGTCTGTAATCTCCTTTTGTCATAGTATTCTTTATTGCTTTTATAACCTTTCAATGTATAAAAGGCTACAGATGATAAGCATTGCTGTAGGAGGAAATCTGCCTGTAACATGAAGACACAGAGGTATCTTTAGAGGAACAGTGGTTATTGATGTAAGGTCTTTAAGCACAAAAGAACTATAATAGCCTTTGAAGAAAGAGATAAATTCCATCAAAGAAGTATTAGAAAAACAAATTTGAGGAGTTAGGGAAAAGACAGTAATATAAAAGATTAATAATGCATCAGGTATGTTTTAGACCTTTATAATAAACATGATATTAGAGAATAGAAATAAACTCAATTTTTTTGAAAAAACCCTATCCTAAAACTTGTTTTAAATTCCCTAAAACTAGGGAAAGAACATTGCTTGATAGCTGTTTGGACAATTATGTTAAAATAGTTCCCCACATTTGGACAATTGCAGTGACACTGTATTGGAAATGTGAGAAGGGTATAGATGCTTTATGTCTTGGTTTGGGTAAGATAGAGGTTTTTTTCTTCCCTGGTACAGTGATATGTTTTGGATTCAGTATGAGCATAATATTGATTTTGGTTGTTATTAAGTAATATTTACCTTAAATAAAGGATTTTTCAGTGTCTCATACTCTGCCAGGAAGGACACACACAACTGCAAGGGAAAATAACCAGGATGGCAGACCCGAAGAGAACAAAGGGATATTCCAAACTATAGAATGTCATACTCATATATAAATGGGAAGAGTTACATGGAAAGGGAGCTGATCACAGCTCAGGGATGGACTGGGCCTTGGTCAGTGGGTGATAAGCAATTTCACTGTGTTTCACTTGTTTTTCTTGAGTTTTATTTCCCTCTCTCCCTGTACTTTTTCTTACTACTATTATTATATTTCACTTTACTTCAATTGTTAAACTCAAAAGTTTTATTTTCTTTTCCTTCATGATTCTCCTCTCCATCGCACCTGTATGGCAGCAAAAGGGGGAGTGAGCAAGTCTGTGTGGTACTTGATTGCTAGCTGGGATTGAACCTCAAGAGTCTTTTTGATGCAAGGACTGTGGTGGTTTAACTCCCACTGGCAATCAAGCACACCCTGCTGGTGAGATTGCAGAGAGAATTGGAAGGGTAAAAGTGAGCTTGTGGGTTGAGACAGAGACAGCTCAACAGGTGAAGCAAAAGCCACACACAAGCAAAGCAAAGCAAGGAAGTCATTCACCACTTCCCAAGGGTGGGCAGGTGTTCATCTATCCCCAAGACAGCTGGGCTCCATCATGCATAACAGTTCCTGGGGAAGGCAAAGGAACATCACTCTGAACAGTCTCTTGTCTTCCTTCTTCTTCTCCCAGCTTTATATATCATGCACGACACCATTTCAGCACAAACCCAAAACAGCCCCATACCATATTCATACCACGAAGAAAATTAAATCTACCCCAGACAAAAATCAGCAAACTTTACAAGTGTGTTTTCTTGACAACAGAATGTATTTCTTGTGAGGAAAAATGGTGCCCTGATGAATTTCTGCCACTGTATTCTAATAAAATATTCCCATTATTTAATCAAATGTGCATCGGTGTAGGTTAATGAATCTTCTGTGAGAGTTATCTGCTTTTCTTCCTTGAAGGGGAAGAGGCAATTTCAAATTTGCATAAATATAAAGCTTAAAAATTAGTAAAACTCCCATAATTCCCAGATCACACATGACTGATATAAGTAGTGAAGATAGCAAAGGGCCAGAACTACTACAAACTCTTCAAATTTGCACATATTTAATTCAACAGGCAGTTTGCTTACAACAATCAATATTAGTTCATCCTGGATATTTCTATGCCCCTGTGCAGTGTTTAGTAAGGATATGAAAGCAAAGAATACCATCTTGGCTTTTGTTTCTATAAGTTCTTACCTCACCAAGTGACAGAAGTAGTTCCTGAGAAACAGAGGAAGCCTTTAATCTATAATCCTCTCACATACCGCAAATTATGATTCATCAAAACAAAACAATTCAGTAGTTTATCCCTGTTTCTGGACTTTCACACAGAACAGATTTTTCAATGGTTTTGCTCAGATAAAACAGAAAATCCTACAATTGCCAAAGCTTTCCAACCTTACAATGTGATCAGAACAAAAACAGTTTTAATACAAGACTTTTGAGGCTTGCATAAAAATCCTGAGTGCATTTCAGTGAAGGGTTTTTTTTCAGACAAAGTTTTAAGGAACCACAGCAATTTATCTTTGAAATAAATTGAAAAATTAAAGCAGTGCAATGTAATTTTTTAATTTACTAAGGAGAAGTAATTGCTATAAATTAAGCTATCTTAATGGAAGGAGAATACAATGAAGCTAATTGCAAAGGCTCAAATTTAAAGAAACATAGTGCTTCTGAACAATCACAGTGATAATAGAATGAAAATGAGAGAGAATTTTTGGAATAAGAATTGAACTATGTATCTAAAAAAAAAGTAATAAAAACGCACTGGTCTTAAAGTCCTGTGAAAATCAATCCATGAAGTTAAAAGCAGCATAATGTCTTCTATTTCATCAAACAGTGAAAAATGGTAACATTTATCTTAATTATAACTTTATAGCTATCTATTTTTGGTGTTTTAAAGCTTTTCTAAAGAGGTGTAGTATTAGTTTATGCCATCATGATCTTAGTTTTGTCATATCCTCCAAGGGTTAGGATAACTGTAATTGCTATAGGGGTCTGATTTACATTCACTTAATCAGATACTAATGACGGTGGCACTTTACTATGTAATAACAGAACTGCAAATCTGTAAAGAACAAATAAAAATCAGATAAATCAAGAATATAAATGAGAAATGCTGGCACAATAATTCAGGCAGGCAAACATTCCCTGCATTCACACTGAATATTCTAATGAACATCACTTTAGCATCCAGACTATCTGATTTCCTAAATGGTAAGCAAATAGCACGACAGCACGTTTGAAATTCCTGCTCCATTTTTCATTATCTTGACAAGGGATCTTTGGTCAAGTAAGGTCAACTAATTTTGGAACTAAATTTAGAAATTTTTGTATTTTTAAGTATCTTTTCTGGTCATTTTTTTTCCCCAAGTTATTGAATTCATGACAACAGAGTTAAACTGTGTAGGTAAGCATATTCATTTTCAAATATTGAACAACTTTCAACTTTTGCAACCCAAAATAAACTGCACAGATCTCTGTTATTCCTGGGTGGTGTAAATTATTCAAACCATTTCACAATACATAAATTCAAGAATACTAGTCTATTCTACTCAATATTTTTGAGTGATAACTGAAAAAAGTGAACAACACAAAACTAGCATCCTTTATGACAATTATAAATCTTACACTTTGATAAACTATAGAAGCAAAAAAAGGATATTATTAAGAAAGAAAAATCATATGGAAAATTAAACCATTACTTAAGAGAAAGAATAGCTTCAATAATAAGGCAAAATTTCAAATTCTATTTGGTACTGTCTACATTTTTTAGAGTGGCTTCAGATAAACAAAACAGTAGCAATTTTGAATAAACATAGAATAATGAAATTGTGGGGTTTTTAATATAAAAAGAAAAGTATCTTTTTCTGCCCCCCAATATTTTTTTTTGAATGTCCGCTGTGTTATGGGGTTTTTTTTTGTTTTTTTACTAATGCCAAATTTGCCAGTTTCTTCAGAATGCAAAAAAGGTTGGTTTCTAAGCCAAACACTCTAAGGAGACAGACACAGCAGAGAAGTTTCCCTGCCAGGAAACACAACAACGGTTTTGGTAGAAGTCTGGTGGAATAATCACATTCATTGTAAACCAGTAGATATTAGAAAGTAGTTTTCAGAGTTTCATTTAAAAATTCTCTTCTTTTAACAGGGTAATCACAACTTTCTTATTTATGACTAGACATAAAAATGCTACTTGGGGTATGTGTCACTATGTGGGTGTTAAACAGAATAAAAATGCATAGCAATAAACTTGATGGCCTGATATACATTTTCTTTTCTCAAATTTGTGTAACTAATTAGCCAAAACCATTGCTGGCATTAAGGTAAAAATGAAATTGATCCTGAACCATTTCTTGACTGCTGGAGAGGATCTGGAGTCAGGAAACTGAGGTCAGTTGCCTGGCTACAACAAATAGCCTCTTTTGTCTCTGTAAGATAACTAATTTTCTATTGCAGGTATTTTGTCCATGATCTGCCACAACAGGCAAGCTTCTCTGAGCTAACTAATCAGAATAAAAAAACCCATAAAAATGGGTAAATAACTAAGGAATTTATTTAAATGCCAAAATGATTACAGAAATTATTGTCATCTTAGACCTTTCCAGAGAAAAATTTGCTATACTATAGAGAAAAAAAATATGAAATCAAGAGTGCCAAATTTGGCTTTTAGTGCACATCTGTGGTCACTGTGATTCTAAACTCTGGCTATAAAAGAAGAGTATATTAAAAAGAAAATAAAGGCTCAAAATTCTGTTAAAAAGTCTGATATCAAAATGGGATTCTATACCTTTATGATGAAAATTAATAGAATTATTCACATGTTTTTCCAAGAAAGTCACCAAAGAGAAGAGTCATAGAATCAGACTCATGTGATGGTTTGGGTTGGAAGGGACTTTTGAAGATCATTTAGTCCAACCCCCCTGCCATGGACAGGGGTATCTTTCACTAGATCAGGATGCTCAAAGCTCTGTTCAATCTGGCCTCGAACACTTCCAGGGATGGGGCATCTGAAACTTTCCTTGGCAACCTAAGAATTTGTGGCTGAAGAGAGACAGCAAAATTTCCTTGATATTACAGAAGTACCTCATATTCCTTCAGCAGATGACAGACTCAAAAATGGTGAAAAGGGACTCTGAGAAAGTTACTTTGACATAAGTGTCAAGCAAAAAGCTTCTGGATAACAGCAAACTAGGGGGATAACCAATATGCTTGAAGGAAAAGCTACCATACAGAGAGTTCTAACCAGTCTGGAAGGGCAAGCCAACTATAACTCATAGCATGACCATCAAGGACAGAATTCTCCAGAACACTTCTGAGCCATTCCATTTTTCTCCATAGTCTGGCTTCATGTCCCTCTGCAGATATCTCTGATGGAGAAATGTGCCCAGTTACTTTTGAAAAAATTTTTATATTTCATCTGATAGTCTATATATATCCGCATGAATATTCAAACCACAAAGAAAATCTACTCTATCATTTTATTTCTCTGAAAGCAAGAACTCCTATTCCTCCCTCTTGTCCTTGCTTTCAACTCTTTATAATGAAGACTCCAACAGTAGGTGGTTTTCTGTATTATGTGAGTGTAATCCCCCAAAATACATCAATAATTTGGAATGATTTACAACAAGGTACAAATATGAACAATACAGAGCTTGTTATTTAAAAGAAAATAATTCTTTGCTATATGCATTTCAATATAGTGTATCTAAATAATGAGGAAATAAAGGCAAATACTGTATAAAATTATAGAGAGAGGTGGAGAGGTAAATAAATAATAATACAGATGTACTTGAGTAGAACTATGTATTATATCTATTTTGTACATCTGATCAATCTTTTTTCTTTCTGGCTGCCTCTCTTTGGCATGTTCTTTACCTTTGATTGTTCCCAATGACCTTTGCTAGTTTTGAATTGCTCAGGTTGCAATCATACTGGAACAAATTTGTTTTCCTGATGTTTCTAAAGCTGCTATGCTTATATGCTAAGTACAAACAAAATGCTTGACCCATAAAGGAACAGTCAGGAAACCTGAAATGAAGGCATTACCCAACATTTCACGCTCCTTAGTGATGCCATTTTAAATATTTTAGACAGCCTATAAATAATTAAAACCTCACCACAGCAAATTATGTTCTATTATGCAAATAAATAGCCTCCTCCCTGGTTTCATTAAAGATTCTAAAAGACAGGCTGAGCAGTTTAAACACAGCAAAATACTGCAGTGAGGCAGGAAATCTTCAAATTTTTTTTTAATTGTTAGTGCCAAGTTTCATGTGGATTTTTACTGTAACACTTTAACTTGCATGAGCAAATAAACCTTTAAAAACCTTTTGTAAGTGGTGAAAATACATAATTTGAGTTTTTTTAAACTATTGTGCCTCATGAATACTTAAGCAAAATCTACAGCAGAAAATATACAATTCTATCCTTTTTTAACAGAAAGTTGTACTTATGTACTATTGTTTCTTTGAAATCTTTAATTTTTTTACATACACTACCTACATTGACAATATGTCAAATTTTTATATGAAAAATTGTTAAACATCTGATTTTGTTTTCGTATTAGAATTCAGATTTTATTTCAACAGAAACTATACTCCTATAGCAAGCAGACACATAATTTAAAACACTTTATTATGGAATTATATTTTTGCAGCAGTATTTGACCAGAAGTCTTGATTTCTCAAATCCAAAGTTATTGAGTTATCAATCTAAGTTAAAAAAACCCTTGAAATTATATATTTTTGTATACAGAAACATGTATTCACCAAAGTACAAAATGATTTAATTAAATTAATTTAAAGAATCAAAAACCTAGGATCAAAAAGGAATAAAAGATTATTCCTCTACATGTTCTTCCTCCACATATGCCAATTTAATCCTATTATATACCTAAAGTATTGTAAGAAAGATAAACTGCAAACATACCAAACTGTACAATGTATTTCACAATTAAAATGAAAATTCTTGTACCTTCATTCAACTCAGAACCTTTACAAAATCTTCCTTTTAAACATGAATTAAGTAGATATCATCAGAAAACTGAGAAATGAATGTGTGCATATTTTTTAAACTTTAAGTTGACCAGTGGCTACACAAATGCCAGACAGCAAGTCCAGTGTAAATAAAATGAGTTTCAGAATTATTTTTCAGTGTAACTCTAAAATTAATTAAACTCAGCTTTGCTCTGAGTGAAAAACACAAATCTGTACCTCCAGTTCTTCAAATAAGGTTAAAAATATGCAAGGACATACAGTTTTTTGTCATGAAATAAACCTATGTTCAACTTTTTCTGTAGTGGTGCTTATTTACATGTAATAACAAGCCTTTCTAAAAGTTCTCAAAAGAGCAGGTTTTAGATAACATCAAAATGAACATAAATTAAGAAAACTGTGTTTAGAAAATATTCATTGCATTCACTGACTCCTATAACAGCTAAATATGGCAGTTGATTTATTCTGTCCATACTTCTACCTGGTCTCTGCTACAGTCCTGGCTTTGGCTCCCTCCCTTATTAACACCCTTGCAACACAAACCTGTTTTTTATTGTTCTTCATTGCCTTCTGGATTCTCTCCCCCTTACGCATCAGCTGCAACCTAGAATGCTATTTTTTGTTACCGCCTTCTAAGAACATCAGCTGCTTAAGGGAAAAAATACTTTCCTCTATCCTCTTCTAAAAAAAGCATTCTTTACAGTCACAGTCATTCTGTTACTTGCGTTCATGTCACACTTTGCATTACAGTAAATGGTGTAACTAGATTATCTGTTCTCTGGGTTTATAATAGAGATACTGGGAGTAATACGAGAACATAAATTTTTTTGTTGCTTTCTCTATGTATATTCAGCTTTGTGTATTGAGCTAAACTACTGAGAATCAAGTGTATTTTAGAGGTCTGAATACCTAAACCTGTTTAACTGACTGTTCAGTGTGGATCCCTGTTTCCAAGAACAACTGAAATCCACCCCAAAGTACTATCAAGCAGAATAAATGAATTATGCAGTGCTTGGGCAAAGAATATAAGGAATACAATGCCAATAGTCTGGCATGAAAAGAGCAGCAAATTAGATTAAGTCAAGTGATGTACATAATCTTCAGTTTGGAAGCAAGCTTGCTTTTCCAAAGAATATTAACAAGCTTATTGGAAAAGGAAAATCTGACATCAAAAATAGGAGAAGTTGTCTGCTTGCAGGTTGGGCTTTGGGTTATATTGCTTAATTTTTTTGGTTGTGGGTTTGTGGTTTTTTTGTTTGTTTGGGGTTTTTTGGGGTTTTGTTGTTTGTTTTTTTTTTTGAGAGATCAAATTTCTTTATATATTTTTGCTATGCAAAACAGTGATAATACTGAAAATTAATATTAGTTGAAGAGTGGAAAAGTTCTGTATGAAGTTCAGTGAAGAAACTGCTTTATGCAATTATGTTACACAGGTAAATATTAAATCATATAAATTATGGTGCATATAACTCTGCAACTGGAGACCAGCTTTAAGGAGAAAAATTTATAAGTGCAGTACTTTGACTTTTTATACAATATAAAATAACATCTACTGTATTTGCACCAAAAAATTAGGATAAGGAGGACATTCATTCCATGAAGGGGTGAAATACTTATTAAAGGTAAGTATTAAGGCTTAATATTTTCATTTTTAATTAATTGTCATCATAAATATAAAAAATAGTAACATTAGTATAATGATGAACTAACAGATATATAAATATGGTAAAAATCGCAAAGGTGAAAAGAATCCTTTCTACATAGAAGAAGTATAAATATATAATTTTAAAAGCTTCCTCTACCTAAATGCTTAAAAACCCAATGTTCTTGTAAGTGAAAATTTCAAGTTCGAACTCAAAATGCAAATGTATGGAAATTTTTGCACAGAAACTATCAGTTATAATATAGTACTCGTTGCTTTTAGTTATTCCATTTACCCATCATTCACTCTCTAATCTCCTTTAAGCCCATGTTTCTCCATTCCATATACAATAGAAGGATTACGCACATCTTACCTCTTAACTTTCTCCCGAGGATAATGGATTTAATTACTGTTCTTCCTTCCATGCAGGCTTTCAAGTCAGCAAATTTTGTGTAGCTCTGTACCATAATTTTTACTGCAGAAGTCTTATGTGTCTGCTTTTGGGTGATAGAAGGAAAGCAAATGTTCTGCAGAGCTGAATATGAATCTATTTCCTACTTTTATTTCTCTTAAATTAAAATTTAAAAATGCATAGCACCTAAGAGCTTTAAAGGTCTGTTTTCATACTGATTCTGGTAAACTTCTAAAATAATAAAAAAAATTAATGAAAATATGGGGTTTTTTAAGTGTTACACCCTAATAATAAGATAAAAGAACAAAAGCATAACATAGTGCATATACTGAGGAGCTGTCCTTAAAGCATACTTTTCCTATGCATCTCTTGTGCTTTGTGGCATCAAAATCATCTGTAGAACAAGACCAACTCCAAGAAAATGTTTTGCACAAAATTAATTCTTTTTTTTTCAACAGAAAAATAGCAGTAGTTTCACTGTTCACTCCTTAGAACAAAGATAGTGGAGCATTTTCTCTTTAGTGTACATTCCTTTAACCTATAGGTATATACCAATAGCTTTAACTGCAGCTTATGAAAAATTCTCTTTTACTTTACTTTTTTTTGCCTGGAATTCTTTTAGCATAGGAAAATACTTTGAATGAGTATCGAGAGATAAATTATGTAATTTCGGCTTTATCATGAATGTTTGAAAATCAAAAGACCAAGCAAGCACACAACTGTAAAAAGAGAAGGTGAACTGCAAAGGAAACAGTAAATTTCAAATTCCTTTTATTACTGATCTTTGTATCAAAAAAGTACTCCAGTCCAAGAAAACAAACCCAAAGTAGTATTTTCACTCATCTCCCGAGGAACTGAGAACAACTAAGAAATAGGATACATTGCAGTACTTAGAAGATATAATTCAATGTTGACTGTACAATATTCTAAGTTTTTATTCTAAGAAAGTGAAATAACGAATTAACAGTAAAAAATAAATAAATAAATAAATAAATAAATAAATAAATAAAAAAGATGAAAAACGACAGAATTCTTTAGGTAGTATTAGTTTTCTCCATAAAATTTAGAAGCAGACAATGCATGGGTAAAAGAAAACTTAAAACAAACAAAATAAAAAGGAACTAATGGGAACTATCTAAGAGCATGTAAGATAGTAGATTTGTGGCTTCCTAGAATTTGAGCTCTGACAGAGAAAGCGAATTTAATTTTCAAGTTAGGAGAATCATAGATCCATGCTCCAGTAGTCATACTAGACTTTACACATCCTTTGCATTTACATAATGCATCCAATTTCCATTTGATGTCCTTTGAAAGCAAGATACACATATCCTGTAACTACTTAAAAAAAAATATGAATCATCATTGCACAATGGTCAACTTCTAGAAAAAAAAAGGTCGCAGTAGAAGGCTGAATTGCTTATCATCTAGAACTGAATACGTACTGTTGTTTTTTTCCTCGGGAGAAATGAAAATAGGATTTTGTAGAAGAGATTTGTAGTTAAACCATCAGATACGCTTAGCAGCCTATAACCCAATATACCTATAATTTGAACACTGTTTTAGTACTGCATAATAACAGCAGAAGTTACTTTATCAGAAAAAAATAGCTAATTATATTATATACCCACCTATGCTCATGAGAATAGTAGTTCTAAAGCTAATTGAATACAAGCTTTCAGCCACAAGATATGTTTCTATGAAATTGTAAAAGAAAACCATTGAATTAGCATCTGGAAATGAAACAAAGTAGAGGGAGAACCCTGAATATCCACAGCTGGAAAGGTAAGTCTGCAGCTATTGCTGCAAAAAATGCAAAACATATATATGATAAAAAGAGCATCATGATGTCCTCTGGAGCTTAAGTAAACAAAAGCTATAGGCACATTTTTAATTAAAGAAAGTACATTAGGGATGTTAAATTGACTGTGCCTTTAAAATGCTATTTTTATTCAACTAAATTAAAACCCTATGGCCAAACAGCTTCCCTAAAAACTTACAAAAGGAAACAAAAAAATGCGTACATTTTTTTTTTATCTTCAACTTATCTATTTTTATTTGCAGATAATATGGATTTTATTTTTATTACTATCACTATAAAGAAATCTACAGTAAGATCACAGTTAATATCTGATTTTTACATTATATCATAGCACATCTATCAAATTTTCAGAATTAAATGTGAAATTTTGTCCTCTACTAATCAACTTGACATTAGCACTTAACTTTGTTCCTTAAGCAACAATGTCATATACACAAAAACTTGGAAATGTGATACATCAGCCATCTCAGCCCCCCCATATACCTAAAGCCTATGTACAAAGATTTTATTTACAGCAACATAGGCGTAAAATAATTTAGCCTGGGCTTGGGGTTAACTGTTTGTTTGTTTTCATTTAGCATATGGCAGGTCTCTAAAGTGTAATTTGATATTTGATCTCATTGGCTAAGAATGCTGACCTGGATTACACTGCAAATATTGCTAAAATTTTCCACTTGTTATATGACAACATTTTTCACATTTTCTATTCTGAAAATACACTTTTCATGTGGAAAAAGACTCTAAGGCATCATATGTCTACTTTTGGTACAAATTCCTCAACCAACTCGATCAGTGAACTGTGTTCACACAATGCAATTTGAATTAAGCCCTAGATAATCAAATCAAGTTCTTCATAGAGTTTGGGTATGTAAAAATTTGAGTGTGAAACATCACTGATATTTAAGAAAAAAAATGTTGCACTGGTGTTTATGATGGAAAAACCCCACCTGATCTCGAGGCTAAAGTAATTTCTGGGAATTTTAATATCCTACATGTAAACATATGTGTTACATAGTTGGATTCTGAATGTTTTATTTGCAATTAATATTGATTTAACCTGGATAATATTCAGTAAAGGAAAATGAGTATATAAGATTATAGATTACCACAATTGTATTAAGTTCTTTATTTTAGTCAAAGTAGTCTGCTGACACCATGATATGATCCATGCAAGTGCAATACAAACAGTTAGTGAAGGTCAACTCCACTGGAAGAAGAAAATGCAAACTTTGCATTGAATTATCAGTCTCTGAGATGCAATGTCTATGATGAACTCAGGCACTAAGCACAGAAAAGCTAAAAGGAAATTGCACTTGAAGTCCATCAAAACCACCACTGTGTTTTCTTCTATTCCCAATTAAAAAACTCTTCTGCATTACCAGATGATTATCTCTTAGGCACTTAGCAATTTTAGCCTTGCTTTCCTTTATCAAGTTTCTTAGTATAATTACATGAATATACAACTAGAATTCTATTTAAATTATGAAAGAAAATTATGAACCTATATAATATGGAATTTTTCCATTTCAGTACACTTCTATCTTATTCAATTTCAATATCAAATAAATACATCATTTTATGTTACTTTCATTAAAAACATGAAGTTCAGTCCCAAAGTGTTACAAGATGAATTTTAAGAAATCCCCATAATTAATAACTATACAGATTCTCAAAATATAACTAAAGATTTGCATCGATGTATGAAGTACAAATGTACATAAAATAATTTATGCAGATCAGTAGCAATGGTGGCTAGATAAAATCCTCTGTTCTGGATGCAGCTTTGTCAGACACCACCCAGGGATACACATTTGTGCTGTGAGTCTTCATTGTTACTTCTACAGCTTGTTTTTCTTGCCTACATGTACAGCCGTCGGCATTGGCTTTTCTCTTGCCTATTTAGCTAACCTAATGGCACTTGAGTGACTGCTGTCTTATTCAAGGCCCAGTTGTGTTGGAGCAAATTGAATCTCATAATACACTGGAAAAGTTTACAGTACTTGTTATGCTTTACACACACTAGAGTTAATGTTCTTGGAAATAAATTGCCTCATAGATTGATGAAAGTGACAGACTCAAGCACACCACTGTTTGCATCCAACTGAGGCCATAATCATTCATTATAAGGTGTGTTTTTTTTTTCTTTTCTTAGCTAAGTAGCAATAATTTTCTCTAAACAATTAAGGCTTCTGTGTATTTTTTTTACTCTTTAACTTACTTTCAGCATTAAAGGTGTCAGAGGATCATTTATCCTCTCTTGAGCAGTACTTCAGTGACAGTTACTGCAGAAGTCCCAAGGATGCTTTTACTTATTTCCTTCGATCTGAAACTTCCCAGAAGAGTGTGAATAACTATTTCATTGTCTATATATGCAGTGCAGTGTTAGGCACCAATGTTCAAAAGGCCTCTAAACTACTTAGTAGAGGAAAAGGTTTAACAAACCAAATCAAGTACTTGCAGCCTTGCAGTCTAGTAAATTTGGTGTTGCCATTGTTTCTCACAGACTTATGGTTTGTTCTCTATCCTTTTCTTCAATAATTTCCACTATTTATTTTGCTGTAAGAATTCAACACTTAGAATTCTTTTGAGATTTGTTCCTTGTTTAAGTGAGAAAAAGTTTCTAAAACTTTCATTTAGGAACACTAAAGTGTTATAGAAACATTAGGCTACGTATTTTTGTTTACAGGCAAAATAGGACACAGCTTCGTACAAACTCACAATTACAAACAAAAATCTAATATAGCACTAAACAGAATATGATATGAATTATTCACTGGAATATGACAGAATTACGGCACAAAGCTTTTATCAATACAATTCTTTATGGCAGTGGAGAGTTCAGGAAGTTAATTTTCCTAGATAGCAAGGGCACCATTCTCTTCTCTTCCACGGCGGCTTTGTGCTTTGCAAAATACTAACTTTTCTATAACACCATTCATACAGGAAAATAAATACATCTAACATACAAGGCATAAAAATTACCATATCCACATGAATTTAATAAAAACTTTAATAATCATGCATAAAAATATTTGTGTTCTTTCTGAATGCTAACAAAATACTGTAAAATATTTGTGGCATATTATGTTATCACAGAAGAGTCAATACTTAAAATTATACATTGTGCACTTGAAAATACTTGCAGCTAATTTGTTCAAATCTTTTCTTCTTGAATTTACTGATAACTACATCCAAGGGAGCAAGCCAAAGGAAGTATAAAGAAATCTATAGGTTTAAGGAGTGATATAATATTATTTGCTCTTTGCATTTCACGCTAGTTTAGCTGGCTGAGCTGCAAACCGTTTTTCCAGAGGTCATATAAAGGATGTGCTGATGCTGCATAAGGAAAGAGGTCAACTCTTAGTGACTGAAAGCAGAAATAAGATGAAATGATAACGAAGTGGCAACATCACAGGAAAACTCACTAATAATAGCAGAGAAAGACAGTATACCCAGATTAAATATCTCAGTCAGCATGGATAAGCATTTAATGTTCCTGAGACATATCCTAGTGCATATATACATATTAAAAAATGCTGCTTCATCACCAAATCATTCCAAAGAAGGTCATTGTTATCACAACCTGGATTGAAATAGCATTCTGAAAATTATAACTAATACCATAATCATTACTATGACAAGTAATATTTTGCATGACATTTTTTCTCTTTGCTATATTTTCTTTATTTTTTCTAATATGTATTTGGAGTGTAGTGTCTAGAGGGTGTTCTTCCTGTTCTGGACTGTTTCCCACAATGTCTTTTTCATAACTGGTTTACTCCCTTGCTCTTTACAACATGAAAACCATACATATATTTTGAAATATATTCTAAGAAAGTACTACAAGCAGAGCTATCTTTGAGAACAGAAACAACCAGCTACATAGAAAATTGTAGAGTCCATCTTCACATTATAATAATTGTTAAAAGTGAACAAATAATGACAACAAGCTATGATTTAAAAAAAAAAAAAAGAAATAAGAAATTAGAAATTCTGAAAAATTAAAAGTCTGGTTTCTTTGCAAACATTAAAAACATTTGTGATGCCTGACAACACCCATTAGTATTTATAAAAGAAACAAAACTATAATAAAAGAAGAGGTTCTAGTACTAAAATATAGAGCACTACACTTGTAACATGAGTTTCAGACATTGTGCAAGATTCTGTGTTAGCATGGACACATCTTGAGTCTAAATTCTTGTGTTCTGTATAGCTTTAGGCCGCTGGGCTGAGTTCAGTAGTACTAGCCCAGGAGCAAGCTAACACAACAGATTTCCTGACCATATCCTCTGCTTGCTTTTGGCATTCCTCTCCATTTCTTGAGCTGAGGCCCCCTAGCAATGGCAGAGTCCTTTGCATTCCATAATTCCACACACTTCCAAAAACCTAATTTTTCTCCAATGCCACACACAATACCTCCACAGAGCATTATGAAATAACATAGTTATGGATTTGATGTAACAGCAAGCTTGACCAATTCACACTGGATGTAAGTATGTATTCAGACAGCAGACTCCTTTTTTTTTTTGGCATGGTATGCAGCTCTCCCAAAGTCTATTACATCATTTCAGGTGCTTTGTAACTTTAGGATCTACTGTCTATGCCTTCGTCCATCTATGCTTTCCCATCCAAAGAAAAAACAGTACATAAGACTGAGTACTGTATCCTGAACAAACATCACACACTTGGAATAACTGCCTATAGCCATCAAACTTTGTGATCTCATCATAAATATTTCTAAAGATGGGTAAGTAGTCTTGCATTTACCACAACATACACTGGTAAAACTGCATAAAAATATACCCCAATTTCAGTAGAGTCCCCAAACTGTACTCCTACTTGCATACTGTAGGTACATTTGTCTGTCAGGTATTTGCTGGAGAATAGAAGGAGACTATCACAAAACTATCTTTTACATTTTGACACTAAATGGTTTAATTATTAGAATTTTTATTAAATTATATAAGCTGTGCCATATAACTACCCCTAGTTGATCTGAGTATATTAGGACCCACCTTTTGGCATTTGGGAGACCTAACCTGAACACACTCCTCCAGATGCAGCCTCACAAGTGCAAAATGAATGAGAAAATTTGCTTTTCTCAATGAGAAAAGATTACTTGATCTTTTGGCTACAGCCTCCCAAAGCAGACTAGTATGCACTAACCAAAAAGGTGTACTGCTGACTCCACCTGTTGTCCACCAGGATACTCAGGTCTGTTTCTGCCCACCTGTCAGTCCAACCCCAGGCTGTGCTGTTGCATAAGGTTAATTAATTCCATGTAACCAATTTCTAATTTGTCCTTATCATACTTCACAATGTCTCAGGCAGCTCATTACTCCAACTTAATGAGAGTGCTTAGAATGGCTGTTTCCCACAGATCGGTGTCATCTGTCATCACTATTCTGGTTGCAGTCCATACCATCTTTCTCATTGTTAATGAAGTTGTTAAATAACAATAACAAGAAGATAGCTCTGAGCAGTGCCACTAGGGCCCCACACCTTGCACCAACACCTTGTGTAGTTTACACAACCATTTCATCTCTTTTCCACTTGCCTAAAAGGATGCCACAGCTAGAGGATATCATGTCAAAAGCCCTGTTTAAGTCAAGAAAAATGACATCTATTGGTCCCTCCTCATCCACCGAGTCAGTCACCTAATCACAAAATTCAATCATATTGGTGAAGGCTTTGCTCTTGTAGAATCTTTAGTGGTTGCTTCCAGTCATGTTCTGATGTGGAGGAGAATTTATGATCATCCTTCATGATCTTCCTGGGAACCAAAGTGAGGCTGACCAGCCTGTGGCTCTCCAATACATCTTCTTGTCCTTCATGAGGATAGGAATGATATTTGCCTTTTTCCACTCACTAGGAACCTTTCACAGTCAACTAGAACTTTCAAAAAGAATAGAGTGTGATCCTGAAACTATGAAATCTGATTCTAATGATAGGTATTAATATAGTTTTATGCAGTATATTTCCATTCCTTCTGTAAATCAAAAGCTACATTCATGATTTAAAAAAATTTACTCAAGACACATGAGAAGAAAGCTGCTTAAAAATTGCTTTTCAAAAGAGTTGCTTTCTTTTTAGTACTACATTAAAACTGAATGTATGCTCTCTAGTTGAGCTTATGGCAGGTGACTTTCATTCTTATTTTATTGCTAGCTTTTCAAATCTGTGGTTTAGGCTTGGATTCAATCATTTTCTCACAAAACACCCACAAGAGAGGAAAACCCTTCAAACCTTTAACTGCAGAAGTGACAAGAAAATGGTGTCCTAATTTGTGGTTTTATTGAGGAGCATTGATCAAAGCGATACTGATAAACATGGCTTTGGCCAAGAGGATTTGAGTATGGAATTTGGAATCACAGATTTACAAATGGAAGAAATGTGATCACAGAGAAGTTTGTCTAAATTAAATATGTTTAAGACTTTTATTTGGTAGATCTGAAACTTTCTCTGGGGAAATACCCATCTTATCCATACACCCAGTACCCAATTTATACTTTCTTACTCATTTAGCTCACTTCTATGTTTATCTTCATGGGAACTCTTCAAGACAAGAAAAAAAAAAAAGTATTTCTCCTTACATAGTTAGATCAATCAGCATGTTACTTTGTATTGCCTGGAAGTGTGTGCTTAGTAATTGGATAATTTGTCTTCCCTTTCACAATTAGAGTGAATAGAATTAGTACCCTTTCCACAGAGACATTTTCTGACAGGGAGAGGGGACGGCTTGATTCAAAGTATCAGACCAACTACTCTTTTCAGTATGCTGCAAGATATAGCAGAAATGTGATTTGAACCTGTTGTTTGGTCAACCAGCTGATCCCATTTTATACACTCATGCCAGCAACACATGCATGGCCATCACTAACATTGTAGCACTACTAATTTGTGGCTCAGGCATGCTCATAACATAATGTACAATTAAACCCCATGCTTTAGGTGTTTTTAAACCATCCTGACTTTGCAAAGCAATTTGGAGGCTGGCTTGGCTTCCTAGTCAGGGATTTTCCTCACGCAGGGAACTTCCAAAGCTGAACAGTGATTGCTGTTCCATACTGCTAATCAACAACATCAGTGATATAGAAAAATATTCTTTTCTGTTATTGTCAAAGCCCTGGCTATTGCCAAGTTAGCAGTAGTCCTACAGATTACTGATAGCCATAAAAACAGGTAACAGTTCCCAGAAATTATGACAGTTAATAATAATTTACCATCTCTGTTAGAAAATGAAATAGTTTGCCTCCAACCTCAAAACAACACCTTACCCTACTTTCCCAAAAACCTACATTATTAATTTTTTTTAAAAAAGTCAGTTAACTCAATCATTTTTTCCTGGTTTAACATTTTGATGTGATATGTACCTGTGTGATATATATTAATTTCCAAAATTAATAAAGCAAATGAAAGTCAGTGACTTTCAGTATGATTCAGTAACTGCTTTTCAATGATGTGAGCTTATAATTTCACTTTGTTGCCACAGGTGCAACATCTATTCTGATACCATAATATCTCATAAAAAAAAAGCTTTATCACTCATTTTTCACTCTCTTCTCCCTCAATTATCTAGCTTCCACCTCTTTGACACCTATAAGAAATTTCAGGATGAACTGTCACTAGGCATTGTCTTCAAGGTTTGGATTCTGTTTTGTGATGAAAAAATTACACACTTAGAGCAAATAAATTTGGAATTTCATCTCCCTTTGTCCATATGCAACAGCACATCCGTGAAATCTCACTGCAGGGAATTGTTTAGAAAACTTCCTCATCCACTCATTCAAAACAACCAGAATAAATGAGACATATGCTTAAAAATTGTAATGAGACATTTGGAGATGCATTTGATCTACTCAGTGTTCAACATTCTTGAAGAAATATCCTGAATGTGTATAAGGAGTTCCATCTGTTCTAGTACATTGCTCACATTGTAGTATCTTAAAACTATATTCCAAAATTCTTGACGGTACTATGTCTAAGTCTTCACTGTTAAGTGTCACCCCTTCTTGCCATAAGCACTTAATTAGAAGAAAAATTGCTTTATTCTTTTCAATGGGGGAAAAAAAAAAAAAGAAAAAACTACAAAACGGGACCTTTCTAAATTAAATGTTGAAATCAGTACAAATATTTTAGTAAGTATATTCATCAAGAACTGGAAAACTCTTGAGGATAATATATAAAGAAACCTTTCTAAAATATCTTGTAGCTAAAAATATTTCTTTAAGAAAGGGGGTTTTTTTTAAACATATAAAAATTGTAAGATGGCATTAATAGTGAGGAGATTCTCGCTATGGCTTGGGGACAGTGAAATCTTACCTTCCTGCTTTGGCTCATGACAAAAAGGAAAGGGAAATGAAAAGAGGACAATATGGTGTCTATCACTAGACCCTTTTCCTAGTCACCATCATAGCATTTACAACACTCACATCAGCTACCTTAATCTCATTCAGCAGTCTGTGTATCTATATTGCTGTATTTACTTTTAAGACACATTAGTAATCTAGTAGTCTAACTCCAGAAATATGAAAAAATGCTTGATTACTTAATTTCATTACAAGCCTTATGAAAAAGAATATCAAGATAGAAAATTCCCACAAGTACTAACTGCCTATCATTTATCTTATTAACTTGGCCTCAATATTTTGACTGATTTGATATATTCCAATATGCAATATATCTGTTATAACATTGCCTTCTTCCACAAAACTGAAATTAGGAATCTGAATGTTCAGAATCTGACAAATTAGAATCCATTGGATGTACAACCTTTCAGTGTCATATATCTATTCCCATAATTCTTTTTATTTTAAATATATATGGAAATATAAAATAATCTTCCCTTATGCCATAATATGTATTTTTCCCAATAAAAGCTAAAAAATAAAGGTTGTAAGTGCCTCCTAATCAAGCTGTAGAATTATTTAGAGCTCTTACAGTAAACTCTTTTAGTTCTGTTAAGATCACTCATGTGAGTTTGAAAAAATTATTATTCAGTCCTGATTCAAATATAAACTCAACTTAATGTTACACAACTATCTTTCCCAGTTAGGGCTCTGGGAACACTGAAGCAAACTGAGGCCTGGTGTTTTGTCATCTTGACTCATCTAGAGGAACATAATAATCTCACACTCTCAGGCTTTAATTACAGAAGAAGGATCATTCTTTTCAGAAAGACTCCTTCAGCAGGAATCACCTTTATGAATAGGTCAGGACTCTCCAATTACTTTTTACAGAACAATTAGTAATATAATGCAAAACTCAAACATGTTGTTAAATAATTGGTTTTGTTTCTCTAATTTTGTACCAAAATATATTTCATGCCACATTTCAGCAAGTGGAAAGATGATTGTCAGTCTAGAGAAAATTAGCAAGAAAAGAAAGTGAAAACCTGTAACCATCAAGCATGGAATTTAATTGTTACACTTTAAGGCAAACAGCAAATATCTGAAACCGGATTAAAATAGTTTTTATTCTACACTAAATAGTCATGTAAATCTCAAAAACTAAGCAACACAAATATCTCTACTTTCTTCGAAGCAATTTCCCAAAGACATTAGGGAAAATGTGACATCTATTATGATGACATATGGTCAATTTTACATGAGTAAGACATGGTTATGCTGGTTATGCTTTGCATCAGTGCCGCAAGGAATGCAGACTTCTAACACTGTTACTATGAACCAATTTCAATCACAGGATCACAGAATATGTGGAGTTGGAAGGGACTCACAAGGATCATTGAGTCCAACCCCTGGCCCTGCACAGGACCATCCCCAAGAGTCACACTGTGTGCCTGAGAGTATCATCCAAACGCTTCTTGGAACTCTGTCAGGCTTGGTGCTGTGAGCACTTCCCTGGGGAGCCTGTTCCAGTGCCCAATCACCCTCTGGGGGAAGAACCTTTCTCTAATATCTAACATATCTAACCCATAATTGAAAAAACCCCAATCCTTTAACTTCCCAGGTAGCATATAGGAATTTCATTAAAATTTGAGCATCAAAAAGTTGTTCTAGAACACTACCTTTCTATATACTGGTAAGAAACAATCACATAAGCAGCATTCACCTTATTAATGCTTTAATTTTCTTTTCGTGCTGTGTCATTTACACTACATTTGCTTTTGTAAATATCTTCATTTTGCAAAATATTTCTCAGTAAGTCCAGAAATAATGTTTTGGGGGTTTTGGAATCAATGCTTCTTAGGAAAGTCTGAGAGTTATTGCTCTGGCTACCTCCCTGGCTTTTTCTAGAGATCACTTTTTATTCTCCACTGAATCTCACCTAATTTGCAAGAAAAAAAAATTTCCAACATTCAGTTCCTTGAACTTTGACAACTCTATATTTAGTCTTTTGATGTTTATATTTAATTTTACTGAAATATGCTTTCTTTCTAGTTCAATTAAAACTACAGCCACATTTCTATTAATTTATATGTACTTAACTACTAATGTGCAATAGTTATAAAAATTACTTAATTCATATATTGTAGTTATATTCAAAGGTACTGATAAAATGGAGCATAAATCCATCCATGGTGTTTACAAAATTATACTGAACACACAGGAATTTTATAATCCTAATCTATATGAGGGTGTCTGTCAGATCATTTTACTGAACAGATCAGTAGTCACCCATTTCTAACATTCTGTATAGTGCCCCAATACTACTTCTGCAAGTTTTATATCCTTGAACAACCTCCACATGGCTTATATCAAGTAACAGATAATCTCAGCAGGACACTATAACACATGATAAACTAGAGTGCAATTGGATGTGGTCAATATGATCTTGAGAAGACTAAGCACTGTGGGTCACTTTTCCACCACTTTGCCTGAGGGCCATGAGTCATCTGTGATGAAAATCTTAAGCAATGTACTTACAGCCACAGGCCAAGTTCTGTCTGCAGCAAACTTCACAATCTTGGTCCACAGCATGGCACCTGCTGAGAATGCTGCAGTTTTCTTTTTGCTGTGATGTCAGGGAAGGATCAAGGAGTGGAAAGAAAACAATACACCCTCAGGTCTCTGTGCCAGGATTATTCACCTGATGTACTCCAAGAGTCCTTAACACTGATCTATGTGTAACTGCATCCAAATCAGATGTCTAAATACATATGATGTAAATGGTGATTTTATGCTTTTCTTCAAGAGGAAGCATACAGGAAGCCTGTATGTGAAAACGCAAACATGGAAAAAAACTACAGGTATAGCCTGAGAACTAATCGCCTTAGAACTGTCACAACATGCAGAAAAGTTGATTTGTGTTGTTGATCTACAGATAAACGAATGTCTAGCACTGCAGCGGAAATGAACCCCAGCGTTGTCTCCATGGAAACTTACTTGCATGAATAAATGAACAGTAAAATCTGTGTTAAATGTGTTTCAAAAACTACTCACAACACTTTTGGGAAAGAAAAAAAGAAAGAGAACCATACTAGTTTAAAAAAAAAGCTTGTGATGTGACATGACAATGAGATACACAAGTCACCACGACTGCAAAAGATCATGACTGTATCATTGGATCTTGACAACATTCAATACTGTGTCAAAAACAAAGCATTCACCTACTATTCACATATCTCAAAACCTGTTCCTTAACTCAGTAGCAAGATTCACTGACACTAACAAATCAGCAAAGTGATGCCTCCATTTTTTAATGACTAAACCCTCAAATTTACAGGGTCAGAAATCGCAAGGTCTATCTGAACAACTTAAGAGGTGCATTAGAATATATTCCTTAGACAAAAACTGATAGTATATGCACTCCTTTATACCTCTATTTCCAAGCTAACATAGCTAGGAATCTGCTTAAACAGGCCACCATACATTTGAATAGAGTCAACAAAAGAATGACAGACAGGTCAAAAGATTTAGAAATCATTTAATCACAATATGACAATTTTCAGACTTAAAGGAAGACATAATTATTGGCTACTTTCCTAATGCTACTGTTTGACATTGCCTTGGAATGCCTGAAGGAATGTACAATTAATATAAATATTAGTAGAATTTGAACACATACTGGAAATTACCATGAAACCTCTATTAATTTTTAAAAAGCAGATTTTTCCTTTCTTTCTTACAGAGGTTTAACTAGGACAACTTGGATTTTTGTATGTTGCAGGCAGAATCAACGCAATACGTACAATTCAATTTCATCAGTATTTTCCAAAACAAAATGTGCAAGTTTTTCAAACACTGTCCATAACTAAAACAAGGGAAAAAACTTCAGCAATTACTGCTTCTTCTGTACTGTATAGGTGCCACAGAGTGTTCACACCAACAAGAAAGAAAGGGCATATCCAAGTTTTATCTTCTTCACAGTAATAAAGAGATTGAGAAATATGAACATAACAGATGAAACACTAACACAGAATGAACATGTATAAAAAAGTATAACAAATGGACTTTCAGGAAGAATAGCAGGAAGTAAGCATGACTGAAACTGGGGAAAGTCACTACAAACTCTTTGAGAGACTGCCCTATGTACAGCTTCCTCTATGAATCCCTGTGCTCCAAAAATTCTTTCCTTATATCTTAGTATTTTGTCCTTTCCTTCAGACTGTGCATAAAATACTCAGCAATTTTTTGCTGAGTATCTTTTTGCTACCTCTGATTCTGTTGGTTACTGTTCGTGACTCATATCTCACTATATGGCAAACCTTCAGTATCTCCTACACTACAAATAAATTGTCTCACAATTATCTAACACATTTAACATGCATCCACACTGTCATTTTACTTTTGATTGGGAGTGAATTTTTGAAGTTAAGTCTCCTTATCTCAGGTAATCTTTACACTTTGCTTTTGCTGACAAAAAGGTCTTGGTGCATGCAAACCCCTTAGTATGAAATTAAACCAGAAAGTATGCCTGAGAAGGGCACTTAAATGCATTTTAAGTACTACCTGGCCTGTAGATGGTGTGAATGTCAGATCCAGATGTTTGGCCTTTCTACTTGGCCATTAAATTTCTGAAACCTAAAGGAATGCAGCAAATTCTAGGAGATATTGAAAAACAACTGAAAGACAACTCAGTCACTGGTCACAGCCAGCACAGCTTCATGAGAGGAAAGTCCTGCTTATCAAACTGGGTTTCCTTTTATAACAAAGTAACCCACCTAGATGATCAAGGGAAGACAGTCAATGTCATCTTTTTGGAGTTCAGTAAAGCTTCTGATACTGTCTCTCACAGGATCCTTCTGGACAAACAGCTGGATAAACACATTATGCAGTGGATGAGCAATTGGCTCACAGGTCAAGCACAGAGGGTAGTAGTGACTGGTGACCTGTCAGTAGTGGGGTTCCACAAGGCTCCATCTTGGGCCCTGTGTTCTTCAAGATCTTCACAAATGACTTGGATGCAGGACTGGAAGAGATACCAAGCAAGTTTGCAGATGGCACAAAACTGGGAGGAGCTGTTGAGTCCCTCAAAGGCAATGAGGCCCTGCAGAGAGACCTCTACAAATTAGACGACTGGGCAATCACTGACCATATGAAGTTCAACAAGGGAAAGTCCTGGATACTGCACATGGGATGGGACAACCTTGAATGCATGAAGAATGAGATACTGGAAAGTAGTGCTGTGGAAAGGGACCTAGTGGTCTTGAGGGGAAGCTGTATGTGGAATGGCTGAGGTCACCTGTTCCGTTCAGCCTGGAGAAGAGACTGAGGGGAGACCTCATTGCAGTTACAACTTCCTCATGAGGGGAAGAGGCAGGACAGGCACTGATCTCTTCTCCCTTGTGAACAGTGGCGGGACCCAAGGGAATGGCCTGCAGTTGTGTCAGCGGAGGTTTGGGTTTGATATTAGAAAGAGATTCTTTGCCCAGAGGGTGTTTGGGCACTGGAACAGGCTCCCCAGGGAAGTGCTCACAGCACCAAGCCTGACAGAGTTCAAGAAGCATTTGGACAATACTCTCAGGCACACGGTGTGACTCTTGGGGATGGTCCTGTGCAGGGCCAGGAGTTGGACTCAATGATCCTTGTGAGTCCCTTCCAACTCCCTTCCAACTTCCAATCATTCTGTGATTCTGTAACTTTAAGACTTCCATTTCACTGTGGCATATCATTGAATAGGTTCAGAAAGTACTAGATGGAATGGCAAAAGTGCTTGTTAAACCCTATTTCCTTAAAAACTAGGCTAAAAATCCTGGGGTTACATATTATTTGAAACATTATAAAAACAGATCAATTTAACCTTTTTGATATACTCAAAGCTGACAAGCTCAGGCTATCCCTTTCTCTCATGCTGACTGCTGCTTTTCCACTCACCTGTAAATTGGGGATGGTCATCAACATTGGGTAATCAAGTGCAATTTGTTATGATGCCAGTTACTTCATTGTCATATGGTATTTATTAAGCATACAGTCCTGATCAATCAACCTTTGCTTGGATGGAATTTTGACCTTGACAAACATCTGAAAGGACTTCAGCAAGATTAGAATTTTAAGCAGTCTCTGAAGCATCTAAATTCTTCAGCCTCTGTGATAAAGAGATAATGAAAAAAACAAAACAATAGAACCACAAATAACAACTGATTCATGGACTAAATTTAAATGAATTGTTATGAGAAAATTAAATTGCCTTGATAGTTTTAAAATATATTTGGAAATTAATTATTAGTCAAACTTATTTTAAATTCAAAAGCCTTTCCTATATATTTTCGCAAGAATTTAAAAACGAGAGCCTTAGTAAGTCTTTCAACATTATAGGAGTGATTTAGAAGTCTGATATAACTAATTATATTTAGAAAATTAATAGCTGTCATTGATTATTTGAGCATAAACCACACAATTTTATTATCATGAGCAAAATCATCTGAAACATGTAAAACAGCCAAGAAAGCATTTGTAACTATACTGAGAACAATTCAGTATTAAAGACGGGTACAGCTTACCCATTTTCTTTGAGACCAGGACTTTTGTCAGTACATTCTAGAATACACAGCATTGTACAATGCAAAAGATCAGAAGACTCAACATATATAAATCCCTGAAGGGAGAGTGCAATGAGGGCAGAGCCAGTCTCTGCTCAGTGGAGCTCAGTGACAGGATGAGAGGCAAACAGGCACCAAATGAAACACAGAGGAGTCCTTCTGAACAACAGCAAACACTGCTACACTCTGAGGATGATCAAGCACGGGCACAGGCTACCCAGTGAGGCTGTGGAGTCTCCATCTTTGGAGATGTTCAGAATTCACCTGGCCACAGCCCTGGGCAATGGGCTCTGCTTGAACAGGGGCATTGAACCGGAAGACCTCTGGAGGTCTCTTACAACATCAACCCATTCTCTGCAAGAAAGTGTTTTAAACTGAGAAAGATGACACCTATATGTATCATACTTCTATGCGACTAAAGAAAGTCTAGAGCTAAGTATTTAGGAAAAAAACATAGAAAGACTTAAGGAGATACAATGATTTAATTACTTTACTCAGACCAAATAAAAATACCCTAGAACACTATTAAAATTTTGTGAGATATACTAAACTTCAGAAAATTAGGACCATATACGAATAACCACTGGTATTTCAAATGTATTAGTTCACATTAATACTTGAGGATGATGGATACTTATTTTAGAAGTTTATGACAACAGATTATTAGCTGGCCGAGTGTTGGATTATCTATTATTATTATTATTATTATTATTATTATTATTATTATTATTATTTGCTTTTTATCCTTGGAGCTAGAGATTTTTTCTATTCTTAAAAATTACTTTTAGAGCTGACTTTCATTAATCATCACAAAATACAATGTAGTTCTGGTAAAAAAAAACCAACAAAACAAAACAAAACAAAACAAACAAACAAAAAAAAAAAACACAAAAAAAAAGAAAAGGAATTCTTGATTGAAATGAAAAAATCTGGACAATTATGGAAATTTCAGGTTTTCTTTCTAAATAATTTTTCTTTAATGTAATCTGTATTTGTAACAGTACAGCTTTATGATCAGGTATAGGCACATAAAATGCACTAATTTGTGAGTGGACTCAGGATCTTTCTTTTCATGCTTGCTATTTTTTGGGGGCTCTTATGATTGTGTCCTGGATGTTTTTGTATTACTATTTAGACATTTATATGTACTAGAAAAATCTTTTTGTTGGAAACATCGAATACAAAATGATGTTTTGTAGACATATGATGTTTTACTTAGACATATATATATATGTCTAAGTAAAAGTTAGTTTAATATTCTGCAGTGTTCACCATGCAGCACTGTTATCCTACCAAAGTATAGAATACACACATTTAGGGTATACATAATATTTTCTGCTCCCAACTGCATTTCTTAAATTTTGTAGACTATTATCTCTAAACAATTTTCATGGCACTACAATAGAAAAGTATTGTTAACCCTTCTATTTTATAATTATTTCAGGTAACAAAGCAGCATATGCAAAAATATATATATATATAATCCATAAGTAGTATGGATTTAAACATTTAAACTTTCTTGAATTTAATTTCTTAAAATTAATCCAGATATAGAATCATAGAATCATATAATCAACCTGGTTGGAAAAGACCTCTGAGATCATCAAGTCCATCCTTTGATCTAATATTGCCATGGCACTAAGTGCCACATCCAGTCTCATCTTAAAATCCTCCAGGGACAGTGAAACCACCATCTCCCTGGGCAGTCCATTCCAATGTCTAATTACTCTCTCTGTAAAAAATTTCTTCCTAATATTCTAAACCTCCCCTGACACAGTTTAAGACCGTGCCATCTTGTCCTACTGCTGGTTGCCTGGGAGAAGAGACCGCTGCCTACCTGGCTACAACCTCCTTTCAGGGAGTTATAGAGAGTAATGAGGTCTCCCCTGATCCTCTTCTTCTCCAGGCTAAACAACCCAAGTTCCCTCAGCCTCTCCTCATAGGATCTGTGCTTGAGTCTTCTGGACTCTGCAATATCTTCTGGATATAGCTCATTGGGAAAACTAAGGGTACATTTGAAACACATTGTTTAACTAATAAAGTAGGTATTGAATTGCAATCTGAATCTCAATAGAGGTGGTGCTGCCTAACCAGGTGAAGAGGAACTGCTACATGCTGAACTCTGATACATAGAATCCTACCTGCCTCTAAACATAGGGGAAAGTGTACATTCTTCCTGAGAATGAAATTCTACAACTACATGGTCAGTGAGTGTGGTTACTATTCAGACCTCATAACTCTTTGTCATACTATAACCAACACTGCAAACTGCCATGTTCAGAGGCAAACCGTACTAGTGGAAATGGTATAACCAGAACACGAAAACTGCCAGCAAACTTCCCTCTGACTACAAAAGATGCACAGAAATTTTTATGGCATATGGGCCCCAAAGTATGCTTTGAGTATAAATACTAGAATATGTGAAGGAACTAATTAGCAAAAAAAACCCTAAGCATTAACATACAAAAGACATTAATCCTCCTATTTTAGTTTTTAGAGGAAATGCATCAATATTAGTTATAAAGAAGTTTAAGTATATAGGGAAGGAATTTCCTACAGCAGCTGTAAGTCAAAGAAACAGATATGGGGCTATTCGAAATACTAATAAAAGAAAATGTTGGAAAGCTTACATAATTGGAAATACAAATCAAAATTAAATATATCTAACTGTATTTGAATATATAGATCAATGTATCTACAAATCAATATATAAGGTGTAGTATACATGACACTATGAGGGAAAAAAATTGAAATTTTTACCTGCCTGAATTCAAATTATTCACATGCTAAACATAGCTCTTTTACTCACACCATAACTGTTCTGTGCAAGTGGGCCACATCAAGCAGGAGATAATTTTCAATTACTATGGAAACTTACTAGGATAAAAGAAACTGTCACAATTATTCTGATACCAGTCTACTATTAAATTTTGTATTCATTTGTAAGACAGTTCAGTTAACTTGATAGCAAAAAGCTGTTTATTTAATCCTGCAACAGAACTGTTGTTTTATACAGTGACATATTTTCAGTGAAAACTACAAATCCTGATGAAAGAACATCAAATACTAAATACATGCTAGCTACACAGCCCAAAACTTATAACAGTTGTGAATTCTCATTTCTGTTGGAAACCAATTCTGTTCCTTTAACAGTTAAGCATGTTAGTGTGATCAGAATGGTGTTGTTTTTTCTCAAGATATCTATATATTTGTATATTTTATTTATTTTGTTTTTAAAAAAGCCTTTCATAGTTTAAGTACTGATAGCTACTGAAAGAAGAAAAATGAAATTGATATTTAACACATCAAGATGTATGAATGCCGTGTCAGCAGGATGCAGAAATAACCCAAGAAGCATTGAGAAGAACCTGACATTTTCTCTAGTTAATGTGATCCTTGAACCTCTCATGTAAGGGTTGATGGTCAATAACAGGAATTTTACTTTGCACTCCTTAAGCTTCCATATTACAAGAATTATTATTCCAAATACGTTCCAAATTGAGTAACATCTGGTTCTGTCTTAGCCAGATGTGCCACTTATTCAACAGCATGATGATGTGATTAGGCTGCATTAGCTTATACTTAGTTTTATTTTATTTAATGATTACAGAATCCTAGTGGTAGGAAATAAAAAGATGCACTGTTCCAGTAAAACGTACATGAAAAACTGTATATATTCTAAAACAGTTGTGAGAAGAAACATTTACACAGCTTCTTCAGAGACAAAATGACAGTTCAAGATCAAGCAAGTGAGGTAAACGGAACATGAATGTAGGTAGCCACCATAACTGAAAGATCCTTTACCAGCTAATCTCCTAATTAATTACACACAGTGAGGTCAGCTATGGTTCTGCTTTTTAAGAACCAGTGTCTAGACTTTAAAATTGTACTTCTAATCCTGCCTATGAAGAACAGGCAGACACACCCGATTGTGCAAACTGCCTATGCACATACAACTCACACGTAATTAATTATAAAGCACTTTCAATAATTAAAATGGCATATAGAGAATAAGAAGACTAGTTTTAAGGCACTAAGGCTCTTTTGCTTCATTTAATTAACCCCAAATAATATAAATAAAAAATTATAAACATCTCATATTTTATTTCTCTACTCAGAACCATTAGCTTGTAAACAAGTCTAACCAATTTTTACTAAAGATATTAGATAAATACATAATAAATTTTGAACAATTCCCTTTTTTTCATCTCAGAAGTTCAAAAGAAGGACATATCTTGATCAAACAAGACTGGGTCATCTCACATGAAAGTCACACAAACTCTTAGAAAAAAGAGGCTGCAGCAATTTTCTTTGATTATTCAAATATCAAACATGCTCTCCAAGAAACTCCTTCATAAACAGAGCAACAGCAGTGCACCTAAACTGTCATCATTTAATATGAAGTGACAAGAAAGTGTCAGATAATGAAGAAAAGCCTAAAGATGGAATTGCTTGTCATTAAATCCGCATTTCCTCTTCAGTCATACTTTGAGATCATAAGACTCCATTGTGCTGGAAGAAGTCCCCTAAAGAGAGACACAGGCAGACATATGATATTTTTCAACTAGGAAATGGAGTCTGAGCAATCAGGTAGCAGGAGCTCCCTGCAGAAGATGGGCAGGGTTTAAGGAGGTCTGGTGAATTGTTCAGGGAGAGTAATGCACTTTGTTTGCTGTGCTGAGAGCCATCATGAATGGCCCCCAGAACCCGATGTATCAGTTGCAGGAAAACTTATAAATATTAGGACTGTTAACAACTTTTCCTGCAGGAAACACCAGCATACAGGTCCAAAACTATCATGATGATCCAAGTTTTGAAATTTTAGGAAAAAAATAGAAAGGAAATATTTGAAGAGCTCAAAGAAGAAAACAAACTTGAACTTTGAGCTCATGAAAAAAAAAATATCTGGTAAACACAATTTGATTTTAGTGTTATGATTTGCAAGTAAACAAAACCCAATAGGTCAACAACTACTATTATCACACTTCTGGTTTTGTATACTAAAATATCCTGCCCGGTGATTAATTTTTAAAATGTTTATTTCACACACACTGTGGGGTTTTTGACAGATTACTATGTCATGAAAATTAATTATACAGTCTATGTATTACTTGACCATATTTTAGCACAGAGTTAATTTATGTCAAAAAGGAATCACTGTAAACAGTTTATAACCATCATTTTTTCCTGAAATTTTTTAAGGGTTACAGTCACAGAAGCTGGGTTTTTAGATATGTTCTGTTAATGTTCGGTACAGTTCTGAGTGTGGGCGAGGTTGCATTTGATTTATTTTGAAAAAATATGAGGAAGAAAAAAGTGTGAAATCTCTCATGTACATTAAAGGAGTAAGTAAGTTAAAATTATATATAGTTCTTCCAATTTTGTACTTTACAAACCTGCATCTATGTTCCCAGATTAATAATTAATGCTGACAATTGAATAGATAACACTTGTTCTTATTAAAAAATCTCCACAATTAAATCTCAAAGTGAACAAAATTTTTGAAAATATTTGAGTAAGTGGTGTTTGAATACGATTGTTAAGCCATCAAAATGATTCCTGCTGGTACCATCTTACCACCTGCTTACCCCTTACAAACATTCTAATGCTATTACTCTTTGGTTTACTAACATTTCCAAATCATTAAGACAGAAACTCCTGTTTTTAAGAGGTCCTAATAGGACCTTAAAATACTTGTTATTTTTGATTTGACTAATATACTATGTGTAATAATAAATATCATATAAATTTCACAACAGCATTTATTCCCTAATAAAATTCAAATGCTTGATCCATCTATATTACATTCAACCATTTTTATAATCAGAAAGTACCACTTAGTTGCAAAATCTAAAATTTAATAGTTATATTCTTGCCTGAAAAGAACATGAAAAATGAACCATAGAAAATAGGTCTGGAGGGAATTTTAGTAATTAATTTGGTCCTTTTTCCTTCCCATACAATCATCAAGCAGAAAAGAAAATACGTCTTACATTCCAGTAGGGCAGCACTAGCTGAAGAATTTTGCAGTGCCAACTGCAGTGAATTTTTTATATTTAAATAAATTTGATACCTGTTCAAACTGTTCTGCATTTGTTTGAAGTTTTCTGTTACAATTTAAAACATGTAGCATGTGGAGGCATTTTAATAACTTAATATGAGAAATTTAAATCCTTTAAAACTCGGAAATTATCAGAAATTCAAAGTTCAGAACAAAGAGAGCAGAAAAGAAGTAATTTTGAAGAACCAAGTAACCACTGTCTATAAATAGTTAATTTTGGCAGGGACTCCCAAGATCAGGTTTTCAAGTATAATGATCAAGAGAAAGCAATAAAAGTAACATAGATTGGACTCTCAAAACACACCATTGTAAATTAACACAATTTATAAAGTCTTCATGGATGTGCTAAGGCAAATGTAGAGAGTAGCTGTATTAGTATCTCTCTTAATGAGCCAATGTGATACACGTTGTACAGCTCTGTTACTTGATTGCTGTTCAAGAGAACAGTCCTGTTGAATTCTAAGAAACTATTACATAATCAGGTACATATAAATCAGTTTGATTTACATTTGCAGGTGAATAGTTCCTAATGAATTAATTAGATTTGGCAAAAAATGCAGTCAAATTGAAAAATCCCCCCCCCATGAAATGGATACAAGAATAACACAATTCCACCAGTATTGACAATATTAGCTGGAGATGTAACATTATTTTTGTATTTATGTCCTATTTGTCTTGTAAATAAAAAATGTAACTGAAATGGCATGTATATATGTACGTGTTCATATCCATACTGTCATATCTCAGTGCGTGTATATATACATATATATATATGTGTGTGGGGGGGGTGTGTTTATCCTTGCTGAGACCACCAGAAAGTCATATAAGTGTAATAATTATCCACCTAATGAGACATATAGGACTATGCAAAAAGTTTGCTCAGCTTCTGTATTGAAAACCTTATCATTAACACAAGCTGACAGCCTCCATCTTGCTGCTATCAAATGAAATATGTTGCTTGAAAAGATGCAGTGTCAGAAACATCAATGTATAAAAAACAGCTAGAATCCAAAACTAAATCAGAAATATTCAGTTTCTATGTCCCTACATGTTTGTAGGACTGAAGTTAACTGTTTCATGAAGGTGACAGGCATTTACAGAGAAAAAAGTAACAAAGACTTTTTTATTTTATGTGACATTTTGAATAACCTAACTTCAGAATTTTTAATTTTATCTTCAAGAAATTCAAACAAATACAGAATTATTTCTGTATTTCTGTGCAGCTGAACTGTTCTTGGTTTTATTTGTTGTGTTAATAGTAATACAACTTACTACCTCAACATTTTCTGCATGATCATATTACTTCCTACTCATGAAACAAACACGGAGAAGTTAATTTGAAATCTATAGAAATACACAGACATGCATATATACAGTATGAAATTCATCTTTATATTAGTGTTTAGCCTAGAGCATACTAGAAAAATCACCTTCTCCACCTTAATATCCATAAAATTCCATTATCTTAACAGCTTTGGTATGTTTACTCTATAGACTTAATATAGTTATTCCTTATTATGATGTTGCCTCCTTGACAAAATATATCCTTCCGACTTAGCTAAAAAATAAGTTTGCTCCTAAAATGAGTTATGAAAATGACAGTCATGTTAACTGCCTTTTCCCTTCTCTAGTGGTTTGACCCCAGCCAGCAAACCAGGCACATGCATCCACTCAGTCCCCCAACAGCAGGATCTGGGAGAGAATCAGAAGGGTAAAAGCTAGAAAACTCATGGGATGAGATAAAGACAGTTTAACAGGAAAAGCAGATAACAGTGCAGTGTCACAGTTACTCTTGCTAAAATGCAGAATTAAGTCTTATCAGACATAGAAGTGGAGCCTGTTTTCTTCAATCAATTACCATAGAAATATATTTAATAAAAATAAAATGGCCATCAGCAAGATAAGGTAAAACACCCACTCCAGAATCTTGTGAATCTAACACTACTTTTCATTAAAGAGCTTAGGTAAACACTTTCATGTTGTAAGAAGTACAAAAAGGTCAATTTCATTCATATCAGAAATTAAAATGATATTTTTTTTATTTTAATCTAAGCTCTTTTTTTTCTGTCCTTGTCTACCGCCCAAACTAATTTCAAAAAACTAAAAGACTATGTATTTATTAAATCAAGCTTGGTCTGATGCAGTTGACAAGAGGGAGAAAACATGAGGTATTTCAGGCTACTGTGGAAGCACTTACACTGCATTGGGCCTATTACAAGTTTACTGCTCAAATACAATGATAAAATGCGACTGTGAAGTGAAAAACTTTACTAAAGTTTTGGCAGAAAAAGTTCACCAGAAAATGAAGGTAAGTAATGACGTTCAGTTACTAATGATGTGTGCATACAAAAGTACAAAACTGGATGAGCATAGAGATACATATTAAAGGATGTCAAATATATACACATCTATATATATTTAATTATACTTGAAGACATTTTAGAGAACTAATATTTATGGTCGCTTTGCTGCTATTCCTACCACGGGATGCCTCTCATCCAGATTTACTAGACTTTAAATACATATTCAGTATTCCCACATGAGTTTTTTTCATCTTTTCATTTTCTAATTTCCACCCCTCTCAGGTGAAAATCGCTTCAGTAAAACAGATAATTGCTTCTGCTTTGCAATGTCAAACAGTTGGCCTCAGGTTATGGCAGTGTCTAAAATTAAGATGGGAAAAACAGTTCTCATTATCTTTCTCCTTTTCAAGCTTCCTTTCATCTCATCGTCTTCACAAGTGTCCAAAGTCATACTCTCACCATTGTTTATTCTTTTTTACTGTTTCTTTCATTTAGTTATATTTTTAGTTTTTCTCTTCCCCACAATGCTTCACCTTCAGTTTCAGTTATGAATGTCAAAATTTTACAATGGCTAAAGAGGGAACCTAGAATATGTTGCAATTCAATTGCTGCGTCCACAGCATTTTCAATACCAGCCATAAATCTTTACGTCTTTCTACTTATTTTTATGGTAAAAATTCTTCTACATCTCAAAGCAGAAAAAAAGGAATCTTTTGAGACTGTTTAAATATATACTCTATTCTTGAAATCTTGAAAAGTCTTAAGATAAAACTGTCACTCATTTCCATATACATACTTTCCATAGTCTTGCCTTAACTTTCATCTCTTGGCAGTGATGTTCTAAAGCTGTGTCCTCATTATTAAAAAGACAAAGTACAGACTGACAAATGTGAAACAATGACAACTTACAGTGGCTTCTGCTGCTGGGCTAACAAGTTTTGAAAGCATCAATGAAGCAACCAATCCTTCTCCATCGTGTTTCATTGTTATCATAAAACTATGCTTTTATGTTGGAAGGACTGAAGAACAGTTTTCAGTTTTCTATTCAAGAAGAACTAGAAGCTTCAGGCCCCACTTCAGCTGGATGGCACTGTGTGACTGGGATCTTTTGCTCAGTTATGTGTTAATGGCTTTTTTCAGTCTAACATAAAAACTAGATTTTAAAACTTCAACAAAGACTCTATGTGTGGTTTTATACATACATGGATTTGTATTTTGGGACAGTAGCAACATTTAGGACAAACAACTAAATAAACAAAAGTTATCCAATGTAACAGGTTTCCTAAATATATGCTTTCCTTTCCCTCACACTTTTCCCAGATGAGCACTAATATTCTTAATTTCGACACTACTTGTGAAGACTGAGTTTTTGGTGCAGTCACAATGCCTTTTTACAAGTAAAATTTCAAATGTTTTCTGTAAAAGCTGAAGAGTAGCCAAGCCTCCTGGACTGGGCTCATAAGACTTCTTTGCTTTTCATATTTGACAAGTCCACAAGCATTTTGTTTGCAACCCAATATATTACTTGTGTAAAAATATTACCACTACAATCAATCACAAAATACAACTGCTTTAACTGTTAGATTACTTGAAATAGATATTAATGAAACATTATTATGTCATGGGTTTATATTTTAATTTTGTACTCTCCTGGCACACTTACACAGCAGATCTCAGCTCATGCAACTGTCATTCAATATCATTTAAACATATAATTCAGCTCTAAAAAGAAAATAGCTGAAATAGTTGGATGAGCATGATAGCACTTCCTTATTACATTCTGCAAAGGGATTTCTTTGAGTAAAAGAGAAACGATATCCAAGAGATTTCAATTAATTTACAATTAATAAAGTCATAAATTCAGATAAATATAATTGACAAAGGTATTAGACTTGAAATTATAATTCTGTTTGTAGACTACCATTTAGATTTAACAGATTATAAAGAACTAACTCTAGTAATATCTGATGTTAAGCTCAGTTAAAAATTATTCAAGAACTCCAGTACACATGAGAAGAAAATTGATTTTAAAATGTAATGACAGTGTAATAAAACTCTCAACATAACATATACATGTATTTTCAATTTAGGTTTCATTAGGATGGATTTTCCTTGGTGATTTGACATATGTTTTAAAAAATCCATCATTTTTCACCAGTTTACATAGATGTCATTGTACTAAATTTATTATTTACACTAAACAGAAGTAATGAGAAAATGAAACATTTAAGTTTCAGTATGCTTTATTATTAGTTTAAGAAGTTTGGTGAGAAATTTCAAAGCAATTTTTTCAAACTATTGGAAGCAATTACATTATGTTGTAAATTATTAACCTGTAGTTTTTTTCCTATAAATAAAAATGTATTAAATATTTATTTGAATAGTGCATATTTAGACTATATATATACATATACTGTGTTTACTTAGTGTATACTTAGACACTATATTTATATAGTCTATATAGTTTTATATCCATATTAAGCGTATTCTTAAAACTAATGAATAACTTGTAAACCTTGACTCATCAAATAAGTGCAGTCACCAGAAACGGCAGTAAAAGACTCATTTCTAGTGACTTACAGAGCATCATAAAAGAACACACATGATCATATAGGACTGACCTCACAAGAACAGACAGAACTTAATTTCAGATGCAATAATCTCTGATCTGTTTGGGATCATGGAAGTTCTAAATGATAAAATTTGGTTCCTCTATTTAGGGGTAGCAAATGTTCAAACCAGACATATTGTAGGAGGTTTCTAAAGCTCACGTGCTGCTGGCTTTTTGTTTGTTTGTTTGTTTGTTTTTAAGATATTGCACATGGCCTAATTTTGTTCTCTGTCATGTAAAGGTTAGATGTCTTCACTTTTTTCAAAACATGTCAGAGATTGTCTTGATCAGATAGGCAAGATGGTTTTGAAAATACTTGTGGCATCTAACATAAGAGAGCTAGTTAGCACAGTTGAGAACAGAAGGAAAGGAAGCAAAGGGAGAAAATCTTAAGCCAGAAAATGCATAGAAAGCTCTTCTATCTAATGCAAATCTCTTGTTTGCAACTCTACTGTGTTGCTAAGAAAAGGAGATAAAATTGAGCAATAGTTTTAACACCATCATTTAATGAGAGTAGGTTAATAGGATCAGAGTACATTTACCAGACTTATGAACTCCTCCTTTCCTCCAAAGTCTGGCTATGTGAGAAGTCTGTTACAGTCGTGGATTATCACTTAAATTCTCTCATAAAATGTATTTACTCTTTTTTCCCCACTGAGATGACATTCACATTCTACACTCTTGAAACTCAGCTGTTCTACATGAACATACATCAGGATCTATATAAACAAAAAAATCTAGACTTGAACTGTGACAATGGGAACTAAGACCAAAAAGTACAAAGGAATGAACTTTAGCTATTCCTTTAAGAATTCAGAGAAGAAAGGGTGAGTATTCCCTAATTCAAGGCAAAGCAATAAAGAAACGAATTAGCAAGCACAGTACCCAGGGAACAATAAATATGTCCACTAAGTCAGACACAGTGCATATGTGGCTGATAATTTAACACTATGAAAGAGGATTACAAATCTGTAGTGGTGCAGTGAAACACTAAATTCCAAAGAGTATTAGTGCAAGCAACACAAGGTAGTGTTAAGCTGTTGACAAAAGATAACAAAGAAAAAGCACACACAGTGTCACAGATTTCATAATAGTAAAAGATGTAACGCCATACGGAATCTAAACATATAGACATTGCATCACTCTTAGTGCTGGCTTAATCTCTACCCTTTCAAGCAGCAGCTTGGGTAGCAGATAGAAAAAAAATTTCCTCAAGAGTAGGGTATCTCAAAAAAGAAAAACCTTTAAAGTAAGTTTTGACAATTTGAAAAATCAATTTATGTGCCTAGATTCATACTTTAAAGAAATATAAATCTCTAACCTAATCTATTACAAAGTAGGATAAGTAAGAAATAAATCAAGTGGTTTTGATAGTCTCCTGAACTATTTTAATGCTAATCTCAATTGAAGAGTTGTATTATTATCAAAATGTGAGTATCACACAGATTAATATTTTATACTTCCAAGAGTGGCATCTCAGGTTAGGACTGAGACAAATAGTCTAAAAATGAAAACATAGGATGTCCTAAAAAGTATTTGATATTAACTAAATAACATGATGAAAGGGCACATATATATAATTCTCATCAAGATATAATATTGAGAGAATTTTCTTTCAATGTTTCAAGATACAATTTTCTAAATTCAAAAATATTCTCTTACCTACCTTCTCTTTATCAATAAAAACCAAACAAAACACCAACCTTCCAGACTTTAACACATTGGCAATAAAGCTCTGCAAGAACAAAGATATTTAAATGGCATTATCTGCTATTTGTCTTATTCTATATTGCCATTTTTTCCCCACTGAGTGCTAATAAGTGCTTTCTGTTGAAGAGGTTTACATTTAACATCTGTCAGTTGTATCCAGAAGTAGCACCTACAGGGAACTGTCAAATAGATTGCCATTCTCCTCTGTAGCACCAGCAAATGTGTCTCACATCATTTACATACAGATAGTTATAGGCATTCATCATTTCATTATGCTGACTGCCTCACTATTCTAATGTATAATGTCTCTTTAATGAGCCTCAAAAAATACAGTATTCCTTGATTTATGACTGCTTAACTGAAAAATTATACAGATTGACAAAAACTCATCATAAAGCCTTTTTTGTGTTCCCACTACCTTGAACTCTAAATTTAACAATTACTCTTGAGTTAATCTCATGATCTGCTTTGATAAACAAAATTATCAAATTTTAACACACCAGACTTCACAGTCACTGCTGTTTTAATAAATATACTTTCACTTCCTCAAGAAAGCAGTATAGAATTTGACAAATTAAAATTGATCGGTTTTTGTCCAAGAAATAAATGTATTGGACAATCTGTTTCAATATTATTATATGTCAATTACTGTATACTTCCTAACTTATCATGACTACCAGTCATGCACAAGTGACTCATAAATGAGCCAATTTACATTTTCAAGTAAATTGAACCGTGGTTTATTGTACGAACTTCAATTATTTTATACACAAATGCTTACCACTGAAAAACAGCTCTGCCATTAAAAGCACACTGAAGTATTACAGACATATCTAAAACACCAAACAGAAAGCTGAGAACAAGAAGCAAACACTTCATTCACTTGACTGCACTCAGGCATTATTACAGAGCTGCATCTCCATGTGTTTATAAATACATCAACATTCCTCTGGGGCATTGGACTTTGATTATCCAAGCTGAAAAGGCTTACAAACTGCTCGTTGTAGCCATTGGAAGCAAGAATTTTCACACAGCATGGAAAAATATCATACTTTGTTTCTGACAAATCTATAACTAGCATTTGAGTGTTTTTAGTATGTAAGAAAGTGTTGATCACTGATGGAAGTTTGTCCCATAACAGAGATAGTTATAATTTTTTACTCACCTGTCTAATATAGCTTAGGCTTACACTACAGACAGTCAGTACACAACTCCCTCCCCTCTGCTCAGCCATTATGTTCCATAAGTTTTAAAAACACAGTATTGAGACCTTTCTGGCTTTCAAAATGCCAGCCCTCGCAAAAGGTTCAAATATAATGAGTGCAGACGTAAACAAACGAGCACTAACGTAACCTTACACTGCCTTATCTCATAGGCATGACTTCCTATTTCCAAATTATGAAGCTAGGCTAAAAAGGCTATCTATTCCATGCAGTAGAGATGTACAGAGATTTAAGCAACAGATGGCAAGCTAGATTCCCTAGATCCCTGCAAAAAAAAAGTCAACTTTAGGTGAAAAATCAAACAAAACAACTTACAATATTACTGCATATTAAACAGCTGTTTCAGTAGATGCAAATATATTATGGTATGACAGAAAATAAAGTGCAGAAATTACACAGCTATGTTTAATCCTGGCAAGTTAAATGCTCAATACAACAGAAATTTTCATTTCAGAATTTTGGACCCATAATTTTTTAGTTCCTTTGCACTGAATATTCCAATCAACATTAACATCTGAGTTTTAAGGAGTCAAACCTCTAAAGAATACAGGTATATCATCCCCTAATCAACACCATGTGTTTTTATCATCTAGGAGAATTTGAATGTCTACATATTTTAACCACACAAAATGACAGCATATCTAATAAACCAATACAACATTCTCTCTCTCCCTTTTTTTTTTTTCTTTCTTTTTTTAAGTAAATTGATCATGATACTTTCAGGGTGTTACTCTGTATGTAAAATTTATAACCCTGAATCAAAAAAACTGGTTTACCAACCCAAATACCTGTTGCAAATAAAAAACTTTACTTTATAAACCTGGATACTTTATGAGTTCAGAATACCTCAAAATATCCATTAAATCCCATAACAGTAAGGAGATTTATACCGCGGATTGTACTAGTGTGATAAAATCCAATTTAAAATAATATTTGATATTTACTAATCACAACATATTCTTCAACTCTAACCTTCTCAGAACTGTCTTTCTATGTCCCTCGATATTAACTGTGAGGCACATAACCAGGAGCAGCCACAGACAATGTTTATGCTGTTTCTGTTAGGGTTCATGTTGTGTATCTCTAGCTAGGAGAGACTATTAGTTGTTCACCTTAGTGATACAGAGAGAAGTTGGTAAGAACAAAGTAAATACAGCTACCCCTATAGCCCCTTAATGTTACAACTGTTTCTTGCTTTTCTTGCCTTACAAATTCATTGTTGCATCTCCTGTTATCTCCAGTTATCACTTCTGAAAACTGGCTAGTAGTGCCTGTGACTCATGAGTTTCCTTTCTTGATCTGACTTCAGAAAAGACAATGGAGTAACATAAGAATATGCTTTAAGCCTTCACGATCTTCCTTCTTATATGTGCATATAAATATATCTCAGTGCATCTCTGGTAGAATACTAAATTTACCATTTTCCTTGTAGAGTAGTGAATTACACAGAAACCAAACAAAATTTTTTACAGTATGTTTCACACAGATTGAGCCTACTTACAGGACGGTGGTGTTGCAAAAGGATTTAATACTCCAACCAATGTAGTCTGTACAGCAGAGGAAAATCCAGAGTGTGTTCTGTTCCTGTGATTAATCTTCTGTCTTTCTGTAGATACACCTAGGAAATAACCAGTACAGAGTAAGTACAACAAAATACAGAAAATAACACAAGCCAAATTATTAGAAATTAAAAAATAAAAATATGTTGAGGAATGATTTACTGCAAAGTCAGTATTATCATTCATCAACATGCAATTACAGTAGAAAAAAGTTTAAATTTTGTCTTCATTTAATCCTGTAGTACTCAAGTGATTTCAGAGTCCTTCAATCTCAAGGCTGGCAAGTAGAATCAAACAGCTGTTATCATTACACCTAAACAGCCATCTGGTAGCCTGAGAGGAGAATCATAATGACCACAGTGCAAACTGGTCCAGCCTTCCAAAACAGCACAACCAGGTTTCCATTTAGCAACTGTAGTATATAGAATACATGAAATAAACAGTCTTGTTTATTTTAACAGTAGAGTTAATTTATGATTTTTGTCTTTCAATAGAAACAGAAGAAGCAGCTTCTATTTCTTCAATTCCTATTGTGATGCTTGGCAGAATTCTACAGAAGGCGGAAGAGATAGGAATAAGGCATAAATAGGGCTCGTTTATATGTCTTGATATTTCTTACAGAGGGCAGGGTTCAGCTGTATCTTCACATCTAAACCAGTACTGAAAAAGGCCAGTTCAATCTCTATTTACATAACTGAAGTCAAAGCTGGACAACCCTCCAAATAAAAATTTAAAAAAAAAAATAAATTTCCCCAGGAGTTAACCATTCTTACTTTTCTTGGACCTTTTTCTTATCTTTCACACCCATACTTTGCTGCACATTAAACCCTGCTACTTCTTGTCATAGATAGCTAACAGTTTACGCTGGCCTCCTTTATCAAAGTTTTATAATATTCCTATACTCATTCTTCCCATTTCTTAGGTTAATTAAACCTGCTTGTAAGTCTTCTTTTATTGCTTTTAATATTTAATTTCATATAATGAACTATCAATAACCAGGTACATTATACTGTTTGTCCTTTTAGAAAACTTAGACAACCTGAGCCTGCAATTTGTTTCACTGTATACTTACACATCATGCTCTTAAAGATCTGTAGAGATCTAGCTGGTATTGTTTCAGCAGTTTCATATATTCTATCCCATGTGTCTTTGCCACAGACTACCAATCTAGTAAACAGTTAGAAATGAGTATGTTATGCTTCACATTCATAAAGGGTCACGATTTTTCTAAAGATTTGCCAAAAGATGTCTGCCAGGCATTTTAACACTTCTAGAGCTCTGCTACTGTTGAAATGAAAGAAGGGAAAACAGTCATGTAAGAAAACAAAAAATCTGGAGCCAGCTACACATGTAAAAGGATGGCAGGGTAAATATAGTGTCCCCATGTTCTTCCCTGAAGAGTTAGAGGGAATTCTCCATCTTGTACTTGTGCAGTTAATATTTCCTACTTAATGACTGTATTTGTTCTTACCAAACTAAATGTCTATTATTTTCTACTGTTTCTGCAATTTGTGATTATGTGTGTTTCTGCAAATTATTGTAATTATTTATTATATTATTTAAATAAATCACAATTTATTGTGATTATTTATTGTTGTCTTCTTCAGCAAGATTAGCATCTACTCTATTTCCAAAACTACCAACAATGCTATGGAATAACATTACAACCAGTAAAGATTTTTACAGAACCACACTCTTCCCCCCACCATTTACTTTGGGAAAGAGTGACTGAGAAAAAAATATGAAATCTTTTCAATACAAAAAACTTCTATACTAACTTTAGACTAATCTTATCTAGACCACAGTTTTGTAGCTTGCTTAAAAGAAAGCCAAGATTATCAAAACTGCAGTTTACTAATGTCATAACTCTTCTAAGCCTTAAGGCTTCCTGCAATTTCTAAAGAGATAGGACTGACTTGTTCCCTACAAATATATTATATCTGTTTAATCTCACCATCTCTTATAGATGCTTAGAAAGAACAGTTTGACTATTTCAGATCCCTCGTGGATATTTAGTTAAGAGAACTATCGACAATTCTTTGGCTATTTCTTCAGGTCTTACTGTCAGCTCCTTTTCAAACTTTTGCAATTTCATTAAGTTCTCAAATACGATGTTACTATACATCATGTAAGCATTTGTTTATTTTTACAGAATCACACTCCTCCCCCCACCATTTACTGTGGGAAAGAGTAAACATATTTCTTGCATACTATGCATACATGCATATTTTCTGGTCTTATTAATCATATAGAGAATAGTCTTTGCATAAAACCAAGACCCAAATAAAAGACAGTTCTTTCTTTCTACTTGAGTTAGCCTTACAGTTAGATAATTTGTATTTATTTTTCTAACAGAAGGCATGACTTTGTGTGTAATTAATCTGTTAAAATTACTTAAATCATTCTATTGTAACATAACTCATCCTAGATACCAATACTGGCCCCTGAATTTTCCACTGCTTTCTATGCACTAAATATCTCACATAAAGAGGCTAACAGAACATGAGACATGTAATTAACTGATTATTTATAAGGTTTTGTATGTGGATTGTATGTGGATTTGTCCCATCAGTTCCTCTGATCTTTCAGTTAAGATTTCTTTTAAAAGCATCTTTACCTGTTTACTTTGCACTATTTTTCATTAACAGAATGGATTCTTATATTTTCTCCGTATGTTCAAAAAAGAAAATGTAGTCTGTTATATTTTTAAATACAACTGATTTTCAAAATGGATGCTCCTGTTTTGGGACATCTACATTAGATTGTTGGGTCAAGCTCTTTAAATAGAGAGGTATATTCATTAGATTATAGGAAGCATTTTGCTTATAGGAAAGAAGACAGATGACAAAACCAGATGAATCTAAGACCACTCAGAGCAAGTATCTCCTTTGCCCAGGTTCACCTGTGCCAGCTCACAGGAAAGATAACAGAGGGAGGTCTCAGTTAACCACGTTCGCTCATGTGCACAAAGACCTAGATGACATGTCCTATTCCTCACTTGATTCTCCTAACAAATTGAGCTTAATAGTGTCACATTGCCTGGTGTTCCTTTACCCTGTCATAGAAACTGGTGAAGGATGTGGGCATTGATCTGGCTCCTCTTGAATAAATTAATGAACTACATGTTCATCAACAAATGACTTTATGTGCTTTGTTACCTGTATTTTTCGGTTTCTCTGCTACTTCAGCTCAGTTCCATCCTTCTTTTTCCTTCTCAACACTTGGTCCTCTCTAACCTATATAAGCTTACTTTGCTTTCTTTAATAGTAAGATCAAAATTAGGGACTATAATTTTCCACAAACCTTAGTATGCATTTTATACTTCTACAGGATTATCAGTAAAAAAAAATAGTCCACTGACTAAGAAAATTTTAACGCAGGAAGATAAGCCCAAAAAAATGCACTGCTTAAACAAGGCCTTGTTTAAGGATAGTTTTCTCTTTGGCGTATGAAAGCAATGAGAAATATCAGCTATTGCTGGTGAGAAGACTATGTTAACATCTGTATCTCATTTTAAGTCCTAGATTAATTTTTTTCATAAGACTTTCTCTGGCTTCTCTGCTCAGTAATATCCCACCCTTAACATATAAAAGGACCCTAAGAAAAGCAGTTCAGCCCTGTAATTCTACTACTTCCATGATAATAGCATCCCAGATAAGGAATATCTATCAAAATAGTGTCAGAACATTATCTGTTCATTCCAGTCCCTATTTTGCCTCATTTTTCTTATCTTCCAGCAGCACATGCCTGGGCTTCTACTCAGCTTCTTCACAAAGCTCATAGATAAATAAATCAAAAAAATAATAATAAAAAAAATACCAACAACAAAAACACCCTCATACACTCTTTCCAAGGTGGGGCTTTTTACATACCCTTTCCAAGGTGGGGCTTTTTTTAAACACTTTATTATTTCATTTTCCATGACAAAACATAAATAGAAAACTTTGCGAGCTGTGGTATTCCATGCCATTTTTCCACTGGTAAGGCTTCTCCTCGAACCTCCTAAGTCCCTAGACCTCCTAACAGAGCCTGTGAACATGAAGCAGCACCTGCAGAAGCCAGAGGAGTGGATCACTTAACCCACTTGGACATATTCAAGTTTATGGCCCTGGTGCAAGGCATTTCCAGAGATGCACACGGAACTGGCAGGTGTCTCTGAGAGATTGTTGCCTGTCCTTTTTGAAATGTTTGTGATGACTTGAAGGCAGCTGCTGTCATGCCCCTCTTGAAGACAAGCAAAAAGCAAGATTCAAGAAAATACAGGCTAGTCAGCCTTAACTCTGTCCCTGGAAAAGTTGTGGATCAGATAGTTGTAGAAGTCATTTCTTGCCTGAGGAGATCATGCCTGACCAACTTCAGTGCTCTCTGTGGTGAGGTGACTGACAGCTTTGGACATGGAAAAGGCAGTGGATGTTGTGCATCTTCATTTTAGCCAGGCCTTTGGAACAGTCTCTGTATGACAAAACTGATGAGAAAAGGGCTGGACAAGTGGATCATAAACTGAATGGAAAATTGGTTTGACTGCCAAGACTCAGAGAGTTGTGATCAGTGGTGCAAAGTCCAGCTGGCAGCCAGTAGTTTAATATCTTCATTAACAACAGGGATGACAGAGAGCACTCTCAGCAAGCCTATGGTAGACTGACTGCATCCTAGAATGTATCATTAAGACTGTAGGTAATGCATATCCAAAAAAGTGATCCTTTCCCAATGCTTGGCACTTTTCAGACTCATCTGGAGTACTACGCCTAGTTCTGGGCTACCTAGTACATGAAGAATTTCAAATACTGAATGACTTCAGGAAAAGGCCAACAAGAAAATCATGGTACTAGAAAGCATGGTGTACTAGGAGAGGGTGAGAAAAGGGGGCCTGTTCAGCATGGACAAGGGAAAGCTAAGAGGAGATCGTTCTACTGTGTACAACAGCTTCATTGGAAGACATAGAGAAGATGCCTTCAGACTCCCATCAGAGGTGCACAGTGATAGGGCAAGAGGTAACAGATACAAATGGAAACATGAGAAATTTCAATTAGATGCTCAAGGAGAGGGGTGGTGTGTGGAATTGCCATGATGATGCTGAAATTCGGCAATAGGTTGCCCAGACAGGAAGTGGAATCCATTCTGGGGCTGTTCAAGACTCGAGACATCCTAGCCATTCTGATGACATTATTCCTGCTTTGAGTTGGATATTGGACTAGGTGGCCACTAGATGTACTTTGTGACCTACAGAACAGCTCTGTGATAAAACCTAAAATTACAGCAAGTGTTTACTGAGAGAGTTTTTGAAAAATGTTAAAAAATAAACTATATAATATGGCTATTATGTATTTTAAATATATGGAAAGCTACATTCCTTTTTCAGTAGGTCTGGCTCTCTGAAATGGACACACAGGGTATGAATGGTGTTGTGCAAAGATGCCAAGTATGACAAAACTGTGTTATTTAAAGTTTGAGAATGGTTGCTATATGATGTCTGGCAAAAAGCTAAAAAAAAAAAAAAAAAAAAAAAAGAATTGCTTAGATTTCTTAGAAATATCTACTTTGATGATTTCTCACAAATTTTTCAATAATTTCCACGCAGATATTTAAGGCAACCTTTAGATGTATTTCATTTGGTTACATATGTACTATTTAGAGTGTAACACATTTTCAGAGTTTTTTAGAAATTAGATTATCATATTCATTGTTGCTGTCAGTTTTTGCCTTTTAAAATACGAAAGACATGATTTCATTTTCTACAAGTATAAATACAGCTCTCTTGTACAATAATAAAAAACATAGCATCTGCAGAAAAATTATGCCAAATGACTACGTTAAAAATATGAAGTTCACTTCCAATAAGATCTATGAGAAAATGGCTCTGAAGAAGTATGAACCTGAAAAAAAATAGTTGTCATAAGGTAAAATGTAGTGTGCAAGCTTGCTGCTTGAAAATATGAAACACTTTATTTATGAAGAATCTAATAATAATTCTTTACTGCTGCATACCTAAATGCCACACTTTCTGGAAATGTGGCTTTGATAGCAAGAAGTTAAAAAAACTTAACTCTGAAACTGCTGAAAGAAGAAGATTGTGCCACATTTTATATATTTATATATGAAAATATACAGGTTAGTCTTTAAACAGAATATATGTTGTAAGTTGCTATGAAGCCATAAAGAGTTCATGATCTTTTCCAGCCTTAATGATTCAATTATTTTATGATGCCGTTAATGCTGCCTAGGAAGAGAGTTAATTAAAGCTATAGTAATTTAATCAATATCTTCTTATAAGCATGAAAAAGGCTTCCTACCTGACACCCACAAAAATCTGAACAATACTTACATGACAACCCTTAGAAAACACTTCCTCTAGTAACTAAATATGTTTCTCTTAATTCATCTTTTATGAAAAAGAGGAGGAAAGTTTCTAGCCATTTTTTCCCTTGCAGGTTTTTAATAAAATCCAGGTATGACTGAATGAATCTAGAATAGTCAATCTACTGAGGACAACATATTTCAAGTACATTGTTCTCATCTGGCTTTTCGGTACTGAATCTAGAAGGTGTATTAAAATGAAACAAAATTTTATTTTTTAAAAATTAAGTTCTTAATTATTGCAAGTTGCAAAGGAGAACATGGAAAACAACATCTTAGAATACACTTGAAACTAAAATGAAAAGTGGGTTACTATGTAGCTTTCATATTTTAATGTTCACTATTTTGTGTCAACTGAATGTAATTTACACTTTCAAAATACTACTTTTATCTGAACTGTGCAACCACTTCATACAATAATACTGTGTTTCAGTAACTTTTCTTTTCCTGTAAAGATTTTTGGGTGAATTAATTATAGCCAAGATACCAACTATAAACATCCTGATCTCACTAAAGCTACAGCTATTTTATCTTTATTACCCAAGACCTTTACACATGAGCAACAGTACATCATGATTTAGTCCACCAAGAGTGACAGGCTACTATTTATGATTTGACAGGATGTCACTGTAGTAGGTATGTTGACTATTTAATGGCTTTAGAAAGTCTCTTATGGCCTTCATTAACTCATAAAATTAACTTTCATTGTTCTCTTTCAAGAGTACTGATGACAAAATGAAATCTTAATAAATGAGAGAAAATGTCTAATGATAGTTTCTTAAGTAAAACATTTTTCTTCAGTGATTTAATTTATAAAGTTTTATCTTGCATGAATTATATTCAGTGCTTCAAAGCACATAGTAACCTTTCAGTATTTCTATGGTCCTCTTGTGGTGCACTGTACAAACCCTCAGAAGTGACATATCATCAAACTGTCAAGAATCTGCTTGATGCATGTCAAAGCCTCACTATTCAGAACTAGTGAACCTAGACACCTGAGCAGTAAAAAAGCATAGCGATTTTTTACTCTGTATCTTCACTATAATGTGTGCATGTATGACTACCTCAGCAAAGTTGGCAAAGAGCATTCATCTGGGCTGAAAGGCTGTCAGCAGGAATATGATAGATGTCAATTAGAAAAAAGTATGTGAAGCAAACACGTTTGCCAGTTACATGCATTAGGACTCATAATGACTGATGTCACAAATGTAGTTTGGTAATAAATTACCTTAAGGACAGTAATTATATTTTTCCATTAATTGAATATACCCATTTTGATCCATAGAAAAAGTGTCCCTTTAGACAACAGAAAAAACAGGAATGTTACATTGCTTCCTAGATGATTTTTTCCAAGACCCAGCTTGGATTTCTAAGAAAAATAAATATTTTTCAATTTTTTGTTATAAACTATTTGCAAGGAAAATAAATGTATGTAACATCTCGATCAAACAAGTAAACTGGTGATTTTAAAAGACAATTTGGAATTGATTTGAAGAGATAGAAGAATAAATAAGTATCCAAAAATAAGGATTAGCAAAAAAATCACATGGACAGAATCAGTTAAAATGGGGAGGATGGCATCCAAGGTAAGAAGAAATGAGAACAGTGATAAAGACAGTGGCAGTTGCATACAAAGCTACTTGGTAGAATATCCAGTATTAGCGATTTTTAGATCAATATTTAGATCAAGATAGGGAGTTGGACTCGTTGATCCTTATGGGTCTCTTTCAACTTGAGATATTCTATGATTCTATAACTTAACATTTTTCTAAATGTTCAAATGTAAATACCAACACCTTAGTATAAACAGAACTCAGAAAAATTCTATAGCCTGTGTTATGTAGATGATCAGAACTATAGTTTCTGGCCTAAATGTATATGTGCTATTTTATTTTTAAAAGTATCATGCAATACAATGACAGAAAGCTGTGAAAAGGCTTCTGCCATGAATGTAAGCGTGAAGCTTTAAGCAAGGACAAAAAATATGCTTCTCGCTGTTAAGGAAACTTCCAGTCTCACGAGACGGGCAGTCACACTCCCAGCGCCAGCGACTTTCCCTGCTGGGAGCAGAGCATCTCCACAGACCCCGACGGGAGCCCCCCTGGACTCCCCACACCCCCCACAACTCGCGCAGTCAGACCAGGTTTCCCTACAGGTTCGACCCCAGGTTTCCCATGCAGAGTCTCAGAAGCCTCATTCTATAAAGCAATTTATTTAAGGCGCAGTAACACGGAAACAGCTCGGTCCGGTGCCTCCGAGGAGGGACCCCCACCCAATAAAGGACGCCCTGGGATTTTTATCCCCTGGCCCTCTGTTATGCCAAGAGTCAGCAGGTCATGTCCTCCTGTCTCGGGCTCTCCCCATCCAGAGCTCAGCCTGCAGCTCACCCTGCAGCTGCACACCGAGCCACCGGCATCGAGTGTATTCCTCAGCACTCGCCCCTCAGCAAACAGAACTGAATATTGTAAATGATGGGGATACACAATCAAGGAAAGCAGAAAGAGTTACCGTTTCCTAATCACAGTGTTTATGAAAAAACAGTGTAAACAACTGATTTTCACAATCAGATCTTCTGCCCTTTTATTAATCTGAATACATCCCAAAATTTCAAAACTCACTGGCTTCTATTGGCAGCAAAGAACAGTCTTGGAGGATGTGTGGAAGCATGTAGGCAGAATAGGCAAAGTAAGGGATTAGGAGCAGAACACAGAAAGGAAGCATGAAGGGTCACTTGGGTCACTCACTTTTCTACACAGATCTTTTCTGTCTTTAGGGGATACCTTTGAGATGGTATAGCCTACTGTGCAGCTGGATCAAATTAGCCAGATCCTCCTTTTACACAGTTTTGGTATCTTGAGGATCAGGATTGCTAAGGCTGATCAAGAGTTCATTTCTATAACCATCTTTCTCTTTCACACACACACGTTCACAGGATAGACAGCAGCAGAAATGCCTAGCGATCATACAGAGCAGCAGAGGCATTAAAGGCCAGCAGCAGTAGACATTGCTGGAAATACAGTAGGACACTGCTTACAAATTTACAGGCACTGCTGAGCTTAGAGACAGGTATAAAGAGTGAAACAACAGCACCAGAAGTTAGGTTCACAGATAGGCAAATGTCATTTGGAGATAGCGCATTGTACCTTCTCATCTGCTGTTCATTTACTGGCGTATTTTGACCAAGCTCTTTTGCCAATGGGGAAAGTCGTGGATCAGAACAAATAAAATTTTAGAGCTGAATAAAGAGCTTATACAAATGCTTAGGCAGTTAAAAAAAATAACTAGAAGTTATTAGAGTAAGATTCAGAAAATCAGAGGTAAAAAATGTGTGACATGAATTAGAGCCCACTGTTCAGAAAAAAAAAAAAAAAGACATTCTGAGCAAACCATTGCTATTCATTATTTGAAAAAAATGAAAGATCAAATATTGCATAGAAGAGTTAGTGTACGTACAGGAAAAATCTTAAGCCAATTTTGTAATACTGTAAGGAAATAACCTTTCATAAATAACTTGAAGTGTTCACAGACCATCTGTCTTTATTCATAGTTTTCCCAAACTATTTTACCCAGTATTTGTCCACTTGCCTCCTCTATCTCCAGCATACCCTCACTGATCCTTCTGCAATTAATTTTTCAGCTTTTCTATATCAACACAAGCTTAATACCAAGTAAATGACAATTACTAAATTTATTTGTAATTTTAAGAAATGTAAGGTGCAATATATGGATTATATTCTAATTCAGAAAATAGTTTGTTTTCACTAAGTTTTCCTACACTTTCATGCAACTTCATTTCTACACTGACGTCAAAGTTGTAAATTTAGAAGAAAAATTTATTTTTTCAAAGAAAGTAGTCTCATGCAGGCCTGCAGAATGCCTGTTCTCAACTTCTTTCTGGCAGCAATGGTTAGTTTCTGAATCCAATTCATGAATACATTCTGGTTTTTGGTTTCTTTTTAACAATGAGAACAGGATAAAAGAATAACCTCCTTCTCATGCTGTGGAAAGACTGTGTAAGTCTTAACATATCCCTGCACCTGTTGATCTCAGCTGTGAAGAGAACAGTGATTCCGTGTTCCTTTTCCAGTTCCTACCAAATTTATATTCATGCATTTTTAATAAGAGTATGAGGAGAGTTCGGCTTCTTTCCTTTCCATCTTTGAAAGAACTGTAAGAACCTGATGATGGCTATTCCTGTGATGGACATAAGTCACACAACTAAAGGTGATTTTCCTACACACTGTTCAACTTAGAATGTAATCAAGACAAGGCTGCTGTCAATGCTAGCTGATGTTTGACAGAGCTTAATTTAAAAATGTGAGACTTTATGGACCAATACATTAAAACAAGGTGGAATGTTTCACTACTTCTTCAGCTTTTGGAGAATGAAACCAACGGTTAGTAAGTCTAGAGGAGAAGACAGGAAATAATCGAGTTAGCAGCCTTCTACCATTTAAAGAACATATAAATAGGTGGGTCTATAGCTATGTGAATGTAAAATCCTTTTTCCTAGCTCTATTTAAAATACAGCATTGATTCATTCAATCACACTTTATCACTCACAACATGAACTTAGGCAAACCGTTTCCCACTGATTTGACTATTCTCCTTCCAAAAAATACATCAATAACAATCTAACAGATTTTCTTCTAATTAGTGTTATATTTCTCCATCGACATAGCTTCTTTTTATTGTCATATTTTATTATAACACAGCCAGAAGTTAGTACTGAGTGTGTTACATTTCCTGTGTTAGTATTGACTAAACTTCTTGATCTCCCTTGTATAAACTGAATCAAGAGATTGAAGCAGAAACAGAATATATCTGATGTTCCTGCACAAGAAATAACCATTACTTCAAATACACCTAGTACCAGATTTTATGTGTCTTAAAAATTAGCGACATAAATTATTTTGGAGAACCAGACCAGTGTTTCAATGGTTTTTAGACAACTGTTCATTTGCTATCATAGCTCATAGTCTACAGCTTTGGCAAAACGTGTTTGGAACACAAAACAAAATAAAACAGAACAGCAAGGAAAATTCCAACATCAACAACGACAAAACAACCACCAAAACCCACAACCACCACAGACTGACTGTGCTCAGAATTGAAACTGGGGTAAGCAGAAAGGTCAGATGATTAAAGTCTAAAATATTCTGATCAGCAGATATTACAGTGAGAAGAGAAAAACTAAAGAAAGGCTGGTCAGTGGAATGTGGGTATCACCTGTATACGCTTTGAACATCCATGTTAGCTCCACAACTGGAATTAAAAATATCCAGGTTTAAGTTTACTCATGTTTTAATACTCAAAACAACCTATTTAAGCTAATAAAACCTGTCGAAGCTAAATTACATTATATAGCCAAACTGATGTATCTGTGCAACACTTCTTCTTGTTGTACAAGTTCATATAGGGCATTACTATCTCATGGACTTTTATTCTATTTTATGCTTTTTACATTCTTTAGACTCCAGAGTTACATACACCACAGTATGTGGTTAAGAAAATCCATTTTAGCTGCCTTTATAACTACTTTATCATTCCTTTTCAGAATGCCATTAAGATATAGTCTGCTGATGGCTATAAAAATGAGAAATCTGAAAATGACTGTATCTGTTATGTCTTGAAGCTATGCTAAAATTCATTAAAATTATCCAATAAAGTATGGAGTTAATCATTAGTTTCAGGTGTGATCTATTAGCGGACTGCTCTCATCACAAGAATCTTTGTTCTTTTTATAATCTATCCCTATAAAGTTTTTACATTAGCTGAAAAATTGGTTGTCTCAATGACAGGTAGAGTCTTCTTTAATGACAGGTAGTTTTTGCTTTTAAAATATACTTGCTTAATCAGGGCACAGATGAGCACTGGGTTATATACAGCCACAAAAAAAAAATTGATTGCGTAAGCACAATCAATCTAAAGTAAAAAATAAATATATTATGGCAATTAATGTTTAGACTATGAGAAATTCCCTATCTTTGATAAAGGTATTACATTACATCCTAAAATGCTATCATTTTTTGAGTCATAAGCTTGCAATTTTGTATTCATATCTGGATTTCATATTAATCTGAAGAATAAATGCACATAAATACTGCTAAGAAAATAGAAATACAATAAAACTGAATTAATCCGCAAATAACATTCTGAAATAACTAAGAGTTCTGTCAGTATTTTTATTCTTTTTATGTTTTATTTTCTTTTATTTTTATGGGTTTTTTTTCTTTTTAGATAACCAGGTTCAATTAATTCTACATTAGAGAATCATCCAGGTATGTGTTTCACTTCAGCTATGTGTTTAGGTAGGTAATCTACATAAAATGCAACACTGAACACTTAGTACAATGTTACCTTACCAACAGTGATCTAAAAATGGGTTCAACATTCTAAGAAAGAATAAATCTTTTTAAATACGGATGTTATTTACTCTATAAGTTAAAATATTAAATGGATTTCATCATAAGATGTGAAAGAAAAGCATGTAGTTGGCAGCACCCAGAGAGTATTTTTTTTTTTTTTTAAATTCTTCACCTTTTGCTTTTTTTCCCTAGGATAATGCTTTTCCTTAAAATTATTTAAAATGTTTCACATGCAGCTTCACAACACAAAGAGAAATCTATATGTTTTATTTTGAAATTTCCCCAAAATGATAATTTTATTTCAGTATTTTTTGTGATAAAATCAAGACACTGATGCAAAGTCAATTGAAAATTAATGGAGGAAAAATTGGACTACTAACACACCTCAAAAATTAACTAAATTAACCGAATAGAAAAGTAAGAAATAATATAAATTTTCTGTTAATTTTCCTGTATTTTAATATGATTAAGAAAGCAATGAGCATATTGGAATGCATGAAAAATGACATAGGAAATGTCATCATGTCACACTCAGAGATCATGGATACAATCGTCTCTGGAATTGGTTACACAATATTGATCGCCTCCACTGAAATACCCCAGGGTTTGAAAGAGTCCAGAAAGGAGAAAGTAGAAGTTTATTATTCAATCTGTAGACCTTGCAAGTAGTTTAGAGGCAAAGAATATTCAGCAACAGAATTTGACATTAATGTGGATAACAAAATATTCAGTCAGTCTTAAAAATTTTAAAAAGACAAACATGAAGCTCTAACCGGTTTTGACATCAAAATGTTTGAGGCAACTTTATCCTTTATAGTCAAAATACCCAGAAGATATCCAAATAACGTGTACCATGTAACTCTCACTTATCATGAGACTTAAGCAACCATCACTCCAGGCATGTTATTAAGCAGCAAAACCAGATTCAGTTCTCCTTGCCTTACTCCTTGATGGTGTAAAATGATGGGAAAAAAGCATAAATCCGTAAATTGTAGGTGAATAAATTTTCACCACAATGAGGTTTTGAAATACAAGAAGTAAGGTTATATTTTCTCTGCCACTATTCAGTCATGTAAGAGTACTTAAGAACCTGGTCCTTAGTCACTCAGAACAGAGTTAGGGAAAGAAGGGCATAACCTCTGATACTGGCATTAGAAGCTCCCTGCATTCATTGTCTCAAGCGCCTCTGATGTATTTCCTATGATTTGGGTCACAAAGTGACTAATTTCCAACATATACACCTAGTCTATACATACAAGTACACACACACATACTAAAAATCATCTTTACATTTGATATAGATGAGGACTTCATATTAAAAAACAACTTTAAAAATGCTCATTTCATGTCTCCATCTGCTAATAGAATAATGAATGACCCAAAAAGAGAGATTTCAGGCAGTTCAGAGACTGCTTAATTCCAGTACTTCTCAGAAAGCCTTCAAGCTCATTGATACTTCAGGCTGTCAAATTACATCTTCTCTCTGCTAAGTATCATCTTCTAAAAGCAAAATATTAATATTTCAAAGAGAAAAAAAATCCTATTACTATGCAGGTTGCTCTGTCAAATCACATTAGATCCTTCCTTGTTCCTCTGAAATGTGCAACTACAATAGATGTAGTAACACACATCTTTCTCTCTCTTATCTCGTAGAATATAATTTCTTCAAGAACAAAGGCACATTGTGTTTGTGTATAAATATTGTGCAGTATCCTTATTAAAATACTGGGAGCAGTATTTTTCACAGAATCATTTAGGCTTGGAAAGACCCTTAAGATCATTGAGTCCAACTGTTAAGCCAACACTACCAGGTCCACTGCTAAACCATGTCCTTAACTGCTTGTCTACATGTCTTTTAAACACCTTCATGGATGGTGACACAACATCTTCCCTGGGCAGCCTGTGCCAGTGCTTGGTCACCCTTTCACTAAAGAAATTTTTCCTAATATCCAATCTAAACCCACCATGGTGTGAGTCAAGGATAAAACTCTGTATATGAAAGGAGATTTTGAAGTGAAGAAAAATAATTGAGATAAATACTAAGGGCATAAAGGATATTTTCATGTGAAAAATTCTAGATTTTAATCTTCTAGTTTTTAGAGCTATCAGTACAGCAGGGCATAGTATAATACAAATCTCTTTCCATGACTAGTAACCACAACCACAGTCCTCTGTGACAAGGCTGTTAACAGTAACCATACAAAAAAAACCCCAAAAAGTGACCTGTAAGAGCTGTAGAGAAATTATTACAATTCAATCTTATTTTAAACAATGTAAACTGATTGCTTAACTACCTTTCAAATATATTTCCCCTCTGTATTGTCTACAGTTAAAGAGAAAGCAGTGAGACAGAAATAAAGATTTCAATAAGCTGAATAAATAACTCCCACAGAGTGAGACAGTTTATTTTTCCAGTCCTTAATACTACAAAGATGAGCACTGAAGGAAATATGAAATAGATTTGTTTGAAAATTACTTTAAAGTCCTTTAAGCATTTTTTGTACCAAGGCAAATAGCATTGCTATAAACTATTTGCTTGAATAGCACAGTACCCTGAAATCTCCTCTTCCTCATGTTAGCAAATTAGTTTATGCAGGACAGAAATATTAAAATATTGGCCTAAGAAAACCACTACTTAACACCCTACTTGTAAGTGAAAATAGAACAGATTGTTGGGAGAAGCAGTGGAAAGAGCCTTCACACACCAACTCCTTCACAGGAAAATTTAAGTTTTCTTGTCAATGTAGAGCATGCATATTAGAAGCTGTAGAGTAAATTAATCCGCATAAAGGAAATGGTATAGTCATAGCATGAAAATTTCAAACTAAAATTATTTTATTTAAAACTAAATTGTTCAATAAAATTATATTTTATTTCCTTGTATTATTAGTCCTTCATAATAATAAATTCTCACTTAACACTTATTTAAGAAACACCTGAAGACCTTTAACAGGCATATGAGGCACGTTTCTTGTACCTTTTTTTTTTTCATTTATATACAATAATTTCCTACTTAGGATCAGCAGCTACATATATCAGTTGACTAAAACTGCATGAAAATATAGATAAGAAGCTCAGATATGTGCTAAAAGCTTTTTTATTAGCAATATGCAACAAAGAGGCCAGACTAGTTAGCCAGTAATGTGCTTCTTATTTAAAAAGAAATATTTGTTCAAAGACAGCACACACATTCATAAATGCATTTTATTAGAGAACTTCCCTTTTATTAAATATAATTAAAATTTTTAAAAAATTTTATTACTAGTGACAAAATATTTTTAAAGAAAAATCCAAGGTTTACTACAAATCTTTCATATCAAATTCTAAAACACAGAAAATTCTTAATTACAGTTATAAGTGGTTAAAGAGATGTAATTGCCTGAAACATATATTTTTCATCTGATTTTAAAGTGCTGAATGATAGCTGTGTGACTTTTATTTTTGTGCTGAAAAACTAAAGACTTACACTAGTAAAAATTACAATTTTGTGTAATGCAGCTCAACATTCTGGGGCAATCATAATACTTAAAAATATAACATTAGGAACACTTACTGTAATTGTTCAACAGCCATTTAATGACTTCTTTGTCAACATTTTAGGTGTATTTAATTTTGTTCCAACATATTTATTTCTCCTTAACTAAATTAGGAAAAAAATGGAAATCTAAATATTAAACATTAAAAGTTACCCTGTGTTAATTATCATGTTATTTTTACTAGTCTAAACATTTAATTAACAGGTCATGTTTACCTATTTACTCGCTGAAGATATAAATGATAAAAGTTACCTAGACATTGACTGTTTACTCATCAAGTATTAGTTAATTGTATGTAGCTGCAGTAGATCAATGCATCCAAAATAAAACTACTTCAGTCTCTAGGGAAAACATTAAATCTCTAATTGATGTTTGAAGCAAGAGAACTGGCTCTACTTAATAGGTATTTCATCTATTCTGAAGTAATTTCCTGGGCTTCTGCCTCTGAACCTGCAATAAATCTCTCTGCCCTCAGTCCCTCTTTCAGCACCTAAAATAGATCACATACTTTTGTTCAGACCAATGTTGAGCTAAGAAAGGCAGCATAAATATCCTGGGAAGAGATGTGATTTGCATTAACACAGAAAATGAGTTACTATGAGATTTCATATTTCTAGTATTACCAAATCTTTTTGAAGGAGGCACTTTTTTTTTTAGGGTTGGCAGGGGATCTTGCAAAATGAAAAAGGAGATGATAAATTGGATACTCTTTAAGTCAAAGTGCTTCTGCTTTGACATCACCAAGTAGTTTCTACAGTACGTGCCACTGTTGGAAGTTTAGGTAGGAAAGAATATTTTGCACACTAGTTGTCTAACTTTTCTGATGGAAAAGTAATGAATGCATGATTTTGGGAAAAATGGTACTACACCATCTGAGGGATTTTAATATTCTTCAGAGTAAAGAAATTACTGGGGAGTTTTTCCAAAATTTTTCCCCCTGAAATCATTCCAGATAGAGAGATGAAAATGAGTTTTATGGAGTGGTAGAACCCAAGGTAAACTACAACATTCATATTCCTTACAAAGACTTCATATCCTTAATTGCTTTCCTGCTGCCTTTGTTTTTCTTTTTTTTTTTTTTCCTTTGGTCCAGTAATTTTATTTTCCTTTCTTGTCATTGCTTTTTGTATAACCAATAATGATTAAGACAAAAAAAACCCTGAACTGCTTTTCATGTCACTCAGAAAGCATTGCATTATATTAATTTTTTGTTAAGCAATAATTGGTCCCCAGACAAGAAATGGTCCAAGTTAAGCTACAAGTTCAAGTCAGTTTTCTATGCTTAGTGTGGACTATTTTGTTTCATGGACATAGTGCTAATACAGATCTCTCCACATTATAATTGGGACAGTATTCCTACCAAAATGCAGTGTGGCTGCTTTTAATATATTACTTTGGCAAATTCAGTAAATGGCTTTCCTCTGTTAAACAATGAGGGATATAAGAAGACAATAATTTATACACAAGGATGTAGGAAATACATTCCACTGTGAATTTGTATTTTTTCTTAGCTATTGTGGATACAACAATTATTTTTTTAGCATCTGGTCACCAACATAACATAGTGAAATCAATATGAATACGTTTCTGTACTACAGTATGCACTATCAATAGATGACACAATACTACTGGTCATTTATCAGTCATGGCACTTAATTACTTTAAGTATTTAACCAGGCTTCTGACATCAGGAAAATCAGCTCCACGTAAAGGTTTAGGCGCAGTGCATTCTGCGAGCAATCTCTTCTCACAAGTGTCGAAAATAAAGTCTGCTGTCCATATGCGAACTTTTTTCAGTACGGGCAAATCAGCATCAGTCAAATACCTTCTGATGAATGACTGAGAATGAAGGAGTTTCTATGGATTTTCCTGTGAACTTGAAAGGTAATGTGATTCCAGCATGAAGAGGGAAACATCCTCTTCTGTACTGCTATCACAACCTAATGTAAATCCTAGATGTCTCATTGCTACATTGTGACCACAAAGATATATAGTGCATACAGGCAGTCTATAGCTGGAAAGATACTTTAGATATGTGTACATAGTACAAAGGTTTCAGAACTAAAGCTATAAAGGGAATTTGATCAATTTATGAACAATGTCAGAGGAGAGGATTGCTCATTACAATGAAGCTTTAGATTAGGTGACTTACAAACCCTTTTCAATAGTGTATCTCAAAAATTAATGTAAGGGCTTCCATGTTTCTAAAACACTATTTTCAGTTGAAGTTAACATGGCAGGAGCAAACAGACTCTCACTGCGTTTTTCAACACATTTATCCTCACTTCATACTGCGATTCATCACAGTCTGGGTGCAGTGATTTGAAAGTCCTATAACGCACTAATGCATTACTGATAGCTATTTTCATTTATTAAAAGCAGTACCAGAATTCTTAGAGCATTTCAAAGCCTTGTTCCTCTATAGCAACTTTGGCACAGATCCTGACACAGCTGAAAGTAGCTGAAACACTTTAAAAAAAGAAAAAAAAAAAAAAAAAGGAAAAAAAAAGGCATCCACATGAAATGGACTCTCTCTGTTCTCAAGTTACTGTATATAGAAAGTATTGTCTGTTCTTGCTAATTAACAAGAACAGCCTCCTCCTTACTTACATAAATATACAATAGACAGAAAAGGAAGCACCCTGCTACACAGCGCCCTCATAAGGGAAGAGAACCACATAAATTATCCATTCTTTATCCTGCAGCATAAGAGAGAACAATTGCATGGAAGGAAAAAAGACATTAAGGACCCGTGGCTGCTAACTGTCTGTGGCTACATAAAGAAAGTGTATGGCAGTGCTTAAGTTCCAGAAAGCATTTCACAGTTTATTTGTTCCTTTAAGAACAGGAAAAACACTAGTGAACTAAAACTAAAGATCTTGTATGTTGCACATGCCAAGGTTGTGGGGTTTCGGTTTTTTTTTTGTTTGGGTTTTTTTGACACTAACCTTGACACTGCCATTAGCCTTTTAGTATTAAAAAAAAAAAAAAAAAAAAAAAAAAAAAGGGCTACTGTGCACAAACATAATGCTTTGCAGTAAAGACAGAAGGCCAAATTAAAATTTAATAGAAACCAACTATTTGTATATCCATTAATGAGGTGCAGAACTGTAGGTAAGAAAATATTTATTAAATAGCCATTTGTATATCATAATCCTAAACTGGAAGGATTCAGGGTAAAAATCATGAGGCATATCTAACATCAAGTCGGCAAGGTAATGTCAGGATCAGTAAAGCAAAGTAAGGGCCTAAGCACATCTTAGGAAAAGAGGGAGGGTCTGAGCTCACAGCTCTGTCTTAGAACACAGCTGTTTCACACTGTGTAACCAAAGGCAGCTGTGCCAGCTCATGGGCAGCTGTACCCATGTTGGAGGAGGACACAGTCTGGTCCTGGACCTCAAGGAAGGTGAGGATGGTGTAGACCCTGGGGGACAGCTTCTCACCCTGACAACAGCTCCAACAGTACTACAGTATTTCTAATGCCTCCTGGTTTTTTTCACATTTTCTTTACTTTAGGTCATAAAATCATTGAGAAACATTGCAGCAAAAGTCTCATTGTCTTAGCTAAGTGTTACCAAATACCAAATGCAGTCTTCTCAATTTACTCTATATTAGCATGCTTTAATGAAAGAACCGAAAATAATACAACAAAATATAAAGATAAACCATCACATTCCCTCTTTAAGTCTGAAGTTTCGTTAGGGTTCTAAAAGAATTAAAGAATTCCTCTTTTAGAAATAACTTCAAACTAGTAGTATTGCTAGTAAATAACTTGTGCTATGTTTCGACTCAACTGCACTCAAAATGCTGTAATAAATTAAGGATTTATTTATATCTTTATATATTGTTTGTATTTTTATATAGAATATACATTTTATTCCAAATTTCAGAAGCATTACTAAATTAATCAAGATATGCCACTAAAAAATTCTGCCTAAATCCCAATTGTATTGTGAACCTTGGAGTCTGCTGGGCTTTTTCTTAATTTTAGGCATGAACTTAGTTTCTAAAACTGATTATCGATTTTGGTGTTTCAAGTTGAAATAACACAGACCAAATTTTCAGGAAGCTGTTTGTAGGAGTTCTGCACTGCAAATCAGTTTACAATGCTTTAATTTTTTTACTGCAACTTTTCCTAGACTCTTGGTCATCGTCAGATATACAGCGAAACCCTTACTTGAATTCTTTCAACTAGACTGCTATGGTCACTGACCACTGAATCAGGAAATGTGTTTTGAAATGTGTTTTGTTTGTTCAAATGCTCCCTCAGAACAAGATGGGATATTTAAGAATAAAACCTAAAGCATGTAATTCAAAGCAACTTAATGATATTTTATTCATATGCTATGCCTTCCTTTCAATGGTAGGACGCTGCTCTAAGCAGATTTCATTCATTTAAAAATAATTTTTTAGTTCTTTTAAGAAGTTGGATAAACTCTGCAAAGCATGCCAATTGGCAGGCACAGATGCCCACAATTCACACACTGATATTTATAAAGCACTTAGGAATTAGTCACAAAAAACATGCAAAAAACCAGTCAACCAAATACCACCCAAAAACCCCAAGCAAACTGACAAAACACATTTAATTTTAATTCATGATTAGTGATATTTTAAAAATAACATAAAAGAAAGTTTCGTTTCACCTGTAGATTAAGTATAGAAAAGGAGAACATAGTCTTGCAATATAGATACGAGAGAAAAAAATTAGAAGGCACTCAAAAACAACTATAAGAAACCTCATATTTTATATTATAGTGTTTATTGTTATTATTTCTAACAGCCCTAAATATTTAATTTCGGTAACACAGTATATTTTGTTTGTGATATGCAGTTTCCACATTCACAAACACAATATGGAAGTATGTGAATGGCTGATGCCGTTTTAATCCACCATGAAAGACAAATGTTCTTCCCTAGGCCTCAACATTTGTATCCAAGTTCCTAATTGCTTTTCATGCCCTAACAGTTTTTCGTTTTACTGATGTACTTTCCTGGACTCCTCATCACTCCCCTAGGCCCAAAAATCATTATGGAGTTTTACATATTCTGTCCAAAATACTTCTTTTGCCACTAATTATTTCCCTACCTCATTATTTGAGATGTTTCTACCATTACAACTGAAACAAAATAGATAAACTTGTAATTTTATCAGTAAATGATAATCACATTTTATAGGTTTGGGTGGGTTTTTTTCAACATGGTACATAGCAGACAGTATATTCCAACGCAAAATTTCAGTAAATATATTGCAATGTGTGGGTATTTATGTATTCTATAAATTGGATAAACTGAGTATATTTTTTTTTTTTGGCAAGAAGCAATAATAACAGAAGTTGTCAGTGTTACAGTTTGGCTCTTAAAAAATTCAAGGAACACTTTTTAATGTTAATTATACTTAACATTCAGGCATTCTATAGTGAATAAACTTTAATGTTTTTCTATACTAAAATCAACATTTAATTAAATGTAACAGAAAGTTTATATTTGATGAAACCAAAGGGTCAGAAAAAACTAAAATGCAGCTGTTTGCTCTCACTTATAATTATGTGCATCTGTTTGAATAAACATTTAGGCTGAATGCATAACAATGTGTTTTACTGAAGGTAAGAAAGCAACCTATAAAAATACTGAGAAGGAAATAAAGAATTTAAAAATATAAATTCTCACAAGTATTAAACAAAAGCCAAGGAGATAATTACTCTATGTATACTATTAGCAAAATATCCAGGAATTATATTATGACATACAAATCCACAGAAACTGTTTACCAAAAAATACATTTTGAAAACTATTTAGTCCAAATAACATAAACCTACTGGAATTAATATTAGTCTTTTCATTGACATTTATTAATTTTCTTAGAGGTCTTGGATGATCAAAATTTCCTACATGCTCTTTTATTATTAGTTCATGTGGGCTTTTCTGGCTTCTGTTTGGTTGATAGTATTAGTATAGACAGACGAAACACATTCAACATAGGTGCACAGCAGTGGACAAAAATCTACATGCTAGTACTCCAAATAAAACAACTCTTCACCACCACTACCAATCCTAAAAAATAAAATCACAAAACACAGGCTTGCATTTTCTCTGTGGTGTATTAAGCTCTTCCAGTGGTAATAAGTTCTCTAAAAGTTAATTTCAAAAAAATTTTTATCTAGATTCTGGTCCATGAAAACCAGACATATGAAGAACTACAATGTTACCAGCTTAAATTCCTGGAATTCAGGCTTATATAATATCATAAGAATTATTTACCAACAGAAAATATAATGTGCTTGTAAGTGCACACTGGAAGAATTGCTCAAGCAACTTAACAAAGATTGTATTAGAAACCCTGAACAGACCAGACTGTTTTAAGTTGGGTCAACTCCCACACCACATTCCTAAGAGTCTGATCACAGGATAGATTCCACTGTGGTTCAAGAACACCAAAGTATTCTCACCTCCTTTCAAGATTGTAAAGTAGATGTCATTAGTGAGACATAGCTTGCCCTGAGGATTATCACTAGTCAAATAATAAAGAAATAAATAACTCTGGATGATGCTAAATGCATAGAAGTGAAAGATTGTACACAGTACACAACATAATAGTTTTGAAATTTAGCAGCCTGTAATTTGACAATACATCATTTCTATGTTGCTTTTATTCTGTAAAGGCTAAAGACAAATAGAGATGTGTTTTATAGAGATGTGTTTTGGGTGCATTAAGTCTCCTTCATAGACAGCAGAATGAGTACTGTGGGGTTATTCACTTAATTTTGTATTACCTAAAGTGCCAGTTTTGCTGAAGATTGATGGCTTGGTAGGCTTCAAGATCACACTGGTAAACCTCAATTCTGTTGGATTTTTTCATTTGTTTAGAACAACAGTAAGAAGTGTCCTTCTGCTGCTGAGTAGTATATTTCTGAGCCATGTAAAATTTTTGCTAGATTTCTGAGTTATATGAAATATAACTTGTGTAGCAGCTATTATCTTTTGCCACATTAATAACTTTAATAAGGTAAAGGCAAGAATCTGTTAAGTGTTCCTTTCTCCTATGGATTTTATTGCATAGGAATGGAGATGGAGTTTTCAGATTAAATGGGTTTGGATTCTGCAGTTTGATACAGTTATCAGTGTTACAGAACTGTACTAAAACCCTGGCTATTGCAAAAATATTATGCATGAGAAGGTGAAGGAAGATCTTTGTTTTTCATCCCCTACCGCAGTGTGTGTCCTCTTGCCTCATTTTGAGGTCACTGTCTCTGTCCTGTTTTGATCATTATGTTTAGCTATTATAAAACCTTAACATGGAAAAGGTTAAGAAGGTTTCAGTGCAATTACACAGCCTCTGGAATAATTCCACCTACTAAAATAAACAGATCAGAAAGTTTTAAATTCTTTGTGGACATGTTTTCAGCCAAGAAATTTGTTATGATGGGAACTGTGAAAGGTGATAGATGCTCCATCCCTGGAAACATTCCAGGTCAGGTTGGACAGGGCTCTGAGCAGCCTGATGTATTTGAAGAAGTCCCTGCTCATTGTAGGAGGAGTTGGACTAGATGACCTTTAAAGGCTATTCCAACAGAAAGCATTCTATGACTCTATTTCAGGAACTGCTTGTTTCTATTGTCCCAGTGAAAAACTTCCCTTACTGTGCAAAAACACAACACACAGCATTTCAGTAAACCTGGAAAAGCATGAAGATTTTTAGAAAATTCAGAATCCTCCATTCAATAGAAATAGATTCTTAAATACAATACAGCAGGTGCTTCACTACACTGTTTTATTGACTGAACATTGGTATGCAATACTAATTTTAAAGGTTTTTAACTGTAATGGACCCCGGTGGCTTTCAGAAATTCTCAAAATTAATTTCTTTTATTGGTTGCACCATTCCATTATGGCCTTATATAGAAGTGAATGCATACTTTGCTATGTAAGTGTACCAAAGGTGTGTATTAAGAACAGTAAGTGTCATGCCTGAAAAACATTTCAAATTTTAGCTCTGATAGAAGCAAAATACCTTAACAAATTTGGATCACTATTACACATTCAGTAATTGTCACTTCAAGAATCATTAGTCTTTTAAAAACTTTTCTCCCTCCTCCTCCCTTCCCCCAAAAGACCAACCAACCAAAAACAAAACCCCAAAACAAAAACAAACAAACAAAAAACCAAACAAAAGAAAAAGACAAACCCCATTTAAATTATAAGGGAAGATATTGTTGCTTGTGCACTATAAACTATTACCTGACTCAGTCCTTGTAATTTACTTTAGAAAAAATTCAAGTTATTACCCTTCAAGAAATACCATTCTTTAAGAATACACAGTTCTACAAAATTTAGAGGTTCTGGTTTAAAAAAAAAAAAAAATCACTCCACACTCTACTGTGTCAAAATATATCAGGATATATGAGAATAACATTTCCTATTTTTTTAAAGTATATTTCTATGCTCAAGATATCACTGTCCTTTTTTACCAGTTCTAAGACATGGTGGGAAAGGAGGGCAGGGAAAGATATAAACCAAATATTAGTCACAACATGTAAGCAAATTATATTAGTGAATAATTGATCTGGACAGAAATGTAGCACAGCCAGATTTCGTTTTTATACTTCAGAACGTGGCAAAACCGAACTTTACTCCCTTTTCCCCCATCAAAATCTTCGCTTAAATTCTTCTAGTTCTCCTCTGAAGGAGCTGTAGAATTATCTGCCCCACACTGGAACAAAGGCTGACATTCACTTATAGAGACAGCAAACGATCAAAAATTGGTTGTTATCATTTATAAATCTCTATGCACTTACAGCTATGTTACATCCTCCCTAAAAACAGGTATGTTACATACGAAAACAAAGGGATGAGACCTATGTTATATAGACTGTACTTTCCTTTTCCTGGAAGTTATGTGCAAGTGCATCAGTGCAGGCATGATGTGCTTCTGCAATTTGCTAACAATGCTCTAATAGTGTAAACACTGTTACATATTTGATTCTGTGCTGACTGGGTTGGATTATGCCATCTCTGTAAAATGCCACAGTGAGCTAAGATCTCTACACTCCAAGAAAAGATCACAAAATGTTAACTGATACACACTGAAGCTTTATTCCAAAAGATCATGGGTCTCATTATTTATCCAGAATTGGGATGTCATATTAATACCTCTAGACATACATAACACGGAATAACAAAAGTAACAGACATGGACCGAGTATGACAGTGGCCACTTGCCAGAGAGAAAGCATTCAGCAATGAAAATACTGGCATGATAACACTTTTGTTACATGGCATATTTACTGATTCATTATCTCCTATTCTTCTCATTCCATTGGCCCCAGTGCTACAAACGCCCAGGCTCAAATGCATTTTTTTTTTACTTGCCAAAGCCAAAAGACCCAGGGAGAGGAGGTACAGATAATAGCTAAAAGGGTTTTTTTGTTTATATGTAACTGCCAGGGAAAAAATGGAGTTTTAAATAAGCATGCAGAGAAAATGAATATTCCCTGAAGCATTTAATCAAACATCTTTCAGCTCAATTTGTGCATTTCAGGCTGTTTATATTTTTTATAGTGCACCTTTTCTTTTGCTTTGTGCAATATCATATATTATTTAAAATATGAGGACCAGTACTAAAGCAAATATACTATGTAAATTATATTCCTACACTTCCTACATATTAACTATAACTTAAATTTATAAACATATAATAAAAGTAACTAGTAATAAAACTGGTTTCTGGACTTCAGCAGAGGAGAGCTAAATTAAAATCTTAAGAAATCATTTTCTATTCAAAAATCAGCCTTTTAGCATGTGATAATTTGAGATTCAATCACAATTATCATTCCAGGCTTCTGGAATTTACTTCATTCTTCCAAATCCAATTACCAGAAACAGAAAAAAAATATGAAATCTAACACAGACATCCCAAGAAAGTGTCTTGAGCTTCAGTCACAGTTACACTCAATTTACTTATTTTCCAGAAGTGTAAAAAGACAATGTTCATGTACAGCAACACTAGCAGAGCGTTGTTGTCCATTCTGAAGATGAAATACTACAATGTAACTTTGACAGGGAAATTAGGTGGTGAACATCAGGTTTCCTCCATTAATGCTAACTGCTGGTAAATATTCAGTAATAACTTACAGTATGTATTTGAATTTTCTGTAAGTTCTCTTATTCAAAAATTACCTTTGCATCAAATCACTTAACTCAGTTTAAAAAGTCTCCATGAGGATGTTTGCTGAGAGGAATATTCCCATTAACAGTCTTCAAATGGTGACTGCTCATCTTGAGATGAGACATACTCCATTTCAAAGATCCCAGTCAAAATCAGAAACACTGTTATAGTCATTTGTGTGAAAAAACTTATCTCTCTTCCTTAATTAGCTACCACTTTTATTCTTCTCACCTTTCACACAAAGTTTAAATTGCCTTTTTAAAAAAATAAAAGCAATCATAATCCTAGTTATCTCCCATATTAATAATCCATCTACCTCTCCTATCTAATATTTTTAAAGTTTTACAGTCACTATAGAGAAGACTTCTTTATTCTGGTCCTCAGCTACTTCTGATTTGACTTCTGTCCCATGCATTTTATTGAAAATATTCTATTCACCCTCTTCAGTGATCTATTTATTATGAACTCTTAAAAAATCCATTACTCAAGCTCAGTATGTCTGTAGTATTAGATTACTTCAAATATACTGACAGACTTTTACTGGAAATGTAGTCCTCTTTCAAATCTCCTAAAACTCTCTAATCTGCTCTGTGTTGTTCTCTATTTGATTATGGTTATCCCTTCAATGTCCCCACCAAATTCTCTCGTGCAACAAAAAAAATTCATTTCGTAATCAACCCAGAATTCCATTTACTGATAAGGTAAGTCACACCTTGCACTGGCTAGCTATTCCTGTGTTACAGGCTGTCCTTTCCATTTGAATTCCCACAAGCTAACAAAAACTGCTCCATTTTTCCCATTTAAAGTTCTCCTTAAAGCGGGCACAAATTCCAACTGATGTAGCCATACAGCTTTGGGCTTATACCAGGTTCACAGCCAACAACCTAAGAGCCTTTACAAATGGGCTTGCACCTGTCTGAACTAGTCTCTATGAACATATCAAGTTTTTATTAAAAGATGACATAAAAATGGGTTTCTAGACACTTGATTCACTGCCACTTGAAAACTGTAAACTATTCAGATGAGTTTGGAAATATTACAGACCTCAGACCTTCTCAAAGTCTTACTTGTAGCCCCACATAAAGCTTGCAAATAGGAAAAGATTGGAAATTCTACCAGTCTTTGTGGCTTTTCCATCTGAGTTTCTCAAATTCCTCTGCTAATTCTTTTTCTTCAAATGAAGTTTCAAGCACACTTCTTGGTAAAAACTACAGTCATTTTCATGCCTATATGGATATAATTGCTTGGAGTTTATGTTACATTATGCATCTGTAAACAAACACTTTAAATTAAAAATGTAACATGATTAATAATCACTGGCAAAATGCAAAGACATTTTTACTTTATGTTTTTACTTTATCATCCTAATTAATGTCAAATTACACAACAAGCAACACATATTGACATGATGGATTACTCTTTCATTAAATGATGCAACAACTTTTAACAGATCTCTCATTTACCAGTACGAGGAAAAAATTTCTTTCCCCAGATATGACGGCCCATTTACACATTATGATTGTGCTTAATATCCTGAAAGCTGGCTCAATGTTCCATAAACCTTACCATGTGGAAACTTAGCAAATATATCAGTTTTTAAACAAAGAAAACATGATTTCCACAAACCTTACAGATAATTTCCCTACTTTTCATGAACATTTCCTTTATCTTCTCTGGTTTCTGTTTCAAAGCTTTGTACCATTAAAAGTGTTAAGCTTGTGATTCTGGTTTGGATGCCACTCCCTCCTTCAAAAAATTCTGAAGTGCATAGTTGCAATATAGAAATATTTTTTGTTTGTTTGTTTCAAATAGTCAGGCACCATTACATCTTTTCCCCTATTTTTGGAAAACATGTTAAATATACTGAGAGCAAAAACAGAGTTCTGAACATAATAACTGAAGGAAAAAAAAATCACCATGTTCAACAATTATATAAAGATGATTGTACTTTCATATATTTTTTATGCTGCAGTACAAATCTCCTGGAAATTACTAATAAACTCTCAGTGATAAAGGCTTGCAGGTCAGTGAAATAAATGAAAACTGAAGCAGAAGAAGGACCTCTCCATCTCTAAAAATCTAAGACTATGGAACACTGCTCAGATGGTGTATTTAACCAGAGGATGGCTATATATCAACGTGGATGCCTGAAGAAAAAACCTTTGTGAATGGAAGGAAAAATATTCCAACTTCTTTGTAACTACAGAATAGGAGAATGCAGGAAGGGAAGTTGCTTGTTAGTCCATGGATCTACATTACAGAAATAATTTATTACATATACCATTGCTCAGAAATATCATCCTTTCCTTTTACTTTTAATGATTTCTTACAAATGAAACTTTTGCCTTTAATTCATTATTTGGAGCTACTAAACAAAAAAGAGGGACACTTGATTGGAACAAAAGATGAAGAAAATCCTGACAGAGTATAACATTTTCCACCCATGTGGATATGCATACTGTTACAGCTTCCAGGACTATGTTCCTGGTTATTACCTCTATAGAAATGCTAGTTAACTCCAGCAGTGTAACCATTCACATCTGAAAAGAAGCCCAGTCAGAACTTCAGACTGGTTTTAATGCTTTCTTCATTATTTCAGAGGTAAGAATGGCATCTTAATTGAAAACAGACAATTTTAAGGGATGGACTGCAGATCAGCCAAAGAAACTACCATCAACCAACTTAAAGATAAGAGTTCTGAGCAGGATCTTCTATTCTAATAATGGAGACATAAATTTAGTGACAAGAACAAAAAAATACACATCTTAATTTAATAATAAGTAATTAAAAATTTGTTAGTCACTGGTAAACTTCAAACTTTTCCTAGCATATCAAAGGCATTTGTAATGCGAAAAAATCAGTCAAATGTCTTGAACATACAATTTCTCCTAGTGTTTTATCATTAAATTAAGACTACTCTTTTCTTCTTGCTGAGGAGATAGTATACATTCCTGCTTAACTGTCTGTCAAGAAAAATCATCTGTTAAGATGAAAAGGGATAATACATTAAACCTAGAGAGTGGGGAGATTTTTTGATTTCTTCTCTGATTCTAGAAATATCTCTAGCTTAAAATGAGATTAAACATTTTACATAGAGAGCAGACTGGTGTCCCTATGAGCTCTATGTAAGATTTTCACATACAAAGCTACAGAGAAGCTCAATATAACTGTAACATGAAACTCTTCATTTCTAGGGTAGCAAAAAGAAAAAAATAACATTAATTGACTATCTGGTTCTGAAAGATCAGAACAAATGTTTTAAATATCAGAAAATAGATTTCTCATCCTCAGATTTTACATTTCAACCAGTACTTACTAGACCACATTATGATTTCTTCCTGTGAATGCTTATTCAATAAATGTTTTGTTTTTTCACTTCATCTTCTTTCTTCTTATGCTTTGCTGTTCGTTTTTTGAGCAGTTGCCATGTAGAAATGAACAGTAGATATTATAAATACTAGTTTTTATCAAGCTTTGGACAAATCGTGTCAGAATACACTGCTTCTCTTCATTAGTTAACAATGAAAAAAAAACCAAACAAACAAAACAAAACAAAACAAAAAAAAAAAAAAAAAAAAAAAAAAAAAAAAAAAAAACACAACACAAACCCCCATCCAACAAGAAGAACAAAACCCCAAACAGAAATAGCAAAAAGCCAGGAGGATGCATAGGTCTGACCCAGGTTATTCCTTTCTGTGGAGGTGAAGATATCAGTGTATCAGTAGGATACATAGAAGCTTTGTCTGTAGCTTGATGCTGAATGTCAAAAAATAGTTGAGAAAGGTTACGGAGAATTGAGATTATTGCATCCCATCAGTTCTCCATTTTGAAGTTTTTTCACTTCACAGAGAAGAACAGATAAAGAAAAGAAAGGTTTTGAAGCAAAAAGAATATGCAGATATTTTCTTATTAAAGTTTTCTAAGACATCTTAACAAATACTGAATTAAAATAAAGCCAAACTGCTCAAGTCCTGGTATAAAGTTTGATGCCACTGATACAGAATCATTAGCCATGCTGTCACACTGCAAAACAAGCATGATGAAAAATTATGTGCTTAATAAAGAAGAATATAATTTAAGAAAAAGTGACAAGATAAATGTAGGTGTTGGGCTTTCCCCCCTTAAAACCAAATACCTTGTAAACATGGAATGCTATTGTAATGAGCTAACATGACCTATGACATTCAAGATCCAAGAAATACCTGGAAAATTTATGAAAAACTGATTTTGTTTTTGCTTTGCCTCAGCTACTGTAAAAAACGGCAAACAATTGCCTTTGTTTCTCAGATACCCAGATTTATCATGTAGTTTATATGTATCCAATCACACATCAGTCACTGGCATTTTTAAAGTTTTGCATAAAATTGTTAACGAACGTATTTATGACTCTATGACTATAACATTAGTTATTAGCTGATGTGTATTATAACAAACAACAGTATTTGTGACTAAAGAAATGTGTCCTTGTGTTTTCCACCTACAAGACCCCTTGCATTTGGAGAATATTTAAGATAATAATGAAATAGTAACTGAAATTTTCATTTGTCTTTCAATTCTTAATAAAGCCTGCCTAGGATAGTTTAAGCATATTTAAAAAAAATCCCAAAAAAGATAGAATGTTTTAACTCAATTTTTTTTAATTTTGGTCTCAATTCATATTAATAGAAAATAAGCAGCCTAGTCTATTTACAAAACCACAATTTTTGTGTAGTAATTACATTGAAATGAAGATGGATTTAACTAAATCCAAACAATAAATCTCTTATAAGAGAGTAGTAATTTTATTCACTGTTAACTATATAGTCATAACTATGCAGTAGAGAACTCAAAATTACTTTCATCTTTAAAGAAAAATAAAATGTCCTTCGAAAGCAAACACACCTTCTGAAGACATCAGTCACTTCACTGAGAAAGCATTGCAACCTTGGCACTTGCACCCAAGAGACTGCTGTCAGTCTGCAGTCTGATGTCACCATAGAATTACAGTTTACAGTACATTATCAATGCCTGCTACGTCCTCTGAGAAAGTAAGCTCTGCTGGCTGAACTTTCCAATTTACTCCCAAAGACAAAAGAACAAAGCTTCCAAAACTATAGAGCATGTATTTTTTAAAAATACTCTAGGGACAAGATTACTATTTATTAGCAACATTTTCTTGAACTATACAGTGAATACTGAGCAAAGTTCCTTTGTGTAAAATTAATAGGCAAAGAACCTCAACTACTAAGAAATATATCAGAATTATTGGCGATACATTCAAGCCAAAACAGGTATGAAAACAAAGCTGCCCAAAAGTAATTCAGACTTTGGAGCTAAAGAAAAAAAGAAGAAAAAAGTCGTCCTAGCAGTACTACATACATCAACAACATTTAATCTAGACAACCCCAAAACACCACACTTGACCCTTCTCTAATCCTGTAAAGATTGAATAATTAAATATAGCTATACCTATGGGTTTAAAGCTCTTTATTCAAGTCTGAAAAGAATCCCATCCTTGATGTTAGAAAAACGAATAGTAGGAGCTTTTCTTCTCTGTCATTTTGTTTTAAGCCTTAATCATAAAAGATTTGCAAGACAGTAAACCAGAAAAAAGAAAAATATATTTGTTCCTCACTCCACATTTTGAGTGGGGGAAAAGGGTATTTGATATGTTTTTTTGGATGAATGACTGCTGTAATCAGAATCTCTAATCATAATCAAGTTCCACCTTTTCTCCCTATTTCCTGAATTTAGTAAAACAGTCGAAGTGGGTGGCAAAATGAGGTGGTAGAAAGGTGAACAAATCAGGAGGGCATAGGAAAAAAGTAGGACTGGTACATTATTAGTATTCCATCTGCTCAGCAAGTCAGGCTTTACCTAGAAGCAGCAATACAGACTTTAAGACAGACCTTACGCTCAGTTGATTAAGGATTAAGTGTTTTGCTCTCCAGAGTAGCCTTTTGAAAAACATTATGCTTTTCCATTTGCTTCTTCTATTACATATTTTTGCATTCTTCAGGTTTTGGTGTTTTTGTTTTTGTTTTTTTTTTTTAGATAGCAATGACCTTTCATAGGATTTGAATCTTGATTTTTTTTTTATCAGACAATTGTAGGATGAATACTTGCAAGAGTGATGTCAATTCACAACTCAAACATCTCTCTTTGGATCAAAAACTGAAAACATTAGGCATCTCCCATTCTTTTCTGCAGAACAAAGATCTACAAAAGACTGATCAAATTTGTCACCTGTCTTTCTCCTTGAAGAAGAAAAGTTTTATTCCTTCAAGGAGTGAAAAAAAAAATCCAAAAACTTCAGTATGCTTCCTAAATCCTTTTGTTATACAAAAATATCCATCACTTGTCATAAGTGTCATCTCTTCTTTAATGGATAAGCTAGTATTCTTCTTCCTACTCAGTTACCTTGTTAAAAAAATAAATAAATGAAAAATAGGCAAACATACTCTTCTATTAAAAAAAAAAATATTTTCCCGAGTTACCAGGAAACTTATAAAGGCATTCCAGACACTTTATTTCTTTCTACAAAGAAAATGGTAACACAATATGCATTTGTGTTTTTAGCAGAAAATAATCTGGAGGGGAAAAGAAACACCATGGCAGCAAGAACTGGCAACTGCTGACTGATCTTTCTGCCTGAATGCATGAAAAATAATCCAAGATGTCTGGATTGACATTTTTTAATGAACAGACAGTATTTCCTCTGTTTTTCCTAAACCTATTGTCATTTGTTTTAGCAAGCCAACCCTGGTAAAGGAAGAAAAAGGAAGTGACATTTTCTGCACAGGGGATGGGCAACTCTGGATGTTTGTACAGACTGTGGAATGAGATGCTGGAAAGCAGTGCTGGGAAAGGGACCTGGGGGTCCTGCTCGATGTCAAGTTGAACATGAGTCAGCAGTGCCCTGGCAGCCAGAAGGGCCAACCATGTCCTGGGGGGCATCAGGCAAAGCATCACCAGCCGGTCAAGGGAGAGGATTGTCCCACTCTGCTCTGCACTGGGGTGGCCTCACCTTGAATATTGTGTGCAGTTTTGGGCACCACAATATAAGAAAGATAATAAGCTCCTAAAGAGCCTCCAAAGGGGGGCAATGAAGATGGTGAAGGGCCTTGAGGGGAAGCTGTATGAGCAGCGGCTGAGGTCACTTGGTCTGTTCAACCTGGAGAAGGGGAGACTGAGGGGAGACTTCATTGCAGTTACAACTTCCTCATGAGGGGAAGAGGAGGGGTAGGCACTGATCTCTTCTCTGTGGTGACAAGCGACAGGACCCAAGGGAATGGCCTGAAGTTGTGTTAGGGAAGGTTTAGGTTGGATGTTAGAGAAAGGTTCTTCACCCAGTGATTGGCTGGGTGCTGGAACAGGCTTCTCAGTGAAGCAGTCACAGCACCAAGCCTGATAGAGTTTGGGCAATGCTCTCAGGCACTGGTGTGACTCTTAGGTATGGTCCTGTGCAGGGCCAGGAGCTGGACTTGGTGTTCCCTTGTGGGTCCCTTCCAACTCAGCATATTCTATGATTCTGTGAAAATAGTTAAACTAGAAGATAGTAGCATATTATTCACTGTAACTGCCACTTAGTTTACCACAATTTAGCAGTCTGTTGTAACTTTAAGATAAATAGATCAAAATAGTCCAGTTTTTCTCCATATTAAGTCCATTATGTAACTTTATGGCATTTTTTATCTTCTTATTTTAACAGTAATTTGTGGAAGCACAAAAATGTGAGAAAAACAACTACTAAATTATGAAGTTATGAATTTTCCTTTGCACTTTAGTGGGACTAGAATTTTGCCCATACACTTGTTCATTTTTCCTGAAATCCTGGCACACAACATTAGCTGCAAAAATAACAAAAAGAGTCTTAGCTGCTATTAATGACTAAACTGATGTACTAGGTCACTACTGACATATCCTTGGCAATTTCTGAGTTAGACAAACATAAGCACTGTTAGCATATGCCAAAGTTTCAACTGATTTTTTCAGTGTAGGCTACCAGACATCTGAGCAGTTTAAATGGAATATAAGTCTTAGAGTTCTCAGAGAATTTCCTCATGTAAGAGTAGAGTAATAATGAAACAGCTTTGGTACAAGTGTCTGATTATTCTACAATTATTCACATTCTGCTTTTATCTATGACGTGAGAAGCCACCACTACATTCAGTGGGACAAACTGCAGATACTAAGTCCTAACTAGAGTTCTATGTGGCTGATTGATCAAGCAATAATTCCAGAGATGGTTATCTGGAAGCATCAAGTCAGCAATTCTCAAGAATTGTTATATTCACTGATTTACTAAGTGTTTTCTTAGTTAGCAACAATACTTGTTCCTAACTTCTTCCTTGAAATTATTTATGCAACTTCCTTATATTTAAACACAGAACTGTGCAGAAGCTCACTATATTTTTCATTTCAAGCCCTGGGATGTTATAGATAGATAATAACTGCATTACTTGTCAGAGAATGCAGTGTTTCAATCAAGTTTTAAGTAGCCCTTAAAATGAGCCTGCCAGTGTAACGTGCTTCTGATGTATTTATAGAATTCCTCCTGTTCGCTTAAAAAAGTAAAAGCAGCAACAACCATCCACAAAAAAAAAAAGAACACTGCAGCTTCCCTAATTTCTGCATTTAAAAGGAAAAGAAAGCAGATAAGCCTTTCAGAATTCCAACTAAAATCAAAAAAATTACTGAGGCAAGTCACATGTACGTTTGTCAAGCTGTGTTCTTATTTTGTATTCCAAACAGTACTGTTTAAACAAAATTTCAATTAATTTTCATATCTAAATTAATCAATGCATGCTCATACTTCATTGTGTCGAATTCTTTTCTCTTTTCATATGATACTTCCTTCTTGAGAAATGTAAAATTTGTATCTTTGGAAGGATATTTTCAAACTCTTCTCTGGGGCTCCAGGCTTAGTTGTTTTTAAAAAAATACTTTTCATGCATAATTAACTTTTTTTGGTATTTTACCCAAAATAAGCAACTCTTCCTATAAACTACCTTCCTCTACAAGTTCCAATAATGCCACTAAACAGCAAAAGTTTTAGAACTGCCTACCTTTTAATAACTAGCTGAGACATTAATTTGGATCCCAGCACAGCCAAGCAATTACCTCTGTTGTTTAGAAATACTTTTTTCTTTTTAATTGCTAAGTCAATCAGGACTCCATGAGCAACCTATCTTCTTCAGGTTTTCTTCCAATGACCCTAATATGCAGGTCTGACAAAAATATGACATCTTCAGATATGACATCTGAAGACACAGAAAAGGAGGAATTGAGGGACATTAATGCAGCCCATACTGATTATAGTATCTCAGGAAACCGTCACTCCAGTTTCTTACAGCAATGGATTAAGTGTGCACCCTCAGGATGCTTCTGTCAGAAAGAAATTATAATATCTTCCTCCTGAACTTGGCCAGTCGAGGTATATGGTATTAGGAAAAAGACATTGGATCACTCCACTGTGCTTTACAGATTTGTGATAATAAATTTCAGGAGGCAGCAGAAGAAAACTGACTTCTGATAGCAGTACATACAGTGACAGTTTTTCATAGGAATCACTCAAATTGGCTTTATGCAAGGATCACTCAGTGCCCATTGATTATAGGATCATGAAGTATATAACTTGGTACTGACTGAAGGGTCTCAGTGGTAGGATTTATGAATAGGCTTGCAGAAGCGTATGGCAGAATTTTACTAGTTTTCGCTGCTTGCACAAATTGTTGACATATTTTAAGAATAATTACATACACAAACATGCATATATAACAGCACGTATATGCAAGCATTACAGAAACTTTGGATAGTCAGTATGCCATTACATAGTGGAGTCATAACTAATTTTTTTTACCAGACCACCTGAAACTGCTATACTAGGCGGCAGCATAATTTACACGGCTAGAAAATACTTAAGGCTTTCTTAATATAAGATGACCTAGAACATTTACATAAGAAATAAACAGCAGATGCATGAATAACTTCATTCAATCACTCAGTAATAATTTCAGAGGAAAGAAATTAAAGGCCATACTTCCTCATATAATACATCAAAACACTATCATGAATAATTGCATCCAAAGTTAACCCATTGCCCTGGTGTTGGCCAAGGACAGGGCTAATTTGCAGTAGGCTGTCAATCTGTAACACCTCGTATCACTGCTGGGGGGCAGAAGTAAGGAATTCTCACTTCCAAGAAGAATGGGTGTGGCTGACCATCAGGAGAAAGGTGGCACACAGAGGGTCTGTATGCCATTGTTTTGCATTGTGAGCATTTTGCATGTAAATCACCCTCTCTTTTGTACACTGCTGTTATTAGTATTATTGCTGTTACTAGTCCTTTTCTTGTCTCATTGCTGTTTCCAGTAAATTGTTCTTATCTCAACCCATAACCTCTGCCTTTCCTGTCTCCCGCTGAGAGGGGAGGGGAACAGTTTGTGTTTTTCTTTTAGTGGGAGCACTAAATTTGGGAGTGCCATTCCTAAACTGGGACAAGCATTCAAGAAACTTGCATAAATAAGACTTTCACCAATTTTCCAGAGTCTGAAAACAATGAAAAGCCAGTTTCCCAATTCAGAAGAACCACTCATCAAAAGAAATAAAGACCATATAAAAGAAAATTGGCTTATCATCTGAATACCCAAAAGACAAATGTACTCCTCTACAGAAGATTCTGAATAATTCCAGAGAATTTGAAAGCCAACTATTGCTTGTTTCATCAGTGCATTCATTTTGAATTTCTTGCAGAGACACATACTATTTCTTTTCAAAAAAAAAAAAAAGACAGTTCATCAGGTCTACTCTGATTCTTCATGTGTTCACAAGTATCTCAAAGGTTAGTCCAGGTTTATTCTCAGAGTATGCAACATATACCTATAACAGTTTTAGTACACTTGAAATTTAGGATTACGAAGTAAAAATTTGGTGATATGATGTGGAAGAATGACCTTCAAATTCACATAGAGTTTGTTTTAAGGTAATCTAGTAATTTAATCCTCTTCTAAGAGGAAATCTAGGCACCAAGATTTTTCTAAAGCCCACTGTAGACCAACAATGTTGATACACACCACACAAAGCAGAGCATGCATCACTCTAGACAGCAAGCACAACATATATTCCTGGCAGTCTCTGCAGTGTTTTCAACTTCAAACACCCTCACATACTTTTTCACAAAAACAAACTAACAAATCCAGATAAAACTCCCCCCAAAAACAGACAACTCACTCACAAAAGCACACCTCAGAGCTACTCAAAACATACCATGTCCCCCACCAAAACCCATGTTTTTCCTGTCACACAATGTCAGTACACATCAATCTTCTTGAGGACCTTGTTCCTTCCTTATAAGTAGTTCACAGTGTAAACAGTAGTCTTTAAAGCTACACAAAACACATTCCTTACAAACTGAGAGTTACCCATCAGTCCTGAACCAAAATTATGTACATTGAGTCTGACACACAACATGCAGTTGCTTAACTCTTCTACCTACAGGATAAAATAAATATATACATTTTTCTATGGGTATGAAAATACCTGATTATAAACCTATGTTCTGTTTCCACTTCCTGTTCTGCACCTACTACTTGACCTGATCAAGGTTGTCTCCTTTCAATCCCGTTCCTCCATATATTCATATATAAAGAGTATCCAAATAATGACTGTGTGTATACCACAGGATACTGAGTGTGAATTACTGAACAGCAAATCAACCACTCTTTAGTATTTTGTCTGTCTTTTTAAAGAAAGAAGGCAATTTCCTAATGCCCTTTAGGCTGAAATATGGAAGGAACATCTAACGCTGTAGAAAGACTTCACTCTTCAATCCTAGACAAGGTGGTGTTGGAAGGGACCTCTGGAGATTATCTGGTCCAACTTTCTATCAATTACAGCACTTTAGACCAGGTTATCCAGGGTCCTGTCAAGCTCAGAGCTGAGTCTTGAATTTCATTTTCAGTAAAGGGGATCCCACCAATTCTCTGGGCAATCTATTTCAAAGTTTGTTCTCATGGTCTTAAACCCAAAAAGAATTTTTCCTGAAGCATCAGGTGCCTGTTGCCTTGTCCTATCACTTCACATTGTCATGAAGAGAGAGCCTGCATTTTCTTTAAAATTACCTTCTTGGTATCAGAAGACTGTGTCTAGCTCCCCTGTTGGGATCTTGAATCTATTGTCTAGGCTGGAGAAAAAAAAAATCTAATCTAGCAACACTTTCTGAAAAATGTTACATTTTCAGGTCTGTTGAAACAATGGCATGCTCCAGCCTTGTCCCATTCTATATGGGTCAGAATTCTATATGAGTCAGAACTAGTACATTTTTAGAAAACTCACCATGTAGTAAATTTATAGCAAACTCCACCCACTTAAAAAAAACTTTGAGAGGTAGTGAAGCCAGTGGTATCCAGCAAGGATTTTCTTCTCTTTTTCAGTCTTCATGACTTTTTAACATCACCTGCTCCATAAGGACAGTGTGCTGCTCTAGTACACCTGTATTTCTTCTTTTGCCCCCAGCCTGTAATTTCCTTAAGCTCCAGGGAACTGTAGACCCCTGTACTGAGTAGCATCCCAAAATGATGATAGACATCATGCTAGATGGGACAAGTATTTGCAATATACCAATTTACAGAGTTAGTTTTAGTGGCTTGCATTCAAACAGTAAAATTATTTGCACAAACCAAAATTGTTGCAGATTCTGCTAGTAACTTAGAAAATGCTGTTAGGATACTCAAAGTGAAAAAACAGGTTGAGGTTGAAATACCATGTCATAATCCTGACCTAATATATACTAACTTTTCAGAAAAAAATTTACCCATGTTTAGGAGAGCATGATTTCCAGAAACATAACTTTATGTATTTCAAGTGCAAAATGTCAATTATGTAATTGTTATCAGCAGTAACCCATAGTATTTCTGTGTGTTAATATATCATTATAATCAGGCATTTGAACAATAGACATGCAACAGATACTGTAAAATAATTGTCATATGCAAGTGAAACAACAAACTTGCTTGGTCTAGATCCTCAAGCCCTCAGAATTATTTACTACAAATACTACCATACTATGTACAACTTTACGTCAAAGACAAACCTAATAATATAACAGTTGATATTTTTGTTCACACACACTCTGGCTATTCCCAAGTAAGCACCTAAAAACACGTATCAGAATTTCCTGTAATTGTAGGTCTGTTACTTGGATTCTGCTCGAAAATAGACTCAATGTTTTCCACCCGTAATACATCAGAACAGTCTCTGCTTATTAAATTTCCCAGCTAACCTGTGGGAAGTACCCTGGGACCACTTTTGAAATGCTACGGAAAAAGCCACCCTTCAGACAAAGAAGAGCAGGGAGCTCTTGTCTCATTGATATCTAGGACACTTCATAGCTGATCCTTATATTGGCAGTAATCACTATCCCGTTAGTTCTTAACTCATAATTTGTGAAAAGTAGACATTACCTCTACTAAACTGGCTGGCACATTTCCAGTGTGCCATTTTAAGGCTCCATGCATTGCAGGGTATTTTTGCCTCCAATTAATTAAACCCTTCTGCAAAGAGTAATGTTCATGTAAGAAAAGGGTTTAATCTGAAACACTAAGAGGAAACCCTTTTTTTAGACTTCCAAATTTGATTATTTAAAATTGTTTGCCACTGTCCTTATGTATAGTTATAATTGTGATTATAGGATAATGATGCCTAAGAAGCCTTTAATACCTACTCCCTACAAAAAGCAAGTCATCATTTTACTTTACCCACATTCATCCATACTACGGCAGATGAATTTTATAAAGACTATGATCATTCATCTTAAAAGCATAGTTCAGCCAATTATTATTATAAAGAGAAATAAAAAAATACTTAGCATTTTTGTTATGGCTTATAAACTGAACCTCCTTCATGTTTTGGTAATTAGGCAAAACTCATCTTGCTTTATACTTGAAGCTTAAGCACACACAAATGTAACAGAGCAAATGATCACATCAAAGTGAATAAGATATGTGCCATGTCCACTGTATGTGCCATGACTGAGAACTGACTGGAGATATATTTTCACCCCCACATACCATTTGAGAAATACAGAAGGCATTTATTACTCACTGTGTGAGTATGGGGGACACACATTTAGATTCACACCTTCTTTTCAGTATCTTCTTTAATTACTTGTGTTTATTAATTAGAGATCTTTGATAGGACTGCCACTACGCAGGCTCCCAATAGTCTTAATTTTCTTCCTTTTTATTGCCGGTTTGCTAAACATTATCATTTTACAATAAAACAGTACGGAAACCCTTCTACAATGTTTTTCCTGGTAAGATATAGTTATTTGATCTACATGGTTGTTTGAACCCCAGAATTCCCTTCAAGTTCCCTGCTAGCCAAAATTATAACTGTAACATTCTCTGACACATTAAATAAAAAAATACATTCTGTTGTTGTAAAGCATGTAAGAATATTGTGATAATAGAAAATGGCTTATATACGTCACTTATTTCTAAAGCTATCATTCTTCAAGTACAATAGTTGACATTCACTAACAATGCCGAAATGCCAGATCTTTTATATCCAGTTCTGACATTGAATGGCTGTGTGCCTACAATCTTAGCAATCAACAGCTTCAAAACTTGACTGAGTTGAAACCTGGATTCTAGTTCCTGCTCACAGGATTTATCTGTTTACCCAAAAACTATGTAATGGAAAAAAAAGCAAAAGCAATCCATTGGTGCATCCAAGGCTTCCTCTCATATTCATGGCACCCCAGACCAATGCTATTTGGTGATTTCCCTCTCAAATTACTTTTTGCACCATAATAAACTAACCTGCTGTTTCTGTAGGACACAGGAGTTACTGACTGGAGATGGCAGACTGAGATTGGTGTTCCCACTGTCTATGCAACCTAAGCACTAAGAGGAGACTGCAATCACTGTTACTGTCCTTTTAAAGAGATTAAGCACCTCTCATGTAGGTGTTTACTCCTATAAAAAGAACACTAGATTTCTGGCTACTGAATGAAGAGATGCTTATAATGTACATCCCTGAGTTAGTTTTCAATATCCTGAAGAGATGTGAGAGTTCAAACAAAATACTGTACACTTGACATTTTCTATTCACCAGCTTGCTGTGGCCGATTTCTCCACAAAGCACAGAGAGCTGAAGTGCTCTAACTAGGCAGACTAGATCAGACTGCTTCATTTCACTGAGTTAAAATGCATGCCTGACCATACTTGGTGTATCCAGAAAAATTCAGACAATACACAACAAAGGCAGCTAGTTACAAATATACATTTATTAGGAAAGAGAATCTTCAGCTCGTTTGCACACTGGCTTCAGCACAGTTTCGAATAAGAGCAAAGTGAGACAGAAAGCAAAATACCTTGTAAATCAGTATTAAAAGTGACATTATAAAGTGACAAAGGGTACCTAGTAAACAAGAGACAAAACTATTCAGATTGTAAATCTAACTAAGTTAGCTTTCCAAACCCGCATAGTAACATTTTTACCATTAATCCATTGAGAAAGTATCAAGGACAGAATGAGAGGACTAAAGAGCCAGACATTACCTGATTGCATGAATACCAAGAAACTGATGCACCACATTGCTGGATTTCAACCAAATAACTGCCCAAATTAAGAAACTTCTTCACAATAAAGCACCTTTATATGATAACTGAGCTACAAGGTAAGATATATGTCCATTACATAAAGTGATTATTGACTACCAGAACCTTTTGATTTAGAAGAAAATTACTTTGTATAAGAGCTCCCCTGAGCCCAGTGGCAAAGGTTACATTTAGCTCTTTTAGTGCACAGTAAAAGAGAATAAGGCTTCCACTGGCCTTTTCTATATCAAATCATCAAAAAAAAAAAATCAAAAGAAAATTAAGTAAAGATAAAATTCTGTGCATATTTTTTCACATTCTGTCCAAAAGTTAACATCTCTCCAAAAAAGGAGTGCACTGGAAATAAAATTATTTGAATTTGAAATTCACTGAGTACTTTTCTCACAAGCTACATATATACTTTAAAGCACGAAGATCTAATGTTGGTGAAGATGCAAAATTCAGTAAAGTAATAAAAAAATGAATACACTAGTTTCCTTTAAGTAAACTGTAAAAATAAATCAGAAATAACTTACTTCAAGTAAACATCCAAAAAATTATATCCTTCACCCATTTAAAAGAATTATAAATTATTTGATTGAAATTTTTACCAACCACATTAGAAGAAATTAAAATATGGAGGATGTATAGGAAACAAGACAGTCATATAACTGAACCTAGAAATTTTCTCCTTGGAATTTTACAAAAGTTTTGAATTTAAATCCACTTACAGAACAAACAAATTCAACTTAAAGAACATCTTTAAGTCTTTTTCTTTATAGACATTTTAATATCTTCAAAAAAATATGGGAAATAAAAAAAAACAACTTCCAAGATAAAAATAATGATGAGAAATAGATAATTTTTTTTAAAGCAAATAGGCTTTTTTGTTTGTTGAATTTGATTTGGTTTAATGATAAGATACTACTAGAAGAGAAGGATTAATCTGGAATAAATGTGGCATTTCTTTTAACTACAGATGGTTTCATGAAGTCCTGAGAAAGAAACTTAAAAGAACAAAGTATTTGGTCATTATGTCAAATAAGAAGGATGTTTTCAACACAGTTTTTTTATCAGCAGTTCTAGTCAAAGTACATGTTGTACACACTGTTAACCTTCAAATCCTGCAAACCCTCAAGTCATCAATTAAAATTAATTTCTCATTAAAACCTACTTGTGTTTAGACATTTTCACAGCAGTGACAATAAAATATTAAATATAGAGGACCTATCACTGTAATATCTACAACATGCAGTATCTGGTAGCTTTTGTCAGAGTTCTGAGGAACAGAGAGTAAGCTGCAGTAGCAAAATCACAGAAAGTAAAGTACACACAATTTTTACTTTGCAGTGTCACTGTTTGTTTGTACATCCTTGCAAAAATTACTATAATGGAAAAAGACTGATTATTGATTTTGAGGAACTACAGGCATCATACAATATATTAATTCTGCGTATTACATTGCACATCCCCCCCGCTTTGAACAGTTAGAAGAGAGTTAATAAAGAATTATCCAGACAGGTTTGGTATTCTTCACTGAGGATGGCACAAAGATGAAAGCTTTTGTTTTGTAAAAATGAAGTTCATGCTAATGGTTTGAATGCCTAATTCTTGAAATACCTTGCTTATGACATGTATTTTTCCCCCATTAGCAGTATTTCTACTGTGTTTATTGAGGGCTTTTAAACAAAAAGATTTCCTACTGACATTTAAACTTCTTCTGAGTCCCCTCAGTGTCGAGACTCAGCAAACTTTAAACATGTAAAGACAAAGACATTCATTCATCATCTTAGGGCATTAGAAAAATGCAGGATAACTTCAAGAGGGGGTTTTTTGGTTGTTTTACTAGGACACAAACTACTGGAGGTTCAACGTGCAATATTATTTTCTGCAGCTTACATTTTACGGAGTGTTTTTTGTCACTATAGATGCTTTACAAACATGATAGGCATTTCAAAATACTGTAATATAATAAGTAACTATACCTTCACTGCAGTGTAAAAAATAGAAACAAGGTATTCACTGAAATGTAAATTGACATTAAACTTAGAAGTGGCCTCCCAAAAGTAAGATTGAGATGAATTACCACGACAGTGATGAAATAGTCTTATGCCTATGTACCCAGTGTGCATCTTTTTTTCTGGGTAAGCTGACAAGCTTTTCATGCAGCTAACACTTCTCTTTCACTGGCTTCATACTGACTTTCAGGGAGAAAAAACCTCTGCAATATGCTTTTTGTGTTATTCTGAGCAAGTGTGACTGCTAAGCATAACTCTTAAACAGATCATAATTTGTGTACTAATGAAGAAATAATTCTGGACAATAGACTTTATTTAATCTTAAAAATACTATCTAGTTTCTGTATCTCCAAAGAAGGTTTACTTCTTCCTTGAGAAACATAAGAAAGAAGGACTGCCACACAGGTTTCACAATGAATCTTTTTCCAGACTTACAAGTTATTCTCAAAAAGGATTGTGTGCTACTCAGATTTGGCTTCCGAAATATCAGCTTAGGAGTATTTCTGTGGGGAAGTAAAGAGCAATGAGGCAGTCTGACAAAGGCTCAGAAAAGTATAGCCACTCACAAAGCTCAGAATATAGCACTCAGAGCTGACCACAGTGAATTCAATTACAAGTTGTAAATGCAGATAGCTACAGTAATAGCAAAAATACAGTCACATCTGAGAAACAGAAGAGACCAAAATAGAAGACCAAGAGGGAAGACTTGCTGGCTGGGAGGAGAAAGCCATTGTAGTAAAGAAAAGCAGCAAGAGAGAATTTCTGTAGCAAAACCTTACAATAGCTAGCTGCACACTACGTACGTTATACCAAGAGTTATTAATACATAAATAGCAAATATGATCCTCAGTATGTGATCTGAAAGCCATGAAATTCCCCTAGAAATAGATGGCAGAATAGTGCATGGATGAGTGAAAGAAAAAAAAAATGAAAAAAAAAAATGCAAAAATTAGTAAGCTTAAAGTTTAACTACATTTTCTAAAGTTCCAAATAGCAACAAATATTGTTATATGTTTGATTATATGCTGCATATGTAAATGCATACGTCTTTACAAGACAGTGGAATTTCATGTCCATCAAACGATAAAACAGAGTCTGTAATCATTAAATGCCATCTAGCACAAGAGCCCCATCCTCTAGCTAGATTTCTAGCTGTTATGGAAGAAGACAGCAGACAAAAGATAATAATGAAACCATCACAAAACCCTCTGATTACAGAGTATAGATGATACCAAGCATGAGGCAGAAGTTCTACAAATCTTTCTCCTCATGACAAAGGTGGCTAAAGCAGATGCTACCTCCATCCTTACTCTGCCCTGATTTGCACCGGCAAAACTATCTGGAGGCAATGTAGTAATTCAGTGTGGGTTTTTATCCCCTTTTTTGCACCACAGAATTGCTCAGTTTAGATTGGTTGGTTGGTTGTGTGTATAGTCCTCTCATTAATTCAGTTGGGAAGACTGTTACGGAGTAGAAATGAACAGCCAAAGAGTTTGAACAATTTAACTTTTTCATCAAGAAAAAACTGTATAGAACCAAGGTTTCAAATGTCACATACAGCTTTTGAAAACCAATTGCAGATATTCAGTCAGGAAATGAAAAGATTCTATGTGCAAGTTTTATAATGAAAAAAAGCTTCAGAAAAAATACCAGGTTTTCTTTCACTATTAAAGTTTCCCATTCTGAAGATAGAGACTTTCCCTGTAACTCTTTACCATTGTGCCAACTAGCAGCTGAACCAAAAATTGACAGAATCCTTCACAATATTACTCTACATGACACTAGCAGCACTGTGAAATTGAGTGTGATCACAGCAACAGTCAATTCTACTGGTTCAGGGAGTTTTCAGTTCAGGTCAATTTTATCTTCAGATCCTCATGCTCTTGAATCACAGAAGTAAAGAAAACAAAGACAATAGAATGAAAGTCTATAAAAAGGAAATAAGTGCAGGAAATTTTAGAAATTACTAAAAGCTCTTCCTGTTCTCCAAGAATACAAGCCCACACAGCATATGGTATATGAGCAGTTCTCCCCCACCTGTCTTACAACCAAAGAAGCCTTGTACCGTTTGAGATATTTCATGTCCTCTAGAACACCTCACAAGGTCCTTCAAGAGACAAACTTCATACCCAACTTACGTCTTATTCAAAATACAAGAAAAAAAAGCAGTGGGTTTTTTTTAAATTAAAAAAAAAAAAATCCAAACATTTTTCCCCTTTGTTGACTAACCTCTTTGTCCCAAGAACAGAAGTGCAAGATGATATTTTAAAGCCTTCTTTAACTGTTTTCTCATCACTCCTCCTTTTTCTTCTTGTTAAATCCAATCCTCTCTCCTTCAGCTCCTACTAAAGAATAACTACTTGTCATCCCCCTTGATTGTTGTAACAGCTGTTGCTAGTTTGCCAATCAGTCAATGCAATCTTGTCTCATTTTCTTTCTGTAGTTTCTTCCCCATTTTTCGCATGACAAATCAAAAAGCATATCTGAGCAAATACTCCCTAAGTTATAAAGTACTTACTAGTGAGTCTAAGGAAAGGTGGTAAAACCTAATCCTTATTCTAGCCTTGGTGTACATAATCCAAGCTATTGCTGAAGTAAGCACTAACTATTCAGTCTTTATTTAAGAAAAAAATAAAATCTTCATTCTAGAGCACTTTACAACAATCTACAATTCCTTTTCCCAGGGCCACATAAGCCACAGTAAATCTTTTGTAAAGTGAAATAAAATTAATTAGTCTTGCAGCTGCAAATGAACATATTTTACTTCCTACTGCAATGGACTATGAATTCATTTGCAGTTTAGTCTGAAAGTCAACTAAAAATCCAATTAAATTATCAGTATCTTTTAAGTGAATAGCCAGTACCTTCCTACCCATGATACCTAATTCACAGACTATCCTGTGCAAGCACCCTAAATTAGCAGTAGATTTGCTGAAACAAAAAAGTACAAATCTCTATTGACTATCATCTCTTTTCGTCAAAGCTAGATTTCCCCTTAGACCATCAGTTAGTACCTTTCGATTCTCATCCATGTAATTTATCCCCTTCAACTAAGTTAAAAATACTTTAAAATTACCAAAAAGTATTAAACAGACTTTGCATCTGTTAAGATTATGCTTCATATCTCGTTATATCAAGTTGTAGTCCTAAAAATAGAAGCAGGCCTTGCCCTCAGATTAAACATGCATGTAGTGTCTGCAGGAACAAGGCGTGAATGGACTTTATCACTCATTACATTAAATGGTTGTCACTGCATAAATCAGTGCAATTTCAGATAATTTTCCTAACAGTTCAAATGCTTTCATCTGAAATCATACAGATAATGGTCAGTCTACTATAAAGTGGAATTAGTTGCCAAGCTAATGCCTCTCAGAGCTGAGTTGGTGGTGTTTCAGTTCAAACTTCAACAAGCTTCACGCCTGCTGTGACCTAGGGGCAGTGTCCCATGTCAATTACCAAATGCTTTATCTTTCTTTCTTCCTCACCTCACTTGCTCTGAAAGTAGATAAATCCTTGCTGGATGGCTATCTTGTCCCATTTGCGCCCTGCTCTCTGCCTTTGGAAATGGCTGATGTTTTTTTGAATATCTCAATGTTCCCCCATCCTAAGGGAGAACAGGTTTACAATAAAAAGGTAGAGACTGGTGTGGATAGAGTACTTCAGCCATAGTGATTTGTCACTATTTCTTCAGAGAATAAATCAATTTAATTTTCAAAATTACTTTACAGATGAAATGATTCCTGAAGAACAGAAGAACTGTTAATGCACACGTGTCTATCAGAAGGGAAGAGAAACCTGACTGCTTCCCATTTTGTGTTCAAAATGTTCCTGCTACAACTATTCCATGTGTCCAGACCACATACAGTGAGATGGCTACAAATCTGCCCTCTGCAGCTTGGGGCTGTCCAACAGACATGAGGGCATATCCTGGAACACAGCTCAACCTTCTTGCTTTCTTTTACCCTCAGAGGAGGTAAAAGCTTCAGCTGGCAAAAGTCTTGGGTGTTGGTATGGACAAGGACTGGAATAGAACCACCTGTGAGTGATATCCCAGATTTCTGTAAACTGTCCCTGCATTCAACTAATTAAGGGAAAGGGATGCTCCTCTCATTAGGCTGCTACAATAGAAATATGATGAACAGATTTCTCCAGGGGGCATTATTTAAGACTTTTGCAGAAACACTTCCTATTGAACAGACAATGTTGAAATACGCTTGTTTGCTGAAAGTGTGTTTGCTTAGCCATGGAACTTTATTCAACAGGAGACCATTACACTGTCATAACATCTGATTCCACTTACATTACTGCTTAATTAACAATGGAACATTTAGCATCTATTAGAAAGGAGTCTCAAGCATCTTAGATTTCAGCAGAGCTCACAGGCAGACTATATTTCATGCAATACTTCAGAGATACAATTTGAATTAACAAAACTAACATCATCTTTGACTGAATTCATCTTTCTAGAGGAAAAGTATTTGCATATATCCCATGCTGATCTTTCTAGATGCTACAGTAAAAAAACTACTTCCCCTGCTTTAAAAGAATCTTTGCAAATTTGGTCTTACTTTGTAATAGATGGGGTACAAAGTACAAGGAGTACAAGGCACTACATAAATTAAATCCCTGATGTAGTTAGTAAAGCAGACAGGTTCCCCGGTAAGATTAATTAAATAAAAGACTGCTTTTCACACAGAAAGCATATACTTAGGCACATACTTGGATACATAACAGTGCATGTGTGCAGTAAACCAAGAACAGTCTTCTCTGTTTGACAAAATGCTAGTCCTCAAAAAAAACTAGTCTTACACTCTCTGTCTTTTAATTCAGAGATTCATGGTCCAGAATTAAAAGGTCCATGTGTAAAGCTTGTTTTCTTTACAGACCTGAATGAAAGAATGCAAATTCAGAAGAACATATCCATGACTTAACAGAGCTTCAAGTCAAGTCTTGTATAAAATTATCTTTATTGCACAAATAAAAGTGTAATTTAATGCTTTAGTCATTCTAATAATTTGCAAACCATGACTTTGCTAAGCCTATAGAATGTATTAGTTTTTAACTTCAATTGCTATCTTTAATACAGTAAAAGACTGTTATAATGTAAAAAAAAAAAAATCACAATATCTATGACGCCAACATATTAAAAAAAAAAAATTCAGAAGTGTTGTCTCCCAGAACTCTTATTCCAGCATTTATCACAGATAATAATTATTATTAGCCACACTATAAATATTTTTAGATATTGAATTTCATAGCCTGTTCACCTCAATGCATTAATAAATATTTTGCTTCTGTTTCTTAAATATGTGTTTTACCTGGCATGAGTAGTAATGAAGGCTGTAGATTCAAAGTCAACCACAGGGTATTTTACTGTTATGACTTTACTGTTATGACAAAAATATGTGCCTAGAATTTGACATTCCCTCATTTAAGAAAAAAGGGAGCATGGTAATTATACAGGATTTAAGAACCTCTTTCCTTTCCCCCCAGTATTAAAATTGCATTTTATAAGATTAAAGTTTTTGGATTTCTCATAATGACTTGTCAGTTTAGTAAATACAACATTTCTAGAGGCTATGTGTAAAACACTGATACATATTTTTGGATATGCATTTTCTGACAAAAGAGCAGAAAGGTACTTTCAACTTAACAAAGACAGTAAGTTTAACATTAATGTAACAAACTTTAGGGTGAAAGAAAGACTTCAAGTGCTACAAATTGGACACAATACATAATACGCTTAATAATGCTGGGGAACTTCCTTGCATAGATTTACCTATAGAGAACTAGGAAAGATCGGGGGAAAAGTATCTAGATGGTATAGAAGAAAAGCATCTGTGTTACAGTAGAAGGATTTTCCAAGTTGATTCTCTTGTAAAACCTGTGCTGGTATCATTTTAATACAATATACAATATGATGTGGAAAATATACAAACATAACCCCCCCAGCCAACTTTATACAATCCAGTATATCACGGAAAACATTTTTTATTATTCCTTCTATTTCAGAGTTGGGGGTTTTTTCGTCTCAAAAAATGCCACAACCCTCTACCAGCATTTTCTCACAGTCCATGTTTTATTAAAGACACACAACAAATCCAGATGTCAAGACATCAGTGTTTTGTAAATCTCTGATAACGCATTCAGCCATGTGTTTATCAGCTGTGTGGAAAGTCATACTTTTTGTTCTGGAGGAAGTGCAGTGTTAACATTAAATACCATTTAATGCTAACATATTTATGGAAACTGAAGAAAAATCCAAAAGTTCTATTCTGAATACTTTGACACGCAAGGATAAAGGAAGCGTTTGGGAAATGTATCTATAATAGTGAAAAGAGCAAAGTTGGGATACAACGCAAAAGGATTTCCAAGGGACAATTATAGCATCCACTACAAGAAGAAAACAGAAAAACAGACTAGTTTCACAGTTGCGAATATAACTTTTGTGAAGCTCACCATTTTCACCCACTTGGGAGACACACACACTCCAAGCCCTTTCAGTATTTAGACCAGCGCTTCAAGAGTTTACTTATTAATTTTTATCCTTCAAAGGAGCACAGAACTATGTTGGTGACAAAACTTAAGACTGCATAAAGCATAGGTATATAAAAGCCCATACATACTTTACAATTTTAATTACATATTATTCTATGCAGTATTTCTTGAAATAGAATATTCTATTTAATTTGTGAAGGTAATATCTTATTTAATTCATTATCTGGCATTTTCCTTACATATGTCTTTGATAAAGATATCAGGAAACATTTTATCTCTGGAAAAATATATCACAAACAGAAGATTTCATTTGTGTTGCTTCTTGTTATGCCAACTTTATTATACTAAGAAAACTTATACAACAAAATACTGCAAGTTTATGAAGTTACTGTATGAGCTTCTCATAGAACATTTTCAAGGTAGGCAAGAAACACAACGAATGTTGAGAATCAGGAGTCTTGAAAATAAAGTTTAACAGTGCAGAAGCTGATTTACTTATCACTTAGTTACTGAAGTACACGGTTTACACTTGAAAGTTATTACTAAAAAACACACAACTACCTTAGCTGTTTAGTTATTGAAGGACGACAAGAGGAGTGTAGCTATACCACCGAATATCCAGTCTCAACAATATTAAACAGTAAATATTTCTAATCACTATAAGTGGCATAAAGAGACATAAAATTCAAGCATTAGGTAGTTAGTAGCATAAAACTCAAGTTCAATTATCAATTCAGTCAAGTGATGTCAGTAGAAGATGGAAGAAGATTTCACTGGACAATATGTAAAATATTGCCTCCCCTTCACTTTGGTTTCACACAAATTTCTGCAGCATTTAGCTATATTTACCTATCAAAGGAAAAGTGATAAAGATAGTGGGAAACATCCAGTCTTCCCTTAGCCAGTGCTCTAAAACTGGGCAAAGGTTGTCCCAGTGTTGCTGCCCAACCAAGAACTAAAACCACAGCCCTTTCAGAAGTGTTACCATCATTGCAATGTAATTATTAAACATTCTAACACTCTATTCAGTTCCCTGGAAGAGTGAAGCTTACTATTTTAAGATAGCCTGCCTATTTAAATGTCATTAAGTATCCAATTAGTGCAGTCTGCTCTTTGCTGGCTGCAGAGTACTGGGATAATCTTTTAATTGTTAACCACTATTGAATAATTTTAGCAATTACGCTTTTATACATTCTATGCTAATTGAGACAGACTACTCCTAGAATCTCATCATTTCCAGCACACAGTGACAAACAGAAAGACGATCAATGGTCGATAAAATAAGCCTGTGACCAGGGGCAACGTTAACACCATGGGACACCGTCTCCAGCTGCAGCCCCCGCAGGAAGGCGCGCACCACCCCCTGTCTCCGCGCGCCGCCCGCCGCATCCACCCATCCCGGACCCACTCCGGCCGCCGAGGTACGGGCTCGGGGGCACCGGGTCGCTTCGCATCGCGCCTACAGGCTCGCAAACGCTGCTTAAGCCGAAATAAATCACCGCCGTCGCTACCCACGGCTCCACCTGCCGGGCGCCCGCGCCCCGCAGCGCCCCGCTCGCTTCCTCCCTCCCCGGGGGCGCCGCCGCCGCGGGGCGGCCAAAGCCGCCCGGCGCAGCAACGCGCACCTTCCACGCAGCCGGGGGAAAGCACCGCGTCTGTGCCTCCTCCAGATCAGCAAGTTTCTCACCCTCCTAGGAGGAGACGTGCCTCTGGGGGCTGCTGCCGGGCTCCCACGAGCCGCCGCAGGGCACAGGCTCCCCGCAAGGCAAACCCTCGGAGGTGCTGGAAACAAAGCGAAATTACCTAAAAGGGCACAGGTCTGCGCGGCAGCGCCGCCAGTCGCCCTACGCCGGTGGGCGAGGCGCCCCTCCACCTTGTCTCCCCAGGACGGTGCCTGTTGCACGGGCCCCGCGGGTTCCCTGCAGGGCAAAAAGAACTTCGCTCCGCCGGGCGGCCGCGCCGCCCCCGCTCCGCGAACTCGCGTGGGGGCTCCGAGCGGCGGCCCCGAGCGGCGGCAGAGACGCGCGGTTCGGACAAGCCCCCTCTCCCGCCAAAGGCTGAGCTGTGCTCTGCAGAGTGGGACCCCCCCTTTCTCCCCCTCCCCGACTTCCCTCTGCGCAAAACCAATTAACCCCGAGCGCTCGCCCTCCCACAGAAGACGAGACAGGGGGTGCGGGAGCCGACAGGAGGCAAAGTTTGATAAATGAGCGGCTTCTGCGGTGACAGGTGACTACGGAGCGGAGGCATCCTCCGCGCTCGGCTGGGCAGAAGTGCGGGAAAGAAGCACTCACCTGTCCGTTGTCCCTCCGGCAGCCGCGGAGGGGAAGGCGAGAGACACAGCCCCGCACTCCTTTCCCGTCCGTCGGCCCCAGCGGCGGGCAGGATGCCGGGCTAAGGGCCCGCAGAGCGGCGGGGCCGACCCGGGCCGGCACCCGTCAGCGGAGCAGGTGAAGCGGGGAGGTCGCCGCCGCCGGAAAGCAACACGTTTGGCTCTGAACTTTGCAGCTCCAGTCACAAACAAACAAATACAGCCCAGGAAGGACCTCTCCCATCAGATCCCAGACTGCTCGGCAGCCGCTGCCTCTCTTATTGGTGCGGAGGTTATTTATTTATTTGATTTCTCCCTCCCCCCCCACCCCCCCTCCCCGTCCACACACCCCCTTTGCCTTCCACTTCCCCTTCCCTCCCCCCGCCCCGGCCTTCCCTCCCCTCCCGCACGCCGCCTAGGCAGCCGCGGTCCCTGCGCGCCGCTCAGCGCGGCAGCGGCTCCTCTGCGGCCGCCGGCAGCGCCGGGTGCCGGGCGAGGGGCGGGCGCGCTGCGGGGAGGCGGGAGCGGAGGCGGGCGGGAGCGGGGCAGCCGCCGCACCGCTGCCGGGCGGGAGCGGAGAGCAGGCTGGAGCTGTTCCCGCATGCCCCGTCCCCCCGCACCGGAGAGCGGAGGCGGGAGGGTGATCTACACCCTGCCGCCGCTCACGGCAGGGACAGGGCGGCCGGGCAGGGGAGTGATGGGTGACCGGAGCCGGGAAGGAGGGTGGCCGGCGCGTACCGGGCGGCTGCCGTGAGGAGCCCGGGATGCCCCGCGGCGTTGTTTTGCGGCCCTCGCCCAAGGGGACCCCCGGCGGCCGCGATGCGGCGGGAGCTGGTTTACCGCGGTGCGGGAGCGGCAGCGCCGGGTGGGAGCAGGGACACGGGAGGGGATGCTGCGCTCACGGTGTGCGCGCACGGGCAGGCTCGGGTGCCTGTGTGTGTGTGTAAGTGCTTCTGTGTGTGTTCACGTACGTGTGTCTCCGGTAACGTTGCACGGAGCTTGCTTTCAAATAGAACCCAGGCTCTCTAGCCGCAGTGTACTTGGTGTGCATCGCTTTTACGTTTTGCTCCAGCTTATGCGTGATCAATCCAGAGCAAGCTGAATTTCACCTCTGTCTTATCGGATGCTGAACCTTGGTCTGCTGGGTTTTGTTGCCCTTTTCCTCCCCTGTCCCCTAAATCCACATGCAACTCGAGCAGCACGGTAAGTCTCACCTGTCCATTCCTGAGGGCCAAGTACACCACTACGATTATCGTAAGGAAAGGGAACATAAGTTAAAAGCTGCTGAAGTATGACTGCATGAAGGATTTCCTTCACTGTGCCTGCAGTATCCGTCCTAGCTCAGCTTCTCATTGCAGCTGGCAGTGGAAAAAAATGTTTCTGTCCCACAGTGGCTGTTTTTATAACGCTATACACACACGTGACAGACACAATATTGACATTCTTGTCTTCTCTCCCATCTCTCTCCCTTTAAAAATTAGAGTTCAAATTAGATACCCCAGTGGTAGAAGACAGAAGTTTAAAATCTGTGAAGTTGGTAAAAACTCTGCCAAATGTTTGGGGGGGGGGGTATTTGATTGTTTGGTTTTTGCTGGATAAAATGTCCACCCTGCTCCCCTGGCAGTAAACAAGCATTCTGAATGTTCTTTTTTACTTCCAAGGGAGAGAAAAAAACATCACAACAATAGACAAACAAGGAAATAAAAAATATAGGTAGAGATTAAACAGTTATTTAACAATATTACTAGGAAATAAAGCTTAAATTATACCTCTATTAAGGTGACAAGACATAGAGACGTAAAGATTGCTTTTATCGTAAGTCAGTCAATGAATTCATGTAGATTCATTAATTCAAATAGATGGTACAAATCTTTCTTGTGCTGCAACTCTGTAATTCTACCTTTTTCAACTGAAAACAATAAAGATTAATGTACATTTTGTCTTCAGTAGTAAATCCTATTGTCAAAGTGGGAGAACTTTTTATTCAAAGAATTAGATCAATAGTTGACTTTGTTTTGAAGCTTTTATTTAAGAAGCTACTTAAAAAGAATGAAGTTCACGCTCAACATCCTTAAAGAAATCTCTCAAAGGCAATTATTCTATTTGCCAATCTGGCGGTCACTGCCATGTAGCAACAAAAAGCATGAAAGCTAGATGTGGAAATCCCTTTGGGTTAAGACAGTGCTTTCTCAGTGGAAGAAGAACAGTAGGAAATTAAAAAGTGAAAAGCACTTTAAAAAAATCTATTTGAATATTTTAAAGAGCTTGCTTTGAATAGGTAAAGTTTCATATCTAACCAGTAAGCTTCAAGGTCAATGAAATGCAAATGACAGATGCATTCTGTGCCTGAAAGAATGCCACCAACTTCAGGTAATGTTTAGTGAGCAGTATTAAAAAGTTGACAGTCTGACTGTTATTTTAATTTGTAAACTCTGTGTTCAGCAAGTATTTGTTCAGAAGAGCAGAAAGTGTCTTCCACTGGAATAAACTACTAAATTTTCAAAATATGGGAGATTAATGAAGAAACTACTTTACTAATGATGGGCCTGTAACAACACTTAAACATCAGTGAGAAGACACTGAATTATTTCAGTTAAAATTAGTTTGACTATTGTCCTGTAATACACTATTTGAAATTTCAGCAGCTTCTTGAAATCTTAAAAAGCAATTTCATTGTGAGTAAACCAAGACTTTTATTTTTGTATGGATTCTAAGAAAAGGAAGCACTATGTAAAGCCCATAACAAGATTGATCGTATACTATCACATTAGATCTGCTTCCATCAAAATTAATTTGTTAGGCCACTGGATACAGCTCCATAGGACTTTGATTTGACTAAGTCAAGCTAATAATGAATTTAGTGGCTACTTAATGCATTGACTGTTCACTGGAGTTATGCAAGCAGAATATTATTCTGTCTTGTGGAGTCATAGCTGAGAAATATTAAGAAAACCAGGAGTAAGAAAGGAATAAAAGCAGAAAGGAAAAAAGAAGGCAAAGCTATGTTTTCTAAAATTGTATCTTGTGTTGTTTACTTACCTTCATTTGGCTTCTTTCATCATTTAAATCCCTGTGATCTCACTCTTGGCATTTTGGTGTTTTAAAGGGCTTCAAATTGAGACTGCTAAAAAATTTCAAATAAATAAAAGCCGCCCCCACTGCCACCCACCAATACTGATACAACCTTAAAAATAGCTTTCTTTATTCTCATATAATGGCCTGTTTTTTGTCTGGACTCTTAAAATCATTCTTTTCAGGGCTTAAAGAGCTGCTAACGTTGCCTGTAGCTCCAGATACGCATCTCGTGCAGTATGTTGTACTTCAGAAATCCATTTAATGACCTCAGCAGAAAATCAAATGTATGTGCTAATAGTTTAAAATCAGTCAAATCTGAGCAAGTTCTATTTAAATATCAAGAGAGACAGCTCATCAGTAAGGAGTTTCTCCAAAATAAACACTGATTTTTTGCCCTTGGCACTTTATCTGTGCAGTAGACTTTTTTTAAAAAAAGACAGATTTTTCTTCCACATCTGAACAAGCAAGTTTCCCCTCCTTTTTCAATTTCTCTTTAGGTAGCTGAAATGCTTTTGATCACAATTTATAAATATGTCAGGCAAAGCTGTGAGTAAACTAGCAAGAATATATCGTACAGTTTTAGCTTTCGAATTGTGCAAAAAAGTCATATGCTGGCATATGTTATAGAGACTCAAGAATTCTACATTACTACATGTTAAATTTATGGATGGATAACATTTAATATATTATGAAATCTTATCTAACAATTATGGGCTTATAAAGATTTAAGGGATAGGTTTTTCAGCTAGCCAGGATTTGGAATATTTTACTACTGGGAGCAATTCAAAGTCAAGAAAAGCTAGGAATTCTCCTTTTTTCAGACCGGGTAAAGAAAGGTGTGGCATTTACCTTAGCCTATTCAAGGGCTACTAGAGAATTCAGTCTTTGGATTGCTCTCCAATTTGTCTAAACAAAGATGAATACATGAAACTGATCAAAAGTGTGCTAAGGTTTCATATTTTAAAGGGAATGCATGTCAATAAACAGATACGGAAGAGAGAAAAAACATAAGGACTGGATAAAAGAAAATCTGTAACCTTTTAAGGAAATGTTGATACTCTCAGGCTGTTGGAAAGAGAGGATTTGCTTCCCTATGAATTAAACCTTTAAGCTGAGTTGATATGATAACTTTTGTATTTAAGTTCTGACTCTGATCACCTCTGTTTGGTAGGGGGAAATGATTTCTTCTAAGGAAAAATATAACCACAGGTGAGGTCAATGGCTTCTAGATAAAAAAGAAAGAGATCTGCCTTTGGTAATGGGAATTGTTTGAAGTCTACTTCTGTTCTGGGAACTATGATGATCTTCTTCTTCTGACCTCATCACAGTTTACGACTTCCTAAAGGGGTACTGTATGGAAGCATGTGCTGATCTCTCTTTTGATAGAGACATGAACCAGTGTGACACAAGGAAATGGACTGAAGCTGTGTCAGGGGAAGTTCAGGTTGGACATGAGGAAAAGGTTTTTCAGTGAGATTATGGTTGTCACTGGAACAAGCTCCCCTGGGAAGTGATCACAGCACCAAGCCTGTCAGAGTTTAAGGAACATCTTGATAATGCTCTCAGTCATGTATTTTAGTTTTAGATATTCCTGCAAGGAGCAGGGAGTTGGAATTGATTATCCTGATGGGTCCCTTCTATCTTGAGATAGTCTATGATTCTATTCTATGAATAGAATTCTCATAGGGTGTTCACATGGGCCATTATTATTACTCTAAAGCATTCATGTATGGCTCCATGTCACCAGTGTTCCTCAGCAGCTAGGAAGAGATTCTTCATCTGTGTCAGATGCACTGGTAAATTTTTAAGTATGTCATAAAGGGAGCTGAAAAGAGTACTTTTTTTCTATATTTTGAGTATGCCTGAATATTATTCCCTGCAGCGATACGTTGTAATTGTCATGATTATTGGGCATTTGTCCAGGGAATAGTGCTGTCCAGGTCAGAGCTGTAAAGCTGAACCAAAAAGCTTCCAAACTGATGAGTTTATGAGCATGGTGATAGGTGGCCTACTATTGCAAAACATAGCTGAATTCCTGAAGCTGAAACTGATGTGAGTTGGATTATAAGTGTTCTGCTGATCCTGAGCAGTGGGAGATATCATACTGGTATCAGAGAATCATAGAATGATTTAGATTGGAAGGCACCTTATAAAGACCATTTAGTTCAACCCCCCCCGCACCCCCTGCCATGGACCTTCCACTAGACTGGGTTGATCCAAGTCCCATCCAGCCTGGTCTTGAACATCTCCTGGGAAGGGGCAACCACATCTCAGGGCAACCTGTTCTAGTGTCTCATCACACTCTGAGTAAAGAATTTCTTCATACTGTCTAATATAAATCTATCCTCTTTCAGTTTAAAGCTATTCCCTCTTGTCTTAGAACCATATACTCTTGTAACAAGTCCCTATCCAGCTCTCTTGCAGGTCCTGTTTAGGTACTGGAAGGCTGCTATAAGGTCTCCCCAGCGCCTTCTCTTGTCCAGGCTGAACAACCCCAACTCAGCCTGTCCTAATAGGAGAGGTGCTCCATTCCTCTAATCATCTTGGTGGCCTTCTGGACTCAGTCCAAAGCGTCCATGTCTTTCTTATGTCTGGGACCCCAGAGAGCTGGAGGCAGTGTTCAAGGTGAGGTCTTGTGAGAGTGGAGTAGAAGGGCAGAATCACCTCAACCTGCTGGCCACACTTTTTTTAATGCAGCCCGGGATACATTTGGCTTTCTGGGCTGCAAGCACACGTTGCCGGCTCATGGTGAGCTTCTCATCCAACACCCCCAAGTCCTCCTCCTCAGAACTGCTCTCAAGTCATTCTCTGCTTAGCGTGTATTTATGCTTGGGATTACCCTGACCCACATTCTGGACCTTGCACTTGGTCTTGTTCAACTTCATAAGGTTTGCACAGACCCACCTCTCAAGCCTGTCCAGGTCCCTCTGATGGCACTCCTTCCCTGCAGCGTGTTGACTGCACTGCACAGCTTGGTGCTGCCTTCAAACTTGCTGAGGGTGCGCTGAATACCACTGTCCATGTCACTGACAAATATAGGAGGTGTCATTCCCTATATATAGGTATACACCCTACTAAGCAGGGCACCTCAAAAAATTAATTGATGTAAACATCCAAGAGAAGATGAAGATAACCTTTCCAATTCTCTAGAATAGGGAAATAACCAAAAGTGAAGTATATTTGTTACAGTTTCTAGGTTACTTGAGACAATACAGTAGAACATAGTGAATGCTAAAAGTTTAACTGTGCTTAAATGTTCTAAGGAGGGAATTCGGTGAAGGGTATAAGAACATAGACAGCATCTTTGACCCGAGCTCTGTTTTTACCATGTAGTGCCAGATGTTGAGATCGAGCTTTCAAGTAAATAATTGCTGGATGCTTGACTATGCTTAGATTTCACCTTACATGGCAAACAGCTTTTTGACAAGGAGGGGTGTTAAGTGAGAGATGTCTTCGATTTTGTCCAGTCTATCAGCTCATTGTTTTGAAACCTCTTCTACAAGTTATACTGGAATAAATGATGATATTTCATTGTAATGTTCCTAATGAGTGCTTTATAATAATATACATACTTCAGAAAAAAGCCCCTCTTAGAAGAAGTCAGCTCCAAGATTTCACAGGATTATGAATTTATGAAATCAAGAAGTTGCAATGGAAATAATCTGTCACTGTAAGAAGTAAGTTAACAAGCAAAATTTAAAGATGAAAGCTCATATATAACAGAGGTGTCTGAAAGAGAATTTAGCTATTAAAATTACTTGTCTGAAGTAATAAATTTCACAACTTTTGATACAATGATAGATATTTGACATTTATAAATAGAAATGAAATTGTTTGGGTTTCTACCACTTTCAAAGAGATATTATAATTTTCATTTTAATTTATTTTGTTTAGCTTTCTGAAATTATTGTATCTCTTGACTTTGTATTGAGGAGTGAAATCACACAATTTTTTTAATTCAGCACTGCTGAATCTGAAACTAATATGTTTTTCAGGCTGGTGGTCTGTATGGCTCCAGTGTATGCAGTCAAACAGTTGCTAAAATGAACGGTTTGTAGAATTGTACATATACACAGGACCCATATGTATAGTGAAGTTTTAAAAAACTAGGTTGCCACATAAAGGAACTACGTTCTAAAACATTTATAATGGTGATATTCAAAATTACTTTCTTTTTCAAATCCTAGTAACCCCTTTCTTGCTCATGGACTGCCCAGTCTTCAAACATTAATGCATTTGCTTATTTTTTTACCTGAAATTTGATATTTAGAAAATTTGTTTATAGCTATAAGGGAAAAAAGATGGTTAGAATATTTACTCTTCTAAACCTAAAATATATTATTTCTTTAGTTTTATTTTATTTTTAATTCCCTTTTTTTGTTCTAAAGAAAAATGGAATTGCTACTTGGGAATTCAGTTTAGGAGATGTATAGCTAGATACTCTATATGCACTTGTTTCACTTTAGACTTAATTGGGCTAGATAAAGATGAATTAATCATAATAATGGAAGTTTACAGTTACCTAGGGACCAGTGCTTTTAAATTGCTCATACTTACTGTTGGTAAACAGTGGAAGGCCCTTAGCATTAATGTGGAGAACTGATTTTTGAAAGAGGCTAATTTCTCAAAGTTAAACATGTTCTGAATTATGTTCTTTGGAGTTTAAAGTGTAAGTAGATATGAGATTGTGACTGAAAGGTAAATTAAAGAAGAAGAAGCTTAGTAGCCAGACAAATAGCCACTGTACCATGGTTGAGAAAAGCAACTTCTAAAAATCCGAATTTGTTGAGTGACAATATGAAGACGTCAGTTAGGAAAAAACATGTATATATCACCATGTAAAAAGTGGGAAAGAAAATAGAATTTGATATGAAATAGAAGCTATAATTTATAGTGAATGTGATACTAAGGAACAATCTCTGGCTTAGCTAAGGACAATAGAATATATATTGCATTATATTAGGGGAGAAAAAAAAGGAGTTTCTCCATACATATATATAAATGACACCATTAAAATTTTAAGAAATCTAAATTGGTACTAATACACAAAAAAAAGAAAGTGTTCAGTATCTGTTTCACTACTGTTTCTGAAAAGAAGTAGGAGAGTGCACTTGTACTTCATAATGATGGTGAAGTATTTTCCAAGCAATTAGTTTCTGAGGAAGACATTAAGCAATATTTTTATGGTGAATATTTGAAAGCAGCTGATTCAGATGAACTGAATTCAGAAATAGATATATGCTGTGCTCATTTTAGGGGAATCTTGGAATACTCTAGAAACTCCTGGAAGCAGTTAATGTAATATTAAAGCTTAAAAAAAAAAAAAAAAAATGACCCAAGCAACGTGACCCGTGCTGTAAAGGAGAAGTTAATAGAATGGTAAGGTGGGTTTCTATACATAACAGTTTAAAAGCTTTGAATACAGAGCATTACTTTTGGAACTTGAAGAAGAAGGTTTTTTGAAGATAAAGTCTTGTCAAACAAATGTTCTTTCTCTGAGAATGTTAAAAGTTTGTCTGATAAAAGTAAGTGCTTTTGTACAGCTGCCTAGATAGTTGGATGCTTAGAAATTAGATACATAAGTGAGGCTTTCAAAATTGGGATTGTACCATTAAAATATTTATTCTGAAAATAATTAAAAGGTCATAAACCAGATAGCTAAGTCACTGTTATACACACACAACACCATGTTATATTTAAAAGGGTTTTTCTCTTTATTTGTTATATGTAGAAATAAGTAGTGGCTAGGAGAATAGAGATTTAATTGTTCACATGTATAGTATAGATGAAATTGATAAAAGAACGTTGTATCAGCTCTTTATGCCCAGACAATTAAATGAAGCTGAAAAATAGAAAATTTACAGAAAAGAGCCCTAAGTTCTTAGAAAGTGGAGAAAATGTCTAATTTTCTTTGTAATGGAGAAAAACTTCATAGTCTTTTTGGAGATTGCCACTAAAACTCTTTAAAGTGTAAATACAGTATGTATTTTTCATTATGAGATCAACTATAAGAGCAAAATCCCAGAAACAGTGATAAATTCTGCACTCCTTTAGGCACTCAAATAAACTCCATATCTGTCTTTTAATCAGTGCAGATGCTTTAATCAAATAAAACATTTAAATCTAAGTCTCAGGCAAATACAAGGGCCTATGATATACCTGATTCTTTCTGTCCTTGAAACTCTGTTCAATGTGATTTTTAAATACACAATTTTAATTGCTTTAAAATAAGTCTATATGAGTCAGGTTGGTGGAACAGTGTGTTAATTCACATTATTTAGCACTAAATTTGCATGTAACACACTTTTCCTGTACTGATATGTCTAACAGTAGTCATGCTCGCTGTTCACCTTCTAATATTCCTTTAACTACTTTTTAAAGATTTTAGAGATTCTAAATCCTTTCATATGTATAAAACTGGTCAAAGTTATGTCCATATATTCTAATATTAAATTAAAATAGGTACTAAATATTATAATATTGTATTAGAATAGATACTAAATTATTTTATAGATATGTTAAAGTTTTAAATTGAGAGGTACTTTATTACATTTTTCAATTTTAGAGCAAGGAATGGTATTACAAGATTATAATTTCGCTTTTAATAATGTGAAGGTAAAAAATACAGTATTAGATCAGATCATCATCATTAGATGTTTTTTCACTCTCATTTTCCATCGACAAGTAATCTCATAATAGGTAGTTGCAGAGTAAGTTCCCCATAAAAGATATTATTTATTCTGCTGATACCTCACCCTCATTAATGAATAGCCAAGGATGCCCAGTAGCCATGTGTAAAAACATGGTTTGCTTTGCATCATTTCTATTTCCTTCTTGTTCCTGTCAATGTATCTTTGCCCTGCATTTTCTAAAATTCTGTTCTTTGTACCACCCATCTGTTCTAATCAGTCTGAGACAACCAGCAAAAAACTCATGTTTTCACCCAGACAGTCTTTTTGACTGAAGTAATTAAGGTCTGATGTCCAGCCCTCATGGCTAACCTGCAGTGCTTAGGATTTTTGTATTTAATTTTCTAGTCAAACATAATCAGGCTGTTTTCAAGACTTAAACATTATTTTTTGAGTTATGTTTTCCACAAGATTTAGCAACCTGAGGTTTTGCTACAAAAAAGAAATCCTTGACACATTTAGTGTTATGTAGTGATGGACTCACATTACACCTTTTATGACCGATTTGTTTCATGTAAAATAGTGTGTCAACTGGGAGAAGGAATTTCTGGTAGTGACTTCTAAGGGAAAACAAGCTGTTTTGCTCAGGAGGAAGGAACGTGCCTTTTCTCTTTCCCTGAACGCACATGTTTTTGTCATCTGCTGAGTTTCTGACCATATTGCTTTGTAGAGGATTCAGTTTGCTTGTGCAAACTCACCACTCAGTAGATTAGAAGGCTGACATGCAACGGTTTTTTTCTCTTACGGTAACTGTCAGAAATATCATTATCGATAGTTACATCTTACTGGTTTTATCCTGTTCTTCTATGCATATTTCTACTCTTCTACCATGAAATTTGAAAGCACTGAATTAATAAGTCAATTATGCATTTTATTTAGACACACATGTATGTAAAAGTAGATTTATTTTTAAAAATGTCTCTTTATGGTTTAATTTTCTTGCCTTTTAATGTCAGTGAGCCTTTCTATGTTCATTCTTGAAAAAAAATCTGATTTTTTGTATTTAATTTACCTGAGCACCTAAGGAAATTAGCAGTCTTAAATATTGCATTTCAAATTCCTTAGACACTTGAAAATTAAACTTAAAAGGTTAAAGTCACATGATTATATTGGGAAATGCTGCTCTGCCTGTGTGACATCTGTCATTCTCTATGGTTTCAATGGATGCCCTTGTGCACGTCTCCTTAAAAAATGTTTCAGTGTGAAATCTTCAGTTCCAATCCCTTCTGTTTGTGCTCTATCTTTTTCAAGACTCAATAATCAGTAATGAAAAGAATTGCATCGAAGCACATTGTAAGAATAAATATAGAATCAGAATAGTTTGGGTTGAAAGGGACCACAAAGATCATCTAGTTCCAAACTCCTGCCATGGGCATGGACAACTTTCATTAGACCAGTTTGCTCAGAGCTCCATCTGGCTGGTCTTGAATGCTTCTAGGGATGCAGCATCCATGACTTTTCTGGGCAACTTCTTCCAGTGCTTCGCTGCCCTCACAGTAAAGACTTTTTTCCTTATATCTAATCTAAACCCACTCTCTTTCAGTTTGAATCCATTCCTCCTTGTCCTTGTCCTGTCAATACATGCTCTTGTAAAAAGTCCCTCTCCATCTTTCATGGAGACTCCCTTTGGGTAGTGGAAGGTTGCAATTAGGTCTTCCCAAAGTCACCTCTTTTCTAGGCTGAACAGACCCGCTTCTCTCAGCCATTCCTCATAGGGGAGATGCTTCATGCCTCTAATCATCCTGGTGGCCCTCCTCTGGACGCATTCCAACAGGTCAATGTCCTTCCTGTGTTGAAGACCTCAGAGCTGGAAGCAGTACTCCAAGTGGGGTCTCATGAGAGCAAAGGGGCAGAATCCCCTCCTTTGACCTGTTGGCCACACTTCTTTTGATGCAACCCAGCATACAATTGGCTTTCTGAACTGCAAGCACACATTGCCAGCTCATGGTGAACCTCTCATCCACCAGCACCACCTAGCCCAGCTCAGCAGGGCTGCTCTTTATCCTCCAGCCTGTATTGATACATATATATGTGTGTGTATATAATGCTAGTTCTACTGAGAGATTTGTTCTTTTGTTGGTTGGGGGTGGGGGAGGGTAGGGAGGGAAGGTTTGAGTGCTACTGGACTTTGCAAAACTTCACATGCTGCCAGCCAGAAATATAACACTGGTGTTTATTTTCAGCTGAGTTGCTATAGATAATCATCCATTGTTTGTGGGTTGCTTCAAATATTGCCCCTGGTATATATTAGTTCATCTTTTAACACTGAATTTTATTTGTTTTCCTCTCTCACTCATCACCTTGATATTACAGTTCGTATAATTCTATGTTCTCCTCAGATTTCAGTGTCTGCTTGACCCTTTACAGGAATAAACATATAGTAAATAATGCATTAATATGCTAACCACTGGAGATAATGAAAACTGAGGGATTTCTCATTTCTGTCTCTTTCCAGTTAACCATAGCTTAATCAATGATAAAACTCTACCGCTTGTCTCATGAACAGTCCCAAGTTTTACTGTTGAGAACTTCTGGGAAAAAAAAAATATATTTTTATATAATTTTCATGTAATATAATGTTAAATTATATATTTTAGCTCTCCTTAGCAAAAGATATTCCGGTTGCACTTTCAGTGTACAAATTAGGCAGAAATTAGTAACTGATTTTTACTATTTCCTTATATCATATCCTTTTAAAAAAGCATTAATTTTTGACTGCAGTTATCCATGATTTTGGTGTCATAGCTAACAGGATAAGTAGATTTGCTACACGGCAGCCTTTTTCATTTTCTGTCAACTACTGCATTAGAACTCATAGTTCAGCCAGATGACTCCAAGGCTCCAGTAGAATTCATGAATAACTGTATCTAGGCCTAATGAAGTACAGCTTTTCAATTTATCTGTTCCAGTATTTTCTTCCTACTAATGTTCAGAAACTTTGTACATGACTTATTCTGTTCTCTGGAGAAAAGTAACAAAATAAAACCTTTACTTGTTTTTTGTTTTTTTTTTTTTTTTTTGCCGTATTGTATTTTAAAATCCAGCCATACCACAGTTCATTTCTCAACTTTCCTTTGTCCCTTATTTACACTTCCAAGAATTGTTTATGTCTTTGGTTATATGTTTTTTCAGGTCTGCATTGGAGTCCTCCTAATTTACATCTTACATTTTAAGCTGCCAGAAATTATACTTCTTTCTAGGGAAGAAGAATTGAATAATACAAAAGAAAGATTGTATCTGTCACTGACAGAGGAAAATAGTATATTTATGCTTATAATGTATGGGTCAGTATATTTATTCATTGATTTATAGTACTTAGGTATTCTTATCAAAAATTCAGTAATTTTCTAAGCTTACTTTGGACTGGGAACGAAGGGGTATCTTGCTGGGAAACATCTTTCTTGATATAACTTTTCCAGGAGACAACAGGTGAGTTTTTGTTTCAAATTCCACTGACTTTGTTAATTCAGCTCCACTTTGTGATTTTTTTTATTGGAAGAAGAGTAAAAGTGTGGTAAATTCATCTTTAGATGCAATAAGAAAGTAATATTTTCCATATAAAATCATTATGCTAAAACTCATGAGGTCCCTTAAGAGCTTGTGTGCAGATCTGGTCCTTCCACATTTGCTCATCATATCATATAGACTGACATTGTAAAGCTTTTTTGGAAAATTTAAAAAAAACACAGAAATTAAAAATGTCTGCCAGTAGCATAAAAACTTCTGTGATATTTGCTATTTCAATAGCAAATTGAATTTAAGGGAAGTCTGTTTGTGGGGAATAACACCTGTAAGTCAGTAATATTTTCCTTATTTTTTTGAAAGACATAATTTCTGTTTCATCTATTCTTCATCATTCTCTTTATTCTCTGCACATGTGTTTTCCACTGAGCTGTTCTCCATCTGTAGGATAGTGCCTGACGTACAGAAAAATAGGGATTAAAGAATATTTTAGTAAAGTGCAGAGGAAAGTGGAAATTCTGCTAAAAATCATATTAGTTTTAGAAAATATCAAAATACTTAAAGATTATGCCTTGTAGACCTCAAAAAATGTATAGAACATGATCGTTTCTTTAGAATCAGGGAAAATTAGATATATAATAGATTATATTTATTGAATTAGTAAGTGACTTAAAAAATATATTTTTAGAGCAAGGCAAGCATTCTGTAGTCACAGAAAAGTGACAGAAAGTGACAGTATTTATGTCTATTATTTGTGCCTAAATTAATTGCACTGCCTTTTACAATTCATAACTTGTTTATATTTAAATTGTCAAGCTACATACTAGCATTTTTCCCCAGAATGATTGTACATATATAGTAAGATCTTTTTATATAAGGATTATTTAACGTCTTCTAAAATGTATGTTTATATTTTTATATATGTAGAAATGTTTATGCATATTTAGATTGCTTGTGATTTTTGATTCTGTCTTCTTGCAAAGAACTTTAATTGAATTCAAAACAGAAAAGTCACTAAAATGTACACAAGCTGGATCCAGTGCCATAGTATTGTTGAAAACAGTCATGTTGGATAAAAGTGTATTAGCATGCAAAGACACAACTGGATGTTTCCACATCCAGTTTAGGTTTCCCAGTTTCACTACAAAAGCCAACATAGAAATATGTTGGCTATTTAAATTGCAGAAGTGTCATGTGTATGTCATCCACAACATTGTTGGATTTTTCCCTATAAATGTTCTTACAAGCTATTGAGATCAAGTAGTTAAAGGTTTTGGTGTAATGGTACTTCTGTTGTTTGCATTGTTCTACAGGATCAGGCTCTGTGGTAATACCTATATATAGCGCAATGAGAAAGATTATAAAGGAATCATCAAAGTAATGGAAATAAAAGAGCTGGTTCAGATTTAGGACTAATTACAATGACTGTAGTTGTTCTACACCTAGTACTATTATCAGATCATGAATTTATATACAAACTCTCAGAGATCTCATTTCATGTGTCTGTCCCAATTGCTATACACTGTTCCATATGACTGCTTTGCATCAGTGGAGCGTGAAGCATCTGGGATGCATCTTTAATACAATCAGTGTTTTGGCAGAGTGGCAACAGATAGCTTAGAAGTTCCTCACTCGGGTACTGGTAATGCTGTAGCTACATAAGAAACCCGTTGCTGCTTGGTATTAAGTTGATTATTTTATTTCAGTAAGTTAATTGCTTTTATCCCCTTTTGTCCTTTCCACCTTTCTACTGTGTCGCAGTCTGAAAAAATCTGTCATGAGTAAGAGGAAAAAAAATTAAAATTGAAAAGCTTAGATGTGCTCTGAGACAATGGGACTATTCCAGTGCTGAGTACTGTACAGCACATTGTTAAACTGATTCTTAAATATATTAAAAAACAAACACTAAAAACAATGTACTACTGCCAGTATTCATGCAGAGTATAATGAAACAATCTGGCTTAGCAATTATTTTTTAAAAAACATTACATATATAATAATTTTCAAGCTACCACATTCAGTAGTTGATGCTCATTGTCCTACACGCTCATCCTTCAACTAACTGCTTTTCTGCATATTTCATGCTTTTGTTTTTTAATTTCCTCTTCATTTTGTTTTTTCAAGAAGGTGATAAAGAAGTGTGAGTCCTTTCAAAACCTGTCACATGTTGATTGAAGCTGTCTATTTTCCAATTCAAAATACATTTTTAACACCTTCAAGATACCAGAAATAAGAGGTTTATATTAAATCTATATATTGATACCCAGCTCTGTGTTCTTTGTAAAGAAGAGACAAAGCTGTCACTAGCTGACTGAGTATGTTTAAGAAATGAGAATTTGAGGGAAGAGCCACTTCAAGCTTAACCCAGACCAATGAAGCTGTGTGAGTAGAAAATAGATGTAATTTAATAAATTGGAAGAGACCATTATTGTTTCTCTTATCAAGGTTATTTGTGTTCTGACTTTCAAAATGTTGCAAGTTGCCTCAAAGACCCAGTGCCTGCCTCCCAGGAATTTCCCCGTGTCTGTCCAAGGCTGAGATAGATTTCAGAAACAGGATAATTTATCTTTATGTCAAAACAAATGTATATATTTTACATACTACATTTTCCATTTTAAGAGTGGCTAAAGGTCAAAGTCATATAAAAAAATCAATAGATAAAGTGCTATTGAATAAAACCTTTTTAATTTACTTTTCATTAAAATTTTAAAACCAATTTTGCAGTACCTACAAAATATATCATAGAATTTAATCTTTAAGAATATTTTAGAATTTAGAAATCATACTTAGGATTTCTGGGAGACATTTCTTTTTCCCACTGGAATGTATGTTTGTCAGAATATTTCTTTCTTTTTTCACAGAACAGAGAACATTATGCAATCTATCACATATTGAGAAAAAAAAAATGTTGATTTAAAACCAGTACTTAGAGGTGATAAGCCACTTTAATCTCCCTTCTCTGCTTTTTACTCCTGCTCTAGATGGAGCTACAGATCTGCATGTGAAGTCTTTAGGAAGACATTTATCACTTTTTGTTATGTTTAATTGATACCTTGTTTTTTCCACTTCTGTTTCTGGTGAACCATTGTTTTTTTCTTAATGACTAAAAGGAAAAAAATTTATTTTGACTAGTTTGATAAAATCGGGGGGTGGGGAAATGAAGACATTTTCATAGTTTAAATTCTGGAGCACCTACAGGATATTGAAGAGTTTATAGAGTAACTTTTGAAGAAAAAATAGAAAAAATAGACAACTATGCTTAGATTTGAAAGGTTATCAAGATGCAGTACTTACTATATATGTATGCAGTTTAAAAGCAGATAACTTTTGAGTCAAATATTTTTAGACTCCCTGATCATTTTAGATCTTTACAAGGATCATTTTTCTTTCATTGCTTATTTAATTTCAGATGTTATCCCTTTGCAGATTATAAGAAACTTTATTAATAAGGATTCTAATTTTCTGTTCTAAGAGAATTTTTAAAATTATTTCTTTTTTAATGTGGTGGGGTTTGTTGGTTGGAGCTTCTTTCCCCTAAGTGGAAAGTCAAGTCTCTGCTTTAAAAGTCCCCACACTGATTGTTTAATTTCCTTCCTTCCTTACTGCAAAACATCAAAGAATCAGAATATTTTTGCCTGAATGTCTGTAGGCAGTGGTAGAACATTCCCAAACATTATCTATTGAACCTGAGTTTTCTTTACTCACTCAGTCATTAATTTAAATTAAATTTCAAAAATTTTCAGAGGATCTGGCTAAGAGGCCTCCAGAAAGAGGTGTGTTTTGCATGTTCCAATGTAATGATGCTGTCTTCACTAAAGAAGACAAAAAACCCCTTGCTTTTGGGATGGCAAAGATTCCTTCCTGATTTCTTATTTTCTTTTTTCATCTGCTTCTTTCTTCAATGAAGTATTGCCTCTTGATTGGAAGAATAGTAAGGAAAAAAATGAATATTTTAACAAAAGAAATTTCCCCACAATCCCAAAAAGATTGCCAGAGAACAAAATTATAAAGAGATATAAATGGCATATGAAAGAAAATCTGCATGAATCTCTTGGTTTCACCAACTGTGTGTCTGAGTTCAAAGGGAAGAATTATGAAATTTGCTGATTATAATTTCTGTTTATGAAATGGTATCATAGAAAGGAATTATCTTTTCTTTGTTTTTAATTCCCTATTTCCAAGTGGGAATATATTCAGAAACAGTAGAGAAAACATTAAAATTTACTTCTGAGAATATGATGGAATAATTTGATTACAGCAGAATAGGAAAATAAAAGGTATTTCCAAAGGTTTGTTTAAAACATGTCCTTAGATATCCTCTTTTTCTTTTTGGTAAATATTTTACAGTCATTTGTTGTCTGTGTGATGCTCTATAGTACAGAAAAAAGAAGATTCTACATCCTCAGTAGATAATTTTTACTTAACAAACACCACTTTCAAATTATGAAACTAATTTTTCCTGAAGTATTTTCTCCATACACTTACAGTCAGAATAGCATCTTATTTTTCAAAACAGGAAATATATAAATATGTATTATTGTAAACAATTTTAAATAATTCTAACCAATTCTAACAAATATTTCTATAAATAGTCTTTAGCAATCTTTAAACAGGCTTTAACAGAATTGCACTAAGGTGCAAAATGCCTTTCCTAAAAACAAAAAGTATCATAAAATGCAACTTAAAGAATTAGTTTCTATTCATTATGTACTTTAGGAAGTAAGTTGCTTTATAAGAGGAAAATGTTTTACAAATTGTTTTTTTCATCAGTTGGCATGTTTTTATAATCCACTTATTTAACTGCTCAACATAAGTCAATACAAGCTAAAGAATGCAATAATTATCTTTTATTTGAATTACTGAAAAAATATGTTCAATGCTCACATGAAACCAACAGCTAAGAATTCTATTTCTGGATTTTTTATTGATTTCCTGCATGTTTTTGCATGAGTATGCTTCTGTTCTGCAGAGTGCAGCCCTGCTCCTTACATGCTCCTTAGCTGCTTACATTGACTACTTGTGAAATGAAAGCTCTAGTCTTTCTAACTTTTGAAAGCTGTAAAAGATATAAATTCTGTCACTTGGAGTATTTTATTTTATGTAATGTAAAACAGTACTCAAAGACAACATGATGACTCTTAAGAAGTATACAGCAAGTAGTGGATCTGGAAGTCTGAAAAGATCAGCATGGATGACATAGACAATACTAAATGCAGCAATAGTAATATTCAGAATTTAAACATATCCATGTCTTTGCATTCAAGAATTTTCAGACTCCCGAAATTTCCATTTAAAGAAATATTGCTTTCCTAACTTGCTTAATTCCACTAAAAATGATGAGTCAAATTATAATTACTGCCACACAAACTTTGATTCCATGCAAGGAAAATATTATGTTTTCAGTCAGTCACCAAGCTGATGTGACAACTCATACAATAAAGGCAACTTATTTAAAATTAAAAAAAAAAAAAAAAAAAAGGAAACCCATTATACATTAATACTATTGTATCACTCAGAAAAGAGTTAGGAAATAAACTTGGATAAAAATTATTTATCATGAGGTATCACTGATCTAATCTTAGAAAACAGTTTATTCATTTGGACTATGGAAGTTTTCTCACAGGCCTCAGAAGAACATATGTGGATTTTAGAGGAGTTAATCCAGAGGAAATGAAATCTTTAATCTTTTCAAAGATTATAATATTCCTTTTTGCTTTGTAGCCACTAATACCAGGAGACAGAGGAGGTAGTTACAACCTAGCTGATAGACATATGTTGTAGCAAAGCTCATTAGTTCTGTTGTCATTAGCAGAAAGGTTTATTACTTAGGGGTTGATCTGCGGAGAAAGAAAAGCTGCAAGAAAATTACTGAATGTTGTGTTGCATTTTGTATGACTTGAAACTTCTTTCACATATGATTGGGCATCTGGCTGATGGTTTCTAGGAGCTATTGGGCTATCCCAGCAGTTCCAAAATAAATGTCACTACTCAGTCTGTAAGTTTCTGTTATAACAGAAGAGAGTATTTGCAGGAGTAGGGCACAGTCCAGATTTCTGTGCAGCTCTTTTCCTTAGGAAGAACTTCTGGTCTTTACTCCAGGCTGGCTGAAAGACCACAGATATCATCCCTTGCTCTGGTCAGCCCAGGGAGTGCAGAAGAATTCATTCATTTCCATTTGAGGAAAAGGGAAGGCTGTGGCATTGTGATGCAAAAAAACACACTATGAAACTTCAACAGAAAAGCATCATAATTTAACTAGAATTAACTGTAATATACTGATCTGCTGCTACTGCCTTATGCTCAGATTGGTATAGTATATCCATATCATGTTGCAATGGATAGTGCAGTTTGCTTTGACTTTCTTGGAAGAAGGCACCAAATGATAATTGCAACTATCTGTTAGTTGGGCCATATTGTCTAATAATTTTTATAGCCAAGTTTTTGGGATCAGGACGTGAGTTTGAATATTTGTTGTTATTTAAGGATTGTGCTGTTAGGAGGATGAAGTAATTCGGTTTTCCAGGCATACTAGAGGCATTGCCTATAAAACTGAATTTCCCATATCGAGAGAACAAATTTTTTATGTCTCACAAACATGCTGAAGTGTTCTGAGAATAAGTGCCCAGTGCATGTTTGGGGACTGGCCTTGATGCTACATGGTTAGTATGAAAATATTTCAAATTAAGAGTTAAAATTAGCAATGTGGCAGCAGTTTCACAGTGTGTCTGAATCTTCTTTGTATGATGTCAAACTAGAAAAGGGTACCATAGTTTTGCCAAGTGCAAAAATGTGAGTGCTTGTGCTTGTGTCCCTGTGTTGGTTGTTTCGGTACCTCCATTGTCTTTTACCTTCACAGAAAAAGTAAAGGGATAGTATGCACAAGGAAAGTCATTGATAGTAAATTGAATGTTATTGACTGAGCAAGCTACCAACTCACAGTCATCAGCAAAACGAAGCTCGCTGATGAAGAAATCAGCCATATGTGTCTATAGACTGAACAATTTGAATCAGTAAGAAACTGAATAAACATAGCTCTGCCAGTGGCACAAAGCGCTTCCCCCTGCACAACAAAAAGGAGATGTAAAGACGTATGGAAAGTATTTATGATATTAAAAAGATCTTGCCATTTCCACCTATCCAACCATCATCTTATTACAGAGACTTAGATAAGTCAGAAAGCAAATTTGCAGGGCATTCATGGGGCTGCAAAAGCTTCAAGAGTCCCTTATAATTCACATTATCAAAAGCTTTAATTAGGTCAATGGTCAGCAAGCAAAGACTGTAACTTGAACTGATACTATTTGAAGTGGATTGTGTGTATAGTGTTACTTTCTTAATAACTCCATATGGAAGTTTTGGGAAGACAGATTACACAGAACAGTTTCAGTTGCTCAGTTTAGGTATGCTAGGATTTTCCTAGCATCAGAGAAAAGAAATGCCAGAATAATTTTCACAGTTTGCATCATGATTTTTTGTAATAGATATTGTTGGTGTCTTTGAATTGCTGTGAAATTGCCTCCTGCTTTCATATAATGTGAGAAGACCACGTGGTGTTCGTGCTGCTTTTTCAAATGTAATTTGCCATCATGTCTTTTCCAGGCCTGTATTGTACAAAGTCACCGAGTGTGCTGTTTCAATGTCAAGACTTTGTAAAAGAAAGAACATTTTTGACTGAAAAATTTGACAAGTCATCTTTGCTTTTTGAGCACAGGAGACTATAAATTTCAGTCTATGACAAATTTCTGTCATTCTCAGAACTGTGACTAAGGATTTTTTATTCTACACTTCATACTGCCGAAGTATTGTATTAAGTTTGTTGAGCTTATACACTGTAATGGGTGAAAAGATATGTGTGCTGTCACTCTTTTACCTATGCAAGAAGTATATAATACAGGTACAGAAACTGCATTGAGTAGGCTGATATTGACAAATACATGTTGAGGTTTGAGCTCTTTTATCTAGTAAATGGTATTGATTTCTCTGGATTCAATGCTACTCCAGAGTGCTTTTAGGAGTGATGATGTTTTTATGTTAATTTAAAGTGTGTTTATACCATTTTGTGACTACATTCTGTGTTAATGGACACCTGCTTCCATCATGTCCAATACAGTCTTGGACATCTGTTCTATATGTAATTTGTGCTGCTATCAAATCTCATTACCTGCAACTGCTGGTTTTCTGTTTGAGTTTTCAGCTGACAATCTAAAATTCGTGGCAATGCTTGAAGACAGAGGTATAGTTTCTGAAAAATGACAAGATCTCAGGATAAGTTAGAGGAATTGGAGGGGAAAATAAAAGCAAGCAGTGTGCTGGTTTTTAGACTGAGGAAATAGTCTGGGTTTTTTTTTTACCACAATTACATAACTATCTGAACGAAAACAGAAAGATGGTTCATCTTACGAAGTCTCCAGATACAAAACAAAATGTAATTTTAATTCAAGCTGAAACAAACAAAATAAACAGAGTATATCTGGCACAACTTAAATAAAAATATGTATCATACATATATGTTGAATGAAATAATAAGCAGCCCAAAACCAAGTGATTAATAATGAATTTTTAAGTTTGTTTTTTTTAAAACAAGTGTAAAGCTGTTTTAAAGCTTTTTTTTACATCAGTTTGACAAATGCAAATGCATTTATGGTTTATATCAGACTTGTCTGATCTGTATAATTTTTCCCCAAAACAGTGTGAAGCAATTTGTCCATCTCTTTGTACCTTCAACAGAAGGAAATTGAAGCAGTCTTTCAATCCTGTTACTCTATATCTGGAGAGTTACTGATGATGTCCCTCCAAGATGCAGTAGAGTAACTCACTATGACAATAATATGTAGATAAAATACCGTACAGAAACTGGCACTGTGCAAGTAATGGATAATCTGCCTGTGTGCATCATATTTAAATTGCATCCTAACACCTTTTCGTACAATATCTTTTCTATTGAAACAACGCATTAAAGGCATAGGTTAACTTGGCATTATCTCCAGAGTTCTCAGTCTTCTGTTAACCTACTCATTTTTTTTATCATTTCCATTTCCCACTTCTTATTCTTTTAAATTATTTCTGCAAACAAAACATCCTCACTGAAAATCAATCTCTCTTTCTTCTTCCCTTTCTCCTTTTACATTTCTCTTTTTTTTCTCTCCTTCTCCTTCTTCTTCTTCTCAGTTTTCTTCTCTGTTCTTCCTCTGTCATTTTTAGTGGAATTAAGAAATTAAATAAACAAAATCTCAGAGACACTGACCAGTAAGATGATTTTTTTTCTAAAGGAAAGCAGAGGAAAAGCACCAGGCAAAGAAATAGCAGAACATTGTTTGGTGAAATTCAGAATATATAGTTGTTATAATAGGCTGTTCTTTCTATCAGGAGAAATAAGGACCATGCCTAGCTGCTACATAGCTATGAAATGGGATTACACTTCTGCAACATACCTGAAATGGTAACATAATACACAAATCATACATAAAATGACATTCATTGTGATGCTTTTCATATTAGTATGGGTTTAAATGACTGATACATGACTGTGTAAGTCAGCAGTTCTCAAATTGTGTGCTTTGGTCCATAAGAAGCCTCTTTAGCATTTAGTGCTGTTGTCCACCTGCCCTCCTCCAATCCTAACATGAAGATAGATGAATTACATTACATACTTTTCCAATAATACTGTACCTGTATTTTGCCAGCTCTTATATTTATTGTATTGTCCAGCTCTTGGTTGAAAAGATTTGTCATATATTGTTAGTAATGGGAAGAACATTTTATTAAGAAAAACCTTTTTGAGGCAGTTTGTAAACTTTCTAAGCAGGGTCACTGTCACCACAGCAACCACAGGAGCTGGACTTCACTCTTTATCTTTAGACTCTTTGACTTTCATAAAAATTGCAGCTCGTGGTTCTGCCAGGACACACCAGCCTGAGCACATGCCTTCTTCTGTGTTTCATGCTACTGCCACTTAGAAAGCATTATTTTGGAGCTCTGTATGGTTACCTTTTCTCCTTCTTTTTCAATGGGGGCAGTTTTGTCTGTTGTCTTTGCTTCTTTCCTCTGCCCTCTTGTTGGGAGAGTAGAGGCAATGACAGTACCACAATGAAGTGCTTGGCTGTGCCAGCAGCAATTAGCTGCTCAAATAGTTGCTTCTCTTCCCTAGAGAAAAGCCACTAAAGCAGATGAAAGCATCCTGTGGGCTGGACTTGATCCATGGACTACCTGTAGAACTTGTACAACTCATTAGCATCCCCTCTATTGCTTATAGTCTGCTAGGTGTAAAGGTATATTTAATTTAATTTTAAATGTTATATTCCTTTAATGAGACAGAGTGTTTTTCATAAGGACATTAGTTGCAATATATAGAGCAGTTTTGTCAGGGTAAAATGATGTACGTCTTGGATATAAAGTGCTTGCTAGAGGGCTAAGTGGCATAAATATTTCTACTGCTAGAGAAAGCTGTAAGAAAGTCCACCAGTAAAAATCTAAGCTTATCCTAAGTAAGATCTTAAACAAGTCTGTATTCAAAAATAATAAAGTTTCATGATTTAATTTACAAACTGCAAAAAAACAAGGGCACCATGTTTATGTAAAGATTTTACTTACCTATGTTTTATTTTTTCTGAAGACTGAAAGGCCGAATTCTGAGAACTTCAGTGAAAGTTATGTGCAGGGTTCTGGAAGAATTATACTCCAGGACAGTAGTTAACTACCTTCTGAGGTGTTACAAAAGATATTGGAGGGTTAAATGTTCAGCTTGTAGCTGTAACATTTAAAATTGAGCTTGGGAAATTTAAATTCAATAAACATCCTTGCTACGTTCTTTTCAGAAAACAAGCCTCATGCATTTTTATGTGCTTCTGTATTATTTAATATGCTACACCTTACTTAGATTTAGTCAGAGTTCTGAAAGAAAATAAAAAATACAACTGGGATAGCTGTTAGATGTACTCTGCCAAATATTATTTTGCCCAGGTCATGTATAGGGTGCTATCATTAGTGTTCTGTGCTAGAAATTTTATTGTTGTTTGAATTTTTTTTTTCCTGGTTGTTTTGTGCCCTTTGTTATGACCTTGGGCCTCAGTCAGCTCATTAAAAATTAAATTGCTAATTATAACCTGGCTTTGTTTTCCACTTTGATCAGAAAGCACAATAGGTTCCTTAAGTGGATTTACCCATAAAATATTCTGGTAATGAGAATAGAAAAAGCAAGTTTAATAACTTTAATATCAAAACAAAAGCTACAGAAATTCCACCAGAGGATAATAACAAAAATTTTATCTAACAAAAAGATAAAACTCCTTGAAATACCAAAAACTCCATTTTCTAGCTTATTAAATTAACATCTTTAACAATTTGAAGTAGGTATAATTTCCACTACTTCTTCCATGGCTAATGCTCCTCTTCCATCAGTCTGAACATTACATTTAATTTGTGCTGCAATAACTTGAATTCAAAGGAGGAGTTAAAACTGTTTAAAAATCATAGAAAAAAAAATTGCTGAATGCTGTTAAATGCCCATGTTTTAACTGTTTTGCAGTTTTACTGTGTTCACTAATTACTTGCTACACAGGAATACTTAGAGATTTTAGCTCATAGGCATTTCCTCACACAAAGATTTGGGAATGGGTGGTGGTAGAAGCATAACATAAAAATATTTTTAATGTGAAAGCACGAATCCACTTAGTCTAATCTCCTGTTTCTCACAGGATCTAGGGGAAAGTATGAGAGTAGGAAAAAAGTATATTGATACTTGTCCAGCATCTTAAGTGAACTTTCTTTGACCTTTGGCGCCAGTGATCTTGCTCTTTCCTATACAGACAACAATGATCTTAAAACAGAACATTCCCATGTAAACATGAGTGTTTGATTTTTGTTTTTATTATTCTCTTTTCATTAGTCTTCTTTTGATTTCTTTTATTATTCCCTTTTCATTAGTCTCCATTTCCAAAGGTTTCACTCATTCTGAAATGAGATCAAATCCCTGCAACTGAATGACTAGTGGCAAACTGTGGAGTATGAATAGTTCAGCTATGGTTCTGAGTGATGAAAACACACAGGAAATGCTTGTAGTAAGAGGTGGAAAATAATTCATAATGGACAGAATTAATTTACAAGCACCAGAAAAACCAAGAATCAGTCTTTCAAATGTAATTTTTACTTACTAGTTCTTAATGAATAAGGATCCAAAACAAATAATTGAGAACAACTTTGGGAAAGAACATGAAATAAATTTGTTCATACTAGTGAGCTAGCTTTTGAAAATTGAATTAAAATTAAACTTAGTACTTCTTTTAAATACAGAAAGATGAAACATTTATTTTAGGATTTAATCATAACATTATAGCTATCAGGCAAGGGTTGGCAAGCTTAATACAGGGTTTTCAAGCCTGGACTACTACACCTTGAGAAAATAAAGGAGCTTCAAAGATTGTTTACCTCAAGAGAGGATTTAAAATGAGATAGAGAAAGTAAATGGTGACTTGTCAACTTCAACTGAAATCCCTGAGCATGACCACATGTGGCAAAGGGCTGGAAAGAGATATTTCACTGCTCTTATAATTCGCTTGTTTTTCAGTCAAGAAGGGAATAAGATCTTTCCTTTTTTAATCACATTTGCAGAGTCATCATTCTTTCCCCCCACCCCCCCCCACCCCCAGGAAGTTTACTGCTCTATATTTTTAGATTTTTGGGAAATGTTGAAGGTGAGAATTTGTGTACTGTCATTCAGATCTTCTGAGTTGAGAACTTTACAAGAAGAGTTCAAGAGAGAAGAAAAATATTTTGCACATCTATTTGTCCTTCTTGTAAATCTCCTCATAACTGTCTGGAAAATGATTGAAAAGTTGTTTTTTTTTTAAAGTATATTGTGTTATAAAGGGTCTTTTCATGATAGATTATATAATAAATAGTCTTTTTATAAACAACTTATAAGTTCAACAAATTATTTAGGTTGAAAAATAAAGCTGCCTTGTGAATGGAGTGCATTAAGAGTCATCAGCACATTTTGAGAGCTCTGAAACTGTCTCTGGATATTAATACTTGGCTAAATTATTCAGTTTTGCAATCTGCTGTTCATATATATATTTAAATGAAGACATTTTCCTTGGAAAATCACAGTGGTCTAAATTGATCTCTGATTTCTGTAAATAGCTTGAATGTATTTCTCTGCACGATGTGTACACTGTATGCAGAATATTTCTTATAATAAATATATAAGAAGCTTTCGTGTGTACAAATACGAAGAATGGCAAGATTTTTTATATGTTCATATTATTTATGGTCACGGTCTGTTTTATGAGTTATTTCCTATATAACTGATTATGAATGTGCTAGGATTTTTCAGTCTTGGGCTGAATGTTGTATTAAATAATTACTGTTCATAACAATATGCTGATACAGGTCAGTGATTTGAAATAAACTTTGATCCATCATTAAAAAAATGCACTTCATATATATTTTATCTAATGTAATGTTTTTAACTGTGTTCTGTTTTCATTGTGAGTAGATCACTCCTTTAGGAAAAATTATTCTGTTCTCAAATTCTCCAGGCACTGCCATTCAAAAGTTATTAGACTGGTTTTAAAATTAGGAAACAATATCAGTAACTTAATGATAAGAAGAAACAATAAGCAAAAACCTGTTAAAATCCAGATGGTTCAAAACTAAGATATGTACATGAATATATAATAAAATTGATAGACATAAATGTGTATACTTTCATATATGTACACATCCAAAGCTATATATATGCATATATACATATATGCTTGTACACACAAAGTAGAAATATGCTTTAAATACATAAACAAATGAATAAAGGACATATATATTTTAAAAATATAAAACCATGGGATAATTCTGAAGAACCTGAAGTATTTTCTCCGTGTATCTAAAAGAAACCTTTCCTTCCTTGTCATGGGAAATATCTAGAACCACCTTTATGGTGTGGTCCATATATTCAATATCCTATAATAAGTGTGGTGCTTTGTTGACTACGTTGGCTTTTCTTCTCATTGTTTAGGTTTTGTATATGAAACTGAAGGTTTTTTGATATATTTCAAAGAATTAGCAGTATCTGCCAGTACTTAGATTGATTGCTTCTCACACAGAATTTGGGTTAACTTCCAGTAAAATATAACACTTCATAATGTCTTTGTTTCAGCTGACACTAAGGTATATGCTCACATGTAAGCATATATTCATCCCATATAAAACAGTGTAACTTATATTTAGTATCTATAAAGCTTCTTTTGCTCAGGTATTTCCAACTTTCTCATTATTTTCAGTTATGCAATGGTTAGAACTTTGCATTTAATTTAACGGGAAAAAATATAAAATTACAAGTTCGGAATTATTTAGTTCCTAGTTAGTGCCTAGTGTGATTAAATAGGATTCTGGTCTGACTTTAAAAAAGTCACATTACCTTCATTACACCATCTGTAAACCAATCACCTCCCTCCCCATCCCTCATATTACAGAAGACTGAAATTGGTTTATTTCTTTTCATCTAGGAAGAGGAAGTAATCTAAAATTCTTTCCTGGTAAAACAAAACTACTCTTTTGGTATGAGGTTTGTACTTCATTACTTTTGAGATAGGCCTTTGAAAATTCTTTCTGCAGGTAGAATACCTTCACTTGACAGAGATAACATAGTGTATCAGGTTGTTCTGAAAATACAAGTGGTTTGAAGTAACATCAGGGAAGGATTTGGTCTATTGAGTCAAATCAATTCCTGATTACTTTTCTTCTTGTGGAGACTACCCTGTTGTGTTGAAATATGTCCCTGCAATGCCATTCTGATTATCAACACACTGAAGAACCACTGGCTTGTTAAAGGGCAGATAGCTGAAGGACTGATAACTTTTTGCTCTTTCTCTTCCTCCATCTACCATCCTAATAACTGCCATTAAGCATCAAGACTCTGTATATGGAAGTGCCTTTATTATAGAAGCAACAATAGTTGCTTTCAGCTATTCTAACATCTGAAACTGGGGTTCACAGTTGTGTGACTTTACTCTGATTGTTGTGCTTTTCCAAGTTGTTTCCTCTGCTCCTTTCTCCCCATTATGACACTTTTATTCTGAATCTCCAGTGAGGCTGTGTGACTTTCTGCCATTCCTATTGCTTACAGAAAACATAAACATAACTATAGCTTTCAGCTTTCCCCATTATCCTCAAAATCATACAACAGAATTTAATGTTTAGTGGTTTTTTGCCATGTGCTTTATGTGTTATTTTTAAGTTTATCTATAATCACTGTCTACACTTTGTGGTAAAATATATCCAGAAAGATACTACATGTTCAAAAGACAACCCTTATCATTCAGTAGAATCAAAATATCCTTTGGCAGAAAATAGTAGATTATACGTGATTTGTACATGACATTGTACTGGATGGATTGGAATGAGAGCCTTTTAATGTGACACAAAAAATGCTGATAGCTAAGGTACCAGAAAGCACAATTATTTTTTTTTTTTTTATAAGAAAAATATTTCCTTTGTGACTTTTCAAGGTCAAAAACTTTTCAAGTAACCTCTAAGGAAAAAAACATTAGAAGAGATTTAGGTTCTTGGAAAGACTTTCTCTCATTTTAGGAAGAAAATGTCATTTGGAGTCAGAAGCAGAACGTAGGTTCCTTTTCAGTGTAATTACTTAATCAGTGCTTCTGAAGATTAGCCTGAAATACTGCATAACTGAACGAGGCTCATTTTTCCTTACAAAAACAGAGCTCCATTAATTTAAACTTTAGCTACAATGCAGTGCTCTGCAGTATCTAATTTCAATCAGTAAGAATCTTAATATAATAAAAAAATATTGTAAATTAGATCTGAAAATGCATCATTGTCAAAGAACATATTTTCAAGTCCATGTTTCTAGTCACATTATTTAATCTTTGGTAAAATTTTTGATATGTCTCTCATTTATTCAGAAATTAAGATGTTTGCTTTCCCTGGTGCCATTTCACTTAACGGTTCAGATGATTTCCAATTCAATTTCAGTGAAGAAAAAGACTTTTCAAAGTCTGATTTTTGCAGCTTTTTTTTAATTTTTTTTTTAACTACAAAAAGATTGCGGAGTTGACAGCTTATATTTCTCAAATAAAAAACCTCACAGAGCTTTTTATGTTTTTGTAAGGTACCGAAAGTTATATTCTGTGTAATAAAACTAGCCAATTATTTTGTAAATGCATGTTTAACTATGAAAAATTACTAATGTTGTTTACAGTGTGATATAAATGCCTACCAAGAGAGCTCTGCCCTTCAATTTTTTATGGTCTTAAAGGGTAGTGTTAACAAAATTTTGTTGAGTGATCTGCATTTTTTCCTAGTCAGATACACATGTGTTTCAGAGTCACTGAAAAAGAATCAATAGAAAATCTGAAGTTTTAAGTGCAATGGCAGAGGAATCTTGAAACACCCTATTGTTTTATTTCTTACCAAGTTTCCCAAAATTTTGCAGGATAATGCAGGAAAATCTTGTTTGAAAAATCCAAGACTATTGTTTTTGTTGTTCACTGATCGGTTGTCAACTTGACAAATTATCTGACAAATTATGTCTGTATTCTTTTTTCATTTTGTATTAGCCTCCACATGGTTGCTCTATCTACTGGAACACAAAATATGCAGAAGATATTTTCAGTCTTCCCTAGAATTTTTCCTTATAGGCTGCTGCTTTAAGGTACATCTTTTAGGTCGGTAAGCATTTTTTTCATAGTTCATACATAATTGTGTTTGTGTGTTCTAGTAATAAAAGAAATATAGAGGGTTTATTTTACTCTTACCTACTACTTGGTTTACACTAATAGTTAAATCAAAATATTATTTTCCATTTAAGAACTATATTGATAGAAAGATGAGTGTAAAGTGGGGAAATGGGAACTTAATACTTTGTTCTCGGCTTATATTTTCAGACAATTTTCAACTTTATGATCAAATATTTTGTCTCAATTTATATTAGCTACTACAAATAAGCCAAATAGGACAAGCAATCCTAATCCATGTAATTACATGTCAAAAAATAAATTATGCTAATAGGCCTTAAAAATGCATTGATAAATGTATTTCCCCAAAGCGTTTGCATACTAGACATTGTTCACCTAATGAAAAATTCACAGAGCTAGCTGGAAACAGTTTTCTTTCCCTTTCTCTTTTCCTCCTTCCCTCTTTCCCTTTCCTGTCCCCTATGCTTGATAAGGCACTGATTTCTAATTTTCTTTTTGTGAAATCCCCTCAGGCTACTGCTAATTCTGGAAGAAATTAAAAGCTTGAAATCAGATAGAGAACTGATTTGCTTACAGTTTAACCTGTGTTAAAAGTTGTTGGCACATGAGACAGAGCTGGTGAGATTTTTCTCCTTCATTTCCTGTGAATAGAGACAGAATTTGTTACTATGAGCACAGACAATTTCCTAAGATCCTGAGTTCAATGAGGTCACCTATTGAAAGCTTCTGAGTACTTAATGGAACTTTATGTCAACCTCTAGATTGTCTAGCTTCAGTAATGGAGTGGCTAAAAAGTTGGTATTAACTTCCACACCTAAATATCCCTCACTACCAGATAAGGACCTCTAAATCTGACAAACATTATCAGTGCTTTTCAAACAAAGTCTTTCAATCCAACAAGACCACTACTGGCCATTTAATTTTGGTTTTTGATAAGAAAGCTCATTATATAATGGGATTAATCACATTATTGCCATCTTTTCAAAATAGAATAGAACACTCCAGTGAGTGAGTTTTTATAATAAATAATCATTAAAAATATTTAAAGACATAATAGATATTTATCTATTACTCTCTTCTTCTCTACATTATTGTTACATTATTATGTGTCCCTACATAACATATAATAAATGATGCAACTGTTGCCCACAGTGTCTACTTGAGTGGTTTACTCTGTCTCTGTGGAAAATTAGAAGAATGTACCTTTATAAGCAATTCAAAGTTTGTCCTATATTTGTGTGCAAATATTCAAGAAAACAGAGTTAATGTATTTGCAAGCTTAGCATTCCCTAAATGTATTTTGGCCACAGAATTGGAAAAGATTTCTCATTCAGTGCATATAAACCCCTTCATACCCACACACTAAAGAGTAGTATATCTTAAGTAATGGGAACATGTTTTCCCAGGGAAAACCTTTGTGTTATAGGTGACTTTTGATGATTTTTTTATTACATTTTCCTGAAAAAAATGTGCCTTATGATGGTAATTTAAATACTATAACAGCTGCTTTTCAGATATAAAGAAGTATTATTATGACTGCAAACAGTTTCTTAAAGTTTGCTTCAATTTTTTATTTTTCATGGAAATCACAGACAGATACAATGAGTAGGGATATCAAGTGGCTATTCAGTCAAGTCTTCTCTCATTCTTCACCAAATCAAGGTCAGTCATACAAAATTCGTTCCTGACAGATGTCTGTCTTCCCTGTTTTGTTTGTTGGTTTTTTTTAATAGTGTTTTACATTCTTTCTACTTTACAGTTAGTGTTACTTTCTTGAAAGAGTCAGAACTAAATAAAAGTTTAATATCATAGTGTGCTGAAAAAATGCCTGCATGTCCACTCATTTTTCAGCTGTATAACTTAAATCTGATTTCATGTTCTCCTTAAAAACAGACATTAAAAAATTCCTGATATAGCATGATTTCAGCAGGTAAAGCATTTACAACAGAGGCGGTTATCTTTTAGTGGATAGTGCTTTTCTTTTACTTGGATGGAGTAGATTTTTGGCTGAATTCCCTAAGATGTCACTGAAGTTGTGATTTAACTTCTAGGACCTGAGGCCGAACAACATACTTAAATTCTTCACTTTTCTTGGTCTTTGTGGGAGTTAGAATCCTCCTGAAGGATAAGTCCATGCAAATATATACTGTATTTCCCACTTCCGTACCTCACCTATTGAATGCTTTGAAATATGTAAGGAGGTGCATCTGTATTCATAAGGGGATTGGTCTAGGGTGCCTTACAGCTTAACTGAACTGGGACTAAGGTTACAAATTAAGATGGAAAAAGGAAAGTACCAAACTCAAGTGCACTAATGTTCCCTTCTGTGGAGATAAGGCTCTATCCACTACAGAAAGAAATTCCCCTACTCATATAGTCTTGATGAGAAGGGACACTAAACATATAGCAATACAGATCAGGAGTGACTAGAAATGAGTCAGAGTTCTCTTTACCAGAATATAAGCTGTAACCTTAAAAAAATTCCTAAGGTTCCAACTTTGTTTGTAATAGGTCTTGATAATGTCTTTCTAAACATATGGATGTTTTTAAGGATTTTTCCTTAAGGAGCTATTTATATGAATTACTCCAACTGCACAAGACATTTCCTAAACATTCTTGAATCACTGGATTCATCTCCATCTCTTTTCTTGGTGGGATAATTTTCTCAATGAAAATTGCATCTGTCAAAAGCAAAAAAGGAAAAATCAAACATTCTAATGGACTTTTATGTACCACATACATAATTTTTTTTTAAATAGCATGATATTTTTTTGATACTGCTGACTTTTCTGCCAGAAATTGTAACATATTTCCTCATAAACTGAAATTTCATAATTCAGTTTCTAAGATCAGCTGTTATGTACAGCAAAAAAACACATCTCTATTAGCTGAATAGAGTGAGAGTGCTGCAATTGCTACTCAGTAGAACACAAAACTCAGTGTTTGAAAGGGACATAAAAACTCCCGTATTCCTCTGCAGGGATGGATTGTGCTCAGTACACACGAAATGTCCAAAGCAGCAAGTAAGAATGCATCATCAGTCTCTTACCATGAAGCACAGTAGACCAGGAAATGGGAGCATTTTTATCACTTCCAAATACAGAAGGAGTTCTAAAGAAGGTGTTATTACCCCCTGAAATACTTAAATGTAAAGCTTTTATTCTTTGTTTAGCTGTCATCAGATCTAATGGAAATAGTCTTACTAGTAAATACAAAGGTCTACTGCTAAAAATATTCAAAGCAGTCTGAACAAAGAGTTTTTTAAGCCTATTACTAGAGAGTCATTTCTCTGAAAGCAAAATCTTTAAGTAGTTTCTGTAGGTTTTATTATATGAATAAAAGCTATATTCAGTATAGTGTACAGTACATTTTCACAGATTCATTTTTATGAATGAAATAATAATCATTTTCATTTGAATGAAATTTTAGATTCTCAGAGACTGCAAACAAAACAGAAATTGATAAAAAGCAATTATGCACATTTTTATTTTTTAAGAAATTTACAGCTTTACTATTTGATGATCAAATGTGATATACTCTATGCTTATCTTCATTTGATATCTTGTGTATATATATATGTATAGTTCACTTATATGTAGTTCATTGACCAGGCTGAATAAGGCTTTTAGCAACCTGGTGTAGTGGAAGGTGTCCCTGCATATGACAGGGGATTTGGAACTAGTTGTGATTAAAGCAGTATATAGACATAATCTGCAAGCAATATTATAGATGTCTTAGTGGTTTTAGGGGGCACAAATGCGTTGTTCTGAATCCCCCTGGAGAATTTGAAACATCAAGCTTTTGGCTTTGGTCTGTAAGAAACTTCACCCATTCACTCAGTTTGGACTGTGTCTGAGGGTGGGCAGCTGAGATTTGGGCAGTAAAGTGCAATGCAGGCATTCTGCAAACACAAATGCAGGATCGTTCCTGTGCAAGGAACTGATGCAAACAATGTTCCGGGATGTAGACTGTCTCCATAGAACTGCTATTCCAAAAATTTCTTCACCACAAAAGAGGAAATAATTTATGCACATTTTAATGACAACAGGGGGTACACTATTTTTATACATAATGACTTAAAACTCTGTTGAAGATGCCTTGTGTTCCTAGAAAAAAAGAAATTCTATCCTTGCACTACCCTATGACCTTGTGCTTACCATGTATGTAAAAAATCAATCAATAAATGAACTTAGTGTGGATTTCTGTAAGGAAACGAGATATTTCCTTAATAAATAAGGAAGATAAACCCCATTACACATAAATAACTAGTTTACCTTTTTTTTTTTTTTTTTTTAACTCCAATTATTTCTTGAGTCAGACTCAGGATTTTAGTGATTTGGATGTTTGGTGTTCTGGCAGCAGAGCTCTATATTTGCCAGTACCATGTGGCCTAACATTCAGTGCATGAGGAAGAGGAATTTTGAAGCTGAGCCTGGAAGATTACTGCACAAATTAATAAGACTTGGTAATTTTTTTTTTTTTTTTTTTTTTTAATGTGGAACACTAAGAAGCTTTTTTGCATTAGTCTTGCCCTTTTAATTTTGGCACTCTTCTACCTTTCTTTTGCCCATTTATATATATTAATAAGATTTAACTCTTTTTCCTGAGTGAATTAAGTCATAGCACCAGGTTTTCTCCTTACAACTTACCTACCAGATCTGAGAGAGAAAACTGACCGTGTCCAAATCTTTATGCAGTCAATGACCAGTAACTTAGTGCTGATCCAGGACTCTGTTTTTTCCACTTGACCACACTGTTTATGGATCCAGAGGTATATAGGAGAGGTTTTAAGAGCTTTAGAGCCAGTTGATACTTAGTCTTCTGAGCAGAAACTGGACTGTCAGCTGAAGGCAATAGCCCTGAGGATTCTATGAAGGATTCACTCAGAGTTCTCAACATCTTTAACTAGATTTTTTGTGCCCTGTGCCAGCTGATGCTGCTTTCATCCATTGCCTTCAGTTCCCCTCCATACAGATAATTTACTTTAGTTTCATCCTTCACCTTCATCATTTATTCTCCTCCCTCCTCAGCTTAACTTCTTTTCTTCCTGAAATGGATTAATGCAAAAATAAACATATAAATGTTTTAATATGGTGTTATCGTGATGATTTAGCCATGTCCTGGAGTCCTATTGTGAGCTCTGTTTTTATGTTAGCCCTGTATATGTGGTTTTGATTGTGAAATTTTCAAGTGCAACAGGAACGGTCTTTTAGTTGGTATTTGTACTGCATCATTTATGGGCATCCTGTACGTCAAATTCTAAATAATTTAGGAATGTAGATATTATGTGCAAATCTTTTATTATTAAACCTTGGAAAGCTGGTAATGCTTTCAGCTTAAGTGGGCTCATTATACTATAATAAAAGGATATATTATGAGGTCAAGGATTAAATGAAGTAGGGATACCAGCATAATGTTTGTGGCAAAATCTTTGATAGCAGAAGCATGTTATCACAATGTTTGTTTATCAGCCAGGAGCAAAAAATATGCTTCAAAATAAGAAACGCTACTTAAGAACACTACCAGTTGCAGCTAGAATACTTGGAAAGTAATTGTTGGTATAGACAGAATTTTAATATGCTTTCTCAAACCTGCTTCTTGATAAGGGCTGCCTTTAGAGGGTTTCAGCTGAACTTCAAGTGGTTTTTTCCAACTATAATAGCAGTAGAAGATATTTATTATTGTAAAAAATATTTAATTATTTTTATGTCTGAGTTTCTGAAGATTTGAAATGATCATGTTAAGCCCTCAAACTTGATCTACCTTAAGCTTCAGTTCCCCCACCTTGTCTATATGTGTCAGTGTTGTCTATATGCCTCAAACACATTGATCTGTTGACCTGAGTAGTACGCTGGTTATTAATAGGACAGTATTTCTTAAACATATAACACTTTTTAAACAAAAGATAAAATATATTTCTGAAAAACAAAGTCAAAGGGGTAACCTGAATAATCTTATATGGATGAAATCTGTCAAGATTTTGAGCAAATTTAGGTAAACTTCTTCCAGATAGATTTATTCCTTCTTACACATTAACTGTAAAGTCATGAACATTCCTTCTCTCTGCAGATAAAATCTCTCATCTGTGATTGACTTATCATTTAATTCACCGATATGCTCCTACATTGAGATAAAAGAATGAAATACAGGGTGTCAATCAGAAACAGAAAAGTGTTCCACTATAGTAATTTGGGAGCAGATCCCTTTTTGGCTAAATCCAGTGACATCAGTGTTAGTAAGCTAGCAATGAGTTAAATCCTTTTCATTTCAGTTGATTATTACCTTGTATATAATATATGAAAAAATAGTATACATACACATAAAACAGGCTCGGTCTTCAAGATCTGTTTAATAAATTCAAACCTGTTTTTAAAATTGCTTGTAAAAAATAAGTAGGGAAAGAATTTAGTGGTACTTAATCTGGGGGAAAAAAAAGTGTTTATGAATACTTTCCCTCTAGAAACAGACACTGTGAATGCTACTCCACCAGACACAGTGCACAAATCTGTTGAAGTGAAGCAAGTGTCTGCAAAACTCCCACATTTAGTCTTCCACTTCTTTCAGAAAAACAACATATGCTTCAGATGTTCCTCCAGTTATATTTTGCCTTTATAGGTGACTTCTTTAGATATTTTGGGGGAATAAGATGCTTTGGGAAACCACTCGTGTAATTGAACTGAAAACTTATCAAAACTCAGGTAGTCAAAACTCAGGTCTGCATTGTTTATATCATATGTTCCCTAGGCTCGCCTTCTTTGTGTTTGCTTTAATTTTTATTCTTATTCCTGCAGGCCAGCTGGGGATAAGGAGCAGGCTGGAAGAGTGTCTGTAGCAGAACTCATGCAGCTTAGGCTCAGTTGAAAACTTTCCATTGCTTCAAAACTTAAAAGCAGGCCTCAGGAAAAGGGGGTCTGAATACAAAAATGCAAAGAGTTTATAAACTCTTATGAACACTTTCAAATACTCCTCCTAGTGTTACCCTCTAGGATAGTAATTGCAGTTTATTAGAGGGAACTGATTTACTTATTTGTATCAGGAGATAGAGTGAGATCAGCACAGCAAATTATAATTCATTGAAGGTTAATCTATCTATCAATTATTTAAGAGTGGTTTTTTTCTACACAGTACTTCTGTTGCATAAGGCAATACGGGCCTTATTTCTGTCAGAGCAACTGAGACAGAGGCATGTAGAAAGCTTGTGATTAGCAGTCCCAGGTTTTCAAACTCAGTTCAGCAGGTGAATGATTAAACTGTCTCACTGTCTTCCCCACTGATACATTTTTGGAATGTATTTATCAGTCAATGATCACATTCCTGCTTAACAATAGAGAACACATCAGGTGAAAACTACGGGTATTTAATTTCACATCAGTAAGTGGCATTACAAGAGAGAATCTCCTTCGGAAAGATAATGCTTGTTTATATCTCCTGGTACTTTAGCAGATGGTTGACATCACTTTTGCTTGCTTTTTCAAATAATTATGTAGCTAGGTAATCACTGTATAAATCAAAGAACAAACTAAACTGAGAGAAGATCTAAGGGATCCACATGTACTTAGTGCAATGAATCATCATTATGTGCTCTTTATAAAACCCCATCTGCTGTAAGGTTGCTAGTGTCAGCAAGTTTTATTACAAATACTACTTTTATAAAACACCTAATCCACTAGCTTCAGTATTAGTTCAAAGAATTATGGTATAGATGTGTATATTATGCACGTTATACAACTGAGAATATATTTACCAGGGCAGTAATACTATATTTGAATTCATCTTAACACAGAACAGGCAGAACAATAATGTAAGCATCTATCTTCTGGTTCACAGGGCTGAACTGAGAACACAGGTGATACATTGCAGTTTACCAGTCATATAATTTCTGGGTGAATAAAATAATCCCTGTAAAAATTCAATCTCTGTTAAAAAAAAAGGAGAAAAAAAAAAAAGAAAAAAAAAGAACTTGAATCATCCAGGAAATATCTACTCAATTATATCTTCGTGGGTAAAGGGAGTATAACAGACATTATAATCTTAAATGTAAAGTAGACCTAAGACACATATCACCTTTCTAGTAAAACCCACTCAGTTAAATAGTTTCTATGAGATCCTGCCATTTAGTTTGAATGTTTTCTTTGACAGGAAAAAACCACCTGATATACAGTTAATTATACTGATATATAAGCAATGATGCGGTAGAGATATTACTATCTCACTAAATTCCTCTGTTCAGGACAGGTGGATTTAAGTTTAAACTGCATTATTAGTTTCGCCAAATTTCAGAATTGGAGTGTCTACTGGGAATTTTTGTGGCACGGTCACTATTAAGAAACTGATGCTTACAATCAGCCTTTACAAGGTCTTGCTAAATACCTATCCCTTATCTTCTTATCCATTCCTAAATATTTTCTCTTGGGAAAATTCCATTTCCACTTCAGTTTCCCAAACTTTAAATTGTAGCCTCATGCATTCTGTTAGAACATAGCTCTCTTTTTGGATTAATCAATCAATTTTCTATTTTACTTTATAGGTACCTTAATATTATTTTGAGGCTATATGCCCAAAAGTATCAATAGAAAAGAGGGTAGTTCTTTACATGCATTAGGATCCATCAACTGCAGCATATGTTATGCTGTGGAAAACTGAAAGAATGGTTAAATTTTTGCATGTTTAATAGATGTTTCAGATGATAGAATAGTAATAAATGCACAGCATTTTCACTCCTCTGTGTAGGTTTGAATTTTGGAGTAATATGTGCTTAACTTTTGCCATTATTGTACATACGATAGGCCTGTTTGTATAGGGCTTGCAGTTAAAAAAAAGTATTGGTTATGTGTGGCAGCCTGTAAAAATTTGGAGAAATGATGATGCCCCACTGATCCCCAAGGTTTAGAGCTACCAATTTATAAATTTAAAAAAAAAAATGAGCTGATCCTCACCTGGTTGTGTTGACAATGTCCCATTAAAGAAACTTCTTCAAGGGGGAACTGGATAGCATTAACACACAAACATACTAAACTCTGTATCATTACAAGCCAACAGTTCTGGGAGAAATACTATTACAGTTATCTGAAATATAGTGATTGTCTTTCCTCCTAGGTGTTACACTTAGCTTACCACTAATGTGAGAAGCATCATGCTTATATTAAACATTATTCTTATACTATTTCTGCCCTCTCTATTAAAACTTAGAACTTTGTAGGCATTAGGGAGTTTTCTGTCTATATGATTTTCCATATCTATTGAATAAATTAGAGATCCAGATGCAAAATTTAGAGCTCATAAACATTAGATGGATTTCTGAGTGACAATCCCTGGAGGGCTTTAGGTCCATAAACTAATGAGACATACATATAGTGGAGTAGGGAAGGGTATTTTTATCTATGATTTACAAACTAGTTTCAGACTTGTTCAGGTCATTAATGGAAAACTTCATCCACTTTCATAACATCAGCATTACAAAATTTTGAAGGATAATTAGCATCTTTACAAATGAATACATTATGAATTGATACTGTATGGGAAAAGTGATTTGGCATCATCTTTTAAAACTTTGGAGTCATAACATGAGTAAAATGGGTATAGCTTTCCACTTATTATGATGAAAAGACTTACAATGGAAAGGGAATTGTATCTTCAAGTGTGGGGTGAGGTGTGACGTATGGCAACCCTGTTACTGAAGGGAGAGGCATGTCACGAAAGCAATAATGATTTTGCTCTATGTCATGCCACAAGGTAGCAGTGTTGTGGTACAATCTTGATAATTTTCTGATGCAAGTCACTGAGCATGGGATCAGTTCTGCTTCTATCAAAATCAACAGAAGTTTTGCTATTGACTTCTGAGGACTGTTTCCAACACAGCCAGTGAAACCTCACTTCAATAGTTTATGTGCAATGTACTGATAAATATCATAATCCCTACTACATAATATTTCATTATTGATTAGACTTCTAATCAATGCAAAAAATTATCATTTGATTTTTGTATTTCTTTGTTCTTGCTTTGTTCTAGTATCTTGAAACTGCAAATTATTACAACAAAAAGTGGAAATGTGAGAAAAAAGTGACTAATAGAGTAATTAAGGTAGCTTTTTATTCCATCAGTAGGAATTTGAGAATATTGCTCAGACAAGCAGTTTTCAATATATGCTTTTTTATTAGCTATTTTTTCTATTGTTGAAGGCATATGTAATCAGGTATGAAGTTGTGGTTTTTTTTTAATTCTGAGGATCAAATCTTGTGGAAGGTTAACGGTTGTCTGATGAAAATTAAATATTAGTTCTAATTTATTTTTTTAATGGTTTGGGCTGAAAGGGGACCTTGAAGATCATCTAGTTCCAACCCCTCTGCCATGGACAGGGACACCTTCCACTAGACGAGGTCGCTCAGAGCTCCATCCAATGTGGCCTTGAACACCTCCTCCCCCTCCTTCTGCACTGACCTTGGTGTCTGCACATTGGTGCTGCTGCCGGCACATATTACCACTCTTCTCTCTGGCTGCTGTTTTGCTGCAATTTTCTTTTTCCCTCCTCTTAGAGGAGAGGTGCTGCCAGTGTTGCTGATGGGCTCAGCCTTGGCTAGTGTCATGTCCACCTTGGCTAGTGTCACGTCTGGCATTGGCTCCTTTAGACACCAGGGAAGCTTCTAGAGGCTTCTTGCTGAAGCCTCCCTGCTACAAAAACCATGCTATGAAAAATCAATATGGGAGTTTATAAGAGACCTGGGCATTAAAATAAATAGGAAATTATCAAGAAGAAAAGAGGCAGGGTGTAAAAAAAATGTCAGCCCTTTGCAAAGACTGAAACAGTTATCCTGCAGAGAAAAAGAAAACCACAAATGTGCTTACACATAAGGCTATGTCATGGTACCGTGTTCCTAGCAGGGGTCCAGGTCCCATAATCATTGTAACAGATCAGAGCAACTAGTGTGTGAACATAAAACCTTATCGCATGGCACATGTGGAATGGGACCAAACATAGGATCAACCAAAAAAGATACTCTTGGCACTCCATAACTATTGTGACTTGACTCTGCAGAGCCTCTTTTTTTTTTCTTTTTTTTTTTTTCTTGATGTAACTTCATACATGTTTGGTGAAAGATAATTGGATCCTCTGTGTTCATAACTGCAAGATTTCATTAAAGAGTAGAATGATTTACAGAGCCACCTTAATAACTTGACAGTAGAGACCAATTCAGAGACAGATAGATGGCTCAAAGAAAAAAATCCAGAATTTTATCAGCCAAAAAATCCTGATTTTAAGTTTATTCCAGTTATCCTAATCTCCTTTGAACAGCAGTGATCTCTTTTTTATATATTTTGGCTAGTTCAGGTAACACACACAAATCAGTTTGTTTCCTTATTTTCTAGAGAGAATGATGTCATTTTGTACAGCAGAAAAGAGAAATTAAAAGGTACCTTTTTTAATAAATACTTAAGTAGGATTAGCTCCTTTTTTTCTTAGTCACACAGTCTATAATAAAAGGATTATATCTCATTTTTATTTTAATAATTATTCTTTATGTGTGTGTACACATATTTACAAATAAATATATCACAACTAGACACATGCACACAGTGCTAATTTTTGAACAGTTAATTATAGTTCTCTGAATTTTACACCTATGTAGCCCAGTACATTTAACTCATTCATGAGTGTGCATTTAACTCACAGTTCAGAAAGAACATGTGAAGAGCGTTGCTTGGTAGGAATCTTAAAAATAATTTCTTTTATAAAACTAGATTTAAAAGCAATCATACTGTGGCCTTTTGTTTTTTAATATACATATATAGCATTTACTGGAGACCCTCTATCAAATCATGCTTGAAAAATATTGAACTGTGAGTTGCTGCCTTTTTACCTCCTCAGTTTTGTCATAATTTCAATTATAAAGTCACCCTAGAATCCCTGCTTGTAAACATTTTCTATTTACACCTGTGCAACTCAGTTTTCTTCAGTGAGCTTCCATAAATAAAATGGAGCATCACCTGTAGCCAATCAATAGAGCAAAACTGATCACTGTGGGACTCCAAAAGGCTGGTTAGATAAAATTGCTTAACCTATTAGTTTGTAGTCTGATACAGATTATTTCACTATTTCAGGCACACTGAATATGCAGATCTCATTGCTGGTTGGGTAGGGGATCTCAAGACAACTGCTGCAGCTGAAGAAAACAGTACTGACTTGGTAGATGCAAATTATTCTTGGAAGTACTGTAAGCTAAGTCCCTTGATAGACTAACGTGCAAAGACTTATTAAAAGCTTTGGATTTGTATGAAGTCTAAAACAGAACCCCTGACACTTGCAGGCATCAGACTCTCCTGAAATTTGGGTTGGTTTGCTTAACACTGTGTTTGAAGGGTGGCTGCATCCTGACACAAAAAGATATGTGTGTTTGTGTGCGTGTGTGTGAAGCTGTTAATAGAAACCTGTTCTCTGTTTACTGTGTTATTATCACTGTGAACAGCAGAAGCATAATCAGAAAAATATTCTACAGTGCATAAAAAATGTTTGCTGGGAGAAAGTGTAAGGGACAGGCAGTTCCCTCTTTCACAGGGAATCTCTAGAAAATTGCATGGTATGGAGCAGGAAGGGAGGGAGAAGTATTTGCCTGGGAATCTGATAAATTCTTTTCAATTACTAGTCTCCATTTATTTAATCTTCTGAGGAATTCAGTTCTTTAGAAGATGGGAAACCTGTCTCTGGCAGAGCTTTTCATTGTTCCCCTGTGAGAAAAGTCAACTTTTGTTTCCCAATTTTGACTGTATTCATGACTGGTAGGAGCCTGAAGTCTCTGCTTACCAGAGACAATGTGTTTCTATCAGCAGAGAGAAAGAGAGACCCTTGCTCTGGATGATCTTTGAACTCTGGGCTCACCTTTTTCTTGTCTTCTTTCCCACTCTTCTATTACTTAACTATTCAACACAAAGTAGCAATTCACTTTTACTGAGAAGCTGATTTAATCCCCTCTTTCATTCAGCCTGCCAATCTTTCCTCCGGCTCACTGCCTAGTAGCCTTATGGCCTTAATTTGAGATTGACTGTATGTAATCTCCTCAAACCTCAAGGCTTGCCTTCAGCATTTGAAGCAAGCCAGTGTTCCACAAAACTCAATGCACCTTCCTGCTCAGCACCATTCCTCTTCCTTTTAGAAACCTGGTGATACTAGTTACAGAAAAGCCCGTACTGTTGCTGGTCTGGATATGAAGGATCATAGGCTGCAGGGAAAGGAAAAGAGCAGGAATAGTATACTATTATGCAAAGACAAAATTCATCTGACCCTATCCAAGAGATGTAGAGTTCCCAAGGGATGTAAAGGGCATAGGGAGAGAGAGACATCCTTCTATATTTCTTTTGTAAATATAACTTCAGCTTCTTAAAACCTCTTTTTCCCACTATGAACAGAAACATCTAGTTTGTACTGCATGAAGCATATGACCTGCACTACCAGAAGTCTTTTGGCAGGAGCAAGTTGGATAGGAAGCTTTGCTGCATAATGTAACTAGCAGTTTTAATAGTACTAAGTATGCTTAATTGACAAAACCTCAACTTCAGTAATAAAATTCAAAGTATTTAAAACAGGACCTTGCAATTTCAGTAATATTACCTTTTATCTTAGTCATCAAAAATACGTAAAACACTTTTACATCCTGCATTTTAGAAATGTGATTAGATTTTATGAACATAGTTTTACATCTTCAGCTCACTGGGTTTTTAAATCATAAGTCTTGAATTGTTAGTTTTGCCACCTTTTGAAAACTTAAGTTACTTTTTTCAAAAGTAAGTTTTTGTCCTCGTATCTCTATAGAATAACACAAATGCACAGAAAAGTTTTAAGACAGTGGAAAAGAAATAAAAGAATTCTCATTATAATAGTTAATGTTCCGGTATACATTTGAATATTTTAGTTTAAACTTCTGATTTGGGGAACATCACTTGATACTTTTTCATTGGTTGGTATTGGTGAGAAAATTCATAAGACCTGAAATGGTTCTGAAGGTAAAAATGTGCTTTCTGGAGATCTCTCTTAAATCTCAGCAGCCATTCTGTGCAATTTTGTGAAGTGTATCAGAAATATAAGGGCATTAATTAATTTCTGTCTTCCTCTAAAAATGTGTAAAGCCACATATGAAATATCTAGAAGTCCTTTTACAGTTAATATCTAACCCTGGAGATGCCATAAGCCCATTATTGTGTATTTTTTTAATGATAAAATTGCCTTACGATTGAAGTTTTGTCCCTATGTATGCATTTAACTACATAAGCCTGAAATATTGTCAGACTCTATTGAAATGCATTTTACTAGGAATATAATAAGCAGAAGTAGAGATTTGGGCTTCCTGCCTGCAAACTCCAATAGGTATTCTAAAGAATATCTAATATACTAATCCCAAGACACAGAAGAAATTCCTTTCCATTTTAGCTAAAGGTAGTTAGATAATTCACTTGTAGTCTCTTGTACCTGCCTAAAGGGTTCTGAATTTACCAATCCTATCTTGTATGCCAAGTCTAACTTGTATAATAACGAAGATGTAGGACTCCCTTAACCTTGCTCACTGAAACCATTTAACTTTACAGAGAATAATTAAAGATTTACTGGGATATAGAAGAGAAGGGGGGGAATGGTGAACTTGCTTGCTAGCCAGCGGGAAGTGCAGTAGCATAGCAAGGGAACCAGAGTTTTATTCCTTCTCCAGGTGAAGTTTGCAGATTTTAGGTTAAGCGTTAGCTCAGGCTGGGAGAGGAATCTGTAACTTTCTCATGAAGAAGTTGCCCCAAACACCTCAGACTATGCAATCTTGTTGATTATTCTTGCACGCAGCTTCCAGGGAGCAGCCTAGCCAGGCTGCTCCAAAGGGAAGGGTTGCTGGGAGCTGAGTGTAACAAGGTCAGCCTTGTTAGGTAGCACTCCGCCCCCACCCCAGATGAAGCTATAATGATGAGGGGGGTTTGTGGTGGGTGTATCCATCTTACTTTTAACTTTGGGGGGTGTATGGCAGTATGGTAGCCAAGAGTTGTCTGGAACGGTGACCCAGATGCCTTGCTATATTCAAATATGACTGTAAGTCAGTCATCATACTCCGTAAACACTGGACAGCCAGGGCCCTTGAGCAGGGCTGCCTCTCAAGGTTACCCCTCGAGGCTGAGAGATCTGTTGCTACAGCAAATTGTTGGTGATTCATAGCATGTTAACTTCAAAATCTTAGCTAAGTAATATAAAGGATTGATTGTGCACATAAAATCCTTTAGACATAAACAGTTGACCAAGTCTAGGAGTGAGTCTGGATGCAGCTGCACCCAAACTCCCTGCTGAGAAGGAATTTAGTATGCAAGGAGGTCCTTTCTGAACCTCGTGACTCAACGGGAGGATCTCCCTGACAGTTTTCTCTGACCCCGTTCCCTATGCAGTAAATAATCAAGTGAACCTTGCCATGGAATCTTGTTAAGCCGCTGTCGCAGTTACTGTCGAACCTTGTTAACTCACTGTTTTTTATCAATAAGGCATATTGTTGCTTCTTTCTTCTAAGTGAAGTGCATGACTCCATCTGTGACACATGCCCTTTTCTCCCCTCCATTTCAGTACCCAGGCAGCATAGGAAGCATTAACATCTGAAAAAGGGGAAGAATCATCAGAAAGTTTTTGTACATCTGTTTTATCTGTATTATTATTAATAATGAGCCATGTAGGTTGGACAATTTTGATTATGAATGTAGATTGTTAAGATTTTAAGAAAGCTAACAATGAAATCTTATCTTTGTGTAGAAGGTGTGTGGTTCTTCAGGCCAAATACATTGCATGCAATATTGGGTCTGCTACCCATGTTCTTGGAGACTCTGTTAAATCTGAATGCAGGATTTTTTTTACCTCAAGGATGGTATAAGTTGGAAGTGGAATAATTAATATATACAATGAAATAACACATTTACAATCTGCTATCTTTAAAGGTTCAGTCTTTTGAAAGCTCAGGTATGCTATAGCTGCTTCCTACTGGATTATGCTCCCTCTTTCTTCTTAGGCCTGTGAAAGGTAAGGTTAGCCTCCCATCTTGAATACTGAAACTTGGTTGCATCCCCTTGAATAAACCTTACTATAGAGACTTGCTCCATTCCTGAACCTCTCTGGGCACTAACCCTGCTCCTGAATTTAACATAGTACAATAAGAAGCACGATGAAGCCAACTTAATGGATTAGCAGGGAGCATATTTACACATAAATTTTGGAAAGTTGGTCTTTTAAGGATGATGTAGCCTCTTATATCTCTTCCTGGAAAGCAGCATCCATTTTCACCAAAATATTTTTCTTTCCCAAGTTCAGAACTTTTCAAAAATAAAGAGAAATTGGATAGTCCATGTAACCAATGTTTACTTACTCACCAAAATATATATATTTCCCTTTACTGAAGATAAGAAATGTAGCATTTTCTCTCTTGTATGCAATCCGGCTTCTCAGTTCAAAGGTAGATCGCAGTAACATATCACTTCATTATTTTCATGGTAATGCACCTGAAATTTGGGATAAAAAAATCTACACTGAGATCCTGATTGGTACAGTTTACAGATCCATAAACTGATCTTTTTTTCCTATACTTTTTAATATCAATGCATTCCAAACATATTAACTGAAAAAGCCAGAAGGGTAAGCACAATTAAATCTGAACAGTGTTGGTAAGCAACTACCCAGCAGCTGATGACGTGCTGGCAAAAGGAAGTTTTTAGGAGGAGGTGAAAGGAGAAAAATGAGGTGACTTTTACAATTTTTTCAAAAAATGAGGTGATCTTTACAGTTTTTTCAAAAATTAGCATGACTAACATAATTAAAATATACATTAATCCCACTTTAAATTCACTAGAATTACTATGAATACATTTTATTTTGGCAAATATATTTAAAAACTCACATTATACACCTGTGTTTATAAGTAGAATTGCCATGTATGGACTTTAATATCATGATTATTCTTTTTAGTTATTACTACCAGTGTAACATTGTTAGGCAATGAAATAGTAATAGACTTCAGGCAATGGATCTTACACCCTTAATTAGCTGTAGTTCAGAAAAAAAAGAAGAGTCATAAAGTTTTGAGAGATCAAGTACTGCAATAAGTTAGTGTTAGTTAAAGTAGTCCTCGTTCGTGTTTGGAATACAGGATAAAACCCTTAAGACAGATCTATGGAGTCTGGTATTTTATCTGTGATGCCATCTAGTATCATACTTTCTAAAAGGCAAAAGAATTCCTTAGTGAACAATTATGAAATAATTTGCCTTTTGGGAAGTTTTCTTCCTTCTGTCAGTTCTTCTGTTCAGTAGAATATGAAGCTTATGTCTCTTCAGAAAAAGTGTTTAATCTTACCTAATGCAACTAAGGCTGTTATTATCTGTATAAGAGTCTAATCCTTTAAAAGCCTACGCCTTTGACCTCACTGTATCTAATTAAAGATATTATACAGATGGCATGAGAAGTGAAAGCCATAGGTCAAGCAAGGTCAACTGAAAGGTGTAGGGTAAATGAGGAGTATATAGATGCATAATATTGCAAGTCCATAAATACAACACATAAAATTCCTCATTCTTAGAGTTATAACTTTGTAGTTGTCTTTTCTTTGATTGCTTAACTTAGTTATATTCCTTCTTCCTGCCTTCCTTGTTCTATTTCTTTTTTTCCATTCTACAGGTATTGCTACAAAGAAAGACACATTCAGTTGTTCAATCCACTCCAGACTCCTACCAATCTAAACTTCTTTTTTCCAAACACCTGAAAAGAGAGCTCATACAACCAGTTTTGCAAGGTTTCAAGGCCAAAGCCAATTAAAGGCTTAGAGAAAGAAGCTAACACAAACAAGATTGTAAATTAAGATGATCCGAGTCTTTGGCAGACATGGGATCTGGATAAAGAAGACAGAAGCCATAAGGCATTACTTTTCATCTCCTGACTCTGAAAATGGCAATGAGCCAAAGCTTGAGATGCTGTAAACTGCTGTGATTTTAATAACTCTTCCATATAGCTGAAGGCCAAAGATCTGGTCCAGAGATCGTGCCTGCTATCGTGTCTGCTCATTTGTGTTTAAAATCTCAGTAGCATGATGGAATTGAGAATACGTGGTAGCTCAGTTCATAGTGTCCTATGCTTTTTGTTATAAGGGATTTTTTAGCCGATATGCAGTTGTATAACTCAATGCGGGGGGAAAGGGGAGAAGGACCCTGAAGCTGTACAGTGGAGTTATTTTCTAAGGCTTTTATTAAAACTGATGGGATGATGTTGCAGCAACACATTATATCTATGGCATTATACAGAATGACATCCACAGAAGCCGTTATAGAATTATTTCATTGAGGAATTATTTCAGTTACATGGGGGTATATAGCCCTTTAAGGCTACAGATCTGTAAACATATATAAAGTGTTAAAATCCAGTGCTTCTCTGTGGAACCTACTTATTCTTGCTTCTTTCTTTATAGAAAGGTTTTATCTTTCCCACCTGGGATTAACAAGAGTTAATACTTAGAATTTAAATTTGTCCCTGCAAGGTAATTAGGATAATCTGCTGTGTACAAACACCCCACTGGCAAGTCTTTGATTTCACTCTGTCCCTTGGTATCAAATCAGCAAGTTTGTCATTGTGCTTACCAAATACATGGATGGACAAATATGGATTTTCATTGTGGATTTTATTGACTCTTAAATAATATCTCAGTGTTACTAAATGAAGAAACAGTAGTAACAGTGACTGTATCTTGAGCCTGAATCTAGAGGAACTGGAATGGAGAAAGGAGCCTTTGTAGCCAGTCACATCTCAGAAGGACTCAGAGAACTGGGCTTCAGGTTTAGTTTTCAATTAAAAACAGAGGAAGTGATAAGAATATGAAACAGTAAGGATTTTTATATTACAGGCCAACACGGGCAAAAGGGTCATTTAGTTGGTTGGTAGATCCTCAGGAGATGGAAGGGATTTCAAAGAGCTTAAGCCATCTCTTTGTCAATAAAAGAGTTGCCTTTAGGACAAATAGAAACTTCTGCAATAAAAAAGGAGAGATTTCTCTGGCCCTTAAAACAAGCAGTCATAAATTCACTGGTTTTATTAAATTTTTAAATAATAGGATATTTCTTCCACAAAACAGCTCTGAACAGAGTCAAAGGGTCCTTAACACTGTCATGTTTTTAAATTTGAAGTGTATCACAAAGAATTGTACTATTTAAAATCCCCATAATTAATTGCATCTCCGGAGAGTGAGCAAATAGAGATTTCTCTGTTTTAAGGGCATCCAACTGCCACTGTTGCCAACTTTGGTTGTTTCAGAAGTAGTGGGAAAAAAACATAAGTACAACTATATTCTTTTTCAAATTACCTCCCTTACTTTGGTTCAGAAAATTAAGGATGTTATTTTGTCCTTTTTTTTTTTTTTTTTTTTTTTTTGAGAGAGAGAGAGATTCTTTGCTTAGAACACTGAAGGAACATTATTGACAATTGTCTCAGGGAAATTGCCATGATTTAGGACGGGTTTTTTGCAATTCTTAGTGCTGGAGTAGGTGGATAGACTGAATTGTTTTCAAGAAGTCCTTGTGCTTTTTTTGTAGAGTTTGATGACATAGTGAGCCATTCCAAGAATGTGTATATTTATATGTAAGGGTAGCTACGAGGAAAATGAGGTAGTATTAATATAAGGGGCATTTTTCATTTCCTTTTAAATACTGTATTTTGCACCCTTTTTATAGATTATCCTGTGTTAATGATTGCATAGTTAAAACTCAATATTTTTATTAAAAAGTACCAGACACCTAAGTAACAAAGTTGGTATAACTGAAGGACCAGCTCTTGATGTTATTTCTAAGCTGTAAAAAAGATGGATCATGTAACAGTACCATGTTGAAGTATCCTGGTTATATGCTTTTAGAACAGCTAGAGGATGTCCAAGTAGCTGCACACGTTTCCTAGCAAAAGGAGCATTAGGAGGGTGACAGCTGCCACCTATGAAGTGAGGAAGGTATCCTGGGTGTCTCTGTCAAGCTACAGCCTAAGGCCAGTCTTGTTGGAGATACAAGGAACTGTTAAAAGTACTGACAGGCATTTTAAGCAAGAAAGAATTGAAGAAAAAGTGAAAGAAAAATCAGTAGGGAATTGTATTTATTCTAATTTGTTCTTAACATGAAATAGAGCAGGGAGGCAAAACTTTTTTTCTTTGAGTGACAGAAATGTAAACAGGAGAATTATGATTCCTTTTGAGAAATTAAGATTGTGCTTTGTTCATGACAAAATATAAAACTGCACGTAGTGTGCTAGTAAAATATTTACTAGAAGACATTCTGTTGCCTCTGACACAAAGGGGCCTTGAGGCTGAGAAGCCCCTTAAAGCTATAACCTTTTAAGTACTTATATGATTGATTTCTTCTGTAGTGTGCTAGACGAGAATACACTCTTACAAGTTTGAATAAGTTTGAGATGGGATAAAATGAAGCTGCTAAAAATCGTGCTAATTCTCATTTCTCTAATGAACAGAACTGATATGCCTCTCAAAGAGAGTGACTCTTCATAAATGAGCGTTGCTCACAACAGTAACAAACCAAAATTTTCCCAGATTCTTCTAAAATACTTTAGGCAGCTAACTCCATTTTAAATGAACACTAGTGCACTAGTTGCAGGCTCCTGAGCTAGAGCTTCTGTTTTACAGATGTTTTCCTGGTTTTAAGCCATTTAATGACACTAGAAGTCAAAACTTTTTGGGATTTTATAAAAGTAACTCTTTCTGTTTACTGTTCTCATTACTGCTGCAAGTGCTGGAGGGGTGCATGGTTACTAAAGGGTGACTGCACATTATAGCTGTCACAATTGTGATGATCCACTAGACAGATTTATAAAATTTGTATCAGTGCAGATATACCAGCCTGCAGGAAATGTTCTTATGTGTAAGTACAGAAGCAAGGCGAGAATGAAAAGAAATGCTGACTTTAGTTCAGAAACATCCACCGGCTTTGAGGTCAACGAATTTTAAAACACTATCAAGATGACTTCAAACTTGCATTCTGAAATGACCTATATTGTCTGTCATTGCTATGTCTCTAAAAATAGGTATTAGAAATTTTTTTAAGGGGTACTCAGTGTGGTTTGTGGGATGACTAGTTAGTACAGTCATTGGTATATGTGCTAGCTGACTGTTAGAAGACAGCTTCTGGGTAGCTGCTGGCTCATTGCAACTGTAATTTTTCAACAGTCTTAAACACTGTTTAAGAGGTAAGTGACAGGAGCTCTAGTAATGTCATAAGGACTATTTTTTGCATAAATGTTTTGAAATCTAATGGGAAAAAAATTAATTTATTGAGCAGTTGAATTATAACATTCCTTGATCAGGCTCTATTTATCTTGACATTACGCCTGATAACAAACTGGCAATTCTGAAAATATAGTGCCTACCTGTATTCTCTGTGGAATGACAGCCAATAGGGCACCAAAAGGAAGAGGCAATAAGAATCATAATTACATATTATGAATAAGCTCTGTGTTATCTGTTTTCAATTCTGAAAGCACCACCTTTCTATATGTTTCTATATCTCTTATTTAAACTGTGCAGTCTGCCAGCCTGAGTGTGCTTTCCATAACTGGTGAAAAATGGCACAGTTCTTAATTCTGAAGACAAATAACATCAAGAAATACATGCAAACAGACCTTGAATAATATCTGGGTTGGGTGGGGTTTTTTTTCATCTTCTTCAATGTGAACTCTTTAGCAGAGAGCATTAGTTAGAAAGGCTACTTAAAATAATGATTTTTACCAAAAGGAAGGGTAAAAAGTGACACTTTGTGGTTGTTTGGTTAATTGGTACAATTGACAGCTTGACAAATGTCCCTTGTCAAATGAAGCTGCAACATATATTCTTCAGGCTCTTCACATTTCATGGCAATTTATTTCTCCTAACCCCCTGAGCCCCACACCCTCACACCCCAACTGTGTAATAACAATGCAGTTTTCCTCTTGCATGGTAAGAATTAGTCAGTACCTCAGGTGACCACATACCCAGCTACTGTGACACAAAAACCCAATCCTTCTCTCTAAACAAAACAAATGGAGAATTCACTGTAAGTTAATAAAATGTAAATCTAAATAGGAAACTGCCAGTAAAGTGGTAACTTTGGAGCTGCAGTCAAAAGAGAGTGGCATTATGGCCTCTGAAACATGAAAAACATATTATAAATATACTTATTGTTCAATTCTGACCAGCCCCTTTGTTCTACAGCTGACAACCTTTACCTTGGCAAGCTCAGATATGATTTTTTTCTAAAGCAAAAGTTCATATGGCAGTTTATTTTACAATAAAATTTATTACATGAAATATAGAAGGTAAAATTGAACTGACATAAAACAGTGATAACTCCAAAAGTTCAGGTTCCAGTCTCAGTTGAAAAGCATAACTTTGTTTCCAGCTGATTTCAAATAGTTATCTCTGGAAGGAAGGCAGGATCTGTGTGAATTGCTAACCTTGTTTTATTGATCAGTACTGGAAAAAGATTATAATTTTTTTCACAGTTTGCCCTCTATCCTTTAAAAACTTTCATTCAGAATAAAGCCTGGATTAGCAGTAATTGTAATATGCATTACAGAGAGATGAGATGGGCAGGGGGAGATGAGGAGGGCAGGGGGAGAGAGGGAAGGAGGGAGAGAGAGAGGTTCCGTAGCACAGACATTCAGTAAGCATTCATTTTGAAAGTCGGGGTTATTCTGTTATATAGTAGGGACCAACAAATGATTCCAAAGTATTGAGTATCTTTAGATTACATTAACTCAGACCAAATAATTGTCTTCTTTTTAACTTCTCGGAAAAAAAAATGCTTGTGTACTCAGTATAAAAGTGGTAGTGTTTGGAAGGATATGTTTCATTTGTACCTTAGTTAAGAAAATCCTTACACTTCCTTGAAAAAATAAAGCATTTTCATGGAAAGTACCATTAGGTGCTGAAAAAAGGATTATATTATGGAAGGACTCACAGACAAATTAATGAAATACTGTGTTCCTTTCAGGGCTTCAGCAGTCCATCTCTCTGAATCACAATACTTCTTGCATACTTCTAGCTGAAGTTGGCAGCAATGTGCAATACAGCTGAGTGCTCTCAAGGAACAAACATACGTGCTTTCCTAAGAAAAAAAGTATGTAAATAAAGCTTTTATAGGAAAGTCAAATACCAGGGTAGAGAAGGTTGGACAGAGCAAATGAAATGAAGAATCTTCTATCAGATTTGATCTCCATAAAAAAAACATAGTGGAAAAGATGCTGACTCTAGGAGAGAATTAAGTGAAAACAAAATGCTGACATTCAGTTCTTCACAGAAGACAATTCTGGCTCTCTGTTTTTATTCTCAAGATCAATCCCTTAAATGCCTTCTGTATTTAGTGAGATTTAGTATTATAAGAATTTATGGCCAGTACTGCAAAACTTGGATTCTTGAGTGCCTTTATACTAGTAATTCCACTGTTGTCAAAAGAACTGCTCATGTTAGAGTCCATGAATCTATATGGATTTTTGAGCAGGTATTATAGGATGTTTAAGAGATTTATGAAGTGTTTCTTGTTTACTACAATGGCATATTAGAATAATTATGTTTAAAGATTATATGATTAATTTTTGAGAAATCTATGAAATTCATGTATGCCATGAAGTTTCATGAACAAGTTATTTTCTAACAAAGGTTTTGGAAAAGTGACGGGGACTATTTTCAAGTAATCCAACAGGGGCATATTGTTTTCATTTAAATTCTAAGGAAGAAATAGATATTCAGAAAATTGAAGTAATTTCACAGAAACAGGCTGCAGCTTTCTAGCCGGAAGGGTAAAAGCTGTCAGAATGCAGCCCTGTGTGTCTTTTCCTTTGTGAGGTTTTCTTCTGGTTTTGGTTTGTGTGAGGGGTTTTTCCTTGTAAACTTACAGAAGAATAAGTACCTAGGATTAAACAAAATTACCAGGTATAGAGCACAAGTAATTTATAACAATCAAAGTCTCTAGGTACACAGAAAATGAAGAATTCTTCTAGGAAAAATTTTCAATGTAAAAAGGTAGCATTAGTGTCACAGTAAGATTAGATAGTTAACAGTTTTTAGCAGCAAAGTGCTGCCTTTATAAAGTTCTCATTTTCATTAATCTAGTCCATGACAGAGAGGATTTTGAGCAGCAAGGGAGCTGTATGAAGAATATGTAGACTATTACTGTTCTGCCATTACTGCTGATGCACTGTTGGGTTATCATGCCATGTCTCTTTCATCTTTTTATGATCTCTACATGCCCTATAGCTATTGCTACATTATATTTAATCATCTTTAACAGCTTGAATGTCAAAAAGTTAAATAGTTTTAACTATCTTTCTTTTTTTTTTTTAACTGTAACAATATGCAACTTAACAGCACCCATGCTGAGCTCATTAAGAGCTATTGACAGATTTTGTGCCATCCTGTGCCAATGTCTTCACCATTTTTATGATCATGTGATGCATTTATGCACTATGGAAGCTGGTTTTATTACAGCCATGATCTTCCTTTGATATTCTTCTTCCATCTAATTTGCCTCTCACTAATTGCTCAGGTCCTAGTCACAGTTTTTCCATACAGTGTCCATAGCTGAAGGGGGAACAAATAATGTCATCCTTTTTCTGTAGAGCTGGTTTTTCAGAATAATTTATCTTTTCTTATGTGTACATTAAAAGCTTAATTCAGAATTTCTTGCCCAAACATTCCAGTTTCAGGCCTGTCTGTTTCTGTTAATTTCAGTATCAAATATAAATTTTGATCATTGATGATCAAGAAAGATGAGTTAAAATTCTAATATATGTTGCTAGGTTGATAACAGGAATAGAAAATAAATCTTATATGAAGGGTCTAACGGAAACTAGATTAGCAAAGTAAAGTATAGGAGTGATTAAAGATGGGACAACTCTTTAAGTTAAGAAAATCTATCAGGAATTTCTATTATGCAATAGTTAAAGATAATGATTAATAAGTTGCAAATCCTTCTATAACTACCTTCTAGGGGTAAGAAGCCTAGGAGGTTTAAGCTTAAAAAACCTTATTTTATGAAAAAATTATTTTTCATGGTTGCAAAGAGGAACAGGGACTAGATTTGATGATCCTGATTCCTGTCAAATTCCCATTGCTTCTAATTTTTTTCCACCTTTCCCAATAATATGGAAGAAAAACCTTGCTTCCTTGCCATAGTAAACCAAAGATACTTAAACCTTTCCAAATTAAAGGATTAGTCTCCTTGACTGCTTCCATCAATATATTTCTAAATTTTTTTTCATGTTCGTGTAGTAGACTCTGAAAGTGCCTTTGTGACTTTTCAACAATAAAATACTCTCAGATCTAGCTGTGCAGTCAGCTGACCTCAGCATCACCAGGCAACACAAGATTTGCTGTGCTGGTCAGGCAGGTGATGAGACCACTGGTGTACTGACTCTAGTGTTGCTCCTCTGGCCTACATGCCCAACACTGTATATAGATACTGGAAGGGAAGGTTTACAGGAGACAGAGCCGGGCTCTTTTCAGTGATGCTCAGTTACAGGGTCAGAGGCAATGGACACAGACTAAAGGATCTGCCTGAGCTTCAAGAAACACTTTTTATGGTGAGGATGACAGAACACTGGCACTGGGTTGAGAGGCTGTAGAGTCTTCATCCTTGGAGATACTGTAAGAGCATCTAGATACTGTCCTGGGCAACTGGTTCTGGATGGCTTGAGCAAGGGGTTTGGACAAAATAATCTCCAGAGGTCCCTTCCAGATTCAACCATTCTGTGATTCTATGAACAAAGGGTCTCATTCAGGCAACAATATTTTCAGGAAAAGAGAGATAATTACCAGTCTGAAAAAGACAAATTATAAATCACTATCTGCACTATCATTTGACTGTAACTTTTCAATCTTCAATCTATTCTCATTTCCCAGTTACTATTACTTTTTACTTCTTTTACTAGTGACTTAAGTATAAGTTCAAAGTAAATCTAATATATTTTTAAAGAAAAGAACTGAGATACAAGTTAATGTTTTAAGATTTACAGTTTATTATCGATTTTGTGGTAACTGTCCAGAATTTTTACACTGAGATTCAAATTAATTAAAATAGTGCTTTATGGAAAAGGGTCTTTAATTTTACTATTCTTATTGAAATATTTCTTTGTCTTTTCAATCTGAATTTTAGAGGATTTTTTTGCCTCCAGAACTTCTTGGGAACAGGAAAAGACACTTACCTGTCTAAAATTTACTCCCTCTGAAGGCTTCTGTCTAAGCTTACACTTTTCCTTCTGTGCTTTTGTGAAACACTTTTAATTTCCTAAATCAGATGCAACCAGGTTTATAATCTCATGCTTAGACTGAGTTTCATAATAAGATTAAAAGAAATATTCTCAACAGAAGCAAATAATTATACTGCCATTGAAAGAAAGAGTAGATCCTAGACATCAATACAGAATTGATCCTTGTACTTTCAGTCTGTCTCCAGAGCAAATAGTAATAATATTCTATATAAATATATAGAGATAGCTACTTTTGCTTTTTTGAATTAAACCAAAAAGAAGCAGCACTCTCTCACTCATTAGAGAGTTTTGGTAGTTTTTCAGGCAATTTAATTTCTAAATAGACATAATCTATTTCCACATTTTCCTATCTAATTCCAGAAATCATCAGAGTATCCCTTCAACATGTTTAGGTGTTTTGATTGCTGAATTGTTTGTTTAGCTAGTAGTTGTCTTTGCAATAGTTTTTCACTGCTACAGCTGTTTACATGACCAGACAGTTCCATTAAGAAATATACCTATGCCAGCAAAAGACATGTCTATAGGTGGCTTCTTTAGTTTAAAAATTATGCTTTTGTCTCAAGCTTAAAAGTATAAATGCTACTCTACGGGGTACGGTAAACATGTAACATAACATAATGTAATATCAAAAATATTCTTAATTATGTGCCTTTAATGATTGTCCTTAGGTTAGGGATACTGTTTGAACATAGACTGGCCAAAAAGAATCTAGATTTTTTGTTGTTCTTTTCCATTCTTCTCTGTTAAATACGTTTTTTTTCTGGCAAAAACACAAGTGTTTTTTTCTGTAAATGTCTACTTGAGGTTCTAAATATCCACCATGTTGCTTCCAACTTCATGTTGATAACAACACGTTCAGTACAAGGAAACTCATAACTTCTGAAATAAACTGTTGGTAAAAGAGACAGTCTTTCTCAAAATCAAAGGATTTGGTTTCATTATTAAGCAAAAGTACTTTACACAAAGTGCCCATCTATGTCAGGTTAATGAATTTTGAATTAAAAGGAAAATTCTTCAGAAGTAATTATGACTAGTCTGTGATTATCAGTTGATCTTATTATGACTAATGCAATTAAGGTAGATTCATAATTAAGTTGTCTAGATATAGACAATGAATTTTCACTAGTGACATTAGAAATGACTGGTGAAAAAAACACACTTTCCTCATAATGAAGGTATTGTTATACCCCATAGCTACTGCAGGGCACTATTGCACATTTCCCCTTTTAACAATATAAATGGGAGGGATTGTCCCAAAATGCCCAGTTATTATTATCTATCTACAATTTCATCATTATTCAACAGACCTTGCACTACCTAAAACATGTTCTATCCTCTGGAGCATATGATCTAGTGCTGATTGATCTTGGAGAGCTGGGTTTAGCAGCATTTCTCTGTACACTAAACTTTCAATTGATTTTAAACGGAATGATTTCCAAAGTAATTCAAAGGTGGTTTATTCAGGAATCCATGTGAATCAAAGATTTTTTTTTTTCTTTCTTTTTTTTTTCCTGAAAGATGGGATTTGAAGCAGTGTAGAACTGGTCTTGACAGTATATGTTCAGACCATATTCACCCAAAAATGCTTCTTTAAACCATATTTCTGGGAAGTGAGATTATCAGACAACGGCCAACATTTTAAACTAAACTATAATACTTTTCTTGCACCACAGATAGAGGACATGGAGATATCCAAGAGGAAGCAGGGAGTGAATAGCTCTAGAGAAATTGTATGGAATAGATTTCCAATAGAAGAAAAACACAGTTCTCTGTAACATATTTAGAAACATTTTAATTGTTCTGCTGACTTGTGTTTGTAACAGAAATACAACTGTAGATAAGCATGTACAATTACATAAACAAATACTCCTCATGCAGTTGCCATTCAGTAACAGCTTGATAAAGTTTGGGTTTATAGAGTGCTAAAAATAGTCTGCCATAGAATTCAGACTGGACCAAAACCACTCTGCCCATAGAATTTTCAAATTGGAATAATTCCAAAGTAATTTCTAAAATACAAATAATTTCAAGTATCAAGTTAGTGAAATAAGTAGCTAAAGAATAATTTTTTTTCTTGAGGATTATAGTAATGTCATGCCAATAACATTAAAAAGGTAAATATTACATAATTTTTCATTGTTATTTTGTTTATATGCCAGTATCAGGTGATACCATTAGAGCTACCTAAGTATAGAAATCTGCATCAAATGCATACTGTGATTTCTAATGCTGCAGCTTCCAGGCTGCCACTGCATGCATTGCTTGTATTTCCTTGCCATATTCAAGGTGACAATTCAGCAGATTTCAAAACCACAATTCTGCAAAAGTTGTTTTTTCTTATTCTTAGACCATTAACCACACTGAATGCTATTCCTAGTTCTCATTGTCCATTGCAAAGGAAGAGGCAAGGGCCATGATTCATCCACAGATGCAGGAAGTAATAATAAGAACATTTGTTCAAAAATTGAACTGAGTCATATGCTTGTCCATATTTATGCTGATAGAAGATAAAGCCTTGATATTTATAGGTGAGGTCAAACATGCATGTTTGTAGAGCACACACAGAGCTTATTCTGGGTATTGAAGAAATTATTGAACATATTATAAACCTGAGGCTTATGAATGTTAAAAAATGTCTGAAGTTCTTTACAGAGACTTTAAAATTCCTATCCTTTATGCATGATAAACATGGGAACGTGAACAGAATTATACTTCTCTACAGGCTTCCACTGACAGAAACGTGAGATACCATTCCTTACATACGTGACACTCTTATAGATCACATCCACAGAAGTTACTGTCAAGAGATAAACATTTCATAGATAGAAAAGTCTTGAAAAAGACAAAGCAAGCAAAAAAATTACATTAACTTTTTCACACCACTTCACACTGTCAACACAATATAGAGAGCTTGTTTTGTGTCACAGGAATTGCTTCCTTCCCCATCACTTACTAATTCTGATTGATAAGGCAGCATCTTATATCTTTGGGTTCTAGAACATCTTGCTAGTCTTCCATGGGTTTTTAGTCAAATTTTGCAGATAATCAGTTTGATCTGTCATACTTTGGCCTTTAAATTTTCCTCTGAAGATAATGTTGGATGACAGTCTTGCATCTTACTGGTAAAAGAATATCTTAGAAGTTCTTTAAGAACATTATAATAACATAGAATCTGATTTATCTAAACATGTTCAACACACTCCTGTACTATAAATGTCATTTCAGCAGCCATTCAGATGAATCCTTGGGCTTCATTGGAATTTATCTCTGAGTGTGCTTAAGGATATGAATAATGAATCACAAGGAAGTTTTACTAAATATAACAGCTGTCAGCTAAAATATGAGGTTAGCAGCACACAGTGGATTCCTGGTGTGGAAGTTAAGGATAAGTTAAAAAAAAAAATCTTGTAAGTGACTAACAGTTAATGTACTATACTACCTTATATTCTTACTTATTCCATGAGGATTTTTAAAAATGTTTTTCCTGAAGGAAAATAGCCGCGAATGTGGGAGCCATTACTGCTTTTTCCTGTATGAATATGGGTGCAAAATGTTAAAGGTACTAAATTCCTAGGTAAGCATATAACTTGACCCCTGAGAACTCAGTGTCTCCAGTATCTCTAAGATTCAGGCCATCATTGGTATAACAATAAAACTGAAATTCTTGAAAAGTTTTCTGCTTATAATAATAGTTTGAAGGCAGAATTCTGTTCTGATAGATCATGGTATTGGTAACAGAAAATAAGCGGAATCACCATAACTTCATTTGCTGTGCTGCTGGGAAACTGCTACATTCCCCTAACTTTCTAATACGGCAGTTCTTTCATATTGCTTCCTTTGCTTGCTCCCATTGTTCTGTGCTCACTTGCAAAACATTTTCTCCTTCATGAGTCACCGAAGGACTTGGGGACAAAGAGCATGTCCTTTTGTTCATAATGTATCATTGCCATTCAGTACTGAGAGATGCTAATTATTCTAAAATTATTGCCTGGTCTTTACTTACCCCACTTGAACTAATATCCATGGAAGCCACTAGGAGAGCTGATGAGTATAAACTGAGCAAGAACTTACCCAGCCATAATGGTTTGAAAAGAGCATAGTATATTTACTTTTAGCTTTAGCACTAAAGAATTTATCATCAAGAAGCTGTTTGTCTGTAGTGACAGCCAGTTGGAAAGATTTTGCCAGGAAACTCATGGCTATGACTTTGACAACTGGCATTAATGTCTTATGCAATGTCTGAGTTTTAAAACTCCTTTTGAACTCTTTCCCAAGTTTTAATAAAGTTTCTTTTACTATCTCTACATTTCTGGAATATTGTTTAGAGCTTGCTCAGTTATAAAGCTTTTATATGTATATAATGCATATATAATATATAAATAGTATCACTCTTGCCTTTTATAGATACATAAAAGCAACAAAAAATAGTGGATTTTATTATCTATATCACAGTGCATATTTTTCACCTTTTCATTTCCAGGATGTGTTTGATATAGTCTTTTTACCACACGCAAAATCAGCTTCAGGCAGCAGTCTGAAAAAATTGAGCTTCCACATCAGGCACAACAGGAATGTATACACATTTCTGAAATCAGCTCAGCCCGTTGAAGAGCTGGCCATACATTACAAACTTAAATTGACATCTAATAGATCCTTAGAAGGCAAGGCTGCAGCTGTTCTGGCTCATGTTTGTGTTTCTCTTCTTAGGTGTACTTTCAGGTTCTGACATTTTTCCAAAAGCAAGAGCAACTCTTTTTTAAGAGGAGGAAAACCAGCCTTTCCCACATGCATTAGTTTTTTCAGGCACATAAAGGAGATAAAGTCTTGGCCCTGGCTCTTAATATGAATCTGCAGTACCAGAGAGGGCCCCTATTGGCCCTAAGATATGCTGACCCAGTAAGAAGTTTAGTCATGGATTATTTTATTTATTTCCATGTTTACCATAACTATTTGATCATGATGTATTCCATGTCCTCATGTGGGATCAAGATGTTGATAATTTTTTTTTTAATTATTTTTATTTTTTTTGTAATTTCCAGTCAGATAGAGAAAAAGAAAAGCTGGTAAAAACATCCAGCCTCTGGAGATGAAGTAGAGTTGGCACACTTACATTCCTTAGGCTACCTGCTAGCAAACAAGAACAAAATTCAGAACAGCATTCAAAAGGTACATACTGTACAAATCTGATTATCTGTATTTATTTAGGAGATAGCAAACATCTTTTGGAGCAGTGTGAATTGAGAGCTCTTCTAATTCTAAACTCTCATTTGAGGTATTGCCATAGCCACTGAAAACTGAAATAATTTACATGTTTTCTTCCAAAGGGAATGTCATGATTTAGAGGTGTTATATTTTGCAAGTGCCAACAGAATGCTAAAAAACTCTCTTTCAGCTCTTTTCTTAACCCGTACTGGATCTCAGATGTGAGCTGCAAGCAATTTTTGATGGTAGTATTTGCTGGAGACCATCAGCAGTGCAGGTGCTGTATATTTGGCAATACACATTAGGAAGGCTCAGGCTGTGAATTGGAGGTCCTGGTAATACAAACCATAATATAAAATCATAATATAAAATCTCTGCTTTCTAAGAAATTATTAACTGTAGCTTATTGTCAGCTTTAAATATTTAATCTAATAAAATCATAAGCCAAAGCAAGTCACATGTTTAAGAGCTACTTTGGGGAAACTGTTGCAGTGGTTATGGTTTATGGATGAAGAAACGGGCAAAACTATTTTACAGGAATTTTTAAATTAAATTTGAAGGCCAAGTACCTTCCTAGATTCATATTTTTGGGAACTTAATTCACGAACCTGTCAAGAAATTGCAATAAACCTGATGACATCATGAAGAGAATAAAAAAAGTTCTTATTATGCTTTATAAGTAATGCAAACATTTCTAATCATCTACTTCGTATAGCTGCCTGACAATGCAGATTAAAATCTGGGAGACTGCTAAAATAAATAGAGGCAGAATTAGTCATACTAAGAAACATGCTGTGAATGGCTATCGGTTAAAGAATTGTCCAGCGTGGTTCTACTCAAGCTAGCAAAATAAGATTTTGGAGTTTCAGTAAGAGAAAATATCATGGAATAATCTAAACCACAATCAAACTGGTTAATAACTGTTCAGGCACTAGGGACTTTAAAAAGAAACATAACCTTCCTCAGGCTTGAGCCGAAGGGTGTTGAACCACTGACAGACTTCAAGCCTACACAGGTGAAGGGTTGAATAGTTTGCCAATAATTATAGCAGATTCGTCCACTCCCACTGAGTGTTTGACTTGGTTTCTTAGCCTGTGTCTGATAGGTAGCAGCTGTGTCTCTGGCGAGTCTCATGTTCCAGCTGGGAAGGAGCAAACACCTGGCTCACTAGGAAGCAGAAGCACACAGCCGCTGCTGTCTCTCAGCAGAGATTATTCCCTGCAACCAGATGGTTTAACATAACAGTGCAGTCGGGCATTGGTTGCAGGTTGGAGGCAATGATCATGTTGACTGTCTTTCTGCTGAGATTGGGGTCTGCTTGGATGAGTTTTCCTTCCAGTATGTTTTGGGTTTTTTTGATGGTTTTGTGCTAAGTATTCAGCAGTGGAAAGTATTAGAATAGAGAATGTGCTTAATTGTGCTGGTACTTTTCCTGTGCTGCCAGAAAATAGGCTCCAGGTAGAAAATAATCTTTTAAATTGCTACACTGCAACTAAAACAGATGTGAGCTTTTCACTTGCTTATTTTCTTCACACTATGTCCGTCTCCCAGCTGAGAATAGTGCACAGCAGCACTGATGCTGTGTCACTCCTTGCTTGTGGAGTAATACTTTGCTTGGTTTCAAGGGGGAAGTGGTCAAGCAGTGTCACTACCTTACAGATGTAAGGGAAGTTAAGGTTAGAGATAACACAGAAATGCATTCCTGTTCTAGAGAGGGAATATTGACAAAGAAGGGTGAATGTGTAACTGAGGAGAATTTGCTGTTAACACCTGTTTCTGACCTAGCTGGATCTTTGCAGTGAACTTTAATGTAATGCCTGGTTTAAAGAGGATTTTTCTTGAGATCGTTTAATAAACTAAACCCTTCTTTAATAAGGGTTAGTGAATGACTGAAGGATAGGAGGACAAAAAAGAGGTGAGAACTGTGTATCTGTAATTCTGCTGTGAAACAAAATACCCTAAATGCAACTTTAAATCTCAGTGCAATTAAAAATTCAGAATGATACCCACATACAATTTTTGAACCAAACTTAGTAGTAGGGGAAAAAGACCTGTATGTGTACTTGAAGAACTTAGGAGAATTGTATTTCTGTCCTCTGCCTTTGATGTACGACACAGGCCTCTCTACAACCTACATATTTTCTGAAGTGTAAAACCTGACCAATTATTAGGGCAGTCATATTAAGGAGATATGAAAGAGGCTTATTCACTTAGTTAGGAATCACAGACTCATAGAAGCATTAGGGTTGGAAAAGACCTCTAAGATCACTGAGTCCAACCGTTAACCTAACACTTCCATTTTCAAATGCTACATCTACACATTTTTTAAATACCTTCAGGTATGGTGACTCCACCATTTCCCTGGGCAGCCTGTTCCAATGTTCCTTGACGACCCTTTTGTTGAAGAAATTGTTTCTAATATCCAATCTAAACCTCCTCTAGATCAACCATTTCTCTTGTCCTATCACTCGGGAGAAGAGACTGACCCCTACCTTGCTAGAACCTCCTTTCAAGTAGTTACAGAGAGGTCTCTCCTCACCTCCTTTTCTCCAGGCTAAAAAACCCCAGCTCCCTCAGCCATTCTCAGACTTACTCTAGACCCTTTAACTGCTTGGTTGCCCTTCTCTGGACATGCTCCAGCACTTCAATGTCTTTCTTGTAGTAAGGGGCCCAAACCTGAACCCAGGATTCAAGGTGCACTCATGTTTAGGGTCTGTTGACCAGCACCCCCATGGCCTTGTTGAACCTCATACAGTTGGCCTCCACTAGTTGATCCAGCCTGTCCAGATCCCTCTGCGGAGCCTTCCTACCCTCCACCAATTTGGTGTCATCTGTGAAGTGTTTGAAGGTGCACTCGATCCCTTCATCAAGATCATTGATAAAGATATTAAACAGGGCCAGCCCCAATACTGAGCCCTGGGGAACACCACTCATGACCAGCCACCAGTTGGATGTAGTTCCATTAAGCACCACTCTCTGGCACCAGCCATCCAGCCAGTTTTTTACCCAGAAAACAGTGCTCCTGTCCAAGCCATAGTTTCTCCAAGAGAATGCTGAGGCATGAAGGAAACTAAGAAAAGGCCCATCTTTTTCTTACTTAAATAATTACTCTTTGCAGAACTCGTAGGCATCAAGTTTCCATGGATAGCTTGTGCTAATGTAGAGTAGAAGTAAAGCAGGGGTAAACTGTAACTGAGAAACTGCTAATCTGTATTCAGTGCACTTAGCTGTGTTGAATGCAGATGCATGCAACAAGATTGTCATGGTGACTACGTCACTCAGTACTCTCTGAGAATAAGGGCATCAAAACACCTGAAATGGATACTACTGATGCTGAAAAAAAATTATTTTTATTGCAAATTCTAAGATGACAGACAAGGAGAAAATATTTTGTTTTGTGCCTGCAGAAATGCTTCCCTAGGGAGTGAACTCATTCCTGCTGTGTCCTATGTGTCATTTATAACATCAAATACGTACAAGAATTTGATCAATCGGGGGGGGGGGGGTGAGAAAGCAATTATTTTATTTTAATTCAGAAAAAAATTACTTAACATTTTATATTGTTTTTATTATGAATACGTCATATTACACTGATATTAAAAAAATTTTCCTTCTTTCATCAAATGTAGTGACCAGATATATCCCTTAAATCTAACTTCAGTGTTCTGGAGAAGGAAGAGCCTAACTTAGTAGTAATACATAACAAAACACAGTGTAATACAAGAGAAGGTACAGAACTTAGGAATAAGAAATTAAAGCAAAGACAGATACATCCTGCCAGACAGAAATAATATATAAGGTCAGGAGATTAAAAAAAAAAAAAAAAAAAGAAATTCAGTGGTAGATAACAGAACAAGAGAATAATTATTCACAGTAAAAGAGAGTTAGGGTAAAGTTTTAGTTCCACTGAGGTACTGGCTCAAGTCCTAATGCAGTGATGCCATTTCTGGATAACACAGAAGATATAGGAAAAGATGACAGACTGTGTATAAAGAAGGTGAGATTAAGAAGATTTTTTTTTTCCTTTAGGGTATGTTTGTGATACAGAGTGTAGCTACACTCACATATGGCCTTTTTTATTGTTTGGTAGGGTTTTTTAATTCTAGAGGCTGTTAGATGAATCATCTGCTAATAGCTGCCAGTTTAGTTTGTGTAACTGGAGCATACTGAAAAATTTTTTTTTTTTTTTGAACACCACTGTCTCCTGTCCTTTAACAAAAACTTAGGAATTTTGAGTTTTCTTTATTTGTGGGGTTTTTAGAATTGTATATGGTGTAGAAAGGAAGTCTGGAAATATGTTTAAATTTATTAAAAGAATTTTAAATTAGTCCAATGCTATTTTGAAATTGTCTATCATCTTTAAAAGTATAACTCTTAGGAACCAAGACAGACTACATAAAAAAACCTGTATGAAGTTCAGAACCAATCATAAATGATCATGATTTATTGTACCACATCGAAACCAGATAACCACTAAAATCCATAATTCATTGTAATAGTATCATACTCAAGCCTGAAAAAAAGTAATCATGTTTATACTTGGATAGTTCAGATGAGTAATTTATTGGTTCTAAAAAATAATGTACTGTAAAAATACTCAGAGGGCTCTAGACTCTGTCAACAATAAAAAGCTGTATTATGTATACAGGCCCATGCACTGAAAGTGCCCTTCAAGTAGCCTCCATGAATGTATTAAGGATAAAAAGTATCCTGATATGCTAAGCAATCTTACTTAGCCTAAACTTTTAACATGCTAACTTTTTTAGTAAAAATACCATTGAAAATTATACTTTATCAGTGCTCTGATCTAGATAATTTTGTCCTCCCTGGCCGATAGAGGTTATAAGTAGTCTCTTAAAGTTTTACACTCACAAAGGAAAGTTCACCTCTTCTCCTAAAACATCTGTAAACATTTACTGATCACATTTATAATTTGTAGGATGTTTACAGAATTTTATTAATAATAAATGATCAGGAGTTAAGTTCCAAACAAAAAGAAGCTAAGCTCTTATATCTCATGCCATTCTGAAATGGGGACAATTTAACTTCATTAAGCTTATTATCTAAGTAGTAGGCAGAAATGGCACAATGGATAGAGTATGGACAACAGCTTTTGTTCTACAAATGGGAAACTGACTATAGGAAACAAAAAAATGATGTTTATAGAATTTAAGAAAACAGAAGGAAAATAATTAAGAGAAGAAATGGAATAAATTTCAATGAGAAAATAGCATTTCTGAGTTGTAATGCCTGCACACCCTTATAACAAGAGAAGTCTTAAAGATGATTTCTGCTTGATTATGCAGCTGAAATCAAAATGACCTCTTTCTGTAAGAGTGCTTGAAACATTTAATAAAAGTCAAAAAAATCCTGATTAATGTTCCATTTGAAAAATGGCATGTTTTAGTCCATATTTGACTTGTCTGATATAATTTTTATATTATGTTCTTAGTGTGGTTTATAAGCAAATTTGATTGTCATTTCACTAGTTTTTAAAAAATCCTTTTCCCTTCTGAAATCTTACCCACTTTTATCCTGAACAGGTAGGAGGCCCCAGCACTGAGGTCTGGGGAACAACACTAGTGACCAGTTGTCAGTTGGATTTGATTCCATTCCCCGTCACTCTCTGGGCCTGACGATCCAGCCGTTTTTTTACTCAGTGAACAGCGCACTCATTCAAGATGGGAACAGCCACTTACTCCTTGAGAACACTGTGGGAAATGGTGTCAAAGGCTTTACGTAAGTCCCGGTAGATGACGCATCCTTTCCCTCATCCACTAGGCAGGTCACTTTGTCATGGAAGGAGATCAGTTTGGTCACACAGGACCTGCCTTTCATAAACCATGTTGGCTGGGCCTGATCCCTTGGTTGACCTGTATGTGCCCCATGATGGCACTAACGATGACCTTTCCTGGCACTGAGGTCAGACTGACAAGCCTGTAGTTCCCTTGATCTTCCAGCCCTTCTTGTAGATGGGCGTTACATTTGCAAACTTCCAGTCACCAGGGACTTTGCCAACTTCCAGCCCAGTTAGCCAGGGCTGCTAGTAGATGATTGAAAATGGCTTGTTGAGCACTTCATCCAGCTCCCTCAGTACCCTTGGGTTGATCCCAATCAGCTTCATGGAGCTGTGTGTGTCTAAGTGGTGTAGCAGTTCACTGACCGTTTCTCCTTGGATTATGGGGACTTCATTCTGCTCTCTGTGTTCCAGCTCAGGAGGTGGGGCACCTTGTGGACAACTGATCTTTCTATTAAAGACCAAGGCAAAGAAGACATTAAGTAATTCACCCCTTTCCTTATCTTTTGTCACTAGATTTCTCTCTGCATCCAATAAAGGATAGAAATTGACAGAGTCACAGAATGGGGCAGGAAGGGACCACAGTGGGTCATCTGGTCCGATCTTCGTACTGGTTAAACCGACTGTATCAACTTAAAGCTACTGTATTATTTATAAATAATCATAAGAAACTGCTGTTAGGATTAGAGATTCATTGTATTAGATGTGTTGTGGAAATGAAGATTAATTCTCCAAGGGTTTATAATCTTATCTGAAATAACCCACTGAGAAAAAGTAAGACAGAGGCAGCAAGCCAAGGGGACAACATGAAGGCAGGACAGTTAAGAGGCACTATTTAAGGGAGGCAGTTTGTCTAATATTTGTTTACTTTTCTTAACAGATTGTATTAACTGAATTAAAATGCTTCTCACTGTATTAGCGGTAAGGATCTCAGAGTCTTAGATATCAGGAAAGAGAGGTGGCTAGGGAGACAGCTACCATCTTCAGTTAAAGTGTTCCAGTCATTCTATTTATCTGCCTCTGACAAAAATGGAAATACCGAAATCTCAAAGTCTACAAGACACCAAAAAAATGTTTTGCACGCTACTTTACATTAAAATTTGCTCTCTCTGAAAGTATAGGGACAAATTTTCTCCTTTCTCTGGTGGACTGTACATTAGCAAGCATTTGTCTTTTGTATTGTCATCAAGGCAATATGATAGGTCCTAAGCAACAAGTGTTTCACATTCATTGAGTGATGAAAATGGAAAAAAAGGGTAGTTGATGCAAAAAATATACTACATTTCAATTATATAGTTTCCTTCCCACCTATAACAGAATGTTCTGCTTAAGTGGGGGTAAAACATCTCCAACTTCACCCTATTTGCAAAAGTTATCAATGACTGATAGAGGAGGAGAGTCATATTGCTTTTGATCTTGAAGGATGATGAGACCAGCCGACTCAACAATCCCAAAGTTAAAAATTTTAGGATGTAAAAGCCAATTTTTCTTGACAGAAACTGGCACTGGTGAGGCTGTGGCTGACAAAGTTCCTGATAAAGGAATCAACAAGTGATCATACTGATAGCTTATCTAAAACTGCCAACATAAAGGCTGCTGGGCTGACACAGCCAGCCTAGAAACATATGACTTACAGTCAGGCACTTTATACTAGAAAAGTCTGGTCACACTTTTTAATGGCAATGACTTCTAATGCACCGCTTATAGGTGTATGTATGGAGATTCCTCCCTTGAGTGGGGACACCCCTCAAGGTTACTCCTCAAGGCTGAATAAAAGTGATTTACCCACAATCATTGGTATGGATGAGTAACATCAATCTTAATAATTATTAAGATGAGTTTGAAATTACTGATTTAATAAATAGTGCACTATACTAGTAGTTATAACTATCTATCCTGTGTAGTAAATAATTCTGATAGTTTTACCTATTAGTATAGTGAACTATCTATAGATAATATATATAATAATATACAAATGAGGATGGCAACCCAAATATATTTATATGAATAAACTGTTTGTTTAAATTGATGATGATAATGATTAGACTAAAATACTTTAATCAGAATTATTTACTGCACACCATCTATATAGTTTGTCCCACAGGACAAAGTCATATAAAGGCTCAGTTATACCTCTATAATCATTTAGACATAAACTGTGGACTAGGATTGGATCCAGCCACAGCTAGATTCCTTTCTGAGATGGAGTTTAGGAAGCAAAGGTATCTTTGCTGAACATTTTGACTGAATAGGAGGGTCACCCTGATAAGCATTCTGTTTGCAGTAACATTCCCCTGTGCCCTAGATATTGCTCAGTGCAGACATCATAATTAAGTGTTATGCAGCATGCCTGACTATGTGTGTTGCCTTCATGGACCCCAGGCTCAGAACTCCCAGGTGCCAGCAGGCCAGTGTACACAGGCTGATGGAGAAGCCTACACACGAAGGATTTCATCCTAAATAGCCAAAAACTCAGAAAAGCCTGATGCTGTCAGTCAGTGTAATTGTCACGGTAGCTGTTTCCATTTTACTTCATACATTTAGCAAGCCATGTCTGACCACTCCTTGAGTCCTTGCAGGGAAAAAGCATCTTTCTGCTAAGCAGAACCGAATATAAAATGTATTATAACTGTTAAAGCCAGATGTAAGAAGAGTATGTGCCTCGTAGATATGTCTGGTTAGTATCTGTGGGTGACACCTGGCCTGGAAACCATGATGCACAGGTCCTATCAGTCCTAATATCAGTCAAAACACGAGAGTCTGCACAAGTCACCTCTTCTGAAATCATCTTCTGAGCAGCTGTTTTTTCACCCGTGGCAGTGCTGGGTGAAGATGTAAGTAACAGTTGCAAGCTGGCACTTAGTAATCAGCGCACCAGAGAGGATGGTCATGCCATACCGGGTTATATTGCAAAATATTTGAGATTAAGAGCTGCTTAATGATGATTCTTTGTTATAACTATTTCTTTTGTAGGTATATAAAATATGACTTGGCCTAGATCCAGACATTTAGGTAAATATTAAATTATATTTATATATAAATAGAATGCAGATTTTATTTATATTACATACAAATATAATGCAGATTGAGATATGCACAGTTGAAACAAAAAGAAATTTCTACAGAAATTCTCAGCAAAATTTTTAAATCCTAAGCCAATAGTTTTATAAGTTCAAATTATTAATATCACTGCTTCATTTGGCAAGAGGCTCTACACAGGGCAAACTCCAGCTAAAATATCTCTTAAGTAAGTGACATCTTGAATACATCTGCCCACCTCTTCACTCATAAAGTGATTCTGGTATGCTCTGGGAAAACAAACCAAATACAGTGGTCATGGGAGAGGATTGTCCAAAAAAAAAAAAAAGCTCTCAACTACACTTGCTCTTTTCTAGTGGCTTAGTTATGCACAGGGGGGAAAAAATGAAGAACAGATGAACTTTTGACAACTATGTCTCTATAATGCCTTTGAGGCAGAAATCCAAAAGGTGATACCAACCTTAGTAACAACAGATAATTGGCTTTAAATATGGGAAGCATCCAGGGAACTGTCCTGGGGTGATATAACCAAGAGGGCCTCTGGAAACTCCTGCCAATTATCTAAGCTGAAAACAATAGATAATGAGAACAAATAGCTCTCGTTGGTCTGAGGTACATCTACAGATGTTCCCCACATCCATGGTGCCAGACATAGAGTGGAGGCTTTGACTAGTGGGAGTGTGTCTGGATCATATGTGTGTAGGTGTGTCCATGTGATAAATTAAACACTTCCGCTGTACCATCCTTGGAAAGGACTTCTCAGTAAGTGGGGTGGTTCTGTTCTTGTGCCTTTCTCACTCCTAAATTCCCATCTGAAAAAGCTTGAAGTATTACAAATTTGGAAAATGCAATGGCAATGAGGAGACATACTAACTTACTGGTAAGTAAAAAAATTACTGGTAAAAAAAAAAATTACAAAACTAAAGTAAGTACAAAAAATAAAAGCAATATTATTGTAATAGAAAAGATTTTGGCATTTTGCATCCTGATCACTTTTTTAAATTAGTATCACTTTTTGTATAAAGACTAAAGAAGCATTGAAAAAAATTATTTATTTATTATCTTAAAGATGTAACTGGGGGCTTTAAATGAAAAGAAAGGCAATTAACTCACACTTCAATTAAGTTAGAGAAAGAGACAGTAGTTTGAGCTTGACTGAAAACATATCTGTGAGAATTAATGCTATTTTTCTTGCTTTTAAAATTACCATTAAGTCAGAGAAAAACAGCATTTACCTTTAATTGGTTTTCACAGATGACTTCCATAATATTGTACAGAGCATCACAAATAAGATGTCACATAAATGCAAACAAACATGTAAGTATCAATAATTTGACAAAATATATAATCATAAAATACAAACTGTATTGCAGAGAAAAGGTTTGTGATAATGGTAGTAATTGTTATTAGAATAAACAATGTAGAAAGTCTGATATGACTCCTAAATGTACCATAGAAGAGTCTGCATGAGAAAAACAATTTAGTAAATGGAACGGGCAATAAATACCATGGAAAAATAAATTTTGCATAAAGAGTTATCATAATAATGTAGACAGAAAAAGCATCATGTATTTCAAAAGTCATGTGCACTTCTGCCAAAGCAGATACTGAAGGTAAACATCAATCAGCACAGTCTGTCACATACGAATGATACGAAGATCCTTTTTTTTCTTTTTTCTTCCTAGCGCTAAGTGAAGACTGCTTAAGAAAGAAAGGAAAATTCTGATCTTTAAACACCGCAACATTAAGGGCTAGAACTCCTGTTTTCCTACCCTTTGTGCTTGAAACACATTCATGACCTCTGTTGTTTTAAGACTTTTGGTTTTGTTTTTAAAGTATGCTTGCAATTTCAATTGGAATTAAAATAGCTTTGAGGAGCTAGGCAAAAGTACAAAATTGTCTTTGATATGCTGGTTTATTCCCTACTTTTTAGTTTCACTATACAGCTTCTGGCAGTAAACTCCTGCACTTCTCCAGCTGTTGTGGTCTTTAAAGAATTAATATTGTGTGAATACACACAGGTTGGTGATACAGTAAGACTGGTTGTTATTATTGTCTTTCAGCAACCTTTCTTATGTTGGTCAAACCCTCTACTTTCTGTCCATTTCTTTTAAGGCATTTTTGTAAGACTGTTGTTATTGCATTTGACCCGCAACTTCTGCAATTAGCTGAATAGTTACCACGAAAAGATCCTTAAGGGAAAGAACCTTTTACTTGTCAAAAATGAATCAAAATGCCAACTGCTCAACAGCTTTCTAAGATCCAGATATCTTAATTACTTTCTTTCCTATGTTCCTAAATTATCTGAGTATGAAAGGCAACAAAAAGAACAAAAGGTATTAAATGAAAATATGCCTCTGGTTGCAAAATGATGTTATTGTTTTAGTAAAATAAAAATGCAAAAATACAGAGACTGTAGTATGTTCTCCATAAGCACTGAACAATTCAGTAAACAGGATTATGGTAATCTATTTTTTAAGCGGAGATATGATTCATTTTATGCAATATTTTGTACCCTCTAAATATAATTACAAAATTATAAAAATTACAAACATTTAAAAATAAATTGAATTTTTTTGACTGAATATTTATGTATACATATAAAGATGACTAATAAGAAAAAACCTATTATGATGATGCTAAAAGAATTATGAGAAATTGTCATTTTTCCTCAGTTCATAGTACAGTAATAAGCTCAGGAAAAAAAAGGCTGGAAAAATACAGGCACCAAGCATCGTTATTATGTACCCACATTTAAAAATACTGAGATACCTGAATGTCTTTGGTTTACCTAATATCAAGGTATTCAGAATCCTGCAGAATTCTAATGCACGTTCCTATTACACTGACAGTAAAGTTATCAGATATGAATGTTCTTGTGACTCAAATTAATATTATTTGATTTCCAGTGTGTTTTCCTAGCTTAAAATAAGTGAAAATAAACCAAGACAAATAATTGAGCCACTGCCCCAAGTTGCTCTACAATGAAAAAGTTTAGGTGTAATGCAGAAACACATTTGGCCACCTCAGCATTGACTGACAGGGTGTGTGTCTGCAAATGAGCCCATGAACAGCATGGATTACTGCTTCTGTTGTAACACTGTTCTGCTAAAGACATTCAGGAAAGCCACTGTGGGCTACCTGCTGCTATGTAATTTTGTGAGAAGATTTCCATGGGACAAAAAAGGAGAGCTGGTAGCTGACTGTGACTGACAGCGCAAAACATTGAAACAATAATCCATTGAGATCATTTATGTAAAAAAAGGAACCTAGAGATATTCAGCCCCCGAGGCTTGTCTTGTAAGAGACTATTATTATTTGTATTGATTTTGGTATGCAAGTTCTCTTTTTCCTTCTCTCTCCTGGCCCACAGTGAAAACTATAAATAATAAACTAAAGAAGCTTTGCCCTGAAACTATGACTGCCTTTGCAGCACACTAATTTGTGCACCTCCAGTTATAAACCCAGAAAAAGGATAGGGAAAACAGTCAGGCTGAAGGAAGCCCTATCTCCATAACCAAAGAAAATACTTTCCAGCATTCTCAGCTGCCACCAAGACCTCCTTACACACAACACACAGTACTACTTAAATACAACATGAAAATATCCTATTTTGATACTTGCTCTGCTTTGACTACTGATGCCTCAATTAGATACTTTTCTGCTTCCTTTCATATGTCAGGCAATATATTACTAAATCCCAATATTGCCAAGGCTACTATGCATCTTGGAAATCAAGATAATCACTTGTTCTCACTTTTCCAGGACACAGGAATTAGCATCAGTACACATGACATTTCCCCCCTATTTGTCTGCTTCTAATAATATTTGAATAGAATTATAGGAATTATGGGAAATTTCATAGCTGCAATATTGGCTTCATTCGACTCCATTTGAATGTTGTCAATAACTTAAGGATGGTAGGATTTCACTTTGACAGTATTAGGTATCTAATGCACGTGATTTTCACCTTCTTGTATATTTCCCCTTTTTCATTTCTGCTCTTAATGTGTAAAACGGTATGTCTACCACCGTTGAGAATTTTAGAGTTTTGCGTAGGGTATAATGTAATCCAAGGATAAGATTGTCCTAGTAAACATCTCTGCTGAAATACAGGGATATGTAATAAAGTGCAAAGATTAAGAGTTTGACCCCAATCAGCAGACAATCACCCACCAACTGCTTACTCACACCTCCCATTTTATTGCTGGATGGCCCATTATATTGTATGGAATATCAATTTGGTCAGTTTAGCCCAGCTCTCCCAGCTCTGTCCCCACCCAACCTCTTCCCACCACTAATCTGTGAGGGCAGAGTGAGAAACAGGTGGTCTTGATGCTGTGTGAGCATCAATATTAGCACTGCAATTGCTAAGACACTGCGATATTATCAATGCTGTTGCAGTCACAAATTTAAAATAAAAAGTCAATAGGGTCTTCTGTGAGAAAAATTAACTCCATCCCAGCCAGACCCGGTATGCTTGGCAAGTATTAAACGTCTACTTAAAAAAAAACAAAAGTATAATAAATACATTTATGTGAATCAAGCAGTGGCACTTTACACAACACAACATCCATAAGACTAAAGAATATTGTGAATGAAAAGCCTGCACACAGTATATTCCAGTAACCTTACTGGAAAGATAACAAAACTAGTGGAATAATGGCAGAAGACTGATAATAAACTGCAAGTCAGTCTGGCAACAACAGTGGGTGGATTTAGTCTATTTCTATTTTGAGTGTCCTAATATGTCTGATCCTTCACTGATGCTTGCAAAATGACAAGAGATGAGAGACAGTGGAGACGTTAAACATTTCTAGTCCACATAAAAATTCAAATATTGAATGAAAAAATTGTTTTTCTTAGTGCCATACTTTCTACCTTTGCTGTTCAGTGCGTACAGATATGATCAGCCTTTTTTGTTTCAGTCAGGAGCCCGTGATAAATAACGCTCAGTATAAGCATGTGATGAACCTGGAGATACTGCTGAAAACATTCAGTAATTTCCCTGACACTGGTGTAGCATCTGTGTGATGTTAGAGATGTGGAAATAAACTGAGCAACCAAATAATCAGAAATGGTTTTGAAATGTGCTGGCTAGATGGATCTAGCTGGATGTTACACTAGGGATCAAAGTCATCCTTTTCAGCGTTGTCTTGGTGATACCATTATTCAGGTGAAATATTAAACAAGATGTTGCTACAACAGGGACCTGACTGAAAATGAATGTATTTTATTCCTTTCTAAGTTTCACCTAGTTGGTTCACGTAGTCCTTTACTTCCATGCTATAGTTCAGAACAGCCATCTGAAGTGTTCAACTGAGATTTATTTCACAGTTATTTTCTGTACAAAACCCACCTGATTGGAGATGTTTTAATCACTTTTATTTCCACAAAACTGACTTCAGCATCACTATAGCACAGTAAGTAATTTCTCTTACAGTCTGTCTCATAAAATTTTTTACAAATCTTTAGGAACATAGAAATGTAAAGATGTATTGAGCTACAAGAGACTAACTTAACTGATTGTAGTGCATTTGAAATGCGATGTAGGAAGATTTAATCAACCTGTGGCACTAATGGATTTAAGCATTCTGTCCACTAGAAAGTGGTATAATCTTTCACTGAGTTTCTAAGTGCCGGTTTATGGTTCTTTTGAAGATGCTATATTGCTGATTGTACATTTCTATCCATTGCAGAAACTACAGAAATAAAAACAGTTACTGCAAAGCAGGAGAGATGTGTCAGATGCCATAGGACAAATATAATTTTAGGAGTGATACATATGAGCTATTTAATGCAATCTATAATTTGTGAAATATCAAGTATACATACTAAAATGAACAAAAACAGATATACATATACTTTTTTTAAAATAATAATAAAAAACCCACTGAAATTACACTACATTTTTTCTTTGCATTTTAATACCACTTATCAGTGTTTTCTGCTGATGTTTTGTTAGAATGAGAGCTGCCTAGGTCAAACTGTGCTCAAAATTACAGAAGTGGACATGACAGTCAGGTATCTGCATAGTCTGGACTGTAATGTCACTTCAAGGAATAAAATGCACTGAATCTCCGCCATGCTTTGCTATCATTTCACTCACCCACTGTCAACTCTGGAAAAGTTTCTTTGTAACAGTCTATCTTTAAAATACTTAGCATCCAAAGTGTAAGCAAACATCCTTTTGTAAGAACTCTTTTGGAAATATACATTAACAGCTCTTAGGCAACTGACTTACATTTGCTGTGCCCTGGTATTATTTATTTTGCATTAGCAGCAAAAAAAACTCCAAGAAATAATAGTTTCTGAGCCATGCAAAACAAACTGATGTCCAAGGAATATAGGATTTGAGTGCTTATTTTCTGATAACCTGGAGACAAAAGAAAATTACCTAAAAAGACAGACGAGTAGGGATTGTGGACATGAGTTCTGGACTTGTGCAATTGCATAGCGCCGAAAGTCTGGAAATGGTCCACTTGATTCACTAGAAATATTCTGTGCCTATTGTCACAAGAATACATGTAATAGAGTAGTTAAAAAAATAAATCAGCGAGCAAACAACACTTATCCACTCCCCCTCTCAAAATAAAACAAAATCCAAAACTAAGACAAAAAACCAATTAGCTAACCAGATCAGAATGCAAGTGCTTAAATAGTGCCAAAATAGTGCTGAGAATACCTGACTGTTTTCTTAAAGATTGTTCAAGATGCAGATTGCTTCTATGCCTGTCTATTTTTTTCTAATCCAGAAGTGTTGCTTTGTTTAAGGTTTGTAGAATTAACTGCCGAAATCACTTTACAATGTGTGTACATTTGTCCAGAGGCTTATAGTTTTGTTTCAGGGCATACTGTGATGTGCCTCTAAGTCACTTGAGATGAGCAGGTCAGCACAAGTATATCATGCCTAAAATTATATACATTCACACCACTCTGTGCTGAAGTTAATAGTCTATTCAACAGAATACGATTTGAATAACAGGAGAGTATTCATCTCAGAAATCTTTGCTTCTAAATAATTTAACCTGAAAGGTAGATTACTCTCCTGTGAGATGTGTAATTCCTCATCAGACAAAGCAGCTCTAGCTTTCATGTTTGGAAGTGATGAATGTTGTTTGGGGCTGTAATACACCCACAATCTCTTTGTGGTCATATTTTGAAAGAAATATCTGATTTTTTTTCTTGCTCTCTGTATGGAGGAAAATGTAATGATTTGTACCACTAGACAAAGTCACCTAGTTCTCAGAGGGGAGTGAGATTTGACATGAACTTAGAGTGCCTTGGACTCATCATTTTGGCCTAATGAATATTCCAATGAATCCTTAATGAAAATTCTTACTGATTTTTCTGCTATATAGGCCAAGATACACTTCAGCACCCTTACAAATTTATTTCAGAGAGTCAAGGAAACAGACTTGTCTCATCTGGTCTGGTCAATGACCCAGTTATTAATCAAAAGACTCTCTTAGAAAAATAGCTAAGCAAAATCACTTACCAGGTTGCTAAAATAATTCTGTTAATGAGTTATTAATTTGGATTATTGTCTGTGAAATAAAGTGATATTGCAACAGTTGTCTTCATGAGGAGCAGAGCTGCCAACTAAAAACACAGTGCAGGCATTTGGCAGAGTTCAGAATAGAATATCAGAGGAGGGAAATTATTCACATTCTATTTAGCACCTAATACATGTGGAAGAAACTTGGCCATTTCATGGACATGCCACAACTGGAAGGTGATGACATAAAATCCATTCTATAACTTATTTGTCATACATTGTTGATTCTGCTCTAGCTCAGTGCTGATATCAAGGAGAAGGTACATGAAATAGCTTTTACATGTGTACATTCTCTGTAGAGAGCCATTTTCAGATATAGAAGTAGTGCTGTACTGCTGCTGTATTTTTGAAGTAGCAATATGCTAGGTCACTCTCTTGATTAGCTGAGTTCCTGTACCAGAGAGTGTGTGGCATATTATGTATCTCATTCTGTTATTTCAGATGACAAAGCCTAATTTAATTGTAGGTGCCCCTGGGATTTCTGGGGAAGTCAAAGCTCAATTTTTAAAAAGTTTAATATGGTTGCCGTAAAACTTAATTGTACTGTCTGGCTTTTTTAGTGGTAAATTCTAAGTAATCTAAAGTGTGGAAAGGAAATGAAAGACTAATTTAAAAAAAAAAAAACAAAAAAAAACCCAAAAACAACAACCAACCAAACACTTCCTTTTGTTCCTGTATATTTCTTAATCAGAATATAACCTAATGAGGCAATGTTAGTTCAAAGCTTACCCTGACCATTCTTTGCAAGCAGTTAATGTAACAACAGATTTTATTTTTCTAACTATTTTGTGTGCTCTGTAATATAGATAAGACTATTGATTTAGTCAATAAACGCTTAATCATGTCTAAACCAACTCTAACTGGATGCACATAAAATAAAGTGTAATACAATAATTATTTGATTGCCTATAAAAAGAGCTAAACAAATGAGACTGAAGTTGCTGTCTTCCTCTGAGAAAGTACTGTCTATACAATTGCTTTTGTCTGAAATGTCTGGCATTTGCTTAAACTGGTATGGAAAATTAATTGGTCTGTTTTTTGTAGTTTGTTTGTGATCTGAGATACTCCTGCAAAATAAGCAAAATTGCTTCCTGTCTAGTGAGGATAATTTAACTACACAATAACTTCATGAAGTTCCCTCAGTCTCTGGACTGCATTCTGACTCTCAAACTCAGACAAGCGAGTATATCTGGGACATAGTGTACATTTTTCACCTGTATCAGCTACACAGAATCAGCATGGAAATTACCTAACGAAATTAATGTGGTTGTTTTAAACTGTTTCAAGGTAATTTTGAAAATGTGATCCATTTACTTCCCCGCTACTAAACTCCTCATGGTCAGACTTAAATAAGTTCTCAAGACTGGGCACTGTAGAACTAACTAGAAGATAATAAACTGCTAGCTAGAATATTTTTAATTAGAAATACAGTGATGTGTTTATGCTGCTTGCAGAGACTCCAGATATGTGGAGATGACTGTCAATTCTGCCAAAAAAAATAAGAATTTCCATTTGTTCCTTTCCCTGCCTCTTATTAGAGGTAAAAGAGGTAAAAAGATGAAAGATCACTTCTTTCAAACTAAGTTTCTTTGCCAAATGGAGGATAGAGAACAAAAATATTTTCTCTCTTGTCTGAAGGGAAAGGGATGAAACCATGTCTTCACACACAAACTTTAATCCCTGGTGCTGTAGTGCACATGGCACTATTTGAAACAGAAATAATAGAATACAGTAAGAGATAAGCTATGCTAAAATCCAGGGTTTGGGTCTGTGGGCAAGCTGTTTCCCTGAATTTGAAAGAGATTCAGTGTATGTGCAAGGGTAGTTGATAGCAAGTTGATACGAGCAGTGCTGTTCAGCACTGACTGTTTTGAGGATCTGAATGGTATGAAAGTAGAGGCACTTAGGAAATCTGTGCAGTTTTAAAAGCTTTTCTGGTCAGGCCTGCTTTTGCTGCTGTCTTCGGTCACGAACTGAATTTCACCTGTACCCATCTCTCTCTGTGATCCCTTCTGCAACTGCCTCCTCACTCTCCATGGGGTGCAGCTGCCTGTGAAGACCTAGAATGGAGGTATGCAAGATAAGAAAGGCAAAACTGCAGATGGAGTACAATTGTTGGGACTGTATCATTAGTAGCTCAAGGTTTCAAGAGGAAGAACATCAGCATGAAATGGTTTTCCCTGAAAGAATAAACAGAGTCAGTGAAAAAGGATCTTTTTCAGGGGCAGTGGAAGCTGGCCCTTCCCCTCCAGGCTAGTGTCTACCCGACCAGTGGAGACTCTGGGTGCCTTATCATGCCAGAGTGCATATTAATACCTAGACTAGTGGCTTGTTAAATCCTATATATCTCTGTGTGCATCAGCAGATAAAAAACTGCACTATACTTTTAAGCAGATGCTCTTTGTGTAGGGCTAGAAACATCTGAAAAATGACCCAAGGACGGAGGAGGATAACACACCTAGAAAAAATGTTCCTCCTCCTTTGAAAGAAGAGATTAGTGTACATGACAAAAAAAGTTCTGTATTTGGAGCAAAACATTTGCTGCAACCCCAGATTATTGCTTTTCCCTGTGATGGTTTCATTTCCCTACTGATGTGGGAAGTGAAGCTATTGGAATGACTGATGTGTGTAATCTGTGACTGGATGGTTCTGCTGTATATACATGCACTTACATATGGTCACTTAACAACTGAAGCATCAAAAATACCAACAATACATCAAAGTAATACTGTAAACTGGCTAATATAAGCCTATAACAGGAAGGAAGTTCAGAGTTTAAATCAAAATTTCGCCTTTTAGTGATCTTGCTGTGTCTTGGTACTGCAATACTTTACCTAAGGTATGTATCACTCTAGAAAAGTTTATGATGTAGTCTTAGGTGAGAATGGTTTTTCCATTTCAGCCCTGAATTGCTAGGTTCTGAAGAAATGCATTTAAATGCTTTTTTTCCTGCCTAATTAAAACATGCACAAAACAAGAAATATTGAAGAAATATGACTAAGTGCAAAACAAATTTCCTTACACAAAGAGATAACTTCTGATACCAATCATTACTCCATTAACAGGGACAGTGTACAAGTGTAACCCACCTGGAATTTATGTCATGGTATACAAAGCATATTTTTACCATCTGTGGGAACAAAATATCTTTTAATATGTTTTACAACTCCATAGAAGAGCAGTACTGTAAAGTCACATATAATCTCATTGCAAAAGAAACAAATTAAAATACTCTAAGGAGGGAAATGTTCTTGGCTTTTTACATTGGATCACATTTAGTTATTTTAAGATAGTCAGCTAGAAATACACAAACTCACTATTATGGAGATAGATTATACGTTTTAGGAGAACTATTCTAATTTTAGCAGTTATACACAGGCAGATACCCCAGTACCCTAGGGCTAAAATTTTATCTTAAATTCTAGAAGGCTAGGTGAATAAAATGTCTTACAAAAATGTGTACTGAAGTCTTTCTGCTTTCCCAGCTAAGGCAATTTAAAATTAATTAAATTGTCCATTAAAAATGTTTTGGTTTGGATTTGGACCTGTAATAGAACTTCACTCAGTGTTCATATCAGTTATTAGTGATACTGCATGTTCTCAGATTAATGCAATTATTCCAGCAGCTCAAATGACCTAATTTCTTAGTCTCACCAATAAATTAAATGTAAGTTGTGGGTGTATACTCTAAAAATGTATCTTACATTAAATGCTGGACAGGAAATATGGGATTTTTTCACTTTCCTTATCTTTACATAATTTGGAAAAGAAATAAGTTATCTGTACTGCATCTTAGTGGAACAAATATTTGTTGGTTATTTGAGTTATTTTTATAAGCTGAATTATCAAATTAATCCAAAATCTAAAAGAAAATAAAAGTCCTAAAGTGTCCACCCTAATTAATACCTGCCATAAATGCAGCTGTATCTCAGTGCAAATACACCGATTTTAAAGCTGCTGTGTCTTCACAATTATTGGGGTTTTCCCAGTAGCAACAGATAGATATGGGACATTTAAATAATGATTATTGAGATGTTCTTATCTTACCACTGTATTTTCCCTCTTGCTCATAGGTAGCATTGTTTTCACAACTGAATAAATCTCATAGACACCCCAGCATTAGTCAAGCATTCTGTTGCCAAGCAACATTTAGTCAACATTTTGAAGTATTTGTTTTATCTGACATACATCAGTCACTTATTTTCATATAAAGTCTAGTGTGACCTTTGTTTTTATATATTTTAATAAAACTGGTTATCAAAGGCATTAACTGGCATAGATTGCTTTGAAGATGCTGGAAATTACAATATATTTGGTGAAAGAAGCAACAATGAAGTTTCACGTTGTGTCATATAAAAGCTCCTTAATGGCTTTTCCATTTTTATGAATCTTAAGTTACAGATATTTCAGCTGGTAAGATTTCCTAAAAGTACCTTAATATTTGAGACCTGACAGGAATTTAGACACCATGCATACCGGGTTCAAATGTGCTTTCAAAAGAAATACTTGGACTAATAAACAGTATTTCATAGAACTAAACAAGTAGCAAATGTGACTGATGCTATTGAATAAATGATAAAATTTTATAAAAAAGAAGGCAAAAACCCCTCATCTCAAAATAAGAATGTGAAACTCTACACATCCTGTATAAGACTGGAAAAGTTGCAGTGTGCCTGCTTTAAACACTGTCGTGTCAGACCCTTTTCACAGCAGAACAAACATATTAGTTTTGAATAACACAACATTGTTTGATAAAAGAAGCACACTCCTGGAATCCTAAGAGGAGCAAAACACTGAATCCTGTCTTGAATATCTAACAGGCAAGAAAAATAATTGGATGATCCTGGCAGTGACTCTGAGTAACTGATCTCATAGTTGACCTCTGATCTCACAGCAGACCTTGCTCTGAGCAAGAGGTTGAACTACGTGCCTCCCGAGTTACCTTCCAACCAGAACAATCCTGTGATGTTGCAGATGTGGAATTGAGGGCTCAGCTTCCTCCACACACCCATTACTTACCAACTTCAGATTTTTTACAGGGTCACTCAATAGCATGAAATGCTCTGCAGTATTTCACTCAGGTTTCGTTTTCACTACCTGGAGTAATTTAGTACCATCAGCAAACTTATACTGCAATTCATCATCTTCCCTAGATAATTTATTAATTTGCTGAACAGCATATGTTGCAGCACAGTTCGAGTAGGATTCCACTGATGACTCTACCAAAACCCTCTGTTTGTTTGGTGTAGTGTATTGTAAGGGAAAAGAAGCCAAGCAATTACACCAAAAACCTGTCAAAAGACATTGAACTGAGAGCAACAAATACATATTTTCCTCTGAAATGTCACCAATTCTTCATCTCAGTTCTCTAAGAAAGTGAATTTGTTTTTAAGGAAAGACTATTTAAGAAAGATTATTTTTTTCTGAGTTGAAATATTGTACATAAAATCAGAAATTTATATCGAATAGAAAAATAATTTTGAAAACAATTGTTTGCGTGTTTGTCCTTTATCTATGGGATTTTGTACTCCTGTAGTTTAACCAGATTTTAAAGCTTGACATACAGTAAAGGAATATTCAAATCCATGAAACTTTCAATTTTAAGAGCATAATTAATGGTTTAATCAAATTAAAATGGTTACTACTCACGAGGTCTGAGTCACTGATAAATAATAAATACATTTTTACAAACAGAAAAAGCCAGGACTGTAAAGAATTTTAAATTCATCTACTCATTTATGCAAGTGAGAGCAACTTCTTATGAGCTCGGGCATACTTAAATGTGAATACTGCTAGACATGGTAGCTGCTAGGTATGTTTCAACAAACAGCACCTATCATACTGATGTCAATTCATTTGGGATCTTCAACATATAGAATCATAGAATGGTGTGGGTTAGAAGGGACTTTTAAGGTCATCTAGTCCAATGCTCCTGCAATGAGCAGGGACATCTTCAATTAGACCAGGCTGCTCAGAACCCTGTCCAAACTGACCTGGAATGTTTCCAGTGATGAGGCATATAACACTTCTCTAGGCAGCCTGTTTCAATGTTTCACCACACTCATTTTAAAAACCTTCTTTCTTATATCTAATCTAAATTGACCCGTTACCCTATGTCCTATTGCAACAGACCCTGGTAAAAAGTTTGTATTCCTCATTTATCTGCAAGTTTGCTCAAAGTGCACTCAATTCCACCGTATAACTCATTGATGAGGATATTAAACAGTATTTGTCCCAGTACTAACTCAAGGCACACCACTTGTTACCAATCTCCATCTGAAAATCGAGCTGTTTACCACTACCCTTTGAATGCAACTATCCAACCAATTCCTCAGACACTGAATAGGCCACCCTTCAAACCTGTCTCCCTCCAATTTAGAGAGAAGGACTTTGTGGAGAATGATGTCAAATCTCTTACAGAAGTCCTGAAATACAACATCTGTTTCTCTTTCCTTATTCACTCTTGTAGTCAAATATACCAGACTTGTGTCCTTTTCCCAGTCTCTTTTACACTCCAAGCATTCCTCTGCTACTCCGTGGAAAATCTGTATTTTCTTTTTTGTACCCATCATTTCTTTTATTTTGACATAATCTTTGGTGATTAAAAACTGTATACCTAATATTCTTATTGTATTTTGAAAACATCTGCATAAATACACAAAAATTCTCTTAGGAAAGACATGGAGAAACAGATTAAGATGTGTTTTTCTCCTGCCTAGTGCAGCATTAGTCTTTCCAAGTTGCCAGTTGTGGCAGCAGGCAATGAGAAGGCTATGTGGTAGGTCATGCATAGGCATTGCATTCATCTATTGCATTATCATTCATTTTCTTTATGTGTGAAAGTAGCCTGTTTTCCACTTGACCAGGAACTCTAACCTCATGAAAATTGCTTAATTATAGAAGTGCATTTATATTACAGCTGCCTCTTGGTGTTAATTTTTTCCAATAGTAATTAGTATGCTATTATTTTTATTATTTTATATTATTAAATATTTATATTTATATTATATTTTATTATATTATTTTTAATATTCTGTTGTTCCATTTGAGAAGGAGATAATTCAATTTGTTATTATCAAAAAATATTTCCCAGTATGATTCAAACAAAAATATGTCCTGCTTAATTAATTTATTTTTTTTTTAGAACCTGGCAGTAGATTAGTAGATTACATGACATCTGGCTGATAATTAGGAAAACGATTGGCAAAGGGAGTTGAAAGGAAAAAGCTTTGAAGAAAGGTGCAATCAGGATATCCCTTCTATAAAAGAGAATTTGTGGAATACCTGTAAAAATGTGAAATTAAAATACAGGAGTTTTTTTAGCAGTTCTACAGTAGCTGCTAGTGAAGTTGGTTATCTGTACAATTAAACAAAGCCTTCCTGTTGGAATAAGGAGACTAATCTGTCCAGTCAGAAAGAAATTCAAATAATACTTAATGTTCAGATATATTTTTCCCCCTACTTTTTTTGGTGGAGGGTTAATTGGGTTCATGACATTGTCTGAAGGATGGAGACAAATTTGCCCAATTTATGTTTTGTAAGCACAGAAAATTTTTCTAGGAATATTAATGGAGATAAGTGTGTTATATATATACAAAAAAGACCAGTAAAATGAACAATGGACTAAAATCAGGATACATGGAATGAAGATGGTAAATAAAAATATTCTGCTGTTACTTTGGATTAGACCATATGAAGGCTGAGGAAACTGGCTTACCTGCCTAGCAAGAGACTACAAACTGAGTCATATGAAAGACACTGTAAAAGCTGCTTTGCTTACATTTCACTTGGAAAATATGCAGATATTCTGTGTTTTGGGGAATGGCATGAGCTCCCTACACAACATGGCAGAAGAGCTATATTTCAATCTCCCTACTCTCAGCTTATGTTTATAAAAGTCTGACTGCATTCACCATCTGCAAAAAACCCAAATTTTATATTGCTAATTGTGAAGTGTAGAATTGTAAGGGTAAGTACCAACTGCAGAGAAGGTGAGGAGTTTGCAGAGCTTGCTAAACCTAAAGCAGACTTAAAACAATCTTGGGAGAAATTACTTCAGGAAAGAATAAAAAATGCAGTAGGAATTTAAAAGGAATTTTCTAGGTAAAACAGAGAAAATGCTGGCATTAAGATTTTCTGGAATATGATTTTCAAGGTGTATCATGCTCTACAAAAAACCATGCTAAATATTTACTTACATGCTTAACATTTTCCTCAAGGATTTCAGATGGTCTAATATTTGAATATAAGATTGTATATTTTCAGTTCATGTATATCATGCACTATTAAGTACATATGATTAGTGCATAATCTCTACTGAAAATAAACGCATAGAGGTGAACATAAATCTGCTGCTAATCTGTTATCCCTTTATTTGATAGGGATTTATTTTTTCCAAGTAAAGTCAAGAGAGAAGTTCATAAATCCAAGATTAGTTTTATAAGCTGAACTAGAACAAAACTGAAAATATAAATACAAATACTTCTTAGACTGGGCTAATTCCTTCTTCAATACCCTGTGTCAACATGTAGAAAACAAATTCTGGCAACATATGCATTCAAGTTCTTTGGCAGTCTCGTGACAGCATCAGGGAGCAGTGAGGGTTGACTACTTTCTAAGGAAAATGAGTTGGAAGTCGAGGCTGACCCAGAACCTGATACAGCAAGTGGTGGATTAGGTCCAGGGAACATCAAGGGAGCCCAGCCAGGAGCAAAAGAGGGTGGGGCCAAAGATAGGGCTGGAGACAAGGCTTCTGATAGGAACATCCAGTACGAACAAGTACCTACAATGTATAACTGAGGTCCACTGAGGAGGCAAGACCAGAGGCAGCCATCCCCCAGGCTGAACTGAAATAGGGTACTTGGCACATTGGCAGGGAGCAGAGGATGAGAGGGGAGGCCCAAGGTGAGGCTGAGCAGGACCAGTAAGTTATATCTGTGTGCAGAGGGCCATTTCATACTGTGACATGAATTTTTAACCACCAAAACCAAATATCAGCTATTATATATGACAGCCTGTTACTACAAAAGAAATTCTAGTTCCTTCCTACATGTCAAAGGCAGGACAAACCTTACTGAGTCACAGAAAGTATAAAAACTGAGAATTGCCATACTCAATTTGAAAACCATTTCCTGAAATATTTTGGAAAATATTTATGGTACGTTCTTATCAAGGAATAGCTAACAAACCAGCTAAGCAAAACTGATAAGTTTTCAGTTATGGATTTTGGTTTTGTTTTTGGGGTATTATGATGGCAACTCTGAACAATCTATCTTGGTGGGTTCAGCTGAGAAGTTTTAGATTAGTACATGTGTGTTGTACTGTTCTGCCTTAACTACTACATATGTTCAGAAACTGAACCATCAGAAAAACTAAGTACATTTTAATGTTTTTATAGCCACACAACAATGTTTACTTAGAAGAATACTAGATACTACTTGTCCTATTTCTTAGAAAAGACTGTATAAAAAAGACTGTATAAAAGAAGTATTTTTATAAGAAGGACTTGAGTTACCTTTCATATCTTTTAGTAATCTTCCTTTTGCAATAAGGTTTAAAGGGTTTGTGAGAATAGAATGTAAGATTCTGAAACAAATATATATATATTTATAAATATTTTATAAAACTCTCCAAATGAATTTTTAATTTTTGTAAAGGATAGAATTTCAAGCTTCCACATCACGAGAATTCTTTTATTCTTATCATCTATATAAACAAACAATAGTCATTTTGTCATCACTTCAATATGGATTTTTACCCTCCAATTTGAAATACTGAGTAACAATGAAGAAGGAAGGTAAAACATGAGAATAGATCAAAACTTCCTATGAGCTGGTATTCCACCTCTGGCAGTAGCCAGCTGTGACTGACTGTAGAAAAGAAGAAGAAACAATAAGCTCCCACAAACTCCAAGCAGTCAGTGAGAGGTCTGTTGTGAGTTTATACTAAAGTCAAAAATATTTTTTAATGTCCATTAATAATAATATCTGTCCTGCTTGCCTAGACATTTTCAAATTCTCCTATACTGCCATAAGGAAGGGTGATATCTTCTGGCTTGTTCTGTATTAATTTATTGTTAATTCCTAACATTCTTTCTAAATTGCTTTCTTACTGCGAAGTTTCCAGTTGACATTTTGAAAGAACTTTTCACAGTGATTCAAAATAAGATTTCACAGTCACAAAGGCTACTTTAGAGTCAATTGTGCTATATGCCTTCTGTGTGCAGTGCTCTTTTTCCTGGCATGGTTCATCTTGCCTTTTATCTGTTATTCTAAGATTTTGCTCTCTTTGTAAGTTTTTATGTTCCCATTTTGATATGGCTTGGGATAGTTTGAAAGGTCATATTATTTTAAGAGTGTTCCAGAGATAGTTTCATAGGGGAATTATAATTACAGAATTTCTGCTGGATTGAGAAATTCCTTATTTTAAGTTCAGATCATGAAAATGTCATCTATATGTCTTACAAACACAATAATATTGGTACTCAAGTATATGGAAATATTTAGGGAACTTTTGATGATGCTGTCACATTATGAATTTATCTTCATAGTCACAGTTGTGGTTCTTCGTTTAAAGAAAATATTGTTCTGCTGATGGCAGATTTATGAGTTAATTTCGAATGACTATTGGTTTGAGTATATGGACAAAAATCTGAAAGTTGGTCTTACTTTTGTGGGTATTTCAGACAGGTAATGATACGGCTGTGATGTAGGATATTAATATGCAAATTACATTGTCCATATTGACATAGGGTGTTGACTGATATTATAGAGATGTGCAGGACATCTGCCATGTCTTGGAAAAGATCACTCTTGTCAATAAATACAAGTTTTTTGTGAACATGATAGATATTATGAAAATGCCATGGTAGAAAGTGACAATAGAAATAGAATAGTGACAATAGAAAGAGCCCCAGTTTTCTTGCTTGTGGATTAGTTTTCAGCTGAGCAAACTATTTTCTCTGCATGACAGAGAAATGCTGTTAAGCTATTGAGGAAGAGTTCAGAAAAATCTTTAATGAAAAGTGTTAGTCTAACACTCCTGTGATATTACTCTTACATAATTTGGTCTCTTGAATCACGGATGTCCACTACATAAAAGTCAACATGTAAAAGCAGACATTTTAATTAACCTATCTTAATTTCTATAGTTAATTTCTATAGTTAATGAAGTGTGGTCTTTGATTGCCTGGCATATTTTGTTTTCTGTGACAGAATTGGCTGCTAGAGTTATCACTGTGAAACTAAGAATCTTTTAAAAGAAGTAAAATGTTGCGCACCTATGAGTCATATATATACATCACTGCCTTTTGGCTTTCTGGTACTAGAGAGAAGCTTAGTTAAGTTTGCAGAGTGAGGAGCATCTGCTGTAGGCCATAGAAAAAGAGATTTAGGAATACTTTTATATTGATTACACTGAAGAGGATAAGGGCTGTTTCTCTTAATGTCAGCAGTAGATGAAAATAGGAAATAATTTCATTTTCTACAAAAACCATGTCAAAACTCCACTTTGTGGTTTATATGAAGTCTTAAATGTATCAGATTTCTTCCATAATGATAGTATGCAGTCATGAAAAACATTTCCTTGCTATCCATAAATTTTGGCAGGTAACTTTATTTGTCTGTACAAAGACTGTGGGAAATGTAAAAGCTGGTAAACTGGGAACAGATTTTGTCTTTATCTACCCACATTAAAAAAGCAGAATATCAAGGAATTTGAGTTTTTCTGGCAACACTGAGGAGAAATGGTAACAGGAGTAAAAAAATTTGCTGTGCACATAAACTACAAATGGACTCAAATACACCAAAAGACGGGTTCCAGCTAACAGACTTTGTTCTGTCCTCCCTCTTTTCACAATATCTGCTATTGCTATGCCCATATGCAATCACCATTACCAATTTTTTCCCATCAGTCTTGATCAGAATCAACAAAAGAAATTAATACATTGTGCAAAGAAGAAAACAAATGCAATAGCAAATCATTAATTACATTGCAATTGTATTCATTATATCTCAGATCTTTTGCTTAACTAAGCTGTCTGTTCTCTGTCTGTTTCTAGGCTTTTTCAGATTTTAGGTTATATGAGTTTTTAATACATCTTTCCTGTATATTTTTAAAATGTTGTTTGTTTGACTGAATCATCCCTACATAATTCCATGACAAAACAGTGATAGTTATTAGTAAATATTACCCTCCCTAGGGAAAATAAGGCTATATATAAAGCACTTTTTTTTTTTTCCTAATAAGGTAGAAGCACTTAGAAATATATAAGCTTTTGACAAATCTAGTTCAGGCTCTTAATACACCTGTAAGATTGTCCTATATTCTACCTTTTCCTTTTATGCTGGATGAAATTAATCATAGATAAATTACAACAAAATAGTTTATCAGCATATGCACATATATCCCATTTTAGCTGACGAGGTTACTCTTGTAACAGATAATGCTTAAACAGCTTTAGTAGCACTTGCAGCAGCACTGTAAGAAATGACAATAAAAGTGCTACAGAAATTAAATGGATAGTTTTTTTCTGAAAGAAGACGAAAATATAATATGAAATCCCATTTTGACAGTGGTTTGGCCTTTAGCAGAATATCAGAATTATTGTTATTGATGCTGTTGCATGTATTACCCCTCCACACATTAATTTTTACTGCAGAACCTTTAACATAAATGAGAAAAACAAATATATGTATGTATGGCTATGAGCTAAATCCTTATTTGAATTCTTATCAGTATGGATAGTAAGAGCATGGTTTAGGGACATTTAAAGGCACTTAAATTTTGCAGTTTAAAACTTTCCCTTATGGTATCGCTCATAGAGGTTAAACTGCTTAATCCTGTTGTCTGAGGTTATTATGTAGAATGCATCTCTGCATACCTTGGAAAGACATTTTGGGCTTACACAAGCATGCCTGTGTAGAAGGTGATTTACAAGTTGTTTGGCGGTATTACAGTATTACACAGAGGCTTATTTGAGGCATAATGATAATTCAGTATTCCTTTTGGTAAATCAACAAATTTGGAGGAAGTATACAATTCTGCGAATGCAGGCAAAATGTAAGAACAGAGCATGGAATGATGCAGAGGAGGATATGCATGACAGGATGCTGCATATGTCACTTAGTCAAGTGTGTTTTTTCCCTGTTTATCTGAAATGTTGTCTGTTGATAGTCTCTTTTTTTTCCTATTAAATTAGAAAGAATCACAGAATATTGTTAGTTGGAAGGGACCCACAAGGTTCATCAACTCCAGCTCTTAAGTGAATGGCTCATCCAGAGATCAAATCTGTGACTGTTATTAATACCATGCTCTGAACAGCAGCTATTCACTACCACATAGTCCCTACTAAAGGAAAAAAATAAAAAAAAATGTAAAGAAATAAAAAGCTCCAACCTCACTGAGAAATGCATCCAAAAAAGCAAATAAATGGCTTCAGAATATCACCCAGCTGCAGAACGTTCCACTAAGAGAATTCACCCCCAAACCCTAGAAGATAATGATGAAATCCCGAAGTAAAAAAATCTCTTTAAATACTAATTATGGAAGTTGAACTCTGATTTGTACTGCTGTTATGTGCAACATGTTTTTCCAAGCAAAATCAAGTTAAAAATGTATTTCAAGAGATTATCATTATGATATAGAGATTATTTTATTTTTTTACCACCAAATGCTGCTGCCTTCATCTGGATGATATTGGTTTTAAATAATTTTATTTTAAAGAGAAAATGATGCCAGTGGATTGAAAATTACCTCATTATTTGAAAGTGCAGGTCAAATTGCTTGTAGAGTGGCTGAATGGGGAAACCCTTTTGTAGAAGAATTCTGTTGCGATAATGGCTCTGTATCAATTATTTAGGAAACAGAGAAAAATGAGGTTTTGTGCTGTGCAGTACACAAATGGAGTATACAGTTCATAAAGGTAAAATTAATGTCTGGTTTAGATACTGAAAAAAAGACTGGCCTTATGTTTATGACAACGCTAGGCCCAGGACTAAATCAAAGAGCAGAGTCCTTTAGATACGTTCTTACTTACATGTTAAAGTTTATATTTGATCTTCATGATCACTGAGGCAATCATTCTTTATCCTTTTTGGCTTTTCTCTCAAGTATAAAATAGGAGTATTACGGTAAAAGGACAATTTATTTTTGCTATATGAAGATACGGTATTAATGTGTAGTTTCCATTCAAACTCTGCTGGAGGTAAAAAATATTAAGCTATCTGCTCCTCATTTGACATAAACTTACAATAGAAGGGCTGAAGGGAATACTGAGGCTAAAGACCACCATCAAGCTGAGCAATTCTGCCAAAGGGGTTATCATGAACCTGGTGAATTTACATGTGTTTTATTTACACTATAGAAGAGAAAATTGAATTTAATTAGAGAAAATTCTGGAAAAAAAATGAATCCATTAAGGACTATTTAAACAAAGGTCTCACAAAGCATCTACAGCTTCAGGAAGAACATTTTTTATTTACCTTCTCCTTTACTTACGGCTTCTGCACTGAATGTGTCAAAAGTGTTAATTTTGTTGTAAAAATAATTTCATCAATTCCTGGACTATGCAGTTAACATGGAAATATTTTATTATAATGAACCAACTGCTCTTAATCTTAAAATAGAAATCACAGCTTTTTGTGAATTGATGTGGAATTTATTTTGCCTTAATCTGCTATGGTGACAAGTGCAATATAAATAAAAATGTGAAGAAGAAAAATGTTCCACTGAGCCAAGAGTAAAAGTCGGGAGACATAGGTTAAGATTTTTTAAAACTGGAACCCAAAGTTCAGCCTAGAGCCATTTAATTACACACATAAAAAGTAACCTGGATGCTCAATTGTTCTGAGCCTTCATTAAATTCCAGTTAACTCAAGGAAAACCACTGTTCATATAATTAGCTGGCAAAAGTCAAGTTGCTTCTATAGGCACCTGAGTATGGAAGTAAAAGCTCACCTTTAGAAGCTACTCAAGAAACAAAGTTAAGAAAATTGTTTTTAATTCTGCTGCACTAGATTATTTTGGGGTTTCTTTGTTTATTTGCTTTTTTGTTTCAATGTCAAATTGCACTGCTTGAAGTCTAGGCCCCTGGGGATGAGTTTTTATGTAAGAATTGTATCTATTTTTTTTCCCCGTCTTTTTTTAAGAAAAAAAAGTCTAGTCTCTAGACTCCATGTCTGAAGAAATGAACCATTAAAAAGAACTATTGGAAAAACTACTTAAGTCCAAAATCAAGGGAAATAAAAGCAAATTAAAAATAGCATTGAGAAGTATGAACTCTATGATTTTAAACACATCTCACAATTCTAGGGGTGGAAATTACTCTGAATTTCTTAAAATTTGTTCTTATACACACTGTGCTCGTCTAGTTATTTAATCTTTCCATACCTAGCTTCTCTTCTGTAGGTTGTAGCTGAAATACTGGTATTTACTCTTTTCTCAGGGTATTAGTAGATTTAATTTAATAATGCCTGTGAAACATGTAATTAGTCATAGAGGGAAATAATACAAAAACATGGATTGTTATCATTATTAATTAAGTAAAGGAATCTCCCAAGATTGGAATTATTATGGTCAGGTAGTTTATTTTTTAATAGTACACTGTACTGTGACTTTTAAAAGAATTTTTGAGCAGCCTTGGAAGAAAACACATTAAGTATAATGTTAGCAAACTTGGATTTATAACCTTATTAAAATTTTCAGTTTTTTAAAAGACTCATTACTTCTTCTGTTGAATTGATGAGTAATTATTATGCAAATCCTCTTGTATTTCTTTATGGGTAACCTTTGGACTGGCATTTTAACTAAATAGTATGTAAGATTTTTGATAAGACACAATTGAATAGTAACAGAAGCAATGACAGCAGTTATTGCATATGTAAAATGTTCTCCAGAGTCTGAATGTTTTTTAAATATGACAAGTTGAACACTTTGACAATAAAAATATTCAGTAATGCCTTCTCTTGTTCTCAAATACACCATTAAATTAAAAGTGCTCAGTTTCCAAGCTGATCACATATTTTAATTAGAAGTGACAAGCTGCAATGACAAACTGCAGTACTATCTAAATAATATGAAACAAAACCTCTTTTTGAGGACATTTTATCATCATCAACATCATCACTATCCAGTAAAATATAATCTTTTGAGTGATCACATTTTATGTGAAGCATCCTTTTTCTTACTTAAAGTTGCAAAGCAAGGAGAAATCACTTTGATCCTGGTGCAGTAAACCATTTTTTTTTCCTTCTAGCTTCAGTACTGTAAACTTTTGCATCTCCTCAGTATTCCAGAGCAACTCATTTCCTGCAGTTACATTCAGGGGTTTCATGAAATGGAGAAGAATTAGTGAAAAACTGTACAGAGCCTCAACTTCTGAGTTTTGCCTGTGTTTGCTGAACTTAGCCACCGAATAGAGAAAAAGGAGGAAGCAAAGTATGGGACTAGGAATCTCTGCAGTGAGGTGGGAGATAGTTTGAAGATCCACATATTTGGACAGACTCCTTTCCTAAAAGCTCAACAGAACTTCAAGCCTATCTGCCTTTAAGAGATACTTGGCAAGAAGTTTATTAGTATTCACACTGTTAAAGTGCAGGTAGCTTGGGTGAGCAAATGCAATGTGAGCTCCAGGTTGAGCTCTCAGAGACAGGAGCCCAAGCCCAAGACAAGAGGCTATGAACTGCTGATCCTTTGCATAAAAAAGGGCATGGGGACCTGTGGCACTGGCCAGGGAACTGGACACTGAGAGACACACTAGGAAGCAATAACTTCAGACTTTTGCCCTCTTAGACTGTGAGGGTAAAAACCCAAGGGTTCCTTTGTTCTTCATCCCTCCTCAGAGGCATCAAATCAAGCTGATATTTTGTTATTTGGTTATTGCACCAAGATTAAATTATTTTAAGGATCTGGATGTCTCAGACTCTCCTGTGGGAAACCTGGGGTCAGGCCTAAAAGGAAACCTGGTCTGACTGAAGGAACCTCAATCCCAGCTCAGGTGGTACAAGAGTAACTGCCAGAGCGGCTCCTGGCAGCTTCCTTAACATCGCTGAGTTGGTGCTTAGCATAGTAAGGCAAGTCCCTATGTTCTTGAAAATATGTTACTTTTTACAGCACTCAAAAGGATAGAAAAGTTTAAATCTTTTTATTTCCCCTGTTTTCAAAGAAATTCCTATTTTTTATCCTTCATGGGGTTTTTTTTCAAACTTGTTTCCATGATGATAAGAACTTCAGAGCTTAATTTTACTGTAAATAAGGAAGTTTAAAACTACAGACTCTTATGACTGTATGATTCCAGAAACTGAGCATTTATGAAATGTGTCAAATATTAGAAAACTGGAAAAAAATGCCCCAGGCTGACAACATTGTCTAGTTAGTTTGATTCTTGGCATGCTTTTTCACACTAATTTAACCATTTTTATTATCACAGTTGATGTATTCAGTTGATGTGTTCAGTTTGTTCGTTTTAAAAGGAAGCTAAAAATATTACACTTTGCATCTTACTTTTTCTACTACATATAAATAATTTTTTTTTTATTTTCTCTGAAACAGTTGACTATTGACAATTTGAACTGTTCTTTCTGAGTTTATGAAGTCTAAGACAATTTAAATCCTTGAAGACATTATGTCAGACTACTTGAATCATGTCATCTAGGATGTGAGGTCTGTTCTTGCTGGCATGTCAACAAGAAAATTAAAGAATGAAAGACAATTAAGAAGACTGGAATTGTGTTAGACTAGTTGATTTTCTAAAACAAGGCCTTTTTGATACTTTCTGGGAAACTATTCAAGAACAGCTCCATCAAATTTAGCTGGAGGTATTGAGATATTTGCTAGTCAGCCAGCCTGTCCTCTTGACTCTTTCATTCTTTGATCATAAAGATATCCAATTCAGTGCTCCTACTGAAGCCATGAGTCACTTGCTCGCTCTCATCCTCATCCCTCAGTGGCTGGAGAGGAGAACTGGAGGCACAAAAGGTAAAGATCATGGGTTGAGAGAAGAACAATTTACTGGAAACAGCAATGAGATAAGAAAACAGACAATAACAATACTAATGACAGAAGATACAAGAAAGAGGTGAATGATTCATGTGGAAACAACAACACCCGTCCCCTCCCTCCGCCATGCTATGCTCACACAGAAGGAACGTCTTCTCCCAGGAAGAGACTCCCTTCCTCCCACCCTGCCCCTGGCAATGATGTGAGGTGGTATAGAATAACCTTTCGGTCCTATCCATGCTCCCCTCCTGGCTACAGCAAAAATTAACCCTGTCCTGGCTGGAAAAAGGACAATGTTCTAATAGGATTATATGACATTACATTTGGAATCATTATAAGGAAAAGTTTCTATATATCTGTTACAAGGCTAAATATGATTAAATTACAGAAACCAGTGTGATCAGTGCTTTCAAGAAGGACAATGGATTTTCAAGATACAAATTTCCTGAGATCAAGCCTAATCACAGAAAAATCATGTATTGCCAGCTCTTAGGTAGATGAACAGATAAAGTTCATGATTCTAAGTATTTCTGAAGTTTTTCCACTTTCCTGTCAAAGCCTCTGAAACAGTAGATTCTTTGAAACAGATTAGAGTGCCTTGAGGTAAATTCCTTTAAGCAACACAGAAGGAGAATTAAATAAGATTACAAGAAGAGTTTAAGAATTTCATACCAATATGGTGTGTGAAATGGAACTGCAAAGTGAAATTTTGGGTTTTAATTGTGGTACTCCATTAGGACAGTTTCATTATGTTCCTAAACAATTTGATTTAAGAAGAAACAGAATGGTGGCAAGTGGAATAAAAGCAGTTCCACACCTCTTGCTCATCATTGTAGGCATTATTTAGAAGGCAAATTTAGTATGTTAGAAGGATGCTAATATTCTCAAAACACTTAATAAATCACATTAATCCAATTAAGAATCTTTTTGTTCTCATATACTTCTGTTTTTCAGATATTTCCTTTATCATCCCTTAAGTTACTCTGTTTGATTTTAAATTTTTATTTCTTAGAGCTAACTGGATCATGCAGAATAACATGCACAAACCCAAACTTCCATTGCTGATCCCTCATGTCATGTGTACTGTCCATTAAAATTATCATTTACCCTCCTCCCAACACCCCCCGCCCCCAAAAGCAACACATTCATCGTGATGATTTTGCACTGGGGAAAGTGTCATAAAAGTGCAAGAATAAAGCATTTTTGAAAAGAGAAAATGAATAGAAGGTTGTATAAAAAAACTACAACAACTTTGTTGATAATAGACAAATTATCTTTTGGTTTCTGAAGATTTGGTAATTTTAAATTATACATGCCATACCACCTGGGCAGACATACATCCGTCCATGTCAGAAGAACTTTCAGTTTTCTTCTCAGCTGTTGGTATACACATCTGTCTCTACCCTGCAAAATAGAGAGGTATCAGCATGCTGTTTAAGGAGGTCACTCATCTTGGCTTTATTATTTTCTTCCTTATGAAGCCCTTTATTGAAGTTTTATAGAGTCTTGTAATATGCTGTAATAGGCTGAGAAATTCTAATATGCTAAGGAATTAACCATACTCACGAGGTAAATATTTCAGTTTACACTCTGCAGAATTATTGGTTTTGGCTTTCTGTAGCCATAGCTGAGTATTAGTCATAAAAATTATTTTGAGCTGTTAGGGATTTTCTTTTTTTTAAATTTCAGAAATATTTTTATTGTCTGTATTTTTGTGAATAAAGCCAAAGAAGACTTTCTCCAAAATTAATTTAGAAAAAAAAAAAAAGTTTAGACTTTTTTTTTTTTAAATAATGGAACTCATAAAAGCTACTGTCTTTCAGTTTACATGAATTGTTTAGATAAAATGCATTCTCTAGGCTAGAAAATAAAGAACTTGAAACTCAGGGCTGCAAGATTCCTTCTACCTTTTAAAGAGAACAATGTTGCAAAAATTACTCAAGAAACAGAGAGATAAGGTATTTATTCATAATCTGGTCAAGGTACAGAAATTTTCAGCAACTGCCAGACCATGAATAGTTGCCATATTTTTTTTGCCCTCAATTGGAAAAAACAGGAGCAATATTCTCAGGAACTGTGTTCTCCAAAATAAGCAATCTTCCTTGAGTAAATTAAAGTTAGTTGAATATAAAGAAAATATCTATTTTCAAAAGTAAAGGACAAAGTATATTCTCAGTTCTTTATTTTCCTTGACTTCATGCTAATTAGGAGAAAGAACAAAACAATTTAAGTTTTTACAGGGAAAATATCTACTTTTCATTACTCTAAATGTTAAAACCATTTACTGAAAGAACCTCTCAAACCCAGTGATTTTTGTTGTATAGAGCTGTCAGAGTGATATTTAAAATGAGTGAATGTGGTCAGTGTATTTAAAAAAAAGTCAGGCCTTTTAAGTAGCAGTGGAGCAAGATTAAAGGCCAGTCTTTTAGATATAATTGCACTTGAAAGAGTGCCAATTAAGTTAAGAATTGCAACTACAGTGCTTATTACACATTTCTAGATCTAAAAATACAAGTAGATGGTGGTTGGTGGGGAAACCGTATTCTTTAAGACAACGACCCAAGGGAAGGAAATTTGCAGATATTGTTCATTAGAACAAACCTACACGTTTTTGAGGTCTCTTGAAAGAAATGTATGTGGGTGGAACAAAAAGGTGTTTTCATGCAGCCTTTGTCCTTCCTGAATTACGTGAAGAGTTGAAAGATGTTGCAGCTTTGCATCAAGTGGCTCTGTAACTCCATTCCTGATCTTTGGGGGTGCCTTCCTAGATGGAGGGCATGACTGACATGTTGCAGTGCCTGTACAATGTAACCGCCTTAGCTCAGGCAGTCTCCTGTGGTTTTTTTTCTCAGTACCCTCTAGGAACCCATGTGCCCTCTTATGTAGAAATATGCAACCCAACAACCAAAGATAAACAGTGGTGATTACAACAAAAGTAATGCTTGTTTATAAAGAGGAGACAGGTGTGTCAGCTACTGATACATATGCATAAGTAGCTATGCAGTCCTGTCAAAAGCCAGTGCTAGTGTGGAGGATAAACTTCTCTCTTTCCCACAAACATATTCCTTATCCCAGTAAATACATCTGTAACACTGACAAAACCTAATAGTCTAGCAGATATTTCAAAATTAGCATTTCAGAATAATTAATCTAGTTGATAATCCACAATTCTTTCCACAAAAAAGGCGAGACTTTAATTGATAGCTTGGGTTTTCCATGCTCTGTTCCATAACATAATTTATCTCTTGGCCCCTTGGAACACATATCTCCTAGCTGGCACTCTTATTAGGAATGACTAAATATCACCACTGCTTCATACCCATTTATGCTACTATCAGGTGACCTGCTTAACGCAGTTGTAAATAAGAAAAGCTAGCAGCTATAAAACTGCAGGGCAAATCCTCAAGGACAGCATTACCTTTGACAAACTGGCAAAATAATTAAAAAGCTTGAAAAACTGTAGTTGGAAATCCATAAAAATGAAGTTTTCAGCTTTAGTGCTATTCTAAAAATATATTTTCCTTTTATACAGCATGAATTCTTTTCCCTTTGTATTCCTCTGTACTCTTTAAAGTGACATTTAGCTAATGTAGCAAGAAGCCACAGCTGTTTGGGAGGGCTGCGAGACCACAGATCACAATGTTTTAAGCATATGAAAACTGAAGACTGAGGATAAGAAGTATTCTGCTGGTTCACCATCTCTTGTTCTTGGAATGTTCCAGAGAATCACTTCATTGATGACTACAGATTTTTTTCCCCTTATTTCTAGCATAAATTTATTCTTAGTTAGTGCTTACACATTTATTTTCATGTCAACAATATGCTTTGTCTTCTATAGCTCTTTTTCCTCCTAAGTGGTTATCCAATGATGTCTTTAAAAAAAAGCATCACAGCCCCCCTCTTTTTTGCTAAAAAAATTTTTTAAAGTAAATGAAATGCAAACTCTTCAAGACTCATAAGGTTTTTCATTCCTTTGATGAAGAATGTTAATTATCTTTGTTTCTGTATGCTACTACTTTTCTTAAATATATGCAAGTTAATTGTCCTCTTTAAAAGCAGTTGGAAGATATTTAGACAGATCAAGAATTGTCTGTTTTCATAAGTTTTTTCACACTGATGTGCCTACACAATTAGCCACAGGGATAAAGACTATAACATGACAAGGAACATTTTCATGGGCAGTTATCAGTACACGCACATACTGCACATGAAGAACAATTGTCACAAAATTGGAATTAAAAAAATTCTAAATCTCAAATATAAAATAAAAATGATACACCTTTAGTAAGTAAAATGTACAATTATTTCTGCAGCTCTGATTACTATTATTTAGGATGATCCCTATTTCACCCTACCAATTGTTTAAAGCATTAAGAAAATAAAAAAAAAAAACCATGTATAATAGCATATTTGCTAATATAAATACTATGTGATACATTAAATGCCTGTTCATGCAAGATTTTCTAAATAGTTTAGGGCCAAAATACATTGGCACCATCTTGCTATCCTCCATATTGTGTTAAAAGTATACGGAAGGTTACATATTATTTTTAATAATTTCTCTCTTGTAGCAGTAATTTAACCTTAGATTTTTAACCTAATGGCAAGTATAATTAGTTTTTAAAATCAATGTTCAGAATGAAAGGCAATAAGAGATGCTTACCATGTCATCACATAATGTCAAAGTGTGAGAGCATTATGATATAATATTTATCTCTGATAATGAGAGATGCTCCAGTCCCTTGCTTATGTTAGAGAGCTTTTGCTGGACTCTCTCCAGTAACTCCGTCTCTCATACTTGGGAGTCCAGGACTGGACAGAGAATTTCAGATATAACACAGTAGTTCAGATGTGAAGATAAAAATATTTTACATGTGACAATCAATGTTATTGCAGATTTTGTATGTAATAATATCTTCATTTTTACAACTTTTGTATTGTCTCACATACACTTTTCCTGGTTACTAGTAAGGCAGTACTTTTATATGTCGAAGTAACAGAATAGGGATCAGAGTGCTCATCAGTCAGTCTTAGGTAGTCTATCAATATACACATGTGAAGCTAGTAAGGTAAAGGCAAGGAATTTATGAAAAGTATTAATTGTTTATAGATATTATCATAGTTCCTACTCTGGTGCACAAGGCTTTTTGGCTTGGTTTTGTTGCTGAGCTGTTAAACCAGGGTCAAAATTTAAATTTTAATATAAGGAGAAGCTTCATCATCTATAAGTCTTTTGCAGGTGGGTAGGATGGCTTGGATTAAAGATTGAGTCAACCGTGTGATTCTGGCCGTAACAAAGAGGGAAGCATTGCATAGCTTAAGGACAGAAGGAAGTGACGACAAAAATTATGTATATGCCAAACACATATGAGAATGTTCGTAAATCTGGATCACTGTTTTAATGGTGGAAGTTACAGTATAAATATAGTGATTAAGAAAAATTGCATTTGAATAACCACCAATAATATGTTGGAGTAACTCATTTTTCAAACTAATTATAAATTTCTTCGAACACATATGTTTAAAGGTTTTGCTTGTCAAAAAGAAATACAATTAGCCACTTATCATTTTAAATAGGAATGTGAAGACATGATAATGTTCTGAGTTTCAATGAAATCAGTTTTGTTAATTTAATACATTCCCTAATGAAAATGGTATTTAAAGACCTGCCTGACTAGTTAACAGGAAACTTGTCTTGCTTCCTCAAATCGTACTTTGAAAACTCCTATTCTTTTCTTGGTGTTTGCAGTAGGGGGAAAACTTAAGGATAGCAGTTTAAGTTTAGTAGCAAATGTAAATTCTGCTTGCTTTAGAAGTCTCAGTGAAAGCTGTGAATCAGGTAACTCTGCAATATATATTGAGTCAACAGAGTCAGAGCCAGCCCTTTAGACAGCTCTCTCACTAATGATAGTTTTGTCTAATTCTTAGAAGTAATCTGTAATGCAGGTTCTACATTTGTTTTCAAAACCTAAGTGTGGGGTAACTGAGAAGCAGAGTTTAACCCTTACCTTTCCACACTGTTGTAGGATACCCTGATTTTCCATCAATACCAAACTGATTCAATAGGATTTTCTACCCTTGTTACTGTGACTTAATTACAGATTCACAATAACATTCTCACCATAAACAAGTCATGCTCAGGCACACAGGTAAAGAGATATATACATCTATATCCATGTCTATAAAGGGACTCATCAAAAATTCCCTTTGGGTTAATTGAAATCTCTTAATGTTTCACAGCAGGCGTGGGTTGCACTTCGAGTAGAGTGTGTGTGTGTGTGAGTATCAGCCTGGGCATCACTGACAGCAATGATCTTTCAAGTATCGCAAACTTGTCAGTGAGCTCCGAGAAGTGTCCTACTCAGAAGGATGTGTTGGCACAGCCCGCGGTAATTCAGGAGAGCACAGAGGACCCCATCTAGGACCACTGTTTATGGAGTTGCAAGATGACTGTCTTCAGTCATCAGTCAATTTTCATCCTGGCTGTAACCCAAGTCAATAATTACTGAAATTATTCAAAAGTCCAGTAATGATGGTACCGTTTCACTCTACTAAGGTTCATTTTTTTCAGAAGGTCTTGTAACAGTGGTACCATTTCACTCTGACAATGATTCAGGAAAACGATTTTCCAAGGCTAACAAGAATACCTTCTTATCCTTTGTTCCCACTTTGGTCAGGCAGTTGATATTCATGTTACAGTCAGAATTGCTCCCACCTTTACCATGCAAGAGCTCCTGTTATCGTCAAGGGACACTGTGCCTCTCAGCTGGTTTGATCAAGTCTTATCAGGAGGTCCTGGGATTGCAGAGCAGGCACAAGGAGGTGGGGGGATGCACCATTACACCTTGTTAAATTGCATTTAGATAACTAAAAGTAATGTATAAATTAAGAATCTATTTTGAGTGAAATATATTATTGTACCTTTACTAAAAATTTCTTTCAAAGTAATAAAGACTTTTTTTTTTTTTTTTTTTTTTGCAAGTAAGTACTTATTTCAGCAAATGATCTTTGAATGACAAAAAAGAAAATAAGCTGGATTGTCTGACTGACAGTATTATCTATGTAAAAAGACATATACCAGGAGAGTCATCCTATCAGCGGAGCAGATGGGCTCCACAGTGCTTAGACCCAGTATCTTCTTCAAATTCTCCATTAGGACCATATATGTCAGACCTTTCCCTACCTCGGGTCCCTCAGTGCAGTAATGACCATTCTAGCATGGGTCAGCCTCCCTCAGGGGCTGCTCCATGGCCCAGGATGCCTTTTTAGCCAAGCCAGGGCCTCCAGTCCTTGCCCTAACCGCATCTCCGGCCCGTCTTTCCCTAGCCCTGTCCTTGAGCAGGTTGATTTCCTGCACTGATCTCACACATGGCTTTTTCCTGTGTTTCCCAATGCTGGCTGACCCCCCTGCTGCCATCTGGGTGCCCTGACTGCCTGCCTCCAGCTGTAGAACCATGTCTGTGACTGAGGTGACAATCCAGCTGCCTCATGTCCACCCATCCTGGTGAGCAGCACCCCTCCTGCAGCCCCTGATGAACTGTCCAGCTACTCTGCCTGGACAGTCCCAAGTCTTGGGCATCTCTGAGGCAAAAAGCTTTTTCAAGTGCTGCTAGTTTACCTTGCAGAACTGAATTCCTAAAATGTTCCTACTAAGAGCAAATTCGTGCTTATGCAGCCATTAGGAAAGGGAACTAACTAGTTTTCAACCAGCATGACTGAGAAATTAATCCCACGCTATTGCTTACAAAGACATTTGAGAACCTCAGAATTAGATTTTCCTATTTCTTATAGGTTTGGCTGTGCAGTAGTACAAATGCCAGGAGTCCACAGAGAGCACAGTGCAGAAGGCAGTCTGCAAAGTATTACAAAGCCCTCATAAAGAATCGGATTTTAATTAGGCTGCTTGAGTAGCAGAACTATGGAGCAGCAAAGAAAGAACTGAGGGCGTTTTGTGGGCAAGAAGTGAATAGGCTTAGAAAAAAATTAACTCCCTTGGGACATCCTTCTAAGGGAAGGTGTCTTGGAAGTGCTATGCTTGTGTAGGGCCATCACTCACTGACTGTCCCTTCGATCATCCCTTCCCTCCTGCTTTGGAGGAGGAAGGTCTGATTCTGGGATTTTGCTCTTGAGATAGGTCTCATGTGGCAAATAGACATGTTTGCTGAAGCAAACATTGGGTCCTCTGCGACATTTAAAAAAATGGAAGGTCTTACAGACTAGATATGTTTGGGAAATGGTGCCTATTATAAACTTCAAATTCAGTTTTAAAGAGCTGTATCCTTATGGATCTGAGCTTCATGAATGATATGGTATATAGTCCTAAAGCTCACATTTTGCTTGGACTGAAGTTTAGGTCTTAAGGCAACTGGTGATTTCTTCTAGACTATTTTGTATTTTTGGAAACCATTTTACCTTGGTAACAGGATGCTCATGAAACCTCAGAAATGCTTTCCACGTGTCAGACAAATATTTCCATTTGTCTTTAGATAATTTTCCTGTGCATCATTAAGTTAAGTTTCCTGTGCATCATTCTTGCATCTACAAAATGAAAAAACTGTTGTATCTCTAGTGTCTGAAGGATATGTCTATTTTTTAGATATAACACCATCTGGAAGGAATCAAATACACAAAGTGAAAAGGAAGTTAGCAAGCAGAATACAGAAAACCCTGCAAGAAGCTGGTATTAAAATAAATTCTGAGAAGTGATCACTTTGAATGTGAATTAAATTTTTAGATAATGAAGTATTCACTGGTAATAGCACAGGGGATGCACACTTTATTATTTATACCTTTATATTGTAAACTCCATTAATTTTGTCCATCTGAAGCTCTCTTCCTTCAGTGCATGTATAAAGTATAGGTCTATTTCTCACATAAAAGTCAGTGAAATTGGGAAAACCTTACAAAATTCTGCCATCATATGCAATAGTGCTTGGGATTCTTATCTTTACAAATAGAAATAAATTTTAGCCAGAAGTGAGAAAAGTCCTGCACATTCTGGTTAGCAGTAATGATCTGAGACATAAGGCCTTTAAAATAAGGATTTGGATTAAAACAAAATTGAACTGTGACTTTCATTAAATATATGATATCTATTGATTTGTATTGCCTTCCATTCTAAGTCAATTATATATTCCTTTTCATTAAAAAAAGACATAAAAATATGCCTTAAAAAATGTCTTAATCATCTGCTTTACTTTATAATTTTCCTCAAGATGATCTAAAATCATTAATCAAAATTAAAGTACCGTGCAGTTTATACTTTAAAATACACACATTCTTTACCATTAAGAAGGACAAATACTGTCTCTTTCCCCTCCTTTTCTTTTTTTAAATGCTTTGCTATTTTATCTTTAGTAATGGATAAGTCTTAAAAGGGTCAATCTATACATGATGCAGTTATTTAACTCAAATAATGCAATTCTTTGGATTCTACTTAAACTAAAGTTTCTACATGGTATTTCAAGAAAGTGTTCAGCCAAATGGAATACTGATTCTTACACTCATACAATTCTTCTTTCAATACAAATATTGAAATAATTTGGTCATATTTTAAAAAAAAAGTAAATTGCTCAAAAAGCTGATTTATAAAAAGCTAAGTATTTTTAATGAACATTTGTAAGTTATTCTGATAATTTCCAATATTGATTTCCTTATCTTTTTTTTAAAAAAGTAAGTGTGCAGGACAAATTTAATAGAACTAGTTTATCATATATATACAATTCTGTGTCATTTCTTAATTAAAAAAAACCCCACAACATTTTCTAAAGCACATAAAACTTTAAAACAGCATTGTTTTGTCATGTCAAAGGAACGTCAGAGTAAAACATGCAGTTTTTGTAGAATAATGTTACTTGTGAAGAAATTGCAGTAATCCAGTAACCCAGAAATTGCAGTAATGCAGGACAAATTGATATCAATAAAAAAAAAAAAAAAAAAGCTTTATTTTTCTGAGATAATCTTTAAATTTGATTACAATTTGCGACTCAATTGCAGGATGAGGTAAACACATTTCTACAGAACTGAACACTTGCATCTTGGCCAGGAACCTATTTGGTAATAGATACAGCAGAAGCAAATCTGCCTAAAACAAGATTTAAGAGACATTTAAAACTGGACATTTGCTGATTATGTGAACCGACTCAGCTGAGAGAGGGGTGGGACAGGCTCGTTAGCTGGTGCTCGAGAGGGCTATATAAGAACCTGAAAGAGCGCTACTGGCTGATTACTGCCAGGGCTTCACTTTTCCTCGGAACCCACTCAGGTGAGAGAGGGGTGGGACAAGCTTGTTAGCTGGTGCTCGAGAGGGCTTCAGAAACCTCTCCAGGAAGTGCGAGTGACCTGGAGCGAGGCAAACAGGAGCGGGCAAACAGAGGCATGGCACGTCAGTGAGGGCGTGGCACGGCAGTTCACACAGGCAGGGCAAACAGACAGGGCACAGCCATCTCCTAGGGGTTTTTTTGTTTGTTTGTTTGCTTGCTTTTTTTTTTCCCCCCCCACATTTCAACTAAAGCCAGTAATGGTTTCTGAAAAAATGAAAGCTGTTGCTGCTGTTACCACTAGGAGTGTGTTGACACAGACAGAACCCTCCAAGAAGGATGCAGCCATTCAGGTCTCTGGCTGCGCAGACTGTTTGACCCTGGCAGCAGTGCCAGAGGACATTGTAAGAGGCACCTGTGTGCGATGCGAGCAGGTCAGTGATTTGCTCTGCATGGTAGCAGAGCTCAAGGAAGAGGTAGAGAGGCTGAGAAGTATTAGGGAAAGTGAAAGGGAAATAGACTGGTGGAGTTGCACCCTTTCGACCCCCAAGGACGTCCAGCAGGAAACAGTGATGCCCTGCCCCTCCTGCCATCAGGCAGATGTAGTGAACCGAGTGGATGGGGGGGAATGGAAACAGGTCCCTGTTTGGAGAGGTAAAAGAACATCCTCTCGACCCCCATCACCTCCCCAGGTGCCCTTGAACAACAGATATGAGGCCCTAGACTCAGAAAGTCAAGGTCAGGCAAGAAGAAGATCTGTCTGCAGGTTGCACCCCCGTCTACCAGATGGGTTACAACTACAGCTATAAGGAAAAAAAGAAGGGTAGTTGTAGTAGGTGACTCTTTTGAGGGGAACTGAGGGCCCTATATGTCGACCAGACCCATCCCACAGGGAGGTTTGCTGCTTTCCCAGAGGATAAGGTGCATTGGTAGGAGACTTCCTGAGCTAATTTGAACTTCAGATTACTATCCACTGTTGGTAATCCAGGCTGTCAGTGATGATATTATTAGAAGAAGTGCCAGGGCAATCAAGAAGGATTTCAAGGCACTGGGTAGATCAGTTAATGGGACAGGGGCACAGGTGGTATTTGCCTCAGTTCCTGTACTTGCTGGAATGAATGAGGAGATGAATGAGAAGAGTAGGAAAGCCTACCTTATCAATAGGTGGGTAAAGGATTGGTGCCACTGTCAAAATTTTGGGTTTTTTGACCATGAGGCAAACTCCATGGTACCCCGTCATCTTAAATCAGGTGGGATTTATGTATCTAGGAGGGGCAAAAGGACTGTAGCCTGTAAATTAGTGGGGCTCATCAGGAGGGCTTTAAACTAGGTTTGAAGGGGGAAGGGATTGAATCCAGGCTCTCCAAAGAGAAGCCCAGGGATGAAAAGCCTGAGTTAAGAGTAAAATCAGCAGCCCAGCTGAAGTGCATGTACACTAATGCACGCAGCATGGGCAACAAACAGGAGGAGCTGGAAGCCATCGTGCAGCAGGAAAGTTATGACGTAGTTGCCATCACAGAAACATGGTGGGATGACTCACATGACTGGAGTGCAGCCATGGATGGCTACAAGCTCTTCAGAAAGGATAGGCAGGGTAGGAGAGGTGGAGGGGTAGCTCTATATGTTAGAGAGTCTCCTGACTCTGTAGAACTTGAGGCCACCAATGATAAGGTTGAGTACCTGTGGATCAGAATCAGAGGGAAGACCAACAAGGCTGACATCCTAATAGGAGTCTGTTACAGACCACCCAACCAGGATGATGAAGATGATGAGTTGTTCTACAAGAAGCTGGCAGATGTCCTGGGAGAAGAGGCTGAGGGAGCTGTGGTTGTTTAGTCTGAAGAAGAGGGGGCTCAGGGGTGACCTCATCACTCTCTTCAACTACCTGAGAGGAGGTTGTAGCCAGGTGGGGGTCAGTCTCTTCTCCCAGGCAATCAGCAGTAGGACAAGAGGGCATGGGCTTCAGCTCTGTCAGGGGAGGTTTGGGTTGGATATTTGGAAGAAGTTCTTTACAGAGAGAGTGATCAGGCATTGGAATGGCCTGCCCAGAGAGGTGGTGGATTCACCATCCCTGGAGGTTTTTAAGATGAGGCACTGAGTGCCATGATCTAGTAATCACAGTGGGGTTCGATCAAGGGTTGGACTTGATGATCTCGGAGGTCTCTTCCAACCCAGTTAATTCTATGATTCTATGTTGAAAATGTATTCATCCTTGTTTGAAACTTGACTTCTGGGTGTCTTGGTATCTGAGTTGTTTTGCAAATCTACAGTGGTTACAGATGCCTAGCTCAAACCTAGACCTGAGTAGGTTCCTGAAACAAAGATATCTACATGCAGAGAACACTCTATGTGGAAGAAAAAAAAACTGTCCCATCTTTCATAACATAATCTTGTGGAATCAGGACGTTGATTAGCTATGTACCCTTTTTGCCTAAACTGGTCACTTACCTAAAAAACCCAGTGGGACAGTGGAGAGGGAGATCACCAGAGGAAAGGGTAGATGCTAGACAGTTTTTCTTTATATCATTTTAACACTGTGAAATTTGAAGTATCCTACTAGTGTTGTAGCAAAGGAACTAAAATAATTATTTGATTAGAGTACAAGGGCTTTAATATACAGTGTGCTCCTTTTGTCGATTGCATGCAGCATGTCAGTGGTAATGCAAGCAGCCTATTCTGTAGTTTGGATGCAAGAGGTTGGTGATGCTGCCATAGTTTCCCAGTCAGCAAAAGCATAGGATAGGAGCACTACATTCATCCTACTCTGTTAATTTGCCAACTGGGGCTGGAACATGGAGCCCATGAAAAAGATGTACTTAGTCTGTAAGTGACAGTTTGGGAGTAGTCAGATCTCCACTCCCATGTTTTATTTTATATATTTCATCTTCCTAGTAGTCAATGAATAAGATTCTAGTCTTCAAGGTTTTTGCAGCTTTTTTTTCAGAGTTCTGCTTTTCTAAAATTCAAATGTTTGCATGAATCATTTTAGTAAATATTTTAGTATGATAAACATGTATGGAAATCATCCATGGACCTTACTTGTTACCTAAAGCTTTTGAGAAAAGTAGCTATTTTCATCTATTAGTCCATTTCTGCTAATTCACTTCATCCTGTCTTGCCCACATATGTCCTTGACCATCTGTAAAGCAGCAATACCTGCCAGTAAAAACACGGCATTTTTTTGTTTCAAAAATATCAGAAACTTCTTCAAGGGGCACTAGACTAAGCATAGACATCTATTAAAGATTCACAGTTCAGTCCTACTTCTGTTTTTAAAATCTATACCAACATTTATATTTGAAATTAAGAGGAAAATAATTTTCTTAGAAAGATAAACTAGGTTATTATATGAAAATGTGTGTTTTTGCTCTCAATAACCAATATTTTTTATACTGCAGGCATAACTTACCAACTAGACTGAACAAATGAAGGAAATGTCCTGAATAACATCATTCTCACAGTAAAACATCAGTATCAAAGCAGGGCATTTGAACACATGAAAGGAAAAGGTAATGACATTATCCTTAAATCTTCATGACTTTCCTAAAGGTGAATGTATTAAATAAGAACTGCTGAAGTGTTGTTGGCACTGTTTTATGCATCACATCTGTTAGTCATAAGGTAACATGCATTATTTAACTGATGTAATATTATGTGTAAAACAACATGTACTCTGTTGATTGCAGAATCAACCCTAAAGTGGTTCTCAGTAGAGCATTTTGATTTTTTTTCTGTCAGAAAGTTTGGGTTTTTTGCAATGAAAAATTCTCTTCTTATTAAAATCTTCAAGATTTAGAAGTCTACACTTTTTTCGAAATTTGTGCAAAAAGAATTTATATATAAATTATCCCTTTTTACTTTCTAGAATGCTTTGCTTTAAAAATTTAAAGGATTTTGTCATGCTATTTTATTTTTTTTGTGCACTTCATTTGATGTAGCTGATAGTATGCTTCTACTGACATGCCATAGTATAAATTCTTAAAAATTGTGTTCTGACAAGGGCAACTGCTACTTAGTACTAAAAAACAATATTCTAGATTGAAACTGTTATTCTTTCTGTTTACAGTGGTGTGGTTGGCACTCCTGATGGACAGGATGTCATCTAGAGGCAGCTGGACAAACTCGAGAAGTAAGTCCATGGGGAACCTCATGAGGTGTAACAAGGCCAAGTGAAAGGTGCTGCACTGGGGTTGTGACAACACAGGCTGGGGGATGAGCATATCAAGAGCAGTCCTGCTAAAAAGGACTTGGGGGTGCTGGTGGTTGAGAAGATGTACATGAGCCATCAATGTGTGCTTGCAGCCCAGAAGGCCTATTGTATCCTGGGCTACATCAAAAGCAGCGTGTCCAGCAGGTGATTCGAGGGAGGTGATTCTGCCCCTCTGCTCTACTGTGGTGATACCCCACCTGGAGCACTGAATCCAGCTCTGGGATCCCCGCCATAAGAAGGACATTGACCTGTGGGACTGAATCCAGGGGAAGGTCACTAGGATGATTAAAGGGATGGAGCACCAGAGGAAAGACTGGGTTTGTTCAGCCTGGAGAAGAAAAGGCTTTGGGGTGACTTAATTGTGGCCTTCCAGTACCAGAAGGGAGCCTACAAAAAATGTGGAGAGGGACTTTTTACAAGAACATGTAGTGACAAGACAAGGGGAAATGAATTCAAACTGAAAGACAGTAGGTTTAGATTAGATATTAGGAAGAAATTATTTATTGTGATGGTGATGAGTCATTGGAACGGGTTGCCAACAGAAGTTGTGGAATATTGGATTGGATGGTTGGGCGGAACTCTGGTCGACCTGGTCTGGTGGAAGGTGTCCCTGACTACGGCAGGGGCATTTGGAACTAGATGATCTTTAAGATCCCTTCCTATCCAAATCTTTTTCATGATTCTGTGATGCCCTAATTATCTTGAAATATGTTCACATGTCTTGGTAGCAATTAAGACAAGTCTATTTGGTTCCTGAGGCAGAAAGTTTTGTGTAAAATTATATTTATATTGGATGTGCTCAGATGAAATATTTTGTTTTGCAGAGAGGAAAAAATATGAAAGAAAGTCACTTTCTACATGATGCTCTTTCTACCAAATCTTACCTTCCTGAGTTATATTTGACTCCCAAGGTATTTCAAATTTTTTTTAAGCAATTAATTTAATAGACACTAAAATCCAATTCAACTACAGCTAGGTCTTTTTGGCAAGCCATTTACTTCACCTTTCTTGTATAGATCTAGTCTATAAGATAATTTTTGATTCATCCATTGTTTATGTGAAACTGTCATTTACATATTAAAAGTATGGATTCTATTCTGAACTATAAAAATTGAAACTATAAAATATCCCAATATGTTGTTTTCACAGCTGTGTGCGTCGATAATACAGTTTAATTACTTGTGATCTGGCTCATTATTGCTTGCTTGCTTACTCATAGACTTACTGTACTTCTTTTTAATAATATCAAATAAGGATTTTGCTGTTTAGTAGAACCAAAGCCAACCTTCCTACTGCTATTTTGAAAGCTATTAATATTTCTGACTACACCAATATATGTTTTTATTACCGTTTGTATACAAAAATGAAAGCATATATAACCCACAGATTAAGAATTATGCTCGTGTTCTACTTTAAGCCCAGCCAGCAAATAAGCACGACCATCCCCTCACGCATTCCCAGCCAGTGGGATGGGAGAGAGAACTGAAAGCACAGAAGTGAAAAAAGTTTAACAGGTAAAAGAAAACCACATATGCCTTTCCTATGTGCAAGCATAGCAGAATAAGGAATTCGTTTACTCTTTCCAGGTAGGCGATTATCCATCTCTAGGAAAATGAAAACTTGAGAAGGCAAACGGTGTAACTCTAAATGCTGTGTCACTGCCACGTCACTGCCACGTCACTGCCACGTCACTGCCACGTCACTGCCACGTCACTGCCACGTCACTGCCACGTCACTGCCACGTCACTGCCACGTCACTGCCACGTCACTGCCACGTCACTGCCACGTCACTGCCACGTCACTGCCACGTCACTGCCACGTCACTGCCACGTCACTGCCACGTCACTGCCACGTCACTGCCACGTCACTGCCACGTCACTGCCACGTCACTGCCACGTCACTGCCACGTCACTGCCACGTCACTGCCACGTCACTGCCACGTCACTGCCACGTCACTGCCACGTCACTGCCACGTCACTGCCACGTCACTGCCACGTCACTGCCACGTCACTGCCACGTCACTGCCACGTCACTGCCACGTCACTGCCACGTCACTGCCACGTCACTGCCACGTCACTGCCACGTCACTGCCACGTCACTGCCACGTCACTGCCACGTCACTGCCACGTCACTGCCACGTCACTGCCACGTCACTGCCACGTCACTGCCACGTCACTGCCACGTCACTGCCACGTCACTGCCACGTCACTGCCACGTCACTGCCACGTCACTGCCACGTCACTGCCACGTCACTGCCACGTCACTGCCACGTCACTGCCACGTCACTGCCACGTCACTGCCACGTCACTGCCACGTCACTGCCACGTCACTGCCACGTGTGCTTTAGATCTTTCAATATAGAAAAAAAATATTTTTGCTTGCTTTTCTGGAAGAGGATCTATTATTAATGGTACTGGAGTTTGGCTTTTGATGACTTTCCTATTTCTTACGTGTTCCGTGCAATGTTTTCCAAAAGCTTTATTAACTGCCTCTCATCCTACTCATGCTAATGTATTTATGTCAACATTTAGGTGTAAATCTACTTGTAAGTAGGTTCTGTAATTTGCACAAGTCCTTTTTTTTTTTCTAAATCTTACCACAAGTAAATTCCTATTGTTCAACAACAAATATTACATGCTTAGGCTGAAATCCAGTGTATATTCACAATCTCCACTGTGTAGAATATATGTGAGAGTATATTGAAGAAAGAGTTCGCTTTGAAGTCAGAACACTCTGTTAGCCCTACATGGTCACAGCTTCTGCCAACTTCTCTGTGTGTGCTAGCTTTAATTCCCACCATCAAAACTGTATTATTAATAAATAATATTTTATGCTCCTGAAGAAGTAAAAGACTTCTATTTAACAGCTATGATAGCTTAAAAAAAAATAGTATCAGTTGCTTAAAAGCATTTACTAATTTTATTGGATGTTTTCTAGTATTTGTAAATAAGATGAAATACTGCCAAACACCTATCTGTAATTAATTGACTACTGATAATATGGTCATAGTTAACAACAATTGCCATTGAAGTATATTAAGCATAATTTAATTAAGGAAAAGAGGGACATTCATTATTACTCATTATTAGGACGTTCAGAACAAGTAAAAAAATAATGTAATTATTTAGAGGTAACAACTGAAAAAACCCTTGAACTTAGTTGAATTAACTGCTTTATGTAGGAGTCTTCAGTGTAGTTCTTTGGCTCATATGCAACACCAAAGAGAAGGCTATGTGCCCCAAAGGAAGGTATATACTTAAGTATATTGGCCTAAGTAATAAGACATATAAAGGATTTTTAATTTAGGTAAGTCTTCCACTCGGTGCCTAAATAAGAATATGTATCTATTTGTTTTACATTATCTTCGGTTCTATCTGAAATTGGCTTGAATGCCAGACCCGGAAAACACTTTTGCTATTGAGTATAATTGCTACTGAGTATATCTGTGAGCTGTTGTGTGCTATCAGCCACCACTGACACCTACCTGTGAGAGACAACAACACTTATCAGGAGGCCTTCTGCACTCCGCAAGATTAGATGTCAGAAAAAAAGATACAGGATTATTATCATTAATAATCCTGCTGAAGACACAAAAGTTTGTAAACTTTTAACAGCAGAAATTTTGTCAGTCTTATGAAAGAACAAACGTAGTGTCACTGCTGCCCTTTTACCCTAAGTCTAGACTGTTAAAACTTGCAAAATGAAGGAATAGATTCTTCTGTTTCCTGATTTGGACCCAAATCTGCATGTAACTTTGACACTAAATTCACTGGCCAAGTCTCAAACCTGAATATGTCTTACTTGTAGTTCATTGTAAGAACATTCTTAATTGCTTCTACTTTTATTTGTTGTGGTATAAATCAGAATTACAGAATCACACAGACTCACAGAAGGGATGAGGTTTGAAGGAACTCCTGGAGGTCATCTAGTCCAACTCCCTATTCAAGTGGGGCCACCTAGAGCAGGTTGTCCAGTACCACATCTAGATGGCTTTTGAATATCTCCAAGGAGGGAGATTCTACAACCTTTCCAGGCAGCCTGTTTCAGAGCCAAGTCATACCCACAGTGAAAGAAGGTTTCCTGATGTTCGATGGAACCTCCCTTATGTCCATAGCCTCTTTTTCTTTTAGTAAACAACACTAAGGGGGTGCAAGTCTGGGGTCCTCAGCTCTAGCTGTGTCTCTTAGTGCCACAAGTCCCTGTGCCCTTTGTTGATACCAAAGGGTTGATACCAGTTCATGGCCTCTTGTCTGTGGCTACAGCCCTTCCAGAGCTTAGTCTGTGGTCTACATGAAGCTACTTGCACTGTGTATTCTTCAGCAATGTAAAATTATTTCATTAATGTACAACACTACAGCGTAATGTTGCCCTTTCTTGACTAGTACAAATAATTTTACATTTTCAGTACATATTCATTCTTGAAATGAGGTTAGCTTTCATATTTGATAAAATATTTATTGCAATAATAGAAAGAAGTGGCCTGTGAATTAAAGAATATATTACTTTTTAATAAAGTCAGATCAGAAGAAAGTAGTAAAGCCAAATATTAAAAAGAAACCCATTGCAAAATAAAGGGGGTTTTTTGTTTTAAAAAGCAATCTTCAGGGTTATCCGGCAACTTTGTTCAACTTGCCAGCTTTTCAGTTCTGAGTCTACAAGCACAGGAAACACAACAGCGGGAAATTTTGTTTCATCATATACTTTTAATTTTTATTTAGTGTAGACATCAGTATGCACTAAGGAACATACATCCAAGGGTTCCTAAACTTCAAAGTTCACAAATCTAAGTCTAATTTGCACTTTAGAGGACGTACATGAAGGACTTCAGTCAATACAGTGAGTTTCATTCTGTTTCTGTATTCAGTATTTGATAGCCTTGCCTAGTAATTCAGTCACATATCTCATTTGCATGAAGTTTCTTTTAAATGTCAGAATTGAGATATGACAATAAGTATTCACTTTGATTAACGTGTTAAAGATTTTTTCTTGACCTTAAATGAAGACACTGCTTCAAAATGTAATCAGATCTTTAAACTGGGTGGAGATGAGGCGGGAAAGTGTTATACAGACATCAGAGCATGATATATACAGGCTCAGGGTCAAAATACTTTGCTATTTCCCACCATACTCTGTTATACAACTGGTATTCACAGTTTTAATGCAAATGCAATAGAACAAGGTATTTTAATACTCTTTTAATCTATCCTTTTGAGAATTCACAGTTTAGGTCTAAAAATGTAAGTACATGGTTAAGTAAAACATGATTTTGCATCTTAGTTTGGGAGTTTTTTTCTAAATAATCTTTTTTGGGGTTTGGGTTAGTAGGACAGTAGGAGGTCTGCATATATATTTAAAAAATTGCAAAATTTATTTTAACACATTTTACTGTATTAAGGTAGCTATGATGGGTATATTACTGTACAGTTAGCAGATTTTCAAGGTTTTTCATTTGCTTCATAAGGCATATACATTCCACATGCAATTAGAGGATGGACATGATGAGCCAAACTTGATACTAAATATCAAGTGTATTAAAATAAGTTACAATTCCTTGCAATGAGTTTTCAAGTAGAAATAGGAAAGGTTAAGCATATCCTAACTATCCTAATAAGACCTTACCCTGATAAATAATACCAGATTAAAAATAAACATGTAAAGTTTAACGTAGGCAACTGAATATAAGGTGTAATTCAGTGCTATTTTTCAAATATATGGTTCTGTAGGACTTTAATGTTCTCTTTTAGTAAGAATCAAGAATCATTTAGGCCTGAGATGACATTGCTGAGCTGAGTAGTTTTAGTTCAAATTAAGCCCAAGTTTGATCAGAAAATTAGTTAATATTTTACTCACATGAACAGGGAAGGCTTCAGCTGATGGCTATTGTGGGAATAAGTACAAGATACAATAAATACAAGTAGAATGCAAGTAAAAGACAAGAAAAAAAGAAATACTACAGCTGTTTTGCCTAAAAATAACTCTTGCCATTGAACTAATGAAGAAGTGGCATGTATGGGCAAGTTAGGGATATATGAGAAAGAGAAGCTTTCTCAGTTGAATATGAATAAATTCTTCTGTTCTTAAAAAAAGTAGTTCATAGATGCTTAGGTTTCTCAGTGAATTCTGGATTGCAAGTCAGCAGATGGAAAAAAAAAATCATACAATGAATGTTGAGTACATGACACCAACTTGTCTCTTTCAAGTGTGTCCCTAGTAGCTAAGCTAGCCAGTTCTATACACAAAAAAAATGTTGATAAGTCCTGTCTGACCAGATAATTGACTCATAAATTGCATCCAGAGCCTAAGCAGTAAATTTAGGATTCTGCAACAGTATCTAGTGCTCAAAGTTTAATTTTTTTTCCAAGCTCACTTTGTAATGCTGCATACTTTGTTGACCTTTATATCATAAGTCTACACAACTCTAGTTCTGTTCCTTTAAGAATTTGCAACACCACGTCATATACAAAATTAAATTTCTGAATCTATCCAATTTTTGGGGAAAGAAACTCCGACTTTGGCAATCGTATGGATTGCTGTGAAGAATTTGGGTATAGTTGTCTCATTAGTGTAAATTTTCCATGTAAGCAATAGCTATGGTTATCCATGCAGTCTCAGAGGTAGTTAAAAATCTGTACAAGTTTGGTTAGAATTTGAAGTAGTTTAACTAAGGAGGAATAATGAAAGCTGATTGGTCAAAGTGCTATTCAATTGATGTTTTCTTAAAGCAGATTTATAGCAATTTTGAGGCAATGTTCTGTTCAATTCACTAATCAGGAGTACACCTGGCTTCCACTACTTGGTCATTGTGTTGTTCTTCATGTTCACCTACTTTCTACAGGATTTAATAAGCTTGGTACATTAGTATCTATATGTGAATCATTTCCTTCATCATGTTTCAATAAACTGAGTAATGCTTTTGTTTTTACAGTTTGCTAAAACTAATCTGAAATTAATGTAAGCTAAACCTCACAAAATTTCCCATGTATTCTATGAAAATGGGGGAAGAGGCAACAAAGTATTTTACAGAATTATTCATTTGTTTTATTATGATTGATTTGTTTGTTTGTTAGACCTATGTCCTAATGATTAGTACTTATTACAAAGGGACTTTATATGAAACTCTAAATGTAATTCTTAGCAGCTGCCTAAATATACAGTTTCCCTGACATAAAGAAAGGATGCTGAAAAATTAATAATTAGTATTCAAGACTCAGGCTGTGCATGGTGTTCAGCACTTATTAAAGACAACAGGAGTTAGAATACTCTGCAGCTTAACGTCTGAGTTCCCAACAGAACTGACAATAGTTTCTTAGTCAAAACAATGGATAGCAAGTAATGGAAGCTGAAGCTTTGTGAAACAGTCTGAAGTTGCATCATAAAAGACAGATATTCCTTTAAAGTTCATTTGTACTTGATATAACAATGCTAACCTAAGTAAAACTCCAATATGTAACTTGTATGTACAAGACCTTGAATTGTACATGCTTACTGTTTTTTCTAAATTTTCTACTTTTAATGTTTTTCAATATTTTTCCCCAGGTTAAGCTTTTTTTTTCAGTGCTTCACCTCTTTATAAACAGTTTTATTAGGAATATTTGCAATTATGACTAAAGAAATTAATTTTATGCTGTGTTAAAAATTCAATTTTTTTTATATTTTGCTAAATACATGGATTTTGTAGACTGAATAGGACTAACTTTGTGTTCATGATGTCTGAATTTCATTTGAAAGTATTTTGATTTCAATGATTTTGTATATTTGTCATTAAATACATCTGATTTTTTTTCTCTTAGGCTACCACCTCAGGAAATCCAACCATTCAGTTGAGTTAGGGATAAATAATACTTATTTTGTAGAGTTTTCCTATGAACAATATGATGAAGAGGTGAGGTTAATTATTCCTGTTTGACTACTACTGAAACCAGAGCAGAGAAAGTGAAACGATTTACCCAAAGTGGCACAGCATTAGGGCAGGTCATCCTAGCCCTAGCCAGCTGCTGCACACAGTGCTCAAGATACCACTTATAATCATTGGCTCAAATAATGACTTTTCTTTCAAGTACAACAGTCCATGTTTACTGGGGATATCTTTCTTACATTGTGTTATCCTTGGCTTACGTTTCTCAATGACTTTTTAAAAAGTTTCATTTCATGAGATCTCTACCTCAATTCAGTCACTAAATGCAGTGCAAGATCCTGGTACTGTATCATCTGTGACGAACTAGTCCAATAGTCAGAATGCACTGCACAGGCATATGGTATGTGGATGTGAACTGGAAGGGGCAACAGTTTTGTTAAGTCCACTGGGATGCAGCTGTGCAACTCCTATTAACATTAGTGAGAATCAGACAGCTAAGTCTCAGTGTGTTGTGTTGAAAATGTTCCCTAACGTGTCTGAAGGAATACCATTTTCATATCAAGTACTTGCAAATGTGCTGGTGCTGCTCCATAAAACCTAATATCCTAGAAAATATTCCCATATCTTTCATACTTTATAGCAAAGATGATCTCCTGGAATTGTTGATAAATAACTCTACAGGATGCTGTTCATCATTTTTATTGATGAGGACGTTATCATCTGTGTAGCCTCAGTTGAATAGGCATGGGTTCCTTTAAAGTATTATGTTTTTGATTAACCATCAGATTGTCAGCTAAAAATTAGTTGATTCACGCTCTGACTTTTTTTTTCCGTCTGACTCTATGCATAAAATTGACAGAGTGACAGGTCTCTATGGATTCTGGCCACGTTACCAGTTGTTTGGATGTTCCATCATAAAAGTTTAGCTAGTTCTATTTAAGATGGCAATGGCAAATTTTTTAGTTCAGTAGTGATTTGTAGGTAACTATTACGCAGTGGAGTGAATGAGTCTAATTTAGGGTAACTTATTTGAGAGAAAAGTTTATTAAGGATGATGCAATGCATATCTGATCTCTTATCCTCCACTAGGTACTTTTTTAAACACGTTTGCATGGTATGAATCATAGAACAGTTTGGTTTGGAAGGGACTTTGAGGATCATGTACTTAAAACATCCCTTCCAAGGACAGGGATACCTTTGACTGGACCAGGTTGCTCAAATCCACAGCCAACCCAACCTTGAACACTTCCAGAGATGAGGGATCCAGAACTTGTTTGGGCAACCTGTTCCAGCACCTCACCACCCTCTAATAAAGAATTTCTTTACAGAATCACAGAATATGCCAAGTTGGAAGGTACCAACAAGGATCATTGTATCCAACTGCTGCCACTGCACAGAACCCTCCCCAAGAGTCATGCCATGTGACCAAGAACATTGTCCAAATGCCTCTTGAACTATGTCAGGCTTGGTGCTGTGACCACTTCACGGAAAAGCCTGTTCCAGTGCCCAACCACCCTCTGGGTGAAGAACCTTTTTCTAATATCCAACCTAAATGTTCTCTGACACAACTTCAGGCCACTCCCTTGGGTCCTGTCACTGGTCAGCACAGAGAAGAGATAAATGCCTGCCCCTCCTCTTCTCCTCATGAGAAAGTTGTAACTGCGATATCTCCCCTCAGTTTTCTCTTCTCCAGGCTGAACAGACCAAATGACCTCAGCCTCTCCTCACATGGCTTCCCATCAAGGCTCTTCACCATCTTTGTTGTCCTCCTTTGGACATTCTCTGAAAGCTTAATATCTTTCTTATATTGTGATACTCAAAACCACACACAGTATTCAAGGTGAGGCTGCCCTAGTGCAGGGGGCTGGCAATGCTTTGCCTGTTGCCCCCCAGGACATGGTTGGCCCTCCTGGTTGCCGGGGCACTGCTGAATCAGATTCAACTTGACATCTACCAGGAACCCCAGGTCCCTTTCCATGGCACCTTCTTTCCAGCATCTCATTCCCCAGTCTGTACAAACATCTGGGGTTGCCTCATCCGAGGTGCAGAATCCAGCACTTTCTCTTGTTGAACTTCATATGGTTGGTGATTGCCCAGTCTGCTAATTTGTCCAGGTCTCCCTGCAGGGCCTCCCTGCCTCTGAGGGACTCAGCAGCTCCTCCCAGTTTTGTGTCATCTGCAAATTTACTCAGTATCCCTTCCAGTCCTGAGTTCAAGTAATTTATGAAGATCTTGAGGAGCACAGGTTCCAAGATGGAGCTCTGTGGAACTCCACAGGTCACCAGTCTGATGGTACCCCATTCACTATTACCCTTTGTGCTCAACTCATGAGTCAACTGCTCATCCACCACCTAATGTGTTTATCCAGCTATGTACTGGACAGTTTGTCCAGAAGAGACAATATCGGAAGCTTTACTCAAATGCAAAAAGATTGCATCAACTGGCTTCCCTTGATCAAGGTGGGTTACCTTGTCATAGAAGGAGATTGGGTTCAATAAGCAGGACTTTCCTCTCACAAAGCCATGCTGGCTGTGCTTGATGACAATCTTGTCTATCAGGTGTTCTTCAATACCTCCCAGAGTAATCTTCTCCATAGCTTTACCAGGCACTGAAGTGAGACTGACAGGTCTGTAGTTTTCAGGGTCCTCCTCTTTCCCTTCTTGAAAACCAGGACCCCTACAGGTTCCCAAGACCGCTCAAAAATCATCCAGAGAGGTTTTAAGATGATTTTAGCAGCTCTTTGAGCATTCTTGGATGAATCTCATCAGGCCTCTAACCGAAATCTACTCTCTTTCAGTTTAAAGCCATTCCCCCTTGTCCTGTCACCACATGTCCATGTAAAGAGTCCCTCTCCATCTCTCTTGTAGGCACTGGATGGCTGAAACAGTGTATTACACGAGGCAAGTAGTTAGTAATGGTATTTACCATGCTTTTAGTTTGTGTGCCATAGAAGACAATTCTGGGTAAGGAATATTTACACACTCACTATAGGGTTGCAAGTAAAAGTCCATAATGCATGTATTTTTAACCAATTACACATCAGATTAAAATTTTAGGGAAATATACAAGACTAGAAAATGTCCTCCATTTCCCACTAAAAAGTAACTACAGGGTAGATAATTGCTAAAACATTTACATTGTAGCTCAGAGCAAGGAATGTTTATGATTTTATGTAGTTCTGCTGTCAATCTCTGCCTTCTGCTCTTGCAATTTAGACTATTCAGGGTATTTTCTTCATAGCATATAGGCAATTCTTTACCCTTTATTTAATTTAAATATATCATCATGGTATTTTAATATTGAAACTCAAAAGTAATTCAGAACAAATAATTTGATGAATTTCACCTTTCTCTCTTTGAGAGTGATTAATTTCTTAGATTTATTCATTATTCAGAGCGATTCAGTAATTCCTTTAGCAAATAATTCTTGATGTGTCATTTTAATTGTGAATTATGAATATTACAATCAGTTTGTGCTCTAACTTTGGTGCAGTAGCATGTGTATTTGACTGTCTTAAGCATTTTGGTTTGAATTTCCAACTGTGTTTGATTATAATAGGTGTTAGCAATGTATGTCAGGCAATCAAAATCCAGATATCGTATGACTCATGGTAACTAACCAACCCAGCATGAAGGCAAACTTCAAATTTGATAATCAGATGTTCAGTTTAAAATTTACTTTTAGCAAATACTCAAGTAATCAAGCCAAAAGTATACTCTGTGAACTCTGAACAACTGAGTGCTTTCAAAAAGTGATAATTAAAAGGCAAACTGAATGTAGAGGACAAAAAGGCAAGGATAGTTCCTTCAACAGTTTTTGGGGTTTAAGTTGCTAACTGCCGTGCTGGCTCAATTTTTTTTCTTACAGAAATAATGAATTCAGTGAAGCATCAGAAATTTAAGGACAGATAGCTGAACATCAGTAAGGATATCACTATTCCTGGGATGAGTAAAGAGACATTCATTCTTCCATAAATATCCAATTTTTACCCTTTCACAACTCATATCATGCAAAGGATGAATTGAAAGTACTTATACAACATCTATATTTAGATCTACATTTTAAAATGTGACTAAATTTAATCAAAATGATTGCACAGTGGATTTCTGATAGATAATAATATATTAATTACAGAATTGTAAAGGATTCAACTATTTATAATAGCCCTTCTGACTATTATTTTAAATAATGAGATGTCCACAGCAAATTCCAAAGCTGTTTTCACAAGTACTGATTCTTTTTTTTCTGCAGCTTTAACATACACTTGATTTGTGCATCAGATACAGAAAACTTACTCATTTTACTCTCAAAAATACTTCAAGCTAGCAAATTGATTAATACTGCAATATTAATGCAGCATGTCATTGGTCTTAATGGCATATCATCAGTGACTTATGACAACAGATCCCTCTTTTCTGCGTATAACTCCAACAGAGCAAATAACTTGGAAGATGAGCTCAAATAAAGATATCTTTTGATGTGCTTATTTCTGTGCCATTCTTTGACTGAACTATAATCTTTTTTTTTACCTTACGTGCTGTTTTATCTAATCTATTAATAATAAAAGAACCTATATGAATTTTAAGTACTATTTAAGACAAAGACACTTCCCAAGAAAAGAAAGAATTATCCACTATAAACACTAAAGTAAATAAAAACCAAACCAAACACCCCCCACTACTCCTCCCTCCATATGATTTAAAAAAGCATCTGAATTTATCATAAATGTGTAGGAAAGATTCTATATTTCCAACAACAATACTGCAAAATTTTTTTTGGACAAAAAATATTGTAGGAATCTTTACATTTCTGGAAGAATTTTTAATGGGAAGTTAGAACTCATTTCACTAAGAAGGCTTTCTGCCTAAGGTGATGTCTCTTTTTCAAAGTTTTTCTTCCCCCCCTCCCCCCCAGCAAGAGAAGTTCTCAGCCTTGCTCTCTGGTATGCAGGGAGATAACATGATTGCAGACATGTTCAAGGCCTCCTCGGGCCAGAGAGAGTGGGAAAGGAGAGAGAGAAGATGCAAAAAGCCTTGGAGGAGGAGGGGCTTGGCCTTTTGCCCCTGGGGCCTGATGCGTGCACCATGGTAAAAAACTGGTCCTTGCATCTGAAATAAACCTTTTTTTTTTTTCAATCCTTCCACTGCCTTGGCATTCTTGGGAAGAATACCTGCGCATGTTTACCTTACGAATATATATTCTGTAGATGGTGATAGACTTTTGCTGTCTTTCACTTATTTATATAGATTCATTAGCTACTCTGAGATCACAGAGTAAAAAAGCTAGAACTTAGCCTTCAGGTAGTATGAGTGACAAAGTGAATCAATAAAAGCACCAATAAACACATAATTATTCTATTTTTAATGGTCTGTTTGTTGTGTCTGTGTATGAAAGACATATCATGCTAAGTCAATTCAAGGTACTGAATTTTGAATTGTTTTTATAAATCCTGTACAAATTTTTGTCTGTCATCTTCAATTATAGGAAACAGCTTTCAACACCTTTTACATGTGCAATTATTTAATAATTTATACTTTTTTTTTTTTTTTTTTTGGTCAAGGTTTTGCCAAGGAGCTTGATGAGAGAAAAGGTTTTTTTGGTCCGTGTTAAATTCTTGCAATCGGTTTCTAAAAGACACTGCTGTCATCATACTATGAATTAATGATTTGAAACATGGCATTCAGGAATTGAATAAAAATTAATTGCCTTTACCAAAGGTGTTTGTTTTGTTGTTAATCTCTTTCATGCTCTCAAGTTATATTACTTAGTAGATTTCCCAGACTCTACTGTTTCAAATCTCATAAACTAAGAAATAGATTTCTGAATAACTCCAAGCAAAGACTGAACAAGTTTTTAATGTTTCTTGGCTGCTTTGGAATCAAGTAAAAGATATATTGAGAACCATATCTCTTCTTCACTACACGTATCATTACAGTATAAAGAAGCATGAATTGAGCACACTGGAGTGCACAAGAAGCAGTTTCACAATACACACTGGATGGTCTGATGAAAATGATTTGTGACTGTAAGTAAAGACTGTTTTGCTATATATGTGCAAAAGAGAGGGAGGAACATAAAGGAAGATAAACTCAGTCTCAGCAGGGCAGGCCAAAAGGGAATTGAGAAGTGACTTTCTATGAATTCAAAAATTAACAGATTTCACAAAAGCTGAATGCTGGCCTGAGTACCAAATAGATCTCAGTGTGCCATAAAAAGTTTATCCAAGAACAATAAGGCCAGTCCACAATAGTTAAATGAGTCTTGTGACTTGGAAGTCACTTAAAGGAGAAAACGGGTATTTCTGCTACTGATGAAAGACATACCTTCAGCATTTTTTTCCCCAAAACTATGTGTGAGTACAAAAAAACCTGCTACATTTAATAATAGTTAAAAAAAAAGGTTTTAATTTCTCCTGTCATTTTCATTGTTAAAAATATAGAATAGTACTTTTAAGAAAAGATGTGATAGAAATCTGTAAAATCATGTATACTGCATGCTGAGACCAAATAGAGAATAATTATTTGCTATTTTTCAGACCAATACAATTAGGACACTAAGCAATGTGACCAGGTAGCTGATTTAAAACAGAACAAACAGCTTTGCATGCTTTGCATGTATAATTAAATTGCAGCCTCAGTAGAATTACAGTGTTCAGGTCCTCTTGGGGAATAAAACATTTTGGCAATAGTCTTTATATACACGTTGTAAGAATTCCAGCTTTAGAACTTTCATACTATAGAAATGTATAGGAATTACAGTTTTAAAAAATTTCATTGTATGAAGTACACAACAGGACACAATGGCCCAGGCAAATATTTTTTTTCTTATGTAGAGAAATATGACCCTAACAACTCAACACTTCTTATTAGTTTGGACTGTTCAGGTTATGGTAGAAATACATTGTATCATTCTATTTTGATCTCTTATGTAGCCACTTCATAAATGGATATTTTTTAATTCAGACATGTGTAACAATTGCATGGTTTCAAACTATAAATATTGATTGAGGAACAGTATGAATGTTTGTACTTTGAATTTTTGAGAAGCTTCTCAAACATCAAATGGTAATTAACATTCTGATAAAATAAGTTGTTCTGATTATTCTCTTAAGGATAGTTTATGTAGGATTTTAATATATTTTATTAAATTATGTATTTTACTAGGATAATTATTTATTTTTTTACTTGGTCTTAAAGACATTGAAGTTCTGACAAGAATCTTAGTCACAATGAACAATACATATACTCACAAATTACAACTCAATAGGAGTGAAGTCAGATGAGACACAAAGTAACTTAATGTAAAATAATAGCAAGTAATTAGTACCAAAGTCTTCTGTTACTATCCATAAATATATCCAGGCATCTCAAAATATCTGTGTGCCCATTATCTAACATTTAGTTCAGACCACAGAGGAACCAGTTGCCCAGCACAAATTATAATCCTAACTGAGCCATGGACTCTGCAAGCTTTGACATCCTTGTTCCTCAGCCAGCCCAACTGTGAAATTGATAAAAGTAACTGTGTAAAAACAGCCCCCAATGGAAAACAGATCTGCGACTGGCTTGGGTAACAAATATGGTCAGATAAATGACAAACATATCAGAGTCATCACATCCTGTTATGCTTTTTACTTGAATAACAGAGACTAAATGAACAGTTGATTCATCACATATTCCTAGGTAAAGGAGATTAAAAAAATGAAAGATAACACTGAAATGTAATGATCTTCCACCCAGGAGATGCAGTACAATTTCAGTATTTGTTAACATAGAATACAGAGTAGTTTCATGCAAGTCAGCTGGATTTCTGCTGCTCACAATTATCCTACTGTGAAGGAGACTTATACTTTTACAACTGTGCACTCTTAAAAGAAAACATCAGCAACATTTTTTCCTAATGTGCAAATATTAAATGATATTAAATAAAGAATTCTAAAATGTAAGTTAAAGATTTTTAACTTTCATATTTCTCAGAACTGGAACAATGCAAATTTCTTGACAATTGTAGGTTTTCTTTCACTATCTGGAGACTCCAAATTCAGATCTCATACAAAAGATTAGTATATTACTACTCAGTGACTTAAACATCTATGTTTTAGATGCTTATTATATGTCTGTCATATGTATTTATCTAATATGACTTTTTAATTTGAAGAAACACTTTTCCAGCCACTTTATAGAATATATAGTAGCTATATAATTTAAATGAGCCATGTGATTATATTGAATAGCTCAACTATTCATTAAAAATAGATAAAACCAATGTGTTATGTGTAGTCAGTGATAACCAATTTAATTTTTAGCAGTGTTTAGAAGTTCTGAATCTATTGAGTTCTTGTCCTGTTATTGATTGAGGAATAAAAGAACACAGCACACACTAGCATGTTTTGATTCACACACTATTACTTCTGCTTTGTGGCTGGTAAATAGAACTAGTAAACAATAGCATAATCTTTGTATTATTCTGATTTATTGCTGCTATAGAAGGAAACTTCTAAAACAACAGTACTCAGTGTAATTTACTGATGCCTGCTAAAGTTACTATTTCATCCTGAAAATTCTTTATAGGATCACAAATACAGCCAATGATATCTTTTATATTTCAAAAATAAGAAAAAAATCTTACATGACATATGCATTGTGAAGGTATGCAGGCATATCTGAGTTTAGAAATACTAGTTATTAATCTGCCTGACCAATATAGTTTAATGCAAGTTGTAACTGACTGTCTCAAATTAGTCATATGTTAACCAGAGTTTTAGAAGTAATTAATTAGCTTTCTTCAGCTCTCATGCTAAATGATTTTTCTAGAGTGCTTGGGTGCAGTGACACAGACCAAACCTAGTACATCCATGTAGAATGTCCATAGGTTTAGAACAAAAGCCATCAGCACTTCTTTTTGCTCTGTTACCTAAATTTGAACATCCTGTGTTGATTTGAGTCCAGAAGTCAGTGTTGTTCTGCACTGAAATGGGATATAATTAAAAAAATGAATTGTCAGCGATGTTTTCCACAGAAAGTAGTTCTTAGATTTTCAATTTATGCTTCTAAAAGAAGTAGCTGGCTGGAGGGAGATAGTCTGTAATCCAGCTTGAAGACAGAAGAAATCCCTCCAAAAGCTTAGGAGTAATGTTAATTTATTTTCTAAATAATTAGCTCTACCTCTTTCATATCTTCAGCAAATGACAGAAAAGATACTTGGACTGTTCATTTTAAAACTTGAAGGTGACAAAAAGTTGTAGAATAGGAGCAATTTTTCTCCCTGTTCTACACTGGCTTTTAGATTTCTGCTAAAACACAGGAAAGCCTTATAATAATGTTTCTTGCTAAACTTTGTCTAATGCCAGAATTACCTTTAACTGTCCTCTTTTTGATGGGCAATGCTTGAGTCTCCAGACATAATTTTTAAACAGGACCATTCAATGCCCACTGACTTAGCTGCTAAATATTACTTCCCTGCAAACTGCTGTTTGGTCAGTATATCCATAGACAATCATTTTACTCCTTTTAACAAGCTTGTTCACAGCTTATAGTTGTAAGGGGGCTGTACAAGATGAAGGAACAAAATCTGGCAGTAAAACATCTAGGCATAAAGATTTTTGTTGATTTTTTTTTAGTATAAAGATGGCTCAAACACAAAATCTTTCTCTCAGCTGCTACAGTAACCGGAAGAAATTCTGGTATGTATCTGACATTGCGTCTGAATTTTTAGTTTGAACTCACGTCTCTGTCAGTGCCTACCTAAATAAGAACCATAATAAGTAATTTATTTTTTAAAAAACAGACATTTTCCTGTCTTCACTTCATTGATTTTCAAAATTACTTCGGTCACTATGTCTGGATATGCATGTTAGTCCAGTTACTTGCTAAATATATAATATATCAGTCTGGAAGGAACTGAAAGGCTGAACAGCACTTCTGCACGGTGTGAGGCTTGGGAAGGCAAACTCTCTCAGGTAAAATGCTTACTAAAGTAGCCTTTCTGGCAGAACACAGTATTCAATTCATATTATTGTGTGAAGGTCAATTATGAATTTAGTTGGTACTAGCTCTTTCACTGTATCAAATTATTTTCACACAGCAGCTCTCATCATTTCAGTAACTGTCTTCATCATTTTTCAGGTCTTTCTATTTGTAGAACCCAGCAAAGATTAAAGAATATGGTTTCATTAAAGGCATTGCAAAAATCCATGTTACCTTCAATTTAATAAGAATAGACTGTAACTTCTCCCTGTTTTTTTTTTTTTGCATTATTTCTTCATATAAATTTCCGATACATTTGTATATCATTTAATGTCTTTCTCTTCATTCAGAAGAGAAAGCCTCCCTTGGGATTTTTCAGGAGTGTTGGAGAGGATATCTTTACATGTCAGAAAGGAATTGTATTTAAATGTTAGAATAGGACTCTCATAAGTAGGTACGCTCTTTGTATACTTGCCATTGAACCAGGATGCTGTGATTACCTCCTTTGAATGGTTACTTCTGTTTTCAAGCTTCACTTGCACTGGTATGCAGCTGCTATAGTCAACATGCTGACACTTTGAAACTTAACTGCTTGGATTTTATGGGTAAAACTTTGAGTTTCTTCTCATTTTCCTGTCTTGAAGTTTTTATTGAAGGAACAGGCCTGTTTATAAAGCTCTCTTCATAGTCTCCAGTAACTCTAGCAAATCTGGCAAGTCTAGAATCCTAACTGTAGTGCCTACCAGTTATTTTTAAAATTATGAAGAACAAAAAGCAGTATAGATTTTGGGGGGTTTATTTCCTTCCCTCAATCAGTTCATTTGAGACTCACTGGTGTATATATGCAGTTCTTGTTAGTACTATAATGGAGGCCAGGAGTATTCATTACCTAAAGAAGAAACAACTTTCTTCAGCACTGTCTGGCTTGAAAACCCTTTTGTTTTACCCTTTGCTACAAGCATGTACACATTTCAGTATGTGCTGAGAGAGCTACCTCTCTACCTTCAAGCACCTTACTTTTCTAAAAAGTAGGAAAAGAAGAAAAAAAATCATAAAGGTGAATGCTTAGAGAAAGAATGTGAATCAATAGAAGAGCTGGAGCTGGTTGTAACAGCATGTTTTCCTAACGTTTGGGAGAATGGCTGCACGTGTGTGAATGAACTTTGGATAACAGGTTTCAAACAAGTAATGACTGCCTGGCTGCATAGCAATCAAAAGAACATGTTAGAAGCAGAGTATCTTTGCTCAGTCTTTTGCACTAATCTTTGGGTAAGTGGTAGCACATCACTATCTGGTGTGACAAATAGTATTTAGCTAATTTGCAAGTGTAAAATTCATGCGATACTAGGTAATGTGATTTTGCACCTGCCAATTATGCAGCAAAAATATTCATACTTTCACTAAGCCTCTGGGTTTTTTAACATGCTTTTACTGTCATAGCAGACATAGGTAAATTCAAAAAGTGAGAGTGAAAATGTAAATTCTCACCAATTTCCAATTCACCGTTGGAATATCACCATTTTCAATATAAAAAATAACACAGAGCTGGCCCAGTTTATGATTATTTTACCCATTTTAAGTTACATGTATGTGCATACACATTTATCTATGATGTTTTGTTGAATGGCAGGGAATTGTCATTAATTTGCATTAAAAATAAGAATAATACACACTTAAAAACATTTGAGACAATAAGACAAAAAGAGACCAGTTCAAAATAAATTCAAATTACAAATATTTGAAGTAGATTTGGCATTATTTATGCAATATTTGGAGATCACTCATACATGAAAAAATATACTCAGTTATGTGCAAGTATAGTCAATAAATTAATATGCTATGAAAAAAGGATTATTAGAGCTAAAAATAAAGCTAGCCAGTCCAAAGAATAAAATTTTTTAATCTGGGAATCTTTGTGAGAGTCAGTTAGGTTAAATAATGCTCAATAATCCTTACAGTGAATAGTTCCTGAAATCAGTGAGGACCTGTGTCAGTTTTAGACTGATGTTTTTCTCAATAAAATATTAGTCAAAAATGATAAATTTTAAGCAGAGCTAAAAGTCCAACAGTTTATTAATTTTTTTCAAAATGCATAGAAACAAAAAACTTATTTTGCATTTCAAATGTTCCATCAGCTGTATGATTGACATAGAATGAATATTGGAACAGGGAGATAATTTCTTTTGCTTATTTGTGAAAATTCTTTTTGGTTTAGAAACCAATTCATTAAAGTAAAATCTAAAAATTTTATTCTGGGTAATTCTGAATGAAGATATGTCATATTACATACACAGTTTTGCAGATTGATTATTGTTTACAGTGCTTCAAAGAGAGTAATTGCTTTTTAAGACTGTATGTTGTGATGCATCACTGATCAGATCTACTGTCTTTTTTTTTATTTTTTCTCCTCTAGATTTTCCTTACATCACCTGTTTCTTTCTATTATGGCTGATGGTTTGAACTGTACTTTTGCCAAAGCATCATGTGGAAAGTAAGGCCGTATTTGCAATCCATTACAACTGTTGTCCAAAAATTTATTTTCTTTCTGAGAGGATGTGTTTAGGATGTGTTTTTTATTAAATATAATTTTCTTTCTGCTATTTAAAAACTTAAGAAACATTTGAATTGAACATTGCACTCCAATCTGCTTAACATCTGTGAATTAACTTTGCTATTATCCAATGTATTAAATGCACATTGGATAATGCAAAGCCCAGCCCAGGCTAAAGTTTGTGATAGTCCAACTGATTTCTTAATCTAGTCTGAGACATACTACTAATGATGCTGTATTAAAGCTGTGTTTTATTAGTCTTGCTTTTACTGGTGAAATTCACAGTATTATAGGTATAATATGAATAATAAAAATATAAAGGCAGTAATAATGTTTAACTTGAATATAGCAGATCTCATTGGTATTTCCAAGTATTCAATATACTATTATTGCCAAGAAAATGACCTGACAAAGTCCAGTGACCTCACAGTGAGTTAAAAATTGTCAGGAAGAATGATAAGTTAATCAGGATCTCAGCTGGGACTACAGTGCAGATCTCCTTGAATCCAATATTTTCTCCACGTTAAAAAAAATATTGTTGTAAGGTAATTATACTTAGTGTACAGGACAGAATGGAGAAAGAAATAATGCTTTATTTAACATATCTGGAAAAATAGACGTTAATGTAGCAATTTAAAGCTAGTGTACTTGATTTTCTGTTTATTTTCCTTAGGAAGCCTAGCTTCAAATAAGAAATATTTTTGCATTAACCTCCATTCTCCATAACTTTAAATCATTACTTGTAGAAACTACTAGCAGAGGAAATGTTTTTGCATACTATCTGGCACCCTCTGCTGTGCATAAATATTTCAAACATATATATTATATTATCGCTGATTGTCTTCTATAATTGAAGTACAAAGAGACAAAAATATGAAAACAAATATTATATAATTAAGTAAATTATCAGGAAGATCTTTGCCTGATATTATGCTCATGTGTGGCTAGTAAGTATTTCTTAATATCAGTGCCTGCTTTCATGTAAGGTGTTTTTTTAATATTCTATCAAACAAATGAGAATATGGAACTATTTCTTGATTTGAAAGATTTATCATTTTGATACTCTATTTGGGCCTTTGTGATGTAGGCCTCAGTTTCCTCCCTTAGTTTCAAAAGACATGTGCAGAACCTTACATACCTCCCTAGTACACTGTCAGAAGAAAAACGTTTTGTGGGAACAAGCCATGAAAATGCACTGAAAACATATGCTACTATAACAACCTTTTCTTGAAGGAAAATGATGTTATGTTAGTTTATAACACAACAGCATGTTAAAAAGATCCCAAGTAGACATTCATAGGTTTTAAGGGGATTTCAACAAAATTTAGGTGAGATTCACCAGTGTGGAGCAATGATATCAGCAAACTATCAAAATTCGTTTCCCTGAGAGCGTGTGCATTCTATGACTTAACCTAGGAGAGAAGAGAATATATAGATGCCCTGAGATCTCTGCCTTCACCAGGATCTTTGGGAGCTCCATGGCTGTTGGTCTGTGACAGGTGAGACTTTGTAACACAGGCAGAATAGGGAGTCAGAAATTACTATTACAGTGTGTTCCAGAAAACTTGAATTTTGTGTGTTGTTTGTTCTTTCTCCCCCTCCTCATCCTGCCCAATGACCCAGTAAGTGGTGAGTGTTCAGGAGGTATTGGCTTATCTTTTTTTCTTTTTTCCCTCCATATTAGAGATTTAATTTGAAAGAGAGATTTTGTTAGTTGGTTTTGTGATTTGGTTTTTTTTTGGGGGGGTTAGTTATTTATAGTAAGTATTAAAAAAGAAAAGCCACATTTTTCTAAATTTCATCGAGTTACTTCAAGCCACTTACTTGGTCTTCTTGAATGAGAAATGAATGCTAGCAGGGCACTCCCAGGAGGGGTTTTCACTGTGATATGATCCCTTGTGGTCTGTCATTTCCTAGATTTTTTAACTTCACAAAGCTTATTAGTACTTCAAAGCTGATTCCTTGAGCTGCTGGAGAGGGGGTTGTCTGAAAGGAGTATAAGAACTGTGTGTTTCTATATTAGCTACTTTTGCAAAGTAGAGAGTTTTATGTGAAAACTATTTTTTTAGTGTTACCGTCTTTTGTTTCTAAAAATCTAGTCTCTGTTCAATACTTTAGCATGCAATAGGTATTCTGAAACAAAAGATATAAAATGTGTGTATAGCAATAGTTAATTATTTCATATCATTTTAGAGTCCTAGCACAACCTGCAATGAAGTGAGGTAGAACTTGCATCTTTGTACAGTTCATAATCCCCTAAGAGAAATGAACATTGGAAAGAAATTTGTCAGGGTTTTAGTAAGAGAACAAGATCAAAAAACTGGGCAGTTTGTAGATTACACAGAATGTCTTCTCTGTCAAAGCTGTGATTGTGTCCATCTCGAATTTACTCTTCAAGTGATATCTTTCCTTCTGATACTGTTCTTCTTCTGTAATTATCTCTTCAAAGAAATATAGTACGTATTATACCCTAATTATAACATAAAGGCTACATATTGGTCTACACCATATAATATTAAGCATGCCACAGTAGAATAAGTGCTATCTAATTGCAAGACAAATGCTGGAAAATTTTGAGTTCTTTTAATGTACAGATGTGATAATTCTGTTTTGTCTAGCATCCTCTGAATAGCCCTCATAAATTCTAATTCTAACTCTAGTGAGGTATAATAGCATAGGAATTAATAAAAAATATGGCCTAAATAAAAAACAGGGCAGTTAATTTTTATTTTGATTAGAAGGTTTAGAATAAAATAATTAAAGAGTTAGAAGTTTGAAGAGGCAAGAGTTTGAAACCAGGCTCTCCAGAGAAGAGCCTAAGGGTGGAAAGCCAGGGTTAGGAGTGAAATCAGCAGCCCAGCTGAAGATCATGTACACTAATGCACTTAGTTTGGGAAACAAGCAAGAGGAGCTGGAAGCCATCGTGCAGCAGAAAAGCTGTGACATAGTCACCATCACAGAACCTTGGTGGGATGACTCGCATGACTGGAATGCTGCAATGGATGGCTACATGCTCTTCGGAAGAGATGGGTAAGGTAGGAGAGGTGGAGGGGTGGCTCTACATGTTAGAGAGTCTCTTGACTCTGCATAACTTGAAGTCAGTAACAATAAGGTTGAATTCCTGTGGATCAGAATCAAGGGGAAAGCCAAGAATACCAACATACTGGTGGGAGACTGCTATAGACCACCCAACCAGGATGAAGAGGGTGATGAATTATTCTGCAAGAATCTGGCAGAGGTTTCAAAATCACCAGCGTTTGTTCTTGTGGGTGACTTTAACCTGCCAGATGCCTGCTGAGAACTCAATACAGCAGGGAAGAGGCAGCCTAGGAGATTCCTAGAGTGTATCAGGATAATTTCCTGTTGCAGCTGATAAATGAGCCCACCAGGGCTGGGGCCCCCTTAGATCTGCTGTTTACAAACAGAGAAGGGCTGGTGGAAGATGTCGTGGTTGGAGGCAGTCTGGGGTACAGTGAGCATGAAATGATGGAGTTTTCAGTACTTGGTGAAGGAAGGAAGGGCATCAACAAAACCTCTACCCTGGACTTCTGGAAGGCAGACTTTGGCTATTCAGGAGGCTGGGTCAGAGAGTACCTTGGGAAACAGCCCTTAAAAACAAAGGGGTCCAGGAAGGATGGCCATAATTCAAGAACGAAATCTTGAAGGCGCAGGACCAGGCTGTCCCTATGTGACAAAAGGTGAGCTGGAGGTGAAGACGACCAGTGGGGCTGAACAGGGAGATTTTTTTCTGGAAATTAGGCAATAAAAGAGAATCTATCACCTTTGAAAAAAAGGGTAGGGAACTAATGAAGTGTTTAGGAATGTAGTTAGATCATGTAGAAAGAAAATTAGAGAGGCAAAAGTGCATTTTGTACTTAATCTGGCCAATTCTGTTAAGGACAACAGAAAGCGTTTTTCTAAACACATCAGTAGCAAAAGAAGGGGCAAGGAAAACATCCATTCTTTGTTGGACATGGAGGTGAACACAGTTACCAAAGATGAGGATAAAGCTGAGGTAGTTAACACCTTCTTTGCCTCAATTTTCAACGAGGCAAATTGTCCTCAGGATAACTGGCTTCCTGGGCTGGAAGGCAGAGATGGGGAGTCAAATAACCCCCGTTATCCAGGAGGAAGAAGTTAGTGACCCTTGTTGGTAAAGATAAAAGTAATAAGCTGGGAGTTGGACTGTGTGATCTTTAAAGGTCCCTTCCAACTCAAACAATTCTATGATTCTATGATAATTTTTCTAGCTATACATTTGGATGTGTTATCAGAAAACTAAATATCAGAAAGCTAAATAAACTATTATTTTTCTTTGCCCATTCTACAGCTGTCAGCTGCATCCACTGGCCACAGATTAGAAAACCTTGGACTTTTGCCAAGTTAAGAAAAAAAAATTATGTGCATCATTGATTCTCGGTCAGTTAAAAGCAGAGGATTTGCTTGGAACAAAAGTTATGCTATCTCTAAAGAAAATTTGTTCAGCAGAGTAAAATTTAAACTGTATAAACCATATCAGTCAAGAACATACATACACAAGGAAAAGTGAGTCTTTGATACAACTTTTAAATAAAGAAAGTGTGTTGCTACTGAAAGAATATTTCCATGACTTGTCACCTGGATCCTCATATTGTTATGAAATAGGAAGAACCCCTAAAACTTGTGCTTACTTCATCTTACATAGGGTTTTAATTACAAGTCTTCACATCTTAAGAGAGTATGTACCAATATAATTATTACATTTTAGAATGCTTGGTGCTTTACTAAAGAAATGAAAAACATTTTTTTAAATGTATGTAATTCCAGTTCCCTTTAAGTGTACTGAAATTATACTGGATTAAAGGTCCTGAGAATCTAGTACAATTTTTTAATTAATATTTAAAGATTATGGTTTTAATACGTCTATAATTAAGATTTAATTATTATTTAAAGTTAACTGTAGCCTCTTTTCCTCTTCGTATTGTGACAAAATACAGATGAATGTACAATGACAAAATTTCATATATTTTCATATTGTGACAAAATGCAGATGAATGTAAACACTTATCAAAGATTAAGTACTGTTTTATTTACATGATGGACATAGCTCAATGGGTACTCAGTTTTGCATTTTCTTCAATAGGCTATTGGTCCATAAAAAGAACATAAGAGGAAAAAAAAAGAAAAAAAAAAAAGGCACAGTTTCAAAGCAGAGTTGACCAAAACTGTTACCATGGATCCTGTTCACAGAGAAAGTGCAGCTCTTCTGAACTCTGGTTCTTTATTCGTATTCTGAAGCAAAGGTAAATATCATATATATATAGGGGAGCCTAGTGGTACCTGTCTATATCTAAACCCATCTCTCCATATGCTTTATGGAACAACAAAAAAGTGACAAATCTAGCTGTGACTCAGAATCAGAGAATAAATGTTATTGTAAGGAACATTTGAAGAGCTGAATAGAAAGAACATGAAGGAGGTGGAGGACAAATCCTCCACATTCCTTTCAAGAATGGAGAAAAAAATTTCAGATTGGTGATAAAGCAAACCTTGGCATTGACCCCAAAGTGGTTCTCTAGCATCAAATGTTTAGATACCTAGAGGTAAGTAAAATTTTTATGAATACAATTCAGAGTGCTCTGTAGCTCCAGTAAAACTTGAACCCATTTAAAATGATTTGTGAAATACTGTAGGACACAAAGCCTAACAACAGTACATGAACTCAGATGCAATTCCAAGGGACATGTTTGTAATTACCTTTATACTGCCTGAACAATTGTACTCACAGGACCAGCACTGGTACTCTTCACTACCAGTTTTGATCAGGTGGGTTTCCTAATTTAAGTTTTAACCTTGCTGGAAGGCCTAGAAGAGATTTCTGAGTGTGAGTCATGCAAGTTATATTGAAATAGTTTGTTGTATTGGTGACATGGCCCCTGTCTTTCCTAAGCTTTTGTCATTACTCTGCCATTGCTGTACCAGGCAAGAGAGGAAAACTTGGTTCCAGCAGACAACACAGTGGGACAAAACACCCTGAGCTTCCTGGGCCATATAGCAGGGATGTGTTGACAGTAATAACCATGAAAAGCAGTGTGGGAATAAGCTCTTTGGAAAGAGAAGCAAACATATAAATTTGAGAGTGTTGTCTAAAGAATCACGGGAGCCAAAAATAGGCTCACCAGGCTGTGAGTCACCCGGCAGTTTTAATAGAAGGCCTTTAACCACAGGGAATATAGAGATGCGCACCACGTGTCCAGGGGTTTCACAATTTAAGATATTGTCCATCCAATCCCAGATCTATCCACCTCCCAGATCCTCACAGTTCTGCCCCTGGCACATACCTCTTTCAATTGATTCAGGGGCTCTGGAACCCCTCCTCCTCATCTTCCTCTTCCTCACAGGATGTCCAGTCCTTGGAGCCCCTCCAAGGTTCCAGGCTTTGAAGATTGCTTTGTCTATTGGTTTATCTGTTTGTTCAAGCCAGGGGGTAAATGTTCTTAAACAGAATGAAGGCCCACCTTGAGAGAAGGCAGGCTAAAGGAATTTAGAAATTTCAGCATGAAATGGGGAAAAGGGTTTGGGTACGTATAAACTACTGTGCTAAAATGAGAGCTAACTACAGCTACTTCTAAAAACTACAAAAAGTCAAAAATAAAAAAACTCTATAGGCATCAAGGGAAAAGTTTAATTTTCTATAATTTTCAAAATTCTCTAATTAAAATATAGCCAATTTATTAACAGTTGGCTAAAGTATTAAGGATTTGATTAAAAAAAGAAAAACCCTACAATTTGGAGGTGACTTTCCATCAAATGAAAAAGCAACCAACTGACAAGCAGGTAATGATCATTGGATGCATGTATTATTTATGTTTTCTAATGGTTGCAGTTAGTCAGGCTGTCTCCATCATACTTTTGATACGGATTGAATAATAAAGACTGCCTGTATGTGAGTGGACTTGTATCTAAACATACAGTGAGAGCTAAGAAATGACGGAGGAAAAATTGTGGTAGGGTGAATGTATAGTGAAACAATGAATTCTCAGTAAGGCTTGGTGTACTTATCATTTTATAACTTTCCAGAAACTCACTGTAGAGTTTTGTACTTAAGAAACATACTAACTCTATGTAGTTGGATACCAGTGTTTATTTCTCTTCAAAAAGAATCATACTGCAATATTTCCAGAAGTTCTAGCAAAGACTTTAAGAACCTTCCTGCTTGTTTACTGCTTGAAAATAACTTTTAAAAAAACTTTTAACCATTAAATGTCTGAACCTTGTTTTGATCTTGCCTATATGACAATAAAAATATATAGTCTGTGGTAACTGAGAAGTATAAATTTTCTGACAGACTTATCTGTTAAATTATTTTTCCTGAGGCAAAGCCAACAGCTAAAACTTTTCCATACAATTGGCAGTTGGAATTGGAGAACAAATCTGCCAAGTCTGTACAGCTTTCAAAAAAAGAGCAGGCCAATTATGATTGAGTTCTTTCTATAATTTATATGTTTGTTGGCTTTTTTTAGTTTATTCTGTAGACAAAGGGATAAGTTTGGAGTAGTAATACACTCCAGTGTTAATGTATAGCTTAATAGACAGTTACTTAATAGCTTTATCCTTTTATTTTTTAAGGACTTCATTTATTTTAATAGTAATATGCTACATACTAAAATGATGCTCACATAGAATTAAGCTTCAGCTATAACCCACACCATTAAGATAGCAAAAATAATGTGAATCAATTGCCAGAATGAAAACTTACTGCTCTTCTGCTTCCAGTGCAAATATCTATTCAATGGAAGGCTCACAAATATTCCAAGTTAATTTGTTTATAGTGTAATTTATTGAAATGCCATTGGACTTTACCTAACAAGACTATTATAGCAACTGAATATTTAATTCATCAGTCCCACAGAAAAGGCAGCAGAATTGTGGTAGAGTGAGATTGCATTGTCACCTAACTCATAACTCTCCAAAGAGTAATGATATCAACAAACCCACATGAGGATCCTTGATTTTAATAACGTGTTGATATACAAGCCGTTGCAGGTTTTTATTGATCAGAAAAATATCATTCTCTAATTTCTGGGTCTGCAAAACCCCAATCACATTGGAATATAATTTCTCATAAAGTTATAGATAAAATTTTACCATTTACTTTTACATTTCTTTGCTTTATTTCACCCTGCCCTTTCTTCAAATACTTTCATATCTTCTAATATACAAAGTATGACCATTAACACAGTTTTTAAGTAGTTTTTTGCAGGTTTTTTTTAATATTTCCAAGTTTAATAGGCGTTTTGTAACACTGGAAAGAAAATTACTGCAACTGATGAGAACCTCAGCATTGCGTAAAGCCTTGCAGGGTGATAGTAATGCTATTTGGTTCCTTCAGTGGAATTACTAGCATTTTATTTACTAAGCTGTCAATCAGTGTCAAACTCTTACATGTCCAATATTTTCAGATATTGCAAGGCTAGAAACACTCTTCTGAAATCTAATTTTATTTTACTTGTACCATTGCATTTCTTTGTGAGCCTTCTTTATTAGTCATCTTTTCTCCCTGTTCCTCTGTATCCTTAAGTGTTCCTGCAGTGGGAATAGTCACAAAGATTAGAACATTTTGTCATGTGCAGGCTACACTCATCCTAGAAGACTGTAATAATTTCACAAATCCAGACAAGGTTTTCCTCCCTTCTCCAGGACTGAGAGCTGATACTCATACACCTCAGGGATTTCAAGTACAATATAATACATATACCACCATACTACCACTTAAGCCCAAATACAGGCAATTTTTTCAAGCGGTTTTCATTATTCATAATTAGTTTCTACAGGGACTACTAAAGAGATTGGTAGTTAAAATAATTTCAAATATTAGATCTCCAGTGGAATGACATTGATATGAGCTACTTCTGTGACTACACTTGGGTGTGACCTTTAGGAAACTGAAATATGAAGTCTTGCAGGACTTCCACAGAAGTCCCCTCCCATCTGTTAAAACAAGCACTAATGATGCAACAGACATAGTAAATGCTTTCTTCATTTTTATCATTGTTTTATTTTACAGCACCTGTATTAGAAACAATGCAAGTTCTGAAACAAAGATAATTCCCTTCCGAATTAGCTTCAGTATCCAGAGAAATGCACTAGTGAGAAGGAAGAAAGTAAATTAAATTAAAGGAAAACACTGGCATGATTTTTAATTCTAGAAAGAAGAAAGTTGTCATGGGATGGGACTTTTTTTTATCAAATCTTCTAGGTTTATTTCAACATCTATGCAGTTAGTAGGTTATTGGGAAATTTCCAAACATTATTTTCTTTGGCCTGTTATATTTTTAAGGACTGTTTTTAAGTATCTTGCATTTGAAGTAGAAGATTATACTATATTAACAATATGAGCTAGAGGGAAAGAAGAAAAAGACAAAAAACAATCTTCTCGTGGTTGATTTATTCTAAAAAGCTACAACCTTTGTTAGAAAATATATAGCAGATTTTTAGCAGCATTTTTTTTTAATTAAAGGCTACAATCAGTACAGAATACAAGAATACAGATGACATTTTTAACTGTCTCCTAAAAGTTTCTCTGTTCCATGCAATTAATTGTGTTGAGAAGTCGTCAGACTCATATGACATACTATCTTTAGAGCTTTGTAGACAGGATATATTTTGAAAATACAGTTTAACATTTCCCTGAACAGCACACAAAACCAATGTTTCATTTTAAAGAATTATTTTTTTTAATATAAATGTTTTTCTTTTTCTTTAATTCTCTGAATGACTGATCTTTGGCTGCTGTTCTTATCAGAAGCATTGAAAAAAACATAATATTTTATACATCCTTAGAAGGAATTGATATTTAAGTGACATTAGAATTCATTTAATTCTACAAATTTCAATAAAAATTTAAATGAAAGTGATGGCTTTATTGTCGAAGAATTCATAGTTATTTCAATATTTTGTATATTATTATGAAAACTACTGCTTTGAAAAAACATCTTTTCAGAAGTCTGTAATAGAAGAATTATTATGGAAGTTGTTAAATTGGTTCTTATGTAATAACATGCTGTTTATTTCATTATTTCAATAGTACATCAATAATCATGCCATTCTGCAGCCAAATAGTGACTGAATATTTCAGGAAACACTTCAAAGTGCTATTTAAAGCCATTTAGGCTTGAATATGTGTTAGTAGAAACTTAGAAAATGAACTACAAATTATATTCCTGTTTTATATTGCATTGAGCAAAAGTCTTTCTGCGTTTACTTTGCACAATGCTTCATATGAACATAATTCAGTACTTTATAAGTTGACTCAGACTGGTGACATATGAAGTTTGATGGTGGCTACAATAGGTATTTCTAAAGACGATGTAATGAACTCTTCTGAAAAACCTTTCTAGCTCATGGGAGAATTTTGCCCCTGTCCTCCATCATTTTGATATGCAACATAGATCTGATGAAACTAAATTTTCTCTGTAGTCAGAATTCCTTATTTAAAAATTTATCCTTTGAAGAGGCAATACAAAGACTTGCTTAACAAACAGGAGTCAAAATAAAATGTTGCTAATTTCTGTGCAAATCTTCTGGGAAGATGAAGAAACTAATGCTGTTTGGAAAATATTGAAAATAAGAAGTGAAAAGGATAGAAACAGGAATTCTGAGTCTATATCATACAAACTGCTGCAGGAATCACTTTTCTTCAATGACTTTATAAGCTCTGTGTTGCCAGTTTTGTTGACTAGCCCACCCAAATGTGCTTTTGTAGTTTACCATGAAGTGATTACTTGTGTTATAAGCAAGTTGTCTTAAGAATTAAAAGATACATAGCAATAGTTTGTGGTTTAAATTAAAAAGAAACCATACATTTTTTGTAACAGTGTGGTCAATCTTTATAATTTCAAATTTGTCAGTACAGAGGGCACAGACCTAAGGAAACTTGATCACCTATAAAAGATAACATGCTAAAACTATTATCATATAAGACAGATATTAATTATATCTACACTAATGAATTATGTCAAGTAGAAGAAAAATCCATATTTCTTTGGTTTTTAACAATTTTATCCATTATCTATGGGCAATATTGTCAACTAGCTGGATACACATGCTTATTTCAGTCAGCTAACAAGGTGAAAGATGAAAAGAGAAAGTCATTTGAGAATACTGCAATAGGTGTAATTTTGAAGATTACAGTCCTTTACAATGAAAATTGTTTTTTATTTTGGCTTAATGTCTGTTTAACTTTTTGTCTAAATCAGGAGTAGCTTATATTCTTGCTTTGTCTTCTCAGCTAATGCAATTTCAGTGTATTATTCATCAAGGACTTCTCTACATTATGCATGTTTAGGACGTGTCAGGTTAATTTTCGTATAGATATATATATATAGATATATATATAGATATGTACATATGTAACAGGAATAATCAAGCAGCTTTTAATCCTTGCTGAAAGCCCAAAATAGAAAAAAAGATAAAGGGAAAAAAATAAAAAAAAGAGAAGGAAAAATAAAACCAGGAAACTTCATGACAGATTTAATCTTTAGTTCTGTTACCTTGTCTTTTTATCCTGAAAAATGCTGAACATTGAAGTCAGTAGAAGCAAAGCATGTGTTTAGCAGAACAGGGTTTGACTTTTACAGATATAAACTGAAAACAAGAGGATTGACTCAGCCAAGATATACAAGTTATATTTTTCAAATAACCTTCATACCAGGTGGGAATGATTCTGTCAACATATTTTGGTACATGATTAATCTTTCTTCCCCCTTCTTATCAGCAGAATCAGCTTGTCATGCTACAGAGTCATATAAATCTGTGATGCTGGAATTGCTTGTGTGATGGCAAGGAAATTCAGCAACCTAGAAGTTAGCTCATTAGGATAATAAGGACACAACAGTTAGGAAAGCATTAATGATATATTTTGGCTATCAACATGCATTACTTCTACATGTTATACTAGTCAAAAATCTGTTTGCGTAAAGTTATTGAAATATAGTATATTGAAAATTCCTTGGCTCTTGGGCTTTCTCCACTGGCACTAATGAGGTAAACGCTGTGTGAAATGTGGCATGTGGATGAGATGTGTTCTGAGCTTTTATTGTGAATCAGTTGTAAAATATGCTGGATCTCTGCCACAGGAAAAAAAAGTAATTTAACTTATGCCTGTAAACCTATTCTGAGTGAATGAGATGTTTAAACTGTAAAAATCAAAATTGGGGAACTATCATTCAGCATGTTTTCAGCAAAAGAGATAACACCAAATACAGTGAACTTGACAATTTGTACTTTTTAAAAATTAAAATCCCTCCTGACCATATTTTTAAGAAGTTTTATGACAATATTTGTTTGTCTAAAGCAATAGCTTCTGATTTAGCAGAATGGCGATTTCAGAATTTACACAAAATTACAGAATTACTCTGATGGCACTTACAAGTCATGGGGTACAATGTCTTATTATAGTAGGACAAATGAAGGAAAAAGAACAGATTTCCTAAACAGTCAAATTGGGAAGAAGGTGCCTCAAAACAGTCATTTATAATGAATCAAAGGACCTCTCAGTATGAGAGGAATCCTCAGAAATCCATAGTAATTCAGCAGCTACCTCGCTACCGAGCCTACTGCCACACCCTGACACCTCTGTTCACTCAGGATTCAGGCTCCAGGATACAGTCCAGAATCCAGCCTTTGTCAAATATCTAGTCATTGGAGCACTAAGCTGGCAAAGACCTGGTTCCTAGGCTCATCTTAAAAGGAGTCAAACACATCTTGCTGACTTTCCAGATGTAGCTGTGTATTTCTGGTCTATGAAAGTACTGAACAAGCTGAACAGGGTCAGCTTTTCATTTTCCTACAAACTCCTTGCAGGACACTGGAATTCATGAAGCCTCTGATGAAAATGTTGATGTGACAGGGAGCACATCAGAAATAGTCACAAAGCATACCTTTCCACTTCCCTATGATGCAAAAATGGAAGCTGTGCTATGAACAGCAGAGGAACCAAGTATTTTAAATATTACATTTTGGGTGTGTCACATTAGGACCATGACTTTATCAGAGAGACAACCTCAATACATCTGTGCTTTGATTTGAGGGTGGGATAATTTAGCTATCTGGCTCACAAACTGGTGGCAAATCTGAGAAATATTGTGTTCTTTGACAATGGACATCACAAAAAAATCCATGAAAAGCTAAAGGGGAAAACAAAGTATATAAAGTACCTGTCATTATGGCTGGGCTATATCTTGGACAAAAAGAAACAAAATTATGACAAACTTTTTCAGAAATAGCGCCAGTCACTCTATGGAATGGATGAAACAGTAAAAGGTCTGTCACTGTCAAATTAAGTACTAGAGTGTCATGGATATTTACAGTCACCAGTACCCATGTTAATTCTTGACATTTGAATTTTAGACTGCAAAGCTTTAAAACTCTTTAGTATTTTTGAGAAGTACTCATAATATTTTGAGTTCATGTACAGTTATCCTCTCCTTTCAACATACATATGTAGTGCTAAGCTAGGCAGTCTTATAGTTCTCCTCAGTCTGATTTTATAGTTATTTTTAATAGGTAAGCACTATCAGTAGCAAAATTTAAAATTGTTTATGGATTTTAATTCTGTTGTTATTAGAGCTGTAACTCTTTGATGTTTTCCTGACCACTCCATCAATCAAAGCTGTTTGAATATAGTAGGTATACAAAATAGAACAGAATTGGCCCAATACCCTTTCTGTACTATTACTGAGAGTACCTTGTTCCTGGTCTATAAAATTCTGATATCCAAGAAAGGGTGTTCTATATCAATTTCACATGCTGTAAAAGAAACAATTTCTGGAAATTATTTGCTGAACGTGTCCAAAGTAAGTTACATGTAATTTTTACTGATGACTGATAAGGGAGATGCCACTTTTTTAGTCTAAAGGACAGTACTTTAACTTAACACATAATCATATCCAGCAATGACTGTGTGGAAAAAAATATATGATCTTCACTAAAGTGCTCTCTGCAGATACTGCACAAGTTCAGAAAATACAAAAAGTTATATAGATCAGTACAGTACCCAAAAAGGGAATAGTCTTGAACATTCAGCTATAGAAAACTTTGAAGAATGGACATGTTTATATTGCAGTCTCTAGTTTTCTTCCTTGTTTCTTAGTTTATGATATTTTTGTAAAAGATACTTCGAAAAAAGTAGAGAACTTTAAAGACTTCTTTTCAGCACAGAGGGCTCAAAATGTACAGTTGCAGACAATGTTTGTTTAAGTCCACAAAAATACTTATTGAACCAAACAGGACAATGGCCCCTCACTGCATTGTGAGTTTTTTTTCATAGAATTGTGCCCTAGATCAGGTTGCTCAAAGCTCCATCTAGTCTGACCTTGAATACTTCCAGGGAGAGGGCATCCACAACTTCTCTAGGCAACTTGTTTTAGTGTCTTACACGCTGACAGCAGAGAAACATTTTCTTATTTTCTTGGTTTCATTTTGTGTCAATTACTTCTTGTCCTGTCACTGGACCACTGCCAGACTCTGGCTTTGTCTTCTTTACTACACCCATGAGGAATTTATACATGTGGACAGAGTCCTTCTAACACCTTCTCTTCTCCAGGCCAGACAGCACCATCTCTGTGCCGTCTCCCATGTAAGAGATAATTCAATCCCTTAATCATCTTTGTAGCCCTTCACTTCTTACTCCAACATGTCTGTGCCTCTCATGTGCTGCTTAGCAAGCAGCAGGCACAGCACTTCAGATTTAGGTTCACCAGGGCTCACTAGGGGGGAAGGATCAACTTGCTGATGATTCTATGATAATGCAGCCCAGGAGGCTGTTGGCTTTGCTGCAAAAGCACATTTCTGCCTCGTGTTCAATTTGGTGTTGACCAGGACTAGCAGTGCTTTTCAGATAGGTGGCCTCCAGCTTGGATGGGCATATGGGATTATTAATATCATGGTGTAAGGCTTCAAATTTCCCTTTGTTAAACTTTATGGGGTTCCTGGTGACCCATCTCTCCTGGCTGTTAAGGTGCTTTCAAATGGCAGCATAACCATGTGGTGTATCAACCTTAGCAGCTTTGTATCATCTAAAAATTTTCCGAAGATTCATTTTGTCTCATCTACTTCCTTCATAACTTTTTTTTTGCTACCTTCAGTCCTTTAATCTCTCAGACAGGCAGAAGATTAGAACTGCAAAGTCATTCAGAAATAGTTGCTGAAGTGGCTCTTTTTCAGTTCAATGACTTGGAAGACAGGGAAGGTTTCCTCTAGCCTCGTTTTTGCTAGAAAAATCTGCAATATTTTATTAGTGTAGAAGGCTTTTAACATAGTCTAGAAGTACTCAATCTAGCAGACAGTACTGTACTCCTTTCTAACCATTGCAGGGAAAAATGAAAATTCTATCAACCACGAAAAAGGTATTTTCTGTGTATCAGCACAATATCCTTCAGCACAGGTGTTTTCATAATGATGATATATTATAAAAATTCATGATGTTCAAAGGCTCTCACACTCATACTTCCACCTCATCTGTCACATGTCAGTATAACTCCACCCTATGCTCAATAATCTTGAAATTATATTGATAACACAAAACAATAGTCAATTCTTACTTAATTTTCATTTAATTAATTTAAATTTTACTTAATATTACATAGAAGATACATTTATTTTTTTAGCTGTCTAGGAAACAGGAACTGTTTTTATCATTACATGGATACTTCATTGAAATTTCTTTCAGTGAGACTTAAGAAAGTACAGGAGACTCTTCTCTAACTTATGAGCGTCTACAGTCATGTAGGGGACTTTCAAATAGTATTTTCAGGTAGTCAGTTGTACTCTGATAATCTAGACAAGAGTCAAATGACTCAGTATCTCCTGCAACTAACAGGATAAATTCCTTCCAAATAATTTCAAATCATTTAACTCCTAGCAACTTCCTGCATCCTTTACAATAAAATTTTTAATTTAGTATTTCATTTAATACACTCTTAGTATGTCTGGATTTAATATTTAAAAGATATAAAGCCAGATTTTAATACAAGCTTTTGAACATCAGTTAAAACTATGTCAGTGAATTGTAATTTTGTGATCACCTGTTCAGAGGCAATGTTTGTCAACCTTCAGTATGTGCGAGAACAAATTTTTTTTTCATATTTGCAAAATTATGGGTTTATAATATTGCAAGATCTTGCAATTGAGTATAAGAAGTGAATAATTTATGAAAAAACATCCATGCCTATTATTTAGCAATTGCAATATGACAGCAGAACTTAGGCAGCTAATAGTGTTTTAAGGCACCCAAAGTCCAAACTTTTCAAAGTAAGCTCATAATTTGGCCATTGCATTGTAATAATATTTTGCAGCATTTTAAGTTGGCTATTCTAATGTTTTGCTTTAAGAACTTTTAAAAAGAACTTTTGGTATGTGATTTTAAAAACATTTTGTTTTATTAAAAAAAAATAAATGAAAGGACAATGCCAATTTGAGGTAATTCACTTCAGCGGCCTCCTGGAGAACACCAGGCAGAATGAAGTGATATATGACTGACCACAAATCATTGTTCTCACAGGAAGAAAACAGAAAACATGCCAAACAGGTTTGCAGAGGCTTTTCAATAAGATTGATACTCACACGTATCATTATTAACGATGTAGGTAAATGCATTTACTTAATATGATGCACAGTAGTTAGGAAATTTTACTGTAAGACTAGCACTGAAAAATAACAACCTGAGAAATAAAAAATGAAAAGCTATTTGCTCTAAGATGACCACAGTCCAGTACCAGCCCAAAGTCAGCATAAATTACATTAAAAAACAAAAAGAAAATATATTGGAAGGGAGAATACAAAGCACTTTCATTTTGCAGAAAATAAAATACATATTGATATAACCCTTGAGCCATTCTTGTATAACTGCTTATACTACTTGTCTTCTTGTCCCTGACTTGCACTACTTGTCAACACTAGATTTAGTGTTAAAGAAGTAAATACATATTTCATAGGCAGTAAAAATACATACAGAAGTAATCATCAGTGTGCTGATGGCAAAAAGATGAACTTCTTTTTACCTTCTTAATACTGATAGTTCATTTAATTTCAACAACAAATTTCTTTTCTTTATTCAGATTCTTTCTCCCCCCCATTTATCATCATTCAGTTTATGTAATAAAAACATTTATGCATTTTCTTAATCTCAAGCGCAACACAGGGACTTTTCCCTTATTCTTTATCAAAGTTCTTTTATGCTTATGCTTGGGTTTAAGTTAAGATTCTGTAAGATTTTTTCGTGGTTGAAAAAGAAAAATTCTCCAGGTTATCTCCAAAATAAGTGAAAAATTGTTCTTTCATTTTCTGTAGGCAAATTAGTCTAGAAGACTGGGAAAAAATGTGATAGAAGTCTTCAAAGAGAAGACAAAAAAACTTTCTAATTGAGAAAAAGAAGAAAATGAAATTATAATTTTACATTCCTGTAAAGAGACTCAGACTGGACATTGGGAAATTACTTATAAGGACTGAACTAAATAATCTATGGTTGCTGTTGAAATAGTATAATTAGAATTTCCAATTAAAGACTAGCTAAACATTCTTGGTAGTCATCTAGGAATTACTTCTGCTTTGAGTAGGATGTTTGATTTGAATTCTCATGGTCTCGTCTAGCCAAATTTTTTGATTTCTACTTGTTCATATTTCCTATAAGTTGATGATTTCAGTATTGGCAGTCACCCAATATTTTCTTTCTACTTAAATCCAAATAATTAATTCCTCATTCTGACACTATGGGATTTTTAAATTTTATAGTATCTGTTGTGCAGCCACACACATTTCTTTGTTCTCATATGCACAAAGAGGAAATAGTCACACTTAGAGTCATATTTTAGGGCAAAGGGACAGGAAAACAAGGGGAACAAAAAAAGAAATTTGGCACAAGAGAACACAGACACAATCTTCATTAAATTGTGAGAATTTCAGCATCATTCTTTTTGGGTTTTTTCAGTCATTTTCAGAGTGGAGAGTAGATTGTGAAATGCAAACATTCAGAGAGATCATGTTTTGCTTCTAATTTGCTTGAACCCAAAACCAACAGAGAAGTAGGTCCAAAATTTGTGGAGAACTAGAAATATGGAAAGGCAGTACACGATATCAAAATTCAGTGATTTCATTATATCATTAATGATAGGCAGAAACTTTTTATTACATTTTCTTAAAATAGAGGTTTCGTAATAGTGGTAGGAAATAAGGGTGCTTTCAGGTGATTTTTTAGAGAAAAACATCTTAACTAAAAGGCTACAAATCTAATTTCACATGTGCTGTTCTCATGGAAATCACACATTCAGAATTGTGTTCAGCTACTGATAGTGCATGTAGGAGAATACTGTGTTTAAAGGAATATGACAGGTAGTTCCTTTCCTTGCCTTGAGTTTGATAGTTTTGTGAATTCTATAGTAAATCTCATTCATGTAAGTTTTGATATCAGCCATGGAAAGCCCTCAGAATATTTGTATTGATATAATTAGTTAATCAGCTATTTTCTTGAAGATTCATTAATGCAAGAGGCTTTGTAGTCTGTTACTCCTACTCAGAACATGAAAACTATATTGAAGTATTGTGGTAAAAGACACTGGTGTAACTTGGCTTAAAATAAGTTCTTTTATAAGAGAAGATTCCTAGTAATTTGTTGACTTCCACCTGCAGAATATGACAGATGTAGCTATCTAATTTTCCTGAAAAAGTTATCAGTATGCTACCTTTAGGAAGTTAGGTGAAAAAACTATTTCGTTGCTGGTGTGTGGAATGTACTTTTCTGATCCAGAAAGGATCTAATTTTCCAGAGCTGCAACAAGTGAAGAATTATAAACATGAATATCATCAGCAAAATCCCTTAGCATATGCATATATATACGTGTAGGAACTGAACTAGTCCATTTTGTTACTCTTTACACAAAACAGGATTAAAAAAAATGGCAAGGTAGAATCACTGCAATTTAAGATATGGTGCAAACAATAACTTTAGTAATAACTGTAATAACTTAAAATGAAAATTTCTTTCTCAGCAGCTGAGCCACAGTAACCAAGTGTGTGAATGATCTCCATTCATTTCAGGATAAAATTTAACTGTATTTGGGCTTTCTCCAGGTCAACAGTAACAGTTGGACTCCTTCTTAAGCTGCCTCATTTAAATCTGGAACAGATGTTTGTGTATTCATCTTTATTAGAAAACAAAGTAACTGCAAACCTGTAAGTTTACCTTGGAATGATAAAATAGTATATAATAGATTTAACATGCCCTTATAATGTAATGATCTTCTTACACCATGTACAGGAGTCTCCAAATTATGTGATTTAGTTAGAAGAGCAGCCTAGGAAGTCTCAGTCAACATATATGCAACAGAAGACACATCTATTATAATCTATCAACATTTCTCATGCAAAGTTAATTATTTTAATCCACGCATCTACAGTAAAAACAGAAAAATGAAAGTAGAATTTAATGCACATGAGGCCTGGCATTTTACACCTCAAAACCTTCATCCAAAGAGAAAATTAAGGCAATAAAATATTTCTAAGGATTTAATCTTCTTGCTCTGATTACTTAAGGCCTTTGATTCATGTTATGGTTTTTGTAAATTAGGTAAAAGGAGAAGAAATAACAAATAGAAATCGCAAAGCTTGATGTAGAAAGTGAAAGCTACAGTGAACAAACCAAGTGGGATGATATAAAATGAAAGGTTAATCTTATTTTTTAGGAATTATTTATTAAAAAAAAAGAAAAAGAAAAAGGAGGCAGGCACCTTTGTATTGCAATGCTGCTTCTGTTTTATGTCTGTAAGCAGCCTGGCAGTCTCTAGCAACTGTACTGCCTTATGGGAGAGAGGAATTCAAATATATACATGAAACTTGTTCATATGGCTTTTTACTGGGAAAATTTCAGCAACTTCTACACTTTTTTGAAACCTTGCCACACCACTGTGAATTTCAAGGAAGAAAGGATGATTAATTTTAAAAAAGTAATTTTTAAAAAAGTCTTTTAATTTGACCTCCTCTAGCTTTTAAAAACAAAGGTGGTCTAGATGTAGCTGTCTGTTTTGTAACAATGTTCTTAGGTGTATTCAACCGGTATTATTTTGCCTATTTGCTTAGTGTATAACATCTTTCATCACTGTGTATTGAAGCTGAAATGCACATTACACATATATTCATGAACTGCCTCTGCAGTTGCTATTTTCCTACCTGCTTAATATCATGCTTCATACTATTAGAATACAGCATAACCCATAACTTATAAAAATGTCATATAATACATGTATACACACACATATACATATATAATACGCATTTAAAAGAGAAATTAAAAATGCATTAAGATCTACATGTTCTAGAAAATTTTTATTAGTCACTTGGATATGACTGGAAGATCTAAACTCTTTAGAACATAAATTTTTGACATACAATACTTAGAAGATGGTTTTGTGACCAAGTCATTGAAAATTAAGATTTATGTATATTTCCAGTGCACTGGTTCCTTCAGAATAGTTGTCTGTTCATTTGCTGATCTTCTTCAGTAATGAAAAGCAGCATATCATATTTACAGTGAAAAATAAATTGCTTCATTGTCTCATTTGCCATGACATAAGAACACTCACAGAGTTAGTGCTACTTGTAAAGCCATCCACAGTATAACTGTCTCACATTAATTTCTTCATAGCAGCATCCCCTTGGTATTTCAATCTGACTTCTCTGCTTTCCATACACAGAAGTATTTCTCTGCAATAGTTATTTCCAGAGTGCAATTCCACTAAAATATACGCATTCAAGTTTTTGTCCTTGATATGTACATAAAAGGTAAGTATTTAATAGTCTCATTTATTAATACTCACCCTCTCCCTCCCATTTTATGAACAAAGTGATCAGAAATTATTATAAAGGACCTAAAGGAGGAAATAATTATTAGAATGAAAAACCTTCCAGGCTTTTACTTTAAAACCTGGGTCATCTAGCAAGCCAGCATTTTGTATTAAAGATTACATTCTTTTAAGTCCTTGTTTTTTGAAACTTAATATCTAGAAGTAAACAAAGTCAGTAAAATGTTGCAATAATACTTTATTTTCCCAGTCAAATAACAAAAATAATGGCAGGATAAGACTAAACATAAAAAAAAGGGAAATTATTAGAAGGAATCAAGCAGTTTAATTCTTTTTTTTTTTTTTTTTTAAGTTCATGACAAAAAATGAGTTTAGCAAGAACAATATTTGGCATTAATCACTACTTTAATATTAAACTTTAAGAATGTGTTATACCACATCAAAGTTCATGGAACTTATGAATATGTTTCTAGTTAAACATTGATGTGTTCTGCTGACTAGGAATGGCTTCCTAAATCAAAACCTGATGTAATAAAACTCACTTTTCCTGTAAACTAATTAATTTCCTGCTGTTATCTGTTCATTGTTGTTTCTCAAGTGCATGGTGACATTTTGTCATATTCACCTATTTTAGATGAAAAGATGGTTTCATTTTTAAAATCAATATTGTTTTTTTGGACTTATCTTTGCTTGCATTAATACCTTGCTGTGCAGAATATGATGATGGTCACAGTAGAGCTCTCTTTAATCCTCACGCTAGGTTATGTCTTTGATCATCTATTAACTGAGACTATAGTATATTAACTTTCAGCTGAGTCAAGATAAAAGGTTTCTGCGAGTGGAAAGTTTCCTTCTTTGCTATTCGGCTCTCTTGGATATTAATAGCAAGCAATATATGAGCTGTCTTTCCTTATAAACAATGTAGACCAGAGAAAACTAATGCTCAAACACATTTTTCTGCATAGACTTATTGTATTTGATACATTGACAGAACTTCATATATCTCTTAAAAGAAGAAAGCCCTTGAAAAGGGTGAGAAAACGAAAAAGCAAGTGTAGGCTTTGAAGATGTAAGTATACTGACGCCATTATAGATTAAAGTGAAAGAGTAATACTCAACAGAATCTTTTAAAAATTAACTTGAGTGGTTTAAAAGCCTTTTTCAATTAGTTATTTTGAATCCTACACCAGTTTTAAGTCAATGAGTCAAAAGAATATAACTAATGCCATGCTCGGACAGACAAGAAGCCATTTCTAGTCCCATAACTCTAATGACAAGAAGCTGATATTTCAGAGAATACCTTGAGTAAAATTGGCAGGCAAAATTAAATGTTCTTATATTAATCTTCCAATTACATTTGTAGTTTAATATAAGTTTCAAAAATGTTATAAGAATTGTCATACCCCTGACTATTCTGGATATGCTAAATAAGTATCCTAACACACAAAAAAATACTAATTCATATTTCTTTCCTTCAACAGCTTTCACTGCTGATAAATGATAAATATTAATTACAAATTATTATAATAAACCTGTAATTCCTTTTAAATTGGTCACTTCCATTATTCTTGCATTGGAGAAATGGTGAATTTGTATTATGAAGGAGGTTATATGGATGGCAGCCTAATGCTTGACTGTTAGCATTCAATGTTTAGCTACAATGTTGCAGCAGTGCTACCTATTAAGTGAAACTAACTATTAAGTATATTTTTTGGTGTTGAGAAAGATTCTTTTTATTTTATTTATTTTGTTTTCAAATAAGTGATATGCTAACTTGATACTACACACTAGTTCTTTCTAGTAGGGGAAAAAATTGAAACAACTATATGCAAGTATATAGTGTATTTTACATTTCTATCAATAGTTTTTGAGGTTTAGGAATGCTTTTTAACTTAATTTTTCTTCAATAAACAAATCTATGAAGTGCACCAGGAACTAATAGCTATTATCCTATTCATGGTTTCAATGCATACAGTATCATGATTTCTCTTCATCTGATGAGCAGAGAAAAATAATCCAGGAAGTTGAATATAATGTTTTAGCAATGCACCTGTACTGATAAGTGGGGCTAGTAGGGATAATGCAATGGGATAAGCAGATCAAAGTCAGATTGTACTAGGTTATGCAATAGCAGCAGCAGATGTGAAAGGTAAAATGTAATTGCCTGAAAGTCCAAGAGGCCTCACATTAATCAGGTGGGGATCAAGGACAAAAGGCCTTGCTAGATACAGGAAAAGTATCAGATTTGTTCTCTGACCTTTTATTCTCTTACAAAAGGTGGAAAGAGGCAATTGAAGGGCCATTTTGTCCAACATATCAGTGCAGGAAGATATTTCTTAAGTTGCTAGAGAAAGATTTGTCTGAGGAGAGAGCAGAGGCTAGCTGACAGACTGAAAAAGGTTAAGATCTTTATTGTTATATAGAATCCTAACTGTTTGGTTTTTTTCTTTTGGTAATTACTTTTTTATCATGGAGCTGTACTTTTTGCTAAACATATTTTGGTCTTTAAATTCTGCCTAGTGAGCAAGTAACTCTGACCTATCTCCCAGATAAGAAAATTTTCACAACTGGGGCTATGGAGATCATTAAAAGTAGACTAGGAGTCACTGGCAGGTGCTTCGTTCCCTTGTTCACTGGATTTAAAGAATACATGGAATTCCATGGTATTCACGAAGCATTTGGAAAGCAAAGAACACAGAGGTCAGGGAGACACATTTATGTTTTGAAGCTCTGAGATAACTAGAAAAGTTATTTTGATGGGCTGCATGTTAACGGTCTCGGATACCATCTTCTAACATTTTGAGGAATGTCACAGGCTACTTGAACATTTATGTTGTTCAGATACAGATGACCTGTGCTGCTCTTTGTTTCAGTCCGTTTGCATCACTGTAGCTGTAAAATGGCAGGGGCTTTGGCCCCAAACGTAATAACTGTGCATCCCAGAGTTCTCTTCTGTGCTCCAGCAATATCTTTGCTAGTACAAAGATCTCTGCTAGCATTCCAAGACTCTTCTCTGTAGTCAGAGACATTCGTCTCCTCCCTGTTGTTCTTTCTGTAGTCTTGAAGTTCACTTTTGACCCAAGACTCTTAACAAACTAGTTAGTACAACCTTTTTGATGCCAAGGAATATGGGACATTTATATGACATGACAGGTTTTCAATATTAAAATAATAAAAACCCAAAGAAAGAAAAAGTCACGATTTAATACTAATCCATTTACCACATTATGGTTACACTTGATATCCGTAGTTATACTGCGGTGCCTTGTGAAGCAGTCACCTTAGGCCTACAGCTTTTTGTTAGCACAAAAGATTTTGCTAAGTAAGAATATGAGGTCATTTTGACAGTAATTTGAATTTTAAATGCAGACCAAAAGACAAATGTGAGAAGAGACTTCAAGGCAAACTGCAGGCTTTTTCTGATGAATATATTTCAATGGTTCTTAGACAAAAATCCTTACTTTTTCTGCTGGAAATTATCAGAGATCAGAAATTTAAAAAGCATAGGGAAACATTACAAAAAACAGAACATTAAAAAAAACCAAACTAACATCGAGCAGAGACTTTATTATAAAAGAGAAAGTTTTATATAGCAGTCCTGTACAACCCATTTTTCAGGTCTGATTCCGAGTTAAATGCTGAAATACTTTTTTTTTCAATTTCATTGAAATTGACTGAAAGATAATGAGGGAAATATTAACAGAGGGATTTTATGAGTTTTACATTCCTTTTAATAATTTTATAAGTGTCTGATGACCACACTATTGCATATTTTTTCACTCTTGTGAAGAGAGCAAGTGTCATTATAACTTTTCTACAAGTTAGGAAAGGAAACACAAAAAGGTAAGTGGTTTTTTTAACACTGAAAAAAAGAAATGGGAATGTATGGTCACTAGTTGCATCTATATAATTGGAAATTGACTCTGTTTCAAACCAAAATTGGCTCTGTAGATCTGCAGGAGATAAATTACTCTCACAAAGTCTAAATATTTAGTAATTCATTCCACTGATTTCTCCTTTGATCTTTGAAAATTCCTTTGATTCAGAACTTCCTGTGTGTATTCTTCTGAATTTTATCCCTGACTTTTAGAAGGACATAAAAGATAAATTTGGCTGTGACTTTCTAATGCAGTCCATCTCCAAGAATAATGTTAATTTTGGGGAACCAGTATGTTTGTTTGTCCACTGATAAAAGGTTATGTATAGCAGAACAATTTCCTGAATTACATCAGAAAAATAGTCAATCATGTTAAAAGTAGCGTTTTTAGCTCTAGAATGTTGTATGTGGTAAACCCATATAATCAGGCTGGTCTTCGCAACATCAGATTGGAGTTAGCAGAGTAGCCTATTCACTTGGAACCATATGGCCCTCTGAAGTATCCTCCAGGCATTTTATGTACTTTAGAAATCTTTAAAGTAAATCTGTGTCTATTTTATTAGTACACTGATTTATGGGTTTTAATTTAAATTATGTAAAAGGTACTTTGACTTAAACATAAAGGAACTTGACTGTTGGGAGATACTCTCTCAAATTCTGAACCCAAATTCAAGAAAAGTCAGAGTTAACAGACTCATGAAGTTATGCAGAAAATGATGGCAATGCTTTGGTCAGATAAATCAGCTTTCACTATAATTGTCAGGAACTATTTGAGCATACTATCCTATCTGGCTCAACATTACGCAAGACTATTGGAAATGAAACTAAAAACCTTTTGCCAAGCTGTTTTCTTTCTTTATCTCTTTGAATTTTGCACTTTCTGCTCCTTTTTTAGGAGGCACCACCAGAGCTTTTACAAAGTCATTACAGTTTTGGGTAACATGCCATTGAGGGAATTACAAGGAGGGAACCAATCAAATACAGGACAGTATACTACTATTACTGCAATTATTTATTTATTACTGCAAGCAATAAAAAACATATGCTCTAAGATGTCTAGAAAAGCTTATATTAAATGTACAGTCAGTGATATATTTTTCCACCTTGAATTTCTTATAGTAAAACAATCAGTTTAAACTACTTTGAAAAAGTTTTTTTGACTGATGTTTCTGCGACTTTCAAACATTATTCTTCTTTACAGTTATCTTACTAAGTTTCTAATTGGAGAGTGTGATGGAGGACAGCAGAGAAAGCATTGTAACTCTGTCCATAGTTCTGTTGCTAAAAGCTAGATAGGATTCTGTTAAAAATGGTACTACACAGACTGAAGAAAGTTGCTGCAATTTTCCGGTGCCTTGAACTTTAGCTAGAGCCCAGGCCCCCAGAGGAAAGGAATGGATGTTCTCCTTTACTAGAATATTTTTGCCTGCTGAAGAATTATTTCTGTTCTTACAAATGTGGAGCTCTCCTGTTTTTCCATTGTTTGTAAAAAAAGAATGAGTAAGATATTTTACTGTATTTTGACTGGCAGAAGACCAGAACATCTCTTTTCTTTCACTTTTTTTCTTTTAGATTGTTTGTAAAGGGGTCTTATGAATGCTTTTCTTCTCCAAAATTTATGCAAGACCTTAGGTCTTTGCTTAAATAACGAATGAAATAGCTTCAACCATCAAAAGCCAGGTGTACCTAAACTTTCCACAGATTGTCTTCATAAAGGATGAAACTTATCCACATGCCTGTGTTTATCTGTGAAAATAGCATGTACTCAGCATAACTCTTGAGCAATAGAATGCAACTTAACAATATAATGCAACTTAATAGTCTTAGGTCTGGCCAGTCTAAATGACCTCCAAAGCAATAAAAGATAAAAGAACACACTATTTACTAAATACTGGATTTGGGTTTATCATTAAATTCCATGTTCAGTAGGTTTCAACAACTGGTGACTGAAAACTATTAATATATAATATAATTACTGTTTTTAGTGGAATGAGATACTGTTCTAAGTAATAGGAAACCTATTAGTGAATTTCCCAATACATACAAATGACTATTAAAAAAAATTGTCAGAAAAATGTTAAAAAAAAGTATTTCAATTTAGAGAGTCTCAAAACTGGGTAAAAACCGAGGTGTTAACAGGCATGGGATTGTTGGGGGATGGGAGCTGTTTCAACAGATGCAAAGCTAGTTCCATAAATGATCTTTCAATCACATCTCCAGGAATCGTGACATTAAGTGAAAAATAATATTTTATATTTATTATAATAAATATTTATTATTCCATTATTTTAAAAAACTCAAGCAAATATCTGAGTGCCTCTAACTTAGATTGTGAAAGTTTTATAAAGTGATCTGAATTAAGCTAAACATTAATAACATGTTCAGACAAAACTATGGATTAAGATAAATATTAATGTATTTATAATACATTTAAACTGACCATTGCATTTATTTTGGTTAGCCATTTCTCTCCTGTAGAGAAGTGTCCATGATTTGAAGTAAGCCCTTTGACCTTTCCTCAAACTTCCTATCACAAATAACAATTTTTATTCCAAAGAAACTTATGTGGAACCTAGAGATATTATTTTCAAAGTTTATTGATTTTTAAACAAATGGTTCAATAAGCATTACTTCAAGTAGATGTCCTTAATTCCACTAGAAAGGGCAGAGACTGTAAAAGCAAAATCAAACATTTCCATGAATTAGAGCTTCTGTTTTGTATACTCATATGGCATTGTGAATTAATAAAAATTCCTTGTGTTCTTCTCCTTCTATTCTCATCCATGCAGTTTTTATCCTTTCTTTCATTTTTTCTAGGACATACTTAATGAAAATATCCACAGTTCTCTGGGTTTAAGGGGCACAGGTGACCACCTGCAAAAACTTTATACGGAAGTGTGGAGTGTATGTTTTGGCATTGGTATTAGAAGTTTTTCTCTTGATGGTGCAATAAAGACAAAACAGTAAACCACAATAAAGGTTACTTGGATGCAAGCCACACAGATATTCTCCTTTTGCTACAGCAGCCTACTGAGTGACCCATTGCAGTGTTTTCCAGTGTTAGATTTGTTTCATGTCTGAGTAATATGAATAAACAGGAGGGAAGGCAAAATGGAAATGCTGTGACTGAAAGAAACACATTTCAAAAGTTTCAAATTATTTTCTTTTTCATTTGTTATCTTACTGAAATATTGAGAAGATTTCAGGAAACAAAATCTTGTCCAGTTCTAATTATGTTTGATCTCTAAAAGTATCCTGTATGAACATTGCACACCCTTTTCATAGCATATATAGTAAGAAAAATATGAATGATTTTATACAGTAAAAAATAAAACTCAGCTAAAAGCTGTAGCTTGTATCATTGCTTAGTTTTCCCTGGTGGCATAGAAAATCATACTGGACAGAAGTCTTTCACATTTTAGGTCCCTAATGGTCTGTTACATAAATAATCTGTGCCAAATTCTCTGCATTGACAGGTGATTTAAATAATTGGAATAAGAATCACACTCAGCGTTATTCTTCGGAATGTCTCTAAGTTTCTAGTCATTTTAAACTCAGCTCTTGAGGTACTTATTTAAAGTAGAAACTAATTATGTCAAAAACTTTGAAACATGAATCAGGTTTTACAGGTTTTAGGAGTAATTTAAAATACTAAGACAAGAAAAACAATGCTGTCCTTTACCAATTCTCCCATTGCTCAAATACATATTTATTCTTTTGTGGGAATAAACGTAAATATTTTCAATTTTAAAGAATATTATCAAAACAGGAAAAAAAAATTACAGTGTTTAGTCTTATTTTAAATGTTCAGATGAACTGTTCCCTTAATTGAATTCCCCCAGCACTTAGCTGTTTAATTAGTCTCATCAAGGTCAGTGGCGGCAAATGCTAAACCACTGCTTTGTGAATTAAGTATTTGACCTTTTTTAGAACTATTTTCCATATTTCTCCTTTTTAATCTTTCATGTTTCACTATATAATTTCTCATTCTATATATCTGTAGTTCCCTTTCCAGAATAAATTTATTATTTTCCTTTTTTTTCCTCTACACATTACAAGAAAACATATGAAAAGATTGGGTCCAAATTCTCTTCTCTAGTGAGAATCAGTGGAATCAAAATTATATACAAATGTAGGAAATTTCACTTTTCCTAACATATTGAAAAGTGGGCAAATGTTCTTGTATTGGTTTCTGTGAGTATAGGAGTGTATAAAACTGAAATTTTGAAAGCAAAACCCCCTCTACATCTGTAGTTCAGTCAATAAAATTTAAAACCCAATAAGGGTGTGAGTTTTTTTTAAAGCACTGGAGAACCTAAGCCTTTTAAAAGAATCTACTATTTGTAGCTATTTCAGAAATTTTTTCGTTATATGCAAACTGCAGTATAAGCTTAGTAAAAAGTGATTACCAAATCTTAGTACATGCACTTTAAGTTCTAATTAATACTGGACAACTTTCTGATTGGATTTTTTTACTGATTATCTTCCCTTGTGCTTGTAGTGTAAATATTATCAGTAAGGCTGAATTTGCCAAATAAAATTCAGTTAATCAAAATGTTGAAATGGAAGATATCACGGTAGAAAAATAAAATAAATCCTAAATGTAATTAAAACAAAATCTTGCTCTGTTATTCATCAAATTTACGTTACTGTTGTAAGTTTTATGTTATCATAAAAATCCAGGCAAATAGTTAACTGACTAATATATCAGGGGATTTTGTTTCTGCTGAAGAAAAATTGGAGACAGAATTGAGTAAAATGACGAGGTAGTGCTTGGACACAGTGAATGTTGTATGGAGATCCTAAAAGTGGATTTATTGTTTTTCTAAATACTGATCCCAGTAGTTGAATAACTTTCTGCAAAAGTTTTGGATTGCTTTTTCACAAGTAACAGTGAGCTCTGAAGTAGGGTTCTGTTTTCTGGAAGTTTAAAGATGCTAAATGACATACTGTTTGAAGTCCAACATCATAAAGACTGAGCCCCTATCTCTAAATAAAAATTGCTAAAGGTAAGCAAGAGGGGAACTATCTATGTGTGCATTGAAGTTCAAAGGTGTTTTATGTTATAACTTGATGTGCTTTGTGAACTTTAAGAAGCAGCAATAAAGTGGGAAGTTCCTGTGTCAGTGTCAGAAGACTTTCAGATTAACAGCTTTTCTTTTTACTCTCCCTTGGAGAATGTCAAATACTACTTTACAGTGCTTTATTTGTATTAAATATTATTGTTCTGATGATAAGCTCTGCTGCATTCTCTTTCCAAAAAAATATGTGAGAGCCTCTGAGTCCATTTTATTTGGACATTGCAAATAATGCACATTGTGTTTATATAATGATTTTTCAAAGTGCAGCGTTCTTATACACATACTAGTCAAAACTTAAAGTGAGATTCTAGGAAGAAAATGTAATAGTTTATCAAATTACATCAGCATTCCTTTGTTTTATTTACAGCATGGCAAGCTCAGAATTTTACACAATATATGGGAGTAACTTTTTATATTGAAGGACCGCATACAATTAAGGACTGTGTTACATAGAATTTAATTTGCATTGCAGTCTCACTCATTTTCCACCATTTTGATGCTGCAAAGAAAATAATCTATATAGAGAGTTGGGAGGTTAATTTGTTTCCCATACTGACTATGATGTGTAGATGTCTCTTTCCACTGCACACTAGCTGTCTGTGGTGTCTGATGGTTTTGCTAATATTCTCATGATGAGATTATATTATTATTATTATAATCATTATAGTCATTATTATTATTATTATTTTAAATATGAAAGCTTTTATTTACTCACCAAAGAACATGGTCATCTGAAAAGAGAAATAATTGATGAACGCTGAGGTGGATGGGGAGGGGAAACCCTGGAACAAGAGGCCTTTCCTTTTACCCCTTGCTCCGAGGGGGAACGTGCTCCCTCCCCCTCCCCCCTTCCCCCCGTGGCGCCTCATGGCCCCCCAGAGGGACCATGGGACCATCAGCCAGCCTGGAGGAATGCAGGCAGAGAGAGTTTATTCAAGTTTTCCCGCAGCTTACAAGGATTCTGGGAGGAAGGGAGGTGTTACAAACCAACCAATTACAAGAAAGGGTTAACAGCCAATAGATGAGTTTCCAGTTCTCTCTTAGACATTCCAAGGTACAGCGAGGGGTTTTGGGAAGAAGAAGGGTTACACAAAGGCTTACAATCACCATCTTGGAAACGTGATCACTTTAAGAACATTACAAACTTCTGCATTCTTTTATATCCTAAAAGAATACTGCAACAAATAATTTTACTGAAACTGCTACTTTGCTTTTGAATAAATGAAGATGATTCTTGATATGTTCTTTTCTAAAGTAACACAGAGCAAGCCTACATCCATTCTAAAGAACTACTGTTTTTAACAATAGTAAGCCAAAAAAGTGAACTATAAGCTGAGAAAAGACTGTAATGTATTTAATTTATTTAGTCACAGGTAAAAGGCAAAAGATTTGTAGAGCTAATTAGAAAGGACTGCAACTCGCAAATGTGTTTCACTTTGAGAGAATACTGACTACTCGCTTAATAAGGCTTGTGCTCAGCACCTGGGAGTTTGGACTTTGGTTGTGGCTTCTGCAAGACTTGGTTTAATGAGTATAATCACAGAATGATCAGGGGAACCTATCATGTTAGTTGGCTATCTAACCCACAACTGTAAACAGCCTTTGGATACCAGGTAGGTACCTGACTGTGTATGTCAAAAAGATCATTGCAGAACTTGGACTTCTTAAAAAATCTTAAACGTTGATGTCAAAAAGTCATTAAATCTTGATGCTTTGATGATCTTCCCCTCAATATGCCCATAAGTGCATTAGATATAGTGTGGCCAGGAACTTTGGATTGCGTATCTAAATTCTGTCCAGTATTTCCCCAACTGTCTTGCATCTATGGCACTCTCAAAGCACACTCACTGGCTAGGATACTCTTTGTGAACTGAAGAAAGGCATCAAAATTGTCTTAAGCGGAATAAAAAACTGAATATGAATACATTTTAGATGACTGCTTTGGCAGATACTTGTAACAAAGGACTACTTAACTTCAGCATATACTGGAGGTTTATAAATGCTGGTTGAATTTAGGCCTTCCTTGGAATAACATGTGAGGGAACTAAGTCATCCAAAGCTCACTACCTTTGGTGGCTCTTATTGGATAATTTATATGTCACTGACACCATCTCAGCATACTCTTTTTGTATGGACTTTTTTTAAATATTTCAACTCCTAAATTATGGTACAGGAAAAAGTTGACAGAAGAGATGCTGTGCATACAAAACTTGTTCTTCTATTAATGAAAAATTAATGGAAACCACTGTGGAACAGAGTATCAAGTGACTTGACTTAAGTAATTTCAGTGAATCTGGAGACTTTATTATAAAACAAAATCAACCCCCAAACTTAATGAGGATAAATGCAAAATGCTGCACCCCCCAAAAATTAAATCATGTATATATAATGAGTAACAATTAAAAAGGCAGAAGACTGAATAATACAGCAAGGCATTTAATCTGAATCAATACTGTTTTGTGGTTGCACACTGAAAGAAAGTTTAGTGTAGAAGATAGGCAGGATCCCACCCTGTTAAGAGGTTGTTAGTTCTTTACTGAAACAGTATCTGGTTTGGAGGTGAGAGGCAGACAAGCTTCCAGGATTCCACCACAAAAGTGTGACATTAATTTTAACACTTTAAAACATGAGGTGTGAAGAAACAAAATATTTTTTTCCTCCTTAAAGGTTAGGTCTTTGGAGGAATATATGATATATTGCAGTATAGTGGGAAGGCTGAATAACTGTTTTTCGAACAAATGAAAGAAGAGGATTTTGTTGCTTTTTTGAGATGGAAGTGGTGTAGTGGGTTGACCCTGGCTGGATGCCAGGTACCCACTAAAACCACTCTCCTTCCACTCTCCTCTGCAACTGGACAGAGGAGAGAAAAAAAACAGCTACGGATACGTGAATTGAGATCAGATCTGGGAGAGGTCAGCTACTGATTATCTTCACAGGGAGAACAGACTCAAAGTGGGGATATTACTTAAATTTATTACTAACAGGATCTGACCAAAAGAGTGAGAAGTAAAATAATCTTAAAAACACCTTCTCCTCACCCCTCCTTCCTTCCATGTTCTCCCTCTTCCCTCCCCAGCAGTGCAGGAGGATGTGGAACGGGGGTTATGGTCAGTTGTTGTTTCTGTCACTGCTCAGAGAGAGGAGTCCCACGGGAGACAGTCCTTGATGGACCTCTCTGGTGTGAGTCCATCCCTCAGGCAGCAGCTCTTCCTAAACTGTTGTCCTGTGGGTCACTCCTCCATGGGGTGCAGTCCTTTACGAATGAGCTGTACTGGCACGGATCCTCCACAGGGGCCACAAGTCCTACCCAGGAAAAACCTGCTCCAGTATGGGCTTCCCTCTCCATGGGCTTCAGGTCTCTGGTAGGACCCTGCTCCATCCTGGGCCTCCCACAGGGTCACAGCCTCCTTCATGCATCCACCTGCTCCAGCATGGGCTTCTCCATGGGCTGCAGGGGGGTCTCTTCACCCCGATGGTCCTCCATGAGCTGCAGGGGCACAGCTGCCCCATCATGGGCTACACCATGGGATGCAGAGCCTCAGCTCCGGCTCCTGGAGCACCTCCTGCCCCTCCTTCTGCACTGACCCTGGTGTCTACATTGTTGTTCCCATGTTCTCACTCTTCTCTTCCCTGGCTGGAATTCTTTCTGCACAATGAGTTTCTGTTCTGAAATTTGTGATCACAGAGGCGTTACCATGACTTCTGACTGGCTCGGCCTTGCCCAGCAGCAGGAAGTCCTTCCTGGAGCCAGCTGGCATTGGCTCAGTGGGACAGGGGAAGCTTCTGACAGCTTCTAACAGAAACCACCCCTACAACATCACCCTCCGCTACCAAAACCTAGCCACAGAAACCCACTACAGGTCGGTTTTTTTGTCTGGATTTGGTTTAGAGTTTTTCTTATGTAAAAATGGTTATGTTGGATAAGAAAATAAATCAATTTATGGTTACTCAAAAGGTGGAAGAATGTATTTCAACAATGATTTTTTTAGAAATTTAGCAAACATCTTTGACAGACATATTTGTTTCTGTACAATAGATAAACTTCCACAATTACCTTCCAGACATTTTTCTGTTGGTCTCCTTTCTTCATAAGAATTGTAGATTAATAATAAATTTGTCAGTAATTTTCATGGCAAAATTAATCCCAAGGCAATATTTTTCTGGATTACAAATCACAATCTAAGCACCAAAGAGGGATTTAAATATTTCATTGGTCTTTGTTTAGAAAAGGACTTATTATTCTTCCAGTGTCCCTTTATAATTTTAACAAATGAAGAAAATAATTGACAAAATATTTTTTTATAGAATATGGGATTTTACTGGAAGTAGAAATCACTATATTTTGAGGGTCCTCAAAAGCAAGATACTTACACAAAGTAATATATGAACTGGAGTAGCTTTCAGGAAAATGTCATGTTTTGAAAAACATGAAAATTTCAGTGTGAGGTATTTCAATATCATCTGTGTGCCATTTAGAAGGTCTTATCCATGCAATTATGTGCATATTGTGCAAGAATATAATCTCACTGTATATATTGAGTGGCAGTTCAAGAAGCTGAGTATATCTGCATCAGAGACAGACTATCAATTTTGATTGGCTGTGACAGTATATACAACAAAATGCAGTTTGCTTGCAAACAGGATGTTGTTTGGGTGTAAGCCTGGAAATTCTTTGTCCTTGAGTCCATGATCAAATACATGTCATATAGTTTATAATTTCTTCAAGCAAATTTTCAGGCTGTTGCCCAAAGGAAACAACTGCCTTGATGATCAGTGTTATCCAATTTTTCTGATGTGTCAGTTGGATGAATGGAAAGTTATGTGTAAAAAGACTAACAGAAACACATGACAGAGTGCTTGAGTGCCATGATATTCACAGTCATTGCTGGCCATTACTGCTGCCTCGTTTATATTACTATTTACTTAAAAATCTGTAGTAGTATAGGAGGCAAAGTTCACCATTTTAGAAAATAGAGATATCTCAGGTGACTAAGCTCCTTGTGCTGAAAAAAAAATGAATTTACCTGCTTTACTGTTTTTACTGCTATTCTTGCTGAGAAGAGCAAGTAATATTTGACTGTTTTATGCAGCTTCAAATACACCTGTAGCAAACTGCATTTTTTTCTTCAGAATCATTATCCTGAGAAAAACAAAGAGAGCAAGAAACCAGGGCCTTCATCATGCTCATGTTGATTATGGGGGTCTAAACCTTTAACAAAAAACAGTAAGGAGGGGAGAAAAATGATACATAGATATTCAGAACAGCATCCAGTTCTATCTAAACATAAATGAGTGATTTCCCTGCAATAAGAATTGTGGTAAAAAACAAGGAGTAAGTGAACAGGAGAGAAGACACTTTGTAAGAAGCAGCTATTTGCCTTCATATAAGGGTATCTGCAGTGTAAAAACTGTAGAACAGGATATGCTGAATCAAAAATAGACTAGGGAAATGTGTTATGTTTGGCATCTGTATTTTCTGCTTCCTAGTCATGACTTCACATAAGGCAGACAATTCTAATATTGAAACAATATAATTTTTGTCATGAGTTCAGCGTATCATTGATGTCTACTGACACAAAATGTTTGTACCCAGTACTATAAAAATTTATATCAGCAATTCCGCCAATCTCTATTTTATTCCTGTGAAACCTAGTCCTCTAATTTTGTTAAATCATATTTGTTTGTTTATTTATTTACCTATTAGTCTTGCTGCATCTCAGATGGAAGATCAGTGATTTGGAACAATTTTTTACATGGATTTCTGGCACTAGAAATCCTCTCCCATATGAGTTCTGTTCTTCTCTTCTCAAAGTATAAAATCCTCAGGTAATACTTGGTCAAAAAAACTTCCTATTTTAGGTGAAAAGGGAATATGTTTTTTAAATGTATTTCACTAAGATTGTTTCTAGTATTGGCATACTGTCACTTTTTCTAAGTCTCCAAACTCAATTGCATTGCTATAACTAATATTCAACAGCTCTAAAAGTGTCACCACGCCTGCACCCAGATTTATGTTGGGGCCAGATGTTTGGGGTTTTTAGACACTGCATAGCACTGGACACTATCTTCAAGCTTTTTTAGTCACCATATTTGTTTTTTTCCATCTTTATCTCTGGCTACGTTCAAACTTCTATTGTTTTGTTAGATTTATTCTTTCAATGTGGTTAGATCGCAACCAATCAGTAGACCTTAAATTTGCATTAGTTGTCATAAGTACATGGAGAGACAGATGAACTTATCAGTGGATCTATACCACCTTAAAATATGACCTAAATCTTTTAAAAAGCTAGAACTTGATTTCTTTTCATGAGGTCTAAGGCTTAATTTCTGGTAGCATATGTATATATTCTTTAGAAGTAGGTCATAATACACTTGAGCCTTCTTATGTATTTTCTTTCCGTAACTATAATTTAGTCTTTAAAATTGATAAGATATCTTGAAATATCACAGAAAGTAAATGTGTCTTTAGTATTTCAGTGGGTTTTCCATATTCTGGTGCCATTCTGTACAACACTCATATTCCATTATTTAATTCCCACAGTTTTAACTGTAACTGTAAGTAATTACAGTATTTTCTATTAGTCTTAGCATAAATCTGAGTTTCTGGAAATTTAGGCAGGTAGGAGCAGTAAGATATGTGTAAATAGTTCTTTATTAAAGCACAATAAGTAAAAATAGAAGGGCTAACATTCAGGTTAAGGAACATTATTCCCTTGATTCAATTACAGAGTACAAAATCTTATATGCTAGACTGTCCAACAAGAAAATAAATGTATCAGGAACAAAAAACATCCTGAAAGCTTATTCGTTGTTTAGGTTTGGAGGAAATTGTTTGTGTACTGCTTCCAGGAGCTTTTCCTGAATAAGAATGGGTAATTGCAAAGCTTTGTAAACATGACGTAGAAAAAAATACTGAAACATATTCAGAGTACATATAATTGGATTGATTACTGTGCCCCACATCTGTATTTTTATACATCCTATGGGAATTTGCACAGTGGAGGTTCAGAGTTTTCTCATAATCACCTGAACTATCAAGGGCTGCACAGGACCTTCTGAGAACTCATTACCTCCTGCTGAAGTCATTGCAGGGAAAAAACCTATGTTCAAGACAAACTGATGGGCTCACGACACTTCCAATTTCAGGATAGTTTTATGAAGGTTTGTATTAATATCTTCAACATGGAAAACTCCAGGTTTAAAATAATCCACGGTAAAAATTTTAAGTATCTTTGCTCTTAAGATCATGCATACTTCTATTGATTTTTAGAGGTATGACTCATGCTTAAATTACTGATATGATTTACAAATACTTTGATAGAAGAATGGCCTGCTGAGTGTCAAAATTCAAATTCTGCTGATCCTGTTTTATTTCTTCATGGATACTACCTTTATACTGTTCCTGCTGCCTTCTAAACCTGCTTATCTTTTCCTAAGGCCAAAATTTATGTGCACTTATTTGAAATGCATAATTGTATGATTAGGTACTTAAAGAATCCAAGCAATGCTGATACCAGAATTCATCTGTAAGCCAGAAGAAACAGAGCTTTGTTCTTGTAACCAAACATTGTTCTCAACATTCATTTCTGAAATAACTTTAGGGCTTCCAGAGATACTCCTACAGATGATAGTCTATAAACCTTACTTTCTTTTCTTTCTGTTTTAAAATTAAAAAATGTTCCCATTTTTTCCTATATTAAATAGTTCCTATTTTTCTTAGTTATTTGAAAGATGTGATTCATCTTTTAGCTTCATAATATACATAATGTAAGTTTCAAAAGTAAATTAGCTACTTAAGCTGCCATAATGGAATTGAACATATACCAAATTTGCCATGATCAACTAAAAAATATGTTTTACCTTTTCACTGTTCTCATCTTTTTCTACAAATTAGTATATTCCTGTTCTTTAAAATGTTCATATCTTTAAGAATCTATGATGTTTCAAACATGAACAGGAGTATTTTTTCAATGAAGTTTTTTCCTGGTGTGAGAAAAAGCAGTTTTTAAGTTCTGCACCGTCAAGAATGTAGAGGTAGTGCCTATTCTCTTCCAGACTGCCGAAAGCATGCTTGAAGTTAGTTCATATGTCAATCAGCATCCAAACTCTTAGGAAAAAAAAAGATCTACCAACTCCCAGCCACCTCTTTCTATCTACCTACCTATGTATTTCTTGATGAATTTTTCCCTCTTTGCTAGTTGTAATATAAAATATTTTTCTTAAATACAGGCAGAATAGGATGGCAGAACATAGTCTGCAATAAAGCAGAGCTTTCCCATTCTTCTTTGTATCAGGGGTAAATACTGTGCTGAAAACTGGAAAGAAGTGTTGGGTTTTCGAAAGTTTTGGTGTGTCTACTTGTTTTTTTCCCGATTCAATCTTTTTTACAGAAGGTAAAAATTATCCATATCTAATGCTTTGGACATGGATAGTGCATGCTTTACCTGTGACATCTTAGTCTTAGGGACATAACAGTTGTGCTCCTGAAATCCAACTAGTCAATCTAGACAATGTCAAAGCTTCTTGCTGCCATCTTTCACCAAGTGCTAATTTTGTATTATCCTCATTTTTCATCTTCCTATTAAGTATCAGCAATGTCCTAGCTGAGTTTTTAGTTTGTCTTCTGACAATTTGCCAAGTAATGATGTTCTTCCAAAGAACAATCTTAGTGCCCTCATAGAGGATTGTTATCTACTCTTATGAATGTTTGCTTTGAAGTGAGGAAGCTGTGATCTGAAGTATCTCTGATGTAGCTGCACGCTGAAATGGTGCTGAAAAGTTCAAAACAGATTTATAATGAGATCTATAAAAGGCAATGATGATTAGTTTTAGCACTTTCGTTAATAAGATTGTGTGTGAAGATAAATATATACTTTACTCTTAAAGCATCCTGAAAATAAGGAAATAAAGGAGAAAAAGGAAATAAAGATGAGAAATTGGATTGTACAACAATTATCAATAGTGCATTACTGCAACTGAAGTCTGAATGAAATGCTGTCAGGGAAAAAATCGCAAAGTCTGACATGCTGTGTCCATTTCTAACAATCAATATAGTGACTAAACATGTGGAGCACAGAATAGTGTTCACAGCTAGAATCTTTATTTGCTTTTAAGCAGATTAAAATGTAAATTTTTTTAAAATGTGAACAGAGTAATACTTAAAATATAGATTCTCCATCAAAATATATTTTGAAGCTGAGAATTTAGTAGTGTGTTATCAGCATTTGGGCATATTTGATTTTCAAGTGGGCTCTTGTTTTAGAAAATTGTTTTTAGCTACAGATCAGTCTTGATATAAATTAAAAGCAAATGATGGAGATGTTCCTATCTACAGAGTGATCTTGGCTGATAGTTTTCTTGATACAATATTTTCTTACAGGAGGATTTTTATGTAGTTGTGGTATAGGAAATGTTGGTATATTTTTCAATTACTTAAAAATCCCAAAACTCTTTGGAGATGAAGGAAGCATTTAAAAACTCAGAAGAATAATATCTTAAAACATACTAAAACTTTGTTTTCAGTACCTGTTGGAAGGAGGCAAAGATTGATTTAGGGACCACTGAAGCAAACTGGACATAAGCAAGGCCACGGATGGAATGGTGGTCCGGCTGTTGTGCTGTTGAAGGAGATGGCTGATGTCATTGCAAGGTTGTTTTTTATTAACTTTGAAAGATCACTGGCATGTTCAATTTCACTGAAGACAGTAAAGGCATAAATGTCATAAGCATAAATGTCATTCCCATCTTGAAGAAGAGAAAGAAGGAGTATCTGGGGAACTACGGGGTTTGTCAGCTGTTCAGTTCCCAGAATGATTGCCCTGTAAGCAGAGGGAAAGGAATGGATGTTGCCTGCTTTGAGTTTAGCCAGACAGCTAATAGCATTGCAGTTGCCAGACTGGGGAGATGGCTTGAATAGATGAAATATAAGGGTGTAGACTGACATTGCTGGTCTTAGGGACTGGTCAAATATTTGATGTTTCACTGGTGGTTAGAAGTTAGTTAGGGATATTAAACAGATTAATAAAAACTAGGGGTAGAGGAAGAAAGGGGAAAAGAGTGTTTTTCTTCCAAGGTGGCCATTGCTGAGAGACTGGTGAGCCATTAGTCTGCATGTAGGAGGTGCTGAGTGATTGCTTTTTCATCCCTGCTTTTTATTTTTGTTTGTTTGTTTGTTTGTTTTATTTGTTTGTTGGTGGTTTTTGGTTTTTTTTTTTTTTTTTTTTTTTTGCTTATTGGCTTTTTTTCCCCTCCTCTTTGCTTCACTTAGTAAACTGCCTTTCTCTTCACCCACGAGTTTTCCCATGTTTACTCTTCCTGTTCTGTACCCCATCCCACTGGGGATGGGGGAGTGAATGAGTAGCTGTGTGGGTTCAGCTATTGGCTGGAGTTAATCTTCAACAAAAAGCTTGGTGAACTGTAGGAATGGACTTATGAAGTTTAACATAAATGCTCAGCTTCCTGACATGAAAAAAAAAATTGAAGAAGGAGGTACAAATAAAATACTGAAATGTAAAGTTTCCGTTATTAAAATTACACGGATAAATTAACAGAATAATGACCATTGTCACCATTTTAGTCGTCACTTTTTTAATGTGCTTTAGAATAGGCTGATAGAATATACTGGTTGAATATGCCTAACACTATTTGATCATATTCAAACTGTAATTTTATTCCGTCTCCTTATAGATTTTTGACTTGCTCTCACTCCCTTAATATTCTGTGCCTTTATCTTGGGGAAAATATTAAGAACTGGAAAAGACAGATGATCTAAGAGAGGTTCCAAAATAATGGAACAGTCTTCATACAAGAACTGATAAAGTAAGCTAGGACTCTGCAATATGGAATAGATGTGACTTCTGGGTACCATGGCTTCTTATAAAACAGAACTGTCATGGAGAGAGAAGGTACAAAACAATCATTCAGAAGAACTAGGTGCCAGAATAATAATACAAAAAAAAAAAAAAATTTGGTTTTTCACTAAATAGGTAATAACCATACAGACCTCCTTGCCAAAGTGTGGTGAGGCTGCAAAATGCTTACCAGAGTTCAAGCAAGATCCATCAGAAGTTAACAGGCAAACAGTATCAAACTGAAAATCTGAGCTGGAAATAATTGGAAGCAGTAACAGGAAAGAGGTATGATATATATCAATGTTTATTTATGGAATATATAAAACAGAGATTTTTAATCTTTCTTATGATTCCTGTTAGAGAGCCATGAAATCCTCAAAGCTTTTTTTGCTGAGTGGTCCTAAAACCTATGAGAATATTTGCCCCAATTTCCATGAAGACATGAATGTATACTGTTTATTTAAACCATTGCAGAAGTAAGCCTGGATGGTCTAGTTCAGGGCTGAAGTATCACTATTCTAATTTGATTTAAACTGACAGGAATTGATATAAGTCACCTTGAATCAAGACTTTATAGGTGTCTTGATAACAGTTTCTATAGGAAATTTATTTGTTATTTCTATTTAGCTGTTAAAGTTTTTAGATATAGATATGTAACTAAGCTCAAAGTAGACAGTGTTAAAAATAGTGTCTTTCAGAGACTTGGTTAATCAGCTTTTGCCTGAATAATTGAAAGGGAACAAAGACAAGCACACTGCTCCAGAGGTTAGTGTTACTGTAGAAGGTTGGAACCTAAAAAATGACATGTAAAGTGAAGGCAAAATTAATTCCAACTAATTCTAACTCAAATTCTATTAGACAACACTAGGTCAGAAAAGGGAGTGCTCATTAACTTTCAGCAAATTTTACACTTAATTAGTTTAAATTTGAAAAAAATATGTTTTCCCTTACTGTATGTATAAAACTAGACACTTGATATATAAAGTGTAAGCTATAAATACCCTCCATGCAAAACAGAGATATGATGAAGTTTTCTGGTGACTTCATTTATTCAGAACAGCACCATAATCAGAAGGAATATATAGAAAAGTAATAAAAATCAATTTTAAGCTTAAGAGAAGCAAATGAAGTGACAAATGATAGCTATGAGGACTCTATGCTGTTATAGCTTGCTGAACCAGATATCTAAGAGTTTTCCAAAACATTAAGGATAGAAACATAATTTCTTACCTGAAAGTTATTGGGTCATCTAGATAGCTATTTTACATTTGAAAACATAACAGTATTTAAGAAGCCCTAATTTTTTTTTTAAACAAAACATTGGGAGTCAAAAATCTATAAGTTATTTAATAAAAACCTGAACGTTAACACACTCAAAAATGCTACTGTGGTATGGTACTTTTGCAAAATAAGGTGGTCAAACTTACTCTGTTGGCAACTGTAGGAACAGCAGACTCAGGGAACACGGGCATAGACCAAGGTTATGTAATTTGATTAACGGCCAGTCGCTGCAGTAGCAAAAAAGCATTGCTTGGTGCCATTCATAAAGCATAAATGAAACTATTCCAATAGCACCACAGTGAATTCTATTAGGCAGAAAGACAGCAGAGTCAGTGAACATGGTGGTAGTTTAAGTGCTGTCTGAGCGAAAGATCACATTTTGTTGATAAGATCCACCCACCCACTACTGTTTCCATGAGTTCACTTCAGAGTTAACGGAGTATATGGCTGAATACAAGTCTGCCTTTTCTAAACCAAAGAAAGAAAGCACTCGCACATGGAAACATCAAAAATGCTGCTATGGAAAGTAAAGATAAGACCGTGTATGATGAGTAGGAATTGGAAAAAAATATTAAAAATATCAGTAATTTTCAGTCAGAGTTGAATTCCTAAATCAGTCTGACCTTCACTTACCACACTATTCTAAAGATAAAAACAAAGAACTTTCTTAGCCTATAATGTCTGAAATTTCACATAATGTAATGTCCATTGCAGAGGTCACCACCTATAATATAAAAATTATTTTCTACATAGGAAATAAGTCAAATACCCTGTTGTTATTAGTCATATTTGTATGATGGCAAGAGATGAGATGGTATTAGAGCATTTATGCTCCATTATTCCACTATTTCTTTGCATACTTGATCACTTTGATCTAGGGCCAAGCTTTTCTTCTACTGCTTTCTAAAAAAAAAATGTTTGAAATTTTTATTGTCTGAGACATTATAACTGCTGTCATTAATAGGTCACCTGCATTGGCCATGTTCTCAAAATACTCAAGGTAGTGCACTATGAAATATGCCAAGTAATTTCAGTCTTCAGGATGTTCTTCCCTTCTTTCAGCTGGTCTTAGGTCCTGATCCATTACTTTCAATCTTAGGACTTGGTGTAGCTAACCTAAATTAAGAGCCTACTCCCTGTGTAATTAATGGAAAGAGGCTGGAATAGCTATAAACAATGAGACCCATTTAAGATCTTTACTAACTGTTAGAGGTATTTATTTCCAGTAAAGACAGGAGGGAAGCTGGAGTGTTTTTTTCCCTAATTTAGATGCCTTGAATTGCCTGGGCAGGATGACTTTACTTTCAAGACAAGGAAAAAATTAGACCTCAACTAAAGACAGCCTTCTTTCATGTTCACAGCATAGTTACCACATCATGCAGAATTGCAATTATTCAAATCCATGGACAAATATTATTTAAGCTCATCGACAAGTTTTCTAATACTTTTGCTGGCTGAGGTTTGATACTTATTTGAAGTGTCTCTAAACTCTGTTTGGAGGGGCAATGTACATACATTATTTTCTTATGAATATAGACTCTTGCTCTCCCCACCTCCAGATAATCTAGTTAAAAAGGTAAAGTGACTTAATATTAAGAGCTATAAAAATTATGTATTTAGTATATGTGTAGTTAGTGGTAAGACTGTAGTCTGTGGGTGTATTCTAAACAAGATCTCATTCTGTGCATTCTTACAGGATTTGACATCTCACTACAATAAGGACAATCTAATAAGGAAAAGATATTCTAAATATCAATCAAGCTTAATTTATAAGCATTTACATGTATGTTTTAAATACCCAAAATAATTGTGATATTTGTATAAATAAGGATGAAAAGTTAGAAGAAAGTATTTATGGAATAAAATATAGCTGAGAGAAGTGAGGGTTCAATATATAGTCTATAGAAGGTTATTTCATACCATTCAAAATTAAGGTTATCCAGATTAATTTTTTTTCCTGGTAAACATAAAAGGTTAGTTTTACATCTACATTAGAAGTAAACTTTCATGTCTTTAAAAGAACTCCCTAATTTATGTTTCTGCTTTCTTTGACCAAAACTCCCATGTTCAGAATAGCCGATAATTTTAGAGTTATGTCCCATCTGGAATATGAAGAAGAAAAGATTCAAATCCTTATTTTTGAGTATAAACTCTATTATTGAGCTCACTTCACCTTGTATAAATATTGGTTGGGTCAGAGGAAGTAAGTTTACAATTAACATTGTTGGCACAGTGTGTTTTTGCTATTTAAATGTTTTAAGATTTTAAACTAACAACAATTTAAAAAAGAAGAAACATGTGCATGATGAAGATTTCTTCAATTTAATAACTTTGCTTTTAAGTCATCTTGTTTGCAGGAACTCTCAGTCTGACAAAATGCTTTACATTTGTGCATGTATATGTATATATACATATTCATGCACTACACAGATAAGCTCATGTGCCTACACATGTGCACAGCCACACAAACACACAGATATAGACATACTGAAAGGGTCCTGTGACCTTTCTGGAGTTCTAAACTGGCAAAGAGGCATTAAGCAGCTGCTCAGTGTTAGCTTCTTTTATGCCATAAGCTTTACTGGTAAAGGTGGAATAAAATATGCAGACTATTATAGCTTTCAGTCAGGAGTTTTAATTGGCATTAATTAAACAGACTTCCAAAGGGCACATTATGTAGGGGACTTCCCCATCTAAATAATTATTCCATGTTTGTCAAACACATTAGTTCTGGTAGAAAGCCAAATTCAAAAAGAGGAGATACAGACCAGGTAACTGTTACTCTTAAGTACCTCCTAATTTTTTTGCACTAATTATTGAGAGCTTTTATTTTGCAACTGTTAATAGTAGTGCAGCATTCTTCACTAAGAAGCAAAATTACCAACATGCTTCCAGACTGAACAGGCCTTTTACATCAACAAATCTCCCAATGAAAACATGAAAAATATGTAGAAGTGTCCAGAAATGCTCTGGAGTCATTAGGTCTTCCTCTTCCTATACAACTTCAAAGCAAATGATTTTTCATTTATTAAACTCTGAAAGTAATTTTGTTTAAGCCTTGTTTTGTTTATCACAGAAACAAGAAACTTCTGTGTATATTTTTGTTTCACTTGTTAGTAAAACTTTATGTGGAAATTGTAAAATATTGAGTCTCTGTGTAGTCTGCTTGACTGAATTATGTTTCTATAATAATAGAACCCCCTTCTTTTCCAGTCTGACGCTTAGAAAATAAAACAGCCTCTTTCATTCTCTTTTATTTCCCAAATTTAACTTCCTACTCAAAAAGTATAGAGAATACAAGGTATATATATCCAACTGTGGGTTTTTTTAGTAAGAGCATTAGTGATTAATCAAATTCAATAATTTTTAGCATATTTTGAATGAGTGATACCTAAGTTAAGGTAGTATTAGTGTTTAGTGATTTTCTGTATTCAGTCCAAGAGAGGAAAATGTGGCAGTCTAATGACTTGTCAGCCTGTAGAGGGACTCACTTTCATGAGTGCAATAAAGGATATTCAGAATTCAAGAATTTGAATCATGCTCAAATCAACACAGGATGATTATGCTATTTTTTCCTTTTAGCAAAACTCATATAATTTAGCAGACTTTTTTTAATCTGCTTAGCTGGTATTTACATTGATTTTTTTACTTTATATCCTTTCTCCAATAAGTCTTGGTTTAAGACAATAAGTATTGGCAATGTCACTGAGAAAAATTGCTGTATAATATTGCACAAGTACAGGAAGGCTGCCAAAACACCAATTTTCTTAAAGTTTCATTATTCTTCTTTGGAACTCTCTAACTTTCAGCCCAAAAAACTTGGACTGAAATCATTCTCATCCAGTTCTGTAGCCCTTTCTACAGAGATACTTTTCTCTAAGCATGCAGTTTTGTCCACTGCATGCAAAGAGGTGCTGTGCAAGCTGTGTATGTATACACAGCTTAAGAATACACAACAGCTCTGTGTGTGTCTAATACATACAGTGGATATGTACAGTGCCGTGTTCAGCATCAATGTACTTATCAGTTCTGACACTCTTGACTAGTCTCTGCAGGACAGTAAGTGGCCATTCACGTGAGGAGTGTCACCTCCTGGAAGTGTCTGACCTTTGATCTTGCTGATTTGTTGTGTTCAAGTTGCCTGCTTTTTTCTTAAGGGGATATATTTTCCATGTCTCTGTTTTTTCCTTGTGATTCCCTGAGCTGCCAACTATTGTCATTGCAACAATTTCTCTTCTGCCTGTGTTATTACTTATTTCATGTGGTTCCAATTCATGTACTCTCAAAGCTCAGCAGTAACCTACTCAGTAAGACTGAGCCGAGGTCACCCAGCTGTGCTGTGCCAAAGTAGCTCTGGGGTCAGAGAGCTTGGCTCAGGGGCTGTGGCTTATGCCCTGTCTACAAGGTAAGTTATCTAGCTGCTTGCATTATAAAAACATTTAATGTAGCTTACAAATTAGCAGTCATAAATTAGAACTTCTGTAAATATTTCATTCTGTAGTCTTTATTAGATAAAACAAAGAATTTTATTTACAGGATATAGTGCTGAATTATTATTCTGTTTCTGAGAAAGAGGTAGAGGGAAAACCTAATGATGTCTGGAATACATATGCATGTAAATTTGTATTTATTTCTATAAATCTTTCTGAATTTGAAGGAGGGATTCAGGTGCTTTCCTGACAATCACAGATACAGAAAAGATATGCTAGTGGCACAGCTTAAATGTAAGCATGGTTTATGATTTTGGGAGTGTGTGTTAGAGTACTGTATTTCCTGAGCATTTTGAGCTTTTTTGAGGGGATGGGAAGACACAAAGAGCTTGTGGCTTTTGTAACAATACTTGTTTTTCCTAACATTGATTTCTAGACCTGATGGCAAAGCTCTCTCTCATAAGAGGAGTCAGAAAATTCCTAATAAGGACAGTGGAGGGAACCAGCTCTTTCATACCCTTGAGGTGAGTGGAAAGGTGTAAAATGCAGGTGCCTAAGAGAAAATAGAGAAAGAATGGAGAGAATTCATCTAGGTCGTGGAATAAGGAACAGACAGGGATGTAGGAGTGTGAAAAGTAAAATGGAGAGAGAACTCAGCTTTGGACAGAGTAGGAAAGGCAGTGCTAGAGCAACAAGAAGAGTTCATGCAATGAGAACATTATATTTTCCAGAACAAGAAATGCTGTTATATGAATACAAGAAAGTATTCATATAACTTCAAAACATTAGACCTAAAGCACTGTCTTCAGACATTTTTTCCTCCATGGTTAAAGGACAGTTCTATGAGATAATGCTTCAGCAGGATTTAGCATGTGTTAGGATATGATTGCATATGCTTGTTTGTTTTCAGTGAGCACCAAAATTACAGCCAAAGTTTTTGTTTTAATCTGAAAATAAACCACAGTCTCTGTGACATTGGTGTGACTCTGGCACTGGTACCCATTCTGTCATAACAGATTGAACATATTTCCATTTTAGCCCTTGGCAAAAGAGTCTGTGTGCCCAGTTCTCACTCATCTGAATGCATGTCCGGTATTTAGGGATGTTTCATGGGCTGAGAAAGTTGGAAAATAACTCTACAATTTATTTGGAAAAAAAAAAATTACAGATTTGTTTCCTTTTTAAATAGTGTTCTCCATTTGTTTCTGTGATGAATTTGGTAGTGAGAACTGTGGGTTGGTACTTATTTACTCTTTCTAGCTATATAATGTAAAACTAGCATGCAATGTAGAGATGTATTTGTGAAGGATGAAGAAGGATGTCTGTACTAAGTGGGAAGGATGCATCTCCTTTAGTGTTCAAAGAGCAGTTTTCAATTATATTTCTTGATTTTCCTCACTTGGCATGGTCTCAAAACATATGATCAGGATTTTTTTTGGAAGAAACTTAATTGGATTGTGCTGCAGTGGTGCACTGCACGCTGTTTCCAATGACTATAGCCACTTTAGAACAAACGAAGCCCAGCAATAACCAAAGTCCTGAAATGTGCACAGTTTGTCTCAACACAGGCACTGTCACTGGTCTGCACAACTCAATGTATATAGTCTCACACTTCCATCACATATCAATGAACTAAGTCTCAGTCAAAACACATTTCATTTCAATTCAGCCCAAGCCTCTAAAGGGTATTTAGGTAGCTGAACTTGCTATCTGGATTTAAAAAACCAGCAAGAATTAAATCTTGCATCTCTCTTTCGTGCTTGTCTTCAAGAAGACTCACTTAACCTCCATTCGTCACAGATGGTGAGCTGAACCACACTGACTGTGGGGCAAGATGCAATCCTACTAATAAAGTAGGGTCATGTGTCCTATCTTAAACCCCAAAGAGCAAACCATGAATTTAATACTGGCAGCCCATGACCATAAAAATGTATCAAAGTTTCTAGTGCTATTAATTCAAGTACGTTCTCATCAGATCTCTCTACAGATCAACTCCAACTCTACTTTAGGATTGCCTGTTCATTTGTCAGACACCTAAGTTCACTTCTTCATAAATACTTTAGAGATTAGTTCTGTTAACAATAATCATACTGCACTTCCTGACTGCTGAAATCATTCAATAACTTCTGAGTAAAACACCTTGTAAAAATAAGATAAAAATCCTATGCTGATATTCTTTCTATAATGAAATTGTATGCAAAGAAAAGGAGTAAATTTCATCAGAGTATTTTTAAACCATTTTCTTAATGAGAAGAAGAACATTATAATCTGTGCATTTGGGAACAGTTTTCATTATTCATTTAAGATACTAGCATTAGATTTATGAATGTCTCCAGAAAGAGTTACAATAACCTTTCTATGTTTACTTTTCTAAGGTTCTGCTCAGCTTAAGTAATACAATTCTGTACAGCAAAAAACGTCCAGAACAAATAAAACACCCAACACAGAAAACATTTGAAATTTTTCAGAAGAGTATAGAGTAAATAAAGGAGAAGCGGAAGTAAATTTTGGATGAACAGCAAATTATTATCCCATGAATCATATTTATATTGTTGTTGTTTGTTTGTTTGTGGGTTTTTTTGGTTTTGTTTTTTTTTTTTTTTTTCAGGTTGTGGGATCTTGTATAAAGGGAAAAGTAAAATAATATATGATAAGAATTACATGTATAAAATAGAAATTTATAACAACATGACTCTTTTTGAATTCTTTGTCTGTAAGAAGTAACATAAGAATGTTTTTATGTTTGGCTGTGGATCTGAATTTGAGCTCTGACTTCAGCTTGTGACTAATGATTCATGAATGAATATATTTATTAATCCAATTATAGACCACAGAGAGCTGAAGCTCAACAACTCTAAAAAAAATTATTTTCTCCTTGCAGATATGTAAGTATGAGATAAATACATAATGTTCATATGGATCTATATTGGATTACGCAGAATTATTGCTCTGTAATAGAAACTTGATAGCAGTAGATTTTTCATGTTCTGAATGTTACAAGTTTCTTTTTCCCCTCAAATTTTTTTCTGTTGTTTAAGTCCCACTAGAATCTGCTCATACTTTGCCCAAAGCTTCCCCCTGTCCATGACTACCTGTTTTTCACTCCTCACTTATTTATTTACAGAACATGTAAGTAGGGAAATGCTTTTGTATTGAATAAAGAAAATGCAGTAATCAACTTTTAAGAAGATAATTTAATTAATGGAGGAAATTTTTATTTGGTAATTTCATCCATTATGATAATTATTCATTCTTTCAAAATAACCATTTATTGAAATTCCTGAATAATGCCTGGGACTATTACATTTTCTAACTGTGGGAAATCAGTAATGCCCACTAAAGAGGTTACCACAGTCCCATAAAATGCTTGTTCCTTTGAAAGTTCGGATACAACGCTACCTTGAAAGTCTGATTTAAAATAAATAAATAAAAAGCGTTACTAAATCAACAAAGAAAACATTTTAAAACTTTTCCTTAGCTTTGCAAAATCCAAAGAGGCTTAGAATCCTGATGATACATGAATTCCCTGTTTTTTTTAAAAAATTTGGTTCAGGCATTAAGTTCCTTTTTCCCTAGAATACAAATTCATAAATGACTCTTTCAGTATTATCAGACTGACATCCTTTTGGTTTGTTGAAGTTAGATATTCTTTGATCATGAAGGCTTTTATTGCATTATTAAACAACAGTACTGGAGCCCTGAGGTAGAGAGATGGGAAATTCAACTCAAAGCAGTTTCCATAACCTCTTACTTGATTAAGTTATTTCTGAACAATTTGTTAAAGCCCATTAAATGGAAACATTTGGGCATCACATACTTATGTGATGTCTGACTTGGCTAATTGTGTCTTCAGGCCTCAAAGGCTTAGCTCAGTGCAAGTGTGGTGTGCCACTGATGAACAAGTCTAAAGCGAAACTGTAGAAAAATAAATTCTGACTCTTCTCCCTGCCATGTCCTTTGCTCCCAGAACACTTATTGCATGTGAGTCAGGGACAAGTTGCTTTTCAAATGCTTTCTGCATCTGAGAGGTCTCAATCAGCATTTTGAGATTAATGCACCCGTCAATTTGATACTCACAGCTGTCTTATCAAAACCAGTCATGCATGGAAAAAACAAATGCAGAATGATGGCAATATTTTGAATTCACAACAAGAAGCCATAAGCTTTCACTGCAGTTGAAGAAAATTAATTTTAAAATATTTCAATACTATTTGACTTCAATATTAATTAAGGAAATACAGACATCAAAGTTCATGGACTGTGTAGGTTTATGTGTATATTGGATATTGGATGAAGTGTTGCATCTGTTAAAATGAAAGAAACAGCAGCATAGTCTTAATACCTGCAACTTTAAAAAATGTTGATATCTTTATGAGAGGACTATATATTTTCATGGAACTAAACAAATCTCATAATTTTAGTTGGTTTTTGCAGCAGCTTGGCACTGACAAACATGCAGCCTTAAGGAGGAATTGAAAACACTAAGGCTAAGGTGTCAGAAAATAATTGCTTCATAGAACTGAAGTTTCTCAGAGGTCACAGCTTTTCTTAAAAGCACACCTATCCATGCTTGCTACAGAAGACTTCATCTTCAAAATTTGCTTTATGCACAAATAGAAATATCCTGCAGATTATGCCTTTCACCCATGAGACAAGATTAAAAAAAAACCTGAGGGAAAAAAGTAAAGGGGATATATTTGTCTTAAAATGTTCACAGACTAGATGATTTAAAATCTTTACATTAAAATAATGTGAGAGGCTGACTGTGAGATACAGCTTTCTGGTTTGTACTACAAAAATTAACTGTGAATGCTTAAGGCCAGTTACCAGTTAAATATGTCCTGTAGTGCTGATTGTACAAATATATTAGGAAGAACTAAGTTTTAAGACCTTTTTTTGTTTGTTTGTTGTTTATGGGGTTTTGTTTTACTTATTTATTTATTGTTTCTATGTATAGAATGTGAGTCTTAGTTCTTTATAGAAAGAGATTAATATTTGGGCTATATGACATTTGGTAGTAATGGATATATACAGTTTATCCAGGGAATGAATGACCAGGGAGATGCATTAGCCTAACCTCTAAGAGAAGCAATTCAACTTGGCTAAATTTAATTTCTAAAAGTTAGTACACACTGCCTAAAGTTGCAGTCTGCTTTCACCCTTTTTTTTTTTACAGGAATAACTGCTTTAAATTTTGCATGTATCAAAGATAGCAATTGTCCTATCAGAATATTGTTGTCACCAGCTAGATTTTGAGAACTTTCTCTAGTGACTGGGGAGAAGTGTTCTTGTGATTTAAAAGTGATTGGATAATGTTGACTGAACAATCTGTTGTCCATCTTTAAATGAATATTGTATATGGTCCTGAATATTCCTAAATCAACAAACTTGAAATTAGCACTTATTTTAAAAATGTTTTTTCCATAATTTAAGTTAGGCTTTCAAAGTTCTTAGCAACTAATTTCAGTGAAATTAACAGATGTAACATTACCAAAAAAAAAATCCCCTAAACTGTAAATAAACAAATAAAAAATTAAGTATAACAGAATAATTAGATAAATAGCTCTCCAGAAAAATTGGTCTAACTGCAGTAGGAAGAGTGACACTGGCAACAAGACAAGTTAGAACTCTGCAAACTAATTTTATCCTATATTTTGAAGCAGAAGCAGAGAGAGCAAGAAGATTTGTTAAAGGTTTATTGTTACAGGTCAGAGGCTTGCTCCTATTTTTTATCAAACAATACAATGAGGTTATGATGACAGTAAATTATCAAATCTCAACAAAAACTCTTGGAGATTAATTTAAAAGTAGCAAAAAACCTCTGGCTGTTTGGAGACAAAAAATATTTTTGATTCATAACTCGAAGTGTTCTACAGGTAACTATCTCTAATTAACACCTCATATCAAACATGCAACCATTTGGGACTGATGTTAGATCCCCAGAAAAAGCTTTCAATGCTGTCAAGTAATTATAGAGGTGAAGAGAGTGGGACAACTACTTATACTGAAATAAGCCACATCAGTGAAGCCTTTACAATTAAATCAGCAATTGTGAAGAAAAAAAAGTAGATGGACTACAAAAGTGAGCACATTTGTTTTCTAGTCATAAAGCAGATAATCGGAATACTTAGATGATCTGCAGAGTATTTAATTGCTGTTGTGGTGATCATCTATCACGCATTAGTGCTGTTACGGATGCTACGTAAGGTTTCATTTTAGTAAAATCATATGGCTCTACTTGTATAAGTTGTATTGAAATAGATGGCATTACTCACATGAGTAAGCTTAGCAATATTTTACCCATTAGCTCTTTATTTGTGGGTTAAATTTCTTTTCATAAATACTTTATAGGCACCATGTTGCCTATTGCACATTCATTTCCTTTTTCAGAACTTATCTTTCAGTCTTGGTTTATACTGAAAGCTTAGGGCCATTATTATTATTATTATTAGCCTTCATAAAAAAAATTATGAAGTAGCACTAATTTTGGTAAGAGGTTGTCAATAAATTATTAATATGAGGAAAACTGACTTGTGGGGAAAATGATGGCTGCAAAGGAAATGAAAAAAATATGGGTATTTTGAAAATAATTTTTTAGCCATTTATGATTATAATTTCTGTATGTATTATGAAAGACTTAAATCGATTTTCATATTAGATGAATTTTTTCTCTCATGTACGTTTTCTTTAATAATCAAATTTCATTGCTAGTGTTGTGAGTCAAGGCCTACTAACTGATTTTTGTTTCTATGCCTCTGTCGTTTGGGGGTTTTTCTCCCACTAGTCTATGTTTTCTTCTAAAATAAAATATAGCATAACTGACTATGCTCTAGAACAAACAAATTAAGTATTTTTGTGTTTTGATTATGTACACAGACAAAAACTTCATAATCCTCTATAGGACATTTCCTCATTAAATCTCAGATGACACTGAGTTGGGTAGGAGTATTGATCTGCTGGATGGTGGGAAGGCCATACCGAGGGATCTGGACAGGCTGGGTCTATGGACTGAGGACAACTGTACACATTTCAATAAGGTGAAGTGCCAGGTCCTGCACTTGGGTCACAACAACCTCTTGCAGCACTACAGGTTTGGGGAAGGGTAGTTTGAGAGCTCCTCAGCAGAAAAAGACTTGGGGGTGATGGCTGAAAGCTGGCTGAACATGAGCCACCAGTGTGCCCAGGTGACCAAGAAGGCCAGTGGCATCTTGATCTGTATCAAGAGTTTTGTGGCCAGCAGGACCATGGCAGTGATCCTCTGTACTTGACACCGGTGAGGCCATGCCTCAAGTATTTTATCCAGTTTTGAGCCACTCACTTCAAAAAGGACATTGAGGTGCTGGAGCATGTCTAGAGGAGGGCAACAAAGATGGTGAAGGGTCTAGAGAATGTCACAGAATCACAGAATCATAGAATATCCTGTGTTGGAAGGGATCCACAAGGATCATAAAGTCCAACTCCTGGCCCTGCACAGGACAGTTTCAACAATTCCACCATGTACCTGAGAACGTTGTTTAAACAATTCTTGAATTCTGGCATACTCAGGGCCATGACCACATCCCTGGATAACCTGTTTCAGTGCTTGAAGGAGGTTGTAGTAAGGTGAGGGTTGGCCTCTTCTGGCATGTCTCTAGTAAAAGGATGAGAGGAAATGGCCTTAAATTGCACTAGGGGAGGTTCAGATTAGATATTAGAAAAAATGTGTTCACTGAAACAGTGGTTAGGCATTGGAATAAATTGTCCAAGGAGATAGTGGAGTCAGAAAGAGTTCAAGAGGTGTCTGGATGTGGAACTTAGGGATATAGTTTAGGGATGATTACGGTGGTGCTGGGTTGACGGTTGGACCAGATGATCTTTAAGGTCTCTTCCAGCCTTGATTCCGTGATTCCGTGCTTATGTCCCGTAGGATAACAGAATGATGACTTTGTCTGAGTTAAATGGTAATCTGTGGCACCAAAAATGTCTTACCTTTCTTAAAATAATATTTGCATAAACATTTCCAAAACTTCCATAAAGTACACTATGTACTTACGCAACAATCAAAGTCCTTTGCTTCAAGCTCTTTATTCCTTTACTGAGATTCTGTCTAAATCAGGGCACTAGTTCCATTTACTTAAGTGGTACTGCAGTGCAAGAGCATTCACAAGATGTATACCTGAGTTGTAGTCTGTTCTGCATTTACTGAGATAACAGCATGCCATATGACTAAAAATTCAAAAAGAAGACACTCCAGGAACAGATAAGCAGAATGTAGAATTCTGTGAAACTAGGTTTGAACCCTAATAACAGACCCTATATCTTATGCTGATGTGTTTGATCAAATGTTTTTTCAGGTTGCTAAATATAAGCTATACTGCTTTCCAAAGGTTTTTGCATCATATGCTCTTAACTCCTGGAATGATTCTCCTTTTCTCTAACCATTTATTTTCATTTACCAGGAATTTTAGTAGCTTGATTAATTTAGATTATGTGATGGCATTTGTTTATCTGTGACAACTCATGTTAATAATTTCTCATATAAAGCAGACCATTAAGGGAAAAAATCTGCCAAAAAGCAGGTTCTGTAATCAAATACTTCATACAAAAATGAGTTATGTCTCTGAATATCATAAAAAAGGATCTGTTTTTCAGAACACAAACCACTTTAGAATTCATCATTCATTCTGTTTTCTCATGTACTGTGGGTACCTAATTATTACCTTACAGAGATCTTTTACATATCAAATGCAAGTCCTGACTGTTAAGGTCTTTTAACCACATTATTAAAAAACACAAAACCAACCAACCAAACACCACCCTCCCCCCCAAAAAGAAGAAGAAGAAGAAGAAGAAAAAGAAGAAGAAGAAAACAGCCAACAAAACAAACAAATAAAGGAAAAAAACCCCAAAACGAAAACCAACTAACATTTATTTTCATGTGTTGGTAGACTATATGAAAGTCATATTTTACATAGCTGACTAGACAGTTGCTTACTCCTTTATTAACAAATTATGTTGCTTTAGCTCAGAAAATACCTATGACATACATAATATTGGTTTTGCAAAGGGCAGTCCTCTGTGTTTATGGGACTAACTTTTCACAGTACATGAATGACCACACTGGATATCTTCCATGTCAAAGCTTTGATCCAGATTCACTGAATCTAGTAGATTGAATTATAGCCATTTGCTTATCACTGAAGGAATAAAATGTGCACAACTGGTAATAGTATATGTTCCAATGGACACACTTTTTAATGCAGACCTTTATTTTCAATTTTGTTTGATTTTAAACACCCTGTTTTTCTTTATGTTGCTAATATAACATCAGGATGATTCCCTACTGCTTTTTAGTATAATCCATCTTATATATACATATTCAAATGAGTCTATGTGTATGTATATACATGCAAATCAGAGGTCTAGATTTTTGTAAAGTTCCTGGAGTTCCACCCACCCATAGAGGGAAAAGTTGTAACTGAATTCAAGGTAGAGGAAGAAAAAGTACAACCCAATTGCTGAAGAAATAAAGGCCAGGCAGCCTTCTGCAAGGCATGTAGAATCATAGAATCCTAGAATGACTTGGATTGGAAGATATCTTAAAGGTCCTCTAGTTACAATCCCTCTGCCCTAGGAAAGATACCTTCCACTAGACCAAGTTGCTCAAAGCCCCATCCAGCCTGGCCTTGAACACTGCCAGGGAATCTGCAGCTTCTCCGGGCAACCTGTTTCAGTGCCTCACCAACCTCGCTGTAAAGACTTTCTGTTTAATATCTAATCTAAACCTGGATTCAGTTTACAACCATTACCCCTTGTCCCATCAATACATGACCTCATAAAAAGTCCCTCTCTCACTGAGTTGTAGGCTGCCTTCAGGTTTTGGAAAGCCACTTTGAGGTGGCTTTCTTCTCCCTCAGTCTGAACAACCCCAACTCTCAGCCTGTCTCCACTGAAGAGGTGCTTCAGTCCTCTGAGCATCTTTGTGACCCTCCTCTGGACTCACTCCAAGAAGACCATGTCCTTTTTATGCTGGGGGTCCCAGAACTGGACACACTTCTCCAGGTGGGGTCTCATGAGAGCAGAGCTGTGGTGGGTTGACCTTGGCTGGATGCCAGGTGCCCACCCAGCTGCTCTATCACTCCTCTTCCCAGCCAGACAGGAGACAGAGTAAGGTGGAAAAACAACTCTTGGGTTGGGACAAGGCAGTTTATTTAAAGCAAAAAGCAAAGTGGAAGCTTGCACGTGCAAAAGCAAAGTGAAAGATAGTGCAGTTTATTCTCTACTTCCCATGAGCAGCGATGTCCGGCCACTCCTGAGAAACAGGGCTTCAGCACATGTGACGGTTTCTCAGCAGGCAACCACTGGAGACAATGAATGCCTGCTTTCCTGCTTCTTGCCTCAGCTTTTATATGGTCTGGATGTCATATGGTCTGGAATATCCCTTTGGTCAGTTTGGGTGAGCTGGCCTACTTGGGTCCCCTCCCCTGATCTTGACCTTAACTGATGAAGGAATGTTACAGTGCTGATGCTGTGCTCAGCAGTAGCCAAAACACTGGTGTGTTATCAACACCCTTCTAGCTGCCATTGTAAAGCACAGCACTGTGAGGGCTGCTATGGGGAAATGAGCTCCAGCTCAGCCACACCCAATACAATCTCCACCCCTTATTCCATACCATTTACGTCATACCTGACTATATATCCCATATCTGACTATCTCCTGCACTTGAGCAGATCTCATTTAATGACCTTCTTCCACTCTTTCAGATCTTGGGCTCCATTCCGCTGGGATGGGTACTCAGGGCAGGAGACGTAATTGATCGTTGGGCACCAACACCAGCCTGGCGAGGGTCACTGTCACATTGTCCTTGCTCCTTGCAGAATTTGCTCTTCATTGTCCTACGGCTTTACTTTCTGCAACATACAGCTCAGAACACAGATGATCTTTCCCCCAGGGTTAAATCTCCTCGAGGCACAGACCGGGTCTCCCCATCTTCCCACATTACCCGGCAGGTACACCTTGGTCCATGAACAAAGACAATACCACTGATGGGTTTGCCTTTTCTCATGGGAGGAGAAACCCGCACTGACTTCCCCAGCCACTTCCCCATGTGCAGTACCGGGACTTTATCCCCTCTCACAGTGTGTAGGGGTTTTGTTTGGGCAGGACACCCTTCTAGAGACCAATGCAAAGCACAGCAGTGTGAGGGCTGCTGTGGGAAATGAACTCCAGCTCAGCCAGACCCAATATAGGACTAGAGGATGGTAATCAGTTCCCTTGACCTGCTGGTCACAGTAGCTTTAAAAGTAATGGTTTAGAAAGTAGAAGTATTGAGAAGGACTGATTTTAAAATAAAAAAACTTGACTATACCCTTCATAAAAGAGCAGAAAACTCACTAATTCATCATACACTCCTAGGACTTAGGAACTATTACCCTTTGCAAACAGCAGTATAACTCCTGATATTGTCCTTCAGGCAATGCAATTCCTGCTTATCTTCTTATGAGTATAGACACATCACAGGCCTTTGAAGTTGTTAGTGTATTTTTATCAAAATCCAAAGACACAATATAAACCCACTAGCTATTATTAAATTTAAATTTTATACTTGTTTGCATTTAATGTCTAGAATTACAGAATGATTCTATAAATTCTCATAATATAGTTTATCATCTGCAGTTACTATAACAAATTTTAGAGGTAAGAATGCCTCTGAGTACCTGCTGATACAAATCTGCATTGGAAAATATTTTCAAGAAATCATGAAACAATAATAAACACTATTTTAGTAAAGAGCACCACTAAATTAAAGGTATCCTGTTTAGCTAGTCAGATCAAGCTTCATTTATACTCAGAATGAATTTTTTCTCAGAGCCAGAGCTGTATATATTTTGACTTTTATATTGGGCTTTTTGTTTAACTTATATTTCAAAAATGATCCTGAATTATATTTTTTTTTTTTTTTAGTTATGATGGATGATTTTGTCTTTAACTTAAATCCACCTTCCTTTTAACCAGCACTCTAGTCCTTTCATCAAACAAAACTTGGTGTTTTGGGGGAAATCAGTGACCAGAAATGTAACAGTTGTATGATTACAATGTTGGCAGCTCTGACAAGGCAACATTGTTAATGTTGCCATGGCAGAAATTCCATGTAATTTGGTACTAAAGGCCTTTGTTCTTTTGGTGATTCTTGCTTTTAAGTATTGCTCGAGTCCTGTGTACGCAGAGATAACATTCATATGTATTGAATTGCAGTTCTTGCTTTGCTTTGGATTTATAAATGATTCACAACAAATTCAATCACACCGTATGTCTTTGAAGGTATGGTATTGTATGAATAACCAAGTCCGTAGTGTAGGAGGAAAATTATTGCACATACATTTGAAATAACTTTGGAAGATCAGTATTATATGAGTGAGGATGATGATGGAATTGTATGTTCTAGAGTATGAGAATATGATAATGTCATATAGTCAATTGAATAAATGATAAATAAGCTCCCACTGTCTTAACAAATGAAGCAATTGAAAATGTAGGTTGAACAACAATAAGGGTACAGAGGGATAAGACAAAGCAGAAAATAAAACCGGAGTTAAGACAGCAGCAAAATACAGAAAAGCAATGAACTGCACAGTTCAAAGATGGAAAAGCCCATAAGCACCATTCCCTAGCATGGCCTTATTCCATGATTATGCATACTGAGCAGTGTTTATGGGCATCTAGAGAACTGAAGCATTGTCCATACCTCTGATATGAGGAGTCAGAAGATGTCCTACATTGTAGCAGTTACTGGCACCCAGACACTTCTCTGGAAAATACGATTGACAAGGTTTGAGAGTATGCTTTTTCTTTAGAGCTGTATTTTTGTAATGAGTACTGCCAATCATGTTAAAACTGGTTGGAGTGAAAGTAAATTCACAAATCAAAGTTAAGAATTCTTTTCAAAGATGCATAAGATTATAGAAAGAACTAAAAGGTTTTGTGCTTAGCTAGTATTAGTATTAAAGTTTCACATAATGTGAATGTGCGTTCAGCATGGAACAAATACTAAGAGTACATGTGGGAAATCTTTTTCTCTATAAACAGAAGGGCCAGTTTTGAAATTGTCAGACAAAATATAAATATCTTGAGGAGTAAATATATGAAAATATGAATATTCTTTAGATTATTAAATAAAGCTCTCAAATGTAAATAATCTGTTATAACAATAAAATTATGATACTTTTTTTGCCATCAGATTAATTATCTCAGAGTTCACAAAACTCAACCCATTTCTAAGAATTAAACAGTTTCTGGCTAAATCTTTCTAATGCACCCTTTTTAATGCTTTATTCAATTTCACTGTGAAGTTTTGACCCACTTTTCATTTGAGTAAATCTTAAACTGAAAAGATAGTATAGTAGGTTTACTGTGCTGGTATCTTAAAGCCCATTATATTAATTTCAGGCGTATATAGGAAGTAGCAACATTATTATTAATCATTCATCTGTTATAGTTGTGTCTGTGTGCCAATGCAATTATTTAAAAAAATGTTTTCTGTTGGCTTATGGGTTTTGCTGGCCTGTGAGACAATTTTATAAGAATTTCTCCCCATCTCCCTTTTCTTTTTCATGAAATAAATTTCTTCACATTCAGCTGCAGTCACATTTCTGAGTGTAATGCAATACAACATTAAGAGAGACTTTCAGTACTGAGAGCCAATTCCTGAGGGGAGAAAGCTGCTGGTGTTTCTCTCCTTGTTCCTGTTATCTCCTTCAATGTTAGTGACCTTTGCTATTTTGACAAGTGCACAAGCATAGCCTTGTAACCCAGGGAATATTGAGGTACAGTTGTAACAGGCTTACAGGATTTGTGTTAAGCTAACACAGACTTCAAATGCACCGGGACTGGTCTTGACCAGCCTGGAGCTGTGTTTTAGCTTGTAATAGCAACAGCCTAATGACAAGTGATTATTACAGTTTTGGTTTTAGCTTTTGCTTATTTTAGTATGGCTTTGTGGTGTTATATCTTGTTACATATCTTTTGTAATGAAGATACAGTAATAGCATGTATTTCCTCTGTGTAAAAAGAACTATCTATGACCCTAGACGGCAAAACAGTATTGGCAAGTACAGGCATGGGGTGATTGCAGGAACTTCAAAAGTACAGGCACCAGTCAATATTGGAGACCCCAGGACCTAACTAATGGACGAGTCATCAAAGAGATGCACCTTTAAGAGCTGTATAAAAGCAGTTTAAAGGTCACAAAGCAATTAAAAAACCTCACAACCCACCCAAGTCTCCAAATAGGTAAAATACACCCTACATAGTAAATTCAGATACAACACAGAAACAACAGATTCAGTAAATTCAGATACAACACTTTTTTGCAAACCAAAAAAGAGCATATTAGCAAGCATATGGAAGTTATTCCAAGCAATGTTAAAGGGAAGAAGAAGAAGATACCTTTGATATGATACTCCTCTGGGGAATGAACTTGGGATTTTCACAGCTCACTATACTCCCTTCCCAAACAGTCAGCTTTAAGACCCAAAAAGACAGTGAGCATAACACCAGCAAAAACTACACAGGGGTTTAATATCTTTTTATGCATTTTGAAATATCTTCTAGATTGAAATTAATATGAACTGAATTAACTCATTCTAATGTTAGTATTTCCCAGACTAAGATTTCTTGGAGTTTGAAGCTTTCTATTTACCATTTGCTGAGTTAAAAGATCTAATTTTTCTCTGTATTTTCTACCTCTGTTTGAGTTTCTGTTAAAATAGTCTCATTTACTTTCTTGTTCAGACAAATTTCTTAAGTTTTCCTTAAATAGCTGTCATTCTATCTTGAAAAAAGTCAGATTTTTAGAGAACTTCTTTCATATCTTTGATCATCTTTTTTCTTCTGTGATTTAATACTTGTTAAGACTTGTCTGAAATTCCTGCAACCTCTAAAAATCATTTAATACACAAGAAAAATGCTTTCTGTAGCATTGTGTTTAGCTTTTGGTACATTTTGATATGGTTTCCTGTCACAATGGCTATGTATATTATTTTGGTTTTTTTTGTTTGGGAGGTGTTCAAACATGTGAGCAGTAGAGCAATTAAGGTATTTTAAGACTTTCTGTCTCATTAAATATCTTACTGTGTTTCATACTATATGATATACATGATCTATCTATATGCAGTACATATTGTGGGAACTTATATATTTTTTTAATAACAAAACAGTTTTTAAAATGTGTCCTATCATTACATAACAGCCCTACCCATTCCTATCAGATGACCATACTCAGTGATGAAGCAAGTACCAGTCTAGCAAAATGCACAGTCTGACCAAAAAAAAAAAAAAAAAAAAAAAAGGAATGATGAGAAAAGATGTAAAACAGGCAAAAAAGTTGGTATTCTTAATAGCCTGAAGTTTCACATGCTTTCCAGTTTGTTATACACATTCTTCTCCAGTGTTACATACTCTTCTAAGACAGTTCAATCTCCCATGTGTTCTATACACTCTCTTCTCTGCACCTGCAAAAAGAAGTTGCAGGCTCCTACTTTGGTGATGATAGACATAGAAATTTTTTTATTCCTGAAAATCCACCCTATTCCTGATAGATCATTTTACACTATTTTACCATCTAGACCTTCTGTTAAATACTAATATCTTCAGACTCTCAAATTTGATCACTCATTTGTATTCTGCTTTGTGATACGGATCTGATTTGTCTGTGTAATATTTGCATCTTTTCACCTGTCCTCACCTTTCATCTTCTACAGAGACTCTAACAGTCAACCCTGTAACTAAGCTGCCCTTTACCTCTTGAAGTCTGTAACCTAAACTCACTGTAAACACTTTTTTTCATTACTTCTTCTACTTGTGTAATTATACAGATAATGGCCTGTATTAAAAAATGAAGAATGAGATAGTAGATGAGATAGTAAGTAATATTTTGAAGTGATCCATCTTTTAAATATCCTGTTAATGATGTCCCCTCCTACTTTTTTTTGATCTGCTTATCTTTCTTACTTTTGTAAATTGTACAATAAAGTGGGTTTACAGGCTGTTGTGGTTTAGGAATATTGTTCCCCAATTAAGTGTTCCCACTGAGACCATCCAAACCACACATCACTTGCTCACTCCCTTGCTTCCCCTCCCTCTTTCTGGCTGTAGAGGGATGTAAAAGAGAACTGAAGGAACAAAAGTTAAAGATCACTGGTTGACTCAAGAATAATTTACTGGAAACAGCAACAAGATAAGAAAATGAACATTAACAGCAACAGTACTAATGACAGAGGGTACAAGAAAGGAATGATTCACATGCAAACTCCCCAACAATAGACAGCACCCCACTGCTCTCTCCACTCACTTCTCCCTAGAAGAGATTCCCTTGCCCCCAGCTCCAGCAATGATGTGAGGTGGTATAGAATAACCTCCACATCCTAGCCATGCTCTCTCCTGGCTACTGCAAAAATTAATCCAGTCCTGTCCAGAAGAAGGACACAGGCTTAACATATTTGTACAATGTGACAGCAATTAGTTGCCTGTCCTGCATTCATGAATGGGTGGATAATTTTTTAAGTGTTAACATGATATATTTTGACACCAGAAGTATGGTTGTAACTCTTGACAAAAATGTTTGTATTTTAACTATATTTAGTGTTATTTTAGAGTATCGCTGTCAAAATTCTGGTAATTTATTCTTCAATATTAGATGAAATACACTCTTAGAATTACACCAGGGTACATCCTGTTTCAAAGAATTCTTTATGTTTCTTTCATTGCCATCACAGGAAAAAAACAAGCAAAATGCAAGAATTCTAATTATAGGCAAATCTTAATCTACTTATGCCTTGAAGAATTAAGGGTCTGGCAGATTGTTAAACCAGATGCACCATTAAAAGTAGAGCAAGCTTTTATTATCAGTGTTTTTCAAAACCAGCTGCAGTTAGAAAAAGTATTATTTCCAACTGAAACTTGTGAAGGATACTGAAAGCTGTTTTTGCATGTACTTCCAAGCAGAAGAAGCATTTTCCAAATATCAGCAATGTTTGAAATACTGTGAAAGTTTTGCCAACAAAACAGTATGTACTGAAAAATGGAAGAGTGCATATCTATTGGAATAAATATTGTTAATATGTTTAGACTACTGAGTTCTAGTGACTTTGAACTGTTGCAATACACTGCTTGTATTTCTAAGAAGTTTCCTTGAGCTGAGTGAGCATAAGTCTTTTATCAAGAAAAATTATTATCTTTCTTTCTAACTGGAAACGAAACACAGGATATCTTTCTGAAGTTCAAATTTTTACTTTTTAGACTTTTGATTAGCAAAAACTGGCAGTTGAGTTGTGATATCATGAACTGAATTGTATATTGAGAGCAGAACAAATTAATTCAAGTGGATATTTCATTTTGTAATAAAAATGAAACTAATTAAATAGATACAAGTAATAATTAGATCTTAAGAAACAGAGCCAAGGGAAAATTTTGGAATATCAGCAGAACTGGTCAGAATCTTGGGAAGCTGGCATGTATGGTTTTATTGCAAATAGAGTACTAATAACAGATCTTTCAAGAAAATTTTGAGACTAGGTAAAGAAAACCTGTGCTAGCTGCCATAATAAGCACTACTTTCTCATAGCAAAGTTTCCATGTCATGTACTGACTTCTGCTTCTTCACCATGTTTGTCTAGGTGGAAGCTATGCAGCAAATTTCTGCTTTGGTTGCAATGAAATCCCCAAGTATCTTAACTCATTAAATTCTCCATAGCGTCTACTTTATATTTCCACCCTTTCTTAACTAATGAACTAATAGTTATTTTTTCCCTACAGCATTGTAATGAGGTTACTGCATAACCATATTAAAAAAAATACTCTGTGCTTGATGAGTCATTTTCATCAAATGTCATGAATGGTTTTAAGAACAGCAAGGTCTTTTAAATTTAATGGAAAAATCATTCAGATTTTCTCCATAACTCAGGATGTGTTTTTTGAAGCTGTACTGGCAGTTATTACAGAATGCTTATTGTTTTGTTAGTGTATAAAAAGTCATGTAAACACCAGCAATAATGGTTTCTTGCTTCTTGTATTTTGCTTTCAGTATATAGTCCATCTGTATGTTAGTTGACTCTTAGCATAACTTTGCTCCAATAAAATCATTCAGTCTTCAAGGCAAGCCTCAGTATAAATACTGCCCTTCTTTCCTTCCTTCCTTCCTTCCTTCCTTCCTTCCTTCCTTTTCTCTTTTTTTCATTCCTATTTCTTTTTCTTCAAGCAAAAACAGGGACCAAACTTCCAAGTTTCTTTGTCTTTTCACAAGGTTACATGCAGGATTTGCTGGTCTGGTAGCAGAAGCTGTTTTCTAAACTTTCAACAACAAAATTTGACACATCACAAAGTTTTGAATTCATTGGTGCTTTCTTTTTTCTCCTTCAACATGTATTTTCATGCCTTTCCTTCATAGACTTTGTTTTGTTCTGGACTTCTCTTCCAAATTGTTTCACTTTCTCAAATGTAATTGCACTTCTTTTGGAAAAAATGATATTTTGTGTGCTTTTAAATTACTGGTAATTCAGTGCTTTCTGATTCATATGAGTCTGTTGTCAATTCAAATTATTTTTACTTTAAAATATTGCAAAATGTTATCTCCTACATGCAATAACATTTTGTTCATTCCATTAAAACTTTAATTTGATAAGGTTTTCTCAAACAGTCTTTGCAATCTACTTATAATTATTCCACCAATGGAAAATGGGATTTATTTTAGTATTTTCATTTCAGATGGTTACCAATGAAGCACATGTAGCTAAGAATCTCATAGAATCTTTTATATTACTGTATTCAGTATTCTCCTGTATGCATCTTCCTTTAAGCTATGAAGCCCAAGAAACATTTAAAAACTAACTAGTTAGTTAGTTAGCCCAAACTAACATCTTGAATCTTATGATCTGCACATTAGAGTTACAAATATTAGGTATGTACCCATAATTACTGGTGTTGAGCAATTTCAGCAATATAAAATAAAAGGGATAACTTAAACCAGGAGGTTTTGGTACCAAGTCTTTATCACACTGTCCTGGGTTACACCAAGACTCTGATATCCACCTTTTATTTTCCCTTTTCCCAAATATGCCTACTAATTTGGATTGTGGGGAAGGACTTTTATCGTAAGAGAAGAATGTATCCACAAGCATGAAAAGACTGGAATGCTGATGACTCAGACAATCCAGGTGTTGAGGGCTTGCACACCTGACAACTCAGGCTACAAGCTGGGTGTCGTTTCTTTGTCCTTACACAAATTACTCATCTGTGATAACTCCCTTTGGGGAGGCATCAGGACAGTTCACACATGGCCTGAAGATATTAATCTCTGCTAATGGCCGGAATGGTGTCAAAGACTCTTGAAATATCTCGTGATCCAGTGTTAATCATTCAGTGAAGAACTCCCTACCCCAGGGGAGGTACCAGAGGCGTTCCTACCTGCCTTGAGCCTAATAAAGGACTACACTCAGACTTCACTTGGCAGATGGAGGATCTCCTCCCCTCACTCCATGGGACTTCTGACACCCGGAGCTTCTACCACCACCTCAGTGGATCAGGACTACAACCCCCATCAGAATTGCAGTGAGAAGGTCTCATCACTGCATCCAACAGGTGTTTTGTGGGTCCTTTCAGTCACTGGCGTTGCAGCCTCACTCCAGCACTGACTCTCCAAACCATTCCTGCTAGGTTTTGACTGGTGGGGGGAGGCCTGCTACCATCCCGGTGGGCAGGAGCTTGGGAATTTTCTGGTTAGCTTAACATAGTTTTGTCAGTTTTGTTGTTTAGCATTCTTCTTGGTAAAGTGGGGTTTTTTTCCCACTTACATCCAGGTATATTTGATATCTCTCTCTCTCTGTATTGAAGAGAACCTGGCATATTGAAATGGAGGTAGGAAATTTCAGTCTGAGGTGTCTGCCTCTCCAAAATGTCTCAAACTGTGACACATAGCACTGAAAGTATCTTGGTATGTTTTTCTTGTAGTGCTAATTAGAAAAAAAAAATGCTGTTAGGAAATTATGTCTTGAAAGCTGTTGAAGAAAAGCAGGGGATTGTAAGTGGGATCTCCAGAAAGACAAACATGAAATTATAGCCCTGTCAGGACTTAAAGAGCATAATTAACTGCGTCAAAACACTGTCAAAGAAGGAAATTCCCATAAGATAAGCTACCACAACAGATAAGCACAGATGGCAAACAGGAAGGCATTAATTCTAATGCCTAAATGGAGGTGAAGGTTTGGAATTAACACACTGGACACAATTGCACTGTGCTCAGACTTGCAACAACAGGAACCAGGCTTGGTAAGGCAAATCTGGGTAACCTGTCAGAAATTCCCATCTGAAGACTGTAAGCACACTAGACAAAACTCTCACCATGGCAAGCTGTAGGAAAGAAAGCAAGTCCTTATACACGTGCCAGCCTAAGCTGTGGGAACAGCATCTACCACTGTGCATACCTGGGGCTTGGACTGTGTAAAAAGTGGTACCCCAGAAGCATGACTTTGGGATCCTCATCACCAAGAAGACCAGAAGAAGGACCTGGCTGACCTGCCTGTCAGAATCCATGCGGTGATGATATAAATATACATATATATATATATATGTATATATATATATATATGTATATATTTACTTAATGTCTGTCTCTCTCTCACTGTCTTTCTCCCCCCTCCACCCTTCCTCTCTCTCTAGCTCTTGATTTCTCTCTCTCTCTCTCTCAGTATTTACTGTGAAATAAAATCCATGCTATTGACTTTGGCAATATGGTCTCGTTTGCACCTTAGTTTGGTCAGAGGCATTTTTAAATAATTGGATCCTAACAAGCACAAAATGAAAATGCAAGCACAGGGTAGTGTCAGAGGCTCCAGGGATATAAGTAGCTGGTTGGTATTGTGTCATTTAAGAAATGCTGCGTTGGGAGCTGTTTTGGTTTTGAGGGGTTTTTTTTATTTTTTTTGGGGGGGGGATGGAGGGGAAGGTGAAGAGGGAGGGAGTGTTGGATTTTTTAATCATGAAGGAAGAAAATGTAAACCATATTACATATAGAAAATTCAGATACAACATGGCATTATCAAGAAGTCAAAGCAATTATGCTGTCTGCGTTAGGAACTGTGAAAAAGTGACTTGGAGTGACAGTAACTTCAAGAGTCACAAGAAAGTTATCATTGACAAAAACACCGTATTCCTCCAAGTAAAGAGAAGGAAGAGGCCACCTGAATCCTAGTTAGCAGCAAACTCCTCCCAGAGAACAGAGGACTTTGATTTGTTGCAACCCTGCTAGCACTCCCTAGAGTATTAGAAAGGTAAAATCACTGAAGAAAGGAGTAAATATTAGAAACATTGTGTATATCAGTTTTCATTTAGCCATTATTGGGAATTATGTGACTAACTGGGCAATTAGAATTGAACCTTCTCTTCTCCAGACTGAACAACCAGAAATGTCTCAGTCTTTACTTACAGGGAAGATGCTCCAGCCTTCTGAGCATCCATGTGCTTCTTGTCCTGAGGAACACGGAGCTGGATGCAGTACCCCAGGTGAGGTCTCATGAGAGTGGAGTAGAGGGGCAGAATCATCTCCCTCAACCTGCTGGCCACATTGCTTTTGATGCAGCTCAGGACACAAATGGCACATTGTCAGCTCATGTTTAATCTGTCATCCACTAGCAGCCCCAAGTCCTTCTCAGCAGGGCTGCTCTGGATCTGTTCATCCCCCAGCCTGTATTGATACCGGAGGTTGCCTTGACCCAGGTGCAGCACCTTGCATTTGGTCTTCTTAAACCTCATGGGCCTGGTCCCATAGGCCCAATTTCTCAAGCTTGTCCAGGTCCCTCTGGATGGTATCCTATCCTTCAGATGAGCCAACCACACCACTCAGCTTGGCATCATCTGCAAATTTGCTTGGCAACTATAGCAACCGATTCTCTCAGGACTCTGGGATGCATCTCATCATTTCCCATAGACTTATGTCCATTCAGGTTCCTCAGGTGGTCATGAACCTGATCTTTACTTACAGTGGGAAGCACTTCTCTTCCCCAATCCCTATCCTGCTCTCCATCCATTTGAGGAGGGTGTGAAGGAAGAGGTTGCCATTGAAGACTGAGGAAAAAAATTGTTCAGTACCTCAGCCTTTCATCTGTAGTTCACTTCAGCTGGGCTATCAGCCATATTGCCTTCTTAGAGGAATAGCCTTTAATTCCTGCAAAACATTTCCCTCTCTTGGCAAACGCGATGATCACCAGCTGAGCTGACTGCTCAAGCTGCAGTCCTTCGTGCTCGCCCTGACAGCACAAATGGCCTGGTCACTCATGCTCTCTGGGGGCAGCTCTTGTACAGGGCAGGGTAGGGGTTGGGCACAACCCCTGCTGGTACCGCACACCCTGGGTCAGATCTGGTTTTGGATCAGAACTCCGCTGCTTCCCACCCAGGAGAGGGGGCTTGGGCACCTCTCTCTGCTCTAGTATGGAGGTCTTGCTGGGTGGGAAAGCTCACCACTCTGCCTCAAAAAGAAGGAGGATAATGGCCATGAGATACTTTGCAGAGATCTGGAAACCAATGTCCAATTCTGGAAAGCTCACACAATCACAGAATATGCCAAGCTGATAAACCCACGAGGATTGTGATAAACCCACAAGTATTATCAAGTCACTCTGTCATCTCTAATGATCATCACCTTTAACTGTTGATAGCACTTTGTTTCAGAAATACAAGCAAAGAAAAGAAAAGAACTGCTACTAAATAGAATGTACTTTCTAATTTCAAAATGTATATGCAAGGCAATCTCAAAATATGCTTTCCTTTTTTCAAGGATAAAAAGCAAAATACATCTTAGAACAAGGATCTTAGCCTGGGAATACATGTTAATATTCTTACTACACGTTTTTATTTCTTGTATCCCAGGTGTGCACTGCCTCTTTTGGATATAATAAAGTGACAGACTCCTGTCATTCAGATGTCACACTCTAACTTAAACATGGCAAAGTTTATACTGCACACTTGTGTAGAAGGAATCTATGGGGGGAAAGAACATGAAGGTTAAAGCACTGAGAAATTATAGGCTAGGAATTTAAAGTAATTCTCAAGTATAGTGAAAAAAGTTGGGGAAAAAAGAGATCTTTCTCATTTATACCACAATATTGTAAAATATCCTAGGCATTAAAAAAGCGTAGAGATCTCAAAAAACCTCATGGAAATATGGCATTGATAGCTTTTTAGGGAACAGTAGTACTAGCATAACTTTTTTTTTTGGATACTTGCAGATTCTCTCTCAATACAGTGAGGTAAAGAGTGTCAAAACTGGATAGGATTAGGTACAGCAGGATGAAACTGAGGTATGGAATGTCATGACATCATCTATTTTTCTTACAGAGAATCCTCCTCAAGTCAGAAAGATTTTCTCTCATGAACACTTTTCATAGTATACAAATTTTCTAAAGAACACAAGTTCAGAACACCATGCACAGAATCTGTAACACTGCTGTGCCAATTAAATTATGCATCCAATTTATAGTGGATATCATGGCAGTATAACAGGATTTCCTATAACAGGGCATCATTAAAGATTATAAACTGGTGTTTGCAACATTTGACTGCCTTTTTAGAAAGCTTCAAGTAATTAATAAAATGTAATTTAATTAATGTTGTTCAGTGTTAGCAATTTGTGTGTTTACATTAAGGAATAATCTAAGATATTATATTAATGGCCCAAATTACCTTTTCAGGAGTGTGCGCTGTTATGTTGGCATAAACCTGGAAGACCTTGATTTACCTGTCAATTTATTAACTAATACTTGTTGAGGTATATTATATTCAATAATAATTTTTAATGTTTTCCTATGTCTACTTAGAGATTTCTTATTGTCTTAGAGAATTCCCTCAGTCTTAGCTCTCTTTCACATAAATTCAAATGTTGTCCACAGAATTATTGAAGGACTGGGGCAGAGGCCACAAATGAATATAAATTGAGAAGACTCCAGCTACTCCACTGAAAACATGACTTGTCTTTCTTCCATAAGAAAACCCTTGAGAGACCTTATAATCTTTTTGTCCTGTAACCTTATTTTTTGATCCTGTTTGTAAACTCTGTGCAGTCTTGCTTCCATTATGATTGGTTTGAGAAATAGTGAGAGAGTTCTCCATAAGATGATTTAGGCTTCATTTTTTAAAAAAATTATCATTGTTTTAAATTGGGTCTAATGTTACAATGAAAGAGAAATTTTATATTTATCTCTACAGATAGAGTTGCTTAGGCCCACACTTGTTTTGGAGGGTCCACATATCAAACACCCATTACTCTGTCTCATTCAGCATCTTTTTTTAATAACACTTAGGAAGCATCATAAAAACAGTCCTTCATTCTGTATTGATTGTAAACTAAACAGGTTTATTAACTAAATATAACACAACAGAATTTTAAAAAGTCATTAGTGCCACAGTGTTACCTGGAGCCCTGTTGACAAGTAGTTGCATAAACAAAACCCTCAGCTGTATTGATCTGAAACTCAGAAGAGGGGAAAAGAGGTGAATGTATCTGAGATTTCCAGTAAAAAGATGAAAGACAAAGGCTGGCTAACTATTGGAGAAGTACTGTTTGTATGTATGCAGCCTAAGTATTTCCACTAGCAGAGCTGTAACCTTTTCCAGCCTGGAGTAAGAGAGGAGGAACACTAGACCATCCTGAAAAACAACTTATAATCTCTGGAAATGTGATCACTCATTCTTTTGTTTTTAATAATAACTCCAGTACAAACTTCCATTTTCCAAAGGATCTCCTTAATGCTTGACTAGCTTGACTTGTTACTAAATTTCTGTTTAGCTTGACTTTAACAACTTGCAAACCAAATTAAAACTAAAAAATTCAGAGTATAAAAAATGTTTTGGCCAAATCTCCTTCTCAGAAGAAATAATTTTGTTTGTAGGTTTTTTTCAGTAATTTTTGATATGATTAAGGAAAGGGGAAGAAAAGAGTGAAGGAAAATTTTCTCAGCAATATTTCATTTATTTTTTTTAATTAAAAAAAATCAATAAATGGAAAAATAATGTATTTTGACATAATTATCAAAAATAATTTAAGGAAATTATAAAATGAAAAAATTAAAATACAACAAGAACAATACAGTACAAAATGAAAATGATTAAATGTAAAGGAAAAATTATATGGTGATTCCAAATATGAAAAACTAAGTGAGCTCTATAAAAGATTTGCTTCTGCTGCAAGTAGATTATTTTACTTAGGGAAAAAAAAAAAAAAACAAAGGAAAGTAATTTAATTTAGCCTTAAGCAAATATTTAAAAATATCATGAGTACAGTGAACTGAGTTACACAAAACACGGTAATAAAAATCTATCTTTGGAAGAGGTACTACTCTCATTGAAACAGGAGAGATATAGGAGGTACTGCTTTTCTGTGTATTCTGTTACAGAATCAACTACACTCCCAATTACTTCTAGCTTTGTATTTGAATTTGTCTAACTTCATCTTCCTGCCAGCTGTCTTTGTTATGCCTTTTTCTGCTAAATTAATTAATCTTTTATTTTCACCCTGTGAAAATATTTATGGACTGTAATCAAATCACCTCTTCATTTTGCCAGGATAAATAGATGGGGTTCTTTCAGTCTTTCCAAATCCATCAGACTAATGTCCATATGCCTCTTTATTTACTTTATTCATTCTTTTAATGGTAATCATCACAAATGGATTTCAATATTGGCCTGATCTATACTATACATGTACAGTAAGATAGTATATAGTAAATACTTACATATAAATATTAGGGTTAAGATCAATTAATTGCCTTCCTAAGGTTATGTCATACTTACAGATCCAGGGATTGCATTAGGCCATACCCATGTGATATGACACATGAAGTAATGGTATTTTTAAAATTTTATAAACTGCTTCCGAGACAATTCTCCTCAGATTCTGAGAACAGTGTGTTAATCCCTGACATACCATGGTTGATAATCCAATGGAGTTACAGACAAATGCTTACTCGTCTTTCCATTCATAGGAAACTCACAATTAATAATGCAAATGCCCTTCTGAAGGTTGCTTACTGACATAGTTTGCTGACATTTAAAATTACAAGCATAATGCACAATTGTCGCTTTTTTCCCCAAAAAATATTTTAATTAGGAAATGCAGTAGGAGGGAGAATGAAATCTCAGTAGGAATAGGTAATATGTGCTGCAATGTCTCAGAACGATAGAATTCAATCTCTATAGGAAGTCTTTATTTAGAACATCCTCTCTTTTGTGTGACTCTCTTAAGAATGTTATTTAAATGTTTCCCTACAAAGGAAAAAAAAAAAAAATATCCTTAATTGGGCCAAAACTTATTTATTCTCTTCACACAAGGAGACTGTTCTGTTCCTCTGGAAGCCAATAAAACTTCTCATATATGAATGTCAAATGTGATGTAGCCCATAATTAATCGATTTCTTTTTCTGTGGTCAGCTTAGTCTGTAAAGAAGTATATTTTGAAATTAAGAATGAATTAAAATGCAGTGTTGTTGCATGCTCTGCCATAGATGCAAAAACTCCATGAAAGTCCAGGATCTCCTCTGCCTTTTAAGGATGTCAGTTCTGGACTGGTGAAACTGCTGCCCCATTTCAAAAAACATTTGGTAGAAAATGGAAAGCAGAAATTATATAAAAAGTGGAAGAAACAAACAGAGCAACTAAGATTTAACCAGCAAACTGGCATCACATGAAAATCTCTCTTTATTCACCAGAACATATAAAGCTTAACATTTTAAAACAATTATAATATTTTTGTTGTGTGGGGAAATACTAATACCTATTTTATGATGCAACACTTAATTTAGGTAACACACCATTAACTTGAAATTATTGGCATAACAAAACTTTTGTTCTATTCCTTTAAAGCATTATTTATCTCCAAAAACCTCTCAATCATCACTTCAGCACTGATTTTTAGCACAGTCTGAATGGAGAAGCAGAAATACGCAGTTAGGAACAGAAGCCTTTGTTCTTTGCCTGAAACAATCTTTAAAATATTTCAAACTGTTCTCAAATGTGGCCATTCACTTTTTAAATATATAACTTCAGCAGATCCTTCCACATTTTGTGTTCATACTCTTTTTCCTCAATTATCTCTTTCCAGTGAGAAATAAAGCCACATGTCAAGGAAACTTTCTGATGGTCTTTCCATAGGTTTTTGGTTTTCTTACCATTATTTTGCTCTTTATTGCAGGATGGATGTATTCTCTGCTGCAAATATTAGCTTGTTTCCTCATGAGAAAAAAGAGAGATCTAAGATGAAGCTGAGGCACGAGACCAAAGAAGTATGGGACCAAATCTCACAACTGTTTGGCTGGGGAAATGCTTTTTGAACTCCTGTAAATGGAATATAATTGTGAAGGCAATGCAACACTTCAGAAGTTTTACGTGATTTTGGCTGATGGTCTTTAAAACTAGCAAGGGGCTGATGTTTTTTAGAGTTCTATGAGCATTTCGGAGGAGAAGTGGTTATGGTCTTTTTGGATTAGTATACAGAGTTCATTGAATCTATTCTAGCTGAATTTTACAAACAGGTAAGATCCTGCAAGAACTCAGTTTAAGGCTCATAGACTGACTTTTCTTTTTAAAGATTTGGGCATATTTTTCATCATGCACTGATACCTACTGTTCTGCAATAATTCCAGAAAATAATAATTACATCTCTGTTCAGTAGTTTTCTTAAATATAAAAAGACAAGAATGTCCACATCAGACTAGTATTTACATGGCCCATAATATTATGTTAGCCAATGGGGAATGTTTAGGAAAAAGCAAAACAGGACAAGCAAATAATGATATTTCCCCAGAATAATTTCTCAGCCTCCAGCAATTCACAGCTCAATGATTCTAAACATGTCATCTTTATTTTCTAATCTTGATAGATTCTTCTTCTATAATTTTAAGCTGTGTAGATTGCTAGCATGCAGATGAAGCAGCTTTGCAGCTCTAATCACATTTTGTCTGAAGAACTCCCTCCTGTTGTTTATTTTGAACTTATGCCTCGCTAATTGCATTTAGTGCCACCTAGTTCCTGTGTTGAAGAATCAATGAACACTGCATTCCTCTTCTCTTTCTCCACAGCTTTCATGAGTTCCTAGGTTTCTATCATGCCCACCTATGAATACTTTCTTTCTCCATATTAAAGAATCTAAACCTAGTTATTCACTTCTCACAGGAAGCTCAGCATTTGATCATTTTTATCTTTTTCTGTACTTTTTCCTTTCTTTCTCTTATTATTATTTCTGCTTCATCTTTCAATACATCAGACATTAGTCAAGCTGCAAGTGTACTATGAATTTATTTATTGACATAATCATGTTTTCTGTTCTGCTCTCTATTTCTTTCAGTCCTTATTATTAAAATAGGATTTTGGCTACTATAAAAAAACAAGTCTGTGTTTTCAAGTTCCAGTTCTTGACTGGTAGATTATTCTGTGAGGTATGATTGAATAAGTTAAAGTAGATGATCTTTATAAGCTATTTTTTTTAAAATACACTATAGAATTAATTAAAGCCTTGAATATTACATTATTCTGGTGTCATGAAGCAAGTATTTAATATTTTCTCTCTTCTGTTACTTACTCCTCTTTCTCTCTAGTATATTTTAATCAGTCTCAAAATAGAAGGTCAGAATTTAGATAAATGAAATCACAAGTGTATATTGTTTCCTGCTAACACTTAAAAATCATAAATAAAAAAATGGAATATATATATATTGAATATATATACTTAGCGTGACAGTGCTACTTTAAAAGTAGGCATTCTGGTCATTAAATAATGCTAATAGATTTCCTAAAGACTAAACTAGTTTTTCTCACTTAAGGTATTTTGAGACATAAATATTTAGAAGTGACACAAATGGTTACTTGTTCAAGATACTTTATACAAACTTAGTTGCAAACACTTTTAAAAAGTGTTAAAATTTCAAAATTATTTAATCATTAAAAAAGGAAATTACACTATTCTTCATTTGATATGAGAGTTATGGCACCTTCATTTAAAATCATTGGTTTATTCCCAAGTGAGATCCTTGTAAAGAAGGCCAGAAGAAAATCCCACATAGAGAATAAACCACAGGCAAAATGTTTAATCTGATACTGCTAGCTTCATTGTTAATTACCTCTCAAGAGGATAGAATGTCAATAGATAGTGATCTGGTATCTTTGCTGTTAAATGCATGATCAATACTAAATAGAATTTTAACTGCCTATGATTTAATTAGGAGTGGTTCTTTTTATCCTGCATACAATGGCAGAATCTCACTCAATAAAGTACAAAGGAAGATTGCCATGTTGGTTGTGTATTCTCTACATTCTGGGACTATGCGAAGAAATTGGGAAAGAAGATTGTGTTGTTAAGAATTTGCAATTGGCCTGTAACATGGAAGGAGATAATCTTCTTCTGTAAGTCATAAAACCCCTTGAGGGAGCTGAGGAAGCTGGAGTTCTTTAGCCTGGTGAGGAGGGCACTCAAGGGAGACCTTATTGCTCTCTACAGCTGTCTGAAAGGAGGTTGTAGCCAGGTGGGGTTGGCCTTCTCTCCCAGTCCACCAGTGACAGGACAAGAAGATATAGCCTCAAGCTGTGCCAAGGCAGGTCCAGGTTAGATAGGAAAAACTTCTGCATGGAAAAGATTTTTAAAGATTGGAACTGACTGCCAAGGTTGGTGGTTATAAAGCCTCAGACTCACTCCCAACAAGTTTCTTAAAAGGGCTTGAGTACTTTTATACACTGGGGCAGGCACAAGGGAGAAATACGTCAACATTCTCAGGAGGTTAAACAACAAACTTTTTCTGGCAAACTTGAGAAAATAAGAGTACTTGGAAAATTTTAAAGCAACATTCAATCAAAAGAAAGCACTTCACAGGGCATTGCTGTAGCAAAATCTAAACCATACAACTTTAAGTTACCTAGATTTCAAGGAGAGGCAATCAGAAGAGAGAGAGAAAGAGAGAGGCAGAAAAAAAAATGGACAGAGAAAGATTAATAGTCACTGCTAGAATTCCAGCACGATCTCAGCTACTGTAAAATCCAAATGCTGGGCTGTGAACATGTGTATCTTTTGTGCAATTGTTTTTATCTTCTTTAATCTTTCAGGACCATCTCCCCAGGTGTGGGTTTTGGTCTGGGCTAGCCTAGAGGCTCCAAGGCATGGTGTGGAGCAGTGCACTGTTCCACCTATTCAGAATTTGCCCCACCCCATACTTCCTGCCACACATGCATATTTTAGTTGTTTTGAGCCAGTAATCGTTTTCTCCAGTCTCTCACAGAGAGAAGTGTTCAAGAAGCAACTGGATGTGACGCTTCCTGCTGTGTTCTAATTGATGAGGTGGTGGTCACTCAAAGGTGGAACTCAGTGATCTTGGAGGTCTTTTCTAAATGAAAATATTTTGCCATCCTGTGATTCTTTCCTTTATTCTAAATTAATATAAACTACTGCAAGTACAGAAAACTGAAAACTATAGTTTTATATCATTAATACTTTGCTACTCCAAAAAAGAAAATTCAAATCACGTTTTATATGAAGACAAATAATTTTAAATGGAGGTTAGGTATATTTGCAACTGGAAATACAGATCTCTTGAATATTCACTGTGTTCCTGTGCCTACATGGGCACTGGAAAAAAATAGTGTAGGACTAGCTATTGAAGATCAGGTCTTTTACCAGGTATTATATGAATACATCTAAATACGACATTTTGCTCATCTTGCCTTATGACGTATCTAAATAACCTGTTTTGTAGAGGGCAAATGGTACAACCAAGTACAAAGGAAATATACAAGAGTCACAGAAGAGAATGCAGTTATCGCTTTAAAAAATGGATTACGGGAGCACAAACAGCCAAAGAGAAATTCATGGACTGCAAGATCAGAGAAAGCAGAAACAAGGGTATGAAGAATATGACAGCAAAATTATATTTAAAAAAAATACTAATTCCAGGAATACAGTGGTTACACAGTTAATGATGGAAGAAAACAGTTGAATATATATTTCTGTTCTTTACTCAGAAGAAACAGCATGATGAATACTCTTATCACACTAGGAAGATAAAGTACTTACCAGTCCATTAGTGAGTAAAGAGGTATAAAACAATATCTATGTGTTGTAAACATTTAATGATGACATACATTTTTAATAAATCTTGGAATACCATGGAATTTGCAGCAGACTGAAGACTGTTGGTAGTATATAACCACTTAAAAAAGAAGGGAAGTGACCCACATAACTACAAGCTGCTACTCCTTCATCAAATCCGAGGTAAAATAATAAAAAACTGGATCTGAAATTCAATTAACTAAGATTCAAAACCAGCAAAATACTTAATCTTATTCAACAAAGTTTTTTTCTGAAAATAGCTGAAGTGAAATGAAGCTAAATATATAGAGATAAGGAAGTCCAGAATAATAGCATTTTTATTTAAAAATAAGCACTGTGTAATCTTTCCAGAACACTGTTATTATGAAATTTATTAAGAGTTGCTGACTGACAAATGTTAAATGATATTGACAGTTATCTCAATGAACTGATAAACTATTTTCTAAACATTAAATATAAACAACCTTAACTAATTAAAACCAGGGAAATACCAGGGAAATATTTTGCAGGAATTAAAGGCTATTCCTCTAAGAAGGCAATATGGCTGATAGCCCAGCTGAAGTGAACTACAGATGAGTAGAAGGTTGAGGTACTGAACAATTTTTTTGCCTCAGTCTTCAATAGCAACCTTGTCTTTCACATCCTCCTCTAATGGATGGACAGCAGGATGGGGACTGGGGAAGAAAAGTGCTTCCCACTGTAAGTAAAGATCAGGTTCATGACCACCTGAGGAACCTGGATGGGCATAAGTCTATGGGAAATGATGAGATGCATCCCAGAGTCCTGAGAGAATCGGCTGCTATAGTTGCCAAGCCACATTCCATGATATTTGAAAAGTCATAGCAGTCAAGTGAAGTCCCACATGACTGGAAAAAGGGAAATATAGTGCCCATCTTTTAAAAGGATAGAAAGGAGGAACTACCAACCTGTCAGTCTCACCTCCGTGCCTGGGAAGATCATGGAACAAATTCTCCTAGAAGCTAAGCTATGCTATGGAAGAAAGGGAACTGATTCTAGACAGCCAGAACAGCTTCAGCAGGACAAATCCTGCCTAACCAACCTAGTGGCATTCAATGGTGGAGTGGCTACATCAGTGGACAATGGAAGGGCTATAGACATTATTTATCTGGACTTCTGTAAAACCTTTGACACAGTCTCCCACTATATCCTTCTATCTACATTAGAGAGAGATGGATTTGATGAGTGGATTATTAGGTGGATATGGGATTTGTTGGACATTTGCATCCAGAGGGTAGTGGTCAATGGCTCAGAGTCACAGTGGCCATCAGTGACAAGTGTTGACCCTCAGGGGTGTTTATTGGGACCAGCATTATTTAATGTCTTCACTAATGACACAGACAAAGGGATCGAGTGCACCCTCAGCGCATTTGCAGACGACACCAAGCTGAGTGGTGTAGTTGACTCATCTGAAGGATGGGATGCCATCCAGAGGGACCTGGACAAGCTTGAGAAATTGGGCCCATGGCAACATCATGAGGTTTAAGAAGACCAAATGCAAGGTGCTGCACCTGGGTCAAGGCAACCTCCAGTATCAATACAGGCTGGGGGATGAACAGATCCAGAGCAGCCCTGCTGAGAAGGACTTGGGGGTGCTGGTGGATGACAAATTGAACATGAGCTGACAATGTGCCATTTGTGTCCTGGGCTGCATCAAAAGCAGTGTGGCCAACAGGTCGAGGGAGATGATTCTGCCCCTCTATTCTACTCTCATGAGACCCCATCTGGGGTACTGCATCCAGCAGTATCTTTTGAGATGTGATGCAAAGTCTCTAAAACTAGCATGAAGAGCAGAGAGAGACATAGCCCCTGAAAAACTTTGCAGTGTGTAAACACATACTCGTGTAACACAGTGCTGCAATGGCTTGGTATGGGTCACAAGATTTGCACTGAATTTGCAAGGATTCAGAACTACCTTTGCCAGTCTTGCTCAAACTTTTCTTGCCCTGCCTGCAGCTTTGCTTTACTTACTTTAGCTGTGACAGCAATTTCTCTAATTGACCAGGAGCCTAAGGCTAACTTCTTTTGCTTTTAGCTGTGTATGTTACACAGCTTACACAGTTTATTAAGCTAACCATGTATGCAGTTAGTTTTATACAGGTAGAAGTAATGAGTGGTTATCCCAGGAAGAATAAGGTATTTAATACTGTAATACTATGATGTAGTATAGAGATATACAAGCATGGTATTATATCAAGGATCTTGAAGAGAGCTAGGATTTGGCATGGAAGAGTACAGCCATAGGGGACATAATAGCATGAAAAAGAGTAGAAACTTTAAGAAGTGTGTATGTAAATTTTAACTGTGCTATTATTCTTTCTTTTTCTGTTACAATTATATCTGGACTAGTAATAATTAGACTAGGTATCCATTATTCTAACAGTAAAGTTTTGGCTTATAGGGTGCCCATGAACATTTGGCTTATAGGGTGCCCATTTTTAGCTTAACGATTGCTCTAAGATCTGATTTTGTAAATCACAAGGATGTAATAACTATATGACTATGTCACACAGGGTATGTTTATAAATTATTTTGAGATATAACCTAGTACTTTTAAAAAACTAATTTTTCGAAGTGCAAAACATTATTAATATTTTTTCAAATAATAATGAAAATAATTTAAGTTTTAAGTAATTGAAAACTCATCCTGTTCCTAGTTAGGTACTAAAGTAACAACAAGGAGGAAATATTTTTCAAGGTTTCAAGAGCAACTTAATCCTTTTTGAAATATTTGCATTTCTTTCATCTTCTTGCTGGACCCTTCCCCTGAAAAACCCTATGAAAACTTTAAATTTGGTAAAAGCAAGATCAAACCAGTAACTTTTACTGTGCCAGAAGCAGTTCCTGTACATGCACTGAGAACCACACACATACACTTAAAACCACTGACTAGATCACATAGAAAATTTTGCTACAGAAATACAATGAACACTGTTTCCTGACATGTTCTCTTTCTAGGTCCTGCTACAGGGCCATGCAAGTGTTCCCTGAGTACAGAGGCTATGATGATTTTCTGCTCCCTGTCAGTAGGGAAAGAGGTACTTTATGAATGAGTTGAAAGAAATTAATGCACTTGAACATGCTATACTTGAAACAGTTTATAAAGTGTTCTGGTGATCAAGGCACTTTATGGACACTTGGAAGCCTTGACTTTAGACAGTCAGAGATGCCAAAAAGCTGTTTTAACAGATTTGGGTATAAAAACTGCTACATCTCTTAAGGGCCAAAATAAAGCAGGTGAAAACCAAAGTTTCTATCTTTTTCTAAATGCTGGTGGAAGGAAGACAAAAGTTTTCCCAGATGGGTAATAAACAAATTCCCATACTAATTGCTTAACAGCAATACCTGTTAAAAAGAAGACTCTAAATCTGTTTACAGTATTTTTCCTTAGTGTGATAACACATAATGCAGAGAAGTATTATTATCTCCACTTTACTACTGAGTAACAAAAATACTGACACCTCACTGAAATTATTAATAAAAACCTGACAGAATATAAAACTAAAATTAAATCTTTTAAATCCTCCATTAGCTTCTGTAGCACTAGTCAACTCTTCTTCAAATCAGCAAAAGCTGAGTTGCATTGATTTTGGTGTCAGACTACATCAAGAATCAAGGTCAGGAGCCAAAAAAAAGAAGAAAAAAGTAGTTATTAGGTGTGTAAAGAATGACATACTTGATGTAGAATATGGAAGAACTGCTTCCTCTGCTAAGCTGCAAACATAAATCCAAAGTTCCTAATGCACTAAAAAACTTATTTAATTCCACATAAGTTTTGACCAAGATATTTCTATATTGTTTTATGGAGTTTTTAAACTGTATGGTTTCAAAGAGGAATGATTGTCCTTGTACTTTCCAGGGACTGCCTGGTTTTTGGCACTAGATGAAGTGGAAACACGTTATGTTCAGCTCTGGCATTGTTTCTTGTGACGAAGAAGAGGTTATTCCATTATGTAAAAAAAAGAAAAACAGAAAAAAAGTTGATTCACTATTACTAAACGAGACATGGAGAAATATTTTGACAGTTGTTTTATCTGGAGCTGATTCACTCATGCTGAGTGATTAACGGTTCACCTCTTTTATGAATTACTGACTCACTACACTGGTTACATTGCTTGACTGCAAAGCAGTTGCTCACCATTAACAGTAATCTAAAGTAGAGAATCACTGTATCCGGGCTTCTACTTAAGTTACCTGATTCTTTTGCCATGTTTTCTTTTCATTTGAGATTTTGCTATTTAAAAAAAAAAAAAAAAACAAAACCAGACAGGCTTGGGTAATTCATATACTTCGTGTTTTGTTCTGTCTGTTTTCCTTTAATATGGTCCAAAATCCAAAATATTGGTTCATATCCTAATTGTCTTTTTTTTTTTTTTTTTTTTTTCAGTTGTTGTGCGCTTTTTTTATCTGTTTTGTTGTGGTTTTTTTCCACTCTGCATTTTATATAATGAGGTTTGGGAGAAACTTTTGCCAGAATTTGAAGTCCATCAAACATTATGTTTTGAAACCACTCCTTGTGTGATTTCTCTACATTCAGCAGTGCTATGCCAAAAATTAATTTAGCCTCCTGAGTTCTTATTTTGGCAATGAAAATAAATTATTAAGATATGCATTCTTGGAACCGTATACATATCTTAGTAAAATTGCAAAATAGGGGGGGGAAAGAATATTTGGCAATAAATTTGCAAAATAGATCCTTTCATAACTATTATTTCCATAAAATATTATTTAAGGGGCCTCTATAGAGAAGGTCATAGAGTCAAAGACAGATGGATTTTTCACCTGTGCCTTTAGTTTCTCTTCTTTTCGCATCTGATGTAACCATCCCACACCTCTGCTATGAAACAGTAATAAAAATATTTTTCCTCTTTTTCAAACATCAAAAAGCCTATTGAGCACGTCCAGAGAAGTTCACACTAGAGATATATGAGAAACATTTCTTTGACATTCTGTCCAATGATAAAATCATGTCATTTATCATTTTCTATTCTTTAAGTGAACTATATCTGGATTTTTAATCGATAGTTGCCACCTCTAATTGCAAACTTTGTTTTTCCTGTCTCTATGGATTCCTAATAAATCATTTAAAAGTCATGTGCTCTACCATTACTCATAAGAGCAGGGTAAAAATATTGAAACTCCTCGGTATCTTGTAAACAGATGTATAGAAATTTGAACGAAAGGCACACTTCTTCCTTTTTTGGTACAAGTTATGTTAATTTACTTTTTTTTAAGGTTAAGGATTATTTTAACCTTACATGAAAAGCACTAACAACATGTAGTACATACTGATAATGATCTCTGAGAGAAGGGACTTCTTGTTGAGCAGTTGGCTTAAAAAAGTGACGGTGTAGACCTAACGAGCACAGCTGCATGTATTTTTACTTTTTGAATATTTTTTCTTGAAAATTAACCTTTAAAAATAACATAGCTTTGAAAAGGTAGAGTAATTTTATTTTTAGCTATGGTTTTCTTTTTGCTAGGTAAACATTACTCCCAGCAGGTGGAAATGAAATATTTGTTTTTTTCTCCCTCTCATTTGATGCTAAAATTTAACCAGTGAAGCATGATCATAAAATGATCACTTGTGCTGTCACAAAACTTTGGTTTTGAATGTCATAGTCAATCAAAGACAAACTCTTATTTATAATAAAAATATATTGATGACTGAGAATTACTATTTTTTTCACAGCTAATTCCCAAAATATTATTTAAAAAACTTACTAGTGTATGCTAAATAGTATTATTATTATAATTAGATCATAAATTTACTAGCTAGTCATTTTATGAATTTTAATTATTTCTTTTCTTAAGAAAGGAAACTGTATAAAAAGACCAGTTATAATAGTAAATGATAATATTAAGTCTGTAATGTTATGACAATTTTGGACAAAAGTATTTTCAAGAACACTGGTGTACCATGGTGGTAGTCTTGCAAAGTTCAAAAAGTACTAAGATACAGTAAATTTTAGCCATAGATTGTACATTATTATTTTTATTCTCTGTAAAGTATTTATGTATAAATCTATAGTCTTATTATCAGTGTCATATCAACCGGCATTAATTTAAACTTTCAAATAATATACTAATTTTATATACTGCCTGTGGTGGGTTAACCCTGGCTGAACACCAGGTGCCCACCAAAGCTGCTTTATGACTGCCCTCCTTAGCTGGAAAGGGGAGAGAAAATAGAGTAAAAGGTTTGTGGGTCAAGACAAGGGCAAGGAGAGACCACTCAGCAGTTACCATCTATGGGCAAACTGGACTTGACTTGGGGAAACTAGTTTATTTTACTACCAATCAAATCACAGTAAGGTAATGAGAAATAAAACCACATCTTAAAAACACAACCCCTCCTTGTTTCCCAGGTTTGGTTTCACTCATGAATTCTTTACCTCCTCCCCCACAGTGGTGCAGGGGGTGGGCAGTGAGGGTTGCAGTTAGTCATTTCTGATGCTCCTTCCTCCTCAGGGGGAGTGCTCCTTGCACTCTTCCTCTGCTCCAGCGTGGAATGCTGTTCTTCAGGAACAGACTGCTCCAGCACAGGTCCCTTGTGGGGTCACAAGTCCTGCCAGCAAACCCACTCTAGCATGGGCTCCTCTCTCCACAGGGCCACACGTAGCTAGGAGCCTGCTCCAGTGTGGGCTTCCCATGGAGTCACAGCCTCCTTCTGGCATCCACCTGTTCCAGTGCTGGGTCCTTCATGGGCTCCATTGTGGACCTCCATGCACTGCAGGGGAACAGCCTGACTCACCATGATCTTCAGCACAGACTGCAGGGGAATCTCTGCTCCAGAACCTGGAGCATCTCCTGCTTCTCCTTCACTGATCTTGAAGTCTGCAGGGCTATTGCTCTCAGATATTCTCTTTTGTCTCTCCAGTTGCAATTTGCTCTAGTGCAGTAACTTTTTCCCCCTTCTTTACTATGGTATCCCAGAGACATTAGTACCATCGCTGAAGGGCTCAGCTTTGGCAAGTGGCAAGTCTGTCTTGGAGTCTTCTGCAGTGGCTCCATCAGACAAAGGGGAAGGTTCTGGCATCTTGTCACAGAAGCTGATCTTGTAGCCTTCTGTTTCCAAAAATATGCCATGCAAACACAATAAGTTGCCCCATCAGAATTATAAATGAAAAGGTGTTTCTTCACTCTATTATTAAAGAATAATTAAAAGCAAAGTAACATGTTGCTAGTATTATTTTGACAACATTTTTAATTAAATAGTTAATGGATTTGGTACATCATGTGTGTGAATGCTTCTGTCCTAGTTTAAATTTCATATTAAATCTAGTTAATTGGATAAAATAAATAAATACAAATATAATAACTACAATAAAATGAATGAAAAAATAAAATTGTTTGCCAGAGTAGCTTAGAGGTAGGTTTTTTTCCTCAACTTGCACATTATCAATGAAATTCAAAACATGATGCCAAACTTTCAGCTTCATCTAAAGCAGTTTCTTTAAAATGTACAATGAAATCCTAATGTACCCAGATGGATCCATCAATTTACAACAGCAGAAAAATCAAGAAGGAAAAAAAACCTCTTTTTTTGTTTGTGTTTTTACTCACATACATGGCAGTTACTTTTTACTAAGTTGCTTAAGGCTTTCATTGACATAATGATGCTAAGACTGTTATCTAGATGTAGATAATTCTGGATGCAATTGGGAATACATTTATTTGTTTTGAGTATGAGAGTGGGAGGAACTGTCTGCCCTTAAGGCTAGTCTTTTTTTCTAGAATGAAATTACAGTTGTAGCTATAATCTTTGTTGTCAAGGTATATTTTTCCTTTCCATAAAGTAAAGAGTGAATGGATCACAGAACTGTGGCAGTCATGGTATCTGCACCTGTTTGCTCCACAATTAAATGTACTTCAGCCAATGTGAGTTCCAGATGACTATGTCCAAGAGTTTAGAGTGATAAAGTTGATAATCCTTTCAGATAGCTCAAAGACTTGTTTGAACTATAGCTTCCATATGTTCATCTGTCAAGTCTGTAAGACAAAACATTTATCTGTGTTTACAAAAACATCTTTGCAGGCATAGGGACTATGATTCTTTCTAAATCCTACAACAGTGCTGTGAGAAAGAGAAAATAATTTTAAAATGAATATCTTTTTCACTGTAATATACCATAAAACATTGCTATCACTAAGGAAAGAGTTATCTGTGCTGTGTTTACAAAATAAATATTGTTCTGATTCAATATTTTTTTTATCAGAATTCTGCCTTGGTTACTATTTTGGACTTTCCTAAAGCCACTTAAGTAAAAACAATCTGTATTTATTCACTATTTTTTGAAAAACACCTAGTTCTAATTTTTTCCTGTGTGGGTTGTTTGTTTGTTTCTGTTTTTGGGGGTTTTGTTTGTTTGTTTGTGGTTTGTTTGTTTGTTTTTTGCCCCATTTAGAAAAAAAAAAAAAAAAGAATGGTTCGTATATTTCAGTCTTTTCAGAACAGCACAACTATGGTTTGTCCCTGAAGGCAGTTAATTAAGGCTTATGGAATCCTAGAAATGTTTGGAGGGGACGACTGGGGGTCTCCTATTTTGGCCTACATCCTGAGATAGGAGCACTTCCAACACCAGGCAGGTCAGCTGGAGCTTTATGTACATGACTGCTGAAAAACTCCAAGGGTAGAGGTTTCACAGACTCCTCAGGAAGCCTTGCCATTGCTGCAGTATCCTTGAAATGAAAAGTATATTCCTAGTGGTGAGCAAAGATCAAGCTAACAGCAGGATTGACTCCTAAACTGCAGACACCAACACATCTTGTTTTACAGTGCACTGTCCTATGGAAACTGTTTAAATTAGCCTCAACAGTGGAAGAACTGCCTGCAGTATTCTCCCCAGTTGTTCATTAGAAGCATTCCATATGATCTGAAGAAACCTGAAGCATGATCTTCCCAACTGATGGACCCTGGTCCAGCTGAGCTGCTTTTACAGAACCTCATTGTCATCTTGTTGGTAGATTGCTTCACTTCTATGTGCAGTCAGACAATTTTCCATGGAAAAATTATTGAAAAGGCACAATACATTGTTGAGGCTTTTTGTTCCTTTGGAACAGAAACTGTGTCCTTTAGAGCATGCACAAGGTTGGCAATTCACTCAAAAATCAGCAATAATTGTGAGCCTGTGAGAAAAAAAAAAGTAATTTTTCTCTGCAAGGTAGGCACAAAGCAGTACAACTAAATAGAATTTATAAAGGCTTTGTAAAGTGGTGAAAAAAGTATAATTTCACTCAAGCCATCTTGTCAGTAAAGTCCAGGAAATTTTAAATGCAGTTACTCTTCTCTCACACCTTCTTAAATATTATCTTATTGCCTGTTGCAATATTTAACACTTCAGGCATCACAGTAGCAAGCAGTGATAAATTTCCCTGTAAAAAGCCAGGGAAATATATTTCAGTGCTTATGCTTTGAAACTTGTTACAAAAAAAACGTTGATCTCTCAAATTCACAATTAAATTTTTAAGAATTGAAAAATTAAATGATTTTACGGCTTTCTTGAGTGCACTATTGTGTTCTAAAATTTAATTTTTTTATGATGTTCAGCTTCAGCCTCAAAAGGGTAGACTATACAATTTCTTGAATTTGGTACAGAGTATGAGCATGAAAGCAGTACTGAACAGATATTATGACATCAACTAATAGGAAGCCTTTGGTTTTTTTTGTCTTTAAATTTAAGATTATTGCCTATTTTGAGCAGTTATGTCCTGCACCAAAGCCCCGCAGCCTCCATATTAAAATATCTCAGAGATCCAGAAATCTCTGGGAAGTAAAAGAAAGCTGAAGGTAATCAGCACTTTCCAAAAATTAAGCATCTTTTTCTCCGTCATATTAGTATTTTTTACTTTAAACCTCTCCATGTTTCAATCCATGCATAGACTCTCAACTGTGAAGAAGCAAAATGAGTTTAAAATCAATTACTTGAAATCAGAAGGTTGACACTGCAGAGGGAAGGAGTGGGAGATGGGATGAATGGTTGACTGGCTCAAAACAACCAGGTGGGAAGTGGTGGGGGAACAGGGTGAGCTCTGGGTATGTGGGATGGCACACTGCTTCCCCTGCCCCTTGAGCCTCTCTGGCCTTTCATTGCTTAGCACATGTGAGTTTGTGAAGTCAGATCCCGATCTGCATTGTAATGGGGGCAACTGACCATGTGGTTCTGCTGGGAACTTTATGGCTCTGTGTAAAACACAGGTGTGAGACTTGGGTGCTGATGCTAATTTCATCTGAACAGATCCACTACCCTGGATTTAAAAGCAGCTGAGACCATGCTGGATCCTGGGGTGGTAACTATTTACCTTTCTCTCTCTTTCTCTTTGTCTTTCTTCTCCTACCTTCTTCTCTTTGAAATAGATTGTAAGACAGACCAAAAAATTCCATTCCATGCCTTGTTAAGTGCTTTTGTTGTGTCTGAAAAAGTTAGATTGCTAAGTTAAACTTTCCCAAGTGCCTTATTCTATTGGAATGTTCTAAAGCTTGCAAATAAAAGTTATTTTTGAACCTCCTAAGAATTTTTTTTATTCTCCTGTGCACTGCCCTGAGTAAATCCAGCTACCTTCCCCTAAACCCACTGAGTGGACTGGGGCACTACAGAAGGTAACTTGTGAGTCCAGCTGGTCCTTTCCTTTGAGATTGTTCACAAGGTTCTTATTCTGCTTCCTCTACAAAGCTAAAGATTTTACCCTGTGAGTACCGCATGTGGGGACTGGAATTTGGTCATTATTTCATGTCATATCTGATCATTGACCTATAACTGAACATCCAGTTGAGTGTGGTGGTAAGTGACAGGCAGAAGAAGAAGAGCTGATGCTCAAGAAAGAGCTAACTGTTATCAGACAGGAGATAGCATCTGTTCCAGTTATCCTGAATTCTTCCCTGGGAACAGATCATGGCAGGGATATGTTCTCTGTGATACTGCAAGATAAATGGTGACTCAGGAAAAACTGGCCAGAGAAATCCATACCCACTTCAGAAGAAACAGAGCAAAAGCAGCTTGTTCATTCAGGTACCAAAATACAGAGTGTATCATAATCAGCTCATTAAAACAAGGATGAGGTCCCCCTGTAGCTGCCATTTGTATTAAACAACCGCTAAATCTGATGCTAGATTAATTGAACAGATTATCCAAATATAATTGCTATCTCCACTGCTTGTTATTGGATGAATTAAAATGAAAATTTTTTCTCTAGCATTACCTTTTCCTATGTTTCTGCAAAGAATCTGTTTAAAGTAAAACAAAAAAACCCAACTAATTAAATTGTGCACATTCATTCTCTCTCTTCCACACACACAGACATACATATTCTATGCAACTTTGGTAATATTAATCATTAGATTAATATTAATATTAATAATCCATCAGATTTGCTGGAACAGCAGGGCAAAAAGCAAGACTGTATATACAGATTATTAAAAACATGAAAAGTGTCAGATGATAACTTAGATTCAAATTTGACAAATTTGACAAATTTATCAGTTAAAATGGTCATGCTAGATTGTGGCTTGTGGGATGAAGGTTTTGCAAAATATTTTTTCTCCTTAAAGAAGACTAGTCCATAGTGAAGTCTTGTGAAGAAATGGACAGTAAAAATAGTAACAAGAGTTGTTTTATTAATACCCAGTTTTAGTGATGAACATAGTAGGAAAATATGTTCAGTCCTGAGATCAAAGGATTTCATTTCTTTTTTGTGATGAGATGAGAAGTCTTTCTAAAAAACATATGAGTCCACAAATACAGGTTCTTGGAAAGCACTTCTCTAATTAATGAGAATTCACAGTAGGATATAGTGACATACCTCATCCAGAAATAAACACTGAAGTACCAACAAAACTATATGTGGAGAAACAAGACCAACACACTGGAACCTTACCTTAGATCTTGAATAAAGTCGTTGCAAGTGGTTAGCTTTTGGTTTCCAAATGTTCCCTCTCTCCAAACCTACCTTCAAAAAATCCTTTTGGAAGTCTGATTATCTGAAAGATCAGGTTTTATTTCAACCTTTCTTCTTCCCACTTTTTTTCTTTATTTCAGATTAGGAGAAACATGGGTAAACAGTGAGATGAATATATAAGTAAAACCCTTTCTTTTAAAAACATATGCATACACATTTTAGAAAGTTTTAGAATGCAAGAAAGGTATATCAGTAAACTACAGGATTTCATTTTGGTTCAGGATGCATATTAGTCTGGAGTCCAATCTCGATTTTATAGTTGAGTTAAAAAATCCCAACTAAATAATAATGACAATCTCATTCCACTATGTGGAATGTATTATAAATTTAGAAGAAATTTTCATCTACACCTCTTTTCTTCTGGTAAGAGTTTATTGACATTAGAGATGAAATTCTGTTCTTTCTCACAAGAGTGTCTCACACGAATCTGTGCAGTCCAATAACTAAACTTCATCTAGTAGCCAAATTAGTTTAATTGCAATGCTAGAAGCCACTTGGACTTTCCTACATTGTATTGCAGCCAAATATATAGGCATGTTTGCACTGAGATTTCAGATACTTACTCAGCTCAGAGAAACATTAGTACAATTATCTATAAAGTGCTTTGTTCACAATAGATAGGTGTGAATCAAGTGTTACAAATGTGTAGGAAGTTAATTTTAGTTCATTGTAAACTCTTTCATTTATAGAGAGACATGATTCACCATTATGGGCAGAGTTACATGTTTGTATATCTAATCAACTTCTGGATGAGAGGTAACTTGCATTTGAATGGTTTAGAATATATAGGGTGACTGTGGCAGCTTGCACTTGATCCATTATTCAGACGTTTCCTAATTTTCACTCTTACTGGCAGGTGTATGAAGAAACTCCCTTCTAATGTCATAGAACAAATCTGATTGCAATTATGTCCTGAAACTATAGTTTTGTCACATATTTGGAAAAAAGAGTTTGTTTTATGGAACATTGTTTGATTTCATGTGTATCAACTGTTAAATCTGTTTACCTGATAGAACATATAGAAGAGAATAAATTCAATATTGATGCATCATAAAAGCATTATGTAACTGCAGCACCAGTTTTTTACCTTATGCAGTATTAGGAAGACAAGGTCAATTAATATATTGCATATAATCACAGAGAAATTAAATATTCAAAAAATAAAAAAATGTGGAAATGTATTTTGAAACACTGTTTGGTGACTAAAGTGTGAAATAAGCAGGCTGAAGTAATTTCATAGTAATTAAAATGAAGTGGCTTTGAAAAGAGAAATTCTCTCAAGGATCAAAACTGCTTTCACTTTGTGCCACATATCACATCACACCAGTGCCTGTCTATACTTATGCATCCAAAATAATATCTTAGAAAGCAGAAAAGTTTTGTGAGGTTAAGATTTTGAAAGTGTTTCTAAAGCTGAGCAAAATAATTGCAACTAAACAGTATTTTCAAGTTTCTGAAGTGAGGAAATGCTGAATTAAGAACAGTAGATTTCAGAGATAGGCTAATATCTATTGAGAACACATTGTTGCTTATAGTGAATTAGATAGCTCATTCTCCTGTTATTTGGGGCAGACCCCAAAAAATGAAGCTTCAACCACTGAAAACTTCATTAATCATTCAAGACAACATGTGAACATATACTCTGATAATAATGTTACTTTTTCCTTTAGAGTAATGCACAAAAAAGTGGAAGTAAGTAGATGAAGAAAATCATGGTATCTGCTGAGGATTAACGGTTCAAAGAAGGAAAGTAGATTACTGCAGCTCTTGATAAGGTACATCTTTGTTATTTCTGTCTTTGAATCAGATTTGTTATCATGTTTGTTGTCTACTGCCCCTAAAACCTCTTTCAGTGTGCCAGTTTTGACAGTTCCTCTCAGTTGTACTGTCCTGTTTTTTTTTTTTTTTTTGTTTTGTTTTGTTTGTTTGTTTGTTTGTTTGTTTTTGGTTTGGTTTGGTTTGGTTTTGGTTTTGGTTTTGGTTTTTCCCCCTATATGTATCAACTTGTCCTTTTCTTTGTCTATTTTGTTATTTCCTGCCTGTATTTCCCTAACTTCTGATGCCCCTGCTGTTGTCCTCAGTTGAGTGTATAGTACTTCCCAGTTTAATAGTATATGTGAATTCAGTTCTGCTGTTTGCATACCTTCAAACCATTAATAAAAATGTTAAATAGCAACAGACCTAATATTACCCCTGACACAAAAAGTACATAGGAAAGTTCATGTGACCATTCATGATTTATTATCTATGTAGAGCATTTCTACTAGTATGAAATTTTTGTTTCAATTACAAAAATATGTACAGGTATAAAATTGCACAGATGCTATCTAAATGCTTACATTAAAAACCACACAAATATTACAATACTTCTGTTTCTGCATCTTAAGAAGAAAAGATTACCTGCTTCTGGATGGTTAATTTAACTAGTAATTACTTTTGAACATGCGGGTTGGTTGTTTCCTACTTGAAATAATTACCCAATGAAGCTTCTACTAGGGCTACCAGCAGGAAGCTAACAACTGGTGTATTGGTGAAAAGAGTTTATAAAGCATTCCTATGCTTTCTTCTTTCATTTTATTTTTTTTTTCTTTGCCAGATGGAGGAACAGATGGATGTGTAATGCACACAAAACCTAAGTACAAGATCTCAGCTCTCAACCAGCAGCCACCGTGAAAAGTACAAAAATCAGGTGTAGCTACTCTACAGTTCTTGGCTGCAAAATAATTCATCCATTGCTCTAAAAACAAACTTCTAAGATGAGCATTTAAGTTTCATCTACCAAAAGCTCAAATAAAAAGCTTATTTCCGAGCAATAGAAGTGTCACCATCACTAGTGGGATTTACTGTTGCAAATCATCAGATAAGTGATAGTGGACTGCTTCATTAATTCTCTAAGGTTAATTTCATGGCTTTTGATAGGTGTTCTGTATTTGTGCTATGCTCTCATATCCTATATGTGTTTAGTATTTATTTGTTCTTCTCAGTGGTTGTATGTACTATGTTTAGAGTTCTGATTTTCAGTAACAACAGTTTAACTTTCAAGTATAATCATATATGATAATTTTTTTCTTCTATACATGTACTATTCCCTCATTCCCAATATAATTGACATTTCAGTCTCAGCATAGTAAGAACACAATCACAGTTGTAAATGCATTGTCAGATTGTGCTTTGGTTTGCCAAAACTGTTCCTATATTAATTTGGGGTCATTGACTGTTAACAATATGAAATGTCATGAATATGAACTAAATCAATGTGATTACCACAGTGGAAAAATTAATCACCTAGCTTGTCTTTATCGTTTGACTACCAACAGATAGGAATCTATAAACATAAAGGCAACTAAAAAGCACCCAGGTATGCTCTTGCATATTTATCCTCTTGATAATAATATCTTTGAAAAGAAGGCTGTAAAGGACACACTCAACTTTTTATGTAAAAATGCTGAGAAGTGAAAATATATTAAGTCAATGAATGTAATTTACAATTCATTTTCCAATTTGCAATAAATATTCATAATGTTAAGTCATAAAATACTTCAGTAAAAACTCAAGCAATAAGTAAGGAAGGTGTAAGAGAACACACAAAAAGCAAAGCAGAAGGCTTTTAGGCTATTAACTCAGAGCCTTTTTAGTTTCTATGATCACCTGTGGAAAGAACTTTGATATGCACTACAAGACATGATAAGAATTTAAGGCGATTATGTTTGGAAAAAAAAGCCAAAAGCTTTTGGTAGTATTTGAGTTACAATGGCTGTTTAAAAAACAAACTATGATAATGTATTTGAATGTGCTACTGAATAGTAAAGCCAAGATAATAGCATAGAAGAATAATTTTGTATTAAAAATAAAAGGAAAGGGTTTGTGAAAAATAAATGACAAAATCTCTAAAATGCAGTAGAGACTGGATTCATCATAAGAGCACAGATGTTCATAAATATATTCTATTATTTGTATATGACATGTTACATTGATGAACACATTACTCAGTGATCATTTTTGTGATTGGTTTTCATTACCATAAAATGATCATGTCCTGCTTTTAAGTATGACCAGATCAAGGCCTGTGAGTACTACCTAAACAAAGTTTCAAAGTCACATGAATGGTTAGCTATGAGAACGTGTTTAGGTTTGAAAACAGGTGTTTCCTGGCAGAACTGCTATCACATTTATTTACTATAGAAAAGTAACACTGTAATTTGGCATCTGAAAAATCAAATAACTGTAGAGCTCATATACCAAAGTCATAGCTGTGTACAGAATTCTTTAGAAATACAAAATGAATGTGCTACATCCCAAAAAATGGAAAATTCAGAAAGAAATAAGTTATTTTAATATATCATTAATATTGTTAATTTTATAATATTTCATATACTAAGTGGGCTGTTAACATTTCAGAACTTAGTCATTCAAGAATTGTTGACAAAAGATAAATGTTCTTGAAAATCAAGACAGGAAAATTAAATATGACTTGGCATCTCTTCAATATTTCTAAAGCAGAAGTTGAGCAGAATTTGGAACAGACATCTGGCTATCAATTTGTTTTGGCATCTTATGCACAATTTGGTAATCATATTTTAAACCATATGTATTTTAAACAGTGTGGTATTTTGTGGCAGGAAAATACTGTTTGTGGTTTTTTTTGCTATAATGTAATATTGTCAGGCATTTAATTCTTAAAAATTTACTGATAGATTTGGTTATAAAAGAGATATAAATTATATATATTATGAAATGATTTTTTTTTTCTTTTGACTATCTGACCCGAAAAAATGTTTCATATCTAGGTTTGTTCAGACAAGCCATTTCATAGATCAAATGTTTTCTCATATGCTTTTTTTCCCCTCCTATAAATTCAAACAACAGTTTATAGAATTTCTTTGCAGTACCATAGGATTCTGCCCTAAATTCGTGATTTTTTTTTTAACTGAATGATAATCATAAAACCACTTATTTTCTTCATCATTTGCTTGGAAATCAATATAATTCTGCTTTAATTTAATGATAGGAAAGTGTTTAGATGATTTAATATTAATCTATTTTTCTACAGTCTTTCATTAAGTCTAATCAAAATACCAGAATAATATGAGCAATTGGCATATTATTGGCAATAATACGTGAGTATTATCCTTTTAGATAATTCCTTTGCTCTTCCTTTTACTTTTCTATTCTTTTAATATGGCATGTTTTAGTACAGGATTTCAGAAGTTCTAAGTGTGATAATTTTTAATGCCATCACCATAACTGAGAACAGGAACTTATTGTAAATGTTTTTGTTAATTGCAGTCAGTGTCAGAAAAAGACAATTGAATGGGCAAATGCTAATTATTATCTATGATTTACTGGGGAGATATTTGAACATGAATTTCCTTTACACTTCCTTTTGAATATTTACCACTAGCAATGTCTATTCGTCCCATTGCCTTTGTAATCTGCTTGTAGTTTAGCTTTACTTACGACGGTTCAGTTTAGTGAAACTCCTTTTGAACAATTCTAACCCTCTTTAACTTACAGTAGTTTTAATATACTATATATACAACTTAAATTGACAACTGGTGACTAGAAAAAGGCTGAATTCAAAACTTCTACTGAGGACTACTTTTACTGTGTGTCCCCATTGCCGCCAGTGGCTTAGAAGTTGACCTAACTACTTCCTAGATCAATTCTGAACTGTGTGAAGCCATGCTCATAGACCACCTCTGTTAGACACGACTGAACATGCAGTGAATGAATATAATAAAGAGATTTCTTCCACAGAAAATTCATGACTGTAAATCATGTTACATTTTGAGATCCAAATTCAGGATCTGAAAACTGATTTAACGTTGATGGAAAAAAAAAGAGAAAATAAAAATGAAACATTTTAAAATCTTTTGGTGTTTTATTACTTTGGAAATTTTAGTCTGATTTTGAATTAGTGCACATTTTTATAATGATTTGGTAAACTGAAAAATCCAACACATTCTAAGTGTCCTGGAGCAGTGGAGTTTTATGAGTTCTCTCCCCTTAGAGGATTCAAATTACCTGCTTCAAAAATAACTCTAACATCAATAGATAAATGACATGCAGCTGAAGACTGAAGGAGTATTACTCCATCATACTTTAGTATCAAGTAGTAAAGGGGTCAAATATGAGAAAAGACCAATGTAACTTGGATGTTCCTAGTGGAAGTTTACATGTCAATCGGATGAAAATGTTAAAATACAGTGATATTTTAACTAACTGACAAAGTAGTGAAAATTTCATATATTTACATATGCTACTGTTTTCACTGAAGCCTAAGTTGGTGAACATTAAGGCTTACACTTTAAATATGCCAACATGTAATTTTTTAAAATATTCTCTTTGAACTTGTATTCCCAGTGGGAAGGTTCTGCATCCAGACAACTTGATAATGAACTGGGAGTTTTACCCACATTTTTTGTAGTTAAGCTTGTAGTTGCTCTGGACAATTTTTGATTGTCCTTTACACTGTGTTCCAATATGTAACATGTCCATTAGGCATGAACATGAGCTTATGAAGAGGGAGAAGGACATTTTACACAGGCAGGGAGTGATATGACAAGCGGGAATGGTTTTAAACTAAAAAGAGGAGAGATTAAGATTAGGTTTTAGGAAGAAATCCTTTACTAGGAGTGTAATGAGGCACTGAAACAGGTTTTCCAGAGAAGTTGTGGGTTCCCCATCCCTAGATGTGTTCAAGGCCAGGTTGGACAGGACTCTGAGCAACTTGCTCTAGTGGAAGGTGTCCCTGCCTAAGCCAGAGGGGTTGGAATGAGATGATCTTTAAGGTCTTTTCCAACCCAAATAATTCTACGATTCTATGATTCACTGGTGTCTATCCTGCCAAAAATATTAATGTTTAGCCCCACTGTTCTTGAGGAAAATACATTTTGAAGACTGCAGTACTGCATCTGTTTTAATTTGGAAATACTGATGTTTTGATTTTTACAGCTTTTAAAAATTTTATTTGAAACGGTTCAAGTGGATACATATTAAAAACTGATTGTGAAACATCAGTTATGAAGGATTACATGATAATGTAAAGAAAGTAAGATCTATAACCTCTCACTTCTGAAAAACCTTAATTTTCTGCTGCCTTTTTAGAAACAGTGAATAGAATTTTAAAAAGCACAATTTTTTTCTGCTGCCAGTTGGGTCCAATGAAGAGACTTTCCACCTTTTCTTAAATGTGTTTCTATATTTGCATACATATACTAAATCCTTGTGAGATAACTGCATGAAATTCACCGTATAATTACAGGAATTCTTGGCACAGAAGTAGCTAAGAAAATGGAAAAAAATGGCAATTCGCTGGCAATAATCCAAAACTAATAAGAACTGAACATAGAGAAGCAAGGAAATACAATGATATTCAGGGAAAATAGACAATAGGATCTTTCTGCAATATGTTTGCAATTACATATCTATAGAAAAAGACTATACCTTTCAAAATCATACATAGTGTAATGTCTTTAGTTAAAGGAAGATTTTCATCTAAGAAGTAACTGATACTACTTTGTTCTTATTTCTTAGTGAAAAGATTCTAACAGAATATTTTGACAATCAACAACTTCAAAGGCAGAGTTAAATCCTTATTTAGAAGCTAATGAAAATTTTTTAAGATTGTTATAAAACATTTTGTCATACAGGGTTAGCATAATATTTCTTGACATTTTCTTTAAAAAATATATTTTATAAAAAACAACAGTATTGTGTTTTTATAAAATATATTATATATTTTATTTATTTTATATTATATATTTATATTTATATATTATATATTTTATTTATTATATATAATAATATATATTATTTATATAAAATATATATTGTGTTTTTATAAATATTGCATTTCATATAATACCGATGCCAAAACCCTTCAAGCTCATTTTGAATCTCACTTCTTACATAAAATCTTTAATGCTGTAAATTTGCTTCTATGAACTAACACTGAAATAGAATAAAAAGCAAAGATACTTGATGTTTATAGAGTATTATATTCCTTCCTTCTGACAAAGACAAAACAGAGCCTCATTTCCTCAAACTGATGTGACTGGCTACTTCAGAATCCTAAAAGATCGAGACATGATGCAGAAAGCATGATTTATATTTAAAAGTACCTGTCATTATTATGAATTAATTGGATTTTTCTAAAAGAAAATTTTAAGTCCTCCTACATCTTCCATATATCATGGGATGAAAACATAAAATATGTCTAGTGCAGATACTATATTTGCTTCTAGAATTAATATTGAAGCTTCTTCTTTTTGTTTAAAAACCAACAAACAACTAATCAATCTCCTTCGTATGGCTTCCTAGAATAAACTACTCTCTTTTTCTCGAGGTTTCAGTTGTGGGTCTCGAAGGCAAGATACTGTGGTTATGCTGGTAGTATGATCATCTCTATTTAGAGATATATAAGTTCCTCATAGTGTTTCTAGAAGATTTTTTAATCCACAAATCTCTGAAAGAATACAATATTATGCAATTTATAAGGAGAACTTTAAGTGTTTTTATCACTGAGCAAGATTTTAACATTTCACAAATATTGTTATGAAAATCATCATCAACTGCCTCCTGCAGATACACTCTTTCTGCTCACTTTACAACTGTTCATAACATTTAACATAAAAACATGCATCAATAATTTTTAAAGTATATGCATTTCTCCTATGTTTATTCACTCTGAAGTTACTAAAAGGTAGCCAGAAGTATTGTTAGGGAAAAAAAAAGGATAATATTTAAAAAGTTTTAAAATCTGAAGGAGTGGCCTTCTGCCCAGGAGACATTAATTAAAGAAAACATTATGGCAATCATTCAAGAATGGAAGTGATGCTTCCTTTAGGTGTAAAGAATTGTTTAGGAACCTTAAACTGTGAAAAAGATTTAAAAGCAGTAAATCTGCATAACTATTCCATATCCAGGATGGTAACTTGAAAATGGTTATACTTCAGTTAGGTGTCTTTCAAATGAAAAATTATTTAAAGGCTAAAATCAATTAGCTGTAGAGCATCATGTTTTCTAATGGGAATAATAGAGAAAAGATGACTGAAAGTACTTTGTTACAATGAGAAAATGAGTTTTTGCCACTGGTTATTATCAGCCAGTCATTGCATACTACTTTTTTTTGTGTGTGTGTGTGTGTGTGTGTGTGTGTTTGGATTTTTTTTTTTTTGTTATATTGATCTATTTTATTGCTCAAGACAGTTTGTACTTGTATGAAATTCAGAAAACATTGATTTACTTAAATTATTCAATGTTTTAGTGTATGGTTATTATGTCATTTAACACTTTAGACAAATCAATACACTTTTAAAAATTGCTTTCCTTATTCAGAAGGTTTACACGTGTACTTTTCTGGACTCATTATTTTGCTATAAGGTGATGATGTTTTATAAATAATCTATTTTAAAATTATAAAGGATTATTTATATATGCACGTATAAATCCATAACTAGTTACAAGCAAAATTAATCATTTATGTTTCCCTAAAGCCAGCTGTAATGTAGAATGTGTTTTTAAATTTACAACATGATTCTCAAACATATCATGATATGGCCATATAAAGCTACTTTGTTTAACTACTAATAATTGGTGGATATTAAGGTTATTTCTACCAGTACTTTAAAGACTGAAAATTTTTACATTTTGACACAGAGCAACCTTCAATTGTCTATGGAAAGGTCTCAGGCAATGGATAAATCTTGAGCACTAATGGACTTTTGCAGTTGAATTACAGATAAGAAATGTATGATCAAATATGACAAGTGAAAACATAATCTACAAGTAGATAAGTCCATCATAAGAAAATTAATCACTGCAATGTTCTTACTGAAATGCACAGTCTTGAAACAATTGCTTTTGTATGCTAAGGGCACTGGTCCCTTATTCCACATACACAATCATGGTTTCTGAACGAAAGTTATTTTACAAAATTAAAAGTGCCACATTGATTAAAAGAGGCATTGATTCACATATAAAATATTTTTACCAGATATATAATAGAACAAAGAAACTATTGAACAAGCCTCTTGTACAGAATCATTTCTCTGCAAGAAAATCCTTTTCACCTGCTAGAGCAATGAGGAGCTGAGGGTTAATCCTTAAAGGATTTATTATTCAAATTAAATGTATTGACAAGAGTATTTAAGCTTTCATATTTTACTAGAAATTAATTACCTAATTTCCAACAATATTTTTACCTCCTTCACTGCAAAAATTTTCAGAAAAAAACAAAGCCCTATATTTGGATTCTTTATTGGTTGTTTATTTCTTTGAAATTACAGTGCATGCTAACTATTTGTTTTTATCGGATAGTTCAAACTTTTTCATGCTCCTGTTGAGCAGCTGATGAATTAGCAGGATATCTTTTTCTTTCTTGTTTAAAGTTCCCTTTTGTCCACCTGCAGATCCATTGCAACATCCACCTATTCCAATTACAAGAAAAAAATCCCATTTACCTGTCTATTAACAGTTTAACTTTATTTGTCTCATTCCATTCCTTAGCAGTGTTAACTCCCACAGTCTTGTGTTAACACACATTAATGCTCTGGAGCAATCTCTCTATCATAAATACCAGCATACGAGATTATTTCTAAAGCTTAAAGCTGTACATACAATTCATATGTATAATTCATTTCCATAGAGGTTTAAAGTTCAAACTTGCTGCTTTGCAAGATTCCTTCTGTTTTGCTCCAGGCTCCATGGAACTGTTTCAGATCTTGAAAATAAAAATACTCTGTAGCTAGCAGTATGGATCAGTTTATTCAATAATCTGTCCTATCTAAAATTGTATAATGTGGCTGTTAAGAAACACCTTAAAGAATTTTAAGCAATCCCAGTTTTAGAGGTCAAAATGCAGTTACACTGAAATAATTAAGACTGTTTTAATTCTGAAGGAATTGTCTAGGGGTTTCTGCACACATACATTTTTTTTCTGCAGTATATGCTATGTTACTGATGTTTTGTCAGATGCAGAAATATTTTTACTGGAAGGCTTTAGGCCTGAGAATTATACAACTGTAATGCAGAATCATATCTATTTATCTAGTGAGGTGCTGTAAGGAAGTACTCTACCTAAAGTATTAAAAAAAAAAAAAATGTGGTACTTCTTGGGCTCTTACTCTGCAGCAGACGTATACTCAATAACTAGTGAAAGTTGCCTCTGCCCATGTCAGGGAGATCAGATTAGATTATGTATTAAAGTCAATTTCAACCCAAACCATTCCATGATTCTGTGATCTGCCTTCTGGCCGCGTGGAATTTTTATCTGACTTGAAAGGACACAGAGAGGAGGGCCAGCTGGAAACTCCCACTGCCTCCTTGTTGCACTAAAAATACATGCTTTCCAGTAGAAGACCTTCTCTTCCAAGGGATAAAAGATGTAAGGTACAAAGTGGGTATATCATGAACTGGGGCTTATATGCTTATATGAGGAATTGAAACTTGATAATCAATCCAACCAAAATACACTGGCAGTTTTACAGTGTTTCAGAAAGATACATGCAGATTGTTTGTGGCTTTGCTGGGCATGTCTTTTAAACAAAAATAGGATATATAATGATAGATACTGAAATATTCAAGGTAGCTTTTAGGGAGTTTTTGCTTGCTGAATGATTGGTTTCAACAAGAGATTCTACACAGGGGGTAATGATGAACTTGACTGATTAAAACAGTAAAATCCACTGATCTGTCATGGGGAAAAAAATAAAAAATATGAGGAAGAAAGTCAAAACTATCATTATACCCTACAGTGGTGTGCTCTTATATAATACAGATTTTATACAAGACAGGAACAGCGGGCTTATCCAACCCATTTAGTAGAGGAGTAGAATAATTATTTGGATTTATAACACTGGGAGAAATTGTACTGGGCAATTCAAAAAAAGGACACTTATTTCCTCTTCCTTGAAAATCCTTTTCTTATAACCAAAGCATTCTGGTGGACTGAGCCATCAACAGCCTGGTTCATTCCATATGTAACAATCAGGACCTAGTGCACCTAATTAATAAACAGATGGCAATAGCCCTGTGGGTCTTTAAGTCAGTAAGGGCTTTTGTGCTCCACTGATTATGTCACAATATCCTTTCTTAAAGGATACATATGCCAAGACTGGAAAATGGCACAGCAGATGCTTCATCTTGATTTCAGCAAGGTAGGAAGCCTGCCAAGATCTCAAAGTAGTGTCCAGACAGTTATGGAATGAGCTTAATCTTGTTACAGCGGGAGGCAGAGTCTGCCCCAAGAGCGCTGAGGAGGAGAATTCAGCATGAAAGTGATTCTGAAATTCTGAGACCAAGTAGGATTATAGCAGAGTGACCTCTTTAGGTAACATAATGCATGACCAACTTCTTAGAGAAAGGCTTGACGCCCTTCACTCTGATGAGTGTGCTGTTGACCTTTTTAGTTTAGTTCTGTCTGATGTCATTCTCAGACACTTTCTGGGGACAGCAATTCAAAACTAAAGCTTACAAACTTCTGTCCAAAGAAGGGGGCACGAGAATGAGACAAGTGTCATACTGCAAAGGTGAATATTTAGTTAACATGTATTAAATGCATAGTAAATTATAGTTGCAAACATTGTTATTATTTAATTTTTCATTTACAGTGTCTTTTTTGGCATACTCGGGGTACATAATTTTCAAATTATTGTAAATAGTATTTTGGGTAGAACCATGAATATAAATATTATGGTATACACAACAATTGAAGAATTTATCAGATATACAAAAATCTAGCAAGTAGAAGGCCAGTAGCATATCTATTTAGATGGCTGTTGTACTGTCCTAATATTAAAAAGATTCAGGGACACCAACTGTCAAGCAGCACACTGTAAGAGAACTCGTCTTTCCTGATTTCAGTTTCCACCAAGAAAAAACATCGTAAGTGCTAATGTCCCTTATAATGTCAGCATGAATTCATTCTAAAGAAATGTAGCTGTGTATTTGTTCACAAGAGATCCAACTTGTAGGTATGGCTATCCAGTTGCTGTAGGACATACATTTTCTCTGTAACGATGTTTGCTTAATTTTAACAGTTCATGCTAGACACAGTCTTGTTTATGGCCACTCTAAGTGCAGGAACTTTTAAGGCAATGATCACTAGCCACAAACATGACCAAAGGTATCTGCAATTATTTAACCCCATATGATGCCAGAATGGACCAGATTTTGGGGTGGTTCCTAATAATGTGTGTTACATACAGGTTTTCTCATACAAGTAGAAAATTATTCTCAACTATTATTTCAAGACATTTGTTTCTGGGTTTGCTATTCACAGATATAGCTTATGTTTTACAGTCACTTCTTGTTAAATTTTTTTAGTAGTTACAAGTGGACAGAAATTAAGCCAAAATGTAATTGGTTAAGCAACTACTTTTCTTGGTGGCAAGCTGAATTAGTTTGGATAGAGAAATCTATCAGTGAAGAAGTCCTGTTACTTATCATGTCTGCTATGATTTCATTGTTATAGAATGGGCAGTAAATATGGGAACCAAGGAGAGAGGTCTTATAATTTTCTGCCACATTCTAAACAATGCACCCCTTCAATGGTCTCTTGCCTAGAACTGAATAACATCATCTACAGACTACTGAGTTGCCTTCATACAAAAACCATCTGCATAGTCATGACTGACAAGTACTATTAATGCCAGAGGTTCTAGAAACAGAGTGTGTGCCTAGTTCCTTCCTTTGCTATTCAGGGAGAATGTTCCACCCTGTCATGTTGAACGTCCTTTCATAAGCATGACAAATTCTGCCTTGGTTCTCATAATCTTTCTGCTTCAATTTACATTAACACTGTTGACCAATTCTCTTTAAAAATCCTATGCAAAATTATGCTTACAAGCCAGCTTTAGAGATCTGAAAATTGCTTAATGTAGCATTTAGGCACAACTGTCTTCAGAATAGTCCTATAATTGCAGGGGAGGATAGAGTCAGTCAGTTCCCTGCACTAGAAGCAATGCTGTCCTTTTTTTTTCTTTTCTACTGACGCATTAAAATCAGAAAAGGAGCTAACCTAATGGGTAGTACTTCAGCAGTCCTGGGAGCATATCTAAGCTAGTGCTTTAGCTGATATCAGTAATGCAGTTATGGAGCAAATGTCCCCATCATCCCACTTACTGTACTTGGACTCACATCACCTTGCAGCTGTAGAGCACATAAACTAGATTCTTCTGGGAATAAACTAGACTGGAGGACATGTTCCAGGAACACACCTAATGTTTTTTGACAGGCAGTCCATCCACAGGACAAGGCTGGCATTAGTCTGAAGTGAATGATTCGATTTAATTTTCACTGTAATGGTTCAATGTGAGTAAACTATGTGAGTAACTATGACTCTGGTGTCACGATTACATGGTAAAATCTGTTGCTTTAGTATCTTTTTGGCATCCCTTTATCAAATTCCATTGTGTGAAAGCAATGTCCTTTTCCTACTGCCTTGTTTCAGATGATAAGCCACAACGGCAAAAGCTTAAGTGCCTTGCCCAGTTGGACAAGTCAAATCTCACAGTCATCATCAAATTTCAAAACTTTCACATAATCTTTCACTTTGTCTGAAAAATATCCTCAGCTTCCCAAATTGCAGTGTAGCAGTCAGCCTTTTCTGCCTGCCCTTTAAAGTGACTGAACACATTAAGTTCTATCAAATTTGGCACATAAAAAAGATACTGTTTCCTATATGTTCTTTTCCATTGACACTTTTTTATTAACTACTTTTTCGGGATTTTTAAAATCTTCTGTTTTCATGTAGTACCATATAACATTCTCTGATCAAGTAGGCACCAGAGGACCTAAGACAGAGTCATTGTCAGGCAGGATGACAAAGAGACTCTTGAACAGGTTGCAAAATATCAGGGATCCTGCTTGCAAGTGATGCTCCTTCCTGCATAGGGAAGAGCATGGCTTCTGTGGAAGCTAGGAGGAAGACAAGGAGAAGAAATGGATTCTGCATCCTAGGAACCAAAATATTTTATTAGCTATCTGAATTTAGCTAGATCTCTATGATACAGAGCATTTCAATGCTTAGGTTTAAGCTCTTCAAAACCAGATTAAATGATATTTCAAATGCTTCAAGTGGAGGAGAAATTAACTCACTTACTGGGTAAATATGTCTGTTATCAGTGGAAAAAAGCCTCCAGTACCAAACACTTTTAGATTACACTGACAGAATAGGCAGAGAAAAGGTTTTAGCAGTTATTTAATGAAAAATAACAGTACTATCAAACACTTCTTAGTAAGGCAAAACTGGACGCTAGTCAGGTTATTCACAGTATGTTGATTCTGGCCTTTATGGCAATTAAATGCATCATTGAATGCTATTACAGAAAATTTACAAGAGATATGCTTTGTGCTATGTCTCCTAATGATTGTTTGTGCGAATCAATGACGTAACACAAGATATTCACAAAATCTCTACCCTAGTGTGCCTGATAGCCTCCACATTTTTTAGTAGCATAACAATCATGTGGCTGAAAGAAATTACTTATAGCCAGGCTCATTTTTCATAACAGGAAACAGCACAGAGATAAAATGATTAAACAAGTAATACCTATATCTGTTCTCCCTTACCTCCAATTTAACACTTCAGTTTAAAGCTCCCATCTACCTCCACTTCTGATTGACAGAGCTGAATGCAACCTCTTGTTGCAATGTGCTTTTTTGATACTTTCTCTTCTCCTTATGTGTCTTTCTCTCAGCAGGATAAAAATTCATTTTCTCTTCCTTTCCTCTCCAACTAAACAGATTCAATACTAAGTTTTAGTATTCCCTTTGATTCTTCTTCCTGCAGTATCCGGTACTGGGCTCCAGGCAGGAGCTGTTTTTTCTTTAATTATTTGGTTATCATTTTCAAAAGACATGATACTCCCAAAGTATATAAAAGATAATATATTGTTCTTGACAGCATTTTTTTTCCTGTGTATCTCCGTGTTTTTTTTCTCCTCTTATTTAATGCAACACATTATTATATGCATAATGACTTGGTCCTAAGAGGGATAGAGAAATGCTTTGATATTAACCTTAAGATGCTTTAAGCACACTTCAGTTCTGTATTCTTGCATTGTGAATGTATATAATTCATTAATTTAATTTGTAAAGGGATTACTTCAGAATAATCTCATTAGAGATGATCATATTACCAGATAGCCTTACATAAGACAATCTCATTAACTGTGTCTCAGGATGTCACTTTAGATATCTATTTTGTACCATAGATATAAATTCATGACATGCTTCAAATTGGCTTCAAACTTTAAACTGACAATTGTTCTGTGTGGTATGTGTTAATCATGTTTAGTATATTTGGTTTTGTAATTTGTAAATATAGATGCTTTCCTTAAAATTTTAAAGAATTTAAATGCAAGGAGGGATTTAAAGTACTGCACAACCATATACTGAAATTATTCCCTATCTTGCGTAACGTATACAATTCATATCTTAAAATATTTTAGATGCTTTTTCTCAGACATTGTTTTTCATCCACTTTTTAGATTGCTGCAAGTAGCTAATATAGACTATCTGAAAGCAGTAATAGACAATTCCTATTGATTTTGAAAAGATTTAAAATTAACTCTTCTTGTTTCTGATTGTACAAAGAGAATAATGAAAGAAAACCAAACCAAACCAAAACAAAACAGAAAAAAAAACCAAAAAAACAAATGACCCTTGATTTATTGTAGGAGGAAAGGATTTCTATTCCAAAACACATGATGAGGAAAGAATTGTGTAATGTATAACTGGGAGCAGTTTCAGAAATGTTACCCTGCAAATTAAAAAAGTGTTTTTCTGTAATTATCAATTCTTTTTCCGTACATTGTGTTTTAAATGCAAGCCAGCTGGCTAGTCCTAGAATAAAGAAGAGCAACGTTTTGATTTGAGCTGGTGGCAAAAGAACGTTGATACAGACACAGTAAAACACGAAGAATTCATCCACATTCCTTGGCCATTACTTTTTTTGAGACCTTAAAAATATTTCCCTCAGAATGCAGTAAAACTGCCAGTGAACTGTAGAGTTAAACTGTTCTGCCAGTTTTTGGTGACAACCAAATCATTGCTGCCCATCTTCCTACTTCACTGAATAAGATAGAGAAGGTTTGTCAAACAGTTGTTTCAGCTCCCTAAATTAGCAATCAAACTGGCTTCATTCCCTCTTCAGACAGTTGTTTTTTTAACCCAGCAGGATGGTGCTTTTACTTTTCCTTTTTCCAGTACAAACTAATATGCATACCAAGGATGTGCTATCTCCTTCTGGCTAATTGCCAAGAGACATCAATTTTTTTAATTTATAACAAACTTCTCTGCATAAAATATGCTATAATGTCACAATTTTATATTATCACAGATGATTTACACTTTAGAATTTTGTTCAAGTTTTTTTTCCACCCTGTCTGAAAAGAAAATATTATAGAACAGTTTGAGCCTTGCTTCCCTACAGGAAGACAGTGCAACTATGAGAAATTGCTTATCTACCACTAGACTCTTCTGTAGGATTCTGAAGTGAGATCTATGATTTTAGGCTACTGTATTGAAAATCTACGTGCAGATAGTAGGATCACTGTTTCAGTGACATACAGCCAAGTGCCCACATTATAATGATAACATAGAGCTCTGTTTCACCTTTATCTCACATAAGATGGCAACTATCACGAGAATGGTTAAAAGTGCTTGAAAAGTTGGTCTTGATGAAGAACGGCCAACTGAAGCAAGGAGCCAGCAAGACAGTGATTACAGAGGGAGACAAAGGAAAGAAAAATTGCAAAAATTTTCTAATACCCGGTTTAGAAAGCAGAAGGAGCAGCTCTTTAATTTAGTTTAAGGTTCACATAAGGCAGAGAAGAATTCCAAAGCACTGCATTCTGTTGGTTCCTGTTGGCTGGGAGAAACTGCTGCATTCTGGAAACTGGCTTTGTTTTGTGTTATTTATGTTTGTTACTTTGTCAATTTTTGGCAGGGCCAAAGTAAGGCAACGTGATGGAATTTGAAGCTAAGATGCTGGAGTTTATCTAACCATCCCAGAAGCTTGTGAGGACATGGCAGCAGAAACCATAACTGTGAAATATTTTATACAGTGAGGCTGGTACTTGAAATTGAAAACTCACTTTCTTAATTTGTGATCTGGTATTATGGAAAAAAATTTTACTAAAGAATGACTCAAGGATAAGTCTTTCCTTTCATACCAATATATTTCAGATAACTCTGCTGATATTAGCTCCAGCAGCATCATGCTTGGAAAGATTCAAGCCTCAGATAGGCAGCTCTTAAACCATAGACACTTGCTTAGCCTCTAACAGCATTCTAAATCCACACTTAACACACAATAGGCAAAAAAAAAAAAAAAAAAAGCAATTTAAGAAATTAGTCTGATGTAATATGAAGCTTTTTAACATGTTATTTGTATTCACCTCTAATTTTACACTCTGTGTGGATATACAGTGAAGTCTTATAACCTTGATGCAAGAGTGGCAACAAAAAGATCAATACTGACAGAAAAGGTTCTAATATATTATTGATTTATAGAGAGAACTGAGTGAAAGAGGATGACCTAAAGGCAGGAATAATCAAACGCTGGTGACTGACAGCAGACTAACTCCATAAAAGCAGTGTAGTTGAAATTATCACCTGTGTTCATGGAAGAAGAATTTCCCTATTTCAATAAACTGATTTCAAATTGTACGATGTTATCTGTAAAATACTAAAAATGTGTGATACATATTTTTTTAGGCAAATGGTCCTTATGAATCTTTACATCTGGCTGGATAGCAAGGTGGAGGCAAAGCAACACTGGCAGTTCCCACATACACATAGAAATGTTATTTTCCCCCCAACAGTTACTGGGGAAGTTTATGTCTGTATTTGAGAGCAGATTAGAAACATCTGTCTCATAATATATGGGAAGGCATCGTAACTCGCTCTGTAATTGTACCTTCTAATATACACTGACCAATTTGTGTTATAAGGGAGTAAGAGTTTGGAATTTGGTGTACAGTTCACTAAATGAGGCTCAGAATTGCATTCTCAGTACTAGCACACGATGCCGCAACTTTTTCTGAAATATTTGAGAATCTTTGAATGGTACAGGTGATTACATGAAGTTTTATGGTACAGGTAATTACAATTACATTGCTTTAGAGAAATAATTATGGTAAATTGACATTTATATAAAATTCTTGAAATAAGGTTTACAAGAGAAATTCAGTTAGGCTTTAATTATGATACTCTTAATGATGAGTGTTACACTGAGAAGAATTGGGGTCAGGAAGCTAGACTTCTCAGTGAGCAATGTTTGGGGCAGTGGCCTTCAGCCTTTTTGAAATGATGATTATTAACTCTTGAAGAAAAATATCTCTTGAGCTAATAAGACAGAAGCAGGAAGTACTTAACCAAGTGTGAGGCACTGGATTTTTATTTTAATTATTGGGTTGGAACCAACTCAAGTGTGTGTGGGGGGGAAGGGATAAGACAAATCTCATGGCGGTGAGGTGATGCCTTATCTCACATGCCAGCCCTGTGATCCTCAGGGGGTGACCCTGGAGCAGCTGTCAGTCAAAGGCAGCCCAAGAACACGACCTACACCACACCCTAGAGCCCCTAACCCAGCCTTAGATCAGCTGGCATACTGGAAGCATTGCCCCTCACCCTGCCCCAGAGCCCCACAGTGACAAGTGGGTTGGAAGTCCTGCTTGTCAGGGTTGGCCACAGGGGACCAAAGCACATAAAAACAGCAGCACATGGTCTCCATTTCACTCGAGACCTACCATCTACCCCTGTGAATCTGGAACAAGACTCTCTGGCAATAGCTATTTTTCTCTTATTCCTCTCTCTCTCTTTAATCTTTCTTTTCTTAATCTCTTTTCTTAATATTCTGGGTAACTTGGGACCAAATGTGCTGTATTTTGCTAAGTTGTATTACTTAGCATGTGCTAAGTCATGGCTTTGTGGAATACTTTGTTTTGGTTGTACATTACCCTTTTAAACTTTTACCAGTATCTCTTATTTCCTGAAGTTATCTGTAAAAGTATCTTCTGAGAAAATGAATGCAGTGTCTTCTCTTTATGCCACCTCAAGGTATTAAAAATAGAGAACTCTTTTGAAGGTTCAGTGGCCAAATTTTTGGATCCATGTATATTTTTAAAGTAAAACAACTGGTTGAGCTTGTGCCTCCAGTGCTGGGGTCTTACACCTACATGTTGTGCAGACACATGGTGAAGTGTAAGCCGTTCAATGAAATGTAGCATGTGTGTTGAGGGGAAATACCATCAACACAGGCCATGCAAGGCAAATGACATGTTTTTACTGCTCTAGTTTTAGTCAGTCCAGTAGATATTCCTTCAGGTAGAGTACTGCCCTATGCTTTGAATCACATATCAATACTGACCTTTTATGCCATTTGATTCTTTTACTTGAAAAAATTGAAGTTAGGACTCAGCCCTGTCATTCACCCTCATGAACTGTGAATACTATTGCTAGAAGTGTCTTACACATTTAGAAAATACCAGAATTTACTATGGTGTACTCCATTGTTACTTATAGAAAATGAAAATTTCTAGGTCACTCAATTAAAAATATGCCTAAATTAACACATATTTATTCAGAGATTTTTTGAGTCTGTGTAGTAGTGTTGTAAAAGCTTGGTGGAATTGTTTCCTTAAGCGTTATGATGATTTGGTCTTTTGCTACATTTCCTATTTTTTAGCCTAGAGTTGTGCAGTAATTATAGTACATCAACATCTGAAAAGTGGTTTGGAACAATAGCAGTTTTCCCTGGGGACTTGATAAAAAATTGAGAATCGCTATCCAAAAAACTATATTACCTTTCTTTACATCTGCAGAATTTTTCTATCTATCTAAAATGTCAAAAGGAAATACTTTTGAATTTGTTTCTACTGCTTTTAATAATTTATATATCAGAAATATTTTTTATAAATAAAACAAAAACTGTAGCAGAGTACTGAAACTTTAATGTCATAGTACACTGGGCTCAGTCTAACATAGTCTGTTTACACTGCGCTGCAGAAATTTTTATCTTACTGTGTAACTTCTTGGGCAGTAGGGCAAACAAGCCAAAGAGTTTCTTTAAAAGCTAGTCTCCTGCCCAGTCTTAAACTTCTTCCCAGGTTTCCCCAGTTCACGTACACTTTTATGTTTATTGTCAGGAGACTCTGGCTTTTTTTTCCTCACCAGCTTTCAATAGGCTATATGAACTGGAATCCTATTTACTTCTGGTTTTGTTATATGCTCAGTCCTAGTAAGTGTTTTTTTCTCATATTAGCCAACAGTCTAACATCTGTCCTCATATGTCCAGAAGTGTAAGTTTGATCACTCACTTAGCATTTAATCAAAACCATATTTCTGCTTTATATATGAGCAATGCCATTTTTTTGTTCCCATGGATGTTTGTAGCTCTCTGGATTGGCAAATTTTGATGGTCTGAAATAGCATGGTCTGCTTTACTTATTCATTCATTCCCACCACTTTCAAGTCTGCATTCTTATTTTCTATCACTAGACTTCAAAATTATTCCACATTTATATTAATTACTGATCAATTGCAATGTTCATTCTTTACCTTTTAAATTCAGTTATTTTCAGATCAGCTGGATTAGAGAAAAAGGAATAATCAAGTCTTAAACTGTCATCCCCAAATGCTTATCACAACCTTAGGTTTAACATTTGGGAGATTTATAAAGCAGCATTTTTCCACTGAGAGTAGAGCTCAATCCTGAGTCCATAGATTAAAAATAAAAGAAAAAAAAAGTATTGTATAAAAGTATAAGCAAAGGATATTTTTTGTCTTTTCCATTTTAGTATACTGGAAAAGAGTTTAATGAATCCAAGAATAATGAATCATTGTGGCTAATAAAACTGCTTTATCTTTTGCCAGCATGGTGTTTTGTTAATGAATGTTATGGAACTCTTAGCGCAGTTACACAGCTGAAACCTGGCATATGAAAAGACATTGGATCTTCTAAGCTAAATGATTTTTTTGTATTAATCCTTAAATTTCTTATTTATTCTCTGATAGTTTTAGTATAAAATACATGAAATAATATGGACATTTGTATTTGCTACATATACTAAGAAAAAAAAAAACAACAAACCCCAAAATAAGTACGCCTATTTACTTAAAACTCCACAGCAATACTGTCTTTTTTAAATCTCTTCCCTGAAGAAGGAATGATTACATATTTTACTTGAAGATTTTTCATATATATATTATATTTACAAGAAGAAATCCTCCTGCCACTGGTAACACATTCCAACAGAAGCAAATTTTCAGATCCAACTGCTTTAGTCAGAGATCTAATGTTTTCATCTTTTTTTGTCTTGTTACTAAACCTTTCAGGCAAAAATTCTCATCTGCACAACATTGTCCTGAAGCAAGGAAGAGAAAGCTGTGTTGCAGATGGAATTCTTGCGAGGGAATCTAAAATGATGGAAAAATTCTGCAGGTGCCATTAGGTTATCTGTTCCATAACACAGGATTGCAGCTTTAGCTGAGATATACATCTGATAAAGCTGTGGGTTTCGATGATGTATTTCTGCCTTTTATATGCCACACATTCTTTCTATGATCTTGGCCATTTGTATGGAGTTATCAGATTTCAAGCACTGAAAATGGTGTACTAATTTTACAGACAGGTAGATGCCTTTTTTGCTCATGTCATCAATTTTCAATGATGGCATGATACTCCCACACACACAGACACACTGACCGTTAGCAAAGTAAAGTGAATATTAGCAATACATTCTCAATTACATTTTCCTCTGAAGAGGTCGAGTTGTTTTGTTTCTGTAGTCACAAAGGTTATGTGAGGGAATGAATAAAATTATTTTTGTAATAGTAATTTGAGCTATGGTAAAGTATAAGAAAGAGGGATATCAATCCAGTGGTTAATGTAAAATTTACTGAAAATTTTTCATTTTCCTTATTCTGGCATTTCTCAGCTAGAAATTGACTTTTTAAAACTGTTTGGGCTTCTAGATGTACTTGCAGTTGAAAGTGTATTATTATTTAGAATATATTACTTGGCAGCATATTAAGCACAGCAACTTTATTGATTTAATTATTTATTTCTTTTAATCTACAAACTTTGTTTACATATAAGGGTTCTAAAAAAAAGGTCACTTGAGAGACAATGAAATGAAAAAGGAGGAAAATATTTGTCAATAAGTAAAAGTTCCCTAGTTCCATTATTTTAGCATTTTCTTCTATTTTTTTTTTTTTTTCATAATGCTACTTTAATACTTCCCCAAATAATATTAAAATAGGGTTTGGATATTTTTTTTTAGAGTAGTGCAATAAAACCCATGTCTTTTATCAGTGGATCAATCGAAAAGAATCAATAAATAGGAGAACTAATCTAGATAAATTTACACAGTAAATTATTATCATGGTGTTTTTCTCTGTAAATTTTGAAGGAAGCAATTTGAAAGAAGTTAACCATAATATACCTCATAAATACTACATTTGAGTTATGCTTTAACATAGCTATGTGGGACCTAGAGAATGAAAGAGAACGAACTGTTCTTTTGAACTATATCTGTCTCTAACAACCACTACAACGTCTTCTATTTCTCTGTTGGAGTATAAGTACTATTACTTAGGTGACAAGGCATTTTTAGCTTACATTCCTTTACTATGATTTTTGTGTTTTAATATTTCTTCATTTCAAAGGGAATGGACGTTAGCTGATAACACAGTTGTGTTCTTATTTTGATTTCTGCTGATTGCATGTTAATGTCCATTACCCATAGAAAATGGGTGTGAAGGCTTGTTTAAAGCACGCTCAATCACTCACAAAATAAGAGTTTTTTTTCTCTCTTGGATGCTCAATAAACATGGCCTGCAAATATTTCAACAAATGACTACTTCAGAAGAGTTATAGTACAAGGGCTATTACTGAACAATTCGACTGACAAGCATAATAGATTAATTCTTTTAATGTCAACAATATTGTAGATATAAACCACTGAAGGCACTTGCATGTAAATATGATTTTCTTATAGTTCTATGCAGTAGTTAGGACTGAGTTTAGTCTTTTATGTACATTATGTTTATGAATACACAAACACTTGAATGCTTCAAATTTTCCTAAATGATACAAACATGAACAAAACCAGCACCCTGAAACTCATTTGCAATCACAAGAGACTTTTTAATTAGCAGTCACATCTGTGCAAGAATACTATATTTTGCAAAGTTAGCAGCAACCTAAACCATATTATTAAATTTTGAAAAAGATTACAAATCTCAGTAGACCTGTTTAACGATTCAAGAACTAGTGCGAAATGATACTTCTGGCCTCCTGAGTCTAGTTTGAAAATAGCTAAATTTTCCATAATGATGTCATTAAATATTTAATAGTATAATATTTTGAACACCTTTCCAACATAAATGACATTAAAATTTAACCTGTTTAAACTGTTAAAGGTTATCTGAGAAAATTCCATTAGAATACACTTTAAAAGCCAATAAAAGATGCCTTGATAGTAAAAGATTGCTTTTGTGAAAAAATTAAATTAATGTAAACAATAGAAAATGAATATCAAAATGAACAGGTAGATTCTTTATGAAGTATTTCATAAGGTTATGAAGTAAAATTATGAAACACATTTTTAAGATTTTACTATTTATCCTATGTAATCCTGATCAGAATGCAGCTGCTAATAGAGTCCAATCACTCTATTAAATTATAGCAAAAGCTGTAAAGAGACATTAAGGTGTGAAGAAGTATTGCCATTTTAAGATAAAGTAAAAATTCTTTATATGGATAAAGTATCTAATTTTTTCTAATAGAATAAAACTTTCAATGTAAAGGAAAATACTTTTGCTCATATTTTGACGATAAATTATCCACTTGATTTTGCTTGCTACCAACAGATACTCTAAAGGAGCTCTGTGACTTTTATTTTTTTGATATCAAATATCTTTGCTGCTCCATCAAGGTTCTGATGGCAATAGGCTATGAGAATGCACACAAGATCTGATCTAATTCCTTTACTGCTATCAGAGTGGGCAAAAAGCAGCTCATCGAACTAGTATCTGCCTTCACGAGGTTGACGCCTGATTATGATCATCACCTTCTCTGTGTAATGGTGTGGTATTTCACAGAATGGACAGAAAACAATTGGAAGTCATACATCAGCATTGTGAAGAAACAACCATTCCATCACAGGAAGTTCAAGGCAGCATTTCAACTCGGCATATTATTCAGGACTTTAAAGATCGCATCGGTTTGCAAAAGTGACCTTCATACTGAGCTCAAACATTTTATGTTTCATTTTAACTAAAAAGTGGAAATCTTTTGACAGAACTTCTTCTCTTTTAGAGTTTTGCTCTTGGAGGAGAAATAGAAATGCTGGAGGCTTAATAATTATTTTGTTTATGATTTGGAATGTGTTAATATGTATTACCAGCTTGACTTTTAAGCTGATATTTGTCAATTAAGGCAACAAAAAAAGCAAACTTTTGCAAGATTTCTGTTCACTAAGATTTGTAGTAATTCTCCAAATATTTCTGTATAAATTCAATCTAAATAATTGCATTGACATTACTGGGGTTGTTCATGCAATTGCCAGAACTGAGTTTTATTGTTAAATCTGTAATGTCACAGAGGATTCATGATGTTAGGTGTTCTATAATGTGCAGAATGCCATAGACATTTCTCTGAGAGAAAAACACTGTATACTAAATGCATTTTTTTTAATAAAAAAAAAAAGTGTGAAAGGAATCATGGACCATGGATCAAACTCACTGTGGTACCAAATTACATCCTTTTAAAAGCTCATATAAAATAATTCCAGTCACAACTTTGACTTGTCTACTGTTGCCTTTAAGTTGTCTTTAACAGGAGAGGAGCATGGGAGAAAAGAGCCTGTGAGACCTCTTTTACTAAAAATCATACAGTAGAGTTTAAATCCATTTGTTATGGCTTCTTGTATGATAATGGATTGTAACTAGTTTAGAATGGATGTCAGAGGCTATGATGAAGTGCTTAGTTGTTGGGCCAGTATTAGCACTAGGTTTTGATTGCTTGGGCGGTGAACACATATAAAAAAGCACTGAAAGAATCTGTTCTTGTATGTGTCTGCTTAAGATCATATTCTCTGAGAGTATACAGCCTCTTAGCAGTTTTGATTTTGACTAGCACAATCCTTTCATATACATTAATTTGATGAAGTAACAAATATTCCTCTAATATCCCTTGGATGTTTTTAACAAACCCTTTTGTTTGAATATAACAAATTTTATTTAGGAATTGAGCACTGGCAGAAAATCTTGTAATGTGCATGAGAAATGTGTTTTTAAATGATAAAATTATATTATCTCCTATTGATAAAACACCTTACTATGTGATCTTTCCTTTCATCCCTATTTTTGTTTTTGCATAGGGAGACAATAAGTTCCTATGGATAATTTTCTGTGTTCTGCAACCTAAACAGATCATGAAAGGAAGCAGAAAACTTGTAACAGATTTTGATTATGATAAATCTCTAGATTTTTAGAAGAGGATCATTTCCACACCAATTCAGCTTATATGTCTGTCTCCGCTGTCATAAATCTTTACTTTTCAGTTTTTGGTTTGTTTTTTTTTTCTATTTGACAATTACCTTTCTACAATGCTTCTCCCCTTAAACCAGTTTCCTAGATCTTAATGGGTAGTTTCTCTTCCATACCCACTTCTCTTCATCATACTTTGTCTTATTAACTTCAGACTTTTCAGAAATAAATGCATTTAGGACAAAATTTGAAGGGTGATAGTGCAGTTCTAGTAAAGTTCAGAGCAAGCATTATTGCTGAAATTCAGGCTTTCAGCTAGATTTCAACTTGGAGCAGTAATATGAAGTATATAGTCTGCACTACCCAAAGTACTATTTTAATCATAATTGAAGTAATAATTTACTCTGCTAGAACCTGATTCTTCAAAAATAATAGTTTGCAGTAAGCCCTTCTCATAGTAGTCACTGAAAGATTTGAGAGCTTGCCTTTAGCTGTAATTCTTTCCATTTATCTATCTTCTCTCCTTCATGCTTTTCTTACAGAAATATTTTAATCTGCATGCACAACCACCATCTAACCACCATCCTGACATCTAACTTTTTACAAATTTATTTCTTGGAAGTAGTTTTCAATTATTCCATCTGGTCTTTCTAATTTCATTTTTATTTTTGTTTTTAAGAAAATTAGCTTATTTAGTCCCTAGTTAGTATTTACTTAAAACTGAATTCTAAGACAGTGAAAAACTGAATTCTTCTTTCAATAAGTAAACTTTGCATTTATAATGTATGGTATTCATAATTTATTAGATAACATGTCATATTTTAGTCCACAAGAAACATAATGAGTTTCACACTGGGGTATCAGCACGGGGTTTGCCTAAGGGAAACTTAGTTATTTGAACAAGACAGAAGACCTATTGATTTAATGTTCAGGACTCCAACAATTTGTCTACAGCATGATATTGAAACATTGTGTGGAGCTCAACATTAAACTGAACACTAATCTTAGAATTAAGCAGCAGGCACAGGAAAAAAAGAAAACAGGATCTTAATTATCTCATCAGTTATGTAAGTACAGAGCTTATTCACTTCAGTAGCCATCATATATGTAGAAACAGACAGATGACATGGAGTTTTATTTTTGATTTTTCATTGCATGGCTATCTTTAATGTCGAACCAAGCTTTTCTGAAAAAAAGCAGTTTTGACTTAATGAGTAGAAAAATACATTTGAGATGTTTTTGTAGCGAAAGCCCAACTTTGAAAAGAAGTAAAATATTTTAAAGTGCAATTTATATTTGGTTATATTTCATTATCTGCAATGTTTAAGGCAGGACAGATTCCTTCATTTTTTAGAGAGTAATAGAAGGTATACGTTCATATGTGTAAGTTTCCTAGTCTCAGAATGAGTCAATAGAATTATCCATTAATACTCTTTACCTCAGATATTATTATAGATACTATTGTCCAGCTGTAGAACAGACGTGGCACTAACCAAATCCCAGGTGACAGTGGTCAGGAGCCCTTGCAAATGGCTATGGAAGCTGTCTATAGCTTCCCTCTCTTCTGTTTCCATTCATTCCTGAGATTAGAATCATGAAAGTAAGGAGCATGGGGGTTGCAGCTTTAGTTACTATTATATGTAGGTAACTTTACCGTGCCACACTGTGAGGTTACTAGGACAAGAATGTTTTCAATTCTGCATTTGAATATAATTTAATTGACAGATTGTACCTACATTCATTTTGCTTTTTGTTCCTGCATCTTGGAGAAAAAGAATATTCAGATGTAAATACACATACTGATTTCTTCTTTCAAAAAACTCAACCTCAATTATTTCCTCTTTATGAATGGAGCTCTACACACGCACAAATATTTTTTTAAATCATTGATTAACACATGCTGGTTTTAGCAACTGCTATTTCACACTGCTGCTTGTTAATTCATAAACTGGTTCATTGAGTCATGTACGATGGAACAACATTGGTCATATATTTCTTGAAAAAACAGAACGATACACACCATCTATGTCAAAACTTCTTCCTCTCCTCTTTGTTTTGGAATTCAGTGCCTACTAAGTTCTGTATAAAAATACTTGAGTCCTTTTTCATAGATCTAGGAACTATCATTGTCATCACAGGCAGTAAATTACACAGTCTTCTATCAGACTGATGAATGGATGTTCTGCTAAACCATCTGGCATGCTTCTATTAAAAAGGAGCTGCTTTTTTTCAGATGGAAAATCTTTTCAAAAAAGTCTGTCCATCATAGCTGATCTCATTGCATCTTAAGTTCCTAGGTATTGCATACTTACTCTTTTCACATTTTTTTTTTATTGATTACTGTTTCTAGACCAAGTAATTCTGGTTTTTATATCTCTTGAACACAATTCTTTGTATATGCTCCTAAAGAGTGAAATTTTCAAGTAAAGGAGAGAACATTAGGGAACAAAATATATTTATTCTCCTTTAAAAAATTTTGATGTATGTATACAATTTTGTGTGGACAGCTACCACAGAACACGCCTTAGAATAGGTACTTTCTTTTCCTCTATCAGTGATCAACTTAGTCAGTGTGGCATTAAAATCCTAGCACTGTGATCCATGAAGAAGAGATAACAACCACGAGGACACTCTTTTGTGCAAACTTGCGTTTGTTTTTAAAGTATTTCAGCACTCTCTAATTTTAACAGCATATCCCTTTATGCATTTTTCTTCTTTTGTTCTTATTTAGAAGTAGTAAGACCTCATTTTTCGAATTATCTGCATAATAATAGGCAACCTCTGGTAATGAAAACCTCTACCGTATAACTAAAAGGGTTTTTTTTAATCTTCATGTGTTTCAGAAAAACTTAATCTGACAATTCAGTAGATATTTGAAAATAATTATATCAGATCAGAAGATAACCCAAGATTAGGGAAGAAGAAAATAAAGAAAATTTGTTCCTTCCAAGCTATGACTCTAAGCATGGATTTTAAGTAAAAGATTCTAAATTTCAGACACAGATGATGTTGGTGCCTCTGTTGCTTTGAAGATACAGAGGGACATAAATCTAAAAGAGGAAACAATCTAACTAAGGTTTTAAAAGGCAAGAGGAGACAAGACACGTTGCATCTGCCATCATAGAACTGTCTAAAGCTTGGACTTCAATTTGCTAGATTAATATGCATTAACGGATACAGCACTTTGACTATGCCATACACATTAACTGTGCTATTTGTGAGATGTTACAAAATAGCTTCTTTCTTAGCTTACATGAGCTCTGTCAGACCAGCAGAAGACGTCTGTCAGTGAATTTCAGAATGCATCCACATGAGCATACACTCTTGAGCTTCCTGACTTCCTTCAGATAATCATTAAAGTAGTTAGCCAGAAGTTTCTGTGTTATCTTTGCATTTGATATAGTGGCACCGTTTGACTTCTGTTAAAGACTTTCTTTGACTTTCTGTTAAAGATTGCTTAGGAACAGATGTTACTGGAAGAGGTTTGGAATGACATTTCACCTCTATACGTTAGCTGCCACGACAATGCAGCTATATACGCACAAGATATTTTCAAAGCATAGTTTTATATAGCCTAGAACTACCAAACTCCTATGGTTTTATGCCCACTCAAAAAAGCCTGTCAGGAGTTTGACAAGGATGAGGTATACAGTAACTTTCCTCAGTGGCAAGTTTGCAGGAGAGGTATCTTCAAAACTGAGAATTAGGGCATTAGGAAGCTGTATGGTCGAAAATATGGAATTCTAAACACACAGATTAATTCTTCACAGAAAGTTTTGTATTTTGTGTTAAGTATGTTTTACTGGATGAAAAACCTTTGGTACTTCCATGCTACCACACTGTTACAAATAACAACACACAAAATTACCAATGATTGTACATAGTGAGTGACAATACAGACTGAACAGTTACAAAGAGAAATACTCTTCTTTTTTTCCATTTTGAGTACAGAAGATGTTGCTAAGACTTCTGTAAGAAGTAAATACAAGTGAATAGGCATCTCTGAGAACAATACATACTGTCTTCTTCTTGTGTAATGCAGAATTGTTATAGCGTTATATTTCTTGTGGAACAGATATTTTCATGGGGGATTCTTGCAACCAGCATTCGTTTGGCAATGCAAAGACCACCTGGTTCCAAAAGCTTTTTGAATCACATCCTCTGTGCCATAGCATTCAGTACTTCATTCTCTACATGGGCTACTTAAAAATCATATGAATTAAGGCAAAGTCTGCTAAAAAAATAAAATAAAATTCACACTTCCCAGTATACATATTCTAAACAATGTATAATTTCAAGTCTTGATCAAAAAAAGGGGGGGAAATATTGTTTCAGTGTAGAAAAAAATATTTTCCATTTCTGCAATGCAGTATTGTACTTCCTTTAGTTACAGAATATATGGGTTAGATGTAGGATAAAGCAATTTCACTGTGTTACTAGGGTTTTTTTGTTTTGTTTTCGTTTCTTTTTTCTTATGAGAATAGAATAAGAAAAGTAAGAGGAGTCCTTCGGTCAAAAGGCAAGAGTGGGAAATTCAAGATGTGTGCAGTTACATATGCTTGGAAAGTAAAGGCTGAAAATATGGATAGGTACAAGTATGGCCCAGTGCATAACTGGAATCTCAAAGATTATTCAGCATCGTTGCTGAAAGAAGAATGCAGTAGATATATGGGCCTCAGTTCTTTTGGAAAGAAGAGTGCCTAAGAATGAGAGAGGTTTCTGAGGAGTCTTCTGAAAGTCATCAAATTAGGGCTTGGGAAAAAAAAAAAAAAAAAGGGATCTCCCTGTAAGGATAAAAATTTAAATGCTTTTTCCAGTTCTGCCTTTCCAAACTTTTTCAAATTAACTTTTGAAATATATGGAATATTCTAGGTTATATTTCCATATCAGCTGATTACTTAGGTTTTCTGTGAAACATCTAGTAGAGAGAAAAATTGTCACAGTTCTGGCCATCCCCAGGGATTTCTAGGCTTTCATTACCATAAAAGACTGGTATCTATGTTGAAGTTTATGATGTTGCTAGAAGTATGTTTGCCATTTATGTGTATTTAAAGTTACAACTTATTATAGGAAAAGTTTTCTGACTGTTGCCCTAAAAGTTATGAAATTATATTTTTATATGGGCAGATTAACAACTTAATATTTTAATAACACTTAAGAAATATCTTCACATAGCTGGAAACTATTATTGCAATAATGTCTTGACCAAGAAGAAAAGGTCAAAACTGCTTCTTGGATAAGTTAGGATTAATGATCCTTGAAGGAGGTGTTTGCATTTGAGTAAATTGCTAGAAAGCATTATAGAATAATATAAGTATACAAAAAAAACCCAAAACAAAACCCAACAAAACAAACAACACCCCCCAAAAAAACCCACCAAAAAAACCCCCAACCAAACAAAAAACAAACAAAACCCAAACCAAACTAAACCAAAACAAAACTGGCAAAGCCTTCCTTGCTATGGTTTTCTGCCTAAAATTATCATCTTTGAATGGAAGCTGACATAGAGTACATTTTGAACATATCCCAGACCTAAACTTTATCTTATGCATCTTGCAAGTATATTGACAGCAAGGCACAAAAAAAGGAAAGATAAAATATTTTCAAATTAAATATTGGTGTAAGCAAATCAAGGATAGTTACTGCATTTTCCTTACTGGCATTTGTAAGCAAAAAAATTTTCAGAATAGTAATTAAGAGAGAGCTTCATTACTTTGGTGTGGCATTCTTAAAGTTGAATGTAGGAAAAGTTTCCAAACAGTATAACTATATATAATTCTGGAGGGGTGGTAAAAGGCAAGAAGATAACACTCATCTCAGAGGCATGGGCAAATGTGAGGCCATACCCATAAGATGAGGTATGTGAGAAAGTATATTTTCATCAGCTTTAGCCAGGAAAGCTTCTGAATAGAAAAGAAAACGTAAAACGCATGAATAATAAAGGAATCTAAAAAAAAAATAAGTTGTTGGTACATTTTAGGCTTTTAAAAATAATACAGTTTCTTTATTTATAAGAGCTAAATTAGGCAACATCAGTTGATTTTGAATGCATTTTTCTGATTTCTTTTTCACTGTTTTAACCTTTATTCATGACATGTATTTTTCTATGTGTGTGTCCTTGTATGCATATGCATACAGTCAGGAACATTAATGTAAGTTTAATGTATGTTATTCCTAAAAAAAAGACCAAATGTATATTTCAGAAGTACAGAGCAGTAAGCAAACACTCTTGCAGGATTTTTTCCCTCTAGAAATTAATTCCCTAGTCACAGTAGATTCTGGAAACATGATAGCACAAACAATACAGTAGTTCATTATCTTTATTTTCTTCTCCTGAAAGTACATTTTTGACTCACATTCTGTTTCTTCTGAAATACTCAACTACATTAACAAAAAATACATAGTAGCCTTTGGAGAAAGTGACAAAATCTTGCTGTGGTTTGAAAGAACAACAGTTAAATAATTATTGAAGGTTTGATCTCCTCCTGCCTCCAATATAATCATGGCAGTCAAAGCAAAATGAAACTCTACTGATAAATTCATTTACCTATTAAAAATAGATAAGATACCTAATAAAATAAAATACTTTTAGTTTCAAGAAATACAGTGTCGAACTCAAGTTAGAAGAAGAAGAAAACAATTGGAAATGTTTCTAAGGAAATGAAGAACCAGATTTTGAAAAAAAAAAAAATATCTGAGATTAGCATCTAGCAACATTTTTTAACTGTATACTCACTTCTGTGAAGTGCAGCACTGCATCAGCTAACTCTCGGTTATCCATTTTCCAAAAAGGAATTTCTACACCCATATTAGTTTTCAAAATGTCCTGGACCATTCATGCAGAGAGCTGTGAGTCCTCACAAAGCAATTCATATTCAGAGCCAGTGCGATAAAGGTCTAAACTATCTTATCTGGAAACATGAACAGGTGTGAGGTAGAGAAGGCTTTCAATTTAATTTGCCTGTGGCTGACTTTATTACCTTGCAAGACCTTGAAGGAGTTGTTAGATTAGCTCAGAATTCATACAGCTTTGTGGGGTTTGATGTACATCTGTTCTTCCACTGGAAAGCAGAAAGTCTGTGTTTTCTTTTAAAGCTTTTGAGGGGTGGCAGTTTTGCAGAACAAGCTGATGTTAGGCCATTCTCACATGCACTTCAGTGCCCTCCTTTGTGTTAGGATGTTAGAAAAAGTCTGTAATTTCCTAGGAGAACACCTAACAATCAGACTTCAGGTAATTTTCCTCTCAAAGCTGTGCCACTGCGCAGAAATAATTTAAGACTCATCAGACCGTAACTTTCTAGCTCAGTGTGTAGAGCACTGACCTGAGGGAGGGATAGACTCAGATTTGGATTTCTCCCCCAAGCTAGTTTGTGCAGTTTTGCATCAAATAAACCTTCAGTAAAAGACTGGAATGTACTCGTCCAAAGGATGAAAAGCTAGGACTCTTACAAGGAGGCCAAGAAAGCCCTGCCAGACTAAGGCAGGTTAGCTAAGGTCCCTATTGCTAAGCAACTGAAGGCGTCCCAGCTGGGGAGATGGCAGATCTTGGTCTGTACTGTCTAAGGCTGAGAAGAGTGAATCTGGGTTTTCTACTCCATAACTTCAACAAGCACTGAGGTGAGACTGACAGGCCTGTAATTTCCAGAGTTCTCCTTCTTGCCCTTCTTGAAAACTGGGACAAGGCTTGCCAGGTTCCAGCCAGCTGGGACCTCTCTGGATTCCTAAGACCTCTCAAAAATCATCATGAGAGATTTGAAAATGAGATCAACTAGCTCTTTGAGGATTATGGCATGAATCTCATCAGGTCCCATAGATTTGTAGGGATCCAGCTGAAGCACAATTTCAGGGTTGACTGGGAGTTGATCATTCTCACAGTCATGGTCCTCCAGCTCAGGCACTGAGATCCCCTTGGTCTATCATCCAAGTAGAAGACAGAGGTAAAGAAAATGTTAAACACTTCTGCCTTGTCTCTGTCCCTATCTGTGAGGTGACCAGCCCCATCCTTTAACGGGTCAATTATATTTCTGTAGTACCTATTGCCATTAATATATTTGAAAAAACTCTTTTTATTGTCCCCCAGATTTCTGGCAGCTTCAACTCCAGCTGAGCTTTGATTGGACAAATTTTCTCCCTACAGAGACAAGCAGCATCTCTAAATTCTTCCCGTGTCACCTGATCTTGCTTCCACTGGGCATACCTTCCTTTTTCTCCTTATTTCCAAGAGAAGATCTCTGCTCAGTCAAGACAGCCTTCCCTTGCCTGCTTGATTTTTGACAGTTGAGAATAGCCTGTTCCTGTGCCCTTAGGAGGTGATGTTTAAAAAGTGACCAGCACCTTCGAAAACACCTGATGGACCCCAGCACCTGCAAAAGCATGTTTCCAGGGGACCTTACTCTTATTCCCTGAGCAGCCTGAAGTCTTCTCTCCTCATGTCCAGAGTTGAGTTTTTCTGGCACTTTTCCTCCCATAAGCAAAGGTTTTGTTCACTTTGCAGTTGCTGTGGCCAGGACCAGTGTGAAATACTAGCAGTGATCTCTTAATAAATAGGAAATATCTTAGAGAAATACATCAGAGTCACCTTAAAACACAGATATCCCATTAGTTTTGTAACTGGAATGTGGAAGCTGCCTCTCCTGATGTTGATGTTTTTTAACAGAACCAATTGAGAAATAATGGCCTGCTAGAAAAGTAACACTGACACTTTCTTTTAGTTGCCTATACCACCACTGCCATAAAGAAAGGCTGTCAGACAAAAGGCTCTTAAAAAAATAATTCTAGGAGCACTAACATTTGCACAGGTTAAATATGAACTGTATAAATAAACACTAGAAAAGGATTCTTAAGTGCCAGCTCCTTTATTTGCAGCTCAAATGTGAAGAATGTACACATGTTTTTCACAGCTCCAACTTCAAATCTTTTTTTCATTTTATTGAATCTCTAAAAAACATCAGCAGTTCACTAGGGAATTGAATATCACCAAGGTCACTTGCTCAGTTTAATTAATATTTGTTAAGATTCTCCTACTATTGTTTTGTCACTCAATACTGTTATCATACATATTGAGATACTTGATACAAAGGTCATTTGATTCTGAAATTTTTGACATATTTTAGTATATTGAGTGTTCCTATGAATAAAATAATGTGGTCTGTAAACTTAATGTGAATGCAAACCACAGTGTCCTGGCTTGTTTCTAATCAGCATTAGAGATGTGCCAAACTGTCAACAGCTCATGAGCAATATGAACACTACAGTTCTTCACACCCCTTTGAGTTCATATCAATCATTTGAAAATAACAGAATGAGCTGTCACTATCAATTTGAATAGTAGCTGTTCAACTGGAATTTGTCCAATTTTTCAGCAAGCCATTTGGTACATTGTATCATAAAGCAAACAACTTGCAAAAGCAGATTCTTTTCCTGATGCATGTAGGACAGAAATGTGTAAGCATTTCAAGCTTCCTTTGCTAGGTGAGACTCAGCTTTCATCTGTAAAAATCTAAAGATTATTCAAAGAAAAGAGAGTTCTGAGACTTTATCTAGTATATTATGATGCACAGAACTGTAAATGTTTTTAATATATAATGTTTTGATAGAAGTAACAAGATAATAATCAAATAAGAACTCTCTGAAATGGTATATATTTCTATATTTTGTGCAACATATAGTCTGTATATTATTTTAAGTATCAGTTTAGCAGATACTTATGCTACTTCCCCCGAAGGAAAAACCCTCAAAAAGTCGTAACTGATGAATTTTCATATTTCTTCTCATATTTCATATTTGAGGAAACTAGGATTATTTTAATCAATTTAACACAAAATGGGACTTTTTTCTGCTCTTTGCATAATTTCCTTTTCCTGTTTTAATTTGCCTGACTCTAGTGTATGATAACAGTTAGTGGTTGGTAAAACAATTTGGGAAGAGCAAAGGTATTTATCTTGAAACATGTTATGACAGACCATTTAATACATTTCCAAGAGACATATCAACAAAAATTATTAATCAGAGGAATTTGCTTGCAGAAATTACATCCTTTCCTTGTTCTGTGTCTTAGAAAACAGGTAGCTAAATTTTCCTAACTAAAGGTTTTCATGATTTTTGTGCCATTACTGACAGATCACAGAAATAAATTGCAAGCATCACGCTTTTTCCTTCTTTCTCTGCAGTGAAAATGACAACATAGGAAACCTTTTGAGGCTTTATATCCACACTCATTTCTTTCTTTCTTTTTTTTTTTTTTTTTTTTTTCACAGCTAACTAATCTAGGATGCTCTGAGTACCTTGAAAATGTTTTAAGGATATGAAAACTATGACTGCTGAATATTCTGTGGATACCTAGTGAATATCTCAGCAAACTACTAATTAATTGATTTGATCCTTTTTTTTACCAAATCTATTTGACAAAAATTTGAAGAAAATCAGCAATAACTGTTATACTTCTATCTATTATACCTTTTGGAAAGGGGAAGAGGGAAGAGTGCAGATGGGAGGGAAGGGAAGATAGAAATTTGACTACTAAAATTTCAGTTAACTACAGAAGATAGAAATTTGACTACTAAAACTTCAATTAACTACAGAACCTGGGAGTATATTGCTTCATTATATGAAGTTATGAAAATTGGGTTATACTTGAGTACCATCTTCCAATATGCAATTTAGGTCTTGATTATGCAATATTTGTAAATTTCAATCTCTGATTTAGCCAATGAGAATAAGTGCAGCATGAAGCACAGAATCAGAATTGAGCTGTATTTTTTATTTTTTCTATACCAATATTTAATTTTCTGGTCATATTGACCATATGTCAAGGTTTACTGTGCAGTTATTATGTTTCTCTTTGAGTACAACATAATGATGAATACATGAGAAATTATCCCATTAGAAACCTTCTAAGCAGAACTATGAAGCACCAAGAGCTATCGAAATACAAATATTAACCCCTATTGTTAGAGTAGTTCACCAAGCTGTAATCCAGTTTTATCTGGTTTAGAAAGTGAGAGCTTCAAAAGAAAAGTAGAAAACAAGGTATGTGATAAAGCACACTAATTAATTACATTTTCAAAAATAAGGATCATTAAGTGTGTGCATAATAAAGTACATTTTCTCCTCCCAGCACTGTTCTCTTTGCTTATGAAAATGTCTTAATATATTAATGCCAATTTATTATTTATTTCATAGCGTTTTGAAAAAATAACATTGCTATTTTTTCAATAAGTATTACAGTGATTGCTGGGTGTGACACCTTAAGGCAAAAAAACCCATTGCATTCCAGCTATTTGACATGATTTATATATCATCCATTATTGATTTACTGTTCCATCTAGATAGTGTAATAGTTGATTTGAAATCTAGCAACCATTATGAAATTTATTACTGTCAAGAGAGTACAATAAGTAATAGGAAACAGCTTAGTCAAATAAAAGAAATACAGTCTGCACTTCTTCACTAAATGAAAATTCCTGTAACTGCTCTTAAGACAGTAGTGAGTCATGAGATGCAGTAAGGTCATACAAGATGCACCACCTCAAATAGCTGAATGGACATATGAATAATGTAAACCAACAAAATATCTGTGCTTGCTATTGTGCCTGAATTTTAACAAATGAAATTATAGGAAACTCTGCAAAAATGTGACCAAAAATATGATAGCTATTTAAAACACTCTGAAAAAAAAGCATGTTGGCAAAAGCAGCAGGACAGTTTAGGGTGAAATTCTGAGCCATGCAAGTACTCAAACAGGAAAACATTGACCCTTGCTCTATTGACAGTGGCAAAACCATTGAAATTTTCCACTGCTAGTCTGCATTTTGTTTTAAATAATTCTGGAGATTTTGTTTTGCCCTGCAGGTACTCACAGCCTCTTAGAAGAGACACAAATAGGAAAATTCTAGGGCCACATAAGTTTTCCAGGGGATGCGTTTCAGCATTTGAAAAAGTGGAATTAACATGACCTAGGTTCTGTCCTGGTTGTTTCCTATGGGAAAATACCTTTGTGTTAAAGTCATACACTACTGTGCAGGAAAACTGTGACAGTCTTGCCTGGTTGTTTCACTTCTGCCTTTTGTATTTTTTATTATGAGACTAAATAACACTTTATTTTGAAAAACTAAGTGTTGCAGTGAATTACTTGCTATAAATATTAATATTAGTCCAACTCTTACACTCTGTGTGCAGAATTTCCTCTGAAATAATGGAAATTATTGTTCAAAATTGCACTCCAATGGAGTATCTAAGACTTTCACAGTGCCTCTGTAAGTCAGAACGGATCCTGGGAGTAAAAGCTGATTGATGAGGTTCCATCAGGGTATTTTGCTATCATCTTTGCGCAGTTTATCATTGTACGAGGGATTTGCAAGGCTGCTAATTAGAGGTATTTTAACACAGCTAAGTGTCTTTAACATCATGAATTTCAAGGTTATAAAGATATCTTTGCAAGATATTAGACTAGATTAAAAAACAAAACAAAACAAAACAAACAACAAAAAACCTCCCAAAAAACAAACAAACCAAACCAAACCAAACCAAACCAAACTAAAAAAACCCACAAAAACCCAAACCAACCAAACAAAAACACCCCCTCAAAAAACCTCTCTCTTTAGATTCTCCTTTGGATTCTCTTTGTAGCATAACTAATCCTTTGTCTGCTGTTTTATGGTCATTTATGAAACTGAACTCTGAGTCACTGAGCATAACTGCATTTCTATAAAGACCTTAGTCAGCGATCAACTGGAAAAGATCACTGTGACTTTTAAAGGATTCCTTTGGGCCAAAGGATCTCCTCATGCAGCGGCAACTGACTCTCTGTTAATAGAGCATCTCCACACCCCTGTGATTAAACCTGAAAGCAGTGTCTTTCTAATCTTAGGAAAAAGAAATAAACTAATGGTACTAGAAAACAGTTTATTGGTAAAAGATGATGTTGAGCTAACATACCTTCTATGGCGCTATAGCAAAGGGATAACAGGTTAAAAATATTGATAGATTCGCACTATTAGGACACATCATATTTAGGTGTATTATCCATGTTTTGTTATATCTCTGAAATTTAAGAAATTATTGTCAAATATACAAATCAACCTTTTCTTAATGGTGATCATCAGCCCTCACACCTTAATTTTTGTGAGACTGTGCCTCAAGGGGTGCAGAAGTTTATAGACTTAGATTGCAATTACTACATTCCAGGAAGTTTTTGGTGTTTCAGTGCAAACACAGGTCATGTTGAATACAATAATTTAGTATAATCAGATGTAGTAGTGTAATAAGGCTTTTAAACATCATATGCACATAACACTCCCCTCTTTTTCTTTCACACACTATTAAAAGCAATATCTGTTTACTTATGTCTTTTTTAATTCTTGTAAGACTGGCTTTCAACATTCTTTGCTTCAGGGTGGGTGTTTTTTGTCTTTTTTTTTTTTTTTTTTTTTTTTTGTTTTCTTTTTTTTTCTTTTTTAAGATGACTCATTTTCTTGACTCATTTTCTTAACTCATTGACTGTTGTATTTGTACATGTATACCTGAATCATTATTTCACATAATTATAGCAGACACAGTTTGGCCTGTCCTTGTTAGTCATTCAGTTTTGCTGACTGTCTGCATCAACATTTCTGAACTGTTAATGATTCCTGCTCTAATTGTGCCATGACGACTCTTTCCAAAACGCTACAAGGATATGTTCAGTTGTTCTCTCTGTTAGTGGTTCTGCTGCTGCTGATGTAGCCTGGTTCTCTAAACTTTAATATATTATTTTTCAGATGCACTTGCCCATTTGATCTAGCATTGCCATTTTTTTTCCATTTGCCTTGGTATTTTCTATTTGTCCATCTGTTGACTGTCCATCTGTAGATGCAGTGCTGAAAGAACAGATTTGAGCCTCAGATGATGAGACACAATTCCAACTACAAGACTGTAATATAATAGATATCAGAGATGAAAGTTCCCTATCAGGGATTTCTCATATTAATCAAAGGATGCTCATGAGCAGCTGTCTTTGGTAAAGAAAGATAAACTACACAATATCAACTGGTGGAAAATCTTTGCTGTTTTTGCTTAGAGTGGTACTAAAAAATGTGCTGCATTTATTAAGTGGAATTTATAAAAGCATTATATTAAAAAAAGCAGAGGATAAATCTTTTTCTTGCAAGACAGCTGATGAACACCCTGGAGGTGTTTAGCAACTTCCTGAATGGTGATATACACAGAAAGCTTTGAGAACTTGACATGAGTTGGAGAGTTACATTTTGGTAAAAGCAGCCCAACTATTAAAAATTATTTTATGCTCAGAAACTGCAATTTCCACAAATACAATAAATATTCATAACTCCACATTAAACCAAAAAATAAATACACTGTGTCAGTTCCTTGCCTGTGTTCACTGTTATATCTTGTTTCTTGTGTAGTTTATATTTCATAATAAATTCCTGATACGCTGCAGGGCTACCAACACTGTCTTTAATGCAACATTTCTTTTTGAAGGACTGAAATCCAGTGGTATCTCCAAGGCATCATAAATTTTAGTTTTCACTTGGAATATAGAAATCATAAAAAGTATAAAATGATATTTAAGCTTCAGAGTAGACTAATTTTCAATATAAAATCCAGTTGTTATGACAGTAAATAAATGAAGAGATGAGCGTAAAGATTCTCCAATTTACAAAACTCTGCCAGAAAGAGAAAATACAAAACACTTGAACCCCAGGGATACTATATGATAGCTGAAATGACCCACAAGGATTCATTCATCTTTCTAAGGTGCATGTCCATACAAGCATAAAGTGCCCCTGTTCAATTACTCCACTTAAAAGTCTAATGAAGAATATAAACAACATCTTTATGCATTATACTGGAGAGTGATATGATTTTCCCAGATCAGAGGTCATTTTGTTAAAAATATAAAATATCTAACCGACAATTTTTCAGAAATATGTAATTTTATATTTTGTTCACTAATAGCAGACACCGTGGGGATAAATTTAAGCCATTAAAGCACAGCAGGAGTATTCTAAGGCACAACATTTTCTGTAAGGCTTTTGAACAACTTCACTGTTTTAGAATCTCTAGGAAAGTCAAGAAAAATAAAGAAAAACAGACCTTCAAATTGCTCAGGTCCCCAAACTTCTGTCATGTTCTTTTTCAGAGACCCTCTAGGTTTCCAGCAGACTGCAAAAGCAGACGGATTCACAATAATCAAAGGGAAGGCTATAAAAATAATCTTTTTGATAAGACAAGAAATAGGTTTATGTTTGTTTATAGTATCAGTATATGAATTAGCACTGGGAATACTTCTAATAATGGTGTGTGAAAAAGCATGTGTGTGATGGGGAAGGTACAGGCAGGCTTTCATGAAACACCATGACAAACCCACTCTATTTGGCCTCATTTTGTGCTGCTGAAGACTACTTCCCTAACTTGTTTAGCACTGTAAAGCAAACAAAATCATGAAGAACTAAGGCAGTTTTATTTATGTTAACCATCTCTGGGTTTAAAGACTCATTGATAAAGTAGTATGCACAAGTCCCGTTTTCAAGGTTGCCCAAAGATAATGGGAAGCCCTTGGCCAGCATTATTTCAATCATTTTCTTTCTACCACATTGAATTATTTATTTGAATTGAAAAAAGCATTGAGAGCTCTAAAAGGTTCCAATAAATTGTCTTCAGGCCACACGGAAAGGTACTATTGATTCTAAATTCTAAATACTGTGAAGGGAAGAAACTCAAAGATTTTCCTTTAAAATGAACATTAAAGTGTAATATTCCATTTGTTTAAAAGGAAAAATTGCCAGTGAAGTAATATAGCAAGACATATTACTTCTGTGGCAATTTTTTCCTTTTTTGGCAATGAACGAAAACAATGAACAAATGCAATGTCATCACACATGAAACAATAAAAATTAAAAATGGCTCAGCTGGGTTGGATGTTGTTTGTTTTAGATGTAACAACATTTTTGAGACTACAGTTTTAAAATCAAACATTTTTTTAGTCTGTATTAAGGATCTGAACTATTAGTTAAAAAGAAAGAAAAAAAACCAATCCAACCAACAAAACAGCCAACAAATTGAATAAAGTAAAGAATGCAAAGGAAACAGTAACAGATTTTGAGAAGCTATTTCTTACTCAAATGATTCAATTTGGGTTGGAATGTTACCCATATGATCTGCAGGGTGTCTGTATGAAACAGAGCAACAGCTGAATAGGAAATGGCATCTGTAGCTCAGGGAAAGGCTTGGCAAGAAAAACAAACAAACAAACTAACAGGTTAAAAAATGTTAAATGGCCATAAAACTGCATGTGAAGCCTGGGGGTAGTTTAATTTCTTAATTTCATTTTCTGCCTTTAAGTAAAGACTGCTAGATAGAAGGAGATTCAAGTTGCTATTTCCACAGAAAAATAAAATCCTAACATGGTTTCTGCAAACACTTTGTAACTGTATAACTTTTATTTTATGCCTGTCTAAAGTTAAGTGCATTAGTCAGGAATTCAGTTCCATGGCTACAAAACACTGGGAAATCTAAATATTTAAATTGCAGTGACTGTGGCACAAGATCATTGTGAATGTGTAAAAGAGTGGTGGGAAGGAAAGCCAAGTAAAATCAGGTAAATGGAAGAATGCAGCAATCATTATTCTTGCTTCAATTTTTAAAGTCAGAGTCATGTAGGTAATTCTAAGCTGACCCAAGATCCTCTGATAAGAACAGAGTACTTCTCAAATAGACAGAAATTTCGACATTAGAACCACCCCCCAAAACCCACAAACAAACAAACAAACTAAAAGAAACAAAAAACTAGTAAACATCCCAGCACTAGCAAAAATTTAAAGGTGGTCATAAATCAATGGTTGGGAAATAGCATTCTTTCATTTCTTTGGAGTTCAGCAGTTTTAACCATAGAGGGTAGATAGCTGTCTTTTACCCATTGCACCAGCAGTGCACTGAACAGAAGGTGAAGAAACCACACATTTGTTATAGAAGCCAGGCAGAAGTAAATTGCAATAGTGGCAGTTCACACAAATAATGAAAGTTCACACAAAATCCTATGTATGTGGTACATCTCAACTCAGCCACATACTCATGATGGGGGAGGGAGAGAGCACTCATTCAATGCACATATCAGAGACATCTATATTGGCATTGTATTGAAATCTCTGGAGGGACCTAATGTTCTGCAGTAATGAGAGTAATTGTAAAGATAATATAGGCAGTGTTTTTTACTGGGATTCACACTGTATCCCTAAAAATAAATAATAATAAATAATGTCTGAATTCTTAAAATATTATTTAGTTGCCTGCTGTATTATATAAACAATATAAACCTGAATAGATACAGTACTGACAAAGCAGCACAGATCCTTACTGTGTTTATTGAGGCCATAAATGAATACAGCTTTTTTATCCTTATCCTTCTTCTGATGACTTATAATGATAAATAAAAATGTATAATGATAACTACAAATATCAGTACAATGTATATGATCCAAGAGCAAGTGCATATCTGCATTATCCATGAGTGTGAAAACTTGGAGAGAACCTCAAAAGAAAGGCTAATTGTGTAACTAATGCAATGCTCTTACAAACAAAAGAGAAAGGTATTATGTCAATAAGTTGACATAATACTGACCAATTCTAACAAACTGCTGTGTTTTTAACACCAGCCAGCGTGCAAGCACTGCACAGCCACTTGCTCACACCCCTCTGCTGGAATGGGGGACAGAATAGGAAAAGTGAGAGAACTTGTGGAATGAGATAAAGCTATGCACACAAGCAAAGCAAAATATGGAATTCATTCAGCCCTTCTCATCAGCAGGAAGGTGTACAGCCAGCCCCAGGAAAGCCACGCTCCATGAGATATAACAGTTACTAGAGAAGGCAAACACCATCACTGTGGACATCCCGCCTTCCTCCTCCTTCTCCTCAGTTTTATATGCTGAGCATGATGCCATATGTTATGGGGTATCATTTTGGTCAGTGGGGTCAGCTGTCCTGGCTGTGTCCCCTCCCACCTCCTGTGTACCCCCAGCCTCATTGCTGGTGGGGTGGTGTAAGAAGCAGAAAAGTCCTTGACACTGGATAAACACTGATCAACAATAACAAAACTCTCCCTAACTTACTAACACTATTTCCAGCACAAATCCAAAACACCGCTACTATGAAGAAAATTAACTCCACCCCAGATGAAACCAGCACAGGAGTGTGTGAGACACTGGATTATTATACTGGCTCAGAGCAACTCAGGTGTGAGCGTGTGTGTGTGGACAAGTCAAATTTCACAGAGGTGAGGTCATGCTTTGTCCCACATGACAACTCTTCAAGACTCACCAGGTGACCGTGGCAGCCTGGGAGCACAGCCTACACCACATGCTGGAGCCCCTGAGCCAGGCTTAGAATTGCTGGCACAGTGGGAGCAACACCCCTCACCCCACTCCAGAGACCCAGAGGGGCCAGTGGACTGGAAATCCCTTCTGGGAGGAGTGGCCTCTTGTGGGGAAAAGGGGCGGGGAGGGTACAGAGCAGATAAAACCATAGACACAATCTCCACATATTTGAACCCACCATTTCTATGCTCCCATAGTTGGGCTTATAGCAGATCTAGCAATGATAACTATATCTCTCCTTTTTTCTCTCTCTTTCTTTTCTTCTTCTTCTAATTTCCTTTCTTAATGTTTTGGGTAGCTGGATACTGGATGAGTTGGTTTTTGCTAAACTGCATGTGCTAAGCCAATGTTTTGTGGAATGCTTTGTTTTGGTTGTGTGGTACCCTCTAAACTTTTGCCTAGTTCCCTGATTTTTTCTAAAGTTTACCATATAGTATCTCCCGACAAAATATATGTAGCATTTCTCCTTTGTCCTCTCTTTTAAGGTGTTTAAAGAAACAAAGGCTCTTCTAAAATGTCCGCATGGCAGATAGTGTTGGAGCCTTGTATGTTTTTAAAGTAAAACCCCTTGGTTGAGCTTGTAGCTTCAAGACTTGGGTTCTTACAGAATGTAGAGTCTAACTGGTTAAAGAAATGCTCTTTGTAGAGGCGTGAAATATGCCACACATGACAAGTTTCTTATCAACACGGAAATGTAAATGCTTAGTGAGGCAAACAATATCATGACTATACCATGTCAGTAAATACGTAAATAATTAATTCATATGTTTAGATTCAGTTTTTAACCAAAAAAATTGCTTTACTCTTCAACTAGGACCAATAACGCACCTAAAATTTGCAAATGACAGAAAACATTGAGAATAATAACAGGAAGTAAAACTTTCATAAGTTTAGTGAGAGTATTCGATGTGTGAAATCATGCTTAATATAGCATAGCAAGGTCCCAGTTCTTTGTTTGCTGGTGTTATGACAATCATATAAATTAAGAAGGCTTGGTAAGCCTAGCCTGTGCAGACAGCAATAGTTTAAATGTATGTGATGAATGACTGTGGAAAAAAGTTAGTGATGGTACAAGAAAAAAACTTAAAGGAAAAAAAAAAAAGAATCCAATTAATTTAGTTCATGAAGTTTGTAGGAAAAAAAAGAAAAGTAAAAAGGCTCTAGGCTTGTAGCAGCTCCATTATCATCTTGGCCATTAAAACATGTATTATACTGCAAAAATGGAGACAAAAGCTGATGGCTGCCACATAAGTAGTGCAAATCTTATGACTCTTACAAAAAGAAATTAAAAATAAAGTTTCACCTTAAAAAAATACAAAAGGTATGCACACACTTTCTTCTTACTTCCAGCCTTCAGGTTACCAAAAAAGGTAAATATTAATGGCAAATTTCCTAGGAAATCCCTTCACATGTGGTTATGGGGGATTGTTTAAAGTTATTTTTGTATGTGTATTTTTTCCATATTAGAGTTACCTCTTTATGTTACTTACCATCTTCTCATGAAAGAGTAAAAACTGCAGAATATTACTTTGGCATCTCAACCCCAACTGTAGTTATGTTATTTTAGTACTTATACTGGTATTGTAGGCCTTGTGTAGTAAAGAAGCTGTATTATTTTTATATTTAAAACAAATAAGCAAACCAAAAAATCAGAGAAGGTAATTTTCTTGAAGTTATGAACATTTGAATAAATTAATACAGCCGAGAGTTTACATATAATCTATATGCATAGATATATTCATATGTGTAATCCATCAAAGAATTTTAAACCACAAAATGCATTAATAAAGTTCATGAGTGCTCACTGACAATTTGCAACCACACTGAGAGGCCAGATTCAAAGGTGCATTGTTTTGAATGAATAATTCAACATATTCTCATTGTAAGCTCTTAAAATGCAATTTTATATTAGGAAGAGATTACTGCTTTGCAACAAATTTTATTTAATTTCTTATTTTTAACTACCTTTAATTTTAACTGCCTTTAAAATAATCAATTCTTTTGCAAAGCAATAAGAAAAAAAAAAAGCAAACAAGAAGTTTCTATTTGTCACAAGCTCCTTATGAAAAAAGTTTTTTTAACCAGTCCCTAATAAAATTTATTCCTTTGGGACAAACATTTACTCATTTAAGTGTTTTTATATGAAAAAAGAATAAATTAATATTTTGGGCATTTTTCTGAGATTAAATAAGAAAAAATAAAAGTTTCTTTATTTTATTGATACACATGAAAGAGGACTAGCCTGCTGAGTTTTATAGTAGGCATGGTTTTGGTTTGCAGTTTTTACTTTCTAATTTATGTAATAGTCCCTTAAATTTTATTCTGTAACTGCTATGTACATAATAATAAAACTAGATTCACCAATTTTCAAATGGAAGCAAGAAAACTGAAAATCCTAGACAAGCACAAAGAAACTGCACAATTTAATTTGGAAGAGCACAAAATTTTATCTAATTCATTCTTGACTTGACATTATAATAATTTTTATTATCATGTTCCTTAGCTTCTTGATAAGTCAGTATAATTTTACTCAGTCCATTTGAAGAAGAAAAGTTCCAAAGCAAATTGTACATGAATTCTTCTTCATTCTCTACTGCCCTTCTTATAAAATTCTGTAGTTACAGTTAAATTTTTATGTTTTCACAACATATTAAATAATTTACTGCAATGGGTTTTTTTTTTAAGTATATATGGAAGCCATTCATAGGCTTTTTTTCTAGTTTTATTTAGTAAGGTAGGTGAGACTTAGTTTGAAACTAGAAAAAGTACCCCAAGCTGGAACATTCCTCAGTCTCAACCCATGATGTGCAGGATGGCAGCTATCTCCATCAATAATGAAAATTACAGTAGCATATACCATTTGTGGTCAAAAAACTAGAGACATTGTTCTGTGCTCTAGTTAATCTCTTATTAGGTGGGCTAGTGTTTTCTGGAGTAGAGGAGGTACTAAAGGAAAGCCAACAATTATCTTGTCATTCTGTATGCAACTTTATACGCATTCTCCAATGTAAGTCAGACTGCAGAAAAGAAAACATGAATTAGAAAAAGCTAAGCTGTAAACTTATAAAATAGGAGATGTAGCTTCTCCTCTCAAAGGAAGATGGTAAAATGTTAAACTCAATGACTGAATACCGCAAAAAGCATAAGGAGAGTAAGAAAACAAAACTGTGCAATGAGAAAAAAAAGTTTGTGGCCTTAGGAATTAAAACAATGCATTGTCATTACTGAAGATCATGGATCAGATGACGAGAACTGCAAAACTGAAAATAAATGTTTAGAATTGAAGCACTAAAAAATTGATAAGATTGCTTCAAAGAAAGCAATAGGACTAAGTCACCCTTTACTGTCAGAGAGACTAATGAAGATGTGTATAGGCTTTAAAAAGGAAAAAAAAAGAAAAACAGGAAAGACAGAGCCAGAGGCAAGTGTCTAGAAGACATTATGACACTAAGTGACATCCCTGAAAATTTTATACAAAGACAATCTGACAAGAGTAACAGACCAAGCAAGCTCTAAATCAGTTAAGTTGAAACAAATCTTGTTGCAACTCACAGATTAAGCACCAATATCCCACAGGGAGTTAAAAATATGGAGAAAACTGAAGTTCACCTACCTGATTTGCAGTGTGCTATCCAACAGAGTTGTTCAGAATGAAGTGATGTTAGTGTTAGTTGTTAGGAAAGTGATATGGAGGAATAAAAGATAGCCAGCTCTACGGTGGAAAAAAATTGAATTAAATGCCTTAAATATTATCTCAGTGCTAATGGATGAGATGTGCAATGCTGGTAAGTTTTCTGTTTCAGGAGAAAAGGAGACAATTGCAGGTAAAAGCATCAATTTTTACTGATTCTGATGAAGGCTTTTTAAAAATCACCACCATGTCTACAATAGAAAGGAAGCATTGGGGACTTATTCATAAATAAGGTGTCTATTCTCAATGAAGCCTTTAAAGGAAACCACCTAGTGTACTAGAAAAGCTGTTTAAGAGAACTAGAAAAGTGTTTTAAGAGAACTAAAGAGTAGTAGCAGGCAGGGGGAGCAATCAACATCAACGCAACAAAGCAGATATAAGAAAATTACATAATAGAGCAGAAGGATGTGGTTTCTGTCCTAGGCACTCAGACTAGCTTTGGAAGCATGAAATATGACAAAAACACATTAAAGTGAATGAGACAGGTCTTTAATCCTGATGTTATTCTTTTGCACTGCTGTAAAAGGATCAAAATCCAATCCTAAAGGACCAAAAAAGCAATGTCTGTTGGAACAATCTCTGCTGGCATTTTCAGTGGGCTGTAGACTACCCACATGTGTAGTGGCTGTGTCTAAAGCACCAGATTCTCAATGGATTCTCAAGAACCAATGATTAGAGATTTCTAAAACTAGAGCAGCTTCAGAGGTTCTGCTTTGTGCAGGAGTGGCAGATTCTTTGTTAGCTTGGGGAACTTAAAAAGTTCAGTCATTTGTGCTGAACTACCTTTGCCCCTTTCAACTTTCTAGGCCTTTGCTGAATATAATTCAACCAGACTCAAAGATTATAACCTTTCATTTCTGGTGATCATGAGATTTCCAATGACATTGCAGAGCAGTTTGTAGTGAATAAAGTGGGGGGAAATAGAATTGTTTATGATTTATTTCCAAAGGCCCTATATATTAATTAATATTTGAAATATATTCATTCAGTGAAAAAATTATTTCAAGGTGTCAAAGAATGAATTTAAACCAAAACAAATGAATGATATACATCTCAACATTTCAATAATCCTTGAAAACTTAATCCGGAAAACTAACTGCTCCCTTTCACTAGATATTTGTAATAATGCCTGTTTTCATAAAGTGTATGTCTTCTGCCTCATAGACTGTCTTTTGCACTTGTAGGTGAGGGACCTTCTCAAGCAGCTAGGAAACAGTGAAGTACTCAGTGTGTTTTTCTTTGATTCAGCTAATTGTGCAGTCAGGATTATCTTAACTAGCACACATCTTAGATGCTAAAGAAGTTGCAGTAGTTGCTATCGTGCCTCTTCTGAAGTGTAGGAGAAAAGTGGAACTGAATTCAACTGTGATAGTGGCACATCAACACTGGGCTAATTTTATGTTAAAGTCAAGGACTAGCCAATAGGGAAACAATCAAATAATAAGAAGAGTTGACTTAAATTTCTACTCCTTAAGAAATAGCATTTAGGAATTGAAAAAGATGAGCAAATATGTTTGATCTTAAGCCTATTGACATACCAGATTATGAAAAGCGTTTCATTTATATCCAACATAGATTTGCTTGGGTGCATTCACCATGCAAAAATACCTGAAGTTACAAGGTGAGAAAAATAGTGTATAATTTGAGTTATAACAGAAGATTTTCAAGGAAATCACAATATTTTCATTTTATAATAGTACAGTACTTATGCAACGTCTTTTCAAAGCTCTAGGTATACTTAAGGAAAAATCGATGAGAAAAAAAAGATTTTTTTAAAATAAACTAAAGATAAGTAATATAAATATACTAAAAGATAAATAATCAATTAATTCAAGTCCAAGTCTGGAAATATTCACAAAAAAGAATATAATACTCCCAGGATTTTTTCATAAAAATTAAACTTCTTTTATTATATTGGATTGAAATAGTTTTGAAATATAACAAAGATGGCAGCATGTTTTGACTTCTTCCTTGTTTTCATTAGTTCAGTATATGCAGTTCCTGCACTAGATCCTAAACCAGTTCTAGTAACTTGCTGAAGGGTAAAGATTTATCTCACTTTGTCCTGGAGACAATCTTGTACATGCTTATGAGATTTTTTTAATGTATTTAGCATATAAATAGTTATATGTTAATAATTAAAATGGCCAAATGTTATCAATCACTTGACCGCAGAACTTCTTGCTGTAGTGGTATGTTTTCTTTTGGAATGTGGGTTTTTATCTGTCTAGGTCTTTTATCCTGGATAAGGAGCATCTGTTCAATCTGAATTTTGCTGATAGCCCCTATAGAATAGAAGATGGCAATTAAGCATATGTCAAAAAGCTGGGAGAGGGGGGAAGTGAAATGGCACAATAAGACTTGATTATAGGGCATACAGACACTTAAGAGATGGAGTGTATATTACACCTTCAAAACAGCCAAAATGAGTTGTGATGGCCAAGCTGTGGCATATAGTTATAGAAAGAGAATAAATTAAGAAAGAAAAGGATATTACCTGCAGAATATATTTTAAACAGGAGAGAAATAGATTTTTAAAAAGATGGTAAAGAGGATTTTGAGATTGACATTAATAAGCATAAACAAGTGAAAATAGTTTCAGATCTGGAAAGGGAGGTGGTACTAACAATGTAGCTGCAGATGGCCTACATATGACAGTTCCTTTACAAGATCTATTCTCACTGAATTGCCTTGACAGCCATCTATCACTGAATTAGACTTAGGTGACAGGAACTGAATAGATTTTCAGAACATATCTCATTCTTTCAAAAAACCACAGTGCTGATGCTGTTTTATATACATTTTCCATTTATAGCTGGTGATAACTTAAACGCCCCCTAAATCTGTAACAATTGTGGACCTCTCTAGTGGACTCTGTGATGTACTCTGATGATTACAGCACAACTTGGTGCAATATTTCTGTGGAAAACAGTGAAAGTTGTTTGAATGTTTTAGGTGAAAACTGAATGGAAGTGAGCCAGTTAATGGATAATAGCTCTTTGTGTCTTCTCACGGCCAGTGGCTAACACAGATTTGATAATGGAAAACTTGTTGTGTTTCTCTAGTGTTCAACTTCCAAATAGATCTCATAAATAAAAATAGAAATTTCTGCTATGAAACGAACATGCCAACCGCTGACCACCCCACATCCATTGACAATGCAATTTTACCACTGGAAGCTGATATGACTCTGCTCTGATGGGGTGTGCCTGATCTTAAAAAGGATTGCACCTGCAATTCAGTTTTGTTCTTAGCCTGCTGTTCACTGAATGCCTTGAGGCTGAGTGCAGCAAAAAATGTAAGACAGTTTGACCCCGCTTCAGTGATGTAAAGTTTTCCCATTCCTCTGTTGAAAGCTCCTTGAAGTCTCTCTTGCCACCACCACACACATGAGCTTGACGCCCATTTTGGGACAAAGGGAGTGATGGAGGACAGTTCTCAAAGACTCATAGAGAAACAGGCATGTGAATGTCCTATATACAAGATCAGATGTTTTGCTTGAGGGTGATAAGTGGACAATTGTGATGGGGGTCAGTGCCAAAACACAGTCTCTCCAGCGTGCACTATGAATACGGCAGTATAAATACAATGGAGCCCATTATCTGAATACCTGCTACTGAAGCATCCCTTGATCTTTTAGGAGTTATCTCTATTTTTCCTCGTATTTTCTTATCTTCAGTCCTTCTCTTAGATCCTTCAAACTCTTCTATTCATAAAGTCTGTTTTCTTCTTCCTATATGGCTCCATCTTTCCATATTCCTTTAGATGAGACGTTCAGCTTCCTGATGTATCATTTCAGCTCTATTCAGCTAGACACATTTCATGCATGTAGGCTTTACTCTGCCCTTTTCTCTACAAGAGTCATTTAAGAAATCATCATTATTCTTCCTAAAAAAACAACAAAAATTTAAAAGTGTCTTTCTCTGAACTACATTTATTTTTGTTCCAGCAGTTAGTAGAGGATATGGTGACCTATTGAGTCAGAGAAGTCTGCATGCAGTTTTAATTTGAAATGGGTTGCAGTAACATTTCATGGGATCAAAGAAGTTAATCTGAAATTAATGAGAACTCGCTGAATAAGCAGTATCAGAAAGATTTAATAATTCCTGGTTTGTAAAATCAAGATTTATAAAAATACCCAATTCTATGTCTGTGACTTCCTAAGCCAGGTACTGGATTTCCACTGCTTAGCCTCTTGCATATTCATTCACACCTGTAAATGCAGTAGCCAAAATAATATTAAATATTATTCCCCATCCATTTTGCATCATAACCATAGAAATTGTTACAAAGTGGCATTAAAATGTTTGCATATGGACATTTGCATGTTGCACAAAGATGTATTTGCTTACAAACAGATAAAAAAGTGCTAAAGGCAAAACATTAGCATAAAGAAAGTGCTTTCATAACATATACTGAAGAGACAACAGAATATGGCATTTCCATAAGGTCTAAACAGAGTATGTTCTTAAGGTACTGATGCAACCTGTGACATTAGCAGAATTTTGAGGCATGTCAGATTCTTCCAAGATTGTTAGCAGAGTTAATAGGAACCTGAAAAACTCTATATTATGAGTAAGGATCAATAATTAATATGAAACCAGCACTTCATTGATCATAAACCACTCTCTTCTATTAAACAATAAAACCAATTAGTTTAATCTGGTCAAAGGTCACACTGCTCTCAACCTGCACACAGTCTCCATGCAGTGTTGTGCACTGTGAAAATCTATTTCAAAATCTCTGTAACAATCAATAAATAGTTACCTTGTTCAATATTTCAAATCTAGTAATTTAAATATTATTATACCCTTCTTTAAGAAAGGATGTTACCTTCCTCTTAGGAAGGCACTTGGGTTCCTTAAGAGTTTTTAGCCAGTATATCTAGCAGTAAGAATTATCCTCGTGATGATGTTCTTAACTGCATATATTCATTATTTAATAAAGTAGATATTTTTATGATGGAAATGATCTGGACATGACAAATAAATTATTCAGCATCCTAAGTATATTGTCATTGTCACTAGGTGTGAGTTAAAATTCTTAAATTAGTCTGCTAACACTTTTGACAGATCATGCATATGTTCTGTAAACTTTTTGCTTACTTTACTATTTTTACCATTTCATTAGCTTCTGTTACTAGGATGCCTTATAGAATTGAAGACCCATTTAATAGCAGGTGTAATATTTAGCTAATTTCTTAATTAAATTCCATTGGTTTGAAAGAAAAAATTATAATTTTGTAATTAAGGAATCAGGAACTTAAATTTGAAGTAAGAAAATGTTCAAAAGGGGAGAGCAAAAAAAAACCCAACAATTTTTCCCTAAATAATTGTGCACATAGTGGTTATCCTTTATATTAGAGGTTATCCTTTATGTTACATTTTCTGTAGCTACTTCCTTTTGCAACTGAAAAATAATCACTTTTATATTTATTTAGAATAGTAAGAGTAAAACCAGTGAAGGACAAAAAGGAGATTTGGCCTCGTTGTCCTACATCTACCAGTAGAACATAATCAAAAATGAGATTTACAGTAGAACTGCTGGCTCAGTTTCACAAGACTTTCTGTTGTTCTTGCTGGTCTCCTGTTATGTCAATATTGTCTTTGTGCTCTGCATCTGAGAGAAACCTGGGGCAGGCCTCTCTCATTTGCCAACACTCCCTAGTGTAAACTGGCTGCCTGAAAACTTTATAAAAAGTAGACTTAAGACTATTCTGTGTCCCAGGGGACTTGCCTTTGTCCCTAAGGCATAATTCCTATGTCTTGAAGTTTCCTAGAGCTAAGTGCCAGTGATAACAGTAAGGCAGTATGAGGTGTTCCACAGAAATGCTTTTAGGGTGACACCCCAGAAACATATAGAGAAGTGTGGGACATGCTATGCAGGGTGCTGGAGAAGGTGCATGATTTTCTGGGATTTGGAGGACTGGGAGGACTGGAATTTTCCCTCTTGAAAGTAGCAAAAATTGATGCTGGCAATCAGTAAATACCTCTCCTGTCCACTAGGCCAATTTCCTTTTGGAGGGAAGAAATCCCAGTAGAGATTGTGAGTGAACTAATATTCATAAAGTGTGCAACCTTGACCAAAACTAGGAATAAGTCTTACTGACAGTATTGACACCTCCACAGATGGAACTGTGAATTTCTGGAAGAGGCAAAAGGGTGAGAGGACTAAGGAAGTAGTGGAAAAATACTTGGGGAGCCAGTAAGATCACTGAGGAAAAGGGAAGGTGACTTTTCCAATTGTGTAACTGTCTTCTTGCCTACTTCATCGCCCACCTTCTGCCTGTGTTATGAGAAAACGTGTCCGTGACTACTGAAAAATGGCCAGCTACATGACATAGACATTCCTATGTAACACATTTATCATTCTGCTACTGTGACAGCTGTAGAAGTGCATGTTCATTAGTATTTAAATCAGTTCATAAATATTTCACTCTAAAACCTGCTTTAAATAAGCCTTACATCTGGTCACTGTAATGCTATAGTTTAGCGTCTGTTGTAAGCCTTAATTCTAGCCTGATATAATGCTATTGTATAGTCATACAATTTCATAAGGGCACTTATACAATAAACCAGGATTTAATGGAGCACTTTATCTTTTTGCAATTTTTAGTTTCAGCTGACCATAGCAAGTGAAGCTAAAGGTTGTATAATATTGCACATCACCCTCTGGCAGAATGACTCCTTTGCATAGAAAAGTTCTCCATTTTAGGAAAAGAATATTATGTTTTGAAAAGTCTTAGTGAATATTTTCCCTAAGAAATGGGAATGTATACAATCCATTCCTCTCATTTTCTTCCAGTTTCCTTCATTCATTTAATTTTTAATGTTTTAAGTTATAACTGTGAAGGTGTAGGAATCATGAGAGTAATGCTATTTCCAAAGCACAGTGAATCTTAAAGACAAGTGGATACAAAGGATATTTTAGGTCAGTACAGAAATTCAGAAACTGAATATGAAAGTGTAGAGTTTCCCTTATATTTCCACATTATTCTGTGTTAACCACCACTCGAACCCATTCCACTCAAATATCCCAATCTCCATAATTTTCTCATTGTGTATGAACTTTGGGAAAATAATTAATGGGAGGACTCTGAATTTGTCAAATGAGGATTAGGAAAAGAGAATAGCAGAAATGTCACCATTTTTCATTAGCACTCATATATATGCAACTAGTTACTATGAAAGAGCATAGTAGGAAAAAAACAGTGAATAGAAAGGTCAGTAGCCATCTCACTTTACAGAAGACAAAGGTGCCAGCAGAAAGTTGTCAGGTGTTTGCCTTTTAGCTCTATCTATTATCACACAGTACAGTATTGCCAATCTAATGTTTCTCTCTAGGCAACTCAGACCTGTTTCACGTAACATGAGGTACAAAGCAAGACTCTAATGTAAATTTAGTTCAATATTAATACTACTCTGTATTTAAATAATATCTTTCATGTAAGAATCTTAGGTCATTTAAAAAGATTAATTCAGTAGACCCTGGGACATTTTTGCAAACAGACAAGGAGTATGAAGCACAGAAAGGGGAAACCTGCCCACCAATGTATACAGTTTATTTTCTCTGTCCATCCAAAAATTAAATGTCTAATATAAGTTCAGAGCCTGGCATTCTTCCATAATCAAGACAGGGAAAGAAATACTATCAGCAGTGGGTTAGGCCATTTATCTATTAGATAGTTATTCTCTGGCAAGTCTTCCTTCAACATCTATAGCTGAAGCTATAGGTATCTTTAAGGTGGAAAAAGTAAAGTGCTATGTATCTTTTCCTCAGTAGCTATATGGCAAAGTTTTAAGACCTTTACTTTCAATTTTTTCATCCAACTATTAAACAAGCTAGTTAGCTTAACATGTTGTTCACCTAGGCTTTTCACTGTCAGCCTCTACTGTACTATTACCCTAATTATAGGACTGTAATGCTGTAAATCAGCACCAGATAAATGGTTCCTGAAATAGCTGGGACAGATTTCAAATTGCTGGGAGTCATCCTTAGGTAAAATATTTTGAAGTGATTCAATGCTGCTATAGAGTAGATCTTTATGGTCTGATTTTTCAAAATTGTTAGGTATAGAATCTGCTGAAATCTTCTGAAAACAGACCACTTATAACTAAAAATGGGAGGTGAATTCCAGGGAAATTCTGTCTGAGAATATTAATGCTGAGTTCTTTTTAAAATACTAGAGAGTGAGAATGGTAAAAGGGATAATGTAGCTGAAAATATGCAGAGCCATGAACAATCAGTGCTTCCTACTTGTGAAATAGAAAGCCTCTTGTGATTTTTCTTACTTTCAGATAAACTCAACATGCCAAAGTTATCAATGTCCTTTCCAGTATAATTCTGTTTTGCTTGGATACTAACATAGTTTTGGTGCATTAACTTTCCAACTGAATGGCTGGAACTTAGTGGTTTAATGGCCACTTGTTCCATGGTTTTGTAGATGAACTCAGCAGCTGTTGTTTTGTGTTGGACGTGGCTTGGAGAATCTATGGACATTTCAGCTCTTATTTTAAAGCCAAAACATTTTGACCCAGCTGCAGTATGAAAGTGAGCTGGCAAAACTGATCTTCAAGCAAATATATCCAATTTATTCAACCTCTGCTTATGTTTGAGACTAGACGCTGAAACAGCAGAAACACATGACAAATAACAGACCAAGATCAAATAAACTATGAATAGTAGTGGTTTTCTTAGTATTGCTCAGGAAGCTACACTTTCTGCCAAGACTTCGGCTATTTTTGATCTCTCCACAGGAGCTATTCTCTTGTGAGTAAATTCTGATATTAAATCTGTCTTGACAGACAGGAAGATAGTTTTCATGAAAAGAAAATTTTTTAAGAGTGAAAATAAAAGCACTTTTTCATGTAAAGCAATTTTTAAGAGTGAAAATAGAAGCACAATGGCTCCAGAAACCACAAAAGCAAGCATACCATTTATCTGTTTAGAGAAATATACCTGTACTCCACTTAGATACAAACTTAGAAGTATTTTAAGAATGGCCTAGTATAAACATTACATAAATAGATAAATATTACATAAATAGCCTTCTGCAAAGGAAGCATTTGTCACCTTTTTTGAAAACTACAGGTATAGACAAATTTTCATGAGCTGTGTGGTATTTCTAAATGTGTTGTATGTCAGCCTTTTGGCTACCAGAATGCATTTCAGTTCCACAGTTAGTATTGAACATCTGTAGGTTCTAAAATGTTTAATAAAACTGAGACCATGTTTTGCATAAGGTGCAGAATCTTACAAGGGATGTCCAGATTTTAAAAGTTAATTTAGCACATTACTTGCACCATTGAGGTCAATGAGTGTTTCATTACAGACTGAGTAAGGATCCACCATCTGCTTGCCGAGCTGTTCCAGTGAAGCATAATTAGAGGAATCTTACCATTACTTGGGACTCATGACGGATTACGTTGTACCCTGAACTACAGCCTTCACAGGATGAAAACTGAATGCCAGTTTTACCAACAGGGTTCCTGCTGAGTTATGGAATCATAACCTGAGATGTACATAGGTACATTAGGAGCTCCTATAAAAAAAAAAAAATTGGTAAGACTAGAGGCTTCAGAGTAAGAGCTGACCACACACTTGATAAATCTTCAATACAAGTAAGGATAAATCTTTTGAATACAATTCAAATCTTCTGAATACATGAAAGGAACATTTTGGCCTTGTGTAAATTCCTATGACTCTAAATGAACTTGAGGTTAGGTCTTTAAAGTACAGAGGGATGAAATATGTAGGGAAGTTACAGTTCCAGCTATTGAGCTCTTTGACCCATCTCTACTGCTTGGTACAGATTAACCTTTGAGCTTGTCTCTCATACTCTGAACAGTTTAATTTTGCCTGTACTTCTGAACAAACCAGGCCCAGATGGTAAAACTACCATTTCAATTAGAGCTGTGGCGTATCTCCAAAGTTTACATAAAGTAGAAAACACACTAGCATGCAGGTTAGTAAAATATACACTTTAAACCAAGGAACTGATATCTGAGGTCCTTCAAAACTTTATTATGTGCTGTAACATAAAGTTCCAGCGTAAGTTTCAATTGTTCCTGGGAATAAAAGTGTAAAAAGATGAATACAACTTGAAGTGAATTTAAATTCACAGCACAGAACTATTTAAGAACAGACTGCAAAGGATTTACATGAAGATGATGGATGTCAGAATAAAAAAGTATATCTATTTTATTGCTTGAAAAACTGAATAAAAAAGAATCTCTGCATGAAACTCTAGCTACAAATCAAATGTTTTATTGTTTTGGAAAGACATAAATTCCAAAATTTGAGGTTCAGGACCTTAGAGATGGCATCTGTTACAACTCTGCTGCCAAATGTGTAATACAAGTCCCCCAGTTCAAGTGAAAGCTGTACTGAAATAATGTTGATTTTTTTTTCTTTCTGAGGGACAGATTACAGTTTCAATATTTCTTTTCATAAAAAAATGAGTGAAAGCACTTCCCAGCAACACAGTTCTGAACAGAAGGAAAAAAATCAAGAGAGAAAAATAGAAAATAGTAAAACAAAAAGAAAACATTCTAATGAAAAGGGTTGTTCTATGACTAGTTGCATGACTTAATTTCATTCAGACTTTATAATTTATGCTAATACTGTTAAAACATAGAATGAAGTATTATTTTCTCTAAAGAACAATAACATAGATATAAAAACCATTTTGATGACAAGATACAATTCCACAAAATTGTGCCTGTACCTTTCCTTTAATGATTCCCAAGCGTCTGATTCTAGTAAGATTTCTTTTGTTTACAAAATTGTCAAATGAGCTTCTGGGTTGTTATTAGCCAAGAGGTTGTTTAACAGTGAATTCTCACTATCCACGGGTTTTTAATCTTCCCATGAAGTTGTACTACAGAAAAATGTTTTTCTGCTTCATCTGTTAAATGTTTCATTCATCACATTAAAAAGTATTATTCAGGTTTTGGACTTTACAGTCTGAAGTAATTTATTTTGTCCGTTATTCGAAATGTCACATACATACAAGATGTCAGTATTTATTAACAGTTACAAGACATCCTATTTATTTATTTATAATGACAAACAACTGAAGTATCTTTGGTGGCTGTGAAAATTATTAGCACATGCTGACATTTTATTAGTGGCTCCTACACTGATGATTTTAGAATACTACCCACATTGATTGTTTACTTAAATGTTTTATCCTACTCAACAATGACTGGGGCAAACTTTTGTGTGTGTTTTTCTTTGGCATTACAGTTACATTAGTGACAATAGATATTTATAGCGAATGCTGAATAGTTTTAATGCTTGAAAAATCACATTATATTACACTTTTTTAATTTAAATATTTTTTCTTGATTATTATAATTTTTTCTGCTACACAGTAACATTTTTCTGAGGTCATTTTTAAAAGACTTATGAATGGTTTGAAAAATAGTAGACGACATACATTGACCTGACAGTAGTTCAAGTACTTTAATTATAAATATACATTAATATGTCATATTGCAATGACTAATTACATTGAAAAGTGTTGATTAATTATCCCATAAGAATTATACATTGTAGTATTCTCACAAGGTGACATCTCCAAATGCAGGCCTGACATTTTGATGAGGTAAGTGGCTTGTAAGTGGAACCTTAGCATCAAATAGTCACCATGAACAAATCTGTGTGAACATGTTTTGACTTTTCTGTATCCTCACAAGACTGAGACCCTCCCATTTTATCTTCTTAAACCTTGTTTTCTCATTCTTTTCAGCGGAGCACCTTATAAATCTTTCCAAACTTAAGAAATGCAATATCTATTCCCACTAGCGCCCCAGAAAGCCTCACCTCACAACAAAGAAGTAGCAGACATTTCTGTTTTAGGAAAAAAAATAAGCCTGCAATTAACCCTGACACGGTTATAGTACTGTCAATTAAGTGTTTATATCATTAAACTCAAGAGCCTGATGAAGAACCTTCCTGGACAAAAAGGCAGTTTGTTGATCTTATTTCTATGTTCACTGTCACAGGTATCACAGGATACCTTCACAGTCATTGCACTTTTAGATATTATTATTCAATGGAGACCCTATTTAAAATATCTCAATCAGTTTTGCAGAGACAGACCTAGTGAATGCACTTTTTTTCCCCCAGAAATAAATCCAAGTTAATAGTGATGATAGCATTTAACATAATATTCTATTGTATGTGTATATTATACAAAGCCTCTATTGATTAAATTAGAAATATTTTGTGTAAATATGTGCACAAATAAAAACTCCAGTTGATTGATGTATGCAATCACAACATAATATCAAGACAACATCACAAAATCAACACATTATGATAGTATCTTAATAGGGTATACTCCAAAGAAAATGGTTGAGGTATTTAAAGAAAAATAATATTTATGTTATATTTAATGAACTTGAAACTTTTGCTTGGATACTTTATGTTTGGATAAGTCACCCAAACATCATAATAGGTCATATCCTTATATAATTGAAAGCCAAGTTAAAGAATCTTCCTTAGTTTACCAAAGATATTTAGAATAAAACTGTACTTTTAATATGAATTCAAAAGGGAAGTAAAAATTCAAGATCAGGAGAAAGTGAATGAAGAAGGAAAGAAAAACACAGATCAGGGTTATAGATATTCTGTCCTGGACATTGATGAAACAGTCATTACAGACAGAGATGGCATCCTGTGAAGAGATGAATTGCTGCTGTTGCTGCTACTTTGCTGAAGGTGCTTTGAAATGGAAATATTAATAGGCTTGAATGTCCTGACCAAGCAAGGTTGTGTGCAGAAATCAGAGCTCTACTTGGCAAATGATAAGAAAAATTGCAATCAAAGCTGAATGGCAGAAGTACAACACGCATTTCCACAAAAGAATTAGAATTAGGCTGTATGGCAAGGATTTAGAAACGATTATGTTCAAAGGCACAAATGAATTGTCTTTGTTAAAGAGTTCAAACCTAATCTTCATTAGCACAAGCGTGCACATAAAAGGTATGTACTGACATAATCAAATTTGGATTTACACCAGCATCTGCAGTGGCAATATTTGGCCCAGTGTGCTTTTATTTGGAGAATATGCTGTTAGACTGGATGACACCTTTCTGCTAGTCACAGAGAAATGAACAAGGAAGTCGGAAGGGGAAGTGCTGATAAAAATCTGTGAGATAGTTGTATGAAGCAATCATGGCATCTCTGGGGCTTACATTTCTTGGACAGCTTTTCTAAATGAGCAGTGTCAGGGGTATCAGATAAGTCATTAATTATATTGAGGTATCTAGGGGACTGTGGAGCTTGCTTTGAAGCTGTGACATCCCAAAAGCCCATCCCCAAGCTATAAAGATGGAAACCTGGTTACCACATTAACTTTCTGGCCAGCTCACGAAAAGGCTGTCAAAAATGAGAAATATGGGGTTCAGTGAAGTGGTGTTTTTCAGTGAAACCCTGTCTACAGTGCTAAAGCTCTGTTCAAACCTAAAAAAACCATTTATTAATCTCCTTCAGACGTTAAGTAGCTGAAAGCCCTGCAAACTCTGCTTTGGAAAAAAAAAAAAAAGAAAAAAGGAAGACATACCTGAATTATAGGCAAGGCACAAATGGGGCAAATTATATCACCAATTCTTTTGGAAAAATCCTGTGCAACTGCAAATTGTGAATGAGCTAAAAGGAGGTGAAGAGAGGGCAGCAGGTGTAACATGAGCAACCATTGGGAGCATACTAGAAAGAGGCAATGCAGAGATTTAGGCCAGATGGAGACTGAGTTTTTCCTAATAGGGAATGGATGTATGAATAGAAAAAAAATATTTTTTTATTCCTCCTTTGAGGAAACTGCCATTTTTGGAATGTTTTGATTGACACAGCCCCAGATTTTGGCTAATAATTTTTTTTCAGAATTCAGAACAGTAGTGTATGTTCATTCTGAGGCAATTTTATCGAAATAGATATCTTTAAACAGAAACATTAAATACTGACACAATAGATGTCACATTGCTATTATAGTGTGTTTATACTAAGGTTATATCATGAGCAAGTTTGGAATATTTCCTGTTTCAATGAAAATGCCTTTTGTTTAAAAATAAGAAATCTGTTGGGTCTCATTAGTTCCCTACAATTCTTGTTTGCAATTCATTTGAAATAGTGATTGCTTTGGAATGTGTTTTCGGTTTTGTTTTTTTTTAATCCAAGTGGTAATATTGTGTCACTGACCTGTAGAATGTGGCAGATATAATACTATACTGTGGTTTCCAGAGCAAATTTGAGCCCTCTGGGAAATGCAGAATGAATCTTAAAAGAGTTAAAGAAAGTCAGGCAAAGCCTTTGATTTCTTTCCTCCCCTTTTTCCTCCCTGTTTCTCCCATTTCCAATCTCTCTGAAAGTTTCAGCTTCTTTAGATGTCCAGAAGACATTGTACCCAGAGGGTACAAAGGCAGGAGGACCAAAGGCACAGCATGCTGAGGGTTGTGTGAGCACAAAATTTTGAAAAGTTGTCTGCCACCTTCTCACACCTTCCCTTTTCCCTGCAAAGCAAGCCCGACTGTGCGAGGATGGCACATCAGGGTGGCTGTCAATGCCTTGTCTCTCTGATGGTGAGAAGATACGAGTTGTCCGGTCTAGGTCGGGGCAGATCAACAGGCCTGAGTCAGATGGGGTCATCTAGGGGAATGGGGACTCCTCTGAGTCAGCCCTGCCAAAACTGAGAATGAATGTGGACAGGGAGGGAGTCCTTGCTGAAATCCAGAGTTCACAGGTTTTTGTGGGTGTGTGTGGCTGGGTCCCTTAAGGATCTGGTAAAGGGTTTATGTGAATAGAGTTCTGTGGGTGTATCTGTGTGGGGATGTGGGGGTATGTATGGGACAGGTGGGGGGTGTCATTCTGTCTCTTTATGGATGTGGAGGGCAGAAGCAGATGTCAAGAAATTATTATCTTCAAGGTTATGAGTTACGGTTCTAGAGATTTAAGGTATCTAAGCAGTTCAGGGAGGCCAGAGAAAGGAAGAAGTGAACTGAAAGTGAAGTTCTCAAAAGCAGGAGTCCTGTTGCTACAGTGCATTAGCAGAATAAGTCTGTCTTTCTTTCTTTCTTTCTTACCACAAGCAAATACAGACAATGTTTCTGATACATCAGGGAAGGTCTAACTCTTTGGCAGAAAAAAATGTCAATATGCATGAAGCTTCATAGATTTGTCTGAAGTGTATTTATGCAAAATAGAGATAAATGTTAACATTTTGAAGGGCTGTGGCAGGTTTCAGTATAAATAATAATTTTATAAGTTTTTTATGCTTTAAATTTTAAAATGTTCCTGCTTAAAGGTAACTCTTTCAAATATTGGCAAAACAGGTACATAAAATTGAAGAAAGAAGAGTGTGGAGATTAACAGAAGTACATAACTGACCTTGGGTATTTGCAGGGATCTCTGATCTTACTCTTTCATCTTACAGCTACTTGTGTGTCTTCCCCAAATTTCTGTCCACTGTGTTTGTCTTCAAACTACACAAACTTCTTTACCAGTCTGAAAATATGATCAAGTGCAACACATACATTCAGTTCATTGTAGGTTTCTGAGGTGTACCACCACTCCTCACAATATAGAACAAGATGGCAATTTTGTGACACACTTCTTAAAATATGCAAATTAACAGTGTTTTTTACTATAGCAGTGGAATCTGAAATACTGTTTATTTTAGAGTATAATATGTGAAAGTATTGTTTAAAATTTTACTTTGATAACAAGAGTACTTAACACTTGTGCCCCCTCCTTTACCACATGCTTCTTTGAAACCTTGATCATGGCAGATGGAAAGAAGATGGCTCTGGTTATCCTGGTTTTATTGAGATTTATTTAGCTCATATAAAGATGTTTTCTGTAGCTTTTTGGGTTGAATTCTTCATGTGTGGAGCTTTTTGCTCTTTTCCTCCCACATACTCAACAGAAGTAATGTGTCCCATAAGAGTAACTAGTTCCCTCTCTTGTTTAATTTTTGAAACATGGAGCACTATGGAATCTAACATGCTAAATAACATTTTCAGTTAAAACTATCCCTAAGGTGCTTATAATTTCATAAAAGAAAACATATAAGCCCTCAATGAACCTTAAGTTCATAAAAAATTTCCTGTCTGTCACTGAACCAGTTTCAATTCAGTCTTTGAACTGAGCCAAATATGAGTGTGGCCCTAAAAGACAGACAACAGACTGTTGTGTTGCATTCATACAATGATGTTTTAAGTTCTTGTGGGTGTATAAGCATTCATGTCTGTGTCCATTGGCACTAAACAAATATCCAAAATGGTTCCATCAGACTATTTTAATATTCATGATTGATTCCTCCATAGCTTTTCAATGTGAAAACTTCTCTCCTTTTCCAGAGTCAAGAAGACAAAAATAATGTGATTAAATGTAGTTTCAGGTCATACCACTCAAGACTAATTACATGTGTACCTATCCCACTTCAGATCAGAATGTGAGGCACACATTTTTCTATATGAATAACCTGTAGAAAAATCAAAGCTTACTATACCTGTCTACATAGGCAAATGCAATTGGATTATTTGTGTTCCATGCTGTTAAAATGGAGACCTTAAAAATTTTCAACGAAACTGTATTTTAACAAAGACCTTCTAAGGTTCTTTGCTACATGAGTTCTGTTTTCTCAGTATTCATACTCAAACATGAAAGAGTGAGGTCATTCATCTAAAATTCACATTTCTTTTTAGTGGCTTTTTTTCCTAATTGCAAAGAGAAAAATTTGGGGGGATTTTTTTATTTGTTTGTTTTCTCAATACTAATTAATTGTGTGAAGGAAAGAAGGGAAGAAAAGCTACTTGTGTATCCATCATGTTTTGCACACAGATCATACTATATGTTATGGTTGAATCTCTTTTATTTTGTACATAAATACATCTATTTACAGTCATCAAAGAAGAAAAGGGGAAAACCATGGTAAGTTGTTTTAATCCTGAATGATTTAATGTAGTCAGCGAGGGACTCATTCTAGTGGAAAGTTCTCAGTTGTAGTTAAAATGGTATTTTTTATCAATATAAGATTTATCCCACCACACACTTTAATTCAGCACATGAATAAAACAACCATGAAAAAGACAAGCTATTGTGAATGAATGGATGGTACAATGAGAAAAAGTACCAAAAAAAATCTCTTATAAAGAGCAACATATTTTTTATATCGTATATGTACAAAAAAGACAGAGCAATTCCAGAGATGAATCTACTCTGGCATTACAGGAACAGTGGTAGCACCAAAGCTCTCCTGAGTGGAACTTCTCTTTGTAATCTCATAATTTTTTTCTATGGCAAAAAGATTTCAAAGAAACTTTAAAACCTATCTTTTCTTCCTAGATGGACACTATTTCTATGGATTGTTAAATGAGAGGGAGACATTTTGGAAGTAGCAAACCTGGTGTGAATTTCCAGGTGGTTACTATTTATTTTTTTTTCAGTGGGAAGTAAAATAAAAAAGTTAATGTGCAAATTTCTGCTGAATTTGAACCACTCTCTTTTGTAGATGACACCTCCAAATTATGCATGTATGAAAATTTTATTCTTGAGATGCTGCAGATAAGCAAAAAAAGTAAAGGGCAAGAGGAAAAAAAAGAAATATAAGGTTTGAAAAAATTATGAAACATAATAGTAAAATTAAAAACAAATGTACTATGTTGGAAGATATGATTAATAAGAAATTGAATATGATTCTCTCCCTTTACCTTTCCATTGTCTTGGTAAGAACGGATAGAGGGAACATTACATGTACACAATTGGATTCCACCACAGATATTAGTGATGCACATGAATTTTCATTGGGGGAGTTTAAACAGCTGTACCGAATGAGCATTTGTGCCACTATTTGGGGGAACATGAGGACAGAGCAGAGAGGTTGTATTTGAAATTACTGTTAGGTGTGAAATGACTTAAAGAGAGGTCAGCTCTGTCTTGCTCCTTTGGGACATGTGTGGAGATTAATATTTGGTTTTTGCCTCTCTCATTATTATTTCAGGTTAAGATGGTCTCACCAACATCTTTCTTACTCTTTTAGTTATGATGTATCCTTGACTGATGGTCACCAACTAAAGGGCATTTTGAAAGTATTTTTGCATCTCAAGTGCATTTATAAAATTCTGTGCAATATTGATTTTAAAATCTTGTTTATCATCATTGTCATATCACTCTCTCAATTGCCCAAAACTGAAATATTTTTTCCTTACTCGATCTTATAATCCATGTAATCACTGTGAATTAAAAAAGTAAATAAAGTATTTCAGTAAAATGAGACTATTAATTGGGCTGTAAATTATTTGGGCTGTTCTGCTATCTGATATCTGCTAATATGAGAAGGTACTGAAACCCTAAATTGTCAGTACATATTAATTCCTGTGAAAACTCCTGAGATAAACAAATGTCAGTGACAGGTACCAGTTTGTGAAAAGATTAATCAGTATGTCCATTATAAGATAGCCATCAATTAAATTCTTTTTCATGCATGCGCAAGAGACAGATCTGTGCTTCCATATTGTTGCGAGGTCAGTCAAAATACCAATCACAATGCCTTCATCTTACACCTGAAGAAAGGCAACTGTCTTTCTAAGGGAGTAACTATAACTAGGGGAGTCTTCTTGTAGTACACAAAAAAACCCACCATGACAGACTGAATTCTTCTTCAACCTTCTGCATATACCCCAAACTACTGGAGAGGCACAAAAATAATATTTACAGCACCTATATTTACTGCCATGAGTTCTTGTTGCATAGAGCTTGTACCTGGGAGAATTGAGCTCAGAGAATACTATGAGCTCAGGCAGGCAAAACAAGGGGTTGTAGAAAGGACTAGGTAGAGGTATGCCCTCAGGCAGGCAGAGTTAAAAAGTACTTCTTACAACTATGGAAGTCCTGTGAAGGTTCAGTGCAGGTAAATAATCTTTTAGGAGGATAGTATCTTCAGTACTAAGGCAGAAGGACTTTTCAGGTCCATCAGCCCCTCCTGAACTGTGCAGTGAGCTGCAAAGCAGGCAGAAGAAAGCTGAAATGAGAGTTACTCTTTCAGAGCTGAGAAGTTTAGTGAATACTGAATGCCAGCCAGGTGTCTCACTTGAATTTACTGTTATGTAACACCATGCATGATAGAACTGAAAAGGGAAGGAAAAAAAAAATCTAATCAGCAGATATTGCTATCTCTGGTTTAATTTTACTCTACCTTTACATATTTGGATTTTTTTAAAATTAGGTTCTAATTTCAGTCTGATGAAGAACTTTGGGCTAGCTTGGTTTGCATGTTGGTCTCCTGTTTAAAAACTCTCATTGATTTCTTGTTTACAGTCTGCAGAACTGACCACATTCTCAGCAATCACTGTTCATAATTGCAAATTTGATAAAATTCTCCAGTGGTTGAACCTGATTTTGAAGTCTGTGCAGCTGCAACAAAGGAGGAAGCAGCCCACCTTCAGAAAGATTGTTTTGTAAAAATGATGAAATATCTATGACTATGTCTAACCTGTGGGATACAGACATGCTTTCTAGTCCTGGGTCTGTAATTTGTTTCCTTATATATCTTAGAATCACCTCCTGCCCTGCATTTTTTTTTCACTTTTCTCACTAAGGAAAAGTAGTTGTGATCCTCAAGGAAAGGAGGAAAAATATATTGCAGTCCTATGTTTGATCTGAATGATCAAAGGACCAGCATTATGTAGTGTTCTGCAAAACATTTTGTGCAAAACATTTTGTGCAAAACTCATGGAATCTTGTAATATGTTACTCCATTTTATCCCTAAATGTTTGGTATATAAGATCAAAATGAAATTGGCTCTTGATTGATGACCGTACATCTGTGTACATCTGTATACATCATCATGTACATCAGCGCTATTGGATAATCACATGATTCACATAATTGTCATTGCAACCTTATAAAAAAGAAAAGAGTTTTTCACTTGTTATTACACATACTGTTAGGGAAAATAAATGCTGGCATGTCACTTGCCTTTTTCTATGTGTTATTTTCAGCCAGCTTTTCAGCAATAGATCAAGGTTTGCTGGTAAACTTCTAGACATCAGTGTTCTTAACACAATTTGGAAACTCAAATCAATGAAAATCAGCTATAAGCTCAGATGCATTTGAGATATTGAAGTAAATAGCATCACAAGAATATTACTAGTTGTCTCTGAAGTTAATCTGGAAGATCAAACTACAAAAGCCTGAAACAGTCGGTTCCCAAAGTGATAGCAACCACTTCTGCACTAGAGAAACTTCTTTAATTTTCTCACCACTTGGTTTTCAATTATAGAACTTCTACCACCATTCTTCCTCAATACAAGGCAATAAAATGCAGGATACATCATGTAATCCAAATCAATTATATCTGCTTCTACGCTGAATGTTCGTTTTTATTTTATTTCAGAGGAGTGAACTTTGTTTAACCTTCTAGGTATCTCTAAATCACATGTGGGCTCTCAGAGCTGCTTCACTACAGTAACATTTGCTTAACTGTTGTGATGAACTCTTGGCACTTGTGTAGCCATTTTCCATTGCTATAAGATGAGCAAATCTACTGCTCCCAACAGATATACAAAACAACAATTTTATTCTCTGATTTTGAAGATAAGTGTTTGTCTGACACACAGAAATCTAAAAGAACCATCAAAGATCATGAAGTTACAGCCTAATCCCAAGAAACACAATGATCTGACAGTGAACAAGCTCTGAAAATCTTTATCCAAAATTTGCAGAAGAAAGTGGATACACAGCCTGTTCATAGGCAAGGTATAAAGTTGGTATGAAAATGGAGATGTAATGATCAGTAATAATTTGACAGAAAACTTCTTTATGTGGGAAAGTGTCAGTAAATGAAACATGCCAAAGGTGCCATAACTTTATCTCCTTTTATAACCTGGTAGTTTGGCATACATGTTTTACTCATGTTGATTGGTCAATAACAATTCCAAAGGATCTGAGCACTGTGTTGGCTTTTATTTACTGGTATCAGTCATGTCCTTCAGCACTCAAGTGGGATATAAGAAATTGCATTAGAAATGGTTCAGAAAGATTCTTACCTATAAAATTGGGAATGCAATGTGCATCTAACTAGATAGTCTGGAAAAGTGTTTACATCCAAGACCAGATAAAGTTGCTATTTAAATTAGTAAAAAGTTTCTCAGCATGATTAGCTGGGAATTACTACTGTCATATCACTACTGGTGTATTATGTTTGTACAGTGCCAAACTGCCCAAATCCCAGAAACCTGTGTTTCATAGCAACTTCAGATGACACTGATGGATGTAAATACCTTTATAAATGATGTTATACATTGCATTAGATGTGCTCTTGAAGTTCCTTTAATAAACATAATCCCTTAAAGCATTGATATAACATCTCTACTAGTTCTTAACCATAATAAAAGTAAAAATGACATACAGTGTGCCAAAATAATATGTCATTGCCAAATTAAACCTCACAGTAACTACTAGGAACACTAGAATTTTTAAAATATATACTGCAGTTCTTTTTGCTTTCTTTTTGTAGTTCCCTCATCATTTCTGTCTGGCAGGTAAGGATGTTTCTTTTTTATTTCAGGTGCCTTTTTTGGTTTCATACGTCATGTATGAAACTAACTTATTCTCTTCATAATTTAACTCCCTCCTTCCCTCCTTCCCTCCTTCCTTCCTTCCTTCCTTCCTTCCTTCCTTCCTTCCTTCCTTCCTTCCTTCCTTCCTTCCTTCCTTCCTCCCTCCCTCCCTCCCTCCCTCCCTCCCTTCCATCTTTTATTTTTTACAAGCAAACTAATAATCTTGTCCCTACAGCTGTCCACCTTCACATATGGGTTTTCTTCAAAGATTTTCAGTACTGCTGCAGTGGTCTTCAATTGCAGTTTAGAAAACAGCTCCTATTTTGTACAATGTGTATCCTTGAAATACGTAAATCTTGGGCTTTCAGGTCAGTTTGGAAAGGTACAAATATGTTTAATCTCATGAAAGGTTGAATCAGAACACAAGGAAATAGGAAAGGCTAGTGGTGTAATTAATTTGTAATATGGAAGTTTGTAATTTCAAGTCCAGTTAATTGCTTTTATTTTGTTACTTTTTTTTTTTCTTTTACATCAACTGTGTTGCTGGGCTTAATGCACATAGAATTCCAGCATGTATGCCAACAACACTGTGAATTAGCACCTCAGTTGAGATATCAAAATATGTATATCCATTACGAAAGTTGAAAAATTCAAGTAGGCAGAAAAAGAGCAAATTAGAAGAAAATTATAAAGTGTAGAAACACTGGGTTAGTGCTGGCATTTTGTCAGCAACTCACGGCAGCAGATTAAAATGAAATACTGTAGCTACAAGGAAGGGATGATGTTTCTATGGCTATTTATGTTCTAGTCCACATACGATAGAAAATAGTCCATAGACAATAAAAAAACTGGATGCCGGTACCTTAATTCATATAATATTGTACTTTTCTATATCACTTTGCTTTTCATGCTCCTTTTTGATGGTCTAAACTCAACTAATGCAGTATTTCCTTCACTGAGGTTCTTACTCAAAATCCTGCATCATAAATAAAGGTTTACACTACTCAGACTCACGAGTTATTAATGTGCAAATCTGATCAGGTTCATGTTCAAGACATACATTCTAGAAACGGTGACAGGTTAGAGATAGGAAATTTTATTTAGTATACCAAATTGTTCAGGATAATTAAACCTTTTTTTTTTTTTTTTTAATCTGATGGGGGTTATTTGTGGGGTGTTGCTCTTATTTGTTTCATCTGGTCTGCAAATATTCTGGGGCCTTGTTCAAAAAAAAAGAAAGTCTTGTATTTATCAGTCTTCTTTTAGGCAAAATTGTCTGGATTGTTAAAGAAAACTGGAGTATATTAAGTAAAGATACATTTTTAAATGAGGTTACATTTCTAGTATTATTTTGTAAAAATACTAAGTTTTTAATATACTAACACTGTAGTTTTAAAACATCATTTAAATAAAATTCAGTTGATCTACTGGTTTAGTCATACAGTTGTGTACAAGTTCAAAAAGACTTACAGTTTAAGACAATGCAGAAGATCTGCAGACCCACAAACCTTATTCACAATTAATTTTGCTGCCCTCAATATTTTGCTGCTCCAGTTGGCAACCTATTCTGCTTTTATGGCAGAGTCAGCCCTGTTTGCATGCTTATGACCTGTCTATTATTAGTCCATTTCCTTAAGGAAAATAGTTACTTGTTTGAAATTAATCTTTAAACCAGCTGACCAAAAGCTGCAATATTTGCATTCTTGCAAATCTGATACACAAAGGCACATTAATTCTACTTTTTTACCAGCTGGCTAGATTTTTTGCACTTCTTTTCTTTTTTGTAAGTGCATATTCTAATGTAATTCTTTGCTTAGCTTTCCTATTTATTGTACAGGCTAATAAATATGTTCTTAGGGAGACTAGGAAAAATGCATTTAAAAAGAATGGGCTTTATTTTTTCTTTTGTTCTTCAGCAATTCTTTTAAATAAATAATTTTCTTGATGCATGGGCAATTAAAAGTTTTAATCCTTCAGAAATCTGCTTCTCTAACTCCTCTAGTTCTGACATTCATTATTGTGTGCTGAAACTCTTCTGTTTCATTGGTGATAACTCAAAAGACAGTTACAATTTTTTCATTCTTTTCCACAAGCTTGAAACTTTTACTGATAAGATAATTTAAATACATCCTTTAATCATAGAGTCATAGAATAAACGTTGTTGGAAAAGCCCATTCCAATGCCTAAAGAATTTCTTCCTAATATCCAACCTAAACTTCCCCTGGCAGAGCTTAAGATCGAGGCTTCTTGTACTACTGCTGGTTGCCTGGGAGAAGAGACAACCCCCCACCTGGCTACAACCTCCTTTCAGGGAGTTTTAGAGAGTGATGAGGTCTCCCCTGAACCTCCCCTTCTCTGGGCTAAACAACCCCAGCTCCCTCAGCCTCTCCTCATAGGCCTTGTCTTCGAGTCCCTTCACCACCTTTGTTGCTCCTCTTTGGATCTGGCCTGTCTCTCCTGTAAATAAGACACTAAATAATCAAAAATGATTAGGTGAATCATATTTTATTAGTATATCTACTACAAAGATATTTTTTGTGTAAAATATATTCAATATTCAATATTTCTCTGCATTCTGACTTGTATTTTACACTGTCTAATGCCTTGGTTGTGCAACTGATTTGGATTGGATCGGTTTGTAAATCCAACTAGGACCCTACTGAAGTGGGAAAGAAATTTTAATAAATAAAACTGTTACCATATAAATTTTTTAAAAATTTTATAGTTAGACTTCAGAGTGAGATTTTTATTTATGATAAAGGCCATCAGGATAATGACTTTTTAAAGGATGAGCAAGCTTAGTATCAATTTTCTGGCTTCCGAAATAATACACTTTGAGGATTATATTAAAAAAAAAGTTTAAAGGTGGACTATGATATCACCTGTAACAAACTAGAGAAAACTCACTTGTGGCAGATTCCTATGAAGTATTGGGCACAAAAATAAAATATTAAAAAGGTAGCCATAAATGATATATATAGTCCTTGTCCAAAAAACATCAATCTTCTGAGATTTCTGCATTTCAGAATAGAGAGAATCTTTCCAAACAGCCTCTGAGGTCCCAGGTCCAGAGATTGAAAAAGAATTTTCCTGTCTGAACAGTCAGTTTCACAGCATCCACTCCATCCCTTACCTTGAGAATTCAGAAACCAATAGGTTAGGCCTACCTTAGAATAGACTCATAAGTGACTTTAATATCATCTGATTTCAGCTTCTGTAAATTACAGCAGTCACATTAACTAATAGTAACTGTGGATACAGGCCAGCCATTGCCAGGCTTCCCCGATAAAGTTTAATTTGCAGGAGTGGGTTTTTTTTCTTTTTTAATTCATCTTTGAGCAATTAATACTATCACTTCTTCAAAACTACTAGTCCTTCCATGGACTTATTTATTAGCCATTTTTTATCTCTTCTGACTCTGTTAAACATACAGAGCTATGAAAAGAGCATTTTTAGAACATTTTCTGTTCAAATTCCATGCTAAATACCTTCCTGCTGCCTTTGGCCAAAGACGTGAGCCTGCCTTGTGGTAGAGGCTTCATTTTCATTCACTTTATGGATTTATTTTCGTTATTTTATGTGACATATAGACGCTATGTTTTCAGAGAGAGTAAGGTTTAATCTGATCTCTTACAACATAAGAGGATCATATTTTTTTATGGAATTGTGTTATATGTATAGAAGGTTTTGATGGGTGCTTTAGATGTGTTCTGTAAAGTGGAAATTCAGTTGTTTCTTGTCACTGTGGTATATCCATTGACTCTAATCCTCAATGTTACTCAGAAGCCATTAATCCCTTTAGAAAAAAATTGTTCTTCTATTGTTTGAGCTGCATTGTCTAAACATTCCTTAAAAGCAAGCAAAAAAGTACCCACTGAAAATAAATACTTTCTGTGCAACTAATTATCACTTTAAAAAGAAATGTAGGTACTTTGTACATGTTGGCACTTTTTTTCCTAGCATTTGTTCATCAGAAACTAGCAGAAAGAGTAGTAGGAAAAGAGTGAGTGAAAGCTTCCAAGATTTTCTTTGATAACAACATAATTGTTACAAATGGAACTCTAGCATTTATTTTAGTTTCTTATGAGCTATAGTGGTTACCTGATTTATCTTCAAGAACAAAAAAAAAAGCCCATCTCTGTTGCTGCCACATTTTTCTGTTTGAGACCTTGGCACATTAGCATTCCCTGAAATAAATTCTGCCTCTGCCCAGATTTCTGCGGCAGCCTCAACATCTAGATTTACTGTGATGTCAATAGAAATATAAGTGGTTACTCTTATCAGAAAACGAAGAAATAAAACTTACTTTTAAAAATTAGTATGTAATGCTGGTATTTCCAAACAGTATTGCAAAATGAAGTCACTTTGTCCACATTTTGAATGATGATAACATTCTCTCACCAATATTTATCCCACAGCTATCATAATAAGTGAATTATCAGAGATAAACATAAGATCCAGGTGTATGAACCTAAAAAATGTAGAGAAATTAATCCATCCATTTTTTTGCCTCTTCCAGAATACAAAGGAAAACATTCTTCTTTTACTTGCTCTGAAGATCTTCAAAAACTTAGTCTGGTCTTAAGTGTTTATATTTTTAGCAACTCACATTTGATATCCATCTTGTGCTATGGATGCTCATGGAAAAGATTTATCTGAGAAAGGACTAGCAACAATTGTCACAGTCCAATAAAATTTAGAAGTATATATAGAAAAGCAATGATCAGGCTGGTTTTATCTTAAGGCACCTGAATAATCTGTAAATACAAGCTATTTATTATTCTTGAAAATTTTGGCCTATTCTGAAAGCATAAATAAGGATTTTAGACAGCACAGCATTATGTTTGTTTAGCCTAGCACCTGGATGGTAAATCAGAGAAATCTGATATGTGTCTGTTTCAGTACAAGGCCTCATGCAGTGATGATGTTTAGAAAGTCTGGAAGAAAAGCCTTCTCTTTCTTTCCTGGGTATTTCGCATTTGCTTCTTTTCAAATCTCACAAGACACTGTGTGCTTGGTTTTTATAGAATTTGATAGTGAACACAAGGAACAGCTTGAAAATAATTTACTTTAAACCCAGTGCTATACCTTGTCATTGAAATAACAAGGTGATCATTAACCTTAAGAATTTAATCATATTTTGCCAGTATATAGCTGAAGAAAATATTCTTAGTACGTTCTTCTTCTGAAACCTTTCATCTAATTTTCTCCACCCATACTGTTAACTTGCACTATATTTAAAAGTATTTTCAAATATCTTCGTTTGCAAAGACACGTGTCAATAAAGCCTTTGGGTGTTAACTCTTAGTTTTCAAAAAAAGGCCACCTAATTCCCTAGACACAGCTTTTCAACCTTACTGAAGTGGTAGCTGGGTTCTTGTAATTACCCACTGCACCGTGGTCCAAACTGTCATTTTACTGAAGCAATGTAACTTTTTCATTACCGATTGCAAGAAATGTTTACATTTCTGAAGCTAAAATTTCTGCTCTGAGACATCAGCACTTTTTCTGTTCTTTCAGGTTCCTGGATTTTCATTACAGTAGTAGAGTATTTAATGTTGATTCTTTGTTTTCTTATTCAGTGTATTGACTTACACCTTGCAATATGAACAAACAGTGGAAAACATCAGTAGATGCCGAAAAAAAAGCAAAGATAAATTGAATGTTTTCATCTGGTAAGGTTTTTCCCTTTCATTTTTTTTGTCTTTTTTTGTTTGTTTGTTTGTTTGGTTTGGTTTGGTTTGGTTTTTGTTTTTGGTTTTTAATTGTTTTTTTTTGTTTTGTTTGTTTGTGTTTTGTTTTTGTTTGTTTTGTTTGTTTGGTGTTGGGTTTTGGTTTTTTACACTCCTGTCACCTATTCCCTCTTTTGTTAGGTCTCACATAGCAAGAGATAATAAATTTTGAGTAGTCAAGAGACATGGAATTCAAGGATTCTGTTAGTCCAGATGTAATGTAAGCCTTGAAGCCAGATTCGAACATTCTTTTTTAAAACGAATAGTGTGTTTGTTAAAAAATATAGTTTTAGTCTTCCAAACACAGTAATGAATAGTTTCATCTGTGAAGGCAAAAAAATCAACAAAACATCCTCAAGGCTAGCCTCATCGAGCTGTCAAGGTAGAAAATGGCATTTTTTATCTCAGCAATTATGAATGTAGAAGATATGGACTCTTTCTTTACTTCAGGTGGGACAATCAGTTTGATCCTGAATGTAGTAGCTAAACTGAGTGAACACAGCTTAGCATCCTGTATCTATACCTGCAAGGACTGTTCTGTGAGAAGTCCTTCAAAAAGCCAAATAATGTAATGGCTGTGTATGTGTGGCAGATTTCTACCCTTGCTTTTTTGCTTCTTGGAAAGAAACACATGGTCTCATAATTTCATTAAAGTAAGCTGTAACAGGCATATCTCAATTTTTTCCTCCATCCAAACTCAAGCAATTCTGGATAAAGGTTTCATCTCTAGTTAAGGAAAAATCTGAAGGAATTGTGTATTAAAACATAAGTTTCTTAATTAGTTACCAGGAATAGTTGTTTGCATGAGGATAGCTGATTCAAGAAAACGTAGTAAAGTGTCATGATCATGGTTATGTTAACCACAAACGGAGAAAAAAATTATTCATGGTAGCAAGCTAAAACAGATTGATTTATTTTTCATTTTGAAACACAGCCTAATTAAACCAAGAATGCATGGGACAGTCAAGGTTTATAGCAGAATATCCAAAACATCTGAGATGATAAAAAGGAAGCATGGAGCAGCCAAAGCCATGAGGTTATGTCATATAGCCAGAAGGAAAAGCAGAAGAGTTGGGATTGTTGTGTTTGCAAGGATGCTAGTGTTGAGGAGCCTGAGAAGTGCAAGAATGTGCACTGCTTGACTTTTAGAAGCCAAGGTAATGATAAATTCTGGGATAACTGGGAAAGAAAATCGAAATGGAGAAATGCAAGGCTGAAAATGCAGTATTGGGGTAGTATTTGAATAGCATCTGAGAATACAATTTGAAGCTAAGCATGAAAGGAGTGTGAAATGGCAGTTGTCTGAGCTGAATGACATGCAAACACTAGTCATTCCATAAAGAACATTTAATTTTACATTTTATTCATTCTCTTAAATTTTAATTGTTGGTAGAAGGAATGTGAACGCCCATTTCTCTGGAACTAGGAAAAACATACATGGCTATTTGATAATAAAAACTATTTTGAGTTCTTAGATTCCTATGCAGACTTTTAACAAGGGCATGGAAAGTATATGAGCGGAATTATAAATCACAACTTCCTTTCCTCTCCCACAGTACTTTTGGCCCAAGAAGAAATAAGCTGGACTGCTATCACTCTTCTACCTCCATATTCCAGAAAACCATTTTCATCCATAAAACCTTCAAAAGTCCTTAACATCAGAACAGCACAAAAAAGCATTAACATGGATGATGATTTGTTTTCCCAAGATTCTGAAGAGAATCAAATTTTAAAAATCAGAAAAATTTAAATGCAGGAAAAAAAATTGGTTTTGATCTCTTTTTCTCTACTGCTATGTCATTTTAATTTAATTATATATTTTATATATACTCTGTTTTTCTTCCTCTTTTTGTGCTTTTTTCTTGTGATTACTTAGGTCAGTATGAGTCTGATAACTTCTTTCCTTCAGTTGACTTTTTTAACTTAAAATGCCTGTATGGTTTTGAAATCAAATCAGATTAATTTACGTACCTGTACTTATTACTATCCTAGATAAAAGTATTTTTAAAAAGTATCTGTTTATCAGCTGCTGACAGCAATAGTTCTGCACCTTCAGGGAGAATTTCAGAGAGTTTACTCTGAACCTGACCTTATATAAGCTTGCACGAACATCCAGATACAAATTGTTTAAGGATAATCTCACAATATGAGCAGGAAAAAAAAAAAAAAAGAAAAGCAGATATAAATTGCTGTATTTCCAACACCTTCAGCAAAGCTATATGAATTTATACTAGGGATCTGACCCAGAGCTGTAATGTGGTTACGTACCTACCACTGTGGTGTCATGAACTACCTCTCCTTTCTCTGAGAGCAGTTCCACTGAAAAAAATAATAGCCTCCTGAAAAGGTAAATCTATTTTTTACTTCTATCATGAATTCACAGGAAGTTTTTGTGATACACAAGGTGTATCACATTTATTTATTGTGTAAAATATAAATATATGCAGTCTATGCATGTGTATCAGCAAATTATCGGGTAAAGTTTGAGTTACCGAGAATCCTTCAGATGCTACTTTGCTAAAACTTTTAAACAGCTTGACTACACTTATCAGGAATTACAAAGCCACTTAAGTGTGAAGGAGTGCATACCTAAGAAGTGAAAGGGTCAGAACTGCTAAAATTGTACATTGAAAGTGAAATCCATAAGCAAGCCTTTACGGGAACAAGTAAAGCACATGCATGCACACTCATATACACAAAAATCCAAAAAAATAAATGATTTTTATCTAAAAATGTTGCTGTATAATCTCCTTTTGGTCCTCACAGGTATATTGTTATTACTGTAAAAAAAAAAAAATAGACATTCTTGAATGCAGTTCACTATATAATACAGAATTGTTATGAGTTGAAGACTACCTGAAAACACAGCCCCAAAAAAATGAGGTATTGAGTACCTCGTCTAACTGAGTGGGTTACTAAAAAAAACAAAAACCAAAAAAAGAAATTTTGATTAATTTTGTTATGCTACTGCTGTTAAAGTCTAACTTTTTATAACAAAGGTATAAACGAGTGAATAGCACTCTGCACTAGACTAGGGAAGGTGATGAACACATAAGTGATTATTCAACAATATGAAAAAGATTGGGCCCAGAATGGAGCCAAGTCCTGCTGGGGCCAGGCCTGCGCATCAGACTTGATATCTAGAGCAGCAGGACTGGCTTAAGAGAGGGCCTGTGGAGTGGCAGAGACCATGTTCCCTGCAAAAATGTGGTCCTGTATGTCACAGATAAGAAATTGCAGAATAACAATTGCAATGACTCACTGGTCACACCCTGCTTAGTGAAGGGATTTGAGATAGCATGTTCCTGAGTGCTACGATTCTGTTTCTTGTGTTTGTCCCACCACAATTCCCCTGAAACAAGAAGAAATGAAAAATACTGATGCTGTGACCATGTTAATCAGCTATACCTGCACTATTCCCATATGAGTTTTCAAATAAAAAACCTTTACTTTTCATATACTGGTGTGGAAAATTGCATGACAAGCAATTTGTGATAAAGATACTATAAGTAAAGAACCACAGTAGTCATTGCCTCTCTCACTAGGTTTTGGGACCCCTACTTTTCAGGATGCCCAGTAGATACAAGCTGAGTTCTGCTGACTCCAGCTTCCTGATTCTTATTTTTCTGATTTTTTTATGTTGTTGAATGATTTATTTCCAGCTGGTGCAACAACTTCTCTTTCTTCCAAAGTTGTTGCCTGAAATTTCTTGCTGTACATTCACTTGTTAGGCTGGTGACATGAAGCAGTATTTATTCTACATGCTGATACTTCTATTTGTCGCCTAACTTGTTCACACTCCCTTTCAAATCTGAAGTTTATTGAACTTTTGCTCACTGTACATCACATTCCAGAGAGGGTGGATGACAATTTTGAAAGGTTGAGCGTGGAGGCTGGCACTATCAGGGTATGTGGGCTGGGAGACAAACATAACTTTCTTGTGGATGCATTGTATATCAAGAACTGTCATACAAGATTTTTTTTTTTTTTTTTTTTACGTGAAGAGTATCTGACATCAGTTTCCTTTCAGTATTTTTGAATCAAATAAGGGTTATTTTCCAAAAACTATGAAACTGAATCATTAGAGATAATTTGAATAAGAGGTATTTAGAATCACCTGCAGATGAGAACATATTAAAAAGATGGGTAATGTTCAGCATAAATATTCAGAGAGAGAGAAAAAAAATGAAGGCTCTGCTTCTATGCCTCTTGAGTGATAAGTCGAATTCAGAGATTTAAGAAATAAGTATTAACTTTTTGCACTGTACTCTTGTTTTTTGTTTTCCATCTGACCAAACCATTTCATGACCAGTGATGCAACATTGTTCCGAAGGAGGAAAAAAAATAAAAAAGAAAAAAAGCCTTCTATTTGAATTTTAGAAAGAATGATAAGAGCTAAGCATACATCAGTCAAAAAAGGAGTAATTTGGGGAAGCATGTTCAAGAAAACAAAGCAAAACCGGAGATTTCTTGATGTTTGATAGCAAGTATGCAGATATATTCTGATATACAAGGTGTGAAATTTTCATGATAAAGATAGAGATGGGATGTGTAAGATCTTCCAGAGAGAAAGAAAGAAAACTGTGGTCATATCAAAATTATCTTCTTTCAGTCAACATCCAAATAGATATAACCAATATGGAAAAAACAAACCAAAGAAAAAAAATAGGCCATCTGCTCAAGTGTAGCTTTCAATAAAACCTATCAAAAATGAAAAGACTGTTTTAGGATCAGAACTCTTTTGTCAGTCTTAACTACGTCGCAAGTCCCCTGGAGACTCCATACCTTGCCAAGACCTCTGTTTTGAGGCCTGGATCCCACAAGATATGGATGTTCTTGATCATACGACTATGATTTTATTATTGTGATATTCAATGTATACCATGGATGATTCTTTATGAAAATTATGGAGTGAAATAATTTTTACATCTGCAAATCAGTTTATAAAAGTTCTGTTTATGGAATTTCTATCCCGCCTGCCTCAAGCATAGTCAGAGGTAGTACCAAGAACCCTGGGTATGGATTTACTATGTGAGGGTAGTTTTTTGCAGGGGTTGCTGGAGAATCTCAGCTTTCTTGATGCTAGGATGTTAAGGTTAATGAAAACACTGAATATCTGAATGTGCGCTGAAAATCTTGAGTATTTCCTGAGTCTTCTGATGACAGGGTCTCTCAGCTTATGGGATAGGTGGTAGAAGGAGAGATCCAAAGGCTCCTGGATAAGTGACAGCTCAAAGAGGGCTGGAGTCTATCTGAGAAGAGTTGAGTTTTTGGATGTGCCTATGAGGGAAAAAAGTGAGGAAGTGCTTTCCAGGTGGTTGCAGGGTGCACTGGAGAGCTCATTTCTCAGTATCTGGAAGGTACCTGAACTTTTTTTAGGTTGATGTAGGTCAGGCAGGTGAGGGGACAGTGAAAGACAGCTTTGGGAGAGCCCTGCGATATCTGTGGTCCTTTGCTCATTTCTCCTGCGGTAGCTTCTGGACTCATTCAAGTCATGTTGTCTGCCTTCCTGTTCAGACTCTATTAATATAAACACATTCAGAAAAAAAAAATGTTTCCTTGGCTTGTGGACAAGAAGTGTCTTTACACTCTAAAAGGACAAAACTGAAATGAAATTCCTTCTTCTTCCCCTGTTTTTCCTGGCTATATAGTAGAATACATGTATATAGATGGAAGATGCAGTTTGGTAGTTGGCTTTATGAATTATTAATGCTTTTATCTAAGCACATTCATGATTCTATTTCTGGAGTGATGCTTAGGTACTGCTCAAGCTGGAACTATCTTTGTATCGACTAATGCAATGGGGCCTTCAGCCCAATTTTACTTGTAGACACTAATATAATAAAATAATAAATATTACTGCTAATATTCCACACTGCAGCACAAGAGTCATATAATTACATACATAAATTCCCATTCATGTGTGCAGGTTTGAGAAGTATGTTCCACAAGTGATCCAACCATTGAATTTTAAGAATATAAGAGAGATGTTAAGCTACTAAAATCTGAAATACTACAGAGTTATGAAATCATTTAAATTCAGAAGAATTTATTTTGAGAACATTTGTATCTGGAGCAGAATATATTTTGCAACTCAAAAGTGAAACCATTTGTAATTAGAATAGGTTGAAAAGAGATTGCTTTCTATGTTTAGTCATAAGAAATAAATGGATTTGATTGTAAAATGTTAACATAGTTTTGACAGAAAACCGCACTGAAATGTATTTCCTGTAACACAGTCTGTGTTGACAAGTCATATGAGCAGCAGACAGTAAAACCAGGAGGTGGCAGAACATAGGACTGCACAGGGGCACAGTGGGAGGAAGGTAAGCACAAAAGACAGAGTGTAAAGCTAGAAGGAGTGAGAACAGGTTCCACTTTTTCATGTTTGGCTCGCCACATCAAGTTTATCTATTGGTATGTGATACTAGATAAAAAGTATGTGGTAGAAATAAGGAGAGAAGCAGAGATGTGAAGGCTTTGTTATTGCAGACAGTGCAGGAGAGAAAGTCTGGAGAGAAGGTACTTCTCTTAACCTTTTTATACCCTTGAAAAGAATAAAGAGAAACTTTATTTGGTGTTAAGACCCTAAAGTCAAACGACATGGGATTAACTGTAAATATTCTTGGATCAAAAATTATTTCCTTTGTTGGGAAAAATGTTTAAAAAAACATATGTTTTGTTCTATTGTTGTTCTTCTACTATTTGTTCTTCTATTTCTACTTAAAATTTCAAAAAGAGGCCATTTTCTCATGTACCTTAAATGTATTTATAATAGAAAACTCTGTCCTTGATTGTGGGAGTGCATCTGCCACTACAGTGTAAGGTAATAGAAAATCATCATGAGATTACTCATATTTTTAATGTGTTTCTTCTGTCAGTTGGAATTCAGTGAAAGGTAATGAAGTCAGGATGGTGGAAGCTCATAAACAGAATCAGAGGTTATACTGTTCCAGGTGTTTCAAGTGCCACTCATGCCTGAAAGAGAAAGAAAACCCCAGCCATTTGAAGTGGGGAGTTGTTGGGTTTCACTGATTCTTTACTATTCCTTGCAAAGCCTCAACTGAGTGAGAACCAGGAATAGAACATGTTTTGTGATTATTATTATGTCATTATTTATTCCTTTTTTTATTTTAGTCAGGGAGTGGATTGGGCAAAATATTGTGATTTTTTTTTTTTTTGGTGTTTTGAAATTTTCTTAAGCATACTTTTATTATTATTTAAGTTACAAATACTTCAAAAAGAAACCAGAATTTCAATATCATTTATATTCAAGATTATTAGGGACTCATTTTCTTTGATAAGATCTTCAGCTGAATAAGGTAAAAGACAAACCAGGATGTGGTACTTTGCTGCTAGTTAATTTCCATTCAAATAGTAAATATATTGACAACTCTAATAGCAATAAACTTTTCAGTGTAAGGAAATGTATGGAATCAAGAATGAAAAAAACATGGATTACTTCTGCAGACATATTTTTACTCCTCAGCCAATCAAATTATGTAAACTGAGGTAAGGTAGTGGCATGCAAAGGCCCGAAATAAAGCAGATATGTTATTCTAGGTCCTACTGAAGATTAAAAGAACCATGAAACAAAGAACCCACCTTTGTCTCAATACAGGAAGTAACATTTCAAATCCATTTCTGTGGATGCTGGACCAGTAGCCAGAGAACCAATGCCTGAGGAAAGACTCTGGAGAGCCAGCAACTGGGGAATCAGCAGGCTACCCTGAGGCCAGCATCCTAGAGCTGTTCCTGTCAGTGCAAAACTGGATATTTGGAACAAGGATAGAGACAGTAAAGGAGTTTTATTTTGGATAGTGGATGAAGAGAAAAAGAGAAAGTGATCTTTATATTGAGGAAATGCATCTTGGTTTTTCTGCCTTCTGTGTTTAAGGTAGCAAAACTCTTTTCACTCTTTGTTTGATTATAACTTCATCAAAACTATATTTTACTAACAGAATCAATTTTCCCAGCCAAGAAGGACAATCCATTAGATCAAAAATACTTAGTATCTTGGGACAGGAAACGATGAAGCTGGTGTTACCAGTGAGATCCATATTTCCAGTGAAGCAGATTGTGTGTTCGTATTGCTGTCGAATCAATATGCAATAAATAATGGAGATGCTCATAGATATAAAAATAACCAAGAGGAATTGATATAAAACCAAAAGGAATTAAAACAAGACTTAAAACTGAGCCAGGAGACACCACAAAAGTGAATTAAAGCAACATCTGGAAACTTCCCAAAAAGAATTGACAATGAACTATTATTAGAAATGATATCTTTGTCTGAGTACAAACTCAAAACTACAGAACTCTGTCTAGTTTGATAAAATGGAGGGAAGACATGAACCGACTGCCTGAGATTAACATATTTTCCAGGAATAGAGGAGACTGGGAAATGCTTAAAATTTGAAATTTGTTAACAGAAATGGGCCCTCAGGGGGCGGGGCAGTTTAAAAATAGCCTTGAGAAGGAAATTGTAGCAACTGTAGAAGACAACTGTCTGGGTGAAGGATTGGGCCAGATGAGATGGTGACTGAGGCAGGATGTTTGCATGTTTTTGATCTTGTTTTTATTCATGAAGGCCTGGAGGGGGGAAGTTGGATTGGCTCAGCTCAGATAATACAACTCTCATCCCCTGTATCTTTGCGGGAAAACTCCCTGGGAAGCTTATTTGGCATAGTTCAACATCCTAGTCCAAATGAATGGTTGGGGAGATGAACAGATGAACACCATATGGTCAGAGGCATGGAGCAGTTGTGAGAGGCACTGCTTGCTCTGAACCCGTAGGCATGTTTCCATGTTAGCGGCTTGCTGTCTTGTCTCTCCCCGCCATCAAATCCTTGTAAACACCGTTCTTAAGCATATTTGAATAACTTTGGCTAGCTGGAGAAGTAGCTAAAACCCTAAAAATACCAGTATTTGAGTTGTTTGCATATAGTGCATTGCAGTCTAGCAGCTGTGCTCCAGTCAAAATTTATGGTCCTGATCCTAAGCCCAGTGAAACACCTTTTCTGCCTGCTGTGATGCCCACTTTTCCTCCTCTTTATCAATTATGAGATCAGAACAGGTGTAGAGTCTCACTCCATATTGCTGAACATGCTTAAACATTTCTTCAAGCTACAACTGTCTCTCTGCACAGGTGCTGTGCAAAGGTTTAATGCTGAAAGCTAACTTAAAGGCTTTGCTCTTCCCTCAGCAGTATGCTGTAGTTTAAAGGGTTGATCCCGAAGGGAATAAGAAATTTATTTCCTGAAAAATTTTATTTCTTTGACCAGTGCTCAGAATGCTTCCGACATCTTTAATTGACCCCAGGATGATGAATGAGGTCATCTTGCTTAAGTCTATGTTACTTTACAATGTGTTACTGCACCTTAATAACCATTACTTAAAGCAGAATTAAATTTTCTTAATAGAAAAAATGAAATGGCTTTCTGATATGGTTTGCACCATTTCAGGTCAGCCTGTTCTTTCTGCTGTTTATTGAATTGCATTAACATCACCTTCAGAACAAGTGGGTCACTATTCCTTTATGTGAAGATATAAAGTGGTGAAGTGAAAAGGGTGGCTGAAGCAAAAGCAAAAGTTGCAGTTAGTTTATGTGCTCTTAGAGCATTCCAGTTAAAACTAAAAATTGGAAGAAAGAAATAAGGGGGAGGAGGAGAGAACAGTTCCATTTAAGTTAGAAGTTTTATTTAAATTTCACTGCCTAAGAAAAAGATAAATAAACTAGGATATGACTAGTGTGAAATTGTCTTATCCAATATACCTTTTTATCTAGAAATGGTCATATTTAAATCGTCTATATGATTGAAATACATGCTGAATTTTTTTCTTCCAGAAAGATATAATCTCTCTCCCTAAATGGAAACTATTAATTAATGAAACTGTGATTGTTTTCAATAGGGAAGTTGTCTGTAATAAAAAAGGCAGGATTATGTCCTGTATGTTGTTTTTCCTTTAAAGTGAGAATAGCCCTAAGAAAGATGACTAATGAGATCCTTGCATCCTTCCTTATGAATATGCTTATTTTGAGCTGTTCTTCTCCTTCAGAAATATCTTTGCTTTTAAAGTCCTCATTTGAAAAAAAAAAAAAAAAATAAAAAAAGGGAAGAAAACAAAGCCTTTTCAGCTGTATGGATCATAACTTCCCAAGTCTCTGCTGCCTGTGTGATGCACCTCAAGATATAACTCAATCCTTATAAGAGGGAATATGTTTGTGAAAACCAATATTAATTCATCTTCTTCTTTCTCCTGCTAATATATATTTATTTTTTCTTAATTGTTCATTGCAGTACCTTTCATCTTTTTAAATCTGTGAAAGCATTTGCTTATAATATTAGTCTATAACAATATTTGCAGTGTTATTTATACTTGGAGTAATGTGTGAAATTTTTTCTTTCAGAGAAAGTGTGTATAACAATGATTGATTCATGTGACAAAAGCAGTGTACAAATGAAGACCACAGGCTATGGATCCAGGCAAGATATCATATTCAGCCTACAAGAAGCAAACAAATATGCATCTTTACACACAGCTGCATTAGCATAGCAGATTGCTATCATTAGGATGTCTCTAGAACTTCACTTTTTTTCTTTTCTCCTTGTGTCTGCTTCTATGACAGGCAGCATTTCAGCTTGTTCCATGAGGCATAGATATTCCTTGAGATTGGATAAAACCAGTTACATCACAAAGTTCCCCAAAAAGCTGGACTTAAAAGGATTAGAAGTTTAGCCCCTTTCAGGGGCCTGCCCCTCTGCTTCCCCTCATGAGGAAGCTGTAGATCATGATGAGGTCCCCCCTCAGTCTACCCCAGGCTGAGCAGGCCAAGTGACTTCAGCCACTCCTCGTGTGGCATCTCTTCTAGACCCCTTCCCATCTTTATAGCCCTCCTTTGGACACTTTCAAGTAGCTTTATATCCTTATATTGTGGTGCCCAAAACTGCATACAATATTCCAGGTGAGGCTGCCCCAGTGCAGAGCGGAGCAGGACAATCCCCTCCCTCGGCCGGCTGGGGATTCTTTCCTTGATGCGCCCTAGGACATAATTGGCCCTTTTGGCTGCCAAGAAACACTGTGGATTCATATTCAACTTGCCACTGTCCAGGACTACCAGATCTCTTTTGATGGGGCTGCTCTCCAGATTCTCATTCGCCAGTCAGTATGGACATCCAGGCTTGTTCTGTCCCAGGTACAGAATCTGACACTTGTCCTTTTTCCCCTAAATAGGATCACAACTCTTACAGTCATATGATGTTGCCATGAATGGGAAAGAGCATAAACAAACATATATGATGTATTCATCATTGTAAAGTGTTTCTAGTTCTGGATGAGCTGAGCCACTCACTGCATGGCAGTCAGAAGTGCTTCTTGATATCAGATTGAGAGTGCACTCAGTAAGGCTCCAGTGTCAAGGTCTGGCAGGAGGAAGGGATTTCAGTCATTTCCCTGATAAATCTATTTCTTGCCCAGAATACACTATGGCTAACCAGTATCTGTTTTCTCTCTCCCCATGATGATGAAGAAGGTTGCCTAGTGGGGGTGCATGTTAGTCCCTTGCTTCAGCAGGGATTAATCAGAACCACAGTTTATTTAACTTAGCTTACTGCAAATCTCAGACTTTGTAGCATTAAACTCTACTGTACAGATCCTTTTCAAAATTCAATATCGATTCCCCATATATGGTGTACACTTAGTGAGTAATATGTTTGTATCTGATATTGCAAAGGAAGGAGATGGTGCACTGTATTGTTGACATGTAAAATGATTAAAAGTGTGGAGTTATATAGAAAAGAAAGAAGGAAATAACCGGAAAAGGTCTTTTTCCCTTCAACACTAGACATTCAAAATTTGAGAGCACCAGCTCTAAATAAACTACAAATGCTGGTAATCCAAGATTGAGATCTAAATTCTTTATTTATGAGCATTGCTAAGCAAGCTGTCCCTTAAGAGGAACATCAACACTAATTTCATATCCTCCGAATTTTCTCAACAATGTAAAAGGACTCAATGAGAATATGATGACAACTTTAGCTGATATACAGATAATGCAAAACTCACTGAGCAAATTTTGTCTATCAAATAAAAGAATGATCATGATAATTCTTTTGAGCTAACAAAACTAAAAAAAAAAAACTTAATGAATAAAGGAATTTTTTAAAATAACTATTTTTAAATAACCATATGCCAGAATTTGTTAACAAAGGAAAAAGTATGAGTATCCCAGATGAAGAATTTATTATTTTATTTCTACTAGAAGTAAGAGTTTTCAATAAATTTCTTAAATACACTCTTTTTTTCAGGCTGTTGATGGTTCTTGAATGTTATTTTACTTTGTGTCCAGTTCTGCTCTCCTCAGTACAAGAAAGACAAGGAGCTACTGGAAAGGGTCCAGTGGAGGGGTTTGATGATTGGAGTTCTGGAGCATCCCCCTTATGAGTAGAGACTTGGGAGCTGGACCTGTTTAGCCTAGACAAGAGAAGACTGGCAGCAGATCTTTCATGCATATAAATATTTCAAAGGCGAGTGCCAAGAGGTTGATGCCAGACTCTTTTCAGTGGTGTTCAGCAAGGTGATGAGGACCAATGGCCATAAACTAAAACACAAGAAGTTTCATCTCAGCATGAGGAAGAACTTCATTGCATTGAGAGTGGCACAGCACTGGAACAGGCTGCCCAGAAAAGTTGTGGAGTCTCCCTCTCTGGTGACATTGAGAACCCACCTGGATGTGTTCCTGCGTAATCTGCTCTACATGACCCTGCCTTGTTAGGGGGTTGGACTAAATGATCTCCAGAGGTCCCTTCCAGTCTTAAACATTCTGTGAGAGAGTAGTTTGATCTTGAAGGCAATATCGAGGACATATTTTTTAGAAATTTCTAAGTTGGGATCCATTTCTAGTTGTGCTGTGCAATAATTTACTGAACTCTTTTCAAAATAAAGAAAAAGGTGTCTACTTTGATTCATAACCTTCTTGTAACCTTTGATTTAGTACGATAGAAAAAATAAAGCTCAGTCACATTTAAAAAATGTTAGAAATATTTTTGCTTCAGAGATTAGAAAATACAGTATATACTCATTTAGGATATACTGCATGATGTATGAAATTTTCATTGTAAAATTTTCTCTTTTTCACACAGACTCTGCCTTTTCTCAGGCCCATTCTACCTCTCTACCTTTCTCTAGTTTATAGTAAGCCTGTGGAAGATTCAACTTCATATTTATTTAACTGACTGAATAATAGACTTTCTAACTATTGCTTGCACTAGTTTCTGGTCTAGGATGAAATTTCAGAGTACAGAAAGATGAGCAGGGCAAGTGTCTAGATGAAGAGTCTGTTTTGCTGTGCTTAAAATATAATACCTATGAAAACAGGTAAGTTTTCCCCCAACCTGGTTCTGTACTTGACAGACATCTACCGATGGTATACTATTAATTCAGCAATTCATATGTGAGTCTGAGAAGGCAACACGATTCTAAGAGACTTCTGAAAAGCAAACTGCTAGATATGACAAAACATAGAATAATTTTCAGGAAGTGTAAAGCCCAAAGCAGCTGTGACACTACTATATTATGTACATGAAGATTTTTGAAGAAAAAAAATCTAAGCTCCCGATGTGGGATTTCAGATTTTTTTTTTGTATCTATGTTAGTAATATATGCTGAATGAACCCCTGCATTCTGAATCAAAAGAGAATATTTTGCTTTTCCTCTCTCTAGGAGCAGTAATTGTTACTCAGACTATGTCAGCCACCACAGATCTCCCTGAATTTCTCCTAACCTTTATTTCTAACAACAGATTATCAAGTAGCTTCTTGAACCATCCTACTTTTTAGATGAAGCCTTATACTATGAACATCAATATCACCTTCAACATTTTCAGCAGTACAAAAGAAATCCTGAAGAAGTCCAATGGTGAGTATAATTGAACAAACAGAAACCTGCACTTCTCAGTCTCAGTCTTCGGGTTCAGAGTTGATGGATTCTCTTCCTGTTCCAGCTGACATCTTCCTGATGAAAACTCTTTCATTTGAAAAAGATACTTGCCTTTCTTTATCTACCTGGTCAAGATTGTTTTCACTTTCACATTCATTGCTATCTGTGTCTAACTTGGCCAAGGACTTAGAGAGAATTTGTTTTCTGTATCACTCCAGCAGATTCTTGTTTGTCTCTATCAGTTGCTTCTTTTAATTACTGCTATTCCTGAAAAAGGCTGTTTATTTTGTACAAAACAGTTAAACTAATTTGTCTCACTGAATTGTTTACAAACTGCTAGACAAAAGCTGAGACAGGATTACTTTTTTATTTTAAAAAGTCAACCTAAAAGTATTCAGGAAAATGGAAGACATCTGGGTCCCATTTGAATTTGATAATTAGTTTCATATAGTAATAAATACCTGCAAGTTTCTGTTACAGATGTAAACATATGTATGCTGCAGAAGACTGAAATAACTCAAGCAAATAACCACTTCTGTCAACACACTGGTCATATTAATTTATTTATACCAGTACAATCACCTTAATTACCATTTTTCATTTCAATTAAGTCAATTGAGTTATTAATTTGTTTCCTAGAAAAAAAAAAAAATCAAAATTTATCTTTACTACATAATGCCCTGTCAAACTTCATCTTATTTTGACACTGCCAAATTTCTTTTTTTTGGACTCAAAGTTAAGTTTGTAACTGATAGTTCTTTGATAGCTTTGCCAGGTAAGGTAATCTAACTGTACTTAAATCAGATTTTGCTTTATGGACACTTAAAAATAATTAGTAATATACAGCTCTCTTTGAAGACTGTGCTAAGAGTACAGTAGACATAGGAACGAGACGGAAAAATGGAATATGGAAGAAATAATTTATTCATTTTTTTCCAGTAAAATTACTTCTTATAATTGCAAATTTGAGTTAAGGTTACAATGGATAAACAAGCTTATGGTAATGCATTTGGTGAGAATATTTATCTTGAGGTTCTGCAATGCATGTATGACTGTCACACTAAAGCACAGTGTCTATATGAAGATACAACTTGTTTAAGTCAGGCTTCAGAAGATCTTGTAAGAGCATGGGAATGAGGTTGTTAGCAGTTTTTTCTGGTACACAGACTATGTGTACAATTCCTGGGCTTAGGCCATACATTTTCAAAATGTATCTTTCCATAGAGTGTTCCACAAAACTGACACCCCAGGCTTATCAAACTGAAGCATCTTGTGTCTTCTGAAGAATTTTGTAGCATCTGTGGCTTCCTTTGATTCCAAGGCTGCTGCAGACATGTCCAAATACTTCTTAGTAAGTTTACTCCTATTTAAAAAAAACCTAAGCAGTGTAATTCTGCCCTTAGTATCTGATTTCTTTCAGCTTATTTTTAAACTATTATTAAATTTTATGCAATGATGATGTTTATTTCTATTTTATTTACATGTGTTTTATCTTAGAACATGGACTGTTGTTTTTGTAAACTGATATTTTCGCAACTAAAGCCACAAGTCTGTTTTTCTAAACAGAAGCTCATAACATTTACAGTTTTACTATTCTGCTTTTTCATCAAGTACTTGAATTAATTAAGCTCTCTTAGTTTCTAGAGGTTTTAACAGACTTCTTGCCAAGTCTCTCACTATTTTGTTTCAACATAATCAAGAATAGTCAGAAGGGATTTGAAGTTTCTCTGACCATTACTTCTTCAGCTTGAAGTGAAGGCAATTATTTTGCTCCCAAGGACTGTTTTAAGGGTTTCCTACAACTGTTCCTGGGGAGATTTCTTGTTTCTTACTAATTTGCAGAAACTCTTTTCATTTCTATTTCCATGGCATATTTAAAAGGTGAATCTTCTAAAAGAAATATGCTAAGCTGCCATGAGGAGCTTGTGCTTTTTGTAACAGGTGTGTGATGAGGAAGCGATGTGACAGAAATACATTCTTCGTTATATTATACTGTAGGTAAGCTCAACAGAGGTCTATTTTAGACTTCGTCAAAAAGGAAATATATTTTCTTGTCTGACACTTATGTTATTCTAGGCATTTGTCAAGCCTCTTACTAGGAGGTGATTGTCCTGAACTTTTTCACATTCAGTTTTAAGCTCAATTAAAAGTTTCCACCCATATGCTTTGGAACAGATCAGGCAGGATGTTGCAACACATATCTTAAGTCTTTTGAAGGTGCAGATGTTTGAGTTGGGGAAGGAGAGGACACTGTTCAGACTCCTCAGCTGCAGAAGAATCAGGGACTTTCTATAAAGAGAAAGCATAATTCTGCTATCTATATCCAACCATCCACATGATGTTTCCTCTTCTGAATATTTTTGGAATATGGCATGTGACTGGGCCATGCATGACAAATGGGCCCTGAATGTCAACTGCAAATGTGGATTTAGAAGCTCAAGAGTATAAATAGCAAGAATTACCTGAGCATTAAAGAACCATGTATTCACATATAGCAAAGTAATTTCTTTTACTAAAGATACAAATCTAGGTTAGTTTCACCATCTAGGCGCTGTTATAGAAAAGTAGAAAGTATCAGATTTTTTACTGACCGTTGTCGCATGTATTTATCATTTTGAACAGTTATAGCAAGGATTTTTATCAAGAAGGGGGAAGAAAGAAGAAAGGAAGAAATTATATTTCCATTTTTCAATATGCAGAAAAGAAAAATCCTACTAAGATTCAGAAACATTTGCCTAATTCTCCTGCAATAGGTGAAGTCTAAGCCTCTTTGTGTGGGCTGCCCATGAAAAGTCTATATGAGAAAATTGGATTGAAAATGGGAAAAACAAAAACCATTCAGACTTTAACATACCGTTAAACATATGTTTCAGTGTATTTTCAGCATTTTCTCCTCTTTAGACTATGGTAATTTCTTCAAAGAAAAAAATATGTGTAATTTGAACAGTAGTTAAGACTAACAGAAGAGTTAGAGGAATAGCAAACTAAATCAAAGAGATGGAGAGTCTATTTCCCTCACACTCAGTAAGCCTCCTACTACAACATTTTGTATTCACGCACCGAAGACTTTGCCAGGTTAACCAGACAGGTTGAAGTTTCTCATGCTGAGTGTCTGTTGCAAAGCGAAATTATTAGAATTTTGCCAGCCAAGGTGGTTTAACTATTTCCAAGAAGCATACCGTTAAAAAATCTGTTGCTTGTTCCACACTAAAAAAAAAAATAAAATAAATTAAAAAAAAGAGATATAATAAAAAAAATTATTATGTAAACTCACGCTTTGAACTTGAAAATTGGCAAATTATTACCGCAAGTATTTTTTCTGTCACAGTGAAATCTGTCTGAACTTGTCTGTGAGCTACCAGTTTAAACAGAAAAGCATAGTTCACAGGAATTTGATAGAGGAATCTTTCCCAGTTTTCAGAAGATTTTTTTTTTTTCATGCTAAGCTTGCCTCAGACTGATGCTGGAAAAGGCACCAAGCTCAGTGCTGACCACCACTGGGTGAACTGGGTGAGGAACCTGTACAGAAATAGTGACATGAGACTCTCAGGAGCATGAGGGATGCAAACACTGAGGTAACTGGAAATGGGCATTGGTAAGAGACACAACTGGAGTAACAGACAAGACTCCAGAAACAAAGCAATTAGGCACAACAGAAAAGAAGCGCTGAGGCTACAGAAACAGAAAGGGAGAATCTGTGAACTTGGAGACCAGGGAAAATGTTGGAACACTGACAGACTCTTCTGGAGAAAGGAGCTGAGGTTCTGCTGGTGCTAGATACGGGATGAACATCTTGGTCGGGGGCCTGGAAATGCTTATGTAGGAAGAGTTGCCATAATACAAAGGATCAGAAGTCAGCAAAGGTGATTAACAAGAGACAGAGTTAATGACATTGTAATTGGGAAGAAGAGAGTGAAAAGGTGTCCTTATAGCTGCAGGGGTTGGAACTAGATGATCTGTAATGCCACTTCCAACCCAAAACATTCCATGATTCCATGATTCTATGATGTTTAGAGCCTACTTTCCTTACAAGAGCAGAAGAAAACTGTTTCTGCATCCCACATTTATTTGTCAGTCAGAACTATTAAGGAAACTACTGGCAAAATATCCTCTTTCTTTCTATGTGGGACACAGGTAAAGACAACCAATTACTTGTGTCTGCTCAAAGGACAGGCAAGAATGGCTAAAATTAGTTAATCCATGTTTTGGCTCTGAACATAGTCAGTAGCACTTTAGAAAGAGTGTAAGAAGCATGACAGTTTACAAAGACTTGGCAGCCATTACAGAGAAATGGGATGAGTTTTTACTTTCCAGGAATCTATGGGTTCAGAAGAACCTAAGCTAGAGATTGCAGCTGGGATCATTATTATTACTGACTTTCAGTAGATTCTGCCGTGATAAAAGTGAAAGCTAACATCATGCAACAAAGTGATTTTTTATTTCATGTCTTTCCCATTTTCTGAGAACCCTATAGCCACGTATATGTAAATATTAAGACTCCATGGTACAGCAGTTGCAGTTTGAACATAACATGATATCTGTACTGGAAAATCAGATTCTAATGACTGGGCATTGAGGTACATTTTTTTAGCTATCAAATGTCCCTACAACTCATTGCTGAATCTGTAAAAGGGATATAATAATACTTATGTCAGGAAGCACTGTGAACATAAATTCAATAATTGAATAATCTTTGTGAAGAGTTCTAGTAATACTTTTCTGATTGAAACAGAAAAGTTCCTATAGAAATTAATAAATCTGTCCTCTGAGTTTGAATTGACTCCATTAAATAAGGACCAGAGAGAGACACTACAAAAAGCTAAAAGAAACAAAGGATGGTATTGAATATTATTAAGTGAGAGTTATCCATCCTCTACATGAAAAGAAAGGGGAATCTTAAAACATTATTACATGATCAGGAGGCTAAAGAGTGTACAGTGATGAAAGGTTTTATGTAATTCTGGCATTGCCAAACTTCCAAATGCATATCCCTGGAACTCCCAAAATGCTACATTGTAGCTTACCTGTCTTCATGTTTTATTTGATACCCAGTATAGTCTGTATGAACCCTAGGATACATGCAGGAAAGACAAAAAAATTTAAGAAAAATCCCAATGTTTCTGGGAAGGTGTGCCTTATATGACACAAATCCTTTAATTCTTCAAATGTATACAATGCTGAAGAGCCAGACAAGAATTTCAATTCAAATACTACAAAAATGCTGAAACTGAGGACCAGCTTTATACTGATTGCTTTTGTATGCACACTCAGTTCAGCAAGAAGCAATCAGACAAGTTGCTTTTTATCTGTTTTCATTGTATGAAGTGTGAGAAGAGGTCAGGGGAAAATTATTTAGGTTCATTTTAAAGGATTGCCTTCTTTCATCTCATCATTGTGGTTATAAATTGAATTTGTATTTCTTATTTATACACAGCTTCTTTGGAAGGTCAGGGCAGGCACATTATATTAACTAAAACTGTGCAAAAGATTGATTTTTGTGGTTTGTTGGCCAACAGTGAATAAATAGATGTAACAGATCAAAGGAAACAAAACTTTTGATGATATTGTTCTTTTTTAACATTTTAAATTAAATTGGAGAAGCTATACAAGTAAAATGAAGCTTTAAAATGAAGTCTTTCCCCCCTTGTAATATTATAACCCCTTAAGAAAGGATAATTTTTATTTTGGTCTGGCATTGAAATTTATTTTCTTTGGAATCCTTTACAAGTTTGATGGAAGTCTCTGTTTCTGCTATGATGGAAATCTGTTTCATGTAGGAGTTACATTTTTATAGTGTCTTTACCTATGACTAAACACACTTTACCTTTATAGCTGTACACCAGACATAATGTGGTACAACTTTATTTAGATATGTTTTGATCCAAAACTCATGCAATAAAATATTTCTGTCTTTTTCAACACATAATGTGTCAGTACCCAGTTTTACATAATTTTACATACAGCAACTTCTGAGCTTCCAGGCTCAGCCTTCCTTTAAAATTATGTCAAGACAAAGATGCACTCCTCTCAGAAAGCGGAATACAAGTAACTTTTTGAAATCACATATGCCTCAAACAGCTGCCTTAACGCATATCAAATATTTCCATAATTCTTTCGCTCTTATCAGAGACCAATTATGCAAAATTGCAGGGAAGAGGAAGATTTATTTTTGGGATTCAGAGGATGAGTCACATGCAAAAATTGTTACAAACTTAACTGAGGAGCAGCTCCAAATCTACTTCACAGATTGCAGTAGATATAATAGTCCCCTTAAAAGGACTTGTGTATAAAAATTGACAGTATGAAAAAGACAGCTTTTTTGATTCTTGATTTTTCAGTTGTATTGCCTTTAAAATTCCTTTTGGCTTAGGAAGCATATTTGTAACTGACTGAAAAGTGTCAGCATGATACTGTTCTTGCTGGTTTGTATTTTAGAAGGTAATAAAACTCTGTCTAAAATTTCAGCAAACAATCTGTATTTTGCCAGTGTTGTTGCCAAACTTGATTTTTATACTAGTGGACAGAAATCAAAGCATAATTTTGAAAATAAGTTTATTACTGAACTTTGGTACATAGCAATTGGTTACAGTATAGGAATTTTTTATTTCTTAATATGCCATTGACAAACTATAAATAATCAGTTTTATAAGCATCAATACACTTTCAAGCCATCATTACGCAAGGCAATTCAGCTGGCACTAAAATGCCTTGAATTTCAATATTTCTAAAAGTTAAGGCTGATCTCAAACTAAACAATCTGTATTTAAGAGAATTGTTATGAAAACCAAAGAATATTTGAAATTTCTATTGAAATGAAGTAAATTATAATAATATGAAAGTTAATTTAGAGGTGAACTGTAGATAAAAAGGGGCTTAAAAGAATAGAGGGGAAAAAACCTGATTGTTAATACATTTATCTGAATATATTTTGGCTCCCTGTGTAATTGGAATTATAATTTTTATTCTTTGTTATATAATTTTGAATTTTCTGTGAAAACCAAAAATAATCATGTTAGTTTTACATGGCAAGAGGTGATGGAAGGTGGCAGAAGTGATATTTGTGAGAAAACACCAAGGGCTGTCCTGTGGTGGACACAACCTGTTCCAGTCCACTCCAAAACAAGCCTACATTGCTGTGGCTGCATCTCTGTGGCAGCATATTTTAGAAAGGGTAAAGTACACCAAGGATAAAGTACGCCAAGCAGCAGCTGTGAGAGAGAAATTGTGGAGAAATTACTATGCAGATACGACGGCTGATTTGGAGGGGGACACCTTCAGATCTTGGGTGTTAAACCATTCTCTGGAGGTGTGATGCTCTCCCAAACTGCCCCTCGAGCACGTGGCTCTATGAGCCCGTAAGAAACTCACACAGACCACGGCTGAGGGACGGACAAAAGAGAGAGTTTATTGGGGATTGGGGTTTATATGGCTTTCAGGGGAATTGAAAAGGGACCAATTACAGGGTCAAGGTACTACAGAAAAACCCAATCAGGTAAAGAGTTAATAGCCAATAGAAAGAGGTGAACAAAGGCCAATGAGAAGACCTAAGGATATCTTCCCAGGACATTCCTGCATAAGGGTCTTTTACAGGGGGGTGTTGGGAAGGAGACGGAGTGACTTTGCAAAATACAGAAAAGCCATCTTAAGATCTGTTTAAACAACATTAAAAACTTCTGTTTCTATAACATTTGAGCTGTTTTCTCCTTTTCCTTCACCAGTCCATCTCTGGCAGGACTTCCATTTCATACAGGGTAAATCCATTGTTACATGCACACATCAAGGGCAGTGAAAAAGGAGAGGGAGGATGTGCTCCAGGTGTCGGAGCAGAGAATCCCCTGCAGCCTGTGGAGAAGATTGTGGAGAAGCAGGTTGTTCCCCTGTAGCCCATGGATGACACCAGTGGAGCAGATATCCACACTGCTGCCTGTGAAGGATCCCTTGATGGAACAGGTGGATGTGTCCTGGTGGAAGCTGCAACCCATGGAGAGCCCACACTGGAGCAGTCTGCTGACAGGACTAGTGGCCTGTAGGGGACCCAGGCTGGTGCAATCTATTCCTGATGCCCCCAGTGGAGCAGTTCTTGAAGTACAACCCATGGGAAGGACACTCAACATAGAAGTTTGGAAGGATTGTATCCCATGGGAGAGCTACATGCTGGAAAAAGGGAAAATGGTGAGGAAGAAAGAGCAGTTAGAGCAGGAGTGTTATGAAGACACCACAAACCATGACTCCTCATCCTCCCTGAGCTACCTGGTAGGAGAGGGGGTAGAAGAATCAGGAATGAAGGAGTGAAGTTTAACTTGAAAGATGGGAGAGGTTGGGGGAAGATGTTCTCAGTTTTGCCTTTGTTTTTTATCATTCTACTCTATTTTTAATTGGCTATACATTAATGTTTCCCAAATTATGTCTCTTTTGCCTCTGATGGTGACTGACAAGTAAATCCACAAGCTTTTTAAGCCTCTCCTGGGGGAGGTGGAGGGTGACTTGAGAGCAGCTGGATGGGCATCCAGCAGCCAGCCAAGGTCAGCATACCACGGTATTTTAAAACCCTAAATCTTCCTTCAAGTCACATTTTACAGCAAAAATAAATTAATTAATAATAATAAAAAAAATGCAAAAAGCAGAAAACAGCCAGCAAAAAACAAAACTCCATGTTGTAGGGAAGATGACTGTGTGTAAACATATGTAGGACTTACATTTTGTTAAAAATATAACATTGCTTTCATTGTACAGATGTCAGCAGATATATCAGGATGACATATCTTACAGAGTAGTGTTCACACATGGATAAGAAGTAAATTCAGCATACCTATGTGCTCTTTCCTGTACTCCAGATTTGGTCCTTTATTTGCACTTTATAAATGTTAAGCAGATAGGGGTGTAAATCTGTGACAGAAGTGACTATAGCATTTCCTTCTGAGGGGAAATAGCTATGTAAAGGGCAGTAGCCAGACTCTGGAGTTCATGATCTTCATGTCATCAATATTGTATTGTACACAAAAGATGGTTCTTCTGCATGATTTATGGGTTCATCTGCAAAGCTGTGGAAATCTTTTGCTGAAAGGAAGTCTTACTACTTTTCTTAGGGATGACTCCAAGGAACCTCAGAGAATAAACAGCTTATGACCAACAGAAACTCATTTGATGCAACAGAAGAGTATGATTGTGCGTAAACTTCTCTAGCCCGAAGAAGCTCATCAACTTTTCGTGCAACAAACTAAAAGACAGGAACTTCTGCAGAAGCTACAGAAAGTAGATCAGTAACAAAGTGATCTAATCGAGTGCCTTGTTACAAAGGTTCTCTGGAATACTATCACTAGCTCTCTATACTGGTAGTAAACCACTTCCATTTGTCCTGAAGATTTGGTTGAAGGCCAAGCAGCTTCAACGTGGATCATTGTACATAACTAAGTTGCTCAGGTAGTTCAACCGGTTCAGCCAAAGCACTGTCAGAGCAAACTGTGTCCTCTGCTGGAGACACTAGCATAGCAGGAACCTGAACAGCAAGCTGAGTGGTATTTGTGTTACTTCTAGTGACTTTGAATTGATTCTCTGGCTTTTAAAATTGCATCCTCAGAGAAAGCTTCCATATACTATTGCTACATTAAACCTATAGCTTAATGATTAATCGACTCCTGCCACTGCAAACTGTTTTCAACATGAATGCATGTGAAAACAAGCTGGCTGGCTGTATCACTGAAGATCATCAAAGTGATGTTTAGAAACCAGGTGCTTCAATTTTCTGTGAAAACATAGATAAAATTAACACTAAAATGGCAAAAGTCATTACTCAACATGTAGCTTCACACTGTTACCGAAAACTGATGACACTCTATTAGTGAGCATTTAAAAGTTAACTTCACAAGATTTACTGCTAGAGTGGAGTAGGGTATTAGAATGAAAATACTGCTGCTAATGAGTCGAGCAATGACTAATCTGTCTCTCTGGATCAAAGCCTTCTTTTAATAACATAATCTAAACTCCTTGGTCTCCCTGGAAATTATGATAATAAAAAAATTATCTGAGTAAGGATTCTACCAGTAATTTTTATGTTGTTACTTAGAAAAATAACATTAATGGAAAGGTCAGAGAAACTATTGAATCTCTCCTCCACGCAGGCAAATAATTGCGATGCCTAGAAATTAAATAGATCTTCTCATCTGTATTTATTCCACTCCATTATGCTTCAGAATCCCTTACCTAAGGTAAGTGGACTGATTCCACTGTGTTATGTAGCACTGGAAAGGTTGTATAGGCTTATGCAAACATTGTCAATGTAGTATAAAAAAACCCCCACCACAGAATCAGCACTACTTTTTTTATATGTTTTTAAGTTAGGTTAATTTTAGTATTTCAGAGAGCAGAGGACCTTTCTGACTTTTTTTGGTTGTTATCATAAGTTTAAACCAAAACTTTCTGTTTAATTGACAGAGGAACTTGTTTTTCAGCACTATTTTTTATAATATATATGTAGCATGTTCAGTCCTGAGAAGGAATACCCCACAAACCTTAAACTATTCTTCAAACATAAGTTAACCCCCCAAACTTTAAACTATTCCTCAAACATAAGTTAAAACTGAAAAAGTAGTTAACATTTTGGGAAGGAACTCCTAAGAGTTTCCAGTATTTCTTAGATTACTTCAGTGAGCTAGTTGAACCCAACTCTTTGGGATATAATATGTGCTAATTCAAAATCTGACATGTACATTGTGCATGTGGAAAGAATATGAATTCAGTCCTATCTAGAGAGAGACCATAAAGCCTTCTGAAAGTGATCAGCCTTTGAAGAAGAGAAGAAAATTTGAAGTTTTCCCTTAACAAGAGAGCAGTGTAGAAAGTCCTGGTCTGAGAAAACGCTAAAAAAAAATATCAACTGTCTCATCTTACTTCAGCATTGAAACAACTCTAAAAGAGCTTTTGGCTTCTGATCAATACTAAAAACTGTTTAGGAAAGGGAAAAATATGAACTAAGCTGTCTTCCAAGAAAGTGAAGGAAAACAGAGTGTATTTGTTTACCACATAAGCTGTTTACCTACTTGTGATAGAGACAGAGGATCAAGTTAAAATGAGTTTTAAGTAAAACAGTTAAGTTATTCATCTTCCTGAAGAAAAATTGATCACTATATTTTTGTGAACTTCTGAGCTGTGTTTTAATTTGTTTAGGGACAAATTTTTTTATGGACATAAATCTGTAAGGGAGAATTGGCTTTTGTCTTGGCTTGTTATTTGTTGGATGATTTCCTGGCTATGGTTATTGCCTGTGGCTCATAATGCACCCTTGCCTTTTCTATAGTCATTTTCTTTTCACTACTACATCAATCTCAGGATGTAGTGGAAAAAAACACAACTGAAATTGGCAGAGATTTAAAAAATTTATGCGCAGAACTGTTGAAATAGTATTAGTGAGTGCTATGAAAATAAAGTACTAAGCTCCACTAACATTCAAATCCATTCAAATCAGGGACTCTGTGTGCAGCTTAGTGGCAACATACCCACTGATTTAGAGTGTAGGCAATTTAGATCAGGAAACATGTTTCTCCAGATTTTACTTACTTTACTAAAATTCAAGAAAATCTGAACTATAGCTAACACACTGCTAGTGCAAATGTCTATATGCCTTAATAATAGTTACAAACAAATATTTTTAAAAGACTGGGCTGAAAGGGTATTACTGACAGTTGTCCCACAATACAACTTTAGAATACATCATAATTTCACAACAGTTGCATTATATATGTGTCTGTCTGCCACCCAAAATTCATAGCTTTCCAGCCTATTCTCTCTCAAATTTACCAGGTATTTTGAGTATACCACTAGATTTCAATCCTTCTTCCTTCATATCTTGATTATGAGATCCACTGAAAAGACAGTGACCTAGAAGAGATCTAAAAGCAGGTGTTCATCACTCTTCAGTCATCAAATTGGCTAGTTACCCAGACTGCAGGCAGAGCTATATGTTAAAAAGTGATGCTTCTAGGGGCAATTACTAGTTTAAGCATCAGCCTGAAGAACTGGATGGTGTTAGGACTAATGCAGTTATCAGCTAATGTAAACAATCAAGGCATCAAAGAACCATTTTGTTATCTTTTGCTTTGATTCTATTTAACAATCAGTTGAAAGAATAAGTACTACAGAAAAAGCGGTATATGTTATGCAGAGAGGGAATTTTCTTTTCACTGCCTTTTGACGGTGGGGCATGAAATTACTTTGATTGAAATTAAACAGCTATAAATAGAAATAGAGCAATACTTATTTTCTCTATCCACCTAGCTGTGTCTTTTTTCATTTGTCTGTACAAATGAAAGGGCTATAATTTTTGTTTGATTTGTTTGTTTGCTTGTCTATTTTAGTATGCAGGTTCATTCTTGAAGTTACAGAAGCTTCGGAGTTTATGTGTGGGTGTGTGTGGTCTTTTTAATCTAGATAGTACTGCTTCTATAATGGCTAGGTGGTTATTTTCAATTGGTGGAAGTATATGGCACTTGGTAAAGAGCATAATCAGTAGGAAGGGCAAGGAACTGCATCATCACAGTAGAAGACTACAAGAAGTCTTCTTCTTGTGGGAAATAACTGGAGGATCTGAGTTCCAGAGGAAGAGGACTAAAATTTTCCGTAGCGGAAAGAGATAGAGGCTTCAGACTCTTTGAAGTTTGAGTTCACCTGCTTTTCTTTGAACACTGTTTATTTACTTTTTTCCTCTGAATGCTTTGTAAGTACCTTAAACTGAAAAAAAGGAATTCTTGATCCTCCCTTTTTAGTCTCTTCTTCTATCTCAGGTCACTGTGACTAATGACAGCCGCATGACTGTCTATGTCCGTGAGGTCTTTAGGTATATCCTCTGTTACTTTTAAATTTTCTGACTGTCCAGTGGAGACACTGAACATTCTAGTTGTCTCCCAACTTATTAATTCTTCTTACTTCATCACCTTCTAGATGTGCACAAGCCAGTAACATTGTCAGCAAAGGCTTCATCAGTACTGGCTTGGAAAACATAATTTCCCTGTATCTGCCATGGTTAAAGTTTCCTCCAGACACATCTGGTCTTCTCTCATATTTCTTATTGTGTCACATGTCATTATCCAAAGTCACTAACTTCTCTGTATTAAAATTGAGGTTGGATTTCTCCATATTTTGCTATGTTGTTTAGCCATCAAGAAAGTCACTGCAAAGTAAAAAAACCCCAAAACAATGCATCTTCTCTTCTTCCATGAACTCCAGCTGAGGGCCTTATTCTGAATCACTCTTCCTGCTTTCACTTCTCTATATGGGGTTATGTGTTCCATAGGAGGGAATGCCTAATATGGTACTTGCACTCTGACAAGGATGCCTGTACAATAGCACAAGCAAAAAAAGAGAACGCAGAATTATTCTCTTTTCATCTCTTCAAATGCAATCTTGTTGAAAGGAAGATGAGTCTCATACATGTTTACCTGTGGTTCATCTCTTATTTCCTTGTTGATTTGATAAAGAACTAAACAACATAGAAAAGAAGAAAGGAAAAACAATCTGAACATTTCAGGTGCTCAGCATTTTCAACAAGACAGTGGAAAATATGTATTTAAAAAAGGAGAAAGTGCTTAAATATATTGTAATTTGAATATATGCTTTTATTATTTTTTGTTTTATTTTTCTCCATGTTTTACCAAAGGACAGTAATCTTTTTTACAGTGATGAGTGCATGGTTTTAGCCATAAAATATTCCCTGAATGTTTAGTTTGAAATATTAAACTGTTTGGGGGATTTATAGTCTTCTTCAGAAATGTCATCAGAAGTATTTATAAATGGAAAAAATGAAGATAAAACATAATTTAAATTGAGTCCCTCTACAAATTAAAAATGTTTTTATTGCTGCAATATACAGCAAAATATTATCAGACATATGGTATTGTTATGTGAACCATATGCCTGCTTCACTTGCAGAGCATATGGTAAGAGTTTAAAATAAGCAGCATTATAAAAATATGATGGGCTTTAAGAATTTATCATTTGCAGCAAAAAAAAACCCTTTTTTTTTTTTTTTATTTGTGAAACTGATAGTATTTGCAAAACGTGTCTGACAAAACTTTCTCCACCCAGCTCTTGCAGCTGTGTAACACTGAGTGCCTCTTGTCCTTTTGGCTGCTTCCATCTCCACAGGGAATGGTTGAAATTATTTCATATCATGACCGGAGTGTAAGCAAATATGTTTTGCTGAAAAAAATCCCAGTGTTCTAAAAGACAATGGATAAGGTGCATAAATACAGTTATATGTGACTAAACAGAGTGGAAAGCATTTTGCTGTGAGTCATGGACTCCTGTTTTGGAACATGATTGTAAGAAAGTAAAATGGGCAAAACTTTAAAGCAATCTACTATTGCTTCACCTTTAAACTCCTCTTGAAAAGATTTGTTCCTTTGGAAGTGGGAAGATTATAAAGAAGCTAAAAAAGGGACAAGTCCTATTCTTCGTGTCTTCTCTGCCAACAGGTCACTGCTGTGATGAAAAGCCTCATTCTGTACAGGCTCATAGAATGTTGCTATCACCATGGTACCTTATGTTAGTATTACTGCCTCTTATATTTTCAGTTACAAGTACTGATGTCAAATCTCTTTTTTGTGTGTGTTTATGTTAGTTCATCTAAGATTTTATTAGCATTTAAAATCCAAATATAAAAAAGTTAAAATCTTACTGTATTGCTTAATAAGCTACATGATATTTTTGACATTTCTCAAAAAGTAGAATTTTGAGCCTCAGTGCAACAATGCACCATTTGTTATTGCTATGTTCCTTTTTTTTTATACAGTTTTTAGGATTTTCATGCTCTCTCAGTCTGGTCTTCTTTCTCTCTATTTGCCTTTCTGCTTTTGGATTCTGTAGTATTACTACTGTAAAAAAAGAGAAAATATTGATTAATGAGGCTTGCCATCAAGGGGAAGCAATTTGTAGCAGAGCAAGAAGTTATAACAGTGCTAAAGCAGTGATTCTTTTGAAAAAGAAATGTGTGCAATTTCATGAAAAAGTGCAAAATTATTTGGGTTTTGTCCCATGCTTTATCAGTCTGCATTTCAGTATTTAGTAATAAGGTTATACAACTAAAGTATCTTCTGTTTGTTGGTCAAATAAAATAATGGAAGAGAATGTTCTGAATGAACACATTTTGTTTCATTTCTATTCCATTAACCACTTAAAACTTTTTTTCTGGTTTATCTAATTTGATAGATTTCTAAATGTAATACTCTTTTAAATTAAAAAAATATTATTTTTCTTCAGAATTATACCTTCTCTAAATTCACAGCTCAGCAAATCATCAGGAACTCAAAGCATTTTCTCTAACACTAAATTTCTATTTATTATGTATTTGTTATGTTAAAAAAGAGGATATTCTAAATTTGCCTATGTATGAGAAATCATGAGGTATAATATTATCCTTTCATTTCACTCCTGTCAGTTCTCAGTTTAATCAATCCAACTTCTTATCTTTGACTCAAAGATTCTTCTGAGTTTAGTCCAGTTTCTTCTACTCCAGAACTCTTTACCTGTCTATTTTCTCTGGATTTTCTTTATTACAGAAATTCTCTATTCAGTCAAGCCCCATAGCTGCTCTCCTTATAACACTGCTTTGTTATGTTCCACTGAAAAGTCTTTAAAAATAGAATCTTTTAAGGGCCTTTAATTGTCCTTGATAAAGGTCCTAGTCATATATTTTTGTGGTGAAGCATGCAAATTATTCATGTAATAAGTGCTTAGATTTTATAAAAATAGTCATACAGGCTGCTCCCTTCATTCCCCACTTTTGCCTATTCTCCCCATTTACATCTACTAGAGAGTAGATGTAAAGGCACAGGCCATTCTATGCAAAAGAGAAAAGAAATCTGTGAGAATTAAAACATAGGTTCCTATGAAAATCTTACCAGATCTTAGGCAATGGCTCAAAGTGAGTGGGTTATTTTTTATATTTTTATCTCTGATCTGTATAAATGGAAATGAAAAGTTGTCAGAAATCCAATAAAAAATATGGAATAAACTTCTTAATCCCCACTCCTAGACATCTTGTATTAATACATGTTTATAGAAAATGGTTTGACATTTTGGCATTTTTCCATTAACAGTAATAGTATTAGGAGTAAAAAAAGTGTCAGTTCAAAATTCTGGGTACAAGACAGAAGTGAGAATACTCTCATTCCATATGCATATGTTAAATTGCAGTGTATATTTGCTGTTTGGTCCAGTGACAATCACAGCATTAAAACTGCACTTGCAATTGCAAGCACAACATGGTCGGGATAAATATTGATGAATTAGAGTGAATTGTAATGGGAAGACAGCTTGGGTGTCATCCAGCAAGGATACCCGTGTAAGGATGACTTTGTGGAAAGGGCATTTGAGGAAAAGGATTTGTAACTCGCTTTTCAGTGCAAGTTAGGAAAATGGAATATAACTTCCCCCTTGGACATTGAGGTGAGTACCTACCACATCAGCAGGTACTGCCAACAAGATGATAGGAAAAAATACAACCCTAAAACCTTCAGCAATTCAGCAAGGTAAGAAACAGGTCTTCCCTTTCATTGCAGTTTTCCAGAAAAACAGCTTAGATTAAATTTTCAAGTGAAATGCATTGCCCTGTGCTGTGTTATGGCATATTGCATATGATCAATCACACCAGGCTACGCATCGCATCAGGGTGCATGTGTTATCATTCTAGTCACCTCATATTAGAAAATGACATGTCATGCTGTAAATTTGAATCAAAAGGAGAACAATTTTTACCAATTACATTTCAGGGAAGTGAGCTGTCAGATCAGACTACTTTTCTAGGTATGGTCTGAGATCAGCATAGTGCTCTTAACCCTAAAAACTTGCAGAATTACTTGCCTGTCAGGGGACTACCTTTGTCAAATAAGGGTGGTTTTCATTTTATTTGTTTGGTTTTGGGTTGGTTTGTTGATGTTGTTCTTTTTGTTGTTGTTTTGTTTTGGGTTTTTTGTTTTGTTTGGAGTTTTTATTTGATTTTTTGTAATTAACATTCTGTATATTCAGGGACTTAATGAAAATCTTTAAACCAGAAAATTATTTTCTCTGTAACTATCACTAGCTCTTTGCATGCCTGCACTTCAGAAAATATTATTGAAAATCTTACTGCATCAGAAGCTTGGGTAATACCTTCAATACTTTTAAAAAACTTCTTGCTTCTGCAAAAACAGGAACATTGTCTTCAAGTAGCATCTACCCTTCCCTTCCTGCATTTCAAATCCCAGGGGAGCAGAATCCAACTGGACCTGGAAAAACTGCAGACAAGTTCTTCTAAGGCTCTTTGGTGAGAAAGCAAATAATTAAGTTTAAATATTTGAGTTTGTAATGGAAATAGAAGTCTCTAATTGCCATCTATTTTTAAAACTTCTCATTTTCTCTTTCAGATTGTCTATACTTATTTTCTACTCAGAAAGAAGAAATTGTGCTTGATACTTTATTTGAAGTGTCCATACATTAGAGAAAGAAATATTCTTTTTGTGTGAGGTTCTCACCTCTGTGGATGCATATTACAACAGGAAACATCTGTGTATCAAATCTTTAACCCCCTACGTACAGAACATTATTTCCCTCTTTTCAATATTCTGGCCTGTTGAATGCATTTTCAGCAATAATCAGTGTTAGTAATCTGTGTGTCATCTGACCTTACTGCCAGTCTGTCATTACAAGAAACTGTAATATTTTACATAATTATGCAAATTATGTGCCACAGACCCATTGGTTACAACTCTCTTGCTGAAGAGTAAGAGGGTCCCTTTATGCTTTGGTTGACCTACTTCACCCAGGTAACCACCTCATATACTTTTACCTATCCCTCTGTTGCTCTATAATTAAAGTTTTCTGTCATTTTCAGAGAACTGGAGAGAGTTGCCTCTGACTGTATGGGTGAGACTTGCCTTGCAGATTACAAGTAATTTATGACATCATGTGGGAAGACACGGGATTCTGTGAAATCTTCCCCAAAAGTGCTCTAATCTGATTTAACAGGAGAGGAAAGATAAACAGCTGCTGATTTCTTGTGCTGCTGGGTGCTGCTTTCTCCTGCACCTGGAGCTGCATCTCAGACCACAAAGAATACTTTCTGCATTGATAATGAAAGCAACTATAGCAAGCTGCTAGAAAGACAATTTAAAAGCTGCAAACTGCATTCTTTCCAAGCAGAATATTCTAATACAGTTTAAATCCAATTGTTAGACATTCTGCAGTGATTTGAAGTTTGCTTATTTCTTGACTGAAAAATGCAGATGCTATAGGTAGAGTCAGACACAAGAGAAAATGAAAATTAATAATAAAAGCACTTGAAAAATATCAAAATGTGTAAAATACAGGTAGATTCCTTTAACTATAATTTCCATAAAGTAGGATAGTTTTAATTTCCGATCATGATGCATTGCCTTTTGCAGTGTTATGGCAGGTTGCATCTGATCAGTCACACTGGATTACATTGCCCGTCAAAGCAAATGTTATCATTCCAGTCACATCAGATTAGAAGATGACATATCATGTTGGCAATTTGAATTCAAGTCTTCTGAAGGGTGATTTTCGAGTGCGGGATTAAAATATCCATTCCAGTCAAAGGTCAATAGGTACACTTCAGATACCAAATGTGCAGTATTTGGCACGTTTTCTTTCCTCTTTACACTGGGTTGATGAAGCCAGGTGCAATTGAGATGAATCAGGGAGAAATAAGGCAAAAGGACACACTTTTAAAACATCAGTGTCTAAACTACAGCTGAAAAATATGGGCAGCACATGGAGACAGAAAACTGAATGTTCATAGCATGAACTTATATGTGGAATATGTGTGGACACAGAGAAGCAAAAACAAAGGGACTAATATGATTGTGCAGTGATCATTAGGATTTGTGTTGCAAAGCCTGCACCATAATTGATATGCATGTGTACATCCACTATGTATTCTCATGTCAGAACTCATCTTGCAATTTCATGTTTTCTAAACACTTGCATTTGAGATAAATATTTAGGATATTGGTAGTCAGAGGCAGGACTTGAAGTCCAGAGATGGGGAAGCCAGAACAGCCTTAGCTGTCTTTTGCTGTCTTTAAATATGGGGCTGCTCTGCCATCTCCAATGTCATTTAGATATGCCAAAAGCTGAACTGGAATGTGTTATCATCTCTAGACTGCTGTTTTGTCCAGAATGCCTGACAATCCCAAGTTTCTAACTGCTTGTTTTGCCTCCTGCAGTCCCTTTAGCCCTTCCCCATAATCCAAAAAAAAAAAAAAAAAAAAAAAAAAAAAAAAAAAAAAATATATATATATATATATATATATATATATATATATATATAAAATTGGTAGTGGATGTTACCATCTTCCTGTGAAGCTTTCCTGTGTCATATGTGTCAGCTCCATCTCCACAATAAAAGCCATTAAACAAAGCACTTCCTTTCTTCTCCAAACTCTTTTTTTCACATCTGTAAGGTACCTGAAAAAGCAGTTGCGGGGCATGTGAAGATGTAGCACGTGTGTAGCAGGAGGTCAGGTGGGTGGCACATGCTCACCTCTGGTTTGTTCAGCGATGCTCAGTGAGTGCTGTTTTCCACACTTCAGTGGGACTGTACTCTCTCTTAACAGGACTTCCCCAGGCATCCAGAAATTTTAAAACTGGTCTGACTGTAAATAGGTGGATCCTGACCCAAAATCAAAAGGATTTTACATGACTGTGGGTTTATAAGTTGAAAACAATGCCTAGTTAAGATTATATTACCAATGAAAATCTTCAGTGTAACAAGAGGTAAAATCCCATGGAAAGCTGCCTTTTGAACATGGTACTGACTCCCGCTCGTCTTAGACCAAAGGATGCAATATAGCTTTTTTGCTGCCTTTTTTCTTCTAAAACTTTGATCTCATATCTACTTATATAATGCAAGAAACTGTAATACATTCAGGTGCTGCAATCTGACATAGAATCACAGAACTGCTGCCAGGAAGGGACCATCACAAATCATCGAGCTCAGTCTCCTACTTAATTCACAACTATCACCAACAGTAGATCAAAGCATCATGAGTTTTTCTTAAAAAACCTTAGTCTTAAAATAGTTTCAAAAACCTTGAAGTCTGTTGTTTCTACAAGCCCCCAGGCAGTGTATTGCAGCTTCCTAAACTTTAGGTTGCTAAGACCATTTGCCCTAGACATAGATCAGTTCTGGCTTCCTTTTTCATTCCAGGTCCTGTTCAATGCAAGTGCTACCTTAGCATTCACTTTGTGAACAAGAATGGCAAGCTATACAGTGAGTGTTTCTGCTGAAAGGATTAGAATTGAGATCTCCCTTATTTTCTTGCAATGTCTTCTAGAAAATTAGAATTTCTTCAATTGTTTTTTCCTTTCCAGTTCAGAGGAAGAAGCATAAATAGCTCGAACGTGGAACTTTTTCACTGAATTTTTTTATCACTAGTGTGATTCAGTTCAATCCACTGAATGCTGTGTTTTATTAACTGGTTGTTGCAATTAGCTTGCTCATTCCTATTATAATGCCTTCTTTATCTAATAACCATTTTGATAAAGCTAACGTTATTTTAGTAAGATCTCTTATAACAGGAGTTAAACTTAAGACTAGTCTGTTTCAAAGAGAGATTTTGAATACTTATTAAACTTTTGTCATAGCTTTAAAAGTCCGGAGTAAAATTCGGTTCCAGATAAGGTCAGATGCTGATGTAATAATTGGGAGCATGATGTTGAGCATAACTACCAGTATTTGCAGCTTCTCAGATTCACTGGAATTTACCTATTCTTAAACATGTAGAGGTTGACATGGTGAGATGGTATCTTGTATTTACCAAAATATTACAGGCACAAAAATCAGAAAGGCTGCTGGGTGCACACACTTTTCATTAGTATGAAAAAAACCCACCATAATTCCTCTTCTAATTCTGTTTTTTCTCCTCAAGGTCCATCTATTCCTCGTCCATTTTTGATTGATTATTTTAAGGGCTTGGAATGCTTGTGGTTCCAAGTAAATTTAAATGTTATTGTAGTAATTTTGATTCTGTTCCAACTAAAAGGTTCTGAGAGATTTTCCTTGCACTGTGGATTATTCCACATTTTCATCAGGACAGAGAGCTGTCTCTGAGAATGGAGATGCAATTTGGTTTAATCATTGCTTTTCTCATGATCAGTGTATGCAGACCTTTTTGTATTTCAGATTCAAAAGTTTGGGTTTTTTTTGGTGATTGGTTTTAGTTTGCCGTTACCTATTCTCTGACCTGTGGCTAAGTCATTCCTGGAGAGAGTTTTTCAGAAAGACTGCTTGGTGTCACGAAAATATTCATGGGTTCCTACATATTCTTAAAGTTTCTTTCTATGGATTATTCCACATTTTCATCAGGACAGAGAGCTGTCTCTGAGAATGGAGATGCAATTTGGTTTAATCATTGCTTTTCTCATGATCAGTGTATGCAGACCTTTTTGTATTTCTTCAAGTTTCTTTCTATGGCTGTATTTACTATTCTAAGCCCAGATGAAAGACAACAGGTAATCTTCAAGCTGACAGTTTTGTGATTTCTTCAGTTTCATGTTTGCAAGAAGTGGGGAAGATTTAAAAAGAGGAACACAAGTGTACTGTCTTAAATTTTTATATTGGTATTTATTCACATCCACGATCACCCTAATGCAAGAAGTCTAATTATTTTAATCTGAAATTATTTGAGAATTTTATTTTAAAGTAATTTTAATACTCTTGTAGGGATATTTTATGTCTATAGCATTTAATAAGATATGGACAGCTGTATTAACAGTGGTGCTATTGAATGCACGTTCTCTGCAAAACACAATACACAGCGAGGACTATCTGTATATACTTAAGAAACCACCTTTTTATTTTATTATATACATATAACTCAGTAGCTAATTCTCTTCATAAGTGATCTTATAATTTTTAGTTTTAAAATTTAGGCAGCATTGTTGGAGGACATATTCTAAGCTGTATTGAGACAAGTGATGAGTTACTAACTGAGTCAAAAAATGCAGGGAGAAGTGCAGTCAAGCTCTTTTGGGAAGAAGCTAGGTCCCTGGATATTCCTTCAAAACTTCAAAAGCTTTGGGGATACTGAGGTTATCACTTGTTTTTTTTTTTCCCCTGAAACAGCAATAAAATACACTACACAGCAAACTGTGCTCCAGCCTTGATTGTCATTCAAAAACTTCCATTAGAAGTTCCTTTAGACTTTAAGAAGTCATGAAAAAAGATACCAAGAAGTGGATATTCTCTATTTTTTCTTTGTTTTCCCAAGTAGTATATGAGAATGCAATAATAAAGCAAGATTATATATATTTTTTTTTCTTTAAATTGACTATCTTCTAGTTCTTTCGGTGCTAAGAGGGAAGGAATAAAACACAGTCAATGTAAATTACTGTATAACACAAATAAAAGTGCAGAAGGAGGTATCTGTAGGCACTGTATATCTGTATATTTTATATATTTATAAGCCAATGATTTTAAAAATCTTTAAATGAACATCATAAAGTGGGAGAGAAACAGAAAAGTTTGCAGCCTTGTTGGAAGGTTGCCACAACTGTACTCTGGTGAATAGTGAGGGTAAGAGTAGTAGTGAATCTCTTTTATGGTGCTGTTATCAGGACGTAATGTGCTGGGTTTATGGCATACCACCACAGCCAGTACCCAAACTGCCAATGGAAATATAATTTAGGATCTGATGTGAGATCTTGCAGTGAATCAGTAATTTAATTGGATCTTTCATCATTCCCATATCTAACTGTCATTACCTGATAATTGCTTATCCTAAAAGAACTAGAGGATTTTGGACATATCTGACGGAGCTTAGTGTGTACTCAGCACTGAAACAGGACACAGGCTACTACATGATTATAAATTTTGAGGGAAAAGAAAACTCTTAAGCCTCTTCATTCCCAAGGTGAAGTGTGTTCCTAATTTTTATAAATGTTCCTGTAAAGTCACCATGATTTTTGTAGGGTTTTGTGGAGCTTTTTTTTTTTTTTTTTTTTTTTTTTTTTAAACAGATAAGGGTATAGGTGCAGTGTTCTAATACACCATGTCCCTCACTAAAATGATCCAAAGAGAGGCATATATCACATTAGATGAGTTCCAGCAGACATTCTCTTGAATCTTGCAGGAGATGTTACTGTGATGAGTATAAGAAGAGTATCTGAATAGAGACAAATGAGGACATTTTAACTCTAAACATTTTATGTGTCTCTTTGGTTTCACAGTAGGTGGTTTGAGAGTTCTCCTAACCACTGCTGTTATGTACTGTGCAGAAGGTCAGAGTAGATGATCGTAATGGTCCCTTGTAGCTTTGCAATCTATGAATCTATACTCCCGGGGAACTGTAAGTGCTAAGAAATCTGGCTAAAAACACCAGTTATAGAGAAAGCAATCAAAAATGATTGGGACAAGGCACCCCCGCATCACTTCTAATAAGGGTTCAGAGTACATAGATGGGGGAACTTTGTGATGTAAATTATAGATGGATTTTTTTTTCAATTAAGAAAAAAAATAAGCTGGGCAATTTCAAAACAACTCATACACAAAGTTACTGACAAAGGGAGCAGTAAGAGAAGCTTTGAAAATATTGTAATGGACAATTTGATTGTAGCAGACATGCATTTTGAGAAATGAAAATAGAAGAAAGGAATGCCTGGTTGTTAATTATTTTGCTGTCAGATTCAGAGAGAGATAGAGAGTTCCTGAAATACTAACAAAAAATCAAACAAGAAGTAGAATTGTGAATAATCCTGAACCTATCAGACCGTAAGCTTAAATTTCAACATGAATGCAGGGAATAAATGTCAGGAGCTAAAAGTCCACTGAATAGCTAGAAGATAATGAAACCATAAGGAATGAGCAGCATGAACTTGTCAGGAAAAAAAAAATGGGTTTTTTGTTGATGATCAAATTTAATTTTACAAAAAAAAGGAAAATAGAGAAAATCTATTTTCTCATGAATCCTGTCTGAAGCACTAAAAAAAAAAAAATCATATTATCTGTCAAAATCTCTCTTTGAAAATTAATTAAAAGTTGTTTGGACAGGGACACTGTCATACAGACTGAAAACTGACACAAGGCACATTAACAAGGGATAATGATACACAGCAATGTATCAAGTTGGGGGGGAGCTGTCTTGTAGCACTGAAGGCACCAGTGTTAGTTCCAGAGGTTTTTTTGGCATCCACATTAATGATTTGAAAGTGGGAGTAAACAGCAAGTTAATGAAATTCATATATCATACTAAATTGGGAGGTGTTGCAAACACCGCTGATGGCACAAAAATAATAGGAAAGGACCAAGCAATATTAGAAACATGGACATAAGAACAAAATGAGATTCAGTACGGAAAAAGGCTATCTAATAACGTATGAAGAAAAGTAATCCAAAACATAGATATGGAGAAGGAGAGAGAAACGTGGAAAGCAGCAATGCTTAAAGAGCCATGGAGGTGATAATGGGCAGAAAATTAGGCATGAATCTATAGAGTGATATGGTATTAAGGGAGGCCAATGAGCTCTTGGGTTTTATACAAAGAGGTGTCAAAGAGCAAGGAAATAATAATCATTCACAGCATAACACTCCTGCAACTAAGCTTGGAGTATTGCATTCAGTTCTGGGCACCAGTTTACTAGGAAAGTAAATGAGGAAATTAAATGCATTTGGAAGTGGAACAGCAAAAATGAACAAATGATGAGGGAGAATATTTTAGGGAGAGAAAGTGTAAGAGCAGAATGCCACTCTGTATGCTTTGTCTAAATGTCAACAGAAAAGGATTGTGAGAACTTTGTGTCTGAATAAAGGTTGCAAACTCCAACGGCAAAAAAGGATTTAGAGAAACAAAATGGTATCAATAAATAGCTGGGTGAAATTAGGAAATAAATTAAAGAAAAAACTAGAAAACTAGACATGAGAAAACAGTTCTTGGATTTAGTGGAGTTTCTGCTTTAATTTATTTAAAAGAATTATTTTAATAAAATGGACATTTAGAAAAGAAAAATGTGTTAAAATTGTATGAATTGTGGTGTTTGGAATTTCCTAGTAAAACATCCATTTCGTTTATTGTCTTGATTGCTGACTACAACTGAATTGCAGTATAATCAGGAGGTAAAGTGGTGCACTTCGCATTGTCTGGAACATTTTATAAAGAGGTACATAAATTAACTCTCCATGTTTTAACAGTCTGTGCAAGTATCAGCTAAAATCAATAGCTGGACAGATATGTGAAGGACAAAAATAACAGAGTGGATGAATAGATCACTCAATAACCAGAAATATAGGTAGAGAAAGGCCACACTGACTAGAGGGGTAGTAAAGGAGAAATTCTATATTCGCTCTTTCATTGTAGTGGGGAGAATAAGTGAAGAAGCACAAAACACTGTCATGGAAAGAGAATTTCGGTCTCAGAATGTGGAATTTCCAAGGAACAGCTCCTCCATATACTGACATATAACATTTGTTTTAGAAAAAATTATTCTTCGTTTGCTTCTTCCTTTATGGAAAGGCATCCTATGAATGTAAAATTTAGTAAAGGAAGAGCTCCTTTTATCTGTTTTTCAAACTATCCTGGAAGTTTCTATACTGGAAATATACTTTGTTATCAAATCCTAACCTAATGGTCTAAGAAAAGAAATTTGAAAAAAAAAAAAAACCCACATTGAAAAATGGAGGATATTATTAAAATGAAATCTTTAAGGAGACAGATTAAGGACACCCTATCCAGGGAAATTAAATTTTTAAAAAATCAATATTTTTTTAAGTTTATATGTTTCTGTGCTGAGCTACAGAAGTTTATGAAGAGACAGCAGGTGAATAAGAGTGACCAAAAAAAATTGCAGCTCCCTGTAAGGCAGAGAGAGAGACAAGATGAAATAAGACTATATGTGGAGGCAAATATGTAACATACTGATGTCAAATAGGGCATTGTTGCCTACATTTTCCTGTCTAGTATGACATCCCTTACAAGTCTCTGCTTAGGAACACCTTTCAGTGATGTCTGAGACATGCCCTAGCTCTTTCTGGTATTATTATTTTGTTTGCTATGAAATAATGTAAGCTGTTTTGAACATTTCAACCTGCTTGTGTATTTTGAACATCTCCTTCAATTCTCAGTTCCTGGAGATGATCATCCCTTCTGTTCTCCATACTAATCAGCTCTGCAGTTATTTTGTTGTTTTTCTATACTATTTTGAGGTCAATCAAGATGAAATTATTAGATTTTTGCCTCTCTAAACTAAATTTATTGTAATTTAAAACACAAAAAAATTTGTATACAGGTATCATACACAAAACCAAATGAAACCTGGGATATTGACGGAAATAATTTCTGGCTTGAGTATGTGGTGATATTTATGCAATTTCATATGATTGATGCATCTTAATTCAAATGTAGAAATCCATCTGGCTTTTCTTTTAAGTGTGCTAACATATCTTTGTAACAAATCTCTCCAGGAAATACGGCATAATCCGTGGTATAGTAATTTTCACATGTGAGAAAGGTTGCTATTTTGATAAAACCACACTGTGACATTTAACCTTGCACGGAAGGTTACAATGACACCAGAAGATAGTGAAAAATGGCCGAGGAGAGGGATGATGACACTGTGGCACGGTATGATTTATTTTTTCCATAATATGCTTTTCAGCTCTTCCTCTCCTATTTCTCATGAGACTATCATATTCACCTGAAGTAAATTAGTTAAGATGCAATTTCACTTACTCAAAAATAAAGGTCTAATTGTAAGGGCTGTATGGTCAGTTTAAATATTGTGAATAATGCCTTACATTGTCTAAACCTTAAATATGTTGTGAGAAAAATACTTTGTTAAGCAATGGAAGAAGATACCCAGGTACTTACAGGCACACATGCAATGAGAGTTGGAAGTAGATGTCTTTTCTGCATCTATGCACAACTGTTCGAAATGGAAGTTTTGTTGGTGATGAGACCAACACAACACAGCCAGGAGCACTGCTGACTGGACATGCCTGTCAATGGTCAGCTGTAAAGTTGTGTCCATGATTTCACCAGAAAGCAGTAGTTCTTTTCTGCCTCTTCTCTGCTGTAGGGTTTACACAGGAAGCCCATACTTGGGGACACAGAATCTCTGGAGCCTGCACAGTGCCTCAACCACACAAAAACTCTCCCCTCTCTCTGTCCCCTTTCCCTAAAGGGCATACACAGTATTCTGCCAGAAAGGCCCAGCATATGGACAATGAAACTACTCAGAGTTTTTACTACTTATTGCTCTCCTCCAGATCTCTATGAAGACACAGCAACTAGCTGTAGCCTCTGGGTTTGATTGAACATGTGCCATTTCTTAAATCAATAAAACTACTACATAGAAGCTGGATTTTCAGAAATCTAATACTTCACAGAGATATAAGGAAATGTAATGGGAACTACTTCATGCCTGAACAAACATAAATCAAAGGTAATAGCTATGTAATGAAGTGCAGAGACATTAAAAAAAAGAAAAAAAAAAAAGTGGCTACTAGTCTACAGGCTAGTCTAGGCAGTAGCCTGCAGCCTTACAGAAAAATGTACTGCTATTTAAATTATAGGATCATTAAACATTGTTAAATCTTAATTTTTACAAACAATAGACAGCTATGTGTAAGACAAAAGCAAATAAGGATAATACAGAGTAATGACATTGAAAATGCACAAGCTGATAAACAATATTTAGCCATCAAAAGTTCCATGCACAACACCATAAATATAACTTTGCTCTTACTCACTTTCTCTCCCATGATCTGAGGAACATTTTTACTTTTCCTTGCTTTTAAAATTTTTTTTTTTAATTATTCATATTGTAAAAAAAGGTCAGTGTAAAAGAGGAAAAACTATTTGGTTCTTATAATCTTGAATTATTATGACTGCAGAAGACAGAGGCTTTTATTAAGATTATGTCCTCATACTGCAGCAAAATAATGCAGATTTACTCCTTCATTGAAATACTTATAATAGGTAGATCTACAGAGGCACAAATTGATTTCCCATTTTATTTCTGTATGTATTTGAAACGCCCTTCCTGAAAAACAGTCTTGTAATTATAGAAGTGTCAAAAATGTAGTAGTTTGTGTGGCACTGTAATGGAGAATACAGACTGTAGGTAAGAAAAGCCTGGGGAACTCTGAGTCTATAGGCGCGAAGGCATGTAGAAGGATCCCACTTCAATATTGCACCTTTATGGCAGACTTTGGCAGGAACCATTGACATATTATCTTTTCCTATAACTGGTGGCCAATCCAGGTGGCAGAAAGGCATAAAAAGCATTTTTTTTATCTGATTTTTTGCAATTAAAAAAAAAAAAAAAACCAGAAGATCAGAGAGTACCACTTCTTACTGACTCACGCAATTCTTTTGTACCTTCTATGGCTTATAAGGAAGGATTTTAAGGATGAGATGCTAGTGAGCTGATAATAAACACTTGAGGGAGTATATATTAGGAGTTTTGTGATCCAAGATTAAATCTGAAAAGTAGATGGATGTGATAAAATAGTAGAATGATAAAGGTGTAAAACAACACAGGAGAACAGGAGGAAGAACATTAGGGAAAGATGGAGTTTGGGAGAGTAAAAATACTGCACTGAAGGCTGTACCAATAACCAATAAATTGTATATAGTTTGGAAATTAGGTTCCTTGAGTTCTCATTTGTTTCTTACAATCAGAACATTGTTACAAACAAGAGAACTGCACCATACATGCAAAACCAATAGTTTACTATTATTCCAATTAAAGTCATACCAGTCTAAAGGAAGAATTATTATGACTTTGAATTATACACAGTTAAAACAATCTATATGCAAACTTTCTATTACTTACCTCTTTCTCAATGGTATCTTCAGCCTTCCTTCAGACCGCTGCAGGGTCCTAAACTCAACATCATAAATACAAGGAGAGAGCTGCAGAGCAAGCCTGCTGCATCCCAAGTCGTTAACTGGGACAAGTAAGTTTGTAGTAAGTTCAGGAGATCTAAACCTTTTGACTTGCAGGACAAACCTTGTGAATTTTCGAGTTCACTTGAGTTTTCAAGTGAAATTGGAAATAGTGCATGAGATTTCTTTCCAATTGGGATGGTTTTGGTCTAGGCCTTCCTGGTGACCAGTTTGTAACCAAGGAAGTGGCCAAGTAACCAGTATTCCATACGATTTTTATGTAAACCAGAGTATAAATAAGTTGGAGATTAAAGACCTCACTCTCTTCCCTTTCGGCGAGGTTTGGGAACAGTGGGTCTCTGCGCTGGTCTCGCTTATCTAAGGCTGAGGCCTGCAGAGTTCACTGTCCTGCCACGTGGAGGTTTGGAAAGTGCTGGCCGTGTCTGCCAACCCTGCTGGTTTAAGGGACGTGGTGAGATTTGTTTTACTAGTTATTTTACTAGTTCTTGGGTTTGATTGTGCATATCTATTTGGTGTCCCTTTTTGTTCCCTCTTGTCCCTTTTTCCCCTTTCCCTATCCCTTCGGGGGGTTGATTCCCTTTTACTGTGTATATAGCACCTTAACTGTATATAACTGTGATTTACGTAAATATATATATTTTTATATAAGCAGCTTGACTTTGGGTTCTTTAATTTTTTATAGTTTTTTTTCTTTCTTTACCCTAAGGGAAAGGGAAGGGGGAAGGGAGGGCTGCAACTGGAAGTTTGGGCATTTGGCAGGGAGCCAAGGTCCAAACTATCACACCAATGTCTAAAGAAATTGATATCTTAAGAAAATTGAACATGATCAAAGTTTACTAGATTAAAGCTGATAAAATATAACCTGTTGACGAAAGCATTACAACATAACATGAAAAAAATGGTAACATTAGTTTTTCTCTGAAAAAGAAATAATTTTGCACTTGATTGGAAGAGAAAAAAAATTTAACAAATAACTGGCAGTGGCAAAAATTTAGAAAGCTGTTCTAAGAGGAGATAGAATATTTTTGGTTAATATTGTTTTAATCAGGTTATTTCAAGTTCCTTGCAGTTTGCAGAAAAAATTATATACATATTGTTAGCAACTACAGTGAATGTATGCCTTTCAAATATGTGCCAAAGTTAAATGATTCATACTCTAAAGACACTGATCAAATAATTAAAATGAGAAACTAATAATTTTGAACAATGTATTTACCTCAAACACTGTCTCACTGCTGATATGTACCTGCATGATCACCTTCATTCTTTCAATTCAATTTTCCACTCAGAAAAGTAGAAAAATATCTATTTCCCTTGAAGCACAATGAAGACTCAAATAATTGGGAGAAAAAAAAAAACAAAACTGTTCTCCCAAAAGAACTGTAGGTAAATAGTGGTGTGTCAGTATGGGCCAGTATTTAGTGTCATCCCCAACTTTCTGTGGGGTTTTTTTTGATAATGAGATAAAGAACATGCCTGATATTGCTGATAACCAAATTTCAGCAAATGGGATATAATTTACGTTCTTGTGATGGGTAGATCGCCTACAAAGGCTATACTCTGATTTACTGTCTTTTTCCTGCTGAGACAAAATGCAGTGGCATACTCTAAAGCAAACATAGAGCTAGGACTTAATGCAAAATATTTGCCAGTCTTAGATGAAAGGTACTAAATAAATATTATCCCTATTATTACTCTCTGTGGAAAGCATCACTAGAAGACCTTTGTGGAAGGCTGACTTCATGGAAAATCTTCATCATTTCCATAAACAGTATTATGCTAGAAATTGGTATAGCTTTTATAAATTTATGGGACTATAAAATCTTATGGTTCCAATATTAAACTGTAGTGAAAAGGAATATAAACAATATAAAAAGTATACAGGAAAAAAATTTCCTATTAATGAAATAAAAAGGATTTGCAGAAGAAATCTGTATTAAAGATTGGAGAGTACAACAGGAGACTAAGCAGTTTACAAACCTTGCTTTTAAAACTTTCCCAAGTTAAAAGCAACTTGTAAATGTTTATTTGTGATGAATTGACATTTATTTTAGGTTAAGCGTAACTGTGTGTCATAATTGCACTGAGTATGTACTCCAGCAAGATAAGAGATTTTAAGGGTATATTGAAAATTTAGAATTAGCAGGTGGTTGACCATGTATTTACAGCCTCTTCCTCTTGTCAAACCTCATCTCACTCACCCTACATTATTGTTTGCTACTACTCACAAAATACCCTGGATTCCATGGTTTTCACCGAACTAAGGATCAGGGCTGAAAATGAAAGGCTAGATAGTCTTTGAGGATTACTAGTATCTTCTGTATTCTGTATTCTATAGACATCTGTGACTATCTCTAAAATCCTTTCTTTACAGAACATGAATTAGAAAGAAAAACCTTTGCATCTAAAATCCAATCGGTATCCTCTGTTTCTGTGTAATAATTAAAAAAAAATAGAAGCTTTTTGATCAGCCAAAAGAGCAGTTTATAATGCTATGCTCAGTTTCCTATCACTAGTACTTCATTTCCACTTCATTTCCACCACTGAGGTATATTATGGTCTTGTTTCCTTAAGGGAAATGACAAATAGGATTAGAAACATTTCAAGTGATTTAGTCATGAACCACAAACAAACAGAAGTTCTTCTTCAAAGTAGTTTTCCTTAAACTTCTTTATTTTTGTTTGTACATCTTTAAAATAAAATTTGTAGGATGCAGTCCAATTTGTGCTGTAAATTAGTTGAGAAAGACTAAAATACATCTTATTGATAAGTGACAAAGTATCTGTCGAAGTAGCTTCTCTTACTTACAGGTCCAAGTACTGTGTAGCAAGCCTCTCCAAAATATTTCAAATTAGTTGACTAAAAAAGTTGTTTGAAGACTAAAGTTAACAACAATATTAATTATAACTATATATATATAAAACTTGTCAAATCGCCCTCTTTAATTCTCGACTGATCTGATTGCTGGTATTGAAAAAACTGAGACATTTTCAATCATGCAAGTAAAAAAACTTCAGAGGAACAATGTGGCTGTCCATATGTATAAAATGGTTTTGCTGATATCTGAACTTGTAAGTGAATTTGTTGTTAACAATTCAAATATTAATGGAAACAGGCCTCTGAATTAAATTCCAGTACATTCAAATGCTGAATAGCTATTAACAGTCACATCTTATCTACCGCAAATACAAAAGTGTCTTTGTGCAATTCACCTGATCTTTACTATAAACAAGAAAGCAGAGCCAATAAAATACAGTCAGGTTTTTTTATAGATAGTTGTAAACATTCTTTGGACCAGAGTTAGCCATGAATTCTGACTTCAAAACCTGTATATAAAACCCGGCTTCGTGCGAGTAATCCTGGTTTTAAAACACATGATTCTGAGATTGCAAAATGTTAGTATCCCTACTCTTAAATGTTGCATTTATACACAAGAGAAGGGGAACTATTTTTACATGTAGTTTTTATTTATGGCATTTATTAGGATTACCGCTTTTAAATTTCAAGGCATAAGTTCAACAAAGTAAGTATACTACTCATTGCCAGATATGTTATTTTTCAATGTTTATTTTATTCGAGGTACCATATTATTATGTAGGTTTAGTGGTCAATTTTGCATTGTTCTAAAGACTGATCCATTCATTCTTGTAATTCAGACATTTTTTAAATGTTATTTTGGTCTCGATTTTTATTGGGGAACAAAAGTACTGGGATATGAAAATGTCACATCAATCTTCAGATGTTGATTTGGATTTTAAAAGATGAATAAAAGTAGGACAATTTTTAGACAAATTTTTATGTTGAACATTTTAAAATGGTGTGTTCAGTTACTGTGATGTGATGTGTCATAAACATGCAAACAAATCTTGACTTACTTTAGAAATTATTTTTCCACTGACACTATAATATTTATTATTGTGGTACATGTTGTGATAACTGGTACAGAAACCAGAGAAGAGTGTTTAGAAGTTTATGAGGGTTTAGGCTGGTGTTATTTGCTCATCTGAGCAGAACCTGAAAGCTGTTACCAGTTTCCATTCATGCTTAATATATCTCTTTGGGGTGGAAAGTTAGAATAGCTGTGCAGCAGTGACTCTCATGATATTTTTGGGGAGCTATTTTATTTATTTGGGAGCTATTTCTTCTACAAGAAGGAGAAAGGACAAATCAAAACTCTACTATGGGATTTCCCTTGGTGCAGAATCAAGATATTTTGCAGAGGTTGCAAACTTACTTTTAATCTGTCTTTACAGAAGATGAGGGTAGAGGATAATAAACAGGGAAATACTGAGAAAGGAAGGACTTTTTCATCAGGCTTGCCTTAGTTGCAACAGCAGTTCCTCTAATTGACAAGGTGTCAGTTTTTAATTTGTTTTACTTTTGTTTAGCTTTGTATGTAGCAGCCACAGTTTTATATATATAGCTGTAACAAAAGGTAAAACAATAGGTAAAATGTCAAGTTTACCACACAGAGTGATGTCATGTAGAGATGCATTATGTTGGCAGCCTCGAGATGACTGAGGTTGTGGGGTGTTCCAGAAAAGGCATAGGGTAATAAAAGATGGGACAAAGGTTTGACACTGGAGACCACTGGACTCACCAGCAGTCAGTGGGGAAAAAACAAAAACAAAACCAACCAAACAAACAAAAGCAAAAACAAAGGAAAAAACCACACAAAAAACCCCAAACACAAACCCAAACAGATCTGGACATAACTGGTTCTGAGAGTGAGAAAGAAAACAAGGAAATAGTGAGTAGTTGCTTCTTTGCACAGTTTGCTACAGTGGACATAAGTTTTTCAGTGACTTTAACAGCGTTTAAGCCATTAATATTTCAGCCTTACACACCCCTGAAATAAAAAAAGTAATTGTAGCCAACTCTGCCAACACAAAGCAGCAGTTATGATTTCAAAATCTTTAAGATCTAGTTAAAACATACAAGAATACACCGATTCAGCTGAAAATGTGTATCAGAAACTTAACTTGTTCCATTTCATGTCAGTGACCTAACCTTGACTTATTTTGTCAGAATGCTAGTCCCTTTGGTTACTGAAAGGGTACAAGCCAATATGAACAGTTACTCTCGCAGAACCAGAGCTAAATGTTAGACATTCAATAAAAAACAAATCTGACTTGTATAGGACATAAAGATTCTTAGCAAGGCCTATACATAAGGCCTTGAAGTTGCTGAAACAAATACAGGATTTTTGCATAGGAAAGTTTCTAGAAGAATTTAGAAAGGGAGGAAGGTGAGCGGCTCCAGAAGCTATACTTACATAAGCTTAATTCAAGATAAGAAAGATTAATAATTGGAAATCCAAATAGTAGCTCTAAAATGTAAAGAGTGGTCTATAAATGTAGATAAATTCTATTAAACCAGTCAAACTATCTAAGGTTTCAGAAAACTTTTCTTTCGATCTCAGTTGTGTCATACTTTTGGAGGGACATGATGCACACACCTTATTTTCAGAAAAAATCCAGCATAAATATTAAAATGTGATAATATCTAATTGATTGATTCTGTAATAAACATTACAGAGAGAAGCTTTGGTAGTCTTTTACTTTGTTTACTGATGAATTACTTAGTAATCTTTCTGTCTACTATACTGCAGATGTGCAGACATCTAGGCACAACATATGCCATCCTTGCACAATTCAAATTTCATTTCCGTAGTCAGTTTTGTCCCAGTAGTTTTCATGGTCATAAGGCCTTATCTCCAATGGAAACTGGAGACTGCAGGCAGTTTCACCACTATACCTTGTGATTCTAAGACCTTCAAAATGAATCCCCTAATGTTCTTAATACATTTGCACATTCATGCATAGTTGGAAATGAAGAAACATCTCTAATTTCAGAGAGTACATCTTGCTGTATTTTGCATAATGATCACAAACATTGTGTATCATATAAGTGAAAGGAAATAGCTTTTAGTGCAGTGTTCTGTCATAGGAAAATAATAAATCAATAACCTATGAACTCGAGGTCCATTTGAAGCATATTTAGAGCCTTCATTAACCTACAGAGGCCAGTTTGAATAGAAGCCATTTAATGAAGACACAGAGGGGATTTTTAATAATTTATTGTGGCAGGAGAAACAGAAACAAGCTAGAAATGGAAGAGATTGCCCAAATGATAATGAGATCCAAAAGTGGCAACATAACCATCTGAAACATGCAACAAAGGCACAGATACTAAATGGCTACTTCAGGGATATAACCCAACAGCAGAAATTAATGATTTCCTACGCTGAGGCAGGATCCACTGGTTTTCATTTTCTCTTTACTTTTTGACAATTTTAATTTACTAGAAAACCTCCTCAGTAGAAAGCATAGGATTCAAATGTGTCACTTCTGTAGCAGAACCAGCTATACAGGCTGGGTGCCACACATTACATTTAAATTGACTGAAACACCTGCAAGATAAAGACAATATGATTTTAGGTCTCCCCACTCCAGGATTACACATGAAGATGGAATGTTTCTCCCTAGGATATTTTAGTGTGCAGAAACATCAATACATTGAATGAGTAGTGAAGTAGCTCTTGTAAAGCTCCATATGGTTTACATTATCCTATTACATTAAAATGCAGTTTAAATGTCTTCGCAGATAGCAGTGCTCTTTCCATCCCAGAGACACCCCAGACCTCTATTTATGCTCATGCAGAATAGAGCTGAATCTATTCTGACAGGCATGTAAGGTGTAGTGGCTAGCTCAGACCAAACCTGCACTCAGTCAGGAGTGATTTGTCCCTGTGTTTAATTTCCCCCCAGACAGTAACAGCAGTTTCATACTGAATAAACAGCCACAAATTTCAGTGGAAGAACTCGGCTCCTTTCAAAAGTTGCCGGCATCATATGTAGTCATGGTTTCCTACGGAAAGAGAAAAGTAATTTCAGAAGCTAAATATCTTCTGCCCCATCCAAGTGCCCTGAGCAGTAAGTGGTATTTCTCCCTCCTCATGATTATCTTAGTGAAGACAGAGTTCTTTGCTTTGGTTCATGGTGATAAGATTTTCACAAAAGTGTTTTTGAGTGTCTTTTATTTCTGCTTCCAGAACACCCCATAGTAACTTCTGTATCACAGTCCTCTGTAAGATAAAGATTTGAAGTTTGTGTCCTATGTGCCCAATGAGGCAAGTGAGTATGACTTGTCTTCTTCGTAAGTGGTATAATCACTTTGCTTTCAAAAATGAAACAAAGTTCATTCTCTTCTTTCAAAATATAGTAGGTCATAGTGGCATATTGCTACAAAGATGTCACCTTCAGAGAGGCTTTATATCAAGGATTGGAGCTGCTTTCCATTGAGTTTTCAGTAAGGTCATTGCAAGAAGGGATTTAAGACATCTCTGCCTTCATCCTTTTCTCGTTACTATCTATCAGTTGCACGCTACAGGCACATATTTTATGTGACTGTATGATCAGTATGCATTTTTCACTGTTGCTCTCTATACACATGTGAAGATCACAGGCACCCAGAGAGAAATCCCCAGTTCTGTTTCAAAAGATGGAGGCTTATCTTGCAGTGTCACAGTACTCAGCTTTTACTAGCAGAAAAGTGAACTCACTAATAAAGTTTTGATGCATGCTGTTTCATAGAAAATGTTTAAACATGAGTAACTGTGTAATTGATGTAACTTTTAGAGTTACGTTAGTTTTCTAACCAGCTTTTTTGCAGTTATAGAATTTGATCTTGAACTAATAAAAAGGCAAAATAGATACTTATGGTATCAGTTATATTAATACCTTGTCTTGGATTCTAAAAGAAAAAAAAGAGGCCTATCTTTCTATAGAAATTAAAAAAGAGAAAAATGGCACCCTCTGCCTATAAGCCAGAAGACATTTTCAGACAACAGGAATGCTTGTTGTTTCTCAGCTGCCTTATGCACACAGAATTATTTGTTATGTTTCAAGTATCCATGAACAATCAGAAATGTTTATGCCCATCATGGCCCCTGATCTTGAAAGATGCCAAATCATGGAACCATTTCCATAACCTGCACCAGTCCAGATCACAAGTTGCCTCTGCAGTGGTCAAGGTCTGTGACAACAGCTCTGTCACTACTGCTCCATGTAATCCTCAGTGTGAATCAGCTCCATGTTGCCATGACTACCACAAGTGAACAAGACAACCACTCTGCTACTCTTGGTCTAGTTGGACATCACTGCAAAATCAGCTTTAGTACAACATTGCCGACAATGTTGGGGATTCAATAAAAAAAGCTTTTATATTACACTTCAAGCAGTTTAGAAAATCTACTTTTGTTTGTTTGTCTTGAGTAGGCAGGGAAATTGACCTCTCATCCTCTCACGTTTAAACCTGTTCTGCTCTCTAAGGAACACTAATATATAGTGTTATCAAAGGAAAGACAGCAGAATGACACTGTGACCTTGGATTTACAGTGCTTACTTGGTAGGAGTTCTTCATTCCTGTGCCTATACCAGCCTTGAAATGCAGAAAAACAGAATTAAGTAAAGTACAACTACTTTAAATGAGAAATTGAAAGTATCCCAGAACATGTTAAGTTTTCAGAGTTTGGTACTTATTCTTGGATTTTTCTAATGTTATGATTTTTTTTTTTAAATTATTGTCAATTTAGTGGGTGAACACAAATTTTTTAAGCTTTGTAAGCCTAACTTTTATTTGCTGCCATTGTATATTGCCTCATATTGTTTAGTTTCATGCCAGGAACAGTGAGGGTTACATCTGATTCATGCAAGTTTGGTTTTAGTTTTTGATGAAACATGCCTACCCATGAGTTACTTTTGGAGTCATTGATTAACTGGACAGAGGTGATGAAGTTCTGGGTTTAGAATCTTTATGCCGTATTCGAATTCATTTGTATTTGTCTTATGTGTTGAAATCACTGAAACTGACATATTCCTACATTATTTTTGCTAATTGACTGAACAAAATAAACCAAAGAAGCTTGAAAAGAACACTGACAAACTTATAGTTCAGACGTAAATTGAAATCCTTGATAATATTCAACATGACAAAGTTTTAGTGCATTCAGCCATATTTATCTGAAACTTTCAGCACTACGGGGACCCTGCAGGTGTGAGAAAATGCTCTGTCTCCCTGGTTGAATATTTATTAGAAGGTTGGTGATACCAATCTCAATCCTAAGTGGTAACATCTCTTTAAATAGTTCAGTATTATAAGCTGTAGCCAAAAATAATATGCACTGCAAATAAGCTTGACTATTGACTTGAGTATTCAAATGTAAAAGATTTAAAATTAGAGAATTTAAACATCCACTGAAATAGGTGCTTGAATATATACAACGTGTTGCTAATCAACACAATTCATTTGGTTGTGCAAATATGTATGAAATGCTGTAGTTATCAGTGCAAAACATTTCTCATGGGAAAAAACTCTGAAGTAGACATATATCAAGTCACTCTGATTAAATCCTGGCTCTAGGAAATAGTACCATATGAGCTGGAGTTTAGTCAATCAAACTGAGATGAAATCCATATTACAACTTTCCAAACAATCATCTGGATGATACTGCAAAGTATTGCCTGAAGGAAGAAGTAAAAGAACAGAAAAATTTGATGACATGTGGTATTTCCATGGATATTCATGCTCTAATGAGAAGACTTAGTGCCTGAACTACTTTTTTTTTTTTTTTATTAATACTGCATTATGAATTGATGTGACACCACCATCACCACCAAAAAAAAAAAAAAAAAAGGCAATAAAATATAGATCAGATGCTGGTAATATTTGAAATATCAGGCCTCTCTTTTGGATACCTCTATGTGTAAAAATTTATCCTGTAACGGAGTTTTTGGCTGCCCTTTATCTTGGCACATAACCAGGACTGGTCTGTAAATTTAAAATCACCTCGTTTTTGTTTTTATTTTTTTTGTACAGAAAAGTGAAACCATCCTATAAGATGGTAGACTAAATAGATTACCTCTGCCTTTAAATGCTTAGAAGTGTCTACGTTCCTGGTTTTCATACTATAAAGAAATATTTGAAGTGATAAAGGATGAAGTTGACTAGCTAAAAAATTTCCCCTTCTTGAAAAATTCTGTCAATGTTCAAAGTCACGGGAACCTTTTTTAGAAAACCATTTTAGAAAACAAAACCTGTTCCTCTTTTGCTACAGAAGATCAAAAGTAATTAGTGTGAATTCTCAGGAAGTCTGGAAACCCATTAGAATATTCCTATTTTCTGTGTTCTTTTTGAGACTTTGTCATCCTCTAGAAGTGACTGGAACTGGAATTTACAGTAGTTTCTTCAGAATAGCATTTTTAGAGATTGAACAGCTGATTTGATTCTAGCTTTTATTGAGCATATGAAAAGTTATTACATGATATTCAGATGACATTGTCTTTCAGTCTGACTTTTACATGTTCTCCTTAGAAAAGTTCCCACAACTATTTTCTTACTGCTGACATCTGAAGGTCATTAGTAAATTCTCATCTCTTCATAGCAAAGTGGTTTAATGGACTGCAAGGGAGGTCTACTAAATTAAACTAGTACATTCTGTACATTTATGTTCAACTCTTGGAAAAAAGTTAACAACTTTACTTTCAACTATCTGTTCTTTTAAAATAATTATTTTTTCTAAATATAAATGGAATATGCATCATCTAAGTAATGATGAACCAAGCATTGATTTGTCAGGTCAGTATGATAACAATTTATAGTTCTTCAATGAAGAGATCAGTTACTGTTATCAATATTTTATACAACACAGGCACAAAGAGGTGTTCCTAACAGGAATTCTGAAGAAAACACTGTTGTATCTCAGCACCATGTGACCACTCATAACTTGCTTGTGATAATGTTTTAAGGAAGATGTCACTGAAGTAAAGTCGGTATCGCCAAGACATGTTACTAAGAGCGTGAGTCTAAGACAATTTATTACCTTTGAATCATACTGATTCCTTTAAAAAAACCCTAGCAAAGCAGTACTTAGGAAGTCAATAGAACTTTGTATCATATTTTGCAATAAACTTTTCATTTACTGTTATAAAGAGATGTGTATTTGGCAAAAAGAAACGTTTAATCAGCAAATATTTTTGTCAGCTTTGAGTAAAGATAATTAGATTTGTTTAATGATCATTTAATCAGAGGGTAACCCTCATAATTATGTAACTGATAATCACTTTTGTATTGCTACTGAGAAGTATCTTGGAAAAACATATGCAATGAATATTCCTGTTTTTCTCTTTCCTCTCAAGCAAGGTGTTTCTGGTGATACTACTGGTCACTAGCCCACAAAATAAAAAAGCCAGCATACAGTTGAATTGAATACTTTTAGAGCATGAAGAAACACACTAAATTTATTGTAGTCACACGTCTTCATGGCTTGTAATAAAACAAGGTAGGTGAAGCTCAGGAGAGGGAAATGGGGAAAAAACAGATCTCTCAATACTGAATGATTCAAAAGTCTTTGTGGAGTGATCCAATTTCTCCAGCTGGTACAGTAAGAAATATGTACTGGGAGTAAGGTTGGAGTCTGTTCAATGCAAATATATTCCACTAAAATACAAAGGGCTGTTGAAGTTGCTTTGCAGAAGTGGTGTCAGTAATAAAAAATTGTTCTACTAAAACTATATTTTTAAGTTACAATAATTTTGGACATCCAAAGTAGGTTGATTTTCTCAATCAGAAAACCAAAGTATCTTCAGTCTGATATTTAATCAAAACCATTCTATTTACTAGAGTATGCAAGACACTAAAGAACCATAACTGAAATGTTTTAAGAAATATCAGCTATGTTGTGGGAGAACACAGGAATGAAAACACACTTGTTTTTATAAAATTAAATTGAATAGCCTTTTCTTTTAGCTAATGTCCTATCATTAACTATATTTTTTCCATCATGTGTTAATTTTGAATAAGCAGCAGGGATGACTTCAGTGCTCTTTACACATAAGTGCATTCTAAGCCATTGAACATTTTTATATGTAGATAAAACATGACCTGAGACAAAGAGCTTTTGGAAACCTCATTATAATGAAGAAAATACTTCAGAAATTACAAGTGGGTACATTTTCACATTCTGTTTATTTCAAATGCTGGTTTTATCTTGAATATTATGTAAAAGGCCCCTATATTCTGAAGGCACTTAGGTAAAGTGGATTAAAAAATCAATTTCTATACTGCACTGACCTTAATGAATAAATTAAGAACTATTTCTAGTAAGTGTGCTTAATAAAAAACCATAAAGACTTAGTGAAAGGAATGACAGTGAGAATGCTTGCTGATTTTAATTGTAGAAACTGAAAAATATCACTTGAGAATTGTCAGTATTAGCAAGAAATATACATCTTCCTACATAATTTATTTTTTTCAAATGTTGGAATGATTCCTTTTGGATTTCGTCTGTATATTCATATCTATAATAATGAGTTGTCATAGAAATACAAAGTGTGATCATCTTCCATGGATTCTGAGAAATGTACAGTGCTGGACTTGATGCCCAATGACATCCCAGGGATTATTAATTGCATTACATAGTAGTCAAGATATAAAAGGGCTCTGAAGGAGAGATATCTGTGGAAATTACACTTGCAGCTATCACGGAGAAGAGGCAGATGAACTGATACCTTTAATAGAGCAGGATTTCTTCTCCTAACTTACCTTCAAACTGCCAAACTTTGATACAAATTAGGTTAAGATAATTTGCCAGCCTGCAAAGAATTCATAATGGTAAGCATGCTTTAATACACTGAATTCACAGAAGAATAAGTTTGAGGCAAAATTTTACTGTATATCAAAAGGAAATGGCAATTGCTATGACAAGGTAAGATGGAACAGAACACTCAGGGCACAGGTAAATTCCAAATCTGATTTACAGTCATAAAACACAAAGCAAATGAGATATTCTGTATTTTCCTACAGTATTTTTGGTTGTTAAATATATATTTTGGTAGCCATACTCTTTTCACAGACAGTCATTGTACCTCCTGTTTCCTGGGATTATAGATGTTGTGAAGGACAAATTTTATAGTCTGAAGTGTCATAAATTGCCCTATAATTCCTCTTTAGTAGGATTTATGTAATTAATCTTGCTCATAGTGATGATTTTAATTAGTAGGGAAAGAAATGAAACATGATTATTTCTTTTGATAAAAGATTAAAACAAGGATCATTTCAAGCATTGGAAAACCCATCCTGTTTGTGTCTCTGTATAACTTTCTCTCCAATACCCCAGTCCCACCCAGGGTCTTTTTCTGAAGTGCTTTTGGCAATGAAACTGAGTGCTGTAAAAAGGGGCTTGGCCTTCCATGAGAGGGGACAATGATACAGCTACAAATTCTACTGTTTAGCATGGTCAAGAAAGTTTTCTTAATTGGTTCATATCCTTCTCTTCTGAGGTATGGAAAAGAAATTTTTTACTTTTTGCTCTATATTCTTTTCTTTTAGTCCTGGGAAAATAAGTTTATTTCCAGAAATTCTTCAGAACTTGTACTGCTGAAACTAATTCTTTGACACAACTAAACCCCAAAGTGCAATTTCAGTCTTATTAAGTAAGTATAACTATTACTGCATTCAGTAGTTGAGGTAGCTTGCACTGGTTTTTTTCAAGAAACTCTGCGTTGGACTATAGGTGTCTGCAGAACACCTCTGTATCTCTAAACAGGAAAATAATGCTTATGTGAGTTATTAAAAAGTACTTTATAAAAATTAACTAACCAATACAAGTGTTTAAATTTTTGAACACAGTGGAATAAAGGTGAGATGCAGCAGTCTGGTATTTGTTTCAAACTTTTATCTCTTTGACTTAAACTTGGCACTCAGGAAATTAGATAAAGAAAAAATATTTCTTTCATGCAATGATTTAATTCTTTTTACATGCATATATATCTAAACTATTAAGAAAATTGTTAATAAGGGCATCCAATTTCTTTAAGAAATATTGTATTAACAGTAGTTTCCAACACAAATCAATTACTATGACTAGCACTGTCAATCAAGCTATTCCTGGTCTGTTGCTCAGACATTCAGTTCTACTTCCTGATTTTGTATCTATAGTAAATTCAGATATTACTCTATACCTTCTATATACCAAATCCTAGTTGGGATCACTCTCCCCATTATTTCTACAGAATATTTATGCAGATTCTTTATTTCTAATATTGATGAGCATATATATTTTGTTTACGAAAACTCTGATTTTTTTTTCCACAATACTTATGGTACAGTAAAATAATTTATAATTGGCAAAAACATTTCTAAATTATAGTAATAATTTCATTAAGAAACAAAAAAAATGATGTCACTCACAGAAAACAACACAAGAATATTTAAAAACAGAAGAATAAGTGCTGAGCAGACTGCAGCCAAATTACATTAAATCAAAATTGTGGTATTATTTGCATTCAAATACGTAGAAGCTGAAATAAAGAAAGCTATTTCAGCTCTCAGCCACAGAATTACCCAAAGGTTTGATCATGTGCTTTATTCTGTTGTTTTTACTCACATGTTGGCTCCTCTGAAAGCAATGGCAAAATTTAGGATGAATTCAAAAGGAGACAGTCTTGATGTCCTGAATAATAATTAGTCCTGAATAATAATTATAATAATAATACAGAGAGACAGAGGGAGAGAGAGACAGAAAGACAGAGACATGGAAACCACTAAAGACATTTTTATTTACACAATACAAAGCTATTTTGATTCCCATTTCTTTCATGACAGTTGGGATTAAAATTAATAAAGGTGATGAAAATCTTTGTCAAGTCCTAAAAAATCACATCCGTTTTAACTCCGCTGTACCATCTTTCATGCAGACATTGCGGTCGGGGCTGTGTATTACCATACACTTAAATTTTGCAATCTGTTCTCGCAAATCAATTTTACACAGCTTGAAAATATGGGCAAGTTGGTATTTGTGCTATAAATATGTTTCAGAGGGGAAAAGAATGAAAACAGTATTGTAGCTGCAAACAAATCAATCGGACTGTATTAAAACTAAACTCATGATGTCAAAGATGAATGTAGAGACAGAAACAGGGACAGAGATTACCATGGGGTCTAGACACATATAGTGATTAATCATCACACACATCTGGAAAAGAAAAACACAAGAAGAAACAGTTTTTTCTTCTTGGTCTAGACAGTTTAGAAAGAAATAAAATTATATCATGTTCTCCATGGAAAAAGGAAAAGATGAAATGGATATTAACTGTCATCCATTTGCACCAAACTGAAAATCTGTCTTTCAGCTTTATTTTTTAATATTTGAAAACAATACCACCATAACTCATTTTTAAATTCAGAACATATATATATCCATATATTTTTCAAAGATTAATTTCAGTTTAAAAATCATATTAAACAATTATATTGAGTTTAATTTAGAAAAAAAACAGTTTAATTAAATTCAGTAAATTTAAATACAGAAAAGAAATGCTATACAGGGCTTTTTTTTATTATTTTCTTTTTCATAGGTTTTGCAATTACAGTCTAAAACTTATTCAGATGTAAGTATCACTGAATGCCGTTCTAATTACTGGAAACAAGACTCTCTTTGGCTATGCAGGATAAGATAAACCAAAAACAATCTGTGTAGATTTTTTTTTCCACATGCACAGAATACTGAGGCAGCACTACTGTGCTCAGAAACTAGCTGATAAATTTTCCAGCTTTGGAGACAAGTTTATCCTTCATATAGAGGCTGATAAAACAAATGTGTTTGTAGAGCCCTATGAAAAATAGAACTTATTAGTATGAAAAAATAATTCTGCAGAAATAGCTGAGAAGATTAGTTCATAGAAGCATCTGCATGTCAGCTGAGGTTTATTTAGGATTACTTAGTAGTTACTAGATTCATGGGTGGAGACTGTTGGGAAGATATTTATGCAATATTTAATATCTCTTTAAATTAGGCCTCTGTATAAACTTTCAAAATACTCTTTTTACTCTGGTTTTGCTGCAACAGGTGGAAACAGGTGCCTCATTCCTTCCTTGTGCATGGATAACTGAACATTCTCTGCTGTGCTCAGTACATGCCAACAGCAGAAAGTTATTGCAGTCTATCCCTACTGCACACCTCTATCTGTGTCAAAGATTTACCCTTGAAACTAGCTTTTGCCAATTAGATACTCTCTGGAAGTGGTCATCACCTTCAGGACTTGCATCCAAGCGGACTGATAAAAAACCCTGCCTTCCAACCTGCTTTAGGTTTCTTTTTAACCTCATAAAACTAAAGAAGCAGTCAATGCTTTGCTGTATTTCCTGAGAGAGGAGAGGAAAGAAGTATATGCATGGAAGTGTGCTGGACTTCCTTTTGTACTTGTACGCATCCAGGAGAGGACTTCAGTGTTTTAGGTAGCTGAGATCAGGACAGAATATGCTTAGGGGCTGGTATAGGGTTGTTAGTGATTTTTTTCTTATGAAAGCATAATAAAAACTTTGTGATTATTTACACCATTTTTTCTCTTTCTCCCACCGTACTCATGTAGCTTATGCTCTGTTGAAGGAAAACATGATTTAAGACTCATTTTAAAATATCTCTAGAAATGACATAGTAATTAGAAAAAAGAAAAAGGAGTATAAGTCAGGTGGGAAAAAATAGTATGGAAGAATGAAATACCTCTGAGGACAGTTTTGTTGCACAACATTTGGCCTTAAATAAATGTGTAGGCCTGCTTCTGAAAATATATTATATATGTCAAAGGAACAGTAATTAAACTGCTCCCTCTAAGCCTTTTTGATAGGCCATTTTCAGAATGAATGATAGAGGCTGAGAAAGGGCACTTGGCATTTAAGAACCCTACCTTTAGGATATTATTCTCCTCTCTTTCTTATGCTCACATAATTTTATTTTTTTCCTACCATCTTAGAGCAATGCTTATATCCACTATTTTTGTTAGGGAACACCCATAAAATATGAATTAGATGTCATGTAAATATATTTGGTATTGTCATTAAAACAAAAGATCAGTTAGTCAGATGGTGAAAATGGCAAATTTTGCATTTTGTCATTACCTAATGGAAACTGACATAAACCACAGTCACTTATACTAGATCACTCAAAATAATTATTATCTGCTTAAAATGGTATCATGATGAGTAAATAATAATAAAAAAAGACAGTGTCTGACCAAGATCCATAGTACATTTCTTCAAATAAGATAAATAAAATGAGATGTGGTGGAGTGAACCTCCAACTCCTTGTTAAGGAAACTGGTACATTCTAGAAACTTTTTCAAAAAACTTTTTCTAAATACATAATTCACGTTGAAAGAATTATTTTGACCAGTATTACTGTTTTATATGACCTGCATCTGGGACACACATTTCTACATTATATTAATGATTACACTCACAATAACATATCTATATAAAAAGAAACAAAAATTAAATAAGTATAAAGAACTGTCTTTCATTTCCCTTTATGCAGAAATTTCAAGAAAATAAATTGCAACAGAATGAAATAGATAAAATTCTGTGTTATCTCTAGGAATTATTCAAGAAATAACAATCCCAGGTGACATAAAAGTCTTTACTTTCTATATGCTGTTACAGGATATATTTTACATTAATTCAGACAATTGCATTCCTATTGAAGCAATTTCACTCCTCTATGCCATTTCTTTTCTGATTTGTGTATACCATATAGCAGTTCTTTTCCATGGTCCGTAAATGTGTACTTTCAGACTGCCAAAACGGATACTTATGTTTCATATATTTACTGCATTAAGGTAATTTTTTTTTTTTTTAACTTTTTCTAATTTTCAGAATCTGTGTTGGAAGACTGCATAGGGGCAAGAATTTTTCCTCCTATGCAGGCGAAAAGAAAATCTCAGAAAATTTATTAATCTCAGATTTTCAACATAAGATTCTTATGGTAATTGTTTTTCTTCGTGCTGTAGCAATGGGTATTATATTTTCTATCTTTTATTTGTGACAGTAACACCAGCACTCCTGCACAGATAATAGTCTTTCTGGGGCTGTCTTAAAAACTTCTGAGTTTCTTTCATTTTTCTTTTGCTTTTGGATTATTTTTCTTAAAAACTCTGTGAAGTTTGGAAGCTAAAAACTATAAACATTGTCAATATATAGTCCTTAAGGATACACCATAATAAAAATTATAGCCATCTTTATTTGCCAGTCAGTAAACAAAGAATAACTGAAGAAAATGTAGAATGGAATGCCTTTGCAATTACAGGCCTGACAGAAATAACCAGAATGAAATGTTGTGTGGAAGAGAAAATTTACTAGAACTCAGAGAAAGACAATAGAAATAAAATACCAGAAATGCTAATAATCCATGGTTTTTTTCTTCTGTAAGAATACATATGTTCCTTAAATTGAAACAAAATAATACAGACTTTTCATTTCCCTTTTGACAAATTTATTCATTCACTTTATTTTAAGTGTGAGAACTGGAATTTGTGAGAATTTTTCTGTTAATCACACAAAAAAATAGTTAAATAGGGGCAAAAATATAACAATTCCTAAGAAATAGGTTATTGTGGCCGTGAAAAGGACTATTTTACAAATACACATGTGCATCATGTGTTAAATTAGCTAGTTATTGATGTTTAATGTTATCTCTTAATACAAGTTAATTATTAGGTTTCTTCCACTTCTTACTATGTAAAATGTTTATTAATTCATACCAGCTTCTTTAAATGAATGGAAAAAAATGCATTTTGCAATGTAAAGCTTATGTCTGTGGTTAAGGATCTTTCTCTTAAGGTGTTCACTTGCAATCTAGTTAAATATGCTTAATTTAAGGCAAATGCTTTAATCTTTCATTCCATTCAAGTTAAAAGCAACACGCAATTTGATGTCTTAGTGAAATGGTGACAGACAAACATCTTTAGTAACTGCTGAGAGTTTCCATCTTTGGAAGACCAAAAATAGGTGCAACTTTAAATGTCACAAGCCAATATTTATTACCAAACTTTGATATGGAGAGAGAGAAAGTTGAGCCACAGTGCAGGCATCTACTGAAATGAAAATATCCTCAATTATTTCCATGTGAGCTGGTAGGCACTATTATCTGTGGAGTATTATTAACAATTAAGCTTGCTTTGCATTATATCAAGAAAAATTACAGTGGTTATTGACTATTGTTTTGGGGAAGGAGAAGGAAGCAAGTTCTGAATAGGGCCATATCAAATCTGCAAATGTATAGGCAAAGAATTAATCTTGGGCTCAGACACATTTTTCACTGCTTCAAAGATTTTTTAGAAAAGATGTGTTTTTCATTGTCACTCCTTAGTACTGCCATCAGATGGAATATAAATATGATAAATTTATTTTAAAACTATTTGAAAAAATAATTATCTCTTCCTCATTTTCAAAGGAAATACACTACAGAGCATCCAATACCTTCTAAAGTTATGAAAATTTTGCTGTAGTAAAAAGTAGGAATTAAATGTCAATAAAATTTATTAATTAGTAAATCTTGCTAGTGAATAGACAATTGCATAATTACATAACTGATAATGATATTCAAGTTTTCAATAACTTCAGTGAAGCCTGAATACTTAGATGGACACTTTTTTCTTCTAAATTATATTTACGTCACCAGTTATTAAAGGGAAATCTACCAAATTTTGTTACAAATCATACCTGGAATTAGGTTGATTTTAAAATCTTTGTGGAAAAAAAATAAAGTCTCAAAAGGCTAACTTCTGGAGCTTCTTGTTTAGTTTCTATAAAACCACAGCAGAAACCAATATCAAATTATTCTTTGCTATATGTTTGCAGTCTAGCTTCAAAAAAGAGCTCTGTGTCTTCTGTCCCATAGCTAGAATTTATATGTAAATATCATGCCAATTTAAACATTTCAAAACATTTCTGATAATAATGACAGGCACTAAAAAATAGTCTTCCAGAACTGTGTGAGTCTATTACTTCTATTTCCTTGTCTTCATCATTATAGAAAAGGAGGATTGACTCTTACATAAATCTTTGGACTATAAAATCCTTGCAATAACTTTGCTAGCATTCCTGGTGTGATGATTTTGGCTGGAGTAGAGTAAATTTTCTTCATAGTAGCTGGTATGGTGTTATGTTTTGCATTTGTGCTGAAAAAAATGTTTATAATAGAGATGTTTTGTTACTTATGAGCAGCACTTACAGAGTATCAAGCTCATTTCTACTTCTTGAGCTGCCCTACCCCACTGAGGTGGGGCACAAGCTGTTGGGAGGGGACACAGCAGGGACAGCTGAACCCCAGTGACTGTAGGGATAGTGCATACTATATGACATCATGATCAGTATATGAAGTGGGGGGAAGAAGAGGGAAGCAGAGGAACATTTGAAGTGACGGTATTTGTCTTCCAAAGTCGCTGTTACACGTGATGGAGCCCAGCTTTTATGGGAATGGCTAAACACCTCCTTGCCCACAGGAAATGGTGAATGAATTCCTTGTTTTGCTTTGCTTGCATGAGCATCTTTTGCTTTACCTATCAAGCTGGCTTTATCTCAATGCATGAGTTTTCTCACTTTTACCCTTCTAGTTCTCTCCCTGTGTCCACTGGTGGCGGAGTGAGCAAGTGTCTGTGTGGTGTTTTGTTGTTGTCTGGGTGTAAACTGTGACACCTGATTATAACAATCTGACAAATAAATATGTATGAAACTCAGAGAGAAGGAAGAGCTACAATGAGACACGGCAAAGGAAGGGAGAGATACCTTCTATCTTCTAACAATTTCTTTAGGACCACAGAAGGACACAAACAAACAAAAAACCACAGAAATAAACAACAAAAAAAAGACAGAAAGCAAGTATTATAAAATGTCCTGCATGAAAAAATTGTGTTACTGTTCTGTTTTGATGAACTCTGGGACTCTGTAATGTAAGCATGGACATATACACGAAAAGGTAAGCAATTACTGTACAGCAAGAGCCTCAAATGTCTGTCCCATCTGCAAGTCTTGTAAGGAAGTTGTTTTGCTAGTCAATATTTAGTGCTCCTTGAGACTACAGCACAAGGCCAAATGTTTTTTGTAAACTTCTCAACTGAGCAAAAAAATCAGTATGGATGGAAGTGTTCTCAAATGTACTTGCTGCGTAAATGCACTGTTTGTTTATTTCATAACTTTAACATTGTTTAATTATACTATCACAGTTACTTTCCATAGTCCATTTTACCAGGTAGAACTCCTTTACCTAGTCATCTACCACTGTAGAACACCTAATGACATGAGTACCTAATAAATGAGACAGAGATATTTTTCCAAGGTTAAAGGGATTGATGAGCACACACAGAGAAGAGCTTGCTACCATCATAAGAGATGTATAAAAAATATGATTAATTGAGAAGATTTATTCCCTTAATCCATGCTTGTGATTAATTCTTATTAGTGTTAAACAAAAGAAAGTTAAAATGTCTGCTCTTGTAGGTCTGATTACGTATGCTGTGGGCAAAACTTCGCTTTGACATGCCATATACTCTGAATCACTGGAAGTTGCATGATGGCTCAAGGGCAGAATTTAGCAGCTGGGATCTAGGGTGGGCAGTCATTTTATTAAATGTGTGTTAGATCCTCAATTTAAAGTGCCAAAGCATATCTCAGGATTAAAGCAATCGTATTCCCATCAAAATCAATGGGGATTTCATGAATATACCCTCACATAGTGCTTCAAAAGCCTGCCTTTAGCTTTCCAAAGCAGAAATGGGTATGTTTATTCAAATGATGTTAATTAATAAGAATTCACATTATTAACTTACAATAAAATCAGTGCTAAGACTTTTAACTTTGAAGATTTGGTTGAAAGTATTTGAGGACCAGAATATTAAAGACAAAGAGCAGAGTAATGTGAATCAGAAAGAGATGATAGAGGAACAGTAAATAATGAAGGAGAATGTAACTAGATAGAAAATATAAAGAACATTTAAAAGACTAATAAATGACAAAGCCAGTTCAATGCAGATAAATGTAGAACAGTGGTGACTTTGATGAGTCTTTATAACACAAATGTATATGCTTTATAAAATAGGAAGAACAAAAAGTGTTCAAGAGTCAAAAGAAAACTCTATGTCATTGATGTAGAAAAAGAAAGCTTGCAGTCAAGTCTTAACGCATGGATGAATGATGACTTTGAGAGAGTCTTTATGACAGAAGCCTGTTTTTCAAAAGTAGAAGTATGAAAGAGTAGGAGCTAAAAAAATAAGAAAGGAAAAAAAGATAAATTCTACATGGACTCTAAAGTATGAAAGAATCACATTAAAGTTTCGTAGAGGGAAAAAAATGATGTAGATGAATTGTTCTCACTACATTTCTAGCACAGATCTGACCATGACCATTACACAAAAGTAGTGTTTACAGGAAGGATTGCTTTCTGTTTGGCCACTGTGCAGTGATTATTTCTAGAGTGTTTATTTTTCATGAGCAGTAAAAATGCAGTGACAACAATAATGTTCACACACAAAAGACATGGAGGAAGAAAATAGATATAAATACATTAAAAGTATGAAGGAAAGGACAAGGAGGAATCAGAAAGCTAGTAGGATGAAGAGATATATAGATTGAAGAGAAGTTCAAGAAAAATTGATATTGCTTATTCTTATAAATACAGGAGTGAAAAAAGTTCAAAAATACTTCTTGGGCTCAGATTTCCCTAGCCAGCTTTAAACAAAGAGATATTCTGAGTCTACTGCAATGTGTATGCTTTCTGGAACACATTCATACAGTGTGGTTGAAATCAAGGATTGCTTTTTTCAGTGTCTCCTAACTGACCACTGGACCAGCCACTGTTCTTTGTTCTTCTGTGATTCCTTGTCCTCCCTCCCTCCTGGGCTGTTGCTCCCTCTCATCAGGACAACTAGCACAAAAAGGAACAAGAGCAGCCAAACTGTGTATCTAACCCATAAGGCTCTTGATACTCTTTCCCTCTGATCGAGTGAATCTCCAGCTTTATGCAGTGCCGTGCAAAAACTTCACTCAGGAATTATCTCTTCACTTCAGCCCTTCTCATCACTGTGAAGATAAGGTATGTGACTGAACACCTGAAGACCACAAAGATCATTAAACCCAAGCTCAGTTATTTAATTTTTTTAGTAGTTAGGCTAATGTGTAAGCTGGCACCCTGTCTATGGGGTTTTTTTGTCAGACTGGTGTCAGACCAGATAGAAAAGTTCAAAATATAATTTCCAGATTAACACCTTCAGACCTTTCATGGACAGCAATCCCATGTTGTCTCTAGCAAAGGGAGAAACTGCTTGGCCTTAAACAAAGTGGTGCACATATGCCCAGAATTAGATCTCAAGCACTTTGAAACTTAAACATAAGATGCTAGTGTTTCTAGAAGTGCAATTTTTTGAGGCATCTAAATAGCCATATCAGTAAGTGTAGGCATGTCAGTTCTAAGAATATCCTGTGCTGGGCTCTTGAATAATTCTAGGAAACTCACAGCAAAAGGGGACATGTCTTATCTGAGAAATCTAATTTATCAGGTTTCCTACAGTATCACAGAGCTATTACAAAATTGTTTGCATTCCAGTTCATAATTTCAAAAATTTTTGTCATAGTTATGGTATGCAAAAATATCTGAAATGAAAATTGGAATTCTAACATTTTTGCATGACAATGGGGCAAATTTGCCTTTCTTCTTGTTTCATTTAAGGGTCAAGGAAAATAACCTTACTAAACTTATGTAAACCAGATTGCACTATAGTTTCATTTTGGCAGAGATGACTTCATTTTGAGTCTGGATCAGTGGTTTTAAAAAAACCTGTGTGCCCTGAGTCTATACTAGCCTGAATACTAAAATATTTACTAGAGGTTCTGTGTGTTTAACTTGCCCTGGAGTATAGCTGGTGTGTTTTAGTTCCAATTTTTTAATGATACTACTACTCCTGCCAGTAATTTTTATACCAACTGCACTGGACTAATTATGTGCTTTTCTCAAAAGTCTATTTTTGAAATAATTATGGCCTTTGATCATATAATAGACAGAAACATTTGGGTAGACAGAAGCAAAAAACTTTTCACTTGAGCAGAAAGGATGAAAAAGGTGGCATATCCTTGTTATATTCTCATTTTGAGTGCATAAACCTGTACACCATCTCAAGGTGCCTATCTAATAAAAAATTGTTCCTTTATGTCCACATTGTTTTTGTTAAATTTTTTTTTTTTAATTTTTATTATTAGCTGCATTTTGCAAAGCTTCTTTGAGTAAAAAGAAATAAATATTAGCACTGCTAACTGTACAGTATAGGACCATTACTGGTGCATTATGGCCAGAAGTTTCTCTCTTCTAATCTCCCTTACTAACTTGAAATTGCTGAAGAGCTAAGGCTTGTACCCATGTATACAAGGTCACCTCAAACACAACACAAGGCTGTCTGCAGTTTGAAGAATATTTGTGCGCAGTCTGCTTAGTTGGTGACTTCTGTTATTTTATAGAAATTAAGTCAAATATGGAAAATTATTATGTTTGTAAAAGTTTATTCTGGGGCATGTGCAGGGGTACATTTCAGAGCTTTGAGCTGGTCTAAGCCACATGATTCTTTTAAAGTTAATGAGAAAGTCACAGCTAGAATGGCATGTGATAATCTGAAAATTTGCCCCTTACTGCCACTTAAGATTTTCTGTGTCATATGTTATGGTAATAAATGGTTCTCAGCATGAGGTTGATTGAAAGGGGTATAGCTGCATGAAGCAAAGAACTTGTTTTTGCTTTATGATCTCTGGATAATGTTATTAGCATATGCAGGATCAGCTTGAGCATAAGCAGCCTTTGTGACCAGGGAGCCTGGAATTACAGCAGTGTGAGTGAACTTAATGTACTTTCATAATTTGTCATCTGAAGTTATGTCCCTGAGAAGGAACAGAACAAAAATATGATCTTTTTTTTCTGCATAACTGTTGACTACCCTTAATGCGGCTCTGCAGTACGTTTCAAGGCCTGTACTTTTCAGATTATTATAAAAAGTCCTCAGTCTTGAAAAAGTCTGAGGAATATATCAAATTGAATGCAACAGTAGCTAGAAGACTTTAGTCTGAAAGTTCTTTTGTATATGACTGTATATGATGCATATTATTGGTTTTGAACAGGTATTTTCAATACTAATATTGATCATCAAAGTTGGGAGGATCGAGGATTCATCCATGTGTAGTACAAAAAAAAGTTCAGTTGAGGAGGTTCTTGATTTTTCTTCCTACTTCAAAATGTTTAAGAAAACCCAAGATGAATTTTTCTCATCTCTTTTTTATTCTCTCAAACTTGTTTTAAATAGATAAGAGCACAGGTAAATTAAGGAAGTATCTAACAACTCTATGCACATGCAGAGAGGGTAATTGCAGTAGAAAAATTCTGGGTTTGGAACAAGATAGGCCTATTTAAAAGTCTCTGAGTTTAGCTGCAGGGATTTTCAAGCCATTATTCTAGAAAATCTGATTACAGAGACACTACAGAGAAGAAGCAATATCCACCACTCTAGTTCTCTGAGGTCTTTTAAACTTACTTTAGTGATGTTATTACAACTGAATTATGTAAATAGTACAAGACCTGACTGTGAGGGATGTTCTTAGCATCCTATTTAAAATATCAGTTTGAACAGTGGGGGTTTGTTCTCCTGAAATCTACAGCTGCCTAAACCTGAAGCTGGCCTAGAATTTACTGGTGGATTCTAATTGTATTTTGGTTTTGACATTAAAATTGGTTCTGCACTAACTGTTCAGGCATTGGAATAGGTTCTCCAGGGAGTTGGTAGAGTCACCATCACTGGAGGTGTTTAAGAGGTGCCTATTTCTGATTCTGGGTGCTAGGGTTTAGTGGATTAGGGGTTGCAGTGGTAGTGCTGGTTGATGGTTGGACTTCATGATCTTAATGGTTTCTTCAAATCTTGAAGATTTTATGATTCTATAAATAATTTGTTTTCAAAACTTCAAAACATTCTTTAAAAAATCATTATGGTAAATGAAGAAGCAGGTAAAGAAGCTTTTTACATAGGTCTATGAATTGACTAATGCAATAAAAGCCACTTAGAAATCATATTCAGTTATATATTATCTAACTATATGAACCAGAAATTTGCTATGGACTGCTATGATTATGGATTGCTATGATACTTGCTTTTAAGAAAGGTATTATGCCTAAAATGGTAAACCATGGGGCAACTGTATTATTAGCAGAATTTTCATTTTTCTATCTAATGCAATCCTTCATCCATGAAAAGAAAAAGAAATAAAATTTAATTAAAAAATTACCATTTGAGAACTTTTTGTTAACAAGTTGATGGTGTCATACTTGTGACTTGCTCACCTGAGTTCCCTTCTACAACCTTCCCTCTTTACATATATCCTACAAATTTGAGAACATAAAAAGTCATATAGTTGGCACATTTATTTCTCATTCAGATTCTGAGGACTGTCAATATTCATCCTAAATAGCACGGCCCAGTGAAATATTTTGGCTTTGGTAGCTTCGTTATTTTCATAGTTTCACCTAGTTATCATAGTATCCTTGAATGAACAATGAGAAAACTGTCAGGTAAAGCTTTGTAAACCCATTTAAACTAACACAATCCTGCAATATATTCTTCTGTGTTCAATCTGCTTCACCAGAGATCTCAACAAAAGAAACTTTTTTTGTTGCACAGACTGTTTACTCCATTTCAGTTTCTTAGATGTGACTGTATAACTCACAGCACTCTAACAGTAATAAGTCAAGTATGTGTTCCTGTCTCTGTAGGAAACTTGTCATACAGTAGGCCACAGGTTGTGATGACAATGGTGTGTCCTACACCATGAAAAATATGGGCTTTACCTTGGGTTTCCTTTCCCCTTATAACTCACCTAAAGAAAACAAAAAATTACTTTTAGGATCCCTGTATGATTTCAGTGACTGCACAAGGCATTACTTTGCTACCTCCCAAGAAAAAGGATTTGTATTTATTTAGAAAATTCTAAAACTAAAACATAAGATATGTTTTATTTTTAGATAAGTTACAAATCCAGACAGGCAATTACAAATACACACACTTTTTTGGTACGAAAGGCATCTTGCCAAGTTAGCCCATATCTGGTTTTGGATCAGTAAATGCACTCAAGGGAATATATAAATTATATTGAGGATGATCTGCTTGCACCTTTATCTTCAGTTTTAGTCATCTAGAAATACCTTCATACTGAAGATGAGCTAGAAGGCTGGAGACGTGCACCTTAATTCTTTTAGGAGTTTACTAGCCTAGAATCTATTCATTTCTGTGGCATCCAGTTTGCATGGAAAAGACATAAACCAAGCTTTCATCTCCTCAGGATACAAATGAAGTTAACACCTTTCTAAACAAACAAGTTTATTGTTTTCACAATACTTATCTGCAGAAATGTATTTTAGTAAATTAATTAATTAGTCTAAAATCTTCTGAAAATTGGCTATTTTCAAGTGGGTTCCAAAAGAAAATCAGAAAAGCTGGTTTTGAAGGTTTCAATAGAACCCAGTTGAATTCGTTATAGAACTACTTCAGTTCTGATGAAACATCATAGCTCAGTGTAGCTGAATTTGACAGCAATTTGGCAGGGCCTTATTTACACTTCTCCTGAAGTTTATTGTGCTCAGGTAGATCTTTAAGTTATAAAGTTGACAATATACATTATAAATCACTATTATTTACTTCATACCAACCCTAATTTGATTTAATATTATTTTAATAACTATGATTTGCCATATGCTTTTTAGACAATGAAAATTTCATAACATTTTTAGGGTAATAGAATTTAGTGAGTTTCCTTGCATGCTAGATTAGAATGTCAAATTGCAGGAGATTAGAATTTTTTTTTAAAATGGTGCTTAACTAATAAGTTCAGTCTTGTTAGCTGAATTATTGCTGTCTGCCAAATTCACTACACCATTTCAAAAGCACTGTATCTCAGAAGTTTCTGGAGATATAACTGTCTTCTGCCTGGAAAATGATGTATTTCTTTCCCTCTTTTTTTATTTTATTTTATTTATTTTTTCAACTAAAGACTTCTATTCCAAAAGTTAATGCAGTACTACATTCATTTTGAAACACAATTCATGGTAATGAGCATTCCTGCTCTTGAATAGTAATACTCTAACCCACAAATTCAGATTTTGCTCTTCCAGTCTTCAAGATTTTTTGTTTGAAACTGGCTGATCTAGGTTGTGTTATTGCATATAGCAATGTTTTACATACAGTAATATAAAATAATCAATTCAATAAGAGCCAAGATGAAATATTGACAAGAAGGTCCAAGGCCATATATTTATTTATTTATTTATCTTTCTATAATAAATTTGTTTGGCTTGAGATAAACAGATTAAATTTGACTTTAAAACATCAAATTATTTCAGGATGGAAATCACATTGTGTTTACTCTTCCCATCTTCATATTGACTTCAATTGAATGTAAACATATCAAAAGACATAGTTCCATTCCCTGTGAACAGATTTAATAATTGCATGGCCAAATCTTTTTTTTTTCTAATGGACTCTTTTGTGTCCTTTATTAGAAACCTGAGGAAAACCTGAATGAATGTTTTTTTTCTACTTGTGTTAGTTTTATCACCTCCTGTCTGTTTTCTTGTTTGGGAAATTACTGGAAAAGAGATTGTGAGCTAATTATCCTTAATATATTGAACAACCTCTATTACTCTGCAAAGTCCATGAAGCTCCCTTTCTTCAGCTGCAAGTTGCATGTCTTCTTGCATTTTGACACACTCTCTGTTTTATTGGATTGAAAGACTTATGCCAAACTACTTTGTGGTGAAATGTGATTTCCACAAGAATATTCCCTTTGGTCTTCATGGCTTTAGTGGATACATAAGCGCTACTATCACAACTTTAATAAACTTGTCTTTGAAACTATTGAGTTATGTCATGTGAACATTCCTTTGGGTCTTCAGGGTTTTAGTAGAAATAGAAGAGATACTATCACATCTTTAATAGACCTGCTTTTTTAAACAACTGAATTATCTCCTTTTCCAGTGTGTAATGGTGCTTTTATGTGGAAATAAGTGCCTAAGTGGACGAGTTATCCTGAAGAATGGATTTCATGCATAATCTAGTCAGCATGTACTCCCTTGGGTTTAATGTTTGACAGTTTTCCTGGCTCTATGTTTGTTAGATCAATTTGTGTTCACTTGCTTTCTTGAGAAACTGGTGACAGTACTCCACAAAGACCAGACAATCTTTAGTGTTCACACTTTGCTGGATCTGATGTGGATTTGATTTATCTCAATAAAACTTACTGAAACAGAGAATTTCTTATTTGTCCTTATATTTTAGCAATTCTACTGTTTCTTGCATTCAGATTAATTCATAATTCTTTTCAATTCAGTAAAATCTCTCTGATATCCAAACATCACTGTCATCTATTTTTCAGCCTTTTGTCTTTATTCATTAGATTTCTGTTCTAATGTTACATGAAAGGAAAAGAAGTAGGTATAGTTTTTTTTTTTTTCTTAGCTCTTGAACAGTCTTTTTATTTGATGTGGTCAACATATCCAATCACTCTGCTTTATTACTAGGAGTCATATTCCCAAGTCATATGTTAAATGTAAGTTCATTTCATTTTCATATTGCATTTTTGTGCTCAACATTGTATATCATGATACACTAACTCTTTAATATTAACTTCATTTTAAATCAACTGGCTTTATACCTTAATGTTTTCTGGCATTATCAGAATCTCCTGGAAGATTTTTTATTTTAGAAAAAAGTATCAGAGTTGCAATATATTAAGGACTATGAAGTTAACCATATATTTGATCAACATAAATGTAGCTAGTCATTAACCATTTTATTCTCCTCTCAGAGTGTTTAGTGCTATGAAATTATTTGATTTTCATAACACTTGTGGCTGTTTAGCATTTCCATAAACTCCATCTACTTGACCCTTTCTCTGCCTGCAGAGATGTGCTGGCATAATCACCCTACTGGCAATGATTGGTAAGGAGTATTATATTTTTGAAAATTAAACTTATTCAGGTTGGTGTGTTGTTGGTTTTTTTCCAGAATGAAAACTGCATTCATGACCAACAGATTTTGAAATAGCATTTGAAAGAGTAAATGAATAAGGTTTGGAATGCACACACAACACTCACTTGTTATTAATACAATATAAGAATCATTCGTGTTCTAAGTAGAATTAGTTGGGTTCTTAGCTCATATGACTCTTATACAAAATGCTATTAATAACTTGAAATAATTATTTTCAGACCATTGACTAGTTCTGTAGAGATGTACAGATACTACGTGCACTGCTGTGCAGATTGGCTGTTGAATTATAAAATTAGGTGGGCAATAAAAATTCCCTAGGAATTTTTGTCTCCCTCAAGGATGAGTATAGAAAGCCTCTTGATCGACAGTCAAACAAAAGAATTGAAATTTTTTCAAAAAACTTATTCCTATAGTTTCAGCAGTTCTCATTAAGCAAAATATTACCATGATTATGAAAATCTAAAAAATAAAAAATAATATAAAATAGCACTCCATGCTCCAAAAAAAATTGGCTGCTGTCAATATAAACATATATAAACACTTTCAATGCATTTTTGATGGTACATACTCTATCACTTATAAATCAGAGAACATTGTAGACGTAGCTGATTCAGTTTTAACTATCCATGAAGTTTCTGATTTGGGGTCCCAATCACATCAAAATTCAAAAGACACACCCTATTCACATCGTTAGGGGGCAATTTATACCACAGTCAAACATCTGAGTGCAAGTTTTAACAGTGCTTCAACTGAAACGACTACTTAGCCTAATTGTAACAGTGGGACCAGGTAGCAGCACATGCAGTATCAGTGTGGCAGCTCAGGCTTTAGTGAGAAGAAATATCCTCACTATTTCCATAATTTCACAGATGACTTTGGAACAGTTTTCAAACTAGCTAGTTTATTGCCAGTTCAGCTATTTCTAAATTAATTACAGTCACACATGGAGTAAATGAATATGAATCAGAACTATACAGTCAGTTAGAGAAGTGTCCTATGCGGTGTTTTGAAAGTATAATTAACAGATTATATAGTTACTCTAGTCTTTGAAATGATTGATAGCCCTAGAGAAAAGTGAATATGAGAAAATCTAGAAACAAGTGAATAGGAGAAAAGGCTTTGATTCTTTACTCCAGAGCAGATGGATAGGAAAGATGATAAGAAAATGAAAATTAAAGGAAAGATAAAAAAATGTAAAACAAAAATGAGCAAAAATTGATCAAAGGCCATGAAGACAGAAGTAGAACTTTACAGAATCTGCAGCATCCTGGAAAATTAAAAAGTCCCAGTCAGCACAGTTATCATATTTACTTTGTTGGAGAAACATTGAGGAAACCAGGTCAGGGAAGGTTGCAGGCTGCCTCAGAAGCCTATGGAACTCAAACAGACATTTCCTTTGTTCTGCATTTTGGATCTGGATCTAACAATAATGTTTAAGAATCACTTTAATCTAAAATTTGGACCAACATAACTTGCAGAGTGTGTTCTCCCTTCCCGTTGATGTCCACTTGTCCCTGCCCCTCCCCAGCCTCTTTTTTGTCTTTTATGAATTTTCTGTGAGAGTGCTGACGGATTAGTTCTGAACTTGTTCAACATGCCTTTTGCTTTGAGATCTACAGACAGAAGTGGGAGGGAAGCAAAGCCACTGACTCTTTTGGAAGTCAATATTTGTTTATACTGCTCTAAAACAACTGTCAAACTATGGGGAATTCGCATACTGAATTATTACATTGAATTTACTATAAAAGTATAATTTTAAAAATTATAATCAAATAAATTAAAAGGTCAGGCATGCATATGTAACAGTTGTTAGAACAATATAACTGTATAGAAAAACTAAGGTGTTTGTACAAGCAACAAAAAAGGGACATTTCTATTTCCAGCACATTCTTCAGCTGAACAATAGTGCATCCACAAAGAAAAAATAGAGAGAGCTTCCAGTTAACCTTCCAGCTTGTAGTCCTAGATAAAATCCATCTCATTAATTCAATTCAAATGTTAACAGAAATACAATTTTTTTACTGGATCCTATATATATATATATATATATATATATATACATATATATATAAAGGGGTTGTACTTAGATGACAGAGAGAAAATAAAACTTCTAGGAGGAAAGATGACCTGTACAGTTTTCTCAGCTAAATCAGTGGCCATTCAGGAACGGCCTAGCAGGCTTCTTGCTTCTTGCAAGCAAGTATATCTGGTGTACACCCCTTTTCCTGGCTGTGGTCACACCATCATCTTTTCCCACCATCTTTCTCTGTCCTTCCCTGGACTCACCGTTGTGCTCACTGCACCTCCACCCACTCACACTCTCTACCCCCACTGCACATCTTCCTGTAGGACCAAGGAAGGCTCTGTCTGACTCCCTGCTAAAGAAAAGAAGCAAGAGTATTTCCAGACAGGGTGAATAGTTATGGCAGGGTTACTCTGACTGCACTGGAGAGCTGAACCCATCCTAGGAGCTGGAATTCCTAGAGTCTTGTGGCCAGGGTAAGCACAGTAGGAAAAATGGCTGGCAGTGTCACAGTACCTTTCGATGGTTCTGACTGCATAGAAAAAATCCAAACAACTTATTTGTGATATAGAATCTTGCAACTAGCAGACAAAGCAGAATAACTGTATTTTCCAAGGCAGTTTTCGTTTTAGTCAGACTTTTGAAACAGTTAATTAGCAAAAAACTAAACAGTATAGCTAAATGTTAATCCAGCACAACACAAAATAAACAAAATTCTGCCTCAGCATGTGTGCTTCGGGTGAAATGATAAATAAGACAGAAAATTGCTGGGGAGTTTTCTATTCTATTATTAAGCTAGTACTTTTAATTGCAATTCTATAGAACTTGTTTCTTTTCTGTTTTATTAATTGTCTGACAAAGGAAACTTGCTACCACAAAACAATAAACAAGAACAAACATTATTAGTGCCTTTTAAAATAATGCTTGGGAATGTATCACTGGCTTCATTCAAAACATAACTGATATAGAGAGACCTTTTCCTGTCTTTTCCTTAAAGTTTTAGACTTTCTCTTAATGTATTTATTACTTAATGATTGGCATAAAGGCACTTATATGCACAGCTGGTGTAATGCCTGTTCTCAGGGAACCAGAGTGATATATTCTGCAATTGCAACTAATCTATTTTGTCTAAGTGTTTGTTCTCAGAGGCCAATGTCTGTCTGGAAAGTTCTTGTGTGTTAGAATGAACGTTATTTCTTTCAGTGGTTTCTATTTATCACTGTGCTGTGAGACACTACTGGCAATTTAGAAAAGAATAATGCCCTCCAGGTTAGAGACCAACAGCAGGAGCTGCTCCCATAAAGACAAATGTAGTAAAGATTTATCTGTTTACCTATGTAATTTTTCCCTCTTTAAGATACCGAGGGACTTTTGTGCATCATTTGCTACTGATTTGTAAGAGGTTGTTGTCTAAAGTAAAGAAACATAGCACCTTAGCCTTTTCTTACCAAAAATTCCTCATCTTTTAGACAGTTTGAAGAGAACTGAAATTATTTTATAGTGTAATATATTTGCCGAGTTCTTAATGAACCTACTAAAACATATAATTACCTTAGTGATCCTGAGTACATTAATGGTTTGATTCTCAGTAGAACTGGAGAGTCAGGGAAGGGGAAGCAGCTGTCGTGTTTCCAGGAGCTATTCCCAAGTACTAAAGATAGGCTGTGCATTTAAAACTTCCACTTACAAAAGGTAATGATAAAATTCTAAGAATTAGTGCTGCATTGAATTAAGAAGTTAATTATAGACTTAATTTGTTTTTGTGTACTAAGCTGGCATATGGAATCCTCATTAAATCTAATGGCAGGCTGTTTTCAGCATATTTGCTAATAAAAACCACAATAATGAATAATTTTAAAAAACGTTGAAATAAATTTTAAAACTTAAAAACATCAGCAATTGTAGATTTTAATTTGTCAACACTGGCAGAAATTTTGCATGCAAAGAAACTGTTAAAAATTGACCTAATGTATAATATTTTACATTGGTAATTTTATATAGAGATACTTGTATGTGTATGGGGACTATATATGCAATCATAAGCAAAATGCAAATGGATGCTACAAGAATAATTAAAGGTATGATAGATATCTACTTAACTGGTAACTTGGGTATTTTTTCTAGGTGACATATTTCTGGGTGATGATTTTGGCCACGAACTATGATAAATGGCAAAAACACCTGGTCAGTGCCATCTGAGATACTGATGAAATGAAGAACTTACGAAATAAACCGTAACACTTGGCTTCTGGATCAATCCTGAAGGAGCACGCTAATGTCTTCCTGAAAGAGATCTGGGTTGTTTAGAAGTTCAGAGAATCACAGAATCACAAAATATGCTTAGTTGGAAGTGACTCATAAGGATCATCAAGTCCAACCCTTAGCCCTCCATAGAACCACCCCCAAGTGTTACACCATGTGCCTGAGAGTATTGTCCAAAGGTTTCTTGAACTCTGTCAGACTTGGTGCTTTGACCACTTCCCTGGGGAAGCTGTTCCAGTGCCCAGCCACCCTCTGGGTGAAGAATCTTTTTCTAATATTCAGCCTAAACCTCCCCTTACAAAACTTCAGGCCACTTCCTCAATTGCTGTCACTGGTCACCACAAGGAAGACATCAGTGCCTGCCCCGCCTCTTCCCCTCATGAGGAAGCCGTAACTGCAGTGAGGTCTCCCCTCAATCTCCTCTTCTCCAGGCTGAAAAGACCAAGTGACCTCAGCCTCTCCTCACATGGCTTCCCCTAAAGGCCCTTCACCACCTTAGTTGTCCTCCTTTGGACACTTTCTAATGGCTTAATGTCTTTCCTATGTTGTGGTTACTGAAACTGCACACAATATTCAAAGTGCCCCAGTGCAGAGCAGAGAGGGACAATCACCTCACTCGACTGGCTGACGATGCCTTGCCTGATGCCCTCTAGCACATGGTTGGTCCATGCCTGATGCCCTCTAGCACATGGCTGCCGTGGCACTGCTGACTTATATTCAACTTGCTGCCAAACAGGACCCCCAGGTCCCTTTCTGTGGCACCTTCTTTCCAACATCTCATTCCCCAGTCTGTATGTACACCTAAGGTTGCCCTATCTCAGATGGAGAATCTGGCACTTCCCTTGTTGAACTTCATATAGTTGGTAATTGCCCAGTCCTCCAATTTGTCAAGGTCTCTCTGCAGGGCCTCCCTGCCTTTGAAGGAGTCAATAACTCCTCACAGTTTTGTGTCATCTGCAAACTTGCTTAGTACCCCTTCCAGCCCTGATTCCAAGTTGTTTATGAAGATGTTGAAGTGCTCAGGGCCTAAGATGGAACCCTTTGGAATCCCACTAGTGACTGATCACCAGTCTGATGTTCCCCCTTCACGATTACCCTCTGTGCTCAACCTAGGAGCCAATTGCTCAAACCATGTTCACTGCATGATGTGTTTATCCAGCTATATGCTGGACATTTTGTCCAGAAGGATCCTGTGAGAGACAGTATTGAAACCTGCACTGAAATCCAGAAAGATTACATCAACTGGCTTCCCCTGATCATCCAGGTGGGTTACCTCATCATAAAAGGAAATCAGGTTTGATAAGCAGGACTTTCCCCTCATGAAGTCATGTTGGCTGTGACCCATTCCAGTGTTGTCTCTCAGGTGTTTTGCAATGCTTCCCAGAATAATCTTCTCCATAAGTCCACCAGGCAGTGAAGTGAGACTGACACACCTGTAGTTATAGAGTCCTGCTTCTTGCCCTTCTTGGAAACAGGGACAATGTTCACCAGTTTCCAGGAGCTGGGACCTCTCTGGATTCCCAAGACCAGAAATCTCAAATGTCTCAAAAATCATCAAGAGAGGTTTTACAATGACATCAGCCAACTCTTTGAGGATTATGGGATGAATCTCATCAGGCCCCATAGATTTGTAGGGATCCAGCTGGAGCAACAGATCCTGCACAGTTTTGGGATTGATAATTCTGACAGTCACGGTCCTCCATCTCAGGGCATTGAGACCCCCTTGATCTGTCATCCGTGTTGAAGACAGAGGCAAACTGTTAGACACCTCTGCCTTGTCTCTGTCCCTGTTTGTGAGGTGACCATTCCCATCCTGTAGTGGGACAATGATATTTCTGTACTGCCTATTGCCACTAATACATTTGAAAAAACTCTGTTTATTGTCCCCCACATTTCTGAGAGCTTCAACTACAGTTGAGCTTTGGCTGCACAAATTTTCTCCCTACAGCAGCAAGTAGCTCCTCTGTATTCTCCCCATGTCATTTGACCTTGCTTCCACTGGGCATACACCCTCCTTTTTTGCCTTATTTCCAAGAGAAGATTCCTGTTCAGCTAGGCTGGCCTTCTGCCTTGCTCATCAGTGTTCTTCTAGTGACTGAGTAGAGAATATGGGTCTGTCCCCCTTTACAAAAGTCTGCTTGTCAAGGAGGTTCACATAGTTTCTCATATCCAAGATCTTCTTGCTAAAAAGAAAGGAAAAACTATTTGAAGTAATGTTTAGAAGACTGAGTGAAAATGAATATGCTAGCCAACAGAGGACAGAGTAAATGGGGAACTTTGTCAAGACACAGCTACCATCAGTGTGAATGTGAAACAGTTAGTGTACAGAAATTGCTGAAAACTTACCTGTTTTTCAGGTCTTGCACAGCAACCAAATTTAAACTGATTCTAAAATGCCTCTGGAAATTAATTTCATGGATTGTCTCAATGCGAGTAAGTAAGGAGGAAATGAGAGTTTGTGTCTTCCAAAGCCAGGTTTTGCTTTTCTTGCACCTTTTTCATCTATGCAATGTGATGAAAATTGGCATAGTTTAACTTCTGTTAATTAGTTTTGAATTTGGTCCTCAACTCACGTAACTATGATGGTCAGTGGTTGCTTAGTTATTTGCCCCTAGTAGCTGATATTAGAAGTATTTTTTCTAATTCAAAATCAAAGACCTTAATCCAATCAAATCTTCTAAAATCTGTGTGAATAACTGTATCTAGCATCAAATAACAAACCTTTTATTAAAATTTATGTTCTTTTCCATAATGTTTCCTAATGTAGAGCACTTAATATTTTTTCCAGTGCAATGACTTAATTGATTTTATATCACTGTATTCTGTTGAATGATTTATGTTTAATTTCTTGCTGTCCAATTAACAGAATAATAGATTGTAGTTCATCAGGGATACTACATCTTGAGGAGTGTTATCTCTTCTGAAGGTGAAAGTCAGTCTTCATCAAGTCATCACTTTAAACTGATTCAATCCTCAACATTTGACATCCCAGTTGTAAGCCTCCAAATTCCCTTCACAATTTTTTATTTTAGTCCAAGTGGTCCAATTACTCTCTCAATCTTTATTTCAATTATAGAATTCAAGAAAGTAAGAAACAATAGATGTCAGAGGTTGGCACATATATTGATGAAATTTTAAAAAATATAAAATTAATATTCATTTGGTTTTGGAAAGTAAAATGAGAAAAGAATATGATCAAAGGGAACACTTTGAATTGTATGACTTCCCAAAATGCTTCCTACCACTATTGAAAAATAAAATAAAATTGGTGTGATGATAATGGACCAGGAGGCTAAACTGGTACTGCAGAAACCTGTAGAAGCTATAGGAGAAGAAAAGATGATATTTTATTTTAAATTAATAGAATTTCACATAACTTTTGGTGAGATAAGGTTCTAGATGCTTTCTTCAGAAGTCTGTTGGTCTTCATATTGAAATTGCATTTCAAACTTGAATATTTGGGAGAAATAAGAGAAGGATATTCACACTATCTTTCAGGTAAGTGATTTGAAACTGCAATTAATGGGAAAAATCTGGAAAATAAGAATATTTCAGACAAGAGGGAGAAAATAATTAAAGGAAGAGTAATAGAAAAACAGTGGAGAAGTTTTGAGAACTTTTTTGTGACGGTGTAGTGCAACCATCATTTGCTTTAAATAATAAATGGTTCCACAAACATTGGAACTAATAGAGTTGTGTTTTCAAATGTTTTGTGTTTCATCAAATGGCTTTTTAAATGAAGTAAACTAAGCCTGCAGCATGTTTCCTGTCCTTATTAAACACTAGAGAGCTCATATGAGAAAGAAAAAAGAGAAGGAAAATGAAAGTTGGATGGTGCCTAATAAAGTTCAAACTTTGATTGAAGCTTTTTCAAGAATTAAAACATTTATAACCTGTCTCTTCTATCTACACCATTCAACACAAGAAATGTGTGTACTCACTAATACTGCAGTTCATACTCGGGTCTTTCCCCCAGTGTAGGTGTCATTAGAGCCTCTTTCTTGCCCCTAGCTAACAATTTTCACAGAACTTGTAAGAATGTACCATGTGAAAACTCTATCTTTCTGTCAGATTTGATAGAAATGGGCTAGCCAGTTCAAAAGTGCTGAGGAGCAGGGACAGCCATGTCCTCACAATGGCACTGATTCATGAACAATTTGATTAGCATGAACTTTTTATTTGGGAAAGAAGGGGTGAAAAAAAATAGAGCAAACAGAAATCACCTTGGGGAAAGTTTCACTAGTGTGTGTGAAGACTAAAAGAAAAGTCTTAGTTTTGTGTTGCTTAGTCCTGGTTTATAATGCTTCCTTCTGGGGGACTGGGCACAGAGATTTCATTTTGAATCTCCTTAGCAAAGTTTAAGTTGCATCCCTGGCCAGTCAGTTGTCTGATTCATGCTGCTCTTCCATTCTTTCCTACTGGGTGCATTTCTGCAAGTGAAAATAATTTCCAGTACTGGACCCATTATGTATCAAAGCATTACTTCTGACAAAATCTCTGTACATCTCAGAGGTCAGAATTTTATGATTGCATCTTGGGAATAATATTCAGTCTAGAAAGCCTGTTCCTTGGGGGAAAGGGAACTTGCCATGTTGAAGCACTAGCTCTTGTCACATAATGTACTCCAAGAAGAAAGTAAAATTTAACATTCGAGATCAGTTCAGTTTATTAAAAAGATAGCAGATGCAGAGGTGCAATGAAAAGAGTTTTCCTCGGAAGAATTATGCACACTCAGGCAGTAAACAAAGGTAGATGTAAGCCCTTCAGCTGAAGTGGGTGCAGGAGGACAGGGCACTGCAGTGGCATTCTGCCAGCCAGAGGATGTGGAAGTGACCCCAGCAAATCTGACGCCCTGCTAAAGGAAATGGCTGTGCACAAAGTCTCTAAGGGCATTTCAGTCATCATGGACAAAGATGCATTTCTCCCTGACCTTGACACATAGCTTCCTTCTCTTTCCATTTACAGACTCCTATCTCCTTGCCTTTCCTCTGAAAATATTTTCTTTTCTGTCCTTCCACTCCATCTCTTTCCTCTCTCGAATAGGAAATTCTTCTTCTGTTGCCATAACAACAGACAGCAACCTGGCCCTGGCTGGGCACTCCTGCCCTTTTTCTTAAAAATTCAACCTCATGTAAAAGCGTTTGTGTTTCATTCTCTCTGAGGAATCCTTTTCCCTAAGACTTTAATAGGAGAAAGACTCACTCTGCTCTGTGTGTGACCACTGTCCTCTCTTACACTGTCTCCAACCACTGTTTTCACACCTCAGAGAAACACAGATTTGATGTTTAATTATCCCCTACTGAGATTCCTATATAATGTACTCAGAAGGGCATGTCACTTTGCAAGCTTCACTGCAAGTACATTTATCTTTGCCATCCTGGTGCTCTTCTGTGCAATCACTTCACTGCAGCCCCACCACCTTGGCCAGATGTGGATTAGTAGAGAAGTACAGCTCTTCCTAGACAGAAAGATGAGAAAATGTAGAAAGCTGTGCCACAAAGTTATCATATCAGATAGTAGCAACAAAAACCTCCTCTTCCCTCAACTAATCCATAAGACTAAAAGAAAGCAGTTTGATGATGCTTTTCTGGCCAATGATAGTGAACAAATTATATAATTCTGCAAAACATCTGTGCTGTCTCATTTTCAGTCTTGTTATATGGGGAATAAATTTCTCACCTGAACATCAACATAGACACAAGTCTATAGAACTGCATAAGAGTACTTAATTACAGTTTATTTTAGTTTTGTAGGCTAATGTAAACGTGAGTCTGGCACATAGGATTTAGATGTTAATAGGACTTTCAGCACACTTATTCTTTCTGAAAACAAATCATGTCAAAATGCAGCTAGGGAAAGTTATCTTTGAATTCACCCATTCTGTCATCCTACAGTGTACCTGGCATTGTCCTGACAGACAAATTTCTGGAAACCCTCAGAATTTTGGAAGCCTTCAGGACTTGGAGCACTTATCACAGCATAATGAGTTTGAGCTAGCTGGAACAGCAGGCAGATAATGTTAGTATCACAGAACCTTCTTTTAACTCACAATTTTTAGAAACTCTCTAATGTGCTGAGGCCCAGTTATTAGCATGGAGTTCAGCTCTTTACTGTATTTATCTTCTGCCCCAGATGCAGCATCTCTAGACCACAGAGAAGTGTGAATAGAGAAGGAGCAGCGGAAACATTATTCCATTTGGCTGGAAATCTATGCCAATTTTATATTTACCCTGTTAGCCCCATGAATCTTTGGGGAAGATTTTCATGTAACACAACATCTTCTGTTACACCTACATCTTGTAGAAAATGGCCTCTGTAGGTAAACTTCATCTGGTGAGCAGCTGCACAGATGCCAGCCCTGCTACAGTGTTCTGTTTTGTGAGACTGTGCTCCAAAAGATGTAAGAGATATGTTCTATGCTTTCTTTAAAAACTCATTAAAACTGAATGCAAAAGCATATTTCATCAGAAACTGTGGGCTCCACCTCCACGCTGTATTTTCAGATGAAGAAGACCACATCCATAATGACTCTTACTGGTTGATGAGAGCTGACACAGAGGAATATTGTATAAAATAGCAATTCAGCACACTACAATGGCATGTTCATCATTAATCCCAGTGACTTATTGAAGAACCAGTGGCCATAAGAGGTTTTAAAAGTTCTGGTGTAAAAAGAGAAGTAAGGGATGCTGCTCACAATGTGTGTCCAGGAACTGAGAAATGGCAGTTTGAGTTTCTTGTTACCCTAACTTGAAATAAGGATTGGATCTCCAAGGCAGACCTTCAGATCATCTGTTTAATAAAAAATCATATAAAAGAAGAAAATACGCATGAGAGATGTATATATCTAGCTCACATAAAAATTATGCAGTCAATTATAATCCCACATTTTCCTGGTGACATGCCCAGTTTGTTTTCAGGGAATGTAGAGTCATAGAAGACAGGAGAAAATAGTTTGTTGCAGAGTCTTTTATGCAACTAAATAGAAACAATACTTTTTTGTTTGTTCCCATCCTTTCTGCTCAGCATTTCACATTTATAGCTCTCCTGCTCATCCAGCCAACTACAGTTTTAGTAACATTAGAAACTATAATTTATACAGTTCCAGCATTATCTGAATTGGTGGATGAGCATCAGATACTGATAGAAAAAAGCAAAAATCTCAGTGGTATTGCAGAGTAGTAAAGGGTATGGTATGGGATCTTTAGAGGGTTTAGTTTGGAAACCTCAGAGTGACTGCTACTCAGGATTATATAAAAAGGAAAGGACCCTGAGTCGTTATTCTACATTTCTGTCCCCCCAAATGGGGGGGACAGCCCTCCATCATTCAACATCTAAGTCCTAAGCACAGTTAACATGAACTTGTGTTGCTGATAATAACATTTAACAGGGCTTCCTTTAGAGCTTCTCCAAGTCTATCACGTCTGGTTCTCTCTGAATCATCTATGACTACTATACTATCACAAAGTCCCCAACTTGTTTTAGAAAAATGAAATGTGATTGTTGCACAGATTTTACTTCACCCCAGGAAAGAGAAGGGACATAAAAGAAGACACAAAGCCATAGTCTAAGAAAACAGACACAGGTAAAGTATAAATAAAACTGAGTATTGATTGACTGCATGAACGAAACTGTTGGAAGAAATTGCGTGGGTTGAACCAAAGCAGGTTTTGTGTTTTTTTCTAAAGCTAGTAATAATAGAAACGGCAACAACAACAACAATAACAACAACAATAATAATAATAGTAATAATTGTAATAATAATAATGTTTCCAGTGCAAATGATGAAAAGTTTTTTCTAAACTGTCATATCCAATGTTTATGATAAATAAAAATTTCCATTTAAAGAAAGGAGCTTTTGAAGCAGATTAAAACTGCTTTCATCAAATGACAAAACAAAATTTTCTTACATATTTTCTTTAAAAAAAAATTGTGGTGATTTATTAATGACTTTTCACCAGCACTGGAAAAAAGGAAATTTGAAAACCTACATTTGGAAAAAGTGATACAAAATACATTATTCTAATACTAAGGACAGCAAGAAAATAGAGGAAGGGAAAAAGGGTTTGAACAGCTCCAGTCTGCTTTACTTGTCTGAGTTTGATTTGAATTTTCAGTCATGGATGACATAAATTTTCCACTTGCTGTTAATATATACCGTGCCTCATACAACACTCATCAACAGTTCACTGAGTTGACTGGCCTCTAACGTACCTGTCAGCCATCACAATTAACTACAGTCACTGTCACAAACAATTTAGTAGATACACATCTGTGCTCAGTCAGTCAGTCCCAGATGTGACATGAACGTCTCATTTGATGAAACCAGCTCAATAACAGGGTTCTTGAAAAAGTGTTAAATAAAATGGCCTGAACCAAATACAACAATGTTTAATCTGTTTACGAGTAGATTGAATTTACATGTCCTCTGCCCTCTTATAGGCTTCAGACATACACTGCAGTGACGCTGTGCTTTCTTTGAAAGGTGTCCCTTATCCAGAAGAAAAAATTACAACTGCAAAGATCTCCTAGAATGCAGGGAAATGAACAATAGATCTGCTAATTATTACCACTGGTATCACAGACTTGATGCATGGTTCCACAGGGAGAATGCTGAAATATATCAATAATACTTGACTGTCTGTATTCTTGCTGTATTCATTGTTTGTGTTGAGATTAAAATCTTAAGAGCTTGATCCTAGCAGGAATTAATATTTTACATAAAGTGTGTTGACCCACAAATTTCAACTAACCAGTCTGCCAAATAACTAGAAATTAATGTTCATTCAGTACATGACATAAAGTAGATTCTAACCTACTGCCAGTATCGCAATACCTGATTTAGGAAAGGTTTTTATTTCTCAAAAAAAAAGAGAAGGGCTTGAAATCTTGCATGATATATTAGCAGATCAAGATTTTAAGGTCACAGAGATTTTAAGAGCACAGAGGGAAATGTGTCAGGCCTGGAAAATGTATATCTGCGTTTAAGAAGTATTTTCCTTAAAGTACCCCTAAAGAATTGTTCCTACCGTAGACAATTCACTCAGAGGCTGTTCTTTTGTTTTATAAGCATGCTTGACATTTCAATGCCTTTTTTATGTTATGCTGTCATATATAGCTGTGCAAAAATTGCCAAATGAAAATGTCAGTATTTCATAATTCATTTATCCAAGCAAAAGCAATTACACAAGTCACAGGACAATGAGCAGTTAGAGTCTATAAATGCCTGCCTGAAATGAAAAGCACAGTGTGATACTCAAAGAGATTATATTTACTCTTATTGAAATGTTCAAAACAATTTTTTATGAGAGAAACAACTGTCATCAGATTCTCTAGTTGTACTGGACAGTAAATCAAACACACTTGATCAGCCTGTTTTGCGACCAGACATTGCCTACCTTACTTTAAATGACATCCAGTAAAATCTGATGCTTTCTTTTAGTTCCAAATATTTTCTCTCTCCAGTTTCAAATACTGCACCTGTGGAAATAAAAGCTAGTGCCACATTTAAAGCTTTCACACTTTCATGAATAAAGTAAAGGAGAGCTGGGAAACAGCAGTGTGGCAGACAGTTGCTGTGTGCCATGGACTGGGATGGTGTTAGTTCTGGGGAACTGTTTCACCTTTTCTAGTCAGTGGGAACTTCACCAGTCTGCCATGACTTCTCAAATATGATGGATAGAAGCTTAGCCACTTCATCCACCAGTTCCCTCAGGACCCATGGATGCATCTCATCAGATCCCATAGACTTGTTCACCTTCAGGTTCCTTAGATGGTCTTCAACCTGATCTTCTCCTACTATGTGTGGTTTTTCATTTTCTCACTGCCTGGGAGTGCTCCCTGCAACTTGAGCGTTTTGGCTGGAGCACATTGCCAATGAAAATTGTGTTAAAAAAGTCATTGAGTATCTCATCCTTCTCTACATCATATGTAACCAGGTCTCCCATCTCCTTCCAGGGAATGCATACAAAACTAGTTCCCCAGCTTTCCTTTTATCACTGACATAGCTATAGCCTCTCTTCTTTTTGCCTTTCAAATCCCTGATCAGATTGAATTCTGTCAGGGATCTAGCTTTCCTAATCTGATGTCTGGTTGTTTAGACAATTTTTATGAATTTTTCCAATCTGCCTGTCCTTGCTTCCACCCTCTGTAGTCTTACTTTTTGTGTTTGAGTTTGTCCAGGATCTCCTTGTTCAGAACAAAGAGACGTGGACAGATTTAGTAAAAATATAGTCATCAAGTATGCAAGGAATTGAAGTGAGTGTAGATACCCTTCTCCTGGTGAATACTTCTTTAGTCAGACTAACCAGTAAAAGAGGGACTTGTATTCTCGAGTCTGAAGTTACTGAGTCTGCCCAGAACAAGTATACTAATGGTGGTACCCTGGGCCTGCAGAAGCCAAGGAACAGTGATTTCTCTGTCTTTTCTAATAGATGGATGGATTCATATCTTCCACTGAGTGAAGGGCAGTGTGTGTGTGTGTTGAGAAGATGAGGTGTAGGTGTGGGGGATCGGTACACACAGGTTCTTCTCTTCTAGAGAGGCTGAGTGCTCAACCTGCCTCTGATGAAGCATACAATTTTGCTTCCTCTATCTGAGCAGAAAGAAAATACTTCCTTCCACTTCAAAGGGTGAGTTAAAATTAACAAGTGGAAAGTTCTAATACAAACAAATGTAGGTAAAAGGTAAAGAAAAGGCATCCTCACACCTTGTGAATCCAGTGAAGACTTCTGCAGAAGCTGTCTCTCTACCTTACCTCTACTCACTTGTTAATGGAAAGAGTGACATAGAACCCTTGGTAAAGCTTTTACAGATCATAAAGAAGTTTACTTCATGCTTTCTTTTTCTAGATCCTCAAAAGCATTGCAAATTTCCTAAGAGATTCAGAATACAAATAATTTCTTGGTTCATTGATCTTCCCTCTTAGAGCATGCAACCAGAGAATAAAAAATTCATTATATGAAATAAATGATTGCTCATATTATTCAAATAGTATATTCCAAGAATAGCACTCCCTGTTAGCTGGGATTTCATAGCAGGCCAAAATTAATTTTTTTAAAACTAGCAGAAAACCATTTGATAGAAACACCTTAAACTCTTTATGGGAATTTTCCAAAAGAAAAAGAGGCCATAACTCTTAGCAGATTGTCAAGATTAGATACTACATCAATGTTTTATGTGAAAAACAGCAGTAGAAGAAAAGTATAACAAAAATAAATTATGGGAATGCAAGCCCTTTCATGTACCATACATGCTACCTACCGTGAATCAAATATAATTAATTGTATAACACCTTTTACTCATTTTTTTATCTAGAGACACTTTCCAAATGGGAAATTATGATTAAGTGGACCAATTGAGTACCTAATGAATTGTTAAAATACACTTGGCCATCCACTAATTTGTTTATAACCTGACTTAAAATCACTGCTTTATAATTTATAAATCAATGTGTTGGTCTTCAATGCTATGAACATATAGAACATTACTAGGCAGTGCTACTTATAGAGAATTTCAGATAAAACAGTTTTTACTTTACCAAGTATAAGAATAGATAGAATAGTATAAGATTTTCTGAACTCTAGCTAGTAGACTCTGAGAGGGTAGTTGCACACTTCAACTCTTTCTTCTGCTATATTTTCCTCCCTCTGTGACCCCCATTTATCCCCTTGATATGCTTTAGTTCTCTTGTGAGCAGGCTTGAAAAAAAAGTTATAGTTTCATCAAAATGGGATATTTGGCACTGCAGATTTACCTGCTTATATTGATCTCATTGAAAAGATAGTGCTTATGTTGGCACTATGTCAGTGAAGCAGGAGTCACTGGGGTGATTTGATTTTCAAATTCTCAGGAATTCAACCCTGGGTGGAAGCCTGTGGCAAACCTAAGATTTTCAATTTCTCTGTTTCTTTTCTAAATGAAGTCTATTTAATTCTTTAGGGGTATCTTAAAGAAATTGAAATTAAAATTAAGTTAAAAGCACAGAGCTTTGCATTTTTCCTATTTAAGTTACAACTATTACTACAAAATTAGAACTGGTGAACAGAAGAGAATAAAGTTACAGTTAAATTTTCTTAACTGGTCACATTTAGTACAAACTGAGACATATAAAATGCAAATGCCATCATAGATCAGACTAAAGTTCTATGATCTGACATTCTATCTACTGTATTTATTTCTACTGCATGCCTCTACAGAATGTATATTGTTTTCACTCTTTCAGATTACTTCATTCTCTCAATGCAAATGCATATTTTCCATTGGAAAAGATAAGTACAGCAAGTGTTACTGAGACCTTCTATTTAATCCCACAATCTTATTGTAAATTGGCACTATTTAAAAGACCCAACATAAACTGGAGACAGAAGAAAGAAAAAATCATATTAGCTGACATCAAAAGGTACATAACTCCTGAAGCATCCATATCCACTAACCTTGACTTGCTAGCTATTGAGTATCACAAAGGAATTCTGTTGGTCACAACTCGCCTGCCACTGGTAAAGAGCTGTCACATCTAATCCACTTCTCGTGCATTTTTTTATAAGTTTACAATATCAATAATTTAGGTTTGAAGAAGTTTGATAAAATGAGAGACATAAAATTGCCCCATCTTTTCCACAAAGGACAGGGAACATTCTGTTGATTTTACAGACTAAGTACAGCCTATGAGAACAAGTACTGTTATTGAGATGTATAATGGACATTCTGGGAATTACAAACTATATTCGAATTCTGAGGTTAAGGTCAAAGATCTTGCGATTTCAGTTACGTGAGAGCTGCAACATAAACTAGAAATTTCACACAAAATAGAAATTATATTGTAAATTAGAATAAGAGGTCATACCCATTCATTTATTTTTAGCATAAATCCATTTCACACCATATCATGCCTTTAACTCATTTTGAACAACATACTGACATTAGATGTGATGAAAAGTAAGTATAAGAAAGGCTGTGCTGTGTAGCTGGGATAACTTTGTAAGAGTAGAAAGTTGTTGGAAAATTGCAAGGATCTATTTATAAATTAAAAGCAAAGACTGGAAAACTCTTCCCTGTAGCAATAATAGCACCTAGATAAAATTAGAGTAACCATTATGAGATAGTTTGCAAAGTAATTTATTAAATGGAACTGTCAATTAGCCCATAGAACCCATTTTCCTAAAACAGATCAATTCAGTGGAAATAATAAATGTTCTAAACAGAAAGAGATTTTATTACCGTTTTGAAAGGAAAATAAAAAGTATGATATTTGAATGAGGAGCAACTTGTGAGAATTAGTAGGTTACCTCCTAGTCCTTGTGAAATTTTGCTTTTATGTTGTCTCAGCTATAAATGTTTAGCATCTGAAGATTTATAAAATTAGTCAGAAGTATTAGTCTCAGGAACAGAACTGCCCTTTTAGATGTTAGTGTCTTCCCTCAAAAATTTTTAGAAATTTTACCTTAGGGAGATATTGACTCAGACAAGTAGGCAATTCTGACTTAATGCTTTTTTTAAAGGATGGGACAGAAGAGGGGAAGAAATCCCTTCAAAAGCTTTTGTCAGGAGGTAAGAGATCAGAACTCATTCTCACGGCTAATTGAAAAGAACAGAATAAATGTTCAGTTCTTGAGGCACCAGTTTGGGGATTATTTTCATTTCTGGACAGCTTTGCTTACTACTATTATATGAGAAACAGAAATCCAATAAATTTTTAGTGTGGCTATTAATACAATAGTTAGCTGATTAATTGCTAATGATACAGAGAAGCTTTCAGTGACCTCATTTTAGACATAAAAGAAATGAAAAAATATTTTTTGTTTTGTGTGTGAGTTCTGGAGCCTTTAAGAAAGAATATATCTACTTCTGCTCCACCACTTTTAGTTTGTGCTTTTTTTTTTTTCTTCTGTACAATATTGTATTTATGATACATTTAGGGCAGGTATTGTATGGATGGGAGATGGAAAGCTAGGTTGTCACTGATATATGGCTGAATGATATTCTTATATTGTCTTCAGTGAGGTGGGATTTTTGGTGTTTCATTTGGGGTAGGGGATGTTGCGGTAATTTTTGTGGTATTTTTTCATATCAGAACATTGCATTGTGAAAAATATCTGCATGTTTTTGGGGGCTGAACATATATCTCTACACTAGCAGGTCCAGCTCTGCTTTTCTTGAGCAAGGTCTTCAGGGGATGTGTATTGCAGCATGAAACAATTTATTCTGTTTGTGATTTCCAATCTTTCAGGAAATTTGTATTGAAAATGAGCAGGGAATACTTTTTTTCTTCTTTCAGTGACACCCTAAGGAATATATTATTGTTACAATAGCTCCTGATTTCAGTTCTGTTTCTCAGATGGTTTATCCAGTGCTTCTGACAATATCAGATGCAAATACTTTCAAAATAAAGCTATTGTTCTTTATAATTCCTTGATGCATTAAAGAAAGACCAGATTCAAAAATGACAGAAGTTTAACAGAACTATACTATAGGCTAAACTGCTGGAAATAAATGTGCAAACTGTACAATTATCAAACAATTAACTTTTTGGACTGCACTGTGATCTACCCATAGGGGAAAATAGACCAAAACACCTGTTAAATAGCATAAAATCTAATTTCACTTAATGGCCTTTATTTCCCTAATTTGCTTAGTTCTTGGGAAAAGATGCTATCAGGAAAAATATTTTATTCTCACTGTGGAATGAAGTGCCAATTTGTTCCTGTTCCGTTCAGTGAGTGTATTGTACTGACTCGCAAAGTGAAATTCCTTTGCAGATGAACTGTATAGTTCTAGGAAGTTGTTACAGGAACTATGATATAAAAAAACCACTTTAGACTGTGTTCATGTATGTTTTACTTTTATTGGGGTGGATTCTAATGACTTAGGCCAATAAAAATACAATGGAATATATTAAAATCACAGAAATTGTTCTCTGAATGCACTTGACTCCTTATCAGTTCAGAAATGCCTAAAATGAGCAACAGAGCCTCCTACACACAAAATTCAGTGTAAGAGTAGTTCAATTTTCTTTATAGATTTAAGTTGTAATATAGTAGAAACCAACTCTTCCAGTACACTTGGCTCCTCTTCTGCATTTAGCATTCCGAAGTCTCCGCAACAAGTTAACTGATCTTCCATAAATAAATCTTAAATATCTTACCAAAGCAAATACTGATTTCTATTGAATCTGAAGTAGCCCAGGAAGCCCAAATGTTACCTCTTAAAAGTAAGGTGACATTAGACACACTCACCTAAGAGAAAAGGTGACAAAGGGACTTTTATTATTCAAAGAAAAATAAGTGGATTAAAAAAATAAGGTTTTATATTCATTAAAAAAGTAAAAGAAATACACATAAAACACTTCTCATAAAAGCACTGCTTCTAGGCAGACCATCCAAAAGACAAAACAGAAGTACAGAAAAAGTGGGTGAATATTAAATCTAACCTATTTCTATATCTAGAACTTGCTAGTTACATGGGTATTTGGTAACTATCTATTTAATCACAATACAGAGGGTGTGGGCAATATGAAAATTAAGTCATAACACCTGGGCTCAAATGTGTAGTGCACAGTAAGACATAGCGAACAGAAGAAAACAAATCACATACAAATGACTCCCAAATCATTCATCTGTAATAACAATTAAGTTCAATTCAGGGTTTATATTTCCCCACCCACCAACAAAGCTGACTTGAGATTATTTTTCTCTTTTTTTTTCCCAAGCAATTATAATCTATATTAGTTGAATTATATTATCACATAGAAATAACCACTCATGCTCCCTAATGATGACAATCATTTTCTAGAGAACAAAAGGTTTAGTTGCTTTTGTTTTTTCTATATAAAATGTATCTTTGTCTATAATAATCAGCCATTATTTCTGGCAATATCCCTGTGGCTCCCCTGCCAGCTGGAAGGGAAAACAATTATATAGTTGGCATTTCTTTTAGGATAGCAGCTTCAGAGTCACTGTACAAGCAACTATTTTCATTAGTGTTATTTAGATGCTTAAGTATTATATTTCCCAATTTGCTTCAAGAAATCATTTTCATCCTTTGTGATTCAAACCAAAACTAAAAGATAGTCAGAAAGTGATGTTTCCATCTGAAAGTGACAAAAGTTTAGAAGAGAATTTCAGAATGCTTTACAGGGTTTACCAGTGATTTATAGTTGAGTATAGAAGAGAGAGATGGGAGAGGTTGCAGGCCTGAGAAAAATTCATCTGGATGAAGATGCATTATGCCTTCCATTGAAAGAAAACCTAAATGCCAGTCCCTTCTTCTGTTGTATATTTTAAGTCATGGTGCTTTTGTTTAGTAGCATTTTCTAGATATAAGGTAAAAAATAACAAATATGAAGGAAAAAAACATTATGAATACCCGAACCACCACCAAAGGGATGAGAGGGAAAAAAAAAAAAAGAGAAGAGCACACAAAATCTGCAGAAATTGTGATTGCTGTAATTATTAGCTGGTTGATTTCTTTTTAACATTACAGTAGGTCCTCAGGGAAGAACTGTGGGTGAAAACATAGTAGGATCTCTAGTCCGGTAACAGGCAAAAATATGATGGATGAAAATGAGAGAACTGTAAATGTATCTGGACTGAGGAGCTGGTACACAGCAAGGTTACAGTACAGCATGAGGTTATAGGGGTTTGGGAAGAATCCTGAGAAAAAGTTAAAAAGCATTATGGAGAAGGGAATAATGAGGAAAGATTCAAATGTATAACTGATAGACAAAATTACAATATTTAGTCAGAAACAGCACTTCTATGGAAAGGAAGTAAATACATCAGCCATATTTTATACTGAATGGAAAACACACCGTTTGTGGGTGAAGTTAAAAAGTAACTCAAGAGCATACTACATGTGAGTGAAGAGGGAAGGGAGAGGACTAATGATTATACACTTTAAAGTTAATGTACTATTACCCCTGCAGACAGCATTGCATCCTGTATGAACAGCACTGACATGAGTTTAACAGAATGCCATAGATTTTTAAATTATGAAGTTGTAATATAGGAGACAGCAGGAGAGAAAGATATTAAAAATATATATTAAAGACAACAGCAGAGGAGATGTAGCTAAATCACTTCAAATAATCTGATCAGTGTATTGGGAGCAGCAACTGACCTAAAGTATGATACACCACAGTAGTAGAGACAATTTTGGATTCTTATTTAGTGATCTTCCCCTTTCTGACTGCAGTTCCATTGACAGTTCAAAGGGATTATTTTGTGCATTTTCATGTCTTCAAGATCTTCTTTCTATCCAGAGGCATGAAACTTTCAGTGTTTGGGTAACTTAGGAACTAAAAGAATAACAAGGTTGGGAAATAGGTATCTACGTATCTTTACAAACTTGGCCCTTAAAACCAGAAACCCTACAGTTACTTAGTGATATTTTTATTGTGTGTGGAATTTTGGATCCTAAAACACGTATGTATTTTTGAAAGTTTGGCCCATAGGCATACAATGTGACACATATTCAAAATAGTAATCAAGCATGAACTATGGTCATCTACCTATTCTTTAAGAAGACAGACTGTGAGTGAACTGTGGTTCACCATCATAAAACTGTAACGACACACCTTTATGTACATATGCATAGATCCTTTCAGGAAAAATTTTCTCAGATATAGCATTTTACACTGGTGGCTTAATGGTCTTCATAAAGGACCTTAAAACCTAAGAGCAAGGTCTGCTTCTACTTTGCAACAACTCATATACATAAATATATAAATTCAGAATGGGGTACCTATTAAATTATTCTTCTAGTGAAAACAGCTGAATATGAGCCAATAAAAACAGTAGAGAAACTGCTCATACAAGTTAGCATCCTAATCATGCCTCTCACCTTGCATTATGCTCAGTGAAAAACTGTGCACCAATTAGTATTTTTACACTGGCCAGATCCTCAAGTTAAAGCCTGGCATGTTGGCAGGCACTATACAGCATTAAAACAGATGTTCCAAGAATTTTACAGCCAGTCTTGTGTTTGTTTTCCCTCTCTCTGCTCCCCATCCCCCCCAAACTTTTCTCACTCAAGTGTGTAATACCTCAGTGGCTGATGATGTTCTGACAAGGGCAAAGCTTCTCCAGGTTTCTATGGGAGTTATATGCATAGAATATAGCTCAGCACATAACCATTACATAAGTCCTTGTTATAACATTCTCAGAATAAGGGAGAAAAGAGAACAAATCATTACTAGGCACATCATGTTCTGTATCTAGTCCTATCCAATACTTTGTATTGTAGGTGAAACTTTTTGCTTTGAAACCAACATTCTGCCTTTTTCATTGGATAGGCCTTTCACTGTAATGAAGTATATTACTAAGATAACCAAAAACACTATGCCGAACAAAATTATTGGCAGAATAACACAATTGGGCAAGAACTTAATTTGCTTCCAAAAATCATTAAATGTCCAGATGTTTAGAAACAGTTAATTAATATAGTCATTTTGTTTTTGGAGAAATGGCCAAAACGTTATCTGGGAAAATCTAGGAAGCATTCCTTAAACTTCCAGTTCAAGACTTGGCTACAACTGAGATACATTTATTGATTTGTGGCCAGCAGGTTGAGGGAAGTGATTCTGCCTCTCTACTGTGCTGGTGAGACTCCTACCTGGAATACTGCACCCAGCTTTGGGGCCCCCAACAGAAGAAGGACATGGAGCAAGTCTGGAGGAGGGCCATGAAGATTATCAGAAGGATGGAACACGTCTCACATGAAGACAGACTGAGTGGGTTGGAGAAAGCTCTGCAGAGACCTTATTGTAGCCTCTCAATACTTAAAAGGGGTTCACAAGAAAGATGGGGACAAATTTTTAATAGACCTGTTGGGGTAGGACAAGGGTAATGATTTTAAACCAGAAGAGGGTAGATTGTGACTAGATATAAGGAACTAAGGTTTTATGATGAGGATGGTGAACCCTAGAACAAGTTACCCAGAGAGGTGGTAGATGGCTCATCCTTGCAAACATCTGAGGCCAGTCTGGATAGGGCTCTGAGCAACTTGGTCTAGTTGAAGATGTTCATTGCAGAGGGGTTAGATTGGAAGGACTCTCAAAGGTCTCTTCCAACTCAAACCATTCTGTGACTCTATGATTCTGTTATTCTAGCCCATGTTCACTCTGAATTCTTGTCTTTCTTATTTCTGGACTTTTTGTTTCTTTGGAAAAAACTCTGCACTCATATTTTTCTCTGTATTATCCTTTAGCTTGTATTTTCTTTTCACTTTTCTACACATTTCATGGTCACTTGCTCTTCCAAGAAGTCGTCAACATTCATACAAATTTTCACTTTCTTTTCTTGTCACTCCTGATTTCTTTGGGTTCCTAGGTCAGGAGGTGTGTCTTTTGTTTTTACAGAAAAAAACTGGACAGAAACCCACTTTTTTTTTTTTTTTTTTTTTTTTTTTTTTTTTTTTCCCCCACAGTTAAAAGACTAAATCAAAGAATATTTTTATGAAAAAGTTACTATTTCAAAACTATTCCAATATGAATTTTAATTTATTTTTTAAAACCAATGAAAACTGAAAGAGAAAAAAAACGAAAAAAAATCATTTCAGTCTGCTTTCAAGGATAATTAATTTTACATAGATCAATACAAATTAGCAGTACTTATTTCACATCCACTTCAAACCTGATATACAATAGAAAAGGGGAGTAGACTTGCACTGTATAGTGGATAGTAGCATTCTTTTTTTGTTAGTAGTATTCTTTTTTTGGTAGTATAGTATTTAAATGGCAACCACTAGTGCAAGATTGGTACAATAAATAAAAGTACTATCCAAAGCACCTTTCTCTTTTTTAAAGATTCAGTAGGAGGATATCTCAACAATGATGTGTGTTATAAAAGCTTATTTGCCTCTGTAGATTATGTAGTTAATTTTAAATTAAAAGCTTATATACAGGGCTCCTCCCAATCTTGTAGCACACGGTGTCTAAAAAGCTAATGAAACTCCACAAACATTGAAATCACAGATCAGTTAGAGCAATTTTATTGGATTTAGAAAGGACTAAAGCAATGTATTAAAAGTTAATACTAACTAGTAGGTATCTTAAAAAAAGAAAAAGAGTAATTTTTAAGAAATTTGACTAAATAACAGTGAAAGAAAGAAAAAAAATAAACTTTTGGTAGTATACTTTGTAGGTATGAGAAGCAGTGTTCTAATTCTTCTTTAATAACTCAAGAGAGGATACATTTTTCCTCTAGCAAAGTATTGGCTGTATACTGACAGGAATAAATTTGACACCTGGCAGCAAAAGCATCTGCTAAGATCTACTTAAGGTTTTATAAATCTGTCTTGTGGTACAACTTTGCTATACCAGACTAGCATAATAAAACAAGAAACTAGACTTCTGGCATTAAAACTTATTAGTTAGTAGAATGAGGTTCGGGCAAGACACACAGATGAGGTCAGCCACATGGTAAAAGTTTCTAAATATGTAAAGGATCTAAAAAGTAAGTATGCAATGCCAACAGATATTTTAAGTTTTATATATAAAAAAAACAAAACCACAGAAAAAAGAAAAAAAACACACAAAAAAAACCCCAAAAAAAGCCAAAAAAACCCACAAAACCACAACAAAAAACCAAAAATCCATCACAATCAAATAAGCTTTATATCTTTTGAAGGCAAGCAAAAGCTCGCAACTTTTCTCAAATTTGTACAAAATATAAGTCCCTGCTGAGACTGTAGTAACTACAGTGACTGCTTTAAGAATCTTCTAGTCTTTGATCTCATCTCATCCTGGACAGCTGTATAAAAACATTTTGATTTATCTAACGATTACTTTTCCCCAAAACAGTTTAAAGGAGCATCTGGATGTTCTTTAAATTGAATGGAAAGGAGGAAAATGTAGGATTGTGAGAAACATACTAGAATGCAAAAAGACTTGAATTATTAAAGAATAAAATCCATCTTCAGAAAGATGAGGGGAAAAATATTGTATTGTTTTCACCTTCAAAAATCTCTCCTGAACTGTGTATTCATGCTGCTATCCGGTTCTGAAGACAATCACTCAGTAGTACAGCCTTCCTGGTGGACCTGAGAAGGTAAAAGTTTTGGTTTATGATCAGAAGTCTCAGAGGTCCTTGTATATTTTGTTAATAGCAATATTCACTGTGAAATATCATAGATTAATCTCTCATGTTGTTTCTGAAAAGGAAAGATGTACCTTAGACTTGACTTATTTTGTAAGAATGGTCTGAAATTGTTCTTAGGAAAGGATTAAAATGTGATTACAGCTTTTGCTGACTGATTGCTACAATTAAAGTAAAATCAGGCCAGAGAACAGACTCAGCAATGTATGTAATTATTTAAATTTAAATCTGGTGGTCAAGGTCTCAGGCTTGATACAACCTACTGGGGAATTTAATATTGGAATAAAAGCCTGTTCCATAGTTGTATCTCTCATCTGCAATGATAAAACTTGAGTTGACAGCTGGAAGAGAAGCAGACTTAAAGCTCTGTGGGTCAGCCACAAGAGAGAAAGGCATGCTGACACACACAGAAAGCATTAGCACTTAGGGAAAAAACTATTCATTGTATAAGTACTAATATATTAAGTTAGAATAGAAACTCTTATACTGGTAGGCACAAGCTCTCAGGAGTCAATTTATTGGAAGGAGTATGAACGAATATTCAGCACTGTAATAACAGCGCCGTCTATAGCAATGAGAAAGAAGGAATAGAATGACTAAACAATCATCACTAAGAACAATGAAAAACTAAAGAAGGAATATTAACTGCATATCTTGGTCGTTAATTTCGAAAATTACTGCTCCTCAAGGAGATATACTTTAGAAAGTTGTGTTCAGAAACCACACTAATATTTTTTCCTGTGCTGATCTATTGTTTTTATTTAAAGCACGAAAAACAAGAAAGAAGGTCAGATAAGAATCTATGTTTCTTTTACGTCAACTTCAATATCATGGTTCAACACATTAAATCTCTTTTCACCATATATTTATTCTCAGTCTCTCTCTCTGAGCTCTGTGGAAGTGCTAAAATTTCAGAAGCTGGTAGGAACACTAATGCCTTTAGAAATAGAGTTGTAAAAAGCTTTAGCCAGGAAAAAAGAATTAGAAAAATAAACAGTCCAAAATTATTTTATGCCGGCTGCAGGTATTATTAAATGGAAGATGAATGAGGGTCTTCTATTTACACCAGATTTTACTATTTTTTTTGAAATAGAGAGGTGTATTTCTCTAGACACTGAGTTCTGGTCTTTGTCTGTTCTTTTGTTTGTTCTCTTGTTTATTTATTTTCCCAGATGATATTTATTATTGATTAGAAAGATAACATTTTTAATGACAAACAAACCAATGCAATCCTAAAGTCAACAGCTGACAGAAATGAACAAGTACAGCACAATGAATATATGAATAAGAATTGAAGTTCTGAGGTAGGGTTATATTCTCTTGCCCTCTCAGGCTTAGGAAATGTGTGATTACATCTCCCTCAGAATGGCCTGGCAACCCCAGCAGCAGTTTCTAGAACTATTTCTAAGTAAAAAGTTAGAGTGAAATAAGTACACATGTACTTTTTTTGTATCTTTTTATCTTTCTAGCTCTGCAGTACTTGATTATCTCACAGCATGTATATCTATAATAGTGTAAGAGGAGGGAGACAAATATGTTTTTCTCATAATTTTTCAGACTTTGTTGTTTCCTCTGTTACTGACTCAGAAATATTAACAGGAATACTTCTGGGTGTGTTACTGCTTATAAGTAAGAAATTGTTGCTAATTTTGTATCTGTTAGGATAGACTTTAAATTCCAAAATATGCAGAGATTTTTAGGCAAATTACTAATTTTAACATTGCACAAGAAAGAGAAAAACTCAAGAAGGAAAACAGTTGCTACACCATTTTCAGTGTACTGAGATAGATTTCATTAGGTTATCTCAAAAAAAGTATCTGGAGTTACTCCAAATGCTGCCTGTAATTGCTGGTTTAGTACTGTCTCACAATATGTTGTGATTTGAATGTTGTGAAAAAAATCAGTCAAGGGCATTGCAAGGATATATATATAAACGTTTGTATGTATAAAATTAACTGTAATATTTAAAGTGTGACCATTAGGCAAAATACTCCAGTTAGAGCATAACCCTAAAATTCATGGTAATGGAATTATATGCAAAACTGTCTTTCTTTAGCCAGAGTTCAAACTGATTTTAAGAAGAGCTTTGATTCACAAAGCATTTGTTTCACTACTCCTATGAATTGTTATGGCACTTAGAAACCTTCCAACCAACCCACCCATCCACCAACCCAAAAATATTAAAATGGCATATATACAAGCATGTCCTGTATCAGGAATGGTGTGGCCAGCAGGAGCAGGGAAGTGGTTCTTCCCCTGTACTCAGCTGTGTCCAGTTCTGGGCCCCTCAGTTCAGGAAGGATATTGAGGTGTTGGAGCAGGTCCAGAGAGGAGCAACCAGGCTGGTGAAGGGACTTGAGCAGAAGTCCTGTGAGGAGAGGCTGAGGGAGTTGGAGCTGTTTAGCCTGGAGAAGAGGAGGCTCAGGGGAGACCTCATCACTCTCTATAGCTCCCTGAAAGGAGGCTGTAGCCAACTGGGCGTTGGTCTCTTCTCCCAGGCAACTATTAGTAAGACAAGAGGGCATGGTCTCAAGCTCTGCTGGGGGAGATTTAGATTGGATTTTAGGAAGGAATTCTTTACAGAGAGGGTAATCATACATTGGAATGGGCTGCCCAGGGAAGTGGTGGATTCTCCATCCCTGGAGGTGTTTAAGATGAGGCCGATGTGGCATTTAGTGCCATAGTCTAGTAAATGTGGTGGTAGTGGATCAAGGGTTGGACTTGATGATCTCAGAGGTCCTTTCCAACTCAGATGATTCTATGATTCTATGATCTAATTCTTGTGTCACTTTAAAAACTTCAGTCATACCTTGTGATATCCTTGGCCAGAAGTATGTGCTTCCAAAATGAAACTGAGGGATGCTCTTCCCTTCTGTTCAAAACCCTGTTTTTCCTGCCAGACATCCAGTCAGTAAGGAAATGATATCTTACCCTCGTTAGGCAACATAGTCCAGCAAACCCAGCCTATGCTTTACAGTTCTGTATTAGTGAGGCATCTTCCTCACCAGTTTTATTTCCTCTCTCCCTACACCTCCTGGAGTTCATACTTTATATCCCTCTTACACATTCATTGATTTAAACACCCTTTCTGTAAGACAGTTTAAATATTTCTCTAACAGTATAGTTTAATGCATTCTCAGACCCCACACACTTGCTAAGAAATATATTTTCTAGTCGTACCAAAACCAAGCATCAAAAGGACAATCTTTGCCAGGATTAGTCTCACCCTAAGTTGGTTCACAAAATACAGGTCTAAAAAGATCAATATGAAGTTCATCTCAAAATTTTTAAGGTCTTGAGCAGTGTGCAGATTTGTTCTTGGTCTTTTCCACCAAGCACAGCAGCCAAAGATTCACGCCCTCTTTCTTTACAAAATCTGGACACTACTTCTTGGATAATGGTGCATGGAAATCCAAAGAAATGGAAAAAAATGGGAAATAGGCTTATAAAATATATTTATAATGTGGCTATTTCTACTTCCTAATAAACATTCTGAAAATTATCTTAGGTTGGTGTAAGCTGCCTCTTACATTCCAGTGGGTGCTTATGGCAGATCACTTACAGCTTTCACGTGAAACTAACTCCAACAACATCGATCTTCGTCTGCAAAACTGATCTACAATTTTTTTAATCCCTATAAATAGCTTTTGAAAATATATATTTGCTATGATGAATTCCAATGGAACTCCACTTTCCTTTTTCTGTTTATTTTTTTAAACCATAATTTTGAAAATGCTGCACTATTGATTAGGGAGCAAAGAGCTTTACTTTTGAAATGTACACATTGTACACAACCAATTAGCAATGGTTTATCTTTAATACAACAATACTGTTTGATTAATCAAGAATGTTTATGACAGGTGTAACCAAAAATCAAGAGATTTTAATGTACTGGCTTCTGATGATATGAAGAATATTTTGGTTTACAAAGAAATACATAGCTGAAACTAGTAAAGTGAATAAACTGTACAAAAGCAGTGCATTCACAGAATAATTCTGAATGCGTTCCTACATTGATCAAGAGCAATTCTCCATTTGTAATTTTTGCTATCAATTTATTATTTGAATTTGTGATATGTTAGTTTTCATTAGGATAATGGCTTTTTTGCACTCAAGTCAAATAAAAGCTTCAGAGGTGTCTTTCATAGAATATATTCCCTTGATGTTGTGCAATATGAAACAGGATTCTCTAAATCATAGATATAATGATTTAGTAAATTTCTTCAGGTTTTAAAAAAGGGAAAAATATGGTATTTTAAAAACAAAAATTTAAAATATACAATGTATTATCCATTGGACCTACATTACCATTATATGTGCAACATATAGGAATTAAAGTGGTTTGGTCCCATTTTTTTTTCCAGCTACTCAGTGGAAAAATCAATTCATTTTCATAAGATTCAGATGATACTCAAGTTTTATTAGAAGATGATACTCAAGTTTTATTTTAAAAGACTTTTTTGGACTGCAATGGATTTTATCATCAGACATTCTGACATTGAGAACAATCCCATGGAACATTTTCAACAAAAGATTACTGCATTCTCCTAGTTGCACTTGACTGTTGAGTAAATCAGTCCCCTACTCGAGCAGTTACATGATTAGGAGAAAATGAAATGGTTCCAATAGAAGAAAATATAAGCCAAACTTAAACTTAGCTCAAACTTGGGAAATCTAAAGTCAAGGACATTAGTAATATAGTTCAGGCTTCCAGTTAGAACAGTAGCAGTGACTAAGTAAGAATAAAGCAATATTTTTGCCACAATAGCGTTATATCCTGAAAGAGATGTGAATATTATTTTTTGATCTTCCTATGTGATAAGGTGCTATGGTAACTATGATATGCATATAATTATATGTGCACAGATAATTTGCTTCCTCCAATGCCTGGGATTCTTTGCTCTAGAAACTGTTTCTGGCAATTGTAAACAAATACCTAACATACACACTGACAATAAAACATGAGCTGCCCCGAAAGTATTCTCTTTGCCAATTGTGCTCCAATAATACTAAAATGTAGCAGGAGTATATTTCACTTCATGAAACCGTATTGTGCTTTCTGGAAAGATAGGGTCAATCTTTCGGAGCTGAAAAATGTGATTCCCAAATATATTACTAAAAGAACAGAACTTACTGCAAAAATTCTTCTTAAAGATGGTAAAAATGTTAAAGGTAGAGAAAAAAAATATAAAAAAAGAGGTAATTTATTTTCAATTTTTTTTATTTTAAAATCTTGTTTCGTTCTCTGATTCTGCCATAGAAGTTCAATTTTGTTTTCTTTTCTTTTTGTCATCTCACACTAGCTTGTAATTTGTTGTTGTTGTCATAAGGGGATAGGATTCTTTCCTTTCTAATCCTAAAAAAAAAAAAAAAAAAAAAAAGCACTTCATAGAACGTAAAGTAGCTAGGCTAATTCATTGTTGGGCAAAATTTAGTGTAATGGTTGAGGCAAAATTATGACTCTACTGAAGCTTATCAATACTTGCTGTCAATAACTGTACAGGTCCAACACAGGAAAATGTGTGACGTAGCTTGTTCATCTCTGCTCACTGCCTATTCTTTTCCATGTTTGATGAATAAAGTAAAACAAAATACAAGAATATAAAACTAACATCAGATGGTAGAGTACATTTCCATTTCTTCTTTGGACAAGCATTGATGTGAATACTAATGAGCAAGCAGAGCACTCATGTTTCATAACAAACAAGGCTAAAAAAATATTTGGACTAAGGCAGTACATAGAATCTTTTATTTTCAATTCAGTGTTTTTCTGGTGTCATCTCTGTGATTTTTGACTTATCTTCCATCTGAATTACTCAGGTTAGTCACCATAAAAAATTGATATTATAATTTAATCTTATTTCTCTATGCATTTGTAAAGTGCCTATAAAAATGGCTCTCAAATGGAACCCTGTTAAGAACAGTGATATAATAAGCAGAATAAACCATATTCAATAAACCTCTTATTCTACAGAAAGCTGCTTTTGATTTCACTGTACACTGAAAATTAAAGTCTCATTTATGACTTCAGTACTTTAAAATCCTACTTCTTCAGTATTTGTTCAGTGTCTTTTCTTGTGTATCACAGTGCAACAACACCATTTTATTAACCAAATAATGCTACTAAAGAAAGAAATTGGAGTAATAATATGAACTCCATATTCAATTATGCACACACATACACTCACATTCTTACACCCCAATATGCACACATAATTTGCAGAATGTGTAATGTACAGAAGAGGAGCTAAGTAGCTTGTAATTATGTAAAAATGTTTATTCATTCATTTAGAGGAAGAATATAAAACAAAAAAAGTCGGAATTTCATACCCAGCACTGATTTTAAAAGTAAAATATTTTTCTACATATTACTGAGTTTGAAGATTACTGATTTACTACACACTAATGCATTTTCTTTTTTTCTTCTGTATACAAATTATGAACAAATGTGTTCCTATTTGAATTTTAGTAATTATGATGTTATCAACTAATTTATTATGTTGGTTACATATTAAGTAGTTAGTACAAATGTAACTGGAAATATTCTCAGTCAGCATAATTTTGGTTGATCAGTTGAGATAGATGGCATTATTTTTGGACTTTCTCTGTGTGACTTCGAAGCAGCAGAGGTTTCAGAACAACTGTGTGTACTTCCAAGGGTAAGCACTGTGCATGCATGTATGTTTGTCCGGGTGTGCATTCACAAGGCAGAAACATTACTTTTTCATATTCATGGTCAAAATCTGATTCAGATCTTACCTTTATAAAGAGAAAGGTTATTAGAATAAGTTGTTACTGTTTAAGAATTTGTGATGTTTTAGTATCTTCATAATGTTATGTTAACGTTTGTAAGTGCCTCAAATTTGATAAATATTTAAGTACAGTTCCCAATTTTCCTTCTCTACATACTCCATTAATCCAAACCATGCTATGAACAGAGCTCTTCACAAAATATATCATATTATCTTTTTCTGTTGTTGCTAAACTGTTAAATTAAAAAACCCAAAACCCTAACACAATAAACCAATGAGGATTATATTCTGTTTTCACAAGCAGAAAGAAGTTTGTCAAATTAAAATTAGAAATGATATCTGCCCACTAATGGCTTCTTCACAAACCTGTGCTTTTATCCCTGAGTTTGACAGTGTTTTTGGTATCATTCTGTTGCTCTCCCAGGCATGAAGACAGCCGCACTGTTTTCATTTAGCATGAAATTCACACCTGCAGGAAAGCATAGACTGTGCAAAGCAGGATTTAAGTGAGTGATAATTAGGATAGCTGGATAGGGTTAATCTGTATGTAACAGGAAATTATTTTTTAATGGATACAAAGTGACAACTGTACCTGTCTTGACAGTCATGGTGTGTTTTTTGGTAACTTTTATCCCAAGCTGGAATTCTGTAAATGCATTGTCATGGTGGCTGCTCTGTCTCTCTGAGAGCATTCATCCACCCAGAAAAACGCATGCATACAGCTCTTCAAGTTAAGAGGCCAAAACCACAGAGCAAAACTCACGAGAGCAGCTGTGCATTAGTGACAGGCATTAGTGTCTAGGAGGACACAGTGAGGACAAGCACAGGACTGAGATACTGCTGAGGTGAATTTAGGATATCTGCAGGATATCTACAGGATTCTGCAAGGTGCCTAGTACTGCTTTGGATGTATCTGTAGGGTCTTTGAAAGCTGAATATTGAGATAGGACTCAAGCTCACAAAGTCAAGTGACTTTATCTAATTGTGCTACCTGGTGTAACAAAACCTCAGTATGAGCAAGTTACTGACATTATGTTATTAACCTGGCTTGGTAGTAAGTACCTCACTCCTTAATAAGATAAATGGGAAGGACAACAGGTAGGTATTTTAGAGAACTCTCAAGTATTATCTTTTTCCTGAAGATAATTGGAGTATGTAAATTAGTGTAATTTTTCTTCCAAGAAGGTGTGCAGTATCAATGAGAAATTCTTTCAACATAGTCAGAACTCACATGAAACTGGGAACCAAATCTGGATCACAAAAGTCATAAGAGGCTGAAGTTCACGATGTTGCAGCTGCTATTCCATCTTCTTTTGCAGAGCTAGCAAAATTCAGCTTTTTGTGAGTTATCTATTCAAGATGAGAAAATGATGATTCAGTCAGGCATTACTCTCTAGCTGAAATCCTCTTTAGAAATAAAGTTTTGATTCCCTGAACACATCAGAAATCAAACAATAAAGCAAAGCACTATTGCTCAGTGCTCTCAGATCTTTTTAAGTAGTATGCACCTAAAATCTCTTTAGCTTCCTTTTTAGCTCAGGGTAAAGTTATCTTTTCTTCATTGTTATATGTGCATTTCTCAGAAAGATAGACCCACTCAGTCTGCAAGCTTCATATTCCTATTTTTCAGGTTGTTTTCTGTGAGCCCGGATACAAATTTTGGGGCACATTTTAAGTAAAAATTATTATTTTTTTATGATTATTGTGATTTAACTGTGGCACATGGTGCCACAAGCATGACTAAGGAGGGCAATGAGCCATGTCATAAGGGCAGAAAATTATTATTTTGACTTTGACATTTAACCGGCGCTATCTGATTTTATGCCTTCAGGCCAAAAAGAAGTATCTTCATTCCTTAGGTAACCTCTTCTTTGGACAGAGCTGTACTCTTGGGGGGGAGTTACTGGTTTAACCATGTTCTTATTCATCCTGTCTTAGATGAAGGTAGTGATTACAGCTGTCAAGCTGACTGAGGTCTAACATAAACATAGTAAGGATGAACAATGATTCGGCAGCAGATAGCTCATTAACACAACAACATTTTCTTTCTTACAAGCTGGAGCTCAATTTCTCTGTCTATGCAGTTCTGTTTTTTACATGTCCAAACTAAGATAACTGAGGATTGTAAGAGCACTGATACTCGCGATTTAAATTTGAGATGTGAAACTTACTTGTGTGACAGTTTTCACCTTTATTTTCTCTTTATAAATGTTTATAAATGCTAATTGTTTTCATTTTATAAATTCCAACTGATTGAACTCTAGAAAAAGAGCTAACATCTTCTGTAACAACAGAATATAGTCTTCAAAAACTTTCTGTGACTGCCAGATACTTCAGCTTCACATCAGTATTTAGTCACTTAAAAAAGCAATATTAATTGAGTACTACATGTCCTTGAACATTAGTAGTTCAAATTATAATTTGCTTTGGAGGAAACCACTCATTCTCAATTCTGATAGCAGGTTTGATGCTGATAACAATTTAAAAAATTAATTAAAAAAACCAAACCACGTTTCATTAACAACAGAAAAAAAATAAAAATGCATTAAAAACAGTAAAGTAAACCACAAGTTTACTATTCTCACTAAACAGACATCTTGTTTTTCAACTGATTATTAAAGAGCAGAAGTGTCATGTTTACTAGAATAATATAAATCAATGATCTAAACAAATTGAACCTTAACAGCTTGCTTATTTAGAGAGAAGTCTGTAAAACAAATCCTTAAGGATCAACACATCTCCAGTCTAAAGCAAGAACAACCATATAACTGGTAAATTGTATTATTCAAATTCCTTAAAAGGTGTGGCAGGAATGCTGTATGTTCACATAGTGTCACACTGCCCATAACACATGACATGGGCCTGCCTTTTTCATGGATTTGTTGAAACCCACTTCCTTACTGCCACACCTCTAGGTGTTTATTGCTCCTTATTTATATTCAAATTCCCTATCTCTATTCTTCTTTACATTCAGATTCCCTATCTCTACTCTTCCATTCTGTTTCTCCATATAACTCACTTCTATACAGACTTTTTTCTCTTTTTGAAAGTTTGCTCCTTATCAAAGGGCCTGTGTTCAGCACTACTTTTTCTTATGTTGTCATTGCAAGCTTTCCAGACTTTTTTGGTCTTATAAATTCTTCACACTATATCAAATATAACTGTACTGCCATTTTACCTGCTATCTTGCCAGTAGCTGAAAATACCTTCAATTTCAGCATGTTTTATTGCTGAAACACAGTGTTTTCCCATTCTTACTAATGCTCATAATGCTGTATGCTTCGCCTTTCCCTCTGTTCTCCCCTTTTTACCTCTTGTCTCCCATAGGGTTATTCTGTTTGGTTCTCTTGCTAAGATCCCTGCTTTCTCTCCAATTTTTTTCAGACATGTACTTTTCTGTTCTCTGTTATTATTTTCCTGTTATGTCTGGGAAAGCTATTCATGGTGTTTACATTTTGACCTGTAATAGGAGGAGATGCTGTAATAAGCTGAAAGAAAGCAAGGTAATGACTAATGCCATTATCAAAGCAGTAGAATATTCTGAGTTGTAGCATATTTTCATTTATTAGATTATTTGTACATATTATTTTCTTAGTACAAAATAAACCAATTATATGTTCCCATACTATAGGCATTGAGGCAACAGGCAGATAGATGGATTGGTCTGTTAGAGTTGTGAATGTTCTACTTCTTGCCCTAAATAGCAAAAAATAAGAATTTGTGTGTTGAGCTTTTAGTGTGTAATTTTCTTCAATTTCAAACTCAGGCAATATAGCTTTCCTATATAGATTACAGCAATGGTTCCTAAAACGCCAGTGAAACAAAAAATATACAGATGCCATTAAAAGACAACCAATCTATGCAGACCCAATAAAGTAGTAATTAGATAACTTACATCTGCATAAGTTAAAATAGGCGAGAGGAGTTAATTAGAAAATCTTACATCTGCCTGTTTTCTTAAGGAAATTACCTTACAAGATTCTTCTTCCCTATCCCCAGAATACCTCAAGGAGCAAGCATGTGGAGGAAAAGAGAAGAGCTAAAATAGCTCCCAAATATTTTAAATTCCTAGAAATTTATCCAGTTACCTGAAAAAAAAAAATCTGATCAGGCTAAATGGAGCTACTGCTCAAGGACTCCTAAAAAATGCTAAAAGAGCCATAAAATATGTTGTGTCTGCAGGAGCTATTCACTAATATTCTTCTCTTTTTGACTAAGAAGACAGATGAAGAAGAATTACACATCATTTTCCAGTGTCCCTGTTCCATTTACAAAAGCCTAAATGCAACTTAATCATAAAGTTTTTGAATGTTTTCTCCCTTACCTTATTCAAAAAGCAAAGGACACTGAATGGGACTTTGAAAATTATATACTGTGGAGTTATCAGTTTTTTCAGGTGGAAGTTTATGAGAACCCTTAGTAAAACCCTTTGAATATCTTTTATTTTATACTTGGTGGTCAAATGAGGATGAGCTCACAGCTAAAATCCACAGTATTAGGGGTATTCTTGGTCAGAGTTTGACTATCTGGCAAATTACGTCCTTCCTTTTCTCTTCCTCTTCCATTCTCCTGAACAATGACTTACTAAGAATTACCTCTTGCATGGCAAAAATATACTTTTATGTATTACTTAGTTTTAGCTTTATATAGTACTTTAGTTCCCCCTCACTAGACAAAGAATTTTTTTTACTAAATTCTCCAAAGAAGAATTAAAACAAAGTCACATTTGGATCATGTTAATAATATCTAAGAATGTCAGTTCTGGCTCTTTCCTTGTATGTCTTCTCTTGAGGAAATACTTCACATGTCTGTCTTGGGAAAAAAAAAAAAAGGAAACCAACACAACACCCCCACCCACACACAAAATTCAGGTACACAAGCACAAATAAGGGTAAAGATGTTTTCAAATAAGTGAAAATTCAAAAAAAAAAATTCAGATCAAATTATATATAAATATGAAAAGCACAATAAAAGGAGTCTAAATATATGACATAGGAGCAAAATAATGTTTTTAAATAGAATTTTGCATCTGGAAAAAAAAAATGAGGAGTCATAAACTGTTCAGGTGATTTTTTTCCAAAATTTTTGTCTATTGAAAGTATAGAAGCAGCTAGGGGTTAACACAGCCTATGACACTGATGACTTTGTAATTCTGTCTCCACAACTTCATTTATTGATCAAGCTGATTTATACCATTACCTCTGCGATTGCTCTAAGAGACAGATATGTGAAAAAAAATTAAGAACTCTGTTTTTTAAAAAGGCCTGTTAAATGTGTTTTAGTTTTCCAAACCAAAATAAATGACATTTAAGATGGAGTTCTAATAGTGTTTGAATACCACTAGTTCACCAAAATGAAGGGAACATAATAATTAACCCTTTTATTATATAAGGCTCTTCCCTTGGTTTTGGTAGAATTTCCTCATTTTATTTATTTGTTCCTTAATTTTCCTTATTTTTTATTTTAATTTTCTCTTTCCTATTTAATAATTTTATTTGCTTTTGATTCCTTTCCATTTTCTTTTATCTTGTAACTTTTTTCTTTCCTCTGTCATTTTTCTGCTTATTTCTCAAACTTATTTTGTTTTCTTTAGTACTATTTCCCTCGTGAACTCCTGACAGTCAAGAAGCAATGAAAACATTATAGTAAAACATATACTGAGTGATATTTTGCTTTATATATTTTATGTTTCTAGCTGTGTTGCTAGGTTTTGTCTTCAATTCTGTTCACTCTTTTATGTCTTTTATTTAGGAATTTGGATTAAAAAAAAAAAGTAATAACCATCTTCAGTCCACTGGTGTCCACTCACATGTTTAGTCTTTGATTAACAGCTTCTAATCATGCTGTCACCATGTGGTTGACAGTACTTTCTATAAAATGTGATTTGAGAGACCATAACCCTACCTTTAGAAAGTTACTCATAAAAGCCTAAAATAGGTAAAAAGTTTGAAATTAGATAATCTGTGTATAGCAGCTTTATTTTATTTAACTGTTACTTGTGGTAAAATTTCTTTTTAACAGGTATTGTTTTTCATCAACTTTTATCATAAAATTTAGACTTAATTTTTGTCTGTGTTTTATGTGTACTGAAATTCACACCCTAGATGAGTCACAGGACACTCAGCTGATAGACCTACAGCCTTCATGTCTCCCAGATCATGTTTTTGGTGAGGTGATGAGGCATATTTCAAACACCATTCTGTGACATAAAACTTCTGTGAACTGAAAACATTTAATTTAATTTTGTCCAGGCTTAGTAAGCCTTTTTTTTTTTTTTTAATGTGAGCCTCTTCCAGACAATAGATATTTACTTCTTCAAAAAGAATCAGACTTGATTATGGGAAGAAAACAAAGCCCCTTCTTCCCTTTCCTTTGATTCAAGCTGGGAGGATGAAACTCCATCTGTTTATTTTTTTTCTAATGTATTCTTTTGTGTCAGGTAACACAACTTTAGTGAAGAGAAAGGACTTCTTTAGATGGAGCCCCTAGCCTTTAAAACAAGTCAGATTCCGAGGTATTTCCACAGAAGCCCAGACCCTGTTCCCTGGTGCTCCTTGCTGCCTTATTATTACTTGACAGCTCGTCTCCCTGAGGGGACTGTGAATATTTTGCCAACAGCCATCCCAACTATTGTCTCCAGACAAAAGAAAGTGGGGTCTTTGATGCATACACTATGAATTCAAATCTTTGGGATTTCTCAGGAGAGAGGTACCAAAGGGGTTTGATGAAGCCTGGTTTTGGGGGGGAAAAAACAGTTACCTATAGCTTTTTGCTACAGATACTGAATCCTTTGTTATCTATTTTAGCATTAAGAGGTTGAATATTTGGCAAGTGGGAAAGAAAAGACAGAAGCTCTGGTTTTGTCCTAGTGCAGTGGAACATAGGGTCTTGACTTTCAAATATTAAATGTCTGATAATATACCCTTTCTGTTATGAAACAAAGATCTTCAAGCTTACCTTGCAAGTATTACTTCCTACTATCTCCACCACATTTTTATGTGGTTTTGCAATAGCATTGTAGCTTAAATTACTTTACTAGTCTTGCATTAATTGGCAATTTTCCGTGGTCAGAATAATATACTTAAACACTGTGTTATGTTTGTACTGAGACAAAATACAGGAAATTTTATAGTGGCAATGAAGCAAAATCAGCAGGTGTGATTATCAAGATAACTGCACCCCTGGGTGCTTAGAAGCACATGGCTGCATCTGGTCCATAGCTGTCTCTCCAGGGATGAGATTATTTCATGATAACTACACCGCCCTAATGGCCCATTGCTTAAGTAGTATTCATGACCCTTATTCAGAATCTTGCCTGTATAGAACAGACTGAATTTCTCTTCCACATCCCAGCTGTTTCTACTTTTATGTTTTTAATGTAATTCTTTCTTAATTTCTATTAATTACTGAGGAGCATTTAACATAAATGCCGAATGTGTGTTCTTTACTACTAGAATTGCAGATGAATAAAATGTATGGTTTGGATAAAAACAACCATTTATCTAGATTTTAGGTATAGCCCAATTGATTTTGTGTCACACATCTGGTGGAACCTGACTGGCATTATTTGCTATGAAAATATCAATTCCAGAATAAGGACTTTTCCAGTGCTCTGAACAAAGAATAATGATTTCTACCTTGTCACTGTACAAGCTGGAGAAGGTGTAAATAAAAAAATGAGAGCAGCAGCAAGAGTTTCCTATCCTTTCTCACCTCGTAGTCATTGACAAACAGTGTGATTAGCAATTAGACTGAGGATACTCTAAAATGTTACAGAGGAAGAACTTCAAAATCCAGAGAATCCAGGACTGGGAAATGCAGATAGGAGTTTAATTCCACCCTTGCAATTCCTATCACCATCTGATTCCTGGTATATATCTTCAGCTGTGGCAGGGCTCTCTTCATGTATTTCTATGTCCTATGTCACCTAATTAAATCTGGCTAATAGTTGCAAGCTTAAATGGTGCCTAAACACTTAATGTGTACAGAAAGAAAATTAGCACTATAGCTTGAATGAAATATTTTTATATTTCATATAATAGATTATTTTGCCACTTCCCTTTAAAGGTTAATGCTTTTTTCCAGCAGTTTAAGTTGAGCACGGAGGCTTAGAAAGAGAGAAAATGACAGGAAACTGAGTGTTACCAAGTAAAAAACAAAGGCTTTCTTTCTCCTAATGGGAATCAAGACACCACTAATCTCATCTGGTTTAGCTGATAAGGGTAGGCACTGAGATTGTGATATGGATTCAAAAGAAAAATCTTTATTAGGCACATTCAAGTTTCTTTGTGTGTGTACGTGTGTGTGTACGTGTGTGTGTGTTTTTTCCTTCATAGAAATAAAAAGCTAATATGATTACTTTTCACAAGGTAGTAATCATTCAATGAATTAAATCAATATTTTATTTTTTAAATTGAGGGGATGCCACAAGATATTTCTTAATTAATTTCATAATTCCTAAGAGCAATTAAAAGGATTATTGTGAGAATGACTGTTGTAATTTAAATCAATTTTAGTACATAAAGTCATTTTACCACTGTCTCCTCTCTCCCTAGCAACAGTGGATCAGACCATGACAGGGAAGTGAAATATGCCCACTGCATCGAGACTGGGTAAGCAACAATTAGCATATTTGATTGTCTGAATCTCACACCTCCACTGACTCTAAAAAATACTTTCAGGCTTTTCTGTTTCAGGGTTTTCATGTTTTTAAAACTTTCTGTATTTTATAAATAGAATCCAAAGCAAAAATATTTTTAAGTAAAATATAGAACCATAGAGTCATAGCACATCCTGAGTTGAAAGAGACCCACAAGGATTATTGAGTCAAACTCCTGGCTCTGAACAGGACTTGCACAAGAATCCTATCCTTTTGCCTGAGAACATTGTCCAAATGTTTCTCCACTTCTCCAGGCTAAACAATAGAAATGGCCTCAGCTGCTCTTCATTACTTCCCCTCCACACCCTTCACTATCTTCAGATAGTGGATGCTCTGGATGCTCTCTAACAGCTTTATATCAATCTTATATTGTGGCACTCACCTTCTTCTAGTATGGTACCCAAAATTACACACAGTATTCAAGGCGAGGCTGCCCCAGTGCAGACCAGAGCAGGACAATCCCCTCCCTCGACCGGCTGGCGATGCTTTGCCTGATGCTCTCCGGGACACGGTTGGCCCTCCTGGCTGCCAGGGCACTGCTGACTCATATCAAACTTGCCAGTGACCGGGACCCCCAGGTCCCTTTCTGTGGCACTGCTTTCCAGCATCTTGTTCCCCAGTCTGCACATATATTCAGGCTTGCCCCACCCCAGGCTCAGAATCCAGCACTTGCATTTATTAAACTTCATTCTGTTGGTGATTGTCCAGCCCTCTAATTTGTTCAGGTCTCTCTGCAGGGCCTTCCTGCCTTTGAGGGAGTCAACAGTTCCTCCCAGTTTAGTATCACTGGCAAACTTAATATACCTTCAAGTTCTACATTCAAGTTTATGGAAACATTGAAGAGCACTGGCCCTGAAGTGGAGCCTTTCAGAACTAGAGACTGAGATATGAAATCTGTACTTTCTGTTCCTTTTCTAACAAAACATTTTACACAAAATATATATGATTAAAAACGCTAGGAGAAATGGAATATATCTATGGTAAAGATGAAAGCCTCTGAACAGAAATGTTCTGCTACATTAGTATTATTTCTTAATATTAATTTAAACAGTAATACAAAACTTGGAAACAGAGAAACAATGAGTTTTAAGCAATTTACTTGTACATTTAAATTTTGGATACACAAGTCTGTTCAAGAGGCAAACAACAGCACAACACAGTACTTTGTTTTGTCTTGTCACTTTGGGAATCCCAGCTCAGCAGCCCCTAGAGAACTCAGTGAATAATTTAACTCTCCCTCTAAAAGGGAAGACTGTCAAAATCCAAGACTTTTCCTCTTATAACATCTAAACAAAATTGTCTTCCCAGGCAAGTCATAGTTTTGCTTCTCAGGCAGACACTCAAACACCTGTCTAACATAGATGTGTGTCACAAAGTATACAAATACAGTCTGAAGACCAGATATTTCAGGTAACTTTATAAGCATTTTCTTTAATAACCGTTCCGTGGAAGAATGGTAAAACTGTGCTTATCTCTCATAATTTTTTCTTCAGTTTTATTAGTAAATGCCTCATTTCCCTAAAAGAGCTCACATTACTGAGACAGATGGGAATAATAGGAGACATTTAAGTAAATAAATTCATTAAGCTCTGGTACTGTCTAGCTGAATATTTGAGCAATTCTTAGTGATCGACAGAGAATGAGGTACTTTTGAAGAAACAATGGCCTCCCATTCATGACATGGGATGCAAGGTGTAGAATGAATTTTTTAGTCCTAATTTCTAAAATAAATTGAAAGGAATTTCTCTTGTGTGACATAATAGTCTACCTATTTTGCACATGCCATCTGCAGAAGCACATGTTATGCTGCTTTTCTGGATTGCATTCTGTGCAGGAAAACATGTAATCTTGCACAGAGTTTTCATTATTTGAACTGTGCTATAGGAGCTGAAATTATACGATTTTAAAAAATTATTCAAATCCTTAAAGCTAAACATATTTTTAATTGTTATCTTGTACTGCTTCTTTCAATTGTAAAATATTGGAATCAGGGGTTTTGTATGTCACTAAATTAATCTATGAAAACATTTCTATAACTGAAAGTTAGAATTTTACAGAGGAACCTAGAGTTCCTTTGTGCTTTCTTTTGCAATTGCCTAAGAAATGCTAACTAATCTAGAGTTACAATATGGAAATCAGCCAGTGTTGTCAGTGAGATATGTAGTCACAAATTTCATTAAAGTTCCTGGAGTCAGTTTCTTATTTCAAGATATCATTCATCCTTCTTTATATATAGGTTTATGGAAATTTTCTTGCTTATGATTGAAGAAATAAACTTCTGTAGTAAATATACTAACCTTTGAAAGAATTTTGTACTTAGAATAAATCTGATTATTGCATTCTCAGTCTCTTAAGTAAATCTCTTGTGTTGTTTCTTTTCAAACATGGAAAAAATATTCTTGTTTGAATGCAAACAAATATTTTCAAAGAACAGAAAGCATCGGGAGCTGTACAGTTTTTTTACATCTCATTTGGCTGTGTCAAATTAAACACAGAGAAAATTATTACCTTTTCCTGTTAAGTACAGAGCTGTTTCAGATCATAGCAAGGATAATGTAATTAGACAAGAAGAATAAGCCATGGGAAAATCAGTATGAAAACCACTTTTAAAGGGTATGAAGAACTGAACCCTACTTCTAAATATCACGTGGTTAAACTTGGCAAGTAGATGAAAGGAAAGGAGCTTCAATATTAATTCATAATTATTCTGAATAGGACCATTAGGATTCTCGCTTTTAACATCAGGTCATTGCTGAATTTTAAATAATGCTTATTGCGATTTATATCCATTATTAAAATATATAGTAATCCATTCACACACATTGTTATCTCTTTTAATTTAAAAAATAAGCTATTTATTTTAAAGAGAACTTACAATAACACACAAAAAAAGTGGTATCATTTTTACTGATTTAAGTAAAATATTTAAGAAGGAAACACTGGACTCTGTGTACTGCTTTAAGTTCTGCCCTATGTAGACGCTGATTGTGGAGAGAAATAGCATCACTGAACTTTCAGTGGTGAATTGCCTTGGCACTAGCAATACTTACAAATAAAATCTCCTTCCAAATAGCACATATGTTTTTTATTCTTCATATAATTGAGATGACAAACTTCATGAAATTATAGGTTATAATTTCTTGATACTCTTACGATGCAGTAATGAAACTATTTATGTATAATAAAGCAAGACTATGCCAAAAAGAAAAAAGCCATATAAGCAGAAAACCCCCATATACTAACAGAGTAATTAACTTTTTGACAATGGTTAAGAAACTTCTTTTATGTATGTATTGAACAGTCAATGGCCTCTACTCTTTAGAATGTTGAGAAGAAGCAATGTAATTATTCTCAAGAAGACAATATGACCTTATAACTCTTAAAAAGAAAGATACTTTTAACAATACACTTTTGGCAAAAAATTTAAGAGTTGAAAAGTTTTTATAAGTAATGGAATGTTTGGATTTATTGGAATAAACATTTCATTTCTTTTTATAACTGCTGAAACTATCTACATATGATATGAAAACTGTCTACCTATCAGGTTGATAGAAGAATATTACCCCACTGCACATAAAGTAACAGATTGGTTATTCATGAACAAAAGCATGTAAGGAAAAACCATCCTACCTCAAGGTATTAAAGAAAATAAAAATTCACTGGGTGAATTTCTGGAACCTTGTGTATTTTCAGACTTAATTCTCCCAGCTGAGCTTGTGGTTCTGGGGCTGAGGTTCTGACACTATTAGACTGTCCGTATCTCAGCCCATGAGTTTTCTCACTTTTACACTTCTAGTTCTCTCCCTCATTTCACCGGAGGGGGAGGAAGAGAGTGGTTGTCCTGTGCTTAGCTGCCTACCAGGGTTGACTGTAACATGAGGTGACAAAACAACAAGCAAAACTGTGGGAGTTTTTTGGTTTTGTTTGTGATTTTTTATTTTAGAATTTAAGCAAAGTAAATAATTGGTGGTGTAATCTGTTCTTACTTAGTTAGATTTTTGAATTATCCTTGCTTTTCTCTAGTGTTAAAATTGTCATAATTAATAGTCACTATCCTTTTGTTTTTCTTTACTGCTGAGTCACAGTTGAATGCACACAACTGCAGGAGGCTAAAATTGTGCTGGTCATGAAATTAAACTTGGCATAAGGAGGTACCATTAAGAGTTAGTCTGTATCTTCTATAGAAAGTATCCAAAATTAATTTTAACATTTTTAGTATTGTAAAATGAAATATAATTTTTTATAAATTTTATGATTGATTTTAACATTATGCTGCATTATTATTCTGTGTTTAGGTTTTCAACTCTCAGTTCTCTGCAAGGCTGCATATCCCATCACCAGTTTTCTTTACAACAGTGCAAGTATGATCAAGCCAAGGCTGTTCTTTTTTTGAACTCAAAGATTTTTTCATTATAAAACATATTTTTTCAATCTCACAGTCATGTCCATTCCTATTCTCTTACAAATCTACAATCATTTGCCTCCTAAAAAGTGAAAATAGAGCCTATTCATTGTTCACATAACAAGAGTATGGTTATATTTATATGAAAAGGGATAATTTTTGCAATTATTATTCTCAAAGAGAAAATATCAGCTAAGTTGGGTAGTTAAAGTTTCCTGTAGAATACTTTTATTTCAATGATTATTACCATAGCTAGTTCATTTTATGTAGTCTTTTAAGTCTGTTTGATACAGGTGAGTTTCAATTGAACACATACTTATATAAAAAAAATAAAAGTAAAACTTTTTAAAAGTGCATATTTAAATATAGAGAACTTGGAGTATAGTAACAATGTTATAGTTTCCAGATCATTTTTTGACCTTATACAAAAGTTAAGTGGAAAGTGTCCTTATATTTTAAGCTCAGAGGGAGTGGATTTTCTCACTGGAAAATCTCTTTAAGTCTCGTGCTTTAACAGATAGTAAATACATAGTAAGTCATTACCTCAAATCCTATGCCCTCGTTTCATAAAGTTCTGTTAAACACTGAACATACATGCTTTTTTGGACTCAACAACTCCTGCAAGTGGGTACACATAGCTGTAGAAGGGAAAAGGCCAGACAGATTGAATTTTGCAATTAATTAGAGAAAGGTGAGGGATAGAATGCGGTCTTGCTCTCTGAAAGGTAGTATTGCCTTGTAAACTGTGTATTCCACTAAAGGATTGTTGTAATTGATCCAAATTGCAGAAACATCACTGTATGTGATCATCAGCTACTTATAACTTCTGACATCTGAGGTTAATTGATATATCTTTTCCTTAAGATGATTTTCTTATTGATAAGAATGTCACACTTCAAATTAAGATAGAAATAATGGCAATTGGAAAAATGGAATTTTGGCAATTTTCCGTAATTTTTCAACTACGGCCTTATTCCTTGTGAAAAAGTTATAGGATATTTGCAAAAATTTCATTAAAAGTAGCATTTTTTTCAAGGTCATGTATGAAATTCTGTATACATGGTAACTGTCTTCAAGTGCATGTAACATAGCCAGCATTGCTGAATTAAACAAAAGTGCTGTCTAGAGAAAAGCATTCCAGAAAACAATTTTTTAAGTGATTATTGCAAAATTAACATAATCCTACTGTGAATTTTAGACTGCTAAATCCATCTTGTAGCTTTGGCAGTAATTTGTGAGTTGTGCTCATAACTGGGACAAGTAATGCACATCTTTCTTATAGTCTACTTCCTGTAGCTACCAGTATCCTATAAAGTATGTAAAGTGATCGTCTGAATATCCTATAAAGTATGTAAAGTGATCGTCTGAATTGCTCTTATTTTCTAGCTCTAAGGCTGAGGAAGTCCTAGGTTAAAGCTGCTTTATTCTTGTTACTTAAATTTGCTAATATTTATCAAAACATCGTAAGTTTCAAAACAAACTCTCTCCATCTGCTGTGGGCAGCAAAGTTTACAAGCCAGTCGGAGTTCTTTTTTATGCAAGTGTAGAAGAGAGCTAACATCTAAAATTCACAGAACACGGGGGCAAAAAAAGACGGTTTAGTGTAAATTCATCTCTAAAAATTAATGAGATGATGTAATTCTGCTTTAGTGTGGTCACTGGAAACTAGTGGCAATTTGTCTCCTTGGAGCTTTCCAAATCTCTTAGAGATATCAATAAAAGCTTGGTAAATTAAGGAATTTTCTCAGTGCCTTTGGTGTCATTTGTCACATACAGGGGTTTTGGCACCTCTTCTGAAACTGTGATTATTCTGGCAATTTGTCATTGCCTACCTTGCTCCATCTGTTCTTGAGATAAATAAAATATGTTTGCTGTTAGAAAGGAATTTCTTTTATCTAGTTGCTTTGCATAATATTAAAAAAGTGACTTAGGCAAGTACAGATTATCAGAATCAGTTTATAGTCCCAGTTTTGAGGGCATAATCTTCAAGATAATAAAATCTGGAAGTTTCAAAAATCCAGAAGATAAAGCTGTTTATTCCCTACAATTTTTGAAACAGCTGACTACTAGTAGTTACTGAACTGTCTATTTGACATAGCTAGACAGACACATTGCAGTAGTTCTATCTTCCAAAAAGATATAAAAAGTAGTTTAGAAAGCAAAACCCTTTTTCCACAAAATACTCCCTTTTTGAGATTTCTGAATGTTCATAAAGATGTAGAATTCTTTATTCTTTACAAAGTAGATCACCATTGGTACACAACAATGCTTCTCAGTTTAAATCTGGTAGCTACTTCAGGGTCTTCATTTTTCAAGTCAGTTAAACTTGCCAAAGTGCTGCATTTTATGAATTAAATAAGATTTTATCACTTACTACAGTCATGAATGCAGGAGCTGACAAAATTTATTCACACTATTTGAGTGCATTGAACTACTATTGCTTTGATGATAAACTAGCTATTACTGCATTTGGCTGAGATTTAGCTATTTTGGATGTTTCTTTTTTTGTAACTGTGGACTTTTTTTGATGTACTAATGAATGGCAATTTCAACTCTACTGAGAACAACATCAAGTCTTTAGAACATAAAACTAAAATCTGCTTTGTTCCTATGACTATTTTTGCCATAATTTCTATTGTGAAAGCTGAAAGATTGACCTTTGAGTGCTATAGTGCCATTTCATCAACAATTAGATTAAGGCATAATTGCGTACACTACATGAAAAAAACTCTATCAAGAAAATGAACATTGAGCCATTACAGAGAAACTGAAATTCTAAGAAATAAATCAATTTCTGTTAGGGAAGAAAGAAGCAAGGCTAGACTTCCTATGTAGACTACTCTTACTTGGTGACTGCAATCTTTGAAGACTGCTTAAAAGTGGATTCTGGACCTGCTTGGCAAGAAAAGTCTTCTTTTCCATGTGTATCTGCTCATGAGAAGAGGATCAAAAATTGCTAGCAATAAAGGGTTTAAATGTTTGTTTTTAGTACAAATGGACTGGACTGGAATAGGTGTGCAAAGCTGAAAAGTCATGAAAACGACCAGTACAAAAACTAAAGCATGTTAGTTAATATTCTAATTCCCTTTTTTAAACGAGCATATCATCACCTTTGGCAAGTACCCAAAGAAACAAACAATCCAATAACAATGTTCACTTACAGTCTCATACCTGTCTACTTAGTGAGGAGTGACAACCATCTCATTTAAAAATGTGTAAAATGTTGCAGCTGATTCAGTTTAATCAGAAGCGCATAAAAGCATAGGGATGGAAATTGGTGCTCAATATTAAAAAAAGACAAAATGTCTCAAGAGAACTGAGTCACAGTGGGTGAAGAAATATGTATGCTCAAGTTTAAAAAGAGTAAAAAGAAACACACAAGTATTGTACATGCTTAATTTTACCCTGATTTGACACTTGAAATTGTAAGGTCTTTGTGTTTAGAGAGCATCCAGTGCTTCTTAGTACTATCAATATTCAATAAATATATTTCTTTAATGTATTTTTTTTGTTTCATTTGCAATATGCTTGCCAGAAGCAGAGGTCAGTATATTTATAGACAGTAATTGGGCATGAGGTCAAAAACATTATCTAATGTAACTTTTTTTCATCTTTAATTAAATTTCATTTGCATGCACTGCAGGAATAGCTACAAAATTAAGTTAAATAGTTCTGTATTTTAATGTTTATTAGTAGAAGGTCATGATGACAACAGCTCCATTTTGCAAGATTAGCAATTTTAGTCCAGAAACCAGTTCATAGATGCTTTTTGTCAGTTTCAATTCTTATATGTCCAAAGTTTTCATTTTTATCAAAGCACAACAGTGGTTGTTGATAAGAAAATTAGCCAGCTGCCTCTTGCTCTTTCTTCATGAGATGATGGAATTCTTTATCATTATAAACAGATACAATGACGGTGTAGGTCAAGAATAAGAAAATTTAATTGTAACCCTTTGTCATATTTCTTATTAGGCAAGCAGATTAAGAATTCAGACCTCAAGATTTTCTCCATTGTCTATCACTGTGACAAATGATTCCAGAATAAAGTCAAGACAGGCACAGTGAAGGGCCAAATACAGCTGCAATATGGTAAATTACAAATTTTCTAATGATTTCAGAGTAGAAAGTATGCCTTTACCAATATCATATATTTTCTAAATCTAGGAAAGAATATATTTCATATTCTAATTTCCAAGTGCCCCACATTGCAAGTGTTTTTGTTTTGTTTTTCCTCTTGTGGGTTTGTCTAGAAGCAGTGAGTTTGCTCTTCCCTAGAAACAGAATTTATAGTACTAGTGGCAACAATACTAGTACACTTGGATATTTTATGGTGTAATTGTTTCATAGGATATAAGCCTTAAAAGACCCTTGAGAAGTTGTATAATCCATTTCCTGCCTCAGGGTAGTGAAATAATTCCTATCAGGTTTCTTTTAATTTGCTTTTGAAAATCCCCAGTTTTGGAGAGTCTACAGTCTTCTTGATTAAACTAGTGCTTAACTATCCTATAGTCTGCTCACTTAAAGTACTGAACTATCCTCACTGTTGACAAGTCATTTGTCTGATGTCTAATGCTATATCTTCCTTGATTTACCTGCTATTTCTTACTTTTTATCTCATGCCAGGGGATTTATGCCTGTCTCATTTTCTGAAGTTTGCTCTTAGTACCCTCAGCATTCTCTTCCCCAGACTAATCAGCCCCAGATACTCCCATCTTTGCATATCACCTATCGTTATTATCATTTTGCAATAATCTCTCACTAGTTATTCTATTTTATCTTTCCCAAAGGAACAATGACTACAGTGGAATAAAAACTTCTAGTATATGCTTTATTAGCACTAAGCAGACTAAAGGACACACTTCAGGTGTCTTTCATCAAGTTCTGATCAATCTTTTTCTGCAACAGTGTTTTGTTGAGCCACACACATTTTACTCTGATTTTTACATTCAGACTTATTTTCTTCTGGATTCTCTGCCCAGACCTTGCTCCATATAACTCTGTACCTCACTGAGCTAGGGACTTTTTCTGTGACATTCATATAATGGCTTGGGTTGAGAAGGACCTTAAAGTATATCTAGTTCCAACTGCCTTGCCATGGGCAGGGACACCTAGATTGGCTTCCACAGACCCTCACTCAGCCTGGCCTTGAATCTTTCTAGGGATGGGGGGTCCACAACTTCTCTGCCCAACAATATGCACTGGTCTACATTAAGTCTTACTGCTTCCATACTCCAGAGTATGTGTCCAACACTATGCCAGCCAGCCTTACTCAACACAAAATCTAGTCTGGAACTACTAGATTAAGTTTCATGATAAGAAATAGTCTAATAAAAGTCATGAGTCAGAAAAGTGCTGACCGAAATAGATAACTGATCTAGAAAAGCCTACAGAAGAGAAGCTGAAAACACTCAAATGCCTTGTAAGAGGTACTAGACTAAAACCATGTCAAGTGTTATCGAGTGATATACTCCAGATTGTTAAGAAAGGGACTAGGCACAGATGGTGACTGTGAATCTGTTGCTCAGGCATGAAGAAATAACTCTGCAGTAAGAATAAAGATGTTACAGATTGCTAGACATTTTCTACTAATGCTGCTTAAAAAAACCCACAATAGCTGACCTGATGTAGTGCTGACAATAGCCTGTGCAAGCTGTACTTGGTGCCTCCCAGAAGTCCTTACCAACAGCACTTGGACAGTATGATTTTGTGAATCTACAAAAGCTCAGCTAAGCACTGTGCATACCTGCAGGGCTGCTGCTTGGCCTGTCATCCCCAACTCATTTTTCTGCAGCTGCTTACTTCTCACTGTAGCACTTTGAACTTGTCCTTCTTGATGGGCACCTTATTTATTTCAGTGATGCATCCTAATTTATCACAGTCATTTTGCATTCTAGCCTTGCCCTTCAGAAGGGTATCCTTCCCAGCCTGCCAATATGTGCGATCTTACCAAGGTGTACTGCAGGCGCCATCACTCAAGTAATTAAAAATCAAGTACTGCCAAAACAGGAAATAGCCCTGCAATAAACCCTCCAATTTGATAAAATCCCATTTTGAGGGAACAATTTGTTAAATGCACCTTCAATATTGTGGTGTTTTTTTGTGCATGTGTCTGATGGGAATGCATCTTCAGCCTTGCCACTAATTGAACCTGGGGCATGGAGCTGCAGCAGCATATATTTCCTTGGACTGTCAGATCTGGACTGATATTTTAGCCTAGAAATAGGTATCTGAGGACTTCTGTAATGCATAAACATGTCCAGAAGTGGTGGAACATCCATTGTACTATTAGAAACAATCAAAGATGAAATTAAAGTCCCCTGCAATTTAATAATGTGAATGACACTTCTTATTTATATGACATCACTATGACCTTTCTGTAACCTTCTATAACTTTTGTGTAAAGTAATTAATGTACCACAACATCTAACAATCTGGATTGGAAGGAAAGCAAGAGCTAAAGCACATTGTGTTCAAGAACTGGTTACTCTTTTCCTAACCCTTCACTCCCTGTCAAATCACATAGGATACGTATGTGAGAAAATGTAATGCTTGATTTTTTACAGCTAAATCCTGGAAATATTATTTAATTATTTATTTTTTTCCGTTGTATAGCTATGTATTCTCCAACCACATCTTAGATGTGTTTGCACAGCTCTCATTGTTTGTACTGTCTGAAGAAAGCTGACACTCATCTGCACTTCTGCTGTTTTGTTCCTCATTTTAATTGGGATATTGTTATTGCTTTTTTCTTTCTTCTCTCCTTTTTCCTCACTATTGTTCTGGATGGCATATTACTTGATTATATTTTTTTTTAATCTGGCAGATGTCTTCATCATCACCGTCCAATTAGGGTACAGTTGATGAGGATGTATGAAGACTACACACTAAGCATGAATTATGTTTGAAGTATAAAATGCTTTCTGCAGTACTCACAGAACGTGTCTTTGGTTCTATATGACTGCAAATACTAAAGCCTCATATACAGATAGAATTGAACTCTAAAAGTTTTAGATATTTCTCTGAGATTGTAAAGCCATGGACTTCATACCTAATACTTAAAAACAGGATTTGAATATACAGGAAATTATATAACAGCTTTTCTTTCACCTAAAATTACTGTATTTTCTAATATCTCTAACATTTAATACCCTCTTTTACAATACTTTCAGCAATTTTTTGGGAACTTTTCCCTCTAAGAACACTTTTCTAATACCTTTTTTTTTTTTCCTGCATTGAATCAACCAGTCTCCTCACAGTTTCATTTCAGTTTTGCACTTTATGATGCTAATCCATAAAAACACTTTTATGAAGAAGTTTTCCAACTTGTCCCTGGCAGTAAATAAAAATTGCAAAGGTGTTCAGCACTCTGCCAGAGCAAGAAGTGAAGCTGGTATCTTAAACCACACCAAGTTGGGGAAGATATGCACTCTTTGTGGGGTTTCCCGATTCTTCTAATTTTATGCTCTGCATCACACTGCTCATTAGACAATGTCGTAAATGAAAATAATAATCTTAAATTAAAAAAAAATCTTAAAATTATATTAAATAGAGAAAATAATGTTTAAATCAACTATTTGGTCTGATAACTGTGGTTTTGTAGACAAAAGCATGCTATAGATGTATAGTGTTACTTCTCACTGTAGAAACTGTATTTGAAGACAATGTAATTACTACATATATAAAGAACTGGAAAAGCACAAAAATGAAAGAACAATGTGCTTATCTCATGCCATGACAAGCTTACTGAGGCTTTAAATGAATATATATATTTATGAAATTGCCTTTGACAATTCACAAGATCTGATTATGTGGCAGGATGCTCTGACAAAGGATTTGATTATATGGTGCACTGAGCTGTGGCTAGTAAATAATAACCTTCACTTTCATGCTTCTACTTGTTATTGTTAGAAAAGTGGCACAATATTGAAAATTAGTAAGTGCCATAAGCAAATCAATTACTGATTGTCCTGAAGCAGGACAGCACGTACCATTTGGAAAAGGTAAATAGGATAAGCCATTTTACTTCCGCTGAATGAAGGAATTTTATAGGTGGCTGCAAGTGAAATGTAGATCCTTATGCAAGAGCTGTAAATAAACCAAAGGGAATAATTCAGGAAAAGATGTTGTGTATTTATTTTAAAATAAACAAACAACTAACGAAAAAATCCCACCAAGAACCAGACAAAGCCCTCCACCCAAACCTAAGAACCTTCTTACCACTGTCCTAAGCAACAAACTTTTAATGATAACATCTACAAGAATGGCATAGTCAATGTCTTGGCCTTGGGGGTACTCTTCAACCTTTTCCCCCTTCTTCCTGGCCATAGCCCAAGACCACATTTTAATGCAGCCCAGGGTCCTCAGTCCCTCACCATGAACCTAGCTGGCAAGGGGAGAGGGGCTGCCCAGGGACTTGCAAAATTTGAACAGATGTTAAATATACTCACAACATCATATTGCAAACTTCTTCTTCAGCAGATACACAGGTACAGGCCTCCAGAATGTTTGGGGCATGGAGTCTACAAAACCTGTTGACTTCAGTGGACCAAAATCCTGCTACAATAAAGAAATTTTTACATAAATGGACACCTTCTGCCATCATGTCATAACATGCTTCAAACTTACCAGCACTTACTGGAAACTCAAGTAGTGTTTATTTATACTACAGAATATAACAAAGACACCAATCAGGAGTTATCATGCATACTACTGGATACCATACAGACATTTTTTTATTAAAAATATTTTTCCTTCTTTTCCGTCATCCAGAGAATTTTCCTTTTCTGTGAAAAAATACAACATATGAAATACTGAGATTGGCAATTTTTTTATCAAAGCATACCAAAATTGACTAAAATTCTAAAGGCAACAGATGTATTTAAAATGCATTTAAGGCTTTTCATTCTGGATAATTGCATTCTGCAGAAGAAACTGAAATTCTTTTTCCTCAAACCTAGTTCACATGACCTGTTATATTTTATTAGTTATCTTGTTGAACAGAATCGTTAAAAAATATATTACCCTTGCAGAGTCATAGTAACATAGAACAGCCCAGAGTGAAACAGACTTAAGAATATCATGTCATCCAACCTCTGGAGGTAAAGGGAGCCCAGATTACATTATATAGCACCCTGTTCATTCAAATCTTATATAGCTGAAATATTTAGGAATACAGTTTTCAGTACTTAAAGGCCCAATGGATCCTTATGCATGCAGGTATAGTATAGACCGATGATAGCTCCATATTGTTTTTCTTTTGTTATTACTGGTACTATGAAAAAATATTTGGATGTGAAGTTTCCTATTTCAAAATGTACCTTACCAGAGAAACAGAAAACACTTGGACCTACAAATACATTATTGTAGATTGAATAGAAATTAACAGCCTATATAAAACCACATTAAATAAAAATTAAATAAGTTTCTTCTAAGGCTGGTATGGAACATACCAGCACTTACTAGTCTATAAGACATCATCCTAAACAATATGGTTTAATGCAGTTTAATACCAGAAAATACTGTGAACACTCATAGAATAAAATAGATAATGTAAAAACTTTGGTTTGAAACTAACAGTAATATTTCTTCAAATTATATTATTCTCCAATATATATTATTTCTGTCTAACGTAAGATTTACTAAAATGTATATTTCAAGTGAGACTGAAAATAAAAATGGGAAAGTTTATATTTTGAAAAACAACAAAGAAATCTAAAATAGAGCTTTAATTGTAAATTATGTTCATTAATACATTAATAAAGAAGCAAAATGGTGAAACTCCAACCACCAGCCAGTTCATTACCCAACTCTAAAGTACCGCGGTACTGATTTTTAAAATTGAAAAGGATTTCAAAATCTATTGAAGAACACGAGTTGTTGAAATTTCTCAGTTAAAAAATTTGTTTCAAAATGTACAGGTTACCCTCATCTTAAAAAGAATCGCCTACGACTATATGAATTGTGGGGTTTTTTTAAACAGGGAATGATATGGAAAGTATTTTAGATAAAGTTAGCCAAATAAGAATGGCTTCATTTTCAATTTTTTAAAGGACACATTTTAAAAACAGTGAAAGCATATGTATTGACATAAAAATAAATATTTCAAATCACAACTGTTTAAAAAGTATTTTAAAGTATTATATAGCTTTTTGTGTTATGATTAATATTTTTTCAGCATAAAACCATTGCATAATTCACAAAAAGACATTAAATATTTTGGCTGATACTACTATATTATGAAGAAAATAAAAACTGTTTAACTGGCTAGCCAGATCCACAGGAGTTTTTAAAATGTATCTGCTGTCCCATCTCTGTCTAATTGGCAAGTGTAGGACTCCAGGCTCATGCTACGAGCTCATTGAAGGGGTTTTACACAGAAAATATACAAGGCTTAAAAAATCCACCTGCCAGAATTATTAAAAGGGCTTACAGTTCTTTTTATACCTTGAGAGAGTGCACAGGCAAAGACACTACACACATTTCTGAGGGGGTCAAAAGAACACACTTTTACTGGAAAACTTTAGAAAATAAGGGAACTTGTCAAAGGTCAACAGGGCAACATTCAGCCAAAATAAAGCATTTCACAAAGCATCAACTCAGAAAAATCCAACCCATCCAACTTTAAGTCACCCAAAAATCAAGGAAGGAGATTAGGAGAAAAAGAATTAAGGAAAGAGAGGGAAAAAGAGAGAATTACAGCTGCTGCCTTGAGCCCTGTGCAATTCCAGTTTCCACTTGTCCAGATAGCAGAGCTGTGACAATGCAGAGACCTCAGGGTGTTGGTTTTATTTGCTCTGGACTCTGGTGGCCACCCCTGCCAGGTGGGGATTCCAGTGTGCCAGCCCTTCTGTGGCTGGGTTCAGGGCTCCAGGGGATGTGGTGTAGGGCAGTGCTCCTGGTGTGCCAGTGACTGACATCTGCTCTGGGGCTGGCCAGGGAGGCTCCAAGGGGCTGGGATATGGAGCAGGGCACCATTTCACCTTTGCGAAACTTAGTTTGTCCCTTCTCCCCCCACACACACTTGAGTTGGTGCAAGCAAATAATTAATAGAATAATCCAGTGTCTCACATGTTTGATTGCTTTTTCATGTTTCAGAGAGATTGTAGCTGCCTTTTGAAGCATTACCGAATTTTAGGTATATATTTTCAGATATAACACAAAGAAAAAGACTGCATACAGTAGTTGTATTAAAACAAGCAATATTTTGTGAAGTGTTTCCCATTATAGACTGAGCACAAGTTCACATCTCTGTAAGACACTAATACAGTATGATTTATGACTATAAAATATAAGATTCTTTCAACTGATTTATTGAATTTAAAATTAAGAATGTATGACCTACGACTCACTCTTAACTAAGACAAGAAAAAGGATGGCAGAGTTTGGTTTTACGCTGGTGTAGTAAGATGTGTGGATCACTCCGCAGAGAAAACAAGATTACAAATGACCCAAGAAACACAAATATGAATAATCCTTAAGGACAATGCAAAGATTTTAATGAAATGTATAAACGACTAGAAATGGTGCATGCATCAACATGTTCAACAGAGTGGAGACCTCCAAGACCTTCCAAGTTCACTACCATTTATGGGGCAGGTACAGCATAAAAGGAAATTCTTAGAATTGTAAACTAGGTATTTGTACAACTGAAGTCACTGAATTCTCTTAGAGTGAGACCAGTCACATATTAGACTTGAAGACAGACATGCATTTTAAGTTGATTTTTTTTTTTTTCATATTCTTGGTAATTTCTCCACTTACTCTAACTGATCTTTCTCTCTATATATTACCATATGCTAAAAATTATTCAGAATACAGATGTAAGAGTATAGCAGGGAAGGTAGAGAATTTTTCAGTGGTTTCATGGTAGTATTGGGAACTAATTTACATTAAAAAAATAGGTGAGACAAAGAAATACTCAGATTGTGCTGAAAAAGTGGGTTTAATTCTCCTCAAAACCAAATAAAGAAAGCATTTTGATATTCCTGCTTTGTCCCTAATTTCAAGGGGACTACCAACCCTGTAAACTATATAGAAGCTTGGAGAATTATAAAAACAGTGGTCAGAAGGATATATCAGTGAAAAAAAAAGCAAAAACACTGAAAAAAAGATGAAAATCTAAAAATTCACAAAAGAGTAGAATGTTATAGCCAGGAAAGGAAGACAATTGAGGAGATAAAGAATTTAAGTAAGGTGAGAGGAAACAAGGAAAATTAAAACAAATCAAGCAAGAGAAACATTAAGTCAATTACCCACTTCTTGGTCATGTAGCCAAGAAGTTAGAAGTATGAAAACAATAAATAATGAGCAAACTGTGAGAGCATGAAAGTTGCAGAGATGAACATACAAAAAAGAAATGATGTCTAATTATTATTATGTATGTGTTCCCAGCTCTGTGTGGCCATGAGAGACATCTGCATAATTTTTCAGTGACTTGTGCCATCTTTGAAGGAGGCTGGCAAGAATTTCTTTGGAGGCTCTAAAATCATTGTGAATAAAATCCTCACTTCATTGCTGTCTACTTTTGAACATAGTTGTAAAATCTACATTAAAAAAAACCAAAAGGAAGAACCCCTCCTTTCTGTTTCATAATGCAATAATGTCTGTCTAATAAAAGAGATACTAAACTTTGGTTTTCTGAGTTTTACATTGTTCTTGCCTCTTGCATTCTCTAGATCATCTGAATGTTTCATTGCAGAAGTGATATTGTGACTGCATCCATGATAAGACTATCTCCATAACTTGCAAAACACTAATGCTTCATGCACAAAAATGGTTCCAGAAAGTTTTGGCCTCTCAGACTTTGAGAACCAGCTGCAAAATACACGCCTGTTACTACTTTATGAAGCTTCCTTATAGTTTCAATAAAGGCTGGTTCTAATCTGAAACTGTGAGCCTAGTTATCTATTGCATGCTTACATCCTGGTAGCAGATGTTAAAAGGAAGAAAAAGCTTTCCATTTTTAACTGAGTGAATTTCAGCACAGAGCAAGCAACACATGGACTTTTAATGATAATGTTTGCCTACAGTAAACAGGGCACTTGGTAAGTCTTGGTTTTATTTGGACTGCATATATATAATTTCTAAATTATATTTTATAAAATGAAGAAAATTCCAGTGAAGTACACTCATGAATGAATAAGCAATGTAAAGGATTAGGGAGCAGATAAAAAAAAAATGTTGGGTTTCTTATTCCTTTTTTTTTCTGTGTGTGTGGGTTTTTTTGTTTGTTTGGTTTTGTGTGTGTGTGTGTGTGTGTGTGTTTTTTGTTTGTATGTTTTTGTTTTTTTTTTTTTTTGTTAACTTTGGAAAATAACATTTGAGTGCTGAAGCCAAAACATAAAGGGATTTTCAGTATAGTGATTTAGCCATAATTCTCTTTGTATTCAACTTAGTGGAGAAGCTCTGGAATATCAGATATTCCCAGAACCTGAAGTACAACAAAGTGACAACTATATATATAAAATAATTTAAAACAAATAAACAAACAAACAAAAACCCAAAAAAAACCCCAAAAAACCACCCCCAAACAGCCAAAAATGTAGTGATAGATAATATAATCCAAATTTTAAAAGGAAGCTGAAAAAGTAAACATAATTCATCCGTCCAGGCACAAACTCTTTTAACCCTACTTTAATGGACCTATGCAAGCAAAAGGAACCCAGTAAATTCTCTGAAACAACTGGCTATATTATCCCACCAGAGAATGTTCCAAACAGTACAAGTAAGGAGAGTAAGAAAACTTTCCACTTCAGAATAACATGGTGTTCAACTGATTGTCCTCTGATGTGAGACCCTGTCTCTAGTCTAAAATTACTTTAATTAGAACATATTACAAAATGCAGTGATCAGATTACTTTGGCGTAGTTTTATCCTTCTAACAAGAACTACCTTAACCATAGAATTTTTTTCTCTTTTGTCTAAATCATCATTTTAGAAAGGAGAACCAAGAATGCTCTGCACAGCAAAAGACCTCCATTCAAAGTCAGCTGTTATTGCACCATTTAGTTTTACTCCAATTCTCTATAATTTTGTGTTTGAAATAAAATATAAGTAAGTGCAGGATGCATAGTTTTAATTTTTAAATCTTGGGCTAGGACTTGGACTCAATCCGTGTGGGTCCCTTCTAACTCAGCATATTCTTTGTGATTCTGTCTATGAAAATTATCTCTTTTCTTAAAAGAAAAGAAAAAAGAACAAACCTACAAACCAAAGCAGAACAAAACAAAAACTTCACCAAACTAGATGGTTTATATTCAAAGAAATAAAATGTTCTTCTTGCTTTTCTGGATGCTTTCTGAGAAACTTTTGTGAGACTAAGCAGATTTTGAGAACAATTTATAGTTTACTATCCACCTTTCAAATTTGACCCTGAGATGCTGCTGTCTTTTGTAAGTATGCCAGGATCAGAGAAGAATTGCATTCATGAATTTCTTTCTCTGTGTTCTGCATTTGGACTTCATAGAAATTCTTTATGTCCTGGAGAAAGCTATGATTTGTTTGATTATAAAAAATCATACCTCAATGACTCTGTATATAGACAGTAATCTTGAGACAATCAATACAATGTATTGTAGTAGGAGGGCCCAAAGTTCAGTCCAAGCTGATGTCTGCTTGGATGGGTATCCTTCAGCAAGTCTTTTCTCATAGCTCTGAGAAGTCCTGTACTAAGTCTGATTATTTCCGTTCAAACAAATCCAGATGTGAAGAGAAGAGCTTCTTACCAGTACTAACGTCAAAATATCAACTCAGAGGAAAAACGTGTCATTTAGGAATTTTTTCCTTAGGAACTATAACTTTCTGAGTAAAAAATTATATATTTGGTGCCACCTATTGAAATTGATAATATATTAACTATGCCTCATATTAATTGATGTAATTTGTACATATCCTGCAGAAAATTCAGGAAATTAATTATGGTCTTTTTGTGGGAACTATCTCACACTTAAAGCAATTTATATTGCATCTTTAACCAGCCACAGTATAATCAGAGCTCAATTAGATTTTCTACCTCTCTCTGAATAGGATACAAGTCACAACATTGCCACCACTGATTGGTGATAGTACATTTTCTGGCAGCAGGGGTGCAATAAAGTGTTTGGAAGATAATGACCACAGACTATCATTAAAAACACTTAGATAATCTTCTAAGTTTAAATTCATAATTTTTATCTGACTGTGAGAAGACACCCTGCTAACATGCCATTCAGTAGGTGACACAATTTAACACAGAGAAGTCAGTCTGGAACTTAAAAGTCACATCTAATGATAATTAGAGATAATCTAGTGATAATCCCTGTGTATTGGTGATAAGACCTTCACCACTGTACTTTTTCTTTGGTTGCCTACTTTTGTTGAGACTATCAGGTTTGTTTGCAGTATTCTTTAGTTCACCGGTCCTTCACAACTTCAATTAGTTGAGTTCCTCAGAGTCTGATCATTAAAAATTATTAGATTTGTGCCTACTTCCCTTCCTTCTTTTTTTTTCCTAATGCAAAATTTTTACATATTGCTTGAGCTGTCTAATAAAATATGAGATAAGACTGAGGGAAATCAAGGAAGCCATTTTAATCAGAAAATCTTGATAACATCATTCTGCAAGAATGGGTCTAACTTCCACTGTTTAGTCCAGATATAGTCTGCTTCCCAAGCAATCACTTGAAGGTTTTCTTATGAATACTCCCTCGATCTTAAGGTCCCTATATTGAGTCCTTTTGTATAGGAAAATATTGAGTAGTTTGTGAGAAAAAAAACAAACCAACTTAGTGTTTATGTTCATCTAAGTTTTTGAGAAAAAAACAAGCTTTTTGACTGAGAAGAGACAATCTGAACTTTATATTTTTGGAACAGAACTGAATGCTAAGGAATATTTTAAGTTAAATAAGTTTAATTTTATAAATCAGTCTGAGGTTAAATTAATTTTAGGAGTTAACAATTTTAAACGCTATCTGTTTATTCTCTTTTTTGAAATAAGATGGATTTTTACACTTAGTTTTTAAATATTAGGAAATGATTCTCCTATTTGTCATGAAAACAAGTGTCCCTTCTATTGGTGGATGATATTAAAATGCACCAAAGAGTTTGTCATGTTTGGAAAGGTCTGCAGATTTGATGTTAATGGAAAATTGTAGAGAGGAACACATTTTTCTCATCCAGATATATGGCAAAAATTGTAATTTCTGCTTTCCTCGCTTTTTATTATTTTTTTAATTTGTTTTAGGTTTTGTTTTCAAAAAAAGCATTTGTATGTGACACTATTAATCACAACATATGAGTGTAAAATAGCTAATTAGAATTGCTATCCCATATTATACTGATTCCTATCTGGTTTTTATTACTTTTGGAACAGGTGGAGAACATAGTAAATTTCAGCCCTGATTTCATAAAAGTAGCCCACATTACCAAATTTTTAAGCAGATGTAGGCTGAAATAATGACATGCCAATTTGTTGAACACCTGCCATCATGCTAGCCATTGCTCTAAACCTACACATTACTCCATATTGTAGTCGCATAGACATGTGCAGACTTTAGGAAAAATAAACTGCATGATCCAGAACAGCTTGAAACACTTTCCAATTAGAAATGGCAGGAATATGCCCAACATAATTTTCTTCCAAAATTAATAAAAATGGCATTCCAACGTGCATTGGCCATACAGTGGAAATTTAATTTCCATTTTTAAAACTTTATCTTTTATAAGATTAAATTTTGAAAAAGAACCACTTTGAACTAAAAAAATAAGACCCTCAATATTGGCAAAAGCATTTTATTAGTTTCAATTTTTTTTTACATTTTACATTTTCAAGTGAAAGTATTTCTACATGACGGGTACTTCTACATGTCACTTTCACTGTGACAGCATTTTTAAAGCAGGAGCAGAGGCTGAATTTTTAACTTATTATTTGGCCATTTTTTGGGAAGGAAGAGATCACATTTCTGCTCTAAACAAAAGAGTGAAGTTTGAAACTGCATTGCTTTATTAAGAATAGGTAAATACTGAGTTACCAATATACATAACCAGAATTCTCTTACCTATGAAGGTGAGAAGAAAAGGTTAAAGTGTGAGACTCATTTCTGTACATGAGTTGCCTAAAAGGAGGAGTGCTGATAATTAAAGAAAAGCTGGTTGGTACACAAGCAGTAGAACTAACTACACTTGGTTACTCATAACAAGCACACTTCATTCCCTAATCCTCCCCAAGCATTTGCCAGTGTTGGTTTTGAGACCCTTGGACAGTCAAAAACCAGGACATGATCTCACTGATGTATTTGAGCTAATCATTCAGCTACACATGTGAGGTGATCAGCTGCCTATGTACACGTGCTATATACACTGCCTACTGTTGGCAACCGTACACTGGATAACTCTACATGCCTTCTTTTTGTGATCCCTAATTCATATTCTTAACATAACTGGGATAAAAGAGACTTTTAATCCCATAATTTAGTTAAAACTCAGCAAGCTGTTCAACTGTTATTAGTCAGGGACTGAGAAATAGACCAATTAACCATAAATACAATCAATTTAGCCTTTTCTTCTTAGCCTAAATACTAAAAAATATCTGATCCAAAAGCTGTGCAAATTAGCCAAGGTTGAAAATCTAGAAATAGGCATGAATTTTTGACTATCCTCTTGAATCTTGTTTTCAGGTGTCCAAGGATCAGTTCACGAACTGCCAGTATTATAGTTTATAAACCAAGTTTCCTAAGGGATAATTTACCTTTGATTTCTTCTCAAGTATTATTTTGAATATTGTGAAGCAAATTGTTACTGAATTCATATCATAGTTAGGATGAAAAAGAAGTCCCACAGCTTATGAATCATGCTGTAAGCACATAAAAATCCATTTGAAATCATGGAGAAAGTTGAGTGCTTAACATATTAGAAAATCAGACATAGAAAGTGTAGCATTATATTTCAGTTTCTGAGAAAAAAATATATTTTGCTATTAAAAGACAGCCTGTAATCAAGTTTCAGTGGTTTTCATTGGGGGTTGGGGAACATCTAAGCATTTATTGCATCTGCAGTTGATTTAAGGCATTGTACTAAATGCATTGGGCATTTACAATGCATTATTTTCATTTACATTTTATTGTTATAAGTGAAAAACTGAGATGTCTTGACAGCCCTGATGTGATAGAGAATAGAATAGGGACATTCGTATAAAGCAGCAGGGATTTGTCTACCTTTTGTACTTTTATGTGAATATTTCTTAAACTCCTATCTGTTCTTGCAAGCTGCCAGGAAAAATTCCACATACACAATGCTGAAAAAAGTCACAGTATATTCTCTTTAAACATCAACAATCATTTTTGATTGTAGGCTTTTAAATATTCTCCTCTTTTTTTTTTTTTTTTTTTTTTACTTTTCAGGTCATGATGGCACTTCTGGTTAATATTTTGCTTTTTTATATGGTTTTATACTGGCATTTAACACAGCTTAAGAGTTATGCACTTGTCAAAAGAATAAAAATCTGCAGCACGTATGATTTTTTAATAAATGTTGAAGTATTGTCAGCATCAACAGGAAAGGGAGTGACAATGAAGTATAAAACAAAAGTACAATTTTTTTCTTATGGACCATCTTAATTTAACACAGTCATAAAAATAAAATGACAATATTTTACTTGAAATGAGGAAATATATGTCCTAATAGGTGATGGGCCAAAGCAGTAATAATTTTAATCACAAAAGACACTTAAACAGCATGATCCCAGACAAATGCATCAGAATCTTTTACTGTGTTACTGGCTAAGCTTTTTAGGTAGATTATTGTAATGAGAGCAGATGGTCTCAGTTTATGCCTTTTGTTCTGCACAATTATTGATGTGGATGCTAATATGAGACAATAAGTGGTCTATTTTTTGTTTATAATTGACACTAAATGGGTAATATTGAGGAAGCATTATGACTAGCTGACAGATTCAAATCCATGTAGTCCTTACTAAAAATTGTGCAAGTTCAAAATGCTGTAGCCAAATTACCACCATAATTATCTGCACACAAAAGAGAAACAGAACAAAGAATCAGTAGGGAGAAAAATCTTTAAAGAGTATTTATGGTCTGCAAAGTACTATAGACGCGAATTTCAGAGAGAAAGAGAGAGGTGACATTCAAGCATCCATCCCTTTTCATGTACTCATAGTTGTATATGCACCCTGCCACGGACACATGCCCTTCGCACGCAGCTGTTTTGGCTCTCCTATGTACAAATACCTGCTGGGATACACAGAGTCAGTCTCTGAGCACCAGTTTCCACCCAGGAAGACCAAATATTTTGCCCTATTAGGGCCACGCCTTCTTTTTATCTAATAAATAGCAGAATGAAAGCAGTCCAGCCTTTTTAATAGTCAGGTTGTTTTAGAGTCTCTCTTGTTTGAGAGTTGTTAATGGGGAGCAAATGTGAATCAGGAAGCTTGAAGGTCTTCTGTGCTTGTTAGTTTTTTCACCACAGTGCACATTTGCTTGTTTTTGTTGTTTATTTTTTTTTTTTTTTTTTAAGGCAGTGTTTAATCTGTACAACATTATAATTAGAAGTGAGAATACATTCCTTACAGATATAAGGAATAGAGTTTTGGAAGGTTTTAGGACCAGGTTTAAGTAACATCTGTCAGAAATGTCATTGGGAGAGCTGATCCTGCCTGAGGCATGAGAGATGGACAAGATAATCTCTTGATGTTCCTTCCAAGTGCATTTTCTGTGACAATGTAATGTAGTCAGTTTTGACCAAGAAAAAAACCAGTGAATTTAACTTGGTATTTGAAATCTGTAATACTTTCTAAATTCATACAAGTTTGGGCTAGTTCAAAATTACTGAGACACAGATATTAAGCATGCATATACATTTGATACACACACCCTAATTTTCTCCTTAGCACCAGTTTTAAGATAGTTACAAGATATTAGCTGCTTGAATTGGATCTACCCTGATTTTAGCAGTCTACAATGAATAAAAAAGGAATCTTTTAAGCAAAACTGATTGTGTTCATATCAGCAGAGGTTTACTATTGCTATTTGCTATATTTTTTCTCATGAATTTTCTTACTGATGAAAGAAACTGTGCTATTCTGCATTTTATAATGGAGGTGGGCAAAAGAAATTGTTATAACTTTTAAAATATGCAGATAATCATTAGGACATTTTTTTTCTTCAGGAAAAAAAAAAAAGTCTGCCAATATATTTCAAATTGAGAGAGTCAATAGACCGTCTAAGAAGAAAGTCAGAAGCTCGAGTTTTAACACCAAGATGTTGCAAGTTGTTTGGATTCCAAAACCATGCATGTGTTTTAGACACAAAAGTCATAATAATGGAAATATTTTCACATGATCTCTCTGTCATTTTAGAAAATCGCTGAACCTGTTTCAATATTCTGTATTTTTTAAGGTGGATTTTTAACCTTGTTTACTTTAGACAGAAGTCTTTTTGAAAGAAGTTTTCATAAAAATGTGAGGTACATTATTTAATAGCTATATAGAACCTTCTAATTTCAATTTAAAGTGATCTGTACTATAATACATGCTTCTGGTAGGTACTGTGTAATATCACAAAAACACAGGTTTCTGATATTCAATCTTTCTGGCAGCTGGACATATTTAGCCTTCATATTCTTAAGACAACTGTATATTTTACTATTTGTGTAGTTCTTGTATGAAATTATTCCTTAATAATAGTGTGCATTTACGTTTAAAACCTCTTCTTAGGCTATTATATACTTCTGTGTTATCCTGAGGGGATGTAAACAGGAAGAGCTTAGTTGAGTTCACTGGATGTTTGTCAGTGTGCATCTGTTTGGTAGCTGGTTGCTTATTTTGAAAGCAATATGTAATGTAGGAAGATCAAGAATGTAGTTTGTAAATAAATACTATATTTGCCTTTTCCTCAGATGACAGCTAAAATATACACAAAACAGGAGAATGTTTATTTGTTGAGACATTACATTCTTTATTCTAGAGAGAATTCAACTAAAACTGAAACAACTCTATTTTGTTCTGCTGCATTCAGTTTCTGAACAATGCACCTGTACGATGAAAATTTTACATCAGAGGAGTTGTTATTTGGTTTTGTAGTGAGTGTGCTGTGATTAACCTTGTCCATATCTCGGTTTGTTCTTCCATTAACCCTTGCATGGTAGGGGAAGAAGGTGGGGACAATTCATTGTCTGCTGTCACTAATTTTAGTAGGGTCTGTATGCTTGTACTTGTAATCAGATCTTTATATTTTATTAAATTAAAAATCCCAACTTTTCTATGTCTTAGTTGTTTTTCTTCTTTGACTGGACTTTTGATTTTTAGGAGTTTGTGCATGCAAATGTTAAAACAAATTATATTTATGTTAATGATAATGTTAAGAGAAATATATTTGGTCAGTATGACAGAATTTATTTGTAAGTTGAAACTGAACTATAGGCTAGTGATACAAACATGCCCTTGTATTTCTTGTGCATATTTTTCCTCTTGACTTCAGTGCAAACTTCATGTCATCCAAGGGTAGAATGACAGAAGGTTTACAGCTTCTTACTTTGAATGAAAATTCAAATATGAAATTTTGATATGTGAACTGAAAATTACATTCATATCTAAGTTTTTGAGATATGCTCCATTCTTTTAAATAATTTCAAATCAATTAAATCATAATAAAATCTGTTTCCAATATTTTTACTTTGTCATGAAGAGGTCATTGGATAATTATTTGTATAACGTGCTATGTTGCCTTCTATCCCAGAAGAGTTTAAATAAAATAATACATTCACTTCTAACCAAACAAAATAAAAGGAAAGCTCCTGCTCTGACTTGGTTTGTCACAGGCCATATTGGTATTTGTCATAGATTTAAGACTGTAGCTTATAAAAGGAAGCCTTCTGATCCCATTTGAACATAATGTACTTCACATCCAGATCACATTTGTCAGAATTGGCCAGTGAAATATTTACATAGGTTATCTAAAAGACAGTAAGAACTATCCTGCATGCAATTTACATAGTAGAAAAAAAAATAATTTTGAAGAGGACTGAGTAGATGAAATTATGCTATTAGCTTAACAGTATTAACATAGCACTCTTTGATTATTATTTTTCTGCAAAATCTCCAGTGGACAGCAGTTAGTAATGCTTTGAAAAGAAAGTAACCTCAAATCTACATCTGAGGTTTTTACTGTTCTAGTCCTCAAGTTGTTCTTACTTGTCAGCTTCTTTCACTTTTAATGGCTTTATAGAAGTGAGTCTTATCAAGCATGTATTTTTAAGCAATGTATATGGATCTTCAACTGCGTTTGTGCTTTTCCAAGACGGAGCTTGGAGGTGGACAAGCTGGTCATGAGCCAGCAATGTGCCATTATGGCAAATAAGCCAATAGCGTTCTGGGCCACGTTAGGATGAATGTTGCCAGTAAGTCAAGGCAGGTGATTCTTTGTCTCTACTCAGCAAGGGTGAGGCTGCATCTCGATTGCTTCATCTGTTCTGGGCTTTCCAGTACAAGAAAGTTATGTACATACTGGAGCAAATCCAATGAAGGATCATTAAGGCACTGGGGCATCTTTTGCAAGGGAAAAGTTTGAGGAGCTGGGACTGTTCAATCTGAAGAACAGAAGGCTCAAGGGAATCTTATCAGTGTGTATTGGTATTGGAGGCAAAGCTGATGGCAGGGAATGAAGACAAGCGAGTCACTACTTCTCAGTAGTGCCCACTAATAGGGCAAGAGACAATGGACATATGAAATTACCTCTATATATAATAAACCCCTTTTTTACTGTGAGGGTCACCAAACAAGTTGCCCAGAGAGGCTGTGGAGTCTGTATATGTGGAGATATTGAAAACCCAACAGAATACAGCCCTGGACAACTTACCCTAGCTAGCCTTGTTTGAGCATGTGACTTGAACTAGATGGTCTCAGGGGAACCCTTACAAACTCAGTCTTTCTTTGAACTGATGTTCTACACAGTTGCTGAGTTCTTTACATTGCCCTTCAGTCTATCACTACAAGACATTTCCTTGGCAGTAGGGCATGTTTTACTATTTTAGAGGCAAATTTAGCCCTTCATGGTTTGCAACTGTTTCTGCATGTGACAATTCAAATAAATAGTTGCAGAAACACTTCACAGCACACAAGGATTTCAAAAATGAAGTTTCTACCATAAGTAGAAGACAATGTGTTCTTGGTTTAAAAAAAAAAAAAAAAAGGAGAGAAAATTAAAATCTGTAAAATTAAAAAAAAATTAAAAAAAGAAAAAGGAACAAAAGTATATTGGGAACATTTATATTTTTTGCTTTTATTCATATTTTGATATAACTATGGTGTATACTTGAGATTAAAATCTGACATACTCTCTATTCAGACAACGCTCTGGCACTATCCCTAAAGAAACAATTCATTTAGCTTATGCAAAGGAATTTCTAGTAGCTATGTGATATTCTTTTAAAATGCCGTTTTATTTCTCTAATGCTTCTTTGACCAGAGACAGTTTACAAAGGGGATTTTACAATGCCTGGTTTGGATGGGACTATTTCAATCTGTGCATTATATGCCCGTTATTTTCATGACAGTAATACACTCAGTTTGCAGACACATTAATTTTCTGTCTAAAACAAAAAAGACAAATCAGTGCTACTACAAAAACCAAACAGCGACTCTATTACTGCTTGTTGTCTTTTGTGCGTGGAGTCCTAACATATTCCCTACCAGCCTTTAGCACAGACCTGAAGATACTACATAATTAATGTTAAATTGTAGAAATAGTCTGGCTAAAACAGATATCTCACCTGTAAGATATGTGTCTACCATGAGACCTGGAGTGCTTTTCATCATGCTCTGGCTCCATCTTGACAAGCAGTAGTAGAGAGCACACAACACCCATTCTGATTTCCTGTAGAAGCAAATCTGGACTTTTTTGCCAGAGGATACACTGTGTATCCTCTCAGCTGGATGACAATGGATGAGGACTCCAGGGCTCACCAGAGTATACCTGTCCCAGTCAAAATATACCTGAGGCAACCTAATTTCCTTTTCTTTTATCCTAATTTTTTGTTTACTACTCTGAGCATAAACCCAGTTATTTAACAAAACAAGTCAGTCATTACAGTTTGATTTTGAATGGCTGAAAAAGCTGCACTTTGCTTTGGAAAAATAAGATTTCTGAATTAGTCTCAGAATTGCATACCTCACATCTCTTTTTGCATTTTATTTGACAAAAATTAAGAAACACAAACCAAAAATAGTTTTTCTATACTAATATTGAAGGCTTCATGAATTAATTAAATTTTTCTTACATAGCTCGCATTTAATGATTCTGCTACAGATCTAACATGGTGCAGTTTTTCTGAAATGCATTAACTCAAAACACAGTCATAAAATATATTCATTTGCTTTTGAGGGGAACTCTGTTGGATCAAAGTCCAAGACACACTAGAACATCTTCAAAGTGAGATATAGATACTATGAATTCCTAATATGTCTGTGACAAATCTTTGTATTTCACTATAAAATTTGGTCACTAAGAGGAATAAAAGAAAGCCATCAACCCCCAGAGAAATAACACTTCTGGCTTATGAAAGCTTTCTAACCAAACATCAAGAAGCTCTAGATGTTGATCAAAGCATGTTAAAATCTATTGCCTTTATGACTGTTTTACAACATCCTAACACCTTATTCAGGTAGCAATCACTATGCTATCATGACAAATATCTCTGTTTCAGAGATCCCTTCTATTATTTTTCTAATACAGTTATTAAATAATTAACATTTTCTATTACATTGAAAACTACAAGAAATGTGTGTGTGTGTGTGCCATGTATTACATCACATGTCTTCTGTTAATTTGAAATCCCCATATAGTTCATGAAGGCCTTTGACCATTATCAGGCAACCTGTATACTATTAATTTTAGTTATTACCATCAACACCTAGAGAACTGCACGATGAGTCCACTGATGCAGGCATGGAGATTCTCTGGAGAGGAAGCAATAGCCATCATTCTTTACAGACAGGACAGCACTGCACTTCTTTTAGAACTTAGCTCAGACCTAGGTCTGCATGGGGAAGGAAGAGAGCAGTTACAGAGTCCACTTGCCTTTGTTTCTTCCCCTAGAGCTGCAATTTTTCTCATGTTCCTATCAGTCATCTTTTTCAATGCTGCACGTGTTGCAGGTGTGTACAGTCCCCTGACATACCTAAGCAGGGATTACTAAAGTGGTGTGGCAGAGTGCAGACACTTCAGATAACATCTCAAAAGGCATTTGGGTCTAGTGTTCCTGCTGGCCTTTCAGTAGACATGTGATTAACCGCAATTAATTAAGTAGTTAAATTCCTTCATATACCAAAAAGGGGATCCAAGAAGGCAAGTCATAACAGCCTGAAGCTGTTGGAGAAAGAGAGCCCAAAATTGCTTTTCCATTTCTCTGTACTTTACAGACTTGCCCAAAATGCTCTGTTACCCTAACTCAAATATCAAACCTAGTTCTTAGAAACCTGTGGCAACATTTTCCAGAGATGAGCAGGCCAGCCTAGCAGCCTACCACCACCAAAAGAAGGGATCCTCTTTTCCCTCTGACTGACTCTTTGTCACTGCTGTGAACCACATGCTTCTCTGATCTATTTTACATCCTCACCAAACCTATTTCTGAGACTGCTCAACTTGATAACTCAGGGGAAATAAAGAGGGCAATTATGGACTAATTAGATTAATTGTTTTGTGGGATGTCATAGAATCAAAGAATGAATAGAGTTGGAAAGGACCTTAGAGATCTCCCATTCCCACCCCCTTGCCTTGGACAGGGACTCCTTTCATTAGACCAAGTTACTCAGAGCCACATCCAGCCTGGCCCTGAACACTGCCAGAGGTGGGGAGTCCACAACCTCTCTGAGCAACCTCTTCCAACGCCTCACCTCCCTTATAGCAAAGGATTTATTCCTAACAGTTGGTCTAAACTTAACCTCCGGCCATTCAGTGGGCACTGGGGAGGGTCAGTCTCCAATATCCAGAAGGCGTTGGGGCAGGTCAGCAAGGAAACATGGGAGCATGGAAAGCCAAATGAGACTGTGCCTTTCTAAGAACTGTGAGGCTCCAGATGCTCTGAAAACCTCAGCCAAAGTTACCTCTTCAAATAAGACAGAAAGCAGCAAGAAGAAAGAGAGGGACCAGTTCCAGACTTGCAGATAATTTCTGCAGTTTTTACAGAAAAAGGATCCGGAAGCTCACATCACTTCCCTTGAACAGATGAAGTGATTAAACAATTAGTAAGTAGATTTTATTACTAACTAATGTAATAATTATTATTTATTAGTAGTTATAACCAGACCATCTCTTAAAATACAGCACATATAACATTTACACGAGATTTACATGAGTTAGTACGTGATTAGAAAAAAACTTGTAGTCCTTGCAGCCTGAAAATCAAATTAGATGCTTATAAGACTTTTTTGGTTGGTTTAGTTTCCCCCCCCCCACCTAGTCTACCTATTTGCCCTACCTTGCAAAACAGTTTGCCACAGGCAGAGTGCTAACAACAAAGTCTATACATTGAAAAATATGCTTAATACATCTCCAGTGTGAATAAGAGTCTGCAATCAGAGACAAATCCTAATGGCATGCGGTACAGTTCTGTCTTTATTCCAAGATCAGGTACAGGTCATTGATGTAGTTCCCAGCAACAGGGGAACGGTGTGGCAAATGATGCTATATCACCATTGCATAACAATATCTCTTGCATCCAGTATTTCACCAAGGTGTCATCACACCTAGACAGCCAGAAATGCTCGTGACCTTCATTATTTATAGACTTTAAGTCAGCTTATACTTCTAATGGTGTAAATTGTGTTTCCAACTCTCCCTCCCTGTGGAAAATTTTTCTATTTTGCTGGAAAGTTATTACATCAGAGTATTTCTTAGTATTTCTTAGACAGTGACAGTGAACCTTTTATTTAATTTGATTTTGTAGGAATGATTTGCCTTTTAGTGTTTTGCTTACATTACCAGCCAAACAAAAAGAGTTTGAAAACATGTCAGCTTTGATGCAACATTTAAGCCAGATGAATGGTGATTTTGAGCAATTGCTAATCAATTAATCTAACTTCTTTTGGATTTCTGGTGCCCCACGGGTGTTCATAAAGTGCCATATAGAAGAAAATATATTCATAAAACATAGTATTTGATGAAAATTACAATAATGTGGAGCTTCCAGCTCTTGCATATTAGTGTTTTACTATGCCCTCTTTTTTCTTTCCTATTACTGATCTGTCTTATTTTATTAGCATAAATTAAATAAAATTTTCAATGAACATATTTGCAGTAGTTCTCCAGAGCAAACAAAATGAAATCTGCCAATTCATTTTGTAAATAGGCCTTGGTTACATTTTGCACTTACTCCATATTCATACTCATCTAAGAGGCTTTGCAGATGGCAAACTACACACAGATTGTTGAGAAAACGCGGAATTATCATCTGAAAATATTCCCATAGTCACGCATTCTCATTGATACTTCTGCATATTCATAAGCTTTTGGGAATTTGCACTGAGCACTTAATGCATTTCATCTACCTCTCCTCCCTTCCGACCCAACCTGTGCAGAGACTGGATTGTCATTCATTTCCATTATTACAAGTACTCTTGTGCCTGAAGAATATGCTTTATCTTCAGCAATCATATGTTGCCACACTAAATACGTTGCACAAATATTTATGTAGAGAACACAAAACCTCCATGAGTATTTCCTTCTTGTCTAAAGATCAAAATTAAACCATTTGAGAAAAAAGAATGTATACATAATTGACACAGCTTGAATGCTTAAGTAAGGTAAATGGCTGTGCTGGAGAGACAAAAACCTTCTCCCTGTAACTGTAATTAGTAATATACTATTGAAAATCAATTATTAAAATGGAAAGCAATAGTCTGAGTAGTTGTAGAAAAATAGGGGTGCTCTGAAACCTATTCTGCCCTAATATTTTCACAGATGTCAGCGTCCTAGCTCTCTCTTCTTCCTGTGAGATGCTCATTAAATGTAACGTTACTGTTATTTCTGGACACTGAACATCATCACCTTACTAGGTGTGCAAACAGTGTCACACTTATAAAAGATTGTCAGAGAACTACATTATGCATTTTCAATCGATTGTTATCTTCTTATAGTGGGGGAAGGGAAAATGTGTATTTACATGGCAAGAGTTTTATCTCCGGATTACAGTGAAATTTAAGTCTATGCTTGATGAACTTCTCTCTTTTTGAGATTTTTCTCTTAAAGAATCAGACATAATTTTAGAGCTGAAGCAGAGCTGAGAAGCAGAAAGTGGCTTATTTAGCAAGAAATTTGGCAAATTACAAATTCATCGACAATATTTTTTTTTTCCCTACCAATGCATGGTTAATTTTAGTGTTTCTGTGGAGGTTTGTATCCACTTCCAACTCACACTTTCTCAGTTTGCATCCTCGCTATGGAATTCAGATCACAGACCTTGTTTGTAAATAAGGCCTGGAACTGTCAAGCTCTTAGATGTATGTGAGATTTTATGTAAGTGTCCATTTGCAAGTGGATTGCTCAAATGTGTAAGCCACCTTCCAATGTAAACAATTGCCAGATGAGGGCCCAAAGAAAGTTTTGTGCACCAGAACCTTATGAATTTGTTTTGTTCTGCTCCAACTTGGTGGACTTCCTGAGCAAGTATTTATTAAGGAAAACATCAGCACAGCTGAGCATGAGCCTCCTAGAGTGACAAACACATTAGCTTATTCAGCATCTTTACCCTCTTAATTGATATATACTTATGCATCTGAAATACAAGGTTTAAAAATGCCAGTCATGCTCATTTATTATAGACCACCAAAATCCAGCTGCCTAAGAACTTTTCAACAGTATTTTTTTCAATATCATATTGATTTTGCAATAATCATGGAGTTGATGGAACCAAAATAGGGATATTGGAAGATGCATGTCTAACAAATCATACAATATATTTGCCAATAGGTAATACATCACCAGTCAGCTTTTAGAAAATCTGCAGTGCGATACAATTTCCTGTGCATAAAGGTTTATCTTGTTTAGGACCAACAAGCAACAGTGCAGTACAAATTAATCTGCACTTCTATAATTTCATCTAATGCCCACTATACAAATAACAGAGGCTAAACATTGGCTCTTCAGATATTATACAGATGCTCAAAGGATAGAAAATGGAAGATTGCAAAGACTGAAATAGGCAGTTCATCTTCACTATCCAACTTCAGTCATCAAACCATCTGAATTAGGAGCCTAGACTACTCAGTGATGACTCCAGAGAGTGATGTAAAATACTGAGACTCTGCTTTCATTTCCAGACTCCCGTGCTCTGGAGTGCTCCAGGGGACTGATGGTAGAAGGTACCCCAGCTCCTCACTTAGGCATCTCTGTTAGATGGGACTGTCTACTGTGTCAACATAACCAGTTGTGATGCAGTAATTTTCTTTTTACTGCTTAGGTGTATTTTGTGTGCTATATGAGCTGGTGAAGAGGAAAAGTAGAATTACAACTCTGTTCACTTGGAATAATTTGTGTCTTCTGGAGCACTACCCTGCAGCATTCTGCAGCTCTGCATGTGTGACTCTGCAGGCTCCTGCTTTGTCTCTCAACTCATTTTAATTCAGTGTCATGGGGAAGAACTTCTTTATAAAAATAATTTTGTTTATTTTCTTTTATCTTTCTTTTTCTTGGTGATTTCTCTTTGCCCATTCTGTTCACTTCTTCACTTTTAATGCTGCTAATTGACACCTATGCTGTGCTGTGCCATTACTCCTTGAAACAGCTGTACCTAACAAATTAAAAATTACTTCTTCATTTCATTTGACCATAGATATAAAATATTTTTCCTTTTCCCTCAGTATAAATATACTGATATCTATCTGATGCATTGATTTTTTTATCAGAGCCTCCTCTGATAAAAATGTATACATAATAAATACACATCGGTATAAGTTTTTGTAAATTCATTCAGAACATTCTTAACTTGTTGCTGGAAAGAGATAATATTTCAGTTAAGAGTGAGATCATCAACTGTAGCTGCAGAATATAGTTAGCTGTTAGTCACAAACCTTTCAGATATATTTCTTTAAACTTATTCTGCAAGACAAATGCATTTTGATATAATCAAAGAAATATCCTAACATGGAACGGAAGTTTGGCAACAGAAGTGGCAGCCAAATGGGATACAGCTGAAGGACCCTAGACAAAGGGAAACTGAGTTGCTCATATGGCAACATTAGACATCCTCAGGAAAGGATAAGACCTATTTTGTTGCAATTGCAGACTGTGACAAGTTTTATATTCATATAATAATGCATATGTCTAAGAAGATCATCACTCACACCTGCCCCCTTATTCTTGTTTTGTGTATATGTGTGTTTGTAAAAGGTTCTGGAGCAAGTATTCTTTGAAAAAATGTTTACATCTCTCCACTACAAGTTCCTTTGGAGACACAAACAGAACTATTTCTCGTTTTAATAGAGTTAATTGTATTTTTTTATATAACACTGAGAGTCTCTGTCTTCCAATTAGGCTCTCTAGAAAACTAACAGTTCTAAGATAACCTTTAGGTGGTCACGGTAGTAGCTGCTTTAACAATGATAACTTATCTGCTGCAATTAGAGAAGTGATATTTGTTCTACTTTTTGTATTTTTGACTAATTATTAAGGGTTCTGTGCTGAAGCAGGGTAACACAATAATTTGCAGTAGAATACTTGATACTGAATTTTGCCAGTCTTTTGAGAAGGTTGGCGAAAGAATTTGAAAGAAGAATGGGAAGAGCTAGTGATATTTTGGAAAGTGAAAATAAAAAGAAATGGACTGACACTTAAATGGGTTTCTGGACTTAGTAAATGGAAAGAGTGGGAGACATCTGGACAGGGTTCTCTCTTTCTCTCTCTCTCTCTCTCTCTTTCTCTCTCTCTTTAGCTGCAAACAGTCTGATCTTGGAGTGTAAGTTCATTCCTATCCTGCAATCACACTTTTCCTCTAGCTCCATGAAAAAAAAAAAAAGGACAGAAGTACTAGCCCACTCCACTCAAATTCCCATTATCCTGTAGGTGTCTACCTGCACAATTTGGGCTAAAACTGCTTGAGCAAAGATAAAGAGAGATATTAACTTCTGATTTATTTTTTTTAAAGGAGAAAATAAAACAAAAAAACAACTTGAATATTTCCTGCTGCTGTCTCCAAAGAAATGTGATTTTCAGAGTAAGGGACAATTCTTCCTGCAGGCTCTCTGCTCTCTGTCTTTTCTCATGACAGCAGCTGAGCTTTTCCTCTTGGAAGCAACGAGATGAACCATTGTTATTGCTCTATTGTCCAAGTGGGAAAAATAGATCTCCATACAAGGTATAGTCCTCAGTTACATCCTTTAGCAATCCCTAGTCAATACCCCAGCTACAGCACTCAGCAGCTTTGCCATCCCTCACCAGTCCTAGTGCTCTGATATCACACCTGGATTACACTGCTTTTGTCCTGCAGCCATACAAATGCCAGAGTGGAAAAAGGAATAGTTCTAGAAACCTTGCAGGAAGCAATACTTCAAAATGCAGTATTACAGTCACAGGGTTTCAGGCAAGGAGAAAGGTTTTAAGACTAACAGTGCCAGGGAAGGGATTGTGCCTAAATAACAGGAAAAAACCCACTAAGCATCTCAAAGAAATGTCACAATCATACTATCACCTTTGAATGCATGTTTGTATTAATAGTAGCCCAGTAAAATATTTTAATTGGCAAGCATGACTGGTTTGGGAGGAGTGCTAAGATAAACTACAATTTATTAAAAACGAGGCATTGTTTTCTGTTTTGTTTTGTTTGTTTGTTTTGTTTTGTTTTTTGAGCGATAACACTTTTTCCCAGCACCAGCCTATATAGACAGCTTCAGACATACAATCAACAGAAAGGAAGAAGTTGCTGCCTACCTGTAACTTCTATCACTTTACAACCTTAGCTACTCTTAAGAGCATTTGTGTTCCTACCAATAAAAAACCATTAAATATCTGAAATGCTTTCGTATAGAAGTATGTGAATTTAAAATTTTTAACGAGCTAAATTATAGCTTTGAAGCAGCTTTCAACCACTATAGAAATTCATTATTGTGCTTTCCATTTGCTGCATGTGTTTATCACAGACAATCATAGTGGAAAAAACCAGAATTTTTCAGAACAAACCTTGTAGATTCAACACACTCTGATCTTTACAGTGAAAATAATCACTTCAGTTTGGCAGCCTATAGGCTTTTGACATCATTGCCAGTACATGGAACATGAACTTCAGTTTCTGTGGGAAACTGGGCAAAGGTAGAGAGATGGAAAGTATTTTTATCACAGAGCAAGTTCAGATACACGCCTTGGTGAAGTTTCAGATTACTAAGAATATTCATAATGAGAAGAATTTTGTGGTGCTTTTTTTCTTTCAGAAATGCATCAGTATCTGTGTGAACAGATTTTTTTCTGCTAAAAGTAAATAAAATTACACCTCCTTATTTACTTTCTTTCATTATTGCTGACATCCACTTCCCTAACACAGCTCTCTAGCTAGGACTTTTCTGTCCCTGACTGTCCTTTCTCTCAGTTTTAACTTCAGCTGCAGATGTCCTTCTGCAGAAGTTTGGTAGCTTCTTCTCTCAATTTCACTGAGTGTCCAAGGCTGTTCTCTGGATTCTATCCTCATCTCTGATGCCTCTTGCTGAGCAACTGCACCTACTTTCTCAGGCCTGATGTCTGCCTGGTATCCAACACATTATATCTCAATGAAGGAAAAATTAAATAATGAGAATTTTGTTGTTGTTTTGCTGTTGTGCCTATGACATACTACCTGCTCAAACAATGCCTTTTAAATGTCTATTTGATTGCATGTGTAAATCTTGTCCTCTGATCGAGTTCAAAAGCCCAAAATTGTGGTATTAACAGAGGTTTCTCTTTTTGTTTCATTACGCAAATATATACATATATTTGATGAGAATGTGATTAACAGGAAAATGCCAAAGGCCTGCTAGAGAGTAATTGGACTGATAAAATGGTGCTATGGTTACAGAAACACTTTGGCATCTGTTTGAAACCAATCACTGGTCTTCCCCAGACCATGTGTTTTGCTTGACTTACCTGATCCTTTCCTTCTGGATGAAACTGAGCAAGAACACGTTCCTCAGGAAGACACTGAATATTCTCCAACTAGTAATGGTCACTTGGAAAACCAGGTCCAGCTGCAGCACGTAAATCTGCAGGGAATGGTTGCAAGCTCCTCCACATGATCTATTTCATTCTGTAGGCGTGTCCCTCTCTGGATTGTGCTGTTATTGCAGCCTTAGTCTCTCTATTTTGCAGTACATGGCCACACGACTAAATCCTTACTGGATTTTTAGAGTCCACCATACTACAATCCCTCAATCCTTATGGGGTTTTTTTTGGCAACATGCCTGCCCTCTGAACATCAGAGTACTGTAAACAAGAAGCGTGTGTTTGAATTGTGCTACTAGGAATATTCAGGGCACATAGCTCTGAGGAAATAAGAGTTCTTGTTTACTCAAAGCTCTGAAAATCCTTCTCTCTGAAGGAAATCTCTCATACATACACAGGCAATCTACAGATAATCAGATTTCACTGAATATTGATCTGATGCCAAGGCATTCTGCTTAAAATTTTGTGTGGACATTCACTTCATATAGTAAAATGAATGAAACTACTACTACTCTCTGATTATTTCATATGGGAAACTTGACTGCATAATATTCAGGTTATGCTTCCATGAAATAGTATAAAACAGCATAAGAACTACTAAATTATTTTACTTAACATTATATTGAAAACAAACACTCTTAAGCTCCACAGAGAATAGTCATTTCTCATTATTTTTTTTTTTTTTTTTTTGGTAGGTTAGGTCTTGGTTTGTTTATCTTTAATTATCTGTGCTATGACCTGAGATCATTAATTATTTCTCTGCAAAACAAGGTAGACCTCAGTGATTTTTCTCCTGACACAATAAATATACATAAGAATGTGAACTAATACTTAAAAATCTCCATATGAACATTAGCCAAAGCTAGCTATTCCCTATGGGTAATGAAGACTGGGAGGAGTGCTTCCACACGTGCAATTCTTTGAGGTCTTCTTTAAAGTGTTTTTTAGTGGAATTTTTCATCTCACTTTCAAAAATATAGAAACAGAATCACTTAAATAATTGCTTGTTAGTACTCAACTGATCAGATAAGTTGGGAAAAAAAGTTTCTGATTATCACTGACCAAATGACAGGCTTTTTTTTTTTCCTTCCTTTCTCTACATAAATATGTTATTCGGTTTCATGTGAAATATTGCAATCCACATACACAGAAAACAAAGAAACTCCTAAAAATAATAAAAAGGAATTAGCTTATTTAATGCAAAAGCTCAATGCACTCACCGAACAAATCAAAAGGCCGGTTAAAGATTCCTCAGTTGCTCTAAATGCTATTCAGATTTTCCTAGAAGAAAAGTCCAACTTGCTCTATCAAATATGCTGTGATAAGTTACTCTGGATATCTTATAGTGATGTTCTCTGTCTTCGTATGAATTATTAAAATATATTCTGAAACAAGAACCAGAAAACAGGCAAATGGCTTTGTCAAAGACTACAGAGTCACATACATTTTTATTTTGGCTCAATGAATATTTGAATATTTTATAAGCAGTTTAAAAGCTCCACATACGAAGACTGCAGTTACAAAGTGGAACGTTCATATTCTAATAATAAAATTATTTATACCAAGTGGAGCAATAATCAACAAGAGATTGAGATCCTCTCCCTTCAAAATAAGTTAATATATTTCAATCAGATCCTTTCTTACATGTAAGAAATACAGACTCAAATACAGTACTTTCACCTGGGCAAAGGGTCTAGTCATAGTAATGGAAAGTAGTTGCTCTTGTTTCCTTGCAAACTAGAATCTATAAATTGATTTCAAACCAATACACTCCAGCAGACTTAAGAGGAAGTCACATTAACTCTGAGCAACTTAAAGGATAACTAAATAGAAAAGAGGAAACTAAGTAGAGAATGGAAATTATGCTAGTCACTTCAATGGAAGCAAAAATAAACCATCAACTTTTACTACAATAATAAAAAAATTTTAAAGTGCTTTCATAACTTTATTCTGCTTTGAATATTATGATTCCTCTTTAAATACTTTCCTTTAAAGTCTAGCATATTTTGAAGCATTAAATTCAGGCACTGAGACCACAGAGTGGTACCTAGGTACCCATCTCATTAGAAATAAATTTTCATAAAATGTGCTCTCAGATCATTGAGTATGCAGTAAACCATAATCTTACTTCCATACTGTTTTAGACTGTGTCACATATCAATTTGCTTTCTTCTAGTGAAATCTTTCTTATTATATTGAATTACAACAAATTTTTAGAGGGGATTTGTTTTTAGTGTAAGATTTATTTCTGATAAAACAACAGGCTTACTGACAAGGGCTTCTTAGTGGTTAGCTCTTTAAGTAATATGTTTTCTAAATAAGAACTTCTGTCTCACAGTCACTCTATACTTGCAGGGTGAACTGATTTAGTTTAATTTCTAAACTAAACTCTCAAGAATTCTCATATGTTTCTGTACAAGTGTTGAACTGATTTTCCTAATCTCTTGGGGAAGGCCATGGTAATTCCACCTTTCCCAGTGTCACTGAGGACTGCCCAGTCCAAAATAGCATTACCAATGTCCTCAGTGTATGTTAACACTTCTAAAAGGATCCACTCTTCACTACAAAAAATATCAATAATATCTACCTATAACTTGATGAAAATATCCTTACTATCTGTCATTAATGTTGTAATCTTCATTGCTGTTAAAATATGCATGAACCTAGAACTGCAAATTAAATATGCTAATACATGGATACACATTTTAAAAGCCAATGTTAATCGAAAGTTATTGCTAACACCCTGCCTAAATGTAAAGAAATATGCTAATATTTAATTTAAAAAAATTCAAAAGTACAAGAAATTTGTGTACGGAAGTTTTTTGTAGACTTCAGGGTGCTGATATTTTTCAAAAGTATCATTTGGGTTTGCCTCCAAGAGCAAGGGCAAACTTCTTGGATGAACACCCTGCTGATATCTTCAAAATGCCAGTCCAACTTCTGTCTACATTTCTTCCTGTGTCACTGATCTCTTTTCCTATGTCCTCCTAAGGTAATGTGACAGAGCATGGGGAAGAGGGATGTAAGAAGGGAGAAGTGACATCAGTAGTCTGGAGAAAGCCAGGACAAGGCATATCAAGAACTGTGAGTGTCTCTCTGATTGACAGGGTATGTGCTTCTGCTGGAAATGACACTTCCTGGCTTTGGAACCCTCTTTGATCTTACACTACCAGTTTTGGCCCTCTGTAGGTAACAGGGCAGGAAAGTGCTGTTGAAGATTCATTCTCCTGTCGAAGATTCATATTTTTTTAAATAAGAAATACTCCCAATTTGATGGTATGCAACATGCTTTTTTTTTTTTTTAGTTTTTCAGCTTGTATAATTTATACTAAAAAATGGCCGAGAATTTTTAGATTATCTTGATTTTTAAGATTCTTTATTCATGAACATGTTTTCAGCTAAGCTATTTTTTAGCAACAGGTTTAGCCTCATAGCTGTAACATAGACAGTGTTTTCTTTCCTTTAAAAGGCTGAACGTTAAAGGGAAAGAAGAACTGGTGCTGTGTAGTTTACTGATGTAATGTCATAACACTTCCTGTATTACATGATTTATAATGTTGCAGAAAATTGCTTCTCACTCATCTTCCTCAGAAAAAAATATAAATTGCTGCAACTAAAATGACAGACACTTGTGCTTTTTTTCAGAATAAACAAAAGTGATATGCCTACTATGTGCAGCATATGGCACTGGATCAGGGAAAGTAATCAGATTACCTCAGAACAATCAGTGTTTATCTATCAGCCATTGATTTATAAAAAATATATAACATGAGCAATAGTACATATACCTCCAAAAACCACATGGCTTTGATTCCATGGTAGATATATCTTTATTTATTAATGTATACATAAAATATCTGCAAATATTACATATCTTTCTATATTACTTAAAGGAAATTCATTGTATTTAGACGAATTACCTAGTTTACTCACCCTTCTTAGAGTGTTGTATTGACTTTGGCCCCAGGATTAGGTCTTAAGCACTGTCAGGTCCTGTCCAGTTGTACACAGAATACATTTTGTAACTTTGAAACCTCTAAAATTATGAGATAATGAAAATATTGACAGAATATTAACTAAAGCATTCTGTTTTCTTCCAGAGGGAGAAATCAAGAATTAGACATCAATAGGATGGCAGTTATTTTTTCAGTAACAAGAGATCTGTTATAATTAACAGTGAGAAAATAGGGTTTAATGGCAGTAAATATGCAAAGAATTCATTAAAATATCACACAAAGCATTTGTTCTCCTGGACTGAAAGTTGAGAGGCAAGGGGCAAGAAGAAGTCAAATGGAATGACATGAAATAGCCTGAGCCTGCCTGTCTCTGTGTTGTCATGGCATTCTAAAGCATTTCTGTATGCTAATTTACTTTTTTTTCCTCTGTTCTGATTTTAGCCACTCATACTTCACAGCTGCATTTGTCTAACTTTTTCTTAATACTTTCAATTTTTAATGTGACATTTCCTTTTGTGAAGGATGTCACATACCTATCATTTGAATACTGTCTAACTTGTAAAGCTGAGACAATGGCTGATACCACCCTGCTGGCCTGGAAAAGTTAGATGTGTCAAAAGAGTTATTTCATTCCCATACTCAGGTACCCTTAAGTCTTTCTGAAATGGTTCCTAAGAGTTCAAATAGTTATGGAGAAATTTATGAAATCTGTCTAACTGGAATTTTACATTCACAACTATTTTTATTTATTATTTAGCAAGAAGAAATAATAGGAACAACTGCCTTTTAACTTATAATTTAAATTAAATGGAAGCCTTCTTAGCAAAATATAGCCCTGTTTTCATTAATAACTGCTTATTTTAATTTTTTTTTCTATTATTTCTTATGTTTCAGGCATAGAAAAAAAATAACAAACAAAACAACAAACCACCTAGTATCATTCTTCGTGTTAAACATTTTTCAAGTACATTATCCAGTTGTAATTCTCCCAGTGTTGGCCCTGCACAGTACTAAGTCTTTTGGACTATGCTGTACTGTACATTTTTAAGGTCTTTCATTCTGACTGAATGCAAAACCATAATGAGCAGTGCTCTTATTGTAGCTTTTTAACCAAACCCATTCTGTGAATCCTGTCTGGAAACAAAAATAGCAAATTCCTATTCTAACAGACTCATTTTAAATTACAATAAAGCAAAAATGACAAACAAAATGAAGTCTTGAAAGATTGCAGTGTTAGCTTTTTGCTTCTATCATACTGCACCAATTCTAAAAACAAAACAGCAGTGGATTCTGTAGATATGGTCTTCGATAATCGCATGCATAGTTCACAAAGAAATCAACCTGAAACTTCATAACACAGCACTTTAACAACGTAGGAAAATTAGTGAAGCCTATTCAGTCTACTGCTGAATTGCTGGGCAGCATCACATAATAAAATTAAAGGATGCATAGCAGATTTGTTGTAAAATATTGAGGTTTTAATTAGGTACAGTTTAATTAGGGAGAATATGTTATAAAGACAAATTTTTTAATGAGCTATAGGCAGTGAGGAATTTGCCTTCTAAGTCAATGAACAGGTGATCTCCAACCTCTATAAGGACACTGGTTTAGGATAGGCATAGGAAAATCTTATGTACGTAATATCAAAAAAAGTTATCAAAAAAGTTTTGATTTTGGTTTGTTTTTTATTTCTTTTAGTCTCTTAGCAAAGTAAGCAACAAGTAACCCATCCAGGTCCCTCTGCACCATCAGAAACTTCTGGACTACTACTGCTGTTCCAATATACTGTATAGAAATTCTTGTGCTTTAGGGCATAAGTCAGTCATCACACCTAAAAACGCAGCTGGTTTCAACAGTTTTGACAGGACTAGCTTTCACTGAAACATGAAATCTAGCCAAAATCAACATGTTTAAAAAGTCAGGTCAATTAATTGGAATTTTGTTTTGAAAGAAAACTGCAAATGAGTTTAACTCTTTTGATATGTCACAGTCATGCATTCAGAATATTTTTTTTTCCCTGTGTCCATCTTTCTGGGATTTGTGAATTTAAATTCCCTTTTCTTCATCAATTCAAGCCCTTTCCAGTGTATTCATGTGTTTTAGGTGGGCATAAGCATAGCACAAACAACAAATTATTTTATGTATGCCTATGATGGAAATTCTCTGCATTCTCCTACAAATCATTTGCAACTATCTTGAAGTGGAAAGAATTGCATCAGAAATATCCTGTCACTGTATAATCCTCTGTCTTGTTTTAGAAAAAGGGACCAGTGGCTTTACTTCTCTATTTCCTTTATTCCTATTTTGTTAAGTGGGACAAACCAGCAGATTTTTCAATTTGCTTCCAGTTCCCCTCCAGTTATGACTGAAGTTGTATTGTTTTTACCATTGATTAATGTTCATAACAATTCATTAGGTGTCAGTGTTAGAAAATGAAATTTTCAAGACTAGAAAAGATTAAATAACAATCAACAGATCTTCCTTCAGGACATGGTTTTCCCCTCCTTTTCAGCTGTTACATGCTCTCACTCCCCCACAGTGCCACAGCTTCTTTCTCTCTCTCTTGATTTGGAAAATGGCATAGAAGATGTGCTAAGAAGTTGCAGCACTGTGTTGCCTTGGAGTGCTAGTGGCACAAACTCTTCAGCTGACAGGTAATGAGGGGCAGGAGCAGAAAAGAGGTGTGAGACTCTTCTCACAAGCTCCTCAAAGGGGTTTTACGTTAAAGAAATCCAAGGCTCCAAAACCCGCCCACAGGATTTATTAAAAGGGTCTTCAGTTCTTTTATACCTCAAGGCCGCACATGGGAGAAACTCTACAATGCTTTTTGAGGGTTCAAAATACACTTCTGCTGTCTAAAACACACTTTTACTAGCAAACTTTGGAAAATAAGGGAACTTGGGAAAACTTAAAAGCAGGCAATCAACATAAAGCGTTTCAGCCATTCTGGGGCTGTTAGGGGCTCCAGGGAATGTGATGTAGGGCAGTGTCCCAGTGTGCCAGTGACTGACAGTTGCACTAAAGGCTCTCAAGGAAGCAGAGCTATGTGGGGGGCAGAGGGCAAGTCCAGCGCAAGTCCACCTTGGCAGAACCCAACCTGCCCCCTCCCCACACACACAGATTTGTTTTGAGCCAGAAATAACTTTAATGACTTTTTTCAGTCCTTCACAAGAAGAAGCACTGTACCACTGTGTTTTCCTCCTTTTTATTTTCCTCCTTTTTATTTTTTCTTTTTTTTTCAGCTATGATTCAACAAACGCATTCAAGTAAGGGGCCAGTTTTCTCCACAAAAAGCTCAAAATTTAACTTGGATTTAGCATAAATGAATTTCTGATTAAATTCATTCTGCAAACTATTTTATGTCTTCTTTTTAACCTAATCAGGTCTCATTCTTTCTTCTTTTAAAAAAATTGAGTTTTTTATGTCCCAAATAGGTTTTATCTTTGAAAAGACAGCTTTTCTCTTTGATTGCTTATGGACAAGAGAGAGAAAGCCAAACTGAAGTTAGTACTCAAAAAATGTCTGAAATTGGACAGAAGTTTCATTAGTGCAAGAATATAATCTGGTTTTAAACTTCAGTCAAAGCTATAGGCAATAGCATGATTTCTGAATCAACTTAATAAAAGTAACAAAAAGCTATAAAAAAACGCCTTAGTTCAAGTTTAGATATCTTGGCAAGTAACCCACCCTAATCAGTATGGCTTCTTTCTCTTGAAATGGGTAATGGTGGTCAAGCTTCCTTTTATCTGCTGCCAACAACACTTGCAAAATTGTAAGCACCCTGTGTGTACTATTTATTGTGAATCATAACCAAACTGTCTTATTTACTAAAGCAACTAAAGCAATGGGAAAAAAATACTTTTGTTAGTTCACCTCTTACAGTCAGCCTGTTGATATTGTAAAAGGGTACATGCAAAGGTAGAGTTATAATATGCAAACAGGTTAGACAACTCTTATTATCTGAGGGGTTTTTTCCACTTTTTTTGGAAAAAAAGTGTTTTAACTGTAGACCAAGATCTCAGCAAAAGTGGACTCATTACTTTCTTGAAAGACCAGTGAATCTTTTGAGCCACAAGGTGTTGTATTTGATATGTACAGCAGTACCCTCTTTCCCCTTCTTATGAAACATCAGGCTTTGAAATTCTTGCCCAATAAAAAATAAATAATATCAATATTTTTATTGAGTAAGTCTTCCAAAATCTTCACTTACTGTAATATCTGTAGTTACCTGCAATTTTTTTGTGTTTTCATAAAGGATTTCCGATGCTTTTGGTCTAAGAAATTGGTGAACCTGAACATTGTGTCCAAGGTCTGAATGGATTTAGAAAATTAACAGTTTGTTCACAATGTTAATGCCAAACATCTTTTCCATTAATATAACATTGGATAATATGCCAGGAACCTTCCAGCCATGCCTGCATATGACTCAGTGGAAAACAGCAATGTTTGATGAGACTTGTCCAAGAGCAAGAGCTGTTTCACAAGGATCAAAGTGAGGGTGACACGTACATTGGTCTTCTGCTTAAAGGAATTATTCCTGGTATCACTACCAATTAATGGTATTCATATGTTAAATACAGTAGCTGAAGAGGTAAATTTGCAATTTCTAATAAAGTCAGGGGTAAGCTTGATGAGTTCATTAGCTGAAGATCTACATAGCTTACTGTCAGTGAGAGGAAAAAACGCTAAAGCCTTCTTTAATCCTATTTCTTTATCTACAGTAAGTTGTATGCTGTGACCATTTAATTTTATTATTGCTAACTACACTAAGCCATTGATTAATGCTATTATAAGCTGACTTTACACTGATTTCATTAAAAGTCTATGTCATGGTTTAATTCCAGCCAGTAGCCAAGCACCACACAGCCACTTTCTCACTCCTGCACCTGCGGGACTGGGGAGAGAATTGGAAGGGTAGAAGATAGAAAACTTGTGGGTTGAGATAAAGACGATTTATTAGGAAAACAAAAAAATCCAAGCATGCAAGTAAAGCAAAACAAGCAATTAATTCACTGTTTCCCATGGGCAGGCAGGTGTTCAGGTGTCGCCAGGAGAGCAGGGGCCCATCATGCACAACAGTCACTTGGGAAGACAAACACCATCATTCCAAATGTTCCCCCTTCTTCCTTCTTCTCCAAGTTTTATATGCTGAATATGATGTGCATAATGTATAGAATAACCCTTGGTCAGTGAGGTTCACCTGTCCTGGCTGCATATCCTCCTAGCTTCCTATGCACCTCCAGCTTCCTCACCAGTGTGGTAGTACAAAGAGCAGAAAAGGCCTTGGCTCTCCATAAGCACTGCTCAGCAATAACAAAAACATCTCTAAATTATTGTCACTGTGTTCAGCACAAACTCAAAACATAGTCCCATACTAGCCACTGTGCAGAAAATAATTCCTATGTGAGCGCTCATCTTCGCACTTAGAGACATTCAATTGAGATTATACAGCCTCATTTCTAAAGCTACCAGAACTTTCAGATCATATTATGTCTTTATATGGTGCATTCATAGTAACACAAGACATAGTTTGGGGAAAGTGATGCGCAAGCTATCAGAGAAGCTGTAATGTGATAAAAGGGAATTTCTTAAAATTCACGCTATCTCCATATCTTAATAAATTCCATGTTCAAAACCAATGTATTTTATATTTATGTGATGGAATCAGTCTGGTTATCTGTTCCAGCAGCCACCCAATTTTGTCTCAAGAAGAACTTTAGACACATACGATTCCTTTCACCACTCATCTTTCTTCCAATTCTCTTCAAGAAAGTGTAAGACAGACTTTCACCTAGATGGGAAATGTGGTGTGATCTGGGTGATTCATCAGCCTGAAATGTTAGGGATTAGGATTTTGGGAAACACTGAAGACCATCTTACTCCATAGTTCAGCTCTGGTCTCATGTTTTAAGTACCTGAACCTGTTTTACGTTTTCTGTTAGATTAGTCTTTTAAATGCCAGTAGAGCTGCACAGTGTAGAGAAGCAAGTAGAAATTCTCATTGAATAGCCTTGCAGTAATTAGCAGGGACTATCAGTGGCCATATTTGCTTGGGTGAAGTGACATGCTGATGCAGGTAGACTGCTTCTGGTCTTTGCCCTTTTGTAGAGACTGGTGCAATTGTACTTCAGAATCCAGAAACAAGAATATTTGAGATTGTTATCGTCTACTTTATTTTGATAGCCACTGCACCCCAATACTTTATCTGTTTATTCTTTCTGTTCTAAGCTCATTTTATGACAGAGTTATTCATGTGTTGCTAGGACACTGGCATGTTGGAAAAAAGAAGGAGAAATGTCACAGCTATCTCTTAGTTATGCCAAGACCTTTAAGGCAGAATCTGAGTTGCTAGACAGAGATATATTTACTAAATTGGGACCAAGAGGATAAGTTCAAGATGTCCTAAAATAGAAACTTTGACCCCTTGGAAAGGCAAGCAGCTTTTCAAATGCAAACGTCCTCAGTTAGCTGAAAGTTTAAAGGAAGCAAGAAAAGGCAGAAATGTCTGAACACTGTTAGGGAGTATGATATCTGCACATAGAATGAAAGAGCCCCATTCAGGTGCAGAGAGTGAGATAAATTATCTTGCTCAGAATGAAAAGTAGAGACTATTTGCACCTGATACAGAGAACTCAACGTCACAGTAAATCTGACAGGTTAAATTAGGATGTCTTCTGGGGAAAAAAAATAAAATCAAAGTTTTAATAACTCCTCAGTCATTAAAACTCTTTCCTTTCTGGTGCAGCCTTGGACTAACAATCTTGAGAACACTTTGCTCTCTGTTTCACTGAAAGGTTTTATACAAAAATAGAACTTGTTTACTGCCAAAAAGATGTTTGATTCTAACATCTACCTCTGAAATGCACAGCTCACAGATATAGCAGAGGGAGGTGTGTGAAAAAAGATGGAAGGTGATTAGAAAGAAAAGATCCATAAATTGTAACATGTCTGTAGATAATAGAAATGTCGTACAGATCAGCAATGGAGATGAAAACACACATATTCCCACAAGCATGCCATATTTTACGGCACATAAAGTTAAATCATGTCTAATTCCTGCTGTATGCGGGACAAAGTCCTGGTACTATCAAAGCCAGTGGTTGATTTGTTAGTGCTTTGTATGGCAGAACTTTTTAAAGGGCTCTAAAATGAATGATGAAAACTCTGGTCAAGTTCATCTAAAAGACAAAGGGACAGGAAATGTGATTTTCTAATGATTTATTATCAAACAAAGAATTTTTAAAAAAGGTCATGGTAGAGTTCCTTGAGAATCAAAGATATTTTTATATTAAAATTCACTAAACTGGAATCAGCAGCAGATATAGAATACTTAAAGTGCAAACAATTAAAGTTATATATTTTAAGAAATCCTATCAGAAGATCAGAGCTATAATCCAATTAAATTTTCATAAAAGTACATAGTGTGAATTGTAACTAGTATAATTTACACAACACATGATCTTTCAAACAAAAGCAATAAAGTTGCCAAATAAACCAATGAATTTCGTTAATAAACTGCATTGTAAATTTGTGGAATGCAATAAGTCAATATACTTCATTAGTCAACAAACACCAAAGACCTTCGAAACAATTTATTATGTAAATAATTCAGTATAGCCCCCATAAATGTATTAGCTTATGTTATTTTTCTTTGCATTTTTTGCATTTTCGTGGTATCTGAAATGGAATTGTTCATACTATTTTAAAAACAGGGAAAAAATCTCCAGAAAAACAAAGGCTATATTTATTCATTCTGATGTGATTTGAAACATATATACACTTAAAATGTCTGGTTTGTACTTTGGATGTATCCAATTTGCAATAACTCTTTCACATAAAGAGGAAATTAAAGAGCAGATTGCTAAATGGGATAAAAACATGATTTCACTCAGGCTTGCTAATACATCAGGTTGAAAGTTGACACTCTCCCTTACTTCAAATTATTCTAAACAGTGAACGTCAAATATTTTAGACATTATTGAAAATGGCCATCACAGAAAATGTAAAAGGACTCTGAATATATTCAGCATGGCCTTATTGTCTGAATGTGTGAATCTCTACACTGACACAAAATTGCTACCCTGTCAGCACGCAAAAGGATGGATCATTTAATCTCTTTAGTGATGAAGTTTCAAATCCTCAACGCACAAGCTATCAGTCCTTTGAGATGATTATGATGCCTCGAACCTGACAGCTTGTGATGACAGCTTTCACAAATTCTGGAAATCAAATTGTTCCTGCATCTAACAGAAGAAGGCAGGTGTGTACATAACAAAAATGGATGAGGTTAAACATGGGGATAGTGTGATCTTTATGTTCAGTGTAATTGTTAAAAGTTATACCAGGGAAAATTATAGGGTTTTGTTTTGAACCTCTTCATGATATACACAGATGAGGGCACCAATAACCCATATGGGTAAAAGGTTTGCCAGGAAAGGAATATCAAGACAAACAGATGGCTGTACCATTGCCATATGGCTCCTTGGAAATTGGACGACGCTATGGCATTTTGCCACAAGATAGATCTTGTGTTATTTCTGTGCCAATATTTTAAGCCATGCAGGGAAAGAATACATAACTATCTGCAATTAGCTGTGTTATGTAAATATATAAAAACCTAACTTGTTTATGGGAATTTTGTAGACTGATACATTTCTGAAATACAGATAGCAACTCATTGGAAAATTATTTGCTTCAGCTCTTCCTTTTTACTCAGAAAATGTGTTAAATAAACTAAGTTGCTGTGCTGATGCAGCTTAATTTCACAGTTTATCTCTCTATACAGAATAATGAAATTGTCTCTGAAACACGGTGTTAGCAGTGCTAAAAAAGCAGTGGAAAGCAGAAGTAAATTACAGACCATTCAAAATAAGGTTAGAAATTCTAAAACTCAGCTCAGCTGGGTGTCTGCATAAATAACCAAATTGTTCAGATACGACCTTGTGCCCAAGGTCAAAGGTTTGCTGTTATCATAGAGTGAGTATTTAGTAGGACGTTCTGACGGTTCAAACACTGTTGGCTGACATAGCAGGTGTGTTGCTGCATTTTTATGTATGTTGCATTTAATCAGTTTGGCTCAGACATCCTCTTAGTTCTGGTTCAGACTGGCATTGTTTTAAAGAATAAATGAAAGCATAGCATGAGGCACAGAAATGTGGCAGAGAATAACAGGGTTCCATGTCATGGAACTGTAACTTGGCTTCACATGTTATAATATCAATAATAGGACTGTCAAAAAGATGTTTAAGGAAGAGCACATGAGTATAGGTATTACATTATTTGAACACTCAAATCCAAAGCACGAAGCTTACATTTTTATCAAGAAATTACACATTCTGGGCAGGGCAGAGCAGAGAGAAAGCTTGATTTACATGGATTCTAATGATGCACAGAAAACTTTGCATTAAAGAGTGCCTCATATTCAAAAAATTTAGCATGTCTTTAGGGCAAAAAATATGGCAAGAAGACACAGAAATAAATCCAAGTTAATAAAACAAGCAAACAAACAAAACAAAACAAACCAAAACCAACAAAAAACCCTCCACATCATTCTTCAATGATATTTCCTCCAGCGTTTCAGTTAGGAGTTACTCCTTCCAATCACTATATTTTGCTGTTTGAATTCCCCAGCTCTAGAAGTACTGAAAGCATATAGAAACTTTTCTAGTATTCTTTTAGATAGAATTAGCACTCAACCTGATTCTCTCTCATTTCAAATCTTTGCCCGTAAACCATAAACATAAAATCACATAGAGGGAAAAATAACCAGATGACAAGTTACACAATTAAAGTGTGGGATGCCAGTGATGATTATTTTTTGTGCAAGGAAATAAATAGAGAGCAGCTGGGGGAAAAAAACCCAAACCAAAACAAAACCCCCAAACACTAAGAAGTGGAATTATCTTAGAAAAAATTATTGCTGACCTGAAAAGGCCTGAGGGACCTGTACTGACACAAGCTGCCTTCAAAGAAGCTTTGGAGAGCCCCTTCAGACAGTTCCTTTCAGAAATCATGAGGTTTTCAGAGGACCTATTCATACTTCAAAGTTTTGATCACCTGAGCTTATCAGTGACCACAGAACTGTACAGCCTGCAGTACAGGCCTTTTTTGACTTTTCATTTCCCTGAAGTATTGTAGGCTTCAGGGGAAATTTCAGCCATTGCTTTGAAGCACAGAGATAGTTGAGCTACTGTTCAAAGCTCTGTGTGTTTTTTGCACTCAGCAAAATGTTTCTTCATGCATTTGCAATCTTCACTTTAACAGATCTCACATCCCTACCCACATTATATTAGAAAACTGATTCTACTGCAGAATATTTAGGAGTAAGAGCAAGGCACATTAATATTTCACTTTTTTATTGCCAGTTACACTGAGAGATCAAGGCTTTTGACAGAGAAATAGCATGTTGACCACATCTTTTGGCATGAACAACAACAGGTCTTCAAAACCAGCTTGTTCTCCCACCTAATTGCTATTACTGTGAGTCACTGTTAAATTCCATTTCTATAATATGATGTTCAGCTATATTCAGCAGATTTGTTCCACTAGGCTGGCTCAACAATGGCTCTTGGTCACAGTCTTTTAACACTGTATTCAAGGGAGGAGAAGTAGGAGGGAAAAGAAAGAAGGCAGAAAATGAGAAGAGGATTGAGAAAAGGAGTAAATTGTAGGGAACTTCATTTAGTTGATTATCATGGTTTGTCTATTCAGTACAATGAGAAGAGTGTGCTCTTAAATGAAAATATCCTAGGCATTACACAAGTTATCTGTCAAAAACAAGATGCTGCATTTAGTGTCCAATACACAGAGATCTGTAAGAATCTAATTTTAAATTTTCATCAGAATTCTTTCCACTTTAGACCTGGGAGAAAAAAAAAAAAAAGAAACATTATCAAAACAGAATGTTTACTTTATGGGAATTTGACCTCCCTTTTCCCTACACATTTTCTTTCAAAATGATTTTGTTCAAATGACACATTTCCTTGAGATATTTTACTTACAGTGAACTAATAATGTCCTACTGGAAATGTTTTCACTGGTGTTACTGGTATATTTGAGAGCCATTTGTTCTGTGGTGTTGTCCTTTGCAAACTGGACTTTGGCTGCTCAAAATTCAGACGTTATTTTACAACTTAATCAGAAAATCAGCTCAAGGATGACCTTACCGAGACAGAAGACTGAGTATTGCTTCAATCCCCTATCTGAAGTAACTATTAGACTGGACAAGAGAATAGACATTAATAGCAGTCTTAGGGAATAGAGAGGTATTTTTTCCTGGGAATAAGTAAATTGAGTTATTTATCATAGCAAAATGAAGGCTAGAAGGAAACAAAATTACTTTCTATAACTGTACTGGAAGGAAAGTAAAGGAAAATCTGTTCGACTAAAGGACAGTGCTAGCACAATAATTGGTTATAAACTGACTGTTGCATGCTTTCTGTCTGGCAGTAAGAGCCGTTGAGTCCTAAAATATATTGCATAGGATGCTTAGGGAAACTTTTTTCCTGCAAGCTTTAAAGAATAGCCTAGAAAAAAAATTTTGAGCACTGTTTTGAGCACTCAAGATGGGGAAAGACTAGATAACTGGATAATCTCTAAAACTTCCTTCCAGCTTATTTCTATAATATGATATCACACAAGAACAGAGGATTGGACCAAATTTAACAATCAAACTATTGCTTCCAGAACTCTGTTTTTCTTGTTAAGACAAATCAAAAACTCCAAGCTACTTTAGCTGTCAGAGGACTATACCTTTTGCTAATATCTTTAGCTCTGCTACCCAGAATGGATATTTTCACATAAATTACTAATGGGACACTTTTTTCATAAAGTTTCTGGCTTCCAAAAGGAATCTAGCTTAGCACCTGGAAGAAAGGGGCAGCCTTTAAAAGTGCATTTCAGAGGGTAAGTTACATTAAAAAATAAAACAAAACAAAACAAAATTTTAAAAAAGCTAATCACATGAAATCTTGAAAAAAGACATAAAAAGAAGCTTCAGGAGATTTTGTCCATCTCCAGATAAGAGTCTTTTCAACATTGTTTCAGGACTTTGTAGGACTAAGACTTAATTCTTTGATACTTTGAGTATCTATTTAATGACAATGTATATCTGCTTTAATTTCTAGATGCTATTGTATACATTATTAAGATATATTGCCCTGACAATATGAATTGTATTGTTACAGGATTTTTAAGTTACCTTAATTTTTAATTATGTTCTGCTAACACCATAAACTTAACCAAAACCAAAATCTGGCTTCACTACATAGTGATAGATAAAATGGTGATTCTGAAAGAGTGTATGTAGTGGAGTTAACAACCACATGACTATTTACTTCAAATCAGGACTTAGAAAATTATTCATGGACAAGTGTTATGCATTTTGTTGCATAGGAACTTCATATACTCAGATGGACTTTTGTTCTCAATTTCAGGATTCTGCAAGGCTAACCTCCCAAAGCCTATATCTCCTGCAGTCGACTTTTCTTTGTATGAGGAGCTAATAATTTCTATAGCACAGAGACAGATCACTTGAATTTTAGGTGTATGATCAACACTCATCATGCAGAAAGAAGGTATTACAGAAATTGAAAATGGTATGTGGGATGTTTTCTTTTCATCAGTTTCTTCACCCCTCTGGAACAGGGACTTGCTCTCTGTGGCTGAACCTGGGGAAAATGCCTGTGATGTCCTTGCAGCACATAACAAGCTGTGGACAAATTAAATCTTCAATTGCAGCAGCTCTCTCTTAGTTAATCCAGAAGCAGCATGAAGATTTTTGGGATGCAGAAACCTTTTCTATTGATGCCTAAGGACAGAGTGTTAGAATGCCTAGGGTTTCCAAATACAGTATGCTGTATATTTTTTTGTTTGGTTTTCAGCTTAGGCTATAAAACTCTCTGGATATTTAAAGGAAACTTATTTTCATGCATTTGGTGGTTTTGTGTGGGTTTTTTTCCCCCTTCTGAAAAGTGTTTAAAAATTAGTTAAGCATCTGTTTTCTTCTTTGAAACAACTTTTGTTTTTAAGCAGCTGTTTAGCCTATGATAATAGTCTTCCTCCTGGGAATGCAGTTCATCTTTGTTGCCAGTTTCCAGTACCTTTAAGATGGGTTGTCTGAAATCGCTAAATGAATAACTTCTGCTTAGTTTTCTACTACATATTCGTGCCTGTGTGACTATTTCTTACTCTCTGGCATAATGGCACAATGTTTCTTGTTATGTTATTAAGCTGTTAAGCCCTTTTTAGAGCTATACCACTGACTAACCTATTGCTTCGAGGTGGTAGAAGGTATGAGATATGAATGGAGTGGCACAAGTAATTTTGTTTTCTTTTTTTTCCCCCTCTTCTCCTGTACATATACCTTATTCATTTTTTCTTGTGTTCTTCTAGGAAAATAAAGGTGATGTTATATTATTAAATACAAGAGAATTATGGAGGCTAGTTTTCCTCAGCTATTACTAAAGAATGAGATGGAGAGACTCTCAAAGCCTTTTCAGTCAAACAAGAACTTTGCCAGAGCCTGAAAGAAAACACTGTAATGAAGGAAGCACTAATTACTGAGATTACAGTGCTCTTACTGCTTTTGTATTACTATGTTTTTTGTTTTGGTGAAAATTATATTTTTTTATAAGCAGCTTTAAAAATTCCTAATGAGGACAAATCACTCAACCCAGCCTTCAGATTCTGCTTTATCACTACCCTGTAATGTAATCGGCAGGTTTGGAAAAATGTTTTGTCTCTCAGTTTTTCAGCACAATGCCACTTATGGGAACGAATCTTTTAGCTCAAAGATTTAAGAAGATGCCAAAACCTTCCTTCTACTGCAAGACAGCAAATAGCAACAAGTTAAATGTCTTATGTAAAGCCTAAGAGATCTGTTCCTTTTTTTTTTTTTTTTTTGTTAAGATACCTTAGGAGCTGCAAAGCACTGCCTGCTACCCCATTAGTTTTGACAAAAAATAATCAAAGACCTGGAGCTGTACATCAGCTCAATAATTTACAGAAGTTGTTTGTTAGGGTTTGGTTTTGTTTTGTTTTTGTTGTTGTTGTTTTATTAAACTAGTATCAGTTTGTTGATTATCTCTATTTTTGTACATCTGTCTAGGGTGTCTCCCCACAAAGATTACTTTAGCAACAGTTACAGAAGAGAGAGAAAACTGCAACTTGAGAATGAAAATGTGTAACCATCTTGTGGAATGTTGTGAAGGAACACTATGCAGAGCTGCAGTCCTAGGTTCAAGTTTCAACTCTCTTTCATAGCATCTTCCATTTTCTTGATTTCGCCCACTGCAAAAATTGTCTGTCTTGAGTCATTAATATTCTCTGGTTTTGCAATCTTAATTTCATTTTTATATGAGAAATCACAATGTTGCGTCATAGGACATATAAGCAATAAGATCATAAGAAAAATGGATATCACATGCATTAAAGTCAAGACTTTTTTCTATGACACTCCAGAGGTTATTTACAGGTGAGTCCTAATTGCAAAAGATGTTTGTCTCCTTTTGCATCTTCTCTCACTATTTTTTTTTCAGTTATGCAGGCCATAGTGATTAAGACTTTGTGGATGAGACCTTCAGAATTGTTCAGAGTTAGCTTTCCCCAGTTCACAGAAAACCAGTGTGTAACAATCCAATCTCCTAACTCAGGCTCCCTGTTCCATAACACTTTGCAAGGTCCTGAAGGTGTCCCACAGTCCCACTTAGATGAAGGCATGTGAGAACTAAGCTTCACTCACTGTGTTCAGAAAGTTGGGTTTTATTCAGCACTTGGAAAGCATTTCTACATCTACACTGAATTTTCAAGTATACTTGTTAACCACTTTAAAAAGGACAGAGTTTGTCACAAAATTGCTAAAAAGTCAGCCTTAGCTTCCTTGACTAAATTGAAGCTGATATGCTTTTGAAAGGTCACAGGCAGTAGAACAAACCTTAGTTGACACGTACTCTGGGAAGCCATCTGGTTGTGCAATTGCTGAAAAGTTCATATTCTATTATCACATGCCATAAGGCTGTTATCAGAAGTTAGTTAGGTGTTTTTGTACTCTTTTTGGTGACTTTTGGTGAGTGGGTTAATCCTAAAAGAATTGGTAAACCTAACTTATAATTCCTTTAGTTACCTCCTGATTAGGAAAAAAATCTTAAAGCTCGGAACTTAACAACTGAGATCAGGAAGACAGAGATTTTATTTCTGGCTTTTTCATATTCTTAATAATGTAAATCATAGTTATTTTTAGTCTTTCTTACTGTAGCAATATTATAGCACTATTTAGGAGCCAGTTCAAAGCAAGCCTCCACAGTGCTGGGCAGTACTCAAAGCACATATCAGTAGGTGTTCCTTTCTCAAACTTCAATGTGTAGAGAAAGGAAATGGGAACTGACACACAGAGGGAACCACAGGGAGGCAATAAACATTATTTGAGTATTTTTTTCATACCTCCTTCTTTATTGATTTATTTCAGAGACAATATACACAGAAAAAAAAAGGAAAGTAAACAGAGTAACAGGGCAAGGACAGAGTGCAAAATGGAATTAACCAGGTCTGAAAAGGCTGTGAGGACAATAAATGACTGGAACAATTAGTGAGACAGCAAGTCAGCTAAAACTACAGATTCGGTGAATGTTCAGGTGACCATGCCTTCACTGATTCTGTGCTTGTGGCCAGGTATTTATTCCTTCTTCTGTGTGATTTTGAGGAGCAGCTGTAACTGTAAGTGGTTATACTTTGTTGAAAAATATGGATAGGAGAAACTCTTTCATTTCCTTCTCATGACATTTTTGGCTCTTCTTGTTTGGAGTTCTTCCTAATTAACAGAATCACTTCCATCTTTAAAACTACAATGCTAACCCTGAGACTGAACGTAAAATGGCTCATCAAAACCCAATCTAAATACAGAAGTGTTTATTAGGAAGACAAGTGGGAAAGGTAAACAAAAAGAATCTTGAACATCCTGCTTGATTACAATATAATCTATTTCAGCAATGACTGGTGCTTTCAAAAATGTTAAGTTAGCAGCGATATTACAAAGGTCTGTACTAGAGAGGGTTTTTAAGTCTGTTTATTTTGTCAGCATGATTTCTTCTCTAAGGTGCTTCTAGGTATAAATCACTATATAAAATAAGCTGTCTATATGTATTCATGTATCCTGAACAAAATGCATATGAATTGGCAAGAAGTAATAAAAGTAAACATGACAAGCCTCCATTGTGCATTTATCCCTTAGGCCTTGTGACTTCTGGAATATCAGTTAAAGCTGTATCAAAAGGACATATGATTGCTGATATTATCTCTACTGCTATTCCTTTTATCACTGCTGCTGTCAGTCTATAACCAGGGTTACTAGGGTACTGCCTCGCAAAACAACACTTGTAGAGCTGAAGTGGTTCCTCTCATGGGGCAGAAAGGGTAGGTATCTAGCAACTCTCATGAACAAAAATTATTAAAACAGTTTCTGACTTTCTCCTAGAAAATGTCCTCCACTAAAGTCAATTCATATTTATAACAGCAGAGGAAATGGAGTTTCGACACTCCCAAAGTCAGTAAACATTGTGGAAAAGCTTCTTAAATGTTATAGCTTTTTTCTGCTACCACCTACAAGTCGAGTAATGGCTCATCTGTCTGGTTATCAGATATTTTCTTTTAAATTATTACACCATGCTTGTTATTTCATCACATTACTTGTTTACTTTAGGTGGTCTGCTTACTATATGAACTCACATATTCCACATATGTATGACATTTATGGGACAATTATAATGAAAAATAATAATTTTTGCTCATCATGTTACTTCACAAAGAGGGAGAGATGCATTAGTCAGTGTGCAGTATTGCATTAGTCAGCTTGCTAGAGATTGTGCCATTCTGCTAGCTATATTCTCTTCTTTTAAATATAAAAGAGTGCCTGTCTATTGCAGACAGTAGAAAAGTGACTTCTGTTTTGTATTCCTGTTTAAATGTTGCATGTAAGGCAGTGATTCGCTATATTTTCTTTTACAGATAAATTGTATGTGTTGTTTTAAATAGCCTTGAATAAATTATCCAGGTGGAGATGGATATTCTTTTGCATGTAAAAATAACTACTTATAGCATATTATTGCTTGTTATTCATATATTGGTTGTTAAAGACATTTTGGAATATTGAGATGCTCCCCTGTAAAATGTAATAAATTGTGAACTGGAAATCTATGAGACCTGAGCATTTTAATTAGTTTCCCAAAGAAGAATAAGCATAATGTCACACGTGGTTGCTGAATCTGCAGTGAGCTCCCCACATCTGGAAAACTGCAGCAGCAATTTTTGCAGCCAGCTGAGGTTTGACTCACTTGTTTCACCTGGGATGTGTAGAGAAACTTCCTGATTTTTCATGAACTCGCAGTAGTGAAAATGTTAGTGGCATTAAAATGCAAAAGTACTTGCATTTTTGACCGTTTACCCTTGGAAAAAAGAATCTTTCTTCTCACTGTAAAATCTGGCAAAATTTAAGGTGGACACTCTGAAATGGTTAAAAAATGTAGTTGAAGAGAAATGAGTGATTTTCTCACTTTCAAATGACATTAAGAATCTTCTTCTGTGATTATCCGTGGGAGCTTAGATCTTAAATATGTAGATCAGACATTTGATATGCTGTTGATGTGTTGCATCTATGGTACAATTATTTGCAATAACTTGGGAGGCAGAACAATGCAATTTTCTTGTTTATCATAATTTCTTTACTTTACTTTGTGCTTTGCCTGCAAGAAACCATTTGGTTTAATTGCAAACACTGGGTCAGACACTCCTGTAAAAGTAGCGCAGATGTAATGTGGGTTTCATCTGAAAGGTATAACTGTAATTTGACATATGCTGTAATCAGATATAAGCTGCATCAACTTCTTGGGTGCAGGGTAGCCATTAAAAACTCCAGTTAGGGCATAAGGAAGTCTTTTATATAACTTATGACACTTACAGAATGCATTTGATAAAACCAAAAGAGAGCCTCCCTGCTGCGTTTGCATATATCTGCTCCTTCCTACAGTCCAAAGTCCAGAGCTTTGGAATAATCAACCTTCAACTCAGTCTTTGAGTTGGGTTTTTTTCTACTGAAATTAGAATAATATACATCTAAATAACTTCAATTTTCTTCAGATTTAAGGCTGAGTGATAAAACATCTCAACTTCTCTGGCCTTCCAGAAAAATTCCCATTTGGAGTCTGTTGCCACAGTTCCCAGGTTTATTCCATAGTCTTATTTTGGGACTCTAATGTAGCCATGGCTTGTTGCCAAAACCTCTGGCTTTTACATGCAAGTTTCCTCTTAGGTGAATTGGGACATCCCCTGACCTGTCACTTTCCCTCTTGGTCTCCCAGGATGGAAGAAATGTTCCAGGGATTCATTCACAAATAGCTCAGTATTCTTTTCTGGACTGGCTAAATTTTTGTCTGGCCAATCTTTTAGAGAAGAGTAAGAAAACTTACTTCTTATTGTAGTGTTAACAAAACCAATTTTAAAATTCGCTTGGTATAAGAGGGAATCCAGGTTTAATCACATTTTTTAAAGTACGGAATTCAGCATACTAGATAGATCCCTGAAGTCTTTTAGATTAGATGTGGTTTGTAGACAACTTTTTCTTATGTAATTACACTATTTTGAATCCATCATAACAATTTTCAAAAAATATTTTAAAAGAAGAAAAATAGCAATAAATTCTCTTGCCCCTTTCATGGACTCTGCTAATTCTTATGAGCAACTTTTTTTTTTAAATTTTCCTGTATGGTGCTCCTATTTTGAAAATAGTCACACAAAACCTGTGCAATCTACTTCCACCAGACTAGAGTATTTTGCTACAGGTACACAAAGTTTGAAAAAACATAGTCTACTTAAAAACAGTTGATGCGTGGAAACCAAGACAGAATTTTATTTTTATGAAGGTTTTATTCTCTGAAAATGTCAAGAAATTTTGCAAGAGTAAGGGAATTTTTCAACCACTTTGCAGCTTTTCTCACAGTTTGCTACTTTTCTTTCAAGACAAGTTTGTTTGTATCTCACAATTAATACTTTTTCTCTTCGTTAAAATAATTTCATAGATGCTTCTCAAAATAAAGTATGCATCATGTTCCACTCTCCTGGGAAAGAATAAAAACTCTTTTTTAACTCAAGCATATTTCAGTCTTCTCCCACTACTGAGATGTCTATCACCCAGGCAAAAGAAACTCTGAAAGTCAAAGTTCATCTTTTTCTTTACCCATATGTTTGATTGAAAAAGGCTGATATCAATAAAAACATCATTTTAGGTAGACCTGGAGACTTGAGAAGAGAATTAAATTTGCATGCTTGAGGCACTCATTATAGAAATGCCTTCTTTTTATATATTTTTCTTTGGAGACAAGATAATTTACATATGAAACATGGTCTGCAGCTCTGTCCTCACTGGTGACTTTTGTTTGAGCATCTTTGGCAGGACTATATGGATTTTATATAGTATGCAACAAGTATATACTAATACACCCTATCGATATTTAAGACTAATGTTCTAACAATAAAAGTATTATATGCTCCTCACCAGCTCAACAGGTATTTGGCAAGCCTGGGTAGGCAGTCACTGGTCAACTGCAGATGTATCACCTGTACTTTACTAGGTTTTTTGACAAAAGTTCATCTGCATACCTACAAAGGAGAACAGAGAGACAATATCTGGGATGAGGAGCCCTCAAATAAACCCTCATCCTCCTCCTCCCAAGCCAATCACAGGAGCCATCTGTCCATCAAGGCCTCATCCTCATGAACTCAGAGGAGCACTGGGGCACAAGGGCATTCAGCAAAGCAAACGAAGGACTCAGAGGAAGGGGTGTCCTGTCCAGGCCCTACCATGGCTGTCCTAGAGCCCACTTGTGAAACACATCAAAGGGAATCAACACAGGGGAGCCACCTTTTGTTCAGAGGAGGTGCCAGTGCCTAGGGCTGTAAGACACATTATGAGGTGCAGAGGAAAAGCATTTCAGGATTGCGCCATAATTCTTATGGATATCTTCAGAGGAGGGATCTAAGTGATTTGCGAAGCAATAACTGTGAGAAAGTAGAGACATAAAGGGATAAAGAGACCTGTTCATGTGTAAATACTTCTCTGGTTGGTTATCAGTCCTTGCCCCAAGCCTAGTCAGTACAGTCTGGCTATCAGGGGGACCAGCGTAGTCCTGGACAGCTGCTGGTGACACAGCGAGATCTGGAGTCTCTAGAGATGAAACCCAGTGGTGCCTGTTTATGTGTCTAAGAGGAAGAGCACAGAGGGGCTTTCTGCAAAGGGTGTTGTGTGTGAGTGAGCACACACAAGAGTTGTGTGAGCACATCAGTGCCAGGAACTGGAGCGGTGCTACAGCCTCAGAGGTTTGTATGTCCCAGTGACAGGAATGGGTAGGAAGCGGCCCTATCCAGCATAATGTATTTTGCTCTAAAACCAGTTGAACCTCAGAATGTTCTGATCTTTTATTTCAGTGAGGAGTTGTCTCCCAAATCTGATCATGTGTTGCAGGTTTTCATATTTTTCATAATGCTTTGAATTCCTATTAACAATTTCAAAAATTAAGTTCTCTTTTCACTTTTGTCTTACATGGCTTTGACTTTGTTTACTTGGACAACTCAGTAACAGTTTTGTTCATTAGAGCTGACTCAAAAGTCACACAGTTGTGCTTCACAAAGCACAAACTTGCAGACAGCTGAACCCTTGAGCTGTGAGCTGCATATCCAGATTTTGTTTACAGCAATTTTCACTGTTTTTTTTTTAGTTTTTACTCCATGCTGTTTAGGGCAAAGATGTATTTATGCACTTTTCCAGCTCTTATAGCTTATTGTCCTAAAATATCACCTATGCCCACTAATTCAACCTCTACCTTCCACTAATCTCTAATATGGTCATTCTTTAGATTTTAGAAATAATACAGAGGTAAAATATTTTCATTATAGATAATGCGAAACCACTTCACTTTTCATGTGCCAATTAGGGCTGCACAAGTGTTGAAATATATGTTGGGGGATGCATACATTTTGTTTAAAAAATGGAGAGAGTATAGAGAGAGGTAAAATTACATACAAAACCAAACCGAACTGAAACAAAACACACCTTTTCTACAGAGGGAACTCTAAAAGCAGCACACACAGTTTGAGCATTAGTGATTAGATAGTACTTTCAAGCCTATTTGTTTTGAAAAATCTGTCCTTCCTACACAGAACCCTTCAGGATGCAATGTAAATTGAACTGCAGGGCACTGTATAGCAAATATACAGTCATTATCTCTTAGTTGATTCTGTTTTGTGCCTCATAACTTTTCAGAGGTACATATGAAGCTCCTTTCATAAAAGCTATTACTTTGTCTCCATGATACCTGTTGATATGAGATGATGAAATAAAGATGATTATTCATCCCAGCAGGCACCTGCTTTGACCTTGTTGTGTGTAGTTTATCACAAACATTGCTGTGTGGTATTTCAAGTTGAAAATTAGGCAGATGCAAGAACATAACATATGCCACTGGGCCATTTTATGTCTTCTGGCAGTACACATGAGAAGTTTATAATGCCACAAAAGCAACATTATACAGATGATACAGCAAATTTAAACTAAGCCCACTGCTAAAAATGGTCCACATGAAAATGGGACCTAACTACTTACTTTCTCAGTTGGGCAGCAGAAATTTTGCAGACACCACATGCAAAAAATCTGTAGAAGATAAAACAGACAAAGGTTAAATATATATATATTTTTTTTAATAAATCCAAGTTACATTTATTAACATTAATGTACACTTACAGTTTATATTATTTTCCAAATGTGCATTTCTGTAATTTGAGGAGAAATAACAACTGAAAAATGTAAGCACCTTCATAATGAGAATATTTCCCTTTTCTATATTAAAGGCACAAACAAGTCGAAAGGTACAAGAAAAGGTATAACTATAGTAAATACCGCTTTAAATATAATTTTTTTTAAAATAAAATACTATCTCCAGACTAATGCAGGAAAATATGTCCTAAGGATATCACCCATCCAACAAAATCAGACAGATTAAAAACCCTTCCTTTTTTTTGCTAGAATTTTTTGATGATACTTTTATAAAACAACGATTTACTGCCCTAATTTGTAACTTTTGACACTGCTCTTTAGAACAATTAAGCAGATTCAACAGAGGAAACAAAGGCAATAGGACTGGCAAAATGAAAGACTCATAAATTCTGTTTCGCTTCAAAAAATAGCTTTATTTCACAAGACCACTCAAATCCTAAACTGTGAGCCCATGGATGAAATTTTTGCCTTTTTTTTTTTTTTCTTTTTGTCACTGATTGATCATTTCAGTGAAAGTATGATATTGTGTCCATCAAAGTCAATGCTTATTATGAATCTGGATAAGGCTCCCGTTTCACATATGTAACAGACCACATATATCTAGTTTCCTAAACTTGAACTCTGTTTTACCTTAAAAAAATAGGAGATAACTGAAAGAGTGAGATTTGGGCTTTTATTTAGTACTTAGGGAAAGGGAAGTTGTTAAAACTGCTTGATCCATGTTTGAGCTGCATGACAATAAAAGCTAGTCGTATTTAAATTGAGCCAATTGTTTAAAAAAGTTGATTTAGATAATTCAGCTTAGAAAATAATTTTAAACCCCATGCTTTACACTTTTGATAAAAGCTGTAGAGTTGACTCAAACAAAGTCACTGAATCCACACAGGGAGATGCAATCCTGTTGAGTACCACAATTTGATGGGATTCCGTTTTTTCAACAAAATACTTCTTGCTAAAGTAAATTATGACACATTTTATGTGACACATGTTAGGAAGAGATAATTTGTATTTGATCATTTTCTATTTTCTATTTCTATGTCACTTCTGTGCTAGAAGTGACAACACAATGGAACTAAGCTAGTGTGAAAGAATTAGAAAGTGCAACACTCAGTGAAGAAAAGTGAAATTGAATTATTTCCACTAGCTTTAATAGAAATTATGTCAGGGTGCAAAAGCCAGCTTTTAATGTCATCCTGCTAGGAGATAGGAAAGGAGAAGATATATCCTAACAGTATTTGTGTCTAAATTAGATTTCATTTTTCCAAAAATAACACAGAAAGGAAAGGTGCATTTCTATATCTTTAGACAACTGAATTTCCTACAAAATGGGCCACTGTTATTCCAAGTCTAAAGCATATGGAAATCACAGAAAAGGTGTAAATTAATTGAAGGGTGTGTTTATATGAATGTCTAAAAGTGTTATTGGTTACATAAACAGAGAAAATTGCTTTAATATAAGATTTTTATCCTGACATTTAGTTGATTAATATATTCAGAAGTGACTAAAAAATATTATAATAAGCCTTTGAGATTCCCTTTAGCAAATATTTTTTCCAACTAGACAAACATCTGAGTAATAGGAAACCATGTTTACATTCATTGCAAGGCATCCACATAAATCAAAGAGCCCTGAAAAGTATTCACAAGTGTTTGCTAAAGTGTAACAAAAAAATAAAACTTAGGTTTGAATTAACTTAAAAATGTTAAATGCTCCTTGCCTCCCTGATTAGCAGAACAGAGGTTATGCTTTAATGCTCTCCACCCCTTCCAACACCAGTCTATAATTCTAAGTAGTACATATGGATTGCATGAATAAAAACTTTGCACTTTAAAACTGCAATCTAAGCTATTTAGGATTACACATCTTATTGACTTTCAATGATGCTCTTCTTAGATAAATCATGTATATGTGAAATCTCATCCCAGATCCTGAGACTGACTTTAAGCTGTACGTGGAGGTCTATAAATACCTTGTCTTCCAATTAATTTGAAATTTTTTTAAGTGCACATGAAAATAGGGTAGTTTTGTTAAACCTAGTATCCTCTTGCCAAGGTTAAACTATTCACTTCTCTACAGTCTCGCTGCATAGAAACTGGAGAGAGGGGTCACTTTTAAAGGACAACTCATCCTCTCCTAAAATATGTTTCTGAAACAGTAAGATCAAATCCTATTCCTATTTACTTCTAATATACTCCACAAAGAGTACTGTGGGCTCCTGGTTTGATACTGGTCTGATTCCAGTTGAAGTGCTAACCCTGTGTGGCATTGCATCATATAACAAACCCTTAGACCTGTTGCAGTTTCCATTGAATTAAAGAGAGGCTTAATAGACACTTAAAACTATAAGCACTGGATAGCTGTCTCTTTTACACTTACTCATGCCGTGGAAAATCCTACCTTCTTAACAATCAACATTAATAGTAATTTACTTGTTTACAAAGAAGACTCTTCTCTAATCCAGTGTTTATCATTTAACTTATTCTAAAGAATAGTTTTGTTTGAAGTATTTATTTTCCAAATTTCCACAGGTATTTATATTCCCAAATATTTTCTTAACTGAAAAAAAATTATCGAGATGTCTACATACCTTGACCAGATTACTAGCAAAAATCAAGTTAAAGAAGAAGAGTACAATAGGAAGACACGATGGGAGTTAATATTCACATCTTAGTAGGTGTCATTACTTAACACATTTATTCATTGGACAATATACTGGAATAATGCATCCTGCCTGAAAAAAAAAAAAAAAAGATGGATTTGGAGAGAGAATAAAGCTTAAATCTTTTACAAATATTTCCATCAGCTCCTGCCTTTTATTTTCACACCTCATACTTCCTTCTTCCATGAAAAACGTCATCGTTTTTAGGGTAAGTCAATGAAAACAAAAGGCAGTAGAACTAGTCACTGATGAAAGTATCTATATTATGAAAGTCAATTTTTAATCATTATATAAATGACAATAGAAATCTTTCATTCCAAGAAAAATATAGATAGAAATAGTGATAATCTTATATATCAGCCTGTGATAGCAAAGGCTGAATTTCTAGTTACAAGTGGAGAATATATTGTGGAATGTTTTAAACAAAAAAACTAACTAGCAATAGTTGCACTGTGAATTCAGTAAGCAAGAACACTGTGTGAACATTTTATTAATGTTGCAAGAATAATCAAAAAACGCAGATGGCTTTTCCCCAAGACTAGTGCACAGGACAATAATGCAGAAGAGAAGTAAATATGTAAAAGATTGTGCATCATGTCTTATTCTTTTCTTGAGGAAATATTTTAGTTCCTCTCTAGAGGAAATAACACTTAAAATAATAAGATCTAAAAAGAAAATAATTTAACTGGGGAAAAATATTGTGGTCAAGAAAGGTATGCCTTTTTACATCAGCCTGTGATCTACCCCAATACTTTTTGTTGAAAACAAAGCTGCTTTAAGGAGCAGGGTATCTGAAACAAGTTTTTATCTTTTTAAGGAGCTGATATATAACCCATTTAAGTCACCCTTCCTTTTGCTCTTCATTGTCCACATAAATTTTAAGTATTCTTTACCTGGAAATACCTCGTCACATTAGACCAAAAAAAATAGGAAAATATTTGGAAAAGTAGTAACCTTTATTTTAGAGACTGCTTTTATGTGCATTCACGCATGCTCTGTATTCCCAGATGGTTCAAACCAAATATCTTAAACGTTAGAGTTACCGTGAGGAAAACAGAGCCACAATGGATACCAGGAAAAGTGAGACGGTTTTAATTCAGAGATGTGTCCCCACATTTAAGTGCTGTTCTTTGACCTACACATCTAGGCTCTGCTTTCACAATGTGCACAAGCATATTATTAAATCAGGCTTTATTCAAAGGACAGTTCACAGCCCCTGTACTATTGTAATAGCTTCTTCTTATGTCACTCTCGAGCCCTAATCCCTGACTGTCCAAATTAGTAGTATGTCTGTATAAGGATTAGCATGCATGAAGTGTCTCTCTTTCTGAGAAAATGTGAACCTGGGGTAAGAGAAAAAAAGTGAAAACTGACTTTCTTTTTATTTCCATCCTTTTAGGATGTGTAGAACATATACAAGTAAGTCAGTGCTGGATCAAATTGGCTCAGCCCTTGTTTCTTCCAACAGTACTCTAACCGACTTGGCAGCCCTCCATATCTCCATATTGCACCCTTATTTGCCCTCAAAGTCATGCTGCAAAAGAAAGCACTTTTCTTAATGTCCTCTAATTTTTTAGAACTGCTTATTCCACCATGTCTCCATCTGATGGGGAACTCTGAATTATGTGGCTCTTTCTCTTGCTGGCATGTAAAATGAGTTTGTGAGCTCATTTTTCTTAAATTATTCTATTCCCACTTGACCCTAACACTGCTTTATTTTGGAATCTTGGAGAACTCCGAGACAAGAAAAAACCCAAACAAACAAAAAACCCAAACAAACAAACCACCCCTACCTTCTGAAGAACCTATAGTTCTTTTGAAGAATCGAGTGTTGTTTTAGGGATTCCTAAGCATAGAACAGGAAACTGGAAAAATCCTGTCTAAAATAAAATAAATTCCCCAAAATTAGTGTCCTTCCCTTCTTTTTGCATTCTAGTAAGCTGTAGTTCAACACAGTACTTCTGTGTAAGCCATAAGTAGTGTTGCACAGGATTCTTACCAACTTTGCCCTCAGTGAACTCGGATTACAGTAGGTGAAGGAGCACATCTGTCTTTTTCTATGACTCCTCCAAACACCTTGGAACTAAAACCTCAAACTCCTTGGAGCACTGTTTCCTGTTAATCTCAGGGTCCCTCTGAAAGTGCTCCTAAGTCTTGTAATGCCTTGCAGGTGTGAGAAACATGACAGCTTGGGTTCATACCAGTTGTTTCACACCTTTCTCTTTATTCTGAAGTTTGTGTATTACCATGTGCTGCCTATTGGCAGTCTCGTCACTTTTCAGAACATTTAGCCATTTCTCAGAATGTTGTAAATCCTTGGGATAACTCTCAGTGCGAGCTATCAGTGTAGGAAGAGATACAACAACAAAAAAGATCACACTACTGTCTGATTTCACCTCCTGATCCAACAAGAGAAGCTCAAATGTGATAGGACATGAAAAATAGTAAATTGATCTCTCCTTTGACTAAACTTCTTTAGATTTCAATAAGTATCAATACCTTTTCACTATTCATTTCACAAACTTTCTGGAATTTTTTTCTGCAAAGTAAAGCAGAGGATTTTATTTTCAGAGGAGAAAGCTACAACAGAGCAACAAACAAAACCTTTTTGTTTTGACAGAAAGTTTAAGATGACCCAGCAACCAACAATAAATGGAAAATGGAAGAAAATGAGAAATGCAAAAATTTTATGAACTTCTGTAAATTATTTGAGGTGCCAATGTAAGAGATAGATGAGCAAAACGTGATTATTTCCATAAGATTATGACCAGGTTCGGAAAAGTGAGTCCTGCAAAATTTTCAAGACAGAATACTGTTCTGAAGTTTGAGACAATGAACAGTATAATGTGATTTACCCTACCTTTGAGCACAAGAATTGTTCTTTCAGGTACCAACCAAACAAGAAAGCAAAGAAAATTGTTTGAAATTGTTAATGTAATGACAATTTAAGCAATGAATTAGTGAAATGATTTTAATGTTACTCTATTGTATAAGACCACATGAAAAGGTATTTTTGACATTTTCATGAGTTCATCCATTAAGAACTATTCCAAGACTAGATCCATGTTTTCAAAACTTTGAGAAGTGAGATGTCCTAGGACAGAAGAAAAAAGACAGACATGGGTCAAAAAAGGGGAGTAGAAAAAGAATTAACAAACCCCATTATTTAGGTCTATGAACAGGGTACTATCTTGTATTAACATGTGGTAATCAGTTTATTACCATTGTTTTCCAGCATGAAGATTATTTAAAGACAGGGAAGTAAAGGAAAAATAAGCAAAGGGCTGTCCAGTCTTAAATTCACTTAAAGTATGCACTACAGCAAGAGCGCACATCCCATTAATAACTATCTTTTCATCAGTGAAAACTCTGTATATATAATCCATCTATTGTCATATACGATGAAGAAAGTAATACAAATATGCAAAAATCAGAATTTTCAGGGATGAAAAAGAATATAAAAAAGATAAAACAAATAAAAATCCATTTGGTCTCCAAACAATCAGCTAAAAAAGAAAGCTTCAAGCCTATATTTTTTTTTTAAATCAACCCATAGATTTTGTATTCAATAATACTGATTTATGTGTCCTATTTGACGACTAGCAGAAACCCTTTCCCACAAGTAGTTACACTGCAGGAGGGGCATTCTGTTCTTTCTCTATTAAACAAGAAAATATTTACAAAACAATAATCAAATCAATATACATCACAGCCTCAAAATCACTTTCAATTCAGACAAGTTTGAAAAACTGGTGCTCTAGACATCATACATTCATCTCATAAATCACATATAGGCTGCCAAGTGACTAGCAAGCCATCTATATAACAAAGATGAATAATGACCTGCACAGAGTTTATAAAAATGTTCTTAGGAATGTCCTTAAATAAAAGTCATGGCAAACATAAATGAAGTGTATATAAAACAACTCTGAGAGCACACTGCTGAATGTAGCCATGAATGATATACTGATGGTGGTGAAAATGAACAAGAAATACTAGAGAAAAACCCTGATGAAATAATATATTTCCTCTATGTCTCAATACTGTGGGAAAACACACACCCAGGGTTGCTTCTTAAATTGACTTCAGCTCAACACTGCACCTGTTATGAAACTTTGTGTCTCATCTTTGTTTACATAGATGATAACCGGAATAGTAAGTCCTTTTAATAGGAATGTCTAGCCCTCTCAACAGGAGAGAGAAATAAAAGTAGAATGTGTATTTTCTGTGAATCTAAAGGTTCACTTTTGCTTTCCCTTATGTCAGTGTTAGTCTTGACATCTCCGCTGCCTTTGGAAGAGTTAATTGGTAGGATGTTACTGGAATAAAGAACAAAAAATAAATTGTTAAAAAAAATTGTATTAGAGAGGAAAACACTTTAAAGGAGGTAATAACAGGAAGAATTCAAGAGAGTTGCTAATCAGTAAGATAGCCTAGAATGTAAAGAGAGATGGAAATTGAAAACAAGCATATCTGTAGCATGGTCAGATTTGTATTGGTTTCCAATTTTTCTCCTTTTATAATTTATAATGCTATGAATTTCTTATTCATTCCTATCTGAATCCCAAAAAGGTGTTGTTTGAATCTCACAGTTGATATTTATTAACTATATTGAAAATTTATTGCGTATCACACTGGACACATTTAAGACATGCTTTTAAAATGTCAGGGTGAAAAATATTTTAGAATAATATACTTTAATAATAACTTATATCATGAGTAATGAAATGGGAGGTGACCAGAGTAAGAGTGACCTAGAGAAACAAATAGAAAAACAAAAAACAAAGGCTAATGAATCAACCTGACACTCAAAAGCCTTTACAAAACTGAAATAATGAGTGAAAATAGTGCATCTGCTTCATATCTGAAGGGGTGAGAAAAGGATGAGATGCATACTGAAGACAAGAAGTTCCCTATATTATTATATTTATTTTCCTGAGGTTCAGTTCCATACCAGGTCCCAAAATAGTTCAATAAATTGAAACTAGAAAATGTGGGCCCAAATGTCCAAAAAAAAAAAAAAAAAAATCAATGTATGTAGCATATGCAGCTTATAACCAAGTCTCAAAACTCAACTTTGTTTTTCCTGATTAGTAGAATATAAATCACCATTTTACTTTCTTCCCATCATAAAACATTGCTTCCTAAATTTCAAAAAGCCATTTTTCATTGTAAAAGGCAATATGTGTATTGTTATTCTTCTGAGTAGGCTCATTTTTATAAGTTTTACCTTCTCAGTGACTACTGAAATTCTATATCTGTATCTATCCATAAAGTGATATCTGTATCACCATAAAGTGATAGAACATTTCTTGGAATTCTATATGTTAGTTGGGCTTTGTGATATAGCAGATCAAGGAAGGAAACACATGGATTTTAATATTATCATGTCTAATGTCTCACTCAAAGATTACATTTTTCTTTGTTTGGATATCTAGCTCTTTCCTTATTTATCTTCTACCATGAATAAAAGTACTTTCTGAGAAAACAAATTATTCCTCCAATCTAAGAAAAATATATTAGTTTTTGATCTTGTTTCCAATAACAGCACTAAGGTTTATTGGGATATTTTTTATGTATCAGAAAAGATATCCTGTTTTTTGTTTCAGTACTCACATTTATTTTATTCTAGTTCAAGGCACTTACAGTGAGAGCATAAAGTGGAAAAAACCCCAATATTTTCTACTGTCTGATTACAGCTGAAGCTATACCCACTTTTTTATCTTTGTGTGAATTGCATGTAGTAATATGTCTGATACTACAATAAACAGACACAGAACAGATGATTTCGACATGAGTAGTGACAAAACCAAGTCATTAAAAGCTGGATTCAGCAGTGCCTGTTTAAACCACATGTTTCAATATCACTTTCAAGTGACATGAATTTTCCTTTCTGTCTACCTACAGTACCAATAAGACTAGCTTAAAAAAAAATTGCAGAATTGCTGTATCACAGGGTTGGAATTTCCATTGATATTATTCCTGCAGAGATAAACATGAAAGGTGGAAGAGATCTAGTTAAGTTTCTACCAACAGTATAAGGAAGGCCATATTAACTTCTCTGTCTAGGAACTAGAATTGTAAATTTAATCCTTTACTGATATCTCATTTGTAAAATTCTTTGTCATAGCTTCCATTTAAAATTCTAATTGCTGCAGCACAGATGCAAAATAGATTTTGTAAGAAAAGCTTTTCAATATTTCTAGATTGTATGCTGGCAAGTATTACCTTGTAACCTATTAATAACTATGGAAAAAAGATTTTTCCTTGTGTGGAAAAATTAGCAGCTTGTTGATACAGCTCACATCTTCACAAGGTGACTGATGATTTTTTCAGAATCTATGAATGTATATATATGTACTTCACAATCAAATACTATAATTTCTTTCCCTTCTCAGGCTTGTAGGAAGATAACTCACTAATTTTTTTTATTAGCTGTTATTTGTTGTGTTCTGTAATCTAAAATTGAAATAATGTAGTTCAGTAAAAAAATGATACATTTGTACACCCAAAGAGTTGACAAAGATAGGTGTCTTCCTTCAAGAAGTTTTGTTGCTATTAGGAGAAATCAATTATTTATATCAAGTTTACAACCAGCTCTATGTCTGACAAAAGCATGCATTAGGGTCTTTTTTTTCTCTTTAGTAGAAGCAAAAAGATCTCAAAAAATTACTTAATCTCACTTCATTTCTGTTTTCTAGAAGTCACATTTCAGTGCTTCCTCTCAGGACTTAATCATGACTCCTTCTCTAGACCTGCTTTCATCTCTTACCCTATGTCCCTTTTAATAGGCATATCCTTCTTTTTACTACTGATCTGTCATACATGCAAAATCCTAGCTGCTTCCTTCTCTGTTTTAAAAGATATTTGCACCGTGCTTGAAACACAGTATCTAGAACACCTGATGGCATTAATGAAGACAGTGATGGATTTTGGATCAAATATTTTCTTCGTAGCAGCCACCACTCGCTCTTAATGTATTCCACAATAAGCTGCCTTTTTATAGCAAAGATTTTCAAATAAGCCTTCTAATCTGTATGTATGATTTACAGAGCTGCTGCCTTTTGATGTTCAAAAAACATTTGCATGATGGACATATCTTGTTATCCATGTGGCTTTAATTTCTGAGATAGTGGAGCTCTGTTCAAATGTTCATCACATCTATTGAGGTAGCACACTATTATACTTATTTCAGAGATGGAGAAGTGAAAAAGGGAAACTTGAAGTCTACAAGATATCTTCTAATTCAGGCATATAAAATTGTTTTAGGAAGCTAGTTGCCTATGAATGAGTCATCTCAACATATTTCCTGTAACAGCTAGCATCTGTTTAGGTATCTTAAAGATCTAGGATGCATGGCTCTTGTGCAGGACAACTTGAAATTGCAGGTGTTTATCCCACTAACCATCCAGCTGTTGGTCTCAATGCGCATCTCACTCTCCCTCTGCTCCCCACCCTGCCCCTGCTATTTCTCTCTCTCTCCTATATACACACACACAGAGGATTATTTCTCTCACCCACAAATGCCTACTTGCCTTTGAATTAGTTTACAAGCTTGTAGGTTTTCCAGCAAAAAAATCCAAAACTTATTTGTAATCTTTCTTTTCTTGTTAACTTGTAAGCTCTCAGCAAGGTGCTTTTGGGAAGATGTATCATTGCTCATATACAAGGATTTTCTAGAGATGTTAGATGCTCATTATCTTATGAGTTCTTTTTAAATTGCTGTATGTATACAAGAAGCAGATTTCATCCTTCCCCCTGTATCCATTTCATCCTTCCCATACCTAGGCATTGTAATTCTTCTGCAGTATTATTCTGTTGCATATGTAACGTTACATGACATTAGTTTTGTAGCAAAAGTTCCTATCATTATTCAGAATGCAGAGGAAACTTTAAGTCTCTTTGATGCGTTACAGCTCACATCACATCCTATCACTTTGAGCCACACAAAGCTGTACACTGACAGAATCAGACATAACAAGACACAATGCATCAAATCTCTTTAGTCTTATACTCAAGACGCAAAGACAAATGCTATCACAGAGGCTTGTAAGGCTGCTTTATAAAACTCATCACCAGAAAACTGCATCTTGCAGTAGTGCTACACTTTAAGTGCTTCAGTAGAGCACTAATACGATGTTTGATAGCATAATGGCAGTACAAACTTACTGATGTGGTGAAATGAACTGTTGCTAAACATAAAAAGGCAACACACAAAATAAATCTAGTGGCACAAGGTTTCTGAAAGGAGCAATATCAGTGAAATACAGTATTTTCCTCACACCTTACCTTCCTACTGATTTTTCTCTTTACATCCCTGTTAACTAGCATTCCATTTAGAGTACATGTTATTTTCACAGCACTCCCTAAGCTAGGCACATCCAAGATCACACCATCTGTTCACATTTGAAAACTGTGTAGAAGAGTATGATTCTTGCTCACCCAAAGTTTCATACTCCTTCCTAAAGATCTTTCAGACCTGAAATCTGTCCCTCCCATTATCTACTAGGAAAACATTATAGCACTTTACCAGGATTAGTTTGCTCCACTGGAGCACTTTCAAGGCTTAGAAAGATGAAAAACAGCATTTAGCAAGTGGGTACATTGATAGGGTACACAAGTCAGCAATGTGCATGATCTGCAATAGGACAATTAGTACTATTATAAATAGTCTAATAGTATAAATAATTGTATTATATAAATAGTCCAGTTAAAGGACAGGATTTTTGCATGATTCTTTAAGGATGGTTTACTATCTGACTTTTTATTGGTAATAATATTCTGATTAACAGTGATCCACATACAGTAAATCCTGGTAAAATGCTACTGTATCTTGCAAAGCTACTGTGAAATGGCACATATAAGTGCTAAGCATGAAATAGGTATTTTCTCTAGGACATGATATGTAAGTTGCACCATCTTAAAACATCATTCAAAATTGTTATGTACAAATGTTTCTTTTCTAAGAATGGAAATTTTATGGTAGTTGAACAGTTCATTTGACCAAAGAAAGCAAGCACCAAAACTGAATTATGAATGACATTGGAGGGGTTCTCTTTAAAAAAAAAAAAAAAAGAATCAAATAGGAGCACTTGAGAGCAGCTAGGAAGATGTCATGATGATGCTGTATACTTGAAATGAAGGAAGTAGCTTTCTAGTTTTGAATTGTCATTGCTTCATTTACCTGTATTTCCTTACATGGTGATATAAAACACAGAAAGGCAAAAATATCCAACTTTAATTGGCAATTAACTTTTTAGCAAATAGCATTAAAATGCAACTATCTCAGTTCTAAGACCTTCCAAAAATAGAACATTAGTTTAATTTCAAACTTTTTTATCACAGTACATAAAATTAAAGAACTAGTTGGGAAAAAAGGTGTCTTGATTCTCCAAGAACAAAAAAAAAATCAAACTTTGCTTGTATCAAACTGATGTAGTGAAATCCACATAAAGTGGTTTTCTCTGTTTGTCTTGGCATGGTTAATGTCATGTTTTAACATTAAAAAGTCAATTGTCTGAGTTTTGTGTAAGCATCTATTGTGCAAGTACTAAAGATAAGGGTTTGTCTTTCACTCAGGTTTTAGAATTGGGCTTCTCTTCTTAAAATATAACAATGCAAGTAAAAAGTAAACACTTCTACCTTTGTAGGATGCTGATTGAAAAGAGGACCCTTGAAATAGCTTTCAGCTAAAAGCAAGTTCAAAAATTGTGTATTGATTCAAAAGCCCACAACAGCAGTTGAAAACAAGAGTCTTAGAAAGATGTGGCACTTTTAAGAACTAAGCTTTATTCTTTGTCATCTTCTGCAATTGTACTTTTTACAGGGCCCTTTCTGCATGAATAAAAAATCTCTCTTCAAAGGTTTAATTCCTTGTATATTTCTACTGTCTTCTCATAAATAAAAACTAAGGGGAAAAAAAAAGAAAAATCTTAGATGATTCTCAGTAGTCTGTTCCTTCCTGGCACTTTGGGAAATAGAGACCATGGAAGAGCAGAGGCAGTGGCTGGACACGAATATCTCGTTAGGCAGGTTAAAAGAGTCTTGTTTATGCAGCAGTGTGTCCAGTCAGAATGAGGATTAGTGAAAAACTGACATCTTTGATAATGACATTTTCACTCAAAAGTAAGGGATTATGGAAGTATTTATACTCCAGAATGGGATTAAGGAGACTCAAGAGAGGAAAAATAAACCTTTGCAGTAGCCCTGCAGTGCTGTAAAGATCTTGTGGCTTAAGTACTCAGCATGAAGCTATCCCTCTGTAAACAAAAATGACACCTGAACCCCAGAATCTGGAGCCATATCCCAACATAACAGGAGGAGTACACAACAAAAGACAGGGACATGTATTTTTATGTCTATATGCTTTTTTCTGTGCTTACATGAATTACCTTTAGTACCTTTATAATATTAAATTAAGTAAATTTCTGTGTGATCTCAAAAGTACAATGTACTACAGCATAATAGTTAAATGAAAGCATTTTGTAAAAATTATCAGAAACAATAAAGAAATTAAGAACTTGATTCCTCATTGAAAATTAATGATAGAAATGCCTCTAAAATTCCCATGATCTTAGAGGCAAAACTTCAAAACTTCGGAATGTACCTTAAAGTTATTGGACAAGTTCATGAATTACTGGTCCAGGGACCAATATCGGTGCATGCCCACAATTAGAAAGTCACAGAATTCTTATGGAAATGTGGAGTTTCTGAAATCTTATAATGTCAGTTCTTAATAAATATATCCTTTCTAAAACAATGCATGCATGAGAGATAAATAAGGACTGCTCAGTAAAGAAAGTAATTTGGAGGAAAGAAGCAGCTTTTCAGTTTTGAAGCAATTAAGAAAATTCATTTTACTTGTTTCTAAGCCAAACCAACTACAAGAAGAAACTAGAACCCTTTCAGAAGTTTCAAAGTTATAAAATCACAAAAGAGCAAACATTCTGAATGACCTTCTGAATGACCTATGAAAATCTCAGAATCTTTTTAAGTGTTTTTTATTTACTGATTAGAGTCATTCAATCCTCTTTAAGATTGAAGTGATTTAGATCAACCAAATTGCTTTTTAGTGATATATTTCTTAAACATTAAATTATGCTTTACTTTCCACAAATCTCAGGATTCCAACTTTAAAAGTGAGACAATCATTCTTAACTTAATTATTTGATAAGATTGGAAATAAATTATTATTCTGAATCTCGAAGAAATCTCTATTTCTTTACATATTAAAAAGAATCTTTTTACTGTGCCTGTGGAAGGAAAGAAGTGGCAGGCTAACAAACTACAACATATCTTCAGTAATGAGGAAAATCCATTTCCCATGTCCTTTATGATTGAGTCACTTCTCCATAAATTCTGTTGGACTTCTTTTCCACTCTCTCTAGCTCATGAAATCAGCTTTTTTTGATGTAGAAAGGAAATGGACAAGAGAAGGGCTAATTATTATTGTTCCTTAAGTTAGTACATAAGTTTTGGTATTTCTCAGAGATCAGTATCTCACAATCTTTTTCTCTCTCACCATAATGCCTGCTGACTAGTTCCAGTACTACCTTAGTCCTTGCATGGGGGGCCTTTAACAAAAGGCAAGCAACTGCTGGCACCAGCTGTACAGTCTACAGAGCTGTTATGTTCTCTACCTGGACAGCAGAGCTAAAGGGAATACATAGAAAGAGGTACAAACCACAGATCATAAAAATCAAGCCAAAGTAAACAAACTTGAAGACACAGCAAAGAGGTAAACCTCAACAGAAGAGTCATGTAAATATTTATCAGCCTCTGTTAGGAGTGCACATCTACACGAGTGCGTAAAAGAACCGGAGCAAATTGATGGTCAGGCAGAGGAACTGGTGGCTTGCTGGATTTGGCTAAGAAATCAGTGAGAAAACTGCCCTGTGTACTACTCACCAGCATTGACCAGCTGAGATGGTGTTCATTCAGCTCTGCACTGCTCACTTCAGACTCAGTAAGGTGGCAAGTTTTGTTACACTGTTTGAGAGTCAACCTTGCATCTTTCTCAAGAAGAGCGAAAGATTCAGAGGAATGAGATGTTCAGGGAGAAGAGTTCATAATGGATCTAAGTTGTACCTAAATACCTTTTTGACCGAAAGAAATGAAGGTAAAGGTGTAAATAAGAGTAAATAAGGGCTGGAGAACATGAAATAAGCCTCAAATCCCATATAATATATGTGAACAAATAGAAAAGAACTTGTATTTATGAATAGCACAGATCAATAACTGCTGCTGAAATGCTTTTGTTTCTGTCCGTGGCAATGACTTTCAGAAATGGGCTGAAATTTGTTTTTCCAGTTTAAGAAACACCACAGAACAGTCAGATGATTAGAAACTAAGTAGCAAAGAGGGTTATTTCTCTGTGTGTTTGATTTTTTTTATTTGCCAACTCATAACTCTCTGAAAATTCCAAACAGATCTTGTTGTCTTTGTCAAAAAAGAAAGAGCTGTTGTTTAGGTACAGGTCTATCAGTTCTTATAATACCTAGCAATTTGTCAAGAAGAGTCTCATTTGTGAACACTTGTGTGAGATTACTGCTATAGAATTACAGGGATGTGCAACATATTGTCATCAGTAACTTCATTCAAAAGAGACCATCAAATGGTATTGTCATGTTTATTGTTAACTTGAGAGAAATTTCAAGCAGATTGAAAGCTGAAAAGTTCTACTTTATTTTTAGAAACTTTTACAAGTTCAGCTTCCTGTTTCTTAGATATTAGCAGGACTTACAAAAAGACTTTCCATTATTAATGCAAGGCTTGGTGTGTTCACAGACAGAATGTGTCCTATGATCACACAGAAGGGTGCATTACACCTAGAGAAACACAGGAGTTGCACAAACAAAAGAACTTAACCCCAAGAGAGCAGATGTTTTTATGACTGCCACTACATTAGGAAGCAGAATTGAAAGTCAAATGATATCTTTATGGGTCATGGACTCAGTAATATGGGTTTTTTTGTTGCGATGGCTTTCCCTTTGTCAGTCAGTCCTGGGTACCTAGTAGTGAAGTAATGAAGAAAAGTAAGGAAAGGGCATATCACTCCTTTTCCTACTACACCTTTATTTTTTGATCTGTGAAATTTTTAAAAAAAATTGTGAAGAATGAAGAAGTTAGTTTATTTTGCTTTTTTCATAAAAGAGAAATAATGTGCGTGCCTTGAAAAAAGTAACAAGAAAAATGATACTTTGCTTTTAAATTCTGTGTATAAAAGGCCACCAAGTCCTTGGACACTTTAACAAGTGTTTAAACTACTTCCAAAGACTGTAATTTACTCTTTTAATTATATTTAATAATGTTTTTAGTCAAGTTTCTGTTGTGGAAACACATTAAAACGGCACAGCACTTTGGTTATAATGCTAAAAGGAGCATAGTGTAATACTGCAAGTATGACTTCTCAAATACAGGCAGGTCCCTGGACTATGAGGATTTATTTCATATAAGAGATGAAGATAGTAAAAATGCTCTTCATTTTTCTGTCTGTACATCAGGACCGCTGAATGCCATCTCTGTCTCTTTTTACAAATACTGTACTTGACAGCGAATGGGTACCTGTAGGGTCCAAAAGCAGTGAAAATAACCTTTGGCAGCTTAAAAATGTATGAATACACTGATTACCTCCTTTAATTTATATAGAAAAATATATATTTTGTTTCTTGCCAAACTTAATATTTTTTTTTAACTGATAGAGCTTCATCTTACATTTCCCATAAGTAAAGAAACAAAACATTTCATTTATGTTTTCCTTATATTTCTATCTCTTTAAGAAGTCATTCTAATCCAACAACTAAAAATAATGTTTATAGGTAGTTTGCTAGTTCACTTTGTGAAGTCAGTTTTAAGTAATCTTGGGAATTTGTTAAGGTTCCATTAAAATTATTGCAAATTCTGATTTGGGCAATGTGCGTCATTAAACTGTGTTTAGAAAGTTCATAAACATTCTTGTAACTCTTCAGATAAATGCTGTATCATTAAAATCTCAGGAAGTTAAATATATATATTAGAAACCTTTCATTATTTTTTTAAAAAAAGTTTTATGGAGTAGGGGTTAGAAAACAAAAAAATGTGCCAAGTAAGAGAGAGACATGCTAAAAATGAGCACTGCTATTAGTTTACTCAAAACTTATAGTATAGAGGAAGCAGTGGACACTCATCTGTTTTTTTCCGAGGCTTATCTACATTTCCTGTCTGAAAATTATTTGACTACTTTGTCTGTTCACTTCTGATTTTTTTCACCTCCTGCAGCCTGACTGGCACCTCATATAGCTGAATATATCTGGAAATTCTCGACAAGTAACAACTGAGAACCAGCACTTCAAATCTGCAGTATGGATGCAGTTAAATTGACTATGCATATGGCACACAAACAATCCTGACATATCTTTTAAATATTACATATTTTGGATGAGTCATATTCTGGGCATTTGCAGTTCAATGGCAGAGAAGAAACAGAGAAAAGGAAAATCAGGAAAGCTTTGACTTTCATCTCACATAGGCTGGTTAACCTTTCTGTTCGTACCTTCTGTTAATCCCATAAATGATTTTGCTGACTTTATGGTGATGACTAACTTGCAGTGTTTGTGGGATGATTGGCTAATTTTCCAGTTTTCTAATTTCCTCATTACCTTCCCTGATGCTATCTCTCTCACTGTTGAATTCCATCCATCTTATAAATAACTGACATAATTCTCTGATTCCTCTTGCACTGGTTCAAACTTTACACTTTGTTATAAATAAATAGATTCATTTCCTTTTGGCATTCAGCCTTTTGTCACTCTGAAATTCTCTAATGGTTTAAATTCAGTTTTCTTGTGTGTATGTGAAATTTTAAGCCAGGGAGCAACTTTTCCTAAGTTAGCCTTTATTTTCAGGCTCCTCCAGCCCTGTGCTTACGTATATTTGAAAGAAAGAAATCATTAAGTGGTATGAACATGAAAATATTTTGTCTTATTATTCTCTGCTATACCTTACAAGGTAATCAAACCTGCATTTTAGCTTCCAGAAAAATAAAGACTCTATAACATTACCAATTTTATTGCAGTTATTCAGGTATTACTTTTTTGTTTGTTTGTTTGGTTTGGATTGGTTTGGTTTTTTTGTTGTTTGTTTGGTTGTTTTTTTGTTTTGTTTTGGTTTGTTTTGTTTTGTGTTGTTGTTTTTCATTTTAGCTTGTAGCGGAATGGCTGGTGAAAGTCTCTTATCCTGTAGACTGGATTCAAAGATTTTTAAAAAAATGGGAGAAGGGGAATATAGCAAGAAGGAAATACAATCTGGAATATGAGAATCAGATAGACAGAAATAAGAGGAAAATTAAGAAGCATGCAACTTTGTGAAATCACAAATCAGGAAGAAAACTGTAACATACTTCTTTTAATATCATGCATGATGCCATATGCTGCAGTAACCCATAGGAACTAGTAGGCTAAAAGACACTTGTCAGATTTCATGCAAATGATAGAAATGAAGAAAGGGAAAGGATTTCAAGTTAATTGGCACTGGACCATGAATATCTCAAGTGCATTACAGTTGGGCTCACAGCTATAAAGGTGAATGTATGAGCAGAGTAACTTTAGGGATAATGACACATTCATAACGATAAGAAGTCAACCTACTTGCTAGCAAGTGCTTCCTCACTTCACTGGGAATATCAGCACTGACTTCAAATGGTACTGGATTAGCCCATGTTATGTAGCTGTTACCACAAAGATTAATAGCAGTGGCAAAGCTCTTTGGAAAATGAAAGCAAATTTCTGCAGAAACACAACAGGACGCTTTCCCAGTTTTCTGAAAAAACCTGAACATCATATTTTTCTTAAGATTTAATAATTAAAAACTTGTGGTTGCAATAACAGGAATTTCACAGGAAACACGACATAAATTCCTGCAGTTAGTGTCACATTCAGTTTTGCTGCAAGAGTGTGAAGATATTCTGTCTTGCAAAAGCTGGGAACTCTATGGATTTCTCAGTAGCTCCTCTATTACTGTAAATTAGTTAAGACCATTTTCTCAGTCATGTGTGATATGTTAAAGTGACAACATCTTAACATATTGTGTTCATGCTCACAGAGATTAGTAATTTTGATGGATGCTGACACAACTGTTTCTGATTTTTCTGCCACAGACCATGCAATAGTGATCATTACAATGGAACTGACTCTCTTTCTAACCTCATTAATGGAACATTGTTCCTAATATTTATTCCTAATAGGAACAAGTGCATTGCTGCACACTATCTGACTTATTTAATCATTTCAAAATCTCTGAAGAGAGAGTGTGTAGCAAACAACTATCTTTGGACTTTGTTAGCTTTGGCAGTAGTATCTAAGATACTTTCCTCCATGCCTGGCACTAGAAGAATGAAGAGCCACAGGGTCATGTAATTTATCCATCTTCTGAACTACAAATATGTGTAGTCAGAAATATCAGAGAATAAATTATTTTCTCTCTTTTGATTCTGAAATCTCTGCCTATATTGATAGGATATAGTTTCAGTGATTTCAATGAAGTAATTTTGAGAATAGATATCACAATATGACTCTTGGGAATGTAAAATCATCATATACCTGTAAGGAAATGAATATGCCTTTAATTAGTGCAATATTGATTACTCAAAGCAATAAAAAAAACAAACTATGCATCAATATAACAACTATTTAGTCTGTTTTTTAATGACAAAAATTCAAATCAAAGGAACAGCAATTTGAAAGTCCAAAGCCAGAGCTACCAAATAACAATTTTGGAGTGACTTCCAAGGTTTGCTTTCATAATTTCAGCTAAGGTCTGGTCTCTGTTTTCTTTCTTTAGTACCCTGTGTGGCTCTTTTCCTACTGAGTATGAGTTTGAATGAACTCTCTTTACAGTGTCAGACAAGAGTTCTTAATTCTTCTTAGAGCCCTGCAATGTGAATGTATTGCACTTCAGTAAGTCATAAAACTGAACAAATACTACCGTGGAAAAAATAATTTTGTGAGTTTAAATATTAATGCTCTGTATGCCTTATTGAAATTCTTAGAATTAAATAAAAGTGAGTGATATTTCCCTAACATTGTTTGCAGAAGAGAGCTTAAAAGCTAACAATCTTTTTATGCAAGAGGAAAATAAAATATACTTGATCCAACAAAAAAATTGGTTTGCTACACAGAAGGCCATATAGAATCACAGAATCTATGAGAAAGATTTCCGAGATTGTTGAGTCCAAGCATTAACCTACAATCTGAATTCAACATTTTCTTCATATTTTTTAGGAAGGCTGCTATGATGTAATCCCTGTGGCCAAACACTCCAGGAGGAAAATAGCTCTTTTGACTCTTTTTTAAAAAGCAAAAAAAGCTTCCACAGAAAATTTAATTTTCATAAATCAGTTATTTCTGCACAGTTCCACTACTGGCACTGGGCATGTGACTGACATTGTATCTGAAATGTGACTTTGGAATGTAGTCGTCTCTTGAATAAACAGCTCTTTGGGTGAACAGTTTATTTCTCAACAGTGAGAGTTCCAATTCACCTTAAATTCTCTTGTCTATTCATCTCTGTGAGAATACCACTGGCAGAGAAACAGAGTTGAGGACAGTGGAGTTGAATTGCGTCCACAGAGGTCTAACACTCTCACTACCTCAGTAAAGCTGAAATCTTAACCTCATTTAAATGAACCTGATTTAATGAGAGAGCCCATGTAAGAGATCAAGGCAGCAGCTTTGCAAGTTTGCACCTTGAAATTGACAAACACAAATATATTCCCTGCAGTTACTTGCCTGCAGACTCTGATTTATATGGAAAAAAAGTAGAACGTAAGGAAGAAAAGTAATTACACTGATATATTGTATGTACATATAAAAGTGTTAGACTGTGTGATTAAAGGTCAATCCTGATAAATGCAAAGATTGGTGCATGAACCCCATTAACATCACTGGGAAAAATGTCACTCACTGAAGTGACTATCCTGAAGCTATCAAAGGAGGACAATTTGATCATTGTTGCTGATGGGAAACTCACTAAGAATCACAGAATCACAGAATGCATGATTGGAAGGGACCACAATAGGGTCACCTCGTCACACCTCCCCGCTCAACCAGAGTCATCCTAGAGCACATTGCACGTGACTGTGTCCAGACAGTTCTTGAATATCTGCACTGAGGGCAACTCCACAGTCTCTTTGGGCAATCATTCCAGTGCTCAGTCACCTGCACAGTAAAGAAGTTCTTCCTTATATTCGGGTAGAATTTCCTGTACATCAGTTTCTGGCCATTGTCTCTTGTCCTATTGTTTGGCCTAGAAAAGTCTAGCTCCATCTCCTTGAAACTCTCTCTTCAGGGTCGATGAAAGAAACTCTCTTACGAAAGTCGTATAAAGTAGATGGTGTGGAGACTCAGAGGAGACCTCATCATTCTCTACAACTACCTGGAAGGAGGTTGTAGCCAGGTGGGTGTCGGTCTCTTCTCCCAGGCAACCAGACATAAGACAAGAGAGCATGGTCTTAAGCTCTACCAGGGGAGGTTTAGGTTGGATATTAGGAAGAAATTCTTTATAGAGAGAATAATTAGACATTGCAACGGGCTGCCCAGGGAAGTGATGGATTCTCCGTCCCTGGAGGTTTTTAAGATGAGACTGGATGTGGCCCTTAGTGCCGTAGTCTAGTCACAGTGGTAGTAGATCAAGGGTTGGACTTGATGACCTCAGAGGTCCTTTCCAACCCAGCTGATTCTATGATTCTGTGATTCTATGATCCTATGATTCTATGTTTAGATGATGGATTTGATCTGGTAGTCAGTACAATCAACTCATCTTACTCTGATGCAGTCATGAGATGGGATTTTTTTGCAGAAATACAGCCTCTTTGTATCATTTTTAGGCAAACAAGTCTCAAGTTAGGAGCTGGTCAGCTAAATAGCTCTGTTAGACACCAGATCAGTTACTATAGGGTCAGAACCACTTTATGGGAGTCTGGGGCAGGGGCAGAGCTTGGCCTAGGCCTGGAGTCAACAGGGCTGTGCCCATGAAGAGCACGTGGCAGGGAAAGCCATGAGGCTGATCTGTCAAGGTCAGCCTGGTGCTCTGCCCACATGACATCCCCTGGAGCTTCTAAGTGTCTGTGGCACCCCTCACTTTGGCTGGGGGGACAGCGATTGGCAGGGACCCAAAGGTCCCACCTAGGGGGAGTGGCCACAATAGCCAGAGTCTATAAACAGATATGCACATGGTCATTTTGTGACCTCCAGAGTGGTAAATATGTCTCTCTCCTCTCTTTCTTTCTTTATTCCTTTCTTAATCTCTCTTTCTTTATTCCTTTCTTAATCTCTCTTTCTTTACTCCTGTGGGCAATTTAAATATCTGTTTTCTGTATTTCACTTAAGTTTGTGTTTGCTGAGTGTAACTAGAGCAATGCTTGCTGGCCTCAGTAATCTGTTGTAATGCTTTTGGGAAGTTGCATGTTATTTCTGTAAAACCTTTTTTTGCCAAAACACCTATTTTCTCACCAAATTAAAAGAAATCTCTTGGAGAAAAATGTGTAGTTTTTCTCTGGATGTGAACTCAAAGTATCGAAGAATCAAAGACTTTGCAAGGGTTCAAGTGGGCAAAAATCTCTTGGAGTCTAAAATTAAAGTGTACACCCAGGAAGTACTTGGAGCATCTGGACTGGGGTAAAACAAGCTCTTTAGATTCTTCTTATTTACTGTTCTCCATTAATTATGGATCTATGTCCAGTTGATAGAGAGTTCTCATTAGTGATATTTCCCTGAAGCTTATATTTCCTATTTTGTATTTTTCATTATTCAGGCAAATCGAGTATTTTTCTAACATAAGTCAATAACTGCATAATTAATTCAAAAGGAATGCATTATGCAATATAACACCTGGAACACTGAACCACCTTAAAAATGTAATTTGTTCACCACTTTGCCATTAAATATACCTCCATTTTTAGGGGAAAAGCTGATTTGACAGTATTAGTCTGTGATTTGTACCATGTGTATCACAGTTCATAAATCTAAATTTATATATATAACAAAAAACAAAACAAAGCAACAAAAACAAAGACACACCAAGCCCCCCCACCCCACACATACCCAAACTACTGTTACTTTAGTTTAACTTTTGTATGAAATGCATATTTCAAGAAAAAAACCCTGTTATGAATATATTCACACAGCTTGATTTAGTTTTTACCATAGAGCAGATTTACAAGGAGGTACAAAACCTGTCTTTTACAAGTTACCAAATAACTGCAGAGGATTAATCAAAGATGTGTCTCTCATGCACAGAGATAATGCATATTGGAAGCGAAGAATGAATGACTAGTGGGAGACATGTTTACCACATGATTATTTTTGGAACTAAGAAACCGTAATATGTAGTTGGTTTAAAAAAACAGAGCTTTTGCTCTGTTCATGTTAAATTCAGTACTTTGCACCTTCAAATGTGAACTGAAGTAGAAATAATTTTAAGACAGCAATAGAAATTTACATTAAAAAATTAATTATTTTATAAGCAGTTGGTAGACAAACCATTTAACAACGGTCTTTATTTTTAAATATTTAAAATAACTAAGGAATGTAGTACTTTGGAAAAGAAAGCTGAATACAGCTCTGTAGATATTTCTTAGTGCAACATGCATGGAAATGTAAAGTATTCTAGGTGGTAATCAAAAATATTGGCCCTCTGGGCAAGGGGAATAACCCCTTTTCTAGTGAACAAAACTGAAAATTAAGAAAAAAAAATGTTAAAAATTAAGTGGGTTTTTTTTAATTATTTTTCTGGTCTACTTAAAATCAATTTTTTCTTTCTTGACACTCACCAGAAACATAAAGTTAATATACTGCTGGATACAGAAGTTGCAATCTGCAAGAGCAAGAACGGTCAACAGTCCCTGTTACTTAGCAATGTAAGGTCCTCCCTTACTTACATAGAATCCCAATGTTTTCTTCCTTCCAATACCTACAGAGGGTTGATGCCATCTCCTCAGTCAACCTTTGCAGTCAACCTTTCTCTATTCACAACAGGCATTTATTATTCCTACTAGGAAGGTAAGAAAAGCCAGTAGATGTGTCTGAGCATTCTCAGAGAAAGAAGTCCGAGCATTTTGCTGCTATGCCATGAAATCATATGGACCTGGACTTAGAATCAACACGTGATCTGAAGAATTAATCCTTTTTGTTTACTGCAGTTTAACAGAACAGAAACTCAAACCTTAAAATTTCACCAGTGGTTCCTTATCTGCCACTTAAAACTCCAGAATGGGTTGCAGAAGTGTCAGTCTTCCATGCCCACTCTAAAATGTAAAGCACTCAGAAGAGCAGGGAAAGAAACCACAATGTCTTTCTTTCTACATACATTTCTTAACTGGGAGACTAATAGACTAATGAGAGCTTTTTCACGATTCTTATGAGTGGTAGGCACGTTAATAAAAATGGAAAAATTCCAAAAGAGAGTTTATAGTTACCCTCTGTAAAGTGAGTTCTAAAACAGAGGAATCCTTCTTTCTTTTCTGTACTTTTTTCCTTTTTTTTTTTTCTTGAAAATTTACTTAGCTAGAGTACCTCTACGCTAGTGCATGCAGCACTGGTAACAAGCAAGAGGAGTTGGAAACCATGATGCAATTAAAAACTATGACCTAATTGCTATCATGAAAACTGAATGGGATGAATCCCTCAGCTGGAACACTGCAATCAAGGGCTGCAAGCTTTCCAGAAGCTTGAGGCCTCTTGCTTCAGCTACAGGAGGCATCAGGCTCGCAGGCTCTCATCCCTGTGGGGAATTTCAACCAGCTGGATATCTGCTGGGTAAGAAATACAGCTGGCTGTAAACAATCCAGGAGACTCCTGGAATGCATCAAGGATAACTTCCTTGTTCAGGTTTTGGACAAGCCAATCAGAGGAGAAGAGTTACAGGACCTGGTGCTCACCAATGCAAATGAGCTCATTAAATAGATTAGAATTGGAGGAAGTCTGGGCTGTAGCAACCATGCCTTGCTGGATTTCGTGATGCTGAGGAACATGAGGCTGGCAAAGAGCAAAGACAGGATCTTGAATTTTAGAAGAGCAAAATTCCAGCTTTTAAAAGAATTAATAGATGTGATCCCCTGGGAAATCATCCTTATGGACAAAGGAGCTGAATGAGGTTTTGAGAAACCTGATCTAGTTGGTGGCATCCTTGGTCATAGCAGGGGAGTTGGAACTAGGTGAACTTAAAAGTCTCTTTCAACTCAAGCCATTCTATGCTTCTATGATTTCTGACCCAGTGTCAAGGAAACCAGTCTAAGCTGACTGTAGGTTGTAAGCTCTGAAATATCTCAGTGAAAATGTTACTTCACTTTCTAAAACTACAATCACTAAATCCATGGTGTTCAATCATCATATGGCTGCCCCACTCCTCAGGCAGCTCTCTCAGTCTCCTCTTCTGGAAGCTTCCAGCTCTCTTGCCTCTTCAGTACAACTGAAAAGTTATCAGGCTGGATGATTCAGGGTTTCCAATAGTTTGCCAAACCTTGAACAGTGAAAAATGTTTGCATTAAGGAGTAGATATGACAAACATTGTCTCATTAGATGACTTTCAGATACTATTTAAGATATGTTAAATCTTGGCATCATAAAGTAGTTAATAATCTGATTGACATTTACACACATTGATGTCAATTGCAAGGTAACAGAGTCTCCATGGTCAACCTAAGCTTAACCCCCAGACTGTGATAACACATGCTGAAGCAGCAGGAGTTTTATTCTGTTTGTCTCTCTGGTGGAAGGAATGTATCTGGCAAGAGGTCACTCTTAGATTTACAGTGGCCACTGTCAGCATGTAGTAGCAAGCTAGCTCGTCAAAGTGTTTCTTCATAATAATTAAACTATTTACACTTCAATCCAGCTCCAAATAGTAGATTGATTAAATTTTATTTTTTCCTCTAAGTCCTTCTGTTCTTAGAACATAGCTCCTTAGTCTTTTCAGGCATTTTAATTGTTTTACATAAACTGTTTGCACAGGATATATTCAGAGATTTTTTCAGATATTGAGGTGGTTTATGCCTTCCGTGGATGCTGGCTTTTATGGCATCTGGAAACAGAAAGCTCTTTCCCATATCACATTTTACCACACCCTTAAATGTCACATACTTGGTATTTTGACCCTAAAGTATTTCAATCCACTGTCGTAGATTCTATTAATACTCTGTTAAAGAACACCAGAGCATTTGTTTCAAGTGAAAAGAAAATCAAAAGAACTAAATTCACCAAATCTAATAAAACATGATATATGTTGTATTTTCATATGGCAGAAATGCACCTCTGGACCTGTGCAGAGAGATTCACATCATCAGAGTAGAGGCAGTGTTACTGCCACCTTCCTTCTCCTTGGGTTTCTGCCAAGAAGAAATAACATTTTATTGACGCAGGTCTCATGCTCTGCACAGGATTTTCTTTCCAGACAGAGAATCTTTTTTAGCAGCAGTATTGGTTCCAATTCTCTGACAGAAAGGGGATTGAGATTGCTTTTCAAAAGCCTTTCTGCTGATGAGCACTAATACCAGACTCACCAGAAAAGGTGCCATAATCTGGTACTGCTTAAGTCTGACAAAAAAAATTTAGAAGATTTAAAAACTTATGTAATGAAAAGAGAGCTAAATTTCTAAACTTGGTATTGTCTCCTGTCCACGTAATTTTATTGTGACTCAACAGAAAAAAATATTTTAGGGACTGTTCTGTATTTTTTTTCAGTTGATTTCATATGACTCATGTACTTAGGCCATTAAATTCTACTATGCCATGTAAATCTCCACAGCTATGATTACTCTATGATAACTCCATGGCCTGTTAAGCCTTATTGCCTAATTGGTAGTTTACAAGGAAATATCTATGTGGTTTTGAGATTAGCATCCTGTTTCCTCAGCAACAAGTAATATTTGCTTGACATGCTCAAAGTTATTAATATCATTGTGTCTGCTTACACAAACTGTAAGTGTAGAAGTGTCCTGTTCAGATAGATAGTTAAAATAATAAAAAAATTAGTTGTTTGCAAGGTGAATATTTTCTGTGATATTAGAGAATGTCTTGAACCCTAGTTTGGTGTTCCATTGTAGCAGTACAAATCAGGTGAATCTCTGATGATTCAAAAATCTAAAAGTCAGCACAGTATCTGGACCCCCAGGAACTGCAGAAGTCTCCATTGAGCTTCACACAGATGCAAAGTATAAAAAGGATCTGAAGATATAACTTTGCCAGCTTGGGTAGAAACTGGATATCCTGTACTAACTTTTTTGATGAATAGAGAGACAGAAGTGTCTTGGATGTCTGAGACCACATGCAACTAGCTAATGGGTGGGAATAATCATCCCTAAAGCTGCTGGCCAGACTGCATTTAGATGATTTGAAAATGTTTCCATTTTTGCAGGTTTTTTTCATGATTCTCCAAGCAGCAAGCTGAAATCTTTCATCCTTCATAGTTCTACACCACTTGGGGTAGCTTCTGATTCAGTTGTAACACTTCTTCCTCTGTTCACACACCAGAGAGGAAAATGTACTTCAGAAAATCTCAGTAATATTTCAAATCACACTAAGATTTACCTACAAGAATTCCCAGCCACAGTATATCACAGGTTTTTGATGTGAAAACATGTACAACTTAACTACATATTGGTAAGGGAATTATTTTATCATAAGAAGAAACATCATTCTCCCGTGCTCGGAAAATTTGATAAGAGAACAGCCACTTTCTGGACAAGGGCTCCAACCAATGCTGAAAGGCATCGGCCAATACTGACAGACATCTGCATTTGCACAGAGTGCACATTTTCAGAGGGCACTGTTCTTTTCTTTAGTTTCCCTATCCCTTTCCTTTCCTTGCCTCTCAGCCTCACCCCTCCCAGTCTGGGGTTCATTTCTGGCAGCATCACTCTCCTGACCCTGTCAGCAAATACGGTTCTGCTAGTCACATAATAAAACTTCTATTACTTATGAATAACTGAGTAGATCAGAGGCCATACAGTTCACATATCTGCAGGTAGTTGTTCCCTATCTAATCAGAAGCTAAATTCTGAATTCTGAGATGCAACTGAGAACACCCCAGATCAGACAGAGCAATGGGTACACAAAGTACAGTATTTGGGTGTTATAAAGAACAAAGTTGATCTGGACAGAGATATAGCCTAAGACTAAGCTTTCCAAAAATATCTTCTGTCTTGGCTAGAGAAAGACATCCCTGAAATGTGGAAAAAAACAATTTTAAAAATAAATAAAATGTGACACAGCGACTGTTGGAAATTACAGATAAATGAAAGGAAAAGCAGACAAGAAAGCCTGAAGGGAGAGATGAACTTTCCCCAAATCTTATGTCTTTTTGACTACTATTTGAAATCTAAAGGAATGCTGGCCCACATAATCCCTGTACACTGCACATCTAGAGCACTGAATAAAAGGACTAAATCACAGTCTTTTGCTTTTCTTGTGCTTTATATCTGAGTTTCTCTTCATCAACTACTACAACATTTTTATTGACTGCGTATGTTTGGGATCTCAATAGGGGCACAAAATCACATAATTCTGCCAATTTTGTGTAATATAGAGATCAGGTTTAGGAACACTGGCATTTTCTTCTCCCTTCCACCAGGGCAGAAATCTCCCCAGCAGTCATTAATGTAAAATGATGAAAAATGGTCCTAAGGGATAATGTCTCTATTACAATTTAAGAAAAAAGTTTATGTAGACATTAGAATTTTCTTACATTTTCTTCTCTGCAGTTTCTTCTCAGCGGTTTTGCAGGTGACTAATTTTTTTCTCCCCCTTCTGCTCTACACCACTGTTTTTACTGCAGCTGTAGTAAGATTAGGTTCCTTTTTAGATGTTCCCTATCATCTTGTTCCCCTCCATTAAAGGATTTCCTCGAGATGGAATGGCTGCCACTGTGCTCCAGTCCCTCACATGTCATCTCTCTCCCAAGAATCCCAAGTCTAAATTACTATTGCCATTGGCACCAGGCGTGTAAGTCAACGCTCTATGTCTTTTCAAAGCATGAGCCTATGTAGAGGTTAGCACCTCTCACCAGAGCAAACATGTCTGGCCACCATGCCACACGTAAAGGAAGATATTCTGGAAGTCCTAATACATTATTGCCCTAACACCCATGAAGCAAGGTGGTTCATGGATCTAAAGGGTAGAAGTGGATGTGCCCCAGCGTTATAATGTGCACTGGCTGCCTGTGAATTGCAGGATATTGGGCAAGTGAGTGAGATATCAAAGAGTGCCTCTGAAACCACCCTCCATTTGCACTCTCTTTTTCTATGTAATTTATCCATGCTTTGCCTCACTTCTCAGAGACCTTACAGCTGTTCCCAGATGAAAGGAGTTATTTGGGTCTGTTTTTAAATCCTGTCCATTACTTCTTTTTTAATGTAACTTTTTAAAATGTTACCTTTCTTAAGAATAAAACATCTGTTAAGGAAATCCTGTCTCCCAACCCTATGAAGAGTTTGTTCTCTCATTTTCCTCTGGATCTACTGGACCACTTCTTGTAGAATATTCTTCATTATCTGTTTAAGTTACCCTCCCTTTTCAGGTGGGTGCCCAGTGCCAGCTTTAAAAAGTGAGTCCTTGCTGCTTCAATTATGCTGCTGCTCTCACTGTCTCAGAAGCCATTCCCACCATCTTCAATATCTTCCCTCAACGCAAATGTATCATTCTCAAGCACTCCTCTCCTCCACAGTGCTCACACAGTTGGGCTGTTTATGAACCACTTGAGCACACTTCTTTGTGCCATCTGACTTCTGTGTGACCCTATTCAGTATGAAAATTTGATAGCCGGTAATAACACTCTTAGATTTTGGCATAATGCATTTTACAATCCATATAAACAAGAGTCCTTGAGATAAGGCAAAGCCTGAAAGATTCAGTCAAATTCTACAAGAAACATAAAGTCAGTCATTTCTCAACAATGTTCTATTTTTTTCAAGGTCACTATCACAGAAAAACCATTTCTTAATTCTCTTAGATTAAGTTCACAAAGCCACTAGCCCTGCTTCCAGTAACACAAGAATCATAGTAGCCTCTGAGTACAGGAAGATTCATTTTGAGACTTTGCTTTGTCCGCATCACTTTATTTTAATCTTGTTCATTTGTCACTGACAGCATCACCTGCTGAGCTAAAATGTTTTTCAGACTGAAACTGGAGGATGGGCAGCCAAGATTAATGGCCTTCAAATCACATGTTAGGAAGTGATTTCCTTTGACCAGCACTGAATCCTTATTTATGCTATTGTTGGATGGCACCAGGAGACTGTAGTTGGAAAACAGTGCATATTTTCCCTTTATAACATTTAATTTTCATTCAACTAAACCCCCAAAGTTGTCAGATTCATCATTTAAAGACACCATCTGCTGACCTGTCATGGAGGGTGGTCAGAACTGTCACAGTGGAGCATTTTTCTCCCCAAATTTGTATCTAAAAGCAGCTATTGGAGAAAAGGGTTTCTTTAAAATATAGACCTATGCTTAGTTGTTTTGTTTAAAGGATGCTCCAAATGATTAAAATTTGCCAAGGCAAAAAAGAAGTAGATGAAGAGGGAAACTAAAAGCTGTGTGTTGTATGGGAGAAGATTCTTGTATCAAATGTGAATTTGAAGTGTTTTTTCTTTTCAGGTAAAGTACCTGATTTTCCAGCTCTGCTAGACGTACACATCTCATTTCTGTTTCGCTGGGATTTTGTTGGAACCACTAAATGCAATAGAGTGCAGGTAGATGGTGAAACCAAGGAATATCATCAGTACAATTCTTAATCTTTTTTCATGCCATACATTCAAAGCTTCTGGTTTGCTGACTGTGTACATGTTGCAAGAAATCTGACTTTGAAGCAGAGAAAACCAAAGAGCAATAAACTTAATATGCACTGAGACATATCTGGTGCAACTGTTTTTCAGTAGTAGCAGCACAGACCCACAGGATTTCTTACAAGGCATCTTAAAATATATATTAGATATTCTAGAGTGTGTCCTGCAAATACTGCTCCTTCAGCCAACTACTCCAGCAGCAAATACCCAGGTTCCTTATTAAACCAAGAAATGTTTGGGTTTTTTTTTTCTGAAATCCCATACATATTTTCTTAGTTTACTTATCATTTTGCATGGTAACCTAAGTTTTTCCTGCTTTTTTCTTATGCACTACAGTTATGTATAGAAACCCTATATTTAAGGGCATAAGGACCCCATATGCAACTACGGAAACTACAACCTTGATTTAATTATAATTGAATGGTAAACACAACTTAAGCATAATTTTGTCAGCAGTTTTTAGTATGGTATCCTAGTCATGTATGCAGATAACCAAGGGACAAATAAGTTTATTCCATTTGTCCCCCCACCTACAAAACAGAAATTCATCCTATTTCCAACAAATGCTAAACTGTCCTCAGGCAAGGCTGCTCCAGGAATGAACAAAGAAAAGACTGGAAACTCTGACATTTTCTCCTCTGTCTTCTTCCTCATTTTAAACAGATATAATGCACCATGACTTTGAGGCACTAATCCCACAAAGAGCCATTAAATCACATTTTTATAATCTTCCTAGGGCAGAAGAAAGACCAGGCCTTTGGAATATCCGGTTGCACACAGTCTGTGTGCAGCTACACCAAGGAACAGAGTGAGGACAGGGGCTTAGACCGTTACCATGCTCTTGCTCCTTACAATACTCCTTTAACTTCTCTCACTACACCTTTGTTTTTTTGTCACCACGTTGGTATTAAAGTTTCTTATGTCTCTAAAATGGACAGGCACATGCCAAACTTGTAGTACCCACTAAACTGCTAAAGGTTGAGGCATAGGTTCTTTCCAGAAATCATGAATTAATATCCTAATTGCCATGACTGTTCTCAGATTTTAATAGAATTTAATGGAATTTTGTTCTGGCTCAATTCTGTATTTGTTTCACTTTCTCTTTTCTTTTTTTTTTTTTTTTTCTTTTTTCCCTGGTAGATAACTGTTGCTGTTTCATCACTAACAGATGGCAATCAAAAACTGTTTAAAGAAATCTAACGAGCATTCCAGCATGATTCACTGAGTGAAAGTGAAAATACTGCCTTCCTGCTGCTGATGTACATCATCCTTTCAATAATTACCTACAGATTTCTTTTCATTTTCAATGATGCTAATTGTCTGAGTAGGGCTTATAGCTGAAATATTGTATTTGTATTAAAATAAGAGGGAGGAAACAGCATATTGTGCCTTACTATGGCAGAGGCTTTTTTTTTTTTTTTTTTCTGAAAAAGAGCTGGTTTTGTTACTAATGTACGTTTTTAAAGCGCTGTCTTTAAAAACATATCTTTATTTATTAATTTTTCTTTCCTCTATAGTTTTTGGTTGGTTTATATTTTTTCTACTGGATTGTACCACTTAGTTGCTGAGGCATACTTTCTTATCTGTTGCTAAGAAGATATGCTTGGCTCTCCTGGACATCAAGTGGGACCTGTTATTCATGCTTCTGCACTTGTGAAAAATGCAATGGCAGCTCATAATCCTCCTACATGTGAGGATTTTCAGCAATGATTCAATGCCATGTGAGATGCTTTCTCTGGCTTTTGAAATTGGTCTTCACATGTGGGCATGTTACCTGAAAAGCTCTTTTCTTCAGGGGTTTTTTAGTTTAATACCTGCATGATTCTTCTCAAGTATAAGCCCATCTACCTGTGTAATTCTAAATGCAAAGCCTTCTCCGGAACAGTGAGATATACATAAACTACTTACTAGCTACTATATATTTGTTATGATGTGAAAAGTGCATTTGTGACCTTAGTGCCACCATAAAAGTCTGGAGAAAGTTGTTGGGACTATTAAATCTCTGAGTTTGAGTATTGGCAGAATTCCAATCATTGGAATTTTTAAAACAGCTCTTTTCATCTTATTTAAAGCTATAATATATCCATCCCAATGATTTGATATCTAGTAGAGGCCTTCTTGCCATAGTTACAGCTGCAGAAAAGCACCTGGAAAATTATTTTGCAGCAGTGTTTTGTGACCCAGGTCTCAAATTTAGTCCTGGGTTTAGACGTTTTTGTGACTATTACATCTCACCAAGCATGCCAGCTAGTGATGTACAGGAATGGAAATTCCTGCTGCAATACTTCAGGCTTTTGGTTGCCATCTGTGTAGGAAATGTATGGGTGCACAACCTGCTTGTGAGGTGCTCAGAGTCAGCCATGGGAAAAGCTGTTGCAAAATGAGTTTACTGTCTGGCTGATTTTAAAAACTGACATAAATATCAGGATTGAGCATGTAACAGCTTCCAAATGTATTCTTAATTACTGTTGTATAGTGTAATGTGTTCAAAGAGGGTGTTCCCTAAAGGCATCTTGCTATTAATGAGTTTTATTATGGGTCACTGAGCAAAGAGAAAAAACAAATACAGACAAGCATAAATTTGGGATTAGGAAGTGACTATTAAATAATTAGCAATAGAGCAAAAGTAGCAAAGATACTCACCCATCCTTCAACCATGTGGAAAAAATCTAATTGATGCATAGGCTGCCTAAAAGGAGCGAGTGGCAAAAGAATTCAAATTTGCCCACTAGAGGTTGTTCAGCATAAGCTTAATGTGAGATATAGAAATAATTGGTCTAAAGAGATAAGAACCTGATTTACAGTGAGATTCTTACAATCAAGGAAAACCACAACTGATGTTATGTTGATTCCTACAGCTGTTAGCACTAATCTGCCCTTCTGTAAATCAGCATAAGAGAACTACTTGCTTGCAAAAAAAGGAAATGAGTGTGTTGCTTAGAAGCCTGAATAATAAACTTGATGCCACTGACATCTCCATTTCCCCACTGAGTAGAAAAAACCTTAATGGAACATTGTCTGCTCCTCAGTTCTCTTTTCAAAGATTTGTTAATGCTGAAATCCAAGGCAAGGTGTTACAGTAATAACACTGTGATAAATAGACTTTAGCCATGTGCATAGTATAGGATTTTGTAATCTTCTTTATAAAATGCAGTCATATTTCAATTATTTTGTATTTCTCTTTGGTACTGGTGAGACCGCCATAATGTGTCTGCCTAATGGAAAAGAACTAGGTTCTTTGAAAAAATGCATGAACCTTTAAGTCTCTTTCTTCTCTTCTCCCTTCCTCCTTAACCCCCCAGAATTTGGCATAATTAAAAGTTCCTTATTTTAAACTATCTTTTAATTTCCTTAATTAAAGTCAGTTGGTCTTGACGGAATATCCTTTAATCAAGACAAAACCTATAACTGAATCAATGAACTAAATGTCCCATTCTTTGCACACAAGTCAGACAGTGCATGTGGCTTTATGGATTGTCTTAAATCTACTACAACAGTGATAAACTTTTCAGCACAGAGATAACATATTTCATATTTCCACTGTGTGATGAATAATTTTGTGAATAAACTCTTTTCTAGACATTGTGAATTCTTCTAGAACATGATAAAATAAACTTTTCAGATTCTTATATTTTTGTCCTTTTTATCTGTTTTTACACACACCCATGATCCATGCCCCACCTGCCCCACCCTCCCCCTGGTTTTTAAGAATGCTGCTCATGTAGCACACAGAAATGAAGCGTATTGATGTGTGAATAACTGAATCAGCATCCGTATTCCACAGTGGTTACAGGTGTACTTATTGCAAAAGGCTATGGTTTGTTATTTTCTTTGGGATTTTCAATGCATGATTTCAAAACTCTGCTTAACTGTTCTAAATCTATGTGATATGTTGAAATTGTATGTTCAACTGATTATTCCCATGAACTCACCAAAATCTTTTATGTCACTGAGTTCAGTTCCTGTATTCCTTACCTGAAACATGGCAAACACATCAATCCATCTTCTGGATTAGTTAAACAACACAAATCTTTCTCACATGTTTGGGTAGAATAGCAGAACATGCAGTGGTTTCTTGGGAAGACAAACACCATCACTCCAAATGTCCCCTCTTTCTTCTTGTCCCCACTTTATATATTGAACATAACACCATATGGTATGAAATATCAGTTTGTCAGTTGGGTTCAGTTGTCCTGGCTGTGTCTCCTCCCAGTTTCCCCCGGACTCCCAGTTTCCTCACCAGCACGGCAGTGCAGAAAGCAAAGGCCTTGGCTCTGTGTAAGCAGAGCTCAGCAATAAAAAAAAATCTCCATATTGTCGTCGTACAGCCCCCTACTAGCCACTGTGAAGATAATTAACTCTACCCCAGCCAAAACCAGCACACGTTTGTACCATGCTAAGAACAGAAACAGATGACTTTTGGAAAGTGTCATGACTTTTGCACAAAGTTTATTGACAAACCTCATAGAACACGTGAGTAACAATTATATTCAGTTTTCTGTTCACAATATTTCTTAACATTTTTACACAGAGAATTTAAGCAGAGAATTTTCAGAATTGGATGAGCTCAAAGGCTGGATCCTTAATTCTGAAAAAAAAAAAAAAAAAAAAAAAAAGTCAAACAGCTGTTGTTTACTGGCTCTAAGACCAGTTTCATGGCACAGTTTGTATGCCAAAGCCCACAAAATTAAGTAGCTTCATCTTTACTGGGAATAGTCACTAGAATATGTAACCAAACCTTATTTGGACACAGAATGGGAAAGTGCTCACATATTTAGGCAAAATAACATGAGGAATTGGACATACTGTTAAACAATATGGGTTATCACGTGTGTATTGGGTTTGTATGGCAGGGTTTTGGTAGTGGGAAAAGCCGCAGGTGTGGATCTTCTGAGAAGCTGCTAAAAGCTTCTCCTACATCCAACAGAGCCCATGCCAGATGGCTTCGTGTTGGACCTGCCACGGGCCAGGACTGAGCCCATCAACGACACTAGTAATGTATCTGTGATAACATATTTAAGAAGGACAAAAAGTTATTGCACAAAAGCATATTGCAGTCAGGGAAGAGAGGAGTGAGAATATGTGAGAGCAACAGCCCTGTAAGACACCAAGGTCAGTGCAGAAGGAGGGGGAGGAGATGCTCCAGGCATTGGAGAAGAGGTTTCCCTGCAGCCCTGATGAAGACCACTGTGTAGCAGCCTGTCCCCCTGCAGCCCATGGAGGTCCACAGTGGAGGAGAGATCCACCTGCAGCCCATGGAGGACCCTGCAGAGCAGGTGGATGCCTGAAGGAGCCTGTGACCCCATGGGAAGCCCATGCTGGAGCAGGATCTCAGAAGGACCACTGGCTTTCTGGAGAGAGGAGCCCATGGTGGAGCTGGTTTGCTGACAGGACTTGTGATCCTGTGGGGGAACTGACACTGGAACACTCTGCTTCTGAAGGACTGCATACTGCCATAAGGGACTGCTCTGGAGAAGTTTGCGAATAACTATAGCCCATGGAACGACCCTGGGCTGGAGTGGAGAAAGAATGTGAGGAATCCTCCTCCAGAGAAGGAAGCAGAGATAGAAACAACATGTGATGTGAATTGATCACAACCCCCCCTTTCCTGTCCCCCTGCACCACTGTGGGGAGGAGGTAGAGAATCAAGAATAAAGGTAAGCCCAGAAATGGGAGAGGTAGGAGAAAGGTGGTTTTAAGATTTGTTTTTACTTTACTTTACTGTACTATGGATTGACTGTCAGTAAATTCAGATAACTACCCAAGTTGAGTCTGTTTTGCCCGTGATTGTATTGGCTGAAATCTCTCTTCCTGCCCTTATCTCAAAGTTATAAATTTTCTCCTCTATTCAGCTCAGGAGGGCAATGAGGAAGCAGCTTTGTTGGGCATCTGGCATCCAGCTGGTCATCCCACCACAATATGATGTTACATTAGTGTGAACCTGGTGCTGTCCTGTTTACCAGTATAGACAGAGCAGGAGGGCCATGCATCCCTTGGAGAACCCATAGTCAGTACAAGGGTTTTTCAGAATGTCCTCTTTATCCTCTGGATGAGAAGGTGACTGGCAGTTCTTTCTATGTCACATTTATCTGAAAAATAAAAAAAAAATATTTCTGTAGAATAGCATAATTTGGGGCTTTTGTGACTGTACATGCAAAGCACCTAGAAAATTTCTGAGACTAAGGGGATGAAAATTAAATTTACTCCTCTCCATGCATTTTGTTTTCAAGATACTAAGCTACCTATTGTAACTCTGACTTGAGGAATCAGTAGAAAAAAGCAGACAACACTACTGATGCATTAGTCCTTTTCAAATTAAAAAGTGAATGTAATGTTACTAAATTTTTAGATGCAATCAACTTCAGTTATGGTCGAAAGTATAAACTGAGTACTAGACAATTTAGCAATATTATAAAAATCTTTGCTTTGTGAAAGAATGACATGGATACATTATAGGAATCTGAAAAGAAAACCTTTGGGAGATGAGCTAATGGTAGCAATTATACAATATGTAGCAGGATAAAAGTTCAACAGCATAAATATTGATGGCAATTAGGAAAGAATTAAATGCACAGTTAAAAAGGTAAGTGCTGCATGAGAACTGAATGCTTCAGCAGAAATGTTGTTTGGAGAATGCAAAGGGAGATTATTTCACAAAGTTGTGGTATATCATAAACACCATTACTAGAGGTTTTTGATTAAATGGAAGAGATCAGATTTGTTTCTCTAAAACTTAAAAGCCTTGCACAAGCATACATAATAAGAAATGGCTTAGAATTAGACTGCAGCAAAGGAGACTTAGTTTTATTCTTCTAACAAAACTACAGTAGGTCACCCCAAAACTTGCTGCATCCTCAGTTGATAGCAACTGTGTCTTGTCTCAGAAATATATGTATATATCCTGCCTAGATGTTTGCATGTTAGCTAATATAAGGATTGATATGAGATATATTTCAGCTAATGAAGTTGCTTAGTATCAACATCTGCACACTGATGCCACAGTCACATTCAGTTCAGGCAGGCGTAAATAGGTACTGCTGCTGAGTCAGCCATTCCACTCTCTCCTCTCCCTGGCTGCACCACATCTATCCCTCTAGCGCTGCCTCTTCCATTTTGGCACAATTTGCTGTAATTTCAGTCTTCTCTGGGTTGATTCCCTGATACAGACCAGATTTGTGTAAGCACAGATTAAGGGCAGTGCCAAGGTGAGGATGGGCACACGTGGATTGGGTGTGGGTGTGTGGGTGTGGGTGTGTGGGGGTGTATGTGTGTGTGTGTGGGGGGGGGGTGTTAAGTCTAGCAGCATTATTCTGGTTTGCACTGTTTTGGAAACCATGCCATCACTAAGAGGAGAATTAAGGTAAGACAAAGACCGATCTGTCAAATTCAGGAGACAACAGCTGGTCTAGCAAAGCAACAGCTGTTTTTCTAAGAAGGAACAGCATAATTATTTTATTAACTCACTCCTGAAGTGGAAAGGCATTCTGGGCAGGAAGATAGTAGGAAGATTTATGGGGTATGGCTCTTCTCAGTGAATCACCAACTGTTTCTCTGCATCTTCTGGTGGAAAAAAGATTTCAGTAACTCAAGACCGGGGAATGCCTTTGTAAACTTGGGCTTTTATTTACCCTTTAGAACCATAGGAGATAGACAGATACTAATCCACAGGTGACAAGTAAAGTTGACAAGGCTTATGCTGCAGAGAATCCTTGGTAGTTCAAGAAGCCAAGAAGACATTTTGGACAGAGTAAGAGAGTTGTCCAGATATTTCTCAAGTGGGTGCTTTTTAACACAGCTAATATAGCTGAAAAAAAGCAATTCCCATTTTTTTTGACTGGATACAGATCTTTCTTTTTCAAACTCAGCACAAATATTTTTTTTCAATCTATTTATTTTACTTGCATCTTTTATAATTTTTTTTATTTGTATACTGAATTCGCATTTGTGCTAAGCTAACTGAAGAGTGACTTTTAAAAGGAACTGATTCCCATGACCTTGCTGAAGATAAATAATATGATACCTGGAACCAGATAATGCTTAACATCATCAGCTTCATAGTAGAATCAGATAATATGCTTGGCAATCTACTCATGAATGCTCATATTTATTATTAAAATTTATATCAATGTAACTTGCAACATTACACACTGCTTCCAGGTATCTTGAAAGATCCTGATTTGTATCACCACTTTTATTCCCAGCTTTAGCAAGTCTTACTTCATCTCTTACTCTTGGTTCAAATGATGAGGCCTTTAACCATCTAACCTTTCTCCCAGAGCAAGCAGTCTACCCTCTTTAGATGGTGCCAGAATACCATAAACCTTTATTATCAGCCTTTATTATAAGGCTTAGCAACTTACTATAGGAGTCTGGTTCTTCCACTGCTTTGCACAGTCCAAAATCACTCACACCTGAACAATGTGGGTGTTAGCTGACTACTGAACAGTTTTTATCAGGAAAAGTATTTGACAACTATTTAGAACTTACTTTGCATGGATATAAATAGTAGAACATACAGGGCAGTAGAAGAATCTAAGATGCCTTAATTGCTCTTTATCAACTACTTTTGTTGCAAAGTAAGTTTGCACTTGAGAAACATTCCCTTTATTGATGTTGGTGCTTTTTAAAATCAAAGCTGTATGAAGAAATGATGTCATGGAAAGAAAAACAGAGCTTGTCATTGTATTATGTAGGTATCAAAATTATCTCTCAAAGACCTCAGATGGGAGATATTGAAAAGGGGGTAGTTTTACAAATAAAGAGAAAATGTAATTTTTTCCATTACGGTTGGAGTACTTCTTGTAAGCAATTCGCAATGGAGGGTGTAAAGATGGAGTAAAGTATGCATATTCATTAAAAAAAAAAAAAAGTATATCTATGTATATGTTTAAAGACTAACAATCCTGTGGAGTTTCCTCTTTTAGAACAGTGAGTGAGACTCATACCCTGGGTACCCCTGAAGACTGAATGCTCTGATGTGAATACTGACTAGACATAGTATGTTAAAATGCAGAGAACAAAAAAACTACTTATTGTCTTCATCTGAAGATACATCATAAGATAATATAACTATTACTTAATATAATATATATTATAACTATAAGTTAATAAGATAATAACTATTGTTATTAGATTATAAAAAATGGGCTGCAAAATCTCTGAAGTATTTAATTCATACTTTGGTGGAAAACTTTCTTCTAGCTAGTAGTTCTAGAACCCCTTATGGTTTTCTTAGGCCTCTGCCTTGACACCACCTTAAATGGTCACATTAAAATAAGTTAGGCAATTTCATGTGCAAAAAAATAAGTACTGTGTGCCTGAAGAACTGAAGCTTGAGAAGCCAAATTACTTGATTTGTGGGTGCTCTCAGGCAGTTAGACTTCTTAATGGACAATATTATGGATGAACCCACTGAAGATAAAAATAACACCCACAGCTTTCAAGAGCTGTGTTAGAAATGTAAGCCACCAAATAAATTACCATCTACAGATTTACATAAATGGAAATATGAAAGTATCATTCTTCAGAAATTCTGAACAGCACTAGAGCAAGCAATGATTTACTTGAGGCCTAAAATGGGCTGTTACTGGATTCAGAAAACCACTTTGTCTTAGTTCATCGATATCATATAATGGTCCGGAATCCCAGCACTGTCATGAAAGTTTACCAAAGAGATTTTGAATGAATAACAGTGATATTCAGATAGAGCTTCAAGTATTTGCCTGCTAATAAATGTAGTAAAGGTTGTGTTCTGTGATGAAGGGGAAACGCAAAATCCAATAGTATTTAAAGTTTATTTAAAGACAACACCAAGCTATCTAATGTATATAACAACAGAAGAAATACTTCACTTAGTTAATTTGGACCTAGATTCTCACTGAGATTAGGCAAATGTTATTGATTTAAAAAATAATTTTGAGAATGGTATTCAATAAACTTGGATACTGTATTATCTCCTTTCATGAAAGTCTAGGGGATAAATAAAAATCTCAGTTAAAATTATCATCCATTTCACTGCATAAAGCTATTCTGTTTCAGTAAATACCCAAATGTTTCATATTCCAACCACATATCTGCTGGAAATAAGGTCTCAAAACACAATAGACTTCTTATTAATATTACTGCATGCCATAGATGGTCTTCCAGAAAGCAACCTGATGTAGGAAAGTTGTTTCACCTTCTCATGTGCTTTTAGTGAGAATATTTTCCTGCTCTCTCTGTAAACTTTCATCATTTCCAATTCAGATTGCCTTTGAAGTCACTTAATTTGTGTTTTATCTAACATAATTTTATTTTCCTCTATGCTTTACCAGACTGAGTTTCAATGTCTTTTTTTTCTAACTAGATCTTTCCCAACTTCACATTCATCATTTTTCCAGCTAACTCAGATTAATATGCCATAGAAGCAAACTTATGTGCAGAAATTTACAATGAATCCCAGGTCTCTGGTTTCCTTCCATATCATGTGGTTGCTTCCTATAGCTTAGCTGATGGGCCTCTCTTTGTCACAGTCCACTCTGTCATATAAATTCAAGCTCCTAGAAAGTTAGGTTACTTGGAGAAACATGACTACTCATGTATCAGATGTTGTTAAGGAGCTCTGAAGTTACTTCTTAGTATCCTGGGAAAGACCTAAAAAGTTACAATGCATTAATATTACAAATTTCTCCACAGCACACTAAGCCATCCACTGAGGGATGTCAGATTGCCAGTTCAGTGAGCTGCAGAGGGGCACAAGACTTTGACTTTAGGAAACAGACAACCTGGAATTAGTTCTGCTTAGATTAGCAAGGACCACAGCACATCTGACAGACCACTTGGTTCTGAGGACTGCCAACTGCATTACATATGTTTCAGAGAGTTTTCAGACCAGAGTAGCTCTGCTCTGCATACTGGGAACAAAATGCCTATTATGATTTAGAATGTAGTAGATACTAGTTACCCAGGCCATATTTGCTAGTTTGTTTTCATCTGAAAAGAACTTATTTTTTGCTCTTTGATACCACTGTGAAACAAGCCAAAAAAACCCACAAAAACAGATAATGAAGGCTATTGGGATTGGGCTATTTGATTTATTTAAAAAATGCACCCTTGATCTGGAATAAAATACTGGTGCACATACTCACTCACTGATGATTAGCTTGAAGACAAGTGTCTAGTCAGATTCATATTGTTTCTGTGGGCAGCAATAAAAGTAGATTTTTGGAATGTTGAGAACATGGAAGGAAAGATCTGAGCTTGTGGAGTTATCTTTGCTTTTTTTTTTTGATCAGCTTCTAATTAATGAATCAATTTTAAACTAGATTACCAGAGATTAGGAAGACTAGTCTTTCCTCCTCAATACTACTGAAAAAGCAGATGAGTTCTTTCCATCCTTCTTTACCAGACTTGGCAGATATGCACCTGCTTATAGCTACTCTTTGCAAGTAATGAAGATGAGGCACTGTCAAAGATCAAGATGGAAGAAGAAGACTAAGAAGATCATGCCAGAACAAAGTGAGAATTTAAATTACAGTAAGAACTGAAATGAATGAAAACACCAAAATAAAAAAAAAAAAAAAAAAAAAAAAAGCAATCTTTATTGGGCACCTGTCTTTATAGTGATGCTGTAAACTGTTAACCATTGATGTTCACCCCATGACAAGGTAAATTAATTTTTAAAAAAAATACAAGTTCTTAGCAGATGAATGTGATAAATAATGTTTGAATACTCATTGATTCTTTGCAAGGTAATATGTTTCAGTTGACTGAAGCTCTCTGAAACAATAAAATACAGCAGATACAATTTTTGGGGTAGAATTTTTATATATCACATAGGTTTTGTGTTTTTCAAAAAACAAAACATTTTAGTATTTTACTCAGGCTATGAAGCTTGCAGGCTATAGAATGCAATCCGATGGGTTAAAAACACAGCTGTATCATTTGCCATGGTTCAGACTGCACTGGTAGGATGGTGCACACTCAGTGGACATTTTGGAGGAATGAGCCATAGATTTAGGGAATTATATCTGTCAGTATCAAAAGACCAAAAAGGATATATTGAAAAATGTGGAACCTGGGCATGACATAAATAATATAGAATAAGGGGTGGATATTGTCATGGTTGTGTCTGAGACAGAACTAATTTTCTTCCTAGTAACTGGTACGATGCTATGGTTTGGATTTAGAATAAGAAAAATGTTGATAAAACAGTGATGTTTTGGTTGTTCAACAGTGTTTGCACTAAGTCAAGGAGTTTTCAGCTTTTCACACCATCCCACCAGCAAGCATCCTGGAAGACACAACAAGCTGGGAAGAGAGACAGATGACCCCAACTGGCCAAAGGCTTATTCTATAAGATGTGGTGTCAATCTAAGTATATAAACTAGGGCGAAAGCTGATCAGGGGCACTGCTCAGGAATTCTCTGGGCATTGGTTGGCAAATGGTAAGAAATTGCATTGTATACAATTACTTTGTATAATCTAGTTGCTATTATTATTTATTTTCCCCTTCCATCTTATTAAACCATCTTTATCTCAATCAAAAAACTTTTTTTTTCCCCTGTTTTCTCCCCAATCCCACTGAGGGAGAGGGAGGAGCAAGCAACTGTGTGGTTGAATTTAGCTACCTTCTGGGTTAAAGCAAGACCCCACTGAACATAAGCAGTTAAAATGTTTGATGGGAAAGAGCAGAAAGTACAAGTAGCATCAGCAACTTCCTTGTAATATTTCTTTTTCTAGTTTTGGGTATCCTTAATTTTGTGCTTGTGCAATTTTTATAAGCACATTGTTGTTGCGAAAGTAGCTGTCATGAAATAGAGTTGAGACGTAGAACTGTAGTATTCAGAAAAGAATAAGAAATGTTGTGCAAACAATAGGAATCACAATTGCCTTGCCAAGGATTAAAAAACATGCTTGTGATGTCATTCTTCACGCTTCAAGACACAAGCACTCACAGCGATTGCTGGGGTTAGAAACAGATGTCCCTTTCGTTACACCAATCTCATATCCAACTCTCAACTCGTTCATATGGTACTGCTCAGTATCACACATCAGTATCACAACAACACCACGTTCGACCATTAGTCTGATTCAGCATGTCAGCTTCTGCGTTCCCTGCCTCTGTGTCATTTATCCAAGTCAGAAACTCTGCTTTATTACCTAGTGATAAGGAAACTCTTAACTTTAATAGCTGTGCCTGAAAGGAAACCAGCCATGAAAGAGCATGCCAACTCCTGATTAGTAACATTAGCAATTTCCCCTCCAGGCCTCCAAGGAGAGGATTTGTCAGGTGTGTATACTTCTTATGATAAGAGAAACGCATACTGTGTATTAGGAAATGAGACATGAAAACTCAGATAGAACTGGAATGTTATCACAGAATCTATTGAAAGAAGTAGTTTGTACGATTATAGAAGCTATATTTACAAGATAAAAAGGTAAATTAAGAAATCTAGATGTTACAATGTAAAAGACAAGCAAACAAACAAATAAAGAACTAAGTTGGTTGAATCAAATTACAGAGAGATCAGTAAAAATTTGCCAGAGCCCACCTCCAGAGGAGCAAGGTCAGTTATTATATGAAACTATCTATTTGAGTGAAATAGCTAAAATATTTTACTCTGTATTTTTGGCATGAGTAGATAATGAAGATTTTATCTTACAACATGACATAAATGTTATAAACATAGAACCATTTTAATCTCAAAAAGTCACATAACTTTTAAAAATACATTTGACTCTACATTTAAATTACTGTTAAAACTAGTGCTCTTACTATGCACAGTCTTCAGAATGTTATATTCAAATCTTCAGAAACAGTGATCAAAATGGCAATGATTTCTTTGACATGGAAATATTGTTGTATTTTTAACATCCATATATTCTTCTACAAGATATACTGGCCCAGTTTCAAGGGCGCAGTAGGCAGATATCCCTGTCTGCTCACCATTTTGCTGTTCTGTATGGGCACAACAAGGATGGTGGCTTGTCCTTTACAGCATTTAGCTCTGAGTGTGTATCTTCCAACACATTTTAGATATCCAAATCTGTTTTGGATTCATCTCTGGAGCCTGTAATCTAAAATATATAGTACTAACTTTTAGATTCAAATTTCTAACTTAGGTAAGATCTGAGATTCTTGCCCCTTGAGTTTCCCAAATTAGATATTGTTTGGAATCACTCTTTCTTTTCCCTGATACTGGGTTATGGCTATCTCTAACCAAGATCCAAATCTTCTGAATATAGATAGTCCCTTATGACTATCCATTCAAGAGCTGGATACATCTAAGCCATTTTTATGTGTGTGTTTTCTTAAAATGCAGCTGGTAATCCCAATCACACCCTAGGTATGTGACAGATCTACTTCATATAAAACTGTGTTGAATTTTGCTGTTCCAACCTCAAGAAACTTTTTCTAGCTGCAAAAAAGGGGGGAAAGTCCCCATTGCCTAACATAGGTTTGGTTTTTTTTTTTATTGCCTGGTAAGATTTTGGCTTTCCCTAAAACTAGGATTCAAGGGTCGTGCTATTGGATATTGAGATACTAACATGTTTTCAAGAGTACATAGCTCTCTATGGGAGATAGCAGCAAATACATACCAAAACAGTAGTTTGGTGATTTAGTGCAGCTACATACAGCATTTTAATATAAGTGAAATTCGACCTTCTTAAAATGACACTCTTCTCTGCAGAACACTTTAATAAAATTATTCCGTTTTCTTCTACACATGTAAGAAGTTAATTTTTCATACTGATGAGCACCTACAGTCTAGAAATCAGGACATTTCCTGTTGGAAATTTAAAATCACTAGCAAATCATAAAAAATTATCTTCCTTCCCAGCATGAGGTGAGTTGAAAAAAATGAAACTGTTGCTGTCATAGTTACCATTACAGGATGGTGGCTGTGTAAATTATTAAAAAAGAGTTTGATCATACTTTTGATTTTCAATTTGTAATAGGCCTCTTAACCTTCTGTAACACATTGTGCTTGAGGATTAAAGCCATTAGTGTAATAACTATAATTAGTCATAATTATCCTAATAGAGGATATTAGTTAATGAAATCTCATTTCAATGTTCTTAGTAGATTTAATTAATGCAATATTTATGTCAGCTTGAAAAACACAGGCATAATGCAACGTACCTAGTTCTTTATGACTTACCAAGAAGTATAAATTTGATGGAAGTTGCCAAAATATAATCCTATGTGTGCCTAATCAGTGTGCCATAAATTTACGTTACGCCAATCACAGGAATATGAGGGAATATCAAGACCTTTACACCTCTTCCTCTTACTTTTTCAGAAAAGAATTTTTAAAAATTCCTTACTGGCACTTTTCTAATGGTTTATATTTCTTCTGAACTTCTTGGCTTTAGTGCTGCCCTACCAAGTAATTCAAATGTTGTTCAGCCACTAATGTATTTTCTTCACCTATGGCACCTCCCTCCCTTTCTGGGAGACAGCCAATACAGTCAAACAAGTTGAAAATTTCCAATACCAGCACAATGAGGAAAGGATCACTCTATCACTATTGCTTCTCAACAGCTCTGGCTACGAGAATTCATGTTTACATTTTGAAATATGCACTTAAACTGGCACATGTTGAATTTTCTGTTGCTGTCATAACTCAGGGCCTCAAGAATTGTAAATAAAGCTGCTTTGGATTTAAAGAAACATCTTTACCTGTGAGCTGAGGCACAACCTTGGAGAAAGTGAGGGAGGCCCATTCTCACTAGAACTATAATCCTCAGTAAAATTTAATTCCCCATCTGTGCTGTGATACTAAGCACAACATATGAAATGAAAATGTTTAGCAGAGCAGCCAATGCATGATTTTGGAAAAAACCCCACGATGTAATGAGGACAGTGGCGGTGGGGGGGTGGGGTGGGGCAGACAGAGCTTTTCATATGAAAGTTCATATTTGTATTTCTTTGTGGAGTTATCTCCAAGAAAATAAAGTATTTCTGATAAAAAGAAAAGGATTTTTTTCAGTGTTTTGAGTACCAGACTGAAGACTCTTGTGAGGTTTGCTTTCTCCCTGAAGACAAAGAAAAATTGAAAGGAGTCTTTCATCCTTTCAGCCTCACTGCCAAAGAGCCACGGATGCTTAGACTGTCTGTCCCTACTGAAAGCAGCAAATGGTCCAGGAACTTGGACCATTCATGTAAAAATTGAAACTGATAGCAGTCTTCTGGGTGAGTAAGCAGGGACCCATCATTTTCACTCTCTCCATCATAAAAAATGTTTCCTTAGGAAATTATCAACTACCTCTAAGCTTATAACACTTGTGCATGAACTCTGTACTAAGTAAATTTCATCTCCAAGTTAAATGTTAGCATACTATCCAGCATAGAATTTCTAAACCAACCAAAGTAGGTTAGAAGGCAAATTTTCTTTTCAGGAATGACTTAAACATTTATGATTTAGATACTTTGGAAATCTTAAGTCCAGGATTTTCAAATATTCATCACTAAAGATAAACTGTAAAGGCAAAAGGAGAAAAATAAAGGTGAAAAGGCAAGCAATGAAATGAGAGTTGAGACTTTTAAACCTTCTACAAAGACAGTTATGTCAAAAAAGTATCACTTTGAGAGTCTGACTTTTCCATGGGAATGGACTGATATGGACTGATAATTTTGATAACTCTTGCTTTACTTGTGATGGTTTCCTATCCTGAGAAAATTGCTAGGGGGAAGCTAGTGAGCTCTTAGGTCCCTCTTATCCCCAGCCACACATTCCCTACCACTGTCTTTTGCCCACCCTTGAGGTCCCAAGTAGGGAGGGAGCTGTTGTACTGGGAGTTGATCATTTATTGCCTGTATTTTGTTTGCTTACTTTTAAGATGTCTCATTTCGTTAAAGACAAGAGAATAGATCCATGACAGGATGAGGAGTGTGGAACTGCACTGGCTGCCCCATTTTATGCATGGAAAAAAGATGGGTAAGGGTAAGAAGCTACTGAAACTCAGACTAAAATTTCAAAACTGGCTTCTTTTTCTAGTCCGTACCCATTGCCTATTGAAAAAAATTGAAATATTTGGACTGTTAAAAGAAGCAGGTTTATCTTGATGCACATCATGCTTACAAAACTTTCTCTTCCATGTCTGTTACATGATTTTGTTACCCTGTATGGCTGAAATTCACTGTGGGAGTAGCGAATCAGGAGTAATGTCTGTAAGACAATTTTGTCTTATCTCTCCTAAGCAATACTTGTCTAAAATCAAGGGTGATGTACAAGATAAAATAAGTAGTTGAAAGGCAGCCCATGCTGCCAGCATTTACATACTGAAGAGCCATAATTTGTAATTTTTTATGCCTTTCAAAAATGTTCCCCTGAAGAAGGATATGATAGTGTTATACACCTAATTCCTACGAAAAATTAAAAATTCCAATGGGTTTTCAGCTGAAAGGATTCTCTGCTATACAGTTTGACTATTTTATTTTTTAGTTACTAAAAAGGTAAATATACTTACATAGAATTCACCAAGGCCTGCTTGAGCTTTCGTCACCTATCACAAAACTAGAAACAAAACTCACAAAAGAATTATACTAGCTACCATCCAAAGATTTAGGAAAAATGGAGTTTGTCTTGAATGCTTATTTCTTGGGGCTTCTTACTTATATCAAGTCTACTCTTGAAATTTACCCTATGGTGAAAACAATCTCCAAGCAAGTATGTGCAAAGCATCCTAACTCCATTTTTGAGGATTTCAGAGGGACTTCAGAAGCATTTAGCTTTGGGCTATCCCTCCATTGGGAAGAGAACCTTGCCCAAAGAGAAGCTTTACAGTAATTATCGTCATCCAGGAATTTTACAAACAATGCACATGATAATGAAGAATGCTTTAAAATATCACCCTAATCACTATTAATTCCTCTGGTATTTATTGTAATAATGGTAATTGTGATGAACTCATTTTGCATTAATGTAAGTGCTTCTAGAACTCCACATTAATTTAGAACACTATATTGAAGTGTTATTCAAGAAGGATATTACACAATTTATTTTTTAAATGTTTGCAAACTCTTTAAAATCAAAGACCTCCTGAAAAAAAAAAAAAACACACTTTTTTTTTTTTCATCTGTGGAGATTGTTTTTGTTTCATTAAACCCCTAGTTTCTGCTGAGATTTAACAGTGATGAAAATTGACAAGGTTGAAGGGAATAAGCTGAGGCTCATGTCACAGGGAATGCATACAGAGAGAGAAGAAAAATCTTGTAGTTTTCAAAGGTATTTGTGTAAATCATTTTTGCTTTCATTTTACACCTAGTGACAACTGCCAGATTTATGCCACTGGAAATTAAAAATTATAAGTTTATTCAGTATATAAAGAATGCTGGCTTCTGCTAATGTTGACTGTATGTGATTGAAAGGCTGCTTCAGTTTTTATATCTGTTCCAGTGTAACATCATCACTCTAGTATCTTTGCTAATGACTGGGGTGTTACAGATGTCTTAGTCCACTATGTTCACAGTATGTCAATTTTTTGTAAATTAATAATTTCAACTGTAATTCTTCAAATTCTTAAATTTACCTACCTATTTGGTTTATTTTTCCACTTGAACTGCCTGTTGCACTTCGGCCTGAGCATCTTCCACACAGGTAAAAAGCCAAATCTTAAATAGATAGGTGGTTTGCTCTGCATTTTTCAAATCTTCTTTCAAAATCTTAGCAGATGTTGAGATCTGCTTTTCACACACCATCAGCACAGGACTATCACTCCACATTATTTCCCCTGGCAAAAAGGCTGATATAAGTGTCCTCAGCATCCCTTCACTCCTTCTCCCTTCAGAACTGCATGGTGAATTTATATTATTTAAAACAGTATTGCAGTATTGTTGTCGGTGCAGCTGATGGGAAGTCACAAGGGTGGAAATCATTGGCAAGGGGAGAAAAAGCTGCTTAAGTCAAGTTTGCCGTCCAGGGAAAATGGAATGACTGGCCTTAGGTTTCTATATCAGTAAAATTCACTGAGGGCTTAAATGAAATGTCATTGAAGTAGTGCAGAGGCTGCTGTGCACAGGTGTTTGTGTCCTGACAGGGAAAGCTGGTGAGAATTCATTCAGATTCAAGAACAATGTCACTACTATCACCACCTTTTCATTTTCACATTTCGAAAACATCAGAGTTCGTGAACTTTTTTATGCTAAAATACACATGAAAATCAATGAGCAAAATCAAACTAGCTTTGTTAAGCTCAGGCTCTGTTATTCTAGACAGAATACAGCTGGAAATCCTTTGAGCTTTGCTGGCTATTCCTTTGGAATAAAGAATGCGTAACCCTTTCATTCTCCTGGATGTTGCTATGTGCCTCTGATTCCTGGATACTAACTTCTCTCCACTGAGCAACAGGCAAACAGACAGATCCGAATGCAGATTAAATCCTGCCAGCATTACTTTGCTGCAAAGGTACCTTCGTGCTCCCTTTTTTCCCCAGCCTTTCTTTATACACTGCTTACTTCACGACTGGCAGCTGCTGATGCCTGTCACGTTAATGGAATTGTGTAAGGAAGACACATGAGATGTATTGGGGGGGAGGGGGAAAGATGGAAGATTTCCTGTGAAAAGATAGATTCCTTCACATCTTTCGTGTTCTCAGTGGTACTAGAATGTTTCCCTGTAGAGGAAACCTTTGCATTGACCAGTAAGCATACACTTCAAAAAGAAGACAAAAGCAAAAAGCAACAAAAAAATCTTTAGCCTGAGTTAGACAGATGCCCAGAAACAGACATACAAAAACACCCTCCCAAAACTTAAAGTGAGAAAAAGATGGTAGGCATATCTCAAAGGACAGCTCTCCTGAATTGTCCATTTTCCTACAAGTTTATGTCTGCAGGTCTACAGCAAAACTTCCATGAGGAAAGAAAACTTTTCTCAAGGCCATAGATAACAATGGTTTGCAAACTCTGATGTTGTTTATCATCACGTCTACCAAAATGGCAAAAGGCTACATTTTACAGAAACTGAACACACAGTGGTTTGTTCATTTTTTTGATACTAGGAAGGAATAAAAAAAATTCCTGATCATGATATCTTCACCATCTGAAGTTATTTTACAAAAGGCCATGAATATACAGTAAGAAAAGAAGTTATCAATTAAAACAGGAAGACAAAAAATACCATTTGCTAATATTTTGGTATATTGTGTTATTTTGCTGTCTTATAACAGCCTTATGTAGCCTTCCAAAGTGAATGTGTTTATTACTGCTTGTTGCAAAAGATGGTTTCTGTCCCATAACACTAGTGAGATTTTTTATTCCCATATTGCTTTCACGCTTTCCCATCACTGCTTTAGGTTGGCATTATTTCTGTATTAACTCAATTCCCATCAGTTTTTTTTACTCTTAGTGTAGTTTGATAAGTTTAACATTTCAGGATCTTTTGCATTTGTATTGCCATTTTTTATTTGTAAACAAAATGGATTTTACAGTACCTTGCATTTTAATTTAAAATACTATGAGAGCCCATCAAACTTTAAAAATTTGCTTTCAAAGTATGCTGAAATTAGCATTTGTATTTACCACTTCACTGTGTTGGTAATAATCAGTGGAACGAAATGTTAAACCACAGAAATTCATCTTTTATGGCTGGATAATCCCATCAAGAGGGAACAAGAATAGGCTGTTCTCTTCTTTAATAGGCTTTGAGATGCATCTGTCTTACAATAGACATCAAACCACATCAGTCATATAAAAAAATATTTATGTTGTCATGATTTAGTTATTTGAAATATGACTTTTAAGGACCAAAAACTTTTTATTGTTTTTGCTCAGTAAATTTGCAGCCTTTTACTCAAAGGATTGCACAGAAATACAATTTAAATATCAGAAATGCATAGAGAAATTTGTAATCATCGGTTTCACTGAATCATAAAAATGCCAGAACCATAAGATTAGAAGAAAAATAATAGAGATATTCCTATAAAAAATTATGAAGTATTGCAAATAGGTTAAATTATTTATGATTTCCTAAACCAAAGTACAGGGAAAGGAGTGTTTAGGGCTTTATATTGCACCTTATAATAACAGGTGCATTGCTATAATGAATAGATTTTTTAAAGCAACACATTATCTGTCAGTAAGGCTGGTTTTTATCTTGATGTGAAGCATTTTCATCCAAGAAGTGCAATCTTTCAATGTTTGCGTAAAGTTAACATTATGTGCTAGCATCTTTAGAACAATTGGACTTCTGCATATTGATTACTGCTCTGATCCCATCTCTGAAATGAGTGCTTGATATCGTGCTATCAGTGAAGTCAGAGGTCAGAAGTGCATCTTTTCTGGCATTTTTCATTTAAATAAAACTAGTGAATGAAAAGAAAAAGGTGAATGACAGGGGCAGAGGGCACAAAAAAGACTTTTACACCTACAGAAAATACACAGGGGGCTGAAACTTGTATGAAGAAGTATTGAATAGCCTCAACCAGAACCTCACTGAAATCTGTGTCACCAAACCAGAATGAGTTAGAGATTGGATTAAATTCTTCAAGGTGATCTGCCCAATGTTCCTATTAATTCAAGACCACTATGGCTCATTTTTCACATTCAGTTTTAAGCTGTGTAGCTGGCTTGTGATCCTTGTGTATACTGGTGTAAAGAATTATATAGGAATATGCAAAAGATTGGGCATTGAAGTTCATAGCCTGCCAAACCTGGGCTTTGAGGAAGCAATTTTTGTCTAAGGAAGGACAAAAGGGACCACTTTCTCAGGAAGCCCATAACCTTAGCCTAGTCATTACCCACCCACAGTTCCAGCAGCTCTACCAGCTCTTGAAGAACTGTCAGTGAATATCCCTGCTGATCCAGGACAAGTGGGGATCATCTGAGGATTTGGCCATGTCATGGGTGTAAGAGAAAATATGTTGCTGGCAGCAAAGGGTTGTGCTGCAGTAAATCTGCTTCCTTTTTTCTGCCCTTTTTTCTTTCTCAGATACCCTGTTCTGAAAGTTTATAGAACATGCCAGCAGAGTTTGTTCAGTGATCCTTCAAATTCAATTTGTCTGATAAACTATTTTCAAACCAGTACCAGGCACTTGGCTAATGACAGTCCATGTTAATTGTGTACCCCCTCTAGAACTTCTGAGTTTGGAAATGAAATGATTCTTAGTGCAAGTGATGACCAGGGTAGATATGAGCCTCTTTATGCAAAGGTCTCCTTAATTACACAAATCCTAAATATTTGTTGTAAAATATTAGCAAATATTGCATCTGATGCCAAGTTCTCTGTGACGTTTCATTGCTGGTGTTCAAGAGACTGCTTTAGTTAAAATCAAATGAAAGTGTGATACCTGTTGTTTGCTTGAAAAATAAAAATTAAAACATTTGTCTCCAGACCAAACTGATTCACTTCCAACTGAAGAAGGATATTTTCAGATTTTTTGATATTTTTTGTCCCTGATAGGTAAGGAAACACAGTATGTAAAAGCCAATAGTAGCTTCCTTGGAGACCACTACCTTTCAGATACAAAGGACTGAATACTTTTTAAATGGAATAATTCATAACTTTGTAAGGACCAGTCAAAAACACAGAGTAGAAACTATACCTGCAGGAAACTATTTTAGAGCAAATGTCAAAGCCGAAGTCTGAGAGTAGGCAATGTATGTTTTAGAGGGGAACCTACATAAAATTTTTAGATATAAGTGGCCAGCCAAGAACTCAGATGCAGTTTTGGGGCCATTTCTGATAATGAATTTCTGACAATGAATTTCTGACTCTAAAATATATATTCTCCTGTGTATTTTGATTATGTTAAAACATAGTGTATGGAAGAGATATAGTTTGTTTGGAACACATGAATAATAATGATATGGAACATATAAATAATATGCCATCCAAGATGCCAAGTGGTTTACCTGACGTATGAGCTTGTTTAATACCATTGAGATACATGTACAATCAGCTACAGGACTTTTTAAAAATTGCAAGTAGTTTATTTGATACCTTGCCTGAGCTCCTTAAGAAAGATTAATCTCTTTAAAGGGAAATATCTATTTCCTTCTTCCCAGAAAATTATATACATATCAAAAAAACTAATTTAGAGCCAATTATTTCTAAAACTAGAATGATTATATTACAAAACTATTTTTCTTATGTACTTGGTAAATTCAGTGATACTTCTGTATAAGAATATTTTTTAAGAAAAAAAAATAGATTTACCATCATAAAAAACCTGAGGTCACAACTACTACTTTGGTACAGAAAAAAAGACAATGACTTAGATGAGAAGCCATAGCTTCTACCAATATCAACTATCTTCGTAACTAATACAATACTTTCATATTGAAAAGTTTTTGTGCCCTTTTTTTTTTTTAAAGTTACTTTTTCTTTTTTCTAGGATCTCTTTGCTGTAGCTTACTGCACTTTGCTGTTACTGTCAAGGGACCTGACTATCCTATAGGAGAGAACTGCACACCTTGTGAGCTTTTCCATGCATCAATATTCTATTGGCTCAGAAATTAAACATGACACTGGATTTCTTTTTCTGAAACTCCTTCACCTTTTTTGACCAATGTAAATACATTCACAGAAATTTTATTTCTTAGAGATATCACTGCAATGTGGGTTTGATTCATAATATAGAATACTAGCATTTCTAATAAAAAATAAGTGGAAAACATTTGTTGTATTTAATTTAGCATTTAGAAGCATGCAGCTGCTGATACTGGTTTAAATTGACTCCAGTTAATGACATTAGAAATCTACTTAATTCTGATTACAAAATGAGACACTTTACAGTTTAGTGAATTTTTAATAAAGTTTCTGTGTATCATTGTATGGGCCTGCTCCTTAACACATGAGACATTCCTCATATTCCATTTGGGTCCCTGTTTCGGGGAAATGATAATAAATCATCTGAGTATTTGCAGTTCCACCTTACTCTCCGAAGAATAATCTCTCTTGAAAACATAGGACCAAATTCTTTCCTTAGTTAGACCTCTGCATTTGAAAAATTGATGCATGACAGATTGATTTGTTTTTCAGAAAAAAAACATGTTCATTTCTTAAATTACACATAAAAAAATGCCACAAAGCACTAAACATGTAGACTCAGATTTCTCAACATTATTTGCCTTAGATGCAGGCATGTGGTTTGTTTTATATGACTCATTATGAATGAAAAGAGATAAAATATTGCAAAGAGCAATCTGTTGAATATATACACAACATCTGTCATATACCACTTCTGACTCTCTGGTTATATTTAAAATGGCACAAAATAAAGCAGGCTGTCTACTTCTAGATAGTGAAAGTAGCAGGGTTGAGATAATTTCATCTATGAAAAAAGGCAATACATATAGCTTCATATCTTCTTACTCAAACACCCATGGGGAAACTGGGCACAATACGATGTTTAGTTTGGGACATTTTAGAAGAGTAGAGGAAAGGATATTGGTATTTGGCTTAATTATTTTTCTCATGCCTGTTTCAGAAGGTAAATACTAGGACTGCTGTTGCTGAGAGCACTGGCATTCACAAGTGTTGAAGTACAAAGCTGCACATCAGTGATATTGTTCTGTGGGAGTTGTTTGTTTATTACCTGATCCTATTGCTGTCTGTGTTATAAACACAGGAAAACCATAACGTCTGCATTGTATTTACTTAAAGAGGGTGAACTCATACAAAGGGGTGGCTTTGCCCTTCCTTGATAATCACTGGGCTCTTGCATTACTATTCCAAAACCATTTAACATATAAACGTACTCACTGAGTAGTAAAGAAAATCAGTTAAAGGGGACATCATTATAGCTAGTGTTTCTTCCCTCCTTTTCCTATCTTGCCCTACTGAATTTTTGTGCTGTGTTTCAAGATGTTGAAAATGTTTGTGAACTCTGCTGTTGGATGGCTAGAGAATTCAGTTTGATGTTATATGAGTTATTTTTAAGATATTTTTTTCTGTGTGTTTTAATGTCAATCTAATAAAAATGTCTAAAGTGTGATAGAATGATGCAAAATCTCTTTTTCTGCTGCTGAGGAGTATAATAGTAGAAAGCAGTAGTGGAAAGCTGGTTTTTTCCCTATGCCTGTCTGTAAAGAAGATTAGAATAATGTAAAATTTCTTAAGCAATTATTAGAAAGAGGGCATTAGAGAAGGGTTGAAAAGACACAAAAGAAGGTTTGGGAAGAAAACAGGAAGATCCAGAAAGACTTTCCTGGCAATGCAGATGAGGACCATCCAAGATCGGAAAAAGTAAATCAGAGTTATTCAAAATATGTACAATAGAAAATGCAAGAGAGAATTCTTGCATAAATAAAAATAACCCAGGACTCATCCCTGGAACAGGAATTAAGAAAAAGCTGCAAAAAGACAGTGTTGCAGTTACAAAACTTCTTATACTACAAAATAAAGAATGAAGATTTTAAATTTGCTGTTTATGTTCCTTCCTATATTATACACGTCCCTCTCAAATGCCCCTTGAAATCTAGTTTTAGGCCTGGATCTGGAAATCTGCCTAAATGTGTCCCAAGATCACATTCATCATTAATTCTGGCTGCTAGGGGTTACATCTGCAGTGCGGAGGTAACAGAAAGTGTCCATGAATAGGAAACACATTGGAGAACCCAAGAAGTGAATCACTTCCAAAATCTGCTGATCATGGTGTTGCAAGCAGGGTCTCAGCCACAGAGCATCTGTATGGACTCAAAGTCAACTGACCAGTCTTTGTGTCAAACTCACAAAAACAGAATAGAGAATTTAGTGCAAAAATGAACCAGAAAAAAAACCCTCTCCTATCTTTTATGTGGAGTAAGAGTTGAGCAAGCAACTCAATCTTTCTGGAGACACCAGCTCTCAAAATTTAGACAAGTATTTTGAGGAATTTATTCTCTTGTGTCTTCCCACCCGTCAAAAGAGAAAGAGAGGAATTACAAGAGGAAGATCTTAAGTGAAAAAGATATCCAATCCAACCTTTTTGAATGGAACAGTATTTAGGTCTGTCAGAAGGAATCAGGTACTCGGTGTTTGTTTCTAGAAGTCCTAAAAGAGGCAGTATGCCCTCTTACCATCCAAACTGGAGTTTAGCCATATATGTAAGCAGTAATTAGTGTTGCTCAACTTGAACCTGAAACTGGTCAGCTTGATGTAATTCATAGCAAAACTTACAGAAAGAGAGAATATATTTTATTACAGGGCAAATACATTTGATGAACAATCAGAACACTTCAGTGCATGCTAGTGGTTCAGATTTGGAATAGAAGTATCAAACTTCTACAGAGCAGAAAATCTTCTAAGTAGAGTTTGAAAACAAAAGGTCTGAAATAAATTTGAACATGTTAATCAGAGCTAACATGAAAAGAAAGTGCTGGTAGACTAGTAGGAAGAAACAATAAAATGATTAAGTCTTGTGCAATCTGGAGAGATTTTCCCTCAGTTGGGAAAAAAACAGTATAACATGCCATAGAACTGGTATTTCCATTGAAGTCTATGATTTTTAATGTAGAGTTAGGGATGAATATTAGTTCCCAGGCTTCTCTTTTGAACTTATTCTGTAGATATTACTTGAGACATCCTGGACTGAGAGGTCAAATATAAAGTATTTTTGTGAAAAATGTTCTTCCAGCTGTGACTGGGTGTCTCTATTGCTTATTGTTTATGTATTTTTATTGTGGCACATAATATTTGATGGAGTTCATCCATTTAGGTTCTAGGAAAAGCTTTTAATAAACTGGATAGGATAGATTGTATTTTGGAATATGTATATGTAGAATCACAGTTTTTCATCCTCTAACCTCTTCAAGATAGTTGGTGATCCTCAACAAGATTTTTCTTCTGCTGGTGAGCTTAACAGGTTGGGACTGGGAAGGTATAGGTTGTAACTGATGAAATTATTTTCCATGTTTTTTTCATTACACTATAATAATAGGGTCATTGTAGTCTTGAATTTCAGAGGAGATATTTATGCTGCAAAAATAATCTACTGTACTGTATATGGTTTTGAGATATTGTTGCTTTAAAGACTGGTATTATATTGTGACAGTGAACACTAACCAAAAAAATTGATCAAAAATTAAAAGAGATACTTTACTTACTGCTAAAAGCATCAGAAATTTCAAGAAAACAGAATTTTGCTATCTAAAATTTGGTGGCCCAAAGACAACAGTTTTAACTTTGGTGTTTAAGACTGTGACTGCATGAGCTTTCTTGATTTCTGTCATATAACCTCATATGTCTGGAATTTTAGCTTTCTTATTGCATTCAGAAACTGCTTGTGATTTTCAATAAGCCATATCTGTTTTATAACTAAAGTTCACAATGCTTCCTACATTCGCTTTTAATGTACTCTCAGAAAAATAAACAAAACAAAAAACCCACCATACTGTTTATGGTGACTGTGTGCACTAAATGCAGTACTTTAGGACATTGCTACAGCGCTAGGAATTTTTTTTAACCAAAATTTATACTTTCAAATTTAAGCTAATGGCTACTTGTGCACTCAGCATATGGTTTTCACAAAGTGCTGACAAAACTCTCCTCCCACTAAAGGAAATAGGAGTGTTTCTGCAGACTTCAGCAGAAGCACACTAAGGCAAAGCAGAGGACTACAGCAGTAACTAAGGTGCTATACTTCCTAACAGATGAGACACAGAGACATGACAACGCAAACCCATTCTGCAGAATTACTGCACAAATTAGGCTTGTGCTTAGGGTTTTAAAAAATACTTCTCTCAGCAGGTGATCTAGCACAGGTGAAGCCAAGGTGTTGATACAAGCAGGGCTGAATCCTTTCTGCATGAAAGCCATGAACACAGTCCATGATTTTTACCCACATGACAGCTGCTCCATGTCTTAGAACAGAGATATGATTTTCTTCCTCTTGTAGCTGTAAGTAAAAATTAGAATACCAATAAAAACAAGTGGTATTACCATTGCCAGTGTGGTTTTAAAGCTTGTCAGAGAAGGTATGAGTGTGTAAAACTGTATGTAGGCATTTAAATCTGTACCACCATCATGAACACTGAGAAGTGGTTGTATAGAAATACAGGCTTACAAGAGAGGCACTGCTTTAGTCACTAAAGTCTATTTGCTGTTCTGTACCCTATGAAAAGCAGAAAATAATTTAGTGAATCTATAACTTGAGCTCTTATCCTTTTCTCTGGCTCTTCTAGAAATCTCTGTAGCTGCTCAGGCAGTACTACATAGAAAAAAACATTCTTGTCTGTAAGAACTGCCTAGACAAGGCAGTTCTTCTATTAATAAGTCTCTAGTCCATGTTCACTTTGGTCAGTTGCATCCTTGTCCTTCTTCCCAAAGAAATTAGTGCTGCTGCTACTCCTTTTTCCCCTCCTTCTTTCCCTCTACTTTTATCAAATCCATCTTCTGCTGGCAACTACTGTTCTTGCTTACTTCAGCCTATTTACAAGTGAGCAGAAAAAGACCCATGTATTTCTCAGGGTCTGTGTTCCCCTTATAATATGATCTACTATTAATAATACATGTAGGGGTTATTTAAAATATCAACTCATCTACTGGAAAAAAGAAAACAGAGGCTCAAAACAGTTCCCCAGGTGAAACTAGGAATTTAACTACAGCAATAAACTGCATGAAAATAATTCTCACAGGTCAAAGGGGGTATTCACAAGGCAGAGGCTAATCAGGCCTCAGTATCATAACAGAGACACTAATTGCCTGATTTTCAGTGTCAATGGACACCTGCACCTCCTACAGAAGTGTATATTGCAGGCAGAAGAACACGATAATAAGAATGTATGGGGTAGTTTTCTGCTAGAATGTAGAATGCAAAAAAAAAAAAGTACAATAACAAAATAGTTTATCCCCAGTGTACTCTGAGTTTGCCATTTTGTTTTTATTCCTGTTTGTAAAAGTGTTTAAAATTTATAATGTTTAATGTCCAATACTCATTATTGGTAGAGTGGGCTCAGTAAAATGATGCTGAAATTAAAGCTAAAATCAATGCAATGTGAATTATAAGTCATATATGAGAAAATGCAAAACAACCCACCTAAGATTTTGAGAAGGCCCTGTGATAAACTGCATTAAAATTTCCACGAAAACACAGACTGTTGGCCTTTTAACAAGTAATCTGTTTGTTGAAATATCAGTGTGTCACTTTTTTTAGATGCACAAATGAATGAAGATTATGCTCAGTTTGTGTACAATAAAAATAGAATTACCCTGGATTCCACAAACAAATAATTTGCTGCAAATAATTAATCTGTATTTCCTTCTCTGTACTATAAAACTCTAATCATTTCCCCAGTCATTTCAATGAAGCAATAGTTTTGGAATTTTTAGCTTTCATGTCCTTTTTCAGTGATAGCTATTGAAACAGAAATATACAGCATTGGTTTATTTTAATTAAAAACTAGTTTGTACAATATTTTTATTACTTATGCAAAGAAGTCTGGCTTAGTTTATTGGATACCTTTAAATATAAATATGTTTCAAATCAAATGAAAAGCAATATTCAGTCCAATTACAGTATTTAAACAGTTTTAATGTTTAAAGAAATTGTTAAATCACAATGCTGAATTACACGGTATTAATCTACAGACACCTGAATAATGTCAAAATGTAAGCTGCTGAAGAATATACAAGGAAAAAAAATCTCATTTACAAATATTAAGAACATCGACTACTTTTTAAACACTTCCAGCTACCTCCTCGTTTGACAATGTATTTTGCTCTATCTAGATGTGCTAAACTTTGCTGAATCTTCATAAACAACTTTCTTTTGCTAATGCTAATTCTAGGGAAGGGCAAAACACTTTAAACCTGTATTTATTATTATTAAGCAGCATCTGGAATTCTGGAAAGGGAAGGGAAGATGGAAGGAGAAGGGTGAAGAAAAGAAAGGAGAAAGTGAAAGTAATTTTACACTCCAATTCAATCTAAATATTGATGATACTCCAGTACCTGTAGATTCATTTTACAGTTTTATTCAAGCTTGTATCTGAACAGATGAGTTCATGGAATATTTTCTTTTGGTAATCCTCGATTTAAAAACCATAGAGAATTAAGAGACTTGTATTCTGTCAAATCTACATGCCTCCTAACACAGAAATTTTACAAATGGAAGGAAACTTAAGATACTAGGATGGCAGAGCTAAACCTGATTCATGCATTCGATTATTGAACTTATAACACTCTTCCAGAAGACTGAAAAATCACATATATCACCTTTGCTAGAAAAATGTTATCTCTTTTCCCACACAGATAGCTGTGAATGTCTCAGAACTGAATTTAGCCTGGCTTTGTCCCTTCTGTGGTGCAGAATTTACTGGAAATTCTCTACATTCTTTTTGTAGCTTCCCTCATCCAAGGACATAAGATGGCTGCAGAGAAACTATCTAATCCTACACACTAGATTACAGAATTCCTCTCAGTCTGGAACTCAGATGATTTTGTGAGGAGAGGTTATAAACCTGGTTAGAAAGAATTTGAATAAAACAGAGATGTCTGTTGAAAGATGTCATATGAAAGAGCCTTCTGTGTAGATAACCTGAAGGTAACATGCTTCTGAACATTTTACTTATTAGTAAAGTGCTTACTACTTATTACTTTTATTTATGAGTAAAAATATATGTTGCTTACTATTTTCCACATGCAGAGAATAGAAATGTGAAAGAACTGAGGCTTTTCATAGAGCAAACTCCACTACAGTTACTACTAATTCAAAAATTTTTGTATTCCAACTCACCACTTTAGGGCTAAAGCTTCTTTGGAACGATGCCAAACAGTGTTTATTTTCAACAAAAGTATCAGAATTTACGAGGAACTCAAAAGAAAACAACTTTTAGGATCAGCATCATAAATAACACACAAAAAGAGCTAACGGTAATGAAGTTATCATTCTTGGGTTTGGGGGGTTATATTGTCTGAAAATTTAGTATGCTTTTGGGGACAAACAACACTACCTATTTCTTTCTGGTTACAGCCCTGAAGTGGACATTTGTAACACATTCCTAGGCAAGTAAGTCCAGTAACTCATAGGTGCGTTTAAATGTGTAGGTACTCATATGAATGATAAGGTAGGACTGGATTTTCTTGTCTTCGTTAGTAACATAGAGTTTGGTGTATTGCAGATATATTCTCATTATGGAACAAAACTGGGTTTTCAGAACCTTGCTACCCACTTAAAAATATTTTTCAAGTAGGAATACAGAACATAAGCTTTATGTCTTTTTAGGAGACAGCATTACTTTGAATTTTTATTATTTTTTATAGTAAAACAGAATAAATTGTGATTTCTCTCTCTAGGTTCAAAACATTCTGCTATTATTTTCCTTCAAGCTTAATTTTGATTTAATTTTGTCACACATGATTAATACACAACAATGACTAATTGCTTAATCTCTTTTGAAGAGAACATACTAGAAAAGAAGTTAGCTGAAGCCATCCAGAACTGGCTTTATGAGTTAATTGTAGGACAGACCACTCTAAGGGTTCCAGAGAGACTATTTGGGGTTTGTCTGTTAATAGTGCTGGTTTTGTTCTATGGATCCTACTCTACTAGGGAATGAGAAAATGAAGCTGAGGACATCTTAGCCATGATCACTATTTTTCTTCCCCATCTGCATCTCTGGACTCTGAAGGCAGAAAATACACTAAATAGAAAGGGATGCAGCCTATAGGACTGGCCTTACGCTTACCTCATTTTTCCAGTTTTCAACATATCTCTGGCAGAAGACAGGAAGGATTTGCACTCTACGAACCAGAGCAGACTTCACCCTTTCTCCTTACCTTGTAGTCTATGCCCTTCTAATATTGAAGACGGATGCTGTAGCTCTACCATCACTCTTATTCCCAGCAGAAGAAATACTTTGGCATATTTGTTCTCTCAATTAACATATAGCCTTCAGCAAAGCTCTGAGCAGTAGATTTCACGCATTTTCATAAAATACATGAGCAATTACTGTAAATTACTTAAATTAACCTCATGTTAAAGGTCCTACATGCATGAAAAGGCTGTTTTAAGGAAGCTCACAGAACTATACAATGTGTCCACTGTAACCAAAACAGAAAGAGCTACTTGACCTCCCATTATCACCTTTAAGTCATCAATAGAAATGGCTTGGCCAGCTTACCTTGCTGAATAAGTAACCTGAGAAGATGTACTCTTTCTTGTAACTGAGTCAGTCCTTGTGATACTGACACAAAGTGCATTGCCCTTACTCATCCTGGCCATTTGGACTGACTAAGCCATCAAATATTTGTTATGTTACATCAACACACTGTGTAGCAGGTATTAATTTCTAAAATTAATTTTAAATTAATTTTTAAAATTAATTTTATTTCTAAAAAAAATTCTGTGTAGAAGTGTCATTAACTGTGGCTAATTTAAGCAAGAAAACAAAACAAAAAACCAGAAACCATCAAAACAACGAAAACACCCTTTCACTAATTTGTGTACTTGGTTTATGATGTAAGCAGCCAGATTTTTCAGTATGGTTAAGGACTTCTGTACCTAAGTGTCATCTTTGACACCTCAGTAATGAAGAATACAAATGGTGAGAAAGAATATATCATTGTTATGTCATTGTACTCTGATAAGAAGGGCAAGCTACTCAGTAAAAGTTTAAGTTTAGTTTTTGGAAATCCCGTTTGAGGAAAAAAATCAAAGCATGACTTTCTCAGTAATATTCTGGAGAACTTTGCCCTCACTATCAACAAACACAAAATGATTTTTCCTAGGATGAGATCTATAGATCTGTATACAAAATGTCGTGAGATATAGACCTTTTTAGGAGGAGGGCAGACTGGCTGTGAGATTGCCACAATTTTCCTGTGATAAAGATCCCACTGAAATTTGGAAAAATTCCTTTAGATTTCATCAGTTATTAATGTGGCATACTGTTCCTCTTCATCCACACTGCAGAAAAAATTAAGAATGTTTTTGTAATAGCTTCATTCTTTAAGTAAGCTTGAAATTAAAAGTCAACTAATATATTTTTTAAATGAAATTGATACAAATTATTAATTTTTCCAGCACAGAATACATTACAAATAACTCTAGTCTCTAGGTAAATATTTCTTATATACCAGAAATAGTTTCCTGAAGGAACTTCCATTTATTTTTTGGGAGACAATATGTGCCGTACCCTCAACCTAACCTCTTCTTTCCAGCTTGGCTTTGTCAGAAAGAATTATTGACATTCTTGGAGACAGGCAATATTCAGAGAATATACAGTAGTGTTTACTTTAAAAAATGAGACTGTTCAATCAAAGAAGGTAGACAGCTAGGACTTTTATCTAAGCCAAAGTCATCTCAATGGGAACTTTCCTGCCGTGCAATGCTCCATATTCTAAATTGTTACCATGCTGTGCCTGTCTTTTTATTTTTAGGTAACAGATGCAGCTTATTGCTTGGAATACAATTTACAGATTTTTATAATAGAGGTATGAATTATTAATCTGCCTTTCACTTGTAACTTTTTGTGTAGTGTAGTTTAGTAAATAATGATAAGCAGGAAATCAACAAGAACACTGTGGTATGTTTTCTAAATCAAACAGGTACGAGAACAGAGTTAACAGAGATAGTGCCTAGACAGAATGCAGTCTTAGTGACCACAGTAAATATATGTATTTGCTGCCACTTATGAGCAAAGCATTTTGCTGGAAAAAAAATTACTTTGAAAACTTTGAATATATCCAGAGGACTCAGCATAATTCAAGCACTGTATAAAGCAGTTCTTATATGTTTTCTGTTTCATTTAAAAAAAAAAAAAAAAGAAGCTGTGTCTTTAAAACCATTTGAAGAGATATGATTGTGAAAAACTTTTCATTCCACAAAGTTTATATATATATATAAATATGTAAACTATATAAATTATACATATATATTTAGTATATATATGGCCATCTAAAATTAATATAAATTTTGAAGTACTTCAAATTGATTTTGCATTCTTTTCAGTCAGTGTAGTTTCTTATGGAGTATCACATGCTATGACTATTGCTTATTTTTCTGAACAGATAAAAATTATCATCTTAAGACCTTTTCTGAGTTCCAGCTGAAATAAACACAAAACCCCAAATTACCATTAGCACACTTTGACTAAAACCTTGAGAAAGTAAAAGGAGATTCCAAATGTTCCTAAAACTTTCATCAAGAATTTGCATATTTAGAATTTGTACTAATTTATCAGTATTACTAAAATGTTTTTAGAGTCGATTCTTAGAAACTACACATTATGAAGGAAGAAGTCCTTCAAAATTTGAAGTCGTGAATAATTTGCCATTAGATATATTTTGAAAATGAAAAACAAACAAACTAAAATGCTCTAAGTGACATTAAAAAAATCCCAAACACACCACTTGGAATATATGATAAAGAAATACAGCTGGATGTTTTCTTTTTTTACCAGAAATCATTAACAAAAAGGAGAAGAAAAAAAAAAAAAGACTTCTCAGAGATTTTCTCTAAGCAGCTTTGGCTTTACTATTAAATAAACAACCAAATGTGGTTTTTATCTAAATTGTTTTAGCTAATGTAACTGGTGACCAATGAAATGACTTTTACTTCTTCAGTATACCTAACACCATATGGGAATCAAAATCATTGTTAAATTAGTAAAATAAAAATTGGTACATTAAACTGTATCTTACTGAAGCCATATTTTCAATAAGTATGGACAAAATTTATAAACACAAAATTTCCATACTATCAGGACAGGTATAATCACAGTGACCAGTTATCACAGTGGAACTATATTCAACTAAATATTTATAAATTAAGGCTTATAATATATTGCATATAAAACACTAAGTAGAAGTGACACTACAGTCCTTAAAACCTTTTCTGTCCTTTTGCCTGTCTTATACTACTTTTAATAGTGCCAAAAAAAAGGTAACATTTTTTTAAGGACCCTGAAAATATTTGGTATTTAGAGAACTTCAGCTCATAAGTATCCCCATAACAAATATATTCCTGTCTTCAGAGAAGGACCTTTCAAAGCTGTTGGGCATTTTAATAATTTCACACTAAATGCATCTGGTATTCTTTTATATTTTGGGAGGTTAGGAGTGCTTAAATATTGCTGTAAGTTTAGAATTCAGACATGCATACATGAGTTTGGGTACAAAGTTTGCATATAATCCTCTCAGGATGTATGTATGAATTTCAGTGTGTTAAATTGGTTCAGAACAAGGTATGGATTTTCTACATGACGTTTTCCTGCTTTCTGTTGCAAATCTTTACTAGTAAATTCCATACCCTCATTAAGCACTAACATTGGCAAACTGTGCATACAGTAGGAACTAACTGAATTTAATTGTCATGGCAGAAGATACAGTGAAAGCCTAGAAATCTCTCTCTTCCATAGTTCTTATTTCTCATCAGTATTAGTTTAATGTTTACTCTCAGCAGAGGATGGCCCCAGCTTCTTCAACAGTTACAGATCCATGAAGATAGCAGCACTCTGCACTCACCAATTTCCTTTGGCAGATTGTACCACGTGCTTTGTCTTAAATTACATGATGTCTTGGCAGAGCTACTCATTTCAGCTCTCTGTACTAGAAGATTGTCTTTTTATAAAAGTAGTCCACAAACACCACAGAATCACCGAGTCAAAGAATGGGTAAAATTGGAAGGAATCACAATGGATCATCTGGTCCAACCTCCCTGCTCAAGCAGGGTCATCCTAGAGCACATTGTCTAGGATTCTGTCCAGATGGTTCTTGAATTTCTCCCATGAGAGAGACTCTACAACTTCTCTGAACAATCTGTTCCAGTCACCTGCACGCTAAAGTAGTTCTTTCTCCTGTATAGGTAGAACTTCCTGTGCAGAAGTTTCTGCCTGTTGCCTCTTGCCCTATTGTTTGTCACCACCAAGAGCCTGGCTCCATCCTCTTGACACCCTCCCTTTAGACACTGACAGACACTGATGAGATCCCTTTTCAGTTGTCACTTCTTGAGGCTGAACAATCTCAGATCTCTCACCCTTTCCTCATAATAGACATGCTACAGTCCCTTAATCATCTTCATAGCCCTCTGCTGGACCCACTCCAGAGACTCCATGCCTCTTGTACTAAGGAGCCCTGAACTGGATGTGGTAATCCAGATGAGACCTCACTAGGGCTGAGTAGAGGGGCAGGGTCACCTACCTCAACCAGCTGGCAATACTCTTCCTAATGCACTCCAGGATATCACTGGTCTTCTTGGCCAGAAAGGCATACTGCTGGCTCATGGAGAGCTTGTTGTCCATCAGGACTCCCAGATGTTTCTCTGCAGAACTGTTCTCCAGCAGGTCATCCCCCTGTAGTGGTGCATGGGATTATTCCTGCCCAGGTTCAGGACCCTGCATTTGCCTTTGTTGTACTTTAGTAGGTTCTTCTCTGCCCATCTCTCCAGCCTGTCGAGGTCCCTCTGAAAGGCTGCTCAGCACTCTAGGGTATCAGGCACCCCTCCCAGCTTTGCGTCATCAACAAACCTGATGAGGAGGCACTCTACTCCTTTGTCTAAGTCACTGGTAAATAAGTTAAATACTGAACCTTGGAAGACACCTCTAGTGACAGGCCTTCAACCCTTCAACTACAGCCTGTGCCACTGATTATGACCCTCTGGGGTTCAGCCAATACTCAGTCCATCTCATTGTCCACTCATCCAGTCCACACTTTCTGAGTTTGCCTCTTGGTGTTGTGAGAGTGTCAAAAATCTTATATCTTCAGCTGGTCACTGCCTGAAGTTTGTTCTGTAGTGCTATAAAATAGATTAAATTAATAATTAAAACTCACAGAACTTCTCTGATTACTCATAAACAGGCACTGAATTCACATGGATGCCACAAGCTGCTTGAGACTCTTAGTAAAGGACAAATGTCAGACTGTCCTTTGTGCCCTGTAACTAGTTCATCACTGGGCTATAGAGAATCTGGTTAGCAATGCCCTTACAATAAGGTTTCAATTTAGATCTGCCTTCATTTAAAAAAAGAAATCACACTGAACAGCAGCAATACAGACTTTCTTTTGATGAAATGTCACCTCCACAAACTCATGAAAACATTCTGAAAATACGGGAGGATCTTTTTTTTTTCCTTTTCCCCCCCACTAGCTCATTGTGATTTTAATCTAGTTTTGTACTTGCCATGAAACACAGGATTTCCTAACCAAATGAAAGAGCCCTAAGACCTTTCTAAGCATGACCTAGTAGTTACCTCCACCTCAGAAAAAGAGCTCTACAGTTTATCTGTTGATCAACCAGCATTAAAAAAGAAAGAAACTGTTTTTCCATAATCATCTCCTTCATTGGAATCATTATCCTCAGCCTCATGAAGATTCTTTGCAAGACTCTGGGACTTTGCACAGGGGTGTGACAGTAGAAGCTCCCCAGCCAGACATTTCATTAAAAGTATACATGAAATATAAACAAAAATTGCATTAAAAGATACATTTAAAAAAGTATAAAGTGATACAAAGAAGCTTCTAATTATAATCATCTTCAGCAGACTGCATATGGAAAGAACAGCAGCCTCTGTTCATGATACATAGCTGCTCTGCTCCTTCACTTTCCTCTGAGAAAAACATAGCTCTCAGAATGAATATACCAGGCAACCAAGTACCTACCAAATATTGCTTTTTTAGACCATCTTTTTTCCTTTCTTAATTGTCCACAATATTTCACCTATCAATACCCTGAATTTCCTCAGAGATAAAAAGAAACAATCTAGACAGCATCTTCCCCCCACGGTAAAAATAGTAACCGCACTATGCCATTAGAGCAACCAGAGCCCTATTTATTCATTTCACACTTGGTTTCTGGAGGAGACTGGTTTGTTTCTGTCCCTGGAGGAAGTGCCTGGTATGAGGTTTGAAACGTCAGGGATAATTAAGACAAACTGTGCTTTTTTGCCCCAACAAAGGAAATATATCCCTTAAAATAACTCCCCACTGAAATCTCTGAACAAAAACCAGCCCAGCACTGTTGAGGTAGCTTGCAATGCTAAATCAATTGTCAGCATTAGCAGGGCTCTGAACTGGAGCATCTTGCAGTTTCACTGCAATCCAGCAGTTACTGTGCTACCAGCAGGTACAAGTACAAATAGAATGCTGAATAGTCAGATATGAAAGTGCCGGTATGGGGATCAAATGAAAAGATATATAACAAAGTTGTTTATGCCTTAGAAACTGAAAGTATAATTACTGTAAGGTCAAAGTTTAGAGCTCAGAGGCGTTCAATACCATTTCTCATTCAGCCAGTCTAGTGTCAGTAGTCTTTAATCAGTATTGGCAATCATGTCCACTTAAAAACTGTGCAAATAACTGTATTCTGTACAGCCCGTTCCCCACCCCACTGTAAAAACATCTCTGAGAAACAGTGAGAAAATTTGTCTGCCAAAATGAACTGGTATGAGACCTTGGTTTCATGTCTGCTCATCATGTTTTAAGACAGGAAGGTAATAATTTTCCTCATATAGTTGCTTATTAATCCATCTTCAGAACACTGAACAAACTCAAACATCTAATTTTTTTTAAAAAGCATTCCATAACAGTGGGTTATTACAGTGACTTCAATTTGTCAATGTTTAGTTCTATAGCAGTAATTCAATAGATCTTGGATAACAGGTTTTGAAGTCTTTTTGGAATTACCCATGCAATGTTAATTCCCTTACATTTTCTTGAACCATTAGGTTGTGCAGTTTACTTTCTCTCTCTCTCTTTTATTTTTTTTAAATGTTTTAGTCTTTGTTTTTAAATAATTAACACAGTGAAGAATTTTTCTTGCTCTGACACATTTTATTATGGATTAATGCTACATAGTGTAAGTAAGACATAAGGATCCATTGATGATAAAGACAGATTATTTTGTAAAAACAGGTTTTTCTGTGTTTTATGATTTAAGCCCAGCTGGAAATGAAACACCATGCAACTACTCGCTCACCCCGCCCTCTAATTAACTCTACCCTAGCTAAAACCAGGACAATGTGATAAAACACAATGTTTAATAACATAGAAAAATATATGACAGAATAGCACTTAACAAAACCACAGGATGTTAATTACCATGATTATTACATGAACAGTAGAATTTGTTCATATTACTCATCAAACCGCTTCTATGCAAAATGCACAAAAACTGGATGGAAACCTCAGATTATTGTGGTGAAACAATGTTAACATATTTTGTTATATATCATAAAGGACTGTAGGAAAGCTTTTAATAATGAACTCCTTTTCTGTTGAATGCTTCCTTTCTGCAGCTTTGTTTGCCACTGTGGATGATGAAACTCCCTCTGAGATGGAGAGACTCAGGGGTATTAAATTAGGAATCAGTAGCAACGGCAAAGTGCTCAGGGACTACTTAAGAAAACTGACAGGAAAATGTTGAAAAAAAGGTCTAGACCCTCTTCAATTGTCCCCTTTCTTTCTTTAAGACGCAGGTGTTTCTGTGAGCTATCCCTTCTCCACCTTTTTTTAACTGTACTGTAGGTCTCCTAAGGTGAGGGTACTAGGGTTCAAAACACTTTTCTAATGTCACTTAAGAAACAAGACAATCACACAAATGCAGAACTTCTGAGTTCCACATTATGCTTTAAGAGTCTCACGTATTCCCTGCAACCAAACACTGAAATACATAATCTTTGGAGTTAGAACTGGAACAAGGATGGTCTTCCTAAGTGATAAGAGTTTTTAATTCGTATGCTGTCTTCTAAGCCCTAATGAGTCTTCCAATACTCCATGTAAAGCAGAAACACTTCAGTATGAGAAGTGATGGTATTCCCTGCCCAGTGTCTTAGAACAGCCTTCATTTGTATGGCTTGCATTTCTTTCAAGTAGGAAGGAAGGTAACGACGAGACCTGATCCTGACCTTTCACACTCTGTCAAACTGTTTTACTCTTGCCTTTATGGAAGAAGTAGGACATTATCACCACCATCATACTTTCCTTCAGCAGTTGTGTTTTAAGAAAAAGAAGGGATCTATTTACCTGACAGTTCTCTCAGGGCAGACATGGTCTGAGGATACCAGGTGGAACAGGATCCTTCTCTGTCAGAGGAACACCCAAATTGTGAATCCTAGTGAAACTTAGACATGTGCTTAATATTGAACTGTTCAATTATGTGAAGCTTTAGGCACTTCAAGACTTCTCCTAAAATTAACTATAGGACATAAAACACCCAAAGACCTACCAGAGGCATGCCTTTTGGACATTAAATCCTTACAGTAGGATGATGGCTGAATGAGAGATTTGAGTTTTTTGCATTTAAGAGTCTAATATCAGATGAGGTATGTTAGTCTGTCAGTTGATTTGACCTCCAATAACTTTAAGCTTTATTTCTTCAGTCTTAAAATTTTAGTCTTGCTAGCATCACAGCAGTTTGTAAAGCATACTAGGACTATGGTAACAAGGATTGTCTTAAGTAAAGGAATAGTGTCAGGACCTGAAACTGTCTTAAGCTCCTTTAGGGCTCTTCAGGCTTCACAGTATTTACCTGCTTTCCTTATCAGAAGCACTACCAAGTCGTGTCATGTTTAAGAAATTAAAACCATGAAAGCTCTACAAATTAAAATTAATGCTTCCCCTTGAAATACATACAATGTCATTAGTAGATACAGTGGCCTGACCACACATACTGTTGTAGCTATTCTAGGATGGGTCAGATAACACTGAGTGCTGTGGGAGCAGTAAAAGAGTAAAAAGCATTTTAAATTTACAAGTGTTTCTTTCATGTCCGACCACACTCATATGTCTGTATGTAAGCAGCTAGAAATTGTGCTTGGAAAGAGGAATAATTTGGAATCTGACTGCATGAGGAATAGCAATGCTCATCTAAGATGTGAAGTCTGGCTTTAGTGCTAATGTTGGTGCTAGCAGTAAATAACCTTTTCAGCAGTATGAAGGGGGAAAGCATTACTGCAGTCTTGGGAATTGTAAGCTTTGGAAGCATGTCAAAGTCTTTCCCCCAGCCTGCTGAATACAGACAACAGTTGCCAGATGTGATTAGAAAAATTTTAAAAATACCTAAAAAAAAAGGCAAGAAAAGAAAGTTGGTTATGCAAAAGCACCTTTACAGAAGAAAATCTTTTGTGATGTCTTATTCAGAGCAATTCCTAATTCCAGAACACAAGGGCTAGTGAACAAGCTGCATCTTTGGAACAGATATTTACAAAATGTAGCTACAAACAGCAACCAACCTATACCATAGACTTAAGGACAGAATTTCTTATATCTCACATAGAAAGGAAAAAATAGCGGTAAAAGAAAGGACTAATTGGCATGACTGTATTAAGACTGGCCACAGTCCAAGTACAGAGCATGTAATATTGCTTTTCAAAGAACACAGCGGGAGGAAAATAGTGATTCAGATGGAGAGATGTCCCTGTGGGGAAGCCAGTAATTCTTTGAGCTTGTCAGACTTACCTTGCAAGATCCAGACAGATTCAGATGAAGCTAGGAATGCATCAGTGCTTGATGGATAATTCCAGGATACCACTGTTCTCTTTGCCAGTGCATATTCTTTAATGTCTTGGCAGCTCATAATAGCACTTTCTAGCAAGTCCTGCTTCATATAGCTCAGCCTTAAAAATTCTTATGAAAATCTACCTGCCAAGATACAAAATGTATTCTCTCTGATGTTATCATAACTTTTTAATACATATTTTTTGATTGCACTGGAATAATATATGCCAGCAGAGAACATTGCCAAAAATTTACTCCAAGACCAAAAATCTCATTAAAAGTATGTTATAGAGAAATTATCTATCCCTTACCTGAGAATAAATAAATTATGCACATATTGCCATTATCCTGAAATCAAATATTGTGAACACAGGACTTCTGAATTTAAGACTAAACTTAAAAAAAAAGTTTGTAAGAAGAAAAATAGTTGTGGCAGTTGAACAATGCTAACTCTGCTGTACAATTGTTGCAGAAGTTTTAAGAATTTTTTGCTTTGGGACTCAGATTAAATTAAAGCATTTTAATGCCTCATTCTGCTGTAATACATGCAATTTTTTTTATATGGAAATCTTCTTGTGTGGAACAAAATTTATCAACTTAAATTAGGAAAAATCCATCCCTTAGAGTCATTGCTGCAAGCAGTTTGAATATGGTGGTCAAACTTCTTTAAGTGTGATCAAGTATGAAATGCTTTGCATTTCACAGGATTTTGATTCGCAGTTTCAGTTCTGTCTAAGCAGTTGATCTCCTAAAATAGTAAAAGCATGTCTAAGTGCAAAGGTTTGGTACTTAATGATCTGCAACTTCTTTCATGCAATGAGGAAAAAAGAACAAATGGTTTATTTCAAAGATTGATTGTAGTATTTGTGTTGATTGTTTTTGTCTTTTAATTAAGTGAATGAAGCATGAAAAAGCATGTGCATCTTCTAAGGCCAAAGAGAATTCACTGAAAGAGTAAAAGACAACTAAATATCTTGAAGAGATCACCTGTTAAAAAAAAAAAAAAAGTCTTGATTTTCTATTCAAGTACACAATTGCGGCCTCCAATAAAATTTGCCATAACTTTAGTTCAAGTTCCTATCACTGGCAATCCAATCATGACAGCAATTTATTATCTGTTTGATATGTTCTCCCTGCATAAGCTTGCATGTTTTTTATTGCAATAAACAAGGCATGCCATTTGTGAATAGACAGGAGAAAAAACTCTGTTGACAGAAGGAATGACTGCGGAAAGAAAAGGTAATCTTGCTACCTGAAAAACTATAGGCAATCATTCCAGAAAATAAAGTAGAAAAAAATATTCTCTTGAAGATTAGAGACGATGTGTATGCTCAAAAGGTTACACATATGAACTGCTGACCATATATATAAGGTCTATAAGGGAGAAAAAAATAACCATTTTGATAAAGTAAACATTCCCGTGGTTTACATATTTAAAAGCACTCATTATGAATGCTCATCTCCTTTTCAGAAATATTATGATTGGAGTTTTCATAAGCAGATGACTATAAAATTGAGATGAAATCAGACACTAGTACAGCATTCTGAATTTATTTGGGATTCAAATGGTCTTTAGTATGTGCAAATCACTGAAGTGTTAATATGTGCTTAAGGACTATAAGGCTTGCTTCAATATTTTAAAGGAAGGATTTTGATCTATGATTTATCAATCAACAGACAGCACTAAGGGCAGTGTGGTTTTGTTGTTTCTTTTTGTTTTGTTTTGTTTTTATTTGGAATCAATTATCCTCTTGGTAGATAGTGGGTTTTTGTTTTCATGTTCATTTCTGCCATTGAAAAAAATTTTGGAATATGACTGTGAAGCTGAATGACCAGCCATATAATTTATATTAAATATAGGTTTTCTTCTGAATTGAATAAAATATTTGTATGGCATTAACAGTTGGACGTAACATTTTTTTTTTATTATTTTCAGGTCTTGTTCAGCCCTGTCACATATCTTGACTTTTCCTCTCCTGTGCCATTTAATGCTGCTTTTTTGTTGTTGTTACTTTGGTTTTTTTCTATCTCTGATACCTATAGATTACTTAGGCAAGAATTTGTCAAGCCAAACAGTTTTCTCATTCTCGGCATTTGCATCTCAAAATGTATATTACAAGACTCTGCAGTCAGTATATACTTTACTGCCTGCAGCTATGGCTAACTGGAAAGTAGTAGGCAAAGTCAGTAGTGTTACTATTAACACTTGCCTGAGAAAGAGTATAGTGTGAAAAAGCAACATTGGAGTTTCAGATTTCGTAACAAGTCTCACTATTATTTTTTTCTGAACTATTCAATGAAGAAAGTGCTAATAAATGTATAACACTGATGTTTCCTAACTGAGTTGCAGTTCTTCCAAAACAACATTACATGACTTTTGGTTTTACAAGGAGTGTGCCTGCTGGAAAGATGTTTTACCTACCAGTAAGAGCCAAAAATTCTAAATCACCCACAGAAACTAGAGCAATTTCTTATTTGGATATTCAGATGGATATCTCTTTCTTTGGCATATATAGATGCTGAGGGCTTTCTGAGAGTTCTCTGGTATTGAATTAGAGCACCCAAATGTCCTATATTCTGACAAGAGGCCACAAGCTTGATGAGGGTTTCCCAGGAGAAATTTTGCAAAACCCCTTTTAGGTGTGGAAATATTATCCTGTCATATTAGGTTCAAATTGCCTAGAATAGACAGAAGATAAAATAAGCAAAAATCAGACACTTTGTTGATCTTGTGACAAGACACATAAGAACTCAGAGCATGCTCTTTGTGTAGTATCTAAACCTTTATCAACTTCTGATAGCACTCCAGCCTGCCAAGTAGTTATCCACAGCAAAGACAGAAAGAGGTTATCATCTTCCAAAGACTTTTGCCTCTAAAGTCCAGCAATCAGTTGTAACCATGAAATAAATAGGTTAAATATTTTAAAAAATTTCTAGCACTCTGAGACATATGATGTGAGACTCTGCAGTGATACTGACTGACTTACTTCAGGTCAAACAAATATTGGATTAAGAATTTTTCTTGTCTAGATACAGGCTGAAGCATCAGGCCTCCTAAAATAATTCTCTTTGTTTGGACTATACAAGCAATACAGGGATCACAGAATCCAGTTATATATCTCCAAAAATCCCCTCCAATGCAATGAAGTCTCAAGCTAACTTTAACCCAAATCCCCACGTGTATTTCATATTTTCTGTAGTGTGCTGGGAAGAACTCTCTACCAGGAGCTGAGACCGTCACTGGCTGATGGTTGTTAAGGTCTGCATGTAACTGACAGTTTTGTTATAAGCGGTGCAATTTTTTTAAGACATATAACTGTGTGTGACACAAAGGAACATAACTGGAAAGATAGTCTCCTCCTAAACTTATTATGCAGCAGTCAACCTAATTGCAGAAAATAATTTCTTTATGTGAGATACTGTTTATATGAGGGTTCCCCCTAGCCAAAATATAATTGTAAAAATTTTAGTGTTAAGAAGGGTTTTGGGTTCATGTGTTTTCTTCCAGTGCCAACAAGGTGCTGGCTGTATGTGTCATCACTTATGACAAATCGTATGTAGCAACAACTCTAATCCTTTCTAGAGATCAGAATCTTGCAATGTAAGATCCGCAGCTTCTTCACCACCATAGTAAAAAACTAAAAGTATTTAGTAACATTGTGACACACAAGTTTTAAACCGCATATGGATAAAGTTGTTGAAAACCCCCTTGTAGTCACAGAAATGTTAGTACACTAAAATATTAACTTCAGAAACCTTGAACAGAAAAGAAAGCTCTGTTTAAATTTTTTCATGCATATATGCTTTTCCATTAAGCTGAAGCAGCAAGAAGAACAGCACTTATTTTGAAGCCTCACTACCAAAAAGTTGATAGCAAACTGTTGAGTGTTGAAGTACTTACTAAGAAGTTTATTGAAAATACACATTTTCAAGGTAGCTAGAGTTTGGATAAATACAACTTTTTCATATAGATTTCACACACATTTTGTGTGTATGCTTATGTGAACATCTGCTATGATGTGGATTTCACCATAGGATAATCTGACTTTACACATTAGTTATGAGGACCAGTTTCTGTTTTAGGAGATCTACAAATCTAACACAGTGCAAAATATTATGAAGAAAGGCAGGAGGTATAGAAGAAAAGGGCTAGTTGCAACAGTAAGAGTTCAAGATATTACCTTGAACATACCCTGATATGAATTTGTGTACTGCTCATGCTGATTTGTACAAGATTTGGAATGCAATGTTAATGGTGTTACTGCTGAGTATCTCCTGATTTGTATTTTTATGGTGTTCACCACAGCTTTCAGCATGCCAGTTTGTACTTTTCTGTAATTCTGGTGCTGGCATTGTGCTTTCAAACATATTTTATAAACATCAGTTCACTAGTGTGTATTTTTAGAAAACTAAGGTTTTGTGGGTGCTATGATATATATCTGCTACTGCTACTGGCTTTCTACTTTTACTGTTGTTCCCTTGGCTCACATAAAGTTAGCTTTCATTTAGTTCCCAATCCATTTTCGTTCATTACAAACACCTTTCAAGAAATTATGTGAATTTAAAGTGAGAGGAAACATAATGCTACTTTTGAAAACAACACTTTGTGGAATGCATTGCTAAAGCTTTTATGAACCGCAGATGTGTATTTACATGTATGCAATTTATCTTGTGGATTCATCATAGAAGATGTTAGGAAATTACACTTCATCTTTAGAAGTTCTGCTACATAATTCTATTGAATTTTCACAAGATCTTGATAAGCAACATTCAAAACTGAATATGTAGAAATAAGCAAGGAGCTGCATTATAAAGGGATAATTTAGGTATAAAGTTATGAATAAACATCCTAAAATACATCCTCATATGACTTTCATTTTACCAGCACCACGTCTTGACATAACAAATACAATTAGCCTCACTTTCTTTGCCAAAACACACGTGTGCACTGAATCCTTCCCTGTGGGCTGAAGGTACACTATGGCTGCAAAGATTTCCATCGCTGTTCTCTAGACCCTGAGGGGGATTCTAGCACAGCACCTGCTCCTCTCTTTGATTAGGTATCACCAGCAGTCCCTGTGCCTTTAGGCTGCATCTCTCTGATTGCCACGGTACACCTGGAAACTTCTTGGTAACAGAAGATGTTTGTGTTTGGGAGTTCAGTAAGTTTCCTCATCCACAATTCAATGCACCTTTAACAGCTTCAGTCTTTTGATAGTTTTCTGTGCTTTTATCTTCTTGATTTTTCCCGTTGGTTTTGTGACATAACTTTATAATACTGTTTATCTTCCTCTATATCAGTATTTCAGTCAGTTCTGATAAACACAGGTAACTGTAGGAATGTGCTTCACTTTATTCAAAAATGATTAAACTGCTTCTGAGTTTGGGACCTTGAGCCATGAGTCTCTTGACTGCTCTTTAGGGCTTTGCATATATACTTTATATACTAAATAAAAACAGAAAGCCTGTACCTCTAGAAGATATTTTAATGAATTGCAGGGGATAAACCTGAAGTTGTGTGTGTTCCACAGGCATCTGGTTTTGAATGATGGGTCTCAGGTGGATATTAATTTTGGTGGTAGAAAGCAACTTGCATCACTGCACACACTTTTCTGAGAAGTAAGGATTTTTTTTCTATTAACAGCAGGTTGTTTTTCACGGATGGCAAAAATATTTTCAAAAAGTAACCTAACAGAATATATTTTACTTTTTTTTTTTAATTTTTTTTTCTCTTCCTGGAAATAAAATGTGAACTTACTGAATAATTATTTTCATTTTTTTATGCAGAAATAGATATTCTTTTCAATATATTATTGATGAAAAGGCTGCAGGTTTCAAAGGTTCTGCTTGAATCCAGATGACACCTTCCTGTATGATGCTGGAACAGGCAGCTGGATTTACATTTCCAGGCAAAAATAAATGAGGTTGAGTCAGATTTACCAATTCCATTTCCTTTGCATAGCCATAGTGACAAAAATGCATGAAGTGTGGACTGAAAAAACAATTCATACTAGCTAATAGCTGTTCTTGCAAAAAAGAAAATTTGTAGAGGTTTTTTTCTGAAGAAGATCTTTCTGAAAAGCCCACTTCATCTTTCTTAGGCTTTCTCAACTGGTCTAACAAAACTTGATTCAACCTTTCTGTATGCACCTTGTCTCATTTAAGGACATTCTTACCATTATAGCTATAATTAAAATACTACTACTACCAAAACAACATAAATATGAACCTTGTTTAACTTTCTTGTTAACCAGATGTTTATGGCATAATATAAAGCAGTCAAAATATCTATTTTCTGGCAAAGTACACCTATTTCCCATGATTTTACTTCAGTTTTTGATGTTCTAATGATGAGTTTTTCTGTTCACTATGGTGTATGTGAAAAATTAGAAGGACACAAAGTGAATTTATTTTAACATGACAATGACCTTAACGCTTCTTTGACCTTTTGCTCAACTTTTTTTTGCTGATAGTGCTTGAAAAAAATCTACATTTTTAGTTTCAAAAATACCTTAGGCACTGTTTGGAAATGAAGCACAGGTTTCCAGAGAAGTTAATGCAGTGTAAAATGATAAGCTACAAAATCCACTGATTACTCTACACCCATGCAACTCTTTTCTTATTGAAAACTTCATTTTATTTACAGAGACAATTTAGAAATGGACAACAGGAATTCTGAAAATGGTCTTAAGGCCCTTCCTGCAAACATTTGTTAGTAGATTATGTGTTTGTTGCCATGAATAATCCATTACCCTCTGCACAGTGAGCATAATGCCAGGTAGTAAGCGCTTGTAAGAAAAACCTATTGGCTGCAATTCATAAGTTGTCTCACTGACCTGAGTAAGCACATGCATAAATGTTTGCAGGATTACCCCTGCCTGTTGTCCTCTATTAGTAATCAGATTGCATGCATCCTTAGTACTTGAGTTCAATATCAGTGAAATATAGCAAAAATATACAAAGTTGCCTTTGTGTTCATGCTGTCCTTAACATTTATTGTCATAAATGTTTTAACCCATCCCCAAGCAAACCTTTACAAAATGGAAATCACGTTAGATTGGAAAATACAGAATCTCCAATAGATTTCTAATGATTTTTTTTTGTTCTGTATATTTAAGTGCTATTTTACATATCATAAAGAAAAAGCTGTTGTGCTCTTCTATGAAAATCATCTTCACCTATAGGGAGAAATATGGTTCATAGTATTTAAATACTTTCATAATAAACTCTCAAATAATGTTGAGAGTGTTTGCCCAGATACTTCAGCCACAAATAATAAGCTATCTCCATCAAATACACATGTGGTGTCTGCAGTGACTACTTGTGGACATCTAAATTTACTGACTGCAAAAATTATGTCTCAGCTGTTATTTTATGGTTTCAGGAACCATAAAACCACTTAATAGCAACCTCCACATTCAAAACTCTTAAAGCAGTCCTGCTTTTGCAAAGCAAAATTACTGGATAGAAGTACCAATTAAGAGAGTACTACATAACCAAACCAAGAAAAGCAGAAAGAAAAAATTTATTATAAAAATTTATTATAAAACACCTTAGGGTGTTTTTAAATACACGAAATGTCATTTTCTAAGGTATGACTTATCAAAAGATTAAAAACAAAAATGAGAAAATAAATATTTTGTGCTTGGTAGTTTATGTAATACTCAGTTCATAAGGATCTCTAGATACAAGACTTTTTTTTCCTCTCTCAGTAAGTTTGAAGGCCTCAGAATGACTAAAGAGGGCCTTGTCTTTTAGTGTCTCTATTCCCAAGAATTTGTTTGAAAATAAAGAGATATTAATTTCTCTGGTACTAATATAGGGTAAGGAGCAAGAAGAGGAAAACAACATCATCTTTTTAAGGGGTATAGTAATCACACATATACAAAACCAGGTTGAAGGGGTGTCTGTATTTGCACACCAGTCTTCAGAGGCTATGATGTTTTCCTAAAACTTTGAAGATGAGATTTTTCCCTTTAGACAATTGCCATATGCTGAAATTAATTTTTCCATAATGTTGTTCTCTGAAGTTTTGCACCAATGTTCTGTTGTGATTCAATTCAGTTTTGAGTGAAATAACATGGACCTAAATCCCAAAATAACGTTAATGAAAACTTTTGAGTTTCAGTGGGTATCACAGTTTAAGACCAAACTGAAAATAGGGAGACTAAATAGGTATGAAAACACTTTAACTACACACGTCTATGCACAACTTAAAGCATTATACAGCTTCCCTGCTCTGTGGGTCAGATAGCACCACTCTGCCTAAAGGGTGGAAGGCTGTGTGTGTCAGCTGCCAGGGTGCACTGCCTAATCCACACACCATCTGTGGCAGAGAATGCAGCCTGGTCTGGTGCAAGGTCCCTGAATGTCCCTCCAGCATCTCTTGCATGTCCCCAAAATACTGCCCTGACCAGTGCAGCAGAAAGTTTGTCACTATAAGATTTCTCTCTTCCATTTCATGTCTACCTCTTGAACAGAGCCATTAAGTGTAACCTTGGCCTCAAGTCTCCTGGAAACAAAAGATTTCTCTTGGAATCCCTTATAAAGAATGAGTTTAGTCCAGAAGAAACATAGAAGAAATCCGGAAAGAACTGGATTCCCTTTGAGTTTCCTATTAAACTTGACACTAGGAAAAAAATATCTGGAGTTGTTGTTGTGGTATATAAAATGTAACCAAAAAAATTATAGAACCATTAAAGTTGGAAAAGACCTCCAAGAAAATCTAGTTCAACCTTTGACCAAATACCACCACGTCAATGAAACCATAGTAGTAAGTGTCACGTCCAATCATTTCTTGAGCACTTCCAGAGATGATGACTCCACCACTTACTGGGGGAGCTTGTTCCAATCGCTGACCACCCTTTCAGTGAAGAAATTCTTCCTGATGTCTAACCTGAACTTCCTCTGGTACAGCTTGAGGCCCTTTCCTCTTATCCTGTTGCTAGTTGACTGGGAGAAGAGGCTGACCCCCACCTTGCTACAACCTCCTTTCAGGCAGTTGTAGAGAGTGATAATTTCTCTCCTCAGCCTCCTCTTCTCCAGGCTAAACAACACCAGGTCCCTCAGCTGTTCCTCATATGACTTACTCTCTAGACCCTTCACCAGCTTCATTGCCCCATCTGGACTCTCTCCAGCACCTCAATTCTTTCTTGAAGTGAGTGGCTCAGAACTGGACACAGTACTCAAGGTGTGGCCTCAACAGTGCTGAGTACAGGGGGATACCATCACTGCCCTGGTCCTGCTGGCCACACTGTTTCTGATACAGGCCAGGATACTGGGCACACTGCTGGTTCATGTTCTGACAGCTGTCAACCAGCACCCCAAGGTCCCTTTCTGCTGAGCTGCTTTCCCATCATTCTTCCCCAGGTCTGTCAGGCTGCAGGAGTTTATTGTGACTGAAGTTTGGGACTGGGCACTTGGCCTTGCTGAACCTCATACCATTTGCTTTGCCCCATCAATCCATCTTGTATAGATCCTTCTGCAGAGACTTTTTACCCTCCAGCAGATTGACACTTCTGCTCAGCTTAGTGTCATCTGCAAACTTACTGAGGGTGCCCTTTATCCCTCCATGCATCAATAAAGAGTACTTGGCCCTAATACTGAGCCTTGGGGAGCACCACTTATGACCAGCAACCAGCTGGATGTAATTTAGCTCACCACCATTCCCTTGGCCCAGTCATCCAGTCAGTTTTTAATCCATGAAGAGTGCACCTCTTCAAGCCATGGGCTGGGAGCTTCTCCAGGAGAATCTTGTGGGAGACAGTATCAAAGGCTTTATTGAAGTCCATGTAGACAACATCTGCAGCCTCTGACCTACTAGGCAGGTCACCTGTTTATAAAACGAGATTGTTTTGGTCAAGCAGGGCCTGTCTTTCTTAAACTCATGCTGACTGGGCCTGATGCCCTGGTTGTTCTGTACTTGCCGTGTGATTGCATTCAAGATAGTCTATTCCATAACATCCTAGCACCAAGGTCAGGCTGACAGGCCTGTTGTTTCACAGATCCTTCTTCCAACCCTTCTTGTAGATGGGTGTCACACTGGCTAACCTCCCCAGTTAACCAGACCTGATGACAAATGATGGAGAGTGACTTGGTGAGTTCTTCAGTCAGCTCCCTCAGTACTCTCGAGTGAATCCCATCTGGTCTCATAGACTTATAATTGTCTAAGTGGTACAACAGACTAACTACTTCTTCTTGGATTGCAGGGGGTCTATTCTGCTCTCTATCCCTGTCTACCAGCTCAGGGGGCTGATTGCCCTGAGGATAAATGGTTTTTCTCTTAAAGACTGAGGCAAAGAAGGCATTAAGTACCTCAGCCTTTTCCTCATCTCTGGTGACAATGTTCCCACTCCCCCCCCCTCCCCACCAACTCCCATCCAGTGGAGATTGGAGATTTTCCTCTGTCCTTCTTTTGTTCGTAATGTATTATAAAAACACCTTTTATTATCTTTTACAACAGTGGCCAGATTGAGTTCTAGCTGAGCTTTAGCCTCTCTACATGACCTAACATCCTTGTACTCTTCCTGGGTTGCCTGCCTCTTCTTTCAAAGGTCTGTTAAGATCTGATTATTAAGAGATGCCTCTGCCCAAATTAGGATGCAAGCAAGATGATATGTCAAAGTCAGTGATATGGATTTTATTTGACAGTAAATATGAGGTAGAAAGACATAGAAATAAATGGTGGGGAGAAAGAGAATGAGAGACAGATTAAGTAGAAAGATATCACCACCCCATGAACCCAACATCCCACTGCTCCATCTTCTTCTGTTCTTCCTGGTAGTGGGGGTCCCAGAGTTGTTCTTCTGGGGTATCACCTTTTTACAGTCCAAGATCCTGGTATCCACGGGGGTAGATGCTGTTCCTATAACTTAGGATGGCACATGTATAAGCGGTTCCTTCCTTTCCCACAGTCTGTCACAGTAGTAATTTTTGTCTGGATGCATTAACTAGAGTGTGTTTACAGACCTTGCTTCCACTAGGCCTAGAATTAGAGCCTTCCTGTTGCAAGTTCCTCTCTTCTGTGCCTATCTCAAGTTCCCACTGGGGTGGCTTATTTTATGACAGTTTAAGGTATTTTTTATCTTTGAGTCTATTACAGGGTCATAAACTTTCTTTTATTCCCTGACTTCCTGAGAAAGCTCTCTGTTTAGCCAGGCCAGTTTTCTTCCCTGCTGGCTTGTCTTCCAGCATAGAGGGACAGTCTATTACTGCACTTTTCTTAAAGGTTTTTTTCTTAAAGTAGTTTCAGCTTTACTGGACCCCTTTGTTATTGAGGTATGTTTCCCAAAGGACTCTCCAAACTGGTGTCCTGAATAGGCCAAAGGAATACAAGGTAGAAGGTTTTTTTGTTGACACCCTTCCTTACTTCATCAGGAGTTGAAAACTATAATTTTGTCATCACTATTCCCAAGACGACCTCTGATCACACATCTCCCACCAGCCCTTCTTGGTTTGTAAATCATAGGTCTAGTAGGATCCTGCCCCAGTAGTCTCACTTACCAGCTGTGTCAGAAAGCTCTCTTCCACACACTCCAGGATTCTCCTAGACTGCTTCCCCTCCACTGTATTGACTTTCCAGCAAACAACCAACAAGTTAAAGTCTCCCGCAAGAGCAAGGGCTAGTGGTTGTGAAACATCAGGTAGCTACTTATAGAATACTTCATCTGCCTCTTCATACTGACAGGGTGGTCTGTAAGAGATTCCCACCAGGATGTCTGCCTTGTTACCCTTTGCCTTGATTCTTACCCACAAGCACTCAAACTTATCATCACTCACCTTGAGCTCTGTATAGTCAAAATACACCCTAATGTACGGACCCACCCCACCGCTTCTCCTTCCTCACCTATCCTGTAAACTGACACACAAATTTCTGTGCCGTGTCCCTGTAACAGAAATGGAATGAAGCTGTGCTGGGAAAGTTCAGGTTGGACATTAGGAAAAGATTCTTCACTGAGAGGGTTGTCATTCACTGGCACAGTCTAGACAGGGAAGTGGACACAGCACCAAACCTGCTAGAGTTCAATGAGCATCTGCATGACGTTCATAGTCATATGATTTAGTTTTAGGGAATTCTGCAAAGAACAGGGAGCCGGACTTGATGATCTTTATCGGTCCCCTCCAACTTGAGATATTCTATGCTGCTAAGACCTGAACTATGTACTTGAATTTTCATGCCATTTATCTTCCAAGGTTTAATCCTTCTCTTAATCCCTCACCGCCTTTCAACACTTCCTTTCTCAATCCCACTCAGGTGTTACTTTTAAGCAGATGGTGCCAGGATTTAAATTCCCTTCACTGTTCTGAATATAGAGGCTTCACCTAATGGCCTTAGTATTATCGACACTTTTTTTTCCCCCCCTATTTTTTCTTCAGCATAATTTAGTTGGTTTTGGTAATAACACTAAAGCAAAAATAGTACTTCATGATTCTAAATGCCATGCCAAGCAGGAATTAGAGAAATAAGTAACAGGATCAAATAAGGAGGTGGATTGATTATCTGTCTGGCAGGAATACTGTGTCAAATAGTTTAAGCACCAGAAATTTTTGTAAAAATAGAAAAATGCATAACCAGAAAGACTTCAGATTTTCCCTGTATACACCACTTTAACATAATGGCACTTGCATTATTTTTTTCTGCATTCTTTATGATTTTTGAAGTCATTGAAGATTCAGAAGTGTTAAATGACAGCTAAATAATTCACTTAATATTTTCTGATTTTCCCTGTAGGTACATAGAAGTCGACTCTATTTTTCCTCTAGGAGTCAGGTAGAGACCCCTGCAAATGTTTGTACCATTAAAAGTTAATGACTGAAAATAACTTAAGAGTTGAACTGAATGCTTCTTCTGTTATTAAAATACAACTGTGAAAAGTACATACAAGAAATAAGTATTCTAATAATCTTAATTTTTAATATCTATATTATTGTCGGTGCTTAGAATTTAACGTACACCCAGAGCATTAAAACTATATTTATTAATATATTTTTAATTCTATGAATACTCTTTAAACATCTATTATAAATCATTATTTATTCTTTTTACTCTGTGCTATACTATATAAATGTTCTTTATAGTCTAGATATGCTCTAATGATCTTTATTTTGATTTCTCCACCTGCATTGTTTTATTAAATGTGTTTAAATGCACAACTTCATCAGTATCACAAGGATGGGAGATTTACTGTGAAACACACAAGAATTCATTCAGATTTTTTTTTTTTATTTCTATTGGAATAGTATAATGTAGCATGCATCATGTGAGTGCTTTTGAGAAGAATGGCACCACATCATTCCTTCTCTAAACATTTGAGAATTCTTTTAGAAAGGTATATGTCTGAGGTTTTTGGCTGCTAGCAGAAATCCAGGCTTTCAGATAACATTTAACTTGCCTGTCGTCACCCAATAAGGAATCAATAGCTTATATGGTGTCACCATACAAGAAGTCTATTTTTCTGAAGTTCTCGTTTCAAAAGACAATTTCCTCATGTGTTCAGGAAAGTCAGTTAAGAATGCATATGCTGTCTTTCTTCCTGTCTGCTTTAGTGTCTTCTTAATAGAGGTTAAATTTTAATTTAAAGCAACTAGCTTGTAGGTAAATAAAAATTCTGCAAGCCATGGGGCACTTGGAGTAATCCCAGCTATACTCTATAAAACTTTAAAATACATTAGTGTGGCACAACTGTCTTTATATGAAGTATAGGAATATTTGTGCTTTTGGAAGAATTTATAATGGGAAAACTAGAAACTTGTTTTCACTTAGGAAACCTTAAAAGTGCCTTCTGAAGAGGGTTAGATTTTTTTTTTTTTCCCCTGGTGCAGTCCAGAGGGGTTTGCAGAGAGAGCTGTGTTATCTCCCTCTCTGCTATGTCAGAGAGAGATAACCCCAACAGACATGTACAGAAGCCTTGGGAAGGTGGGGGAGAGAGAGGATACTAAAGGCCCTGGGGAAGGGCAAGAACTTGCCTTTTCTCCCTGGGGCCCAGTGCTTCAGTAGCTCTGTGAGGTATTTGCAAGTTTCTCATGTTCTGGCCTTCTAAATAAACTTTTTAATTCTTTTCCCTGCCTTGGCATTTCTAAGGATACCTGTGTATCTTACTTTGCAGAAGCATTTCCTTAATCAATGAGGATTACTAAAATCAGTAAGGCTGATAGTATATGCCATATGTTATATGTCACAAGTGCTTAACCAGCCTTTAGTATTAACAGCTTGCTTGATCCTGCAGGGTGTGCAGAGCTCTCCTTTGCCCTTCCTGCTCAAGCTCCCATGGCATTGCTTTGAGGTGGTAAATACCTTTAGGATAAACATACTTCCTGCTTGTGTACAAGAACCCTCTCCTATATAGCTTGAATAATATGTAACGTGTTCCACAAAGCAAATTTCATAGTTACTACACCTCTGGATGCTCCTGAGATGAAGTACTCTACCTTGCACTCTGTATAAGGACAGATACAGAATATTAGACATGAAAATCCTGTGTGTTCTGCATTCATATCTTCAGAAAAATTAAAAAAAATAAAATCATATGGGGTAGAAATGAAGTGGACTATACCAGCAACAAAACATTTACAGTGTCATTGACACATTAACAACCAGTCACTGGAAAAGTTAATAGCTTAAACTGAAATGAATCACTGCAGACTCAATACTTAGTTTAATAAAAAAAGGGAGAAGGGAATGTTTATTATCAGCATTTTAAAGACTGAGGCTAGAAACAGGTATTTAATGCCTTTTTTGCCTTAATACCTTTTTTCCTAATTTCTCTTTCTTCTATCTCTTCTACTTTCTTCTGTCTCATAACTCTCAGTATAGACATTTGCCGTGATTCCTGAAAGAATCAATGAACATAAAAGATGGGAATTCCTTCTGAAGGTATTTTGTATATTCAGTTTTTACATAGGACCTGGCTGAATGCTGCTCTTTTTTCAGCATAACTTATCCTATCTACCATTCTTCTGTTCTGGCTGATCTATAATAACATACTCTTCTTGCTTCTCAAAAAGAGCAAAAAGTATAACTTTTTGAAGATAAAATCTCTTTTGCTTTCTGTTTTGAACTGTTTAATCTCACTTATATCAAAAGTTTTTTCTGTGAAAGTCTTTCTATACATATAGCAGAGGATATGACAATAATACAGGCTACCAATGTAAAATTTATAACAGGCAAAGAACCTCACGTAATTCCCTGCTGAAACATTTGCCTTCCTTCATCCTCTTTTTTAACCACTTCTTCCTGTATTTTCTTATCCTCATCCTCTGCCTTCTGCCTTCTCCATTTCTGTTTCAAGTTGTCTTTATTAACATCCATGTCTTCTTTCCTTTTCAATTCAAGTTATTCTTAAATTACAAGAAAAAAAAAAGGTGAAAATAGAGCTCCTTTATCTTTCACTTCATGTGTGTGTGGTCCACCTGGGATATGGTCTGTCTACTGCCTTTTATTATTCATTTATGCCATTGGTTTATCCTAGCAAAAAGCTACCTGAACAAAGCTGGTGCCCTAAGGCAAGTTTGGGGAAGTTTGCTTGCTTGTTTGTTTGTTCATTTAGTCATATTTTTAATTGGCTTAGATTAAAGACCTAAAGTGCACTTTTCTTTGGCTATAACTGTGGGGTTTAATATAATTAATCTGACTTAATATGGGAGTTCAAGCCCAATGGTCCCACAGTTTTCCTAAAGAAATCCCTTCTTTCTGTTTTCTCAAAGACGCAGTTTTCTAAAACGGTGTGTTAGTCTGATGCCCCAAGCTTTTTTGCACCAAGGGCACCTTGTCAGCTGAAACTTAAGGAACTAACGTGATGCTCTCAGATATTATTTGAATTGCATGGCCTTGGGGCTTCCTAAGGCAAAGATGGCTGCAAAAAAGATAAATTTATGAACCAAAGCCATTTTTTTTTGTTGGACAAACTAATGTGTTCATAGAACAGACTTCTACATGGACCTTGAAAGACAAGGAAGAGAAATTCTTTAAAGCCAGATGCCCTTGGAAATGCATTCCTCTTGGTATAAAATAACTCCCCAAAGACATTAGGAATATCCTACACTACTCAATTCCATACAAGTAGCAAAAAGAGTTTTCCAGCACTTTAATGAGATATAGTTAGAACTTCTGTATTCTCACAGTGCAAATTTTATATGATTAAAAGATATTTAATAATTATGGTGGGTTTACCTTTAGAAAACAAAATTAAATTTTAAAAAAAGAATGCAAGACATTTTGTGTTCTTTCCCATAGTGCTCCAGCATTTAGAAGTCATCTTCTAAAAGTCAAGGTTTCATGATTTCTACTTTTGGACATTAACCTATCAAAGAAAGTTAATGTTGAAGAGAATAATCTTACAGAAATTTAGATAAGGAGAAAGACTACTGACAAGCAGTAGTTTGTTGTCAATACTGGGCCCAATATTGTTTAACTTGTTCATCAGTGATTTAAGTGATGCCTCCTCATCAAGTTTGTTGATGACATACAGCTGGGAGGAGTGACTGATACGCCAGAGTGCTGAGCAGCCCTTCAGAGGGACCTCGACAGGCTGGAGAGTTGGGAAGAGAAGAACCTACTAAAGTTCAACAAAGGCAAATGCAGGGTCCTGAACCTGGGGAGGAGTAACCCCATGCAGTTCTGCAGAGAAGGACCTGGGGGTCCTAGTGTACAACAAGCTGTCCATGAGCCAACAGTGTGAGACTGTGGCCAAGGAGGCCAGTGGTATCCTGGGATATACTAGGAAGAGCATTGGACTGCACAATTGCCCAGACTCCTTCACTGAAAATATGCAAGAACTGTCTGGACACAATTCCTGTGCCATATGCTCTAGGATGACTCTGGCTGAGCAATGAGGTTGGACCAGAAGACTCACTGTGGTCCCTTCAACCTTACCCATTCTGTGACTCTGTGATTCCATGAAACAGGTGTTTCTTCAAAACACTACTATGTTGGGTCTAACAAAATTCTTGTTCTTTGTCAGCCCCAGTTTGAGATTTTACATTATTTACATTATTTTACTCGGAAACCCAAGAACAATTCTCTTATACTCCCCAGGATATTTTTTTCTTCTCCTCCTGAAAAAATATTATGCAAATCTTAATTAAAAGAAAAATAGTTTGTAAGTAAATTATTAATAATTTGTATTTATCCTAAAATTTTACAACCAATGAGTAGTTTTTACCAAATATAGTTTAATATATTTAAATATTAATTCTTTATAATATCTAGAGTATTTTAGTAGACAATCACACAAAAGGGCCTTTTCTTCTTTTTTGAACAAGCACAAATTTTGAGTACTAAAGGTTTCAAAAAAAGGGCTTAGCAGAAGTATTTCTTTTTTCAATATGTTTTGGAAAGTGATAAAAAAGCTTTTTATGCCTCATTATAACCTCAGTTTGCTTTTACACTGCAGGCAATTTAGTAAAACATCTATACCCTATGTTGAGTGTCAGATTTTTTCAACATTTGAATGCCAGACTTAAGAATCAGAAATTTAAATCTTATGAAAAGTATATTCAGCACAAAAATCTATTACTAGTCCTAGAATATAAATTCTAACTTGTCTGAGTGTGAGGTCACAGTGAAAGAGACTGTCCTGTCCACCAAAACCCCTACAAAAAACCATTTGTTTCATTATCTGCCAGTTAAAGTACAGAGACTGGTGATATTCAAGGAAACTTTTGTAATATCCTTATCATATGATATCAATCTATTATTATTACCTCCATTGTTTATTAAAATTTTAAAAAATCACCTAAAACATTAAAAGCACACATGTACATTTATATATATATATTTTATATATGCATTTTACCCTTGTTTGCATAAGATTTTAGGCAAGATAAAGACCCAGTATTCCTATATATTAAGTTCAAAGATATCTGTAGCCCTACTTTTTACTCCCATGTATTTGAATGAAGTGGGCTGGAACATCTTTTGTTATATTTATTGCTTCACAAATCTTTTACTGTCTTTTCTCTTCTGGATTCAGTCTCAGAGACCTATTATGTCAGACCTCCTAAGGTTACAGGAAATCAAAATTTAGATATCCGTGTTCAGAACTGAGGTCTAAGGGAAACAGTCTAAAGGGAAGAGAGAGTTTCATAACCTCACAGAAAATGTTAAACTGACAAGTTAAAATGGTCAAAATATTTTTGACAACATGTAATATGTCAAAATACAATGTTTTTCAAAGTCAAGATGTTCTTTAGTGATTTATTGATTTTTCTAAAGATTTCTATAATGAAATTTCTGACAGTTTTTTGCTTCTGACCACAAGAACTAACTTGAAACTTGAGGATCAAGTAGTCTGATCCTGTTTTATTCAAACTCACAAAATGTTTTGCTTTCATTTCCAAATAAAATTAATTACTTTGAAAGCTGTTAAGCACACATAAAAACTATAGCAGTTCTATGTTAATAAGAGTGTCTCAAAGAGGCAGAACAAATCACTTGATGGTTAGGGATTTGGACCAATATAATAAAATTCATCCAAACCCCAATAAGTAGTCTTAGAGCATCCATCTATCTTTGTGTTTGAAGAAAGATATTCCACTTGATAAGTCAGGTGCTTTTTGTTCTGCACTATATTGAAAGACAATCCTATACTGCAAAATCCTGCTTGTCTCAGCCTCTCTGTCTTTTCTCTCTATTACTGTTCTTCTTTCTTCTTGAACTTACAATTGTCAAAGTGATACTCAGGGTCTCCACTAATTCTGTCTCTGTTTCTTTTTCCTTTCATTTTTTTATTGCTTTTCTCATTTATCTTCTCTCTATGATTGGTCCTCCCCATTTGTCTTTTATTTTTTTTGTGGTAATCTACAAATCTTCACTTGACTAGCCTTTAAATCTTCAATATTTTAATCTAAAATCTAAAAAAGTTCAAGTAGTTGGAGGTAGAAAATATATGCAAAATGTTAGTGCTGGAATTTTTACTGCTTGTAGTTGTAGAACTAATGAGAGGTCTTTTTTTTTAAAAGGAGAGATTACTTCTCTCTCCAAAACTATATCACTAGACAATAAAGGTGATATAAAGATTTGATCAAAAAAATAAAGAAGAAAAATATTCAAATAATTTAAGGAATTCTAAATACTTCTAATTTCTAAAAACATGATATCTAGTACTGTCATTTCCATGTATCTCCCAAAATATTTGAGTAAGTCATACACTGGAGAAGAATGTTGTGAGGAAGATCAGCCTTATTTTCGGATCTGTGCTGGAAACAGTCACCAGTGGTGCTGTGAAATCTTCTCTATTGTTGTAGCTGGAAAAGGATTAAACTATCTGTAGAAGATGAGCAGAACAATATTTCTTTTCAGTAGAAGTAAAGATGATAATGAGCATATGTAACTAACATATGATACAAGTTAATCAAGAGAGCTAGACTAATTTACCCCCAAGCATGCCAGATGAACTTCAAGCAACAGTGATAGCTGAAGAAAGAAAAGCAAGTAGGTTTACTTTGCAAAAAAACATCAAACCAACCAACCAACCAACCAACCAACCAACCAACCAACCAACCAACCAACCAACCTTGTTTTCAATAACTTCTAACAAGAAATTGGATAATTACTATTATGATATTGATGAGGGAACTCAAACAAATTTAGAGAATCTGAAAAAATGCCGAAATCCTCTTGAAAGTATCAGAGCATGAAGGATTCAGAAGTTAAAAACAGAATAAAGTTCAACCAAATTCTCAGCTTATATCTTCTGTGGCATGTGAAGAAGTCCAAAGCTATTGGAGAAATCATAATACTGAAGGCAATTCCTTCGGGATATTTAAATTTTTCATGACAAATGTTCACTGATAAACTATTCTGGCAACGGATTGAAAGAAAAAGGCTGTGAAATAATAATATGACACTTTATGGGAATTGTAATTATTTTCTTTCTAAACTTCATGCAAAATCTAATATTTGCAAATGTTCAAATCCAGACATGTTGACCAGAATATTCATCATAAGGTCCAGCATCATTCCCATACTCAGAATGTGGTATTTCAGTTAAACAATTGTTATTTAGTAAATACTAGAAGATCAGAATGTAATCAGCTATGCAAATCACAAGTACCTACAGTACCTGGCTTTAGAAATGTTGATAGACAGATGTCTTAAACCTCTGTTAAAATGTGCCTAAAATAAGTCAGCGTGCTTCCAACACACTAAACGTGTTTATAATCAGTGTTCAACAAAGTCTTTTGAAAAGTTCAAATTCTCTGAAAGCAATAATCCACCATTTAGGAAAAAAGATACAGAGTAATTTGTTTTGAAAAAAAACCTAAAAAACTTTGTTCTAAATGCTTCATAGAAAATTAGAAATGCTTTAAGGAGGTGCTAAATTAGAACAATTCCTCAACTAAAGCTTAAACACAGTAAGGCATTAAAATTTCAAAAAAATAAATGTTAGTATTGGTTTATTCAATTGTGCTGAAATATTTACAGAAATGTGTATTAGTACAGTTATTACTAATAGAGATGTTTATTCCTATAATTGAACTTAAAAAAATCACAGTGCTGTATGAGTTATAAAATTGGTCGTTTTATTAAGCACTTGCTTAGTACATTTACTTCAAAAAAATCTATATACATAAAACTGGCAGCTGGGGAGGAAATAATGAATATATGGAGCATCTTCATCTCTATGCAGATGAAGTGTATGTTCATGTCCTTGATTTAACATTCACAGAAAATCAACAAACTTAAAGAGTAATATGAAAAAATATCTGTGTCAGCACTTTTAGAGTAATCACATATTTCAATATCGCAGTACACAGTTTAATGAGAATGCCTTCAAAATAAATCAAAGCACTGGTGTTTTTTTTTGAAAGGTTTGCTGATCACAGAAATGTTCCAGAGAATAAAAGTAATTCCTGACAAACGATAAGGAGATCTTCAAAGAAGAATGAAGTTTGAACATAGGAAGCTTTATTTAGTGTTTCTACTTAATAATACATTTACAATTAACAATATTTATACAGTTAATAAATTCTAGACTGAAGCACAAGTTCAGAATCTGAAGTCTGTTGACAATAAACAAAGCAGGTTTTGATTTACTACTCAGTTGAAACAGATTGTTGTAAACAATCTAAAAAGTGTCCAAGGTTATTTTTTTTCTTCATTTATGTGCAATTTTGGTTTTATATTTATGAAGAAACCCAATTCTCAGTAAATAAAAATGAATGGAAAACAAATATTGCAAGATTCATCTGGGAATAGTGTGTTATCTTCATCTTCCAACTTCTTTCTCAGCTTTATTTGCCTTTTGGGGACTGCTGCTTTCTTATTTCCTTTAATACATGCATTGACTAGTGCAATTTCTCTCCCTCTCAGATGTGGCAGGAAATTTCATGTGTTTTGATAATAAGTGAGTAGACACCTAAGCTCAAATCCCCACAAGCTTACTTCTGACATTCTTTAATATTATGATTTATCAAGTATTTCCACAGTTCCCTACTGGCTCATTTAAAAGATATTTTAAATGGCTTTACAATAAATCTGTTTAGTGGCTGTCTAATTTGACACACATTTTGACATAGTCGATTGTCACATGTTTAACATATCACATGATAAGAAAAGAATCTTATGAACTGTTTAAACTTTGCTCTGTATGAAAAACATAGATTATTATAATACTGGAATTGCAAGCAGTGATTTGATGATTGAAGAATCCAATTTAGAGCTAATTATCTTTTAAATACCACAATACTATCTTAAAAAACAATTACTTATATTCTTGTCAGTATCTATCAGACTAAAGGACTTATTAATGCATAGTCTAATTTACCTAAAAGAAGGTAGAATTGTATTTAATACTCAGAATACATAAATGGATTCACAAATATATTATAATAGTAATTGAACGGCATATTAGACAATTGGTACATTGAAAATATTGAATGAATATAAAATATTTACAGAAAATAGCAGTATGAGCAACATATATAGCAATGTGTTACCTACCAACATCATGCTTCACTGATCTGAATTTTAGCTAAGAATTTTTAGTTTCATTTTAGAGTTGGTTTAAAAATTATCATTTAATGAGACTTTAAAACTAATTTGCATAATCCTCAAAGAAAATATTGTTCAACATTCAAAAGAGCTATCAGTATTTTTTTTCAAAGCTCATATTAATGCCAGCTTCAAAAAGGGGTATGTTTATGACACGAAGATAAGAAAATACAAATTCAATTGTTAATCACTGTGTAATTGCAAAAAAGACTTTTCCTAAAGTCACAGCAGAGATACCTTGCAAGTGTCTATTTCACATTTGTCTACTTACTTTATTCTTTCCTGTTTAACTGTTGCTCAGGAAATTCACAGTAACAGTCTACAACAAATAAACTTTATACAACTGAAGAAAACTTCATCAAAACAAAAGCTCTGCCTTCTTAAACCATATCGTTAACTGTGCATACTCTACAATATGTTCTGGTGATACGCAGTGACTCTTCCAACAACCTTTGTTCAGAAAGATCCCAGAGACTAAGCAGAATCTTACAGTGCAGTTTATAAATGCAAATATATAATCTAAACATGACTTTACTGAAGAAAAAAAAAATAAAAAAACCCCAGTCAAATGTTATTTCTATGCAAAAACTCAGTGGGAAGATTTTTTTACTCACATCAAAACAAGGTACTTTCACTACATACTGTTTTATAGGGTTGTCCTCCTGTCTCATGGTCCATTATGGGTCACATGGCCCTGAACTGTAATGCTGCTCCTTCAGGACCTCAGGAGAGGTCTGTGAAGAGCCACAATGATAAACCAGGTCTCTAGAACATTCCTAACACCTGCTGGAGTGCTTTGTTACTCTGTCCAGAGCTGCTCACCAGCCTTCCTCTGAAAAGGTCTGCAGAGGGATGACCCTGACAAAGGATATAGATAGCTAGTTACAAATACAGCTATGGGTTAGGGTGTCAGAAAGCTGTAGCTGGCTAAAGTGAATCATATTTTATATCTTCAGATTACTGGAAATGCTAATATATCTTCCTTCCTTTTTTTTCTGCTGACAAATTTGAAGGAGAACAACAAGCCAGACATACAAGTCCTAAAAGGGATTCTCAGCCCTGGGCCCAAATCAATGGATAAGCAACAACTGTCACTTATCAAACTTATTCATTCCTGATGTCTCAGCAAGGCATATTTCCTCTGATTTTCTTCTCCGCTTTTTCAAAGGAGCAAATGGAGACAAAACCAGGACTGAAGGCAGGGTACGCACACATAAATTATCTTCCTGACTTACCTTTTGGCAGGAAAGCTAAAAGGCAAAAAACTCCATCTGTTGAGGATAGGAGATTGAAGACCAATGTGTAAATAGGAGGACTGATATTTTTTAAGAATGAATTGAATATAAAAGAGGTGATTACTTTTTCGATTTGTTTAGACTTCAGTAGATGATCAGGCCACAACACTGTATCCAGTAGGGCAAAAAGAAAGTTATTTACTTATTTATTTTTTAGCATTCTATTTCAATACAAGAAAACTTATTTAAAGTGTAGTCTTTTCAAAACCTGAATGCTTCCCCATAAATATATAAAAAATATTGCATTGTTTGACTACAGAAGGCCACATGTTGAACACCTATTTCAGGGGCTCTTGAAGGAGAAAAGTAGCTTTATAGTTCCTTCTGCCATGTAATGCACTTGTCAGTATATGTTTCCTTTGTGCCTAATGTTAGACATATATGTAAATACTGATGAAAAACCAGATGTGTTTGGCCTCTGGAAGATCTCATACTACTCCAACCTTTCTGAAAGCGTTCAACTTTTTGTTTTCACTGTCTGACAGTTTGCTGAACACTCCTGTGAGGTGGAGTCTAGAAAGGAGAGATTTTTGAGGTGATATAAATAGCATTCCAAGGTTCAAGGGATATCTTCTGTGCCAAGAAGGAAGGAGAGCACATGTAAGGGCTATTATGAGTGTGAAACATTATTTTGAGAGGCAGCCAAAGAGCACCATAAAATAACCTGGATTCCAGGATTTATTACATTGAATGACCTGACTTGATGTTTGCCCACAGGCTGAAGCTGGGTGAAACAGGTCATGGAAGGAAGTCTTGAAAGAACTGCCTGAAAGAACTGCTTGAAAGAACTAGAAAAGGGACATGATTTTTTTCTGTACTTAAAGAAGGTCAGAACAAATTACAGATTGATTGGAATGAACAGTGGTCCTGCCCATGCCCCCTAGGTATACCTACTTAGTACATGACAGTCTGACAAGTTAGTACATGTGGTTTCAAATTAGAGGCAGAACATTCACTTTAAGTTGAGCCTGCCGAAATATTCCTGTGACAAATGACATCTAAAATTCCTTGTCCCAGTGGAACACCTTTCTGGTGTCCTCACTGAAGTTAGTAAACACACCAACATACTCAAATGAACTCATTTCCAGTAACAAGCTGTGTATGAGATTTAGCCCTCAGAACTCATACTGAAATAATCTGATGAGTAATTTTTGATGTGCATTGTTATTCAGACTGAGATGCATGAGGCAGGGGAAGAAAACGTGTGAGATGCAATATATAATACATGTTTGCACCCTGGTTATCTTCTTACAGTAGAAAGACTTGTTAGACTCCATCAGCAAAAGCATTTTGTGCTCCTAGTGCTGCATGTGTTAGGCATTAGGGCCAGTATTAGGGTGGGAGTTCCGTCTCCAGTTACAGAAGGAGCACCTTTCTTAGGTGCCACCTGTCCCAATAACCACAGTAGACATCATTTCTGTGTGGATCCCTGGAGAAAAATGGCTTCTCCTCATAGATAACATGCTGTAGGTTTATCTAGTAGGCTTACTGTGTAAGGTCAGGCATATATACTAATTAGCATGGTCAGCAAAGAATTTGGGTATGTTTGGCAAGTCCAAGTTATTTCCTGCTGAGGTAAGATGAGGTGTGATCAGGATGAGTCACATGTACATTGTGTCCTACTGAGACAAATTTGGCTTGAAAACACAAACCTAAACTCAAGCACATTTATCGAAGTCAGCAGAGATGGGGATCTTTGTGTGTCTCAAGATACAGTAATCTCTTTCAAATACAGCTCAAAGAATAGTGTGGCTGTGATTGAACAGAACAGTTAGATTCAGTTACATTTTCATTGAAGAAGCTGTGTCAATTTGAAACACCTAGTAGAGGAACCTGAAATTTATATATTTTGTTACGAGTTAGGCAACTTATGATTTCTACCTTTGACAAAACTGTTTATTAGATAGTTTTTCTCACACAAGCTCTACTTCTTTTAATCTGAAACAATCATGTATTTAGTTATTAGAATTAAGTGCCTGAATTTCCATCCTGTCATGACAAAAATTGTGGATTTTTAATTTAAGCTTTTTACTTGATTAATCAGTTTTAGTAATACATGACTAATATACTCAGATAATATCAATTGCAATATTATATGCTATTTACAATGGATAATTTTACAGCTTTAGGTAAGGACTTGGATGCTATGATAATGGTATATCAAATACTATGTCTTGACCTGTTAGGATAAAGTCTCTTAGTATTTTCCTGTGAATTACTGGGACTACATTTTGGGCTGTTTTAGTCTTTGAAGCTCACTGACATTTAAGCTGTGTATTTTAAAATATAATTTGGTTTTAAATTAACCTATTTACTGTTTTTTGCAGATATTGTCCAATAGGCATACTAAGTTAAGCAATCCATATATACAATATATGTTTCACATCTGTAGGCTCCAGAGATATCTTTGCCAAATAATTATGCACCAATTACATGTTTTTCTTCACAGAAATCTTTCGGAAAAAGCCCTGAAGACACCAGTGTTGAATAAATGCCTTAGGTTTAATACTTAGGAAAGCAAGCATCTCAAAGAACAAGTGCATCATGCTCTAGAGAAGAATAAGCTAAAACTAATAGAATAAGCAAAAATTACTTCAAGATTTGATTTGGCAGCAAAAAAACATCTAAACATAATTTGCCATAAGAAGAGGAAAGCAATGCCAGCAGTTCCAATTAAATGCTGGGGGGAGTTCCTGTAAACTGTTCATAAAAATACAGTTAAGAATTCACATAAAGCAGATATATACTTCCTCAAAAGGTTTGGTGGGGGTTTTTGTGTGGTTTGTTGTTTTTGCTTGGTTTTTTGGGGTTTTTGTTTTGTTTTGTTTGGGGGTTTTGCTTGGTTGGTTGGATATTTTTGTTGTTTTTTTGTTGGGTTTTTTTGACAGTTATCAGTTAACATTATCCATTTGGCTGTCTTGTAAATTTTAAAGTGGTTTTCTTCTAAATTAATCTCGCTGAATAATGTAGTTCATAAATAGATGTTAATATGAGTGATGAAATTAAAAACTCAAATTTGGAGGTTAGGGAAATAAAAAGTGAAAATAATAATGATTTTTACTGTTTATATTTGTTTCCAGTAATCTGTAATCATAAAATGGAAGGATGTAACAGATGCTAATAAAACAAGAAGACACATGAACAATAACACAAATGTTGATGGCTCAGCTGAGATGACAGAATTCAACAGGAGTAGCCACCTGGTTCTGTTTTGTGATAGGATAAAATGTATACAGTTCATAAAAATAATATTTTCCTGTCATTGCTAAAATGTCAAAACCACTGTGGCACTCTTTTCCAAATGTCTCTTGCATTAATTATTCTACAGATAAGAGAACAGTATAGCAACTAAGCTAACAATTTTGTGCAACGTTTTATATGTACTACATAAAATTATACTTGGGCTTGGTTTTTTCCTTAGCAGAGAGAAAATTATTCTACGTTTAACAGATATCCATGCACAGATAATGAAATATAATTTTACTGCACCTAGTAAATTACTTCTGAGAATGCTAAGGTTCTTTCTTACCCACTCCTGTTGATCCATTCAGTGTATTAGATAGAAAAACATTTCTAACTTCTGGGTATTAATGTAAGATATGGAAGTTATTTCTTCTCACAATTTCTTGAAGTTGCATATAAAAGTATATACATCTTTCCATAAGAATCAAGAATCACAGAATATGCTTCTTGACCCAAATGCTTCTTAAACTCTGCCAGGCTTGGTGTTGTGACCACTTCCCTGGGGAGCCTGTTCCAGTGCCCAATCACTCTCTGGGTGAAGAATCTCTTTCTAATATCCATCCTAAACCTTCCCTGACACAACTTCAGTCCACTCCCTCACGTTCTGTCACTGGTCAATACAGAGAAGAGATCAGTGCCTGCCCCTGCTCTTCCTCTCACAAGGAAGTTGACATATCTTTGGAGGGTGCACAGTTGCAAAGTAATCATGTTCCCATCTCCTAAACTGTTTAATAATTTAGAAAATATGTCTAATATATAGCTTCTCTGTCCCCTGTGTAGCAATGAGTACCAGGGATTTTTGATGTGTTGTTTGAAAGCATTTTATACTCTTAGTTACTCTTTATTAAACTGTGTTTTTTAAAGCTATGATGAGAGGTTAAGTAGCACCAAAACACATCTTTTTCTAGTCCTTATTGTATGCTTATAGTTTTATTTCTTATATGGAATAATTTTATTTTTGTGTCACAACAGGCTTTTTATACATTTACTATTTTTTCTTATGATCCCCTGCATGTTCATTTTCCTGACAGGGATCAGCACCACATTAATAACATGGAAAGAAAAGGGCAGGCACAGCTATAGAAAAGAAATCTTCACTGATCATATCAAGAGGCCAGAGTTACATGCTGAGAAGTTTGGATTTACCTGGAAAAAGCCTGACTGCCCATTCTTCCCCCTGAGGCTGTGGTATACAACCAGCTCTTCATAAACCTTGGGTTTTCTATCTCCACTTCGAGTCGGCAAATTAGAGACAGCAATGATCAGACCTCTACCAGCTTTCATATTTTAACTCTTTTTACTAAGAGGAGTTTCATTATGGTTGCAAATATTTTGTTTATAAAGCTGTCTCCATTACTATTATCACAAGATATATTTGCATATAAAGGATGAAAAATCTTCAAACCTAAAGAATATATTGCCTATTTCCACATTTTATAAAGTACAAATTCTCTTATGCACCGAAACCCTGCTGTGGTGAAGTGGGCTGGGGCAGGGTAGGTGTTCAACGTATATTTTCATGCCACCTAAATAGCTGTTTGTAGACTTCAGCAGTTTGAATTTAAAATCTAAATATTGGATCTGATTACTGAACTATGCTAGGTTGAGGGAACCTTATGTCTGAACTGCTTCAGGGGTGTATATTCATAGAAATACTGATAGCAGTTACCATACTAAAAAACAATTTAGAAAGTCAACAAGGCTGATGTGAGAGTGCAGATCCAACACAAATGTCTCCCTGGTTGATAAAAACTGATCTGCTCAATTAGCACAGTATAATAGTTCATTTGAGTCTGTGCCAAATTTCATTCAGACAGGAACACCTCATGTCAGGCAAATTCATGCACAGCAATCTCAGAGTCACCTGGCTACATGTTTTCAGTCCCTTCAACTTGTAAGTCTCCTGAGTCGAGTAGTAATCCTCTACTCCATTTCTCTGTTGATATAGCTGTTCAGTAAAAGCTGTTTTCCAGGGTGTTATTTCTTTTCTTTCTGGGCCTTCTGCTTCTCTCTACATGTAGCTGTCCATAGTCTGAAAAAAATGAATCAACGACTTTTGTAATTAGTGCTTCTGGTTCTTCTGAACATAATAAAAGACTAAGAAAGATCTACCTATCAGTGGATCACTTTGGTTTCCAGACCTTTAGTTACACTGCAATTTTTTATTTTATATGTGTGTGTCTTGTAAATTAACTGTTGACTTACAGAAAAAATATACTATCATTTTTCATGGGTCTATCAGACTTCTGTGAAAGTAGTACCAGTATTGAATCTGATTCTTAAACTCATGAATGTAAGAGTAGTTCTTAGGCTTTGGGATTCCTGTCAGAAAATCTTTTCCCAGTGTATCTTTTACTAATGTTAGAAGCAGTTTTGAATCCAGATCATGTATTTTACCTAAATTGCCAAAGAAAGCCAAAACAATCCCAAACATGCAAAATATTCCACTATTAAAAAACCCAAAGAGACAAACAAACCCAAACAGAAGCACCTTGCCCATTAACAAAGAAAAAATAGTTTTGGAAAAATGCAGGCAGTTAACTTGCACTATAATCAATTCTGAAAATGAGAGTCAACATATTAGAGTAGATGTTTAAAATCCATATTTAATGAATGACCAAAATTAAATATCTCAGAATAACATTCACATTATCCTGTATGCTTGGAATAAGATGCCTCAAATAAATAATATGCAATGTCTAATAGAGAAGCATATATAATATCTTTTCTATCTCCTGAGCGTTTGCTGCTAAGTAGCAACATGAGCTGTATACCTCTTTTTTCTTTCTTTCTTTCCTTGTGTGTTAAAATGCTTCTTTCCAAATTTTCTTTGAAAAAATATCTGCCGCAAAGGAAAGGACTGTGCCCATTTTTATGTATCATCCAGAGTGATAATGCATTCCAGATTTTCTTTCCTTCTTATCTAAAAGCTAAATCATTATTTATGTTCTTCATTTCCAGATGGACAAATACAAACTGGAATCTTCAAATCCACTCTTTTCCATACATGTACGTCTATACATGTATAGACACCTATATGTATCTGTGACTATATATATAGGTATTTATGTGTGTGTGAATGTATGCAGACTGCATTTCATAATGTGACTACTATTCTGGGGTATACTGGATATATGATTTCATTACTTATTCATCTTACAAATTCTATTACTGGTTTCTTGGACAAGCATTTTTGCAACTAGTTTCACATACAAAGGTCAAAGCTGGTTTTTGTCCAGCTAGCCCTGTTGTGGTTATGCGGTGTAACTTGCTAAATTAAAAAAGAGTAAGTGAAAAGCTCTTATCTCAGTGTTTGATTTACCTATGTTGTCAGAGCCCTGAATGGGAACCGAGTTTAAGGTATCTATGACAAATTGTTAAACAACAATTTATGGAAAGCCCAGTCTTGAATTTTCAACTTCAAGCTTGCTGGTTGTAAGCAAGATTCAAACAAAGTTTGCCCAAAGTCTCATTATATGCTCACATTACTTTCCCATATCTGGACCCCTGCTACTTACTCAGCTACAGTTTGCTCCATAGATTCAAACAGGTACCACTTTTAGTTGGTACATGTGCTGACAGGAGTTTTTCCTCTGATCTTGTAAATTGGATGAGCAATACGTAAAATATGTACAGTGGCTTCATTAAACAGTACTACATTAACTGCATTATGATCTCCTACTAAATTCTAGTGGCTTCTCAGGGACAACACAAAAAGAGATTGAGGATCATTGGTAACAGGAATCTAAAATTAAAAATGACAAATATATTATTACTTTGTACATATGACTTCAGATTAACTTCCTTTCCTTTTCTCCTCATATCTCGTAATTAAAAACTAATAATAGAAGGCATAGGTGGACAATGGTACTTTTATTAAATGTACACTCAGAATAAAACACCTTTTTTTTTTTTACTAGAGAATAATGAACATTTCTCTTGAAGGTTTTTATAGTGAGTGACAGAAAATGCCACTGATTTCTTTTTCTGGTTTTTATGATCTCAAAAAAACCAGGAAGTGGGCGAGAAAGTACACACTGAAGAAAAGGAGCCTTAAGTGACATATTTATTTTCCATAATAGGAAAATAGCATTCACAATTTTTTCAATTCAGATGCAAAGTGGAGCAGCTCTTTTACCCTACAGGAACCTACATTCAGTGTCTAAGAATGCTTTCCTAAAGTACTCACACAACAATATCTGGCAGGTATACTTTTGAATTCAGTGTATCTATATACATACATATTTATACATATATGCTTGTGTGCATGTGTGCATATCAGGTAATTTGAGATTCTTTAAACTTTAAAATCAAAATTTACCAAATTCATAAATTAATAAAACCCTTTATGCTTCTTATGTATTATTAATCATTATCGCTGCAAATAGCAAACTGATTGTCAGTAAAAATCATATCCTGAATTAACTGTCAACATACAATGCCTTGAAGCTGATGCTGTGTGGTTATTGCATGATGGCTGTGATCCATAGGTAATCAGACTTGAGTGCTCTTTGATAAGAGAAATTAGAACAAAAGAAATCTTGTCCTCTAAGTTGGTAATCAATATTTTATGCCTCTTGCTACCTCCACCCAAAAGGGATCTCAGATGCTGCTCCAGTTTGCTGCTTATCTTGGTTTTGTTTTGGATGGACACCCTTTTTGTATGTTAGGCAGGGTGTTCTACCTACCTGCAGTCCCTAGTATTTATCTTGTTCATTGTTCTTTGCCTCAGAATTGCAATTTCTAAGACTTTGATGTCTTCTGCACATGGTTTTGCTTGCACCTTTGCTGATTATGTTGCTCCGATACTTGGATCAAATGCTTGTATGTTATGGCTAGCATGCTATCAGAGTGTCACAAAAGTTGCATATACTATTGCTGGTAGCACTATTTTGATAGGTTTGTATTTACATTGAAGGCCAGTCATAAATGAAATTATTCTGTTTAGTGCAGTTTTACAGACCTCTGCTTTGACTGCAATGCCATCTTCTCCATCTGCTTGTTTTACTTTTTGCCCTAACGGTGGTCATGGCATTTGTATATGGGGGCAGGCTGAGCTTAGAATCCTAAGTCTGCTGTACAGCAATTAGAAACCCATCTAAAATGTATTGGGTCTGGCTAAGATGGAGTTAATTTTCCCCATAGCATCCCTCATAGTGCCCATGTTGGGTGCTAAAAAGGACTGTAGTGGATTTGCCTTGGCTGGATGCCAGGTACCCACTGAAGTCACTTTGTGAATCCCATCTTCAGCTGAACAGAGGAGAGAAAATAGGACAAACAGCTTGTGGGTTCAGATAAGGGCAGAGAAAGATCACTCAGCAGTCACTGTCATGGGCAAAATGAGACTCGACTTGGGGAAATTACTTTAATTTTTTACCAGTTAAATCAGAGTAGATAATGAGAAATGAAACCAAATGTTAAAACACCTTCTCCCCACCTCTCTGCTCTTCATTTCACTCCCAATTTCTCTACCTCCTCTCCTAGCTGTGCAGGGGGACAGGGAAGAGTGTTGTAGTCAGTTTATCACATGTTCTTTCTGCCAGTCCTTGCTCCTCAGGGGAAAGCCTGCTCCAGTGAAGGCTTCCCACAGGGTCACAGAACATCCGCCTTCTGCAGTGGGGGGGTCTCTCTCCTCCATGGACTGCAGGTGGATCTCTGCACTCTTACTGATGTCCATGGGCTGCAGGGGCACAGCTGCCTCACCATTGTCTTCACCATGGGCAGCAGCAGAATCTCAGCTCTAGCGCCTGGAGCACCTCCTCCCCTTCCTTCTCCACCTACCTGGGTGTCTGCAGACTTGTTCCTCTCATATTCTCTCAGTCCTTATTTCTCTGTCTGCAATTGCATCTGGGCAATATCTTATTTTTTTCTTCTTAAATATGTTATCACAGAGGCCTTACCTTCTCTGGTTGGTTCTCCTTCAACCTCTCCTTCAACCAATGGGTCAGTCTTGGAGCCGGCTGTCATTGGCTCTGTTTGGCATGGAGGAAGCTTCTGGTGGCTTCCCACAGAAGTTGCTCCTGTAGTCACTCCTGCTACGAAGACCTTGGCATGAAAGCACAACACATTAAGGAATGTATTTTATTTCACTAAAGACTTTTCCCTATGACGATACACAGAATAGATTAGTTATAAGGAACAAACTGGCACAGAATATTTTCTGACAAAGTTGGTCAAAATATATTTCTGGTCTTGCTCAAAATATTTGCTCACTCAAGATTTCTCATCAAGATTAATTCAGTAAATCATTTATTATAAATTTTCAGCACAGTGTAACTGTAAAAGTCCCATTAAAGTTCAGTAATTCCAATGTAAATCACTGTGTTTACTTGGTTTAAAAAACAGACTAAGCTGCCCTGTGTATAGGTGAATTTACACTAGAGATTTTGTCAGTATAATTATTTATACAAAAATCACATACCATCCAATTATTATTCTGCTAGTGACCATTTTCTATACCAGTCTGACTTAATTCATTTTATTGGCAAGTAGAGCAAAGGAGTCAGCTCTCCCTGTTGCTATATATTCATGGACTGCAGCCATAAAAGTCCATTCAGTCATCCAACATATTTTTTTGTGTGTATAATGTAAGATTTCAAATTAATTCCTGCTTGAGTTAGAGCAGCATGGGGGAACCAACCTGCATGTAGGAACTTGAGAATAGCGAATGCTTATCACTTGATAAAGATGTGTCTCGTGCTACTCTTAAAACTATCTTATTTCTAATTTTAAAATATCTAGCTGCAATTGCAAGCCTCAGGTATTATTTTGTATTTTCTTCTCATAGACTGAATAAAATTCTCTTGCCAATCAGCTGTCTCCTTTAATTATAAATTTTAGTTACTAACAACATGAGTTCTCCAGTTCTTTCTCTATTTCTGATGTTCTTCTTTTAACTTGTTCCATTTATGCCATGTCTGATGGAGTTCCCAAGCTAGCTGTTACTAGCCTAAAATTACAGTCTAAAAAACACAGCAGTCTAAGATCTGAGCCAAGAAATTTTGGAGATTTTCCAGAGATATTAGATCACAATAGTTTTATTTATATATCCAAAAATTCATTATTCCTGTGAGTTACAGAGTGACAGTCAATGTTTATTTTCAACTTATTCTTCAACTTACTCCAAGTGTTTAGTACTCAGACCTCTGCTTTACATGATCCTTTCTACCCTGCTGCAAATGAAGCCTAATTTTTCTTTTGTATATTTTTGACTGACTGTATGCTTAGCTGTACTTAATATTTTTCATTAGGTAGATCAAAGTTATTTAAAAACTAACTTTATAATACCAGTAAATGGCCTTATTCGACTATTTCAATCATATTTCTCTTAGCTTGCTCAATGAAGAATAATGCTTTCAGAGAAGATTAGATAACAAAAACCAGTAAAACAAATAATCTAAATACAACATCTGATATTTTCATAAATACAGAGCAGAAAACATAAATGTGATCATTAATGGAAAAAAAGGACAATTAGAATTAGAATTTTTCCTGACACACACAAACCCTTCTCCTTTTTAACCTTACATTAGCTACATTTCTCCTTATGAATTTCTAATTTTCTTTCAAATTTCTAGTTTTCCATCAAATTCCTAATTTCTGATCAGTATTTTTTCATTTGTAACATAAAGATGTCTTAATTAATTATTTAGCCGCAGGTCTTCTGTCCACCTAAACTGCTGGGTGATCATATAAAAATAAGACCTGATCACCAAATATTCTGAGTTGGAAGGGAATCACAAGGATCATCATGTTCAACTCTTAAGTGAATGGCCCATACAACTCTGGTGTTATTACCACTAGGCTCTAACCAATTGACACAATTTCCTTGTGTCAAAAGTAACAATTTTTTAGTAAGGAAGTTTCCATTTATAAGTTTTCTGTTTTCATTTAACATTTTAGTCTGATCTCTAAGCTACAGCTACTATTTGAAAGATGCACTAAATTCCATTTTCACAGGCCAAGGATTTCAGCCCAAGTCCTGTAAATTACCAGTTACAGAGTCATTGGCAATTCTTCAATAGAGCAATTTGGTGGTCTATGTCAGTTAAATATATTTCCAAATTAATTGAATAAATTCATTAGTCATTTCTTGTTTCTGAGCTATAACTGTGTACTTTTCCAAAGCGCTCTCCTTTTCTTTCTGCCTACTCAGTTCTTCCCTCCTTCAGAACTGTGAAGCTGATTCAAGAATGATCTAGGATGATAATGTTACTTGTAAAGTTGATGAAGTAATTTTTCCAGCTTCAGTGCCAAGACAACTATTTATTTTTCTGTGGAATGTTATATATAGACAATATATAATAATACATATTTCAATAAAGCATATATGGGGTAGATTCAGTTCCTGATTAAGACAGTATATTTAGGTCCATACACGTAGGTTTCTACCTCTGTGCTAAATGCACAGCAATGCACTACCCAAAATGGCCCAAGAGGCCGATGTCAGTGCTCTCTAAGAATCTTCAAATCATTCAAGGCATCCACACAGGTCTCACATGGGATTCAGAGGAAATCCATGATCTCTCAATATTCTTAAATGACTCAGTGAAGCCCCAAGAAAATACAGTCAGGGTGTGCTGGGTACACTGTGTGCTGAGATTTCAGAAGCAGTGGTGGCTTGTTTCCTGCTTGTTGCCTGCAGACAGGTGTCCAGTGCCACCTGAGATGTTCTGAGCTCTCCCTTCCTCATATTTTAGAAAATCTGTGTTTTAAAGTGTAGAGCAATGAAAACTAGAATGAAGCTCCTAATCATCCAGGGTCTCCTTTTCTCAAGAGAAATTCTACTTTTCTGTTGTATTTTCTGTTCATTTAAAAACATTTCAATCACTTTTGTAACAGAAAGAACACTCATTTTTCTTAGGTTAAATTTTTATTGGCATAATTTTACATGTAATTAACAATAACAACAATTTCTCTGCGATTATCAATTCCTTGAATGATTGATTCTTAGTTACATAAATGACTGATATTCTCTTCTTAGAACACACATATTACCAGCACCAGATAAAAAAGTGGTTTCAGAAAAAAAAATTATGCATCTTGACTGTTGTTTTTTTCCTTTATTGATGAATACCTGCTTATTTATTTATTAAAAAGTTATTTATATAGTTGAATTTTGTAATAAAAGCTCTTGAGTAATGTAGCAGTGTGTTAGAAATCACAGTTCAAGATTAATTTCTAATTTCAGTTTCCTGGAGATGTTACTTTTTTAGGTAGAAAAAGCGGTCTTTTCTTACTACATGTCAATAGGATTTTTTCATATTATAGTTTTGACATTTCAAATTCAGAATTTTCTTCATATCTCCATGTTTGCATTTTAATTGGATGATACTATCTATCAGATTAGAACAAAATGCCAATTTTTACTTCTAACCTTATTATTTAAAAACTCTTGGGAACTGTATGACTTTAGCATTACTGTGGTGCTGTTTTCTCACTACACAACCAAGACAGATGGAGTGCGTTTATGGTTATTTGGAGTGTTTGACAAATACTAAAGGAAAATTGCTATATAAGCAACGTATAAATACAGTCAAGCAATTTATTTCTCATTTTCTAAGAAGCAATTTGATAAGAAAATGTTTGCAGAATTAAGTGAATGGCTGCATTATACATGTTAGTAAACAGACTGGATTCTTTCCTTCTTTCTCCTTCTGATAAGCAACTTTGCACTTCCCTAGGTGGGACTTTATTGGTGTATGAATAATTCATTTTTTTCAACTAACTTATCTCAAGAAGGAGTATTATCCAATATTTTTTCTTTCACGTTCGTGCTATGTCCTTTGTCAGTTCCTCCTTATGAAGTAAATTGTTGAAATATAGACAAAAGGGAGATAAAAATTCCTCAAGGCACAGTGAGTGAAACAAAGGAATATTCATTTTGCAGAAGTTATTCTTGATTTATTCTTGACAGGTGTAATTGAATTAGATTTCTAGGGGAAATAGCAAATGTTGATCAGAGATGACAAGAACCTTTTGACAGCTTTTTGGAGCTTCAGCATGCTGTATAAGTAATTCAGTAATATATGAATGGACATAATATTACCAAATTCATCAGTTAAGGTCGACATCCATGCTTGTCAAGTAGTCAAAATTCAGATTGAAAGTATAGTTCATATGAACAATGCTACATTGTCATTCAAGAAAATTCAGTAATAGAGTGTCATAGAGAGAGCTGGAATCCAGTACATGTGCACAAATATTTTTAATAGTTTGACTTATTTTCTGTGAAATGACAATTCAGGTCAATATGGATGCATGCAATATAAAAGGTTGGAATCACTGATTTCATGCTTAGATTTCCACATAAATTTATTATTATTTGAATGAGGAAAAACAAACATTCGAATGAGAAAAACATTTTAATAATATGTACTACAAATAAAAAAAGTAAGCCTCACAGAGCTATTATACATAGTGAAGCCATTGTTTCACATTATTAATATTTAGGTGGAAATTAGAGTTGCACTGGTCATTTGCCCTCTGCTTGTGACTTTAAAAATGTGTGCTTCAAGACATCTAAAATGCATTTGGACATACAAGAAAGTAGACTGGTTTAAAGACTTTCTTTAGATAACAGCTATATGAAGCTATACTTCTGAGAAATAAGCTATCTTTTTTGGTGGCCATAATAAATAATGCCCTGCTTGTTGATAAAGCTTGTTTGAAAGTTCTCTTTCTTAGTTTTATCTGTTCTTATTTTTGTGATATTGTGGAACTAAAATTATTTTGTATTAAAAAATGTCAGTATTCCTTAAATTCCAGAACTCCCAAGGCCTATGTTATATCTATCAGATGGTGATTAATTATATACATTAATTTGGCATATATAATATCATATTAAAAGTCAAATGAAAACATTCTGCAGCACAGACTGTCTAAAGTCTTTGAACATATTCACACATAACTTTTACAATTCTTTCTACATACTTTCAACTGCTTAAAAGTTGACCTTATAGAAAGCCTTTGGGGTAAAATATGTGGATGTTAATAATCCCCTAAAAACTTATTTACATTATAAACTCTTAAAGCTTCAAAGGAACCGTCACAGGCTCATCTCCCAAACATTTTAGTCCCATGTCCATTCATCATTTGCTTTTATCATGCAAATTCTCAGCGAGAGAGAGAAAATTCCAGGCTGAATGAAAGACGTCGGCACTTGGAAGAAGTGTTTTTTTTCCAGTGAGTAATGTTCTTTGATTTCAGCCTTTGTTAAAATAATTTCAATCACAGTCTTATAGACTCCAGTTATAAAAAGCCACGAATTTCATGTGAGTTACGTAAAGTTAATATTATCAATATCAGTATGACACAGCCTTGCCAGGGATTCCAATTAGGAGGGAAATTCAGAATTGCTTTGCACAGATTGAGAGACATAGCCTCTTCAATGAAAAGTTTACATTCCAATTCTAATCACAAAACTGTGAGTATAACAGAATGTAGGAAAAAAGTGGTGATGATTAGGGTTGCTGAAAACTATTTGTTGGAATACTTCTCACTGGAAACTGTTTTTGAATCACACTGTTAGTGAGATTTTGCCATCTGAGATGAAATTTATGTTGCTAGTACTTTCTAAATTAAACTCCTCACAAAAAACTCAGTGGAAGTATTTTATATTACAGTTTATTTTGTAATTCCTTTCATATGTTTACATTATTATAGTAGACATTCTTTAGCATATTTACTACTATATTCTTTAGTATATTTGCTTTAATAGTTCTACATTTTATAAGTTTAGTAATAGCAATATACAGCACTTAGTACTACTCCTAAATGCCATAATAAATAGCTTAAATGTGTTACTGGGTTTTATGTTATCTTCTGCTTCTTCAGCATTAACTTAATTGAGTATCTATTTTTCTAGATTAAGATATCTTCTGTTCTCGGATTGTCAGATCATTTCATTAGAGCACAAAGAGTTTTGCTCTAAAAAATAAGATAAGCTGTCCAGGTACTGACTGGAGGCATGGTTGTTTCAAATAGCTTAAACATCAGTCCAAATGTTTCCAAGATATTAGAAATTATGCAATGTTTGCAATGGCTTTGCTGAACCTACCTTGTTAAGAATTTGGTCTCAAACATAAAAAGTTCAAAGTTGTGGTAAAAGCACATACAAATTCTGCTTATCTTCCTTTACAGATGTAGAGATCCTAGAAAATTCTTACTATTCAAGTATGAGCTTTCTTTTAGAAACTTTCAATAAAAAAAAAAATAAGAGAGAAAAAGTCCTAAGGGAAGAACATTGGCATATGTTCTCTACCAGTGGTGGCATTTTCCTCTGATTGTCACAGAGGAGAAGTGTATTATGGTCATACTTTGTTTCACTGATGTATCTTAGAATTGTATTTAAAATCTCTTATACCCTTATCAGGAAGTGCAAAATGAGGCAAAATTTAAAACCCTTCACTATCCTAATGTTTTCATGCACTGCATAAGAACTATTTTGTAGAAGTCTCACAGAAACAGTCATATTATGTGACAAAAAATAAAAAAGAAGCATATTTGGTTTTACATTCTTCTAATTCATAAAAGATTTACGAATGAAGACATAAATCATGCAACACATCTTCCAAAAAAAACCCCACTTTTAAAGCAAGTGTTTTAAAGTGAAACAAGCTCATCATAGAAAGATAGTTGTGATTTCAGTATAAGCAAATTTAGTATGGTGGGTCAAAATAAATAAATAAAGCAACCAATGGGATAAATAAACCAACTGACTCTGACCGCTTTTGATCTGCAAGTTCCTTATAAGCATCTAGTCACAAAGTTCAACATTTTGATCATTCTTGAGAGTCCAGGTGTGCTGTGTGAATACAAAGATGTGAATTCTATTCACTATAAGAAGCTCTCATAGCAGTGGATTAGCATAAGTTTTCCAAAATTCCAGATGACAAGAAAATAGTATAGCTATTTTCAGTAGCATTTTATTTCTGATTAAAAAAACCAGATCATATAACAGAATACTATAATTTAAAATGTATTTGTTAGGGTTTTAAGGTTTATCTACTTTCAACTGATCTGGGAAAAAATATGTATGACCTTTGACATCAGCAGTATCATTGCAGTGTGACCACTTTTTATGATTTCTGTATTCTGTACTGGGGAATAACATTTAATATATTTTAGAATTTGTTTTGTCTTCCTGTAGTCAGTGACTGCTGAGACATAATTCTAATTTTTTTAATATTTTTTTAAGATCTGAAGTTACTTTTAGTTGCTGGAATATGCCACTAAAAATGAGAAATGGAAAAGCTGAAATATTGCCCAGGAAATGATAACTGGAAAAAATAGTTTACAGCAATAAGGAGGTCTAAAAGGGAGAGGTAGTATTACAAGAGCAAGCAACTTTCAATTACAAACATTTTTTAATAAAGAGATCTGCAGAGCAGCAGTGTGCATGCAGAAGTCCAATATCAAAGAAAAATGTTGTTCTGAGCACATCTTGTACCTGACTTTGCCTGACTGCTGGATGAAAAGAGAAATGGGCAGTTTTAGAATATACAAAGGTAGATGTATTGCAGCTTTGAACATACTATTGTTCTTTTTGTGGGACACTACATTAGGATTGATTAATGAAGCTTGTTGGAAAGTATTCTATTAGTAACAAATAATTAGTGGAGGGAAATTATGAAGTTCTTCTGTATCTCTGTACTCTCCAATCATTTTGTCAAATTTAAATGCCTCTTAATTTAGCCCTGGATTACAAAATCATTCTCAGTTCACTTTTCTGGGTAGTAATACATGCACATTCATCAGATATGATGCATTCTGCTGCCAATTGTTCTTAGTTTTGAGAAGTATTTTGAGGTCAATGAGCCATATTCTGTATTCATTAAACAGTATTGTCATTTATATCAAAATGGTAAATACTAGTTCTAAATATTTTAATTTATTCATCTCTCCTGCAGCATATATTTCCCTGGCAAATTAAGCTGTAATGTTTGTTTTTGTTTTAGGCGCTAAAACTAAAGATGTGAAAGCAAAGCTCATGCAAAGAATTCAAATAAAATTCTCCATTCCAACCAGAGCTCCAGCTGTGCAGTTAGTAGGGCAGCAGACAGAGCAGTGGCAGTGCCAGAAGGCAGTGCAATGAGTGAAATTGAAAAGAGATTTAAAATCAAGAGTACCTTTGCTCCTGTACCAGAAGTACCAGCTAGTGCAAAGGGGCTGCTACAGTACCTGTAAACTTTGGAACATGGTGTGGCATTTGTACAGTAGATTCCTTCCTAATTGTCTTGTGTCACCTTTTCCCTAATGAGATCCAAAGAATGCTTTTTTACTTGTTTAAGGCTCATGCCGACCTATACTATCACATCAAGCTGACTCTCCACCTGTTTCCTATACTATCACTTAAGTCAGTAAATATTTTTTAAACATTTTTTCAGCAAGACTTCTTAATGTGAGCAATTGATTCAGTTACTGCACTCACAAATTGGAATCAAAAAGAGAAAATAAATTAAAAAAATAATAAAAAAAATTATCTCATATGCTTTAGCCTGAAAATTATAAGGAATTTTCAATAAAATAAGTTTTATGCTGCAGTGGGTGAAAAAATTTCAGAATATGTCTTCAAAAGTTAACACATCCAAGTCTCTGTCTTCATACCTTTTAATTTAAAAATTATTTCCACAGCACTTGGAATTGAGGTAATGATACTTGAACTGACTGTGGGCAAACTGACTGGAAAACACTTTGAAAGATAGAGGAAAAACTGTATACACCCTTGACAGCAGTGTGGCACAATGTCACATTTTGACTCTTAAAGATTGACTATATAAAACAGTAATTGTTAAACAGTTCCACATTGTATTGATAACTTTGTCTACCCTGTTTTACTTATTTTGAATCAATGCAATCATATAGCAGCTATCAAAAAGAGAATTTGCCTCTACTTTTATAATTTCTTCTTCGTCCGAGACATTTTTCAATTGGACAAATAATAACTAAATAAATTCAATTTCCAAGTGAAGTTATTATAAATGAATAATTAATAACTGATAATTATATCTACCAGTGTGCCCAGAGTTGCAGGGCCTGAAGTACACACAGTATCTGAGGCTCTGATGTGAAAAGGTTTTAGCCAGCAGTCAACTTTCAGAATTAATAGGCATAATAAGTATAAATGATTCCTAATAAAATATATTTGTCTTTCAATACCCATGGGTTCAGAAATTTTTAATAAATATGATAGTATCTATGAGGCTCAGAAGTTCAGCAGTTCTGTTGCTTGGTTTGTCTCTTAGCTACGTCTTTACTGCCCTTATGAACACAGATTCTTGACTTCAATCTCAGTTTGTCAAAGCTGGGCAGCTTAGTTTAGCCAAACTACCTGTAGATGTTCAGTGTGAACATGAATTTCCTGTGAAGACAACTAGCTATTTCTCTCCCACACAGAGAATGCCCTGGCTGAGAAGTGAGACTAGAAGAAAACACGCGTGGGATATGGACCTCAGGTCTGACCCCTTATGTTGGTCTGAGGCCCCAACATGGGCCTGAACTAATAGGGCAATAAGGATATAGATAAATCTATAATTAAGCAGAAAAATTACTACTATCATGATATGGATGCAGATAAAGTTATAACTGAACAGAAAAATATCAGACAAGCTGAAACTTTTACTGCAAAATCTTTTTTTTTCTTCTTACTGTGGAAGAAAAGTCTTACAAGTTGCTTACAAGTTTTACTTGTTTATTTTAACTCTTCAACTTTTGATCTTTGCAGAGACCAAAAAGCTAAAAATCATGAAGAAAACTGGAACAAATGTTATGTGTGAAATGGTTAATAAGTATAGATATATTTTTCCTCCAGACTAGCGCATCTGTCCTCTACAGTAAAGTGTTGAAGATGTTCTGCCATAGAACTTAGTTTCCTACCTCTAAATCCAATAAAATCAGACTTTCTGGTAAAAATCCTCAGCAATTTATTCCTGTGTAAGTACCTGATGGAAGAGCTTGTACATCACTACTTTGATTCATTATTTATACGGCTTATTTCAAGGCACTAACATTACTGGCTCAAGAGACTTTAATAATACACCATATTCGCTTTCAAAATCAAGTTATGTTCTTACCAAGAAATCATTCTTCTGCTCTCTTTGTAAGGGAAATTTATAGAATTCTTTAACAACAGCTAAAACACCACCCTGGGATGGCAGAATGAGGAATTAATGTGCCAAACTGTTGGGGGGAAGGGGGTAAGAGACTGGAGTATGGCTTTCTCATCCTGGTCCTATTACAAGCTAACGTAAATCTTAAAACACACAAAAAATAGTTACAAACCTTTCAGAAATTCACTGTGAACCACATGCCTGTTGAAAAAAAAAAAAAAAAAAAGAAAAATGGCTTTGTACAACAAGATTAGCCAGTGATCTATATTCAAATGCACATTATGAAGTTTAGTAGAGGTTATCTGAAATGTAATGGCCTGTGATATACAGTACAACAGACTAGATGATGTCTTCTGTCCTTGTGTACTTCAAATCAATAAACTTAAAACTTTCAAATGAAAGTGCAGATCCACAGTGATGCTACTATGTTCATAAACTTCCAAGGATGCAGTATTTAAAATAACATTTCCTTCTTCCTTATTTAATATTAAAAAAATGAAGTATTCTTCTGAAATAAATAAGGGCAAAAATCTGCTCCTACTGACATTACTGCAAATGCTGATATTAATTACAAGTCAAAACTTCAGCCCAAGTCTCTAGCTCCCATGCTTGAAAATAATATAAACCCTGAAGTTCTAATGTTAAAGAAGGAATTTGTTGTGTGGTCTTTGAAAGCAACATCTAAGAACAGATGTGTAAAAAAAAAAATATTTTTGATTATTCTTTTTAAATACAGTATTTTTAAATAAATATATAGAATTAAATGGACTGACTGAAAGCCTTTGGCTGCCTAGATTTTACATCTGTATGTGTAGTATATACACAATTCTTATAGCTGCAGTTCAAGAAACCAATGATTAACAAAGGAATTCAACAAGTTGTGTAACTGGTTTTGGCCAGGACAGAGTTAATTTTTGCCGTAGCTGAAGAGGTGTGGCTGGGGGGTGCATCTAAGGTATTATTTGATACAATTTGACCAAATTGCCAGGGGCAGAGGGAAGGGACTCTCTCACTCTCTCCTTTCAGAGGAGATAGATGTCCCTTTCTGGTCAGAAAAATTGGGGTAGTGCTGGCTGTGGTTGGGTCAAGTTGGGTCAGACTCAGTGAGAATTTTGCATGTAAATCACCCTTTTTGTACACTTTTGTTATTAATATTGTTGCTGTTACTATTAGTTTTTCTTATCTCATTGCAGTTTCCAGTAAATTCTTTTTATCTCAACCTATAATCTCAGGTTTTTGTATCTCCCCCTGGAGCTGGGAGAGCAGCGAGCAGGAGTGGGGGACGATAAATTAGGGGGTACCGCTCCTAAACTGCAGCATCCAGTAAGAAACTAGTAATTTTTATTATGTTAGGAAAAGGGTAAAGCTGCTGGAGGAAGATTAATAGCAGATTTTTTTGAAGGGTCATCTAGCATGATCTTGTTTGTTATTGAAGATGCTGACACAGAAAATAGAGGAACTCTGATGACCAAGTTAAGAGATCTGTAAATACAAAAGAGAAGACAGAAAAAATGGATGATGCACCAGGATGGAGAATTAGGAACAGAATAATTAACAATATTAAAGTAGAAAAAAGACCTACAGATTATTGCTGAAATTTTTAAGAATCGAGAGTTGAGCTAACAGTACAAAAAAGAAAATTACATGAGTAAAATAGAAAAGTAACTGAAGCCTATTCAAGATGAAGACAAGAAGGAAAGGCAGGGAGGGAAAGAGACTAGAAATAAAACAGAGAAAAGAAACAGTTATTTAAATGTAGTGCTATGTCAGCAAGTGACTGTGAACGAGTTCTGGCATAGTACAGCAATAAGGACCACATAGCCTTCATGAATGAACACCATTTTGCTGTGCTCAGCTTGTAAATCATTTTCTAATTAAAAAAACCCAACACCAAACCAAACCTCCACCATCGCTACTTAAAACCCCACAAAACTTCAGATGTTCTTAACAGAACCAAATGATTCTGTGGAATGCATTCATGGCTGGCAAGATGAAAATAAAGCTTACCTTCACCTGTCCTTCTTACCTGTCTTTCAATCCAGTTAGTCATTAATTTGTAGCCTGTATTCTACTGAGCATCTGATATGCGTGTCCTAAAGATTCTTCATGGATTGCACTTAAGTCACTGTCTAAAGTAGTATTAACATTAAAATTTTATAGAACACATATTGTGGAGTCATGAAGTTTTAACAGAGCTGTCTTGTCAGTCTTTTGTAGATTCACTGGCAGTTGGTATTCCTTTGTAGATTTGTTGGCAACCTTGTTCTTTTTATACCTTTTCATTTTCACCAAGGGTAATTAACCTCTCTGTGTGGTGACAGGTTTGAAAAAATGTGAAGTTATTAATGACCATCATGATTCTATTAGAAATGCAAAAGATCAAATTCAGTAGGAAATTTCAATCAAGGCAGAAACAGTAAGATGCTAAGCTAGAGTCTCTAATCTCTTCCAAAAAGATGATGCTGAGCTAGAGTCTCTAATCTCTTCCAAAAAGATTTGGAAGAACAATAATATAACCTTGATCAAAATTCCATGAGAACATTACTATTTTCCTAGAATATGTTGCAATACAACACCTTACAAATACTTACAATCTGCTTAGTTATACAGGGAATATCTTGATTGCTGCCAGTTTCATTCAGCAAGAATCATTAAGATACCCTGCAAGAACATAGAAGAAAAAAAAAGTTATTTTAACACAGTTTATATATATATATATGTTTTTCAGTAGAATTTTGATAGCAGTAGTACAATTAGCTGTTTTATTTATTTTTTATATAGCGAAATTCTATAGACTGTTCTAATCTGAAGTTGCCTTAGAAAGATGTATGTATCTGCTAAAGTGATAATGTTTATTTGTCTTACTCATTTTAGTGGATTTCATACTACCCTAAGGTCGTGAGTTGACCATGGCTGGATGCCAGGTACCCACTAAAGCCTCTCTCTCACCACTTCTGCAACTGGACAGAGGAGAAGAAATACAATGAAAGATTCATGAGTTCGGATAAGGACCAGGACAGGTCACTTAATGATCACCATCATGGGCAAAACAGACTCAAAGAGGGAATATTAATTAAATTTATTACAAACAGAATCAGAGCAGGGGAATAAGAAGTAAAATAAATCTTAAAAATACCTTCCCCCCACCCCTCCCACCTTCTGAGTTCTACCTCCTCCACAGCAGCAGTGAAGGAAGGCAAGGAATGGGGGGTTATGGTCAGTTGTTGCTTCTGCCACTGTCAGGGAGAAGATTCCCTCCCCTGCTCCCCATGGGGTCTCTCCCATGGAAGACAGTCCTTTGTGAACTTCTCCAGCATGAGGCCATCCCATGACAACAGTTCTTCACAGACTGCTGCTGTGTGGGTCACTTTTCCACAGGGTGCAGTCCTTCAGTGTGGGTACCCCACAGGGTCACAAGTCCTACCAGGAAAACCTGCTCCAGCATGGTCTTCTCTCTCCATGGGTCAGCATGTCCCTGACAGGACACTGCTCCAACATGGGCCTCTCATGGGGTCACAGCCTCCCTCAGGCGTCCACCTGCTCCAATGTGGGCTCCTCCAGGGGCTGCAGGTGTATCTCTGCTCCCCCATGGTCTTCCATGGGCTGCAGAGGCACAGCAGCCTCTCCAAGGTCTGCACCACAGGCTGCAGGGGAACCTCAGCTCTGGCACCTGGAGTTCCTATTCCCCCTCCTTCTGCACTGACTCTGGTGCCTGCATCATTGTTCACATGTTCTCATTCCACTTTTTTCTGGCTGCAACTGTATCTGCCCCATAACTTTTCTTTTTTCCTTCTTAAATATGTTATCTCAGAGGCGTTACTATCATTCCTGATTGGCTTGGCCTTGGCCAGTGGCAGGTCCATCCTGGAGCCGGCTGCCATTGGCTCTACTGAACATGAGGGAAACTTCTAGCAACTTCTCACAGATGAGAAGTCTCATAATTTCTCACAACTTCTCTCCCTTTACCCCCTCTGCTACCAAAACCTGACAGTACAAATCCAATACACCTACAAAAAGATCAGATTACCCAGATGAGTTCTGCAAACACACAAGAAGGCAACATTGGGGAACAACATTTATACCATCAATCCACAGATGGATTACAAGGCTTCAAGTTTACCATACTTCATTTACCATTTTAAATTCTGCTACGGGATAGAAGTGACTTGCTAATGGAAAATTCAGGTGACTATATGATGGGACAATAACTATATAATGGAAAATTTAGATGACTCTATCATGACTTCATGAGCCTGAAGGCTTTTTTATCGTTGTCTAATACCGCATGCCTCATAGTGTATTCAAAACTGACCGATGGCTTCCTATTCTGATTAGGCAGGATAGACATTTTTCCGTAGATCAAATCCTGTTGGAGTTCCTCTCATACCCCATTTATCATACCGCTACCCTCTCAATTAATTAATTCACCAGTGTCAGTTAAGAGTGCACTTGAAGCTTATAGCATGCTCTGCCTGTAAAGCTATGCTCTTTTGTTTATTATGCAATATAGGAGAAAATATTTCAAGTGTGAGAAAATTAAAATCATTCAAATTATGTATTTGTTCATTCCATATCCCCAAAATGCAGCAATCAGTATGTTTTTCACTTGCAAAAAAAAAAAAATAATAAATCTTAGATAAAATATGCATCAGAATGATTTCAAATACTGCTAATTGAATTGCTTCTCAGAAAAACCTTCAGGCTAACCACAGAAAATACACAGGAGGACAAAAAGAAACGTTTGATTTTATAATAAACATTTTTGATAGGCAAGCAGGCAAACAGACAAATAAGAGCTTCAGATAAATAATGAGCTTCAGACAGAAAAAGAAGGGATTCTTGATATCTCAGACTAACCTTTCTGTAAACACTACTGCATTTGGTAAATTAAAACAGTTTTCAACACATTATAAATCTTTTCAACTTTACACGGAATGTGGCACTGGATTTATACATTGATCAGCCTTCTTTTATGTCACAGTCTTCTATGACCAACAGTTTTTAACTTAACACTTCTCTTTAAAACTGGTTGAATTTTTCCAGAGCAGTGTATCAATGATAAGAAATAAATTAGAAGTGTGTTGTAAAAATAATGAGTGTAAATTGTCTAGAATTTTTTTGTCAAAATTGTTAATTACTAAAATATTCAATATTTGGAGGAAGCAGCTAAAAGCATTCCTTTAAGAAAATTAAAATATTACATAAAATATTGAGACATTTAAAGACAAGCTACAATACTCTTCTTAAAGTTCAGCTAGAATTGCAATGAATATATATTTTTTTAATACTTAAATAAAAGTCTCCAGTGAGCTATTTAGTCATTTAGTCCTATATCTATAACATTCACATACACAACATGAAATGATTATTCTAGTACTTTTGGGACAGGTGTTGCGATTTTTGGCCTTATGATTAAAAAAAAATAGTAGTCCAGCAATAAACAGCTGCATGTGTAAACACTGAGCAGAGGAACACTGTAACAAGAGCTCTGAATTCTGAGCCCTCAGAGGTGCCACAACAAAACTGTCTCAGGTCTTTACACAGCTTTAGTTCCTTTGCACAGCTCTCTGCTACTGCAGAGCTTGGCAGGTAGCAGAAAGGTGGGAGGTCTCCAAGAGATCTGAGCTCTCTGACAGTATAGATGCTGACCAAAGGTACCCTGTCTTGTTGCTCAATCTGTTTGACCAAGAAGCATAAACCTGAATAAATTTGCTAAGCTGCAGCCTGACAAGAGAGCAAAAACATGTCCAAAGGCTTGCTTACATATTCCAACTATATCTAGTAAATCTATTAGTGCTTGAAAAATTTTCTTCACTTATATGCCTTAGGTTACTGCACTTCGGGTATTGCTACAAAACTGTTTGTCTAGTTGCCTCACTGATGTACCTGGGGTATCTTTAATTAAGGTAGCTTTCATTAGTGTTTGTAGCAGTGAAAGGATGCCTGGACTTTTATCACACTTTATGCATTCAGAGGATTTCATGCTGGTTCCTTCCTTCCTTCCTTTCCTTCCTTCCTTTCCTTCCTTCCTTTCCTTCCTTCCTTTCCTTCCTTCCTTTCCTTCCTTCCTTTCCTTCCTTCCTTCCAGAAGGTTCAAAAATATTTAAATATCATCAGGATATGTAAAGAAGGTTTTTAGGGCCAGCAAGAGATACAGAAAGTCAAAATACGAGACTCTGCAGAGCAGCAAAAAAGATTAGATTGTGACAGATTAAATATATAAATTATCAACTCTAAATAAAGGAGACAATGTTGATGCAATAAAACTTTCTTTTCAATATGCACTTACATTCGATTAGGGACATCAATAAAAAGGAAATATTGTAAAAGGCCAACATATGCCTTGAGGCAAATAAAAATCCCAAATGTCATCTTCACAGATGAGACAATAGTCCCAATATTAAATACTTCTTATGGAGAGACACAGCTCCTTTAAAGGGTGACCAACATGCTCAGTGTAAAGTCATGTGTCAGAGGATTTTGAGAAGAGGGAAAAGTTGTATTAATATCTGGGAATATGGCCTGGCTTGCTTTGTGGTTTGCATTAAGTTTGTAACTTTTTGCAGTCCAGAAGATGTAGTTTGTGTATAGCAGACTGCTTATATATATGCAAAATAAAACATTCACCATTTTATAAGAAAACTATTTTGAGGATTTTCTATTAGTATTTCGCTGTTAATTTCTACTGCATTGAACTTATATGTGAAAATGCTTTTAACTTCTGAACAAAGAAACTCATTTTCTGTCAGTTATAATATTGTGTGGTGAGGGCTATGCGGATTTTCATTGTACTCTTAAAGAATATATTTACCTAACTAGACGATGATATTGCCCTATGCATTTAGAAAACTTATGAAAATAAGATGTGTGTGTCCTATGTGATTAGGTTATTACTAATAAGTAAGTCCAGAAAAAAAAATTTGCTACTAAAACTAAAGAAAGAATAAATAAGGTAATTCTGTAGAATGCAAACAGCTCATAATTCATAAAGAAGTACATTGGTTTTCAGTGTGTCTAGAACTAGAAAAACAACAAGACAATATCTATAAACTTAGAGGACTAAACACTAACCATACTTTGCTTGTGTGTAATTTGTGCATACTTTGTTTTCTAGCAAACTTAATTGAAATCACGACAGCCAATCTCAATTGCCATAAATCCTGATGCTATATTCTGCTTTGCCAAATTAATGAACAAAATAAGTAAATAAGGAGGCACTCTAAAGGAAGTAAGTGGCATAATTGTACCAAGACCCCTAAAGTGACATAATGCATATCCATACTGGGAAGTATTTGCAATATGTGCAAAATATGTGTCAAAATTAAAGCATATGGCTGTTTCTCACCAAATATTATTGTTCAAAGTACTGTAAAAATTATGAAAATAAGTAGCAGCAAACATGATGTGTTGTACCTGATTTTGTTTATAAATGCCTAGAAAAAAAAATTTCTTCAAAAATTTTCAATAATTTAAGTAAATTTTCAATAAGACAGAAGTAAAAAAATCATGTAAAATACATGGGTTAAATATCTGAGGAGTAAATATTCACAGCAATCAGTAAATTCATATAGTCTAAAATATGTCTTGAAAAATTATATCAAAACTGCTTGTATCCTGTTCCTAAACATCCACAAACTTTAAACACTTGGGCTTTTCCAAACTTATTGTTCACTCAATGTAGAAAAAAATTCTTAAAATCTTAGAATCACAGAAGTTTATTAAAAAAGTTGCACAAAATAATTAATAGTAAGGTTAAAATCTTTTTTCCAAACACCAGTCTGATCTGTGTACTTGCTCACTGAAATATACCTTCAGATATTTGGGGTTGTATTGTTTCTACCAAAGCACACCCTGAAAATCATTCAGCTATGTTGTTTTTGTTTCTTGTGTTTTGTTTTTTTTTTGGGGAGGGCATGGGTTGAGGGTTTTTTCCCTCCTACTGGACAGCAATGAACTTTTTTTTTTTTAAATTATCCACGTAAAAATAGAACAGAAGCCATAAATGAAAACCATAAGTTCATTGAACAAAGACGTGAAGGAGGAAAATTAATATTTTTTTTCTTGATTTTTTGGTGTGTGGGTAAACCTTTCATTTCAATCTGAGCAAAACTGTGGGAAAAAGACATGACAATGTCGCTGAATGCCTACAGACAGCATCCTAGCTAAACAAGGGAGTCCTGGTTGACAGCAAGTGGAATATGAGTCAGCAGTGTACCCTGGCAACCAGGAGGGCCAACTGTGTCCTGGGGGGTATCAAAACCCAAGGGAACAGCATGAAATTGTATCAGGGGAGACTTAGGAAAAGGTTCTTTACCTAGAGGGTGGGTGGGCACTGGAACAGGCTGCCCAGGGCAGTGGTCACAGCACCAAGCCTGATAAAGCTCAAGAAGCGTTTGGACAACACTCTAAGACATGTGATATGACTCTTGGCGATTGTCCCATGCAGGGCCAGGAGCTGGACTTTGATAACCCTTGTGGGTCCCTTCCAACTTGGGATATTCTGTGATTCTGTGATATTTCAGATAGGATAAAATAGGATATGTGGACAAATATTGATTTGCAATTATTAAATAATGAATCTTCTAAATAATCTTTCCTTGTAGCTTTGAAGTCAATGATCCAAAGTTTACTCAGACTGTAATATTCAGTGAAGTTCAAAGGATTATACAGGAAATGCAACACAGGAATAGGGAGTGTCTGTGTAGAGAAATGCTACTCTTCTAAAAATATATAACACCTTAAATTTTTGCTGATAGTGTTTGAGAGCCAGGAAGGGCTTGACCTGAATCTCCACATTTTGCACATGATGTTTTCTTAGGTTTAGGTTCTGCCTTCCACAAAGTAAAGATTCTTAGAATTTCTTTTTTTCCTCTTTTCATTCACTGATGAAAGAAGACATATTCATTAATGTGTTCGGACATTAAAGGCACTGGAGCCACATCTTTTCATTTTGCTTATAGTTTTTCAATAAGCAAGGACACTGAACAAGTGCTGCAAAGGTGTTTGCCATCCATTGAAGCAGAAATTCTGAAGTCCTTTAAGGAGGCAGAAAAATGGTAGGGGTGCAGAAGGTGATAAAGGCCTGTCACTCATTTGAAGTATTTGCATTCCCAGGGTGATTTCCCAAATAGCAAAGCACAGCAATTTTATGGCTAATAACAGTTACGGAGAGTAAAGAAGAACAGATGAAGTATTACAATATTTAGAAATAGAAATGTATTTACATCTTTTCAGCCTTTGAATAAATGGAAGATAATAGGCTAGAGAGACTGATCTGGAAGTATTCAAGGACAACCGGATCTGCAAACTAAATGTCAAATAAAAATATCAGCCCCAAAACTGGGTGTTAAGATACAAGATACAAATATAGTTACTTAAATATAATGTACAAAGCCCCGAAAGTTTTCCACTGAGATATGTCTGTGCCATAGCTAAGAAAGGGCTATTGAACATGCAGGGCTTTTGAGAGGCAGATGCTGTCTTTTTCTTAGTAAGGTGGAGTAATAAAATATTAATGTAATATATTTCCTACCTGAGGAGGTTTAAAAAGCTTTATGGAGATTTAGCAATACCAAGACATTGACTCATTATTTTTCAACTATTAATATACTCTCTAATATTCCCCAAAAGAAATCACAAGAAATTTTGAAGAAAAAGATCTCTTATCTCCATCTTCCCTTTCCCAAATATAGCTCACAGGGCATGCTTTACTCAGCAAAGGTTCACTAAAGATACATGGCAATTCCAATATAGTGCCATGCACACAATTCTATCATATATATTTCAGATACATACATTTAGATTTTGATCTTCTCTATACTTCTGGGAATGTGGACATTTCAGTCCTTTTGCTATGTATTTCTACACTTATTTATGTAATTTTAGTGCTACTGAAAAGGTTGACAGACCCAGACAGGAAAACCCAACATAGAAAAGGGTTAGGGTCAACAGATTTCTCTGCACTAGCTCAGCAGAATGTTTCGGTGTTAAGTTAGAAAAGGAGGTCAATCCCACTGCCCATTTCGTTTTTAGCCTTTCTGATCAACCTGCCAAATTTGCCAATTAGTCTAGTTGCACTCAATATGCTCTATGATCTGCTTTCTAACATAAGCAGGGCTGCTACACAAATCTGCTTCATGTAGGCAACAAAAAAACAAATGTTCCATAGCGTTTTAAAATCACTTCTAACCTTGCCATTATTTGCATTGACAACCAGAAAGAAGAGCTTTGAAATACACTCATATAGTGTATTTCACAGTGTGCATATATATATATTTGTAACATTCACAGGAGTACTTTGGCGAATTCTGAACAAAATCCCCTTTTACCCATATCACATTGCCAGTTTTAATACAAATGAAACATATCCATAATCTGTAACACAGTTTAAAATAATTTACAGTTCACTATACTATAAAGAATCAATATTGCCCAGCACATGCACAATACAGGAGATGAGAGGGCATATGGGTATGTACTATAAGACTATGACAAATGTTGGCATGAAGTGAAAGGCAAGAAAGAATAGATAGCAACATGTCAGTCTGAAACATATTTTGTGTCTTACTATTAAATCCTAATCACATATTACATACAGTTTGCTAGCGTCAAGAGACACAAAATTTCACAAGACTTAGTAGCAGCATAGTATGAAGATGATGTCTTTTTATGAGGAAGGAAGAGATTATGCCTTGAGATTTTTTGTAAAATTAATTCCCTGATATAGCACTCAGAGCAGGTTTGAACAGAAGAATGATAAAACTGACTTTATGACTTTTGTAGATTGTATAAAAAAAAAAATTAAAATACAATCCACATTAAATTAGATTCAGAATTGCCTGTGGGGATGTTTGAGGGGGCCGAGGTAAGACTGTCACACATATAAGGTGGGCGTGTTTGTCAGGTATGTTTCTTTAGGGATTGCCAAGGATCTGAAATGATCTTAATGTATATTACATATCCTCTTTGGCTGAGGTAGCCCTAGACATACAGTCACTGTGCATCACCTGACTATTGTATTCGTATTAAACTGCCTTTCTAAAAATGGAAGAGAAGATCAAGGTACAATATTTTTGACGTGCACATAATGAAAGGTGTCAGAGAAGAGGAAACAATTTTTAAGCATATTGAGATCCAGCAGTAAATTTAAGTACTGCACATAAAAGCTTTAATTATAACTTTAAAATAGGTTTTCTGGTAATACTTCCTATATGCCAATTTCATTACAACCATAATGATTCTTATATGTCAAAAACAAAGGAAAATCCAAAATGAGAAAAGTCAGACACGTGTCATTACTGATACAAGACTATTTTAACTGCAGTAAAACTGTCCATGAAAGACAGAATTGGCATCTGCTCCTCAGTAATATATATAGTAACTTCAGAGAATCTTAAAAATACATCTGAAATTGCAGAATGAATTCTTAGTTAAATCACCTAGCTAACTGGAACTAAGTAGGAAAAAAAAATAAAAGTAACTTATTGGACTCTGTTGGATGCATATGCCACAGATTGAGTAAAAAATCTTGGTACTTGATTTACACTCCTGGTCATCAAAGAATTCTCTAATTTAAAAAGCACTTCAGCTTTTTATACTCTGTCTACAAGGTATGCCTTGCAGATAATGTAGTGGTGTATAGCAATATCTATCATTCTACAGAAGTATCTGGACCATCCATATAAGAACTTCAGGTAGCAAAATGTTTTACCAAAAGTTTTGTGTACCTTTTTCCATCTCAAAAGTCATTCCTTTCTCATATGAGGTCTTTATGATTCTTTTGCCTTCTGTGGACTCTATTACAATCTGTCTTCCACTATGAAGCAAGGAATATCACTGATATGGTTCAGAGTGAAAAGAAACATAAATACAACCCTGCAGATGGTGACAGTTTGTTAAAAACTTTAAGAAAGGTTCAACAGCTTTTCAATGTGAACAATTTTGAAGTATTGTTGAAGGTTTGCGGAAAATATGAGAACTATGTCCCAAAGTTTCGATTAGACTTCTTTTCCAAGAGTGAAAAGAATCTCTACAAAGAAAATGCTATGAAAAGAAGCTCTGCAAACAATTCCATTTTTTCTTTAAAATTTTCCACTATGGATAACTCAGATGTAGTTTTGAGGCTTAAAAGACCTATGTTTGACTTGGTCTTGGATTTCAGTCCCATTTTAAGTGACTTCTCAAGTATATGTTTAAATAATGAATAATTCCAGACTGTCAGTATACAAAACTTTTATGTATATTTTCTGACATATTAAGCAGTTATGTCCATACAATCTTAGTCATAAGCAGGATTCAGCTTGGAAAAAATTTCTTTTAAATTTTGACCATGTATTTCCTTTTAAAAGAGCAACAGCTCCAACTCGTTTCAATGACTTATTAGAAGAATGGGTTTGTAGGTGAATATTGTATTTTTCAAGTAAGTATATGTTAGTCATGCAATCTTACATTCTCAAATGAGCAAAGGCTTTAAGAAGATCATGAAATGACTGCTGTGATGGTCATTATCACACCAAAAAACCTGGTTTTATGAGTATTCCATTACATCAGTGTTATGAACAGTTGAAGCTTCTATAGATAGTGTGCTATTAATCACTCTGAGTTGTGTTCCCAACAACTTATTGACTGGTATATTAAAAGAAATAAGTTTGTGTCACCATAGGATATTATTATCAAGTGTCTTACAGTTGAAGTCAGTAAAACATGAATTGCTGAAGAAGATGAAAGACTTCTAAAAGAAAGTAATGAATTTAATAATGCAAAATGATGAAAGAAAAAACTATTTTCAATTTACAGAAATAAGTGCTAATTCTTTGAAAGATTGTCTTTATGCACTTTTATTCACAGTTGCATTAACACTGCAAGAGTATAAGCATATGAACATGAGAATATGAATTTTCTGAGTTTGTTGGAATTGCTTAAGTGTGTGCAACTTCACCACTCCTCTCTTGAGACATTGATTATATTGGATGGTAAATGCCACAAGTAATTCAACTGCTCTTACCTACCTTCAATAAAGCCTTCTACTATCTCTGCTTTTCATTTATATCATGTTGATACATAGTAATTGTTTGTTCTTGACTGAAACCAGTCATTTTTCTGTCCATGAAGGAAACATTTTCTAATGCCCCTGGTATTTAAAGTCTTCCATTCATCTTGGATGTAAAACACCAACAATTGGTAGATCTTTAACTTTAGGATCACTGTAATTTCAAACTTACTGGTTCTTTATCCCTGGGTATGTGATGGAAATTGTTTCTATCTTTGTATCTAAGTCATGAAGATGATTAAAAGAGTTGAGCTTTTGAATGTATTTGATGATTCATATGTCACCCACTCTTTTTATTATTGTAAAGCAAATCTTAATAGTCCTGAGTTTATGAGATTGATTCTAAGAGGAATAGTAATATTTCTATCGTCCCAGCTTCCTACACCTTTACCCTCTGAGTTTTAAGAAGCCCTGTCTTCACAAAAAGCAAAACTCAAATATATTTCAAGTACTTTCAGTATTAGTATCCTCCAATTATATCACCAGAAGGTTTCGTTAATGTCAGTTTTGGTGATTTACAGTTATTATCTTTGGGAAAACATTAATCAAAACCATGTTTACCTGTTGTCCCTTTTGAACCGTTTTGTTTAAATACTCCCTTTAAAGTACATATGATATTTTTAATCTTTTTCCAAGTTCCTGAAACTTTAATCTTACATAAAATGGTTGAGTGGGCAGTCATTACATCAAGTGAATGACAAATTTTATCCTTTCAGGTGATTACTGATTTTACCACATCACTAGCAGACATGGATCTCACTACATGAAACTTTCTCTGCCATTATTTAAAAGTATAGCAAATGAAACAAGAGTAAACCATTTGCCTGGTGTTATTGCTCTCCTTGGCTCTATTCATTGTTCCTGTATTTTTTTTATATCCCACTGAGTTCTCAAGTCCTGAATTCTCTGCAACACACTGGTAGTCTGTGACAAACTCTGCCCTTACATATAATTCAAAAGATAAAATAGTAAAAGGGAAAAATTGGATAGAGTCACTCTTCTGTGCTTGGATTCTGTAAGATTTACTGGTTGAACTGTTTTCTCAGCCATGCCTCAGTCAGGAGGGTATATTACATCTAAACTTGCTTCAGCAGCTGCTCCTTAATGTGTCACTAGCGTGCCATTCATAAATAGAAAATCTCATGAACTTCATAGGGCAAAATCTGGCTGCAATTCAGAGAAAAGAAAACATGCTTTTTGTACTAGCTCCAAGGATGCACAAGCATTTGACTCCCCAGTACTAATAAGAAACAAGATCAAGTCCTATGTCAGTGAAAACTGGAATAAAAAGATGCAATTCTTACGGGTGATCAGAGTTACATCCACTCTTGAAATTATAAACTTCTTTCACATTTTTTTCCTTCCCCACAGAACATCTAATATTGAATATTATCTGTTTTGATAGAAAATAGGTTTTCATAAATCATATATTTTAAAAGTAGATATGGCTATTTAAATCACCTAGACTAATTTCCTGTTAACAAAAATCATAAAATCTGTATTTTCTATACTGAGCTGATAGTTTTTCTTTGTTTTATGTGGTCTTCATAGCCTATTCAGCTAAACATCATACAAAACACCTTCTCAAGATGCTTCTAAAATGTAGATTAATGCATTCACCTTTTTTTCTCATTAGTTAGGTTATTCATAAATGTTGATATTTTCTATAAAATAATTTTTGTAATTACATTTTTTAAAAGTCACAGATTGAGTTAGTAATTATTTTTAAATTGTTCACTCTATTTTTTGCTCAGGCAGAGAAGAAACTCTTGTAATGGACTATATTTCCAGTATTATTCAGGAGTCAGTCAAGAAGGGAAGAATATTTCCAAAGTATTTGTGCACATTGTGTCAGAGAATGTTGCACCAAGTCATGTGAAAATCATCTCTCTGGGGCCAGCAGAACTACCTACTTAGGATCTGGTCCAAGATTCATAGAAGACAACGAGATTTTTCTACCAGTCTCTGTGGGCTTGTGATCTTATAATAAGTGAAAATCTTGTGCCCTGCATGAGAAGCCCAATAAGTGGACTAAATGAGGTAGATCCACTTAAACACCGAATATAAAATATCTAATGAATTCTACTTAGATAGCAAATTAGAGGTGTACACATATTTCATAACATAAACAACCTTCATTTTTTTCTATATATGCTCTGCCTCCTTTAACAAAAAAAATGTCTTTTGAGAAACAAAAAGTAAAGGTACCTGTTCCAGAAGCATGTATTTTTCAAAGAGGCATCACCAAATGAAACACTAAAATTATCAACATTTGTCTCCTTAGCCAGCTTCATCAAAGTTAATAACAAAAACCCAAATGCAATACAACAATGCAGATATATTAAAATGCAAAAAAAGTGTTCCCCTTATCCTTGTGGTAAAAAACTTGTAATTATGATTTATTTTGAGCGTGGTAGTTGAATCCCTGGGGTTTATTTTGCTTGCCAGTAATGTGAAAAACAGAAACTCTTGCATCTGGCAAGGTTAAGAAGGGAATACTTCCTCTTCATTAGGATCCCAAATGACTTCAGCATCTCTACTGAAACTTGTGACTGAAATTTTTACAGAATGAGTAGGCACCTGAGAAATCATTGTTTTGGCTTTCAAAATATCCCACTTTATATTTCTGTCTTATTAAAAGGACTAACTGGACAAGATAAAACAGTTATTGAATTGCTATTCTGGGTTGACTTTAAAGAAAAGTTATAGAGTTTGTTAAAACACTGTTTAGATTCAGCTAAGTTCTTTTTGTGGCATTGTTAACTGATCATTCATTTGTTTTCCATTCTGTCCATTGTCTTCTTAAACTGAGGTACTCATGGAACTGGGCATCAAAATGTACTCCAGCAGGTTCAGACATAAGGGCTTGAGCATTTGTTTCACATTTTGTTCCTATGAAATTTCATGGGAAATGCTAGTTATTATCACTTGGTGATGAGAAAATTAACAATTTCAACACTATATTATCTGTGAGACATTGCAACAGTATAGTTTACAAAATGCTTCTCACACAAATGACTGTAGCGTTATCTGCTTCACTGGAATATAGAGATTACTCCCCATTATCTCAAATGTATTATGCCTTATCTACAACCTTAGAAAAAGTGATCTTTTTTGCAGAAGAGTATGCAAAATCATAATGAGAGGATTATTTTTTTAATGTATCAAATTTGCATTAAATAGTTTAATTTTGGCTACATACATCAACTGAGCAATTTGATGAAGTATAACACGATTGCAAAAAATACAGTTCATAGCCTAGCAATAACTCTAGCTTGGAAGGGCAGAAGTTACTTACGTTCAGCTGCTCCCCACACAGACATCTTAGGCACCAAGAAACCTGGACACCAAATAATAATATTACCTCAGTTTCCTCAAAGCATATTTTAAGTGACACAGACCAAAATTGCATGCGGCCAGAAATTTCCTTTAGCCAGCACCTGAGCTGAGAGCACACTGTATAACATATTAATCTCATTCCCCAAGATAGGGCCTCTTTTGCTGTCAAGTATATTTCTAAAGCTAAAAAACTCAACCACTGTTTCTTAATATTCAACTATGTAGTGGCTGAGGTCAGATGAGGCATACAACAAAAAAGGAACAAATCATCATTCTTCCCCCTTGCTGTAAACACACACAAGACATTCATAAACTGAGCTTATAAAAAATTCTATTTGGTATGAGGGGATGAAAGATATTCAAAACCTGAAAATTTAAGTGGCTGTAATGACTACTCCATCTGATCAGAGATTTTGAAAACATACTTGTATTTTTAGAAAGAATTTAAGCATAATTGGGAAAAAAGTGGTCAGACGTATAAATATGAGCACTTAGCTGATACTTTTTTGAATACTGCAGTGTCTATCAGTGGAATAAAGTTCATCAAATATGCTTGATTGAAAATTACACCAGTCAAAATTAAATGCCTACTGTAGAAACAGTCTTTTTTTTTTGCTAAAAGAAAAGTAAAATATTTACTGAAAACCAACACCAGATAAAGTGTTCTTGGAGTTGGAGACCAAAATTATTATCAAAATCAAGACAGGGTGGGTTTTTTTATTATTTCAGGGAAGAGAGAATAAAATCGTCTATTTACGAACTGTGGAAAGTGTTAAAACAAACAGAAGACTTACTAAATTTTGAAAAGCAGTGTATTTCTAAGGGATTTAGATCATCCTGATATTTAAAAAATTACTATTACAAAAAAGAGCAGTCATTTTACCATATCTATCGTGAAGTAAACAAAACAGTAACTAAGATGCATACTTAATCACATCATAAATAAAGATGTTATTATTTCAATTAAAGTTTATTATTGAAACATAAGTATTTTTTTAACTCATATTTTCTCAGAAATTATTTTTTGTATGCCTGCGAGATCAAGCTTCATCCGATAGAAATGGGCATAGCTTCCATTAGAACTATGGTAATGGCATATTACCTCAACTGAGGTTCCACAGGTCAATAAAGTAAAATTATTTTTCCCCATTAACCGTACCATATTATAAGTTTGTTACAGGTTTGAGGTGTTGTGGTTGATTTTTGTTTGTTTTACTTGGTTTTTTTGGTTCCTTTTTTTTTTTTTTTTTTTTTTTTTTGTTAGTTGGTTTGTTTTGGTTTGGTTTTGTTTTGTTTTTTAAACTCCTCTATTAATTCTTTTCCTTCTTATTTCTTAAAATGTGCCCTCAAGTTAGGATATTTCTTTGTAATGTAGTTCAAAATTCTTCACCTGCTTACAATTCGTTTGGAGGTGTCACTAATTCCCCATGAGGTTTGACTCTAATTGCAGGGACTCATTTATCACATACATTTACATCTATTCTACATTTAAAATATTTTTTACTCCTGATACATATGTGAATAACCCCCTTATATAAATTCCCAAATAAATTCTCTAGTTAAAAGCCATAATAATACAAAAAGATTATCTTACAGGATGCAACCCCACAGTGTTTTCTCTCCAGTGTTTATACTAATTTAGAGACATTCCCTGCCTTTCTTAAATACCAAATAAGTAAAAGAATCTCTTGTTACTTTACAAGAGAATAAAACCACTGACACAATGATTAAATGTTCTTTCTCTTACTCAATACTACTTAACAGCCAATTAATATTTTAGCACATAGGTTAATCAAAATTTTTTACTTCAAACCTTCTGTGAGGGTTTTCCACCAATGAGGATATGATTCAAAACCACTTTTCCTCATCAGGCTCATTTTCTGTAACATTGAGTGGCTCCTTTTTATTCTGACCTCACACAGAATGATTCCTCCTTCCCTATTTTGGAAACAGGGATGTAGAGCAAAGATACTGCCTCTGCAGCCCCTCAGTGTAGTCTGTGATTAAAGAGTAATATCTCCCTTTCATTTCATCTCTACCATCACAGGGTTATAGGTAATATTTTGAGAATTTTTACTTCCAAAGGGTTTTCTTCATTTTCTGTGTTTACTTAAACTGAAAAGACTGTATTTGGAATAGAATATTGTATCTGTCCCAGGAAAATACACCTAAGAAAAAAAAAATAGTCAATATTCATCTGCCAGCATTCCTATTGCAACTTCAGTACAAGAGGCACTGTCCCAACACAAAACACAGTCTTTTACCTAAGTCAGTATTCTAGTTTTCCTCTGGTTAGACTTTCCTTCTTTCTGAACAATTTCCCCAATACTAAGGAAACAAGAATTTCTCCTGTCATCTGAAACAGTTGTGCATGTACATCTGTTTCTAGAGGTACAAAGATAAAAGAAAATGAAACAGAGAGAACTTTAGGTAAACACTGAAATGTGAAAGAGGGGAGATGAGCTGTCTTAATACTAGGTAATGTTACCTGTGTATTTTATCCCTTCTTTTATACTGTCTCTGAAACACAGCACTTGACATGTGAGTTTGAAAAAAACACTTGGGAAGATTTAAGAACAAACAGACCAAACATATCAAAAACTCTTCAAATATATCAAACGAATCCCACAAGCAAGACTCTGGATCTTTTAGACCACCAGAGTGCAATCAAAGAGGATCAAAAGTCTGTAGGGAAAGTAAATGATTTATTGGCATGGGTCTGTACCAGAGAGGACAGTACTATCCTCAGATTAGTCTTTACAGGTAATGAGAGTAAAACCACTGCAGAGATAAAGGGATCAAAAAGAGTTGATGGAACAGCTTCAGAAAGACAATTGAAATCAATCAAAAGGACCAGATTGCACTCATCTGAGAGCTCAGTGGAAGCTAGAGTATGAAGTAGCCATCCTAGTAATATACACAGGGCTTAAACTTATCCTGAAAAAGAACTAAAATAAAAACTGGCTTAATACTCTGAGCTTGGTCAAGAAAGATTCTCAGGATGAATAGGATAGGAATTCCAGAAAAAAATGGCACTCCTTTGCAGGCCTAAAAGCTTTAAATGCTTTGTAATTTGTATTATTCCCTGGGAGTCACATTGCAGATTCCTAAATTTTATAAATTAACAATAGAACTGAAAGAAAAAACATGAAAAGCAATGTTTCCCTTCTATTAGGGTAAATTAAGTTTTAATTCTTTCCTGTCTGTTTTTTTCAATCAGGAAAATATGAAGGAAAAACATGCCAACATAATAAAAAAGTATACTGTATCACATAATTATTCTGATGAGTGGTTTGACAATGTAAATTCACAGGAAGGAAGGCTATATTTTATGTAAAAACAAAACTCACACTTTATTTTAGAAGTATATCATACTTATACATTGTTATTTAAAATTACAGGCTGACCTCTAAAAGGACTAAACTACAAAGCCTTACTACTAGAGAACCTTTTGAGAAATAATGTGGAAGCTTTTCTCCAGCAAAATTTTCTTAAGGTAATAATACAAACTTCATAAAGTACTTAAATGCCCTACAGAAAAAAAAAAAAAAAAAGATTCAACAAAGTTTCTGATAGCCTGTTATGCTGCAGTGCAAGAAAAATATGTACTAAGGAGTTATGGCAGTTAGAAAGGTAAGGAATTTTTTTTTGTTTTTTTTCAGCTTATGTAGGCAACTGCTTCCAAGATCTATCTGTCTAGATGTTCTGTTGAACATTCTTGTAGAACTCTAACTGACCATGCCACTTTGTCACAGGGCTATTGTAGATACTTTGTTAGTGATGGTAAGGGAATAAAATGAAAATTATTTTATTCTTAAAAATATTTCACAATGTTAAATATAAGCACATACTAAAATTTACTTTGCATTTTCTGAGACAACTTCAAAACTGATTAGTCTCAGACATCAAAATACGTAATAACTCTGACACTAAAATATTGAAATATAGTCTGGCTTATTCCACTGAGGTACTGGAATATTAGATTATATTGGTATATCTGCAAGTTTTCATCTTTTAAAGCAAATATTGCAGTCAACTACAGAGGAACTCAGTAGGACATCTTAGAAAGCTTTGTGCATGGACATGATAATTAAATACTATTTATTCATTGAAGTTTCATTTACACACACCACTAACTTCAAGGTGGAATTTTCTTACTTCTGGCTGGACAATATTATTTCAGTGATGGAATTTGAATTTCCATTAATTATAGCAAGGTCTGTCAGCTGACATTTTCACTCTGGGTGTTACAGTGCTCTGTGAAATCTAAATACAACTCAGATTATTCCGCGGAGCTCAGCAGATACTCTGGCAGCCAGCCACGCTGAGCTCCATGCTGTGGCAGCTGCCCTGTTAGCAGCACCAGCTGACTAGGGACATCTACCTGAGCTGTTGTCAAACCCTTGGCTGTCATTGTCATTTAAACACCCTCCAAAGAGGATGCCTCAGGACAAAAAGAAGAGTTGAAAGCTTCATCAGAGATTGGGTCTTCGCAATTGTGGAAGACAACTCATACAAGTTCAAACAGCATTTCACTTCAAGGCTGAAAAAAACAGGCACTAGGAAGAGAGCGGGATTTGGCATGGCACAGCTTTGGTTTCTCCTCAAATTTGAGTGTAGGATGCTAACAATGTAAATGTAATGCAAGCATTGCAGCTATGAAAAAGTAAGAAAATACATGTCTTTGTAAGTCAGCAATAGAAAAACCCAAACACAAACCATTTAGTGTAACTTTCAAAGGTGACCTGACAAATACTCTGTAAGCAGTAAATTGGGATTTTTTTTTTTTTTGGTTAAAAATATGTGATTTCCAAATTAATACTGAATTTCCAAACACTGATATCTAATATGTCAAAGAAAAAATACTGAAAAATCAAGTCCATCCTGAAATACATGTATTTACTTTAAAAAAAAAATTCTCCTTTCCCCAAGCCAAAACAGAAAAAAAACAAATACCAAAAACCCTAATAAACCTAAGAATTCTGTTTGGAGTCAGAAAAAAACCCTAAACTGTGGCTGCCAGAGCTATTGCTGAAATTGAGACCCTGCAGACAGTAATTAAGCACAGGTGACACTGTATTCTTTATCTCTGCTAATGATTAGATGAGTAAAATTCAGTATGAAATCAGATATAAAAAAATAGGATGATGTCTCTTTATGTATTCTGGCATGAGTAGTTAAGAAAAAAAGATATGTGAAGGTCTTTTAGGGACTGTAAAAAAAACCCCTAAGGTAAGATTCACTTATGTGTTATGTTACCCTGAAAGAACTGTCACATAAGGAAAGATTTTAGGAGTTGTCACATATGCAAAAATATAGGCCACATCAAGAAAGGACTCCTGCTGATATCACAGTAAAAAGCACTATTTGAAAGTGAAGTTTAGTTTAGTTTATACTTTTTTCTTCAAAGTTACATCCTATTCTAGCCCTTTTGTCTTACTTTCTGCAGACATTTTTTACGGGAACAGATAAGAACTAAATTGGTGATTCATATATCTTATTTTTACTAGACATTATAATTTACAGAGTAATATATGACAGTAGGTCCTCCTTAAGGGAATGAGCTTAAGTCATTTACAGTTAAGTGTAGTTTAGACATGGAGCAGCTAGTTCCCATCATCTCTGTTCAACAGCTTGGAAGGAAACAGTGTAAAAATAACACTGTCCCTGCAAGAAAGAGCTGGACAGACTTTGTCTGATATACCTCTATTGCTGTTGCATTCCAGAAGAGCATCAACTGAACATGATTTTGTACCTGAAGCATTTTATTAAATGGAAAAATGTAAAAAGAGGATTCTGGCAGTATTAGAAACTGATGTCAGAATCACTTGATCTTCCTGATGTATCAAGTCATTTATTATGTAGGCAAAGGCTACTCCGTAGGAGCTGCTTCCACTATAAGAAAATAGTTTTGAAGTCATAAGATGAAAAATGATGGCCATGAACAGCATTCATGTCACAAGTTCTTATATGAATTTATCATCTTATATAGACATCACAGAGCAGTGAGTGAGAAGGATGATTCAGTTTAACAAGGTCATGCAATAAGCAAACATTGAAACAGAGGAGCCCAGGTACAGGGACAAGCAGGACAAGTGCATTCTTACAGAGATATTATGATAGCGCCACTACATCAGGAGACCTCTGCAGGTCTAAGGAAAAATCCTTTAAAAACTAACTGACCATTATTTGTAGGCTGAGCTGTTGGACTGCTTACAAACTCAGAAATTTGTGTGGTATGTCAATGTTGGCTTAAGTGCTATATCATGTATTGGCAGGAGAAACATGATATTAAAGACCTTGACACTGGGGTAAGTTCCTCTGACATGTAAGATCAGTTGCCTGAACCTCATGTTTGGTCTAGCATCACTTACAGTGCCCTGATTTACTGTGTATGTGACTGATACGATGAAGGACTTATATGGGACTCATGTCATTGTGGAATGGCAGTTGGAGTCCATATGTAATGCCTTAGGGTACCACTGATGAAATTGGATGTCCTTACACAATCAAGCTAATGTTACATAGCCAGCCCCTAAGTCTTAAAGAGGAATTTCCTTTTCTAGGATATTTACAAGCTCCCAGAGCACTGGACATTTACTAACTATAAAGCTGATGACATTGTCAGCCACATGCAGTGCCTTTTCCAAGAGAAACTGAAAAGCCTGTGAGCTGTTATAGGTTATTGATGCATGGGGCTCATGAGCACCCATATATTTTATCAAAGAGGGGTGCAGCAGTGCTCAGAATGAATTCTTTTTTTGTTATATATTCAAGTAAAACCACTCAGACTTATGATTATGAGCCAACTATATGTGGGAAATTATATGATCAGACTTATTTTCTGAAAGGAAAATCATTACCACTCCAGGGAGGCTAAATATAATAGTTGGCATTTTTCCTGTTTCTTTTTTTTTTTTTAAGATTTTGATTAAATTAAGTTACATTATTAAAATTCTAGGTCTCCTTATTTGCAGCATGTATATATAACATGTAGGATTAACCAATAGTGTCATGATATACAGTATTTACAACATATTAAAAAGTGATGTTCTGTTTGTAATCTGCTCTAAAATGAAGGGCAAATTTCCTGCAAAAAGGAAAACAAAAAAAAAAACAAAAAAAAAAAAACCAAAAAAAACCCACAAAAAAACACAAAACAAAAAAACAAAAAAACAAACAAACAAACAAACAAAAAAAAAAAAAAACAAAAAAAAACCCCACCAAAACAGCAAAGCTCTCTTTTTTCAGTCCAAGAATTGCAGACTAGCTGCCAAATTACGTGGAGAATTTGAATACAGAACACTGTATACATTGCACCACTAAGAGGGCATAAGTTTTTTTTTTTTCCCCCTAGGCATCCTTATGATCAACCCAAAATGGAATATATGTTCAGTGGCTAAGTTGTCCCTAGAACCTGATTATTTTGCCATCTTCTCTGCAGGTATAAAGAGCTAGCTGTAAATATAGTAATTTGGTCCCTATACAGTTCTTTCCTTTTCCAGTTTTATCCACTGTATAATGAAGGTCTCACAGCTCAAATATTGGCTCTATTCTTTTATCTACAGTAGTATGTATTTTATTACTTTTATTTTTTGATAACAGATTTATACCTTACATGTAACTCCAGATGGGTTCCCAGAGCCTAAAAGTGACTAGCCCCATGTTTCTCTTTGGCTAGAGGACTGGCTGCAATTGTTAGGAGAGCTGTCAATCTCTTCCTAACACATTCAAGTCCTTTAGAGGAAAGCACAGGCCAAAGGGGAAAACCCAGAAAGGAATACTTCTGAAGCTGATTAGAAAGGACGCTGAATTCTAGTCAAAGATACAGTTCCAGCAGTCTGATTAACATTCTTCTATAAAATAAGGACCAGAGAGTAAACCATTAATTTTATGGCTATTTTTTCCCACTGCTTGGTTTTTCATATGTTGGACTTCCTTCCAGGCTAATTAACCACTAAACATTTTACAGGCAATCCAAGTGCGGAAGCTGTAAAAGATGAATTGCACTTATGAAGTAATTGACAGAGGGTATATTGGGCCTTTTAAGCAATGATACTGTGCATCTTAATACAGGAAGAAAGGATCCTTTGTACTGCAGTTTGATAGGTCATTAGTTAATTCTCAGAACTCTGCACTAGATAATAATGGCTCAAGGCTAGAATGAACCTGCCTGGATTAGGGTAGGAAACCCTACCTCAAAACGTCGCTAGAGAAAACACTTAATGTTTGTGTCTTGGTATTATCAAAATACCCCCTGTGTTATCTTAGATTAATTCCCTGGCTATTTTCTTTTCTTTTGGCAGCAAAGTCAGAGCTGACAAACCCAGGCAGTTCTCAAGGAAATTCAATTACTGAAATGTCTGACAGCTTGCTTTGCTGCTTCCAACTAAAGTTTTGAAAGTTACATGCTGCATGTATAATATGGTTTTCACTACAAAGGAATAGATTTGCATTTTCTAGGGTAAAATCATTTTCAAGCTGTAGGAGTCTAATGATAAAAGATAAAAAATGAAATGCTGAAGTTCGTATTTTGCAAAGAAATTAAGTGAGGTGAGTGGCTGCCACATGAAACTAGGAAAATACTATGTTTTTCTTAAAGCAGAATTTACTTGCCTTCCAGTGTAAATGAGGGAATGCCAGTCAATCTGAATAGTACCTGCATACATAATGTTCTAATTAGTTCGTATGATGTAAGATGCAAATGTTTATAAACTTTTCAGAAATCAGGAAATTTTTATTTGTTCCTATCTCAGCATCAATAATCTGAGTTCTGGGTCCTATGAAGTGGTACCTCTGTGTTTGTCATTTAATTATTTTTAGAGATGAAAAACATCTTGGTCGCTGCACTTGCTAAAAGCAGGTCAGACCATGTTTCCTCCATGTTTTCCTTTTTCTCCAGAAATCTGGAAACAGACAAAAGACACAGGTATAAGCAATGAATACTTTCTCACAGTGTTAGGCTGTTAGCCAACTCCAGCTATCATGTAGGAGGCACAAAGGCAGAACTAGATTTTGAAATAAGAGCTTGGGTTGCCTCAAAGTCATCAAATCCAACAACTTCAGGAACCACATCAAATTCCTAATTCTCATGAAAGACTTAGCATTTACAATTTCAGATCTGAAGAAGTGCCTTGGTTTGGCACAAATCTCTTGAATCACTGTACTGTTCCCTACCTACAAGGTAAGTGCTCCTAAGTGCTAACCTGAGGGTTAGAGTATGCTCCTTGGAAGCAGTAGTTTCAATCTCTTCACTGTCCAAGCTGTAGCTTAAAATACTCTTGAGGAAGAAAATTGGTGCAGTGGGAGGTGGAACCATCTATTGTGCCAAAAGTAAATATATTTCAAAAAAGTAAACAGAAGTTATGGGGTCTCACTTGTTTTATTCCTCCAGGGTTATTTATTCAATTCACACGTTTAAAACTAAAATGAGTTCTTTCCCACACAATACAGAATCCCAAGGAGTAGCTGTAGTTGTACTGTAGCCACAGTACCTGTTGCCCATTCTGCTGCTCTGAATCTTGCATTACTGTTGCATAATGGCTCAGATTCAACCAGAGGGGAAAAAAAAATCTTTCCCTAGCAGTATGGCTAACATAATACTTAGAGCACCATCATAGAGCTCCTTTTGACTGGAATTAGTAGCTACAATTTATCACTGAAAAAATATAGTAGGGTTGGTGGTTTTGACCATGCCAGTTTAAAAATGTAGCCTTTGCTTCACTCCTGTATCACTCCTGCTTTATATCAGAGAAATTCTATTACAGAAAACGAGTTTATGCCAGCATAAAGTTAGAATAACACAATGATGAAACAGCCTCAACTTTCAGAAAAAATAGGTCTGTGTAAAAGAACAAGTTATAAACCTTACCATGCAAAATGTCTCAAAAGATCATTCTTTAGATTGCCTGGATCACCAATCCAATTTATATGTATATTCATGGTTACTGAATCATTATGGAGTGTAAATGCTCATCACATGGTACCCTTTTCACTGAAACTGAATTACTGTAACAACTGTAACAAAACTACTCTGAGATCCCTTTTTGGTCAAAATGGTAATTTCAGAGGTAACTAAAAATTCATTATTCCAAGTGAACAAATCTGATAGGGCTCAGGAGGAACACCCACCAAAGGATCTCAGAAAAAAATTAGAATTCCAAATCCATTTTCAAAGATGACACAAATAATTCAAGAACCTAAACCTTTGGGGTTTAAGATCTTCTAAGCGTGGGCCCACTAATAGAACAGGAGCCTCCAGTTTGTAGCATGAACAGATTAGCTTCAGGGATCCATTTACAAAGCATGTGTATTGTCTCACTCCACAATCAAGTGATGCATGTGATTATGGGCTTATGGATAGACACATCTGCCTCAAGATTTGGACATGGAGAATTTAATTCCATTTCGTTTCACTTCTTTTATTCAGGAAATTAAACCATCAGCAGACCTTTGGGCTAAATTTGAGACAGTGAACTTTGCTATTCCTGCACTGCAGCTTAAGCATTCATACACAAGTTGACTTCCACCAGTTAAAAACAGAAGTGTATCTATTGTTTCCCAAAAGTTAACCTATTATTTTAATAGGTCTGGAGAAGTGCATTAAACCATGTCAGACATTGTGCAGCACTGCAACTGCAGCTACAACATAACTTCCAATTGTGGTAGTTTTAATATACTATAGGGTATCCACTACATTGAATATAAAAGCATAATTCACATCTACAATAACACTGTGGCCAACACCTTAAAGGTGAAAAGAAATACTCTCTGGTATCACCTCTGGGAGTTGTCTAATGTCCCCTTTTGGATATTGAAAAATTGTTGCTTGAAGCACATTATGTCATAGGATTGGACACAATAACCAGCAATACCATTTTGGCACCAACTTTTGAAACAGTGGTTCCTTTAGAAAGTCTAGATGTGACATGTAAGTTCTCAAAGGATTTGACTGCTTTATACAATTTCAATACACTATTTTAAGGTTTTGTACTAATGATTTCGATGTATTGTCCCACACGCTCAGCATGTTTGACTACATCAGGGATTAAATAAATAGTGTTTTAGGGATTTAAGCTTGAGAGGAAAGTATTTGGCTATGTAAATTGAGGTCTAGAAGGTCTTTGGTTCACTACCTGTCTTTGAGGTCTTGTATTACCTCCATTCTCTGAGAAGACTGCTATGTATATTTTCAGATACATAGAACTAAATAAAATATAACTAGAGTTATAAAAGTTATTAAATTAACTTTGTAATTAAATCTTAAAAAAAGAAATTTCTTTTTGAGAGTCCAGTGCAGCAGTTTGCATAAACGGAAAAAAAAACCAACAAAGGATTTACTAGAGATTCAATTAACCCTTGGCACAAATAATTGGATTTTCACAAATTCTTGAGTAATGCATGTACTTGGAAACCCCAGAACAAAAGTATTAAGAATAAATTAACATATAAAAGAACATACATAAAAATAAAACATATTTGGTCATAAATATGCTTAGGTAAAAAGGATACCACTGTGGCCTTCCAACAGGGTCCTCCTAAAGTTTTTCATTACCTTAGTGGTAAGTGGGAATTGGTTGCAACTTTTTACAAGATTTAATTTCAAAGTCTCAAGGTGCATTAAATATTTCAATTATACTTCCCTAAAAAAAATTTCTAAATTACCTTTATTAAAAATATGAAAACCTGAAAATTGAATATTAATGAATTTTCTCCTTTGGATATCAGCCAGTAGTATTGCAGCAATGAACCTGTTGCAGAAAAATCTCTGTTTTAAAGCATTAAAACTTGATTTTGTGAAATCTGACTGAATGGAAGCCAGACCAAAGTGGAAGAACAAAGCAATAAAAAAAAAAAATCTCATGCCCAAGAGATAACAATCAACATTCTTAAAACTGAATGCTAACTTTCTGCATAACAATCTTCAGACTCCTTGAAAAACCTTCTATTTTTCTCCTCAAATTTTAAGAGACTTATAAGTCTTGGAAGTATTAAGGAACGAAAAAGAAAGCAATATTTTACACAATGTTGTATCAACAGAAAATAATTTCTGTATTATTTAATTCCACAATAATCCTAGCATAGAACAGTTCAGACAGATGATAGTGTAAAATTGTCATGGTTCTTTGAGTAGCCATGGTTTACTGGCACCTTCTTCTGTCCTCACATATATAAAAAGTATCTGACTAAGCAAGAAGAGATTAATCATAAAGAATTACCCAAAGGAATCATCTGATTTGTCTAATAAGACACAACAGACTATGAAGTGAGTAAGTTAGGAGGTATGATCAATATAATATATAAAATGGCTGAATTAATATACCCGAGGCTGAAATATTATTAAAGTACTGATGTTAAGGAGCTAACTAGGATCTGTACTTTGGTTTGCCTGTTCCTCAGACCTGCCCATAAATATAAACCTATTTAACTGAAAATTACATTTGATGTTACACCTAAATCGATTCACCACACAATTAGGTAAGGCCCAGGTTGGAGGCAAATGACTTTTCTGGATACCACCATTAACTACTGGACTACAAACAATCCACCAAAAAAGTCATAAAATATAAAGATGCTGTGACAGACAAAAAACCATACAGAAAGTTGCTATAAACCAACAGAAACAGTGAGGAAATTATTTAAAAATTATTTAAGAAGGAAGCAAACCCAACAACTCCCCAAGTCTTAAATGTGCATGACATTACTTGAGTGGATACATGAGTGTAGCTTTGCTATATGAAAAGCCTTAAAATCCAGGCTTCTTCTTGTGCAAATACATATGTTGAAGAAAATTATTTTCTGAACTGTGATGTGACACTCATTTGCTTTCTCAGTGGATGAGCTCAAGCAAAAGCTGCAGATCTGACACACTCAAATTCACATAATAGCAACCTGGCACCTCTCTCTCTCTTCATCCCGATAAACATGAAGGTAGAGTGCAGTAATGTTGCCTATGTCCCCAAATACATCCATATTGATGTTTTTTATGTAAATGAAACTGAAGAAATTACCAGGTGTAAGCAATGTGTCCTTATTTGGTATTGCTCATTGGATGAATGTCACTATTCGTAATGAATTCAGACTGGAATTTCATTATCAAGCCAAAGTTTATAGGAAATGTATGTTAATCTTTCTCTCAGTGGAATGGGAAATATGAAGTCATAAGTGATCCTCATGCTTAATAAATAGTTATAGTTATTACACATGATAGGAGTCCAGATTGCACCATTCTTCCTCATAACGCAGGGTATCTTCATTTTCAAGTGACTCTACTGAAATTAGTATTGCTATATGGAGAATAAGTCATGACTCAAAATGAAGAAGACTAAAAAATATTTCATTTGGGTTTTGGACAATAATCATAATACCTCCTATAATAATCCAGTAGACTTCTACCCTCTCCAGCAAAAATACTCTGTCTGATGCACATATCAAAAGAAAGAATTCAAGGTTATACAATGTCTGGATTACATTCCATGTGTTTACAAGTATTTGAAGCTATTGGTAAGATTTAGGCTTAATGACAACAATGAGGTATTTGTTTTGCTTTTTTTAATACTGGAAAGTATTTAAAGTTTTTAAATTCTTATGCTATTAGACACTATAACCTTTTAAAAGTCTTCTTTCCATTTTTTGTGTTTTTTGCCACTTTATATGCAATCTTCTTCATGCCTTAATGTGTTTAACATTCCTTCAAACATTGTTTTTCATCCTCAGAATAATCTGAGTCTGAAAGGACCTTTGCTGTGTTGTCTAACCATTTCATCCTTCCTGTGTTGTGTTACTTCTTCTAATTTGTTTGCTCCAAAATCATCTTTAATAGATGAGTAGCTATTTCACCTTGAATACCCCTAGAGACAGTGACTCCCCAACATCCTCTGGCAGTTTGTTTCATTGTCTATCTGTTTTAAAAGTTTCAGTGTTTTTGATACTATTTAACCTACATTTTTTTGCAACAGCTCAAGCATATTACTCTGTCTTGGGTGACTAATGAGAATAATTTCCCTTGTCCCTTTGCATATCTGTAGAGGGATATCACACTTTTCTTAAGTCCTCTTTTCTTTAGATTGAACAACCAACTTATTAACCTTTTTCTCCCCTCACAGATCTTACACTCAAAACTTTCCATCATTTTCTTGATCTCTCTTTTTTTTCATTTTATGTCCCATTGCTCAAATAATAAGAGAAGAAAAGAAACATCAAGAAAAAATGTAGGCAAGCTTTTTAAAACAAAGCCCAAAATGAGAATTTGTTTTAATTCATATTCAAAAAATACAAGTACAAAGAATAAAATATCCAACTGAAAATCACCACTGGAGGGCTGATGTGTTCACACATGCAGGCTGTGTGCGTAATTGTATGACTGTTCAAATCCTTTGGAAAATAGTGTGCCTGTCTGTCAAGATCTAAAGCAAAAGGACTGAGATTTCAAAACAGAAAAAGAGATTCAAACATTCCCTTGCCTATTGAAATAATTTGTCCTTGCCTCAGCTGCAGGTCTCATTTGATTTTTTTTTTTTATGCTGTAGTTTGATGCTTTTGCTTCACAGCACTACAAAACAAACAAACAAAAAAAGAGAACTTTCCAAAAGTAGCAAAGAACTAACTTAGTCATGTCTAACTTAGGATATTAGAACAATGCTGCTCTGCTAGTGGTCAGTCTTTAAAGAGACAAGACCTGCTTTACCAGGTCAGAAAAAAAGACTATGGCAGTGTCGCTGGCATTGGCCAGCAGCAGGTGAATATATCATATAAGAAGAAAAATAGGTTATCCTGACAGGCTCTGATCACCAAATATTTTAACTCAGAAGAATTTATTTTACAATAGATTAATTGTTCAGTTTGACCTCCGTTGTTGGTTTGTTCCCTGTTTCATTGAGCTCGTCCCTCTCACTCCCTTGTGCAAGACTGACTTCCACAGGAACTCTGCTGGGACAGTATGAATCAGTTTCAATTAAAAACATTACCACTGATGATGTTCCACTTGCCAAGAGAGATGATAAGTACCAATTTGAATTGGCATGTTTTACTACCAAAACAAAGGCGAGTTTTCTGTGACACAAACTGAAAGAGAGAGAGAGCAGACACATTGCAGTCCTTTACTCTGTTTACAAATATTTGTGAAGCTTATTTTATTCTTCCCCCCTTCCCCCCACCCCTACTCCAGCCTTCTTCAGTCACCAGATGCATCTCATGTCAAGAAGAAAGTCTCAAGACAGAAGAAACTGGAGTGTTACCACTACAGGGGATTCATCTAAAAAGTAATTAAACCACTCAACCAGAACTCTTATTACCATTTTCCTTCACAACTTCATCCAGAAAACACAAAGAGTGAACTGAAAGATAAGACATAAGAAATGTTTCATAATGCTGTTACATTCTTATACTAGATATTATTGCATTTATATAAGGTATGGGTGAGGAAATACTGCTATTTGAGGACAAACACTCTTACTTGTCTCCAAAAAACATTGGATAATTCCAGTGATGCTCTAGTTTTCTCCTGAAGTGCACTGTGCTGCTGGCACAGTGCTATAGTGCATTTTTCAAGAGAGACCAGAGACTTTTCTCCCTGCTCTGGTGCTTTAGGGCTAGACTGAGCTCTTCTCCCAGTGAAGAGATTAGTGCCATTCATACAAATAACTATGGCTTGCCAGGGGGTCATTATTTTTTTCAGGACTGTTACTGCCAGGTGCATGTTATAGAAATTTCAAATAGCCTTCTTGGAACACAAAGCGTGAAACAGACATACACACAAAATAATCATTTAATAGAATTCATTCATTTATCATTTGGAGAAAAACCTGATCTGAGTTATTAATCGATAGAGTGCACTTTGAAAGTGTAATTCAACTTGTACAGTTGTTACTGTGCTTCATTTGGTAATACATATCACTTCTTACAGTCTCTGAGCTATCTGCTAACATGGTCACTGGGTTGGAATACGATAGATGAGATTAAGTGGTCTGAGTTTTTATAATTCAAAAATGTAAACAAATTCAAACTATTTCAGATATTCTTTGTTGCATCACAATGGAAGCCACAAAGAGATTTCATTTGCCATGGATATTTTTGCCTGTGTCAGTCAGGGGCCCAGGCAGTTGTGCTGAATGATGAGCTGTGCTGTTCCAGCACTCACCTCCATTCTTCCCTCCTCCTTCCCCTCAGTTGAGCAGACCTAGAATCTGGGTAGATCTATTCTGACAGATAGGGTTGTCATTCGTTTTCCACTAATTTTATTAGTGCCTAATAGAAATATACTAAGTTTGAAGAAGTCCTTTATGACTCTTGTGACTACCAATGTATGCAAAAAGTTAATGAATCAAGGAAAGCTCATAAACATTTTTAACAAATTAGTGTATAGTGGCCCTTGACTCAGAACAACAGGATCTTTTTCATAAATTTGCTGGATCTTCCATAAAACAGGTTGGAATGACAAAGCAGTTGGGAAGGGGAGTAGAAGGCTTTGAAAGAGAAGGATTGTGGGGTTTGTGACCCAGAACAGATGAAACAACAGAACTGTCAGGTGTGTTGCCTAAGATTTATAAGAAAATTCTAGGGAATGACAGCGATTCAGTCTTGAGGATTGGGAACAGGAGTTGCTTTCTCATGACCTTCTTGTCTTTTCAAAAATGTGAAGTGTAAGTTGAGAGTACAGCCTGCCATGATATGGAAGTCTTCAGCTGAAAGGTAGTTCCTGGGATTCATTTTCACTGATCCCAGATTAAAGAAGCAGCCAACTCAGTTACCAAACCCTATATCTATACCAAATCCCCAATAGTTCCCTTAGGCCTGCACTCTCTCTGACTAAACAGAGATTTGGCACATTATGGGCTCTGACCTCCCAGTCAGTATAAAGGATGTAACAGATTGTCTCTTTTTCTATGTATACAGTTCCCATCAAAGCACTTTGCAGATATCAGTGTCCACAGTAATTATAAAAGTGCCATTACCAAATGATACGCAGCTTATTCACTTCACAATAAGTCTTGTCATTTTTGCCTTCAAACTTTGTCTTTAATTAGATCATTTTTTGTGAAAGAAATTACTAGTGACAAATGTGACATGTAGTATAATTGTTTAATCTGTTTTCCAAAACTGAGCTCAAGTTGCTCAGATATTATTCATACATACTTGTAAATGGATTGAATTATTTTTCTTTTGAGGTTATTTGTTTGTTTACACTTATTTATAATAAATTCCCTCTACCCATCTGTCAGCTGAGAGGAACCTCAAAATAGGTGCTTTCTGTGACTTTGAGATCTTTCGTAATGCCAGAGTAGTGAAAAGAGGCCTTAAGGTAAATGACAATAAAGTGCTACCTCTATTTGCAGTTTATCATTCCCTATTTCTTATTTGTATTATGTGACTTGTCAAATTCATTGTTTCTTTTCAGTGAATGAGGAATTAGAAGATTTAAAGCAATTGAATAACAAAGGTGTCGAGTAAATAAAGCACTTCTCTTTTGTCACTCACCCTAAACTGGAGGTGGAAATTGGCATGTTCAAAGTGCTAAGCCAGAAAGGAGCAGCAGGGTAAACCATACAACAAAGCATGAGGCATATTTTACATCAACTCCTAAAAGACAAGTGATGAGGAAAACTGTGCCCAACACGGGATAAATGAGAGACAGAACTGAAGTAATCAGAAATTAATGAGCCCCACAATTACCATTGTTAACAATCCATTTTGTTCTCTTTCTCCCTTGTTCATACATTTAAGTGAAAATCTGGAAATCTGGAACCAGAGGAGACAGAGAAAAAGGTTTACCCTGTACTGAGAGAAAGGAAGATTCATTCTCATTCCTTGCCCCTACTGGAATGAAAAGTGACCTTTAACACTGCACTGATGAAAAGCTTACTGAAGACAAAATATTGGAATAGTTCTACTGCCTTCATTATAGCAAAAACAACCTTTTTTTCTCTTCTGTTGGAAAAAAAAATCATTAAGTAGAACTCAAAACTCAAAACAATAGCAATGACTTCAAACACTAAAAATTCCTCTTTCTTTTTTACTTTTCCAGGAAGGTAATTTCAGGATTAAGTTGTACCGTAAAGGTTTGCAATTTTATCAATAGCAGAGGAAGTATACTGAAGAGAAAACATTGTCATCCATTCTGTGCTTGTATTTAATAGCTTAATTTATAGAACCTTAATGGAGTAATGACACCATCTACTTCACAACAGTTGTAGTTTCATAGTAGACACTGACATAAGGCCTTCAAAAATTGTATCACTACAGAGTTCTTGGAAGACACCAATGCCTATCTCTACTCTTCACTTTAGAGGACTTTTTATTGTTAACTTCCTGTCTCATTTTTTTTTTTTTTGGCTGTTTTCTTTTGAAATTGGTCAAAGTGCTTTTGGAACCTGTGATGCATAGCAGTATTTCTGATGAGCACAGTTTCCTTAAGAACACATATAGGGTTCAAGAGACAAACAAGAAATTGCCTGTCTCAGCAAAAGTCTACCTAATAAAGTGAGTTTTCTTCAGTGGTTTTGAATAGGAAAAAATGGAACTATCCGGACAGCCTAAACTAGAACAAGACCTCCACAATCATGCAATAATTTTATGCTAAAATCCATGTAAGTTCAACACTTAGTGCAAACATCTACTGATACATTTTTCAAAATCTTTAAGAGGATGGCTTTAACTCTTTGATCTCACATTTGCAGTATGATTTCCACTTAAAATGCTGTGATGTCATCAGTGCACTCTCGCCACTCCAATTTTCCTGGGGAAAAAGAAAAAACAAAACCACAAAAACCAGAGGAAGCCACTGGGAAAAATCTTCACTTCAGACCCTCTTCTACAGTGATGTCTAAAAATGTTTGTAGCTATCAAAATAAAATCATGTCTTTTGTCTCTTAAAGCATGAGATTTCCAATTTCCTAACTAATGTAATCTTCCCTTTATTTCATGTCCTTATCTACAGACATACTACCTGTTGGGAGCTTCACCTCTGTAACTGAGCTTGGATTGGGTTCATCTCCTAAAATATTCTAATTGAGGTAACAACCCTTTTATATGGAGCCTTCATCTCAGAAGTAAGAATATTATGACGTTGATCTCAAACTTAGTTCTGCACCTCCCCCTCATAAATGTTAAAGTTGCAAGGTCTGCAGAAATTCATTCAAATAGTGCTTTTCAGTGGTCTTTTAACATATGAACACTCATCTATTTTATCATTTGTAACTTATGCTAGGCACTTTCACATTAGCACACTTCCAAAAGAGTGAGCTGAGGCCTGTATATGAATTCCCGCCAAATTCCTCCTTTTTGACACTTCCACTGCAATAAGATTGTGGGGTCTGAATTCACCAGGTGCTGCAGGGCATCTTGGGAATTGTAGTTCTAGGTACTCTTACACATACTCTGTTGAATGCTTGTATGGGATTGGCTTAGGAAGTTACCTGTGTGACAGCATTTGAAACTGCTATATAAGATGTGACCCCTGGAATAAAGAGACTCTCGTTACACACCACGTTGGTGAGCTCATGGTCCCCATGGGACTTATTACTTATTATATTAATAACTGCTACATAAGATAGAGCCTTAGAGCCCATGTCTGTTACAACAAATTTTTGAGTAAACCTATATACAGCTGTTCAATTTAATTTCAGTATGCTGGTGAATCTATCTAAGAAATCTGACACCCTGAGCACTACTAAAAGCATGATAAGATTACAAAGTTGTTTGGACATTTCTGTTTTGATTCTGAATGAGACCTTAAATATCAAAGAATCTAGGATTTGGAGTCTGGCTTGACAAAGCCTTTCAGTATATGAATAATTTTCAGTATGTAAGCACTTTCTATATACCTCATTAGAATAAAGTCAACTGGGTGCCCTATGAAGAGGGGAACCAAAGAAAAAGAAATACAGTTTTCATCTGAGAATGGAATGTGCTGAAGCATCTGTGCAGGCAATATGTATAAAATGTGAAGAGGAAATGGAGGTGAATGGTACACACACTGGTCACCACCCAGCAAAATGGATTTACCCTTTCCTGAGAATAAGGTTGTGTTTCTGAACCTACCGGTTAAACAGAAAAGAAGCACCTTACTGAAAATGGGACAGAGGATTGCATTAGGTTTGCACTGCTGGGATTGGCTTCTTTGAGGAGCTGATAGAAGCTTCCCCTATGTCCAATAGAGAGAATGCCAACTAGCTCCAAGATGGACCTGCTGGTAGCCAAGGCTGAGCCCATCAGTGACAGTGGAGCTGGGATAACAGATTTAAGAAGGAGAAAATATTGCTATGCAAGAGCGATTTCAGTTGGAGAGAGGAGGGAGAATATGTGAGAGAAGTGATTCTGAAGGCACCCACGTCTGTGAAGAAGGAGGGGACCAAGGTGCTCCAGGCACCGGAGCAGAGTGGTAAATCTGAAATCCGTGGTAAAGACCATGGTGACACATGGTGGGAATGTGGTGGTGTGACTCTGGCTGGACACTGGGTGCCCACCAGGCTTCTCTATAACTTTCTTTCCAGAAGATGGGAGGGTGGGAGAAAATAAGATGGAAACAATAGGTGGGTAAAGGCAGTTTAATAAAGCAAAAACAAAAGCCATACAAAGAAAAACAAAAGATTTATTCACTACTTGTCATCCAGTCACTTCTCAGGAAGTAGGGCTTCAGTACATGTAGTGGTTCCTCTGGAAGACAGAGGTTGGAATAATGAATTACCCTCTGCTGTGGTTTAGAAATTATACCCCCCAATTTAGTTCTCCCATCGAGACTTTCCAAACCCCATTGCTACTTCCTCACTTCCCTCCCCTCTCTTCTGCCTCCTCCTGTGCATGGCCAGAGAGCAGAACTGGAGTTACAAAAGGCAAAGATCATGAGTAGAGATAGCAATTTACTGGAAACATCAATAAGATAAGAAAATGGACAGTAATAGCAATAATATTAATAATGAAAGTATACAAAAAGAGAGAATGATTCACATATACAAATTTTTACTGCAGACCCCAAGACAATGAACAGTGGCTGATGGGTTCCCCACCCTACCATGGTTTCCGTCCCAATGGAAAGGGATGGTCCTCCTTCCTGGAAGAGAGAAAGTCAGTTTTCCCCACCCCTGGCAATGACATGATGTGGTATCGAATAACACAGTGTCTTCCTTACACCACTTCCTACTGATTTAGGCCAGAACCTTCTTGTTTCTTGGCTTTTATTGATAAGCAGATGTCATATGGTATTGAATATCCTTTTGATCAATTTGGGTCAGCTGTCCTTCCTGTGTCTGCTCTCAAGATCTTGCCAACTCTCAACCTAATGTTGGGAGAGGAATATTGGAGAGACAATGGTGATGGTTGTAAGAACTACTCAACAGTAGCCAAAACACTGGTGTGTTATCAACACCTTCCTAGCAAACCACAGCACTGAGGGCTATTTTGGGGAAAATTAACTCAGTTTCAGCCAGAACCAATACACTGGTTTAGGAGGATCATTTGGGGGTAAAAAAAACAACACACATACACACAAACAATGCAGAATAAATGGCTTTTGTTATAGAGCTACAGCAAAATAACACTTGAGACTTTTAGTTTTTTAGAAGTCACTTAATGAAACTGAATTGAAAGGATGAGGTATTAAAATAATTTCCTGTGTAATTATTCTGTGTTGTTTATACAGACCACAAAAAAGGTCAGAAGTCCATCCAAAAAATGAGCAAAACTAATTTTAGAAACAAATGCAAACTGGCATACAAATCTCTGGTATGAGGTCAAAGGAACTATTGTTTGTTGTCTTCAGACTAAAGGAAATCCCCACTTCCAGCTGAATAACAGGTCAGCCTTCTGCTCAGTGTCCCTGTGCTGAAATGAACTGATCATGTAGGTGTAGGTGAAGAAGTGGCAATACAATAATGAAGAACATATACTCATCAAATAAGGAAAGGTGCCAAGGCAACAGTCATTCAAAATGTCAGTCTGTAAAAAGATAATTGTTCTTGAACTGAAATGCCACCTCTGAAGAATTAAGATATCAGCTTTTCAAACTTTAACAGGTAGTAGGGTCAGTGCCCGTACTGGCTTAGGTTTGCTGACAAATACTTTTAGAGTTAAATTTATTTTCTATTGCTATAAAGGTCTGCTTGACATAATACTACACACAAGATATAGTGGTGGATACATGTATACATGTGTGTTGAAAAGAATTTAGTTTCAGTACGAATTACAGCTCAAATACTAAAGAAACTTGGTGGCTTTCCTTAGAACAATAATTTAGAAGGGAATAATTGACACCCACTAAAAGCATTGGTCTGGCTGTGCTGGAAAAGGCAGGAGTGCTGTGAGTTTTCCACATTTGCCCCAGAGTGCCTTTGAGCTGACCTGGAAACTATTTCAGTCTCCTTCCTTGGCCTGTCTTCTGAGATTGCCAGTTGGGGCACCAATTAGTGCCTACTTGGCAGTGCTTCTTGTGACTTGCACACATCTCTAGCAGGCTGGGAGCTGAGATGGAAGAAATGTGTTTAATAAGGAGAGAGAGAGAGAAGCTGAGTGGAATGAGAGTGCTGCCTTTTAAATGTGAGCAGCTCAGCTAGTGTTGACCCACATGGATATCTACAATAATCACCTGTCATAGCTGTTACTACCCTACGGCTAATTACCAAAGTTTAGGTTTCTAATTTTTTCAGGTTCTAGATAAAAAACACAGCTTTTCATTTACTCATACATAGTCTGCTTTTAGCACTGTAAATATTTTTCTATGCCAAAAAGTAAAAAAACACATTTGAAAACAGTATGAGGAACACCATTCCTTTTTGTCTCACTCCATTTACTTCTCACCTCTGAACATAATCTTTTTCATGAAAGAGGACAGGAACATGATTTTCACTGAAACTAAATTCAGTGGCTACCTCACTGCACAATTTAATTACTATTCACATGATTTAATAGAGACAGGACTCATAAAACTGATTTATTATATTATTATTCTGTTGTGATTGTGGAAGACGTGGATATATTCCTGAACTCTGAAAAATCTGAGATAAGTTTGGATATCAGCTCCTTTACTGAGTGTGACAAATGCAGAGAGTTTTCATTTCAGCAGTGAAATGCTGTTCCAGGATAGTTTTCCTACACTGGTGTTTTAGCCAGCCTGTGATAATTTGCCATAATAATTTTATTACCAGCCTGTTATTTACAGCACAGTATTCATGGAGTTAAAACTAATACAAGACCTGCACATTTAACTATTAACTCTTGAAGAAAACACGATGCAACAAATTAATAAAAGTATAGGGGTATTATGCCAGCAAGTCAGTGGTCTCAGTCAACTTGCTGGTATGCAAGTTTCCCCATTAAATATCACCACCAGTAATAACAGCTCTGTTAAAAATCCTAGCTGAGATGACAAAAAATTAATGAATGTGGAGAAAGTTACCCTGAGAGTAGGATAAGATGCAATTTCCACGGAATTAGAGGGAAGAATTTTCCATTACCGTTGTTATCCTGTAAATAAAGACATGGCTGGGGTCTGAAGGGCAGTCAGCTCAGCACCTTTCCTGCACCTTCCCTGAGTTCTGAATTGAGCATATTTATTTTTAAATCATATATGTGGCTATGATGTTTCTTCAGAACATTTTACCCAGAGTATTTTGTAAACATGAGAGACAAGAGAAGCCAAGCTACTTTGTCTTGATATAAATCAAGAGTAGTAGTGAAAAAATTGTGAAACTGAAAGTCATACATACAAAGGGAGCAAGAGATTTCAAGAAACAAAAAATACCAAGAAATGAGTAATTTCTACAATTGTAATTTTAGAAGAATACTAAAAAAGGAGATCAGGAGGCATAAAAGGTATGAATGTTAAATGTAAAAGTTATCAGGTAAAAAAAATAAACATATATATCAGAAGATTTCCATAGCATATCCAGATTAATCCCAGTAGAATGCTTAAAAGCTATCTGCTTTTCCAGTCAATCTTTTTTTATTATTGGAATTATTTATATAGTTAGGTAGATACGCAGGCACTGTCTGACTGTAACAGACAAGAAGCAAAAATCTTCCTTGAGAAAGGCAAATAGAGATTCATGAACTTTTCCATTGTATTTCCAAGGTACTATTCTCCTTTTATTAGAGATATGGTCGTGCTTGAAGTCTTCCTGGCAACTGCACAGCATAAAGATTCAACATCTCTCAGGACGGTGGAACTGTAAAACTTCCAATCGGTTTACTACTGAAAAACAATATGAATTCACAACTAATCATTTAAGGTTACAAAAAGCACAAAATGTAAGATCTGATGGAGTTCTTCCAGTTCATTGCTTGTGCAATGAGCTTCTTAAGTAGGCCAGATTAGCCTGCTAGTTTGAAGGTTCAAAGCTGTGCTGGATGGGGACAAATTGTGGATCAGTTTACTGTCCACCTGCGCTTATTAATGATAAAGGTATAGTGAGTAAATTACTCCTTCTGTGAAAATTATCTTGGTAATAGTAACTGCCTAAATTAAGTGGAAGTACTAAGATTATAATTCTGAGAATAACTAATTTCTACTTTCCTGGTCATATAAACACATTACTTCTGTAAAGAAAAATTAAAATTGTTCAGAAAAAAATTAAAATATTTTTTCTTGCCTAACAAGAACAGTCAATGTAGAAGAAATCTTTCTGTGTTGTCCTCATATTTCTTCTTTTTCTACATTAATATTATATAGAACTGCCCACAAGATATTTTACTTTAAAAATACTAAAATTCAAATAGTCTTGAAAATTTTGCTAATTTTGTCAAAGCTATTACCCAAATCACCACAAACTTTTATTAGGAGGAGAAGAACCTCAATCTTTGAGAAAAAAACATCCCAGGCTTAATGGTTTCTATGGTTACATTCCTTCAGCATGGGAGACTTTAGAAGGTCTCTCTGAAGTGCTTCATTAGGTTTGATCATATGATGAGTGTCTGTAACTAGATTCTAAGATGCCTGAGCTTTTGAAAGCCATTGTGCTGTTAGAGAGTTGCAATGCGCAATTTAAATGTATTCTGTAATGCTATTGGTCTTTCACCTGCATGTCGTCATCAAGAGTTCCTTGCATCTGTGCACCACACACAGAAGGATACAGAAAACTTCCAAAGAGTGACACCAAAAAACTCTGTGGTCAGATACACTTGCCAACTAAGCTGTTAAATACAAAAAGATAGCTTGAGATGAGATAAAAATTATGAAGAGAAATCTACTGGATGACAGGGAACAACTTCACCTCTATGTGCTGCTTTCCATGATTGAAACAAACTTCTTTTGCAGAAGAAAAGTATCTTATCACTGATAAACAGAGATATATTCATTCTTCACTATTCCTTTTAGAATTTCAGAAACCTTAATGAAGATCAGGATGGTTGCATTAGCTGCAGTTAAAAATACATGTAGAGATATGAAGGATATTCACAGAGTTTACCTTCAGCCTAAATGGTTTGTGGATAAGGAATCACAGCCTAACAAATCTGCACTCTCTTGCTCTGTCAGGGGACAACAGAGCATTCAGGAGACCCCATTTATATAATCAATGGATTCTACCTGCCAAGCCTCCAAACTGAAGAGCTTCACACTAAAGTCAGTGAGACCGCACACGAGTTCAGAGGCATGCATGTTTAGTCAACAGCTAAGAAAAGTGTAAGGCTTAGCATCACGTGCCAGTTAGCAGAAGGCTTTGTTTCTGTTTACAATTGGCAACAGCTGATAGAAAGAGTCTAGCGATAGAGGTATGGTTTGCTCAGAAAATCAGTGCATCTTTTCCTGGCAAGATTATTTTTGAGAAAGACAATTATGTCTTTACTAGAATCATACATTGGAGAATATTCTTCTAAATTATGAGAAAAATGAGACAATAAATGTTATTAATGTTATTAATATTACAGAGGAGAGGATTAAAATGCTGTATGAAGCCACACTGTATGAAGCCACATGTCAGATGCACAGCTTTACTGAAATATAAATGGAGAGTGATACTTTTGCTAAAGTTAGGACTTCCAAAGACTCCCTAAGGCAGAAGACTTTCAGTAAGTCTAGGACAGTTCAACATCCTCAAACATCTTTAAAAAATCCAGATTAAACAATCCAGTAAGCATTGTTTGAAGGAGAAGTTCTGATTCTACCATTTTTTCCAGTATTTTACTCTTAGCTTCTCATCTATAAAGCACTCACTTTTGGACTGTGCAGAAGGGAACCACTGTCACTAGGAGGTTGATCTCTGTCAGGGGTACACATAATGGAGCTGTGAATAGAGTCAGAATAAGCAGGAAATATAGTAGTCTACAACAGAGACACCTGGGGTACTCATTGTAAACCACCTTTGTAGCATTCATAAGTTAACATACTAGGGCTATTGATTTACACTCCCTTTAGCATTCATTTTAGCCCTGGTTCACAGGCACATGGAGTTACTCTTTCAGAGAGAATTTAGTCCTATTTTCCTTCATGTCCAAGTGCAAAATATCACATACAAATTGGTTGGTAAATCAGATTTTGATCAACTGAGTAGGCTTTGGCACTTGTATATATTTTATTACTAGTGTAAGAAGATGACAGTGCTCAAAACTTGCACAGGGCAGAGCTCTGGGGCTCAGATTTTTCCCCTTCTCTCAGACAGATGACTCACAAAAAGATATTTTTGAGTACACTTTGGATTTTGTTTAAATGTGTGTCTGGGCAGTATTTTACAGTGACATGCAGGCTTACCTTTTTTTTTTTTCCCCTCCAAGTTAATATAAGATCCCTCTGCAATATTATAATCTGGTCACACAACGTACAGCCTGTTTGTGTGGACCTGAGCCTAAACCACCATAATTTCCTAACAGTTTCTGGTAGTTCACAACCAACACCAGACAATCACAATCTGTACAAGTGCAAGGTTATGGCTGGCTCCCATTCTACCCACACAGACCTCACAAAGTCAACACCTGTATCCACCTACTAAACATCATGTCGGCAGAGCCTGAGACTCAGGTTGCAACTGAATGATGTAGCCAACTCATCTCTAAGGCAGCTAGTACTAGATCAAAAATGCTTCTCCCTCACTCTGTACTAAAAAACCTCTGAAAAGAAATACCTATAGCACAGATGTTTTTGAATATACTCTGACTCATTTTTCTTTCTCTAGTCTCAGTTTAATAAATCTGTCACTACAGTTTATAAGTGCTCATTCTTCTGGACTTTAATTTTCTCTATTCATGTTCTTTTTCACATATGTATAGTAATCTCCTGACACACACACTTTGGCAGTTAATCTACAAATATTTGCACTGGGAAAAGTTACGAGAAATTTCTGTTTCCTTTCAGAAGCAAAGGCAGGCTTGTTCTTGCTTTTGTTTTCTTTAAGCATGTACAGGAATCTCTTTCACAATTTTTCAAAATCCTATTTGCTTTTCAATATTATGTCATGGATTTGACTGTATATTGCAACATCAAAGCCTACAAGGCAGGGTACAGGGGAAAAGGATTTGCCTTCTTGGAGTGCTTCCCAGAACACAAAATAAAGCTCTCATTTCCAGCATTTCTAAATTTCTTACCTGTCGTCATTAAATGAGTCGGTGCCAGGATGTAAATGAGGTCCAAATTCATTTACCTGTGGATCTAGCTACTGAATTTGAAAAGAAAGCAGACAAACAAAGAAACACAACAAATTAAAAGGATAGCACAACACATCCTTTTATTGTATTCTAAACAAATGTAGCAATATTTATCTTTGGTACATTAAAATAGAGATAGGAAGGCATATACATCAGCTACACTAACTGGACAATATCTTTAAAGCTTTATAGTACACTTACAGTGAGATCCCCATTAGCTTTTTAGTTCAGTTTATGAGTGCATCATTAAGTGTGTAGCCTGAAAAAAATCTTCATTTTCTGTGCTCTCATTTGCATCATGAAGTTGCCACTGAGATGTGAACTCAATTCCTGTTAAAGGAAGTCAAGCTATGGAATGTACTCAAGAATATATACTTTGTGTGTTTTAGTTATTAATGGACATTTAGTCAGCAGGACTGAAAACCAGAGCAGGTGTGAAGCAAAACCTCACCAAAACAAAACCCAATGTGAAACTTACATTGTGAACACCAGCACCACCGCACTAACTTTTTTAACACCCTTACCATGCTGCAGTACTTTGTAGAGCAACACAGCTTTATGAATCTCTGAATCTAATCCAGAAGAGCTCTTCTTTCTCCTTTGAACAGAAATGAATGAGCCAGCTGAGGCAACTAAATCAAATACAGAAGACTGGAAGTAAGAATAAGAAGTAAGAGTATCTCCCATCATTTTCAAGTCCCACTCAACATATATCACATTTTACAGCTGTAGATGGGAAACTGGTATTTAGATACAAGACCTGACAAAAGAAAGTCCTCTCAAAACAGGTGAATCTACTCTATTTCACCCATGAACAAGTAATTCAATTATTCGTCTCAAGACAGATGCTGGTTTCACTTCTTGTTACACTGTACGTAGTTATCTGGCAGAATACACTGCAGGGAGAGCAGCTACTGGAAGAAATCCTGGAGACTTCTTTTCTTTTCTTTTCTTTTCTTTTCTTTTCTTTTCTTTTCTTTTCTTTTCTTTTCTTTTCTTTTCTTTTCTTTTCTTTTCTTTTTTTCTCTTCTCTTCTCTTCTCTTCTCTTCTCTTCTCTTCTCTTCTCTTCTCTTCTCTTCTCTTCTCTTCTCTTCTCTTCTCTTCTCTTCTCTTCTCTTCTCTTCTCCTCTCCTCTCCTCTCCTCTCCTCTCCTCTCCTCTCCTCTCCTCTCCTCTCCTCTCCTCTCCTCTCCTCTCCTCTCCTCTCCTCTCCTCTCCTCTCCTCTCCTCTCCTCTCCTCTCCTCTCTCCTCTCCTCTTCTCTTCTCTTCTCTTCTCTTCTCTTCTCTTCTCTTCTCTTCTCTTCTCTTCTCTTCTCTTCTCTTCTCTTCTCTTCTCTTCTCTTCTCTTCTCTTCTCTTTCTTCTCTTCTCTTTCTTTTTTTTTTTTTTTGCAAGGTAATTTTATGATCAGTAAACGGAATTTAGTTTACTAGTTAAATGATGTAATATTATTGAATCATATACTTTGAGGAATAATTTGTCTCCACAGAGGCCAGAATACTTCAGTGTAGACTGAAATATGCCTCATGGCCTCCTCGTTACACTTTATATTGGAGTACAGGTTTTCTAAAGTCAGCAGCAGGATGAAGACATACTTTATGAAAAAGGTAAGATTTAAAACAACATATTTTTTTATTCACCTCCCTAATAATATTCTCATTCGTAGATCATTATCTGTTAGCTTCTGAGTTGCTTATACTGACAATTAATATCGTTTGCAACATTTAACATCATTTTTCAGTTGCAAAAATGCAGCTAAATATTCTTTTAATTGGATAATTTACCTGTCATTAAGGAAAAAAAAAAAGCCATGCAAGTCCAAACAGAACACACTGACACCAAAACACTGATAAGTCTTCTCTTGAACCTCATTTCTACAATAGATAAGTGCACCTCTCACTGATCTCCTCTTAATATACTCACTAGTAAAGTATAGAAAGAACTGGTTCATCACTACCATGAATTTTCCAGTTATAAGAAAAACATGGTGAATATAAATGCTTTTTGATTGATATTGTTCTCATTCTACCACTTTTGTTGCTATGGTAGGTAGCTACTTCTCTCCTATGGATTGCCATTGGGAATTTTATCTGTCAGAGAGCAGGAACATCCTGGAAAATGACTTATTTCTCATCAAACAGCTAAGGAAATTTAGAATCCTCAGATACGGGAAGGAATTCCTGCAGTCCTTCCAGAAAGATCCCAGAATAAATAAGATTTAAATAAGAAACACCAAATTTCCAGTCAGCTTGCAGACTGTAAAAAAACAGTCCATTACTAAAGAAGGATATCCTCTCATCTGTGTGGCTTTGTATTGGAACACATAGGAAGGCTTGATAGCACATTTTTGAGAGAGTCATAAAGAGCCACCACATCACATTTAAACAGTACTTCAAAGTATCTTAACTCATTGTGTGCCTTGAAGTTGATCATTATCTCTATTTTGAGATTTTCTTATTTATCCCTTGCTGCACGTGTTGGTGATAGACAATCCATATCCCCAAGGTCATGGGAGTGCCCTTTTTGCTGACACTTCCATGCATTACAAGAAAATGCTCAAAGGGTTAAGCTGATTTTTTTGTGGATCATCAGTGACATCCAGTGGCTATTCAAGGTGATCGCAGGTGTGCTGTGCCAATTCAGACTCCTCCTGTAGTGGAGTGATACAAACTGAAGAGGACGTTAACTATCTGCATACATTCCTTGTACCTGGTCTTGTATTCTGTGAAAATTAAAATTATTGATTTATTTTGTGATATTATTATACTTAACTGGATATTTCTCTTCTGTGGAACCCGGTTCTTCCAAGCATATCTAGTCCATTATGTCACCATAAGTAGAAAATGGAATTGCCCAGGAGACAAGCAAAAAGGACAATCTCATGAGCAGAAAGGGAAACAAAAAGGAAAAAAAATATTTTAGAACTCTTTCTGTGACCCACCACTCTAAATCACACTATCTAAACTGCATGGTGAACTGGAACACCAGTGCTGAAACAAATTTTGTTACTTCATGAAAAATTATTTTGTTACTTCATGAAATTTTAGGCAGTCCAGATATTAAATCTCTTCTTGTGTTGATAATCAGTGAGAGAGCTTCCAGGTGTAGGCTTAAAATGATCTAACCAATTCTCTGCCACAACATAACCCATTTCTTATTTTGTTTCATCTTATATATAAACCAGTAGCTTTGAAATCCTTTTTTGTCTTTCCCAATTTCTGTTTTAGTTTCACTCTGCATAGACTGGATTGTCGTCTCACACCTGTATATTATTCCCAGACAGTCCCCACACAGTTTGATGTTTAAGTTATAACCATGTCTGTGTTGACCTTGATAACTTTTCAGTCACTGCTAGAACTTCAAAACTTTCTTCTAGATATTCAGACTAGCTCATGTTTTCCATCAGAACTGTACATATTTATGACCTGTGTGAGTAAGGTGAAGGTCTCTGCCACTCCTTGGTGTCCTGTCTGCATACAGGAATTCATAAGTCTATTATAGGGTCCATCTAAATAACTTTCTTGTCTACCCAATACTCTGACTGGTTCACCAAAAAGGTACGTTGTATTGTATATTCCAAACAAAACCAAAAACTTTCAGCGTCATCTAACCTGTGAATTAAAACCACATTTCATTGCCTTCTCAATTGTTCAACATTTAAAACAACAACCACCAAAAAAAACCAACCACAAACCCCCAATCATACCTTGGTGCTATAAGTAATTTGTTAGACAGTTCCCTAAATAAGCATCACTAACACTTCTATAAATCAATCCAATGCTCAGTAGCACAAAAAATGTAGAAATTTGGGTTATGAGACACAAAATACACTTCAGACAATAATAATTATTTCAGCCTCATCCACATTTAGCTATCAAAGGCCATGAACCTCAATATAAAGATACTTTATCCAACCAGAATCTCTTGTAAAAAAGGTCAGATGCTGAAAATTGGTGGTTTAATATCTGGCCAACAGCCAACGAGATACAAAGTGTTATACCATTTTAATGTATAAACAGCTATTTATTCAAAACTAGAACATCATATAACAATATATCTCTCATAGAGCCATGAAATAACTCATTTTATTTCCATGTACAAAACACTCTGAAGACTGGTTCTTATAACTTAACCCAGAAGACAACAGGCAAATGCAGAAATACAGGACAGCAAATTGAAGCTTTGCTGATCAGCATGAATACTTTTCTATGACAGAAATATTGTTGCCTATTACCTTTCTGCTGCTTCAGGGTATACAGAAAAATTTTGTTCCCTTGGTTATAACTATGTATCTTCCCACTTTCCACATACAAATTCAATTTATAAACAATTATGATAATGCAGAAATCTAATAAATTCATCACCATCAATACAGTGCATATTTCATATTTGTAACGAGATAAAGGAAAATTATTTAATTGCTACACTAAATCACAAGGTTTGAATATCTACTAAAATGGAGAAAACTTAGGAAGATAGAAAATAATTCTGCATTTCTGTTGTGTGATTATTTAATATATTGAGAGATAGATTTTTACTTTTAGTAGTAATGGTTATCTGCAGACCTACTTTTGAGACAAAAAACTGACACAGCTTTTAAAATATTAAACATAGGTTTAGAAATTGACTAAGTCATACAAATTCATCTGTAAAACAGAGCAGTCTAAGGGAAAGAAATAGACAGAGGTCACTAAAACTAGACATACATTTTTGGATATTTGCTGTTAGGCATTTATATCTTATGTCTCAAGTTTTCCTAAATATTTGCTCTGAACTGATTCTAAAGCCTAAACACCATAACTAGTACTAAATGAGACAAAACCAAAATTTTATATGTATAATAGATGGCACAACTTCAAATCACAATTGGAAACACCCTCAAAGGCTTCCAAGGGATGAAAAAGCATCAGATGAGGAAACCTCAGGGATCGTTTACAAAGATGTCTGTTCTTCAATCACTCTTTAAATTGAGTGAAGTAAATTTTTGTGACTTTAGCCAAATGTAAATTACCTCTCATCCCAACAAAAGCAGGGCAAAATTCGTCTCTTGTATCCCTTTTTATTTCCTTTTTCAAACACTAAGTAAGGTTTTTGCTATAACAAAAGCAGTTCAAAACATGTACCTAGATGAAGTACTCTGTAAAAATGGTGCATTAGTGACAAAACCCAGGGGGGTTAAGTGGAAAGAAATCTACATACACAATTACTGACTTCTGCAATCACCAACTTACTAGAAAATGATAGGTGTCATAATCTACTCTGAATTTTCTAAAACTTTTTTGAGAAAAACATGGTGCTTCACTAATTAGGAAAACCTATATTCAACTTTCTTCCAGCCTCGCCCTGCCTACCCGCCAAGGGTACAAATTATTTTGCCATAGCAACTTGTTGAAGCATATTCAGTTTTAAACTCACAAGTATTCCATTTGTCTATTATTCTGATCTCCTCCGTAGCACGTCCTGTCCATGTCACACACAGATTCTTACGTCTACAGTATGTGTTCATATATATTAAAGATCAAAATGTGCCTTCCTTGCTGAGTTCATTTAAGTTACCCTGTACATGTGACCCTCTGTGTGATGAAAAGTGAGATGGTACTCCATGGGCTTGGTTTACCATATTTCTCTAGTTTTATGTTACTAAATTCCATCTCTAAGGTCCCTTGTGAAAACAGTGGGCAGAATTTGCTGCCAAGAAAAGGAAAAAAAATCTCTAATTTGTATCTTATGCCTGACCCTTCTGCTGAGACATGCATTCATCTTCATTCACAGTCCAGCTTAATATACTGCAGTTTGACATCTTAGTGTCTGAAGCTGCAGTGCAGTTTACTGTAATGTTAAAAGTGGAAGTGAAAGAGGAAAAGGTATCACTTTGTCACTGGATTGAAAGATGAGCAGAATGGGTTTTGACTGGGTGCTTAACATGTGTATTAGAGAACACTGCCAAAATGGCAGATCCATACCTTAATGTAATGATTTTCTTATAGGTTTTCCCAAATTTTCAAAGGCAGACCTCAGACCAGATTCTATCATCATTTCTAAAAAAGTGAGTAACAGCTGACTTTGAAAATAAACTCACCACCTTTGTGGTATGAGGAGTAATTAGAATTTGGTTCTTAATTAATTTGTTATCAAAATGATAAAAAACACATTCAGAAAGTTGTTAATTGGTCAGTTGTCACCTACAGAAAGAATAATATCATGTAGACCTGATTCCCTTTTTTTTCTTTTTACTTTTTGCTACCCCTTATTCATTTTCACTCTTCATTTTATAAACTCCTTATCTAGCCTCTCTATTTTCTATGTAATAAGGAAGAAGGTGAACGTTCAACCCAATTTCTTGCTGATTATTATTTTTTGATAAAGGCATTCTTTGGTGTGTAATAGAATAACCCAGACAAAGCCAATTATCTGTCTCACATTGAATAAGAAAATCTGCCATTTTGGTCATTTTACACATTGAATGTTAATCACATTACTGTCTGAAAATCTCATTAAATGTTTTTGGTGTTTTTTTAATACAATTGATTCACAAGCCCTCTACTTCATTTGCTTTCTCATCTTGGTGTGACAGAAATTGCATGTACTTTAAAAGTAAATAATTACCAGAAGGTTTGGAAGAACAACAGAGGCACAAATATTGATTCAGCATCTAACCCACTTTACCTTCATTGAAAGGTAAGTATTTGCTATCACTACTAACACTGAAGTTTCTCTCTGGATGCCACAGTGATTGTAGTGTATCTTGCTAAACAGGGTGTGGTAAGAGTAAAAAACCATAGCATAAAACTGAATCTTTAAGTCAAAGTAAAGCCTATGTGATATGGAAATATGTTCATGCTTCTTATAAACAGCTTTTACAAAGATATGTGGAATACTGTGAAGCCACACTACATTAAAATTGTCCCTACTCCCTTGCATGGTGTAGCTACAAGGTTGTACATGTTTGCATTTAAGATGTTTACATATTTTATAGCTTTGTGCTGCAGATATATAAAAAGAGAACAATTATGATCTCATAGGTTCACTGTTTTATATACATAACCAAAACTAACAAAACATATTGTAAAGATTTAATCACACTTGCTCTCTATAGATCATAAAGCCAATGCACATCTATCAGGGAGTAATTTTTTAAGAATTCTTTTATTCAGACAAGAAGAAATTATTTTTGATAATTCTTAGTGAGGAAAATCAAAGTAATGATAACACAGTTTCAAAATCATTAAAGCATCTGTGTGTCACTGAAATCAGATTTAAGTACTTGTTTTTTTCTGAAGATTTCCATTTACATCCATTTAGACTTATTACCATAGAGGCATTTGCACTTTGATGCAATTCTTTGGAGAAGCTGCCATTTCATTTTTGTTCACAGTCCTTAAGGTGCTGCATTCATAAAAGAAAAATGTGTAGCTATAATTGGCTGAAATGTAGAAAGTAAAACAATGTAATTAGTATATTCATCTGGGAATGAAACTGATTTTTAGATTCATTAAGATACACAAGGTTTCTCCATAAAAGTAAGTCATCTTCACTTTCAGCAAAAAATTAAAGACTTATCAGATAGTGCAGCTACTCAGATATAGCATTGATTCAAAATGTTCTGGTCAGAGCAGCAGAAAAATTAGAGAATGCTCTGAAACTCTGGAAAGTAAAATAAAGGTGTCTATCACAAAACTGAACTTGAAGAAGAAAAAAAAATTAAAGATATTTTAAAAAGTGTAAAACCAGTTAACTCAAACCTTAGCTGATGGATGGCTGATGATGCTGTGAAGCATAAGAGGAGGCCTCTCCATTTGCACCATAATATAAGCAATACATAACAGGTTTGTTGTTGTATAGACATTTACAGGGACTTCTGCAGTACTGGTCTCATTCGGGGTAAACTCACTGGAAGCAGCAAACTTTGCTCAGCCACACATCATCAGTTAGTTTATTATACCTGGGAGAAAGTGTCACACCCTTCATAGAGTTGTAGCAAATTATTTCCAGAACAATCGAGGAAATCTAACAAGGATTCTGAGAACACCCTATCACTTCTTACAACAGAAAAAGCCCAAAAGGCAACGTTTAGTCAAAGGTATTAACTACTAAACATAATTTAAGATTTCATAGAGCAGTGTGAAATCATATATGTGGGAATTTAAGGAAATGAGACTATTAAAGTGAGAGTAAAAACACCCTGAAAGATGCTGCATTATGAGTGACATGACACTATTCCACTAACGCCTTTCCTTCAGGAGAGAAAACAGATGTTTAAAATCTGATGTCTCTATATGCAGGCAGACTATTATGCTCTGTAAATAGGTTTAAAATGTCCTAACATTTCTGAGGTTTTCTTATCTCTTGCTCATTTACCTTACTTTAGATTGCCTTCACACTTTCCCCCCTTTCCATTAAATTATTCAAGAACTCCTGTTTATAAAGGTCACAGTCATAAAGAACAGGGAATGAGAGCAGTGACATGTGATTCCCAGGACCAATGAGGCAGCACACAAAGTGGATTGTAAAGCACTCATAAAACATAAGGCCAGAAGGAACCATCAGATCATCTAATCTGATCTCCAGTATATTACAAGTCATTATAGCCCAGAGAGTGAGAATGCCTCAGATTTTTGCTAAAAATGGTAATTTTATCTCTTTGGCAAGTAATTGCATGGTGGGGCAAGTTGGCCAAACCTTTTGCTAGTACCTACCATGAAGGAGATCCTATATTTCATGGAATTAACCACGGTGGTAGTGGATCAAGGATTGGACTTGATGATCTCAGAGGTCCTTTCCAACCCAGCTGATTCTATGAGTCTATGATTCTATTTCTATGTCCTATGAAATAGCATCCAAGGAGTTTTACTATTTAAAGCATAGAGAAGACAGCATTCCTTCTTCCAGCTTCCTAATCATTCTGGAAGAAATTCAATTTGGCATCAGCACTGCCTCCATCAAATGTAGACAGAGGCTTCAACAAGTGGAAACAACTGAAAATGGACTCATGAGCTTCCCTGTGTGATTTGTTGCTTGTAGATCCCAGCTGAGTTAAGTTAATGAGGCTAGTGCCTAATTAAACCACATCTTTTGCATTTTTCTTTCCTGTTAGAGACAATAGTTGTCTTTGGCCAGTACTTACTCTGGTGTACTCACTATTTTTTTTGGTAGCTTTGTTCCAGTGGTTCATCATTTACATGGTTGAAAATAAAATAAAATATTGTAAAAGATGGCTAACTTCTTGTTTGAACTTATTTTCCTTCAGTTTCCTGCCACTGGTTCTTCTTATGACACACTACTCATGAAAATAAGCCAGCTAATATCCAGTGGCACTGCTAACACACTTTATTCAGTTCACCTTCCAATCTTACTTCTGCCAGTCTAAGTGAGATGCCATTTCTGAAATATTGCCCAGCAAGTAATTTTTGTGCAGTACTCAGACAATGTTTGTGGCTCTGCTTTGTCCCTTCCTCAGTTTCACAAGTGAACCCCAGACTTGTGTGAAGGAATGTAGTACACACAGGGAAACTCCCTGCCTCTTTTACTTGTCTGCACTTACGTCCATGGACCACAAAAACCTTTGGGCCAAAGCTTAGTTTAGTTTGATTTGGTCACTCTTTCAGTAGCAAAAACTATGACCCCTACAGTTGTTGTTTTCAGTAAAGTTATTTGCCATTCTGGAGATCTAGTTCTCATTCAGTGTTTTGTTGGTTTTTTCTTTATGCAAATTTTTTCTATATTATTTTAATTGTCTATTTAAACTGCCTTGTTAGTTTATAAGAGACCAATCCTCACCTTTTAAACACATTGCTAGGCTTTATGTCCTACATAAATTCTACCAGTTCTATCTCTCTATCTATATATAATTTAGAATGAAACTGTAAAGAAAGGTGTTGAATAACTTTGAGTTCAACATCAAAAGCTTATAGCAACTCCCTAAGCAAAACCCCTTTAATAACTATTTCCAGTTTATGGGTTATTTTTTCATTAGAATGTTAATTAATTTTTGATTTAGCTACATACTTCTCACTGATATCTCACAGCATTAATTTTTTTTGTCAGATTTTTAGGTATTAAATACATTAAATTATACATTCATACATTAATGCCTCATTCGTACATGCTAAACGCCTCAGTAATAACTCAGCTATATAGTTACCTCTTTGAGGGAAATTTGTAAAAGGTTTTTAGACAAGACTTATTTCCTGCAAAACCACATTGAATGGCATTAATTATATTCCTAAACAATACTTGCAGTAAAAAGCTAGTGAATAATCCATCAAATAAAATATGTTTGCACACTGTATTTGGCCTCTGTCAAGAGAAGTCAGTATGAGTGTTTCCATTCATTTTGTAGTCTTTGGATACAGCCTTTTTAAACCACTTTAAAATGTGTGCATTAATTTCAAAGGCAGTCTGTTCACTGACACTTCATAAACATGTAGAGGACTAGATTTAGTGAAAAAGCTTACTTACTACAAATGATTCATCCAGCTTTAGAGAAGATATATGTGTAAAGAGTACTGAAATACTGAAGTTAACACTATTTCAAGGTCTTCTCTTTGCACTTCAAGTTCATATTCACTGTTCATATTTTGTTGGCTTTTCACAGACTGCATTGCTGAAACGAAGTGTAATGCTTCAAATGCAAGCAAGCGGATAAATAGCACAAGACTCATGCATATCCCTCAGTAGAAATTCTTTAGAAAATGCTAGATGAGAAAATGAATACCTTGTTGCTAAGTTACCTTTGTTTCATTTAGCGCTATAATTATTTGTTGCTTAAAGAAAAAGCATTGACATTTTTCTCTTAGTCCCTGCGAAAAGGAAGATAGGCTTTTAAGATTCTCTTATAAGAGGAGCACATTTATAATATATACTTTTATGTTCTCCACGTGCAACAATCAGTGTGCTGGGGGATAATCGAGACATTTCAGGCTTCAAAAACTTCTGCCATTCCAAAATAATTCTCATATTCCAGACAGTTTATTTTTAGAAGCAAATACACTTCCTAACAATTTGATTATACATTTCCCTACTTTTTAATCAATCAGGAAATGTGCAGTTAAAATTATCTGTCATACACTTTAATCAATATGTAGAACTGTTTTTCCCTTCTGGAGGGTTAACAAAACAGATGGTATGAGTGAATGGGCTCATATTTCAGTTTTTAATCACACTCAACACAGAGGTCTTATTTTGATCCACATGGATTTTATGTATTTACCTTAAAAACAATAAGGAAATAGTGCTAATTATAAGTTACACCAAAGCAAATGCCATCCTAAATCTGAGCTGTTGAAGATGTGGCAAGCCATTTTTACCTAAAGACCTCAGACAGACTTTGAACATCACAAAACTGCTGGGGGCAGGGGGTGAGGAGGGGGGTGTAGAAATATTAATCTTTTATTCTTGGAACAGAGAGGGTAAATGATACCTGAAAAAAGTACAAAGAGAATTAAGTGATGCAACCAATGTCACAAGCCAAGTCAGTAGCAGAGCTACGGACAGTACCTGGATCCGGTATTTGATTCTGATTCTTAATAATGTCTTTCAGACAAATTCTGAAGATAAGATAAGAAAAGTTCATCACACTCTTCTTCTTCCAGTGTCAGTCATAGCCTGGCATCACAAGTACGTGGGAACAGAAATACCCAAGAGAGCATTTTGTGTGCAGCAGCAACAGCACAGTGGCACAAGGCTGCACCCGGGGCTGTGTGAGCTCTGGGATAGAGTGTCCTGTGGCTGTCAGCTTAGAGTGCTGATGTACCTCATCAGTGCTCATACCTAGTAGTAATGTAAGCTACAGAGGGTGTCAAAGAAAGCATATTAGTCCTTCCTATCTGTATTATCTTTTGAATCGCATCTACAAAATTTGCAAGCATAACTTTTTTTTTTTTAATTCTTTGAGTAGATGTGATGAGTCTGTAGTACAGGCATCCTTGACTCAAACCAACAATGCATGTTTTGTAATCCAGAAAGACTTGTCCAGTAATTTCAGTTAAAAAATTTTTAGGGGAAAAAAAAAAAAAAAAAGATGAAGGATCCATAGTAGTACTGACATTTCCTCTCTCTAATGTCAAGGAGACAATAGTTCTTTCATTCAAATTCTTAACTACATAGTCCAAAAGTTAAATACCTGAGCAATGAACAAACAAGACACTGGAATAAACACATGAAAGAAGATAACCTATTTACTCTTTTCAATCAAATAAGTAGGCTGTCCTTTCTGATGAAGCTCTCCCTTACACAACAAAGCAGCTACCTTATTTCTTGCTTATGTGTCCCTATAAACAGCAACTGCTTTACTGTTATTTGACAATAGACACAGGCTCAGTGTTTGACAGGCAGTCAGAAATAAGGCATTATACCCCTGGAAGATAAACAGTGTGCTAGTACATAAAGAACAACCATGACAGAAAAAAAAAAACACCTAAAAATATTGAATTTCTTTAATTATTTCCCTTACAAGGTTACTGAATCAAAGAGAAAGTTCTAGTTTTACTTCAGTATCATTTCACCTTGCTTTCATCAACTCCCATGCTGCATTTTTACATTTTCTACCTATTTGAGGACCCACTGAGGAACATGATCACACATTCTTACTCATTTATCTTTGTCACTTGTAATTACCAGAGTGGCCATTTTCTTGCTTGTGCATATTCCTGCTCTACTCCTCTTTCTTCCTTTCCTCCTAGGAGGAGTGTGACACTCTTTATTCTAGGCACCCTTGGCTGTACCATCTGTAGGAAGATCAAAGACAGGGTCATATCCATCTAATAACAAGAGAGGAAACAATACTGTAGGTGAACACTCTATTAGCCTCCTTCTTCATTTTATTCAGGTCAGTGCTCAGGGACTTTCAGATGTCTTTGAACAAATGGATGTGAAAATGAAAGACAAGTTATAAAGAAATAAGTTTCTTTTCTTACGCAAGTTAGGCTGATAGGCTGAACCACACCAGTGTTATAATAGTCTTTTCCCTGGGCAGCTCAGGAAGTATTTTTTCTGAACAATCCTTACCCTTCAAAATAAAGCATAAAAATCTGCTTCCATCCTTGAGACTTGCAGCTATTAAAAAATGTCCAGAGGCAATAAACTGAAGAATTGTGTAGGATACTGAGGACATTTATTATTGACAGGAAATCAGTCTTCCACGATAGCTGAACTCCAAGATCTCTCCACGGAGAGGACTAATTTCTCCACTGGTGTAAACAGGCAAAGCTCTACTGACTATGGTAGTTCTGCATTAGTTTATACCAGCAGAGAATTTTAAGTAAAATCTTTAATTTATTTTGGATGCCTGGAACTGAAAATTTGGATAACTCTGCTGCAAGAGCACTTTGAGCACAGAGCTACAGTGGATGGGGATTTCTGGCTGGGTCATGAAGCCTGTCTTTGGCACCATAATTCTGCATCATGAAAACACAACAGGAAGAACAAGAAAAGCAGTGTCCATTTAGTTTCAGCCTAGGAGACTTTTTCATTTCTATCTCCTTCCAGGACTATGTGCTTCCTACCCTAAAGACTAAAGCAGCTGGCTATGATCCTCTTAGCACATCTGAGTGTTATGTCAGGTGAAAATCAAACACCATCAGACATTGTATTTCTCACCAGAATTAAACTTATTTACACAAAATATTTGAGTCAAAAGTTCCAGATTCTTTTCTCCATTGTTCTTTTGTGGGTTTTTTTTCAAATAATTTCTTACACATTATAAGAAATATATAAATATATTTCTCAAATATTTATATTTCTTATATATTACAGAAAAAGTAATTGGAAGCATGGAGAAATATTTTCAAAACAGAAAACAGAAAGAAAAACCCACAAAAATTTAGTTATATCAATATATGTGCATATGAGACATTTCCTAGTGCTAATAATGCTGTCTCAGACACTTTGTCTAATGCTGGTAATGTGAAGTGTTTCATTTAAATCCCATTAAAAAGTGTGTCTTCAGCATGTACAAAGTTTCACAAGATGCCATTGCTATTGACTTTAGCATTCTCTAGCTGAGGGCTTGCTCCTTCATTGGATTATTTTTTTCACAGATGGAATTATATAAACTCAACTTTTCATTTGCGTAAAAGCCACAGGCAGTTTATTAGAAAACTTATTCCTACTGCAGTATTCTAGAAAATTTTCAATATTCCTTTTGGTAACAGATCCACTAAATTCTCTAAGTTTTTCAGTGTGTTCTCAAAACTCTCAAATGATTAATTTCTCAGTTCAGTAGGCCATCTAAATAAAAACCTAACTTCATCAGTATGGGTAGCTTGTTCGAAGGTATTGAGAATGCTTTACTGTATGTCTAAGTCTAAGTTAAGGGTAAGAGTTTTGCTTTATTAGGAACATTGTACATATACAATTAATAAGATTTTTGTAAATGTATTCCCTTAATATACTAAAATATGTATTTTTACATATATGTAAAATACATAATATATAATATAAAATTATATAATTCTACAAATATGCAATTGCTAAATTAATGGTGTTCAATGCATTCAGAGATCTTGTCTTTAGAAAGAATAATAATTCCTGTCTTTCAAGATTTGTTTGGGTAGCTGTTGTGGTTCATTATAAATTGGGGGTTTTAAATAATTGTGTTTCTGTGAATCAGTAGGAGGATAAAATGTATTGTGCTAGGCCTGCTTGCCTGAGTAGAACTTGGGTAAAAAAAAATAAAAATATCACATAATTTATTTTTATATGTCTACCATACTTTCCTTTATATGCCTACTATACTTTTCAAAAGAAAAAATAAAAGACAGTATTCAACAAGTCATTCCTGTAATCAAGTATTGTTATACAGCTCCTTGCCACTCTTTAGAACACCAGATATCTCATTTTCATACAGAAAAATGTTGAGGTAGCAGTGAGTGTACAGGAATAGGTGCTGAGGCCGATATTTTTGTGGGTTTTTTAGAGTTTTTTTTAAAGCTAGTATTCTTTGAAATAACCCACTGAAATCTTGAAAACTACTGCTAAGCAAGTATCAGCACTTCACCAGACTATCATGTGGCTACATTTGCTCAACAGACTTAGTTTAAATAGAGTAACAGGCAGGAGTGTAGTAATCTAGATTATAGTTGCATTAAAAATAAATAGCTAAAAATCAAATAACTTAGTTTAGTATACAAAGAAATTACAAGCTGAGGATAAACAGATCGTCAACAAAACAATGTCCCTTGCCACATTAAAATGAGAAGAAGCTGTCTTTTTCCTCCAGGATGTAAACCAAGAGATGCTGAGAATATGAGTCTAAGGATTAATGCTAATGCAAAATATTCCTTTCTGAGTTGATATATTTTGAACACAATGACAAAAGTCTATTATTTTCAGGGCAGCTCATTAAAATGTATGAAGGTGTTGCCAGTATTAGAAAGATACTACTTACAATAAAGTCAGTAAATTTCACAAAAGGTCATACCAAATATCCTATACCAGGTGAAAAATACCTATATGGTGCTATAATGGGACTCAAGAATGTGCTGGCAGAAATTCAGGTTTCTTAGGTCACCTGTCATCATAACAGTGACTGCTGGTTCTAAGAGAAAGATTAATGTATTTTAAGAGCGCTCTCTGTGGATTCAGCAATTGTCTTCAGCTGCACAGTGTCAGAGCCCTTGTCTGTTCCAAAATAAGTTCATATCAGTAGTATAAAGGTGCTTTACCAAGTGCTGTGGGTCATGCAATTCAGTGGACAGTGAAATAATGTTGTAAGAAATGAATGGTTTGTAGACATGCATATTCTGAGAATCTGGAGGTCAAAAATCTGTATTTACGGTTAAAGTTGTTGAAAAATTTTGTTGAATTGCTTTTGCATTCTGTTGGAAAAGTGCTGTCATTATTAATTGGTCTTTCATTTTGCTATTTTACAGGCAGTTCTCTAAATTGTCACAAATCACAGGCAAATTTTAAATTCTTTAGGGCAGGAGCTGTCATTGGCTTTCTATTTGTAAAGTGCCTAATACAGTAGTTTGCCTTTTGGTCCACCTAGAATATCAATTTTAAATAAAATAACCATCACCTACCTCAACTAACCTTTACCTGAGATAAACATAAATAATACATCATACATAGACTTTCAGTAATAAGGTAAAAATCAGCACACATTCTCCATATAAAATCTCCTTATACAGATTTTTGACCCAGGAGAGGTGCTGGTGAATTACAAATTTTGAGTAGGATGGAGAAGCATTTAAGGTCTTAAATGAAAACTTCATTTAACCCTGAATAAACTGTTTCCACAACAGTTGAAAGAACTGTGTGATCAAACTTTCCACACAGTTTTGTTTAAAAATGAGCCAGAAACATGTCTGACTGTTCATAATAGTAATAATATGGTACATGTAAGGAATTGCAAGTGTTTCAATAAGTACATTCTTAATTTATGTTGATGTAGGAACTACAGTTTTCATTTGAATTGCTGTGCCATATAGTTTCAACAAAAGACAGACCTTCCAACTTTTCATTAAAAATAGAGGAACCATAAGTAAAGTCTCTAAGACCTTGCTAAATTCTCTCAATTGTTATAGTTTTTGTAAGTCAAGAGACTTTTATGCAAACTAAAATAAAGCAAGCTCAAAGTCAAATCATAAAAGGCAGGTCTCATTTTCTGGTGACATTCAATCCTCTGACCACCTATGGCTTTCCAACAGCCTCTGAAAATGGAGGTAAAACTGTAAGTCACGAAAGTGAACTCAGGAATATGAGTGCCCAGGATGATTGGCTAGTCCAAATGATGGTTTTTAAAAAAAAAAAAAAACCCCAACAAAACCACATTTTCAGTTGGAAGTCCTGGCCCTTTAACTTGCATCAATACTTTCAAAAGCAGATGGAAAGCAATGTTCCTTGTCTATTAACAGGATGGGTAATACGTAACGTGTTTTTCATTGTAATTTTTTTCTTAGAAAATAATCTTGGTTAATAAAATACTGCAGTAAAAGAACAGAATAAACAATATTGAACTTTGGCTGAAAAAAAGGTTACAGTCCTTAATTTTGGACATGGAACAGTCCTATTTTACTGTACTTTCATTTTCCATCATACTGCACTTGAACAAACAGCTGATTTAAATAAATCCTTGGGTCATTTGTGTGGGTGATCATAATGGAATCTTGAAAAGTGAATTTCAGGTATTGAATACTGAAATATTATTAACTAATACCTGTAAAAACTACTAAAGCATTGATGCTGAGAGTTCATAGTATTCAGGCAGTTCAGATCTCTTCTACAACTTCTTTGAGAGGAAAAGCAGAGAGACAGCATTGATCTCTTTTCTGCGGTGACCAGTGACAGAACCCGAGAGAATGGTCTGAGGTTGTGCCAGGGGAGGTTTAGGTTGGATATTAGGAAAACATTTTTCACCTAGAGAGTGGTTGGGCACGGGAACAGGCTCCTTTAGGGAAGTGGTCACAGCACCAAGCCTGACAGAGCTCAAGAAATGTTTGGAAAATACTCTCAAGCACATGGTTGGACTCTTGGGGGAGTTTTGTGTAGGGCCAGAAGTTGGATTTTGATGATCCTTGTGGCTCCCTTCCAACTATGGATATTTTACAAATCTGTGAACTGCATCTTGGACTCTAAAAGCCCAAGAAAGAGTTTTCCTATGCCCCTACCTATAGGCAAATAGCTAAAGCATCTCTTCTTACATCACCTTATGTCATGACTTAAGGAAGCTAAGAGTGTCTTGTTATTATGATTTTGTTTGACTATCTAGTGATCAGTCCTGCCCTTATTAATGTTTATATGGAGCTGGGCATCTGAGATAACAAAACAGTGAAAACCAAATTAATTTCAGTAGCATTAGGTTCAAGTTTTTTTCTGTGATTTATGATAGAAAGAAGAAAGAAAATAAATGAGTTGGTTTTAAGGAAAAATGAAGATGACAAAAAATTTGGTGCTGGTCAGTTTGATAGAAAAATTACTACTTTGGCAGCAATGCAGACATACAGATGCAGTAGATATCATATTTTTAAATAGTTCTTCATGAAAAAACCTTTGTTCCCCTTGAAAAATCCATCACATTCAGTCAATCAACATCACCAGCAGGTAACCAAATTCTATCAGCACAACAATATTTTAAAGTCATTATTTGCAAGTGTCTCATGTTGTCCTTTTAAGAACATCAAAAGAGAGAGGAACCTTCCCTTTCAACCATCCCTGTAGATTATTTGCATTCAGTATCTAAAATGACCCTACATTAACAAAGAAAAAGGGAAAGGGTAAAGTGTTTTACTCTTAGAGATCTCATATAATTAAGCCTCCAGCTGCATACATTTTAATATCACAGAAAACATGATAATTGACATATGTGATTCTGGATCACACTTCAGATTTTAAATTATTTCACTTGACACAAATGTGTTTTAATACACTATCAAGACACTTTCAGTAATTCAGCTTTCAAAGATTATCCATCTCTCCAGAGCTACCTTTGATGTTAAAACAGTCTAAGAAATAATGTAATTTTCCCACATTCTCATTGGGTTATATTCAGATGTTTCTTAAATATTTTATTTAAGATCTCTATCAGACACCAACCACAGTAAAAGATTTTACTTACAGTAATTTCATGTCTTGTAGTTTGCTAAATTCATTCAGAACATCAAAATCAGCATCGATTGATGAATCTGAAATAGTATCAAAGGAATAATTAGAGATTACAGCAGACATAAAATTACAACAAGTAGCAATGAGCTCCAAATAATGAGTGTTTTCCAAGATTACACTATCAAAGACCTTAAGATATATGATCATGTTCTTTTGAATCAAAATTGATAGTTTGAGAAGTTTTATAACCCAGTGTGCCCGTGGTCCACCATGCCAAAAAGGAGCATTCACAATCTTGTGCCAGGTATGATTTAATTCACCAGCTTAATATAATATATGATATATAATATATGATATAATATAATAGATGCTTAATTGAATGCTTCAGATCAATCATATAGAAATCTCCAAATTTTATAGGCAAATAAAGAAACTTAAAAGACCTTGTAATCAGCACAGTTAAAATAAGCAAATCCATGCCTTCACTCATTATTGTACATTATTTCCAGTTGCAAAATCAGTGAGGTTTTTGCCCATTAAAAAAAGAAAAAAAAAACAGGATGTAATCTGGAGAAATGGTCTAAAATGCTTCAATAAAAATGTTGTTACTAATGGAAAATTTTTAGACCATTGCTGTAATACACCTTATTTCCTCATTTAAAAGGGAGCAACACACTCATCACAGCATTATGCAACAATTCCAGTTTTAATCTTTCTTTTAATTCTCCGTGTCAAATTAACCTTGCAGCCAGGGCATAGTTTTAAAAGCAAAGTTTGCTTTTGCTAAAAGGAATAGTTTTTGTTAAGATGTTGGCTAGATTTCTTAATGCTTTCAGACAATGCAGGCACTAGATATGGGGATACACTGGAAAATGCAGAGTTCCTTTATAAAGGGATTGCTTCAATACAAGAAACAGGTTTGTAGCTTTCTTACTGCTTTTCTGTCATCTTTCCCTTTCAGATCCCCTCTTCTCTTTAGAAGTGCTAAAGTCCAGGATATACTGAAAGTTATATAGTTATGTTCTATTGCCAATGTCTTTTTTTTTTTTAATTATTATTATTATTATTATTATTATTATTATTTTTAATATATTTTTTTTTGTTTGGAGAGTCTTATTTTTCTTTACATGATATTTTTACTAGAATCAGCTGGGGATCACTTTATTGATTTTTCCCTAAAGATTTTGTTTGCTTGTGGAATGAGATGCATGACCTTCTTCTGCTTCAGGCTACATTTTAATTAATCACTGTAAGTAGAAAAGATCCAGACAACAAAGACGTCATTTGACAAGTGGCTGTTCTCCATTGTATTTCGGTTTGTTTGTTTTCAGATCTTTTTTCTAAAGAATATTTAGTAGTACCTGAGTGTGCAAGCTCAACTAACCCCCATGTGATTCCTGCTATGGACAAAGAAGACCCACAAATCTTCCCCTCAAGCGGAAAGATAATCCTTTTTTAAAAAGACAAGCCTTGTAAAATGATGCAGGTCAACTAAGCGCTTTACAGGTTGAACCCAAAGTTGCCTGAATACACCTGCAGTGTCATTCAGTCACCTGACAGAAATTCAGTATGACAAGAGGTCACATTTCTACTGCTCAGAATGGGAATACTATGATAGAAGTAACCAATCCAGTTCTTCTCCAGTAAGCTTCATTTGAAAAATATAAAAAACTCCTTAAAAAAAGAATGGAAATCAGATCTCCATATGCTAGCACTGATGGCATCAGCATTCACTTTATCTCTGTTATCGTTTTCACCCTCACACCCACAATTCTCATTTCTATAGAAACAGGCAATGCCTCATTTCTATAGAGACACTGTGGGACCACCATGATCACACAGTCTTTTCCATAATGCTTATAGAAAAAAGAGAGATGGCAATTTGTGCAGAAATGGTCAGAAGAAAGAATGGAGGGTCAATACAAAAAACATCAGTAAAGTTTGAGCAAATATATAGGACCTCTTTTCTGGAGGTTGGATAGGTTGGTAGCAGTTTTTCTTCCCTGAGATCTGTGATTATCTGGCTGCTGTTTCCTGCCACTGCCATAAGTGAAGGAATCACCCATCAGTTCCAGACCAGGACGTGTACTGAAGGTGCAGAACAAATCTGGATGTCTGTGACTTCTGCTTGCATTTGTCATGGCTGGAGATGGCAAGAATGAATTAGTATTAAAACACTGAAAGCAATTCCAGAGAGAGAGAGAAAGAGAGAGAGAATATTCAGCAGAGCTTGATCCATGACATTTACTCGGCTTTATCTCACCAAAGTAATGTGCACAACTGATTTTCAAGACACTGATACGAGAAGATGAGTTTTAAAAACTAGAGGGTAAGTAGGACACACAACACCTTGTACATGCTGAATTTGTATAACTTCTCCAGGCAGTGGGAAGGCTATTATAACTTTATTGTTTCAGGATATAAGCCTATTATCCTCTGCAAATGAATACAGTGACATTTTGCTGTATCGGTTGAAAAGATTAACAGTTCACAAAGCAAACTGCCGAGTGCGGCAAATTAAATACATTAAAATGTGCAAGCTTAAAATTCTATACTCCCTGCACTATAAACTTATATACAATACAGTTTAAAGGGTCTCAGTGGCTCAGTTAATAATGTACTGGCCTGTCAGCTTTCTGGATGCAATTTAAGTCTGTTAGGTTGCAGTAAGCCATGACAGGGTATGTTTTTCTCAGCCATTAATGAATGCTGTAGGTAAATTGTGCAGTAAGAAGGTGGCCCTGAGGTATATTGGTGTCACAGTAAATGTGCTAGGATTATTTTAAATGTTATTATTAAAAAAGGAAAAAAAGGACATTTTGGATAAATCTCAAACAGCTTAAAAGTTCGTTGTAGAGAAGGACTGGAATAACTGAGATACACTCGCAGACTAAACCCATTAGAAATTTAGCAGAGCCTCTTCTCACATGCCTTGTCATTTTTAAATGTTTTTTCTAGTGATGTTCATCCAGCAGAAGAACTAGGCCATAAGAACTCTCCGTAATTGTGAGAAAATAAGCACTGAAAAGCCCACAAATCCTTACCAGTCCCAAGGACTTAACATCGGGTGTCCTTCAGTACATAGAAGAGTTTCCAACAGTTTTCAACATAGGAAACAAAAATATTTCTAAATAAAGGGCTTTACCTCAGCTACTATTAATTACTATTAATATGTATAGAACTGCCCTATTTCTTGGAGCTACAGCTATCTGGCCACTTGAATGTCAACACAAAATCCAGGGCCCTTTTAAATGAAATTCTTTAGTAAAACAACGTGGTGTTGAGAGGTCTGATTAAGATGCTAACACAAAAAATCCAGAGACATTCAGAAAATTATTCAAGGCTTCATTTTAAAAAGGCATTTGAGATTTTGTTTCTACTTGGTCCTTTTAGACCAACCTGTCAGTTTTACAGGTTCTGAAAAGTGTTTCTGTTAACAAGTAGAGAGAGGGGCAGATTCTATCAAATAGTTTGAAAAGAATCAGTGCTAGAAAACAGTGAGCAAAGATTTTTGCATTCATCAATTACTATCTACAAGTTGTTATCCCAGCTGTGGGTCTAGACCACAGCTGAAAAACATGTTAGCTAGAACAAGATGATGATAAAGACATGCAGATAAGTAGGTTTGCAGATCTAGCTTCCCACTCATGAAAGTTCGGGTTTGTTTCATTTCCTTAATCAGATAGAGAATTTGGCTGCATTTTTAGCCATGCTGGATATTTACATAGTTCCCTAAATATTACTTCATATCTCTTTGAGTATGTGGATATATTCTTTTCCCCATTCTGGCTTCCTTTTCTCTGCTCAGTAACAGAGAGATTGTTGACTGGTGGGAACTCTCATTCTGCAGTTATGGAGTAGAGCTTGGCAGATCCTCAGCCACTTTCATAAATCCCTGACTGTTGGTGCAAAAATGTGTTGAGAATAAAGTTTGTTGAATACAATTTGAAATGTGACGTGTAAGTCTGGTTGTCCAAACTGTCAAAAGTGATGTTCCTACAGGATTCCTGAGTTTGAGTATTCCAGCTTCTGGGATGGAAGTCTGGTCCAAGTATCTTAATTTCATTTCAACAGAAATCAGGACAGTTGAAACATGTCACAGGATCTACACACAGACTCAAGAATATAGCATGATACATGGGGTTTTAATTTATATGTTGTCTCATACACCCAAATAGTCTAACCCAGTTTTAAGAGAGGAACAACAGGAAGAAAATGGTTTTTGCCATCTCGATCTGAATGTTAATTTGTTTTTTTAAGTATTATATTAACTGTTTGACATTACAGCTGCTCTGGACTGATTTCTGCTCTGATTAGGCTAGTTATTTTACTGTTCTATCTATGCCTCACCTATGTGAACAGCCATGACATAAATCAGAGAGTTAGTGAGTGGTATGACAAAAATTTTCTGGACTTTCTTTAAAACACACTTATGAAGTGAGTTTCTATAAAGTTGACAGCATTTTTGGTCAATTTCGTCTTCTGTGAAAACTGAATGTGTTTATGTAGCAAAATGTTTAATATTTCTAACAGAAAAATAGAAAATAAATGTATTTATTCCTCTTTTACTATCTTCCTGTATTTACTTTTTTCCTCTGAAAGTCCAAAGATTTCTGAGCCCTGTGGAGATATTCTGTGGCTCTTTCCATGAGGATTTTTTTTTACATAATTTTTCACATGGCCAGCCACCGACTGTAGCTTAAAACCTTGGTTAATTCAGTTAACTAAGTGTGCCTTCCTAACACTAATGCTGGCTGCCTCTACTAGGTCTCACTGGTCTATGTCAGACATCCTAGTCTCTATCCAAATGCCTCATGACAAATTTAAAGAAATTTAGTGTACAGTCGGATTCTGATAGCAGGCAGAAGATCCAGCTTATAGGAATTCACTGGAAATTAGTGCAATGCCTTTTTTTGTACAACAGAATTTCTAGGGAGGAAATTCATGGTACTTTAAAGAAACTAAAATCAAGATTATTTTAAAATATGTGAATAAGTTTAGCTGCAAGAAACATGAGTTTTGCCTATGCAATGATTTGTAATGATTTTTTTTTTCGAGTGACCTTTGCACAAAGGCCTACAGGAATATCTGTGAAAACTTATGGAATTTAATACAGAATTTTAAATTTTCTAATTTTTAGCTTTTAAAAGTAAAATTAATTATTATTTATTAATATTGACTCTCCACTACAAAATTTTTGCATTTTAACATTTTTGCAGAAAGGTTGTTGTTCCTCACTATGTATTTATGTCTCTTTGAGAAGAGAGGGCTTAGAATCTGACTATTTGTAGCTTTCCCTATCAGTCAGTTTTATTACCCTTCAGCATAAGAGATATGCAGGTTGTTTTTTAAATCAAATGCTTTTGGGGGAACAATGATGGTGATTCTTGAACCAAAGCCCTATTGTAGCTCCTAAGGACCAATAATTCTCTGGTGAATTTTGTATATGCTGTTTTCAAAATTCAGAATGAAGAAATATGAACATAAAAAGTATTTAAGATAAATAGTAAGAAAATATTGCTAAAATTAAGTTATTCTGATTACCATTATTCTTAATTTTTTTAATCTTTTCAATATTAGTAGAAACCGATGTTACCGTGTTCTGTGTATCAAGACTCTTCAATTCACAAACAATTTGAAAGGAGAGGAAAGGTCTAGGACTTCTTCTAAAAGGATTGTAATTTTACACTGATAATATAGTGAAAGCAGCTGCTCTGCTGGAATAACTCCAGCCACATTGATTTCTAGGGATCTGATTGAGCACTCAGAAGCAAAATCACTATAAGGCAGGAGGAAGGAAAGCAGAGTTAAGGAGTTGCCTGAGAAAAAGTAGATCAGACAGTAGAAGAAATCGTTGAAAAACAAAATCACACAGAAGTATCTACCTGTATCAAATAATAAAACCTACTCAGTTCCTTAGCTGTCAACAGTAAATCCCTCTTTAACTTCAGGGGGATGAAATCCCAGACACTTCTAGCGATTTTAAATTAACATTTATGGATTTCTTTCCACCTACACATAAAAATTAAAATATCAGTTCCTACTTTTATTAAGTAGCAAGGATCTTCTCCAGATACTGTCTAAATTGCTGTGGTCTCCCATCTAACCTTTACAGTGCCTCTTGTTTTTTTAGGAAGTAAAACAACTTAAATCGTGACGGTAGTTGACATAATTTTAACAGGTTTTTACCTCAACTTGATTTCTATTTGGGTTTCAGTTGGATGAAATTTACTTAAGAATCAAAGTCTTTTTGCAGAATCCTTGTTTGTTTTGATTTAAGCACCTCCTAAAGACTTTCTGCTGTGAAAATGGAGCCTGACATCAGTGAAAATCTGGGCTTATGCCAGAAATTTCCAGCTAGATCCTTGTCTTGAACCTGATATCCTGGGCTTTTTGACACTTCATGTACAGTTAATTTTCTTAGACTTTTATGCTTTCAGCAAGGTAAAGCACTTCTGCTGTATTCAGATTATATTTCACAGTTTTATCTAGGGGAATTTGGAAAAATATTTTCCCTTTTAAGGATGTTTTTTGCTTCCAGAAGTTCAAGAAAAAGGACCTTTGTCTTTCCAAGTGCACCTATTTTTTTTTAAATTTTTTTTTTTAATTAGTACTTTCAGACAAGAGTCCTGAATTTGAATGTTCCTGAATGTGGGGGTCACCTTTTGAATGTGCCAGGGAAAAGGCAGCTTCTTATATTGTGACTGGACAGATTAGTAAGGAAACAAAGAGGAAATTTAGTACAAATGAGATGAAAATTGTGAAGGGAAAAGAAACAGGAAAGATCTCTAATTCCAATGCAGTTTATGAGTCACGGTAAACACTACCCTAAGTTATGTCACAAGATACAAGACTTTGTGCTATTTAAATTTTACAGCCATAAACTTGCATACTTTCTTCTTGAAAATCACTGGATGGCAAAAAATCCACATATGCAAAAAATCCAAATACTTTGAAGATCAAATATGGGATTCATAAAAAGCTGGCATTTTCTATCAGCTTCAGAAGATACCTTCAGAAGTCAAGGATGTGATCTTTTACCAGTCTATCTTCCTGAAGAATGTTTCAAATATAAATTGTGTAAGGCTTTTAACTATACTTGTAACTCTGAGGGGCATGGAAGTAAGTAGTTTTATTAGCTTGAGTTTAAAGACAACTTAACTTCAAGAAAAGGGCTATTTATTCATACACATGACACTGAAAATGCTTTGGATTAAAGTACTTTCATTATGAAAGTGTTGGGAAGGTAAAATAAAATTAGACTCAGCTAGATCATTTTAATGTTTTGATTATAACCAACTGAACTGGGATAAATTTTTGTGCCAGCACTGGTGATAACAGGGTTACATATCCTCCTTAAAATAAAATGTGAAATTTACATGCAAAGTGGTGTGTTCTCTTGCTGCACACATATAATTCCCATTAGCATTAATGGGAAATATATGTGTCTATCAAGAAGAAAATACACCCCATTAAATTCTAAAATATCATGTCATTTTCTGACGTCTTCTATTATGATCTATGCTCATACAGAAAAAAAAACAAAAAAAAAAAAAAAAAAAAAAAACAAAAAAAAAACCCCCAAAAAAAAACAAAAAAAAACAAAAAAAAAAAAACTCAGCTCAGATATACTGTTTTTCATATGTAGATCTGAAAAGATTTTATGAAGAATAAGTCAATGCAACTCAAAGATACCTGTGAGGAAACTGGCAGGTATATCCCCAAAATCCCTACAACAGATACTGAAAGAAAAATTTGTAGAGGAGCATAAAAGTTAACTCAGGTGAATATAGCATAATTCATATACTATACACAAAATTAACCTCTTTCTAGAAACCTGGGGCGGGTTTGCCTTGGATCAGTTCCAAATGTCCATCCAGCTGCTCACACTCCCACCCTCCATGGGATAAATAGGATAAGAAAACTCATTGGATGAGATAAAGACAGGGAAATCACTTATAAATTAGAGCAATGAGAAAAATAGACTAATTTGGGGGGCAAATAATTTAATTTTTGCCAATTAAAATAGAATTGGGTACTGAAAAATTAAGACATCCATTAAAACAACACTTTTCTTCCATTTCCTCATGTCCAGCTTCACATTTTTATTCCAGACTCTTCTCTGCTGCCCCAAGTGGTGCAGAGGGGATAGAGGGGGAGGGGGCTATGGTTTCCCTCTGCAGATCTTTCCTTCACACAATTTTCCTCTGCTCCAGTGTGGGCTCTTCATGGGCTGCAGATCCTTAAGGAAACACCCATCCTGCACCAAATCCTCCACAGCCTGCCTTAACCTGAGCCTTTGCCTCCTCCTCCTCTTCTGGGAGGCTGAAAATCTCAGGCATAGCTTAAGCCCACAGATTTCCAGTCCTTGGTTATGATTCATGAAATAATCTGTTCTTAACGTACACAGTTCTCACCAATAAATTTCTTATTTCACTTCTTGAAAGCAGACCATTTCCAAAATATATCCCATAAACCTGTGTAAATCTGTGATTATGTCTCGTGTGAAGGACCGAGATACTAAAGTCTTATCCTGGACTACTGTAATTCTGACTGGATGAAATGACTGCTATTAGAGCATGTAAGGTTTAGTAAACTGGCATTCTGGTTCATATCATTGGCAATGATATGTCAATGAAGAGAAAAGATATCTAGATGAGAGATGGAATAAGGAGCTTAGCAGGAAAATTCAATGGGTTGTTGTGATTTTTTTCAGATATGAGAGAAAAATAAAAAGTAATTTGTGCTATTAAATATTAAAAGGCAATCTATAAACACATATTCATAAGATAGCACAACAAAAATAACTCTGATTATTCAGAAAAGTTTGATCCTTCAGCAAGTGTTTAAGTGTTCCTTGGTGCGGAATCCTATGAGTATAATTCTGATCTTACTGGGAAAGATAGAAAAAGTAAGAAGTAAATAGCTATTTCATAAATTTTATTTTATTTTATTTTATCTTAACATACCTCCAGATTATTTGAAATAGTCCTAACTGAAGAGGAAAATTCACTGAACTGTAATTTCAAGTCATGTGTTATTTTATATTTTTCTTTTTTTCCTCCCTACCTTTTTCACATTACATTGATTTATTACATTTTATCATTTATAACAGCATAAAACCCAAATGTCTTAGGGCAAGAGACTATGTAGTAGCCAATGTCCCAAGAGTAGAGAGTTATTTCCTTTCTTCACCGCCTTTGCCTTCAAGGAATTGATTTTAGGAGCATGACAAAAATAGCTCAGGAAATAGGTCCAGGCTCTGATGTAACACAGCACTTCAGTGATTTCAGAAGAGATATGCCAATTCACACCTGTCAGGAAATCTGGCCTTCACCTCTGAAGTGGCAATTACAAAATGTATACTGCTTCATGATGAGATTTATATTATCAAGCACATTCTGTGGAGTTTTCCTTGCTATCTTCAGGGAAATAGATATTTACAGATGAGTCGCTGATGTGTCTTGAGCTATCACAAAATCTCCAGAGAATCATCAACCTTTTCTTCTACCTCAGTAAAGGTAAGAGGAGCCACATTTTCAGCTATAAAACGATGCTAGTTTATTGGAGATCATGTCCTCTACACTCTTCAGCCTTTTTGTTAATATATTTAGATAGTACATAAGTTGATGCATATATATTAAACTTCCATTCCAAATTGCTTAGGTGACTAAGTTAGGATTCATAATTCATAAAAATGGATGATGTAAACACAAACAAAACACCACAAAGACAGACTGAAAGAATACCATGAGGTCAGAAAACACAGAAGTGAAAGGTTGCTAGAAATGTTGAAAGTACTCGTTTAAATGTCTCCTGGTGTTGAAATAATGGTCTTTTATTTATATCTGTTTTCTGTCTTATGTCTGGAAGGATCTTCATAACCTTTTTCTCCTTTGTAGTTCAACATTATTAAATTCCTTACTGAAAAAATCACAGCCAAAATTTTCAATGGAAATATATGTGCATTGACAAATTCAAAAGTACATCTGAATTATGTTCTTTAGATTTCCAAGTCTATAATAGTGGATTTGGATATAAAAAGTGATGTTTTTAAGGTGCAGTTCTTGTTCAAATAACATATGCACCAGACAAAACTAGAATCCTTTACAATATGTTGAAGTACATGCTCTTCTTTCATTCTCAACACAAAACTGTAAACATAAATTAAACAGCGTGTTCCCAAATTTTACTCAAAGTAATCTGAAATAAATAGTAATTGTATAATATTTTTACCCAAACATATGTACTTTCCCAAATAATTGACAAAAAAGAATTATTGAAACAGGTGAAAAGCTGCTAAAAGCTCCAAATTAATTGCTGTTCGCCTGTAAAATGGTATTTTAGAGATTTTAATGGGTCATTTTAGCAATCCTATTCTACTTGTGACAGTGAAAATAAAACAAGACTAAATTTAAAACAAGCTGGCTAAATGCATCTTTCATAATTTGTATTATTGTGAGCACAGGTCAGATGCAGATTTGGGCCTGATCCAACCTGTCATTTGACTTTTAACTTCTCACTTTTTATCTGCTATAAGGCTGTAATTTTCACCGATTAAGACTAAGCTGATTTCCAGAGTACTGAAGAAAAGAATAACAAAGTTGAAAACTTTGCAATTTGTCATATTAATGAATGGAGTATAATTAATAGCAAGAAAAAACTGAAAGAGGCACAGTACAATTAGCCAATTCATCACAATATCAGTAACTCCATTTAGTGAAGCAGAATAGAAGTGAAATTACAGGCTTCAGAAATGTGCAAATTCATATGACCATTATGAGAGTCTACATGTTTATATGAACAAAAAATAATAACAGTTCTGGAAAATGGAAGGAATAATGGGTAGACACGCAGGAATAACATATAGAGCAAAATTATGGAAAAAAATGGCAATAAAAAGTTCCACACTCAGATATGATTTCAAAGGTGTACCACGCTGAATCAAAGTTAGGGCATCACAGAATGTCTCACAAGCTTTGCAGTTACAAGTAAAATATAGGAAACATGTTATCCACTAGGAAATTGGAAAATGTATTTTAAACTCCATGTCTCTTCTGGATTGATGTTCTTGCCTTCACTGATGTGTAGTCTCTTGAATTACATACCTAAGCATTTTCCGACAAAAAGAAAATATTCCAGGAAAGGGAGAACGAGGACTAAAAAACGAAGAGAACATTTTTTCATTTAAAAATCAAGCTTTTCTCTTACTTTTATCTGAGCCTTTAGTGCTTAAAATAATTGTTGAGCTGTAAGAGATGGAATTAATTTCTCTTCTGCATGAAAGATTGTATCTGGCACCTCCTGGAAGGGCCCCATCATCTGGGGTTGAGGTAAGAGGAAAGGTATTTCTAAAAATTTGTTTCAAACCTTTTCTATTTTGCACAACATAAAGTAGAAGACTTATCAGACCAGACCAGAGCAAATGACCAGAATTTCCCTATCCTTGTGATGATTGTCTATGAGAGTAGAGGTGGAATTTTAATGTCTGCTTCAGGAAAAGAGCTGCGGTTTTAAAGAGGCTTTTACAGTATTTGCACAGTTGCTCAGCAAGGACCGTCATCCTGATCTTGACTATCATGGGTGATTTTAGAAATTGTGAGCCTGCAAGATCCTGTCTGTATTCTTTATCTCATCTTTTCCTTGATGAAAAACTTAGTTATTTGGGATTTCACATGTCTAGGATTAGATGAAACTAAGCAGGACTTTGATTGGTACTGAGTTACCTCTCAGGCAGAGAGGTTAAGCAGCACTTTGGCATCTGTATCTTGCTGTAGATTTAAAATGCATTTGGTATCCTCTGACAAATGATAACTATAAAATTATGATTCCATGTGATACAAGATGAAATTCTTACTCTTACTCCAGTAGTTGTCAAAATAAAGGATTCAAGTTGTGCCATTTAGCATTTTAATTGCAGGTTTTGTTCTTAGTGTGGATTAATTTTATGCCATATTATGTTCTGATAATAATTTTTCTATGAAATGAAGTATCAGGGAATGGAAAATATATTGTCTTATGTACAATATTACACAAATTAAAATAATGTACTGTAGTACCCTGACCTTTTCTATATTCTGTAATTTTGACTGAATGGTCATTGCACTTTTCCCTCATTAACAAACTGAATAACCAATAGCTGAATGGATGACATGGGCATGAAGTCAAGAAACAGAGTAATGTAATAGTCACAGTAGCATAGTATAGTAGATGACTGTGTCTAAGAGAACACGAGCCACTAAATCTCAGAATCAGTGAGAAGGACTGGAATAAAAGAGGTAAGTGCACAAGAAAGAAAACCTTTTCATGACAATAGAGCAGGCATAGTCTATTCCTATTAAGCCCTTGTAAAATTCTATTGCCATATAAAACATTAGAGGAAGTGAAATATTAAGGTTTAATTTAAACAATAAACACATCACTAGACTAGACAAGGCTTAAAGTTTCTTTAACAAAGAATTTAATATCAAATATTTATAAGAGGATTTAAAGTCTAATGAACTGACAGTCATCATGAACACACAATAATACAATGATGGAAGTATTACAAATTAGCCATAAAAGACCATTGTCTAGGTCTACCCTTTCAACCAGACTATATCCACAAGGACAGCATTTCCACAATACTCTGCTAGTACCATGAAAGAATAATACACCATATAGAATTGAGGAAATTAGGCCACATATTTTAAAAATATTTTAAATAATAATTTTATAGTACGTTTAGTGATCAAACTGTGCTATGAATCTACAAGATGTATTGGTTACAAGAAGATTGGTTATATACTGGCACTGGTCTCCCTCTGGATTCAGTTTTAGCTGATTGGAGTTAGTATTATTTACTTGGTTATACTCAGCTTTAAAAATACTTACAGTCATTTTGTACCACTGATTTCCACACAGTCTTCTCCAGCATCTAGTAGGGAGCTCTCTTGATCATGGATGTCTTCTGTACCAAAGTAATGAGATTCATAAAGAGGGGTAGTATGCAAGCTTTTCATAGCCCTTTATCAGTTTAATTTCTAGCCAGCACTGGTGTCCTGGTTCACCAAGAGGAAGAATAAAATACCTTTATTATAAAAAGTGAGTACTACAAATTGCAACTAAATATGAACTCTTGTTTCAATAATGTTATTTTTAAACTGCTATGTTTCACAGCTGGAATTAGCTCCACGGATTTACATGGCGTTGCTTTAAGCTTGTAGTGCCATGGTCCTTCCTCACTCCAGGAAACATTGTTTTCAACCATATTTACAGCAAGGTAAGAACTAGGTAATTACTTACAGGTAGGTAAGTAAAATTGAAAATATAACATTTCCAGATTGCTGTTGTTAGAACTCTGGGTAGAGTGAATTATAACAAGAAATTTTACACTTTCTTACAGCTTACTTAAAACAGCTGAAAATTCAGTTTGTAGGTTTCATTATTCATTTTGATGTGCTTTCCTTTTTTCCCATGAAAGAAATATATTTATAATTTTCAGAAGAACTGCCTCAGAGGTAAGTGGTGTCCAAACATTTTTCTGTAGAGATAAAAAATGTACAGTGTCAGTGGTATTTGCCTGTGGATTGATGATGCATTGCACAAGGATATAGAGACATCATTCCCATAAAACTTGTAACATTATAGTTTAGGGTATATTTAACCTTTAATACAAATCATTTTTATTTCCCCTCTTTGGAATTCAAAGCAATTTTTTTTTTGTCCAGTTTGTTTGGAGTTTTTCTCACTTTGTTTGCCCATACTGCGGCTGCTTCAATTTTTTTGTTTTGACAAAACCAGAAAGGTGGACTTGATTGCAAAGAACAAGAGCAATATAAAGAACTCTGAAAGCACCAGGTTAAGTTGAATAGATTTCAGTGTAAATGAGACAGAAATTGGGTTTTCAATAAGAAGTCAGAACTGGTGAAATATATTTTACATTGGAACTGTCATCCAAATCAATCTTCAGAAAAGGCTAAGTTGGTAATTTAAACACACACAACTTCCCAGAAAATAGATTCACACAAATACCCTGAAATTCCGGTTTCTGATATTTCCCTGTTCTTCCTTGATATGTCTTTCCCCTCCACTACATTTCCATACCATGATTAGTCACCAGTTTCTTTCATGTATATTATATACTGTCATTGGGGAGTATTTTCCATCTGACAGTATTTTCTGAGTAATCAAAATGCACAGTGGCTTTCTGTTATGAGCAATTAGTTGCTTGATCTTCAGTTCAAAAAACAAAAGGATCTCTGGAGACACTCAGGCTTAACATTTATTTAAATGTCCTTCCAGTAGCAAAGATAACAATTGGTTTTAGGAATCCATCCTTTGCAGACCTGCTGCCTACCAGTACAATGATTTTGTCTAGAGGTATTCTTCTGATCCATATCTGACTCCAGAGGAGGCAGGATTTGGTGGCTGGGAAGAGACCCAGACTGCAGATCCGCCAGCCAAAATTTATGCACTCTGGGAAGCAGATCTCTTGGCTCTGAGTGATAATTGAGTCAGAACTGCAGCAAATTAGGCAAAGACTTGAAGAATGAAGTCGTTAAAAACCTCACAACAGCTGAAAAAGTAATGAAAGGAAGGCAATTTAGCAATAGGTGCTATCGAAAGGAAGACAGGGAGCTATTTTGAACAATAGGTGGCTTTGATGTTTCAACAGTTTTCAGTTAATTCAGGGCTGAGGAGGTTAACTATGAAATTGTATTACAGAAATTTGAACATCTTACTCCAAATTAAACTTTAGATTTTTAATTTTTTTAATCAGAGGGTTTGAAAGGAAACAAGAACTCAGGGAGTTTGCAAATCTACCTAAGCCTATATTGAAGGGCTTCCCTTTTAAGCCACCTGATCAAGAAATTGAATAAGACAATTTAAAAAGAACATGTAACTGTTGCCAGAGTAACTGTGAAAATTACTACTAGCTGAGCGTAGAAGTCACTAGATGAAGCTGAAGAGAATGGTTAGTTTCATACCTGGAGAGCTATTAGAGAACTCAAAATACTCCCAGCAGAGAGGTGTGTGTTCAGGTCTGGTGCAGAAAGGCATAGCGAGCCTTCTGCAGGAAGAGTTCCTCCAAAATTGGTGGACAGAAAAAACTGCAGGCAGTGGAAACTCTCACAACCAGCATATGAACTGGTGAGTGGAGGCTGATCTCATACTTTGCCAGAAGTCTCAAACCATGTAGAATAGAATGAAGCAGGTGCTAGTGTCAGGAGAAAAAACAAACAAACAAAAACAAACAAACAAAAAACCAACCAACCAACCAACCAAACAAAAAAACCCAACAAACAAACCAATCAAAAAACCCTCAACTCCCTGTGCTAATAAAGCAGACTAAAAACTGGAACACATAGCATACATCAACACAATAACTTCTCTTAAACCTTCAATGAAAATGAAAATTATATGAAAAGTTGAATACCACATCTGCTTTCTTGGTCAAGGTGAATCAGGGCCCTGTGACAAAGTAGGTGATTCAGATCATCCCTAATTTCTAGAAATGGGGCAAGAACTATAATGGATTGTGCAGCCAAAACCAAGAGATGATGCACATAAAAATGCTTAAAAATAGAACATCGTTAGCTTAGCAGAATTCTTCATAAAAACACTGGTGAGCACTGCTGAAATATCATGTCCATCAAGGGGTATGACACAAAATCCATAAATTAATATTAATTAATGTCAAGCTGATAAACCAGTTACCAAGACACCCAATTTGGTAATACTAATACTTGAAGGAGACAAAGTTAATAAAAGGTAAATAAATGTGACCCTTCAAAGGACGTATTTCTTACTTCCTAAGGGACTCTGCCTTGTAAATGTATAGACCAAGTGCGGAGGACCAAGTCTAAGTACTTTTTGTCTCAAACATTTTGACCACTATGACAGGAAAGAGGTGATTGGAAGAGAGAGCCCTGGGGAGGTGGGGAAGCGCTGTTCTAAACCAACTTCCTCCTCCAACTTGAGATCACTCGTGCTCAGCTCCCCTCCTCAACTCACTTCTTGGAGGAAGGCTCAAGGGGCTGGCTGTGCATGCATGGAAAAACATAATAAAAAATCTAGTTTACATATGAGGACCAGGTTAACCATAAAAGAAAGTAGACTAGGCCCCCTCACTCTCTCTTTCCTCTCTTTCACTTTCTTGGTCTGGCAACCCCAGCTCTAGAGCATCCCTGTAGCAGACCAAGGTGGGACCTAAAGACGGGTGATATTCTCTGTTTTGTTCCCTTGCTTTGCCTGGCCAAAGCACAGCTATCATATTCTGCCCCATACTGTGTACTGAACTTTGTTGTGGCAGTGAGGAGCTTGTTAAAGTCTGTTGTGGCTTGTATGCCAGCACCTTGGAGGAATTTGTTGTGGGAGTCGAGAACTTACTGAAGTGTACTGTACAAAATCAATGGCTTGCTAGCCACCACTCTTGTGGAAGTGTATTCTAAGGATTTAAGGGCTTGTTAGCCAACATCTTTCGAGTTTAAATAATGAGCTGGTTGCTGGATTTATACTGACTATATAATAAAAGCATAAAGTTCCCTGACACATATCTAGTGTCTTTGTTCAGCCTGACAAGAAGGTAAAACAAACATCCCCACACCAATGGGTCATCCAGAATAACTTTTTAGAAGGCATAGTTTCAGATAACATCAGAGCAAAGAATATCTGTGATTGTCTTAAATGTAGCTATTTTGGGTTCCCTTAAGAAGGTGGTTCACCCAAGTGGCAGGAAATTGGAAAGGCTGAGAAAGAAATTAAGGGAAAAATGGAGAAGGTAGGGAAGATCTGAACCTACTACAAAATAAAAGAACACTTTGAGTTTACAGTTCATGGAGAAAACTTTCAAACCAACTCCTTTAATGTGAACTAAAAGAGGAGCACCATATGATTAGAAATCACAGAAAAGACCAATTGTAATTATCAATATAGAATAAAATCATCTTTTCCTCACATGAAGGTGTGTTTAAGCTGCCTGTAAAACTAAAAAATATTTGTCTATCATAGATATCATTCTCACCTCATGTGGAAAGAAAACACCATGACTAGATGGGTAATTATACATATCAAATCTGCTTTTGCAGGAGACGTTTCGTATTGGAATAGCTGTCAATAGGCAACGATTTGTTATATTTAAGCAGTAAAAACTAGTAGGTTTAGAAATATTTATAAATGGCTCATCTACTCCCAGCTTTATGTTTTGCTGGGAAACAATAACAAAATACTGAAGCACCTTTTAAAAAGAGGTTACTATCAAACAGGGGCTTTGAACTATTCAGCAATGGAAAAGTAACAATGAAATGACTGTATTTACCTCAATATTTTCTTCAAAATAAAACTGAGAACCAAAATTATTTCACTTTTAACATCTGAATGCGGTTTTGCAGGTCTATAAAGAGACAGATGTTTTAAATTTAATAATATTTGTGTTTTCAAGAATTCTTATCACCTCATAAAAAAAATCCTACATCCTGCAATAGGTATAAATGGTCCACAATGATGTTTTCATCCCAAGAAATAAATATGGTCATGCGTGGTTATCATTCCAGATGAACAAAAACAGGAATAAGTGTGCAGAACTGAAAGACAGGAAGAGGTAAGAGATAGGAAGAAGTAAGAGACACTGAGCTTACCATGTTGCCCAATGATTTTTGAACAGGCAGCAATTCCCACAAATGCATTATCCTGCTTTTGAATACAAGGTTGTATTTAGGAAAAAAAAAACAAAAACAAACACAAAACCAAAACCAAAAACAAAACAACACACAACACCAACTTGTGTATTTGATAACATTCATCCACTGTTAGTCTGGACTCGACTTCTGTCTTAGTTTTTTTCTCTCAACTGCTAGCATTCATATAGTACCAATACTAAACTACTCATTACCATTTATGCAGAAAGTACCTAACTGTTGACCTACAAGACCTAGCACCCACAAATCATATATGTGTCCACTACCTTCCATTGGTATTTCCAGAAAGATTATAACTGCTCTGAAATGAGGATTATTTTCTACAATATAATCAAAAAATAGCAGAGCGGCACCCTGATCTCAAATTTAGCCCCAAGATATCATTGTAATGTAAACAATTACAATGCCAAGAGCAAACCCATTTTTTTCCATAGTTTTTCTAGTTTTGGTCATCCACTATTCACTGTGTTTCAGAAGAAGCAGAGAGGAGTAAAATCTACTTCTCTGAATGGGAAGAAACACCAAATGTAAAGCAATGTAATCCTCCTGAGGAGAAATTGAAGTTTATTGTATTGATCTAATTTTGTTCACTGCTTTGATGAAATTGAAGGGAGAGGGGAAAAAGCACAAGTCTGTTGAGCACCATCAGTTCCACAGAGCTTGATGAAGGAATTGCAAATCTCATATGACCACATTGCAAATCTCACCTTACAAATCTCTGTTTTCTTCAGTCCAAGTACTTGGCTGAAAGTACTTTAATGACCTGAGGGAAGGACTTCCTGGATGCATTCTTCACTTATTTTATGTTTCATTAGATTTATTCTGAGTTTGAGTTTTGGAGATCTTCAAGAGTTTTGTAATATTCCCATGGAGAAAGAGTAAATTATCTGATTTCTCCTTCTCCCCAGTTCGGGATATATAAGCTCTAGAGCCCATTTCCCATTTGAAAGTATGAAGCTTTCTTCACAGATATTTCATTTTAGGACAGAAAACAGATAGATGACTGTGTCTTCACCAGTTCTGTCTTCCAGCCAATCCTAAAGGATAAATTTATGTTCAGTAAGTTATGATTATAAGATGAAAGTTACTTCTATTTCTTGTTTTAGTTACAGTTATGTTTATCTAGTCCTTAGAAATAATGTCTAAAACATTTTGAAGATTTCCAGTACAGATTTAAAAATCTTTACCTTCACAGATATAGTCGGCAGAAAAATTAGGATTAATATTTTTCTTCTTAAAACTATTATCTGACTACCTAATGTTGTAATGTTTTTTAATATTGAGCCTACAAAAAATCCTATTATTTCAGAAAAATTAGAAAGAAGGTAATTCAGACAGAAAGAAAAGAGTGACAGTCCTGTCACCATTCACCTGGTTCACCTTTCAGCTGAACCTGATTCCCCCCAAGTGATGGAGTGGAGAAGAGCAACTTCAGAGCTGGCTGGGATCATCTGTCTCACATTTCTTGGAAGCAGGCTTCAGCATCTGATAAGTAGTGTCAGCAAATGCCTTTTAGCACATCTCTCAGCTATGACATGCCTTTAATTTAATTGCCTAACAGAGATCAGCAGGACTGTCGGGTTCAGAAGCACTCTGATTTCAGGAATCAGGACAAGAAGCACCCTAGCTTATTGGTAGCAGAGTTAAAGTGTAAAGGGAGTTGTTACTTTGAGGACAGCACAAGTTACGTGTGCATGCATCAAACAGTCCAGGAGTTTCAGCAGCTGTCCCAGATGGAGGAGACTGAATGCAGCACCATATGCTAAAAATTAAATATTTTGAGGGATGGAAGAATGAAGAACTGGCTTAGCTGACATTGCAAATAGCAAGGCTGTGGCAAGACAGTTTCCAGCCTATTCAATTATTAATACAAGCCAGAAAGGTTTCAGCAAGAGAGACCATCCAACAATTTGGTTGTTTCAGTACTCAAGCCTCATTTCTCATCCCAAAGGACAGGAATTTGAATCTGTTTCCTATACAAGGGCATTAATATCACTTCACATTTAATCCAAAAGCTCTTTCACTGCTTTTAAGTAGACATAGATGCTGAATGACAGAACGAGTCTCATAGTACAAAGGAATAGCATTCATGTAGTCATCAAGACATCTCCTTTGCATTTAACAGGTGATGAGCTGACTATTGAGGCTCCCATTTTGAATGTAATCCAGTTCCCCACGCACTTTATGCACAACATGTGGTTACACTTGCATCACATGAAGTTGCCTGTTTCAGCACCTCCAACCTTTATTAATGTGTGATCTGGCTGGCAGGCTTTGCAGCTTGAGAGACTACCTTCTGATTTGTTTGGAAAATAAATGCAAAAAGGAAATTGCCTCTAAAAATCCTGTGAGTGTTTCCCAACCAGTTCCCCTCTAGAGGAGAAAAGCATATTTCTGGCATTCAGTGTATTGTGTGCAGCAGTCTGTGTTCAGTCATGCACGCAGTTAGTGTAGATGAAGCTATGTAAGCATATACAGAGTCAAACATACATTTATTGAATAGAGTCTGTATTAGTAGCATAAAGCAAGGTACATTAACTTAGCATATGAAGCTTGGAGCTTTATCTATGAAATTTTTGGTACTAAAAGTGCAAAAATAAATGTACGGTAATATTTTATAATGCAGGGTTCTGGTTTGGGTTTAATTGCACTAATTAATGTATTTACCAAACAACAGTTAAAACAACTCTGCATGCCGTGCAAGGAGAGAAAGACACTGCTGTCTCTGGGGAGAGTTTTCCATCTATTATGCCAGAGAAGAGGAAGAACATGTATCAGCTAGATCATGTTCCCTGTTCTAACAAAGCAGATGCAACTCTGGTTTATGCACTGAGTAGAAAATTGATATGAGGTAATACTATCATAAATAATTGCTTAAAGCACCTCAGTATTATGGAGGTTGAAATTTAAAAAAAAAAAAAGGAGAAAGGCCTGTAAGTGCAAAAGCATGGTAAAGGGTGGCTTTTAAAGTAATTGAGGATTTTTCATTGGATGGTAGCTTTCTACAGTACATTATTTAAAATCTAAGTGTGGAGTACCCTCTAGCTGATATCTGAAGATCAAAGCTGCTATTAGATTTTTTTTTTTTAACTGCAGTAAAGGTTCAACTATTATAAAGGAAATTAAAGGAACTAATGGAACAAATAACATAAAGTAGTCTTCCATCCAACATAGCAGATCAGTATAACTTGTGAAAGAGTGTTTGTTACAAAAGGCCCCAAAGCTTTTAAATGCATTTTTGGTCTAAAAATTGAATTTCAGGTAGCACAGCTGAAAAATCAAACATTGACTTTAATGAGTACCATTAAAGATTCACCATTGTTATTGTCAGGATTTATTCTCTCTTCTCTCTGGAAACTAAATTTGAAGCTGAAATGCAAAGGAAACAAGCTATTGCACTCTGGACAAGAACTCTTTGATCACAGAGGCAAACACAAAATGGCTTATTAATGATTGCAACTCAGTGTTCTGCCTGACCCCAGGGCAAGCTGATTTTTTAGAATAAGCCACAATTACATTATATAGTTTAACCCTCGAAGGGAAGGCAATTTTTGGGTCTATAACCTCCTGCAATCTGACAGGAGGCCCCAGAAGCCGTTCAACATAACAGTCAAATATAAGGCTCTGTGGGATTAGCGCTCTGTATCGCCAAAGAGGGCATGGCAGTGGCTGGCTTTACTTTTGGACTGGAGAAATGTTGGATGGTTAGGCAGTAAATTAATAAACCACTAACCTGGTTTGGCACATTGCTCCTGGATGAGGTAAAACAACAAGCCACCTGTGGTATACATGTTTTCATGAAGACCACACTGAAATAAGGATAAATACATTGGTATCTGATGAGCTGCAGTTAGTTTTATAGATCTCTCCATTCAGTCCAGGGCTTAGCAGAAATGGTTAATAGTATCAGCTCATAGGAAATTACTAGAAGCTGAAATTCTTTATTTGATTTTGACTAAGTCTAAGTAAATCCTCATAAACAGGACCACATTTATTTGTAAACAGAATTGCTTTATCCTGAATGCCATGTTTGTGTTCCTTTACCACAAAAAATACGACTGTCTTAGAAGATAAAACTTTGAAAGTGATACATGAAAATGACACAGCCACAAGGTAGTGAAAGTTAGACTAGGACATCACTCATAGAGCAAAAAATATGCGTTCTTCTAAGTGCTTTGATTTTTTTTCTTTAACCTTGCTCCTGTTTTTTTGATTTTCTAATTCTGTGACTTTTCTATGTATAGTGCCCTGAAAGAAAGTCACACACACATACAAACCCCCCCCCCCCACACACACACACACCAAATTTCAGTATATTTATAAAGAGAACCAGAATAAGTGTTAGACCAAGAAACAACTTTAGGACAAAAGAATTAAAATTTATGTTTATCCCCAGCTTAACAAACACAGACACTGAAAAATCTATTCTTTCCTCTGAAGGTACAATTCCTTTTCTTTAACCAGATCACAAGTCAAGTTTCTACAAAGGGAACATGCATGAATAATATTTTTACTGTATTTAATACACATGATATTACTCTGAGGTTGATGTGCAATGTTTCTGTAAAACCTTTAATCAGGATTGTCCAACACAAGAAAGATACGCGATAAAAAATGTGTTAATGAACCACTGATTAATAAGTGGTGTAGGAATTTGGAAACTTGTGGAATCATTGGTGAGGGGAGAGGACAATTGTTTGAGTTATCTTTATATGATTAAAAAAAGGAAGCATTGTTCTGGGATGGCAGTCTGAAGAACACTAACCTCATAGGCTGGATGGGCATAAAGAGGAATATGAATCAAGCAATTAGCTCCAAAGCGAGATATTGATTAAAAAATTAGCCAAGACACTAAGGGAAGAAAAGGGAATTATACTTATTAACTATTTATATGCTACTACTGGGAATAAAGAGTAAATAAGAAGACTTGCTCATTTATCTGTATACATTTGTCTTAATTAGAATTACAGAAATCTGGACGTTTAATAACTGAAATATTAAAATCAGTGGTTGAATGCTACTACAAAAGGTAGTATAGGGAAGACAGAAGAGACATTCTTTGTCCAAAATGATCTTTTTTTTGGATTTTCTAAATCACTGATCGGTTGGATACCATTACCTTTGGATTCATACAGTTTAATGCTCCACCTGCTTCTTCTGGTTAGATCAATAATTATCATCCTTTACTGACTGACAGATTTTGGTCTTGTAACCCAAAACATTGGCTCTTGCCTGTATATATTAGTACTTATAGATAAAGTATGAGTTGAAGGGGAGGAAAACATGGAAATGGAGAAAAGCGATTTAACAGATGGCATACATAGGGAACCTAATGACGTTAACATAAATATATTTCGCTTGCCAAACTAAATGTAGTAGCTAACTGGTTATCACTTCCACAGGGAAACATGATTGTGGTTTGATTATGCTTCTTTTATAAACAGGATTAAATGAATGCCTTGCTATCAACTACTACATGCATAGAACACAAAGCTCCCAAATATTTATGTTCAAATCAGGGAAAGGGAAAATTTTAAGCAGAAAAATGTGAAAGTTAGTAAAAATATCATACTAACAATTTTTCTAAGGGAAATTTTGAGAAAAAAATTAAATACCAGTAAAAAAAGTAGCACTAAAATAATAAAGAAAGGTGGTGTCACTGATTTTAAAAAGTAGCTATTAACTAGAGGATAAGAAAAAGGAAAGTTTTTAGTCAATAGCTAAGCTAATAGCAATAAATACAAGCATGATGTTAGAAATCATGGAAAATTAATAAGGAATATGAAAGGAAAATACTATGTATGGAAAACTCTATCTGTTGTAGTTCTCAGGGGTTCCTAGGGGGGTCCTCCTGTCCTGCCGGCTGCTCGGTGAAGGTTTCCAGGGCTGAGGACACCCCTACCCTCGCCGCCCGTCCCTCGTGGCAGGGACGGGCGGCGTAGGCCCTTATGCCAGGAGACAGAGACCACACAGCACGCAGGGAGTCCAGCAGCGAAGAGCAGACAAAGAGAGTTTATTCAAATCTCCCACAGCTTATAAAGGCTGCGGGGGAAGGACTGGATTGGCCATTCAGCTAGCCAATCCAAAGAGACAATATAATAACTATGACAACACAGAAACCAATGAGAGGTGAGTTAGTTCACAACCCAGACATCTATCATTAGTGGATTTAAGACTGAAAATAAAGGCTTTTTTCCCAGCAAAATATTAGTCAGAAAGGATCCTATAAATGCTAATGCCCAGTAGCTAGATAAAAATGTTATTAATTTCAATTATAATGGAAAAGAAAACAAATATTCATTAAATATTTGTTAGGCATTTATGAAAGATACTCAGTACATATAATGCATATGTATCATATGATGATTATGAAACACTTATTAACCAAAAGTCAAGAAAATAATTTACATTTTGATATGACCAACAATACAGTTGTTCATGAATGAACAAAGAATGAAATTAAAAAGGGTTTCCATGGTCAGACTATTGATTATGCCAAAGACTCAAGGGTGCTAGTAAATTGCCAGCTGTACATAAATTTTAAATCAAAAAGGAGTGTCTTCAGTAGGAGTAATCCTCTGTAGTGTTTCTCTTGCTTCAGTGGGTTGTGACAATTCAAACACTACAGCCATTTCTTTGGAAGTTCATACTTCTAAGAAAATGTTGAAAAATGGAAAATACTCAAAGAAAACTCATGAAATTATTAATATTTGAGGCAGTATTTATCATAAGTGTCCATAATTGCATTCACAGAAATGGTTGATAATATTTCTAAGAACTGACTCAATAATGACTTGTCTGCACCTATGTGAAGTTTTAGAAGCCTAGTTTTGCAGAGTTTTCAGACACAAGTTTTCCTTAAGTCAAGAGAAACCATAGAAACCCAGTATTTTTTAAAATCATGCCAAAATATATTAGGTTAACATAAAATGGCTGAGTTTAAAATGGTATATGTATCAATTTTTCTGATATATAGTATAAGTAGTAACAGAAAGACTTGAGGTAAATATTTATTTTGTTTGTAGCACTGAGGAAGAGGAAGTCTGGAACTGTATGCAAGCTAACTATTCCTTGCAGAATGTTGACTGTGTTCAAGGTAACAGGATGGGGTACACCCTTGGGCGGTAACGGGGTTGTATCAGACATTCCCTATTTCATAATCAGGTTTTCTCCTATCAAAAAAATACTTATAGACTTCAATTCCAGGTGATCACTGCAATGTAAGAAGCACAGAAAACATGCTGAAAATTCACCCAGACTGTTTGATTTTTGGAAATGCTGGTCTTCGGTTTCAAAGCCAAAGAGTTCATGACTGAATTTCTTCTATGTGAACAATTGGATGCTGATCTACCAGCCCCCCTTTTAAGAAGGAAAAACATGTCCAGCATTTCCTGTTTCAGCTAAACTTGAAATAATCATTATTGATACAGGCTGAGAAAAGACTCTTACCATGCTCACTGGATATAAAGACAGATGAAGCCATGTGAAGTTGGAGTTCTGTTCTAGTAAGAGGAGCTATGGAGCTACAGAGCATACCTAGGCATAGCTGTCTACCTTCACTGATTTGCAATTCTATTTACATCTCTTTTTGAGTATTTTTTCTGCTTTCTGAATTTCTATCTCTCAGTGACAATTTCAGTTTTAGATTTTTGTCCTCAGACGTCAAAATTCTTCACCAAGAACTTAGGTTTCCCCAAGCCTATCACCTGTTGATTATTTGCAAGAAATTGTATGAAGGTCCAGAAATTGCACTGTGTTTGTAAAAATACTGCTCATTTTTCATGCAGAAAAATACAGTAAGGTAAATGACCCATGAGCAAAAATAATTTTTAATTCTGAATTGTACTATAAAGGAGTATTCACCCTGCTATGCCTATCAAAGAAATGAATGGGAAAAATAACCTACAACAGAATATTAAAAGGGTGCAATAGCTCCAGTTTGTATGTTAGGTAGGCAGAAGAAACAATATTCAGCATATAGGCACAGCAGCACTTTAAACACTCCAGTGGGAACCCTGGCATTCTGGCAATTAATCTGATAAGAGCGACAAAGGCCAGTGACCAAATCCTTGGCAATTAGTGCTATGTTCACGTAAATACAATTACTCTATGTAATTGTGATAAGAGAAAAAGGAGTATACATTCTGTAAACAGCCAGCTCAGACAAGGCAGTTTTATAGTTTTCTTTCTAGGATGGAAAGGGAATTGGGTTTTTACATCCCAAATAATGATGTATCAAGAAATACTATTTTTATCTTGGGGAAAAATAAACAAGCAGACAAACCAAAATAAATTAAAAAGTAAGACATGGTTAAAAAATGTGCAGTGTAATTCACTTCTGCCATCTCTGAAACACTGAAATGCTCCCAGCCATTGGGGTATATAAGTGTCAAGGACTCCTTCCTGCAGTGCTCACATGCATTTACATAATATTTAGGTTCAGAGTCAATATTGTGTGACTAATTGCATTAAATAAATAATGAATTATAGGCTCTACTGGCTATAAAAATTAGGTAGGCAACTACATACTTTCTCCATGATTCCCTAATAGAGTATTTCAGCTCTTGAACAAAAGAATCTGTAGTGTAAAAAATGTTCTCTTAAACAACAACAACAAAAAAACACCTCCCTAAAATTTCCATCTATTTACTGATTATTTGTAAACAAGAGGAAGGTGAAAATTTACTACTTCCCAACATGTTATTTAAGTAGCTCTATCTAACAATGAGAGTCCTCTATACCTTTTAGCATTTTTCAGGTTTTAAATATATGGAGAATCCAATGCCTGCATACTATTTTTAGATGGTTTTCACAGGCTTGGTTGCAGGGATGAAGAGATTCTTTTTCATACACCATCAGTGTTAAGGACATGCCTAGTTTGACTTTGCCTGAAAAAGCAGTTCAATATTCTGGGATGAGCTGTAACTCTTGCATGTGAATTTTGTTCCCTCCTACCAGGTAAATGGTTTCTTGTAAGCTCAAGTGCTGCTGCTGCTACGCTTCACTGATGTGCTTGGAATGAAATTGTGAGAAATAAGGAATAAAAGTAAAGTGTTTCTACCAAGTGTAAATAGGAAACAGGAACACAGTTTCTTCAGAAAATCTTTTGCACTTATTACACATATTACTAAGATGCTGAGCTAAACAGACAGAAAAAGAGCATAACTCACTCTCAGAAAAGCAGTACGGCATCACAATGCGATCTCTGCTAAGAAAGTAATCAGTATGATATAATACCATCATAAGCTCTTTAAAAATAAATCATATAACTTGATTCTATCGCTGCTTTCATATCTCAGTTCTCAGTGCAGAAACTTCTGCAACATAATGTGCAGAAAGCAGTCACTGTGTTGCTCAAGTTAACAATGGTTTATATTACTCCTATACTCTACAGTAAATTCAGACTGAGTACCTTATGGTCTGTTTACAGTGTTTGTATTATTCATCCTTATTGAAAACAAAATAGGATTTGTTGTGAAACTTTGGGAAATGATTCAAGGCTGTATTTTAAGTGGTTTCAGGCTCCAAGGCCCCAAGATTTGCAACTGGTGAATTTATTACAGGCCAAGACAATGTGACTACCCAGCCTTTAGTCGTGTGGACTTAACAGACCCAATACTGATAGGTTTTATCTAGATGCTTGCTGGTGCAGTCCTCCACCAAGTGTAATCTTGCAGGGGGTTTTGTAACCCTGACAAGTTCCACTCAGCAGATAACAGGATGTTCCTTCAATCAGTGTATACTGTGGGGGCAGGAGGAGGGAAGTCTTTTTGAGCATATCCTGCTGGAACAGTAGTAATCCATGAGAGTTATCCAATGCCTTGAAATGTTTGCCATCAGAATCCACAGTGAAAACAAAGTCTTACTGACCACTATTTCACTTTACAGAATGTATGTTAGTGCTTTGATAAATATGAACACATTTAGCAGTACAATTGTTATCTTTTAGAAGTAGTACCTTTTTCTGCTGTTCTTCCTTAAGAGAGGCTATTATATAAATAATTTCAGCCAAGAAGTTATGATTATGATAAATGCCTTCTATCAATACAAAGTTGGCCATTGAAAAGCAAATCTTGGTCAGGAGTGGAATGTGTAAGTCAGCGCCATTCAGGAAGTGTTTTAGAAAGAGCAACAATCCTTTCATTTGAATGTCTGAGTGTTTGTCATTAATGCTCTGACAGTCAAACCAAGAATTAATTCGACTGCTCCTGGCAGGGACATTTTCAGTAATTTGAACAACAAATTAACATTATATTTTATTTATATCGTGATAGCAACTAGAGTTTTCATTCAGATGAATTGTATGCCTGGGAGACTATTTAGCAGGCTTTAAGATGCCATCTTGCCTTTTTATACAGTCAGTATATTAAAAGCAATCTCTTTTTATCTTTGGAAAGAGGTAAATATTGTTGATTTAATGGATTGATTGATTGGAGAATTTAACTTTAAATGACCAAACTTTTGAGAGGGAGTTTGGTTGTCTTAAAAACTTCTATTCCTGTATTTTCTATATATTTTTGATAGTTTCTAATGAAATGCTATTATTTCGTGAAAATATGTGTAAATACTGAAGAAACAATGGAAACTTAAAAGAAAAATACAGTTTCAAACTGTAAAAAGTAATAATTTGATGATTATTTTCAACACAGTGATCTTTTATCTATCTGATGTATAACATCAATTTTTTTTCCTGCTTTGTATCTCTAGAGATATAAAGTTCTTTTATCAGCAGCACACTTTAAGTAGTACGTGCTCCTATGCTGAACATTTCAAAGGACTCTTTTCTAGGTTGATGATTTCTGGCTTCCAAAACACCAGGCATTTCTCCAGTTGAAAGAGTTTCATTCTAAGAATTAGAAGGGTTAGCCTGTGTAGTTCTCCACAGTAAAGGTTATAAGAGATGAAAATTCAAGTTATTCAATAAGCACCTAGAAGTCAAGGTCGAAATGGGTGGTAGAGCATTCACAGAAAAGATTAGCAGATGATTGTAAATCAAAAGATTTACATTGTGTACAAATATTCTTTTCTGTCATTTTTTCCATAGATAGCTTGGGTAACAATATATTTGAGCATACTTTCTTGTATACCTGACTGACTACGGCAAGTGCTGTGCTGAAGACAAAGATGGGCTTTTCTTTATTCTGCTGGAACTCAGCCAATAATCAGTTCAGGATGAAACACGACTGGTATCCATACAATAGTAGCAACAAATAACACTTAATATAAAAGAGTAATACTGAATTTAATAGTCAATATATGCAATCAGGATAGTTATGGAAAACAGTGCTCCAATATGTATTTTGTACTTATTTTCCATATTTGTTCATTTTTTGCACTATTTGTAATACATATTTCTTACTGTACCTTTTATAAGTGACCATTACTACTCATACTTCTCAGGAGTCACATCAAATGCACTTCAGACCAGCTTTCCCCTCAAGGGAGGAAAGAAGATGTACCTCTTCAGATTGAAAGCAGTGCTATATTTTAGCTCACATAAAAATCGTGTAGCTGCCTGATGAAAACATTACTACATCCTAAAAAAGAATGACCTAATGCTGTTCTAGGAGGTATAATGTCATAACAGAGAACAGAAAAGGCAAGAGGGATGGCATACTATGTACTGCACTACAGATTTGAATAAGTGGTGCCTGCTTCAGATCTTGTCCCCTTTTTCAACCCTTCCTCTGTGCCTTTCTCAACTTTTCACTGAAAAATAACTCTCCACTTATCCCTGCTATAACCTGAGAATTCTCAGATCATTTTCCTGGGCCCCTACAGGATTATGTCTCTGAAACAAAACTTCCCCCAAAATCCAAATGCCCGAAAACAAAATCATTAATTTCTGAAAAAGGTAAAAGTTTTGCCTGTACTGATTCCTTATGGGTTTAGGATTACATACAAGGTAAATGCCTTGTAGCATACATAGCAAGTCCCTCTTTTTTTTTGGAGTCAATGCAAAAAAAAAAAAAAAATCAGTTCATGCTCAGATTTTCAGAAGGATAAAACTATTTATCCAACACTAGATTTCTGTATGTTTCAAAGAAGCTTAGAAAATTATTTGAATGGTTTAGTGGATATATCATGTGTGAACCCAAACTAGGGGAGACAAATTCCTTTTTACTCCAGAGTCCGCGTAGATATTTTATCTTGCCTTATGCTATAGCATTAATTTCAGTTTAAACTGGTCACTTGGAACGGTGCAGTGGCTTAAGGACCACAATACTTTTTTCTGGATTGCTTCTTGACAATGCCTACCTACTGTAGTTCTCCAGGAGGATTTTAGAATCTACCTCCACTTAATTTGTTAGAAAATGACTGCAGCTAATGTAAGACACGTGAAAAATAGCCAGAACAATTCTGACCTCCTTTCTTTGTTTAATCTTGTGTATCCGATAAATGGTATAATGAATATTGGCGCCAAAGGTATCACATATATTTATCTTATTTAAGAAATTATGTTGTATGTGGCACATGAAAAGTCCCCAGCCAAGACACATTTATATATGCTTGCCTAAGCAGGGATTGAGTTAAACATTTGTTCCACAAAGATAAGGAAAAAATGAAGTGAATTTAAGAAGCATTTTCCTTTACCTTAAAGATATGTTTGTCAATTTAATGCAGTCAACTGAAATTTTATAGAGTTTCACAAGACATAAAACTCCCACTCCTCAGAGAGTCTAAAACGGTTTTCTTACAAGATCAATGAGACTATATAATTGTTGCAGGCTAAAACACATTTTTTTTTTGAGAATTCAAAGCTGAGATGTTATGTTAGAACTCAAATTATATTCTGCTTAAGCATTAATATAAATGTTATTTCCAAAATGACAAAAAGAAATAGAAACAATCAGATTCAACTGGAAAATTACAACTCTGTAAGTTTTGGTGAAAGACTGCAACAGGCTGCCCAGAGACATCGTAGATGCCCCATCCCTGGAAATGTTCAAGGTCAGGCTAGATCTTGGGGGATTGGACTAGATGACTTTTAAAGGTCCCTTCCATCCCAAATCATCCTATGATTCTATGATTCATTTTAAGTGCAGTAGATATGAAGCCATAGGATGGGGTAGGCTTCACTTAGTGTACCCATCCATAAGGTTCAGTAATATTTCTGAAACACTACCACCTTGATGCTTTCCTGTGACTCTTGGATCTGCCTAATACATAACTTTGTGAACCTTCCTTCTCTCATTGACTTTAACAGCACCAGATTCATGACCATATTTATTCCTGCAGATTCTTTGGTCTGTCACACTGGATACTATTTCGAAGTTGCAACATGGGTATTTGTGTAACCTGCCCCTGTGAGGAGGTGGATATAATTCATTACAGCAATATGAGAAAAACTGTCTCCTCTCATCCATAACCCATCAATCCAAACTGTGTTAAAAAATGGGGGGTCCAAGGAGAAGGAATGTAGATAAGGGAAAACTCCCATGCAGAGGCATGAGTTAAGAAGGGGATGAGAAAGAAAGGTACTTTCAAAACAACAAAGTTGAGTTTGATCAGCAGGATAATGCTGAAAACAACTGGGAAAAGGGTTTAACTGTGCTTTATTCTGCAATTGCAATTAATAGATTGCAAAAAAAAAAAAAAGTAAAATATTTCTGAAAGAAGGTGCTTCTGAAGTCACTTAATGCTTTAGCGGTTTTCAGTTAAATCAGGCAGAGGAAAATAACAATGGACTTTTGTGTTAATGGTCTGGAAAGCGCTGCACTCCCTGTGAAAATCAAGTATAAAGGTGATTTGATTTCTTTTTCAATGTATTTTGGAAAAAAAATGACTAGAGAAGAACATTAATGATAATGATGAAGTGGCACAAAGAATGAAGGAGTTAGGGATACTTCATTAGGAAATCCGATGGGTTTTAAAAAAAAAAAAAAAAAAAGGAAAGCCCTGTAGGAGTGGTTCCATGAAAGGCTCAGAACAAGTCCTTAGAAGTCCAGCATGAGCAGCTGTGAGGACTTCACGATGTGAAGCAAAACTCACCATGGCCATCATAAAAGACACTGAACTAATTCAAAAAAGGACATTTGTGTTAAAAAGACACAACGAGCTCAGGATTTCATTCCAAAAAACACCTGCATATTTTGTGACAAACTATGGCGAAAGCCAGAGTTTGGGAGGGAGTCTGAGTCAAAATGGACTACACTGAATTGTATCACTGCCAAGAGCCAAAAGAAGGTGTTTAGAGAGGACAAAGCATCCAGTGCTGCTTGCTCAGGGAAAATCTTCAAAAAGCAGTGCACAGCAATACAGGACTATCATGCTGCAAATGGGACAGCTTTTCTTTTTGCATTTCACACACCATTTAAAGACTGGACAGTCCTCAGGATTCTGTCACTACTAGGTAAGTCAGAAAGAAGCAGGCAGCTAAGGTGAAAATGAACTTTTGTAAAGATGGGGTTAGCCCATCTGTGAGACACTGAAATGGTTTCTGGCTTAAACATTGTTAAAATCACTGAAGGACTTTTGCCCACTGTAAGAAACTCTACAAAGAAATCACTGAAGGCCACTGCTCCCTGAATGACTACTAATTTGGATTGTGACTGGAACTTGAGATAAGATAAAGATGGTACTGTTGTCCAGGAGAAGAATGTATCCACAAATGTGAAAGACTGCAATTCTGATGGCTCAGACAATCAAGGCTCAGGCTGACAATGTGCAAAGTAACTGTCCAGGTGCTGAGGACATGCACACCCACCATCTCAGACTACAAGCTGGGTAAGATAAGGAAAAAGGCAAATCCTGCAAGGCAGGGTAGTGTTTCTTCATCCTTATACAAAGGACTCAGCTATGTTAACTCCCCTCCCTGGAATTACTAGAACAATTCACTCATAGCCTGAAGATATTTGCTGATGGGCCATAATAGGCCACAACTGACTCAACTGCCCTGATATAACAGGAAACTGTAATGTCTTAGGAGGTGTTAAAGACTCTTGAAATGACCCATACCACTATTACATCATCCAATTTAAAGCTCCCTGCCCCAGGGGAGGTGTCAGGGACGTTCCCACCCAGCCTAACTCTCATAAAAACCCCTTCTTTCCTCACCATCACAGGACTTCCTGTACCACTATGAGATTTCCCTTACTACCACAGACTTTACTCAACACACAAACTTCTACTCTCACACACAGAGATTTCTTCCTTCACTGCCACGGGCTTTTTCCCTCATCACTCTAGGCTTCCCACGATGGATCCAGACTGCAACCATCCCTTCAACAAGACTGGTTCTCTCACCACTGAGAAGTCCACAGGAAGAGGATCAGTGAGACACGTTTGGAATCCACAATGCTGATGTTTTTTCTATTTAATCTGTCTCCCTGTGTAAATAAAAATTCTTACTATTGACTTTGACATATGGTCTCCTTTTCATATTATTTCAGGTAGAGACATCCCTCTAATTATTTTAAACATCCTTATCATAACCTGGAGCATGTCAGTTAAATACAAGCGTGCAGACAAATTTAGGTTTGAAAGGGATACAAATTATGGCAGTGGCAGGGCAAAAAAATAAATCCATTTTTTAGATAAAAAGTGTTGAGTCACTGAACTTGTCAAAGGGCAGGAACTACTAAAAATGATGGAAAACCTGGGTTGGCTTTACAATCACAGGGCAATTGTATTGGATAGCTCCTAGAAAAAAAATTTCCAGCCCACCGAGGCTGAGGAGGAGCTAAAAATGCCTATGCTTTGGCAGAGTTATCAGAGGAACTTGGAGGGATGTTCACTGCTCATTTGAAAGCCCAGAGGTGAGATGGAGGGATGTAAAACAGTAAAGCTGTACCTGCAGATTCAAAGGATAAAACCGAGTACTTACAACACAGATCTCTTTCCTATAAAGTGTTTAATGCCAATAAGTTTGTTTTTTCTGGATGTTTCATCAAGGCTCTGATAAACAATAATACATTTACAGGTATTTTTTCAAGCCTACCCTGGAAATGCTGTTTCTACAGGTAATCTGAACTCTGAGCAGCATGAAAGATGTAGTTGAGAAAAACTGATTCTGTTATATATTTATTGCAGAATACAAAGGTCTACATAGGTTGCATTTTAGTCTCAGGAAGACATAAACCAAAACAAAGGGAATAACTTTAAAAAATTTTAAAGATAATCAGGTGTAGGTCTAAAACAAAATAAGCAATTAAATTCTTGTGATATAACTTATTGACCAGGCCAGTTACCTCAACACTGCTATGCACAGTAGTGAAGTTCTCAGAGTAATCTTCATTATACAGAAGATTAAACAACCATCAAAACTGAAAATATTCTTGGATGGAAGGGTTTGGTAATGCATGTGAAAGGAAAATTATGAAAGATAAAGAAAAATCAATTAATGGTCACTATAAGCTAGATATAATATTAACAAGGAGAAGCATCAAGGAATTTAATGAGATAAAGAGTGTGTCAGTTAATGTATTCAGTGACATTTCCATACTGATTAAAGAAAAGGAAGAAAATATCTCAAAATACTGGAAAAGGTAGGTATAATTTTTGACATGGATATTAAAGTCTTTTAAAAGTGCCATTTTTAATATTCATAGAATAAAAGAAGGAAAAGGTCACTCAGTTCTCCTGTCAGTTCGGGCACAGACACTTTCCAAGATTTTCAACATTTCTTTTCCTGTATAGTTTCAAGTGCTTCAGGCAAAAAGAGTCCCACCCACCTCTCTTTAGAAACTGTTCTGAGGCTTCATATATCTCACTGTCAAAGACCACTTTCTAATATTCTGTTTAAATACTTTTCATCTTAATTTCATGCAATTTTTCATAATTATTACACCATTTTCTATAATAAAATAATTACTTTCTCTCAATTTGTGCAACCTCAATTAATGTACCTGTCCTTTCCTCCAATTTGTCAACAGCTTTCTGGCAAAATGATATCCAGAAATGAACTCAGTGTTCTGGACATAACATAATGATATGCCTACAACCACTGCACTTCAATAGAGGAGTTTCAGATCTGAGTCCAGGCAGGTACTGAGAGCTCTCTTAAAATACCACTTTGCTATTTTCTAACATTGTTCAGAAGTGGTTTATATTAGTGTGTGAGAAGTGTGGTAACAAAAAGTGCTTTGGATTGATCTGTTTGTGGAGCACTTCAGTGACATGTCCTAGAGGTATGGAGATAAGCAGGTAGGCTAGTCTCCCAAGAAACAGAAAGGCAATTCCACACACTGTCTCAGTATCTAAGTTTCAGGTGTTCCAGCTTCACTGAAAATAAAGCCTGAAGTTTAAAATCTATGCTTTCACACACAACAGAGAAGACACAAAATCCGATTCTAATAAACCAGAATGCTCATTTTGTATTATGTGAGTGCTATACACAGTATACACTGCACATTCATTCAGATACCCGAAGAAAAGAGCTTTTCCTGGATTTAGCCTTTCCAGTGCTTTCAAAACCAAAGTGCTAGTGAGCTGCCTCTATCAAAAGGAAGATAGAAAAGATTATAAACTTGTTTATCACTTTTAACTTTTTGCAGTTATAATATTTGGTGGATATGGATGACCAAGGAAACTGCTTGTATTGGATCTGACTGAGATGGAGTTCAATTCACCATAGCAGCCCTCATGGTGCTGAGATTTGCATCGGTAGCTAGAAAGATGTTGATAACACATCAGTGTTTTGGCTACTGCTGAGCAGCACTGGCACAGCATCAGCGCTGTCTCTCCAGCATTCCCTCCATCAGTACGCTGAGGGTGGGCAAGATCCTGGGAGGGAACATAAGTAGGCCAGCTGACCCAAAGGGATATTCCATACCATATGATAAAAAAGCTAAGGAAAGTTGGAGGAAGGGGGGGCATTCACTATGTGCAATGTTTGCCTTGCTGAGCAACTGCTACGTGTGCTGAAGTCCTGCTTCCCAGGAAGTGGAACATCGCTTGTTGATGGGAAGCAGAGAATAAACGTTTTAATTTTTTTTTTCTCTTTGCTTGTGGGTGCACAAACTTTCACTTTTTCTTTAGTAAACTGCCTTAACTCAACTTATGACTCATTTTCCTTCTTATTTTCTCTCCCCTGACCCGCTGGGAAGGGGAAGGGTAGAGTGGCTTGGTGGGCACTTGGCATCCAGCCAAGATCCACCCACCACACTTCTATAGCAGAAGGATGTCATTCTTGAAGAGTAACAAAGACAACTTTTGCCCAGTTTCCTCCTCATTTTTTTCCTTTCGAATGAGCACTAAAAAAAAAATCCATATTCCTGATTCGACAGGTCTTTTTGTTTAGTCTATCTCCAGTCAAGATAAATAGCATAAATTCTATTAAGATATTTTTGGAATACCTTAAAATGAGGATTTAGTCTGTATTTTATTTTTCATTATGAAGAAAGCAGATTCTTCAGTTTAAAAAAAAAAATCAATTAGAAATATCTGACAAATTTTAGAATAAAACTTATCTCCCAAACTACAAGCTGCAGATTACAATTGAAGAGTTGCTTGAGTGCCTGATGTAGAAGGAGACATCAGATGGAAACTTTTTATTGATAAAATGAAAAAACTATGTCAGGAAATAGTTAGAGAAAAAAAAAAAAAAAAAAAAAAAAAAGAATAAGCAGGGGAAGAGTTCAAAAAGACAGAGAAAAAAGTGTGCAACCCAAAGCAGAATAATCATCTGGAGGGTCATGAAGGTCACAATAATATATTTTAAAATAGCCTGCAGACAGTGCATAAAAGGTGCTATAAACATTCAAAACAAACTAAAAGGCATATTTCACAAGAAGTTGAGTTTGAAAGCAGAGGCTCTGGAGTTCCCTGTACTTGTGACTTTCTATTATCCAGCATTCAGCTTTTTCTCAGCTGTCATACCCACAATAATCTGCTGCCCAAAGCCTGAAGGATGGGAGTAAAAGCAGAATACTCCCACTTCAGTTCACTAGATAACATCATATTCCTACTAATGTTTTAACCCAGAGCATTCTCACAATGTTTAAATTACTTAATGGGATTCCTTGATTTATGCTGCAATAGATAGCTAAGTCATTTCTCATTGATTCCCTCTCAAAATAACTGTTTGACTACCTTTCTGGGGTTTGCACTCTTGATGTTTTCTTTTGGTTTTGCATTTTAAGAGACTTTGCTCTAGCAACAGAAGTTATCTCAGTACTTGCAGACCTGTGTTACATGCAGCTAAATGAAATTAGCCCAGAAAGAATTGCCTAACATCACAAACCAAGAAAGTTAAGAAAGAGGTAAAAACAAGGGATGAGAAAATTAGCTAACTAAAATACTAAAACCATGGAATAAATTCCCAGGCAATTTCCTTGGAAACAAAACTATATTAGCAAATTCATATTATATTCATATTAATAAGAAAAAGTGTTTTGCATATTGGTTTCATTGAAAAACATAAAAAATGTTTAAGTTCACTAAGCAACAAAAAAACATATTACTACAATGCTTGACAAAATGTGAACGTATTATATGTGTAACAGGTCACTAGATAGTTTTAGTTTTGATTCTGTATTTTTGCATAATAGATACTTTTGTGATCAAGGACAATGTCTTATTTACTTAGGTTTCATTGTGAGTTTATATGTTTTGCTTGAGTAGCTCTCAGTTTCTCAGATTTTGATTGGCAAAGAGAAAAATTTTGGCTTCTTCAAAAACAGTGAAAGTTCTCATGTCAGTGGAGACAAAATTTCATGATGTTTTAATGTAATTAAAGGGAGAAGATTCTTGAGTTGACCTGTAATAAAAAATAAATGCTGTAAGAAATTTTTGAGGAAACCTCTGTGCAGTTTATATGAGGCTACAGAAATGTGGTTTGAAAAGTACAAGCAATATTGGCTCCAGAAATCAAGTTCATAACTCCCGGTTGTAAAGACCCAATGTATAAGGTGTTAGCTTGCAAATTTCAGGCTTCAAGTCATGTTTGCCAAGATTAGGAGCCAGAATAAAAATTTGTCTGTATTTGAAAGTTTCTTTCTATATAAAGGTACTATCAGTCAATTTCTTTCACAAAGATTGGAAAAACAAACACTCTTCTTTAAGGGTGCAGCAAGTAACCTCTCCTTGCAGAGGGAGTGTTTAGCACACTATAAGTAAAACAGGTACACATATACAGTTATTATTTTTTAACTTTGTTTGTTTTATCGTAACTAGTCTATCATAAGAGAAATGTGTGAGTCCACCCCATAAGCAAGAAATCATAATTGCCAACTGGCACTGTCCAAAAATACCAGGTTTTAGAAGAGTTCTTAGCCCAGACACTGAGATCTGGCTAGAGGCTGCTAAAGGTCAATAATCTGCAAACATGTGAACATGTAAAATCATTTAAATATTTATGTCAGCAGCTAGGAAGTCAAGCAAACAATTTAATCACAGCCTGGTGGTCTGACAAGGAGATAACTGTACATTAAATATCTGCTTCACATCTCAATCACTAGAGTAGAATTTCTCACTCAGAAGTTACATTATGTTTTTAAACTTCTATCACATACTCTAAGATTAAAGTGCTCAAGAGTTATGTTGAGCTATGGACTTGCACAGGGCACATGTTTGTCGAGGACAAACAGCATATCTATTTCATTTATCCTTTATTATTTCCTGTGTAGAGCCATACATACAAATTTCTCTCACGGATTTCTCAAAAAGATCTGGTTACATAAAATGTCTGCTGAAATAATGCATTGACAGATTCTCGGTTCTATTTTCTCTTTACAATACTTTGTTTAACTACTTCATTTTGATTTCCCTGACAGCAAAACACTATTTTGGCTCTGAAAAAATGCAGTGCAACCTGTACAGGCTTCTTTTATTTATGTTGACTTACACTCTGCTACCTATAAATATTTTAAAAGGTGAAGTAGGTGGATTACAGCCCACCCACTCTTTTTTTTTCCCTCAGACATGCACACCATTTTAAATTGCACGAATGTCTGCTGAGTGAGGCTTGAAAGTCTCCCTGGATCCCTATTTCCTATTCAGAAAGACCAGGGAAAAGTCAGAAGTGAGTCTATCTGTGTAACCATGACAACAAGTACTTGTACATAATGCTTATCTATATAGTATAGTTTCTGATTCCTTCAAGGGTTCACCCAGTCATAGGCTGAATTCTTTGGTAAGCTTTCTGAGCCATGCCAAATGGTTCAGATGAATCAGGTAAGTATTGCTGGGCATTGTAAATGCTGTTTGCTCTGAAGAATGAATGAGAAAAAGGGCTGAATGGTAGAATAGAGAGGGCTGTGTCTGGAAGGTGAGGGAGAGAAAGAAAAAAGAAGAGGTGTCAGTAATTTTCCAGTGATTAATATTTGACGTATTGATTTGGAGTTGTTAAGAGAGATCTTCTGTTGCTATTCCACATCAAATTAGTTCCTAGCAGATAATATGGATTTTGGAGGAACTGAGATTTTGTAGACATGGCAGACAGCGAGAGGCATTATACCAGCTCAGTGTAAAAGGCTAGTTGATCAATAATTAAAAGAAACATATTGAATTGAGGTTAGCACTAAGTTATCTGGGGAGGGAAGTATTCTCAGTTCTGCAACCTCCTTTCCTTCTATTTCAAATAAATTGTTTATTGTTTTGTGTAAAATAAAGATGAATTTTTATAAGATTTTTGATGTTAACATAAAATTACAAATATTTGCAATCTCAAAGTTTACTCTGTCTTTAATATCATTAAAATTTATTGTTACTCCAGAGAAAACAGCATGCTCCTTTTAAATATAGTTATTTCTTCTCAATTAAATACTTATATTATAATCTACCATAGGCTCATATTACTAATATCCTCATAGCTCCCTGTCTAGTACTTGAGGACATGGTCTCCAAAACCATGTCTGCTTCAAATTTCAAGGGATTTTTCAGCAGTGAGAACTCTGCCTCACACTTCCATACAAATGTTAAAGAATACAATACAATACAATATAAAGAAGACTTTCAGTATAAGCCTGTTGCATTTTTATTCTTCTTTCCCCCTTCTTCTTTTCTTTATCCAAAAAGTTTAGCCCAACTAACTTCTAGCTCCTGCAGAATTCCCTCTGGTAAGAGCCATGGCCAGGTGGGTTTTTCCTTACAGAACTTACGCAGAATAAATAGGTCAAAAATGAGGCCAATAATTACAGAGATAATTATAACCTTAGCAGAAGAGCATGTGTTACTGCTACCTGACAGCAGAGTAATTCTCACAGCTGTAGGTTGAAAAAAAAATATCCCGAAAAGCAGATAAAGAAATTAGATTTTCAATCTGCTTTAAGTAAAATTAGATAAATATTGACAAGAATCATGTAATATCTAAAGTTTAAATGAAAGAAAAAAATATAAAATTTTTGGATTCCTTCCTTCATTTCACAGAGGCAGGATGAATATCTCCAAAATTAAAATTAAGTAATTACCTAGAACTACTTTTTTATCCTTTTGATAAGGAAAAAAATCTATTCTTTTATTTCAATGCATTAAGCATTTGTAGGTTTTAAATCACTTTTCACTGAAGAGCACACAAAATTTTAACACATCACGATTTATATTTCCAGGGAAAAAAAGTCTGCTAGGTCACCAAAATGGCTTCAGAAAGGACAGAAACTATAATACTCGAAGCAGATATCCAGAAATCCACTTTTTTCTTTTTTTTGCTTTTTTTTTTTTTCCAGAAAATGCAGATATTAAGGGAGAAAGATGTACTCATTTATATGTGAGGTTAATTGTAGCTCGTATAATATGTCACTCATGAGGCCAAGCAATTTCTGAGCTTGAGCAAGAGGATGAATAACATTTTTCTTGGCTCTCTAGAGACTCTTAGCCTTATTTCCAGTGTGGATACAAGGAAAAATAATTATGAGGAAAAAAAATGAATTGTTTTCCATGTTTCTCTACCTGAGGATATGTAATTCAGAGTTCTGAATGCAAGTCATTAAGTATAACTTCATTTCATCCAGTTCTTACACATGATGCTTCAATAGTGAGACCACAACCTACCCAGTCAAACACGTCTAGTCAAGTAATTATACTCCAATATCCTACTACTCTTCTAGTTATCAAGATTAAAAAGTTAGTAATGCTGAACCTGCCTCTAGGAAGCAGGTGAAACTTTTATAAATTTTACAGTAGCTTGCAAAGAAATGAATACTGGCACAAAAATGAAAAATACAAGACAATTTGATGTCAAGTGTCTGACTGACTGTTACCATGTAGATTGACATCATCTTAGGTACAGTAGAAAGTGATGGATCAGAAACCTATTTTAAAAATTAAGCTTAGTGAGCAGAGAGTGAGAAAATGGTGCATTCTACTCATCTATCCTTTTGAGGCCAGACCAAGTGAAATGGCTCCTTAACTTTCTCATGGAGAAAGTTAATTTGGTGTTACTTTGTTTGCAAATAAAATACCTGTGTAGGTGTTTTTTGGCTTTCAGGACATATAGAGCAATGGAATGCTCTTCACCTTTTCTACCAAACCAGCAAGGATTCCCTCCCACTTGATTCCCTATTCTGTGACTCCTCTCTGTACTTATTTTCCTTCATCTGCCATTTTTACTTTTGTCTTCTGAATTACTTCTTCATATGGGCAGATAGACAGTCTACCTCTGCAATGCCTGAGAATGATGAGTTGAAGAAGGACCAACCAAGCCAGCCAAAAATCGTTTTAGATAACAGAAATGCATCAGTTCCTGGGGGAATAGTTTTGCTAGGAAGATTGCCAGTTCTAATTATACCCGTGACTGGTAAGCCGTCTTAAATTCTGACATTTAAAGGTATTTTTTCTCACTATTTATTGTATTACCTACACTTGTCTTTCTGGCTGTCCATTCTGTCAAAATTAGGAAAGTAACTGCTGGGCTCAGAGGTTGTTTCGGGGTTAAAATTTACTTCTCTCTTGCTCATATGGCCTGCTTAGGAAAGATAGAGCTTTATCAACCAACTTCTCTACGGCAAACAGGCTTTGATTACATTTGGTTTGCATAATCTCTACTTTTTCTTTTCCCCCTTTTTTTTGATGCTGCACATTAAATTTCTAAGTTTTGGATTTGAGCTTAATTCCTTATGTCTTCCATGGGAGCAAGTAAAGAGGCCCCAAATCAAAATCTTGAACCATGTTTAACTGCTTAATATTACATTCTGCAAAAGTGGTGATACTACTTTTGACCTTCCTGAGTCCATTTAGTTCTCCTGAATTAAGAAAGTATTATCTTGCCAACATGGCCAAGTTGAAGTCTTACAAAGCATCCACAGGGATCAATGCTACAGTTTAGGTTTGACGGAAATTTACTGTCATATTTCAAATGCCAGTTTTATCAAGGCAAGATCTGCTATTTCAAATTGTAATCAGGTGAGGCCAAAGGTAATTCAATACAGATAGTTTTGTAGGTTCAATAGGTCTGCCTTTGGTTGTGGTACAAATGCTGAAATGTGGCAGAGATTCTGTTTATGTATTTTCTTCTAAAACAAGAGCTTTCTCACCTGTAGTTGGTTCTTATCTTCTTTATCCATTAGCCTTAATGTCTTATGATACTTTCTTTCTGTAAGTTAAATCTGTCCACATGGGATGAATTATGTATGTTTGGCTTTATAACCTAAGGGTGAGCTCAGAGCAGAATATTCTAAACATTTACCTTTTTGATTACCCTGGTATTTTCCTGACTTCTGTCCGGCCTTTTCCATGCCATTTTGATTAATATCCAGCTGTCATAACATGAGCTTACCTACCTGTCAGCGGTATTTGATTTGCCTATGAATTTTTCTGTTTTATATATCTGATCCCCTATATTGGCAGACAGGCAGAAAACATCACATTTGCATTCAAGGATTTAGTGGTCTTGAGCAACCCATGTCTGTTCTACTAGGCACTTGACAAGCCAATGTGTTAGTATGAATGACCACAGTATAATCCCATATATATATATATATATATACTATTATATACCATATATATGTAACAATGTGAGGGAATGTGCTGAAATACCCTGGATATATGCCATTCCTGGATACAGTTGTTAGATGCTTGCAGATGGATATCCTCTGGTGGGCATTAAAAAACATCTCCAGACAAGATATATAGTTGTGCTGGCTACATTAGCTATGAAGAGCAACAGTATGAGGAGGAGGGTAAACCTTTCCACAGGTAGGATCTACACAGCACACTGTGGCTGTCCACCTGGATTCCATCCAATGCTGCACAAAATTCAGGTTCCAGCATCTGCAAGGATGTAAGGTTTACTTTCTGTGTATGTTTCCCTTCCTCTTTCAATCTCATTATTAAACAATTTTACTACATTATTTGCTGTCTGTTACAAAACAGTTCTGGATGCTGTGTTTACACTGCTTATATGATATTCTGGGATGAAAGACAGACAAGAGCATTTAGACCATTCAAAGCTCTCTTCTCTGATTTATTACCTTCCATTTTTTTGCCTGTTTTTGACAAAAAGAAGCATTTTTTATACTCTTTGTGTCACTTGATCCTAAGAGCAAACTAAACCAGTTTTGCATTGATAGTTAGACCAATGTGAAATTCAAAATGGGTGTAGATACATGTCTCACTAACCTAATCCCTTTTACTCATGTAAAAGCGGAGTCTTTCCCTACTAAACTGAAGAGTTTTTACTTCAATGCCTCATGCTCATTTATTTTCACTCAGAGATTTTGCAGGCCTCAGCCTATCCACACCTTTTTTTCTAGGCAGAGGCATGAGGGTTCTTGCCCTGGAAACCCTGAGATCTGAATTTAGTCCTTCCTCTATGTGGAAATTTAAAGGGTTACATTAGAAAGAAGCAGAAGGGTGAACAGAAAGCAAGAAAGGTCATCCTGGCAATGTGTTTCTCCTCTTCCTCCTTGGATCACTAAAGATTAATGTATCAGAGTGAAAAAAAAATGTCTATAAAACTGGCAAAAGTATTTCCTGAATTAACCCTGTTTTCAAGCAAAAGAACAATCACACTGGCTTTGCCTTGGCTTGCAGAACATTTACAATTTCATAGCTCTTAACTTTTTTCTAAATTTATTCCAGAAATGCAACTATTCCACAATGAAAATCACCTTTGACAACTCAGCTGCACTGCTAAGGGGTGAATTAGTAATTGGTGAATTTATAAATCCTGTTATGGAAGTGAGAATGGACATGGAAGTACCGAAACTGTGGAATTCATGGTCTGTAAATTCTACACAGAAGATTACATACTCCTCTATGGATTCTTCTTGTTTTGTGTCACAACGGACCTGTAAATTGTAAATTTTCCTAGTACAAAACAAATTTTATTAAACATTTTTCTGAGAAAGAAAAACAATCAAACACCCCCCCCTCTCTTCTTGTACTAAAATTCAAATTCCCAATCCCACTTTGATATAAACCTATCAGGTTACAAAAATTATTAATTTATTATAGCAATCTCAGCTGTGTTAGCATTTTATTTTGCTGTCCTTACTTCTCACTACTGTTGCAGTAGTATTACAACATACGTGTTGTGACCTTTGGACTTGAACAGCATTCATCAAAACATTCTTAAACACAACTTCATCAGGCCTTGGACGTGAAATTTTCAATCTGTTTTCAGGTATTTTGAAAACATGGCAAAAAGTTGCTCTCCTGCATTTAATTTTGCCTCTTTTTCTCCTTTGAGTTTTTTAGGAACTAACAGTGCTGCAGTATGTTTTCTAATTTCTTGTGAAGACCAGTAACATATACTGACCTTTCTCATATCAGTTCTGCAGCTGGGTTTATCTTCTACATAACCTTCTTCTAGATTACAGCTATTTTCAGCAAAGGCAATATTTATATTTTGCCTTAACTGAGATCTTTGATATGCAATGGGAATCAAAATGTGTAGCATTGCTTTACCAGGCTTCTGCTTCAAAAATTATTCTGCTAATCATGAACCATACAGTGATTCCATAGATTTAAATAATTTTTATTTTAAGTCTAAATTTTGATCTTAAAATAAGCAAAAATAAACAAATAAACTTCTCGAGGAAAAATACAGCTTCAATTGTTAGCATTTATTTTATAGCACTGAAATATATGAAAGAAATTATATTTTCCTTTTTGGGTAAGTTTTTGTATTAAATTTATATTTTATACAAAAATACATCTTACAGCATTTAAAATGTTAATATAGAAACTAAATATTCAGTTGGATCAAAGAAAACCTTCTCTTGATCTTGCAAGGACATATAGCAAAGCCATTATTTCTATTTTGCATCTGTTCCAAATAAAAAATGCCACCATTGTAAGAAAATCACATTTCAGTGTTTGATACACACAAAGTACTTAACTGACTATGACCACATAGATACAGTGAACTGGTTTCCATTGAAACAAAAAACAAAATTTCATGAGATGTGTATGTTCTTACTGTTACTGCTAGGTTGAATTGTGTGGTTAGTTTTGGCCCACAGACTTTATACATTCTAATTTAAACATGAATTTCTCAAGCTACTTTGTAGGCAAGCTTGTGTACCTTATGGTTTGGGTGGAAAGTAACTGCTGAGGGCTTGAACATGAGCTGCAGCTGGCATGGGCGGTACAGTGGGGAGCCAAACTATTGTTGATATTTTATCAAAGAGTGAACCGGTGTGTTGATTGTCCCAGCCCTCAAGTGTAACTTCATGAAACAGTTGCAAATGCTTTCTTGGGTTTTGTTGTTTTGTTTTGCTTTGGATTTTAATCTGCAGCTTCATTTCTGGATACAGAGTCCCTAATCAAGCTTCTAACACAGAATTGTTTTCAATGTGTTGTCTAATGACAAACACAAATAGATATTTTTTGCTGTCATGACTATCTATTTCCACATAAAAATCTGAAGGAAGCACAAAGGTTTTGGATAAGATTTTCCAAAATGCAGTATAGCTCTTGACTGCAGTAACTTTCAGCATGAGGTGCTGGCACTGGTAGCATGAAAAAAATAACTCGCCTCACCAGAAATGTTACTCACAGGGAAAATATGTGGATATAAAGCAAGTGAAAAATCCATCCAGGTATTTATTCAAGTATTTATAGAGCTCTTGTCACTGTAAGATCTAAATAACCTTTAATATGTTTGACTTCTACACATATTTAAATTCATTTTCTAGAAAGTTGTCACTTCCTTCACCTTACTAGCATGAGCTCAGCAGCTCAATATTTAAAAAAAAAAGTGTTCTTGGGCTTTTTCAGCAGGACTTAGGTAGAAGAGAAGCATTGCAGAAGAGAAGCCTAAGACGTGGATACTAAAAGGTCCCACTCTGTAAACTCTGAGAGTACCAAAATTCTCTCAGTGCTTTCTTTTATCTTGCAATTTTGGTAGAACTGCCTGGTCTGGCTCAGATAGAGCAGTCCCATGTACTGTTCACCCCACAGCCCAAGAGGATCTCCCTGCCAGGCAGGGCACCTCCAGCCTGGCAGGGCCCAAGAAAACCCAACAGAACTTCTGGAAAATAACAGCCTTTCTCTGTTATATACCACCAGTCACAGCTTACTGGATCTGAATAGAGAAAGGCTCAACTTCTTTTGCTTACTGAGGATTTTGCGTTCCTGGAGAATGCTTTAATTACTGAGCTGTGTTGGGAAGATACATTTTCCTATAATTATCCTTAAAGTGTTCCAGGGCATTTTTCCCCATTTATACACATAATAAAAGGAAAACAGAACTATTTCTCATACAGAAGAGAAAAAAAGTTATTAAAATTCATTTTATCACTAAAAAGTTACTAAGCTTGTATAGAATGTTTTACTTAAAAATAACAACTAAGAGGAAAAAGAGGCTATATTGATCATAGAAACATAAAATCATAGAATCAGATGGGTTGGAAAGGACCTCTGAGATCATCAAGTCCAACCCTTGATCCACTACCACCACAGTTTCTAGACCATGGCACTCAATGCCACATCCAGTCTCTTCTTAAATACCTCCAGGGATGGAGAATCCACCACCTTCCTGTGCAGCCCATTCCAATGCCTGATTACCCTCTCTGTAAAGAATTTCTTCCTAAAAGAGGAAGTCTCTCCTCTCCAGAGACTGCTCTGAAAAGCTCAGTTGTTACTAACTAAAATGTAAAACACATTGAAATGCATTTACCTTTAAGTAATTATTTGTCCTCTTCAAAAAAAACATAGTATTTCTCTTTCCTGACATCTAATGATACACGTGGTAACTGAAGGACTAGCTAAACTTCTCTTGAAGTCAGCATTTACCTGCCTTGGTGGGGAACCCAAAATCTATCAAAAATACAAAGAATCTTGTCTTTTCCTTCTGTATTCTCAGCTCTCCTTAACTGCTTTCTATTCTCCTGGGAATCATTTTGAAGGTAGAAGCCATGCAAGTGGTTCTCCTGTGGTACATTTTTGTTTCAAATAATTGAGTTATAAGTAATTTATGCTGGCTTGGTATCCTATCATTCTTCTGTGGCATGCTTGTGATACTGTATTTGTAGAGAGGGATGCTGCTAAAACCAACATTTAATGCACAGGAATGATGCACAGGAAACTTTTTACTTTAGAAGATGGGACAGGATACCTGATTTATAATCCCAAAGCAGAATTTAGGGGAAACAAATGAACAAACTGAAAGTGAAAGACTCAAACCTTGCATTACATTTGTGAAAGCAAACTTTTGTTTAAGACCTGAAGACTTTCACCAGAGTATTTCACCTCAGAGCAAAAGAAAACATGAAAAATTAGCAGTAAAAATAAGGGCTAGAAAACATAGATATGCTTACAAAAGAAGAAGAAGAAAAACTGAAATAATAATAATAAAAGGAAAAGCTGAAAGACCTTTCTCAGGAATGAAGGAAATAAATCAAAAATAATTAAGACCCTTTCTTGGAGCTAGACAGTATAAATGAAAAAAGCCTTAGGTTGAAAAGAAAATTTAATTTAAAACCCCCTTCCTTTTGCCAAAGATTTATCATTTTTAAAGCCCAGTGGGGCCAGAACACTTTTTTTTTTTCCTTAACTCCAAAGAGATGTCCTTCTGATTTTATTGAGATATCCATTTAACTGGTATGTTGCTAAGCACCTGAAATGTTTTTGATTATCTCAGGGGTTTTTTGTCTTAAGAAAACAATCATTTGAATATCTCAATATCTTGCGTTTGATTGGTTACTGTGAAAAATAATTAGACTTTAAAAAGTGAAATTTGAAGTTACTTGTTCCAAGATATTTTTAGTTGTTCTCTGTCATGACTATTTCCCTCCTACATTTCAGTTTGCCACAGTCAGTGTTAAATGCTTTTATGTATCAGAGTCTCACAATCAGACAGCACTACCAACTGATAAGTACAATTCTATATTGTTATAGACTCTATTTTTAATGTTACAACTCAGACTAAGTGAAGGAGATCAAAACTCTTGGTTATTACCCTGCAAGGAAATCTGACTTGATTGCATAAGGCAGAATTTCAGTCAAGTCAATAGGGATGCCATGACAAGGGATGTGGCTTGGAAATGCATTCTGTAAAAGACACAAGGTCATAAACGTAAGTGTGGTTAGTGAAATCTGTAATGTCCTGATATTTGAGCTTCAGGTGGTTGTCTCTGGCTGACAAGTTACAAATGAAAAAGCATCTCAAGATGCAAAACAGGAATGAGGATAGAACAGTGTAAGACAGCAACAGCCTGGATGGGGTAGAAATAAGGATGTGGTCTTCCTGCTTTTATTGCTGTAAGCAATGCCTTCCCTATGAGAAATCTGTGAAAGAAGTCAGCAAATAACAGTTATGGAATATGAAAGAGAAAATAGAACTATAGTACAAAGGAGAAGGCAGGCACAGAGGGAGAGGGGAACCATCAGGTATATATGCTGGAGAGATAAGAAGAGTCCAAGTATCTGACTCATGATCAGCCAGCTGAGAAAGGTGGAAAAGCCAAAGTCAGTGAGAGAGAACTTGATTATTTTTTATGATTAAGTACTTGAATTATAAGACTGTTCAGTGGGAGAAAACAATGAACAATTCAATATGTGTCGGCTCAGAATAATTTCTATGATCCCTGGACACTAAGTCATATCACTCCCATTGTTAGACAACTCCACTGGCTGCTCATTAATTTCAGAACCCAGTGCAAAATGAACTTCTTGATTATAAAACTCTCCATGAGCTTGCTCTGGTCTCTCTCTACTTCCTCTGCACATCTAGCACTCACTTTCTCTTTTTCCCTCCAGACAACACTGTTTCTGTGATTAAAAGCTCTTGTTTCTACTGTGCCACCACATCACTTACTTTCCTGACTTGCCAGTGGCTGTGTGAACACAGATTATTAATAGAGCTTGTGCTGTCAGAGCAGGAAAACAAACCACTACTAAGAAACTGTAATGTGTTGGATTTTGAGCAAAGAACAATTCATGCCTAAAGATGCATTTTCAATCCTGCAGCTGGATATGCAACTGTTTAAAAATGTAAAAGTTAGTGGCCATGATCCAAATGCTATTGTGCATGATGCCCAGTAACACTGTAATTCATCTCTTATCTTAATCAATGAAGATTTGATAGAAGGAAGTGCAAAAGTGTTAATGCCAGAGAAGTAGCTCAGGGCTTAATTTAGTGCACCAGAAAACAGGAATTTCTAAAGCAGGCATTGAAAAACATTTCAATGTGAACTAGATATTAATTTGTGAGAGCCTGGCAGATTCTGCTACTTTCATTACATTCTGTTGTTTAATTTTTATAAATATGATTAGCTATCACACTCTGTTAAGCAGCAGGCTCTCTGGTGTTCATATTTAAACTCTTAGTTTGACTTTTGATACCACTTTTGCACCAATATATAGATTTATTTTTAAGAGTAATTTCATTTTTGTTTGTTTGTTTGTAAAAAAATCTAATAAAAATGCAAACTTAACAGGTCATCTCAGAAATAAGATGTTAATTTCCAGATACAGCTGCCCTTAGAGACATCTAAATCCATTACTCATTCTTCTCACAGCCACAAGCAGGCCCAGATTAGAGAGGTTCCAAATGAATATGTAAGGTAAACATATGCAGGTATTCTTCCCAAGAATGCCAAGACAGTGGAAGGATTAAAAAAAGGTTTATTTCAGATGCAAGGATGACTTTTTTACAATGCAGCACATCAGACCCTTCAGGGGCAAAAGACAATACCCCTCCTTCTCCAAGGCTTCTTGTATCTTCTCTCCCTCTACCCCCACCTTCTCTGGCCCAAGGAGGCCTTGTACAGGTCTGCAAATATGTTATCTCTCTGCATACCACAGAGAGAGATGTTTACAACCTCTCCCTACATCTTTCTCTGAAATGAAGAAGGAGGAAAACATCTAACCTCTTCGAAAAGGCAGTTTTCCTAAGTGAAACAAATTCCAGCTTTCTGTTACAAATTGCAGCCTCTTTAAGTCATTATTTGGGTGTCAGTCATGACAGAATGCATACACAACCACTCTGGGCCTCCATCCAACCCAAAATTCTTGAAGCCCTACAGAATTTGGACTCGGAACAACCGATCAAAATACATTTCTACTCTCTACGACTACACAAAGACTGAAGATTTAAAGTGATAGGATATGTGATGAGGTTTTTTTTCCTACTTCCTCACATGCACAGGAGTGAAGTTATTGTTACATTATCCCTCATACATAAAGTAAAATGGTTTTATTTCCATTGTAAACCTGCCTAACATCACAAAAGAGTTGTGATCCAAAAATAAGAGTTGGTCCAAAATAACTTCCTAACACTCTTCCAAACTTCCACTCTCTAACATGGATGAGAAGAAACACAAGCAGGAACTCAGAGCCCTAGAGAGATATTCACCATTATCCCAGACAGAACTCTCCATAAGACAGAAGGAGATGACTGAACCAGAGCTTAATTCTTCACCCACACAAATGAACCATAGCTGCTGGTTAAAGTGCTAAGGTCACATGAGGGAATGGCTGTTGGCATATCATGAAGAGATGTCCCTTTCACAGGTGCTTAAAAACTAGCCAGACCTAGCTGTTATATTGTCACAGATTCATGTCATGAATGACTTGGAAGGTAGATGCTGGATGAAGCAAACACCTGCATATAACTTGGTCCTAAGGAAGTTCCCAATAAACCTGAAATGGGTTTATTGTTGCCTCTGGTGAATCATTAATGCAGCCCTTCAATGCAAAGTTCCCTTTGAGTAGAACAACCATTTTATACCAGACAGGTCATTAACAAGCAATTAATTTCTATTCAGAGATAAGGCAAAATATATAAGGAAATAATCTGAAAAGACCCTACTGAAATCACAGAGCTAGGAGAGAAGTCAGATTTTTCTGGCAAAATATAGATGTGTCCTAACAAAATCTGTTGACAGAATGAAGCAGAGCTGTATTATGAACAGAGGATAGACTGTACAGAAAGAGCATAACCATCACCTTAAAGCTGAAATAAAACTGGGGTGAAAAGTATAGAACAGGAGAATAGAATGGAATAGTACAGAAATAGTCAGAATGTAAGGCCTCACACTGGGAGAATAAAATAATGCTGATTTCTGCAATGAGCCTGGAGATAGAGAACTGGGATGACTGAATAAAATAAATTGGTCCTTGTTTTGATCTCATTATGTATATAATTCATCAGTGCAGTGCCTGTGAAAAGGCAATGAAAGTTTAAAATGCAGCCATCAAGCTGTTTTCAGGTAAACCTAGGAAATCTTCAGTCTATTGTGCAGAAAGCCAGTAAGAGTTCAGTGGAACACTGTGCAGAGCCATTACCACAAAAGATGTATTCGAACTGGAATCAGTACAGACACATAAGAATGATTAAGGGACTGTATGGCCTGTCTCACTAAGGCACGCTATGAGACCGTGCTTGTCCAGCAGCCCAAAAGGTAGAACAAAAGGGAGATGACAGATTTGTCTTTGTGCATCAAGAAGAGAACATCAAATACTAACATTAAAGACAAGGTCAGTGCTGAAACAAGGGCAAATGGAGATAAAATTCTATGCATACACATATCATAAATCTGAACAGGTTTTTAACCTGCAAAGCAATTGGATAGTCAAAGACTAAGACATGAAAAGACTGTGCTTGGCACTTTTTCAGAAGGATTCTCCTGTCAATAATACAGAATCACATAACTGATGACTCTGGTATTTTACACCATTATAACTTTCATGCTAAAGCACATGGGACAGTGTCTGGTATCTTTGCTTTTGTTTGACAATGTATCAGTCTCACTTCTGTTATAAATTTTGCTGCACTGTTACCTGACCAACCAGAAGAAGCCCCTATAAACTCCTGTCTGATCTGTTTGTGTCATGAGACCTTGGCAGAAAGAGAGCTCCAAACTCACACACTTACAGTATAATCTGTTCAACTACCTCAAGAATATCATAAGTGAAAGCAAGGCACTATCATAAATGAACAAAAGTAACAGGTTGATCCCATAAGACTACTTAATACAGCTGGATCAGGCAAGTTCAAGCCATCACTGAAGGCAGACCTCAAAAGGAAGAAGGCAGAAGTTATTCAGTGCACCCTTCAATAGAAGAACCAAGATTATTTTTTTCAGGTTAAGAGTTAAGGACAGAGTAAAATGCTAGAATATATAAAATGACTGAAATCTGATATTAAAGGCAAAAGTCGCAGCCATTCCTTGATTTTTGAAGTAACCAGAAATGTCTTGTCTCTGTCCAGAAAAAGTTCAACCCACCCAACATACAATTTATGAACTGAATTATATATAGGCACTATTTACTTATAACTGAAGAAAGAGACAGATATAAATATGGAAATATAAAATGAAAAAGGAAAGCAAATAAAAATACATATGCCAGGTGCCACTGGTATTTATGCACATTCAGAGCATTTGCAGCTTTATAAGATTTTTAGTCCTGTTTTACACAGAAACATTAGTAACACATAATAAAATGTGTTCATTATTTATTATTGACAAACAAATTACGCACATGCTCCCCTAGAGTGAGAAAACTGGAGATAAACAATCTGCAAAGAAAAAGGAAACATAGGAAAAACTAGTAAAAAAAGAGAGGAATCCTGTAATGATAGGAGAAACATACTGATACAAGGTAAACAGCCACCCGAGAGTTAGACAGATATTTGGAGATAAATTAAATAGCTTCCCACGAGAGTTCAAGTGTTGGTACATATTCACCAGTAGCCATTCAGAAGTGATGGGGAACTCTCAGCTGCCATCTGGAAATGGCTCTAGATAGCCTGGTCTGTTTGATTTTATTAGCTGCACAATCTCATTTTTGTTTGATTGCTTTGTATCTGTATATGCATTAGGGGAGAGAGCATTTGCTATTTTCTCAAGTCTGCTGTTTGCTCCTCTGGATTATGCTTCTCTCTATTTTCAAAGTCAATACAATTTTATTTTTTTTCTCTGCTGTTCATACAGAGATTTCAAAGAAGTATCCCCCTGAAAAAGGGTGGAGGGGAAAAAGAGCAGAATTTCACATTTTTCCTGAGGATATAATGCAGAAGTTTGGTAAGGTGGGTTAAAAGGCCCTTCCTCAGCGAAATCCTGCATGACCCTATCTCTTAACACTTGAACTACAGAATTTACACTTATTTCTCACACCAAAGAATGTCTCACCCCAAAAAATATTTGAGGATTCTGTGCATGGGCATAGTGAATGAGATTTGGCATTTCATGGAAGACGTAATATAAAAGTCACTCTGTTAAAAACCATCTTATACTTTGATGCATCTGAAAAGGGGTTTCATAAAACCCCTCCATCTAATTAGGCCTCTAACGTTTTGTAAATCCATGCTTCTTGTATACCCCCTCAGTGACTGAAGTCTTAATTCCAAGACACATGTTAAACACCTTGGAGTGTTTTCAATAGTGTCCCTATTTCACAGCAATAAGCTGTAAAATGTACATTTGAATTTACTGGTTAGAGTTATCAATCCTGATGAAGAGGGAAGGAGCAAAGAAAAGAAGATCAGATAAATAGTTTGGATAATATTTTTTTATTATATTAGTTCAGTAAAGCAGATGCAGTAGGAGTGATCAGTGGGGATATATACAAAATGAAGCAGGCTGTAAAGTTACAAGACTAAACAGCATGGATGAGACATTTACATTTTTCAAAAATAAATATTTGGCACAAATATGCTCTTTAAAATATGGCAGTGCTTTTTTACTAGACAAAAAACTATTATTCTATGTATAGGAAAAGGTAGTGACAGTTATAGTCCTCTATTTATTAAAATAGCTGTAAAAAATAATGGTAACAAATCTGATTATGAAGTACCATACAGAGGTAAAATTGAAGAACTGAGAACACAACAGTTAAAGGTGGAAATACAATTGATAACTTCTTCTGTAACTATGCTTACAGAACACTCATTGCCGTGATAGCTCAGGGCATCCAAGTGCCAGACATTTGAAAACGAGTCTTTGGGAAACAGAGATGACAGTCAGTAATGCCGATACTTAAAAAGTGTACAGCACATTTACAAGCAGTTTGGATATTCAGCCAAATACCAGAATGTTGTATGTTTCAATGTTTTGAGGAGTTAGGCAAACTCTGAGGATCTCTTTGCCAGTTTCTCTGGAAAATGTTGGTCTTAGTGCTTTATTTTTTGGACCAGATTCACTCCTGAATCTGTGACTTACTCCAGTCTTCCAGGTTTTGTCTGAAGGAGCATGAGAGAGCTCCGAGACAAGCAGGAAGGAAGATTCAGAGAGAAGTCAGGATGGCAGCTCCTGCACCTGGACTGGACTGTGGTGGGGTCTATCCCAGCAATCCTCAGCCGTGCACAGGCAGAGAGCTTTCTCACAGCTCCATGCAGGTAAGCAAGGCCAAAGGCAGCTCAGCCTCTTTTAAAAAACAGTTGATTTTAAATTAGGAGCCAGCCCTTAAGCACCCTGGTGTGACAGAACCATTAAGGTTTTCTAAGAGTCCTATTTTCATTGGCATAAAAGGCAGTTATGAGTACGCTTAATTACAAGCCTCAAGCCAGATACAAATAAGCTTAATTATGAGCCCGAAATCAGTAATGAGAGTGCTTAATTATTTTATTTGTGTTAAGCCTTGTTTACTTTAGGGTAATTTTGAACTTACTTGGCCTGTGTTCAAAAAAATTGTCAGTGTAACTTTCTATTTTTGTTACTTTTTCTATTAATAGAAAGAGCAACAGTGAGCATACATATCTTCCAAGACAGCATAAGAAATTCCAATGTGTTATGTTGGTCTGTTACAATTCATTATCACTTGCATGTCATTTTAATAACCTTATCTTAAACATCAGTTTTTAAAAGTGATGTAAAGATATTTCCATTCCAAAGAACTTTGTGTAGTACTTCAAATTTTAGATTGTATTTAAGTACTTAAAATACTAATAGTTTGAACTGCTTTGGACTGTATAACTACCTTAATTACCCATACCCATCCATAATCAAGCATACCCATCTTTTCAGAGTGAAAAGGAAATTTCTGCTGACTGCAGACAGATTTTTTTACTTCAATGTAATATGTCTGACATTTATTTAAATAGCAGAAAATAGTCAGTAGGCTAGCTCAATTCTTTCCAAGGATTTAAAGTGTTAACTGGGTCTTCTTTCACGTGAAACATCTGCTGTCTACAAATTTCACTTTTCAATCTAGGTCACAGTGACTTCTATCCTCTCCACAATTGTTTTTCAAGCATTATGTTTTCTTCACTGCTTAAATTTGCAATCATTGTCCCTAAAATCTCTCTGTGCTGATCACTTTCAAAGAACTTTATAATAAGGCTATTTGGAACAAACCACAATTCTAAGCATAATCCATAAATTTAATATGTAAATATGTTTCCTCTACATTCACACTGTCTTTTTGAACTAAGGATGTACAATAAACTCAGATAAGATACTGGCTGAAAGATGGGAGAAGAGCTTGGCTAGCATTACAAATATATGACTTTGTTGCATATAATATGAAGATTTCAGTTCTGAATTTGTTAGCAAGAGAAAAATGGGAATTTTGCACAATAGAAATAATTTCTTGATGATTTTATTTCAGTTCACCTATCCACATCTTGTTTAGTATGTGGGATTTTTTTTTTTTTTTTGGTGTGTGTTTGTGGTTAATTCAGCACCTTTCTAACTTTTGCTGAGTTTTCTTAGTCCTGTTATGCAACACATCAGTTAGGATTATGTTATCTTGCGTAATTTTCATTAGAGAAAATCTATGTCTAAAACTTATGTTATTTCTTGGCTATTGGTGGCTTGGCAGATGGGATGACAGACACTCCATGACTATCAGAGACATAAAGGCAAGTGACTTGGAAAGGCTTCTTGTTGTTCCACAGAATTTTCAAAAGGTAATCTCTTTATGTTGTTGCTGAAATACATTAAATATGAAGCTTTGCACTGGAGCCGAAATACAGGTTTTTAGCTACACGTTTTCAGGTAAAAAATAAGGACAATTCTCCATAAATAATACAGAAAGCCACCACTATTAAATACGTATTCAATGACAAATGTGAAGAGATGAGGTTGATTCTTTTCATCTTTGCATACTCATTACAAAGAAAACTGCCCCAGAAGAAGGCCCATCACCCACCTTTGGAGCTTGTATTCTAAGTGAATGTTGTCGTCTGCTACTTGAGTTACAGAGGCACCACAGGTGTGTTAACCCTCCTGAGAACTATCTGCATGTTGTTAGGGAGTCTGTAGACCCAAAGCAGACACAACAGCATTAGACTGAAGAAGTGTATAAAAGTGCCTCATTGCTTCAGGACACAGGGTAGTTGTAGGGATACACAGTAATTTGTTTTGCCCGTGGTCTTGGTTTAATGACAATATGTTTGGGAGGTGAGAATGCTAATGAGATGAACCCTCCTTTCTTTTATTTCTCTCCCCAGTACTAGCAAGGTAGAAATTACAAGGAGTCTGACTGAAGAAGGAAGAATAACAATTTTACTAAAACCAGAAAGAAATAAACCCAAAAAAAGTCCCAACAACAACAGAAAATATTACCTAGCTACCCCCTACGGTGGTGTCGGGCCACGTGGTGACAATGCTCCATGCAGCTCCTGAAAGGGGAATCCCCAAGCTGTCAGCAGTTACTGGTTACACCAGGACAACTCAGCTGGGAGCTGGGGCAGTACTAATTCGATGAGAAAAATGGCTACTGCTGAGATGGAAAACGGCAGCTGAGGCAGATCGGTTAATGGGAAAGAAGCCCCAAGGGTCCATGGTGCTCAAGCAAGCAAATACTCAGGTACCAAGAGAGAAAGAGTTCTGGTGCATGCTTGTTTTTTAAACTCCTGTCTCCTGAGATGCTTCACTTCAGGGACCCACCTGAAGTGCAGGGGAGCTGGAATGGTTGCCCATACTCCAAATCACTAAAAATCTTTCTCTAAAACCACAACCCAGAAATCAGTGAACATATAGAAAGATTCCAGTCTAACCAGCATGAAAAACACCCTCTGTCAAAGCTGTTATTGCAGTTAAAATTATACTTCATAAACCACTTTTCTGTTTTCATAAAGCGTGAGTAGACATCGCTTTTTTTCACCAAGACCTGCCAATCTCAATGTACACTAAAGCCCTTTACTTAGGAAACCCATTCTGCAAGTGCCTTCACTGCAGTCACAGGGCTTACACAAGTGACACCTGTAAACTAGCAGCAGAAGGTTACCAAGAACCTGACAGGGTGACAAAGTTCTATCCAGCGGCAGCCTGATCTGGAGTTCACGTATTATATCTTCATTTATATTACTGCTCATGCAAGGTAGATTAATGGCTGGCTCTAATTATACTGTAGTTTCACCTTTGGTTGAAGTAGAAATGTGCTCCTTTTCTTATTTAGGGCTGGTAAAAGAATCTGCTTGAGACAAATGTTTCTTCTGGGATAAGTAGATTCCCAGTTTCTCTCAGTCATTGCTAAATAGGTAACATTTAATCTCTGATGGTATCTAAAGCCTACATGTACCAAATAACCACCTAAAATATCAGAAAAAAACCCTAAATTTGCCCTTTTTTTTTTTTTTTTTGCACATGTAGTCCTGAGTTTGCATTTGAAAGGCTACCCATTATGTCAACTAGTTGGACAGGCAAATCACCTGTTTTTGCAAACTAACTTACTACAGCAAGGTTAACCTGCTAAAATTAGTGTTGATAACTGAGTTCCATGAGGATGTTTATTCTGCCAATTCTTGAGCACACCATCTTATAACTTATGCCTATACTAAATATTATAGAGCAGTGGTTTTCGGAGGTTATACAAGCTTCTCTCGATCACAGTTCTCATGATGTTTAGGACCACTAAGAGTGCTTCAAAACAGATATTATTGCTTCATGTTCTCTTGGGGTTTTTTGGAGAAATTGCTTATTAATGTAAAGTTCCTCTATCAACATATCCCTTTTTTACATAAGGAATTATCTGCAGTTCTGTTCACTGTGGTCTAGGTTGCTCACGCTTCCTGATGCCATTTAAATACCCCTCAGTCACTCCTGGCACCACCCCCTCCTCAGCTAGTTGGCTGCCAAGGGCTTCTGGGTCATGGGGCTGCTGCTTGGGTGTTCCTGGACTCAAGAATCCCTCTGTACAGCTGGCTCTCCCCCCTCCCCGGACCTCTCTTCACTCACAGCTGCCTGAGCCAGGAGGACCAACCGTGTCCTGGGGGCACCAGGCAAAGCATCGCCAGCTGGTCGAGGGAGGAGATTGTCCTGCTCTGCTCTGCACTGGGGAAGCTTAACCTTGAATATTGTGTGCAGGTTTGGGCACTGGAATATAAGAAAAATATTAAACTGTTAGTGAACATTCAAAGGAGGGCAACAAAGGTGATGAAGGGCCTTGAGGGGAAGCCATACGAGAAGTATCTGAAGGCACTTGGTCTGTTTAGCTGAAGAAGAGGAAACTGAGGGGAGACCTCATTGTAGTTACAACTTCCTTGTGAGAAGAAGAGAAGAGACAGGCACTGATCTCTTCTTTGTGATGACCAGTGACAGAACCTGAGGGAATGGCCTGAAGTTGTGTCAGGGAAGGTTTAGGTTGGATATTAGATAAAGGTTCTTCACTTAGAGGGTGGCTGAGTGCTGCAACAGGCTCCCCAGGGAAGTGGTCACAGCACCAAGACTGACAGAGTTCTAGAAGACTTTGGGAGATATTCTCAGACAGATGGTGTGACTCTTAGGGATGGTCTTGTTCAGGCCCAGGAGTTGAACTCAGTGATCCTTGTGGGTCCTTCCAACTCAGTATTGTGATTCTGTGACTCTGAACCTTGCAAGCTTTCCCTTGCAAAGGGAAAAACAACACTGAATGTGTTTGTTTCACATTTCTGTTTACTTGTAGGGAACCTGAAACACTTTCCTAATTGTAAAAGGAATCCAGTGGGATAGGAATTTGTCTTCAGAAACTTCAGCTCCCTTTTACCCAGCATTAATTTCAAATGTTTTCTCTCTTCTCAGAGCCACACTACAACTCACTAACTCACTGGTATGTCTTACAAGTCTTGTCTTCTTGTCCCAGCCCACAGAGATGCACACATTCACATAGGAAAACACTTCAGAAAAGGCATTCAGAAGTGCGCTTCAAGTGCTTTTATTTTTACCAATGGTGTGTGCTGGCATTCGGGATGGAACAATTTCCATTTCATCTGCTTCTGTGCCTAACAGCGAGCCTTGGAATTTCTTATCACTATCCTTAAAGCAGTCTCTCTTCCATCCTCTTTCACATAATCATGCCAGCATCCAGTTGAGTAGGATAGTTCTTAACTGTTAAAGGCACTAATGTAATTCCCCCCAGTGCTTATTATCACTACGAGGTGTTTCAGTAACTAAGTTTATTTGACTACAGAAATGAGTGCAGCCAGTGTTAAGATCTTATACTGTAACTGAAAAGGCAGTGAATTATTATGCTCATGTATGGGAAATATTATAATGGGTCATGTTTGAGATTGGTTTACCATCTGCATGATGCACTGAGAATGATCAATGAGAAAATATGCATGTCTTAATGAAAAGTATGATTGCTATGCTTTCTACACAACTTAACTTTCACCCCTGCTGACTCTGGCAGTCACAAAGATCAAATCTTTTCAAATTTCTTTTACTGCAGTGTCAGAAAAACCTAATTTATATTTTGAATCTCTTCAAAATTGTTCATTATGCAAATCCTATTTTGTGAAATAGATATGAGAGTGATAGAACTGATTGAGGCTGAAAGGCAATAGAGGCTGTAAGTTATGAGAGATAAAAATGCGCAAGGGTGAAAAGAAGAATATTTCTATTCAGGTGCTGCTGGAAAAGTATTTAAAAGTCCAAGTTCATGGTTTTGTTTGTCAGCTTTGTACCTAACTTGTCTGAAAATAAAATAGAGTACAAAAACCTTTTATACTAAACACAGCTATTTAAACTCTTTTCAGCTGTAGGGAGATACTAAAATCTACTGTCTGCAGTAACTCTATGCTCAGCTTAATAGTGTATGACTGTACTGCAGCATTGCTACTTCATAACTCTTCCTTAGATCATCTCTTGTCAGTCAATTTGCTCCAAATACTAATGCAAATTTGCTGATACTAGGGCTACCTTCAGTCCTTTAATCAGATAAAACTCCTATTAACAAAAGATGGCAGCATGGCTCATTTTATTGCAAGGTTCCTACTACATATGTTCATATTTCCTCAAGTACGGCAACCATTGACCTTGGCACTCTAGATTGATTCATCCAGTTCAAGGATCACTTGGCTTCTGTGGTGAGTGATGATTTCTTGGCTAACTGCAGTCTTTTTCATTTCCTGTTGATTTAATAGTGTTTCTTATTTTATAGATTATCATAGCATTGAATAATAATTTTAGATCCTAATTCAATTTTGGCCTCTCTCAAAGCCTCTTACAAAACACTGCTAATCAAGGAAAAGTTCTAACCCCTGGTTTATTTCCCAACATACCATAAATATAACTATTAAAGAAGATATGAATACACATTAGAGGGAAAGAGAAGTTACATATTAGAAAATATTAAGTTCCTCACTAACTTTTATTTATTCTTTTTCAAATGAGGAACCTTTGGCTTTCTGAGTGTTTTAGAAATTTTGTCTGCCTAAGTAGAAGCTATTAATATTTACCACAATCAAACCTCAAAATTTAATATTTGACAGGAAGTAAATTTTATAAAATATTTTAATGGATGTGTTTATGAGAATAGAAACAGAAATGAGAGACAAATATTGATTTAGAGTATATGATCCAAATTATTTTCACCATTATTTAATCAGCAGTTTGGGAGTTTTTTTCAAATTATTATTTTCTGACATTACAGAATTTAAACATTAGCATCAGAGAAACATCCACATAACTGAGAAGTGCTTTTCAAATACAGGGGACTATTTTCCCAAGGCATAACAATCTAATTCCAGGCATAAACTCTAATAATGGGACAAGCACAGGAAAATTGGTAGGATAATAGAGAAGGCTCATGCAGCTGCTCAGCTAAGACCTCCCTGTACCAATATGCTGGAGTGAATATTAACCTCTTATCAGTTTTCTGAGTTCTGAATACAGGTTTGGGTGGTACCAAAAATACAGCATATAACTAAAATACATTATTACCCTTCCATAATTAAATATACATCATAGCTTTCAGTGCAAGGTAGTTGTACCTGAACTACATGTAATGTGGCTATATGCAAATGGAATAGTTCAGGCAGTCACTGCAGAGTAGCTGCAGCAGCATGCATCTCCTTACAGGCTAATTTATTCAGTGTCTTGGCATGGCTGCTGAGCTGAATGCAGAAGGGTATTTGGCACAGTGTACTCTGCAGCACTGTGACCTCCAAAAGAGTAGAGCTCTGCACAACATACAAATCTGCTCAGACAAGGAGCTTCAATCTAAATCTACCGAGTACTTTCCAAGGCCACTCAGTTCACCATCGCTTGTGTGACAGTGAGGTCTGCCACTTGCAGGACCAGGATAACCATAGCTCAGCAGACCACACATCCAGTTATGAAAGTAAGAGTGCAATTCTTTCTCTCTGCTCTATCCTTTCTGACCTGACACAGAAAGGGTGTTTTGAAGTCTTGGCCACCTTGAGTGATAAGTAGGCTTCAAAGTTTGCTTTGGCTGACCCAGTCCATCAAAGCAACTGCTGTGCTCTGCTAATCAAGCTTCTGGAAAGCTTGCCTGTAGCACACTTCAGTGATTCCTAGCACTTGCTTTTTGTTCCAGTGGTCTTCCATGTTTCAATTTTTTTTTTTTTTCTCATACACTCAGCCTACCAGTTCTCTCAAATAAACCATTTTACAGATTTCTGTCCTTTATCGGTCATCCCATCCATCTGTCTTCTTCTAGTAATTTTCAGACTACAGGACTTCACTAACATTTTCTAGCATATAATTCCTCCCTGGAGCCTCTTAGTCTACTCCATAAAACTGTCTTACTTATGTCTCACACTGGTGCCCCCAGCTTCATGCCATGCATCAGTGGCCTCCAGCTCATTGCTCTGCATCACTCCCCCCTCTAGCCTATACTAATGGATATTGGCCCACATTTTAATTAGGATAAAACTGAAACTAAACAAGAAATACATGAAGTAAAAATGTAAATTGAAGTAAAAATGTAAATTATGCTCAGCTAGTTCCAGGTGCTATCATTTTATCTTAATGAGCATTTGGTATAAGAAATACTTTACAAAGCATAAACAATTCTGCTTCACAAATTCTTTGGGGTTTTATTAACTTTTTGACAACAGCTTAATTTTGGACCTAAAGAGAACAGACATCCTGCCATCCAGACAGCTTTTCCAAGCCAGTAATACACTCCTGTTCTGAATGATAACTCATTCAACATACGAGTGTTTTTCATCTCCTATACTGTTCACAATAAAACATGATCAGCTAAAGTGAGAAATACACAAGGATGCTTTCTCATTCTCTGGTGCTGAATGAAATTAGTAAGGTGTTATTAGACAGAAGCATACCTAAAAATTTTGTGGTACTGTACAGCAAGGGAAAGGAAAAAAAGGTGGAAGGTCATCATAAAGTTAAAATATCCACAGGAAAAAAAAATTAGTTTCATTACCCTAGAAAGTCAAGGTACTCTCTACATGTTAAATCATGTTTCATTTCTTTAGGGTAGTTAAGTTCCTATCAATCCTTATGTAGGAGCCTAATGGTTTTCAAACTTTATGTCATTTTGACATCAATGCTATCTGCTTCAGCAAAACATCAAATGTACATTTCTTTTATTTACTTTCCAGCAGCTCTAAAAAGAAGCATATTAGTTATTAGGCAGTTATATAGTCTTTTTCTGTTTTACAGATAAGGGAAGAAAATTATATGGAGTGTGGATCAAGCACTTAGACCTTATACCAGACACAGGTCTGGTAGTTGTCTTATATAGAAGTTGTCTTATATAGAAGTAATTTCTGTAGTGGCTTAATTAATAATTCTAGAATAAAATCCATAGAAGTGAGGAAAAACACCTATAATAATAATTTTTTTTTTTTAACTTTTCAATATTTAAAATATTTAGCTAACTGAAAGCAGGAACACTCAAAAGCTAAGAAGAATTAGTATATTAAATCAGGTCCTATGCACAAATATAAAATCAGTTCCAAATTTAACATGCTAGTGCTGCAGCTACCTGGCCCACTAGTATAAGCATGATTTAAATCAGGTCAACACAAGTCACAAGCTGCTGTCTTAACAGATATGCAGTTTACCATTCCACAATCTTGATGTTGTACTCAAACAGACAAGTTTATCAGCAGATCACATGGAAAGAGTCCTGTGAAGCTCTCTCTGCTGCAGTACAAGGGATCATTTTGTCTCCAGAACACACAGTGCTACATGAGAGCAAAGTCAGCTCAGTTACAGCCATCCGAGTAGCATTTTGCAGTGTTGTTGGTGTCTGTAGAGTTAAAGTAACTGAGCCTGAAAAATAGACACCTAATTTTAAGCCAAAGATGGAGTAATACTCAAACTGTGTTGTGACTGCATTAGGTTTGAAATTAAGGGCATCTATGGTGCTAACTCGCTTTATGCACAAGGTACTGAAAACAATATTGGTCCTACATGATGAGAGCCTGCAAAGTTTTCAGTGCCTGTTTGCTGGGAGGAAGTCAGGAAGAACACACTGGTATGTAACAGCACTACTTCTTAAAGTCTGGATCATTTTCTGACACTAATTAAGAAGAAAAAAAAATTATCTTGTATCAGCTTCTACATCATGTCATTCTGGATGTGGCACTTCAAGTCTGCTTTCTAGAGATATGAGACTATTTAGAAAAAAATTACAGAGTCCAGTCTTTTAAGATAAAAAAAAAATAAAAGCCCTAAAGGGAGTGAAAATGTCAAACATGTACTTGATCTTTTCATCACCCTTTTAGATTTAGAAGATCATTTAAATGAGTGACATAAAAATATAAAAATTGAGAGGGTTCTGTACAGAAGTTAAGCAAGCTACAGTACTTTATTTTTGCCACTTCAGTCACGCCACAGGACAGTTAAAAAGTTTGTATCTCATCAGAGCAATTAATAGTTTTCTCCAACTGAAGAGGTAAACAAAATACTTGGGAAGCTCAGTCCTTTTGTTTGACATTTATTCCAAAACATTTCGTGAGAACTATATGCAGGATTATCCCACCATCCATGATAATGATGGAAAGGATGGTAATGTCAGTGTTAATGATAATGATAAGAAGGAAAAATAAGGATGCTTGGCATTGAGTTTCAGATGTTGCCCCACTGTGTAGACTGGGATTCTGACCAAGTTCATGTGGTCAGCATCTTAAACACATGCAGACTGAGAGGCAGAAAAGATAGCTAGCATAATACTCCTTTTTACACTGCCAAAGATTTGTGTCAAATTCTCAATTTTCACCTAGTTTTGTTCTTATCCTTTATTTTCTATCTCTTTGACCTTCTTTGATTCTCTTGCTTTTTAACTTCTTTCTCAAATTTCAGTGTTTGCTTTCTGCAGTGAATAACATATTCTTCTCACCTAGTCTTTCATCCTGCTGCCAATTCTAACCCCCTCCCCAATGAGCTGTGTTGAGAAAAAAGTGTCTCACTTGCTCTAATGGTGTTTGGTATCATTAGCCAGGCATCATTCATTACTCAAATCCAACCTTATTTTCTGCTTCAGTGGTGGTAATTCTCAATTAATTTAGCAGGTTTTAGACAAAATAGATGACAGTTTAATGTATCTTTTTTTTTTCCTTCCAGAGTAAACTAGCATGTCTGAATAGTAATCATAGAGAAAAATGTAATTTTAGAGTAAAAACATAATCTTTGATGTAAGAAAGAGAAATACACACACACAAAATAAACTAAAATTGCTCCATTCTCTGTAAAAAAGGTGTTATGGAATTTCACACAGACTGGTTACTTTTTAAAGAAGGAAGGAACAATAAATAGCCTTAAAGTCACACATATCAGAGTATAACATTAATGTGAGTGTGAAACCATCAGATTGAACACTGTCTTAAGGTAAAAGGTTCAGGAGATTTAACATTTTTTCTCTGATGCTGACTCATAGAGACACCTACAGAAAATTTACAAACAAGGAACACATCTAGAGGCACTTCCCAGTACATCCTTCCAACTTTCAGCAGTCTGCATTTCCTAGGAGGGATGTATCTCTCTTGCGCTTTTAGAGTCTTAAATGATTTTCCCTCAGCCACTTCACCTCTTTGGGTTTTGTAAACACATGTTTATTTGGCATCTGTGGTGTCTTGTATCAGAGTTGCACCACTGCAATTGGCTGTCACTTCAGTTTATCTTTCCGGAGTACTTCCTTATGTTGGTTTTGATTCTGCTGTCTGATAGTGTCAATTTGTACCTTCCTTTCTCAAATTAAAAGAAACAATTATTTATAATCATTTTCTCTACACTGTTCATGACTTCAGAGGTTTTGAGCATACTTTGCTTCAGTCGTTTTTTTTTCCAGACTGAAGATCCCTGAAACTTCTCCATGTCTTTCCTTCATCTCCATCACCTCCCTCTGTATCTATTCTAGTTCTATTATTTCATGACATTGCAGGAGTAGCATTCTTATGAGTCCAAGATGGGCAGAAATCATGGAGTAATGTACAGTATTATGACCATAATAATGTTTTCTATCCCACCCCTACTAAATTCGACTTTTTGCTTTGCTAAATATTTGCTAAATGTTACCCAGTGCCAAATTGATCTTGTCATAGAACAGAAAAATATAAACACCAAATTTCTTTTCTGAGTGCACAGCCCTTTCACTCGAGCAGTGTGTCCACAAATATCATTTTTATCTCTTGACACTGAATGTCACTTGCCATTTTATTGTCTAGTCTCTTAGTATCATGAATCTAGCCAAAGTTCCACAGGGACCTATGTTGCAGTTTAATACCATTGGCACAGTTGGTTACCTCTTCCCTTTTTTCCCAGATTATTTACAAATATGCCACACATTGTAGGCCCTAACACTGAACCTGGTCATTTTCCAGTCGCAATCCATCCCCCTTGAAAGAATTTGTTTCCTGCCTTTTACAGAAGTTATAAACACCTCCTGCCTAACCCAGCTCCAAACTTTTGTTACCCTTTAACCAGTTATTCAATAATAACACTTCTTCTTGGCCCGGCTTAGCATCTTTCAGACCTTTTGGTAGCTGACCTTGTGAAACGCTGTTTTGAAATTCAGGTACGTTATATCAAGTGTTCTATTCCAACGCTGGGGCACAACTTCCCTTTACAAAAGCTCTGCTCACTCTTCATTAGTACATGATACCATGTACCAAATTCCTATATGCAATATACAGGATAAGGATGGATACTCTACACTACTTAGCTGGTGGTTGGTTGTTAGCTTGGGCATGGCTCAGAGCAAACAATGGGACAGCTATAACTGTATGTTCTTTGCAGTGCTTTCTTTCTCAGACCAACAGCTGAATTGTAAAGGCCTCTCAGACGTAGAGGGTATGTATGGACACACAGCGCTGAGGTTGCTAACTGGGTCTCAGGTGAAATAAAGGTAGCAAAGAAGAAAAGTTGAAGTATTCCCACCTAGCCACCTTGAACCTCTCTTCTTGGAGGAATAAACAACATATATAATGTCATTTGGAATCAAGCAGCTTCAGTAGAGAAATGCATAACACATGATCAATTCTGATTCAATAAAATAAAAAGGTGTGCATGCACATACTTTAACTTTGGAAAACAAAAATAAGCATACGGTCAAATATTTAGCTTGAGAGAGCCTTAAATTAAAAACAAAACAAAATGAAACAAAACAACTCAAACTGCCATTTAGCAGAAAGGCGAAGAGTACAGGCTGTACAGAGTGACATACAAAAAAATCAGAAGATAATAAAAGAAATTTTTAACATATAAACTTAATTCTGTACTTTTTGTGTATATACTACAGTGGAACCTTTTCTTAATGCAAACATATTGTATACATGCATACATACATAAAATCATTTAAAACTTCTTCATTTCCTTTTTTTGAGAAAATATTTTCTGGTTTTAGTTATATTAGTTACTTTAGGATCAGCCTAATAATATGCATATGTCTTATGAATAAGAAAATGTCAACAGAAAAATAACAAATACCCTTTTTATATTAAAAGAAGCAATAAAACAGAAATAAAATATAAGCACTCATCAAGAGATTCAAACTGAAAGAGATTAATTTGCTAAGCACTTTAGTTACTCTGAGACAATGGACATGTATTTTTGTATATATATATATATACATATATCAATATAAAACATATACAATGTGCTAGCCATTGTCAGACAAATTGAACTTTATCTGTTCTATCATCAGACTGATTAGATAAAACTCAATTATAGAGAAAGCTTTATGGTAAATCATGCTCAAACCATCATTAAGATAAATCCAAATAGAAGAAAAAATTACAAAAAATTACCTAATGTAAGGGCTATCCATCAAAACAGCTCTGTCACCAGTACATTCTGAGACCTTATCCAGACTCTTTTAACCAAAAAAACCTCAGGTGATTTGACCTCTTTTTTAATAAATCATAAATGGAGAATGAGTCACAGGTGGTTTCTAAGGAGACCAAGTTAGAAACTATAAAGGTCTTTCTAAATCAAAATCTGCATCTGGAAGGAAACTAAGGGTTTGTAGGGTAGACTGAGTGAAATTAGAAAAAGGTTCCTCATGCAGAGGGTGGTTGGGTGCTAGAACACGCTTCCCAGGGAAGTGGTCACAGCACCAAGCCTGGCAGAGTTCAAGAGGCATTTGGAGAATACTCTCAGGCACATGATGTGACTCCTGGTGATGATTCTTTGAAGGGCTGAGTTAGACTTGATGATCCTTGTGGGTTCCTTCCAACTCGGCATGTTCTGTGATTCTGTGAAATGGTGAGTGCATGTATTCCTTCATACCTTGTTGATAGTTAAAGCTGCATTTGCCTCTGTTAGCAGGGACTAAGGCTGAGAGACATATACATTAATTAGTTTGTTTGGCAAGTAAAATAATTTCTGAGGATACCTCATCCTCTCCTCAGGATTTGTTTATTTTCTCTCATACAGTCAACTAGCTTTAAAAGCATTTCTTCTGAGACCTCCCAACCTCTTTCTCTGCCTCCAGACCCACAAGGTGTGAGCTTCTGCTAGGTAAACCTAGGTTTACAGTCAAACTTTGAAAAAGAAACAAGAAATCAAGTTTCAAAAGGAAAATAGATGAAGCCAAGTATTAATTTCATACTAATGGAGTAGCCTTCAAGGGACAGAAAGATCACTTGTCCAAGCCTACTCTCTAAGAGCTTACAAAGAAAATTCAAAATTGCAAAGACCATTCATTTCTACTTCATTAAGATTACTCTTACAAGGAAATTACCTATATAAAGCTAGCAATGGTCAACAACATGAAATGCAGGGCACAGGCCAAGAAAACGGAACTTTGACAGCATCTTTAAAGAAAAAAAAATCCTAAATTCATTGTCTTCATATATTGTGCTCAGGGTCATACTGAAAATAAGTCAGAAAGTGGGGAAAAAAATGGGTATGAGTATACTACTAATTATGTGAAGTTTTGCCCAGATCATTTTATGTTTTCAGTTTATGGTTTTATCTACGTTAGATCTTTTATCTCTCTGACAATACACAAGAATGGTATGTATATGAATGATATGTATGCCAATGTAATGATAAGTAAGCAAAGTGAATTGGTAGTATTTACATATTTTAGCATTAAAATACAATAAACTTCTTATGAGGTTACAGTCTTTATTACAAAACTTGAGAGCCCTTATCTAGATAACAGACCTCCTACCATGTCCTTTGTAAATGTTTTCAATCATTATAATTAAAATGTTCTAAAATTTAATGTTAATACCTGCTTTCAATTGTGAAATCTGTGTTCATCCAATTTAATTAGCTGGAGAAACATGAATATTTAGTGCTTAGTTTTTATAGTTCAATCAACAGAATTAGAGGTTTGTGTTACCTGTTGCACACAAAGTATCTCATGACACAACAGTACATTTGTAAGTCCAGTGCTTCCTTCTTGCCTAAGAAATCACAGAACCGTTTTCTTCTTCTTCCTGCACCTATTGTGTGCTCAGTAACAATTAATAATTTAATTGTCTTAAATAAAAAATTGAGGGTGTAACTGAGTCTGCTTATGCATTTTACAGATACATTTTATATTTCTATCTACAGAACAATGAAACATCTCTGAGCTTATCATTAGAAATCTTTTGCATGTTAAAGTTTTTCATATTTTAATAATTCTGTTTTGTAGCATGACCTTCCACTTTTTGATAGCAAAACTGAATATATTATATTGCATTTCCTAATAAGGTAAAGTATAGATTATTTTAAAAAGTAATAATTGCATAAGGGATTTTCTGTCTCAGGAGAGGGTAATAAGGTCAGAGCAGCTGGTAATCTGTGTTACTTTCTATATTACATAAGTAACAAATGATCTTGAACATAGTTAAACTCCTTGTGGAAGGCCTGTGAAATATAGAGATTTCTTACCTCTGATTCTTGAGGTAATCCAAAAAAAGTTATAGTTTATACTGTTGTGGAGATGTAGCTAAAATAATGTCCCTGTAACAGAAATGAAAGTAACTGGAATAGGGTTCTCTCTTCTCATCAGGTACAGTTCACAGAGCCTGTCAGCAGCAGTGGATCTTTTTCTATTAAAAGTGACTCAAACTAAATCACAGTTTACCTGTTATTTAATGTTGCTATTAAGCATAGTTATAAAACTACCATAAGATCCACTTTTTCTCACCAAATTAGATTCACAGTTTTACAAAGAGAAAACAGTAAAAGATAAATATGTGCCTTAAGTTTTGTCTCGATTTGAAGGTCAAATGTCTAAGTAAAAAACTTTCAACTGACTTGAACGTGATGAGATCAACTCCTACCTACTTATACTTGATTACCACAAGGGAATTATATTGCCTCACCCAAAAATTGTATTAGACCCATCCAAAATAATATGTGGATTTTTCATTACATTTAGATGAATTTTTTAAAAAGTTATATTTCCATCCCTTTTTATTACTACATTAATTCATTCGGATTTAAAATAATAAAGAATTCCTTTTGGAGGATCTAGATGATCTATTATAACATTCATAATATAAAAATTCAGAAGTACATTAAAGCAATACTTCCAAAAAGAATTCAATGTGTATATTTCAACTCCGTTCTCTTTTACCTCTGAATGTCCTTTCGTTCTTCTTTCTCTGTTCTCTGTGCTTCATGAGGCATCATCATTTGCCTGAGTATTTTCAGCCTGTCCAGAGTCTAAATATAAAATTATTATAAAGTGACTTAATAATTTTATGATAATGAAGTTCATTGTTATAAACCATAAGATTTTTTTTTTTTTACTTTTAGGGAAGATGGAGGACAAGACAAAACAATAATATTTGGAGAATTTATTTTTACCACCTTCTTTTAATTTTTGCCAAAGCCAAAGAATGAAGACAGTTTCCAAGTGAGAAATAAGTGGGAACTCTGAATACTCACACTTTCAAAATTGATCCAGTTCTGTCAGTTTGAAGGATAATTTAAGATACATGGAAAGGAAGCAAGAGAGTCTAAGAAAGAGCACTTCGGCAAACAAGTAATTTTGTATTATCTGCTATGTAAGCATTCAGAAAAGTGAGAACAGAAAGAGCAAGTAAATGTGCCAAACAAAAGTATTTAATACAGTAATTAATGTAATATATATCCCTCCCACTTTTTCATTCACCTTTTTTAAAACAAGTAATTCCCATGTGAAACAGAGAAAAAAATAACCACAGAATATTATGCATTTTATCTGCTTTAAATGATAATATGATCTTGCAGACTGTACATTGTATAATCTTTTTATTCACTCATCTAGTGGTCCTTTTGTATTTAATCTCTTCTAAAAAGGAGATAGGAAATTAGTTATCGCTTTTCTTTTTTTAAAGAGCCCTTGGTGAGTTCCATATTTATATTTATAATTATCAGTCCCATCATTTTCCAAAGATTGACTCTTCTGCTACCTTCCTGGTCTTTTCTCATTTTAGAAATGCAGACACATTGTCATGATTACTATCATACTCAAAGTAATTCAGTAATTCTTATTATTATACTCCTTGTCTAGAAATATCAGGATATTGTAAATAAGGGTAAAAACAAGTATCATTCTCTACTGCCAGTAATAGGAAACAAAGCAAACAAGATCTCCTTCAATCATATTTTAGTTCTAACAACCACATTCAAAAAAATCCAAACAAACAGCAAAACAATACCCTCTCTTCCTACAGATAATAGTTAGAGTTTCATCATAAAACATCCCTGTAAAAACTATTTAATTTTCCACTACAGGGAGGGAGGATTTGATCTCTTATTAAACATTTTATGGAAAAGTCTAACAGTGCTTTCAATTATTTATCTGAATTGAAATCTGGGCCTTGGAAATTGCTGGCATTACACACATACACATAATATTATCAGCCCACTGAGTGCTATTAGGTCATAAAATGCTGCTGTAGCACATCTCTGTTACAGCTGTTGGTGCTCATGCAACTTTTACTACAGTTATAAAGCCATTTATTACATTTTCTTTATGATGCTAATGCATTGTGGTCTGTTATTTTATTGTTCCCACTGTGATAAAGACTGAAATGTATGATATTGTGGAAAAAAATACAAACCTAATAACATACCATGCTGCATTAAAAATCTCTTAGATAAGCTTAAGAGACTCATAAAAATGTTAGCAGGGGATACCAAAAGGGAAATATTTAGTAGGACATTTTCTTTCATTTATTTTATTGTTCCCTACAGAAAGTTTTTTAATTGTGCTTTGTCAAAATATACAAAGGATAATACGAATGTGACTTCTTTTCTTAATTACAATGTCATCATTGTGGAAGGATATAATTTGCAGTATGCTATGAGAAAACATGACTACATAATATCTAAATAATCATTGAAAAGGAGAGAAGTCATTAAAAATAATCGTTCCCTTATACACAGAGGTATATGGCAGTAGATAATTACAATTTGTTCAAATTGTCTACGTGTACCTTCCCCTTTAACATAATTCTGTTTTAAGAAAATGCTGTTTCTTTTGAGGAACAATCAATTCACTTAATTAACTATTAACCTGGTGCTAAGGCTCATTTAGAGAGTCTCCCATCAACAGTACTATAATTCAAAGAAAAATTCATTACTGTTCATCTAAGGTGGAATCTCTAGGTTATGACTTGGATACTCTTCTGGATGTGGATTATGGCTAATTTTATCTTCAACAAGTGGAAGAGGAAGAATGACTTCAATATTCTGATACTTAAAAGACTACATAAGAAAGATAATATCTGTTAAGAGGGTAATAATAAAGGTTTCTCTATTTAAAAAATCTAATTCTTTTTACCTTAAAACAACGACAGGTAATGCTGAAACAACATTATTCCCAGAAATAACACTGTTTCTTCTTAAATTACACATGATAAAAACCGAAAACAGGATTGTGACATAAAAATCTAAATTTCTGACAACTTTTCACAGAATACAAACATCTGAATAATACTTGTATTTTGAAATAAACATTATTCTCACAATGTTAGGGAAATGGAGTGGGCTTTCTTTTCTTTCTGTTGCCTTTTCTAATGTTTACAAACTTTTGATTTTAATCTAATATATATTCAACCAGTATGTTGATATTACCTAGTTTTTTCAAAAGCTTTGCAGTCAAACATTTGCAGAAGTTTACAAAAGAACTGTCAGAAATTATCATAAAGCTGATGGAGACAATAAAGAGACCAAGTTTGATAAAGTTTGAGTCTAGTCTTCACTTTCCTTTTAGAACTGTAGCTTTGCTTCATTGAGAGCTGCAGCTACATCCCTCCACAGCTGGTAGCACTTGGTCTTTTCACATATCTTCTATTCTGTCAGTATCACACAGAGGCTTTTATTTTTCACAAAACAAAACAAAGAAATCAAAGGAACAGCTCATCTTAAAGGAGCAAAGTGAAATACAGATCATGCACCCAAAGTTTTCATAGAGCAGTGTAACATCACATCATCACATCAGGTATCCCTGTCCACAGCAAGATAATCTCTAAGGTCCCTTCCAACCCAAGCCATTCTATGATTCTGTGACTAGAGCACAGGTACTGGCTTACACAGAACTTTAGCATCTGGCTCATCATAATGGACTAAGATGTTCAGAGGTAGAAGTGTCAATCACCTCGATTAATCTTATACTCCTAAAATTTTCCATATGACACTAGTGTCAAGACCTACTGCCTCAGCTCATGTGCAAATAAACTTCTCAGACAAAAAAAAATCAGTAGTATATATGTCTAGCTAAGAGCCCTTAGACCCTTGCTAATTGCTTATTTATTCCCCTTACTCTGCTTAAATTGGATAGGAGCAACCAAAAAATAGAGGTTTTTAAATTGAGCCCTGAAAATATCTGATCTTGCTATCTCATTCTTGACAGTATCAGCTGACAAGAAAAAGTAGTGGTGTTCCACATAGCGATAAAAACACACTTATTGACCAACACTTATTTCTATAAATATCTAGCTGCAAGTCATCTTTTTCAACAGAGGTGTCAAAGCTCTTCTATATTGTTACAACTTCATCATTTTACAATGAGTCTTATGATTATAAGTGTCAGATATGGACTATGATGCCTCACACATAATAAGAAGGTAAAGGGAAGACTTTTAGAACTTACGAAAAAAAATTAAATGGTGGTGAAGGAGCAAAGATGCTAAAGATTAAATATTAACTGACATGAAAGAGTTCTATAGCAGTAAATCTGGTACACACGTTTCCATTCTTTTTTTCAGTATTTCTGTGCTAAGCTATATAGCAGAAGAACATTTTCTGTGTTGTGAACTACTTAGGCTGTTAAACTGTTAATATATTATCTGAAAGGATGACTGCTAAGAAGTAATAGTTTAGAAAGATTCACCCTAGGATGTAGTCATGACTACAAAGCAGTATTAGAGAATGTTGCAGGAAATAAATAAATCAGTCATCAAAAAGACGTCAGCAGGAAGATCCAGTGGCTGAAATAAAAGGTAGAGAATAAAGGATGAAGTAGTAGGTCAGTAATAATATATCTGAACAAGAAAAGAGTTCAAACTTCCTACTGTAATAGTCAGGAAGCTGAAGCTCTTGAGATGATCAGCAAAGTTAAGAAAGACAAAGAATCAGCAATATTTGAAAATGATCTTTGATACATTTCTGCTCATTTGATAAAGAAGACTGGAATATGATAACATATTTTTTTACAGCACTAAAGTAGAGCTTCTATAGTGCTTCAAGAAGTGAACAGAAAAGAAGGAATGCACGTTAGAATGAGCAAAAAAATGCTGGAAGCTAAGGTCTTAAAACCTAAAAATTATTTGTGTATGATCTGAAAGAACTTCCTGAGCCTCATCAATCATTTTTTTAAAATATAATAGTGTTTATTCAATACTAGAAATTATGATAAGGCTGGTTAAGGGTTGTCAGATTGTGAGAAACAGTGAATAATTATTTTATAATGATAAAGATGTGTTGAAGAAAGTGAATAACCTTTCATTTATGTTGAGTAGATTACATGAAGCTATGTATTAGTATGTCATGAGTGAATTTTAAAAGTGCCTAAAATGATGAAGATTTATAGAATGGTTGTGGTATTTATATGTAATAGTTAAGAGATAAGTTTAAGTTTAACAGTAAAATTTCAGATAAAGGAAGATAAGAGTATGAATTTCCCAAGCTGATTCCTCATCATTCTTGTTCTTTCTTGTCTCTCTTTTTCAGGTGTTTTGAGGCATTCAAAGGAAAATTACCTAGTGGCTGCTAAATGGGAAACTAATCCCAATTTTTTTGTATGTAGATAGCCAGAAAATATGACATCATGATGAAATTTATGTAAATTCAATAGTCACATTTGTATTCATTTTTGAAAGAGAAAGGAGTAACCTTCAGGTTGAGCCATGTGCTTATCTTGTCATGGTCAAAAGAACTGCAGAAAAGTTACAGTAGTAGAAGCACAAAAAAGTGTAATAGATCATCATTTTAGGAACTGAAAGCTCTCAGGAGTTTGTGAGAAGCAGGAGGCTTCCAGATTTTGTAAAAGGTAAAGATTCCAGAAATACAGAATACAGAAAGCCTATTTTAGGAGTTATAGAATATGCTGGAAGCAAAGATGAACTAAGAAAATACATTTCAGTCAGTCAGTGTATGTTTGAACCCAGTTTCCCACTATCGCATCCAATTTCAGTAATTACAATAATATCCAGTAATCTGGAAAGGAGTCTGGGAACAGGTGTTGTCTGAAAAAAAGGCCTGATAACTAGCAAGGATACTGTGGAACAGAAGCGTGTGATAGTAGAAAAGTACATGAGAGAAAAGATCTTGGACCTGTTTTCAAAACTAAATGAGGAATATAGTCCTACTCTCAACAAGTCATTAGACAGATAGCAAGAAGATATACATGGACATAAATTGAGGGAAAAAAAGAAGTACATGAGATTTTGGAAAAAATTACAAAGATATTGTGGCTAATTATAAGTGGACTGTCAGAGGAGGACTGAGAAGAGAAAATGCATGTTTTATGGCTTAGCAGAAAAAGAATACTCTCTCCCAGAACATGTTATAATAAAGACAGATGGTAGCAAACTTGTCAGTCCAGAGTGCAGGATATGTGGCCAAGCCCCAAAGCCCCAGAGACAATTAGTCTTACTGTAATTTGATTTACTGACAAAGATACCTGGTATACAGCATAAACTGTCATTTTATTAAAATAAAAAAGTAATCTAAATAAGTAATTGGGAGTTTTGGAAACACTATAATAGTGAGATTCACAAATTGGTTCCTACGACCTAAAATAGAGAGGCTGGAGAGATAAACAGATGTTTATATCCAGTTGGACAGAAACTCCCAGGACAACTCCAAAACTGAGATGTCAAAGAGCGTTGCACCTCCTCTCAGTTTTGTGTCATTTGCAAACTTGTTTAGTATCCCTTCCAGTCCTATGTCCAAGTCATTTATGAAGATGTTGAAGAGCACAGGGCCTAAGATGGAGCCCTGTGGTACCCTACTAGTGACAGGTCACCAGCCTGATGTTCCCCCATTCACTGTTACCCTCTGTGCTCCACCCATGAGCCAACTGGTCATCCACCTCATGATGTGTTTATCCAGCTGTGTGCCAGACATTATGTCCAGAAAGATCTTGTGAGTGACAGTATCAAAAGCTTTACAGATATCCAAAATGGTTACATAAACTGGCTTCCCCTGATTAACTTGTCAGGTTACCTTGTCATAAAAGGAAATCATGTTTGATAAGCAGGACTTTCCTCTCCTGAAGCCATGCTGACTGTGATCAATGACTGAGTTGTCTTTCAAGTGGTTTTCAGTACTTCTCAGAATAATCTTCTCCATAAGTTTACGAGTCCCTGAAGGCAGACTGACAAGTCTGGAGTTTTCGTATTCTTCCTTTTTGCTCTTCTTGAAAACTGAGACAATATTCATCAGCATCCAGTCAGCCTGGGACCTCTCTGGATTCCCAAGATCACTCAAAAAGACACCCTATTGCAGGGGAAGGAGAGGAAGAAAAATACCAAAATTGGAGACAGAACCTTAGAGATTCCTGGGAAGAAGAATCTTTTGTGTGACAGTGCTGTGGACTGATACTAGGGACTGTTGCAGTTTGCAAAAGTGTTTGGGGTTTTAGTTTTGAGTGTTTAAGTGTTGTTTAATGTATTTCCCCTTTATTGTACCCCCATAGTTTTATAAAAAATCCTCCTAGTTATTTGTTCCCTCATGTTCCTGTTTTCCTATTGGCTGTTTAATGCTGCAGTATAGATTTTCCTTACAAGGTTATGCTGCTCCCATTTTCTCCTTACAAAAATGTGTTCCTCCCCTATTATTCCTTATATGGATTCCATTTGCATGTCTCTGCCCAGTTACACCAGAAAATTTTGTGCTTGCCTTATATAAAGGGGGAGCCATTTTAGTAAAGAGCCCTCATGCCTTCACCCGCACCCTGAGGAGGTTGTTTCTTTTCTTGGCAGATTGTGTCACCCTATAGATCTGCAGCTGGAGCAGCAAGTCCTGCATGATTACAGGGTCAACTGGGAGCTGGTAATTCCTGCAGTCATGGTCCTCCAGTTCAGGGCACTGAGACCCTCTTGCCCCATCATCCCTGTAAAAGACAGAGACAAAAAAAGTGCTAAAAACTTCTGCCTTATCTCTGCCCTGTCCGTGAGGTGACTATCCTCATCCCTTAATGGGCCAATGATATTTCTATACTGCCAATTGCCATTAATATATTTGAAAAAACCTCTTTTTATTCTCCCCCACATTTCTGGGAGCTTCAACTCCATTTGAGCTTTGGCCACATGAATTTTCTCTCTACAGTGGCAATCAGTGTCTCTAAATTCTTCCCATGTTCACCTGACCTTGCTTCCACAGGGGATACACCTTCCTTTTTCACCTTACTTCAAAGAAAAGATCCCTGTTCAGCCAAGCTGTCCTTCTGCCTTGCTTTTTTGACTTCCCGCATTTGGGGATTGCCTGCTCCTGCACCCTTAGGAGGTGATGCTTAAAAAGTGACCAGCACTTGGACCCCAGCACCTGCAAAAACATTTTTCCAGGGAACCTTACTTACTAATTCCCTGAGCAGCCTGAAGGCTGCTCTCCTCATGTCCAGAGCTGAGGTTGTGCCGGCACTTTTCCTCCTGTCAGCAGAGATTTGGAAGTGTCCTCTAATTACTCAAGAAATAATTTGTTGGTGTCATTGTACTGGCTGGGATGTCTATAACAGACACTCACAATGACATCCGCATTGCTTGTTTGCCCCTTCATTCTTACCCAGAAGCTCCCAACTGTGCCAATGCCAACTGTAAGCTCCATACATTCTAACCTTTATATTACATACAGTGCCACCCCTCCAGCTTTTCTGCCCTGCCTATCCCTCCTGAAGAGCCTGTAACCATCCAGCAGGGCACTCCAGTCATAGGTCTCATCCCACCAGTTTCACTTATGGCAGTGATGTCAAATCTCTGGGACTGGTTCAAAGCTTCAAGCTCCTCTTGTTTGTTCCTCGTGCTGTGTGCATTAGTGTAGAAACATTTCAGGTATGGTACATTACAGTGAACACCCTTTGAGGCAGAGAGATCCCATTAGTGCACATTTCTTCAAGTTTTGGCACACCATCTCATTGCTCATCACTGATGAGCCTGGTTTTGTCCGTTTTGTCATCACACAATAGCAGAGTCCTGTTGAGTCTCTTTTGTTGAAGCTGTTCCTATTTATGTACTGCAATCACTGGGAAAAGGATTTATATTTAGGATAACCCATTCAATACCTTGGCTAACAACTAGTTACCTTGCATTACAGCATTGGCTCAGTCTACTGAACTGTAATAGTTTTTTGAAGCCCAACAAAAATTCATGTATGCTTTCTATAGAATATCAAGCAACATCAATAAAAACATTGAGAGGTTTTTGACAGGATATCCATTTGTCTATTTTTAGGGTGTACTGGAAGGTGGCATGATGAAGCTGAAGCCCTTGCTTCAAAGCAGGGGTTTGATTCTGGCTCTCCTGTGGTCCAAACAACTCATCTAATTGTGGCCTTTGGAGAGAAGGCTATCTGTCCTCATGCAATTCTTCTTTTTCCCTCACAAGATTTCCCAGCTCTTTTTCTATTTCTTAGTCATTGCCTTCTAAGGCATGAAGTCACAACTTCACACAGAGTACACTCTGATCACTCCTCCTGGCTCAGGCAGCCCAAGATAGCTAAAATGAGAAAATGCCTTATTTTTACATCCCCTGCAGACTAAGGATACAGCAAAAGCCAGGTAATTAAAGATTTAGGCATCTCTATACATGTCCTGGCAGAAAATTCAGTGTTGAGGGACTTTAGGCATCACAAAGGAAATGCAGCAGCTCAAAGGGGATTTTTTGAATGCCAGTGATGCTTAATTTGGACTTAGTAACCTAATTGCCATTTTAAGAATCTAAGTCTCCATAGTGAACCTTCAACAGCCCTGTGGTAAGTCCCATTTTACTTTCACAGGACTATCTTAAATGCTTTAATATATGGGGCTTTAATGGGTTTTCCTGCTGTTATAACAAGTTGGAACTGGTATCACAGCAGTAACATTTCAGTATAGCAGATACCACAGTTGGCTCCTCTGGCCTGATCTCTCATCTACCAGACTTCAACAACATTATGTTTTATGCTCTTATGATCATATGTTATGGATCATATTCAGCAGTGAGCTTATTATTTAATCAGGAAGTCAGCACTTTTCTAAGCACTAGTGGTACAATTTATTTCTCATGCAAAACCTTTAACTTGTAGATATACCTGTGTAATATAGAAGAGCAGTACTCACCAATTGGGATGAGGAAAGATGGGAGCAAGCTCTGTATTGTTAACAATATATTTAATACTCAACTGCATACTTTAAAAAAAAAAAAAAAAGAAAAAGGAAAAAAAATTCTGTTTCCTGCACAGAAAAACATCTCCAAGACTTAAATCCTTTATATGAAACTGATTCCAGAAGCAGATAGTTGTATAGAACTTTGATGGCCTTTCAGTTTCTTTATTGCAAGTAAAATACTTGCTAGGTTTGGTAAAACAAAAATAGAGCACAGCTGTCTTCTTTGTGTATATTTTGACTAAGCACACGTAATCAGTCCATAAATGATGCGGTGTAGTTATAATAAAAAAAAAATTATCCACGTCATGTTTGTCATTCAAAGTCATTACTGAACATATACACCCAAATGAGTGGGCACCAGGAACACCTCTAGGGGCAATTCATCAAAGCAATATAGAAGTAAACTACAGTGTACTTCTTTCTAATAAGAGGAGCAATCCTTCTGATGTATAAAGAAGCCTAAAGCATGGAGATAGAATCAAAATTATAATTAACTGTCATAAGTCTCAAGCAAATGTAAAGCACTATCTGATTTATGAAACTTTGATCAGACTGTGATTAAATTATTTTTAGAGATATGCAGTATGTGTCAGATCTCAATTATCCAGAGCTATCTTACCTGCAGGGAACTCTGCTTGTTCATTTTATACAATATTTTATGTATGGATCTATAAAGAGCATTTTTGGTAGGTTTCTTCTACAAAGATGCATTTTTCCCAATAGCAAGCAGTTTGATGATCTCATCTTATCTTGTTTGTTGTTCCTGGAGATATATGAAAGACAAAACCACTATAACAAATGCTCTCTAGTGCTTTTCTGGATTGGGAGAGATAAAAGTGACTTTTTGAGAGGAAAACAAATGAGTCTTCAAACTGCAAGTCCTGATTGCCTGCCCTATTCTTATTACTAAAAGCAGTGAGCAATAGCTGTATCTCGCATGGACAGAAGGACTGAAAATGAAGATGTGGGGCAGAAAGGTCAAGACCTACTAAGTCATATCATCTAATATCCACCTTGTGCAATGATGCAATATTGACCTGTTACATGTCTGTCATCACTCTTTAAACCTGGGACAGTAGAAGTTTACAGGATAAGTAAAATCTTCATATACCGTCTCAGACTTGTTTCACCACCTTTTGTGTTCATCACTCAATTTTTTCCAGGACCATATTGATATCTTTCTGACAGCAATAACCCCTCAGCCTCCTTTTTCTGCTTATGGTATGTGAGAATGGTAGGTTTGCTCCCGGACTCCATGCAAATTCACAAGATTCCTTTTGAGTGGGTCCTAGCCAAAATTACTTCATGTTAAAAAGTAAGAGATGGTTAACTCATGGGAGGAGTTGAAGAGAACCTTACTGTATGACCAATGGTCACTCTGAAGGGACTTAAATTTGTTTTTATTTCAAGATTTTTTAAGCGAAAATTTTAATTTTTATAAAAATTCCATCAGTTCCTTAGCACTAAATAGTAGCATCTTTTTCAGGTAAGAATTATGAATGGACTGAACGATGTCAGCTGGAGATAGATTTTTACAAAACAGACATGCAGTACAGACTGCTATACCTATAACCTCCCAACCTCTTGCTGCCAACCTTTGCTGTATTCACAGCACAAAAGCAAAATGTACTGTTCTGCTCAAAAACTACTTCCCCAAGTCTTTTATCTCCTCAAGTGAAGTTTACTTTTATTTTTCACATTTGGCAGACACTTTTTTACATATTTTAGTTTTTGCATGTTTAGTTTTCTCTATCAGTTCTACTGCTAGATCCTATTCCAAATAGAAGAAAGAGCTGCTGTGAAGAAAAAAAAAATCAACATTAAAGACTGTCTGAAACAATCTATACTACTTTCCTGATTCTCTTGCATCTTCCCCAAACCCTAACTTCCTGTCTACATATTTTTTCTGGTGCATTCTCTGCACCTAAACTTGTTGGAATTTAAGTGCTTAGTTGATTTAATTTTACTACCATAGCTCTGCCACTAAAACTCTCTTACTGATTTTTACTATATTTGCAAATATAGTTCTTCTGCTGGTATCTCTTATTTCAAGAACAATATATGCTAAAGTGTCAAGACTTAGTATATCCACAACTCTTCTTGGGCTTTATTGGCCTCACCGCATCATAAAGTAACTGGGGAAAAAACAAATTTGCTGAGAAAGCAAAACTAGGGTAGACCAAATATGTCTTCTTTTTACTTTATGTGGCTATTAGCAACTAATCATAATCACTTTCTCCATTATCTTTTCTAGATTTTCATCTTTTATGAGCAGGTGCACCCACTGCCAGCCGGGAAAAAATGTAGGAGAGTTTGTTGCTCATTTTCACGGAATCGTAGAAACACAGAATGGGTTATGGGTTAGAAGGGACCTTGAAGATCAGCTAATTCCAACCCCCTGCCATGGGCAGGGAAACCTCTCACTAGACCATATTTCTCAAAGCTCCATCCTACCTGGCCTTGAACACTTCCAAGAATGGGGCACCCACAACTTCTCTGGGCAATCTGTTCCAGTGTTTCACAATGCTCACAGTAAAGAATTTCTGTCCTAACATCTATTCTAAATCCACTTCCTTTCAGTTTAAAGCCTTTTCCCCTTGTTCTATCACTGCCTGTCCTTGTCTAAAGGATGTCTCCAGCCCTCTTGTTGGCCCCATTCAGGTACTGGAGGGCTGCTATGAGGTCTCTCTGGAGCCTTCGCTTCTACAGATTGAACAGCCCCAGTTCTCTCAGCCCGTTTGCACAAGAGAGGTGCTCTAGTCCTCATCTTTGTGGCCCTCCTCTGGACTCCAACAGGTCCACATCCTTCTTATTTGTCATAACATCTGTTAAGACCTCCACACAATACTATTTATTACTGGGAGGCTGGAGACTGCAAGACTGGATTCACATGGGAAAAGGGGAAAGAGTAGCAGCCTCACAAAGCCATCCACAGGGCCAGGTTTGTTGCCAGTATCAAATCTGCTCATTCAATGGGTGCCAGAAGCTGGAGTCTACCCACAGCATTCCCCACTTAGCTGTGCATCTAGTGTTTGACAACTTTGTATCTGTTCTTATTGGCTTATCAACAGTAGGTTTTAGAAATTTTAATGCTTCATTTCCTTTCAAAGGCAGTTTCTTTGCTTTTGAAGTGCAGGAATCATTAATTAAGCATAGTGCCCTCTTAGACACCTTTGTCATTAATTATGAATGAGAGCAGTCAAATATTCTATCCTCATAATAATGCCAAGATTAGATTAATATCAACTCTGAACTCTAGGATGCCCTCCAAAGTTCAGAAACAAAAGAGCAAGTAGGAAAAAATAAGTTTTAATAGAAAGAAGAATCTTTTCTGGGAGTTGGCCTTGGATGGATGATAACAGGTTTGTCACAGCTGCACCTGCCACATTTGCTCTCACACTGAGTAAGCTGCACTAGTTTAAATGGGAGGAGCACTGACCAAAGCTCTGTCTTCCATCTTCGTCTTTCCAGCCATTGCCCACCTAAATGCAAGAATACCTTCTGAATAATTATCACTATAGGACGACAATATTCATTAAATGAGTATCTATTTTGTGACTTCCCAGCTTTATTTTTACTCCATAGGTTTTTCTTTTGCCAATAGGCAAAAGATTTGGTCACAGACCTACAGAATTATACCCAAGAATATGTAAGCTTGTTCTTTGAATATATTGTAAATGTGACTTATCCATATCAATAGACTTTCTATGGAAACTCTGAACTGTGATGAAAAATCAAGAGCAGTTTTCCAGAGATATGTACGAGTAAAATAAATGAATATTGAAAATTATAGAATCAGATTATATTTCTCAACAGTAGGTTGTGTCTTGCCCTGGTAGGGCTCACTGTCCTATCTCTACCAGGGTTGCACTGCTAGAGAAAGAGAGACTGCAAGACAGAACAGGAGAAAGAAAATTCCAGTACATGTTTTATCTGCTAACTCTGATCTCTGTAACACTGCTTGCATTAAGAGCACTAGATGAAAAGTCCTATTAGCTTTAGTCACAAAGCCTAAAATGGCGGTTTTCAGGGTCAACTGACTCACCTTGGACATATTATTAAACTATTTTAATAAATATGAATTATGTATATAACTCCTAGATAAAATATATATTAAGATGCTACATGCAATAACCTTATCTCAGCTTTATAGTGACATGAGGTAATAACCATATGGTTATGAAAAATACATTTTAAAGTTTGAAACTTGAGGTTAGATTTAGCTGGTTTTAATGACATATTTTTTATTATAAAGATAAATTTCTTCTCACTAGATATTACTGTTGGACCAAATTAAGACCATGTGGTGGCTTTAATCTCACACTTCTGATTTTAAAATTATTAGAATTCTTGTAAGGGTAAATTAACTTTAATTTGGAAGCCTTGAATCATTTCTATGTAGAGTAATTACGAAATTCCTGTAAAGTTTTACTTCTTTAAATTATTGATATATTTCTTGCATTAAGACTCTTTTTTTCCCTCCTTTTGGAATTAAAAAGAAATTGAGAATGAATCCTAGTATATGCTACCTTTAGCCAAGTGAAAATGCAAATTATTAAAAATAAGTATTTTTTATTATTACTGTTTGCCTTAAGTGTAGATTCAGAGATGCAGCTGTCCGGTGGAAAGCAAATAGTTTGCTCTGACAGGAGCTGTGCTGTTGCAGGTGATTGTTCACCTTACTTCTGCTCTCATGATAGCCCTTTTAGGCAGAATTTAGATGACATTTCAATCCATTTTGACTCTATAGACACAGAGAAGGACTCTCTTCTTTGCTCTTATCTGTAGTGGCACAGAAAGGATGGACACAGGAGCTAAATTTCCTAAAATAATGTGTAATTAATATAAGTTAATAAATGATATCAGTTCTTTCCCCAAAAATAAATGTTGCAATTCTGTGAACAATATGTGGTTTTGCTCAAAGAATGCTCAGGAGTCATGACAAAACTATCAATAACTACAAGGAAGAAATTAAATTTATATTTCAGTAGTTAGTATATTACAATGTAGAAATAAATCATTATTTATAGTATTTTGTGCTTTATAGTATTAGTATTAGTGTATTTAATCTGTTTTTCAGAGGCCTTTCCTTCTTGTTTTGGAATGGAGGATGAATAAACTATCCAAAAAAAATTCAATAGATTTCTAACATGTCCCCTCTAAATCACCTTTTTTTTTTTTTTTTTTTTTTTTTTTTTTAATTTTAATGAGGATTCCTACCCTACTCAGTTGTTCTTAAAAGAAAAGACAGTCTATATTTTTCACCATTGATATCCTTCCCTTACTTTTCTGACTTTCAAATCACAAAACAGTCTGAGAACTGGGGACCACTACAAACTACAATATTCACAGTATGGCCAGGAGGATAATAAAGATCTTTCGTTAATTTGTTTATTTCTTTTTCAGTAATTAATAGTATTTGTTGTGTGTTTTGGACTCCTATGGAGCATAGAACTGATATTTTCATGAGATAATCTAGTATTACCACAAGATCTCAGTCTTGAGTACTAATAGTTACTTCAGAGTTCAGTGTTTCTTTTATGAAATTAAGATGCTTTTTTCCCGTGTTCATGACTTGCACTCTGCCTGAAATGGGTTTTTATGCTGTTTTGTTAACCAGTCACTCAGCTTCATAGTGTTCTCCTGTAATTATTGTGTTGTCTCACCATCCCTGCTGTGAATAACTTTGCATCATTAGCAAATATTCCTACTTCACTGCTCATCTTCCTTTCCCCGTCATTACAATTGTTTTGAACAGCACAGGTTCCAACACTGACCCCTTGTAAAAGTGCACAGTGATCTCCCTCCTTGCCAGAAAGGTATATTCCTATCACTTTAGTGAATTTTAAAACAATTTGAACAGTCAGTTTAAATAATGATTAACCTCTTCAGGGAAACTCCTGAAATCACTGCCTAAGTTCTTTAAAATCTTTGATGAGGGATGTTTCTAGAAGCACAGGAGAAGTCCAATATGCTTTATCAACAAGATCACTTTTACAGACATTTGCTGACACCTTCAAAACCTGCAATAAGCAAATTTTCCCTTCACATTGACTCACTTCAAATAAGTCTTATTTATTTATACAATTGTACACACATGTAGGTTATATTAATTTATGTAACTGTATGTGCATGTTTACTAAATTTACTCTTTTTTAATTTTCTTAATTATTATGATTAAGATATGATTATGATAATGATCATTTTCTTGGAGTTATTCAAGGACTTTTCAATGTTGAGTAATAGTATGTGCATGTCAGCTTAATCTTACTTTAGACGTCAAAGACTTTTGTTTTCTGACTGTAGTTGATTAAACCTAAAATTTGTGAATCAAACTAATTAGATTTGTCTGATTTCTTTATATCCTTAAAATCCTCTTTTGAGAAATATAACTAAAGTAATTTTAAGTAATTCCTATTGTATTTTCTGAACATAATTATTATTAGCCACATAACCATAACAGTGCAAATTTTGCAAAATTGAGTGTTAAAAATGTGCAAAAACAAACAAGAAAAAACAACTCACCTCTAAAATCAAAGAATTGCACTATTTTATACTTATTGCTCAACTCTAATCTACAACTATACAGTTCATATATATTCTGGCCAGCAATAGCATATGAAGTCTGTCCCTTTATCCTGGCAGACATCAAACACAGCATTTTAAGTAAGTTTTTAGAATACAAGCAATTATTTTTAGTCAGCTTGTTAAAAGCTCCTAAATTTCACTGAACACCATTGATAAGCCTCCCATATGTTTAGTGATGTTGTTGCCATGGCTTCTGACATAATTGCCTGGGGATGTTAAGACATCCAGAAATAACAGTTTGGGGGGTGATTTTCTGATAGCATATCTAATTAATTGATGCTCTTGTTCATGAGAAGAAACTACTTGGACTGCAGAGACATGCTGAGTGGAATTCCACACAGGCTTACCAATTCACCTGACTCATGACCCATACCTGTTCTGGTCCTGGGGTAAAAAGATTCGTGACAAACTGTGTGCTGATCTGTGCCACAGATGCCTCTGATAGCTAAAATTAAGCTACAGCTACAATTCTTATTTTACATCACTGTGACAAAAAAAAAAAAAAAAAAAAAAAAACAACCTAAGGATCAGCAGAGCACACTCACTGACTGCTCTGTTTATAACAAGAATGAATAATCTCAGACACGTCTGCCCTTATACCCCTGTGGTAATGATGGATAACATATATGATTTAGGTAAATCATGTATATATGTATATAAAAGTAATAACTGCTAGAGCTCTGGTTATTAAAGCTAGGATAAAGGAAAAGAATCAAAATCAAGTTTCCAGCTTTGACATTTTATACAGGCAGGGTGCTAGTCAACGCAGTGAAAGGTCATAAAATAACCTCATCATAGAGGAATCAAGATATATTGTAAAAATAAGCCAAAATCCTGTGAGAATTCTAATCATGATTTATGGATTAAATTGGCCTGCATGTATTAAGACGAATGTATAATTTTTCATGATTTGCCCTATGAAGCTCAATTTCAAAGTATTTTTATGTTAACCCATCTCTAACTTGGAAACAAAAAACTGATTTCCTTTCTTGAGATAAATGGGAGGCACTCCTAAACATGACAGCAGAACTTTGATTCCATCTTCCAAAATTGTCTTTAATGCATGTTCCATCAAAATAAATACTTCTGTTATAGTTTGTTCCTTCTATATGCTCTTTCCAATGTATTTCTAAATATTACTGTCAGGGTGACAGAATGTCTATCTTTCACCTTGTTCTCACTTCTGTTAAAAATTCCATAATGAACTTTTGAAAAGAAAAGAAAAACAAAAACAAACAAAAAAAACCCCACCCCACATGCAGAATTTTAAATCTGTCTGAAGAGTAATGGCAAGATATCCTTGTAACTAAATGACAACCTCTGCAAGTCCTATATCATTCACTTAGCATGAAAAAAAAGTCTTCCTTGACTACTGTATAATTGCATCCTACTTAGAAAATGCACTTAAATGCATCAGCAATGCTGGTGTTGACATCTGCCAAGGTCATTTTGATGCAGCTTTTTATAATTACTCATTTTCATGAAACACACATAGACTCAAACTGTGCCTTACTTTCCTTAGAGATAGCAATAATGGAAACCTAATGGCATTTTGAAATGCTTACATTGTCATGATGGAAGTTGTTGAGGAATTAATATGGGCATCAAGGGAAAGGGTCAGGATACTACACCTGAATTTCAACATGCTATGACTCCCTGGACTTTAGTGCATATAGGCTGAACTATGGATGCTATTTAGCTGTCTTCTAAATGTACAAATGATGTATTTCGCAGATAACAACATCCATCTTGAAAATGGAGGCTCAGAATAGATCTCTAGACAACTTAGGAAGATCGAATGATTGAAGAGGTGAATAAAGATGCTAAGAAAAAGACAATTCATCTAAAAGTTCAGTATATACTACTTGAGCAGAGAGCTCCAGAATGCTTCTGGGACATATAAGCAAGGATACAACTGACTTCTTCTGAATTTACTAAGGCAGATCTGGAATGTGACCAAACAGATGCAGAAGGCTTTCTTAAAGTATTTGAGAACCACTGATTTTTGATCAGATCTTTTCCACCTGTCAGCTATTCATATCTCAAGTAAATCTGATTATTTACTTGAGATTTATTTGAAAAAAAAAAAGATATTACTTTTTCTAAATGATTCATCTTGAGAGTGGGATTACCTTTCAAAGATTCTATGATGATTTATCCTATCAGGAACTAAAAGTGGTTTTATATATCAATTCAATAAAGATAAAAAGAGAAGGAAAGAGAAGGAGGGAGGTAGAAAGGGAAGGTAGACAAATCACTCAGGAATATAAGTAATACTCTGTGAAACAAAACTTTGATGACGTAGAGAATTGTGATTGACCAGTTCAGTGAAGATCAGCAGTTGAAAAATTAAACACACTGCATCATTTTCCTGAGTCATATAAACCAGCTCAGCTTTACAGTTTCTTTTCTGTATTAAATGCAATTTTGATTAATGCTGAAGTGCTAGAATGAAAAAAAAATATAGTTAGCACAACATGGGAGGTTTTTGTTACCAAGATCACTTTTTGTTACGAAACTATAGGTCAGTAACGGTTATCCTATCTAATCAAATTAGACAGATACGCTCATTTAAAAAAGTATCATTACAGTCTGGTACTTTGAATGGTAAAAAGCAGCAGAAATTTCAGAGACTAATATTCATGGTACATTTTCATCTGGTTTGCATTGTTAAAGGTGAACACATGAGGGAGGGATAAAAGTATAAGAAAGTAAAATAATAGCACCATTCTCCTTTGGTTTGTGCTCTACCTTTGTCTGTTCCTCAGACTACTAAACACTCTGTGTATTACAGGACAAAACAATGTCCAGCAAATGCCAGTTTTCTTTGCCTTCAGTCAGCAACTGGCAGCATCCATGCCACTGAATCTGAAGCCAAGGATTTGTTATTAGACACCTTTTTTTTTTTTTTTTTTTTTTTGCTTACCTTTCACTTAAGAACATATATTTCTTCATATACCGGGAAAAAAAAAAGTGTAAGACAGAGCATAAACTAAATTCCATTCCATTGCTCTGTACAAAAGCAAGCTTAATAAGAATAATGGTGGATGACACTGTAGACAGTTACAGTGAATCTGAAGTATTATTCTTATGTCAGTGCAACCATGAAAGAAAAATATTGTTATGCTTTTATACCTTGTTCAGTTTGTGTGTGTATAAATTGTAATGGTTTACAATGGTTTACAATATTGGGCACCCACAAACATATACAACCTGAATGTCCTCTTCACAATATTATCCCACAATTTAAAACACTTATTGCCTCTGAATCCCTCTTTTTTTGATTTACCTCCTGCACATTTCTTTTTATGATTAGCTGTAAAAAAAGATAAATCTGTAGTACTTAAGAAAACACTTCACTGCAGCATAGTAATTGTTTCTGACATCTTCTGTCTGAAGCAGATGGCTGATCTCAAAGGAAGAAACTGAAGAAAGAGTTTATAGCATAGACCCTCCTCTGGTGTACAATGAAGACACTCCACTTACTTCAGAAAATATAGATATAGGAAATCATTAACAGTATAGTGAAAAGAATGCTTACTTCACTTTTTTTTCTGGTATCTAACTCTTATCCATGTCAAAATATTACCAAATATAATCAAACTGTTGTATGCTCATACTAATGATTATCCTATTGTTTTGAAAATATTAGAACACAAATCAACATTATTGGCTTGATTAATTGATTACACACTGTACTAGAAGATGGAGCAATGTGTTTTCTGCAGAGCCACAGGCTAAAAAGTATTTACACAAATCATCTGACAAATCCTTAACTAATAATCATTTACACTCAGAGATACTGTGATTGATTCCTCAATTTGTGCAAAGAAGAAGTAGAGAATTACTTGGGTAATGTGTTTGCAATTACTCCATTGCCCCATGCTATACAGCAGTGTTGCCAGCTGCTCTGCAGCTCCAGGAATTTAGTAATGGTAATTGTATAAAAGCAAAGGAAAAAAAAAAAAAAAAGAAAGAAAATTTTGGAAATTTTGGACCACAGCCTTGGATGTTGTGCAAAATTCCACCTGCAGGTAAAGGTTTTGGTTTTTGCTTGTCTAGCAGCTGAAAAGGGTTGCAGTGGGACAGGGGCGTGTCATCTATACTTGGCAGCTTGTCCTGAGGAAAAATGTGTTTCCCATAAGTGTCATTTAAACTCTTTTAAAACACATACTCACTTGCACACATCCAGATTACCCTCCCAATTATATGGAACATCGCCTGCACAGTAGTTCTTTGAGCATACAGGATTAATCCCACAGATTAGAAAGGGATAGGAAATTAAGAACAGATGTTTCATAGCAGTGCTGTGCTAGAGATGACTGAATTAGTGCCAAGAGTTCTAATATATCCACAGGATATCCAATACTGTCAAGCCTGGGTCCTCAATTACCTTACACATGTCATTATGTTTCCAAATCCAAAACCAACTTATTCAGAGCTCTGGGATTTCTTCACAGCAGTGCATTGCACTTTATGGGCATACTCTAGTGTCTCTGGAGTTTACTATCTGTTTCTCTCATTCTGCCATCTGTGCTATGCATGGTCTGCTACATCAGGAAACATTTCAGCAAGCAAGGTGAGCCCTACCATTATAAACTCAACTAATACCACAAAGCGCACCTTGCAAATAGCAGTTAACATCTTAAAAGTTGCTTTTAGTTCACTGCAGCTATGCGCTCATAAAATCTAAAAAGTAATATAACAAATGATCCTAATGTTTATAGATTAGCAAACATGTCCAAAAGAAAATAAGTATAAAAAAATACTTTAAATAATGCGGGGGGTGTTGTATTAAAATAAAAGAGAATACACTGGACAGTCTAAGGCTGCAGAGAAAAGGAATTAAAATCTTCAACTAGCTTTGAATCAGTGAGATGTCAAACCATGGCACAAAATGGATACCCTTAAGAGAAATTCTATTTTTCACAGGGTGTTAAAACCAGGATTGTCAGCATATTAAGATTATCATTGTTTTTTAAAAAAATAAGATAAACAGTGTGGGGAGGAAAATACTGCTGCTAGGAATATATTAGAGACATAAATAAATGATGTGTGAACAGTGATCCACACCAAAGAAACCATCAGCAATTTACATAAATGTACTTTCAAAGGGATGAAATGGAAACAGGACAGTTTCAAACTCAAAAAATGAATCTTTGTCTCTAAAGTGACAGAGCTTTATGCTCCATTTGGAAAGCAGCAAGTGATGATTACCATTATTGGTTAGTCTAACAAGTAATGCTGAACAGAGAGAAAATAAACAACTAAATATTTCCTAAGGTGCATTCCAACACGGGGCAGGAAAAGGTCTCTGTATCATGCATTTTGAGAAAAATGGGCCTGGTGATTTCTTATACCTACATTTTTCTTCATTTGTTTTTCATAAAAAGAAAATTATGTGTGCTTTTATTAAATATTTTAATTGCATTAGTTTCACATTTTGTGAACAAAATAGAAAATGCTGTTGAAACTCAATGTTTTGAATGTTCAGCAGAAGTTATATTGAAATAATCAGCAAATCTCATAGAACATTTTCTGGAGCCAAATTAACACAGAAACTCAATGGAATACATCTCTCAGAGATAGGGAGAAATATGAGACAAAATAATTTTTCAGCAGCAGTACTGAACATGCATTGGAATTAATAACTGTGCTCACATGAGAGAGTCATGTAGAGATCTTCAGCTGTGTAATACTAAAGAGTAATACTGAATATCTACATATATCCTTAGTTGTCTTTAAAATACAATAGTCTTTCAAACACAGGACTGCTGCTTCTTTAGATAGCTTTTATTTTTCTCATTAGATAGGACTCTGTACCAAACTTAAAATAGTCTTTTCACAGAACATACAGAATCACAGAATGTTTGGGGTTTGAAGGGACCTCTACAGATCATCTAGTCCAACCTCCTTGCTAAAGCAGGTTCACCTAGGGCAGACTGTAGAGGTTTAAAGTAATTAGAATAGCATTTTCCAAAGAATAATGGGTAGTAGGTCAGTACCTATCTCCTTGGCATCAGGATATATTACAATATGGGAGTTGCTGAGTTTCAGTGAATTGTGAAGTAACTTTATCTAATGTTACCACAGCATTTATATCACTAAGTATCACCTGGCATAAATATGTAACGCCATGTGTAATAGTAGAAGATATATATTTTTCTAACTGTATGCATCATTATTAGATTTACTTATCACTGTTTGTTATTAGGATCAAGTGAAACCTACATCAGCTTAATTCTTTATGGACTGGGATTGTAAGTGTTACAAATTGCAAACTATTGTAATTACAGAAACCTATTATAATTCCTCAACAAAAAAAGGGCATGAAGTATGAAGTATGAAGTAACACAGAGAATATGTTTGAAGACATAAAGGTAAAAAAGAACCTGTGAAAGGAGGGAATATTGCTGTGCTTGTAATCAAAATAAAAATGAAACCTCCTTAAACCAACCTGATAGCTACAAGATACACTTAGTAAAGAAAAATTATACGAGTAATAATACCACTTTGTAAAAATACATCACAAATGAGGCAGAATATGGGCATAAATAACACAAAAAGTGTCTACACTAAAAAATATTCTTTAGTGAACACTTAAAATTCCAGGGGAAAAAAATAATGACTTTTGTATTGGGAAGCAATAAAGATAAAAAGATAACTACATATATATATATATAATATATATATATAAAACAGTATAAATAAAAAGTACACTGTAAAAAATTCTTCTACTTAGACATTTATGGAAAGCAAACAGGAAAAGGGAAGCAATAGGATATTATGGAGTTGGAGATTGAGAAAATTAATGTGGCTGAAAAAAAAAAAAGAGAAAAAAAGGTGAAAAGGGGACAGAAACCAAATGACGGAAGGAAAATGTTAAAATCCTTCCCCATTGTACACTGAACAGATAATAGACAATTGGAAGTATATAAAGCAGTGAGAGCTCCAGGCTCAGTGGAATTATGTTTTAGAGTTCTACAGAAGGCAGGCAAAAAATTGGAAAAACTCTTAGCCAAATTCAATAGCACACTGAGGACAAGGAGTACTGGAGGACTGGAGGGCACATAATGACACACCAATATTGAGGAATAGAATGAAGAGGACATGCAAAAATCTTAATTCCCATGAGAGTGATATCAGAGACATGAAGATACCTGAAAACCTGGAAGAGCTACACTTGTAAAATCAAAAATGTGCAAGCTAGTCAGTAGCAGTCAAAATTGTTTCATATACCAAAATTCATAGCTGGATTCATAAACAAAAGCAAAATATTAAATATGAAGTCTCATATTAAAATATTAAATATGTTTTTGTGCCTCAGAAGAGCTTAAATTACTCACATACTTTGGACTGGGATTTCAGTCACTATAGGACCCTTTCTTCTGTTGAGAAAATACTGAGAAGCAGAACAAATTAATTAATTTTTAATAGTTTTAGTTTTATGAACTGATAAATTTTCTGTTTATTACAGAAAGTATATGATAATGATGAGATTGGAAACAGAATATTATCACAGAGGCTCAACTAAAAGCAGTCAAAAAGCAGAACACAGACCATCAAAAAGATTTAAGGTCATTATGGGAAATATTTTAAAAGACTTAATAGTGCCTTTCTAATATTACACACTTTTGTTTAGTTTATATAAATACATGGGACGAGATACAGCTAGGCATAAATGACAAGCCACCAACTTATGTAATAAAAACACTTTAACATACAGGCAACTTTTAAAAATTAACTACAGCTGAAAGCATTTCTTCTAGAGTTAACTGCTTATAGTCCAGTTAAAAAGAACTTGTAATAGAACTGTCAGTGATAGGCATCTAGATTTGTCATATTTTTTACAAACCTGTGCAATAATCAGGAACCTAGGTGAGTAATTTTAAAAAGTCATGCTTTCCTTCCACAGCTTCAACAGATAAAAGAAATCTCCTGAGTTTCAGGAGAAAGAAAATGATGAAGACTCTCTAAGAATATTCTTCCTCTTCCATCTAACTCTTCAGAAGAGCTTAGCCTTTACATTGCTTTGAGAGGAGGGTGAAATAGAGGTCTGTATTTGATTAAGCTGAACAGAAGGCTTCATTGGGAGTTTCCAGCCTTTAACAACCCCTGGGGTGGCATCTCACCCTTTTTCCCTCTGCGGCATGCTTTGAGCAAGCAGCTGTGGCTGTCTGATCCTCTTCTACTGGAGCTTAACTTCATTTGTTTGCATATCTTCCTACACGCAGGGTTCAACTTGCTCTTTAAGATAAGGAGGCATTTTTTATCATCTCACACTTCGAAAAACCTGAATAGAGAGACAGATTTCAGTCTCCTCTCAGAACTTTATAAGTCTAGGAGGATTTAGAAGATTCAGGTCACCAGAATTTAGGAGATTCCTAGTGGTCACATTTTTCCCTGTTCCTTAATCCACATAAAGTAAGGGTGCTGGAGATCTATGTGCATGTACATGTCTCTTTTGCAGTATCTTCTCAAGTTCAGGCACAGCCATTGTTCAGTTCAGACCACACATGAAGGTTATCCACACAGTCATGAGAGCTAAAAGCTTTTCTTGTGAATGAAAATTTTAATTGTGAAACAGAACAGTATTCATAAATTGCATATTGCTCTAATATGCACAGGAGTATTTAAGTTCTGGAAATCTATCAGAGTATGCTTAAACTGTAGGAGGCTTCTGACTTTGAGCAAATTTGTGCAAAAAAGGAAAATATTATGGTTAGAGAAACAGCAATAAAAGAGTCCTTTCCTTTCCTGAGGGAAGCAATAGAAATAAAAGACTTGTCACTTGCAAGTAAAGAATCTGTGCAGTAGATACTAGATACTGATGCTTGACAGAATGATATATACCAATAAAAATAAAGTAAGAAGGGTAATGGCCAAGATGTGAAACCTTGAGAGAAAATCTTAGTAGATTACAGAAGGTTTAAATCCTGCATCAATAAAAGGAGAAATTTAGAAAAGAATGGCCAAATTACAGTTCAGCACAGAAAATCATGCAGCTTTCTCTGTGTTACCTTTTTGATGTGGATATGTGCATGCACTCATACAATGTTAATACCTGCATGACCAATCACATGAGAGTCCTACATTACTTGCTGATTTAATGTGTCCTACTAAAAACGAGAGACTGAATACCACTACTTGAAAATATAAGTTGCTTCTAACACTTGATACACTTGGGGTGTGGCTGATCTTTGAGCTGCATTCTTCCCTAAATTTAGTTGCGCAAAGAAACTTTTCACTGATAAACCAAATAACAGAGACTTATTAAAACTTTTATACTAGTATATATGAGTTTCTTATAGAAACGAGGCTTGTGTGAAAATATTACTTCCACATGTATGTGGAAGTATATGTAAATATGTCTTTATTTACACTGCAGTGTAAATATGTCTTTATTTACACTGCAGTAAATTCTTAGTCCACTGACTGATTTCAGGCAAGCATGAGAAGGGGAGAGGAATATATGATTATTAAACGATATATAATAAAATTTGTTAAATTTATCAGAAATAAGTGCCTTTTGCGGCACAAGTCTGTGTTATTTCTCACCAAGGATCTTGTTTATCCCTAGATTTCTTTCAAAAGAAAACCTCCAGACAGGTTTAGGATTCCTCGTCTCGACCCTCCTACACTGCCACTTATCACTCATTTAAGTTCCTATGTTAAAAACAGTGTATGAGTGCAAGGAGATTTAAATAGAAACATAATCTCATTTTAGAAGTACTTTTATGCTTTCATTTGGAGTAAAAGATAATAGATTTAGCTATCCCACACACTAGAGTACAGTGTATATATATGTCCAATGCAGAACCTAACTCTAGCACCATTGGTGTACATAAAAGTCTTAGACTTTTATGTAAATATATATCAAATTCCTATTGCTACTCAAATATCTCTACATTGTGCCATGCACACATACAGTTATTCCCAAAATCTTGTAATGAGCAAAAAAGGAAACACAGCTTAGATGTAATGGCAAAAATTATAGAAATGTTTACTAATAAAAACATAATTAGTTCAGATCAAATCACCAAAAAAAAAAAAAAAAAACCAACACTGTTACAGAAAATGGCTTAATAGTCAATAATCTATACACTCTAGAACTCTATCCATAGTAACTATTAAAGTAGAGTCTTCTCTGACTACTTCCATAGTTGCTATATATCATTCACAGAATCACAGAATGGGGCAGGTTGGAAGGGACCACAGTGGGTCATCTTGTCCAACCTCCCTGCTCAAGCAGGGTCATCCTAGAGCATCATCATGGTTTAAACCCGGCCAGCAGCCAAGAACCACCCAGTCACTCGCTCACTCCCCACCAACAGGATCAAGGAGAGAATAGGGAGGGTAAAAGCTGGATAACTTGTGGACTGAGATAAAGACAGTTTAGTAAGAAAAGCAGAAGCCACGTACACAAGCAAACTAAAACAAAGGATTAATTCACTGCTTCCCATGGGCAGGCAGGTGTTCAGCCATCTCCAGGAGTGCAGGGCTCCATCACCTGTAATGATTACTTGAGAAGACAAATGCCATCACTCCAAATACCCCCCCTTCCTCCCTCTTCCCTCTAGCTCTATATACTGAGTGTGATATCATATGGTGTGGAATATCCCAGTTTGGGGATATTTGGCCAGTTTGGGTCACCTGTCCAGCTTCCCATGCATGCACTCACAGTCACACGCCAGTGTGGCAGTACAGAAAGCAGAAAAAGCCCTGGCTCTGTGTAAGCAGCGCTCATCAATAAGAAAAACATCTTCCACATTATCAACCCAAAACACAGTCCCATACTACCCACTGTGAAGGAAATTAACTGTACCCCATCTGAAACCAGCAAAAGCATGTTGCACAAGATTATGTCCAAACAGTTGATATCTCCAATGAGGGAAACTCCACAACGTTAGGCACTTGAGTATTTTTATCTTTGTTACACTAAAACTAATTTTCCTCAGTTCCCACATCCAAATTTCTTAAACTGTCTTCTGGTGAGATGTTTACAGATCCCTGGCATTATATACCCTGAGATTAGCTCAGTTCGTTAGAGCATGGTGCTAATACTATCAAGAGTGTGGGTTTGATCCCCATATGGGCCTTTCACTTAAGAGCTGGTGTTGACGGGGAGGCTTCGAGAGACATACATGCACGACCTATGAGATCTAAAATATGTCCTCTTTATTAGGATAGCTCAGGGTTTTTATAGCATCTGTATACAAGGTCTCGTGACAAGAAGCATATAATTGCTTACAGATCACTGATCAGATGTAAACATTCATTACAAATATCTTTATAATTGGTTATTAACAGGTAACAAGGCAATTGTTTACTTTATCAAACTCCACCTTCTTCTTGGCACTGAGTTCCTTTTGTTCTAACAAAGACACCCATGGCCACCTTGACACCTATAACTTATAGTACTTATAAAACTATATGAAAGTTTATAAAAGTCTATAAAAGTACCTCACACAATATAAATTACTCACACATTCATCATATTTCTCCCACAAATTGGACTTGATGATCCTTCTGGGTCCTTTCCAACTCTGAATATTCTGTGATTAGCTTGTGTCCATCTTACTCTCTTACCGTCTCATTCCTGTACATACATTCAATGCCCTCCACTCGCACAATCTCTGTTGCCATCCCATTCCCCTGTTACTCTACCTATCATTAGGATTCTTAAATAATTCATTCTCCAAATCAGAACTATTCATGACTGCTACCAATAAAATTAAAGAAAAAAAATATCAAAAATAAAACAAACCAAGCATATGCAGTTTCAGTTAAAACAATTCAATCTCAAGTTTTGACAGGGTAAATGTGACAAAACCCTCTGTGAAGGCTTGCAAAGTCAGTACAAAGACTGAGACCTATTGATAGTAATAACAAAATTATACTTACACAGTATAGTACCCTGTTGTGAGGCACTGGATTATCATATTAATTATTGGCTTGGATCAACTCAACTCTATATTTTCAGGGGGAGTGACAGATCAAATTTCATGAAGGCAGAATAGTGCCCTGCTCCATACCCCATCCCCTTGTAGCCTTCTTGGACAACTCCAGAGCAGCTGTCAGTCACTGGCACACCAAAGCACTGCCCCATACCCTGCCCTGAAGCCCCAGTCCAGCCCCAGAGTGACCACTGGGCCAGAAGTCCTGCCTTGGGGGGTGGTCATAGGGTGCCAGAGCAGATAAAGCCAACAACGTGATTGTGACCCTACCATATGGACACATGGAAGCTGGAATTGCACAGGACTCAAGGCAGTAGTTATATTTCTCTCTTTTTCTCTCTCTTTCTTTACTACTACTTCTCCTAATCTCCTTTCTTGATATTTGGGTAACTTAGAGCTGGATGGGTTGGATTTTGCCAAGTTGTATGGGTCAGTATGTGCTCCCTTCTCCGTCCCTGGAGGTATTTAAGAAGAGACTGGATATGGCACTTAGTGCCACAGTCTAGTAACTGTGGTGGTATTGGATCTCAGAGGTCCTTTCCAGCCCATTTGATTCTATGATTCTAAGTTGTTGCTTTTTGAAATGCTTTATTTTGGTTTAAGGTTGCCTTTTAAACTTTTGCCAAGTTCCCTTATTTTCTAAAGTTTGCCAGTAAAAGTGTGTTATTTGACCTCCTGAGAAATGTGTATAGAGTATTTTCCTGTGCACCTTGTCAAGGTATAAAAAGAACTGAAGGCCCTCTTAATAAATCCAGGAGGATTTTTGGAGCCTTGTATTTTTTTAATGTAAAACCCCTTCAGTGAGCTCCTAGCGGGAGACTGAGGTCTTACACCTAGCGCAGTAAAATCCCAAGAGAAAGAACAAACTTCTTGAAAAGTTGACAGAACCTTTCAAAATGCATTGATGATGATCCAGAGTGATGGACAAAACCAAAACATTTTATCTTGTTATCTGACTGTCTTGTTGTAGAGATTGATCACTTTCTCAGGCTGAGAACCCTCCGCTTACATAATTCCCTCTCTTTGTGACATGTACCCCTTCACCAGCTGTTTGCACAGAACACGCTAATTTAAAAACAAACAGAGGAATGGAACATGCTTCAGAGACTTTATCCAGTATTTTTAATATGCCCTGCTTGGAAAGCTATCAACACTCTTTTTAGAGACACATTTTAGTACAAAATATAGCATCTTAAAAAGTCAAGTTAACTGAAAGAGCAGATGTTTACACTGGTGCCCAAGGGTGCCATGATACTCCAATATTACGTTATTATTGCCTACAATCTACTTTAGACACTTACATGCTACTGAGGAATTCCCTGATGGTTATAACAGTCAACATAATGGTTTGATAACATAACCAAGTGCAGCTACATTTCTCATCTACCACTCTGAAATATGGAGCCCTGTTATTTCATTTCGTTACAATAGTTCTGAATCACCAAGATTCAGATAAAAAGAGATCAAATTAACTGAGATTGTAGTTGACATCATCATTACACATGGGTTCTGATTGTCAGTAAAGATGATAAAATCTATGAGATGTTTCTTTGAATTATAATCAGTTCTTTTTTGAGTTTTCCCTCATTACATGTTTTATTTAATCATACAAATATAAATGTCAGTTTTCAGTGAGGAAGCTTATGGCAAGGTCATTAGCTTATTAGACTATTGCAGTAAGTAATATAAGCCTTCAGGAAATGAATAAAACCCCTATGTATCTAAGCAAGTAAACGTCACCTTGAGCAAATTGCTTCCTATATAAAGATTTCTCTAAGTAAAACCTCAGGTTGCCAAAGTGAATACAAGCACAGCAGAAATATGCTTTCTCAGATTCAAGTCCTTCAGATATATTTCCTTGCTATTAGTTTAAATGTGACTTGAAATGTTTTATTAAAAATGATGTCTAGAAATAAATCAATTTTTAGATGCTGTAATAATTGCTTTGTTATAAAGTCACGGTATCTGAGATTGATTGAAAGGGAAACTGCTGTTTCCTTAGGGGAGTCCATGGTCATTTAATTTAATTATCTTATTCCAACTGGTGCTAATATCCAAAGGGAAACTATTTCTAAATTTACTTTTTATTAAAACTTAATTCAAGCACAGCTAGTCAAATTTATATATAATGCAAATGTATTTTAGCTTCAGTGCCATTGTCAGATTCCTTAACATTGCCTCAATAGGAGACAGTTCTGTTATTCTAAAATACCAAAAAATAGACAACTGCAAAATCCTGAGACTGTAAAAAAAGAAATTAACTAACAGAGATCAAAGTGAATTGTCAGTTATCTGAGTGATACTTTTTTTTCGACTTTCCCTAATACTTAGACAGTTCTGTGCTCCAATGATGAAGACACTTCCACAGGGATTATTCTAGTATGGCTTTCTAACCATTTCCAGTGCCATAGTCAGATAGCAATGGCCATTCCCTATCATTTTTCCCCATGTGAATCCTAGTAGTGTAGAACTGGTACCCAGCAGTGATTCTCTAAGAGATGTGAGTACGTACATTGGAAGGGAGAAAAATCCTTCTGAGGGTTTTTGGTACATATTGTAGGGAAAGAAAAGATTGGTACTGCTTTTCCACTGCCTCTCTTGAACTTCACCCTGTACTATAATCAGCATTAGTTACACACACCAACCACTTGAGAATAAATAATCAATTTGGCAAACCATTAAAAATGAAAGTGAACAAGGTTGTTAGGAATTCTTGGCAGCAAAACTATTCAAAACCCTTATACCTTAACTACATTGCGCTTAATGGGGAAATACCCACTTTGCACAGCTGCAGCTTATTTCCCGATCTTCTAGAAGTTAAATAGTTGTTTTCTTACTACCTACAAGGTGACATCTCCCATGCTATAGAGCTATTCAAAGATAAGAGATATTTTTAGCTCTCCTTCTAGCTCTTAAAACAGTTATGGCCATTACACAGCACATTAGTTTTTGTAGTATGTTCTTAGCTATAAAGTAGGCTTCAGGCCTATCACACTCTATGATTTTATTCTTCTGGCACATCCTCTTTTTTATACTTCAAATAATTGTGTTTTTTTACCAACTTTTTGGTGCGTTTTCTCTGATTTTTATTCCTTTGCTATTTTGAATTCTCCTCCAAATGCCTTTTCCAATTCTTTTTCTGTTTAGTTATTTCACAGAAGTTTTAGAGTTGAGCTTCAACATTTTGAAGCTGAGGATCATTACTGAGCACGGTAATGCTGGAAAATGGAAAAATAATTAAGCTATTGACACATTCAACAGCTGGCAACTAGAATAAACAGGTACTCTGACTTCTTAGAGCTGGAGGCCATTCTATCCATGTAGTTAAACCACCATTCAGTCTGAGTCATGCTTGGGTGAGGTATCTTTTCAGGAAAGATATACCATCTGGTTCTGCTGCATATCAAAATAAAGAATCAATTGATCTTGTTCAAGATATGAACTGTTATCACCACTAAAAAGTTTTTTTCTAATTTTATCTTCATTCTTACTCATCTTTCAGACTTGGTTTTGCTATGTGTTTCTTTGCTTTCTCTTGCAGCTTTTCTAGTGCAATGGAAAAATCAGGTTTTACAGCTAATTTTATCAATAAAACACACAAATCTGAAAAATTTAGAATCAGATGCACTTGATAGGCCCTGATTTCCCCAAAACCATGTCACTTCTTGCTGACTGTATAAACATTCTTCAATTCATACTTTTAAAAATCAAATCTTGTATCACTTTTTGCATATGTTGCCTGTGTAGACTAGGCAGCCAGGTTTTTCACTTGCCTTCTTTGAACAGTAGCACAGTATTCTCAATCTATTGCATCATACACTATAGCCAGTATTCAATTTGTGCCTCTTTTTCACTATAGTTGTATAAATGTTCAGATATATGAATTTTTTAAAAAGAATTTCCCCCTTTAATTCCCATTCTGTCAGTCTCCTTTTTTTTTGCCACTAATATTCAGTCATGCTCTTCTGATTTTTAGACATATATATTTATGTATATACATATGTACATTGATTGGCTCTTTCGCCTGCTCATTAGCACTGTAAGAAATCAGGTCTTAAAATTTGGTCTCTAGGCAATCACTAAAATCCAGATGATTTATTTATCTCCAAAGTTATCTAATTTTCAGTACAATACCTTCTGCATATCAAAGTTTTTAATCAGATTCATAATAGTGAGTCAATGCAGAACCATTGTATATAAAGCATAAAGGTTTAAATGTGCATATAGACTTTTGCTCCTTAGCTGTTTTATATTTCAGCTGTATTTCATCTGTTAAAGCTTTATAGAGGTTTTTTTCATTAGTGATAATTGCTCTCTTTTTTTTTTCAGTCTGTTTTGCCAGTACTTACATAGCTTCAAAATTTGCATTCTTGTTCCTTTTTGAATTATTCCCACAGCCTTGTTGATAATTGAATTTAGTTAACCTGGGATTTGGAGAGAATTTTATTTAATGCAAATGCTGTTTCAGTTATTTATACATATTATTAAATTTGCTTTCAATTCATGTTGAAATATTATTACTACAATTTCAAGTTCATCTCCTTCTAACCAATTACTTCTGACAGAGATGTCTGGGAACCCAAATCATACAGTCAAACTCACAGATTATAGATTTTCAAAACCCAAATCCTATGCTACTGTGCAAAACCTGTCTTACTACAAACACACACATAAAATTAGTTAAAGATTTATTCATAAAAATGTTGTTGCAGGAAAGATTGAGATAGAGCCTTCCTCTCCTGTGCAAGCAAGGGATTAAGAAATAGGTCTTCTAAATTGTGGAGCTGAAGAATTGTGGAATTGCTGTGCACCAGTGATGTCATGCCCTTATTTGGTCGCAATACCCTAATATATGGTGCTATGCAAATGGTGCCACTGAGCATTATTTCATGGCCAGAGGGACTTGGATGCCCTCCATAGGAATTTCCCAAAAAAGATTCCTTTCCTGGGTAGAAGAAACAATGGTGGGGGTTTTGTTGTTGTGTTTTTTTTCAGGACTTGAATGTCTTACCTGGGCATGTAGGAAAGAAATCCTTCACTGCTGTCACTACAGCACTGAACCAGGAAAGTTGCTTGGTGTCCTCTTTAGTCCTATTTGTATTTCCAACCACAATGTGACAGTCAGAAGGACTCTCACAGGTCTGAAGCCTATGCTACAGCAAAACCATACTCATAGACAGGCACAATTTTTCTTTTCTGATGTTATTCTTTTCTGAATCAACTAGTAACTGTAGATATTTCCAAGTAAAGGTCAGTTTTGACAAATGATTCCTTGAAAAACACTGAACATCTGCCTTGTAATCTTGTATCTTTATTATAAATTATTTTCTAGTAAAAACCATGATCTGACAGCAGTCAGTGTAAATGTGCTTTTTATCATCCACTTGTTCATCCAGTTTGCCAAATCTCCTTCTGTATTATATCTGTATTACTGGTTTTCACCAGCTGAGAATCTGGCATGCTGTTTTTAATAGCAGAGATGTAGGCAGCTAATTAGACCTACATTTGAAAAAAGTTGGGAATTAGTAGCCTTTCAAAGCCTGTGCACGGTCCCCAGAGTACTCTCCTAAACATGAGACAAGTATTTCTGTACTGTTCTCCCAGCAGTTCGGACATAAATCTATTACATCATCCTGGAAAATCCCATGGAAAACAGATAAACAGAGAAGCTCTGATTCTGGTTTTTCCACATCTAAATAATCACTTTAATACTAAATCTCTAAATACTCTCTTTAATACTCCCTAAATAGTATCTCTAAATACTCTTCAGTACTCTCTAAATACTCTCTTTAATATCCAGCATAAATAAGTGTCAAACAAGATCAGATGCAAATTCATCACTGATTTGGGACATACAGTACTGAGCTCTTAGATCACGACTGACACCCCTTCTCTGTTACCTAGTGAGTATATTTGCAAGGTATTAAGGAGTATGACATGTAAGTACAGGACAAGAAAGAAAAAGAATGAAAAACAAACAGCAATAATTACTCTCATCCAAAAGAGTACTTCATAACAGCATTAACCTGAAGAGGGGGTCTGCCAGGATTTTGAAGTCATCTTGTCTATGGGGAATCTTGTCTCCGTCAAGAAAGAGAAAGCTCAAGAGCCAGTGAGGACCTCACAGTAAACAAGATGGATTGCAAAGATGAACTTCTACCTGTTCCAGGCTGTAGGAGGAGAAAGACAGGAATACATGAGCTCTGATCCTGGAGCTATGCATCCAATCTCTTTCTCAAAGGATTCAACCAGAAATTATTTTATTCAACTGCCTAGCAGTCAGGCTTACTGGTCTGTATAGCCTAGTGATAAAGTAGGAACAACAAAATTGTTCTAGCCTTTTGCTCATGGTACCTTATGTCATGTATTAATTGGAGCCAAAGCTAGAAATCCTAAAACATTACTTCATTTGCTTGTTTATTTCTTACGTCTGTGTCACGTTTTGGCCCAATGAATGTTCAATCATTTTTACAACGAGTACTCAAAAGAAAAATCAAGAGATTTGCCCATACTAAAATACTGCTTTCTGATGAGTTCACTGTGTTATTTTTTATACAATGGAAGCACAATCAAGTGTCTCCCATATTCTATGAGAATCCTAATTGGCATAGTACAGGATGAGGCAGAAGGCCCCTTTCTGATCAAAAGACAGGAACTAAAAAATCGCTTCCTTTAACTGCACTTTTTCATGGCCCACTGCAGTAATCATGCTTCAAGTGTGCCCACATGATTGGAATGCAAACACAAAATGAACACAAGAATCTCTACACTGATTCCCAACAGGTTTTAGGCTTGAGCCCAAAGCTGACAAAATGTATGTGCTAGAAGGTGTGCCTTGAGGTCTAAAATAGTCTCAAGTTAAGACATTCTTTCTGCAATTAACAATTGTGCAAAGATTGATCTACACTCTCATCTTACTAGATCATGGGAACTCCAGAATGCTTTTCCCATCTGCTCATGGTCAAGTGGAATCACTACCAAGACAGACGAAATATGTGAAGGATATTGCAACAGCTGGAGCCCATCATCAGAACAAGTGTACAGCACATATCTGAGAACATATAAACATGTTAATTGTCAGAGTGAACACATAAGCAGACCAGACCAGAGATCCACGTTGCCATATTTCTAATGACAAAACCCTGCCAACATCCTGGGACTACAGAGCTCCTTGTCAGCCTCTTCCCTGCAGATCTCATCCACCACCTACAGAAGCAGGGTGAGCAGAGTGCAGCCAGCCTGCCTCTAAAACAAACCTCAGAAACCTCCTCATGCTCCATCCCTTCCATTTTCTTTCCTGTGCCCCACCACATCTTTGCACCAGGGAGATGGCAAGGAGCCCCAAAAAGCTGCTCTGTAGGTGGAAACTCTTTGTGGAGCAGTGAGTGTGGCCCTGTACAGTTCACAGGGTCCTTTAGAGGGTAGCTCTGGTACATGTCTGTTGAATATACCACAGACCTTTCATAGAATCCACCAAAAACCTTTACTGAAGTCTGGTTGTGCTTTGTCATCAATCATGTTAATGACATCCCCAAGGAATTACTGGTAGTAACTGAAGTTTTCTGTTGTTTTCCTTTAATGCCTGTCTGATCTTTGTCAATGCATCACATCCAGAATCTCACTGAGTATTCTTTCAGAAGCCAATAGGTGCAACAAAATAACTGGTAACAGTACGTGAAAATGAAATGTCATAGAAAACGTTTTGCATGCCAACACAAGTGCATTGTTAAATTCAGAAATGCTAACTGAAGCTTGGGACAAACCAATTCATTAAGACCAAGTGATATGCCATGAGCTCCTTGCAAGGAGCTAAAAAATGCTACAACTGTTTTAGATAAGCAAATAAAGGACTTTAGTAGCCTAACGCAGAGGTGAATAAAAATGAGGTATAAGTAAGACTGAAGTTTTCTGCTTAAACAAGGCAGATAAGTAATACTTTAAAAAAAACTTAGGAAACATTCATCTTCTGCATAGGATGCCTGGAAGTTTAAAATAATAAACAGCTACTTTTTTTGCCCCTCCTACACATTCATGGAAGTAGAAATTTGTAATTTTAGCAAATACATAATATTGCATAGAAAAATATACCTGGTTACGTCCCTCACTTATTATATAAAGAAGAAGTTGTGGTTCACCATTAGAACACCAACACACAGTTAAGTTCACAAAACTTAATTGATTCTAAAATGAAAATGTAACTAAAACACAGACTCTCAGATCATTAACATTTCTCACCCTTTATTTATTTTTTTAGTTCAATTAGTACAAATAGTAGCCTGCAATGTTAAACAGTGATCAGATACCTCTTCTTTTTTGAGACAATCTTATTGCAATCATTAAGGTATCCCTCATGAACAGGAAACCATCTATTCTTTAATAAATATTTGACAATTTCTTGTGTCTATGACTCCTACAATATTTAATACAAAGGATTTACAAAGGGTTTGTATCTTTTCTGTCAAAACTGTAGTGAAATGAAATTATTGTATGTTTTCAGAGGTAGTATAAGAAATGCTTCCCTTGTCAAAATTCCTCTGCTAATGATTATCTACTGCATGTTATACTAGTGGCTTTGTGGGCCCTGAAGAAAATTTTAGTGGAGATTACTGTGTTCAGATATTGAAAACGAATGTAGAATAATTCACATTCACTAATCTTCTGAACTGTTAGCTGTTCAGTCGTATTGTGAGTATTGTTACTAAATTTGTCATTTAGGTGCATGCAGCTGATCTATTTATACTGCACATATTTATAGAAATTTAATATTCAGGTTCTGAGAGCAAGATAGTTAAAAAATTCTGATGAAAACCCCAATCACCTGGACTCTGTTTCTGACTTCTTTTTGCCAGCTATAGAAACATAAACATTGTATCAAATCAGAATTATAAATAAGTGCCAAGTGTGCAAGTTTTTTAATTTAAAATATATAACATGATTAACACTGTAGATACCATGAATTAATTCCTATTTCCAGGCTCATACTGTTGATTACAGGTAATTCTTTATAAATGCGTTGATATTCCTTTAATAATTTCCGATTAGTTGGAATTTCATCAGTTTATACACACAGTATTTATGTTATAATAATATATATTATTATTATTATGCATTATAAGTCCATTTTAAGTTATCATGGCCCTATTGTATTATATTAAAAATTTATATTATATTAGAAACTTATCTTAGAAAGTTACCTGTCTTATTTTCAGTGAAGAGAAATATTTAATTAAATATTATTTCTAAATAAAGATAAATAAACAAATAATAAACCAGCTAGTCAAAAACTAACATTCAACTTCTTTTGGTGCTATTGATAACCAAACTGCCAAAAATCTTTATAATCTTGAACTTACAAAAACGGCGTTTTGAGTAAAAATGTTGACAAGTCATTACTTCGCTAGATAAAAGTGTCTTTTTTAACATTTAAATTTAGAATACACCTGGCACTTTGCCTGGATGAACCAGCAAATATTTCATTTTTACTCAAATTAAAGAAATTCTCTTTGTCTTCTTCATCTTTAACCTTAAGACAAATTCATAGGTTTTTCAAATCTGTTTTCCTGACTCATTAGCATACTGGAGTATCAATTTGATCAATAGAAGGATCTTGATCAACTTGAATCTAAAGCACTTCTTTCTTCTCTGCATTTTCTTTGAATCTAAGTAGCAATTTTGTTAATTATGTCAGGGATAGGTACAATTTGTCTCTATTAGTGTTCCCCTTTTTTTTTTTCCTTCAACAAAACATCCTCGCTTTTTCCCCTTCTCTCTTGTAAGCTTGGGAAAAGACATCCCAGAAAACCATTCTGTTCACCCTTCTCACAATATACCTTTGCCATGAAATGCCTAAGATACTGCCCTTTGGCATGGAGAGAAGCTGTAAGCTGTGATTACTTAGCTCCCTGTCCTAAGTAATATTCTTTGCAGCTGAAACCTGTCTATTTAGCAGCACAAGAGACAGATAAGCTCTGTGACACCCATTCATTACCTCCCTTGATCACCTTCTCATGGACAAATCGGTCCATTTGTATTTGTTATTTAATATTATATTTCTTTGGTAGTTGATGCTTGGCCAGAATTCAGAGTAAAAACTGTGTAGAGAGTAAGAAGCTCATACTCCAATGACAATAAAAGTTAAAATTTTGATTATATGCTTTTCTTTTTTTTTTTTTTTTATTTTTCCCATTAATTGGATCATCACCACAACAGATGATTTATTACACTGCATCAGACACGTGAGATTTCCATCTCAGTAGGGCTTCTGCTCCCACATTCAGAAAATGCCAAACGGTATCCTGTACTAACACATGCCTTCTCAGGCACAGGGAAAACCGAGAGAGCTGCAGAGCCAGATTCAGGCGCCTTACACCAAGAAACTGTTGACCGTCCTTTCTGAACTTTCCCCCATGTCTGATTTCACCTGGGGAAGGCAGGAAGACAAAGAGGGCTGCACAGAGGAGCTGAGGGTCAGACAGTGCAGAGAGGGTTCAGAGGAAATGACATACAATTTGTTGGGGTTAAAAATGTCAGGAAAGGTTGCAGTAAATTCAGATGAATGATAAACACCTCCCTTTGCATGGAGAAGGATTAAAATGATCTGTGATGCACAAATTATAACCTGTAACTGTGGGGACAGAGTTGCCTGCACCGAGACACACTGAGCCTCTGCTTTCCAAAGGTTATGCATGTGTGCCACCACCCAGCACACATACACTACAGAGAGGGAGCTGCCTTTTTGAAAAAAAGGATTCGGGGATTCTATTGCCTTTTAATCATAGGAACAGCAATTGATAGCATGTAGTATTAAGTGCTACTTCCTCTCCTTCTTTCTTGGCTCCTGCATAATAACTTCAGCTTGCAGCAGGGCAGCATATGGATCAACATTAAATTAAAAGGTTCAGCCAGAATAATTTCCAGAGTCAAAAGTTATATCTATGAAAATAAAGAGTTGGCAGTGGAAAAGCTGACATAATTATAGTAAAGTAAGCAAACAATTCTATACTTAGAAGTATGCTAACTGATGCTTTTAAAACTACTTTCCTCCCTCTGGGAGACCAGGTGGCAGGGGTTCATATTAAACACAGAAATAGGGACTTTGGAGGCTCAGCTGTCATTACTTTTGTGCAGAAACCTGAGTTTCTCTTACTTTCGTTTCATATTTACAGCACTGCAGGGTATATAGTGACACTCAAACCCAAAACAAATATATATGTATTTTTTAATCCCAAGCTGAACGGAAAAACAGCGTGTATAGAAAGTAATAAGGTGTAGCTCAAGTCTAGTGTGAAAATGAACAAATCACAGGCAAGAATTTTTTTTCAAGCTTAGTTTCTGATGTGTTTGTGTTTTCTGATGAAAGCTGACAGGTAGAACAGTTTGCTTTTTAAGAGAGTGATGGAGCCCCAGGAAGATAGGTAACAGAAGCAAATGAAACCACCAGAAATATCAGATCTGCCTGCCCTACTTAAAACAAATTTTGTCATAGGGCATGATCATGTGGGGGGGGGGGGGTTGCTTGGTTGTTTTTTTGTTTGTTTGCTTGCTTGTTTTAAGTAGGTTTTTTAGCTTACAAGACAGTGATGGAGGAAAGAGGTTCCCTGTTCATTTTATGATTTAAATTTTGGGTTTCTTTGGTTGCACTTCTTAATTAAGGAGGAAAAAATAATGATATGTTTTGTGAGTGTGGTGAGACAAAGAGACACATGAGCGTGACTGTGAGTCTAAACTCCTGACACTAAGAAAGCAGAAAAGATTTTAATGTAGGCCTAACTAATAATAGGAAATGAAGAAGCTGCCTTTTGTTCTGACATCCTTATAAGATGCTTCAGTAATAACTCTTCTTTAGAAAGACTTCACTTTCATCCCACAGAGACTTTGACACAAGGCAGAAAGATGCTATTCCTGAAAGCTCTATGTGACTTACTTGAAAATAGATAGAGAAGAGAAGAGAACAAAGCTTTCTCCTTTAAACTCATAGGGGAATGTTAAGTAGCTTATTACAGATACACAGAACAGAGGGAGAAGAGTGCCTGAAAAGGCCTCTTTACCTGGCCCCAAAGGTTCAGACCCATGGCTTAAGAATTCTTTCTTCCCTCCCTAAATCACAAAAGACTGGTTTAAGATATCAGGAGAATACTGTTTTAATTAAAAAAGTGGTAAGAATGGTAAAATATTTTCTTGAAATGCCTCTGAGCCATCCTCAGGCTTTCCTTTGCAGCATAAAAGACACACATATGGTTAGAAAAGGTTGAAGTTCTCAACTTTTTGTGCAATAAAAAGAGTTTTAAAAGTGAAACTTAAAACATATACAACCATTTGCCATTACAAGGACCAATAGTTTTGAATATAAGCAGGGAAATTTTATTTATGAGTATTAATTTGAACCATACAAATATGTCCTCAGAACAACAGATCATCTCGACAGGTACCTGGTAAAGTAAATAAAAACATTACAAAAAAGATTTGTTAGTCAATCACCTGTATCAACAACAATCTCTCTATTTTTGGAGGATTATATGGTCTGTCATCTCAGAGCTCCTGAAGGAATTAAATAGTGCTTCAAAGCAGGGAGGGAGAATTTGGACAGGAAAAGACAGATGAGGAAAGGAAAACATATAACTCATTAAAGGGACTGTTCAAGAAGACATAAATCAGTTCAAACACAAATGTGAGACATAGAGTTAGTGCAAGACTTGCTTTAATCCAAATACCACGAGATTTATAGGTAGTATTATTTCTCTTGGCCTCAAACGATTTCGATACTGGCAAGGACATGAGTCCTCAGTTTCAGTCACTATTCCGATACAAATGTAATAGCACTTTTTATCAAATCTTGTTCATGTTTTACTACTAATTAATAGACTCTAATGTGTTCTTCTCTACATTTCTTTGGTACTTATTTACTTTAAAATCTTTTTACATCACTGCTCAGGTCATGTCATTCAAACTACAGTACTGTTAAGTCCTACCAAAATTTTATTCCGAAAATAATTCATTGTGCAATAGTTGTCCACAAAGTTCTAATATTAGTAACAGCCCCAGTACCTGTCTGCATCATTCAGAAGGTATTTTTGTATTCTTAGTAGTTGTCATGGATGGGGTGATGAACTTCACTTGTAGCAGAGAAGTACCAATATATATTTTGATATAAACCAGTGCTTTAACAAAGTTTGATAGTAAATGTAACTGTTTAAACAAGATTCCATGGTAAGGTACATTTGATTATTTACTACATATGGAAGAGATTCAGACAAAACTGTTAGGGAGACCCTCCCACTGAGCCATAAGTTTCAAAAAGGACCCCCTCATTTCTAAACTCCTCAGAGTGGAGACTTGTGCTACTGGATTCAGACGTAGTCCCAGACTTGGTCAATGGTTTATGTCTAAAGGGTTATATGTGCACAATGAATCCAATATATCACTTAGGTAAGATTTCAAAGTTTATCATGCTATCAATCCACTTTCTGAGAATCTTTCGCAACAAGGAATCTCTCAGCCTTGAGGAGAAACCTTGAGAGGCATCCCTGTTCAAGGGGAGATCCTGGTGTGCAGCCTGCTGCCACACAGGAGAGCTCAGTGGGCCCTCAGCTTTAAATTGTACATAGGGAGTAAGATAATTGATTTACAGTCATATTTACATGCCAGCTATGCTTTGGCATGGTGCATGCTCAGCTAGCCCTTAGACATTGAAGACTTATGGGTCTTAGCTATTGAGCAAGATTCAAGACCCTTAACTGTTGTGTTAATATCTGTAAGCCAGATGAAGCCATTACAACCACTACTGGTGGTTATTGCTCCAGAAGATAAAGAGGGGGCAGGGGGACCATATGGCCACACCAGTGCTACTGAATTCTCAAGCAACATATGATCCCAGCTGTTGCAGTATGCTTTTAGGATATAAAAGAAAGCAGAAGTTTGTAATGTTCTTAAAGTAACCACATTTCCAAGATGGTGATTGTAAGCCTTTGTGTAACCCTTCTTCTTCCCAAAACCCCTCACTGTACCTTGGAATGTCTAAGAGATAACTGGAAACTCACCTATTGGCTGTTAACCCTTTCTTGTAATTGGTTGGTTTGTAGCACCTCCTTAATTCCCAGTGATCACATTGTGATCCCTCCGAAACCTATTTAAGCTGTTGCCAGATCAATAAATCTCTCTCTCTGCCTGCATTCCTCCGGCCTGACTGATGGCCCCATGGTCCCTCTGGGGGGCCATGAGGCACCGTGGGGTCAAGGGGGGAGGGGGAGGGAGCACGTTCCCCCTTGGAGCAAGGGGTAAAAGGAAAGGCCTCTTGTTCCAGGGTTTCCCCTCCCCATCCACCTCAGCATTTGTCACCCAGCTGACCCCTCCAGGGATCCCCACCTCCAGTGCATCTTGTGTGATTTGTTCTACCAGGCATTCATTGCCAAGAAAACACTGAATGAAATGGGAAACGGGGGGACATGTCTAAGCAAAACGTGTGGTCCAAGTGAAATGTTTGGTCTAAGAATAAACACATGAAGTTTTTAATTCTTTTGAGTGGATGAAAAAGTTACATCCTGCTCCCTTATGTCATACATATGCACAGTGCCAGTATCTGCTGTTCAAAATGAATCTAGAGAATCTACACTGCCGAGTCTAAACATATTCCAAGACAAACTAAATCACTGTAGTTGCTGAATTACAAGCAGCTTATGTTCAAAGATCCTATAGTTGGTATGCTAAATAGATTAATTATTCCCATAGATTATTCTGATCCACATGGCCTCACCTATCTCTCTCTCTGAAACAAAAGAATTATATATACTCCTACTTTAGAAGGATATATACTGTATATCATTGGCTGAATTTATTAAGATAATTATTAATTTTTTCTTTAAAAGGAAGGGGTTTAACTTTTCTTTAATGTGAAAATATCTTTCCTTTATGTGAAAATATCTTTCCTTTAATTAATCTGGTGAAAGAACTTTGACTTTTCAGATCCAGGATGCATTGTGTGCTTCCAGTTTATATCTTGACAAGGGTTTGTCACTGATAATAACCTCTTACTCAATCTCTACTTTAAAATCCCTCTACCACCCTCACACAAAACTTTTACAAAAATGTTACGTGGCTTTTGAGCCCAGGATGTCTCACGGCTTCATATGGATCATGCCAAGTTTTTCTTTAAGACAGTTTTTAATCCATTTCTTTTATAGTAGAAGTATAGCTGAGACCAAAGTATTAAATTTATTTTCCTCTCCAGTGTCATTTCACAATTGCCCAGGTTTCTGTTTTCTGTTTATAGAGCTTATTCTCTGAGCTGCAGTGCCCTCGAGGCCATCTGTGGGTTCATAGACAGCTGGCTAATCGTTCCATTCACCCTGCTCAATTTTGATGGTCCTCGCTTCACCATATCTAAGGATCTGCCCTGGTGCGGCGTTACCTTGCCAAAGGAACACAGCCATGTTGTCATGTTTGTTCAGCAAATGCAACTGTGGGAAACGCACTCTGCAGAGGCAGCAGCAGTAGCATGAAAGCATATTGAAAAGCCTGGCAGAGCCAAGATTTAAATGTGCAGCCACACAGCGATTTTAAAAACCTCAGGATATCTGTATAATGGCGAGCCCTCGCCTTCATCCCTCTTTGGTAAGGAGTTCAGACCCAGCCTTCAACTCACGGCTAATTGTTGTAAACAGACGGCCCTCTCCAAGGGTTAGCTAGTTGTTTTTTAGCTAGTAGTTTTGCACAACAGGCAGGTTACAAACAGCATCAAAGGGCCAGCCCATTAAAAAAAAAAAAAAAAAAAAAAAAAAGGCAAAGAAAAGTTACTTAACCCCTGAAACAGGCCACTCTTCTGAGACCTGGCACCAGGGAAAGTACCCTTAATTCCATATTCTGACAGTCTGAAGGGGAAACAACAGGCTCAGAGAGAAAATTCTAGCAAAATCAAATCAAAAACTGAAACTGCAGCTCAGTAAGCAGCCAATACCATTAAATCATTTCCATAAGGTAAACTCGGGGAAAACATTCTATGCTGTAGAACAAAGAAACTCAATGCAACCAGTAGAGAATAAACTATTAAGCTCAGCCTACAGCTTTACTTCTCTCCAATCCTCAGCAAGCTGTGTATTCAGCCATCAATCTGAGACTGCTCTCCACAGGTAGAGGATATTCCTCCCTAGGCTGCAAAATTTGACCCTTTTTCTGCTGCAGGTTAATTCCAGAGGATCGGCCTCTGATGTTATCCCAGCCCCTGAAATAATGCTAGTAATGCATCCCTGGTTTTAGCATGTTCTCTCCATTCCTCCAGTGATGCTAACAGTTTTCTATCTAATGAAATCTGAAGGTCCTTCTGAAGTGCATGCAGGCCAGCAGTCTAATTAGCAGCAACAGAGAAAAAGCCAATGCTTAAAAATGAAATAGAGGTATAATAATGAAAGCAAACACTTATCCTGTCTAGCAAAACATATTATGAATTTTTAAAAAGGACAACAAATACGCTGCTCTATCTTCTTCTGCCAGAAAAAGGCCTTTTGGTTTCCTGAAAAAAGTATGCAGCAGGGAAAGAAAACCAAAAAAACAATAAGCACAATTAGTCTTTAAAGGAACAATAGTAAACTAATGAATGTATACAACAAAACAGGTCACAGCACTGCGTTGTCTCGGGCATATCTGGAAAGCAAGAGAACATCCACACAAGACACCTCTCCTTTTCATTGCACACTAAGGACTAGGCATGGGGATGCCAAAGACATCATAACAACTTGTTCAAGGACAAAAAACCCTCTATGCTTTAATGCCATTGGGAAAAAGAATTCTCATTCTCACAGATTCTGTGAAATCATGGTCTTGATGGCATTGCTTTACCTATACCTGTGTAGTCATGTTGGCAGTGCCATCTTTGAGGCTGTCAAAGCCCCAGGCTATGACCACCCAGTTTCTTCCATCAGGAGCTCTGAATCCAGTATACTGATTGCTATATGAATCTATACTTGGACTTAAATGTTCCCCCCTCATTTGAATGTTGTGCAGCTACAGGATATGAGCAGACATCACAGGTCTGTTTTCACCAGAAAATATCCTGGTCATACTAGAATTAAACACAGAACATCAAAATGTACACTGCATATACCATGCCCATGGTCACTGGCACCATGAAATACATTTTACTCTCAGTCTACCACACCTAGTCTCTTTTCTGTGTCCTATTCTTCCTTCAGAAATCATTGATTTAATATCCTCCCTACCATGTCCCTTGGCCTTTCTGAGCATCCTATGTACCACTTGTCCTGATGCAGAGACTGATTGGTTGATACTGGTGAGAATGATCTGTTTGTTCAGAAAGAATGAAATATCTTACAATTTAGCAGGCAATGAGTATTTGCACACAGAAAGACAAGAAAGTTTTCTCTCAGACTTCTGAACAAACCAGTACCCAGAGAAAAAATAGTGAAAAAGCTAACTGCAAGAGGGACAGAGCACCCTACAAAAACTTGCAAGCATGAAGGTACATGTACAGACCTTGGTAGATGTTGCAATATAGACATACCCTCTTTTCTTTTAGAAGAGCTTGTATGGATGATGAAAGCAGTAGTAAGAATGACACAGAATGGAGAAAAACTCAGCTTTTTAACAGTTTTGTATGCATTGTGATGATAATATGCTCAATTACATGCCTTTATTTTACCTGACAGAACAGCTGTTTATATGTTTTAATGCTCAAAAAAACCCTCATTTATCTGAATATAGTGTAATGATAAGCATCTATTTTAGCTGCCATTTCTACAAAACTAGTGCTTAGGAAGTATGAGAAAAGAGATGCTTTCCAGCATCCAAAACCTTTTGGGTTTTTTCTCTCCCTTCCTTCTGCTTTCACTTTGAATTTTCACATGTGATGTGGCTTTAAAAAAGTCAGGAGTGATGTTAGGGATGGACTGTATCAGCAAAAAGAGTCATTCATTAATAATCAGCAGCAGCAGAAAGGGTCACTAGCCATGATTACCAGCAAGACTGCATAAAACAATATTTACACTCAGAGAAACATAAGCAAAGCCATCATATTTTTTTTGTTTGTGTGCAGGCTAAAGGCCACAGAAGGCACTTGTCTTTTACTTTTGAGCTCCCTCTATTTGCCATTCTGCCCTGAATCACTCCTTATCCTTCTCTCTCATCAAACACAGAATCACAGAATATGTTGAGTTGGAAGGGACCCACAAGAATCACCAAGTCCAACTCTTAGCCCTGCACAGGACATCCCCAGGCATCACACCACATGCCTGGGAGCATTGTCCAAATGCTTACTGAACTCTGGCAGGCCTGGTTCTGTGGCCACTTCCCTGTGGAGTGCCCAACCATCCTCTGGGTAAAGAACCTTTCTCTAATATCTAACACATTTTTAACTGAAGGACTGAAGCTATAATAATGTCATTATACCAACTTTAAGTTCTCAGATTTTCTTCTCCTTAGAGGCATGCCAGTGCACTAAGTATAGAAAATGGATAGTGGAACACAAAAATCACAAAATAATCAAGATAGGAAGTGACCTTCGAAATCATCTATTCCAACTGTCAACTGAACACCGCCATAATCACCCCTGAACCACACAAACTGAGTAACTCTTGAGTGACAGTATTTAGGGCTTAGACACACATCATCAGTACTGCAATATTTCTAACAATGGTTTGACCAGCATGATGACCATGAACCTGCCAAAGACAAATCATTTTCTGCCTTCCCTCATATCCATTTTGACATAATTATTTTTACATTAATTTGATATTAATCTTGATTTTGATTTGGAATCCTGTTCTATAATGAGAGTCACCTAGGTATATACCTAGATTAATGTTTCATTTGCTGAAAATAGACTAAATTTTACATTCATAGGAATACAAATCTAGTAATTATTCTATGAATGGAATTCCCTTAATAGTACGGAATCCATTAGGAGGTGAGTAAGAGTTTGTGCCACTTCGAAGTCAGCAGCAAAGCCAGGGAAATTTCATACTCAAAATGTAGTAACTGTAAACATATTTCAATGCTTCTTTCATTCCTGTCTGGCAGTGATCTGAGGTCAAGGAAAATCTGTGTGCAACAAATACCAGCTTCTCACATGAGGAAAGAGATGGCCAATAATATCTCAGTGAATCTGAACATTATCTTTGGATCATCTTTCCTGTACTAGTTGATACTGAAAATTGCCGAGTAGGATCCTTATTTGACATCATCACTGTTTATCAGTGGAAAATATTGTTGTTTCTTGGATATGATCTATTATTAAGGTATTACTTTGAACACTTGGTCTGAAAAATGAATGCAGCAGACAGAGCTAGAAGATGCTATGTAGTCTGTACTCTGTTTTCAAGTACACAGGTGAAAATAGATCACCATCAAGATTAATTAGAGAAAGACTAGGCTTTTCTAGAAAAAAATGCTTAATTTTTCACTTGGAGTATGGCTAATCTTGCAACTGAACCCTCTGGAACAGCACACTAGAACTTTCTCTGCCTCTCAGTTCTGCTATTTGCAATTTTTGTGTTTTAACACTCTGGTAACTTGTTTTGGCACCTCTCTTCATGCAAAATAAACCTTGCTTTGAATTAACAAGAATGAAGTCTAAAGCTGAAAGTGCATTATATATTTTTGGATACAGCATCAAAACACTGAGGGACACAGTCTGCAAAATGTTGATGTAGCAGCTGTGTGAAAGACATATAGGAGTCAGTAAGACGATTGACTGGCTGCTACTGGAGGTCTTTGTTAGGCAACTAAAATGCTGTGAAGTAGTCATGGAATTCATGTCTCAGAATGTCACTAAGAGCAGGAAATTTTTGCTAAGCAGCTTTATTTTTGGTTGTGTTTGTAGAGATCTTTTCTTGGTATATATTCTTTGTTCTCTGCTATTTAACATCATTATCAGTCTCCTGGAAGGCAGGCACCTGGATATGGTGAGATTCTGGAGACATGAACATTTCATTTCCACTTTTAGTTCATTTCAACAAGGCCAAATGTAAAGTCAGACATGGTAACAGCAAAAATCCTCCATGCTCCTATAGTCTGTTCTGTCAGATAGTGACTCTAAAAGATTAAAGAGCCACAGCAACTAATAGGCTGCATGTGAGCTTTTAATATGATGCTCCATCCAATGGAATAGCACAACCCTTTAGATGTAAAAGTAGGTGAATACCAAATAAGAGCACACCTACCTAACATAAGTTTGATTGCTATCGTGTCTAGTCTTATATCCTCAGATCAAGAAAAATGTTGAAAAGGAGTTACCAAAGGAGCAGAGAATGACTGGAGGATGAAAAATATGTACAGACCAAAAGTCTCCAAGCGCTAAGTGTATTTATCTCAAAGAGGAGCAAAGCCTTGCGTTGATCACAACCTGTCCATGGATACACAGAGAACAGAGCACCTCACTGTAACAGATGTAGGTTAACACAGTTCAATGGCTAGAAAGTAAAACCAGACAATTTCAACCTAGAAAGCGGATAACATCTGAAAGTAATTAATGATGAGGTTTCTAAGAATTGTGAAAAGGCTTTTTATTCAATGCCGGTCATTGTTTTTTTCAAAAGGTGTGCTCTAGTTCAAATGCAGCTTTCTGGGTTTCAACAGAAATGAATAGTGCCAGGTCCTACAGTTTTGTTATGAAAAAGATTAGATTAGATAATCACAGCGGGTTTTGGAAGCCTTTAAACATATTAAACCTACCATGAAGAGTTTAAGATTATTTATGACAGGATAGCATAGACAGCATGGAATAGGATGAACAATGGAGAAACTTTTCTTTAGGAAAGAGAAATTACTTCAGTGAACTACAGAAATAGTTTGTGTCACATTAACACTCAGAACAGATATAGGGCAAATAACCCCTGTCATTAAGGGCACATGCCTATGAAATATTCCTGGAAGGGGATTGTTCTTATTAAAATAGTTATCTACTGGACTCGTACAATGAGGTTCAACATCTTAATGTGCAGCCAGTGTATTATCATGCTCTGCTGCTGAAAAGTGCTGGTACAATGTACAGTGGTACAAAAGTACAATGGCAACCACGATATAAGAGCTGCCCTCACCCATCTTAATACAGGAATCTGCACAGATGGCTCTAACCAGTGTTCTCTGCTTCTTAATATACGTCAGCCTTTCAGTGTAACAAGAGACATTAATTGTTTGAAGACATCTATGAAATTTCTGACATTTCGAATACAAAAACTGAATCCTGGTAAATAGAGTCAAGACTGTAGCATTTGCAACCCATTCCTCTCAAATTCAGTTTTTACAGACCTCAAAAAGGACAACTGTATTGTCCACATCCCAGTACTCTGCATCGGTCTCATCTGAAATCCAGGTTAGGACAGCACTAGGTAAGCAATATCAAACTAAATAGTATCAAAATCATAAATCTATGTGAAGCCATCAAGTAAGAAATATGAGAAATGCTAGAGGTGAATTCCTACACAGCCCTAAAAGTTGAGTTCACAAAGGACTAAATACAAGCTCCTTAAAATCTTTAATTCTGACTGCTCAAGAAGAGCATGACGATAAAAAATTTTTTATCAAAAATCCTTGCTATGAATTAATGAAACCTATGCCCTTTTTCCTCCTCATCTCCTCTTTCTCCCTTCCTAAGAATATTGACAATTTTCATATATGTTTTTAAATAAGGCAAAACAAGTTGCTTCCTTCTGAAAACTAGAAATTAAGTATTATATTTATGGTGTGACTTGAAAAGTTCTCTCATTTTATTAAATAAATGTAAAAAGTTTGTACCTTGTCTTATGGGAGCTGCAGTTTCTTCATCCATGTCCTTCTATCATCCAGACTCTATCAAAGGCTGTAAGCAAGCAAAGAAAGAGAAAAGTACAGGAAAAAAAGAACAGACCAGAAGTCCCCCTATCATTTAACAGCCTCTACCTGAGAATACATTTAATATAGACTCCTGGTTGAGAGTTTCTATAAATGTATCATTCTTACATATTTTGTCTTTCTCAGAAAGTAGATAAAACCCCTGACATTTAACTTGATTTTTTACATCTACAGTTACCTTTTGGTGGCCCTTCCAACAGGTAATGAGAAGAACCTTTTCCACAAATGTTATAAATAATGTAAACAAGAGCTCATTCCTATGTCTTACCATATCTGTATCGGGATTAGAAGCATTTTCCATTACTATTAGCAGCTACTGTTTACAGAGAGATTTGCCTGCATTCAGTACAAGTTAAAACAAGTTTTAATGTTTATGTCTACTCAATCTGTCGTCAATCTACTTCAAAGGCACTTTGCTAGACCATAGACAAAGCTATAAACCCTTTCATGCATGCCCATGTCCTCTAGATAGATACCTCACCTTATGTTAAATATCAAGGCCATGTAATTTAAACTTGTAATAGATTTCTGAACAACTGAATAAGTTTCAATCTTTTTTCATTTCCTTTTTGCATACTTATCTTCCTGAATGAATAGTCCAAGTATGGAGGAAAGAAAGAAAATACATGAAGAAAAATCTAAACCTGAAATTTAGGAGATTAGGGAGATACTTAGGCTTCACTTAGGCAAAACACAAAATACCTGCTAAAAATCTTTGCATCTTCAGTAACACACACACATGGACTCCATACCATCATGAGTCTTTTTCTTAGTACTTGGGGCCACTCAGATGAGTTTCACTCCCCAGCTTTATTCTTCAGAACCAATTCCCCCAACGGCATTACTGTAACATCTGTAAACTCTTCTGAAAACTGGATTTTAGAAACCTGTCCTTATTTTTCCTGCAAGAGTATCTTTAGCCCAGGTCACTTACCACATTCTGTTCTCTGTGCAATCCAATCAACAAATTTTGGCAGAGCTGAGGGAAAAGAATGGGGAAAGGATAAAAAGACTAGAGATGAAGAAGATAGGGTCCTGTTTAACCGGACATTGCTAGTGGGAAAAAAAGCCAGAAAATAATTTTAAAAATGGTAGCTGCAACCACCCTTTCCCCACTCATCTGTTAAGACATCTTTCTTTTTTTTTTTTTTTTTCTTTTCTCTTCTGAGACAAGCAGGAAAACGAGGATTTTACTTCCTTTTACCAGATCAAAAATCTCAGACAATGAGAGAGGAGAGAATTCCAGACCATAGCATAAAATTTGCAGTGATAATATTTTGCACTAACAACACTTAGGAAGACTGCAGAATATAATTACTTTTATTTAAGGACAGACCAGATTTAGAGCCACTCATATCTGTAGAAATTGTGTTGTGACTCCTGAGAACTACTTTTCCTCTTCAGAGGGAGACAATTTGTGACACACTATGTTTACCCCTCCTTACATCATTTTGCTAGCTATCAGAGGTAGGGCAGATGCAAAACTAGTGCCTAGTCCTCTCAATCTCTTTACGTGTGAGTACATGACCAGAGCAGGACTGGAACTTTGCCCACAGGAATGTTTTTTTGTGTTCTTTCTTCTCTGAGCATTCACAGGACAGGCAGAAGGAGCCTAGACTTTATTCTCAATGCCTTAATTGCAATCACTACTAAGAACTGACATAGGTATTCCCACAGACTATTATGCCATTGGAAAGAAACTAATTATTTGAGTTCTGGTACAAAACTGTACTGTATACTCTAGATTTAAATAACATTCATAAAAAATGTACAGACTAAGACCACTTTGTCAGTAAGAAGGGATGTAGAATATAATGTTAATTAAAATGCATTTGGAGGAATTTAAATGCAAATTAAATTATAAAATTTTTGCAGATTCACCATTTTTCATTCCATCTAACAGTAACCAGGATGATGCAAACACTAAGCCTTGAATGTTTAAGATTAAATTTAAAAATTTGCTGAGAGCTAAAACTGCAAAGTTTGGAGCTTTACCAACTGACTCAGTAGAGCTTACGACAGCATAGTTGCTTTCTGGAATTCCTAGAGCAACCATGCTTAGTTTTGTTATGTAACAAGCAGATAAACAAGCATTTGTTTCAAAATATTTTTTAACTCCTAGAGGAAGTACTGCTTACCTTAGCAACAAATTTTGTATTTCTAATGACAGACATGTTCCCTATCAAAAAGAAGATTTTTCAACATCTTTCATTTTTTTCTTAAAAATTAACTTCATATTTTTGCATGGAGATAACAAAAAATATGCCACCTGAACCTTTTCCTTAATTTTTCTTAGAATCTATTTCCAAAAGAATTGAAAGACTTGATAAATACATAGAGGAATACAAGTACTTTGAATACAGTATTTTCAGTTTAGATCTCATGCAGGTCAAATAGGAAAGAGTTAGCAACTCATGTTACTATTATATAGGTGCTTCAGTAAGATGTATGTAAGTATGGAGCACTCAACTTACTTCCCAAAGGCCAAACGTACGCAGGCTCAGAAACATATCTGCCACATCTGGTACTAATTGGCTATACAGTGGGTATCTCTCTCGACAGGGAGCTAAAGAAATGATAAGTCAAGGAGACAGAACAAACCTGTCATTATTTGAGATGAAGGTATAAGCATGGCACCTTGGTGATACAAACAATGTCACTGCCCCGGTTCTGTAGATAAAAGGTCTTCACTGTTGTCAATATAGGAGCATTCAGAGACACACCTACTCATTAAAACTAAACAAAAATATCACTTTTTGAGCAAAACCACAGATTTTTCAAAGGGACCAATTAAGGAGAAAATAATGCTTTTACATTATAGGAAAAAGTGATTTGTCATGACTTCTGCATCCTTATTCAAGCAGTTTTGCGATGCAGAAGTGACACTTCTTATAGAAAGTACTCACTGATAGGCCAGTAATTTGTGTTGATCTTTTTTTATTCCCTATCTCTTCTCTCCTAATGGGCAAAAGAAAATGCTTGCAGTGTAACTTCTCTGCCTTTTTTTTAACTAGATTTCTAGGTTGGCAGTTAGGCATTTTCTTTTAGAATGTTTTCATTAATAATCACTGCAAACATGCATTTTCAGATATAGAAAAATACAACTTGATTCATGTATTTCTGCAACATCTAGAATAATTCTGTGGATTCATTTCCCTTTTTTTCCTGTTCCACTTTACCCATAATTCAACAGGAGGATATCTCAGCTTTGTCAAACTGTGGAACTATGTAGCCTTTCATCAGATCTATTGAGTCCTTACACACTAAAATTCCTGGTTATAAATTTGAAACATTGTCTAAAATACAGAATCACACTTCCTTCTATAACCAGAGTGCATTTGATTAAAAAAATTAATTAATTTTATTAATTTAAAAGTTTCTGTAAGTTAATATGTTGCAGAGCATTATATAACAGTAAGGATATTTCAAAATAAGAAATTATCTCAACCATCACCAATACTCAGTTAACGCTCCTGGGGCTATGCTGGTAAGTGGTATGCTAAATCATTTTGCACTGATTGTTTCAGGATAACTGGCCACCTGGTCATTTTCTCTCTTGCAGGAAATATATTTGCTCTTCATTGTTTTGTTCTGTATAAAAATTTATGAAGACACCATCCAGATTGAAAAATAAATGGTTTTTGGAAACATCTAAGGAAACATAAACAAATTCAGGTGACATTTCAAATTAAGTAAAGGTGACCTTTTTAGATGATTGCGCAAGGATGGAATAGAAATCTATAGATATGAAAGACAGAGGAAAAAGAGGATAATATTTGAAGAAGGTTCAATAACATATTTAGGAAAACAAGTTTAACTTAGTTTCATAGAAAAGCTGAATACCAGTAAAAGCAAGTGTCCCATTATATTTTTGCCCCTACTTTAATGTGCTGAGTCTTCTAACATTTTGCAGCTTAGAAGTAGGTTAACTACTTTGAGTTCCTTAAATGCTACTGAGTATTTCAGTTATGTTTTCATATAATTAACATAAACTTGATATACGTTGGTAATTAAAAAAAGAATTTAAAAAACCAGCCAGAACAACAAAAAAAACCCACCATAACAGACAATCTTAGGCAGCACTATAACTGCTGATTTGCAGTTTGCTCCTAAGGATACATAAGCTTATTCTTACATACCCTCAGAGGAGCAAGTTTAGGATGATTCAATAAATCCACCACTTAGAATCTGTAAAAGGAAACCATTAGCAATTAATGGTTATGTCTAAATGGATTTAGATATACTGTACTGTTTCATAAGTGATATGCAAAAAAACTTTACTCCTTAGGGAGAAAAGCCTAGCATTATTCAAATGATTAATTTCAATCTTTCACATTCCTGCTAATAAAGGTTTAAAAACTTAGCTGCGATTTTGACATCCAATTGAAATACCACATTCTTCAGCACTCTCTGTGTGATGACAGATTCATAGTCTAGACTCAGAATGTTCACATAAATTATTTCCCACCTTGCATTTCTATATTTGTACTCATTTAAGGACCTCAGAAGAATTGTTTTCCAGCCTTCCTTCTTCTTGATCTAAAATCTTTTATCTTTTTATATGAGCTCAGCCTAACATTTCTAGGAATATAAAATGTTATTTGAACTTGGGAAACTGTCTGTGCCTTTTTCAAACTTAAATCCTTTTGTACATCAGTATTGCCATTTTGATTCAGACTAAACATATTTGTCAGCTTCAATACGGTCTTTCTGTCTGGGCAAGTCAAAAGATTGAAGTGCTTGATCACTTCCACTGAAAATACCCTATTCCATGTAATATGGAATGCTGGAGAAACCTATATACACGAAACAGACTCTTCAACACCAAAAACACCACATCACAACAGATAGTTTCCATTATGAGGGCTGAAGCACTGCCCTAGAATGGATGTAGATAGGCCTCATTATTTCGGTTAAAGCTGCTCATACACTTAATCAGATATGTTACTATTATTAAATTTTTTTTAATTCCTCGTATCAGTCATATTCTTCTAAACCTCTCCTATACACTCACAGGCATGTTCATATATTTCTGTAACATTCTTTACTGTGAGGGTGGTGAGACACGGGCAAAGGTTGCCCCAGGGAAGCTGTGGATGCTCCATCCCTGGTAAGTGTTCAAGGTCACTTGGACGGGGCTTTGAGCAACCTGGATGGATGGAAGGTGTCCCTGCCTATGGCGTGGGGGTTAGAACTGGATGATCTTTAAGGTCCCTTCCAACACAAAGCATTCTATTATTCTATAATATACTAGAAATAGTACAAAGAAATTCATATGCATATTTATCTATGTCAGAGAGTAAAATATTAACAAATATTTTTCCCTCAACACAGTCAGTCTTCTTCAGCTTTCTTCTACAATGATTCAGAAATACTGGTGTTACCACTCATAGTCAAAAAACTATTTACACATTTCAGGAGTCTCATGTTTGTTCTGGAGTTCCATTCCTGGTTATTTGTTCATAATTTTTTATGTTTTAATTAATAGTTTTTAGGTGTCCATTCCATGAGAAGTGTGATATGCATCCAGCAACAAAGTATGGCTGAACAATAGATAAATGAGCACTGAATATTTTGGAAAAAACTGAGGAATGAGAATTAATAGCATTAACTACTAGGCAAAAATTAATAAATGTTTAATCAAATTTCAGAACACATGACTGGACAACAAGTACTACAGCAAACAGAAAAATCCCTCAAGTAATCTTTTTTATTATTATTGCAATATTTATATTATTATTATTTTTAACAAATGCTCTTCAAGCTATTTATCCATTATCTTATAAGGGTCTCATACAAAACCTCTGTCAAATGGAACGCTTTCAATGAATTTAAACAGGCTTTAGATCAATTTCTGAGACTATATAAGGGCTGCTTAAAATCATTACACTGATGCTGCTGGAAACACAGCACAGGCTTTAGTGATCCCACTTAAGATTTAGTGTATTGTTTTGTCAGAGTTTTTTCCAGCAAATGAGTGCTCTAATTTGGGGACTGTAATGCAACCTGATTGCACTTGCCCTGTGCAGTCAAGTTATGAACTAGTTACCTGGGCCATTTTCAGAAAGTCACTTGAAGGAAGCAATTCCACTCAACTGAGATCTGAAACACTTCTGGATGTGGCTATCTCTGCCCACTGATGCTGGAGACAGCCTAAAGCAATTAAATCCTTAAGCATCTCCACCAAATGATGAAGTTCAGGTGAGAGGTGTTTGTGAATTGTGTTTGTCTTTACCACAGCAGTCCTAAATAAAAGAGTACATAATTCTTTAAAACTAATACTTCTTTTCTCGACCAAAGTTCTTAAGGACTGATATTTCATTAATTGAATAATGAAATGAGAGACAAAATGGAAAATATTTGCAAAAGTTATAAATTATAATTTCTTTTTAAGAACCAGTATTAACAAAAATAAAAGTTTAATTTTAAATCATGAATCCATGATTCCATAAATATGAGTCCAATGACTCATATTAAGACTAGACCATAAATTAGCAACATCAACTCAGAAGAACGGATAACAGAGAATACAATGCCTCAGTTCTATGGGCCACAGTGCAGCAAAGTAAACAAACCATTGGGATGCATGCAGAATGAAAAAGATGGTACTGCAGAAAATGTGCCATAGATTTATCTGCGAAACCATGCTCATTTCATTTCATTCACTTTGTGAATAGAGAAACCACATGTGGTGGTGACAAAAATTATTATGGTCTCTGTTCAGTTCTAATCTGAACGATGAACAGGAAGACCGGGACATGTTAATACAGTGAGAAAGAAAATAAATCTCAGGAAAATAAGGAAAATAAAATGCTGGACAAAAGTTAGGATATTTTTCTCTCCATAGAAAAAGAAGCTCACAATTACAAAAGGTGGTAAAAAATAAGGGAAAGAATTTCTGAGGAAAAAGAAAAAACATCCTGTGAGATTTATTGCTCTAAAATACTGGAAACCATGAATTTAGAAAGATCTAGGAATAGGCAAAGAAAAATCACAAGATAGAAACTACTTAAAATTAAGGAGGAGAGATTCAAACCCTTATTTTTCAGCCATACAAAGACTTCTCCCTATTGGAAACTTTAAAAAAAAAAATGTTTCTAGCAAGAACATTATCTTAGTGTTCTCTGAAACAGCTGTTGCTTGTTGCTCACAAGAGATAGTAAGTAGAGTGCCACTGTTGCTTTATATCGGCAATGAAGAAATGAGGCTGCACAAACCGTGATTCAGTTTTCAGGATTCACAATACCACACAGCACTCTCTGCAGTCCCCTCTTATTAACCTCTTCAGGTAAACAGCACCTGGTGTGGCCATTCAGTTATCTAGGACTTTTTGCAAACACGATGTTTTGATTCACGCACTCCTTTTCAGCTCCAAAGCCGAAACACTCCCTTTTGATTCTAATTAACTGAATGCAGGTGCAGCTGGCTTAACTTGTTCTCACAGCTTTATATCTATTTTTCAGACGTGTTCTGGGAATCTGAATGATGAATGTTTTTGCTTTAAAATATTGAGTATCAACTTAAACTATTGCAAAGCTAGCTCTGCATTCAGACTTTTGCCTGTTTTTCTTTTTTTCCAGATCATCAGCATCGAGTTGCCATGCATCCTACCTTTAATCCAGTATACGTGTACAGAAAAAGAAAGTGAGTAGTTGCCATGTCTCCCAGTGAAGAGGGACAAGGTGTATTCATATGAAGGCTGCTGTTTCAACATCTTTCATTCTTGCTTTCCAAAGAATTTATCTTTTGAGGTCCAGCCTTCTTCTGTACTTTTTCCTTAGTTGTATTATGAGAGATGTATTATTTACAGTCTCGATTTTATTTTGTTTCCTCAGGTCCACAAGAGCTTGTGTTGGCTTCACACCACTTAAACAGAAGCTCAGAGGTTTGGAGGTGTGAGGGTGTATAATTTCAGGCATTTTCTGACCTTAGCAAACGGAATGGCAACGCCAAGTAAATATTTCAGATAAGAAAACCACATCCTACAACGGCACGTGTTTGAGAACAGAGCAGTTCATTTTCTGTTATGGGGAAAAAAAAAAAAAAAGATAATAAGAAAGAATACCGGAGCATACACTTACAAAAAAAAATTAGGTCAAGAAACAGGTAAAACTCTTGAGCTTTGGGAGACTATCAGCACTGGGGCACTTTCATGAGGAGTTCATGAAGCCTGCAGTAACTCAGACATTAGTAGTACCTTCGTTCATCTTCTACATAACAATGAATAGGATTAAAATTTTAACCATAGCATTTATATAGTATTTATTTTGATATTAATGCTTCTGTTTCAATACTAGCTGACTTCTTTCAAAAATAACTATAACTTAGTTTAAAGATCACCATTCTGAGAGAAAACATTTTGCAAGAAGTATACAAACTCTGAAATTGCTAGTTAGGTTAAAGTAGAATTAAAATACAACTGAGTATACCCAGAAGGATGAAATGATACCTCAAATATCCTAGTAGGGAAAATAATTAGTCCTTTAAAGTTATCCAAATTAATCAAGAATAATAGGAGAGAGAATACATCAGATTCTCCTTCCTCTCTCCTTCTTTAATTGCCTTCATTTTATATGCAGATACAAATTAGCCTTAGATCACACTTGTAAAATATTAAAACTCCAGTGGGATTACTTTGGGCTAACTTGTATTCAGAAATGGATCGTACGTTGATGCATCTTTTTAGATATTAAAACCAAAATTTATTTTATTCGAGGACTTAAAAGTATGTTTGTATTTATTTCTTAGCATTTGGAGCAAGTTTGCATGCCTCTCTGGGAATCTGAGGACAAAAATTTTTGTTATTTAGTATTTCTTATTTCTGTTGTCTTTACAAGCCAGAACACAGCCACGGACCAATTGTACAAATAACGTTGTGATATTACCTGCCTGGTGGAATCACACTCTCTGAAATTTAAAAAACAGAAAAATACTGAGGACATGATAACAATAGATATGGGTATAATTGGATTTGTTAGAAATTGTGGTGAATGCAGTGATCTTGATTGATTGCCAGGATAGCTATTTTTCTATTTGCCTGTACTTAGCACTTCTAAATACACTCAGCCTTGAATATCCCATCTGTGGAACATGCATTGCTGTACTAAAGCCACATGAGGTTGAATTAGTAGTGTTCTTGTAATTCACACTTCCAGGAGTGCTTTTTTCATCAGGGTAAGCCACAGTGTTAATGCCATGTATTTGTACTTGTATTGCAATGCAGAAAACGAAAACACCTTGGTTTGTACTATTTCCTTTTGGCTATGATTCAACAAAGCACTTAAATATGAGCTTAACTCTGAAGTGTGAGGAGTCTTGCTGATTATAATGAAACTACTCGTGTGTTTAAGGTTAAGTATGTGATTAAGTGTTTTGCTGTATTAGGACCTCAGATATTATTAACACTGAGTTACTGGGGAATGTGCAGGAGAGAGTGAAAGAGAGAAAATGCATACTTTTTGCATATTTTGAGCTGTAATGTGTGAAACTTTATCATTATTGCCTGAGATGAAATATATACATGAAATAAAGGAAAAGGTGAGAATGTTTTTGTTCTGCATCTAAGAATTCCCAATAATTGTGCGATTGGGAGATCAATTTTACAGACAGTATCTTCCTGTTTCAAAAAAGAAAGCCAGAAAGACTGCATTTTTTACAAAAGAATTATTATTTCGGTTTGATTTATCAATAATACTCTTGCTGTAATTATGGCAGGAATAATGAATGGATCTTCTCTCTGCCATGAATTATGCTGCCTTGTGCACCGCTAGCCTGGTGGGCTTTAATGATGCCTCAGACAAATGAAACATAATAATGTTTGTTATAAAGAGCCATTTTCAGTGTTACAGAACTAAAGATCAGTTTCTGAGCCAAACTTTTATGCAAACTATTACTTTAAAAAAAAAAAAAAAAAAGATAAATTAAAGGTGTTTCTAATGTCTCTCTATATCAGAAGAACCATTGATACTGGTTTGGAGAAGCACTGGTGCTTGAGATCTCATTTTATTGCTCTGCAGCCCGCCAGTGACTGCTGCCCGCCCTTTTGTACACTTCACAGTATCTTGTGGTTCAGGATGATTCAATCAAGTGGCAACTGATGGTGATATTACTCAGTGAGAATGAAGGTAGCAGGATCCAAGCCATAAGCTGGATCCCTCAGCATACCATCAGACAAGTCCTTCTTTAAGTGGAAGGACTATACCACAATTTTTGAAAGACAAGTGGTAACCTTCAAAGGACCTTACTGTTAATTTCAGAGCCATTTTCTTTCTAAAAATTTCATGATGGAGAAATAATTTGGCTACACTGATGTCTTTAGACTGAAGGATTTCCCAGTCTCACTTTGCATTTTGCCTGGCCATTTGGAGTGGTTACGCCTGTCACCTCATCACTAAATCCAGTAATGAAAATGGACCTTTTAATGAGTTACATACAATGCATAATTGCTGTAAAACTCTAACATCCTTTATGCAAATTATTCTTTGGAGATCATTAATTAGATTTTGAGGAATATTAATTTCTCCAAAGCCAAAAAAAAAAATATATTACTAAGGGGAAATAGGATTGAATCAGTTTTAACTATGATAAAATTACACTCTGTGACAATTAATCAAGTGGAGCACAAGAGAGCCTGGTTTAAAATGAAAAGTATACTGTTAATACCACTTCCCATGGTTACAAGTAATTAGTATGCACAAATAGTATTTTAAGAAGAATATAAGTTATCTTTGCTTCAGAATACTTCCTGCTTGCCCTTTGATGTGAAAGTAGCACAGATACTGATAGTTCAGAGGTACTCTTGTGACAACATGATTCCAGGAACATATTTCTAAAACATACAAATTTTAATCAGTGCCCCAAGAGTGCATCTATTTGTATCATAGGGCAGCTACAAAACAGCTTGAGTTAATGCTATTAAAAACAAAAGAAAGAAAATAGAGCCAAGTGATTCTACCCTAAAAAACTGTCATCAAGATACTTTAGTACAAACAGAGGTGCCCCTGGGGCATCATAGAAACTTATTATAAAGCATTAAAATAATGCTACAAAGTTAATTTTATTAAAACGAACAGTGCCACCTTCTCCATCATTCTCACATTAAAAGAAGCACGGAGGAAGAGAACAATTGATCTGGTTTGCAGTATTACAAACAGATTGTTTGTTGAATACTTAAAGGACAGTGCAATGGAAACAAAGCAAAGCAAACAAATAAACAGAACCAGCAAAAAAAAAAAATCACAAACAATTGTGTTGCACTCCCATTAAGTGAAGCCTTATTTTCTGGAAAGCTGAGGCAAACAATTTGCTTACATGCAATACAGAGCCAAATACTGGCCCTGTGATACACTCACATAAATCCAGTCGATCTTTTGTGGATTCTTTTAGAGTTGCCCCATCTTACAGCTAGAGTAACTGAGATGAAAATTTGAGAATTAATAGCATAGTGACTCTTCATTTCCCATTTAATTCTGCAAGTGAAGAATCTCACCCTTGCCTTTGTTCTGTGCTGGAGGAATATCAGGGTTCTTCCATGTTTCTTTCTCCTGTTTCACAGTAGAGGTATAAAACACTCTCAAGGAAACTGAAATATGCTCAGAAAAACAAAACTACCTTTTTCACGTGCAAAGTGACGTGGCAGTTGTAGCAGCAGTGCTAGTAATAGTGGCAGTGTCTGTGAGAGGTAACATCTCCAACTCCAGAACTGGTGGTAACATTGAGCCAGGAGTCAACACTGAACAGTCATGTTTTCTTCCTCTCACCCACAGTGCAGGTATGTCTCTGAGGCTATATGTAATTTTTTCAGCATATGTGCTCTGCTGTGTGTCCCAAGATCAGCAAACACAAAATGGTGATGGGAACCACATGAGGCAATATATGCTCCCAGTTCTTGCAGTCTGGATAGAGTACAGGCACCTCACAGCTTCTTCTGAGCATTCTCCAGGCTGAAAGTCAATCTCTTAAAGTGCAGTGCTCTTGTAATCCTCCCTGACATTTCCTTCCTTATCGATTAATGTATACTTTTCATAAAATCATATTGCCCTTGATTTTGTTGCAATAGCGGGACAAATAGTTTGTTGAGGTTTTCTCAGAAGGCAGCCATAGACACCTGATAAGTGAACATTGCTCTTTACACTTTGGGGTTTAAGATCTAAGCAACCTATTTGTGATACTGAGAGAATGCTGTGGCCCTGGGCAACCATGACTTTTTCTACTAAGAATATTTATCCTTAAGTTAAATTTTAAATATTCATGAAGACAGTGAGAGACAGGATAGATCTTTCTGAATAGTTTACAATAAATAAGTAAATAAATAAATGGGTTTTGCACACTGTTTGCTGCTAACTCTAATCCCTTCCATTCTAAAAAAATGCTTCTAATGCTCTAAGCAAGTACAATACACTTTAAATTGGAGCAGGCACTGCTTTTTCGTAGACAGGTGTAATATGTTTATATCCTGTATCAGATTTCCCATGGGAATGAAAAGAGCTTTTCTCTTCTAATGATTTTTTTCTTGTACATGAAACAAATTATTAAAAAACATGGTAATGACCAAATCCAAATTAATATATCTAACTGTAGCTCAGAAATTTTTTTAATTACAAGAAAAAGAGCCTACTGAATTATTTGTAGTTGTTTGTGCTTTGATGTAATTTAAGAACCTTGCAAATATATTTAAATCACCACAATTGTATTAAATTATATTTCCTAGTAATACAGATTAAATATTTGCCTGTATTGGACGTAAGCTGCATTTAACATCATATTATCTGGTATTAAAGAGAAAGTAAGATCTGCACAAAACTATTCAGCACAATTCAAGTTCAATAATTAGACCTCCTTCAGTGATAGATGCCCAATGTAAAATCATGGATAATTTATTCAGCAAACTCAGCAAAGGCAGAAACAGAAACAAGGAATGGGAAAATAAATGATTGGCAAAAGGCAGCATGTATTTAAGCTTCATAGTTAAGTTCTGTAATTCACATATTTTAATAGCTTATATAAATATAACTGAGATGTAATTGTAACAGTAAATCAGAAACCGACATTTGAGAATCACCACATTTCTTGCCAAATCTTACAGCTATTTTAGAGTAAGCCCAAATTTTATTCAATTGTGCTTTCTGAATTCTTGGAACTTACTTATGTTTGGATGCAAACAGAGAAGAAATTTCCCCAAAGGATTGAATTTTAAGACAAAATTAAAAATTGTTAGCACCTTGAAAATACTCACTCTCACTGCAACAAAATCCTTAAATTGGATCCTTAAAAATACAGGTGACCCAGCCTGTGGCACTGCAAATGGCTCCAGATGACAATGTTTAGGCAACTCAGTAAACACTTATTTTACGGTGCACTTTGTGAGATTTGTTTGAGAACTTATTGATTCTCCTTTCTGAATGTCTTCATAGATGTATTTTCTCTTATGGATGTTCAGCACTGATTATCATGAATCAAGGCCTAGACTCCAATACAGATACTTGCTGTTTTCCAGGACAAAAATTCCATTTTCTTCTCACAGGTAATAGCACTTATGGGATACCCTCACTTAGTCACCTAGATTTATAAGATCAATAAACCAGTTTAAAAGAACTAGCTTTAGAAACCTCACAAACCAAATTAAAATTGTCTTTCAAAGCTAACTTACAAAACTAACTTGTGATCTCTAATCTACTAGGTCAGCACTATCAGCATCCAATAATGAAGCAATACTTATAAAATGCACCTTTTTTAAAGTCTGTAGAAGTCTTTGTAAAAAAAAAAGTAATTGTAAAAGTTACTACTATTCTGAACAATAACTGGAATGTGGCATTCCCGTAGCAATAACTTGAGTATAAGATCCCAACATCTATGAAAAGTGTTCATTTTTCAAAACATGCTGTCAATATGTCATTAATATTAAGAGAAATAAGGTTAGTAAAGTTCAATATATATTGAAGAGTTTCCTTGACATTTAACACATCATATTAAAAGCTTCTTCAAGAGGAAAGAAATATCAACTTGTCACCTAGAGATTGAAATTGAACTGCTCTGAGATAAACTGCTGTTTCTTCCCCATGATGAGATTCACAGGATGGGCAAAATGTCAAGATAAAAATAAACTATCTGGGAAAAAAAATCAAAAGAAATATAGCCATTGTTACAGTTACTGCCAAAATAATCTAGAAAATCTAGTTGTTACCCAGTAATAATATGTGACAGAAATCGTCAAACATTCAGATCTGGTCTTGAAACACAATGGAAAGTATTACTAAAGATATAGTCTCCTGCTCTGTGTAGTCTGCTAAACTCCCTCAGAAGAAAATAGCTCAATTTTTTTAAGATAGAACATATTTTCAAATCACAAAACATAAAAATTTATTTCTGATTTTTGAAAAAATAATATGATTAAAGAAGAAACCCTATATCTCTATGAAATACTATGTAGTAAAGCAGATTGCTGAATTATGGACGATACTAGTAGGACAATTTTACATTGAAAGACTGGTGAATAATTTTCTTGAGTGTATTCATGGGTAAAAACTATTGTGAAGATATTTTAGTATGTTGTTGAATGACCAATATCAACTACAATAATCTTAGTCATAAAAACTAAGTAACTATATTAATAGGAACTACTACAGATAGTTTCTTTACTACAGCTCAGACTTTTTCTTTCTGTGGCCATGACTCTTCAACATCAACAACAAAGTACTCTTAATTCTTCTTCTCAGTAGCCAACAAAATGTGTAGAAATATAATTTATAATTGTAAACTCTGGGTGACGATTAAGGGCAAAATGTACACTAAAGCTGCAAAAAACCTAACAAGTTTTCATTACAAGTATCTCATGTTATGTGGCATATAAAGCATCTCCTATTTACTTTGCATTTTGGAAATACATACGAAAAATCTATTATCTAGCCTTTAGCTTTGATTCTATACCTATGTATTAGTGTTATCACATATTTTAGTTGTATCTTTTTATTTTTCATTTTCATCTAAAAACTGAGTGTAAATTTCCTTGACAAAGATACATGACATGAATTTGAGTTCCAATTTAAAATCCAAGAAAATACTTCACAACTCTCCATCTTCTAAGTGCCTTCAAGAGGTCCATTGTCAAATGAAAGCTCAGTATCTTCTATTCATCCCTTCACCACACTTTTAAAGATGTTATCTGATAACCTCCCCCCTAGACCTAGTGACAGAGAACCCAGTATTTCAAAGGATCACCCCTTCGTCCAAGAAAAAACAGTCTATAGAAATTTGTTAAGCTAGTATCACCAATGTAGGTGTGACTATGCACTATAAATCCTTTATCACCTGATAAAAACAAATTCTATCTGCTGATATGGAATTTTTTTTTTATTTTTATTTTTTGCAACCACACCTAACTTCTTACTTGACAGGTAATCTTTCACAGGGAACAGTTCTTTTTAAATTTACATTTTCAGAATGTTGTCAGATTAATCCAAGAGCCACAAAGTGCTGATCTTAAACAAGCTCAAGAGAAAGGCTGTGAACTATTCTGAAAGGCATAATGTGTTTTTTATCTTATTATTCATTGTTAAAATTCTCCTTGGAAAGGCCAGATACAACAAAAATAAGACTGAAAGTTCATTCAAGATTCATCATGTCAGCTTTCAATAGTTCATGCATTTCAAAACCTTGGAAAATTTCTTTCATACACATACATAAAGCAAATACACACATAAAAATCTGAATTATGTTGAAAGCATACCATAAGATGATTGAGAAAAGCTTTAAATGTTAAGAACTGCCCATCTTTAGCTTTTCTGTGCATCCTTCTTTCTTTGTGTATTCTCTTTGTGCATAAGCAAATCTAATTATTTGACCATTTTTCTCTTCTACTGGACCTCTGCACAGAATGTTCACATAATAAGCTACTACTCAATATTTTGTTACCTCCTAATTTTTCAATGTGTGACCCAAGGCCTTATTTACTGCACTCTAGTTGAATTCTTCTCTCAAGACAGAACTGTTAATTTCCTCATGAGTTTCTCTGATTCTCATCACCACAGTACCTAAACAATTAAAAATATTAATTAACCACTGTTCACAACACTCCTGCAAGATTATAGAGAACTGAAGAGCAAAGAAATTAAGATCAAGGAGGTCTACTAATTTGGCATCCATAGACAATAGTCTCCTTTAGTGCATATTTATTTCCTCCTGTACAATGACATGGACCTTTTATTAAAAACATGCATATAATACACAATTAAAGCCTTCAGCAGAGTACATTTGCAGAAGGCATCAATATGATTAGAAAAGTAAAGCAAATTCTGAAATTTCCTGACTGTGAAATTATTTTCCTTCTTGATGTTAATAAAATTCCTATAAGGAAGCTTTTTTGAAATTATCTAAAATTTCAGTGAAAAAAATCTAGCTCTATCACATGGTGGGAAAATGAGAGCAACAAGGGTTTATATCAGGATGCTACTTGAGCTGAAAGAGTAGCTGACAGCATAATTCATCAGCTCCTGTGTGGACCAGCAGCAGGAAGGACCATGACAGTAGGTGAAATTCGTAGGTGCTTGCTGATATCAGGGGAATGGCATGAAGTGGGAAACTTAAGCTCCACTACAGATTGTGCAGGCCAATACATTCTGAGAGACAGATGACCTTTTTCCTTCTTCACCCAAAAGAGTGACTTCTCCTTATCCAATCTTTTCCCCTCATCTTTTCTTGTATTAAATCTATTCTGTCTTGCAGGAATGTCACGTTATAGACATGAAAGGCAGCATCAGAAAGTGTTTAGGGAAAACCATTTAAACCAACCATAAATAACAATATATAATAATAGTTTTTCCAACAGAGCCAAAGTTAAATAGTCAAAAGTTCTTTCGTTCCTTTTAGCCTTTTTGCTGAGAATTTCATTACATTTACCCCTTTGGTACACTTTGGGGGGTTTTTGGTACTGCTATGTGTTGTGAAAAATTTCCCACCAAAGACAGAAGGTCTCTGAAAAAGATACATCTGTTAAGATTCAAGCCATCATTCCATATTAATATCTGACCTTTCCTTTGCAAATTAACCTATTACTTGCTCTCTGAATTAAAGCTTATTTTTCTAAGAGAATTTAAGTTTTCTAATCCATCCTGTCACAGAGGGACATTAATCACCTACTTGTCTGAAAACCTGACTAATTTCCTGATATCATGCCTGGATTACAAAGGCAAGCTGGAGTAAAAGTGAAATAAAGCAATATATCCTTTCCTCATTCTACTTATCACCCATCAATGAGTCACAGGCTCCTGCATCATGAGGGATGGTCTCAGCTGAGCAGTTGCACTGTTGCCACCTTCCCTATTTATACACAGGAGCAGATGGCTTCTCACCTATTGCTGTTTCTTGAGGGTTTTAACTGTGGTAGTGTAAATGAAGTATTCATTAAAAAAAAACAAACAAAAAAACCAACCAACCAAACAAACAAACAAAGGAAAAAAAAAAAAAAACAGAGAGCACAGAGATCCTTTGAAACTGTTGTGTTTAGTGACCTCTAGTGCTAAGGGTCTGAGTTTATTTTAACATTATAATTTTTTCTAGGATAAAACCCACATACAAATACATGCTGTAATCTCCCATAGTTGTGTTCAAGGATGCATACGAACATTACCTTTCTCTTCTAGACTGCTCTTTAAATATCTTTTCCTTATTAAAAGAAAGTTATTGTCATGTGCTTGTCCAAAGCTTCCACAGTGTGGTGGAAGTGTGGTGTTAACATGGTAGTGGTGAGTGATTCCTCTCTCAGAGCAGAAGTGTTAAGGCTCAATCTCTTATATTCAGAATATAGGGAATACAAGATAAATTAGAGAAGAGCCTCTAGTTTTAGAAATTAGTCTGCTCATTAGAGAATTAAATTAACTCTTTATATCTGCCTTTACCAAGCCTGACACTCCATAATTGTGATCATGAAAGAACCACAGGAAAAGCAACATATGTCAAGTCAAACACTGGCACACTACGAGTAACCAAGAAGAGATTTTTATTTGGTTTCATGTATTAAACTTCAGGAAAATTTAGAGATTTTAACCCCAAAAATAGTATTTTATAATAAGGGAATACCATTAGAGAGCCTCAAAATAAATTCTCTCTCTTTTCTGTGCATTAATTGTCCTGATCAAATCTGCATACATAGGTATACCTAATTTTTTTCTGAAACAGAAATTAGGAACATTTCCCCAGAGAAACTAAACATTGGTATTGGATATGCCATAACTATGGATTAGGAGTAGACTAAGAGTTTGACTGACATAGTTTCCCCATCAAAGACTAATACCTGATGATTTCAGTTGTACTGTAGTTTCTGTGAAAGTAAGTCTAGAATATTTAAGACATTATGCAGAAATTTGAAGTAAAAAGCTAGACACATTATAGTTAAAAAAAGTTCCAAACCTAGAGATATTGGGGAACAATTAAAAAGTACAAAAGGAAACAGAAAAAATGACTGGTAGAGTGGAATAGAGGGAAAACAAGACTGTGGAATGAAAGGACAGGTGAACAGAATCAATTAAGAAGTGAAGTAACTTCTTAAATTTCTAACAATGAACGCAAAACACACAATAAATAAAATACATTAGAACAGCCACAATAGGAATGAAAAAGCAATTTGACAACACTGGGTTAAATTTCAAAAGCAGTGATTTGAATAAACCACTGGGGATAGCTAGGAGGAGGATAAGTTAATGTGGAATTAGATTTTCCAAAGAGATTGCAGCCAGCAGAAAACTGAAGAAGTTTAGGAAAATTTTAGCTGCATCAGCAAATGCAAAAATCTTCAGCACTGCTTTGGATAACCTAGACATGAAGAGTGAATAGCAAGAGTTTGAAATAGCAATAGAGTTGGAAATTACAAAAGCTATCAGGGAATATGATGGTACTGTAAATACACTACAAAATGAGAAAAATGGAAAAACTTGTAAGGAATGACAAGGTAAAAAATATTTGCTGGGTTGGAAGAAAATAGCTTGAGACATACAAAAGGACTTTGTTAGCTACTGACATATTTTTGTAGTGCAAAAGTCATTAGGACTGAGAGGAATAAAAGCATATTAACATGTAAAATATCAGCTAAAGTTGTAAGGGGAAAGGTACTGAGAAACCTGAAAAAATTAAGAACACTCAAGGATGATGAAGCCCTGAGAGTGGACAACACTTCCAAGAAACTCGAGTAGGAAGATGTGATATGTCAAAAGTAGAAAAGAGAAACTCATCTGTTCACTGACACCAAAGCAATTTCCATAAACTCACTAGAAAGCTTGGTAATTCTGTTTCATACAAAAGACTAAAAAGCCAAAAGATGAAAAAAGCTTTCTCTCAAGTGAGGGATGTTAATGACAAGGCATGCACTGGGAAAAGTACTGGAAGAAGGTGGTTAATAGCTCATTGTTTTTATACATCCATCAACCAGATGGTGCAGAAAAGCAAAGTGAAAAAGGAACTCGAAGCTACATTTCTCCATGTTTTTGACATAGAAAGGTAGGCCTAAATCCTTATTTGTAACTTAATTGCAAAGAAATTTACTCCAATATATTGCCTTGAAACTATCATGCAGTATAACTAATGTAATTATAAATACTATGTTTCTCTTCCTTTGAGCTCATTTTCTTATTATTGCATTCTTCATAATCCTGCTTGTGACATAATTGATGTGCCTTTCTTTTTATGTATGGCATTTATATAGGGAAACTCAAAGAGGTCTTCTAAATAAGGAAATAGAAAAGAGCTAATCCAGCTAATCAAAAGCCTAAATATTTTTTAAATGAAAACAATGGGCAAGAGCCTCAGACCTAATTAAATGTGTTTTAACTCCCCTAGCACAATGAACACTTAAAAACCCTTTAAACAAGCAGCTGAGAGTTTCTCAGAGCAGGGAGTCCTTGAACAGCATAAAGCTAAGAGAACCTGTTTATATTTCCTACTTTAAACCCTTGAATGTGGAAAATGAAGAGGGAAGAAAGAACCACTCCAGGATTGTGGGGGATGAGGTTGACTGTAGTGCTATTCCTGCTGCAGTAGCCTACCTGACAAAGCCCCAGCCAACTGAACTGTAAATCACAGCCCTGACACCTCACACCTCAGTAAGGAGGTAGTGAATAGAAAACAATGCTTTTCTTTCTACCATCTACATCTTTTCCTGTCACTTCCAGATGACTCAGATTTATACCTTTCACAAACTTACCAGATACAAACATATACCCAGGGCAAAGCAGGAACTTCTGCAGAGAAGCATCTATTTTGCCCATCTTAGAGTCTAAACACAGGAATAGAAATTACCTTCACTACTTTGGTGGGGAAAAAGCACACTGTAAGATTAAAAATTAAATCACATGACTTTCTACAAAAATTATTATTAGATGGTCTTTTTTAAAATTTGCTATACTCAAATTTCTGAGCTCTTATTTCTATCTTCAGGAAATTCCATGACCTTTGTTCTCCTTGTTTTCAGGCAGGTTAGAGTTAATCGGGGTCAACTGGACAAATGAGACTTAGTCACCTTTTTCCAAGAAAATGTTAATTCCCAGTTATAGAAAATAAAAGAAAGAAAAGAGTAAATCTGACCAAAAATATATCCAGTAAGATCATGAACAATCTCTCTTATCCATAAATGTATTTGTCCCATAGATACTATAATTGATTAACATATAATGTCTATATTATAAAACACACAGAACCCCTGTATAATAAAAAGCTGTAGAACTTTTCCTGGTACAATTTGCATGTAAAGCCTGAAGAGAAATTTATTTACACCACTTTTTCGTCTATTTATTGCAGTGGACCCTTAATTTAAGGAAAAAATATTCAAATAAATATAAATCATTTAGAGTACTTTTAATGATGTCTTTAATCTCATTATTTACAGAATAATTGCAAGAAATAATTTAGGATTTCTAATATACCAAAATGTTCTCATTTCTACAGATATAATAAAATGAGAGGTTCAAACTCTGAGAATAAGAAAAGGACTAAGTGGTGAGTGCTGTTGGATTCAATTATTTCTATCTATCTCAGCTGGGTGGTAATTAATATTTTATCAAAGTCTAAAGAGCCATGGTAGTAATTTGTTGTGGATACATATTCTTCTATTCAATGTTTTACATAATGTCCTAGTTCTGTATTGAAAAAGAATGGAATGTTTTCTTTATATCTGCAAACAGTCAAGGAGAGTAGCTTTGATGCCAAAAAGTTTATTTGGCTTCTAGACTGCCTTGAGGACTGCTACCAGGATTTTTAGAAGGAAGCTGTGATAGTACTTGATGTTGCCCTGATGTTGATGTGTTCAGCTCTCCCAAATAATTTCCAAGAGTCAGTGAGCTGACTCAGATATGGAACATGAAGCTGAGCAGAATCTCTGTTTACTGGGACACGTGACAATTCTGCACAGACCCAGGAAATTCACAAGGCATCAGAGCTGTCAATATTCACTTCCATAAGCAAGGCCAGTCCTGACCTTAAGCAGAGGAGGTGCTCCCAGTCCACATCTTCAGCAGCACACAAGTTGCTTTTCAGTTGTATGTGAGTGTGGCCCAAAGTGTTAGCTGATGGGCATAGGTTACCTGGCACAAGCCAGGAGCTCCTTCCATCTCCAGTGCTGGTATCCCCAAAAAATTGAGTCAGGAATAGCTCACTTTGCATTGAAATCACTGCCTAGCAGCAAATGAGCAGCTGTTACTTTCTTTGTGCATGTTTGCAGTGTTATTGGCACCATGTGGGCTATCCATAACCTTGAAAAACACCACCTTACATGAATTCAAGTATGGGGACTAGTTTATAGTGAAGTATCGAGGTATTGATCTGCTGTTGAGAGGGGTTTCAGAATGCTGATCTATAACATGGAAAGAGCAGCAGCAGTGAGATCCTTTAACTAGCACAGAGTCAAATCAATATATTTAAAAGAGCAGTGCTGTGCCATGCTGACTTGCCAGTTCAGTCCAGCATCCCACATACGCTAAGTGGGACCATATTTTCAAAAGAACATCTTATTTTTGAAAATTCTCCATTGTTCTGGAGTACCCTAGGTGCTGTATTCATATTCTTCTCCATACAGCCTAATCACACGTTTGTAAATGCAAATAATAATAACTCTCAGTACCTCTTCTCCATCTGTCAAATGCAGATACAAATATTTTTAGATTACAGAGTTACTGTGAGGCTTAATTTATTAACGCATATACTCTGAGATTCAAAATTGAAAGTAAGCATACACATGAATTATTATTATTACTGTTCCATTTCAAAAATATTTTGAAATAACAAGCAAAAGATGGTATTTTGAAAACATCAGTCTTTAAATCCTTTTGAATATTACTGTGCTGAAGCTATCAAACAAATCCATTTCATCATATAGCAACAGAACATGTAAAATCATTACAATTGATGCTTTGTTCAAAAGAACCAGAGTTTTCTGAAGTCACGAGTAAGTCATTTTCTTAACTGCATGAAAAAATTTAGACAGTGAAAGCAGGCAATGTAACTATGATTTCTCTTGAGAATTCTTGATAATAATACCGTTATCTATTATACAGTGCACGTGTGTGACAGTTTGGGGTCTATTAGAATTTCTGAAACAACTCTTTTTGCATAAGTTGGCTGAACACTGCACAAGAAATTATAAACTATGGTTCTGCAAGCAACTAAGTCAAAATAGTAAAATTTAAGAGCCTAAAGCAAATCACAAAACCTATATTTAGGACCCTAAATCAGGGGCCTTGTTTCACAGATACTTAGCATTGTTAGTTGCCCTACATGCCATAAGCAATCTCATCATGGCAGAAGTGCCACTACCAAATGGCTTATATTTTTGCATGATGCCATTCTCATCCTCTGGAGCCCTGAATCTTGCACAGCCACAGGTGTGCAGAACAGCACTGCAATCAGTTTCCACAGCTGACTAGGACTTGCTATTTATATCTTGGCAGCAGGATATTAGCTTCATAGGATCCTACATACAATTACTGTAAGAGACAGACCATTATATGCATTATATTACAATTATATTCTGTATTTTAACTATTTTCCAGAAGAAATATATCCAAAAAAGAATGTGCCACAAGATTAGCCTATAGAGGCATAAAACTGAATTTTTTTAATAAATCCAATAACTCAAAAGTTTTTTACCAGCATGCAGTAATTTTCAGAAAAACTTTCAGAGAAGCTTCACTTTTACCAGACTTGCACTGCACTCAGTTTATATTGTAAATCTTAACATCACTATTAACAGACTTCATTGATTAGGAAAATTGAGTGGCACAGTTTAAGTGGATTGAGGAAGTGTGCTATAGATCTGTATAAATTTTCATAATATTTTGCTTTCTCTTTTCCCAGCTGGTAATGGAAATTCTTTAAAGCAGGAGTAGCCACAGCTGTTGTCCTTAAATACTCGGCATTTTTGCTTACAGGAAGATTAAATTACCTCTAAATATGAGATATTGGCTTTTATTTTGTACATTTGAAATAAGAAACGTTCTAAATACTGCTAACAAATACAGTTAGTTTCTGAAAATCCTTAAGGCAGAGGCATATGTTGTGAATGCAGCTGAAGCAGTCTGAGAAATTACCACCCCCAGATGTTCACTACCACCCCACAGCTGGAACACCCTAATTGTCCACATAGGCACCTGTAGTAAGTTTCCATGAAAAGCAGACAGCTTTGCTTCTGTCACCTTCATAGGAATAGAAGAAACCCTAGCAATGGGATAGAGTAATGTGGAGATGGAGCAGAAAAAGGAAAAACTATCAAATTTTTTGTTGGAAACAAAGAGGAGCCTTGCCCTCCCATCTTTGTTCAGGAGCTGTACTTTACCCAAGACTGTCACCCTTCATCCTACCCTGCTGGTATAGAATCATAGAATCATAGAATCATTTAGGCTGGGAAAGACATCTAAGAACATTGAGTCCAACCACTAACCCTGGTATAGCCACATCTATCACTAAACCATGTCCCTCAGTGCTACATCTACATGTCTCTTGAATGCCTTCAGGGATGATGACTTGTGTTCATGTTTATATTCAAAAACCACCCCAAAGCCCTAAAAATCCTAGTCAAGGACAAACCTGGACTGCAGAACTGTGCAAAGTGGGCAGTAGGAAGGGAACAGCACTATACCCACAGACTGGGCCCCTTCCGAGCCTAGCTGTAGGTGGCTCTCGCAGCCTTACTGTTCACTGAGGATTTCTTCCACCTGGGGTGGCATTTCCCTTCACAGAAACCTGTCAATTGTTTTTCAAATGCTTACTGCACGGTAGAGTTCACAGTCCTCAGCCAGGCAGAGAAAAATACAAAGCAAAGAGAATTAGCCCTGTGGAAAGGGGCTCACCAGAACTTTTGCACTGGAAAGTGAACCTTTCATATCAACTCACAGAAAATGTGTGGCAGCCATGGAAGGAGGACAAGTTCTAGAAAAAGTCCATTGGAATAAACTTTTGTGCTATTTACCTTCCACTGACAGGGGTCATTCTTGGATGTCCTAAGATGTCCTAAGACATTGCTCTCCCAGAAATTTAGAAATAGGTGCAATACAGACACTGCCATCCCATGACTGAAGGCTACAGCATTCATATAGGCTACAAAAAACTTATTGCAATAGAATCATAGAATCATAGAATGGTTTGAGTTAGAAGGGATTTTTAAAGTTCGGGGAGATCACTGACATGGGTAAAAACAAAGATCCACATTTTCCTTTTCCTGAGACAAGATGTCCTGTAAAGAAGATCCCTCAACTTCCCTTTCTAAAGCCATTTCACTGTATTAAAAATACAGAAAAGCATATATGAGCCTGCAGAGCGAGAAGGCTTTGAGACTCTTGTGGGTACTATGTTCTCCTGGGAAACAAGCATTTCAGTCAGTGCTCCCATGAATATTTACACGAAGAGGAAAACCTCCTAGAGGAGAGATTAAAAGAGATTCCACAGAGACTGCACTGTTTGGGATTAAGCACCAGAATGGCACTTAGGCACTGCTCATTGCTGTCAAGAGTCTACAGTACACTGGCTTCAGAGAAGAAGCCAACCAAAAAGTTCCCATGCTCACTTCCCTCTCTGATGCTCTCCCGTATTCACACATACTCAGGTGTACAGCAATGTATACAGCTATAAAACAATCAATTAAATAATTACCACACAAAAAGAACAACATTTCACTTGCGTAAGTGTTAGATGCAGAGTGTGGCAGTAAGGTACAGTATGCCTGGGCTCCCCATACAGTTTATGGAGAGATGAGCTTTTCAATTCATCTGCCTTAGATGTCTGTTCAGGATGGAATGAATCCCGCTCTGAAAGTGCATGACTGTCTATACTGGCTATAAAAGGAGGCAAAATATAACAATTTAAAGTAGACATTTGAAACTAGTATTACATAAGTTAGAATACTTCCACTCCTGGGAATTCACCAAGTAGATGGCAGCTGAGAAACTGTTTCATATGTGCCAGGCTTGTTCTCAGGACAGTCCCTCTTCTTTCATGTCCTTTTTCCTTTGTGTATGTGGCCCAAATCTCACTTATTATCAACTTCTAATGAAGGTGTTGGTAGAAATCAATGTTTTGCAATATTGGTACACCATTGGAACACTGAATATACCTCCTTTCTAAGTGGTAACAACTACTGTAAAACCCAGCGTTATTGTGCACATTAAGTTCCACACGGTTTTCCTGATGTAAATCACATTTCATGTGACCACCTGTATAGGACTTCAACTATGCTTGAAGTTCAGTCACTTAATACAGGGGGATCCCTCTGCAGCTCTCTGTCCCTGACTTTCTTTTTTATTGCATTAGGTACCATAGTAGTCTTGTCAGTAAATTTTGTCAACTCACTCCTTCTCCTTTCTGCATTGCTTACGGACATGTGAAATAGCAAAGGTGTTAGTAAAGTCTCTTGTGGGTTTTCACGGACAACTTTATATCCACTACCCTCTTGTTTCTCAGTCTTTCAGGTGCAATCCACAAAAAGACTCTTTCCTCTTGCCATAGCTTTGATTCTGTACAAGCATTCTGCACAAGGCGTTTATTAAACACATTCTGAAAATTCAAGCATAGCATATATACTTAGATACAGCAAGCTAATTCACCCTTAGCTATATTACATCTGTGAAATTACTTCTATGTTTTATAAACTCTAGATTTTTAGGGTGCCTGAGTGTGTTTTTGAGAGAGTATTCATGGTTAATTCATCTATAATGCAGATTTATTCACTCGCTAATACAACTTGAAACTATTTTCTTTTTTAATAAAAATGTTCCATAATATTTCTTGTATTTTAATAAAAGAGAGATTGTGTAAGTAATCTTGTCTCTCTCAAAGTCAAAATGGGCCTCATAAAAATTGGCATTTAGGTGTAGATTATACATTATGCAGGAGATAAGAGATGAGGTTATCAGCTGTTTCACAATTACAAAAGAAATGCATTGACAAAAGCTAAACAGCACAAATTAAACTTATTTTTTGCCAATAACACCAAGCCATGAATGAGTCCCTGTCTGCCCACCTGTTTATATTAATCTTTTAGGCAGTATTAAATTAACAGCCTGTGTTCCACCTGTAAAATAATTTTATTGTTAGGCTGTGATTTAAAAGGTCTAAATTTCTCTTTTTCTTCTATTTTTTAAAAAGCTTCCCCAAAGGATTCATATTTTAGCAAAAATTCATTTTACAGTATGACCTTAGGCAACTCATATAGTAATATGTGCCTACTGTGCCATCTTCAGGTTATTTTTGGAATAAAGGATTCTGCTATCTTTCTAAAGTAAAAGAGGAGACAGTTTTTGAATTTTTTATTTATGACTGAAGTTCATACTTAGAACTTCAACTAGGGAAGGTTAGAAAAAAAAAAAAGAAAAAAAAAATTGGGTTTAACACATCATAAAACAGCTTCTTTTTCCTCATCATGAATAAAAAGGCCTCAGGTTGCTACTCTGTTAGTTGAACTTTTGTTCTGTTCCCTAGCATGATGAGGAGAGCTTACTGCTGTATTTCCCTGTTTCAGTAGAATTTATTTGTGCAAAGTCAGATTCTGTTGTTCTGATCTGAAGCAAATTAAGTACTTCTTATGCTGCAACTTTTGCTTTTTGTTTTTTATTCTTCTCTGGGTTTGCAGCACTAAGCTTCAGGGAAAATGACATTGCACAACAATATTTTGGTGAATGGCTTCAATTTAGTCATGACCTTTTGATTCTTCAGTGGAATATTGTATTGAACAGTGCTGAAGCTTGCTCTCTTCTGTTTTTGACTTTTGTTGGCTCTTTAATGCCAGCATCAATAAGCCTTGACTGAAGCAAATGTGATTTTTGCAAAATGTATTTCTAAAGGCACCTTGACTAGATCAGTAAGTTTTTCCTTCTCACATATGAGTAGGAGTATGAACAGCCCCTGTTAAGATTCAGTACAGCTCTTCTGACCTGAAAACCCTGACGACATTGCCTGTTCTCATGCAAACCAGTATGAATTAAGTTAACAGGCGTTGTATGAATGGGAGCTATGAATTCAACAGGGTCTAGTGTAACTGTAGATTGGGCTGAGCCTTATCTGAGGAGAGAGGAAATGCAAAGAATCCCAATTAATTTTACACTAAAAAATTGATATTGCTAATTAACTACCACAAACTATCTGTGTTTAACTGGCTTTCCCACATGCCAACATGAATAAAACATGTCCTTTCTTGTAAGGGAAAATCTATTCCTTATGAGGAAACAACAGTCTCTGTAAGTTGCAGCTTCATGTCTGCTTACTGAGAAAAAAAAAGTGTTAATTTCTTAATAAACTTTGAGAAAGCAAGCAACTCAGAAGAAACCATGAAGTTGATAGTGGAGCTATGCCTTGACAACAAAATTATGGCATAACATGAATTTTACTTTATGCAGCTCAAGGAGATAAACAGAAAAGAAACCCAGTTGCATGTTGGAAAGGTCTATTAAGTTATTTCTCACCCAAAAGATTAATAATCATAACTAGAATTTAAATGTAACCTCTCCTAGCATACAGCAAAGTACAAGCTCCTCTTAGATGATCCTAAACCAGCTCTATGATCAAATTAAAACACATCACCCTTTTCTATTTACGAGATAAACCATGAATTCACACTTTCTCTGAAGAAAAGCTTCATATTAGACATGAAACCAGTTCAACAGAAAATGGGAGATATTCAGAAGCATGAATAGTCAGGCACCACAGACCAAATTTGTTCATTTAATAAATTATGGTTACACTGCCAAACCACAGCTTTGTTTCAAAACATGGAAGGTAAAGTAGTCAAGCTAGTTCAGTCAAATGAACAGAAAAGAACAAGAAAAGACAGAAAGAAGAAACGGTTTTGTTCATTCCCCCAAAAAAGGGGTATTGGAGGTCTTTCAGCCTTTCTTTCTATTGTTCCCCCTGCTACTGCTTTCAGCAGATTATTATCTTCACAGTGAAGAGAAGAGCACTCTAGATCAGTTTCACAAAAATAAGACAGACAATCCATCTTATGCTCCTAGTCACTGTTTTCCTTCCTCTCAAATATTTATATAATTTACAGGATGCATTGTGGATTTCCTTGGAAAATGGTTTGTCTGCAAAGACATGAGTGATTGTCTGAATTCACATCTGATTCTATAGGCTGCTGATTACCTTGCATGGAATGCACTAGGAACAGCATGTCATCCAGCTGAGTCAAGTTTTATAATCCTCTTATATACCAAACAAATAACAGTGCTTTAAAGTTCGCAAGAAGAGAAAACATCACAACCAAAAAAATTCATGTGTTCTGAACTGTATTCTAATACAACTGGTGTTACGTTTCAAGCTGTCCAGAAATAGATACTTACAGACAGGGTTTCAAAGTCTGAAGAGATTCTGGGAAACTAGTTTGATGAAATGAAAAAACTTTCAAATCACCTTCTTATCTCATCTAGAAAAAGTAGGAAACTAACTCTGGACTCTGCTTAACTCAGTTCCCTGAAGCTCATAATCATAGAATCATAGAATGGTTTGGATTGGGAGGGACCTTAAATATCAGCTAGTTCCAAACCCATTGTCATGGGCAAGGATGCCATCCACTAGATCAGGTTGCTGAAAACTCCATCCAGGTTGTCTTTGAACACACAGATGGGGCATCCACAACTTCTCTGGGAAACCCGCTCCAGTACCTTACCACACTAAAGAATTACTTCCTTACATCTAATTTAAACCTACTCTCTTTTAGTTCCCCTTGTCCTGTCACTACATGCTCTTGTAAAAAGTCTCTCTCCATCTTTCTTTCACCAGCCTTCTCTTCTCCAGGATGAATAATTTCAATTATCTTAACCCTTCCTCAAAGGAGAAGTGCCTCATTCCTCTAATTATGTTGATGGCCCTCCTCTGGGTTCACTCTGACAGGTCAGTGTCCTTCCAGTGCTGGAGACCCCAGAGATTAACACAGTACTCCAGCTAGGGTCCCACCAGAGTGGAGTAGAGGTGGGAAATTATCTCCCTTGACCTGGCAGCACTTCTTTTGATGCAGCCCAGGATACAATGGGCTTTCTGAGCTGCGAGCGCACATTACCAGTTCATGTCCAGTCTCTCATCCACCAGCACCCTCAAGTCTTTCTCAGCAGGGCTGCTCTGAATCTGTTCAAACCCCAGCCTATATTGATACCAGGGGTTACCCCACCCCAGGTGTACTGGGTGTTGTTAAGCCTCATGAGAATCCCATGGGCCCATTTCTCAAGCTTGTCCAGGTACTTCTGAATGGCATCCTGTCCTTTAGGTGTGTCAGCAGCACAACTCAGCTTGGTGTCATCTGCAAATTGCTGAGGGTGCACTCGATTCCTTCATCTATGTCATTAATGAAGACATTAAAACAACACTGGTCCCGATATGGAACCCTGAGGGACAACACTTGTCACTGATGGCCGTCGACCATAGAGTCATTGACCACTACCCTCTGGATGTGACCTTTCAACCAATTCCTTATCCACCTAATACTCCACCCATGAAATTCATCTCTCTCAAATTCAGAGAGAAGGATGTTGTAGAGGATCAAAGAATTTGCAGAAGTCTAGATAAATTACACTTGTAGTCCTTCCCTTGTCTACTGATGTAGTCACTCCATCATAGAAGGCCACAGGCTGGTCAGGCAGGACTTGCCCTTGATGAAGCAGTGCTGCCTGTCTCAATTCAACTTCCTGTCCTCCATGTGCCTTAGCTTCTAGGAAGATAGGTTCCATGATCTTCCCAGACACAAAGGTGAGGCTGACAGGTCAGTAGCTCCTAGAGTCCTCCTTTCTAAAGATAGGTACCATTTTTCCCTTTTTCCAGTCACCTGAAACTTCACTTGACTGCCATGACTTTTCATATGTCATGAAGAGTAGCTTGGCAACTACATCAGACAATTCCTCAGGACTCTGGTATGAATCTCATCAGGTCCCATAGACTTCTATACATTCAGGTTCCTCAGGTGGTCATGAACCTGATATTTACTTACAGTGGGACACACTTTTCTCCGCCTGTTCCCTTACTGTTGTCCGTGCACTCAAGAGGTGAGAAAAGAGAGACTGCCAGTTAGGACAGTCAAAAAAGTCTTACTGAGTACCTCAGCCTTCTCCTCATCCACTGTTACTAGTTCACCAGCATTATTTATGAGGAGGGGGACACTTTCTTTGACCTTCCTTTTTTGGTTTACATACCTGTAGAAGCTCTTCTTGTTATTCTTTGCATTCCTTGACACAAAATTCAGAGGAAAGCTATCTGGGAACTGCTACTTGGGAACTGGCTGGCCATCAGTTGGCAGGTGGTGAGCAACTGCACTCTACATCACTTGTTTTGCATATTTAATTATTATTCATGTTGCTGTTGTTATATTGTTTTGTATATTCTATTATTATTCCTTTCTTTTCTGTCCTTTTAAACTGTCATTATCTCAACTCATGAATTTTACACACAATATCTCAAAAGTTGCCCACCTTTTATTGACAGCAATTGACATTTCATTACTCCTTACAGTCATCCTCTTTTCAGAAAATGCAGTTTCTTCTTTACCTGTTTAACTTAAAGTGACTTCAATGGATCTCATTATTCACAAAAACAATTATCTGATCACACACCGGCCATCATATTTATTACAAATCCCAGCTGTAAAAAAAAGAAATTTTTTTTAAAAACAGTTGCCTATCTTCTACGCTTTCAAACAGTTTAGATTTCTAAGATTTGATTATCTGCATTTATAATGGACATCTTCATCTGCATGATGGATGCAATCAGTAACAGCTAAAACACCTCATCAACTTACCTGAAGACAAGGAGCCCTCACTTTATTACCCATATTCATAACATTCATGAACTCCATAGATTAGAGCATAAAAATAGATGACTGTATAACACATGCACAATGGTCCAGGCTGAGAGTAAAGCTGGGAAAGCATTTCTCATATCTGAAAAGTGCATGTGTGTGTTTAAGAGCATGTGTACATAGACTGAAATTCTATTAATCAAAATATCCACACATTAGTCACTGTCATCATTCACCAATCACTGTTTTTTATTTATTATAAAGATTTGTTTTCTTTAACTCTGAGAACACTGACAGCTTACACAGTTCTGATGCCAGCAGAACTCCCACAGAACTTTGTTTCATATGCATTGCATCCAGGTCTGCCTCTCTAAGAATAGGAAAAAAAAAACAAACAAAACAAACAAACAAACAAAACCCCAACAGAAACAAACACCCCCCCCCCAAAAAAAAAAAGCATACTCTATTAAACTCCCTACTAATTCTAAAATTAATTAAAATTTTACAACCTCTACTTCCTACTCTCCTGTTCTCATACTATCTCCTTGCACAGAAACACACATACTGCTAGTAAGCACGTTACTTTTTGAACAAAAAAGCTTTGGAGAAATTTACACCCTAGAAAGCATGAAAATAAAGTAGCAAGTTGTATAGTAGATCACTGCTATAATACTCCTCCTAGTCATCTTTTGAAAATTAAAAGGTTTGACTATCAGAAGTTAGGCTTTAAAAAACCTTTTTAAATGGTTGACCCTGAAGCCAGAAATATGAATACTAAATGGAGAATGTGAAAGAATAGTACTTTGTAATAAAAGACTAAATTCTTATTCCCTTTCTCATGTAAAAAAAAAAAAAATCTGAAAAGGTCTTTTAAAAAAACTCTCATCACATTCAGCAAATGATTTCTTTGAAAGGATTACTATGAACATCCTGTCAAAATAATTGCAGTTCATTTCAGTCCAGCTTTACAAAAAAAAGTATTTCACAAGGACATGTTTCCCGATTGGTTATGACATTTATGTTTATAGGTCTACTCTGACTGAGCTGACTGCTGAGTCTCATGTATAGTCCTCTGCACTGCACTTGTCACAGGTAAGGTCAAGGTTATGGTCATATCCTGATCAGCTTTACTGCGTATGAGGGATTAATGGTTTCTTACCATAAATGCTTTGAACAAAGAAAGTTCCTCCGCTTTTACTAGAGGCTTAGTTCTTGCACCTTTCCCATACTTCTGTAGATGATGCATGTCTGAAAGAGTCAGAGACGGATGTTGGTGCAGACAGGATTTTTTGCCATTCACCCCAGTGAGGACAAGGACTTCTCAAATTATGGAACAAAGCAGTGCAAAGAGGAAAGGACAGCCATCTAATTTTCAGAGATGCTATTATTCTACAACCATGCATGCACATTGCATTTTTGTCACTATTAGTTTTGCAGCTGTTCATGGTCTGAAGCATCCATCACACATGTGTAAAAAGCTGAGTGCTGTATCCATGTTGTAAATGGAGTGTGCCAGGTGGCACCTCAGTGTGCCACTTTAACCTTAGTTCTGGCACTCAGGAAATTCCTTCCAGTGTATCTAAGTAGCCCTTTTGGGGACCCATTTCAGCAAATTATGTCGAGATGCTTACCTTTCCTTAGGTTTTTCATCTATCACAATTTCCAGCTTTAAAATGGAATTCACAACTCTTAAGTAAAATCAATCTATTAGTTGCCATAATTGCATAGTTGGCAGTGTATAATTAGTTAAGTACAAAGGACCTTTTCTAATGTTTTATAGCCTCCTGACTAATATGAAAGGGAAACCTGATAAATGGCAACAGAAGCAACTGAAATGTTTATTTTCAGAAGACTAAAAAAATATGAACTACTCATAAAAGCCAGAAATCACACCTGAATCCTGTGCATCATTAAAGATACACTTAAGTTTTGGCTTTAGGGCTGACCTTTGCATGAGTGTGCATTCACTTTGGAAAGCTCAATTTCACAGACATACAGATGGAAGGACATTGTCTGCACTTGCATGCCTGGACAGTCAGCAGTGCAAAACAATTTGGTTTTCTACATGTCCTCCTTCATATTAAGGATCTTGGTGATTATGTATTTATCCAAAGACAACATTATATACTAAAAGAACTGCACTGTCCACTCTTATACTTGAAGAAAGACATTTTGTTAAACCCTTAGGAGCCAAATTATAAACTCTTCTATCTATCCCAGATAAAGGTTCTTTCCTGCAAGAGGAAAGTTAGATTGATAAGGTTTATATGCAGGCTTCCCAGCTGAGATGAAATAAAATTTTATCAATTGTAGGGAGTCATTCCCATCATCTTGATTTTTAATGTACGTGCAAAACTTTTTTTTTAATGACATTTTATAATTTAATAAGTAATGGTATGTTTTCACTACACTTAAATATATATCAAATGTCTTATAAATCCAGTCAAAAACATTTTTAAAAAGGCTGGGCAGCCAAATTACTTCAAGAATCTCATCTGATTGATTTGGTTCCCAAACTGCTTTTATTGGAATGAAGTACCACTACATCTGGGAATATATTTTCTCTAGCAATGTTTTGTTCTATCTAATGAAAGACAGTGAATTGGGATATTTTTCTTAACTTCAAAAATGACACTTTTCCTAACAAAAACACCATAAGAACTCCCAATTAATTTTTCCAAATATAGTCAGTGTATTACAAGGTAGTTCTACCCATGTATAAGCAATGATGATAGTAACCAGTGGGGAAGGTCATTAGGAAGCCTTCCTGGGAATACTTACCAGCTAGATATCCAATATTTTGGGGTTTGGAGCCAGGATAACAAGGCTGATAGGATAGTAGATCATGGACTATAGATTATTTACTCAGCATGGGATTGCTAGCCTCAGCAAATAGTAGGAAAGGGAAAAGAGTTTGAGTTCCAGTTAAAATATAGTTTGAAAAATAGGCCAAAAAGATGAATCTAACAAAAAAGCAGAACATGCTGCTGAGTGTATGGCAAAAGCTTTTAAGAGGGTATAGATATGAGATCTAAAGTCTTTTGAAAAGCGAAAGGTACCAAACATTGTTCCATATATTTATTTCACCACTTGAACAGCTCAGAGGCATTTAATGTACATTCTTCCACGAAGGCAACAATCTTTACAAACTTCACATTCAAGAGTCAAGACATTTTCTCACTGCAATTGGAAATGCAAGGTTTCAAACATAATAATAGCCAACAATTAAGAACTCAGGATTCTAAATTAGGAACTATTGGTTTTCGTGAAATTAGGAAAGAAAAGCCTTCATTTCTAGTTGTAATCTTTATGTGAGCATAAAAGATGCACTGTCTATTCATTTCTAATATGCATATGATAATTTTGGTAATACTTTGTGACATTCTCTTCTTGAATACCCAATGCAATGCTAAATGTGCTTAATGGAATTCAGAAAATAACTTTAAAACATCCAAATTCTGAGACAGATTCTTAATTATTAACTTACCAAATGATCAACTTCTTGTTCCAATTTTAATATCTCAAAGATATTTTCAACCTTTTCTTTATAATGTGGCTAATTAAACCCAGCCGACAGTAGATCTGTCATTTCATAAAATGCTTTGGATCTTTTCTTGATTCTGTGCTGATGTTTATAAAGACTTTCAGACAGGACGAAATTGACTGAGTGTGGAGGAAATGGTGAAACTATTTACACATAGAGTGAAATGGGCCATATTTTAGAAAAATACTGTGGCCTACTGATCAAAAGTGCTGCATAAAATATAGGTATTAAAATTATTACAGAGAACTGTCAAGCTCACAAATTAAACTAATAAAAAAGTAGAGATTTATTTTATTATTTTTTTTTTCAATTTTAGCAATCTTAGTTTTTACTTATAACTGCATTTCATTACCATTTTTCAGACAGCACTGCTATTTTCAAGTTGATTGTGTCCCTTTAAATAAATCCCATGGTGTGTCTAAAGCAAACACATAGCAGGCACCTGAAGCAGGTATTTAAGACCCCATGAGCACTTCAGATTCTGTGTTTGTGAACTTGTCAGTCATTATCACGGGAGGGTTTTGATCCCCCGAGATAGACCCTCGTCGCACATTGTGTATAGGAGATAGGCACACACAGAAGTGACCCACAAAATGGCATTTATTAAAGCAAGATGTCAGTTTATATACAGGGAGATACAGAAGGTTCAGGAATAAAGGTGGGTTTCTTGATGGGAAACATCGAATCCCAAGGGTCAGTGATAAGGGAATTTGGACAGATTGGCCATGGGGAATAAGTCTAGCCATATAGGGGAAGGGGAGAGCAAGGGAAGGAAAGAGAGGAGTGGTCTTGGGGGCACCGACAAGGGAATCTGCAGGGGTCTGTGAGGCTGCTTCTTATCGCTGAATCTCAGGCACATCCTGCAGCTGCAGCTGTCAAAGCACTTTTAGATAGATTTCTTCCTCTGAGGCTCCTTTGCAGCCTTTATGCATCCTTCTCCATTCCCTGTAGGCCCCAGTTGACCCACCTCTGACAAGTCATGATTCCAGTTCAGAATTTTCTTGATTGAGATATGGAAGATATGAAGATATTCATGAACACATTGAGTACTATTCATTATATACTGCTATATTTCCCTAGATTATTCTAATTTTGCATTTCTAAAGGTTAAAAATGCTCCTCTAACACAAGAGAATTCACATTTTATTTACTAAATGGATCAGGGAAAATCATATATATATATATATATATATATATATATATATATACACAAATATTAAGGAGAGAGAATGAGGCAAAGATCAAAATCAAAGTGGGGATTATATTCCTGAGACTTTTTGTAGAATGGAATATGCCTGCCCAAACCAAATAAATGGAGATTTTATGCCAAAATATCTTATAGCAATAATTTAAATACAAGTGACTGAAACAAAAAGGGAAAGCAAACTAAAATGGTAACACAAAAGAAATCAAAGCTATTCCATTGCAGTCAGAAATAAGATGGGCAGACCCAGGATGCACATTTTAAAGCTCAGAATTGTCTATGAACTCCATTGGGGGTACAAAGTCATGCTATCTTTATGGTTTTATATCATATAACATTGCTTTCATCTGTCATCAGAAAATAAATTAGAAATGTTTTCCCTTTCCACCACACTTTTCCCATCTTTTTACATAAAATTGTGATATCCCTTGGAGTTAGGGTACACATCTTCCTATTTTAAATACTTTGTCCTGCTTGGCTACTGCTCCCATATTTCCATATTCTTCCTTGTTTGGTCTCTGCTTTCCTAGCACAGTATTCAAGCTAGAAATTAGGTTGATGTGTGGGTGACTCCCTCTCACAGGAGCCACAGTGACTGTATCTTCTCATTATCACAGAATCATAGAATCAGCCAGGTTGGAAAAGACCTATGAGATCATCAAGTGCAATCCCTGATCCAACACCACTGTGGTTCCTAGATCATGGCACTCAGTACCACATCCAGTCTCATCTTAAAAACCTCCAGGGACGGTGAATCCACCACTTCCCTGGCAGCCCATTCCAGTGCCTGATTACTCTCTCTGTAAAAAATTTTCTTCCTAATATCCAACCTAAACCTCCCCTGGCAGAGCTTATGACCATGCCTTCTTGTCCTACTGCTGGTTGCTTGGGAGAAGAGACCAACTCCCACCTGGCTACAACCTCCTCTCAGGTAGTTGTAGAGAGTGATGAGGTCTTCCCTGAGCCTTCTCTTCTCCAGGCTAAACAACTCGAGCTTCCTCAGCCTCTCCTCACAGGACTTGTGTTCGAGATTATATTTGATTATAGTTCTTGGTAAACTAATCTAACAAAAAGTATGGTAGAAGGTGCCAAGCAAACTTCCCTATGCAGCTACAGCTTTATCTGCAAGTACAGAAGCATCTGTTTAAGTGCAGTGATACTCTTATTTTACGTCTTCACTTCTGAATATGATTATCTGTTGCCTAATAATCTCCCCTGTACACCAGGAAACAGAGAGGCAGGAACAATCAGATAGAGCCACAGGCAGGATTTTGGATCCTGCCTCATTTTGGAAATTGTCAAGACCTGCTCGAGAACAAGTGTGTCCCTCCAGGGATGCTTGCATTCAGAAATACCTTGAAATTCATGTATGGCTGAAGAACTGCACTATTGCTAGCTATTATCTGTGGCAATAAGGTAGACAGGCTTTTACTCATGAGGAAGACTGTTGTAAATCCTTCAAGGAAGAAATTAAAGTGGTGGTCCTCACATACTTCTGGTTATGGTTTTTATTTGGGGCTGCATTCTATATTTCATCTCACCCCTTTCCCACCCTCCTCTACTTTTAAGAGGTTGTAAAATCATTTTATGGATTTTGATCCACATCACCACACTACTCAGATTCTCTAAGCAATGTTTTGTTAATAATCTCTTTCAATTTGCTTCAGGAAATGACTACATGCTACCGGAAGACAGAATATTGTATTTTTTAAAGCCTAGTTCTTTTTCATTCTGATTAGCAGTTTTTCAGACCCACAGAATCAAGAACTCAAGAGAGATAGGAGAACAAATGTACAAAGAATGTGATCATCCTGCTTTCCTGTGGCCAGTGGCAGCTGTACTTATAATAAATAAAGATTTCCTCTCCAAACCTTTGTATGATGGTCAATGATCTGGCCCTCCCTTATGCATTGCTTTTCAATTTCATTGTGGAAAATTGCTTATACATCAAATCTTCCTAAAATTTTTATTGATACATTAGAGAACATGAGAATTTACTTCTGGAACAAACAATGGACTCCTATGACACTGTAACATCCTCTTAGCAAATGAAATGCAACATTATTAATCAATGGGTTCCTTTTTTAGCTATTTGAGTTCAATTAAATGTATCTGTAATACTAGAACTCACGACACACAACAATAAACAAAAAACAACTAAAGGAGGTGGAGCCTTCTAACTATGATGAAATTCTGCTAATGGTAATAATAAGGTAAGCACAAAAAGTGTCATCAAACTGACAACATCATGCAGTTCAGTGGATAGGTCTGGCCAACCTGATCTCCTCTTATGATCAGGTGGCCCACCTGGTGGATGAGGGGAAGGCTGTGGATGTGGTCTATCTGGACTTCAACAACACCTTTGACATTGTCTCCCACAGCATTCTCCTGAAAAAGCCGGCAGCCCACAGCTTGGACAGGGGCACTCTGTGCTGGGTTAAGAACTGGCTGGAGGGCCGGGCCCAGAGAGTGCTGGTGAACGGGGCTGCATCCAGCTGGTGGCCAGTCACCAGTGGTGTCCCCCAGGGATCACTGCTGGGCCCAGTCCTGTTTAACATTTTATAGGTGATTTAGATGAGGGGATTGAGTCCACCATTAGCAAGTTTGAAGACAACACTAAGTTAGGGGGAAATGTCGACCTGCTGGAAGGCAGGAGGGCTCTGCAGAGGTACCTAGACAAGCTGGAGAGTTGGGCTGATTCCAGCGGGATGAAGTTCAACAAGGCCAAGTGCTGGGTCCTGCACTTTGGCCACAACAACTCCTGCAGCGCTACAGGCTTGGGCACAGAGTGGGTGGAGAGCAGCCAGGTGGAAAGGGACCTGAGGGTGCTGATTGACAGGAAGCTGAACATGAGCCAGCAGTGTGCCCAGGTGGCCAAGAAGGCCAATGGCATCCTGGCCTGGATCAACAACAGTGTGGCCAGCAGGAGCAGGGAAGTGATTCTTCCCCTGTACTCAGCACTGGTGAGGCCACACCTGGAGTGCTGTGTTCAGTTCTAGGCCCCTCAGTTCAGGGAGGACACTGAGGTGCTGGAGCAGGTCAAGAGAAGAGCAACCAGGCTGGTGAAGGGAATCGAAGTGCTATGAGGAGAGTCTAAGGGAGCTGGGGTTGTTTAGTCTGGAGAATAGGGGGCTCAGGGGAGACCTCATCACTCTCTACAACTACCTGAGAGGAGGTTGTAGCCAGGTGGGGATTGGTCTCTTCTCCCAGGCAACTATCAGTAAGACAAGAGGGCATGGGCTTAAGCTTTGCCAGGGGAGGTTTAGGTTGGATATTAGGAAGACATTCTTTACAGAGAGGGTAATCAGGCATTGGAATGGGCTGCCAGGGAAGTGGTGGATTCATTGTCCCTGGAGGTTTTTAAGATGAGACTGGATGTGGCTCTTAGTGCCATGGTCTGGTAACCGCGGTGGTGTTGGATCAAGGGCTGGACTTGATGGTCTTGGAGGTCTTTTCCAACCTGGCTGATTCTATGATTCTATGATTTTAAAGAGACTGGATCCTATTCCCATCATTGCCAATAACATTATATGGTTAGGTCTTCATGGCAGAATTAGTGCAGCTAACCAGGTAGCAGCAACCATGGCTGAACACTCAGCTAAGGGTACCACATGTTCTGCTGCAGCAGAGAGGGTGTCCAGCCTAGCCATTCTCAGAACAAGAGGTGAGAGCATTGCATGAGCATGGCACTGGAGCCATCTGCTACCCAGGCTAAGATCTTGAGAAGGTACTGCCATCTGTTGCACAGACACAACAGCAGCTCTGGAGCTAGCCAAGGAAGCTTTCCATTGTATACTAGAGAGATACATTTCATCAGAGTATCTGTTGTTATAATACCAAGGACAATACCTTTTCCTCCCAATACAACACTCAGTCATATTTCAAGATGTCCTCCATGGCTTTTTGTTTTGTAATGAGGTGAGTACTCTAGAAACCTCCGCAGTGAATTGCAGGGGAAATGGTGCCCTTTTTAAGAGATATTAAATACTGTGGAAAAGTAGTGAAAATGATTTATGCAAGCGGTCACAGAGATCTAGTAAAAATGACCCAAAGCTCTAGAGTAGACCTCCCTTACTCTAAACATCCTTAAAAGTGAAAGAAGTGACTCTGGGAGAAAAGCTAAGGCAAGCAAACAGAATTTAACTCTGCAGTGAAGGCAGACCCACATATGACAATTCATAAATTATTAGGAAATTAATTATGTAATTTACCTATCTCTCCCATCTTTGCTTACTTCAATAACAATTAATCCAACCATGAAGTGCTGACCCTTTCATTCATAAAATAATTGTGTTTCATTTACATTTGTTACCTGTTGATTTGTAGGTTTAGTTAGCATTCATTTAATTGTTCCCCACTAAGAAACATCAGGGATCTCTTACATAAACAGCTGAGTAACAGGTAGGTTGAGGCATGAAATCACTACATATCAGGTACTCCTAATTAATGCTATGGATGTGGATGCTCTTAATACACTGAAACAGTACATTGCTGCAAAGTACAAGAAAATAGCTCCTCACTAATCTCCCTGTATAGACAAAGTGTTTCTATTTACACCATACTTCTTCAGTGCAGAGAGAAATGTGTTTTTCCTTCAGTGCATACTGAAATCCCATATGACAAAATATAAAAACTGAGTGAAGCAGTGTGCAAAACATTGTTTTTACAGTTGGATTTAATCAAATGGATACAGCAGAAGGGGTGCTCAGAGCACAACATGAATATTAGGACAAATTTGACTGGAATGAAATAGCCATCACCTGGCATTTGAAAAAGGAATAAGGCAACAAGAGGCAAGCACAAGGAAGTATTAAAATTTCAAATCAAAATTCTGGATAATATTGACAAAAATCTGCCATTTCTAAACAGAAATTCTGATGCTGAAAAAGAAAAAAAGATATATTGCAATATATGTTAAAGAACCTTCTTTTTAATATTGAGTAACATTTGATCATTTGCATCTAAGTACTCCATATTTAAGTACTAAAAGTGAGCACAGATCCATTTGCAATGACATGAAAGATGAAAAGTGAAAAGTAGTGAGCGTAAGACAGAGTGTCTCAAAGCTAGGTGTCCAGACAGTATTACTCAGAAAACAAAGTTTAGCTCTGACATATCTCAAACCAGGAAATCACTCTAATTTATGACATTGATTGCAATCAGTGAAGTGGCTACTGTACATAATAGCTGTTCTTCTGTGCAGTACATTTTGTGCTGTACTTGGCTGATGCAAGCCAATTTATAGGCTGCTAGGTACTAATCCCCAAAAGGGAGGCAGTCTTATGGTCTTTCCCCTCAGAAACAAGCTTTTCTTCCTTTGTTTGGCCCCATTTGTAAGACCTGTCTGAACACTTCACTATTCTCTTGGACCCCATTGTACCCCAACATTATTTAGCTGGCAGTCATAAAATGAAATATGGGGCTGACGTAAAGAGCAGTAAATTAGTGGAAGAAAACCGACTGAAACAAAGTTCTGGGGAATCAAGCAAAAAAAGTAGGCAGGACAATTTGTAATGAAGGTCTATTTTAGGTTTCTGAGTTTCCAAAATACCCATCAGTGTTAACAGGGATAGCAAAAGAAATGACATGACTTTTTCTTTACTTTCTTTACTTTTACTCTTTTCTCTGAGGGTAACTTTGCCTGTTACACTCAATGTTGACAGACATTTAACTACATATAAAACATGATAGATGAATGTATTTTAATATACAAAAATCAGGCTCCTAATATTATTGTAACAAAACAGAAATTATAATGGAACGACAATCAGCTTTTCTAACAGGGAGAAAATGAAAAATTACAAGATACTTTCAGAAAGGCATACATAGCCTTGTAGTTTCTTTTTAAAAATCTATACTCAGACTGGGAAAGATGTTTCCTAAATGCATAGATTTTAAGGTTAGAATGGACTATTATCATCACTTAGTCATCTCAGCCTCCTTTACTGAACAAGCCATAGAATTTCACCAACTCCTACATCGTGGCAGAACTCATTGATCTAAGGTATATGCTATATCAAAAAAAAAGTTATTACTGGTACATTCTTCTTGAAATATCTTCTTTCCATTTAACTATGGATAATACCAACTGGTAGACTCTTTTCCAATATATGCCTCAGAGAATCTGCAGAGAATCCACCCACCAGTAGCCCAGTTGGTATGTTGACTTACTTTTTAAGCTCATTTTATGTAACCCATGACAGACTGGAACAGAAACCCCAGTCTATTCTGACAGACACCAAGGCTCTGCAGAGTTGTAGTGTCTATATCACAAACAGTTTTTCTATATGACAAGTGAGAAAGATCTCTTGAAATCATGAAATGAAGTTACCAAACCTGAGCAGAGTGGATGAATGACTGCTCTGGGCAGTCACTGATTGTCCAGCTTGCAAAGTACCAGATATGAAACCCAATTTCTTCATGCATCAGCTAGAACAAAAGCATAGTTACTTTTGTGTCTTACTTCATCCTAGCCCTCACCACCTCAAACTCAGCTGCTGTGTGTCTAGTGGCTTGCTCCATCACAGCCACTATTGCCATGGCTTAGCTGTGTAAAAACAGCCTCTCTGCTGCAGGTTATGTTTTGCACCATAGGGCTTTGACAGCTACAATAACTAGCAGAGTGTCTTTAAAGGCTGATTTAGAGTTTAAATGCTAGATATCAGGATCTGAGAGTATGCATCTCCAAAGGCTAAGTTGAGTCCCGGTATGCGAAGCCTTCATATAGCTGCAGCTCTCTCCAGATGCTGGCAGGAGATGGAAAATCACAAGATATGAATCCCTTCCAAGGCCTGGGTCCTACTGTAGTTTCAGTGATTTGAAGAGAAAAGGGCATGGAGAGACAGTCACATGGAGAGACAGTCCACACCTTCACTGTGGAGCACCTCATCACCCTTTTCTTGTATACCACACTTGATTTTTCATTTTGTCCCTTCTCTCCTCTCCTCAGTAACAATGACCAGCTGAAAAATATTGCTTTAACACATATTAAAGAATCTGTCAAATGTAGCTCCTTCAATGGTGACTTTCCTTTCCGTGTCCATCACTTTCCTCAGGCATATTTTGGTCTCTCAGGTGAAGATGAGCAGCCCATCAAGCACAGGAAGAGCCAGAGCACTAGGCTATGCTGCCTTTGGGCAGCAAAATGAAAAGCAGCCTGGCAGAGCTTTATCACAGCTAACACTTGTGACTTCAGCAGCTAAGTACTTCTTGTGAGCTCTATCTTGCCTACTAAACCTGCATTTTTTTTGACAGGGCGTTAAAATTGAAGGTAATGGCAGAGTGCATAAATTATCCCCGAAGACTTTACCATTGTAGGTAAGGGAAAAAAAAAAGACTTCCAAACTTCAAACTAAAAGAGTGAAAAGAAAGTCTATGAGGTGAAATTATATAACCTACAAAGAAATTACTCTTTGTCTTCCATTGCCACAGCTGAAGAAAAGGTACAATTCATTACAAGACAGGAAAAAAGAATTGTACTTACAAAGTCCTCAAGAATGGGGTTACCACAGCAGTTCAGTGTGAGTTTTTGTCATGGTTTTGCCCAGTCGGCCAGCCCCTGGGGCTGAGAATGGTTTTGTCTAGGTGAAATTCCGGACAAAAAAACAATTAAAACTCTCAGTAATGCCTTTACTAATTACATATTTAAGAAAACGGAAGAGAAGACTTATTGCGCAGTTAAAATTAGGGGCAGTAGTCATGTAGAAGGGCAGCGGGCCTGAAGAGGGCCAAGGCCCTCTCCTTTCTTGGCTTGGGCCGGGGGGGGCAGGTGCAGCACTTATTTCTTCTAAGAAAGTGAAGGAAAAAAACACGACAGTTTTATTTTGAAATTTTTTTTTAGCAGCATTAGAAAGGACAAGAGTTGCCATCTGAATACGTGCATTATAATTATCAACAAGTGCATCTCTCCTAAGGTAAAGTGTAACAGCCATTTCATAACATATGCTTTCTTCAATGTGAACACATTGATGCCATGAGTCTGCAGTGACTGATTCAGTAAGTACAAATATACTACAACATTTTTAAAGTTCAGAAATATCTTTTTCCCTTTTTTAAACCTCTAATCTCTGCCCTTCATCTTTTCCTAAGAAAAAAAATCAATCTACAAGTTAAAAACAAATAAACAGCCCACACTTATTTTAGATGTTATCTTCCCATAATTTTCCACTACAGACAATTTATGCAGTTTTGTATGACATATGTAAGAAAATCTGCACTGGAAAATACAATTAGTGCTATACAGCACCATATTAAAGCACATTAATTTATGAAAGTTGGTCGATAATAATCATGCTCAATTGCTGTTAATTGCAGTATAGCCCTCAGGAAAAAACATTATAACAATCAGAAACAACAATAATCTCAAGACAGAGGATTAGTAATGGAACATTAATATACTTGGGGGTTTGTGACAGTAACTTTGAAAAAGACTGGCAATAGAAAAATTTAGCCAACATTTTGGTATGTTCAGACTTATAACAGTAACACTTACCTTCCAGCGTACTCAGGGTCATTGGTTCAGCAGGAGAGTTCAAGCATGGCAGCCTATTCGTGTGTGGGGGGAACTGCCAGAGTATCAGTTTTTATGATGTACCACAGTCCATTATTCTCCTCACAGAAGACTTCTTACATGCTAATATTTTATAGAATAAAATAATAACTAAAAATTCCATTTAATTTAAAACTTTAAAACCATTTAACATTTATTGAAAATTCAGTTGTTTCAGAGAAGCTGCTGACATCTATTGTTTTCTCAGCTAGTAGATGTTTATTCTAACTATGGCGTTGTTCCTCATTAAAAGCGGGGTGGGGATTTACAGTGTATTTTGTGTACCTAATATGAGAATGGGGCAGAATTTTTCAGAAATACCTCATGATTCTAGGTACTTCAATTTTTCAGATATTCAGGGAAAATATTTTTTTAAGGTCTGGTTGGACAGACACTTCCGACCCATTATTAATCACTTGGGGAAAATTATGAGGTCACATGCTATAAATGGAGTTGGTGCCCTGCTGTTCTGTGCTTCAGGCCTGTTCAGGGGAGCTGGCACAACTGTACATTAGGGATTTTACAAGTGTGTACATGAGTTACTGATAAGCAAAGAAGGTACAACAGGGAAAAGTAATGCAGGGCAGGCATTAAAATCCAATTAAATTAGATCAGTATATTTCACTACTGATGGGCACTGATACTGTCTCCTCTCCTGTAAACTGGGTTTTGGGTTGTCAGACTCTGAAGCATAACTTATTGAATTTGAGCTGTTTTTTCAGATAAATAATCAACCAGATGGTTTCATTGTGTCTATACCTCTGCAGAGTTGTCAGGGAAACACACATTTCCAAGAGGAAGAGAGCCAATTTCTTCCACAGATGTTCTGCACTAAGCATCTCTCAGTATTGGAGGGGGTGGAGGGGAAGGATTGTCTCATCTTTTGCTGAGCTCCTGTATTTGCTCTTGAGAACAAGGCACCAGCAGCCCATCCAGCAGGAGCCTGATGAACAGGATTATACAGGTCAAGGAGCTCTGCAGTTTTGAGAAGATTGGCAGGTTCCTGATGGAGACCAGCACTCCGTGCCCTTTAGAGAACCTCAGTGAGAAGAGATGAGCACCATCCCCTCAGGTCTCTTGTCCACACGGTATTGTCATCTCTACCAGAAATACACTGTTTGGGAAAAGGTGCAGATGATGTTCAAAAAATCGCGGACTTTGAACCACAGAGAAGAGATCAACTTTCAGATCCCTTTGCACCAAATTATTTTCCTGCCCCATGCTATGCAGTGAAAAATTTAAAAAAAAAAAAGAAAAAAAAATTTATCCTAGATTCCAAACCTCCAGACTAAGGGAAAAAAAAGTAAATTTTTTATCAGTAGACTCTTGACATAAATGTCTAAAAAAATCCAGCTGTGTTATCATCCATCTTAGCATACCTGGGATAATCCCCCTCTCACTGCATTCCATATGCCTACCATGCTATTTAAAGTAATGCTAAAATGAATCAAATAGCAAAGAAGACAATAGAGTCCTGTATGCCATGATAGTGTAGTTAAAAAAAAAAAAAAAAAAAAAAAAAAAGAAAAAAGAAATAAGAAAAAAAAAAGGAAGAGGAAATGGGTAGAGGAAAAGGGTAAATCTTTTCTACTAGCCTGTTTTTTTTACACTGAATTCAGGGAAATTATTTCCTTTACATAATGACTAAATTTTCCTACAAACTTTATGAAAACTGACAGTAGAAACTTTGGAAACACCTCCTACTTCCACAGAAACAAACTGTTACGTTGGAATAAGTCTAGAGGATGAACATTTTAAGATGTGTAAAATAATGTCTCAAAAGTTAGAACTGTGGATATGTATATGAAAAGGGAACATGTAGGTAGTGGAGTAGTTCAAAATTTGACAAAACACACAAAACACAAAAGTATTGTGTGGTTAATTAGCAGTTTAGATAAAATTAAGCAAGGAGCAATTATACCAAATCTACCTTTTTTTTACCCAAGTTCAATATCCAAATGAAGGAAACTCTGTATGAACTAAACCAGAATAATTGCAGATGGTAGTCTTACACTTTTCCCACTGATGGATGCAAATTGAGATCTGAAATATGTAATTCAAGTGAACAATGCTACAAGAGAGAAAAAGACTATATATGTGTGCAAAATCATGGCCTCAAATTCAGTTTTATGAAAGGAGGACAAACATTAATAGAAAAGTAACAAGATACGTAAGATACATATTTAGCAACATGAGTTGTTAAAAGGGAATATTTCTGCAGGCAATGTAGATTTCAAATAGCTACCCAATTGATGAAGTGGACATCATCAAGCAGAAGACAAAATCAGGGAAAACAAGCTGGAATAAAATATTGAAAGTAATAGAACACACACAAAACGGAAGAGAGGAAATTGAGGAGTAATGCATGCTTGTAATTTTAAAAGCAGAAACATGCTTAGGGATGTTGTGTGAAGGTGGAGGATTAGCTAAACAATACTAATCATAAAAATTTATATTTTAAAGTAGATTGGTGGACATATATAAGGAAACTAAAGCTAATCAGAATAAATCTTGGAGGTAAATGGAAAACACAGGGGGAAGTGGGAGTGGGAGCTTACAGGGGGCAAATTGAGAATGCAAAATAATGAATTTATGCCCAAATGCTCTGTGGCTCTTCCCCCAGTGAATGAACTTTTAGAGAAAACTAAACTGATGAACAAGCAAGCACAAAATGCACTGAGACTAAAAAAAAAATTTTAAAGAAGGATTATAGAATTAATTTTGCAAAAGAAGGATTATAGAACTACAGAACTAAGTTTGCAAACAAGTCTCAAGGAAAAAATCAGAAGACAAGAATGAAAGTTAAATTGCACAAGAGGTTAAAACACACAATAAAAGATTTTTAGAAATTGAAGGCACTACTAAATGTAATTGTAACAAACTACAAGTGTTTAACCAGTCCAGCTTCTCTTTGTCATTAACAGGTGCTGAAATCAATGAGATCAATGGGTTCAGCTGAAGCATTTGAGTCATTCTTATTCTCTAATAATAGATAAAAGATCTTTTAAGCTTTGGGCTAGGTGACTGGTGTAATGCCTGAAAGCAATAGCACATGAAGAAATAAAATGCTTTCTTTGCAATGTGCTTATTTTGTGTATTTGCCAGCACTTGAGAATTGTCCGCATCACTGGTTTGCCAAGAGTTTGCCCCCTTTTCTTCATCTCTGCAAAACAAAAGTGTGTGTAAATAAAAGCAGCACCAAGATGGAAGTGAGAAGGCAGAAGCAAATGTATACATTACAGAAAAGTGTAAACATTTATGTTAAGAATAATGCCGCATACACTGGTCTGCAGAAGAACTGAATGCCATGGTGTGACTCCATGTACTTAAGAATGCAAGTGAATGTAAGTGAACCCTGAAATATTATCTGTCCTGAATAGTCAAAAGTAAGATACTAAATACCACCAAAATGTTGCTAAAACCAGAAAATTACTAAAATAGCTCAGAAAGAATTACTGTTGTACTCCATTTTGAACAGACTGTTTGTGCCTACCTATGTTAATTTTGATAAGTCTTGCACAAACCACTGAGACTTTTAAGAAAAAACACCCTTCAAACGACCTGCTTGAAGGATTTTGAGACCTCTTCCATCTCTCAGTCACCTAATATTGACTTATTTTTTTCTTAATTATGGCAGAAAATTTTCAGCTCTTGAGTTTACAAGAACAAAAAAAATCTCAGCCTTTTTATCCTATGGCTGTTTACACTAAAAGCTATCCCTTTGATAGGTTATAAGATTTGTTCATATATGTGAATAGGACATAGTAGGATACTGTAACAGTGATTTAGTAGCAAAACATTCATGCAGAAAAGTTGAGAGGTATAAAGCTTAAGAAAAGACAACACCCATAAAATTTTGACCAGAGTTAGGAGGCAGAGGGGGAAAGCATAAAGTCATAGCATACAGCTTAATAGAATTTAAAATATTCTATAACCCACAAAGCAGGGAATCAAATAAAAATGGAGAAAATAGATCCAGCACTAGGAAAGTAATAGAGAATAAGATCATATTTGGAATAATGGGCATCATTCTGGTCACCTTATTATGGAAGTGTTGAAACCTCATTGGCTGACATCCGATATGAGGCAGTTTTGGATGTCTCCCTGTTTCTTCCATTATTAATTTTGTGCTCGAGGGCAAATGCCAGCAGTGCTCATTTTAGTTTTTACCTCCTGCTGCAACTTCAACTGTCAGAGAGACAGCAGGAGTCAAAAATGAAAGGAGCCACCTTATAGAAATGCTGTGCCACTATGTCATTTTTAAACTGACAGCTTTTTACAGTCCAATTTCTCAGGGAAAGAAAAAAAGGACTTTCATTTTCACCTCCCACTGCTGCTTTGACAGAGAAAGACATTTACCCAGGTTTGAATGCTGGTGGGAGGCAAAAATGTAAAACTGCATTAGAGTGTTTGTAAGTGGGCTTTGACTACCCCATAGAAGGATAAGCTGATTTGGGACAAGTTGAACTCTAACCTTTGCTTACCAGGTGGCAAAAGAGAAAAATGTGTCCACCTGCCCTTAATGCGATAGATGGAGATTATTCTGAAGGATATAAGTGAACACAGAAGAGCCAGATGCACTTAAGGATTTCAGTTCACCTGAAAACATAAAAATTGCTGGTTTATTAGTCTTTGGCGTCCAAGAAATTGGTAATTGAGAAGACTCTTCAATGAGAACAACTTTTGAGAGAGGTAGAGATGTTTAAAAGGAGGAATTTGGGAAAAAGATAGCATGTTCCTTAAATTAGTAGTATATAGTAAGGAAAATCACTTCCAATTCAAGGACTCAGAGAAAGAAGGAATGAAAAAACGGGATGCTGAAGAACCACACATAGTAATTTTTCTACAAGTATTAACATAGTAGGTACAAAAGCAAAGTATTTATTATTGTAAAAGCAAAGTAATAAGGAACAGTAATGTTAAGGTACATCCTCAACAGATCTCTCTAACATCCTAATCTATCTAGCTTCTGTGGCATACAGTATGTAGAAAACTCAGAATCCAATATAAAAATCTAATATAGTAATAGAATATGAAGTAGAAATAGAAGCTCCTACTTGCTGCTGGATTCAACTTTTCATTTTCAAAGTATCAGGTACATACTCTTCTGAGCTCAGAGTTAAAATTAATTGCAAGTGACAATGGTATTCAGGGTAAAGAAATTAGTCTCCTATAATTTAAAACCATCTATTGTTAATCTTTTATTCTTTATTTGGGGTCTCTGTACAGTGTGCATGACCTTGTCAGGCTTAGAAGGACGCACTTGACTAGAACATGCAAACTGTTTGGCTCTCAAGGACAAGAAAGCTGAGTATCTCCAAATGCATTGTTTACTGACACTCTAGAATAGCAACAGAGCTGTGGTATGTGAAAAACATGGAAATTTCCAAGAAAAATAGCATATAAATATATGGGGTCCACACATACACATATATTTATATATATGTATTTAAAATATAAGAGTGTGCATTAAACACATAAATTGTACCTGGATTACAGATGCAATTCTGGAAATCTAAGCCTTGTACGTATCATTTATTGTAATGATATCTCAGTTTATAATTAATGCCATGGGTCTGGCTCCACACATTGTATCACGTCCATGTGATAGCAAAATAGCAAAACAGCATTCTGAATTCTGCTTGTTACATATTTTATTTTCTGTTTTGGTTTGTTGGAAGTTTTTTTAATTTAGAATTATTTTGAAACTCTTATGTCATTCGTCTAAGGTCACTGATGAAACCTTTTTTATTATATATATATATCTTACCTTCCGATAGTTTCTTCTGATGAAGAAAGTTACTTTCAAGTCTCTTCCAACATTTTCCAAGACACTGAGCTGCTACCAAGAAACCATGGTTGTATTTTCCCTACCTCTTACATTTTCACAGAACACATCCTAATCCACAATTTTCTTTTAAAACAATTGGGCTTGCACACACAGATACTCTCACATACAGTTGATTCTGTGATGAATGATATTGAAACAATTCTCAGTAAAATTGCCTTGAGTGTTTCTAGATCTTATTGCTGTAAAAGAAAGCTTTAACACATAAACTGGGCAAAAAATATGCAAATGACATCTATGTAAATGCTCTTGTGATATGAAACATTATCAGTTGTATTTATGAAAGGCCTATTGACAGAAAAGTCAAGCTGGTATTATGTGATACATAAAAAGAATAGTAAAGGTAGAACACTGTCAAATATATAAAACAAGCAGTACTGATGTGGGTGAACTGAAGCTTCTGAAATGATTGCATAATGATTTCCCAACTCAATAATTATTTTTTTAATATTTATTCTGAGTTTTAAAGGATTTAAAGTAAGTTTTAAACTTCCTATCATAGCAGTTTGCAGCTATTTTAATTTAGAGCAGAATTTGAATCAAGCTTCACTGGATTAAGCCAGTAAGAGGTAAATGAAGCAGCACAGAGGATCTATGTGCCATCATATTTGAAATACTTAAGAGCATCATTTCATGTAGGTGGAGCTTATTCTGTAGTTGTGGCTAAAGTAGCTTGCCTAGAGAAACAGAGAGGCAGGTAACTGGAGTGGAAGCAGAGATAGCATGGGATCAGGCTTTGAGCAAACGAGAGGGGAAGAAGTACTCTGGATAAATGGAGCAATTGTCTCAGAGATGGGAATCTCAGAAACGGAGTCAAAAAGCCCAGGTATGTTCAGAGGTAATTGTGTGGAATAATAGAGATCGATTTCTCCTAAGTAATAACCTTAGGAAAGAGAAGGTTTTTACCATTGTTGGAAAAGCAAGGCAGCCTGCAGAGAAATTACATAAAGAAGAGGTTTGTGTTTTTCTTTTCCTTTTGTGTGCTTAATCCGAACTTTTCTCAGTTTCTATCTCAATTCAGGTCATCTTACTATGCCTCACTGCCTTCCCCACTTCTGGTACAATTGGGTTGTTCTTCCACCACCTTTCAGTGGTACATTTGTTCCTGAGTCAGTTTTGAACATCAGCTTCAAAAAGGGGCATACCTGTGAAAGTATCTGTGTATCAAATGATTCAGAGGAGGGCTTGAACTTCTCCTGTTTTTCAAGAAAATCCCATCAAGCATTTAAAAGAATCAGGTAAGCCTGAAAAAATCTGGAATACACCCTTTCTGGTTTAGAGTTTTAAAAACTCTGGTTCTTAACCAGGCCAATAGAGCCAGAGTTCAAGCCAAACTGAGTTGAGGGAGGTGATCTTGCCCCTCTACTCAGCCCTAGTGAAGCTGCATCTGGACCACTGGATCTAGTTCTGGGTTTCTCAATACAAGAGAGTCATGGAGCTCCTGGAGCAGAGCCTTCTGAGGGCTACAAAGATGATTAAGGGACTGGAGCACCTCACTTAGGAGGAAAGGCTGAGGGAGTTGAGCCTGTTCAGCCTTCGGAAGAGACAACTGAAATGGACCTCATTTATATACACAAATATCTGAAGGAAGAGTTTCAAGAAGACGGAGCCAGGCTTTTCTTGATGGTGACAAGCAGCAAGGACAAGAAGCAACAGGAATTTCCACCTGAATATGAGGAAGAACTTTACTGAGCATGCAGCAGATTGCCCAGGGAGGTTGTGGAGTCTCCCTCAGTGGAGATATTTAAGAACCATATGGATACACTCCTGTACCATGTGCTCTAGGATGGCCCTTCTTGCGCAGGGAGCTTGGACCAGATGACCCACTGTGGTCCATTCCAACCTGACTAATTCTGTGATTCTGTGATATGTGGGGTGTATACTGTGAGTAAAGGGATGGAGCTGGGAGAGGGGAAAAATCTACCAAAAAAAACCCCAGCAGAAAAATCCTGAAAAAATACTGGGTTTGACTTTGCACAGATAGCTCCTGATAAGAATCTTAATACAGCATATATGATGTCCAAATTCCTCTTTTATTTGCAGTGATAGCTAAAGGAAATATTTTGGCTGACAGGAAGTCAGTTCATGTTCTGATATACAGCTTTTCATTACTACAGTGTTATACAGGTTCAGCAGGAATCCCTAAGAGCAAATCCTTTGTATATCCTAGCACATTGTTCTTTTCACTCCTGACAGCTGAAATCCTAATTGAAATCTTATGTTTATTTATTTATTTTCTAAATCTTTCTTTCTTTCACTCAAACTTCAAGTGATTTCATTATGAATTCTATCTTATAAGGACTGACCAGCCCTGGGTGTCACTTTGTCCACACTAATATAAATACTCTGATGAGTTTTACAGAGCCAACTACACAAGCAGCAAATACTCATTTCAGTGTGTTTGCAGGATTGGACTTTTGATTTGTAAATTATTCAGGTTCAAATATTAAAGATACGTGTTTTCAACTGGTAGATTGGTTGAATTATACAAGTGCAAGGACCTATGTGTTTTTTCTAGTAAAAATCCCATGATGAAATGGTTGAGCAATGAAAGTCATCAGGATATGGCTGGAATATTGTTCGAGATGAATCAGCAGCTACAGAGTTCACTTCACAAAAGAACTGCAGTGAGCCAGCAAGAGAAAGGATTGGTTGTATGGCAGGAAAGCAGATGCCAGGGTGACCAGAATATAATAATGAGAACTCTTTCTATCAACCCCCTAAAAAAGCCCCAGAAAAACAAAGAAACCAACAATAACAACAAAACAATAATTACGCTCTCCATTTTTTGCCCAGTGGGGAAATCAGCTTTTTCCAGTCAATCCACCAAGGCATCCCTGAAGCATTAATCATTTAGAAATGTGTTAGGAAGAATCACATCTGAAAAGAAACCTTCACTGCCAGTTCTACAAGTGGAAAAAAGCTCCATGGAAATGATTTCCTCTGCACCATTGCATCACTTTTGCTTTGGATTATGGAGTCCCACAGTTCTCTTCTAAAGACTAAACAGAAGAGGGCCTGAACCAAAGTTGAACCTCATGACTTATTGTTAATTATATCATTATACATCTGAATTGCCCAGAAGGAGTTCTGAATTTTACTTTAAAGCAGTATTTTAAAGGTTTCTGGTGGTTTCTTTTTCTGATGAAAGGAGAGAGAGAAAATAAGAGCTCTATGAGAAGAGGTTATCTCATACTGCAGTCTTCTATTACCAAGGGGTTCAAAGGTTTGGATAAAGACTCACATTTTCACTCTTTCATAATCAGAAATTAAAATAAAGTTGGCTTATTTTCATCTCATGGCCACCCTTCTACTATTAAAATTAATAAATATTATTTTATTGACATTCTAAGCCACAGACCTACTAGTCATTTAGCAAACCTAAGCATCTCACAGCAACAGATTATACTGCTGTATGAATTATTGAGTTTTTTGGATGTGTTGGAAAGTACAGTACCATAAAATGTTGAAACAATAATAATGAAGTCCTTAAATTAATGCAGAACATTTTAGTCCAGACAACCGAAGCTATAAGTTCCTTCAGTCATATGTACAAATGCATACAAACAGATATACCATACATATAAATATATCTGGACATGGCTTTTAAACAGAACACCAGATTCTTAACACTTGGATCACACTGCTGTTGTGAGGATGATAAACTACATCACTATTAAATAATAATATTTTTAACTTTCCAAATTAAGGGAAGAAAACTGTTTCAAAGTATGTCTCACCAATCTCTGTTTTGAAAGTCTTGTTCAAGAGATAGAGAAAAAAGCCCAGACACAGAGTACTTAATTTCACTTCTCTGGTAATACAGTTATAATGCACAGTGAAGCAATAAAACTTGGCTGCAATTCTGTATCCTTTAAAGGAAAATTTCTACTACCTTTTATGGAAAAATCACACTATTGTCACATTGATGAGGAGTTTGCTCATCTTTCTATGAAAGCCTAGAATGTCCCTAAAGTGCTCAATGTCTTTTAAAATAATCTTTACCTTAGTAAAGTATAGGTATCTTAGTAAAGATTACCTTAGTAAAGTAAAGCTATCTTTACTACATCAGAAGGAACCTTGTGAGCACCTATGTGTATTTAAAAGAATTTTCACTACACAGAGCAGACAATATTTATATGCTCTGATTTGAGCAATTTACTTGCTACTAATTAGTATTTAAAAACCGCAATTTTGGCATGAAATGTAATATTTAACTTATGCACTTACTTTCAGTCACATCTGTAAAGATAAGATAGGAAGTAAATTGAGGCAAAATTCAGTTGCTATCTCTCATTGCCAAAAATCCACAGAAATAGAAAAGCAACATTGTCAGTGTTTTCTGACTTTAACTCAGTTGGGAGGCATCAGTGGCAAGTTTCAACTGCTGAGATGCATTTGATGAAAATCTTAAAAGCAATTGAGTAGTCTAAACTGTTGACTTTTATGAATTTGTATTGCGAATTACTCTTTGAAGGCTCTTTACCTGGGAGACTTTGAACTGCCATTGTTGTGCTAAGCTTCCTATATTTGGAGATAACAAAAATTAACTTTTCAAAGATTCAGTAGTCTGGAAACTGGGAAGTTATTTAAAAGGTTTAGTTCCAAGAGTACAGCAACACCCTAAACCCTTAATTATTGGAGACAATCTTTAATGCTTATCATCCAAATAAGCACAGGTCTACTCATTATTTTTTTTAACTGATAATCTGAGCTCTTTCATTTGTGGATTAGCTGGATATTGTTTTCACAGAATTTTATGGATGATTTGATATTGCCTTTGACATGTGGTGGGGCACTGCTGTATTTGCTTCATTTTCTTTTTATCCCTGCAGATTTTTTTCACACAGTCATTAGGAGCATAAAAGTAGCTTCATGGTGAGTTTACCCCTTTCATTTTTTTAAGGCATTCCTTAATGGTAAGACACATTCTTCTTCTTTTTTTTTTTCTTTTTTTTTTTTATTTCTAAACATAAAGGACCTGATCCTGCATGGTAATGAGTGCTTTTAGTTCCCTTTGAAACTAAACAGCGAGTTTGTTTGGCATACTGCAGAAGACACCCAGCAGGATGCAAATCTGGGCTCAGAGTGATTTAAAAAGACAGTACGTGTTTGAGTCACATTCAAACCATATTTCTGCACAAGAAATATATTTTTACATGACCAAAGCACTAATCAGGCATTCACCTTCTTTCCTGTGGCATATAAAACCATATATTTAATAAACTCAGAAGATACACTGTTTAATGCAGCAGGATGGCCACTGCAGTGCAAGACTCTTCAATCAACCCAGTAAGACAATGAGATCTGGAGGATAAACCTCAGTACTATCATAAGCCTGCCTGAACTTTCAGAAATGCAATTGTTGTAACATCTGAAATACAGATGATTGAGATTTTGCCTCTGCTTCAGCATCCAATGCAAAGTTTGAAAATAATAGCTTTTCTGAAGGGTTGTTGTTATGATTAGAGCTTTTCATATAGTATTTCATAAGAATATTTAATTTTCAGTTTTGCATAATAGAGGGCGTCTAGATTGCAAACAGCTTTACAAACTGTTAATCTGCAAACTCAGACAGCTAGCAGAGAAACCAAAGTATATAATTCAAATCCAGGATGTAACTTTTTGACATGAAATTTCAATATGATGAAAAGAGAGTGTTGTCTCTGAAAAAAAAAAAAATTGCAAGATACTTGATTTAAAAGATAAAGTACCAGAAAGAAACTCTAACTTTTTTGAGACAAACTGACAGTTTGAAGCTGTACAAAGAATACTAGGGGAAAAAAAAAAAAAGAGAAATCTTTTCATTACAGACACTCAGAAGTCCACAAATGTGAAGGAAATATTTTGGTTAGTCAGAATCTATCTGCATTACTGAGAAGCTATAATACTTACAGCAGCCATAATACAAATCTTTTCTCAGGTCACTAACAGAGTCAGCAGAGCTGAGCTGAAAATTGCTAAGTCAAATATCAGAAGAACATCTCCAGTTAACATCTAATTTGAGTAGGACAACACTTGTGATCTCTAATACTTTTCTAACACACCTAATCTTCAGATGCAATGTGGTTAAACGCACCAAGGACAGAAGCCTGCAAAGGCGAGGGAAATGAGTGGAAATCCTTTCCTCTTTAATTGACAGGATCTAATGCCAGATGGCCTTGCCCTTCAAACAACTCTTCAAACATACATGTATAGTCTAGGAGGTGAGAAATGGACATTAGTGCTGATTTCCAGCTATTGACTAGAGGAAATAAGATCATCTGAGTTTCCCCTTCCTTCCTCCATTCCCTCTCTCTCCCTCAACTGTAAGCCTACCACCTCATACTTTGCCTCTCGGAAGGAATATGTGCTTAGACCAGCTGACAAAAAACACAGGTAGCGCAGTCCAGTGCAAGGCTATTCTAACTACTGCCTCACACTGCAATTGTGTCTCAGCTGAAAAGAAGTATGAAAGCTTTTTAGCACACAAAAACTTAAAAGAAATTTAGCTAGATTTTATCATACCTGTAAAATACAAAGTAAAAATCCAGGTCATGATTGTAACAAGCTGGCACAGTGATTGCTGGGCATCTGCATACCTTAACTCCTGGACCCTCAGAGTCATCCTGATCAGCGGTATTTACACTAAGCAAAGCAAACTAGCAGAAGAAAAAGCTGGAACAGACTAAACAGAGACAGGCAAAAACCCATTCAAAATGCACAGAACTGGGCAGAAATATATTCAGGCAACACGACAAGAGTAAAAGAAATAAGAAGATGTTTTTTTCTTTTCCTCCACACAGCTGCAAAACACTGACTAGCAGGGATCAATATCAATTCACCGGATGAAACATTGGATTCACCAAACCCAGGAAGATGAAAATGACAATGATAAGAGTGAAAAGATGCTTCAAAAAACTACTGGAGCACCATTGTTCTTTTCTGTTGAAGACAATTGCCCTTTGTTCATCAAATGTCAATCTAACTCGCTACAGCTTTCATAATAAGGGCTCATGAGTAGGTGTAAATGAGAGAAGAGTCTCTGTTATTTAAATTGAAATGCTCTTGCAATTCCTTGGTATGTAAATTGCAGATTATGTTATACATTGATAGAAATGGTATAAATAGATCTGGCAGAATCTAAGGGGACCTTTTGAATTGTTCTGAGTAACATGCACCATGTCTGAATTTGCCCTTGAATACAGACACAGGGGCAAACACAGAAAGGAAGATTTAACTGCTGGAGATACTTTGAATGTGAAAGTGCAGAAATGAACAAGCACAGCAAGGAAGATAATACATCCTCCCTTACATGCAGGGTCAAACAAGAATATGAGTAAAAAAAGATATTATACTTTATGTGGAATAGAACATTTCACCAAACTGCTTAAGATTGAATAGGACTGTGAGCAGTAAAATGTCTCCAAATGACAGAAAGACCTAACACCCTGTGCCCTGTGAAATCCAGTCCTGCTTAGTGCCACTGGAGATGTAAAGCACAAGAATCCATGAAGATGACATGGCACAGAAAACCTTTAGGTCTACAGTGATGATGAGGGGTTTTTTTTTTTTTTTTTTTGGTCATAAAAACTTCCATAGAAGTATAAGCCTGTTAGTCTTTGGGGACTTAACGTATGGCCTAGTGTTTGAAGACATCCTTGTTTCTTAACAGAGAAACTAAGCACTTTACACTTGGAAACTGCAAATTTCAGCAGGTCTCCTAACAACAGTATAATGAACTTGTGCAGAAGTTTAATACTCCAGCCCTTCTTCACCTACTGTAGATATCTATGCTGTGTAGATACTTTTTATACTGTCCCAATTGTCAAAACTGCAACTGACAAAAGGAAACTTGGGGTTGGATTAAATAAAAAGGATATCCTGGCTTTGAGAGGAATGTTATATATGCATGTAACACAATACCTATATAGAAAGTTAAGTGCTAGAAAATAACAGAAAAGTAATATACAGTATCCTGACTGTGAGCAAGGATGACAGAAAAATAAAGCACATAGGGGGCAATCAATAAGGTTATTTAGGTGTCAAGCTGCCTATATTAATTCATTTAAATGGAGAGTAAGATACTAAATAGGATTTCATCTTCCCTTCCCTCTTTCATTTTATCATGCCTTTTTTAATTGAAGGCTAAATCTGGTATGATATTTTCCACTAATCATGGTTAGTAATCATGCTTAGGAACATTATGTTTCAAAATGTAAGGTCAATACTAGAGGTGCAAATATATACCTATCATGAGCAACATGTCGATGTCAAAAGAGGGATGTGTAGGCACAAAAAAAAGATGGAACTATAGCAGCAAATAAACCTGTGCAATAATTTTCAAATGAAAACTATTTTTATAAGGAGTTTTAGAAAAAAAGGTCTTGTTTGCACAGTGATTTCTGTAGGCATCTGAAGTACACAATCAATATAAACAAATTGAGTTTTATCCCATTCCAAAATACAGAAGGAAGGAAGAGCACAACTGCATAACTAAAGATGTCTTTACAGACCTACCTCTGATATACAAAAAGTGCATACGGGAGGTGCATCCTTCTGATAGAGAGCAACATCTGTATTAAAAGCACTTTAGTTATCTTTTTAAGCCTCTTTGTATTAAAAATCTTCTTGTGTTCCTAAAAGAAATAAGAAATGCCAACACTATTGCTGGCACTTGAAAAGCCCTCTGGTAAAGTATAGGAATGATTCAACTCTGAAACAGTTTCTAAAAACAGAAGCCTTAGAATGTCCTATTAAATGTGTCCTGACACAGAGATGCTGGTAACAGAAAGAAAAGTTAAGCAACCCACCACAGTCTCAACCTTAAGTCAATGACAAGACTGACATTCCAAATCTGTTCTGACATAGTGCATTCCATAGCTGCATGAAGAAGGTGTGGGATGCAGTGATTTATAATTCTCCGAACAAATGAAAGCACAACATTTTTACACTTCAGCAAAATTGGACGTGGACAATAGGGAACCAAAAACTCATTTGGATACATGTGGTGTTTTAAAACACATCACTGGGATCTTCGAATCGATCCAGTACGTAATGCCAGACAGCACTGAGATCTCAGTACAGAGACATATGATGACCAGCTATCGTGCATGCTTAAAATCTCAGTGGTTGCATTATTGTACAAGTTCTTATTTTGTGAAAGGAGGGCTGAGTGAGACCTGCAAGCAGGGAATTACAGTAATCCAGACAAGATGTCACAGAAGCATGAATTACCATTTCAGTATCTCTGTGAGACAACGCTCTCAAACTTGTTATATTTCTTGGTTGATAATAGGAGTTTTGTTCCCCCTGAATGCACATGATCCCCAAAGAAAAGCCCTCAATTAAAGTTTACCTCTACATTTTGCACAGATGAACACCAAGCAGTATTTATATGCAGTACAGAGAAGGGACAAATCTTCAGACACAGTGTTAACAGCATTATTAAGCACAGTGGTCTCATCTTTTTCATGTTTAAAGCAATTTTGGGTCAGTCAGAACTACACTTCATAAGAAATGGGGATCAGATGCTCCTATTGAGTTTGTAGCAAAATAATGTAAGTCTTCTTTTCAATAGCTGTGCAAGCTTTTTACTTCTACTCTTCTATCTTCCCCTGGATCTTATTATCCCCTATTGTCTACAATGCTTCATCAGAGACACAGCAGTTTAAACTGCTACATGACCTGAGAGATGACTTCTTTATCACCTCTGCACTTTTATAACATAAGTAAGTGACAGATAAATTATATACGAAAGCCTGGACTGTGACCTGAGCTAATAATTTTTTCAGGCTAAGTCCTGGCACTGTAAGTCTTTGCACAGTGCTTGTTCAGGCAAAACCCATACAGGAGCAAGTAAGACCTTTATCAGAGTCGAGTCCAAATGAGCAGATTAGGGTCCTCAAGATTTGCCCCCTTTTGACCTCTGTTTAGAATTTCTTGCAAGCATATTGAGCTAGGTATTCAGAAGCATTCAGAAGAGTAAAAGTCCTTCCTTTATTTTATAAAACTCAAGTCCTACACTGACATTATTGGGGTATGTTCCAATAAATCCAATATGCTACATAATACCGCTTCAAATTTGCCAATAAAATAAACAAATACTTCAGCTTCATAAGTTAGAAGAGATTAGTTAGAAGAGATTGTATTAATACTTTGGTAGAAGAGATAGTATTAATACTAAAATATCTTTAATGCAGCTCATCAGATTATAAGGCTTATATTTTGCAAATAAGCTTGGTGGTGTTTACAGTACCAAAAGCTCCCGTATATTCAGAGCTGCAGCCACTAATCAACAGGCTTCACTGACAAAGCTAAAAGTGAGCACACACCTTTTATTTCTCTTCATCAGAATATCCCAGGAAAAAAGGCTCTCTCCTAGGAAATCCTCAGCCACAGTGGCCACATATGAAACCCATTAAAGCTAGAGATTGGGAGAAGCTGTCTGGATCATCTTTTAGACTGGGTGGGGGTCACTGTGTAGGGGTGCATGGCACATTATGAGGTGCAGGGAAGAATGTTTTGAAGAGCAGCTTTGTAGGAAAAGACTTGGCTGTGATGGGCAGCAAAGTGAATGCCAGGCAGCAAGAGGTCAAAATCTTTCCCGTCTCCTCAAGCCTGATGAGGCCGCATCTGGAGTACTGGGTCCAGTTCTGGGCTCCTCTGTACAGCAGAGACATGGACATACTAGAAACAGTCCAGCAAAGGGCCACAAAGATGACTAAGGGACTGGAACATATCTCCTACAAGGGAAGGCTGAGAGAGCTGGACTGTTCAGCCTGGAGAAGAAAAGGTTCAGGGGCATTTTCATCAGTGTCTATAAATAACTCAAGGGAGGTTGTAAAGGGGAGAGAGTTGGTCTGTTTTCAATGATGCCCAGTGATAGGATAAGAAGCAATGGATACAGCCTGAAACACAGGAGGTTCTCATTAAACAATAGGAAAATCTTTGTTATTCTGTGGCTGATTTAGCACTAGCAACAGGTTATACATAGGGAGGTTGTGGAGTACCCCTATATAGTAAAAAGTCATCTGGACTTTGTCCTGGGCAACTGGATCAAAGTACCCCTGCTCAAGCAAAGGGGTTGGAACAGATGCCTTCCAGAGGTTCCTCCCTACCTCAGCTATTCTGTGATTCCCTGAACTGGAGCAGGGCTGCAGCCTTGGGAGTTTCTAAGTCCAGGTCCTCACAAATTGAGAGGATGAGGCTTTGCAATCCAGGAGCAGCTGCTGGGCACACCAAGCATATGAGCCTTGCTACTTTAAATAATCACACTGCTCTCATACATATATATATATATATTTGTATAGTCACTCTAGTAGAGGAGACCTCTACTCTGCTCAGCCAGAGAGGAGAACAGGATGAAGCTGTTGGTGCTGTGTTCACATGAGCTCTCTGCATGTCTGTCTGTGGTCTGAGTGGCTGGCCATGTATATACACAGCTATGTGGTGTACCCAGATGCTCTGTGTGCTTGTGAATACTGGGAAAACATTTTCAGGCTGGCTCCTTTTTGGACCTGAGGGCACTACAGTGGCCTCACCTCCCTTAGGCTGTCAGATCCAGCATATTTCATAACATATATCTGTTTTTTTCCTGTAATAGAACCAGTTCAAATAAATTCAGAACAGTTAATTTTGTAGCTTCCCTTTATCATCTGTATCTTTGACTTAAGTAAGTGGTGTTTTTTCCCATCCCACTTCATCTATTCTCTAAAGTCATAAAGATGGTAAAACATAATGATGGCTCTGCTTTGCTCAATAAATATGGATCCAAATGTATAAAAACCCAAGTAGTTGCTATTGTTTGCTATTGCCAGCTGCATGCTTCATCAAGAACTTTTGTTATTAATGCTCAAAAGGCTTCTTAATCCTGCAAGAAGCCTCTGACCAGTTCCACTCCTCAGTATGCATATATAAACACCGTTGCTTCTATATCCTAGGTGTGCTGGTCTTTCTTAGGGGCATACATTTTTTTCATTCAGGTTGCACAGGGAGCTAACTCTACCATTACCAAAAAGCAGCTGTTTTCTTATCTGCAGCTTGGAAAGTCAGCTTCACCGGAATCAACAATGCACAGAATAATTTTGCCTGCTAGTATTTTTGAATGATTTTTCCTCTGCTTAAAAGCTCTTTTGTCTATCTCTTGAATGCCCAGGATTCAGCAATTCCAAAACAGAAGGCTTTTCTTAAGCATCATAATAATTTTTCAGTTATCTTATCTTTTGCTTTAGCCTACTGTCTTTAAAAGCCTTTTGGTATTTTCAAGTCATTTTTTCAAACTTTTGTCTCCTGTTAGAAAGCTAAAACATTTTATTTTTGTTTAGCTGAAAGCTGAGATTCTTTCTTGATGACTTGATTCACAAAGTGAGCTTTGAAGAGAAACAACAAATACTGTAAACCTCACAACGCAATAATGATGGATGGGGGCATGGCATGGGCTTTAAATTAAGTAAATATATATACAACCAGGGCCACAGTCACTACAGTTTGGTGTCCCCACTTCATCCACGTACAGAAGGAATGCAAAGGAAGCTGGAAACAGGCAGTAAACTTACTAGCAGGCACAGTAACACTGAAAAACAAGGGACTACAGGTAAAAAAAATCATTTAAGTCAAATCATCAGTTTTATCCTGATAATTAAACACATATATGCTTTTAAAATTCTGCGGCATTACATTGCCACTGAACATCCCTATTAAAATAGACTGACAAAGAAAGGTTTCAGCAGGGTTTATAATGTTCTAGTAGAGTTGGACCCTACTCTCCCCAAAATGAGAGCCATTTCCAGTTGCAGATGACTTCTGATACTTCGGGGATTTCTTTACTTTTAATATAGACAGTAAAAAGAAACCTAAAGTATAGCACAATTCTCCTGAATGGCAACGTACATTTTAGCAGTAACTAACAGTTGTTTCTCAGCTGGACCCATAAAAGAGATGAATCAAAAGCCTTGGAAACTCTGAGATATCTAACAGGCCTAGTCCAAAACCAATTAAATGTCCCAAATAATTATTGTCTATTTGAGAATTACAGCAGAGGTACAATCTATCAAATGAATGGAGGGATAATTGAGACAATTTGACTCGGGAGAAAGTGCTCAGGACAAAAGATTGCTGGGTCAGAGAGACTAAACCATCAGGGTTATAAAGCACCATTGCAATAAAAACTTCTAATTAGAAATGGTGCCCATTATACTAGAGCAAAATGTGTGGACAGCTTAAAAGACAGCAAATTAACCAGTAAAGTCACATAATGAAATTGGAGTAAGCAAAAGGCTGCCTTCAGAGAACTGGGTAAACAGCCTTGCATGAGGTCATTCTGAAAACCAGCAAAGATTGAATCTGCCTGACATAAAGTACTTCATTAATTTACATGGCAAATGAGAAAATAGCATCTTCATTCTACAAAACACAGTATCTTTACTTCAACACTTTAAATTTTATGTCTATAAAAGGAAGATTTAAAATTGAATAAATCATACAGGCATTCTATCCATTGCATGCACAGTGAGTTTTAAAAGTGAGATTACAACTGATCCTGATGATGGTCTCCACCTCTGCAGGGCCTTCTTCTGGCCCCACAGTGCAGAGCTCATTCTGCCACAAGTCTCCAGGAGACAGCTGCCAGCTCTAACCAGCTTCACTAGGCTGGTGCACTAACTACCTCTATCCCACATCTTTGTGACTCCTCTGGGTATTTTCTAAAGCATCAGTGTTAAAAGAGAGAAAACTCAAGGAACTCATAGACAAAGTTCCGCACGTTTTTCTTCTGCTCTGAACCAGTCTTCACATCAGTGCTTAAAGCATCTAATACAACCAGAACCGATATACTTCAGCAACTCATTCTAATAAAATATTTCTAAATCTTGGCTGTAATCAGATTTCTCTCACTGACTGAAATTATCTTCTTCTGTTGAGGTAACTGGTATGCATGTGCTCCTTTTATATCACACTCCATCCCTGCCTGACACTTCAGACCTAAGGTACTAGAGATGATGAGGTCCACTGGGTCCATGTGACTCTTACAGGCTTTGCAATCTACCACAACCTCATATATTTTCTACTTAAGGTGTAAATAAAGTATGAATTTTTGTAGCATTTTCTTTTAAAAATGGACTATGAATTAATGAACACTTCTTTATTGTAATCCAGTTTAAAACATCTATGTTGTGCAGTTATGTCTGATCAGTACAGCTCTGCTGTAAATTTTCTACAAATGACATACTACATTGCCACCTAGTGAATAAATTCAGAAATTCAACTAAAAGGAACGTAAAGCAGTAGTTTTGTGATAGAGATATCCTTAAAAATTTGCATCTATGGCTCTCTTGTGATAGTTACATGGTGTGTAAGCAGGTGTTCACTGACCATGTTAATGTTTGTACCTGTGTGCAAGTTTGTGCATGTGTGTGCTGCCCTGCCTGATCACAGTGCGCGCATGCATAAATGATGGACATGGGTTTTAACCTGTTAAAGATATGTATGCTGCCACCAATGTCAAGAGCAGTCTGTCATGCTTGTCATCAAACCACCTATACCTTGGTAACAGTAAATATGATTTGTTGAGTGACGTGGCAGTCCAAATTCTGCTTAGATAAACACATAGCACTCATCAGACTGTGCTGGTTTACTTGGACTCTGCTACAAATAACTTGCCTACCAAAAGATTTGCCATGATTTCTAAGATAGACTGCAGGGATAAAAGATCTGTTGTATAGCTCCTGGACTGACAAATTGCAAGTGATATCTTGACAACTACCATATGAGATTTCATGTCATGCTCAAGGCCATTAAGAACTTACACTGGGACATGGCAATGCCAGACAAGAGGAGACAACATGAAAATGTGCTGATCAGAAATTATGAGGGTGTAAGGCAGTGCTGTACTGAAAATATCTGAATGTACTCAATCACCCTAACTTGTTTTAGATACCATCTTTCTCACCACCACTCTCCACCAAGAAGGCAAGGTCATGACCTAAGAAGTTTAAGGACCAGTTTGTCATTATTTTTTCCAGGGGGAAATATTCAGTTCCTAAGCAAAAGATGACAAAATTAATTACAAGACAGGCATTGCCTGTTTAGAAAACTCCAGATCACTACAGAAAAATATTTGTTGCTATATTTTTTGACTGTGTCTATATAGAAGGACACATCTGTACAAAAATACAATTCCTAATAAACATGAAACAAGTCTAAATTATTAATAATATAAATGTGAGCCCAGATTTTTTTTTCCTAGTATTGCTGATGTTGTAATTAGGATTTCACATTACTGGAGTAGTAAAAAAGCAAAGTATGCTTCACTAGCAGCTGGAAATGGAAGAAGTTCCTTGCAATTATGTCCTTCATTTTAAGTGGATATATACGGGCATCAGGGTGCAATTAAGTGGTAAACTACAATTTATAATGTTTTGTTTTCAAATCATGCTTGTCTGCATGCAGTTATATATTTACAATCTTTATTGCCCTCTAGAACTGTAGAGGACAATAGAGCCAAATGCAGCTGATCCAGCTATGTACCTAATTACTAAGTCATTTGCTGATCAAGGGTCATTTACAGCAGCATACTTCCTAAAATGGATTAATTCTTGTTCATATAACATAGTCAGAGTGCAGTCAAATACATGTAGTGTATGGAACAAGATGCTGCTTATGTTTCACAAGTTAAACAATGAAAAATGCTGCTTGAAAGTCCACACATATCTTACAATGCTGAATGGAGAGGAAGTTCTATGTCTTATCTGGTTTCAAGGGAATTTTATTATATATTTTAGGTACATTTTTCAGCTTCTGGGTATTGCATTTATTACATGGATTGATTTGTAATCTGTTTTTCTCCTTGACTGAAACCTGTTTTTATGAGTGAGAGACTGAAATAAAATGCTCTTTCATCTGCTGGTTCTTACAGACTGTAGACAGAATCATAATTTCATACTATCTGTAGACTAGCAGGAGTCTGTATTTGCTATTTCAAAGCCAAATATGTGCAAAGTTAATGAATGTAAGTTCTTTAAACACAAGCAGAGGCATTGCTTATAACTAATGCTTGTTTAGTTCTAGGAGTAAACACTAGTCAAAGATTATACTTTTGTTGGTATATCTTTTAACAAACAAAAATTAATTGCAGGAAAAATAAAACAGGCCAAGCTTCTAAAACTACAGACTTATTACACATTATCTGATCTATTTAATACCTGATTAATATTCCAGATCTTATATCAAATTGCTGAACAGACTTAGTCTCTATGTATTTTTACATACTTACAAAGAAATAGATATGTCACAGACTGCAGTACATTACTGCAGTCCACACATGACTATGGAGACAGTTTAGAAAAAAATGCAGTGATAAAAATAGAAACAGTTTAAGTTTGAGAACATACAGTAAAGAAAACTGAAACTGTTGAAATGATAAACATCATAAACTGAATTGACATCAGCTCTTGTTTAAATAAGGTGTAATCTTTGCTCGAATAAACACCTGAAAGTATAGCCCATCCCTATCATACATTGATCATACATTGATCATACATTTTTAACAAAGCATTGGAGGGTATTTTTGGTATTGAAAAGTAATGCAGTCCCTGATTCTCTACAGTTTTTTGGGGTGTTTAGTAAACACAAGTCACACTGATAGGAAGTGATATGCTATTAGAATGCATGTTTAATCAGAGCAAACTCTGATAATAACAATGAATAAAACATAATACACAATTTTAGAAACTGAGTTAGAGAAAAGTGACGGCACTCTTTCAGTCATAGTTCATATGACAACAACTATCTTTGTCCCCAGAATGGTTTTACTGATTAAAGTAGCTCCCAGGTGGTACATTATTTAGCCAAGATCATACTTCCAATACAAGGATTACTAAAACTAACAAATGCTAAAAAAGACTTTTAAGCAAACACTAAGAAGTATTTTCTCTTTATGTCTGTAAGTAGTTTCATCTGAAGTAATACTTCCTGGGATAAGCTTTTTGGACAAAATTTCATTAAATAATGCATCACATAATAATCCATCATTTATGTATTAAATAAAGACTTAAATTAACAAAATAAATTATATGGACAAATTATCCACATTTTGTTCATTTTTTTTATAACACAGAGCAAGGTCATCTCCTCAAGATTTCAGGTTAATCATCCCTGCTGTCATATACAGTGTAACTTGTGTTTTGATGAAAATACATTAAATGGGTATGTTTTCAAATACATTTTAGTTTTAAAGGTGTTTTGTTTGTTTGTTTGTTTTTTAAAAAACCCTATGCTTTCCCAGTTAATTTTCCCTTTCTACTATTATTAGTAGTAGTACTGGCATTAGTATTTCAATAGCAATGCATGCAATTCTTTAATGGTGTACAAAAGATTGTTAGACACATTTTTTGCACTGAGATCACATTTTTTACAATAGGCATAGAAAAAAAAGATATGCCCAATAGAAAAGAAAAAATATTTCAAAGAATTTCATTTAAGGTGACTTCAGTATGTAGAAATGAAGAATACTAAGCTCTTAAGAAGCAGGCTGGAGATACTTCTGTACACCTCAATCTGTATAGAATCTTTCACCCTCTCTTTCACACTCTATCTTCTCCAACATGTACTTCTCCTCCTTAGTGACTCTCACAGCCACACTAAATCTCAAGTTTTCATTCATCTTCCCTAGAAATGCTCTGTAGTTGGGCAAGCAGTGGTGGATGCCTGGAGACAGAGTCCTTTAAATCTACTTACCTGTTGATCTTACTGATGTGAAAGAGACATGGGTTCAGGTTGTTCTACACATCACTAAAATGTAGAAGATGCAGATCTACAGATAGTGTTTCCAGATAACTCTTTATTTAAGTGCAGGCTGTTCAGTTTAGACTAAGACATTCAAAGAATTCTTTAGGTTGGATAAGATTCTTAAGATCATCAAGTCCAGATGTTAACCCAGCAAGGCCAAGTCCAGAACTAAACCATGTCCCTAAAGGCCATGTCAATTAGTTTACTGCTGTCTCTTCAGGGGATAATATTTCAGAGGAGCATCTTTGATTTAAGTCACTTGCTCAGAAACTATCCATAGGCCAGGCCACACTTGAAAAGGGATTTGGATTCTTACTTAAAGTTTGCAGATAGTTGATAGTTTGGGAACCAAAGCATGAGTCGGGAGCTTAAAATCATTTTGTGGGTCTAGGCTAGGTCCATGACTGTACTGCAAATTGTCATATATTTGAAATGTCATATGGTACAAATATATATTTGTAAGTAAACATGTCTTTTTATACTACAGCTCTGGTAACTGCTTACAGGACTGTCAGACATGATAAATTAGTCCCATTAAGTGAAGCACCATAAGCATGAAAATCCTGTGTGTTTTCTGGAGAATTAATTGTCAGTACCAGAGTTAACCCAAGAAAAAATACATCTATTAGTCTGAACATAGATTTCAAGGAAACAAGCTCATGAAGTAATTCCAGTGTAATAGGAGACATACTTGTATGACTTGTAATTATGAATTTGAATCTGCAGATGACATATAGTCAACTAGAGCTAGGTACCATGTGGTAATGTATCTATAGCTCAACAGATATTCCCCCAAGCTACAGAGCTGTCCTTCATAAATATGAAGAAAAGAGCACATGAGAGAATATATAATACAACAAATATATACAGATAAATAAGGGGAAAGCTGGTAACATCATTCCTCTCAGTAAAATGTGTAAAGTTTACGCACATATCTATATTTTAAGTGAAACTTTTTGCAGATTTTCTTTACACCCAAATCCAAACGGCATTATTTCTGTTTAGAAGCTTGATCATTTTTATCAAGTCACAAAAAAAAAAGGTGTCTGGTATCAGAGCAGCTCAAAATTAAGTCCTGCTTGGATGGAAGTCTGTACAGTAACACTGTAGTTTCAGTATGACATATGCAGCTTTTAATCAAGTCTCAGAGATCCTTTAAGTAAAGTCTGAGTAACATTATCACTATAGTGATTGACAAGGTTGTTAAATTTCAAATTTTGGAGTAAAATTAGATTTGCTTCTAAATGAAAAGTAGCTAGAGAATACTGGGGGAAAAAAAAACAGAAAATAAAGACACTGGACTTGACCAATTTTAGCTTAGTGATGTTTTTGTTTAATATTTAATATTTTAGAAAATGTTTTCTGAAAAGGTGTATATTAATGTTTTAATGAAAGGCAAGACAATGTAAAGATGACCACAGACTATGAGAAATTAATTCAGTAATTCATTAATTCAGAAATGGTGTCTTGCACATTGCTACACGTTATTAGAGATCAAGGGTATTGCAGGTCAGAAGGTTAGATATGTGTTCCTCTTATCTTAAATGGCCACCTAAATTAGCTAGTCATGGCCCTGCATAATACAGAGCTCCAGGCAATTGCCCTATGTGCCTTGCAGCTGAACAAGTGTTGCTTATGAGGGAGTAGTCGTTTACCAGATACTTCTCCAGTGAAGCCAGTGGGGCCATCCACAGCAGTAAGGGTCTGAAAGGTCAGTTTAACTATTATCTATTCACAGTCCAAATTCATATTTATTCTACAAAAGCAATGTAACCTCTCCTCCTAAGTCCAGAAAGTAATTGAAAATCACAAACCTGCAGAGAAGAAAACATAAGAAGAAATATTTTATTGACATTTATCTAGGGTATGAGTCTAACTCATAACATTACTCCAAAAGTGAATACCAAAGATGACAGCAAATGCATGAAACAGCTCCTTTCTCTCAAGAAAAAGACTAGACTTTGAGAAACATTTATATGGAATGAAAACACAAAATCTGAAGCAAAATTTCTACTGTTGTTTCAATCTACCCAGTTTCCTTTACATTCTGTGTTTTTGCATTTGTGTGACCAGGAAAGGTTGAGATTATACTCAAATAGGCAGACTAAATCCTCACAAAGTAAGTAAATTCAGACTCACACCTACTACTTAACTGTTGGCTTGTTCCCTTGTCTCTAGGCATCATATCCTATGATTTCTGGCACAAAAATGAACTTAAAAATGTAGTGACAGCTCATAACTTTGTACTTCTGTACTTGGTATCTCAGCCATCTCATCTTAAAATAGAGTTGGTAAAATGTTATCAGGAGGTTTTTTTGTTCAAGAATCTTATTTGTCAGTCTGAACCCAAAAATAAATAAAACTTATAACCCCTGTGGTTAGTATCAGAGTCCAATGGAACTTGCAAAGGACAGTAACTGAATGGCTAGTATATTGCTGGAACATATTCTCAAAATGACTTTGACCTGATTTGTATGCTTCTTTGGTGGTTTAGAAACACTGCAGTGCTGTATATATCCAGTTCAGACATAATGGAGTAGAGACTAGTTTTTTACCACTTCTTTTAAAATCCGTCTTCAAAGTTTTTCAACCGCAGTCAAACTGAAGTTTCAGTTTACACCAAATATTATGGGGCTGCAATAACTTGGTGAGTTTTATATGGATGAACTTAAATAGGAGGCACAGAAACCAATACAAAACAAGGAGGTTGGTTTGTACAATGTAATACATGAAAAAAAAAAATCACACAACATGCCATTAGTGTGTCCTAACAAAGACTACAGATGAAAAACTTGGACAAAGCACCATGCACAGACATCACAGTTTTCTATTCAAAGCTTGGGCTTACATGCTATAAATTACCTCTAAAGCAACTATTTACTGTTTTTCCATATTCTAACCATGAAAATATCACAGTGTTCCATGTGCTGATACACCCTCTATGCTGAGATAATTCTAACTAGGTGAGAATCCTGTTTAAAAAATTTCGTAGTCATACTCAAATGAAACAGATATAGACATTGTAAGTTGTCATATTTGTAAATTAATATTTTTTTAATACAAGCTTGTGGTTAACTTTCTTCCAATATTGAAAGCTTCAAGTCTGCTCCTTTAACAATTTCAAGACACTTTTCAGACATCGGGGAAACAAACAGTAACTTGCTGTATTTTTCCAACAAGTTTATTATGGCCATGGATCACATTTATGAAGATATCGTAAAGTTACAAGGAGTTGTAATGAAAAAAAGCAGTTCCAACAATGTAACGTGGTCAATTACATGTTCCATATGACAACTTTATTACTGCACTGGACCAGTACAGCAATTACTAAAAGGAAATATATTATCCATAACTTGTTTTCAGACAGAATGCAACAATAGACCAAAAGAATACTGCAAGAACATATTATTCTGTGACATATAATAATTATTTTGAGGTTACACAGTAGGAAAGGAAGCTACTGTAACTTATAATCTGAATTTAAAAAAAAAAACAGTAGCAAAAGGAAATTTAGCAATGGAATCTGGACTATTATTGTTTAGTTATTACTGATGGCTGTTTGGGTTTTATAATTAGCATCTGTATTTTTTCTCATTATAGGTATTAATGTTCATTAATATATTGTCAAAGATCGGAGGGTGTTAAGGTAGGACACACTGGTGCTATACACTTTACAGACTTGAAATGAAATGACAAGCCATACCCAAAAGACCTTACATTATAAGTGGAAGAGAACACATAACACATGGAAAAGGATTGTTAGAGAAGGCATGAAAACAGAATGTGAAGCAGAGGTCTGGATAATCGTGTGACTCACATTTTTTTACATTTTATGCAGGGTTCAGGAGAGGATAACTAGGTAGCTTTGAAACTGTTTGTACATAGCTCTTCTCAAGCATGAGAGATGGCATAAGGGTCTTTTCTACTAGACTTGACAGGTAGACCATGGTCACTGTGAACTGGGTTCACTATGAATAAATATTTTCATCCTTTCAGTGGGGTTCAGTGTATGACAGAACATATGTATTCTAAGAAGCCAAAAAAAAAAAAAAAAAAAAAGGAACTGAAACAGGAAAAAAAAAATTTTAAAAACGGAGAGTACAGTGCTTCTACAAATCTACTCAAAATAGAAAACCACAACACACATTATTTAAAAATACATTTTAATTAGCAAGTGGTAATCACACTATTGATTACTTTTATTAAGAAAATCATTCTCATATTTGGTTTTCATGTGTTTGTGTTAATATTAGAGAGTGTAACTAAAATCAAGACAAAATGTAAACAAATTACAGACATAACTACGATACTTAATTAGATTTCAAAGCACACTTACAGAAAATTTGAGATAGCAAAAAGGAGTTAGGCATGCATTTTTTAACAGATGGTGCTAGATAAGGTCACACAGATATAATTGAGGTCAGATTTTGGCCACTGTAGGAACAGACCCTCTCAGTAGAAGAGGTGAATTTCCTCCTGTGTTTTCCATTAATTACTCAGTGCCATCCAGTCAGTGTTGTCTGTTGTAGATCCTCTCACTAATCCCTTGTCCATGCAAGTCTTTCTCTAGAATATTCCTCCAATATTATGCTTTTGAACACAAGTTTTCTTTGAGGAAACACTGATTTGCTCTTCAGCAGCAGAGACAAAAGTCTGCTAGTATCACCATTTATCTTAGCCACGGTATCTAAGATAACGTTAAGTAGTGGGGGATAAACAGATGAAGGTATATTTCCATTGCTGATCAAGGAAGGACTTGTATAAAACAACAGATAATCTTTATGAAAATACAAAGAAGTTTTTAAACCAAAGGCCAATTTTAAAATACTTTATGTTAGAGACAGAAGGTAAATCAAGAGCCCAGATGGATGTAGCAGAACCGACTTGCAGAGTTGTCTTGGACAGCTATTGCTCAAATTCTCCTTAGCTTTCAGCATGTAAAACAAGGGTTTTATTGACCTTGCTGTTGATTTTACACACTGTATCTGAGAGTAGTATTTGCTTTGTGAGTTTTTTCGCATACAGCATAAAGAAAATCATATTAATTATATTAAATAACATTGTATCTAGTATAGCATAGACTCAAGATTGCATTTATTTCTATCAGGAAGTCGTTCACATTTGAAAGCCAGTTAGAAAACATGGTACAGAAATCAAACCAACTGACTTTCTACATAAGCCTCAAAGCAGAATGTTATGCTGTTTCAACTCATCCAACACATTCTCTCCACAGCTGTGCAGGCTCAGCTTGCAGATGCAACCATCACAGTCAATACTTGTATTTGAATGACATCCGTATTAAAGTGGTTTTCTTTCATAACACTCCATTTTATCTTGCCAAAAGAAAACCATATTTGAAAAATATCATTAATGCACCCATTTTATGAATGTGTTTGATTATATTTTTCTTTTTACTTATTACTAAATTAATTTCCTGAAAATATTGTCCTTTATTTACCTTCAGCTAACATTAACTCAGATCTGTATTTTGGCCCTTTTCCACTGCCTAACAGCTTTACACAGAAATACATGACAGAAATATGAGCAGTAATATCAGAAATAAATCAGCTAATAGTGTTTATCTGAGCAAAGATTTCTCTAGACTACTTGAAGCTTTGCTTTTGGGAACTAGCTGAAACCAATGCCATCATATTACTAAAGTCAAACCTAATACTGTATTTTATTATTTTGTGACTTCTGTAATAAAAGATAATATATTTCCTTTGTGGCAACCATTTAATTCCAAAGTATTTGGAACATTTTGTTATAATAAAAATAATATTACTTCAGGCTTTTTAAAACAGCTTGGGTACATTCAAAATTTAGGCATACGTACAAGCCTGATCTTGTCACACATGGGGTCCAAGTATCCCCTCTTTGAACAAACACAACAACCAGCTGCTAAAGTGTAATTGAGTTTGGGCCATGAAGATGAGCCAAAAGAGTATTTGAAAAAAAAAAAAAAAAAAAAGGTATAGTTTATATCTACGTCCTCTGGTAGAAGCAAAAGTCACCTTTTTTCATGTTGCTCAGAAATAATAGCTGGTTGATGATCAGAAACTCCTTGAACGTAATCAGCCCTGAACACGAGCCAGTGAATTACACTTACAGCAGGCAAGCCCATAGACCTGGAAACTGTCAGAGTGCTATGGCAACGGGTCAAATGGCTTTAAAGTATCACTAATGGTTTATAATGAAAAGCTGGAACGGCACGGGCAGAATTAAGAAATTACCTGGTATACCTGGTTTATGATTTCTATAAAGCAAGGCTTTTCACAAGTTTTTCCCTAAACTATTTGGCTGTAGTAGGTCCCAAAACATGCCCTTTGCAGAAACAATAGGGCACTCTTGACAAAAACACCCATGTTAATAAAGTGGCAGGTGATGTTGCAAGTGAACCTCAGGAGCATAGGTGACCGCCCTTTCCCCGCAACCCTGCGAACACACAGCCCTCCAGCACTGCCACAGCTCAGCACCCACGCTCCATCACCCCCAGCAATCTCATCAGTGGGCTGGGGGCCCCCACAAGCAGGCTGGCTGTAACACACATCCAGACACAAAATAAAAAGGGCTGCATCAAAAGAAGCATGGCCAGCAGGTCAAGGGAGGTGACTCTGCCCCTCCCTTCTGCTCTGGTGAGACCCCATGCCAAGTACTGCATCCAGCTCTGGGGACCCAAACACAGGAAGGATGTGGAGCTGCTGGAGCAAATCCTGAGGAGGGACACCAAGTTTATAAGAGGGATGGAACACCTCTCCTACAAGGCAGGGCTGAAAGAATTGGGATTTTTTAGCCTAGAAAAAGAAGCTTTAGGGTGATCTAACTGCAGCCTTCTAGTACCTTAAGGGAACTTATGGGAATGATGGGGCAAGACTATTTACAAGAGCATGTAGAGAGTAGGTTAATTTACATGTTAGGAAAAAAAATTTTTAGAGGGTGATGAGGCACTGGAACAGGCTGCGGAGTGAAGCTGCGGATGCCACATCCGTGCAAGTGCCCAAGGACGGGTCTCTGAGCAACCTGCTCTAGCTGATGTCCCTGCCCATGGCAAGGGCGTTGGAACGAGATGATCGTCAGCGTCCCTTCCAACCCAAACCATTCTATGCTTCTACGAAATACAAAATGTATTTTTTTTTTTTTTTAATCTGCTCTGGACCTCGGCCCTTAAGCTTTCCCTCGCCACTCCCCTGGCCTCGGTAACCACACCCGCCCGCGGCCGGGCCGGGCCCAGCGCGCCTGCGCCGCCGCCGCCGGGTTGGGGCCGGCCCAGCGGGGGCCGGGCCGTGTGGCGATGGCGGCGGGACGCGCCGGGGTCCGGGCGGTCATGCTGGTCCTGTTCCTCTCGCTCGTCGCATTGCCGCCGCCGGGCGCCGCCTCGGTCGCCGCCCTGCCTGTTGTCATCAACACGTGGGCGTTCAGGACGGCCGCGGAGACAGGTGTCCCGGCGGGGACTAGGGCGGGTGGGGAGGTGCTTTGCCGCTCGCTGCCTTCCTGTTGCTCCCTCCCGCCGTGAGGGGCCGCCAGGCGGATCCGGGCGTTGGTGGTGGTGGCTTAGGGAAAAGTAAGCCTTGGAGGCGCGACCGGGCTGGTGCGTGGCAAGAAGGAGCGAGTTGTGACCCTGCTGCCGTCAGGCGGCGCTGGGTTCGGCGGGCCCGGCCTCTGCTCCCCGCCTGCCCCGTCCCGGGTCAGGGAGGCTCTTGGAAAAGGGCTCGGGCGCCAAGGCGCCAGGTTGCCCCTCGTATGGGAAGGAGCCTGCCTTTTCCCTGGTGGTTCTCTGACACCGAGTCCTGGTGTGGCCTGAGAGCCTGCGAGCAAATGGTTTAACTTTCCACGCTGGGAAAAAAGCGTTCAAAAACAAACCAAACCAATCGATAGAGAGGAGGGTTATGAACTGCAGATATGCCAGATTAAAGGTGTACTTTTACTAATATGGTTTGCACTCTGGTGGCTCTTTGTAGTGGTTTTTGAAGGTGTCCTTTTGAGATTCCTTCTTGCCTCTCCAAGGATTTAGGTTATTATGAATATTTTTTTTTTTTTTGAGCTCAGTGTTCTATGATGTGTCATTGACAGTCAAAGCACATTTTCCTATTGCAACATAAATTAGTTGTGAGTGCTGATTTTAAAAGACTTGCAGGTTCTTTTATCATAGTCAAGTTGTAAATAATACCTTACTATGGAATTCTTGTTTCTGAAATGGGTTACCTATAAAGCCTTGTATAGGTCAGAAATAAAATACACTCATGAAAACTGCAAGGCCTTTTGCAGCTTCTGAAAGCGTGTGTAAAGGTTACTGATAGCAATAAAGGCAATAGGCATTGGAGCAATACTCACACAGAAGTTTGTAATAAAAGACTATAAAATGTGGAGCTGGATGCATGGCATTAAGTCTTACTTTTCCCCTGGTGCAGGAAGCTTCATGCAGTTGCATGCAGCTTTTGTGATCATAAGCCTTCCTGAGATGGTTGAAACAGTCTTTTATTTCTTGAGATGGTTTATTTCTGCAAAAAAGAGCTGTGTGCATGTGCTGCCTCCCCTGTGCTGCGTCTGTCAGATGATGGAGAACCAGAGCCAGCACAAGGAGGAAGTAGGACTGCAACTATCAGTGCCATGCACTTTGGAAAAGCATGTGAAATTTCATATGTGCAATACCTTCAGGCTCAGTATATCCAAGTCATGTAATTTGGCATGTCTGTAATGTCTTACAAAGCTGCACCATAATACCTAGATTCTAAGGAATAGAAAACTAAGGGTTGGACAGGAGAATGGAGACTGATTTCTTATATACCATCTCCACTAGGTTTAGATCTTTTTATTCTGCAGCTGGGCTGGACACTTACTATTCTTATATGAAGCTTTTAAGGGCTGCTTTTTTTTTTGCCTTTTTTTTTTTTTTTTTTTAATGAGATGAAAATTTTGTTTCCCCTTCTCTCTCCTCCCAGAAGGCTTTAAACAAGCAGTGATAAAGTAATGATTGGTTCTGGGCAGAGAAGGTTATTTGATGTATAGAAGTTGTGATGATTGTTAGTAAATAACAGAAGAAAAGCTTCATTTCTCAGTCAGAAACACTAATTAGACACGAAAGAAGAACAATATTTAGAAAAGTGATGCTTTACATTCTTTCAGTTATATTTATATTTTGACTTTATTTCATCTGTAAGTTATGGTTTACTTTTGTTTATCCACTTGCATAGTGCATATGCATCCTGTCCATTTTTAAAACATTCTTTAAAGCAGTAGTGGAGACTCTTTTCCCTGGTGACATTTAATTATTTGTGTTGATTATAGCTTGGAGAGTACTCCAGTCGGGAGGTTCTGAGCTGGATGCGGTTGAGAGGGGCTGTGGGCAGTGTGAGATTGATCAATGCGATGGGAGTGTGGGATACGGAGGAAGCCCAGATGAAAGTGGAGAAACAACTCTGGATGCAATGATTATGGATGGGTAAGGAAACTACGTGGAGGAAAGAATGATCCCTGTAATTGCTAGCATGTTTAAGGGTTGTTACAGGGTCTTGTTGATTGGGGGCTCCCTGTGTGACAAGTTATATGTTAACTATTGGAACTAGGAAAAATACTGAGTGGTGGGAGAGTAGGTAGTGCTATTTAAAGCTGTCCTGGTTAAAAAATGTTGCAAATGTGTTGTTCATGTTGTAGGTTTATGTAACAACATAGTTATTTTACTGAAAATATTACTGTAGATGGAGTTATTGTTACTTGAGCAACATTTCCATGCCTGTGAAAGGAAGCAATATATTTTTTCCCTACTAGTGTGGTGCCATCAGTCTATGCCATAGAACTATTAAAGCATTATGTTAAGAGAGCAGGCTTTTTGATTTAGATGAGAACAGATCATGTCTAGTAAAAAATGTGCCATTGTTTGTGTATTTTTAATAAGTTTTAAATATTTCCTGTTTCCAGCAACACTATGGAAGTTGGGGCTGTTGCAGATCTCAGACGTGTAAAAAATGCAATTGGTGTAGCACGAAAGGTCCTTGAATACACTAAGCATACGTTATTAGTGGGAGAGTCAGGTAATTATTCTTTAACTGTTTCCGAGTCATACCCTTGTCTAAAACACTTCCTGCTAAAATTACCATATATTAATCTTGGTAATATAGGTGGAAGAATTACTTGACAGTAAAAGCAATCTAATCTAAATCAGTCAAATAATTTAGAAGTGTTTATTTGCTCATTCTGTGTGTATGAAATAGATTTATTTTTAGAAGAAAAAAAGCATAGTTTTATGGTTTTCCCACCAGCCTAATTGCAAATATTAACTTGTAATCCCAAGGCTTTGCTAGTATCACTGATATCTGAGTATTCAAAGATGATTTATTAAAAGACAATATGGAAACTGTTAGATGTAAATGTTGCATTTAAAACCATAGAGTAACTTTTTCTGAGGAATGGCAAAATTAGTAGACACTGCAATTACATTTTACTACTTTGGTATATTTCAAGCATGATTATTGCATTTTATCGTTTAAAAATATTAGTGAGAACTTGAATGAAAAAAATTACATCAGAGGCTGTACTCTTAGGCACAGCCAAAGAGCAGTAGCAAACTGGAGGCTTAGTTGAGCTTTTTAAATACAAGCTACTGTTGGTAGAATAATACCAGTTTCAAAAAGAGATATACCTTCCAGGGAGGTATGTGAGTAGTGAGTAGAAGGTTTCTTGGCTCACAGTTAAGGACTTTGAAAATGTATGCACCTGCTCAAAAGGGAATTTGGAGATAAGTGTGGAAGTTGACATGATCTGAGCATTAAATGGTGATTCAAGTGCTTTGAAATTGATAAGAAAAGATAAAAGATTCTTGGAGAAGCTAATGTGTAATAAGTGCAACAGCAGTTTTTTGGTGCAGTCTTGGGAGGGGAGGACACTGTTTGACATGTTTGAAAAGAGGGACTTGCAGATTTTGTTTAATTTGAGAAGTAGACTAAGAGAAATTTCACAGGTGATGCAGAAAAAGAAATTGATAGGTGTTAAATGCAGAGGGAGAAATACTCATAATAATAATTTCCCCATCGTTGTTAGTTACAAAAATATTTTTAAACTTTGATCAGTAGGATTCGCAGAAAAGATAATGAAAATGAAGAAGCAGAAGAGTTAAAGTGTTGATCTAAAATATGTTTTCCAACTAAGAAAATAGCTCATTGCATAATGGAGGCATGTGGACAAGGTTGTTATGCTGAGTCCCTGCTGCCAGTGAGAACTTCCTCAGAAGAAACTGTCTGGCAGTAGTGGCAAGAGAAAGACAGAAAAGCCAAAGATTTATCTGAGTAAAAATTGGGGATGATGTTTAACGTTAGTGAAATAATCAAAGCAGTGGAGAAATTGAGGAAGAATCTTTCTTGTGAAGAAATATAATTTCTGTGGAAATTGGAGCTTGGAAAAAAGAAACTGTAGTTGTCTTCATCAGGTGAAGATTGATAAAGAGGAAATACATTTGAATCTTCAAATATGCATGTGAGAGAAAGAATATTTTTTTTTCTAAATAAAAATATTTACATTTCCAGCTAGAATAGTAAACTTTTCATATAAATGCATATAGTCTCTGCAGGCATTTTTTTATTCAAGATGCAGAATTGCTGGGGTTATTCCATATTTTTCTCCAAGTAACTAAATGGCACTTTTATTTGAATTTACTTAGCGATATAATCCAGGGAAGTCTTTGTGCCTCCTAAAATTGCATTTTTATGAGTGGTTGACACTGGAGAGGAGGAGGAGGCAAGCTGTGGCATGCATTAATTTTCCAATCACCTGTTTGTCCTTCATGTGCTCAGAAATTATTTCCAGGGTTAGTTTTTCCTTTTTGTTCTCAGTCGTCATGGATAGGCTGACCAGCCTGTAGATCCTTGGATTCTACTTCCTGCCAGTGGCATAACTTTTGTTGAACAGATATGGATAACTACACGCATCAGTTCTTGCATTGTTAAAAGAACTGCTTTCTCCATTTGTTGTCTTAATTTTTTAGGAGTGAGTCTTAGCAGACTATCAATAAAGCACATGTATGTCAATGTAGGCTGAGTCTGGTGAGGGATATTCAGTGTAGGACGATTACAAGTGAGGGAAAAAAAGCCCCTATTTTGGTTATTGTCTGCAAAGAAATTTTCTTGTTTGTCTCTAACAGATAGGGAAGTTTCACAATAACAGTGTGCCTGACCTTTTTCTCTTTTTTTTTTTTTCTATCAATACTTAAACCAATAATCCACGTAAAAAGTTAAGAGAGTAAAAACGACCAACTGCTTTCTGGAATAGAAACAATGATCCAAAAGTTATAAAGAATTCCTGACAAACATGCACAAGCAGAGTTTTATCCTACAAAGAGAAAGCAAAAAATCCCTAAACCCTGCCTGTTTGTTCTAGAAATGGGAAAATAAATATCAACTTAATTTGAAGCTGTCAGTTTTTAAGAAAAACATAGAAAAGCTGTGCAGAAATAATTCAAGGCTTCTCGTAATTCTTGGACTAGATAAGCTTGTTCAGCTGTGTATTATAGGGACGTTATTATCAAGGATTGATAATATAAACTCAGGCATTGGAACCTAGCAACAGTATCTGCTACTGGTTAGTATCAAAGGTATTTTCAGATAAAAGATGAAAGAACAGTTGATCTTTTTTCTTCTCCCTTTGCCTAACGATAAAAGTCAGTCTTAGAAGTGTAGCGTTCTTTCATTGCTTGTGTTGGTATTTCTTTTACTCCCTTGGCACATACTATATTAATTTTCAAAACAAGCTGTCACTTTTCAAGCTGCAAGGAAGAAGTGTAGTATGATGTAAGCTGGTGGATTGCTTTCTTCAAGTATCAGTGTTTTAATGGCAAATGTTGTGCTGCTGGGTTACTTAAATTTCATAAAAGACTAGCTTTTTAAGGCAAATATATTTGTATAATTTACTTAAATATCTCTGTGACCCACACAGCCCGGGCCACTCTTCCTTCAGTTTATTTGTGTCCAGTTGATTAAAAGAGTTGAATTTTTTTCTCTTTCGATAGTAAAACTTACATGTATTAACATAGTTACAGTGAATTGAAGAAATTTGATATTGCCAGTGAAGGGAGAGTTTGCTACTGCAGTTGTACATCACTCTAATGGCTGATACTGCTCCCTGAAGGCTTATTTCTCATCTCCATAAAGGATGTAGAATTTCTTGATTTCTAAAAAGCATAACACGAATGCATTATCATAAAATACATAAATCTGTGAGTAAATCAATGTGGGTTTTTTGTTTTCTTCTTGCTTTTCAAGCCTCCCTGTTTGCTGTAAGAATGGGATTTCCATATGAAGATTTAACAACCCAGAAATCACTTTCGCTGTATTCAGAGTGGCTGAATCGAAGCTGTCAGCCAAACTACTGGAAGGTACAGTGCAGTGGTGGCAGTGAAGAGGGGGTTTAGAAAGTCAGTAATGCAGCAATTGCCTCTTCCTTTCAGCTTATATTGAAGTTACACTTGACATGTGAAGAAAAAGGAATTTTGCTTATTAAACAGAAAAGGCTTGAAATTACCAAGCATTTGGTAGACTTGGGAATTGTATGTGCCTAGTTCTTACTTCTTTGATCCTGCTGGTTTTGACCTTGCTGCAGTAGTGTTTTGGTGTAGCAATTATTTTTTATCCAGTTCTTAATTGGGACAGGACTTCTCAAGCTAAACACAGCAGTGTGTATATTTTTTGATGCATATATAAATTTCTGAAAGAAAATCTTACAGTAATAATTGAGGTGTCTAAATAGTTAGTTGTGAGTCTTCATGCAGACCTGTGAATACATCAGATTAGTGCAGCTGTCCATTAAATTTGCCTACTGTGGTGAGGTTGGCTTGGTTGGAGAGTTTGTTTTTTTTTTTTTGCTTTGAGTGTTACAGATTTCTGCATGTTTGTATGCTGTATTCATTGTTTCTTGAATATGGAATGCTGCATTACTGAGCCAGATTAATTCAGTTTTCATTTTTTAAATTTTCAATATATTTTCAGTTGGGAAAACATCTTGAGTATGATACTGACTTGACAATATCTTGACATTAGTACAAAAAGCTCATTTCATCTGGTTGTTTTTTTTGGCTTGAAAATTTTCTCCATTTCATTGAAGAATGAGCTGCCCTTTTTTTTTTTTTTAACCACTCAGTTGAGCAAAAGAAAATATTTAACAACATAACTTTCTAGAAGGAAGACCTTCTTACAATATTATACTAGAAATCAGTCTTTATTCTTTAAGCAAAACTATTTGTGGTATTTCAGTACAGCTCTATGTTTTAAGTATTGGGCATCCTGTATGGCAGATTATAGGTATTGACTGTAGTATTTTTAAATTTATCAGTATCGAAGTATAATATATTATTCATGCAATTCACAAAATGTTTACAGAATGTGGTACCGGACTCTTCAAAATCCTGTGGACCATATAAACGGCCTGGAAGAGTAACTTATAAAGAAGAACAGACCATCTCACAAAGAAATGTTCAGAACCATGATACTATTGGTAACAACTTTTGTTAACCCTGATGCTGATTTTTTCTCTCATTCCTCTACAGATTAAATAATACTAATTTTAAAGAAAAGTATTTCATATAGTAATTATTTCCTGTTTATAGTGGTTTCAAGATTCTCTTACTTATGTGTTACGATGGAGTGCCTAAAAGTAAGATTTGTTTTTGGTTTTTTTCCCGTGCACTGGCTGCACAGCCACTTGCTTCATATTTGCCCTTAGCTCTTGTTCATTGCCCTACTGTTTTTCTTGCAGATACCTTGGCATAATTGCTTGGACAGCTACAGATGCTTAGAAAACTGATTAGGGTTAAAAATAATTATTTTTGTCTTGATTATGATGTTGTTTTCAGAGCAACTTAAAAGGCATTACAGTAGTGGAAGAAATGAGTAAAAAGGTAGTCCTGTTGCCAGCTAAAAGCAATGTTTTTCAAACACTCTTGAATTAGAACAAAGTTTACTTTCATTTTTCTTCTGTTCTGGCTTTTGACTAAATCAATGAATTTCTCCAGAAACTACTATGCTTAAAACAGTTAGCAGTAGGAGTCCCAAAAACTTCTAAGAGTTTACTGATTGAGGACTGTTAATTGCTAAGCCTTTAAGTTGATTAAGGAGCAGATCAGACAAAGGACTAGAGCAGTTGCAGTTTCATGTCTTTTAAAGCTTTTTACCATGTAGTCTTGAAACTAGCACTTTTTGGTTTAGTTTAGGTTTTCCTCAGTTCAGTAATGCAGAACTTTTCACCTGATGGTATTTGCTATACCATGAATTAACAAGTTGTTTCAAGTATGAATCTTTTTTCTTTTCTTCTGGTAATAACCCTACTAATAACCAATTAATATTCTCCAGAAGTTGTACAATCCTCTCACATTCTTAAGTTGATAGCTAGCTTACATTACTGGGGTAAACAGTAAGTGCTTTAGTAAGTGCTGGAAAACTCAGAAATTGTGACATGTCAGGAGAGGGGAATCTGGTAAATACAATTCAAGAACTGATGTACCATTAAGTAGTCATAAGCTGTTTTGTAGTGAATGATGGTGTTTTGTATTAGTATTTCAAGTTCTCCTACCCCATTGTTTTAAATGTGAAATATCTCTGTGACTGGCACATTTTGAGAAGAGTCTTCATTCATAAGCATTTAAGATATTGAAAGCATCTAATGCCCTTCCAGTCTTTTTGCATAGGACAGACAGTCAGTGCCTCTATGCTTTAGCTTCTACTGGTCAGGAAACTTTTGTATCAGAAGTAGATACTGCCTGCTGAGGTCAGAGAACCAGAATTCAGCTCATCACATTCTGCTCCTTGGCTCTCACTTTGTATTGCAGTTTTATGCTAGTGGCAATTTATGCCCTCTCTTGCTCTATAGAGGTGAAGTCTTGCCATTTGGAGAAGCAGCTGATCCCAAATCCTGTTCCAAGTGACAATATAAACTTCTCCTGTATGAAGCAGTGGCTTTCTTATCAGCACAAAATTAGCAAGGGGTAGGCTTATACATCCATTTCGTTGCCTGTCATGTAATTCAAGTTACTTTGCTAGTCAGTACGTCACTGTCTGCCAAATTTAAGCTCATCCTTCTGATGTGTTTTTTTTTTTTTTAAATTCCTTCAAGCACTATTTATAATTTCCAAACTTTGTTGTTCTGATGGTATTGATGCTTGATGTGGTGACACCAGGTACTTGTTCTCTACTGGTTAACACAGATGTATATCAGGAGGCAGTGGCTGCTTGGGCAGCGGTAACACACAGCTCTGAACAGTGTGTTTTACATTCTTTTTTGAGCTCTTGTAATACATCCTAAAAGTTTCCAAATGTCTTTTAAAAAGAACGTGTTTTCCTTAGGAGTACAACTCTTTGTATTTCAGTATATCACTAATTTGAATACTCTGTGTACTGTGGTTCTGTTTTATAAGCATAGTACCAATTAAATAAAATTCAATTTAAATGTGTTTCATCCTGTTGAAAATCTTAGGTATGGTTATAATTGGTGCAAGTGGAACCGTTGCCTCTGGGACATCTACTAATGGTGCAGTCCACAAAATTCCGGGGTTAGTATCTCTGGTTTTACAAAAAAGTTTTTTCCTATGTTAAGCTTGTCATGGTGTTGTAAAACATTAACATTTAGATCACAAAATGGCCTTTGCTTATTTCTGTGCACTGCCATAAATCCTAATACTGATTAAGTTGCAAGATGATTTGTGTTTGTTTGAGGGAATGCTTGTTTTTCAGCTGGCTTGATTCACCATACAGAGACACAAACAACTGGCACAGTTTTGAGACAACTTGTAAGGCAAGGCACCAGAGACAAATAAGCATTTTGGAGAGGTGCACAGTCTCCGAAGAAATGTACATAAAATCAGAGCCCCAGGCTTGTGTTTTGTCTTTGAGATACTTCTTCTACCCAGTTAGAATTCTTTTCTGTTAACCAAGTCAGACAACTTCAGGATTTAGCAACAAGTTATTGAACATATTAATGTCCCCAGCTGCTTACTGTTGCCCACAGGCTAAACCTCACTGGCCTAACTATGTCAGTATAATAACAAACAGTTGTGCACAGGAGGTGGATTAAGCCTCAGGTCAGTCAGGTTATCACAGATCACTCTTATTGGTAGTTTTAAGACAAGACTTCTGACTGCTGTGGAGTGACCTTTTTACCTGTTCTGTTCTCCTGTGTATGTAATGCTAAATCAGCTGGAGGCAGTAAGGCTGACAAAGTTGGGGGTTTTTTTTCCATTGTTCACTACAGCCGTGTTGGAGATTCTCCAATAGCTGGAGCAGGATCCTATGCGGACAGTACAGCTGGAGGAGCTGCTGCCACTGGGGATGGTGACATTATGATGCGCTTCTTACCCAGGTTTGTCCTTAGGGCAGACTTTGCCAGCTTTTCCCAGCAAAATGTGGACTCAGCAAATGAAGTAATTGATTAAAAAGACAGTGTAACTTCCTGGCTGCTAAAGTGGGAGCAGAGGAAGCAGGGGAAGGGGAAAGAACAATAGCAGTATTAAGGTATCATTATGATGTGTCTTAAAAGAAAAGACAAATATCTTGATGACAGATCCCTTAATGCTGGCAAGCTGTGAGCAAACAGGCAGCAAGTAATGAGTATATTTCCAATCTATATGCTTTTTAACAGAACTGATTAGCTTTCTCCTCCAAAGTGTTTTGTTATGTGGGAAATGAGTATCATAAATTGCAGAGAGGAGGAGGCAGTGGTGTGGGTCGCAGATTATTCAGGAGAGTGGGGAGGTGTCACTGCAACAATCCTATGTAATTGCATCTAATTTGAAACTGAAAGAGGTGTTTTAGTGCTGTCATCGTGGTTCTGTAAACTACATGAAATATGGCTGTTTTCATCACTGAGTCTTGACAGTCATTCTTGTGGGTCGGTCTCAGGAATGAGTTATGGAAATCCATCCTGTACATAATGGGCTCAGATGCTTGAAGGACTATATAGAAGCTCAGGTGCTTTTTCTGAAACTCTGGCAGCTAAGAATGCCTGCTAGCTGTTGCATATTTACAAACGTCCTCAATGAAATTCAAGCTGTTCCAAGCCAGTCTTGAAGTAAAATATCTGTCCTGTCATGGTGGATAGCAACAGCAATAGTGACTTGAGCTCCACTATGAGTTTAGTCAATAAATACTGGTATTACACTTTAGCAGCCTGAAGTATTTGGCTGTAATGCTTAAAACATTTCGTGTTGGCACCAGTGTGTTTTAGAAAACAACTCGCCTAGATAGTTAATTGCTGCTTCCTTGTAGATAAAGATTTTTGCTAAATCCATGTTACTTAGATATTCCCACATGGAAACAAAGACTAAAACTGACCTGCCAGAAGTGAAGGAAGTGCCAAATAAAGGGCAAAATTGCTAATATTTGCTGTCTGCCTTCTTTGAGATAGTAATTTCTGATTGAGTTTTTGATTAGTGAAGAGACCCCTGTGAAATATAGCTTTATATTCGGTCAGTTTTCTTTAGATAACTTGAACTTATTTGATTGTTAGAATGAGTCAAAGATAATAGGGAATCTAAAAATGCAAGAGAAGTTCTTTTCTGCAGTACTTTGATAACACCTGTAGTTAATGCTATCTGTATATCTCTTAGTGTAGCAAGAGTCTTGGTACATGCATCTTTCATCCAAGCAATTTACTGTTGTTTGCTTCTAAGTTATATCATATGTTGTCATTTAATCTTCAGCTTCTGAAAGAAAATGGCAACAAAACTAATTTTTTACCTCTGATGACATTTTTGAAATGCAACTGATTTATCTCAAGCATTTCCTGTAGAGTCATTTGTCTAATGATACTGTAGATAAAAAAAGAGTTCATCACTAACTCTTTAATGGCTTCTTTGCAGTTCTTTAACTGATCTTTTGCTTAGCCTCTTCTGCAAATGATCAGTTATCTCTTGGCTTGGTTCTGCTGTAGAACAATAGACGGTATAGATGATATCTTGTAGTTCCTTTTAGTCCTGTTTTTTTAATGACTTTTTATGTAGAACTTGAGTAATAATTGCCAATACAAAGATGGCCTAAAAATTACTTACCATGTGTTTCCATTGTTCAAAGAAACCAAGGTCTCTTCAGTGGTGTTTTAGAAGATATAACCCGAGTATGGCTAACTGTCTGGTTATGGGATATTTTTTTTTTTTTTTTTTCCAGTTATCAAGCTGTGGAATATATGAGGATGGGAACAGACCCAACAGTAGCCTGTCAGAAAGTTATTTCCAGAATCCAGAAGTATGCTCCAAAGTTCTTTGGTGCTATCATTTGTGCCAATACAACGGGAAGTTATGGTATGTATTTTGCTTTGCATGCAAAGGTGCTTAAACCTTACTGGATCACAGAAGTACAAAACTGAAGGTGGATTTTAAAGCAGAAGTCTTTAATTACTCTTTGAGGACTGGAGTAATACTGGTTGTTAGTAGTACTAAATGCTGGTTATTAAATAGAGCAGCTGTGACCTAGTATGAACTGAGGATACTGTAATTTTCCTGTGCATTTTGATGTCTTGGACTTACACAAAATTCATGGAAGGCTTAGCAAAAATAAAAAATATTTCCAATCTTCATGTGTTTTCCTGGACTGCGTATGATTAATTTGAAGGTTTTAACGAAGAATTCTTATGCCTTCCCTAGATGTGGTATAAGGGAGGGAGAACGTGAATGTTAAGCATGGCTTCAAAGCTTTCCAAGAGCAGTCACTGTGCCAGGCATCTCATTAGTGAACTCTTAGATCAGTATGAAGTACAATTTGCTAATCAACGTGGATTATTTAGTTAGACTGCTTATTGCTGTTCTTTGATCTCTTACTTCCCATAGTTCTGTGTTTAAGAGATTAGTGTTGAAGGAACTCATTAAATTAATCAGGACTGAAAGAGAGAGATATTTTCCTAACTTGCATTACTTTTTTGAATTGTATTATAAGGGCATTAATTGCACTACAGCAGTCAGTAGTACTGTATTTTAACTTAAATACTTTCAAGATGTCTTGGGTTAAACAGATTGTAAAAGAATAATTACACCATTGTAGTAGAATTAGTAACTGGGTCTTTAGATGATAAAATACAATGACAGAGACACTAATCCCAAATGTAGCACATTATAATTTTTTTTCTTTCTTTCCTAGGTGCTGCATGTAATAAAATTCCAGGATTCACTCAGTTTCACTTCATGGTTTCTAGCCCTTTGCTAAATCGACCAACTGAGCAAGTAGTAGATTGCATTTAATTTCTTCTGTTTCATTACCTTCTCAGTTTAGAAGAGGAAAGTGCTAAGGTTCCCCAGGAGTTACTTTTTAAAATGGTTGTTTCAAGCATCTAATAGCTGGAACAGTCTGTTTGTTTTCCTGAGAACTGAGTAGCTAAAAGTAATGAATAGTAACCATGGAACAAGACCTTTGCTTTGCCATTTAAAAACATATTTGTCAGAAATCTGGAGTAAAGGGCTGGAACTATGACTCTACACATTATTATTTTGAGAATACTTAATTCTCTTTCTAAAATTTAGTCTAGGTTTTCTTTTGAAAATACAATTGCGTAAAAATGCTGACAAGCAAGGAAAGGGGGTTGAAGATTAGTGGAGACTATTTCAAAACCGTAATGAAGAGATAAGAACCATCTCCTTTTGGACCATTCTGAGTTGTTTCACAACAGCTGAGAATACATTTGAATAGAAAGAACATGCAAGCATCCATGGCAATACAAACCTTCAAGGAATATTGTTTGACTCTGACTGGATGTGAAGACAACTGGTAATCTTCCTGTCACCTGATTTCTATAGTGGAAGTTATGAATCATAGTCACAGTGATTTCTTTTCACTACTATTCTGTGCACTCGCCCTTTCGTGTAGCACATTTACCCCTGCAAAGGTGCAGTTGAGTACCTAGAGTATGACAGTTACCTACAGTTGGAGGTTTTGTCACTTTCTGTGTCTAGAGTCAGAAGGATTCATTTGTAGAAGAACTCCAGCATCATGAGGATTGTTCCATAGGTATTTGAAGATCTGTGTGATTGTTCTCTTAACTTGGCAGCCTGCTGATCATTTGATTGAATCTGTTAAACTTGAGCTAGGAAAAGGTAAAAGGGGGGAGCAAGTAAAATCAATGTCTTATCACTTTAATTGTTCTTTGTCTACTTGAATAAAATGATTGGATAATAAAAGCACACCTTTATGTATCATCTGTAAGTAAGTTTGTTTAGATGCTTGTCTACCTTAGAGTGATTGTTCCCTTGTGTTCCAAGTTGGTATCTTTAAAAGCTGGAAACAAACCATTCAAACAAGAATAGCTATTTTCAATGGCCTGCTGTTGAAATTCATCAACAAAGTGATTTATTCAGAGGATTCACTTCTGTCACTGATCTTCAGAGCATCTTGTAGCACAGAACTCACTGCAGGCCACAATAATCAAGTGAAGCTCCAAGTGAATATATCTGTAGTGGTTTAAGATAAGTTTTCTACCTGTCCTACTTACAACCTTCTGCCATGGCCGCTCTATCTTCAGATAACTCAGGCAGTCAAGTGCAAATAGATTAATAAAATCCCAGTGATTGTTATGTTGAAGATTGCATTGTGGATTATAAACATAGGAGGTTCAGTACTGGAAGCTGAGCAGTAAAATCTCAAACTGCTGCAGTTGAATCCACCAGGACTCATTTGTGAAAGAGGTTGGGAACATCCATGGCATGCTTTCTAGTGTGCTTATGTCACTCTGTGCTAGTGAGTGTGTGCCAGTGGAGGTTATGGATGCCCTGTAACAGTGTACCTTGAATTCACTGTTGCAGTGATAACTCCCTGCGAAGTGAGCTCCTCTGTGCTGGACAACAGCTGGCTGAACATGAACCAGGTGGCCAAGAAAGCCAATGGAATCCTGGCCTGTATCAAAAATAGTGTGGCCAGCATGACTAGGGAAGTGATTGTCCCTCTATACTCAGCACTGGTGAAGCCACACCTTGAGTGGTGTGTCCAGTTTTGGGTCTTTCACTACAAGAAAGACACTGAGGTGTGGGAGCATTTAGTTGGTGGTGTTTGGTGAGAGGTTGGACTCGATCTTGGAAGTCTTTTCCAACCTTAATGATTCTATCTTAATTATTTGTCTCCACGAGACGTAGATACCAATCCATGTGGTTCGATAATATAGATTGTTTTATGACAAAGAAGGAGTTATAAATGAAAGGAATAATTTTTGTAAATGATTTTGATATATTGTTAATTTGACAGTATAATACGAAGAATGTACCATTCTGCTGTTATGTGCAGAATTCTGAATTCAAAAAATAAAATGCTTAATATTTTGTCTTTAAAATATTTCTGTAAATGTTACTAGTGGTGTCCTGTTATGCTTAGCAGACACATTATTTTTTTAAGAAAGATAAATATCAAATACAAACTCTTGCCAAAAGTAAGCAAAAACTATGACAGGTTTGATTTGTGTTGCAAAGAAAAAACACTTACTGTTTTCTGTTTCAAGAAATTTTGTATTTTTAAGTTTTTACTCTCCAACTTTTACTACAAAAATCAAAAAAACCTCTGCAAATATGAGTATTTGTAATACAATTGAATGCATCCTGTCTCTAAAGTTGTGGACTGTTTTTAAGTTCATTAACTCCTAGCTAGCCTGCTTTTTTTTTTTTTCTATTTCTAAAACTTCTTACCAAACTAACACTTTTAATTAAAGTGGACAGAGGAAGAATCTTAGCTCAGTGGTCTAAGAAAGCAAACTGTGCCCTCTTTTTGCATGGCATCAACTTGTTCTTTAATAAAGCAATCTGTGTGAACCCTGACAATGTTTTGTATGCACTTATTGAAGAAAACTTCCCTGTCATTTCACCATTTGTAGGTTATCACTGAAACACATTCCTTCATCTGTAACTGCCTAAATCGGGAACAATTCAGAGTTTCAGAGAATTCAAGGTTGATCTCAGATGGAATCTGCAAGTAGTACTGTATAAATAGCGAATCTATTATCTCTTCACAGAATAAAAACAACAGTGATGCTGAAATTCTATTAGCACTTGTTTGAGTTTGGTTATTACATGACTGCTATAACTCACTAACAGCGCTGTTCATTCTTGTTTTGAAACAAAGTTTGTGCAGGATTTAATTGCTATATCTGTGGTCTGTGTGTGTGAGGAAACATCAATGATAGAGGTAAATTAGCTCTAATTTACAGCAGGTATGTTACATGTGAGGCACTGAACTACAAATGTTCTCACTAAGGGTTCTGTTTGTTCCTCCGAGTTCCATTAAATTTTCAACATTGCTTATGTGTGATCTGATGACTGCATTTGCAGATTGCATTTAGTCTTCATAGAATGTAAGAGTAACTGAACAGGCAAAATGCATTGTGATACTCTGACACTTTAATTTTCTGGCTTTTCATTGCTTCAAGTTTCAAATGTTTAAGATACTTCTCTATTGAAGGTTCAGTAACTTGAATTCACAAATGTGAATAATCTCAGTTGCAAATGAGCTTTTTGTCAAAAATTGACAGCTTTTTGTAATTTTTTTCCTCTTGATTAATTTCTTCTAAAAGGAATAAAATTATATATATACATCTAGACATTTACAGGTTACAGTGGTATTTCATAATATTATTTCATAATATTAGATAAGATTGTAATTGCAAAATTGAAGTAAGAAAAATAAACTAAGTAATTTCTCTTACACAGAATTTTGGGTTCTAGATGTTTTATTGTTTGAAAGGCTGAAGAATGTTTGCCTTCATGTTAATTTTCACAAGTTCTGTTACCACATTCCTTTTGCTCATGGCCTTCACTCAAATTGTGGTGTATTTTCTCTGTTGTTTCGTGGGACCTTAACAAATTAGTTTCTCTTCACGACTCCTTCTTCGTGGGATAAATAGGGTTTTTCAGCAAGTTGTTTTCATTTGTAACCCCAGTTCTCCTGCATGCCTTCCTGTCCCTTACTCCAGCTGCATGCCAAGATAATTTCATCTGTGGCTTAAATTACATTTTAGGATGGCTTTTGCTAAGGGTCAGTGTTGCATGCTGCTGATGCCGTTTCACAAAAATTTCAAAAATCGCCTCCATACCAAATAGATACATAGGTTACACTTGCTGCAATCTACAGCAATTTGTAACATACTGTCTTCCCTGTAAAGGCATGATGCTTCTCCTACCTCCTTCCTCTATAATCAGAAGAATTCTAGTGGTGTTTTTCCTGTTCTGCTGCCATTATTGGTGCTTTATGCTTTCTTAAAATGTGGAGTTTTCTCTATATTCATTTTGCTTTCTTTGCTGTCAGCAGATGGGTCATAACAGCTTTCTTGACACATTCTGACTATACCCATCCAGGTTCAACAGTTGGTTAATTTTCTTTCTGAAGTTTACTTCGTACATGATTCATACACAGTCTACATGATGTAGACTGTGTTTTCTACGTGATGTAGACTGTGTTGTATTATTATTTTGTCAAGTGGTATTTGGTAGGGAGGATCCCAGTTCTGAATGTTTGAATTCTTACAGGCGGAATAATTACTCAAGGAGTAGATTGCAGTATCACAGTATAAACAGATTTAGAACTACACTTAGCTAGATCAAGAATGCTTATTGTTCATAAGTAGATGCTTAATGGCATATGTGATTATTCATTAAATACAGCGTGACAGGCTATTTGAAAATAAGAATGGTTGTGCTTGCTAACAATATTGCTCCTGGATAGTTTTTGTTATGAAATAAATTCCAAGACAAATTATCATAGATCATTGGCAGGCTGATACATAGAGAGGTAAAAAGGAACTAAAACTTCCCATAAATTAATATTTTTATCTGCAGCACTTTTCCTGATCATTGAGGAACAATGTAGAACTGACAGTTTCCTCCTTTTCCTGTGTAATCAGTTCTTCAGTTATGCAGGTTTTTTTCTGACAGATTTATTGTAATGGATGTAGTAAAATATTATAAATTAAAAGAGTGGATGTAAAAAGTATTATAAACAAGTTTAATTCATATGCAGTCAAGTGTGTTTTGCTAATTTGGTTGTTACTGAAGACTAATTTGTATGTTATAAAGTAGAAAATAAATTATGTTGGAGTAGCTGCAGTGTTAATGAACTGTAGCTATTTAAATTCAATCTGTATCCATTCTTACAAATCTGTCAACACAAAAAGTCCTGAGATCTCACTTGTCAGCAAGAATTATGACAGATTTTGTTACTGCTTAGTGACAGTGCTAGCCCCCAAAATGGGTTTTTCAGGGTAACATCACTTTGTCACATGAGCTTAAAAATTTTTATCAGCCTTTAACTGATTTCTGCAGTGCTGCTTCTCCCTGCCTGCTCTGTTTCTTTCCTGGAGATTACTGTTCCGATACCAGGACTGGCAGACCAGGGTGTGCTTCATGCCAGATCCAGCAGTTTAACCTCTCTGACCTCCATCTGCACCTTGCACTGAGAATAGCAGTTGCCTGCACCCCATTCCATCGGCTCTGCTGTGGGGTTCATAACTTTTGAGCAGCAACAAACAGCTCCAAGGCAAGTGGACTGTACTTTGTTTGTTGGTAGAGTATGCATCAGGTATACCATCCTTTTACTGATAGTTACAGCAATAGTAATAAAATCCACTAAAAGCAACCATACTGAACAAGGAACAATTAACTAATTAATTTACTAATAGTGAAGTGCTGAAGACAAGGTTATATTTTAAGATTTGTTCATCTCTCGAAAATTATTTCAGCTGAATAAAGATTTTGCTCCCCCAAAAATGTTGATACTACCCAAATCCTTCACTGTGTGTTCTCTCTTCAGTTATGCAGGTGGTTCTGGTGATTATGCATCTCCACAAAATGGATCAGCTTACTGTCTGGCTAAAAACTATTATTTTTTTTCTTTTTCAGAATGTGAGTAAGCAAGCTGTTCTGTTTTACCTTACGGCCACACAGCTGCTAACAGCAACACAGGGTAGACTGCAGGAATATGCAGTAGGGCACTGAGGAGCATGGAAAACAATCCAGCTGGTGACAGCACATACTTAGTTTGGCAGAAGACTGTTCAAAATTTTCCTGTAGACTAAAGTAAGGTGCTTGTCTCTCTGCAGTTTCATGATTTAATCCTCCGGCTAGATGCCTATCTACTATTTCTCCCCAGTAAAATCAGTAAAAGGCATGAGTGTCAGGGAGTATTCTTGTGTCATGTTTCCCATATTCTCTCTTCTGTCATGCAAATACTTAGTTATCTACTATAGGTTTTGCATTTTCAGGATGGGAAAGGGCAAGGTCCCCACACAAGTTTTTTCTGATCACCATCTCTTAAAATGTGATTTTGAATTTCTGGGGCCCGAGGAGGCTTTACAACTTATACTTAGAGCATCTGCTGTTACTACAATGCTTTATGAAAATGTGAGCACCATGAATTCAGTCTCCTTGACTGGCTATTTAATTGAAAGTCACTGTGAAATGTGCTTTGTGTTAATACCACTGTGTTTTAGACAGACTATGATACTGGACTCATGGGGATTTCTGTCACAGGGATGTCTGGTTAGTGAATCACAAAGAATTTCAGGGAAGAGACAATCACCAGTATACTCAGTGGAGCTAAGATAACATCTGCAGGCATATTCAAGAATAGAGCTGTAACCCTGTAACTTAATTTGAAAAATCAAGACTCTTTCAGACTTGAGAATAGAAGTTTGATCTTGCATAAAGTTGTACTTTTATAACAATAATGTAGTGCCTCACTATGAGAAATGTAAGTGCTAATGCCAGATAAATATTCCAACTGTCATTTATAATTATAATTTTTGTACTTTGGTCAGGCAGCTATTCATAGTATGCCAATCAGTGTCAACTTAACCATTATGCTCTACTTTGTAGCTGTGATTTTTCCAGACTTAGCATTTGGGAAGAAGTTCAAATGCATACTAGAATTTGAGGCAATCTGGTCATATAATAGACCATCTCATGTAAGTGCCTCTAAAGTATTACTCACAACGAATAACAAAATCACTGAACAATACAGAACTACTGAAGCCTTTAGTCTCAGTGTAGAAAGATTAGAGTACTCCATCCTTAGAATGGAGAAAGTTTCCCTTTCTTGGGAAAATCCAGAAGAGACCTAGGTATCAGCATCCAACATTTTAAGCTTTATGAGAACCCCTGTGCTTTGTATCAGGTGCTGCTTTCTATCTTTGTAGGTATCCCACATCTGTATGTGTTTCTGGTAGTGGGGTTGCGTAAAATCAGTAGCTTCTAATGCGAGGAAGCTAACAGGCCCACAGGCTCTAGTCATTCTCTTCTAACTCCAGGGCCTTGTTGGATGGACCTGCTGACACACTGAGTGCTGATCAGCAGACAGTGAGTTTGTGCATCTGTGGCTTGTTGCATTTGTTTGTTTTAATTACTGTGCCATTATATGTGAAACATGAAAACCTATGTTCAAATAATAAACTTGCCTGATTCTCCTAGAACACTGAGACTAAAGAATCTTTTCCTCCTCCTTTTCCTTTAATAAGTAGTGATTGATTTATACAAGGTGAAACATGAGCTAGTAAGAAAGATAGAGTGTGAATATCTGCTTCTCTGGGAAGATAGAAGTAAGATTCCATGAGGATACACATCCTGACATATGTCTGTTCCTGTCACTACTGGTTAGGTAGCATGTGGTACCAAGCATGTGGTAAGCATTCCTTGAGTACCAGCAGAGCTCAGAAAACAGCAGGTTCCTGAGTGGCTCTCTTAACATCAAGACACTGAGGACAACTTTCTAGTGAGTAAAAATAAATGTAGATTTCTGACATCAAGGATCTTCTATCAGTGTGATTCCTTAAGTTCCCATCTATTAAATTTTCATAGTAATAACTGTCTGTTCCCAATGATGTTATAAAGGCACATGACTTAATACTGGATGACTACCTATCTCATGGTGAACCACTACAGAATTACAAACTAGGCATTCTCTCATACCTATGAAATGAGTAAATTTTATTCTCAAACCAAATATGTGAGATTGCCACCCTAAGCACAACCCTTCCCTTTATGCAATCACAGTGTCAGGCCTGCCATCCCCTGCGTGTGGAGAGTGATACAAGCCTCTTCCTGTTACACTGTTATCAAGTTTCGATATTTGTAATGATGTGCTGGCAATATTAACAGCCTCTCCATAGAAGAACAATTTACCAGTTGTCATTGTAATCTGAGTAGTTAATTAATGATCAGGAAATCTTTCTTACATTCCAGAATGTTTACATAACAGGGTACCAGGACTTATGTTCAGATATGATGCTCTGGGGTAAGCTATCTGGTAAAGCAGTGTTGCAGCCTGAAGAGAAAAGTAGATGTACTGCACACTGGTTTAGGTGAAAGACTGTAATTGCTATGAATGCTAATCATATGGGCAGGCACATTAAATGTATCATATATTTTATAACTGAAAGAGCTACATTCGTTAGTTCTTATTGCAGGGAATAAGTGGGAATTGTTTTGTTTTGTTTTGTTCTGCAATCTGAGTAAGTATTTTCTTGAATCCTGACTGCCTTAAACTCACACTTTATTTAGAGAGTCTTGTAAAACTTATGGAAAAAATTTTAGCTGTTACCAGTTCAAAAAAAAAAGAAAAGAAATTAATTTAAAAAAAACAAACAAACCCCCAAAGAAACGAATAAAAAGCCCCAACAAAACCCCACCAAAACAATAACAACCCCAAAACAACCCAAAACCAAAACCAAAACCAAACCAAAAAAAAACTGAACAAACAACTCCAAGGAAAACCCCCAAAAAATTGATGGACTTGCTCATGTGCCAGAGAAGAGAATTAGGGGCATCTGGCAGGCCCGCAAAGAAATTATAGAATAAATTACTATTACTTTACTGATAATATATTTACCATCATGGCAAAAGTTATATATGAATGGACATAAAGGACAACTAGAGGTCATTTCTGTTGACGCTACTGTCTGGTTGCAATGTGAAAGCTTTTTATTATTTGCAACACCTAGGAAACACTATTTTCATTGGATACAAACAGCATTCTCTTAACTTAGCAGCTTTCAGTAAAGCTAAGTAATTCTAAATGTACTTGATTTTAAATAGAGGAAGTTTTAGTTGGGTATACTTTCATTTTCAAAGTTGATGTAGTTGTGCTTTTTTAGCACATAACAGCTATGAACGGTTCTTGACTTATTCATCATGAGCAGATATAACCTGCTGCCAGTTGGTGAATGAGCCCGCAATTCTGCCACAGGAGTAAAAGCCAAGAGCTGCAGATATTGTGTGTGTCCAGAGTCATTCTTGTTCCTAGGAAACAACTCCAACCTCAGTTACAAATTTTTCTTATTTTTTTCAATCAAGCAGCCTGAACAATCTCTAAATATAGCTTCAGTATAATCACCTAAGCTGTCATTAAAAGATTCATCTCAATCAGCAGAGCCTGCTAGGTGATTGTCACCTGAAACCTTGCAATTAACACAGTATTTTCGACAAAACAGCTGAGTGTGACGTGATTAATATGCTATCTCAGGAATGGTCTTTTCCAGTATTTATTACAGTCAAAGCTGTCAGTCCTGCATACTGTGTTAATTTTAAAGACTTCACAGCAGATAGAGCTAAATGGATATATCTAACATAGGTTTTTATCTGGCTTCTGGAGATTTAAGTAACAAAGTTCAAGTGCTTGAATTTTTTCAGGTGCTTCCTGTATTGGTATAACAATAACTTAAATAAGGCTAATCCATCATGTGCAATGAATAAGGCTTTAAACTAAATTTGAAAGTAATGTATTCTAGATAACACCCAAGCCTAGACTGTCTAGGGCAGTGAGGAGTTAAAAAAATTTGTTTGAATTGCAGCTGAATTGTATCAGGGACTGAGTTCAGTAGTACCTAATTTATTACATTCTAACTAGCATCACATAGTGACCTGAGATTTGCAAAACAAAGTTAAAGATTAGTAATCATGACACTTTTTTTTTTTTTTTTTTTTTTTTTTGGCTTCCTTTTGTACACTATCGTGTCATGGTTTTATTCTTCCCCACCTGAATTCCACCTTCTATTTTGTCCCATAACTGCTCTTCTCCTTTTATTTTGATATTGAACTTATGGAAATAAGCTACAATTAGCAAAATATAAATAGCTGAAACTTCTGTAGATACTGTATTATCTGCATACCTGAATAGTTCTACGGCAAAAGTCTCTTTTATGCTTATGGCTCGTTCTGCATTGCTATGTATGAACATGCGAAGTCAGGCTGTAGAGGGAGACTCTGGATGGTTACACCTTGCTTTGATCACCTGATCTTTGTACTGCTCTCTGTGGGAATCCAAGAACCTTTAGTAGCCAGTGTCAAGACTACGTGTTTGGTACACTTCCACTGAAAAAGGAAAACATTTTTTTGTGTGTATGTTTAGGTACATTTTTTGACTTCTAATTTCTTTTTAGTGGTTTCATATCTCACAAAGATATAAAGGTTTCAAAGGTAAGTTTCCAAAACCTTTTGTCCTTATTATGAACTTCCTGTGCAATGCAATGGCTACTTTTAGCATCTGACAGTGGGTTAAATTACTTATAGTCATCCCTAGTAATATATGGGGAAAAAAATGGCTCACTTTTTTTAATCAGAGAATTCAATTTTATTTAAACACAACTTTGAGAAGTTGTAATGCGATAATAGGAAATTTATTTGTTCTGGTCTACTTGAAGTCAGTTCATGCTTTTAAGAAAAGCATTTGCTGCAAAGTTGCTTTTGTATAAGGGTGGTTATTTTGTATTTGTAAAGCCTTCTCCTATTTAGACTCTTTTAGACAGATTAAGAATAATTACATTTTTGTTTTACTAGTGAAGATGAAATGTACCATGAGACATTGAACGGATGTCAAGTTGAAGTTGTATGGTATTGCAATGCTAGGTAATGACTGAACTTTGGAAAGAAGCTGAAAAGTGGCAAATGCAGTGCAAGTAACATGAGCCATCAGAGAAAGCAAAGGATAAACTATATATTCTATGTGTAGAGTAAGGTAAAGAAAAAATAATGGTAAGGGTTTTTTTATTTTCCAAATTTCCTGTTTGTACAAATGGATTTTAAGCTTGTTTGTGCATTCTAGTGTTGAGTGTATTTTTTTACTTTTATACTGTTCATCTACAAAGCCAACTTACATGTTCGTTCTCATTTACAATCAAAGCAAATTACACTGCTATACTCAAGACCACTTCATGTGAAAATACCATCCTTAAGAAGTCTACCAACAACTTTGCCTTGAATGGAACTTTTGCTAAATGTTTGTTTCACTTTCATAGGCTCTGCAGTGTTGCTATCGTAATGAGTTTAACTTTTATATTGCAAAGTTGCTCTTCAAATGTAGTCTAGATTTAAAATTGAAATTTAAATTTTAGCTTCCATTTGTAACTCGTAACTTGAGTGTTTCTCTAAAGGCATTTCAATACTTTTATTTGTATGTTTAAGATCATCCCGAAGTTCTTATTTTTTGTCAACAGCTTTTGCTTTTTTGTTGGTATAGAATTACTTATGGTTTGAGAAATTTTGTTCAGAGATTTTGTTCACAATCACTGTGAAGTCTTTTAGAGAACTTTACAATACCTTTTGATTTCATGTGAAAGATGTTTAGCCACTAATGATGAACATTCATACAGATATTAAAGAAAGGATTGCATTTTCTGCTTCTTTCACCATTAATCTAAAAGATTCTTACTTATGTTTTCCATTACAGAAAAACAAGTGAGAACTTGCAGCCTTTTACACAGAAGGGTGGATACAGAAATAGTTGTATGTGTATAATTGTAGAGGTCTGTAGTCACAGCTGTGACATAGTCACGTCTCAAAACTTGAGTGCATATTTTCAGTGTAAATTTAGTTCTCCCTCAGTGAACTACTAATATAAGTATTATGCTTTTCATCTATTTGCTGAATTTGCATTGACATCAAATGTTAGTTGTGCATGTACAGGTTAAGAAAAATGCGTCTGTCTTTACAAATAGTTGGTTATAAAAGTACTTTAAGTAAGGGTACGAAGACATGAAACCGGGCATTAAATCTGTTCATTCTAAACTGAATGGCACAAATAGGAAAATAAACATTAGTTTCAAACTGAAAGGTATACTCTGCCTAAACTTACTTAAACTGGAATAGTAACTGAAGTGCTACCAGAAACCAGAAACTGGGCATGGCATATGGAATTACATTTTCTGAGTTCAAAATTTTTACTTCACAATTTGTGTGACCTTGATTTGATCACCAAAAAACTGTTTTGCATACATCTCAGCTGAGTGCAGGGGCTTTATGAAGTTAGTTTTGTGGTATATAAAACCAGAAAAAGTGTTTTCAGCTTAAGGTGAGAGACAGGTTTCTGTTATGAGTCATGCTATCACTTTGTAGTGTTAATGTCTAAAAAAAAAATCTCCAAAAGTTGTACCTAAGAGTACTAGAAGTCAGCTTTACTGAAAGTCTCCTTTATATTACAGAACTGCCATCACGACCTCGTTTCAGAAACCATGGAGTCAAAGGAGCTTATGTGAGCCTGTCAGTCCTAACAGCCTCCTGTAGACACTGGAAATAATCCCATTTCTCTTAGTTGTCTTTGGGTACAGGTCAAAGTAACAACTGTGTCAGAACCCTAAGGCCTTGAAAAAGGGTTGTATTTCTTTAAAGGCAATTTACATGTGCTTTTGTTAGGAATATAAATTACAGAAAATGTTTGGGATAGACAGTTCCATCTGTTAACTTAGGCCTTTTTATTCTTTTTAGTTTTCGCAGTTGATTGAGTGCAACACAAGCCATTAAAATGTGTAAGCCAGATACAAGTCTGAAAGAAGTGTGTTCCATCACTTGCATTGTAAGAGATGAATCAACGTGAAGAAATAAAAATACATTTGTAAACTACTGGGACAAAAGCTGAAAATCAGGACTTTTATCCTGAGCAAACAAAAGAGATCTTTTCAATAACTGTCTACTTTTTTTTGCACCCTTGGTTGCAAGGTTTCTTTTTGAAAGGTTGAGTGGGGATCTATTCCAAGATAAGTTTTGTTGCCAGCTTTTTTTGGTTAAAACTTTTTATAACCAGCTATCAGCCATAGCTTGTTAAGCAAGTTACAAAGTGCTGTCCACTGCAAGAGAAAGAGAAAACAAAAGCTAAAATAAAAGCAAAAAACCCCTAGTATTTGCAAAAGCAGTAAGGTTTGTAGAGGCAATTAGTGAATTAGAATTCACTGTATCTTGCTTAGTTTCCTACTTCACTTAAGTGTAAACATGTCAGATTCCTCCAGATGCTAGTTCAGTGATAAGCTCAGCGTATCCTTACCATTTGTTATTTCTGTCTGCCTTTTCTCTCTTTGTGATGTTATACAACTAGGATACATAGCATATAGCAAAATTAGGCTGATGCAAATATACCACCACTTCCAAACAGATTTCAAAAAAAACCAAAACAAACCAACATATAACACGTTCAAGAAATACAAGAACAAGTAAAGTGATTGCAGTAGTTAATAAAAGCAGTTGATCCTTTAAAACTTGCATGTGTTATATGTAAACAGACTTCTTCTCTGGCTATTAAACTAACATAAAAACATGTAATAACCTAAATGTTGTTTTTCAAGTGTCAAAGTTTGAAAAAGTCATTTAGCTTACAGCTTTAGTGAAATCTTAATATTTGTAGAAGGCAAGTAATCAAAAATGGTTGTATTTCTTTTTTATTTTTCAAGTTTAACTGAACTACTGAGGATTTATCCCTGTACAAGACATCCAAAAGCATGTTCAATTTAAAAATAATCAAACACTTTATCAATGTAAGGAATTCTACAAATACAAGGAGGAAATGGTTAGATAATTTTAAAATTTAGATGTATAAGCACAAGCTAGCAGCAACACATCATTGTAACAAGAAGCATCATACAGAAAGATGGCAATGGAAAAAAATCAGGAGTCACCATGTGCAGTAGCTTGTTTTGTTCTCAGGTGGAGGTGTGTACCTCATGAAAGAGATACTTGGAAACAATCCACTGAGCAACATAAGGAGTATAGTTTCTGCTTAAAGATTTCCTACACGTGAGGAAAGTTTTAAAAGATTTCAAAAGTATCAAAGGCTACTGAAAAGAGGAACAAAAAAGCCTCTGAATTTGTGCTGATTAGGGGAAGAATTGAACAGTTTCACTTTCACCATGGAATGGAAGGTTTAAATTGGACTGAAGTTCCACAACTTTCTCAAGAGATCCAAGTAGTTCTTCCCCCCTCAAAAAAACACAAAAATTAAAGGGGGAACAATTCTGAAGTATTTACATAGACCATAGACTGAAGGACCATTTACAAGATGCTTTTAAACCTGTTTCGTCCAGACCATTTTTGGTGGGGAGCAACACTATTTCCTATTACTATTCTTTAAAAACTGATTGTGTATCAATAATCTATAAAGCTACGGCCATATCTTCATTAGCCTTCTTTTCCTTGTTTTCTATAGTACATGCACCAAAGATATGAAGAATTCTGTTTCTGCTTTATTTCTCAGTTGATAACTTTGCATATTTTTTTTACTTTTCCCCTTGCTTCAGCAAATAGTAGTAAGACAAACAAACATAAACTGAGTTTTAACCACCTCAGACATATTTTATTATTCATTACAGATGGATGTGGGGCAAAAATGTTCAGTAGCAATAAAACATTCAGAGCTGAATTTAGAATATGTAATTTAGAAAACAGAAGTCATGTTCTTCATTTTAAGGTAGGTTTTTGTCTTTGTTTTCCAAATCTAAGCAAGGTCAGATAATTAATTACTGTAACATTTGAAGGGTACAGTCCATTGCTGATTCATTTTAAGCTCTGAGTAAATAAAGCATGAAGTGGTATTAATAATATATATATATATAATCTTTTTATTCACTTTTATTCAATACATGTTTACACTTATGATAAAGTCTACCAATTTAGTAGTCCACACTATATCAAAGAAGAAAACAGTTAAATTTTTTTATTAGAAAAACAACAGTATGTCACAATATATTGCACACTAAATGTTCATTTCAAAATTGTAGGCGGCATACAAGCAGTGTTAAATTTTTATAGGACTATGTACAATTACTCTTTCCAGATCTGCTGTTCTGTATGTTGGAGCTATTTTACTTATTAATCAGTGAACAGAGAAAAAGTCAAAACAAAACAGAAATTACAACAAAAGTTATATGCACTTAAGACATCCTGAGGAGCAGATAACTATAACATCAGCATCAAGGAAGAATCTGCACACCTGGCCCATTTTTTGCCCATTGGAAGAAGCCACACTGTTTTTCCTTCCCAAGAGGACACACAAAAAAGTTCTTTCCGTTATTGGGACCAATCTTCAACACAGTCTTCATAACACATCGCTTGCCATGGTTACAAAATGGAAAATCCAAGTCGGCCCACTGCCAAAAGAAACAGGCTTTAGGCACATGTGATGGCTATGAATTCCATATTTTAGAACTGACGATAGAAACAGATCTACAGGGCATTCCACCCTAGAAGAAACTCTTCCTAGTAGTTAGGATAGTTTTATCTCTTTTGTGATCACTGATTTTAGATTTTTCTTTAACATCAGATGCAACTGCCCACACTTTGACGGGTGTAACTTTAATTGATGTTAACGCATAGTTTTCTTCAACATAAGGCCTTAGAGTCATTACTGCCTTAACTTCATCTATAAACTACCAGATAGTAAGTGACTGCCAGGTCACTTACCAGGTCAAACTCTTCTCAGATACATACATACACAGCAAGGAGCAGTGGCCACCAATTACAACTAGGAAAGTCAGGTTAGGTATTAGTGCAACAGTGGGAGCAGTTGCCCAGGTGGATTATAGAACCTTCATCCTAAAATGCTTTCAAGATTTTGGCTAGACAGAAACATGGCTGATGATTAGATCTAGTTTGTCATAGTCCTCCTTCAAGCAAGAAGCTGATCTGCACAACTTGTACAAGCCCCTTCAAACCAATATTTCTGCTATGCATCTGTTTTACATCACAAAGAAGCAGACTAGGAGCATTTGCACAAGCAGGTCTCTTTTCAACAGTAAGAGAAGTAACTAAAACTATAAATTTATAACTACTATTATGGTCTTAGTTTCAATTCAGTGTGTGAAAGTATTTAGAATTACCTCAAACTTTAAAAGGAATATATCTGTCCACAATTACAGATCACTGGGGCAAGGAGGCTGCAGGAACCAGTGCTTATTACAAAGCAAGCCCTTAAGTCTTATACGTACTTGAAAGTAGTCACACCGAGTTTCCCTGGGTAGAGGGCAGGAATAAAACTGCCTGCCCTTGTTTTCTCCATCCTTTCTCACCACTCTGAGGGTGCAGAAACGGCTGTGTTTACTGCAGCGAGGATGGCCCGTGCTTGATGTATGAGTATCACCTGTCACATTAGCTTGAGGTGCGCTGTAATGACAAGTTACAAAATGACTCTTGCGAAAAGTTAAAGGGGTTACCAGCCAAAGAATTCTCTCCTACCATTACAATAGCTCACTCAGTGTACTTTTACACACAATGACAGCCAAAAAGCTTGCTTCTCTATTGCGTCTTTAGAGCTGAATGATTGCTAGGAGTAAAAAGACAAAAGTGTGTGCTTTTCTTTCAGTTCTCCCCACCATGTTTTAAATTATTCTGAAGTATTCAAATTCATCTACCAAAAAAAGTAAATATTAAAACTGCTATTATACTCCCCACTCCACATTCTAACATGGTCTAAAAGAGCGGTGGGAAAAAGACCAATACCAAGTCATTGCTCCAGGTTGAAGGCATTTGTATGCTTCACAGAAAAGACTTCCAACCTCTTTACTAAAAAGTTACAGTAATGCTCGAAACTGTATTTAGATAAGAAGTAGTCCAGCTGAGGGGATGGAACAGAGTTGTCTGAATGGGATAAAGTTTCTTTCTTTCTTTCTTCCTCATGATTGAGATAGTCAGAGATTATCTGAATGCAATACACAAGGTTTCATTTAAAAACAGTAATGTGAAACAGATGAACGCTCTGAAATGTATCTTTCTAATATATTTATAGAACAGAAAAGCAGTGATGGGAACTTAGCGAAAAAATAAAATATTAATTTATTCTGTTCAAGTTATCAGCTTAGGAATTTTATGTTCTCTTCTGTGTCTGGGAGATTGCAATCTTGCAGACATCAGCAGTTTTCTTCCAATGCCTCATTAAAACACAAGAAGATAAAAATGACTGATTTTTTTCTTGGGTTTGGTTTTTTCAGTTTGTTTTTGAATTTTAAAACATTTAAGTTGATGACTTGCTACAACTACCTGTTTTATGTGATCGATACTGTCTCATTTCTTCTTTGCACTTCTCTGTACTTTTAGTTATCCTGCCTACATCCTCAATGGTCCTCTGCTGGGAGTGCAAGAAGAAATTATATTCATACAGTCTAGCCTGGTTAGTCAGTGAGATCCCATTTCAAAACTGATGCTTCAACAACGCAAAAAGTAATTTCTGTATTTCAGAACAGACACATAACCAGGAATTTTGTAGCATGTTTCACATTCATCTTGCATAATTTACCACTGTAAGTGACATCTACCTTGCACTCCCATTATTGCTGTGTATGTCTGCCCAACTTTTCCTTGACAACTCTCATAGATTCTCACATTTCTCTTAACTAGGCAATTAATGTGTCTGAACAGGGCTGTGTAAATAAAAATTCAGGATGCATAGAGCATTAAAGTGCTTATATAAAATGGGGATGAAAGTTAAGAGTAAAAACAATGATGGAAAGTTCATCAAGGCACTGGTACAGACTTGCTGTCACAGAAAAATGTTGAAAACTGGTAGTTGACAAATAACTTCAATTAGAATTCAGCTAGCTTCCTTTTGTAATCTTTCACAATGACTTCTCTCAAGATCTCTCTAAGCAGGGGCAACTACAGTGCTAAGATCAAACAACACCTTAGGTAGAACTGTGCTTATTGACCTATTAAAGATATACTGTACTATTCTATAGGAATAGCTGAACTATGAACAGCTGTTTAGCTAACAGCAGTACTGGCCAGATGCCAAAATCAGGACTTTTCTAGTGACAGCCTAGGTCATTCACTGCTTTTGAAATCATATTAAATTATAGTTAGCCTAGAATAAGTTACCCCTGGCAGAAATCCAAAGACAACACTGTCTGAGCCCAGCAGCACAGTATTCCATTAATCTTTGGGGATAAAATTTGTTTATGGGATTATAAAGGCTTGTTTTTATTTTAGAATACATACCTGACTGCTATATTGTATTGGTGAACTGAGGATATATGATCAGTTTTCTGTTTCTTCTGTATGTGTTGGAAAGAGACAGGTTTCTGACAGGAGGACAAAGCCACAGCAGTTACGTGTGTTGAGCAGTCCTTGCCTGTGCTTCCCTCTGACTGGCAGGCATTGCTTTGGATCTGTTTACAGTTGCTTTTTGGAGCAACACACTGAGAGTGTCCATCAGATATCTGGGTATCATTTCTCAAAACAGCTTTGTTACCAAGATCTGTTAAGACAAGGGTTGTAGTTCCAAATGCAGTTCTCCTATTGATCTTTATTTCTGTGCTTGGTTTCCTGAACTCATTACAAGGGTACTTCATTAAGTTTATGTTAAAAGCTGCAGAATCTTCAACATTCTCCGTCTTTGGAACTAAGGAAAGAAATTAACAGTTATGATCCATCTGCATAGAGTTAGACATTATATTTCTGATCTGTATTCATAAGTCATCATATGGAGAGTAAAAGAGTAAATTTACAATTCCATCTTGAAAGATCTGTCACGGGTTAGATAAAGTATCAAATTTCTTACACTAAAAAATGCTCATGCACTTTTGGAGGCACATAAAACATGTTTCAAGATAACAACACTATTGCTTAAATAGGACCAAACATTAATAGTACTCTGTTAATGAAAACTATTGGACAATTAACCTTATAAAATCAGAGGGATTAAAATATTTTAATTTTTCAAAATAATCTTTTATAACAATAAAAAGACAATCACTGAACAAAGTAAGAAGGCAAGAAATCTCAAGGTTTCAAAAAAAAGGGGGCATCAGCAAACCCATCTTTAAAAAAAAAAAGTTCAAATATCACTCCTATGATGCAAAAATTAATCTTATTAAAAAAAAAAAAAAAAGAGTATTTCCAACAGCATTCTACCAGGTCCAACACATGTTCAAATTCCAGGCCTGTTTTCAGTAATGGCATATAACTAAACAAGTGAAACTTATATAATTTATAAGTCCGGGAGAAGGAATAAGATTTTGTTTCAAAGCTTAAAATATAGCATCTGTGCACATGACATTATATATTTTAAGGTCCAGCTGACAGTATTAACTCCAGGGTAAATGTTAGTTGGTAAACCTGATTCTAGGAACAGATTATAATTTTGAGGTTTCTGGTGCTGATTTTGCAGAAGAATTATGCAAGATTAGTCCATGCTGGCAAAAACTGTAATGAAAGGCACAAAGATGTACTTTTATTGATTCGTGACCTGAGGAAATGGAGTTTAGCTGGTGTGAGATACGAGTTTCACACACATCACTCCATTCATAAAAGGATTAAGCAAGGAAGCAATACTTCATGTAGCTAACAGCATTAGAAGCTCCAGCAAGAGACTAACAACAGATTTAGGTAAGCAGTCCAGAATCATTTTTACTCTGAACTTGGAGGGAAAAGAACTAGCCCCTGAGAAACTGACATCCTTTTAGAAAAGGGTAACAAAATATACTGCTTTTGTTCACATGAAAGAACAATAGTTACTTTTCTGCCCCCTGTTGATTTTTCATTCAGACTTATGCAGCAAACTTTGAATTATTATAAGAAGAGTTGAAAGTATGGTAATGTGTCTCATTCCTTGCCCCAATAAAAACAAAGGGTCACTGAAGAGACTTATATACAGAATCCCACCTGCACATAAAGTTGGAAGACATTTTTAGGGTGTAAGACAAGACAGTTTCCATGATTGTCTGTGTAAGATTTCCCAAATCTGTCTTCAAATAAGCTAAAGTTTATGTTAAAGGAATATGATTCACAATAAGACACTTCTACAGTTCTCAAAACTATATCAAAACCACAGTCCTTGCCCCCTTCCAAGCATAGATGCCAGACGACCCTTCAGTACCTTCAGGCCTTGAAGTCAAACAGGCATCACAGATTTCAGCAGAAGGCTTGTTTATTAGGGTACAGCGCATACACGTCCACTCCTCTTCAGATTTCTGAGCTACATGTTCATTAGAACATGACCCCCTGCCATATGCCCAGCCAATTAGGCTATTTCTAGCTGGCAGTTTGCTGTGAAACAAAAGAATGATGTTAGTATTTTCTGACGTTCCTTCTACAAATTGCCTTACACCACTATGTGCGGGAAGGCACAGGGCCAGAGAACAAACAATACAGAGTGTTATGCCTGCCTATCATAGCTTGGACAGCATGTCACAGTTCAAGTTTGATTTTTTTTTTCTTTAACTCAAGGGCAAGTCTTTCCAGATGCTGCAGAAGTAATACAAATAAAAATATTTAAAAAAGAAATGGACAGAAAGGTAATTATTAACTGATGTACTCTCCAGCACAATGCTCCAGCCTCTCAAATTCCCTACCATTTTCAAGTACTGCAGCAAAAAACTTGATGAGAAAGGGAGATTGTTTCAGGGCTTTTTCCCTGCTCCTTGTACAGAACACTTACTAACAAATGCATTACTGGATGAAGAACTGTTTAGAAACTGAACTGCAGAAAGTTACACAATCTAGCAAACTAATTTTTTTGCTCTCATTTAAATGTTATCCATGTGTCCTCTTTGTTATCATAACAGCCAACAGCACCGAAAGCCTTAAAAGTTGGAAAGTCTCTTGTTTATCACCATTTGCTAGAAAGCCTTTTAACATGTAGGAGCCTGTTCAGAATTAAGGATCCTAGCTGTGACTTGTGAGCCAAACCCATTACTCCAGGTACCTCTAAATATTTAGTTCTACTGATTTTCCTGTAAATTATAATACTTCCTCTGTTGATACACTGATTTAGAATCGTAGTTACTCTTTTACAGTCACTACATCCAAACATTGACAGCATGTTAAATGTAACTTGAACCTGTTCACTAAATTATGTATTTAAATTTTTAAGTACTATGTTATCAACCAACTTTACGGCTGATAAGTTGTCAAGTGTTTTTCTCCATAGCTCTTGTGTACTTTTTGGAAACTTCTTTTAATCCAAAGAATTTAGGCACTTCAATTAATAATGCAAATGCTGTAGCTGGGAACATATGTGTAACACTGCCTTGACCTACCACTTTTCCCATAATTATCACTCTCCATATCAGATTGGATTCCTAAGATAGTGGTAGAGATATCCACTACCTACCATGTCTTCCACAACTGGAAAACTAAGGAGGATAATGAGAATTGCTGACATACCAGAGATCCTGTGCTGTCAAGAGGTAGAACAGATATTACAGTAGCATTCACCAAAATACTGTGGCTAGATAACAAAACAGCCAAACTCTAAATGTCAAAATGGGTATTTTCACATTATTAGATCAATTGTTCTATTCATTTTTCAAAGATGCTTTACTAGACTGAATATACTCAGCATGTCATGTTTTGGAGTTTAATTCCATGTTGTCCCTCTGGTCCATCTGTCACTTCCTGTCATTCCCCCCACAGTCCCTTCCCATTTTATGAAATATGGGGGGAAAGTGTATTCTTAGGATTCAAGGTACATTTGAATTTGAGGAGATAAGCTTATAATGGGTATTTTCTTCATTTCTTCAGTTGAGCAAAATCATAAGCTACTTGACTTGACCCATGAACCAATGCGTTAAATTCTACAGTTTGTGATCTGAAGAGAGTCGGTCTGATCACATGGGATCTTTCCAGTCTTCAAATGTGAAAAGCTTGGAATAGCAGATAAATCACTTGAGCTGCATATACTTTTACACAGTAATGGTTACTGCATAATTGAAAAAAGAGCAATAGAACACAAAGACCTGACCATTAGGATAAAGACAACACAAGAAACAATCTATGTATTTTATAGCTATCATTGCAATGTTTTTCGCTGAAACACAGTACTGTTCAATTATTTATTTAAAAATACAATAACAAACCCCCAAATCACTACTTGTTCTAGAACAGAGAGAGAGAGAGAGATTTTTTTCCTTGCATCGTTTTCTCATTATCTGACTCAATGGAACATTGCTGTCTTCCTATCCTTCTGCAAAGTATCTCTCATTATTACTTTCTAAAAATACAGCAGATTGGGGTTATCAGCATGTGATAAATTTATCTTCCATGCTGGAATTTTCTATATTTGATCTGTACTCAAAAGTGATTTTTAAGCTTTAACCAAAATCCCTTCGGCCATCTGAGTCTTAAAAGAAGCTTGGAGCTAGGAGAGGGATTTGTGTGTTCCGTAAATCTTATCTAAAAATGTGTATATATATATATATATATACACACACACTAATGAAGGCAAGGTTTGCAAAGTGAAGCAACATCTTATATTAGATTGACAGAGCTCAGTATAAAAAGGTAAAATTCTGAAGCCTCAGATGAAAATTTTCAAGAATAACTTAGGTATCTAAGCCTGAATAAGATGCTTTTGGAACTTTTACCTCTTGACCCTTTGCGATATCAAATGCATTTTCTGCTTTCCTGAAATAAAAGGAGGAAAGCTGCTGCTAGCACAATTTATGTGGAACTGAAAGTGCCTCTATGGCACACCTATAGCAAAAGCTTTTTAAAACCGATAAGGAGGAAGAAAAGAAAAAATTCTAAGCCCCTACAATATTTGCTGCACTCTGAATTTACTGAAGTTTTAGTATAACTCTATAGCCAGTATATATAGTATAACTCTAAAGCCAGAACAAAATTTCATAGATGTACAGCTGTGAGGGGGCTATCCTGTGAAAAGAGAGAGACACAAATTCTTGCTTTATGCTATTCAACTCAGTTGTATGTAAACATCCAAGCCCACTATATTGATAACACCAAGAACAAGGGGCAACGTTTCCAGTGAATTAATTTTAGTAAATAACTCTCAATACTCTGAATTGTCTTTAATCAAATTCCTACATTTGATTAAAGTAATAGTTACTTCATGACAGATGGAGCTTTTGAAAGAAATAGTATCATAGAATCAAAGCTTCCAACCATTTTTAAATACCAACGTACAAACATTTTTCTTTTGCAAGGCGTCCTGTCCTCATCTAGCATAGAGTTTATTTAGTTATAAAATGCACAGGGATCCATTCTATTTGAAAAGAGATGTTCTCTTACTGTAGCAACACTTTGAGGTGCTTAGAATTGTCAAAAATTTACTATCATACCTAAGATTGACAAGCTGGGGATCCGCCTTTTGACACCGGGAGCAGAAGTAAGTCATCCTGTTGTTCTCTCCTAAACGACACACAGTGATGTTCCCACTGCACTGACCACAGGCTGGGCGCTTGTACACTTTGTAGTGTTTGTAGAGTGGGGACCCAGTTTTGCGGCACTAAAACAGAACACGTATAAATCCAGGTTAGAGACTCAGTATAAATTGTATGTGAGTCTGAAGCTAAAATAAAAATAACCCTACTTAAACTGACAACTCAATGATTAGATGGAGATATTTAAGGCACACTCATAAGGGCTATATCTGTATTTCATATTATTTTATGTTAAAAAATTGACAAATCAGGTATAAAAGTGTCTATAATTCTCCATATAATGGAATAAAAGATAGACAAAAAAAAAAAACATACTAGCATGGTGCAAGCAAATACATGCTAGGAACTCCCTGAATTTAGCTGGACCAACTCTGATTTAGCACCAGTCATCTTTGACCTGGCACCTGTAGGAGTGTTCTTGAAGAGATAATAAGGTCTGATCAATGCAGCATAGAAAACAAAAATAAAACAAAGATAAACCACAAAACCAATATCACCTTCCCTCACCACCAAAAGAATAAAGAACACACCACAGAGCATCAAACCTGATGCTACAACCTGGGTCAATCTGCCTTCCCAAAACCTAAAGAATTGTGCAATGCAGAAATATTCCAGGGATTCTGTAAATGTTGGGTAGTGCCCAGTAAAGTTCCTCAGCTTCATCTTTGCCCTGGCCATGCCAGACAACTTGGCTCATGCAAAGCCACTTGGCAGTACGGTAAGCTCCCTAGATCCTGGCAGAAAGTCATATTAAACTAAGCACAGTACAAGCCCAAGGGCACAGTGGCCTAAAGAGTCTCCAGACAGCTGACAGGCAGGCACATCTCATGAGAGAATTCATATAGCTAAAAAGTGTTAAAAAACCAAGCAAGAGCCCAGCAGAGATTCAGCCAACTCTGCAGAGCCACACGAGTTTCTGCACTACAACAGCAATTTCTTGGGCACAGTTCAAACAGTACCACAGCTGGCCCAGCAGTACCAGCTCAGCTCTGGCAGAGTTCAATAGCTCTAGCTCCATAATGTATGAAGACTCTTGGAGTTCTCCCAAAGTACAGGTGTCCCTGAGCACAGCATATTTGCTTCTGCTGTGCTTTTATTCATCAGCCTTGCTGAATGAGAGCGCTCATGCCGGCACAACCTAGTAATTCAATCAGAAGAAATTAAGAATATATACTGGCATAAATATTCACCAGCAGTTTGCTTTTTTCTCAAGGTTTACAGTCAGTTTCTTATGAGTAATTTTTTTCTCATCCAGTTAAGTTAAAACCAAACTAAAGCAACAGCTTTTTACATAAACAAGACTTTTCATCTTTGCATCTGTAATGATACAGTATGATTAGCACAAACAGTCTATAACAGTCTATAAAAAATTATTAAGCACTATGCCTCACATTAGCATATTTTCATTATGGAGACTTAGAAGGAGACGCTAGCTCTTAAAAGCACTTGACTGTTAAATATTTGCTAAGTGTTGATTGTAAAAGTTTTAAAAATGGCTACACTGAGCAACAGAAAGTTTAACTATTTGTTAAGGCTTGTTTATTATCAGTCTGTGACTGATAATAAGCCTGTGACACGTTTAGATTTCCTAGTATTATAGTTGTTGCAGAACTACATGCTATCTCTTTGCTGGTAGACTTAACTGTGAAGTTTGGAGAAAGAAAAGATTTCCATAGCTAACAAACTAAAAGGACTCTTCAGTGGGTTGGGGGAAAGCAAACAGTTAAGCAGACTAACTGATTAAACAAATCACATTTTTCGCCTTAATGATTGAAAGACACTATTAGGAACGTTAGGTGCTCTCCTCCTAACCTACCAGAAAAGAGATGTTTTAGCAGCACTAGCTCCTTGCTTTGAGGAAGACCAAGAGAAACAGACAAGAATTTCACCACTGCTGTTCATTTCTTTGCATGCAGCTTAAAGAAATAAAATGTAAAAGGATTAGGTCAAATTCTCTCTTTTTCTATTGTGGAAAGTTAAAGAGCAACAAGGACTTACAGACTTTGCAGGGGAAGAAATTAAATCCTACTGAAGTTGTGACAGTAGGGAGAAACTTCAATTTATTTCACTTTAGCAATGAAAACCATTGTTTCAGTTAGGAAAAAAAAAGTTGTTAGAAGTTATGATCTATTTAGTCAAATAAATATACTTGCTATATAAGTTTCATAAAGGAAGTCACATGAATTACCTTCATAATTCCCTGGGGCAATCTGTAGTTCCAAATTTTAAAACTGACCTTTATGTTATCTGACATGTAAGTTTGTGTTTAACCTACATCAATTCTGACAAGTTCAGAGTGACGTTACAGTACATATATAGAAAAACTGAACTGGCCTTCAGGCAACATCTTCTGGGCCAACCTGTGCATACTTCGACAATTTTGACTCCTCCACTTTTTTGTCATTTGACAATTCACAAATAATAAAGAGCACACAATTAACATTCCTATTCATGGAAACATTTGTCCTGTTGCATCTTTTTACTGTTTTCACTGGATGACCACATACACCTGAGTCATGTGCCAGAGTCATGTTTTGGAGGCTTCTGAGAAACATGTGCCAATACCTTATAAAAAAGCAGGGTAAAATCACGTGTCATTTTCACCAAGTGACGTATATGCTCATCTGTCAGTTGGCAAACCTGTAAGAAAGGCAAGAATGATTTTTAGAATATTACAATGCTAAGAGACAACAGAAAAAAGACCTATCAAGGCACTTTGAACACTGATATGGAATTGCATTGCTTCATGTTATGATAATTCTGACTTCACATTATATGTATCATCTCAGTAAAACAGTTTATGTTCACATTCTATAACACAAAATCACTGCTTGCATACCAAACAATGTGCTCTCCCTCATCCAAGCAAAAGATTTGGTAAAAATCTCAGTTGTCTTCCCCTATATTGACCAAAGAGTTAATGATCACATGAATCATGTAGAGTTAACAACTCCTACTTCCCTCCTAATTTCCTCATGAATTATGATATGACCTATTATCAGAGGCTCTTTCTTAATGCTTAGGTGTCATTAAAACCATCTTGAGACTTTTCATTCACCTTAACAGCTGGATGAAGACCACTGTCAAACAGTGCTTCATTTTTTATGATATTTCCCACTCCAGGTAATACTGCTTGATCCAGTAACACATCACACAACATGCGGTTTTTGTGCTGCTTAATCTCACTTTCTGCTCTTGAAAAGCTAAACTTTGGAGAGCAGACATCCAAGGTTTCCATCATTCTCACCTTCTGCTCACTCTCAGCTGCATTCCTGGAAGAGAAAAAATTCATTAAGATTTATTTTTATTTAAAAGTATTCCAATATAGCAGCATGGTTTTAAAAAGAATACAATACAGTATTATAGAACATTATATGCAGGTAATAGAAACTAGTGACAGGAAGAGGCACAGAAATGACATTAACCACCCCTCCCTGTGTTTGGACCATCAAATATAACTGACTGGTGACTCAGTCCAGTAGTTACAACACGATATTATATGTGTTTATATATATATATAGTATATACAAATATACTACAATAATGATAAATAAACTACTATATAATATATATACACAATAGTAGTTTATCCCTAGTAGTTACAACATGACTATATATATATTTATATTTTTAAGATACATTTTTGTTTTATTAGGTTAAGCATAATCATTTAAAAATAGTAAGAACAAGAAGTCTCAGACTTACATAAGCTTTTATGTTTTGTAATTTTAAACACGCATATATAAGTTATTTGAATTTGCACGCTCCTTTTCTCTCAAGAGCCTCAAACACTTTAAAATCAAGTTTGCTATAATTTTCATTAGCAGTGTGAAGTACAATGGTGATAGACATAAAGATCCACTTAATGTAAATTAGAACAATTATACCAATTTGATTCCAAAAAGAAAAATAAAAACCCAACCTTGGCAGCATAAAAATTTGAAGCCAGTAATCATGACAGGTTTTTACTCTTGTTAAAGAAGCGAGACTTGCATGGAGAATAAAGGAACAATGGAATTCAGCATTCAGATTTAAGGATTGAATTAAACCAAACTTTCATTCCCAGTCTTGACACTATCTAATAAGACTACAGCTTAGAATTACTTTAACTGTATGCAAGCTCTGATACAAAGTAACAAAACTAAATTACCATACCAATAAATATGATATGTTTAGAAAGTTTTGTTCTGATAGTATCCAAGTACTTAACAATTTTTGCATGATTATTCATTGTGTTCTTAAAAGAATGTTATAAAAATAAATAAATCATATTGTTTAATTTGATAAGTTTCTGCTTTACCTATACTCTACTGTCACATCAAAAAACAAAACAGTATCCTCTGTAAGCTGTATCTCCAAAACTGGAAGTACTCCATTTCTGTCTTTGCTTCCATCAGGATTAATGCACATGGAACCGTTCATACCGAAGTGAATCCTTGGAGAGAAAGAGAGCTTTTATAGTTATTTTAAATGAACAACGTTTCCAAGCATAACACCAGTCTATTTTTTGAATTTATGAACCTTGACTAACCAAGTCAGTATATATGTACATTAATTCTAGTTATTACCACTAACACAGCAACAAACTATTTGCTTTATATAGTGCTCAATTACTAGAGAAGAAAGAACCCTCCCAAAATCAAAACCACTCCAAAACATGGCAGTTTTCCAGCACTCTTCAGAATTCATTATAAAGAAGTCAGACCTGATCATTAAGTAACACACTTTTCTGGTGTGCTGCACTTAGAATTTTTTTCACTTGACATGCTGGTCTTCCAACATAGGTTCTTAGACCTTCAGGGAGCCTGAAAGAAATGAGGCCACTTTACCAGACAATTTTCTGTTAAATCAGGCAGAATTCATCTTGTATGAAAGGAAAGATTTCAGTCTCCACATTGCCAACCCTGTTATCACATCGCAACTACATCCAATAACACCATAAACAAAGTAATTAATATTTGCCATATGTTGTCTTCTGCTTTCCTTTGCTTACAGCCAAGGCAAAAGCTGCAGGTTGATTAAAAATTAATAAAAGAAACAAACCGAAAAATGCACAGATGGCAAAGTAGAAGAATAGACTCTTTCAAGCATTCATTTTACACATCACTAGTGCTTTAAGAGGTCTTACATTTTATAGTATATTCTACCAGGAGCTAGTGTGCTTAAGCAAAGGACAAATTTGACTATTATCTCATACATTTTATTTATCACAAATTCAGCTGGTACATTCAAGTCCTAAAACCCATGTCCTACTATAGACTGTAGATCAGAAAAAGTGGATAATTTTGCAGTTACAAAAAGATTTAACAGATTAAACTACATAAATGACGAAAAAAAATGCAGCATATGGTGTATATTTCCTTTCAACCCTTCTTTCTTACATTTCAGGAAGGACAGGCATTTTAAATATTTACAGATGGGTTACGACGTCATTAAACATAGTCTTAAGGGTAACCCTCTAAGTAACTGCCTCATAGCATTTATTTTTTTCAGTTTTTAAAAACCTGTGTCTTTCCAAAACACTCTTCTTACAAGTCAATTCAGGTGATACAGTTGTTTCAGCCACTTTTATTTTCAATTGCCATGAATAGTACTGCACAGGCTTAACTAGCCAACCTTAGTTTTAAACTTGGACAAAGCTCTTTTTAAACCAAACTCTTGCATCTTGCTAGCAAATGGTAATGTACTAAATGCTTCCAGAAAGTTATTTTTAAAGATATGGCATTCACATTGATAGCTGGTTTTCATTTACCATCTTCCAGCATACTGTTTAAAAGGAGCAGTAGCAAACTGCATAAAACAATTTAATGGCCAGGTTAACTTCTCCCACCATGAAGTCACTTCCCACTTGAGAAAAAAATTAGTTAATTAGCCTTCATGGCCCAGTCTTTCACAAGATGTGTCTGACATTATTCCAGCATGAGTACCAGCTAACCTGTTAAGAAACTGTGTACAGATATAAAATCTGTATATCAGTAACCTTACCCATGACAAGAAAGTTCTATATTTAAGAGTTAACTTTGATAAAGAATAATACATCCTCTGAAGGTGTACTTCTTATTTTGTCTCCTGGCAGCCAATCTTAGACTGCTGTAAGACACATTTTCTGAAGCCTTCATCCACCCCCCTTTAACATGTTTAAGATCCACAAGACGCATTTAAAACAAGAAAATTAAGATCTTCAGTATCAGATAATAAGTAATTTCTGCCCCCTGCATAGAGACTTTTCCCATACATAATTTCTACAAGGTTTCCCATCAGTGACTTGGCTAACAAGACTTCTTTGTTTCTAGAACTATAACAAGTATTTCCTATTTGAAACAAAGCATTTTAAAGACCAATTGTCCTTTTCAGAGACCTTTTCAGGAAATCTTAGACTAAGAGAAAAGCAGTAAATCACTTGAACATGTAACTATATCAGTAGTTCCAGCATTGTAAAGAGGCTGATGAGAAGTTTCTCCATAATGCTTTCAAATCCTTGAAACTGACATTAGCAAAAACAAGATAACCCACCAAATACAGTCTAAATGCATAGGAAGCCTTTTTCTCATTTCTTACCTCAAAGCTTTCTGATCAAAATACATAAAAAGTTCCTTTCCCAGTGTCTCCACACCCCTGTAAATGTGTCCAACAAGGAAATCATGACCAGAGATTCTCTCCTCACTGGCAGCAGTCTGAAAAATGAGTACATGCACACACACAAAGATTAAAGAGAATTTATACTGCTTTAATTCTAGCATGAGTACACATTCAGCAAGCAGATGTATGAACTAATTTTCCAACTTGGACAACATTAACTATTTTCTCTTTAAGCAATTCTACCAAAAACAATGGGACTATTAACCCAGGAAGCAGTCGCTATTGCTAATGCTATCATAACTTAGCTCAATTTTTTTCCTAATTGAAACAATGCATCTTTTTTTTCAGGGTATTTTATGTCTTTTCCTTCAAGTCATGAATTTACAATAAGAGTCTCAGGCTGGTGTAAACTAAACAGATACAGTATGAATATTAATACCACGTAAGAGTGTCAATTGTGCTATTTGCAGCTGTATATCCTTCTCCAAATGCTGCTAATATGCTTTCAGTGTTTCACATGGGAAACAGAAAACAGTGTTTCATATTTTAATAGAAAACCCTCCACTGAGCCCACAGAGATATTTCTCTCCTCCTACTAGTTTAAAGTCTAATCTCAGAAGCAGATGAACAGCAAGGGGGACACCGCTAGAGGACAAGACCCTTAGGATGATCATTTGCCAATGAATAGAGACTGCCCTGAAGTGACTTTTACCATACAGAGTTATGAACATGAGTCTATTTGAGGCAATGAGATTTCTTTTTTGAAACCTCAGGAACATAACTCCTTACTTCAAAAAGCTTAGTCCTGAAAGATATAAACATACAAAGACTAATCTTTGACATACCTTAGACAGACATATCTTGAACTACATTCTTCCATAAATTGTGATTTAATTGAAGTACTATCTTATCGTGCCTTAATCAAAAACTCCTTATATACACTGAAGATGGGGAAAAATTCATCAACTTTCTGTCTGGAGGCATCCAATATGCTTACTTGGGCCACAAGCAACACACAATTTTTCACAGGTGAGCAAAACTAGACATGAAAAAAAATACCCTAGCTACCTCTGTAATCAAAACCAGAGGACCATACCTTCACAGCTTATCAGCTAAGGCCTGCTTACTGACATCCTGACATCTCCAGCTTCTAGAAGGTACCCTGGCAGTTTTATACTAGTGAATTGTTTTATGCTGCCAACAAAAAAAAAAAAAAAAACAAACTAGTAGGAAAACAACATATTGTGTACATTGAAAGCTAATGTCACACCCTTTATTTAAATACTTGGTCCAATTAGAATTATGTTAAAAAAAATAATTATAGAAGTAAAAGTTCACTTTCTGCAGGTCAGCATGGTGCTAATAACACCAAGGCTGTGGTTTTGATCCCTATATGGGCCATTCACCTATGAGTTGGACTCAATCTTTGAGGGTCCCTTCCAAATTAGAATATCCTGTGAAATCTGTGAAACATGTACTATTCTCCCTTGTGTTTCATTCAGACTAGAATCACAGAATGTTTTGGGTTGGGAGGGGACCTTAAAGATCAGCTAGCACATGCAAAGACTTGAGCGATTATAAAAAAAATTAAGATTAGCAGGAACTTTGCTTGCATTTCAGGTCTCCTGAAGCAAAACGATATTCTGAAGTTTACCTAAGCGAGCAAGAGCGATTAATTTCCTAAAGCTCCCGTTGCTGCAGCTTCAGCATCTCAGCATCAGCTTCAGACCTGCTAAGGCCTGTTTATTTACTGTGTTGACGACAGGAATATTTTATGATTCAAAGGAAGAACAGAGACAGTATTCTATCACGGGCCGGGCGGGGAGGCACCAAACCAGCCAGCCCCCTGCGCTGCGCTCACCCCAAGGAGCTCAAGCTCTGCCAGGCGCTGCCAGCGGCGGCTGCCCCGGCCCGCCCTGCCCCGGCTGCCCGGCCGCTCCCCGCCCCAGCCCCGGCCCCGGCCCCGGCCCCGGCCCCGGCCCCGGCCCCGGCCCCGGCCCCGGCCCCGGCCCCGGTCCCGTCACTCACGGCGCCGCCCCGCGCTCCCCGCACGGCCTGTCCCCGCCGCAGCCGCGCCCGCAGGCGCTCCCCGCAGAGGGCACAGCCCGGGCCCTCCACCATGGCCGCCCCTCCCCGCTCTCCGCCACCGCCTCCTTTCGAATCTCCCGCTCGCCCGGGCCGGCACCGCCTCCGCGCCGCGGGGATAGCGCCTCACATCCTGTTTGTGTCCTGCGGAAGCGTGGGTTTGTGGCGCTGCCGGATAACCTCGTTAGCTCTCACAGCCTTCCTAAAACGCTCGCACAAGTGCGTCTTCCTTTAAGACTTACTTGATGCACAATTAGAATTTAGTTTCAGTCTTTGTATGTAATTTTTTTTTTTTTTTGCAGTCAGTCCATCTTTACGCAAGTAAAATGCTCCTTTCCCTGCTGCACTTGAAGCAAGAATGGGCGTAATAAACTCTAAGAGCTCTAATAAATTAGAGGCAACTTAAAGTATAAGGTAGAACGTTAGACACGGATGCCCTATAAGGTGTACTCATGCTGGTGAAAGCTCTCAATGTTATTTCTTATATAAAGAGTCATTATCCAATCTTTTATCTGGGTTCAATCAAAATGTGTTTAAAAAAGTAACCTTTTTTTTAATTTTGTTTGTTTGTTTGTTTGTTATACATTAAGGAAGTGGCTAAATCAGGCTAAATTACAAAGTAAAACTTAATTCACACGTTCCACTAAAGTTTGGGTATGCTACCCTTGCTGCAAATACCTTTTTTCTTTTGGTGATTTTTTTTTTTGCTCTGATCATTCAAAATTAAAACATGAGACAATTGCCAGCCAGAGAATTAAGCTAACCAGTAAGAAACCACCAATGTTAAAAAATGGTGTGCAAAACACAAACTGATTTTTCTGCTGCCCTTAAGTCCTGCCTTACTGTTCTTCAAAACAGAAATTGGTACATAACTTGGGGGTTTATATTCATATCTAAGCTCCTTAAAAATACAGACAATAGTTCCTGTTACTTGGCTATCAAACATAATGTTTTTCATAATAAGGGTTTTCATAATTGGATGTTTTTCAGTAGATTAGGTTTTCAGTTCCACATCTAATTCTGCAGATGCATCAGAAGCTCTAATAGGAGCTCTAGCCATTTTTTCACTCATGTAATTGAATTTTAACCAGAGATTCTTCAGTAACTAACCTTTTGCACACACTTTTCTTCCACTTAAAGTTGAGATCCAGATACGTAAAAACTATCATTGGTGAGCTTCATATTAAAGTGGTTGATAAAAATGTGGGAGTTTATTTGCTTTAATAAAATTTGAGAATATATTTACAACAAAGGGAAGAGAAGTATTAGCACTGTAAGAGATAACAATCTGACAAGTTCCAATGTGAAACAAATGCCCAGTGCTGAACTCTAAATCAGGATGGTTTTTAGGTAAAAGTACCTAAATGACAACAATCCTAAACATCCACTGGACTGACTATGTGACCAACACGTCTGTCCTTGAACAGGCAGCAGTCACGAGCATTGAGGCCATGCTGCTGAGAACACAGCTGCGCTGGGCAGGGCACATCTCCAGGATGCAGGACCACCGCCTCTCTAAGATCGTGCTCTGTGGGGAACTTGCCACTGGCTGCCGCAAGAGAGGAGCCCCAAAGAGGAGATACAAGGACTGCCTGAAACAATCCCTCAGCCTTGGCCGTATTGATCACCACCATTGGTCTACCCTGGCCTCCAGTCGGGAGGCCTGGAGACACACCATCTATAACGCTGCTGCTGCTTTTAAGAACACACGCAGGATCACTCTCGAGGAGCAAAGACAATGCAGAAAGAATCGCGTCTCATCGATATCACCTGGGGAGTCTTTCTGTTGCACCTTCTGCAACCAGACTTGTCTATCTCGCATTGGCCTTTTTAGCCATCAGCGCGCTTGTAGCAAGCGTGAGTAGAGCCCTTCTCAAATCTTCGTTCGCGAAGCCTAGCCATGAATGAATGACCTAAATGACAACAGCTGAAAAACAGTTGTTGGGCAAAATTACTGCTGATGCAGTTTTTTAATGATGTAGTAGTGCAGCCAAGAGAGAAATATATAACTGTTTGTGTTTTACAGCATTCCAAGTAGAATAGTCTTATCTGCTTTTGTGACAATATTTCCTTTAGTCAGGAAATCTCAGTTGCTGCCATTCAGTTTCAACACTGCAGTTCTTAGGTCACATAGGAAGATATTTTGGAAGATGCAAGTTTTAAAAAGAGGTAGTTATATTACTTACAAAATAAAACTTTTCATCAAATGTATTTACAATTCCTTGGCAGGTAATTCCATCAATAATTGTACACCCCTTATTTTGAAAAATCCAATATCCATAAGAACATCTCCCACATGTAATTAAAGATGTATATTTCAAGAACAAACAAGCAAATTAATCTCACTCAAGTATAAGTTTAATATCTGACTATTTTTTTACTTCCTGTTTGCCTTTACATCAAAAAAATCAGAGCATTCCTGTGTACAATGATAATTGATGTAGCAAATAAGGCAAGTTACCTACAGTGAAAGGCAGATTCTATTTTTAAAACAGAAATTGAGTAAATCTATATATGTTCATAAATTTTTCCCGTTATTGTAGCTCTGTGCACAACTGCCTCTGTTGTTTTTCCCAATGGCGTTCACAGGCCCCATTTTTTGATATTTTTTTTGTGTGTATTTGCAATATTTACATTCATATTATAGCCTACAATAGAACAGCATGCTCAGAACTGGGCACACATTTTGTTATATTACTGCAGTTTTCATCTCATTAGAAAAAAAAATACTTTAAAAAAAAAAACAAACAAGAGAGAAGTACATTTCTTTCCAAAACTTCAGGTTTCCTGGGATTATGAAAAGTATACAAACCTTTTTTTTTAATTTAAATTCACTATAATTCATGTAGAAGACCTGATTGCCTGGCTTTTCATACCAGTTCATGTTGCAGGACATTTGGCATAAAATTGATGTCGTTATTTTGCACAAGTAGAGCTACTGACATCCAGCTCCTAAAGCTTATTGTTTTATGCACATTTTCTCCCTTGAATTAATATCTTAGTCTTAGGACATTGATGCTCAGTTTAAATACCTAAGTTAAAATTGCACTTAACAGAGCTTTGAATAAAGGTGTTGGCAAGGAATATTATCATGTGGCAAATATAGACCAATTTAAATGGAATATTGTTTTAGATGAAAGAGTAAAGTTATACTTCTCTGAAAGCAACACAAGAGAACAGAAATATGCAGAGTACAAGTACACTGTTCTAATCCAACAGTCTGAAGAACAACATCAGCACTGAGACTCTTGCTAAGGCACAGGTTTTTTCCTGCTGGCTGGTTAAAGTATACCGTGAATGATAAAGATACTCCCTTTATGGCAACAAAATCTTGGATAAGAATTAATAAGCAGTGGATGACTGATCTGTTTCGTGGTTGCCTAGAGAGTTAATGTGAACAGTTAAGCACACTTAAAATTGCTCATCCTGTAATCCCAATGAAATCCTTCCTAAACCTTGCAAAAACATTCCCAAATCCTTCAAAATTAAGTCTCTTAGTGCAATTAATCCCAATAGTTGCACTGTTCAGGGAATGTGTTCTGGTTATTAATTCCTGGTCTGCCAGTGATTTTTGAAGGTCATGCGTAGTTGTTATGGATGCATAGTTAATTTTTTTTTTTCAGTTATCTCAAAATAAATAATGCCTTGAGTGTTGGAATCCTTTTATTCATGGAGAGGTCTTGCTTTCCATTACAAAAAAGCCCATAGTACTGTAACTTTTTTTTACAGCTGCAGTTATTGTAAAGAAAGAGATCAAGGAGGTTCTTTGGAAATAGCAGTTAAGTATCAATATAAAACTATTAACCAAGTTTGAGTAACAGTTTTAGTATGCGAGATTCTTGCATTTAAGTCAGTGCAGCCATAGTAAAATGCTACAACTTACATACCATTCTCGCTGAGCATGAAGTATGTGTTCAAATGACTTGTAATTAATGGATTAGTGGGTTGAAATAAAATGAATAGTTGAGACTTAATAGTACTATTCTAATTTCTACCTATTGAAAACTGATCAGATATAAGCATATTCTTTGTGTTCCAATGCATATACTAAACAAAAAATTAAATTACTTATAGAAGTTTATTAAATTGTAATTTAAGTTGCCAGAGCAGGATGTGCTTTAGAGTAAGACAGACAGAAGGTGCAAAAAACCCCTAAACCATTTAATTATGTGTGCAATTATATTTTTAAAAGTTACTATTTTTTAAATATTGTCACAATATTCAGGTTCACCTGTCAATGACTGTTTGGCTGTAAGCAAGACATCACTCTTTTAGAAAAATAACTTCTTATCTCTATATTAATCTTTGATTTCCCTAGAGATAAAAATTTAATCACCTTTGAATATCTTGGCTAGCTTGACATGTTAGTTTTCAGCAGAGTAATTTTGCTATTTTTAATCAGGATTTAGATATGGATTGCTTTCAAACATTGAATAGCATACTTCTGTCCTAAGAGGCCTTCATACCATATTAATCTCTTGGCATTTGCTGGGGGAAGGGGAGGGGGGAAAGAAAGAAAAAGCAGAAATATTCTTAAATCTGACTTTTTCTTCTGCTAAGAACAAAGGGTTAAATCCACAAGGGGAAGTTAGACTTAAAAAGGAGAGACGCAAGCTATTCACACTCCCTAGTATTCAGTAATAATTGAGGTTCATCAACTATATTATATCTCTAAGGTAATGGAAACTCTGAACTCTCCATCTGATCAATGGCAAAAGGTAGGCACCTTACCAGACAGTGATTTAGAGCACAGGCCTCATTAGGTCTTTCTCTCCATTAGCCACTCAGGGAACAATGGTAGTTTCTGCTATTGGATACCCTGCTGCGTAAATTCAAGCAGTCACCTCTTTTCCTTATGCAGTGTAAGGGGAGAGTTACATCTGAGAACAGGATTCACTTGTATGCTGAGCCAGGTACTCTCTGGAAGTGCCATGAAGTTTCCTAGATGCCTCTCTGCAGTCTGGATTCATAGCCACGAAACAGCTCCTTTAGTTACATGTCCGAGCAAAGTAAATGTTTTCAAAAAACAGAATGTGGCAGCTTCTTTAGGCTACTGTAGCAATGATGATTAGATGTGCATCTTTCCCCCGGGAATTGGAGAGCAATTGATCCTAGAGCTTCTAACTCCTGAGCAAGTATGCAGTAGACTAGCAAAGACAGTGTTCTGAACTGAGACTACATTTCTCTTATCAGAATGCCTTTTCTTTGCATACTTTGTTTTTAACTAGAGCAAAGACTAGTACCAAGGTCATTTAGATTAGCCTGGAATTATCGAATATAATTTTCAGTATCTGACTCTTGAACATAGCCGCCTCAGACTTCAGATTTTGTAATAGAACTATCTCTGGACTAAAGCTATGATCTATGGATTTAATGTGGGCTTTTTGGGAGTGAATATATGTCTTTATAGTATAGTTATTAAGTTATGTTATTAAGTATTCAGTATCCATCTACACATTTTTTTTTTATTTTTAATTGAAGGGAAGTGTTTTATTACTAAAAGATTGCTCTTCCTTTCTCCATCAGAGTACCTAATAATCCAGTGATACTGACAGTTCCTTAGGTAGCAAGAGATCAACAGTCCATATGCTGCTCCAAATAATATGGAGTGCTTTGAACCTAGATATATTGCTTCTTGTGTAACAATTTTAAGCCAGCAGGAAAGAGACTTGCAGAGACCACTACAAGTGAAACTGCACTCCTCACCATGTTTTTGTTCAAAAGTTGACCTGGTAAACATTACAAGAATCGCTATCTCTTGGAGCATACTCCGAAAGCAATATATGTAGAGATAGTTAAACAATTCCATCTACAAATGAGGTATAAAGAAACTAATGTCTTCAAGTCTTGATTTGTGAGCACATTCTAGGAGCAGATAATTGGCTACAGCAGAAACTTTGCTTCCTGAGAACACTTGGATGAAGGACTATAAGGAAAATGCAGGGTCCTGCACCCGAGAGGAATAACCCCATGCATCAGAACAGGCTGGGAGTGAACCTGCTGAAAAACAACTCTGTGGAGAAGAACCTGGGAATCCTAGTGGCCAACAATCTGTCCATGAGCCAGCAGTGTGTCCTTGTCACCAAGAAGGCCTGTGGTATCCTGGGGTGCATTAGGAAAAGCACTGCCAGCAGGTCAAGAAAGACCCTAGTGAGGTGCATCTGGAGTGCTGTGTCCAGCTCTGGGCTCCTCAGTACAAGAGAGATATGGAGCTCCTGGAGCAGGTCCTTCTGAGGGCTATGAAGATGATTAAGGGACTGGAGCACCTCACTTAGGAGGAAAGGGTGAGAGAGCTGGGCCTGTTCAGCCTTGAGAAGAGATGACTGAGAGATGACCTCATTTATAAATATGTATCTGAAGGGAAGGTGAGAGGATCTGAAGGTAATGGAGCCTGGCTCTTCTTGGTTGTGCCAATCAATAGGACAAGAGGTTACAGACACAAACTGACACATGTACAGGAAGCTCCACCTGAATATAAGACAGAATTTCTTTCCTGTGTAAATGACCAAACACTGGAATGGATTGCCCAGAGAGGCAATGTGAGTGTCCCTCACTGGAGATATTCAAGAACTGTCTGGATGTAATACTGTGCCATGTGCTCTAAGATGGCCTTGCTTAAACAGGGAGGTTGGACCAGGTGACTCACTGTGGTCCCTTTCCAATCTGACGAATTCTATGATTCTGTGACTACCATTCTGTGATTCTGTATCTTTAAGGCTATGTAACATTGAAGATGAATGCAGGAAACCCTATTTTTGACTACTATATCTGGTATCAGATATCTGAGATTGAACTCTTATAAGCTAAGTTTGGGGTTTTTGTGTTAGAAAGAAAAACTGGAGAAAAAGATCTGTAAATATATGGATTTCTTCAGGAATGCTCAGTGCAGTACACAAATTATGGCATTTCAAAATTCTGTAACCATACTAAGCATATCAAATTTCTTTCCTGAATGGTTCTTTTCAAAATATTATACCCAAAGAAGAAAAGGTCTTTTACAGTTCTTAAACTATAGATTAATATTGGAGCAAAATTGACTAAGACTTTGGTTAAATTCAGAAATAAAATGTTTGGATAACAATTGAAAAAACCCAAAGTTACTGTATGAGTTTGTACTGAAAACCATAGAGTCCTTAAAAGTTCTTATTCCCTTCCCAATGAAATACTTTTTTTGCTTTTAGATACTCGAATATATCAGGATAGATGCCTCTACACATTCACAATGGCATAATCTCATTTACAGTCATAGTTCAACTTCATTTGGAGAAACAAGTATGACAGCAATGTGCAACTGCCTCAGGGTGGGAACAACAGATCTTACTGAAGCTGGATATTCATGGGATAAGTACAGACAACCTTCTTGGCAACTTATGAGCATTGCTCATAACTTTACTTCATCTTGAGACACCCTTCAGTGCCAGAAGTTTTCCTTGTTTAGCTGATAGATCTTGGCTACTCCCAAATTAAGTAAAAGTTACTACATTTGTCTGGAGGAAAAAAGGAAACACTTAAAACTTGCAGTAGTTTGTTCAAAGAGCAAAGCCTTGAAGATCTTTAAGAAAAAGTGTCCAGCAGTGCCTCTAGGCTATCTCCATGCTAAAATAGATGAAAGGAGAAAAATGGTACCTGGAGAGAGGCAGAAACATTCTTTGTAGCCTTCTTGCCAATAATGCATTTATATATGATGTATATTCACTTATCTTGGCTGTTTTGCATTTAAGATTAACTACTTAGAGAAAAATGAGAGGAATTAGGAGAAGATGATTGTAGGATGAAGAACTTGCCACCTTTTATTCAAGTTTAGATGCTATACTTTAATGCTGTACTGAAAAGATATTAAAATAATATTTGTTCAAAAGCATAGATAGTATTAGAAGATCCAGGAAGCTCAAATAACAGAACAAAATAAGTGATGTTTGCTGGGCAAAATACATTGAGGGCCATAGCAAAAACTGTCCTAGCAGATGCAACCAGTTTTTACTTCTCTGTTACACAAATTCCTGGTACTTTGCTACAAGCCTTTGTCAGTTGTGTGTATATATGCAGCACACCATTTTAATTAGCCTGAAGATTCAAGGCTTAGAAGAAATAGCAGGGGGTTCTAATTATCTTCACAAACTAGTGATCTGCCCAGAAAATGAGGAATGAATAAGCATTAAGCAGTCAGAGGGCAGTATTCAATCACAGAGAGAAGCAGGAAGAAAGGAAGATAAAGAAATGCAATTTTCCCTGACTTGGCAGGGCCTTGAAAATTAGTAAAAATAATCCTTCTTTAGTAAAACACACCAATTCTAGATATAGAGATTTATTATTTATTCTTATCAGTAGTGTTTGACTAGATATTTTAGGACCATTTTTTTCTCATATCTTCCACATTTCTGGTATTTTTATTTTAAATGTGTTTGTATCTGTTTAGGCATCAGTAGCATTTCTTGGAGGACTCTTATGAGAATATTGTTTTTCAAGCATTGCTTGTAATTTCCCAGTCCAAGTTCCAGGGCAATAAAGACTATTCTTTCCTTCCCTTGAAAAAAATTATGACATTGAGATTTAAATCATTACTATTCACATACTGGCCTTGACAAAAAAGGCTGAGGATTATCTCTTTAGAAACTTTTGAATCAAAGCTGCATTATTGATATGAAGCTAAAAAGGCTTTGCAGTTCATTATATAATTAAAAGCAACTGTTATTATGGAAATTTTTCAGAACAGCTGTTGTATTGGAAGAAAGGTTACACTCTTCTCTATCAGTAATCCCTTTAAATCTCTGACATGATTCATAGCTCCTCAAACAATGCCAGTAAATTAAACAAAACTGGATGGATTCCCTATTTATTACTTGCACCCTTATCAGCTAGAAAGAATGCAGTAACAGAACTCAAACTGGCTAATGGAAGTAATGTGAATATACCATTTTATGAACTTTATTTCTATTTTTGTCTTCCAAAGTACTAATGTTGCCCAAAAGTGGTGTCCGGCTTCCTGACTGGCCTGAAGAGCTTATAGCTACCACTTTATTCTTTAACCTTAGTCAAGGATAGCAGTTTGGAAGGAAAGGACAGGTCTTGCTGGGTTTACTAAAGGCTAGAGACAGTTTTGATGTAGAATAAAGAGTTTTAGCTCTTTATGAATTTCTGCCTTGCCTTGTGGAGTGTCGAAAAAGATTTTTCCTCCTGGCTGGAAGGAAGCAGTGTATCATTATTGCAGCTGAGGTTTTCATTTCATTCCTGGCTTTCAAGCCAGGGAGGGCTTTGGAAAGTGGAGAAGGATCAGCCAAGATTTTTTTTTTTTTTTTCCCTCAAGGGGTAAGAAGGAAAAGGAGCAGAAGGAAGCAAAAATAGAAAACAAATGCGGGCCTCAAAGACTAGAATTGGTAAAAGACTTGCTGGGTTTCAGAGCGCATAAGATGTAGCGCGTTTTGTAGAGTTGAGGAAACTCAGACAAAAAGAAGCCCTGGTCTTGTGTAGAAGCGAGAAGATGCTTCCTTTTTCACAGCTCGGCTCCGTGGGTGGAGTAATGGCACGGAACAAACGCTGGCCCGAGGGCTGTGACTGGCGGAGAAGCGGCGCGGCGGGACGGGCATCCCTTGGCCACAGGGCGGACGATCCATCAGCGCGCCCTGGTGGCATCGCGGGCACACGGCACGGAGGGGATGCCGCGGGATCACCTCCGGATTCCTCAGAACAGAAAGACACTGACAAACTAAAGTGAGTCCGGTCGAGCTTCACCAACAGGAGGCTGAGGAGAACAAGAAGGAGGGCGAGAAGCTGAGAAAGCAGCGTTTGCTTAGCAGAAAAGAAAGGCGAGGCTTTCTACGCGTCTCTAATTGCTGTCTTCACCTGCTTCACATTCAGAAGAGGATTTGAAAAGGGGTTAAGCGCAGGAAAAGGTTCTCCAGGGTTCATGTGAAATTTCCACCCTTAGAGAATACCCCTAGGAAAAACCCTGTGGAACCTGATCTCACTTTGAGTACTGCTTTGCTTTGAGTGGAGCGTTGGACTAGGTGAAAGCAGAGTTCTCTTTCTAATCTGCTTATTTTCTGTGATTCTAAGAACTAGCCGCTCATCAGCCAGATTGCGCTCGCTGTGGTTCTGGATTCCGTGTGAAATTCTTCATGTTACTTAAACAAATTTCACATTTTGTTGTACACATGTTTTGAACATTATTATTTTTCCCCTTCTGATAACAAAATACTGTATCTAACAGGTGTTGGCAGAGGACTGTCAATAAAGAGTTGCTGATTAAACTGCTGCAGCAGTAAGAGATGGGCTTCTGTGCATGATTTGTGAAGTGGGGAGAATGTTGCTTTGACAACAAGTTTATTTGGCAGGGTATAACCTAATAGAAGCTGATGAGGAAGACATTTGACAGGAGTACTGGAAAGTTCAAAAGGACAAAACCTTGCCTTTGGATGCACTTTTTTTCAGTGTAAGGATTGGCAACACTGCAATACTATGAATGATTTATTCCTTTCACCTTTGGGTATTTTGAACTGTCTTTACAATATTTCACCCTTCACCTTCAGTTCCATCATGCAGACTTCATAAATGGTGAGATTTTAGAGTAAATAAATAAATGGTTAGAGTGTGGCCCATCAGAGGCAACGGAGGGTTGATGATAAAGTAGTTGTGGACTATACTTGTTCTACTACCCATCTTAAGTCAGATCTAACAGAAAAAGAAGTTTCATAAACCAGTAAATAAAAGTGTCATCACTGTAAAAGGTTTTAGACACTGGAGTAACTAGGGAAAGGTTAATGTTGATTACTACTAAATAGAATCTGGTGAGAAAAACTGAAAGAACTGCATAAAATAAACAGCCTCCCACTGGACTTCAGAAGCACACTGCATGAGGATATATAGGATTTATGTCCACAAATTACATGAATAATATCTGAATCATGAAAATACACAGTAAGAATACCAGCTACAGTAGTCTTAGGTTTTAGCAGGCTGCTGCCTTGAAGTATAGAGCCCCTAGACTCTTATTGTAATAGTGGGGAGCTTCCACTATGGCTCAAGAGAGATTATATAAAATATTTACACACACAGAATAAAAACTGTTGGAACTCACAGTGACCACAAAATGTCTTATTTGATATTTATTTTTTCAGACTGGGAAAGACCTTGCTTTGCCCATCTGTATGCTGATTTCCCAGAAAGGAAAAGTATGCCAACAAGCTGTGACAGCGGGAGGGATTCAACCACTAAAAAAGGGTTGGTGATACCATGTAAGTAACAATATTACTTAGATCATTATCTGGGAAGGAAATCATCCCGAGAATCCTCCATCCTTAAAAGTATCTGTCCAAAGTAATTTAAATGTAGTTCAGCTGCTGCTAAATAGATTTTGCCATCAAAGATGTGAAGGAAGCTGACTTTCAGCCTAATATGCTCTGGTTTGGGAGCACTTTAAGAAAATTAGGTTACTTTCTTCTAGGGGTTGAAGTTTTTTAGTCTTCATTTTTTCTTTGCTCTCAGAGAGAGTTTGCATCTCACTAGCTCAGTTAATTCAGTATGGCTTCTTTTCAGAAAGGGATTTGCTTTCACGAAGAGCATTTGCAGTGGTCTTATTGCTGAACTGTCAGGTGTCAGGAAACAAAAGGTTTAGAGCTCTTCTTGTCAACACTCTCATTTTCTGGCTTGCAGCAAGAAACAAGTAAAGTCAGTGAAGTTTTCCTGTAATTGGTGTAATATGTTCCCTGCAGATAACATACCCAAGCAGGTGGGCAGCATCCTCTTACATCAGCTGTATAATCCAAACAGCTTCCAAACAAAGGGTATGATGAATTATGTTGTGAGGAGAGATGTCTGCCAAGACACCTTGGGATTAGTGTTAGAACTGGTCTTATTTAACATCTTCATTAATGGTCTGGAAGAAGGAATAAACAAACGTTAATTAAATTGGCAGATATTACTGAGAAATAATTCTGAGATTCCATCTAGATTAGAAATAAAGGCAGACTAAAACCAAAGACAGGTATTAAGAAAATAAGCGTAATTTGTGTAAACAGTTTGTCTGCAGCCACATCTGGGCTATCTTACTGATTTTGATTGCATGTGTGTTTATCATCCACTCATTTAAACACTGTTTATTTTACAGTTAAACACTCAGTAGCTTGAGAGATGTAACAGCTGCATAGGATACAGGGTTTCCTTGTTCATAGCAGGGATAAGGGGATAAGGTAGTAGAAACAGTATGTTTGGCCCTTACTGGATGAAAAGAACTCACTACGGCATATCTTCAGACAAGGTCTATCCTGCACATTTACCTGCCAATATCAGGATACTTTTTGTCAATATAGTAATTTTTGACCATTTCTAAGTATTGAGCAGAGCTCACTAGTGTTTGATAGACCACTCTATCTTCACCCCAACTTGATACTTGTAACTATATTTTTTTTTTTTTAGATTTCTTTCAGATGGTTTAATTTACTTTATATTTTTACAAGTAGTTTTTAATCAGAATTGTATATGGTCTAACAATGTCACAAAACATGTTTGATCGTAAGGTTCTCTAGAAATAGTGGAAGGTTTTTTTAATTAATTATCCTTTAATTTCTTACTGAATTGATGTTGTAACATCAGTTTTATGATTTTAATAGGGTTCCCTATCAATCTATCCATGCTGCAATCACCATTATAGCCTAGTTTCACTTTTAAAATTTGTTTTTAAAATAAAAATGAAACTCATTTCTTATACACCAGTTTTATACAAGGTCTTGTAAAGTACTCAGAAGAACAGCTATGATCAGCATCTCTAAAAATCAGTTATGTACAAATAACACGGAATAAAAATCCGCTTGATTTTTCAGAAGTTGTACTTCATGTGTAATGTTCTGAACGGACTGTGTACAAATGTGGTGTGTTCCCTACTCCTTTCAGTGAGACAGAGCTGTCTAGACCACAGTAATGTGGGCTGCATGCATTTCACTTGGAAAAGTCAGTTGTTTCTGTAAATCATGGATAAATCTGCACAGCGTGTGTTAAGCTGGAAATAAAGCAGGATTTCTGTAGGACACAATATTGCAGTTCTTGTGGTGCTTGGAATTCTCTTTTAGTTCTCAGTGCAAGCACAGCAAGCAGGCTCCTGATCCAGCAGCGCTCTCAGGAGGAAGCTGGCAATATAGCAGACTCTGAATGAGTCAAAACCTAGAAAAGTATTGCTGCAAGTGCATCTGTCAAACCGGGGGATGCAGGAGAAAATGAGGTGGTGACAAGTTTGGCAGGAAGAGAAATAGCATAATATGAAGTGAGTTAATGATGCCAGCAATTTTTAGCAGTTGAGAAGGTAAGGGCTGCATAGGCAAAGTGGCACTCTATGATTTATGTGCAAGAGGTAGGCAAGGTGATATTTTTTGAAGTGTATGTTTTAAGCTGCTAGGCTAAGTTTAGATGTTCAATTTCACTACTGCCGAGGATAAAATTATAAAAACAGTTTTGCTGGAATTACCCAGGTAATCAGTGATTTGCTCTCTTGTGTTCCAGTCTACATAAGATTACTTGCTACTAAGAAATAGCAAAGGGTTTGTTTTTTTTATGCCGGATATATGCTTAAAAATTTGATTTTGATTGAATTATTTCTCCTAACTTACCTATGGAAAGCAAAACATTTTAATTGAATTAAAAATACTTATTATAAAGATTTTATTTGTTTTTAAGAAGTCATTTGTCCTAAGATGTCCATTACTTGCATCTCATAACGTGCTGTACAGCAAAAAGAAATCATGCCATTCCAGGTACCTGAGTTATTATTCATACCAACAGAATAAATAATAAAGGAAATGAAAAGCATTAGAAAACTTAATTTGAGCTGTGTTATTTTCTTTATGAAAATCAGTGAAAATTGGTTATAAACTTTGAAAAAACAGCTACAACGTAATTCTAAAGTTTTTCTAATACTATGCAAATCAAAGAATTTCTTGTATGTTTTTGGCAATGATTTCTTTTCATTATCTGTTTGCTACATTTTGTTTCAAGGTGTTTTGTTTGTAAAAGTGAGTGTACTTCACTGGTATTATATGTGCAATCTATATTTTGTGATCAGAGAAAGTATTTTAGAAATGAAGTGTATGTTATAGTTAAAAAATATTATTAGTGTGACTTAGATTTGAAGAATTCTATAAATTAAAGAAGAGTAAAAAACAGATCTGGGTATTGTGTTAAAACTGTGTTCATTTGACTTCCCATATTTCCAGCCTTGTCTAGTACCTCAAACTTATTTTCTTGCCAATTGCAGTCAGAGTATAAGCTGGTAAAGCTTTATTTTCTTGCTCTAGAATGAGTTTGATATCTCTACTTGATAGAGGCCTAAACAATACTTAATGATGAAACTTCAAGCTAAGAAAAGAGGTAATCCAGATGTAATATTATTCAGTGCATTGTATATTAGGGATATTTAAAAATAATAAATAACTGCTATCAAAGGAAACTGTCTCGGAGGACAGCAGTTGAAATTTTCAAGAAGTAAGCATATGGTCAGGTCAGCTTGTAGTCACCAGTCACTATGAAGGTAGTAGGTTTGAAAATGGCAAAGAAAATGGGATGTGCATTCATCAGTGTAAAACTGATGTGCTTACGGGATTCTAATTATGTCATGAACACAAGAAAGCTGTAATACAACTTCACCATGAGGGACTCAAGGCCATAATATATTTTACCAGCTGTGGTTCAAAGGAAAACCTGTTTCAGGAATTTGTTTTTTTATAGGACTACTGGAGTTGATCTTTGAATCAAGTCATGAATTCTCAAGATCATGGTAATCAGAGGGGGTTAAGTATCTGTTTGATGTGCTAAACATCTGTTAAAGAATTTTTCCCAAGTCTCATTGCTTTAGTAATGTTTTCATTATTGCTCTGTCTATAAAATGGCATAATATATTTGTTCTACTGGTCCTTTCTGTCTTCTCAGTGCAAAGGAGTAGGAGATATTTGAGTTCCAGCTTCTTGTTAAAAATTATAACAATATATAACATGAAATAATTTAGTGCTTTTCATCTGCTTAGTCCTATATTGAAAGTTTCAATTTCTATGCTAATAGAAATCACTGAGTATGAAAATACATTACATCTAATCTGTGAGCTATACTTCTAGCTCTGTTTAGACCTACTTACTTTTAAAATGAAGCAGTAACTATGTCCTTTACCATGTTAGTCTAAAAGTAGATGTACCATTGCATGTATCCTCTTCTCTTTATTATGTTCACAGAAAAGACAGGTTTCCTAATGAGCATCTGTTGAGAAGCTAATGATCACTAATCTTAGAAGAGCAACCTACAGAAGTAATATAGGCTAGCCTGTCATAGGAATTGGTATGCCAAGCCAAATAAATAGCCTATTTATCAATTATTTTAGAGGAAGTGAAAGTGGCTAGCATCAAATACTACAACAGAGTTCAAAAAAATTGCACAGTGGTAACATCCATTAAAAAAAAAAAATCAAAAGAAGGATTTTTCAGTTAGTCTGAGGCTGAAACTACCTTTTCACATTGCCTAATATCTCTTTACAAGTGTCAGTGCTAGAGTACTCAGACTTAAGAACTTGAACACATTGATAATTTTTATTTTTTGTGGTGACTTTGATATCACTGTACAACCTTTAGGACATTTTAAGATAATCTACAGTTTTCTACAGAAACCTCACAGTCAAAGGAGATGCTTTGCAGTACAGCCTGTAAAGCACACCTTCTTGATTGCCAGTGCTTGGGCTGTGCCAATCTGCTGAATGAGGGCTGGGCACACTTAATCTTCTTCAAAAGGGACGAAGCATTTTCATCAGCCTAAAGGAAAAGGTTCATGTGGATATGCTAGTGAACAAAATATTTAGCTGCTCTACTTCTGTTTCATCCAATTTGAGCAATGTTTGAAGAAAACACTTTTTTTTGGTGTTTAGAACAGTTGTGTATTACAGACCAAGTACACAATATTAATTTTGTCAAAGACACCACTTTATCTGATCCATTCACTATTTAAAAATCATAACCAGACTAATATACACAGAAGAACTGACTGGAAAAAATACGAAGATGTATATTTTTTTCTTAGAAAAGAAATAATGTTGAAGGGAGGGGGAGATCTTGACTAATAGATGTCTGCTAGAAGTTCAGGTTCTTAGAATTTGAGTTGTGGTTCACGGTCTGTTTTGTAGAACAGTTGTGATAACAGTGACATTTAACTAAAAAGATATAGTATGATTTTGCTTTCATTTCCTTGCTTTTTTTGGTTTGTCAAAATGTCTGATCTATCTAGCAATACTCTAATTACTTTACATCTATGAAAATGTATTTTAATATTTTGTCTAGTAAAAACATTCATTAAATGTGTGCTTTGCCTGCTGCTATCACATTTTTGTTATCTTGTTGTGGGTAGTTCAACACATTAATTATGTACTTTATAATAATATTGTCTTTTAACTTCAAGAACGTTTTTCTGGATGGATCCTTACTCTTAAGTTATAAAAGAGGATAAATATATGCTCACATTCACTTCTTCAAATTCAACTTGGATTCACTGATATTCGGAAATTATGAGCAGTAGAAAAGAAAGAACTGAAAGATTTCAGTCAAATTAATTTAAAATACGTTAGACATGCTTCTGTAAGCATTCTTGCCTTCCCTACAGCTTATCGTACTCTAGGAACACAACCAGACCTCCAGCTTACCTGGGTGTATGTAGCTCTGATAGTTCCTCTGATACAGTCACCATCCTCCATTTGTCAGTAATTTCAGAGGGGGAGACTATTGTCTGTTTGGTTGGGGTGTTTGGTTGGTTGGTTTGTTTTTTTTGTTTTGTATTGGTTTGTTTATGCATTAGACTTAAGCAAACAAATACATACTATATGGAGTATCATCAACTTTATTTGTATGCTGTGTTATCTCTAATAGATATCTCTAATATCTCTAATGTTTCTTTAGAATTACTTTAATCTGATTTTTGCTTCTCAAAAACAAGCCTATATAGAACATACCCAGCATCTTAATACGAGAAAGTTCAAGGTAGTTACACAATGCTTGTCTTTGTTCATAACTGTACTAAAATCAGTATTCCTAAGCTAGTGAATAGTAGCTTCACGTCTAACATGTAAGTTCTGTTGCTTCTGCAAGTAAATTAAAATTGGAAGATCATTGATGCATGCAACAGATCTGGCAAATACAAGTAGTTGTCTCTGTGTGGTTATGCCTGAATTCATATAGGCAGGAAGATAACTCAGCTAAGCACTCACACTTTTTCTGTGGTACGAGATGTACAAGTGGAAAAGAATTGGTGTTAACATGCAAACCCTAAATCTACCATTAAAGAATTATCAACTGCTCTGAAATATCTGAAAAATTTGTTCCAAATCTGAGTTAAAAAAACTCTGTTAGATGAAGGGAGTGATGAGGCTGTAGAAATTATCAATGTTATAAAAAATGATAACATTTTCAAAAAAAGAAAACAAAGAGGCAGACAGATGGTGGCAAGTGTCATCTTTGGATCCAGAGTACTTTTATAGTCATCTGACTGATGAATTTCTCTCATTTATTACTATCAAAGAGAGGATGAAACAGCTTATCTTCAAGGCAATACCTAAGCCCTTTACATCTAACTCCAAGCACCTGGCTCACTTCAGAAAAGAAAGCTACTCATCTGTCAGTCTCCAGCTTGAAACTGGCAGTTCCCAGGCAGCATTTGCCAAGTACAATTACATCAGTTGGCACAAGACATTAGACTCTCTGTTAAACCATCACAGAACTAAGTTCCCAAGTTTTAAGAGTTACTACTTTGAATTCCTTAAATGCTAAGGTTAATATTACAGAAAGATTGATACCAAAGGATATAATAATTCGGCGGTTGTAATGGTTGCAGTCTTCTAGAATCCATCAAAATCCATAGCAGGAGAACTTCCTTAAGACACTTGTTAATTTGTTCAGTCTGAATTTAAATGATCAGTGAATTTCCAGGTCATGTAGAGATGCCTTTAGAGAGACAATGCTAGAAAAAGACAAGAAAACCTTTCTAGCTGTACAAGTTAGAAAAACAAAAAAGAATGAGAGTTTTACTGAATTTCATTTTAGTATGCATTACAGCAAACCAGATGTACGTAGGCAGTTACAACATATCTATATCTCACTTGAGGTGTAGCAGTAAACAGGTGAGAAGTAGTTCTCTCCAGCTGAGCTCTAACAGAATCTATTCACAGATTATTACCTTTTCTGAAGCCATTTTGAGAAATGGGAGTTGTTTTATAGTGTTTAACAGTACCCAACATCTTTAAAAGAAATGCTTCCTTTTGTTGTCCACAGAGTACTTAATGCAGTATGGTTAGAGAACGAAAAAAGAGGTCAAATATATTGTTTGCAATAAATAGATCCCAAACATACCTCCTTTGACTTTATTAGGCGTACACTGGGGATGAACTTGGCTCACTCTTTCTGTGGTTAATACTAACCTCCAGTTGCTGATGCCATTATTAAGTTAATTGTTTGGATCATCAATCTGTGTCAACAAAGCTTTCAGAGTGCTTGATGAGATATCAAGCATCAAGCTGCGATGCATTAAAAAGTGATGAATTTACATCCAGGTAAAACAATGCCCTTCAGCTATAATAATGAATCACTACTTTGTTTACAAATGGGTATTCATCATGAGACATGACATGTACAGACAGCTTTGAAGGGGAAAGGCATTAGCACAGTAAATGATCTTTGCAAATAAAGCTGAATACGCAGCAAAATGAAAAAGGAAGGCATGTCAAATTATCTTTTCAAAAAGGAATTATGAATGCAAATTCACACTGGTGTTGCCTGACCCACATTTAAATGTTAACAAAAGATACCATTCAGTATTAAGATGTTCTTTTCCAGTAGAGAGAAATCAACACAATAGACTTCTTCCACAAGTTTCATTATTGGATACAATCTCTCAGTATAAACTTTTAGATCCTGGAGTAAATTCTTAATATTTTACTCAGAATTAAAAGCCACTTTCTCTAAAAGGCAGCAGGTGCCAGTGGTGTACCTCCCACCATTCTGGCAGCCAAGGAAGATTCAGCTATGCTGGCTGTCCCTCCCTATGCTGCTTCTGCCATTGGTTGGGAAGATTGATATCATTTTGTCAGACCTGTCAGCCTAAATAACTGTGTGATCACATCATGGGTAAATTTAGTGTAATTAGTCTCATAAAGGCTGGGAAGATACTATTGCACAGGCTCAAGCACCTAGAGAACATGCACAGAGTTGCCAGAGGTTTGATACTGTGATTGCCAGCAAATTCCTAGTACTGTGCAGATTATAGTTATCAGAAGTATGCCTGCCTGTCTTGTAAACGTACCCAGATCATGGGTAAATTACATATATATTTAAAAGCTAAGTTATTAGAATAACTGGAGCCCTTAGTAGTAACTTCCATGCCATAATGTCTGAATTCTTATTGGACATTTCTAGTTTTCAAAAAAACCCACTGCATTTGTATTTTAGAGTGTGTTATTCAGATGAGCAGTTATTGAACCAATATGCAGTGCTGAGGACAGGTCAATACAAAGAGTTACAAAAAGCTAAAATATAAACTGTAGTTGCATTAATACTCCAGCAATAAAGTTCTGCTATGAAGATGTGAACGCTTGTTAATTCTGGAAGCACCAAGCCTCTTACAACCAGCAGAATATGCTGTACAAAATGCAACTATGTCAGAACTTTCTAATAAATTTATCCGGGCTGTTTACCAGCAGTCTATGAATAAATTTTAAGACTCCTGAAGCAGCCTTTCTAGGATGGCCTTGTCTGAAAGTTCTTGGCTGATCTCTTCAGCAATTAGGATGCAATTGTCTCAACAGCGCAGTTTGACAAGAAAACAGTGCTCTGGTCAAAGTGACACATTCTGATGGAAGTTTTGACAGACAGGCAGTAAGTATTTCTGCTAGATAGCCAGAGATGCTGAAATTAAGGAAAATTTGTTCTTTCCTCAGGGTACAAGGAAGGAATTTGTGAAGTCAGTGTGCTACAAGCTTTCATTGTTCTCCTTTCTCTGTGCAAAATACTTGTCAGCCTAGCCACTGAGAAGGGGAGGAAACCTCAGAATGAACAGTAAGATTCCATGCTGTTAACATTTTAGTTACCTTTAACATTAATCACATAGATCCCAGGCCTTATTAAATTTAAAATAGAACTGACACAGTCTTCAGGATAGACACTAATTTTCCAACTTGAATTTAAAATATGCTGGCAAATGTTTTGTTTCTGAAAGGAAAATATGGGTAAGGGAGGATTTTGTCTTATTATAGAAAGTGCAATAAAATTCAGAATAATTTTATACAGCTTCAAGGCAGGAAGTAATACCTACAGTGGCTATATGTCAACAGTGCTCACTACCATCATACATTATTGATTCTTTTTCATGAAGAAAGGCATTTTTTGTCCTTGGTTGCAGGGTTGTCTGCCAAAATTCTGTGAAAAATTACAAATAGCTCTACGAATTGTTTGCATAAAGCCAAAGAATACTTGAAAAGATGGGCTGGAGATGTAACAATCCCCATTTCTACAATAAATCACTAAAGAATCACCTTTGTGTTCAGAATTTTAATTTACAAATACAAATGATTGCAGTCCATTTGACTAAAGCAAATTCTGTTTGTCTGCCTGGCATTCATTCTCTTGAAGATTGTTGTTCCTGTAGCATGAACAACCACTCATGAAAAAGTTCTGAACATCTGACGTTTAATACACAGGATATTAAAGTAACCCTAAGCAGCATCAGTACAATTTCTTATGGTGATCTGTGTGAGATAGTGAACCATCTGTGATGGTTAAGGAGTTATTCCTGCTGTGGGAGCAGAAGCTTTCAACAGAGAGATAGGGAAGACAGGCAAGAATGGTAAATTCTACTGTCACCTGACTGCAGCAGTAATAATAAGCCTTTTCAGATTTTTCTTATTAGTCTGGTTTAATTTACTTTCAGGAAGAAGTGTTTGTGTGTTAATCTGATATTCTAGTCTTGTACCTTCAATGGGCCTTTACTAATAACTCATTTATTATAAAAGTCTTACGTGTTTTACCCTGCAATTATTGTCTGTAATTTTACTGGAAATAATAATTCTGTCTATGGTTTTTTGAATAATTTTGTTGATTTGTAATGTGCATTATTCATATTCACAGTAGGACTGTAAATATATAACTCAGTACAATAAAGTAATGCATCCAAAGTTACACAGAGGGAGCTCTTGCTTTGTTTTTCCAATGCAGTAATTCAATATTTCTGGGCAAAGACATATTTTCTTTTATTTGTTATAGGCTAAAGCAGTAGCATCCAGTGATATTGTCGCATTTGCTGACTTTCTCATTTGTCTGATCTAGAACACTTAATGTTCTTTAAAATGCAGATGTTTTCAGCTGCTATTTGTTTCATATAAAGAAGATAAAAGAATAGACTCTGTGTGGCATTGAAGCTTCATGACCCCCCCCCCCCCCCCATTTCTCAAATAAGAAATTTCTCATTCTAGGTTGTGCAAACTATGAACAGTAACCCTACAAAATTATCTGTAGAAGAATTAATACTTGTCATGAATCTTGTGTAGTTTGGTTCCTCCCTTTATCTTGGATTTGTAACCATGTATTTGGTTCCCATCATTGTTAACCTGTTATTTAATCTGCAGTTCCAGTTCAAAACCTTTCATCTGTTCAGTGTTTTTTTTGTGTTTCTATTTTCCTTTTCCTGGAGTTGTTTGCTTTTCACAGAATGTTTGAACTCCAGCTGCTAAACAAACACTAGAAAGAATAAGGTTTCCTTCCCTGTTACTTATATGGGAACCTTACAATTAATTTTTATCACAGATATGTGAAAGTTGTTTTCCTTTTTTAATAGGGACTCAGAGAGGACATGCTTCATATACCCTTAGGGTGGCAGACAGAGTTCTGTGCAAGGAAAAGAGAAACTTGAACTAAAATCTTAGGCTGCATGTACTAACAAAACAAATACTCCTACGGGTGTGATTTTCTAAAAGTGGCTAAGTACCAATTTTCTACAGGGGATTGTATTCTTCTTATAGTTATGCACAGTTTACAAGAGACAAAAAGTATTTTTAAAAGCTATTAGTTACACAGCAGTTTTTAAAGAAAATTACATCTGCCAAATACAGCATAGGTTGTGAAATTATATATATATATATATATATATAGTATAATATCTACAAGCTTTGACATTCTTTACAATTCAGTGTGATGGATTTTTTGTTAAATAAGTTAGAATAGTTGTATGAACAGGCTGACTGTCAGTCCTGAAGGGCTAAATAAGCTGGCTGCTCAGACAGAATGCTGTAGTAAATTCTGCTAGCTGTGTTTTGAGGTGCAAGAGCATAGCATTCTCTCACATCACCATTCTCTTTGTCTGAGTTATGCCAATAAATCTGTAGATCATTAAGGATTTAACACATATCTAGAATAAACTGTGATA